>OX421973.1:17971529-20739029 GCA_949128135.1 Parasteatoda lunata
TCGAAGTATTGTAGTAAAAGAAGTATTGGGAGAGCCATCATTAGGAAACATAAGTGACCCATCATCATCTACAGCTTTCAAGAGATCTAATGCCCCAGCTATTATTATCTGAATACCCCATGAAATGTTTTTAATTGAGATATCTCCCTAATAGATCCATGGCAGTTGTCAGTCTCTTGTTCCAGAAAAGTATCAAGTAGGCAGCTTGTCAAGTGGCTGATAGATATTTAAGATTTTAATCTTTCTATTGCACCAATTAATTAGAAAATCTATCATCTTAAAATCAATATTTAAGGGATAGATTATGCTCGTAGTTAACATTTATAAGCAATGTTACTTAACCACTTGCTCAGTCGTGCCTATCATATTTGTAAATGTGAAAACCCTTTATATTCAGTTAAGAAGATTGTATAAGCTTCGTTTCCTATACGGAGTATTGAATTCATAGTATGAATTCGGCCATGTTCAGAATCTTGTGCAACTTCACTCATATAGCAACACTAGTCAAAACATTGATATTTCATTGAATAATCTTCAGGGAATTTTCCTTTAGTAGGTAGAAACAGTAACCTACTTATTGGCCATGACTTTATGTTTAAATCATGAACTCACCTCTCATCATCTTGCGGTATAAAATTCTGAACTGGACTAAACTAAATGCTAAAGGAGGAAGTGTAAGAGCTTCTGTGGGCCAAGAAAACTGGGATTACTGTATATACTAATCTTATTTTCCTCCGTGGCTTTTGTCTATTAGCTTTAGTTGGTCTGAATAGAACAACCATCACGCCTAAGTTAACGCTATATAGAGTTCTCCCGACGTTCTTCACCCATTCCACCCTCGCCTCGATGAAGCAGCTTGCAGGAATTTAAGAGGCCGTTTAAAGTGATGTAGTGTAGGGAAATCCTAAAATGAAACTGAACAAAGAGCAAATTTTATACAATAAAACTTTCCTGCAACATATCTTACCATAAATTCTTCATCTTCAGAACGATGCAAGTCAAGAGGTGAGGGAGAAAAATATCATACAATTTCAAGGCCGATGGCATGATTACAATAATATTGTGAGCTTGACTTGACTTGGTATATGGTTATGTGAATTACATGCCCGCGAAACGGGTATCTCACTTCTTCATCTGAAAAAATTTACCCTAGGCTCTAGGGCAACGATGACTTTTGGTTTTAAAGGCTGTGGACGTCTTGAATGGGTAGAGTCTAAATAGGGGGGAAATGTCTGGACCTATGGCTTTCCGGCTAACAGTGATTTAAATAGGTTTACTTGTTCCAGCTCTATTAGTAGTATAATATGGTGAGCATTGTCCTCAAGCCGGCTTTATTTTCCTTACAAGCTGTTTTCCACCCATACCTGGGATGATTTTAAAAGGCCACTGATGATTGATCAGTCCTTCGACGTGACAGCTTAGTAGCTTTAACATCCAAACAATCCACATTTTCCACATTTTTTTCTTATAATATTGATAAGTCATTATTGTGTGAGTTGTCACACAATATTAATATTTGCTGTATTAAACATAGGGATGTACGCATTTTTTTCATGCGCTACTGGCCATTAAAACTGCTACACCAGGAAGGCGACACACACCAAAATTGGCAGGACGGATAAAGCATGTTGGTATGGCAATGATTAGCTTATCAGCGCATCAATGCGAATTAGGCGGTGGTAGCGACACCTACAATGTGTATAAAAGAAAAGATTTCGCAGTAAGTTTCTGATACAGAAATTGAATTTGAGCGTTGTTCTTGGGTAAAAAATTTTCGTTATGCCTTGCGTAAGAAAGAGAAATCCCTACCAGCATGTGCCTGAGTTTGATCCAGGTCGAATTGCAGTAAACCTGGAATGCGGTTTATCATACCGAAATATTGCTCCTCGCGCTGATCGAGATCCCACGACTGTTAGCAGAGTTTGGAATCGATGGGTTCATGGCAATCATATGGAACGCCGTGCAGGATCTCAGCGGCCCCCATAGCTAACAGCCGATAAGACAGATATGTTACTACATGGCCTTAAGGGATCGTACAGCTACGTCACGAACCCCGAGTCAGCAAACGGGGTAATTTGCAAGGCAACAAGTGTCTGCACGAATAGTTCGATGACGTTTGCAGCAGCATGACGGCGACCATGTCTTCGGCTACTCTTGACGCTGTATTGTGGCATAATGTTGAAACTGCATGGAATGCTGTACCCGTCCATGCTATCCAATCTCTGCTCTGCTCGATGCCCAGGAAAATAACTGCTGTTATTGATACCAAGGATGGCTGCTCTGAGTACTGATTCCTCAGGGTCTATGCCTCCAAATATCCTGAAAATTTAATCACTTGTTCTTCCAACTATAATGCATGTGCCCAATAAATATCATTCTGTTATTTGCATTCTTTCCTGGTGTAGCAATTTTAATGGCCAGTAGTGAAGTTTCTAAATAAATGTAGATATCAAACACAAGATCAATGCTAAATATTCAGCTTAAACATTCAATGTACCTTGAACTCTTCAAAACTCTTCATAATTTAACTTAAAAGCATCTTTTAATCATTATTATTTATCACACTCTCGGTTTTGAATTGCGTTTGAAATAAAATTTATATTAATTGAGTTAGTACGAACATAACATCAAAAAATGACATTTTGCAGGTTCCTAAAATTTACTTACAGTTAGCTTACAGTTAAGAAAATTGCGAAATTTTCTTATACTTGTGGGATTATGGAAAAGCAATGTTCTTTTAAAATGACCCAAATTAATTTATTAAGAATAAAAAATAAGAACAGCAACTGTCTAAACAGAACCGTCAAAATCTTCGACTGTAAATATCCATTTGTATTATTTTATAATCCCTTATTCAGTCCTACCTTACAGATTGTTATCCCAGTTAATTATTGAAAATTGAGTGAGTGTTAAAATAACATTTTAGATGATATTTTAATAATAAGTGGTACCATTTAACTTTTTATGTTAGCTTATATTCAGACGACGGATTTATGCTAGTTTTTATTCAGACGAAAAAACGTATTTCATAATTTACGCATTTGCTAATATACCTTTATTCTTTTTTTTTTTTTTTTTGTAAATAATACTCTTGTCAATATTTTTTTAAAATCCAATGAAATTAATATTTGTCGGCTAGAAGAACTGCATTATAAATATCGATATAGTAAAGTGGGTATCTCTCTCAATATATAAAATATATTGTATAGTATCTCTCTCAATATATAAAATATATTGAGAGAGATATTTTTCCAATGCATTGAACAGTATTGATAAAAATTATGAAAATGAAATGCAACGCTTTAATTGCGTTAATATTTTCCATCGCACTTTTCAAATTAAAAAAAAAAAACGGAATTCGCTAAGAAATACATATGTTTCCGTATTAAGCATCTTCATCGGAAAGAGCGGTTTCTTATATAATAGTGTTTTTTATTTCAACAAAAAACATAATTCGGCGTATTTTATTCATTTTCAGATTAGGAATGCAATTCTAAAACAAACTCATCACTACACTAGATTCAGTTCCATAACTGTATATATGCAGCGGTCTAACATAAAACCTAATTTAAGTCTTTTAATGATAAAACTATACAAATAATTCAATTTGTTTTTTAAATGATTTTTAAAGTAGTATTTAGTAATAAATAAGTTCACAGATGTCTTTATATAAAATCGTGGTTTCGCCGAAATGTGGTTGATTTTTAGGGTTCCACTCCCAAAACAAATTGGGAACCCTTGATCTATAACACTGAAAGTTATCAGTTTTACTTGTTCCCAGCTTCTGAATGCTAGTTTAATTACTTTAAAAACTAGCAATAAATGAATTTTGTGAAGTTATAGTATAATTTCTTAATTACGAAATTTGTATGTTAATTAAAAAAACTAATTTAAAAATTATTGATTATTACAAAAAGAGTTTTATTATTTCGAAATTCAATAAGAATTTTAAAATTTTAAATATCTTTCAAATAAAAATCTGTGACGTAACTCTAATAAAAATCTGTACCTAAATAGTTTATTTTACCTTCTTAAAAAAATATTTCGTCCTTAAGAATCTGGAACTTAAAACTATGTAACACAATCATTAGACAAACAATTTTTTGGCTAAGATTCTATGAAATTTTTAAAAGTTTATACGTTAATAGATATTTTATGTAACGCAGTGTATCTAACGAAAATGAAAGAAAATATCTCATGAAACTGAAAAATCGTATCCAATTATTTGCTTGAAGATTAAACAGCTCGTTAATTTAATTTCGGTCACATATTTTTGAAACACGTATGGTAATTAAAAATGTGTGGGGAAAGCCACCATGGATTAGAAAATAATTAACGCATTCTTAAGTCAGATTTTTTCTAAGGCTTTAAAATATTTTGATGAATAATGGTTTTATTCATTGCTCATTAAAAGATAAAATAAAAATTATAAACTGCGCATAATTCATCTGATGATGTATTACATAATAATGAAGTCAGAAATTCCAACTTAAAAAGTCAGGATAGCATTATTTAAGATTTTTTACACATTTTATTAAACTTATTAAGAAACATTTTAAAAAATTCAGATAAGTAATTGAAAAATGAAAAATAGGCTTTGGGGAAATGTAATAAAATTGTCAAAACAATTTAATATATTTCAAAATAGCAAGAAAACAAAACAAAAATATTGTTGTTTATTGCTTAAAAAGTAATTAAAAAATAAACATTATCGGTGCCTTTATTTTTGAAATTTATTTTTGATATTTACTAATTTATTGAATTTTAATTTCAATTTATTTTCTTCCTAGCAAAGCTTACCGTATTATGATGCTTACCGTATGTCCAAAGACCCAGTGGTACGGATTTTAAATGTCCTGAAGTATTTTTTCTCTCTAGACATAAAGCTGCAAGTGTGTCTAATACACTGTTAGAAATTTCCCTGAAAAAATGGTTAAATAACAATTTATTGAATGGTTATTTTACCATATTTAATCAAAACAGTCAAATAACCGTAAATAAAATGATAATCAAGCTGTTAAGTTCGAGAAAAACTGTTTATTAACTGCTTTCACCTAATACTGTTAAACAGAAAGAATTTTATCGTGCTAACTATATCCACCTAATGAAGCTAATTAGTTCTTCGCAGCCCTCTTCTTATCATAGCTGAGCGGGCATTTCAGTTAATCTCATGACCAGCAGAACTGGAGTTCAAGTCCTAGTGTTGGCACCACAATATTTCCTCGATTTCCTTCAACACATGAATAAATTCCAGTGTCCGGCACTCTCCAATGACCATTACCTTACAAAAAACCAAGCTCCTATGTGTAGTAAAATAATTTTTTTTTACGTGTTTTAAATTTGCTAGGTGTAAATAGTTCATAACTGTATAGTTTTGTATTCATGGTTTTATAACCGTACTTTTTGTAAATGGTTTCGAAACCATAAAGGAAAAAAAAATTTCGTTACCGTAAACAATACGGTTAATCGGATGGACAGACAGCCAGTTATTTTAACATAATTTTAGAATGAAAATTTTAACAGTGTAACTCAAGAAAAGGATCGCCGATTTAGATCGTGTTTCATTTTCAGCAGTTTGCACATTTTCACAGGGTGGTTTATAAACAATTATGTGATTCAGGCATAGTATTGAAAATGCGATTTTTATAGACGTGAACCATTGTTACAGATTAAAACGTGTGATGTCATAATTTCATAGAAACAGTAATTTTTCTGTAGAAAAAAAAAAGAAAACATACGAAATCATAAGAAAAATGAAATATCCTTAAAGCTCTCTAAACTCCCAGTTTAAGTGCAGAAGTAAAGCGTTGAAGATACAAATATGCAGGCGAACATAAGTTATCGACAATTGAAAAAATATGATAATCCATTACTGTCAGTAGTAATGTTAAACATAAATATGCTTATTCTGATTTCTCTAAGCGGCATTTTAATTTCATGGCTTTTACATTTATTAAATTCTAATAATAAAACATTTTATACCAACTATCAATAGTAAAAATCAATTGTCTTCATCTTTTCTTATCACTAATTGTAAATCTCAAAATTTATATTATTAACCATAAACTGAAAATATCATAAACTTTATTAACAAAATCTGGGCGTCCCAGATATTGGTACCATGAAGCCAAGTTTGCCAACAAGAAGAAAGACGACGGGTTCTGTTTTGCGCAGGTCACCGACATAGGTTCATTAAAAACAATAATAATTGAAATGGTAGTATATTTGGTTCTAATTTGTGTTCTAATTCATCCCAAAGGTGTTTTTTGCCATTTAACTGGGATTCGGAAAACGCCAGTGCTGTATTTATTTCATCACCCATTTCGTCACAAACTATGCTAACGAAAGTCTCTATGCGTGATTGGCGCTATTATCCTACAGGAAAATAAGTGGACCTCTGCTGCCTTTTTAAATTTGGTTTGCTGTAAAAAATGATTAGATGTATGGGTTCTTACGTATTATCGCAACCAGGTTGGCGCGATTTGTATGTTATGTTTTTTGTATGTATGCGATTTGCACTGATGTTTTTTTAAGTTCAAGTGCCACTGACCGGTATACATTTGCCCGGTTTATCCTACACTGATGTTTTTTTAAGTTCAAGTGCCACTGCCCGGTATACATTTGCCAGGTATACCCTACACTGATGTTTTTTTAAGGTCAAGTGCCACTGTCCGGTATACATTTGCCCGGGTTATCCTACACTGACGTTTTTTTAAGGTCAAGTCCCACTGCCCGGTATACATTTATTCAAGATGTGTGAAGAAAAATAATATAAATCTCTTAGGGTTGCCGTAAGTAGGGTCGCCAAATTTGGCGATTTATGCGAATTTTGGCCTGGTTGCGTTAATACGCAAGTACCAATGTATGTCATAAAATAACCTACTTATGGTAAATAGTTTTGTTACTGTAAATAGCAAACTTTGGCTGCATTTGAGCTCTATAAAAATACCTAATAATGATGTAACCCTCCTCTGTTCGTATAAAAGATTGAAAGTGGGTGTTTTGTTTCTTCAAAACACATACTTTGGTGCACACTTCTACTGATATTTGGAGCCATTGAAGATACCAAAATAGTGTAAAATTGAGCTCTATTTTATGTTGCCAGTAAATCAATACCAATTTTTGCTCGGAATTTTTAACAGTGTATAGGACCACAGGTCTAATCATGAAATACACTCCACACTTATGTCTTATTCATTGTCCTATTGCTAATTGCCCCATTGTGTAGTATATCAGTATTTTACTATAATAAAACAAAATAATCACAAAACATCTACAGGAAATGACAAGTTAAGGGGACACTAGACGTTCAGAATGAGAGAAATCCTTCAAAAACCAATTATTTGGTTTTTGAGATATTAAAAAAAATACTTTACTGAGTACTCGGCGACAAATCATGTTTTCTTACTGAATTATAAGATTGTGAATTTGTAATTGTCCATACATCAATTTGTAGTTCTGGTTGAAAAAGTTGCATTACTCGTAATGGAATCTTCCAATGTTTTCCCAGCTTCAAAAAGTTTCTTACGCACCAGTTTTTTTTTCCATTGTTATTAAAAATTTTGCAAATACTCTTGTTTAATTCTCATGTATTTGTTTAACTCAATACTTTAATTTATTTTTTGATAATTGAACAAACATAAAAAAGTGTGTTTTTTGAATTTATTTTTGGAGACAAAATAAAAATGAATTGCCTAGTCAAGTTGTATTTTGATACGATTACTATAATTATTTAAAACTATTTAATACTTAAATTTTTTTAAATGTCGTATATACAACGTATAACGACTATAAACAACGTATCTGAGTAAAAATTTGAGTAAAAAATATTAAATTCAGATAAATTCAGATAAAAGATTAATAACAAATAAAAACCATACTTTTAAGCTATAATTTTAAAACTAATTATTTTTTTTCTTCTAAATCTTCGTACACAGACTTCTATTAATACTACCAATATTCTGTTAAAATTTGAAAATAATCGAGCAAAAATTGCACTTTTTTGTTTTGAACGTCTTGGATCCCTTAAAAAAATTAAATTTTACAGTTATATTGAATTAAAACATGCTCAGACTTCCTATAGATAGAACCGATAAAATTTTATCTTAATTTATAAGGCATAAATTCATGAATATTAATAAATTTTCTTGATCCATTCTCAACAACTTTTACGTTTAGCGACCAAAGAGATTTAACACCTTATTAATTAGTCAGAGGATGTTACCCTTTTCCAATGAAATTCCACAACCAAAGCACCAAACTCTGGTGATGAATAGATGGAAAACTAATTTCTCTTTAAGGACTTTCAATTTCAAGTCAACGTAATTACGAGTCCTGCTTGCTGACAATTCCTATTAATTAACTTGGCTTTTTCTTCTTGTAATTAAATGAAAGAGAATTAACATTTCACTGCTTTGAAAGTCTAGAATTAGCATACTGATCTTGGATGAAAAACAAGCTTGATCCTTATTTGGGAAGACATTGCATTTTTAATTAGTTCCTTTCTTAAGTGTGTGACGTAACTTTATTGGCAAGGAAGATCGTAATTTTGAAACCTGCCCTACATTCCTGTACTAAACGTTAGTATCATAGCTTGTTTTATTATTATACTTTTATTATTATACTTTTATAATACATTTTGAAGAGACTTATGTAGTTTTTAAAAATTTATACTATATATTAGATTTCTGTAACATTATACTGAAAAAAAATTATTTTTAACTTATGACTAACCATTGCATTACTTTAGAAATAAATATTTTAATAAAATTTTTTTTTCAAATAAATATTTTAATAAAAAATTGTTGATAGATGCTTTGATTACAGTTTCGCAGTTATGTTGCATAATTACTGATTTAATTTTGGATATATGTTGCCTTACTACTGATATAATTTTAGTTGTTTTAAAGTGCGTTTAATAACCATTTTTTTATTATAAATTTAAACTATACAAAATGAGGTTTACTAATTTTAATGATTTTGATTCTATATGTATTTAATTCAAGAGTTTTAATAGTTAATTTATCGTTTAGTTTTAATCGTTAATTCATAGTTTTAATATGCTATTTTTAATCTAAATATTTTAGTTTCTCAACTGATATATTTATATGCACTGTAAAACCCGTTGTGTAATATCTCTCCGAATATGATGTTGAATAAGAACAACCAAAACATTAACCACCCGAAAAAATTGTGTGAATGAGCATTTTATTCCGGATTAAAACCCAGCTTTCATATACGATATAAAAGGTGTAATTTAAATTTAAACACTTAAAATTGAATAATCTTTCTCCAAACTCTCATGATTTCATAATCAACAGTAATTATTATGATATTTTCAAACACCAACGTTGGTACGATTTGAATATCAAAAATTCAAGAAACGCCAAGTCGCATCGCCAGAGTTTGTTCGCTAACTATAATGAGCTGACGATATTGTTGTTTTATACTACGCTGTAAATCATCAGCATATATAAAAAATAGCCGTTAAAAAATGTAGGTATGTCTTAGTTGTATGATATTAATGATTAAATTATTATTTAAAGTCTCTGATAACTCTAATGAATAATTTTTAAATGCATAATCTCGATCCGCTTTCATTCACTTAAGCCTGGTTCATTTGTCTTGGTTAATTTGGAAACTAGTTTTATTTTAAGAGAACAAATGTATATATACATGATTCTTACTTTATAATATATTGTAAAATTGACTTTTCTGTATCTTATGTGTAGATCATCTAACATTATTTACAAATTTTAGTGTTACTGATTAGCAAAAATAGTAGCGGCTACTTTATACAGTGAAGTGTAAAATAGCCTTGGTGTAGTGAAACAATAGATCAAAGATTTATACATGGCGTTTCCCTACATCACTTTTGTGTAAAGTAGTTACTACCATTTTTTGGCATAGAGATTAACTAAAAGTTTTTGCAGTGATTATCAAAACTTTTTCAGGAAATAATTATTAAATAAAACTTTTAAGAATTATTAATTAAGAGTCATTAATAAGAATTACTAAGGGTTATCATTAAATATTTTTTAAAATATTTCTCGACAGCTATACTGTAGTCGCGTATTTTTAATGCTCTTTTGTGACATTTTCACTCACTAAAATTTAAATTTTAATTAAGGTTAGATAGTTTTATAGATTATACCGTGCATTTATGGATTCATAGATTATAATAGATTAGTTTTATTTTATATCTGATGTAAAGTTACTGTCAAATATGGCTTTTAACATAATCTATTATCAATCAATTTCAACTTTTAATTGTATTTTTTGGAAGTATGTTGTGGTTCCGATATAATAAAATGGAAAGTAATTTTTTTTTTAATAAATAATAAATAAACCTTATACGAATGTATTCTATTCCTTGTAAGACTAGATCAGATAAAATAATAGACTGAATGTTTTATATTAATTGGGTACTTAAATTTTACGAAGAAGATCACTGATACTTACACATGTGACCTCCGATGTCAGCGCCAACTAATCGTTTATAAGCAAAATGGCGTGTTAAAGTTGAGCTAAGTTTCTCCACATAAGTTAGAACGTTAATTAACGAGAAGTTAATTAAATACAGTGCCATATTGCATATCGAGTTTGTTAAGATATAATTCTTTCTTCTCTACGTCTTTTATTTAACTTAGAATTATTGTTCGTTTATGTATTTCATTGTAACCGGGATATATTTTTGCTTTGTGTATCTGGAAAATTATTAGCCTAATTACTTAGTTTGTGTTCTGCATGGCTTCGTGCTGTCTTTGTGTTAAGTGAAAAATATATAATGAAAGAATTGAAATATTTGTGGAAGAATATAGAATGTGTCACTTAAGAGAACTGATACTTGAGGGGCTTGGAAAGTGTTTAAAATGAAGAATTGATATTTATCCTCTAAAAAATTTCAAATACTACTTTGATATTTTTCTGAAAATAAATCCGTTTCTTAAATATCTAAATATTTTACAAACTTTTATTAAAAACAATAATAAAGCTTACTGCTCGTTGAAAAAGTAAATTTCTTAATGAGTATGCAATAAAAATGCATATTTTAGTCAGTTTTTAGTTACATTGGACAAAGCCATAACTATGATAACTAATACATCTTCTTAAGATACAGGAAGACGAAACGAGTACGAAGGAGTAAGATACGAATTGATTTAAGGAGTAAGATACGAAGTAAGAAGAAGGAGTAAGATACGAATTGACTTAAGGAGTAAGATACGAAGTAAGAAGAAGGAGTAAGATACGACTTGACAAATGTAATTTCATTCATTCTTTAATTATTTGATGATTTTTATTGTGATAAATAATATCAAAAATGAAGAACTTGTCCGTATAAAAATGATGAGCTTAGAATGAATATCTTTAATATTATTCGAACTATTTAACTTAAATTACAAAACGAGTAATTACAATGAACATCCATATACCCACCATCCAAAAAATCCGCATATCTTTGCTTCATTTGCTTAAGTTCATTCTTCTATTTTTTTGTGCGTTCGCCTTTCCCTCATCCATTTTACTTCTGTCCATTCTTAAGACCATGACAGGGTAAATGATAGAACTGGGTAAGTTAAGAATAAAAGTCAGTGTTACCAAAAAAAAAGTAAATAGAAAAGTAACGGGAGATGAAATATGTAAAACCAAGAAATCAAGCGGAACATTTGTAAAGCCAGAAATTTTAAGTTTATACAAAAGAAAAAATGACAGATGTGTCAGTCTTCTAAAGTTCAATAGATCATCTAACGCTGCACACTGTTGGGATCTTAGATATAAATTTAATTTCAACTAATATGATAACTTCTTATATTACTAATAAATCAGCTCATCTAGGTGTCCTCTTTACAATCCTTATCAAGTCATTCTGATGTTTAGCAGTCTTTCATTCACATGAATGCCGATTCCATTGTTAATATTGTTAATATTATCAGTTCCTTCACTTCAATTCCACATTTTACGGAAATAAATTGTGTTCTAATTTGCCTACTTTGGCCACCACCGTCTCCTTGACAGTAAACACAATTGCTTAATTACCTAATTCAAGCATTTAATTATTAGTTACGTGTTTGCAAGTGTTGGTGACTTATAATTTTTGAATTCTATTACTTTCTAACAAAGTGTCTCAAACTGAAATGTGTTGTATCCTTTTACTTCTTCAATTTTCAAAATAAAAAATAAAAAAATACGAAGAATGAAAATTTAAAACATTGAATTCATGACAAATTACTGTTTAAAGCATCCCATATTTTTCTTATGCCGTAGATTTCGTCCAACTGATTTTACCTCCTTCTAAGTTATTTTTATTGTTCTCTTGTGATTAATGAGATAGTAAAAATTCGTTCTTTTCGCTATTTTCGACTTGCTGAAGAAAGTATTCTTTAAAATGGTGCTTAGAAAGCATATCCTACAAATTAAGAGGGATGTTGCTGGAAAAATGGCCAAAAAAGGTAAATAAAAGAAAGCCTTTCTCCAGAAAGAAGATATATTGAGGTCAGGAGAGTCAAGAGCGGAAAACGGTCATCTGTTATTTTGGAATGGCGGCCTCTGATAAACGCTCATCTGCTTTTATATTTTTATTCTCAGTAACATTTTTCCAGATATGATTTGTGAGAGCTATAAAGTAATCGTTACACTTATTGAAAATATCATGTTAAGTTTCTTAAGTATTTTATTTATACATAATTATTACAGAATTGAATTCTGAGATTACATAATAGCGCTATTTAAAATAAATATCCATGATGTATTCTATTATTGTTAAAAGTTAAAATATTTGCCGCTATTGCCTACATCTAAATAACACTCTCAATTTCAAAGAAAATATTCAAGATATTCATAAGTACCCCCTTCCCCTATATTTAAGCATTATTTTGTAAAAGAAAATTAACTGAATGTTTTTTTTTATTTTTATTTTCGTTTGCAACAATATGTTACATTTTTTTATGAAATATAATATGTTTCACCACAATATAAAAATAATACGTTATATAGAAATAATATAATGTAAATATACAAATAATATGTTATATGTTACAAATAATATTATACAGGTATGCTTCACAAATAATATTGCAAGTACAAAATAATACAAATAATATAATATACACACAAGTAATATTATTTGTTTCACAATCGTAAAACTCACACATCGCAAGCAAAATTTCAATTTTATTAGCTTAATCGTTAGTCTTTTAAAATTAGAATTTTTAAAACTATTTTTAACAGATAAGCATTTTTTGATGAATAAAACCATAAACAATAACTTCATCAAATGACCAAATGAAATACAATTAATTAAAACGACATTAAATTAATTACTGACAAAATTTTACGATTTAATTTTATTTATAGATGTGTTTTAATATCAGAAAGTGATTTGATAGGAGAAATACTGACGACATAATATTGCTATTGGGAATTCTACAATCTATTGTTCATTTCCAATCCAATTATAAGTACAGCCAACAACTCCTTTGGCCTCAATCTTTAATGTCCAACCAATGAACAGAGTGTGATAGGGATTGTAACATGGCGAATAATGATCAATCCCTATGGGGGACTTTGCATGAATGCTTCATTAGGAACAGCAAACGTCGAAAGCTGTAATAGCAGCTGAATTCCATTTCGTTACAGTTATTTTACTAAAGGAGGACACTGCAAATAAACCTTTCTGAGGCAATTTCTATGGTAATATAATAGCACTCGCTGTAGAAACAGAATTTTTAATTGTCTTAAAGTACAATGGGGTGGAATTCAATGAGGTATCTTTGTTTTTAAAACAAAGTTGTAGCTTTTAACAAGCCTTTTGGTTGGTGAAAAATATTATTATGCTAATTATTCAGGGCGATATTTGCTCTGCAAAATATTATTTCACCTTTGGAACTGGATAAAATATTTCTAAGGAGTTAAGAAGTTGCAATTAAATGACTTTATAATCAAAATTAATAATTTATATTTATACTAAAACAGAAAAAATATTTGCATGCTGTTTTTAAATGTTATATTATGATTAAATATTATATGCTGTTATTTGTAAATATTCGTATACTACTCTATGCTGTATTACAATATACTACATGTTTTAAGCAATTTAGAGTAGTCCTATCTAAATATTATTATGTTTTAATTCCAGAAATACAGTATTCTGTTAAAAACATATAAAGGTTTTAATGTAGTTTCTTATACTTATAATCAAACCAGTTTAGAGACAATGGCGTGCAGAATAATATTAAACTGCTGAGTATTATTTTTGTTGAACATTATTGTTCATGTTAAACATTTCGAAAAATAGATAGCTTTGACATTAAAATATCTAAAAATTATAATATAGTTTTAAATTAAATGGTTTAATAAAGGGAGAATAAACTGCTAATTTTTCAATAGGATATGATACAAGGATGTCAAAACTTTTGTTTTTTAAATCGCTATAGTGGGTCAAAAAAAGTTTTCTCTTTAAAGTACTGTAAAATATAAGGAACATATTTAGAACATTATCAAGAACATATTTGCACTGCAAAATTTTATTTCGTATTTGGAACTGGATCGAATCTTTCTAAGCTGATTACAAGTTACAACTAAATGAATTTATAATTCATAATTAATAATATATATTTAATACTAATATAAAAGAAATATTTGAATAAAATTTCTTTAATATTTAAGCAAATTTTGACTTAATTTGTATTACCATGTTCTATATGTTTTAGCAGTATAGGATAGCCCTACCTAAATATTACACTGTTTTAATTCCAGAAATACAGTATTCTGTTAAAAAATAAATCAATGTTTTAATATATTTCCTTATACTTACAATCAAACCAGTTTAAATACAATGTTACGCATAATAATATTAAACATCTTTGTATGTTCTATCCCTTTGTTTTTAAAATTATTCATGTTAAACATTTAGAAAAAGGGAGAGCTTAAAAACTGAAAAATTTGAAAAAATCATAATGAGGTTTTTAATACAGGGAGAATAAGCTGAAAATTTTTCAATGGGATAAGAAACAAAACTGTTGATTTTAAACACTCACATACAGAAGTGATTAGTTTATTTCGAGTTGATTTCTACAAAATTTAAAATTTAAAGATTTTTAACAGTCACCTTTATATATGTTTTCTGCTTCTTTATGAGAAAGGAATAAAAAAATGTAGTATGAGGGACATTTTAAGAATTTCTTGAAAAAATTACGATATAAAGTACCAACACTTTTGAGTACATCATCCGTAAAGTCCATTTTACCGTAAAGTATTATACCGTAAAGTATTATACCGTATTTTTTAAACGATATTTATTTAATTAAAATGACTCAGCGATAAAACGATAATTATTACTAAAATATTACGGTACATCAGGTTTTCTGCTCCGTTATATGTTCCGGTAAAAATGAATTTTGCAGTACTTTTCACCGTAATTGGATAAGGAATTTTTTGCAGTGCCTAATATTAATAAATAACCATTGTAAGGTGAAAAATAGTGTACTATAAGCATTATTTATCATCCATATTTAAAAACAGTTTAACAGTAAGTGCTCTCATAGTTTTCACAAGTCATTCTGTCAGTATCAATATCTGAAGCAACAATCATAACCATAATCGATTAAATTAAAAAGAACTGAGGAAAGGAGTGTTCAGAGTTGGCTCTGCCCGATAGTGATAATAAAACAATTATAAAGACTAATATGATATGTTCAATTCTATGTTTCTCATAGAATATACATTATTTCTTAAAAAATCTAAATTCATGAACCAAAAAACCACAAATTAAATGCAAAATATTTTTAATTTGAAAAAAAATATCAAGTCTTCTGGCATAAAACACAATGTGTAAATACATTTTCAGTACCGAGAATTGCAAAATGTATTTATTTTACTCATTTGCAGAGGTTTCAATTTATTTATTTCTGAAAAATATGCATAGTATATGAACGTAATGTACTATTTTTAATGTCTTAGTAGTATTTTCTCTTAAACATATTAAAATAAATTAGTTTAAATTATTTTTTTCTTGGAATTTTGCGCAATATATTCAAATTACAAAATTATCAGTTCAATTTTTAATAAAAGTTTTATATTTAAATATTATAGATGTATTTTGCTAAAAAAAACACAAAAAAAGAGTTACGTACATATAATATACCAAAATCTAGGTAAGTTGTTATTGATTTTGTATCTCTAGTTTCAGTTCTAACAAGATTACGATATTTTTTTTTTATCAAATAAAGTAGTTGTCATCAGCCACATAAAATTATAGCAATATTGCGCTGGAAAAATTCCGGATAAATTTATAGCATTTTGAGTGCATCATCTTAAAATCCATTTTACCGCAAAATCAAGTTTTGCCCTAAAATATTATACAGTAGTTTTTACAGTAATATTTATTCAATTGAAGTAATTTAGTGATTTTACGGCAATTATTTTTGTAAAAATTAGCGTATATCATATTTTTTATCCTGTAATATGTTCCGGAAAAAATGGATTTTACCGTAAAAAGAACAGGCACCCTGAATTCTGTAACTTTTTACTGTAAGTTGATTCGGAATTCCCTACATTATTTATCGATTATTATTTTTACCATATTTAAAACTGTAAAAATCTCAAAACTGACTTCATAAACAAAATAATTAGTATGGTAAAAATAAAAAACCTCGTTGTTTTGTCTTAATATTAACCAATATTTCTTATAATTATCAAAAGTTTAGATATACAGAAGTCAAAATTCTTTTTTTTTATTGATAAAAACTAACAAAATATTACAAAAGAGAGATCTTAATTATTTTTTAGTTAAATCTTCGGAAGAACTGCTTTCTTTGATCTCCCTTTTTATAAGTCAATAGTTGTTAAAACCGTCATAGAAACGTTTTCATCGAAATGAGAAAGATAACTTCAAAGAAAGTTTACATCTCAAAGATATCTTACCCAAATATGTCCTTCCTTCCTTCCATTAGTTGATGTTCCTTAACATGAAATGAAAATTGTGACTCACGGAATTTCTTTCCTGTATGAATCAGATTTTCGCTTCTTGCAAGGAACAGTTGTGTTTCTTTTTCTTAAAAAAAGCAATTAATTTTAAAAATTTCCAAATGCACATAAATTTAATTTCCTTTTGAGTATGAATTTACATCAAAGGCTTTAGAAGAAGTTTGGTAAGTGGTGCTTCAAAATCTTATACTAAATAGGAATCATAATTTAAAAACTTGAAAACAAGAAGTACATATATATAGTTCGTGAATATTTCATGTTGAAATACCGGAATTAAGCAGTGCAAACTTCGAGATCTGTTCTGTTTTTGAAGAAAAAAAAAAACAACTGTGAATAAAATACACGTTACTTCTCGAGAATACTCGCAATGCATAAAAAAAATCAGACGAGTTTTGGATATTTATAATTCTTTGCTTCTTCATGTGAATTGAGTATGGTTAACGCAACATTCATACAGGAAATAATTTTGATTAGAAACACAGGTTCTTATTAAAATTTGAAAACTTTATTTATTTATAAACTATGCATTATAGGGTAAGGTATCGGGTAAATTTCTTTGTGGTTTTGTTGCGCATATGCGCGATACTCGTAGAAATGTCGATTTACCAATTTGCGTAGTTACAACTGAATTTTGTTATACAGCAGACAATTTCTTAGTTTAAAGCATCGAGAATCGTAAGCTTGTTTATTTTTCATTTAAAATAATAGACCACTCCTCATATTCTACAAAGTATAACATGAGGCTTACAGATGTAAGTGGAGAAAGTATACACTTATGAATTAAACAGAAACACCACACAAAATTTGATTTACAGCCATTTTTTTTTTTTGAATGCAAAAAATCGTTTAATGAATCTATATTAAATTCTATCTGAAATCAGAACTTCAATGATTAATAATGAATACATTACTTTTTAAGAAAAAGGTACATAGTTTTAAGAAAAAGGTACATAGTTTTAAGAAAAAGATACATAGTTTTAAGAAAAAGGTAAAAAGTTTTAAGAAAAAGGTACATAGTTTTAAGAAAAAGATACATAGTTTTAAAAAAAAAAGGTACAAAGTTTTGAGAAAAAGGTACATAGTTTTAAGCAAAAAATCCTGAACAAATGATGAAAACCAGTACTATTGTCTTAAAAATTATACAAATATAATTTTAGGAGAATTCAAATTTGAATCAATCTTCAATCAATTTTTCATATGAAAAAAAAACTAGTTCTTAGTTAATGTCTGCCACAAGTAAATTCAACAAATTTTATTTATTTATAAATAAATTTTTTAATTTTTTTTTTAGGAGGACTCTTTCTGATTTCTTTCTACAAAATACATCTGATTGATCTAGCATCGTCAATAGCGTTCTTGTTGTCTTATGACGCTATTGAAACCCACAAAATGTAAAGTGATGCAGAATTTAAGAAAACAAAATCTCTTGCACATGTCACTATTTTATCACTTGAGTGCAGGAGCGGATGGAAGGTTACGCAACACTGCAAAATCTCCCTATTAAAAAAACATAAAACCTTCCGGATTCGCATAAATATATGGTTGTATCTTATGTTTCTCAACCAAAGGAAATCACCCAATCTTGATCGGATACATTTCGGTATATAAAAAAAAGTAAGTAAAATTATTAAATGTAAAACTATAAGCGATTCACGTGCTCGTTTTTGATACCATGTGAAGTTCCGTATTTTTGCGCTGGGTAATAGAATTATGGATTAGTTTTCTTTTCTTAAAATCACATACAATGCTAATAAAATAGCACAGTTAAGCATTTTAAATGGAGATTACTTGAGCTCACTATTTAGTAGGTTGGGTTATAGATTACAGGCAGTCAGATGTATGGTGATGTCTTATAAATAAGATTGAGCGAAAAAGTGAAAGAATTTAAAGTCTCCGAAAAAAAATTCAGATTCACTAATGAAGTTTAATAGAGTCAGTAGTGAAGGCGAGAAATGAACTCCGAAAATGCCGATACACGAAAAAATGCGTAATGCTTCCCAATTATAAATTTTTTGTAAATATAATAGGCATCTCTAGATTGCACTAACTCCTGATTTAACACATTTTTTCCCTCATCGCAACCATGGTTTTGATAAATCTTGCTTTTCCCTCGTAATGCATTTCAGCGAGCCATGGAGGCTCAGGGAATAGAGCGCTCGCTATCTATGAGGTGAGCCGGGTTCGAATCTCAGCGATGACTAGTCGATTCAAATTTTGCACCCGGCTTGCACTGACCACAGTGTTGATGTAAATTATCCTCAGTTGATCAGATCATTGGATTACCATCAGGCTAACTGTGGGAGGTTTTCTTGGTTTTCCTCTCCGTGTAACGCAAACGCAGGCTAGTTTCATAAAAAAGGCCTTCACTTAAGCAAATTTCTCCAAATGCTTGATTCAGGAGTTATCTTATCTTCTGGATTGGGTTCAAAATTACGAGGCTTCGAATATTGGTAGTCGTAAATCGAAAATTGGGTCGGTTGTTCAACGGTTATAAAATAAAAAAAAAATAAAAATACATTTCAGTTTAGTCGTGGTGATTCAGGAGATAGAGCGTTTACTTTCTAATGAGGTGAACTGGGTTCGAATCCCAGGGAGTGCTGGCCGATACGAATTCCACATCCGGCTCTCACCGACCTCGGTGCTGACGTAAAATATCCTCAGCTGTAGACGTTGCATGGGTTAGAGTATCTCTTGCCATGAGGTTAACCATGGGAGGCTTTCGTGGTTTTCCTGTTCATGTAACGCAAATGCGGGTTAGTTCAATCAAAAAGATCCCCACGATTGAAAAATTATCTCAATACTTGATCCAGGAGTTCCCTTGTCTTCTGGATTGGGTTCAAAATTACAAGGCTACGGAGTTCAACATTAGTAGTCGTAAACCCAAAATCGGATCGGCTGTTCATGAACTAATATGCATTTCAGTAAGAAGTTGGAACAAAATGGCGTCGGAAAAAAATCATGCTATACTGAAACTATGGTAACGGTAAGAGGTGAAATGTGGAGAGTGTGAAAATAGCATAACTTTGAGATGCCCATTGTATTTACAAAGACTATAACGAAGACCACCCATTATCATAGCTGATAACTTTCAACAGAGTCACATTAAAATACAGCAATCGGTACCTTCTTTGCGCATCAGAATAATTTAAGATTTAAATTCAGTTTGCTACACTCCTAACCCATAAAGAGTAAAAATGAAAAGAAAAAACTATTTATGTTTAATCTTGATATGGTTATAAAAAATGTCATACAGTCATCGTAATGCAAACCTTTCTCTTTCATAAGCAAACGTAACTCATGAAATTTTACTCAAATGCAATTTTAATTTTTTTATTACGTAAATAATATAACGAAGTTGTTTCTAAAACAACAATATTTCAAATAAAAAATGAATATTTTCAACGCTGAAGATTATATTGCTGAAGATATTTGTTAATGAATATCTATCGTGATGTAAAGAATGGGGCAATGCTCCTGTTTTGAACGAAAATATGTAAGGAACTTGCCAATATCTTTCTTACCATAATCGAGAGAGTAAATGCCAACCACGTAAAAAGTATTACACGAGAAACAATAATCTCTAAGGAGTGCGTTTTATTATAGAATATCATAAATTTAAAATTTTTATAAGTTTAAATTTCTTTTACATTTGATACCATTTTATAACTTTTATTCTTTTTTTCTAAAAAAAAAAAAGAACTGTGTCTTATTAAAAAATTTAAATTTATATTTTTCTCAAAAAGTTAGTATCAAAACTAGTTATCAAAACTACTTATCAAAACTAGTTAGTTTCCGACTAATTAGTATCAAAAATTTCGATACATATAAAAAAGAAAAAAAATCTACCACAAATAAATATGTTAGGCATTACAAATATTAAATAAACATTCCTTTTGATACAAACTTGCTATGTGCTTTGGAATAGAAAAAGTTTTACCGAAAAATTATATGATCTTTATTAGTTTTCCTTACTTTTTCGAAACAAACATCAATTGTTTCGCCATTTTTAACAAATTAATGTGAATTAATGATAGGAAATCTTAGGCTGAAAAGGTTTTAAATTTTTTTTATTATTATAACCTTGGCATTATTATCTTAACTGTAGCAACAATCATTGGGCAAAAATTAACCGCATTTTCATTCCTAATATATCGTTAAAAATTAAATATATTGTGAAAATGAATGCATAATTCTGTATACAACAGTTCAAATGATACGCTTTAGAAATTTCCGTAATCGAAAACACTTTTTAAAAATAAATTTATTTATCTAAGTAAATATTTAATTTATTATTTTGAACTGAGTAAAGGTTAAAATATAATATTTACTTTCGTCATTGGAATATTTATTAAATGACTTAAAAGCTCATCCTTTAACAATATTTCTTTATACAATAAATTTAAATTCATTTAAAATACACATGTGTTACTGGTATGCTTATTATAATATTCATTTTTTATTTTTGTTTTTTTTATAAAAAAAATGTTAGCTAGTTAAGATTACAAAAAAAGAATATTATATTTTATATTAAATAAAATATTTTATTTTATTTTTAAAAGATGATTCTAAGCTAAGCGATTTCGCTTGCATTTTGAAAAGCTTCATAAAAAAATTATTGTATAAATTATATTATTTAAAATTCATTAATGCGAAAATATTATAACATAAATATTTAATTATAAGTTTATCATAATATTTACCGATTTAAAAAGCTAATTACTTACTATTTCGAAATTCTGCTAAAGCAGTAAGGTAATTTTAACATTGTTATCTTTCTCCAGAAACCTTCAGAGCCAAATTTAGACATTTAAAAATGTCGAAAAACGTTATTAAATCATAAATTATAAGAAGTAAAGCAACTCCATTACTACCCATTCTAGAACAATAAGGAATGGAATTTAGATTTCACGGTTTCTTAATCAATGGCATGGTAGTTGCAATGTGGACAGCATTGTACATCGACTTCTCAAGTAAGCTGGTACCCATAGCTCAGGAATTTGGTTTACTTCATGCCACCACTGGCAAATGAAACTCAGAATTTTACAATGGTATCCTTAATGTATTATCCATTGCACCATCACTGCTCAATCTGTTATTCCAGCTATGTTTATTAAGGCAGTTATCGTGTAATCAAAGATGCAATAATACGCAACAATAGATCAATAAAAAATTTTGTTGTTGCGTATGTCACTTGTCAATTTCATATCACTTGCCATCCAGTTTGAAATCAAGTAAATTTTCAAAGCAAATGGTGCGTTTTTTGTTTCTTCAGTGGAGCCATTTTTGGCCAAGAATATGATTTCAGTCACACACACGTCACCACTCGTTTTTTCAGAGAGGACGCAATCATATTCCATCCATTTATCCACAGATCGCAATTTTGACTAGAAAACGATCAATTTCCAATTCAGAACATTCAGAGGTATTAGTTTGTTATGGGAACTTGGAGGATTTCATGTTCAAAATTTCTTTGCGAAATAAGTTAAAATTTAGAAAAAGTGAAGAAATATCTAAATATTATTAACTTTCGTGTACCAAGATTATGGCCCTGTTCATTGTAAAGTTATAAAATGATCATAGCTATTGCATAATTAATCTAAGATAATACAGCATTTTCTTACAGTTATAAAATGTTTTTTTAGCTGTAGGTTTAACTGTTTTTTTAAGACAAAAAAAAATTTAAAACATAAATGCTATATTAACAAATATCTCATACTAAGCTGGGAAGTAATTATTTCTTCGATACCAAAGAAAATGAGTTTTAATGGTTTTAATGCTAATGTCATCTAAGTCTATCTTCGGCCATATAGGTCTCCTTATTACCCTTCAAATGCCCATAATCTTACCTGTGCCCCCCTAAAAGTCTTCTCCACCCTTTAAGGGGCTGGTAACACCCATGTTTCCGACGTAACCAAATGTACCACATCATAATGAAGATTATTCACAATTATTTTTAAATTGCAGCATTTAACTGTTTATCGAAAACAAAATTTAAAAAAAAGAAGAAATATTATATCTTTTTCAAGGATATTATGATTTTTTCCATCTGAGACAGAATTTTCATTTTTAACAACTGCCTTTAAAATTAAAAAGTTGGCAGCATGGAGGAAAAAAAACATTTTTAACGAATAATTCTTTTATTTTCTACTTTTTAGGAATCGAAGTTAACTGCATTTAAAAAATATTAAGAAACTACGAGGCATTGCTCACCTACCGCCCTCCCCGCCCTATTTGTTTTTCATTCATAGTAGTTTTGTTTTTCCTTAAAAGTTGATAAAAATATCATTTTGTTTATAAAATTTATAATTATTACGCTTTTTACGTAAGCACATTTTATTAATATGTTGAAAGTAACTAAGTGAAAGGATATCTGGATTTGATAACTAATCAAGTCGACTTGATTAAAACTTAAACTCAGAAATACAGACGTGAGACATCAATACGAAGAAATAAATGAGAATTAATTATACTTGTTAAGTAAATATAAAATAACCAAACATCATATAATACTCGCATTAGAAACAGTATTTTTTTCTGTTCAATTTTTTTAAATTTCAAAATAATGGGATTAAATAGCAACACCTAATCTCGATATTTTATTTCTTATTTATTATTTTTTTTTTTTTGTTTCATTTGACGTAAAGTCATTCACGAGCTCACTCACTTAATTTTTTCTTCAACAATGAGTAAATAATTATTACCTAAAGAAAAAAAAATGGCTATTAAAATTGCAATAACTTTTGAAAAACTTTCATTAATTTCGCAATTTCCATTTTTACAGAGTGTGTATGAATGATGATTCCCTGGATTTGGTTAAGAAATGTGTGCACGGGGTAGTGCAAGTATGTTATGATCAATTTAAGATACTCTCTGTTGATTTTACCACAGTTTCAGTGCCTTATGCTTTGTTTCAACGTGTTCTTATTCAGGTTTAATTCACGTGATTTTGTTGGCCAACTGAAATGTAATAAGGGATAAAAGTGTTCATAAATCAAGTCGCATATCCTTCCAGTTCGATGAAAAAGGAAAATTATGGGCAAAAACAGCAAACTCATCATGAAGATTTTGACGCAAAGAGAAGATCATTCACAATGTTAAAATATAAAGATGCTGGCTCATGTTATTGGTAACCTCAGTAAACAGCCCTATGTATAGTAAAAATACCGCAAAACATCTCAGACTCTCATCTGGCTTAAAAAGGTTTCAGATGATTTTTATAGAGGTGATTAAGGTGTCAGTTTTAGTCAGTTTTTTTATATTGGTCCCTACGTTTTCCGTTTTTACTTATGACCATCTCGATTATTATCTCTCGAGTGAAAATACTTCCATACATTAGTGTGGGAGTATTCCATTTTCCTTGCCAGCCGCTTTGCCATTTGACGCAAAGTTTCGTGCAAAATTGGGTTTTTTGCTCTTCATCAAACTCATCTGGTCAGCAAAAAATAAGACGTGTCTTTGAGTCCGAAAGTTACATTTTCTAAATTGGCATACTAATCACGAACAGTTTGTCCATCTATAGCATCTTTTTTATATACAATCTCAACGACACAAGCAGGCCATTTCGGCCTTAGAATAGTCATAAGCAAAAAAAGAAGTGTCGAAAATTTTGAGTTTTAACTCAATATTTTTTATAAACTTAGCTTTCATTAATGATCTGAAAATTAACATAAATTTATTTTAAAAAAAACAACTATTTATGCATTTTAAGTTAAGTTTTTCATTAAAAAAATATTCATTAAAATACTAATATAAAATCGAAATATAAAAATATCAAAAATATCCTATGCTTCTTTCCATTGAATATATTTTTACGTAATTTAAAATAAAGGACAGCTTATTTCATTGTATAGATCATGAGAAAAACGTTAGGCCAGGTCAAAAAACGCGTTTAAAGTCTTGACTTATGGTAAGGGAAAACGTTTAATTTCGTATATATAATGGTCGATAAATGAAATGCCTACAATAAGTTTCTATATACAGTCAACAGAATGAATGAGACACAAAAAAAATGTCGCCTCCATCCGGCCGAACGGGCCCAATTAGTATTATTTATTTAATATATTCAATCCATTATAAATTTAATGGAGGTGATTGGCCTGTCTTAAGAAGAATACATCTTATCCCTCTTCCAAACCTAAACTTTATTTGATTCAGCTGAAGAAACAAACTTAAAGATTAAAAAAAAAACATGAGTACTTACTAGTCTACGAAAATAAAAACAGTTGGCAGGCAGGAATTAAAATGCAGTTGAAGAAAAGATGCAGGCAATTAGTAAATTATAAAAACTAAAAATAAAAAATAAAAATTATAAATATTTTCTTTTCATTATTTACGAATATAAGTTAAAACGAAATTATCTCAAGGTAAAAAGATGTCATAAAAGAAACTCTCACTAAAATCCAATAAAATCATTGTTTAGACAAAAAATTTATATCTCTACAAGTTATTTTAAATGACATTTCTACATCAACAGATAAAAAAAAGCATCTAAAAGCATGCATATTTATTTTTCCTCTAAAGTTAGCGTGGAAGTAAAATATATTTCCAGCATATGAATAAAATTTCAAGCAGCAAAATATGCCATCTGCTGTAAGAAATTTTCTAATCAAAGTAAATCACATTTCATAGTCCTTTTCCTCGAACTTCAATCTTCGAAGTGTATGGGGAGGGAGTTAAAAAGAGAAAAAAAATAGCTCTTAGAGAGCGAAATTGAAGTATGTGATAAATGGTAGATGGATGAAGTGATGAACACCTTCCAGATCAAGCCTTATCTTACCCAGGGAATTTCTCTTTTTTCTCCCCTTTACCTTAATTTTTTCCCTACGCTCGTTTGATTATAAAAAAAAGAGGATTACTGACTAATATGAGGTAATTTGTCACTTAAAAAAGTCAGCAAAAAGCTGTGAAATGTGAATATTTGTTCCTGTCTAAAGAACGAAAGATAAGGTTTTCGTACTATTAAGTCTAATCTACGAAGTGGAAAAAAATCAAACTGCTTCAATACCTTAATAACATTTGACCTTGTGATCGGACTGTCTCATACTTAGCAGTTTGGAGGATTAAATTTAATTAGGCCAATTAATTTAGTTAATTACCTTAATTATACTATAAGTCTGTTTAATTAACTTAATTATGTTTTTTATTAATTAGATGATAAAGTTCAGAAATCAGTTATTAAAACTGTAGAGTCTTTAAATAAACAGACATTTTATGCCGCTGATTCTGATTCTTGATAATGAAAAATATGGTTCCGGTAGTGTAAGCAGAATCAAAGTCGAAAGTTTTTTTTCACTTCAATGCTAATTAATTGCACTTTTTTCATGAATTCTCCCTACTCCAATTTTTGAGGAACAAGAATCTAAATCCGTCGAAAAAAATGTACGCTTCTTCAGAGAATTTAAGTTTTTCTATGTCTTACATCAGAACTTAAAATAACGACCGTATAAATTAATTAGCATATTTAAGTTCGATCCATTGATTATCACCTAACCATGGCCAAGCAATTAGACCTTTGCTTTTCCGGGCGTCTTCGTTTTAAAAATCATGGTAGAAATGCCACGGAGTTTTGATCCTAGTCAAAGATCTGAACTGGTATCCACTTATACAAACTTACACTCCACAACGAACAAGTGGACTTTAATCCAAGACATATTTACCGTGCAAATTGCTGTGTATACACGTAGTCAGCAGCCACCAGGTTCGAATTTACCACTCTCAGCTCTTTTATTAAAGGTTAAATCTATTTTATTGTGCACATAGCACACACTTCTGACCACGTAAACAGGCTTCTATTTAAAAAGCAAAGTGATTGCATTTCATTTTTTTAAACTTTTTCTTTGTTCATGCTTAAAGTTTAATATAACTTCCTTATATTATTTAGAGAAAGATACAATCTTCAGGCCACGTTATCAGAATGGACGAAGACCACAAAAAGAGTTTTCATTGTCAGATCAGTTGGCACACGAAAAAGAGGCTGGACGGAACCTTTTGGACGGAAAAAGACCTTTTGATCTAAAAAACTTAAAACTAGAAAGCACTAGCAGGAAAAAGGTTCGAATGAAAAAAGGCCAAGGTTGGCCTTGATAAGGCCCGCCCTGTGCTGTCGTGCCATTGATGATGATGAAATTATTATTTAGAGCAGCGATTCTCAACCTTTTTTTTTTTTTTTTTTTGTTGCGGCACACTTTTAACGATTTCGAAATTTGACGGCACACAATGAAAAAAACTAGATTAAAAGTTGTTTTTTACTTACCTATAACACACTGCGTTAAATAGTTTGTGATAATAATTTTGAATGTGAAATAAAATATTATGTACTACAAAAGCACGTTTATTAAGGGACTAATTATTTCTTTGGGCTGATTTTTTATTAGTTAGTAACAGCTATTTATTTTTTTATAGTTATTGTTTGCTTGTTTTCTATAGTTATTAACTGTTATTTTTGTGATTTCTTGTTAACTAGTTTTTTTTGCTAATTTTTAATTGCTAGCTTATTGTTTTGTTAGTTGTCTTTTCCTAATTTGTTTTTTATATATTTGTTTTTTTAGTTATCATTTGTTAATTTGTTTATTAATTGCATTGCTTACTTTAATGATTAGATTTTATTTCCGTTTGAAAGTTACTATTTAGCTT
The DNA here is from genome assembly GCA_949128135.1 of Parasteatoda lunata. Classification (NCBI taxonomy): domain Eukaryota; kingdom Metazoa; phylum Arthropoda; class Arachnida; order Araneae; family Theridiidae; genus Parasteatoda; species Parasteatoda lunata. The sequence continues at coordinate 17,999,145 of OX421973.1, forward strand.
GCTCTCCTTAGTTAATTAATAGTTTTAATAGTCACAAAATTTCCTACTTATTTCAACATTTTTTGAAATTGAGTGTTAAAGACAATTTAAACACTTCTTTCTTATTTTAAGATTGTCAGAGACAAGACTATCGCCGACAAAGATGTTCACGCGGTTAAAGCTTGGAAAATTTGTAAAAAGTATATAGATACATTTTTCTTTCATTTAAACTTTACTCAATAAAAAAAAGCATAATAATTTTTATTGCATCATTTCTTATATTTGGCGTCACATTTTAAGAATTTGGCGGCACACAAAAGTGCCGCGGCACAGTGGTTGAGAATCACTGATTTAGAGCATATGTCATTAAGTGGTTCAAGAACTAAAAAAAAGCAAGTAAAAAGGAAAATTCTGAAAAGGCTACAAATGTAAGACTTGATAGCATTTTGTTGTCTTCTTTAAAATTCGGACATTATTCTTTACTTTTAAACGTCTGTGTATAAGTTTCTCTAAAGATAAAAAAAATATATTCTAAGCATATCCCTGCTGGTGTTTAATATACTGAGGAATATGTTGGTTTAGTATGCACGTTCTCAAAAGAAAGTGTATTCTTAAAAAATAAATTCTTTGGAAAAAAGTGAAGATCAAAACGTTTAATTAAATGACAGATACATAGGAAAAGCACAACTTTATATATAATATTAGAATTGAGTTACAAAAGTAACAAACACATGACTTTGTTTACTTATGGGACTAAACATAAAAAGAAGATGATGATATATCCTTTGAATGGCTCTGGGTAGAGACGCTTCATTGTGGCAACGGTGAACAATACGATCTTACACCACTTTATATTTATTTTTACTACTCCCTAAAGCACCATCATTTGGTAATTTTTGGCACTGTTTATAACTTTTACAACTCAGCACAACAAGCAGTTTTAATCTGTTTACAATATTTGTACTTTAATTTTCAATGTTTTGTTTAATATAATTTACATAAATTCATATAAAGAATCAACGAACCCAAAACTAAATTTAAAAAAAAAATATTAAATTCAAAATAGTGAATGCATTAGAATGATTTTTATTCAGTACTTTTACAGACTGGCGCAACTTTAAAGGGTGCGATTCAAAGCTCTTTTTCCAAAGAAAATGGAAAAAAAAAAATAAAAAAAAAAAAAATATATATATATATATATATATATATATATATATATATATATATATTTATACATATATATATATATATATATATATATATATATATATATATATATATATATATATATATATATATGTATATATATATATATATATAATATATATATATATATATATATATATATATATATATGTATATATATATATATATATATAGAAAATTATTTTTCTTTGGACGGTATGTGATATATTAGTATAAAGAAATGCTAAAGTTCTTGTTTTAGAAAAAAAAATGCTTATGATACTTTATTTTTACAAATTTATTTTCCTTGACGTCAAAAAACGTAATCAAATTGGCGATTTTTTCAAAGTTTTGTTATTTTTTAAGTATTTTCCCACTCGAGCCCAGAAAATTATATTCAACAAACGAAATATATATTTATATATATATATATATATATATATATATATATATATATATATAAATATATATTTCGTTTGTTGAATATAATTTTCTGGGCTCGAGTGGGAAAATACTTAAAAAATAACAAAACTTTGAAAAAATCGCCAATTTGATTACGTTTTTTGACGTCAAGGAAAATAAATTTGTAAAAATAAAGTATCATAAGCATTTTTTTTTCTAAAACAAGAACTTTAGCATTTCTTTATACTAATATATCACATACCGTCCAAAGAAAAATAATTTTCTACACTCCAAAATGCATTCGATGTTTATAATGAAAATATCGATATTTTTTTTAACCGCATGTTCAGATTGTGTTACACAATTCGTTTACTACCGTTTTATATTTATTACTTAAAATACTTTAATCATTACTATAAAACTGAAAATGTTTTAAAAAGAATTAGTTAAGCTATATTTATTTCTATTAAATGACATTCTTTTAATAAAATGCAATAAACTTTAAAGAGATCACATCAAAGAAAAAGATTTTAAACACAAAGAGAACATTAAACTAAATATTTCCTTTTCCTAAACATTTTTCAAGAATTAAAAATTATTGCCTTTTATTTTTAGAAAAATAATAAATGTCTTTTATGAAAGTTAATGAAATAAACTAGTGAACTGGAAGAGCTTCGATTTGCAATTCACTAACAAGGAAGCCTCTTTTTATTAAAGATCTTTAAAAGAAATCGGTTTTCTTAAAGTTTGTTTTAAAGCATACATCATTACTGGAACTTTTTTGTTCTTTTTTCCTTCTCAGAAAATTATTCGGGATAATTGGAAGTTCGGTTTCCAAAGCATGTGCAAACAAGTGTATCATTCTTTCCCATTATTGGGGGATGCTCATTAATTTGAAGAGCAAAATTCTTTTAAGCTTATCTTTTCCTATTTTATTTTTCTTTTAGCGAAAGCCGATTTTCTTGTAGCAGTAATGGAAAAAAACTATTCAGTATAATAGCAAGAATTTGTTATCTTAGAATGATTTCTTTCGGAAAAAATTGTAAAAAAAAATTATGAATTAGACTCAGAAAACAAAAAATACAAATATGTTTCATAAAAAAATAGTATATGTTTTTTTATAGAATTTTTCAGTTATCATTCACTAATATGGACGAAATTAATCAATTAGAAAAAAAGCATAAGAGAGGTATTTGATAATTACCATTAAATTTTGCTGAACAAATTTGTCTTAAATACAAAACTAAAATGTAAGAAATGTTAAAATTTCATAATTTTTAATTTTATCAATTAAATTACGCTAATTTTCTATTATTCTTCTGTTGTTAAAAGATGCTAATTTATTTGAAAAATAAAATTCATTTAATTCTTTAATTATTTTTCTTTTAGTGAATGCTGTTTTTTTCGTAGAAGTAACGATTAAAAAAACATTTCTTTGTATACTTGTAGAAAACTATAGACATGAAAACATTTTTTTTTCGCTAAAAATGAAAAGAACAAATTATATACTAAATAATTCATGAACTAGACACAAAGAGCGAAAGAGACTTTTTAAAAATATTTTCAATTAACGCATTTTTAAAATCATTACAGTTATTTTTCCTTAACTGCGTATTTTATCAAGCAAAACAACAAAACAATGGTTGTTAATGAGTTTTAAATATTTTGAATAAATATTGTTTTGCAAAAACGAATTTTACTCAATAAAATTAAAATTAAATGATATGAAGTGTTTTATGTGAGTTAGATTTTTTCATTAAAAATATGACCTTTTATGTGAAGTAGTCAGCATTTACGATATGTTTAACCCTAAAGCTTATCTTTTAATACCTTTTAATTTATTTTTTAAGGAAGTTGAATTTTACAAAAAAAACTACTCAGTGTAATCGCCGAACGCTATAATGAACGCTTGAAATGATTATATTTTATTTATGATCAGATTTTACATGGCGGCGCACTTTTCGACTAGAGAGAATTTTTAATATTTTTACTTATTTTACTTATGTTAGTTTTAATTATTTCTATGTCCTTTTAATGATTCTTTTTATGATTATTTATATTTACTGTCTTGTATCTTGTATTGAAATTGTATTTGTTTTCATGGGTTTTGGACAAATTCTGGTGCTCTTCATCATCAAAATATGTTAGTTACCTTTTTTAAATGTTTTTTTTTCTGATGCCTCGTCTATTATGTTTGAACACTCAAACTCCTATTTTCTGAGTAACTACTATTGTAAATTTTTAAGATTTCACTAAATTCGTTGAGGCCTTCTGGTGTTGCCATGAATCGCCACCAAGCCTACCTTTTTTTAATCCTCTTTTTTTTACTAAGAGCTCACGTGCGTGCACTTAGAGTCTACAGTATTCTCCGGATGCCCCCTGACGGGGGCGGGGCGGGGTTAAGCTTTGATGTCATATTTACTGTCTCGATAGAAATGTTAATATACATATGAATACTGAAGAATTCAAAGAAATGTTTGAATTCTTAAAAAACGTACATTGGACGCAATTGAAAACCAATCTAGCCCTGTGGGGGGGGGGGGGGGGCGAAAGGACACACATCAATCGACACAGTTTTTACAGAAAAAATGACATTTGACCAAAGGGTAACTACAATATAAAAAACGTCTGTAAATTCTAGAAAAAAAAATGTTTTTTAAGAAAATAATTGTTTAAAAAAAATCTATTTTTAATCACTACCCGCTCTGCCAAAAAAAAAAATCGAGTTTTTTAAACTTTTTTCATTATAGTTTTTTTAATATAGATTTTCTCCGTTCATTTGACGGTATTCACAAAAAAAAAATTTCCCGGCGTTTTCTAAGAATAAATAGACAAATTAGAAATGTCAATTCCAATTCTACATTAAATTCAAATGCCTGGCGTAAGATAACTTGTTTTTTTCTCTGTTATTTTCAAATCATTTTATGATTAACTTCTGGGAGATTCTCATGAAATATGACAATTTACAGTCACTTGCACCAAAATCTAATACTATAATACTAAAAGAACTTTTTTTTAAAATTAATAAATAGCATTGCTGTTAGCATTTTAATATGACTTTGCACTAGCATTGACTGTTTTGTATACTTAAAAAAATTTATTGAACTTCAAAATTTCATGTTTCTGGAATGTCACAAACAATGTTTCAAATAATGACTAGCTTCAAAACTTCCCATAAATTTTTCAATATCTAATTTTTTTTTATCTCAACCGGTGTAAGCACTTCTAGAATATGCGCAGTGGGCATTATTTACAAAAACTTCGTTTAAAATAATTTTTTCTGTCAATCATTTGTTTGTCACAAGAAAATCTGTCATTTTCTTGGCTGCTTTTAATTAGTGGTTTATAATCAAAATAGATAGAGCCAGCAATCAATATCTTATGTTAATATATTGATTAGATACCCTCTTATCTGAATATGTCTTGTTGCATGAATAAAGAACCAACTTTCTGGTTCAAAATCTATTTCAAAAAATTTTTCAAGGTGAGTAGGTTTTTGTGTTGTCATTTTCTTGGCTTCATGAAATCATTAATAACATAAACTACATAGATTTATCTGAGTTATTTTAAGAAATCCTGTTGTTTTCTGCAGAATATAAACGTCTTAGGCCAAAATATTACATTAAAGTAAAGTCATATGCTATAAAATGGAGAATTTTTCATTATCTTGGCTGTCATTTTCCTGGCTTATAAATTACAGGACAGTGAAGTGCTACCAGAATTTTTTTTTAACTGCTAATACTTAATAATAATTTTGATTCTTTTTTCAGTAGATAAAATAATTAATTTATGTTATTCATTGTCCATCTAGCATAACGGCTTAAGTTTTGTTACTGACTACTAGCTTAAAATGACTGTTTTTTCAAACTTCTAAGCTAATATGTCATTTTGCTGGCATTCAAGTTGTGGAAAATTTCTATTTTATTTTTTTCTTGAGCAAATTTCAATAAACTACACTGCTGTCTGTAAGATATTAATAAATGTATCTAAATAAATATATAAAGAAAAATTTAGATTGTTTTGGAGACTTTAAACTTGAAAGAATTTTTTGATCCGAATTGTCATGTTTCCTAAGAATCACCCTTCTATATTTTCCCTTACTTTTCAGAAATTATTTTGTACTTTTGAACATCATATAAATAAGATTGATATTCGACTTTATTTTCAAATTGTTCATTTGCCTGTTATTATTTCTCTTGATATATAATTTTTCCGTGAGTAATATTGCCAGACATTTTTATAAAGACGAGACAATATAGTTTTAAACGTTTTTACACTTAAATATGATTTCAATAAGTAACACTTTTGAGAAAAAGACAGTTTGAGCTTTTTCGTAATAAGCATACGCTAGAGCTGCCGTTGTGTCGGGGACAGAACGTAATTCTCACATTTGGAGGGAATTCCAATGACGTAATCCAGATTCAAATCCCAGCTCTGAACGGTCATGCAAATTCTGCTCTCGGCTCGCACCAACCACAAAACTTATATTGTTATTTTATAGAATTATTTTTTTATTAAAATAACAGAGTTTTTTGTTAAAATGTAAGTACGTGTCTGCTTAAAGAACAGATGACCATTTTTAGATAAGAGTATTTTTATGTTCTATATGCGGTTTTATACTCGAACTCCAGATGATTGTTTTTTTCTGTTAACTTAACAGTTTGTGATTTCAATAATGCGATCACAATTATCTAATGAAGTAATAATATTTTTTGTTTGTCAGAAAGAGAAAGCAAGAAGTGTTTCTTTTTCATAATAGCTTTTTTTTTCAATACAGAGTTTGATCACATGTATGTATATCAACAAAGACGGAAAAAATATAAAACAAACCCTAAAAAATTATCATTACAATCTGTTTGGTTAATTTACCTTCCGAGTACAAGATGAGAATTAAATTTAATAAAATAATTTTATGCGTGTTAATTTTTTCGTTGTTATGTAACGTTTTTTCGCTAAGCTTTTTTAATATTTTTTTTTATCTTAAATGCTCCAATTTCTATTTTTTTTCAGTTTTTCTTTTTTCTTTCAGTTTCTTCCACAGTTATCTTTCTTTCAGTAGTTTGCTTTCTGTAAGCCGATTTTCTTCGCGAAGTAACGTACAAGTTTTGGTGTACAAAAGACCATACAAACATGAAGTATATAGTTTTAAAACTTTTCAAGTTCCTTTTTTTATAATATTATTTATGCTATTCATAAAAATATATATCAACCAAGAAAAATATTTCTAGGAAAAATTTACCATTAAAATTTTTATTGCTCAGTTAGAAATTCAGCTATAAGAAAAATATCCAACGTTTTGTTAGTTATATTTTTATTTATCAAGTTAAAAATTTTCAATTTAATTAGTAAGATTTTTTAATAAATGTAAGAATTCAAGTTAGCATAAGTTTTTATAATAAAGCTAACTTTACAAATTTTAATTTAAATATTTAATTTGTTCTATTTTCGCTATTTCATATATAAAAATAAAATTATTTTTGTGAAAACCACAAAATTGTAACAAACAAAGAAAAAAAATTACTATAGATTCTTAGCTCTTTTTTCTAAACGAAGAAAAAGTTAGGTAAAAATAACTTACTCGTACATATACTAATAACATTTCTGGTAAAAACAGAATTCATAATTTTGGTAATTAAACCAAAATATTCGGTACTTACATCACTCCGTAGGTAAAGTAGCGATTTACCGGAAATTTTGGCATTAAAAATTCTAGTTCTAGCTGCCTGTTCAGCAATTTGCAAGGTCATTTTAATGAAAACACATGTATTTTTTAATTACTTACTTTTTAAAATCGGCAATTGCGTTTTGAGAAAACGTTTAATATTTAAAAGAAGAAAAAAAAGCTGCTACTACTTTTTATTTATATATATATATTTTTTTTTTGCTGACGACTACAAGTGCCCTGGTGATTTGTAGGAAACTTTTGAGTTGCCATTTTGCAAAAATTCAAATATAAATTCTAAAAAGTAGTTTTTGATGATATTCTAAATATATTATAACTTGTTAAATAAAATCCTAATTTATCTTTCCTTTTAAATATAGTAAATAAATCGAAATTTACTAAATAGACGCTTTTCTATTCCAAACAATTCTAGAAACAAATATTAAAAATTCATCAGAATTTATTTGTTTTTGAGGAAATTGTATTCTGGAAAACACTCCGAACAAACATTTTGGTGTTTCACTATCTTCATTTGTTTGAAGATAAACATCTCATGAGATACATTAGGGCTAATACAACATAACGATTACTCAATGAACCGAAACATCATAACAATTAGAATCACCAAATTTGAAATTAAAAACTGCTTCGAAAAGGAAACCTGCAATACAGACGCAAAATTCTTTTACAACGAAACTTTAAATTCAGCGTGTAATAATTGCCCCGTTCTAAACAATATATGAATAAAAATTTGTGGATACACTCATACTTGCCCTATAACTATCATATCGAGCACATAATAATTTATAAACTGATGATCAGCTCCGTAAATATAATCATGTTTTATAATATTGTACAGCAAAAAGAGTGTATACAAATAGTTATGCAATTAATATAAATGGCTGAGATTAATTTTTATTTTTGTTTTCGGTGAAAACTATTAAGTGTTTTAGCAGTGTATAGCTGAATTCAATATGGGGTCATTAAAAGGACGCTATACCGTGAAAGAAAGTTTTCCTTTCAAATTCTCAATCTCCTTCATTACTAATTTAAAATCTAAAATAAAGAAAAATTAAGTTCAGGCTCTCCTAGAGTAAGTCGTGTAGTTTCAATTGCTAAAAAAATACTTCGAAATATTAAAATGGAATTGAATTTTTAGAAGAGAACATCTCCGCTGCGTAATCGTCGGTCATACTCTCATAATTTATTTTCATTTGTACATTTTAATTTTTTTTTTCAGTATTCGAAACCTTATAGATTACTCTAGATTTTTCTGAACTCACTTTTTCTATGCTTTAAATTTTTAATTAGTAATGAAAGAGATTTTGCGATGAGAATTTTCTTCCGCTGCATGGCGTCCTCTTAATGCTTGCTAAAGAGACACACATTCTCTCAGGTTATCATTACCATCAACAAACATACATTACATAATGACCTTACCTCGAACCCAGCGTCAGTCAGCAGTGCAGTGAAAACGGTATTAACACTCGGAAGGCCGAATATTCGGTATACCCAGAACGGCCATAAGCGGTCAAATTGACCGTTCCTTAAAAACAGCGATAAAAATTGAATGTTAAGGTATATTAGGTTAGAAATTGTTATATAGGGTTTGAAATTTTTATTTTCATGTAGTTCTCATATGAATCATTGTTAAAATATTTAATATTACTCATTTATCGGGAAAAAAAACATATTGAGTTAGTGGTTAAATGATAAAAAATAATTGTAAAATAAGATTTAATGCATTTTAACTCATTTTAAACACAATAAGAGGCTTTGAGGCTAATATCTATTTAATATTTAACTGTGGTACAATCATTATTTAATTGGGATATATTAACAGTAATTGGGGAAATAATCAGGATACATAATAATTAGGATACATAATAATTACTCATAATAATTAGGATACATAATAATTTACTCACAAAAGCGATAGCTCAGTCTTTTTTACATGAGATACATACACTAATTTTTCTCACTCTTGCGGTACATGGTCCACAGACATATTTCTTGCAGTTTTCACACATATGAACTGTTTTATTATCTTTACAATTCTCTGCTACCTAAAATTGTTTCCCTTTTATTCCACACGTTTTGGGATCTGTTGAAATGTCCTTTTTAGGAAATATTTTGCGCATGTCAAGATGTTTGTTTCTCAACTCATCTGATAATTTCAAAATAAAGTCTCTGTGATTTATGTTTATATCGATAACCTTATATAAAACGCATGCATTTATGGTTGATAAGTCAAGAATGTTGAAGAATACATGAACTAGCCAGCGTCTTGAACAGGATTTCACAGAATATTTTTTTGCCATCTGATCTACCACATCAACACCATATTTCGTAGAGTTGTAAAATGTTATGACTTCCGGAGTCTTTTTTCCTGTATTTGATGCATTCAACTTTGGATGGAGGGAGCTCAGAAGAAGGACATTTTTTCTCTTTTTGCACTGGTATGAGGTTACTGTTATGCCATTACTGTGCACTATTTTGCTGGAAAAAAGTTCATCCTTTGTTTTCTTGAAACTCCTGCCAAACTAATGCTTTTTTGTTTCAAGTTTTGAGCTAAATTCAGGGAAGTAAAAAAATTGTCCGTTGTAACATTTCTCCCACTATTATAAAATGGTTCCATCAACCTGTATACTGTATGCTCTCCAAAAGTCATTGGAGAGCATACAGTATACTGGTTGATGGAGCCATTTTAACAGTCATTGGAAAGCTTCAAGACACGTCTAATCTTTTCCAAGATATAAAAACGCATTCGAAATGTATTTTGATACCACATCTGTAGATAACCAAAATTTTATGCTAAATTTTTTGGTTTATTTGGCATGTATTGAAGAAATTTGCATCTGACTTTAGTTGGAAACTGTTGTTCATCAATGCTCCAATTTGCTCCTTGAGTTAGCAAATTTTTTCCCACAGTTCTCCGGGACATTTTGAAGTACAGAAAGAGAAACGATAAATAATAAAACGATTTATAGATAAAAAAAAAAGCTTTCCAGTAAATTTGCTCACTTAGTTAGAAATAACATATCACAACCTCACAGTTCAAATTCAATAGTCTAAATATGATGTACGCCTTCTGAAGCAGACAAATGAACATTCCAAAAATTCACGCAGATTATTTTCAAACAGGTGTGACTGAAAGTCACCCTCTATCTTTCTTTCTACTCTTCACACCCTTTCATTTTAGTGTAATTAATAATGCTTTAAAAACGAAAGTAACAGAATTATTTAAAAACGGTCATTTTGACCGGTATTGGCCGTTTTAGGTATATTGTAAATTTACAAAAAACTAATCAAAATAAATGAGTAAAACTTTTTGTGGATGATATTTATTAATATTTAGGAAAAGTCAGAAAAAATCAAAGAAATCGGTGAAAACCAAAAAAAATTAAACCTGTTTTAAATTGTTTTGCGATCAAAATGACCGGTCTGGCCGTTCTAGTGTTAAATTAAATTATTAACTGTTGAACTTCCAGAAAATACCGAACAAGGAAGAAGATTAGTCAAAATCACATGATTTTGTGACAAATCAATTGACTATTATGGCAAAATAGCGCCCTAGGTTTGCATAAAATGTGAAACTGAGAATGAAACAGAGAACAGCGGTTTTTGCATTATAACATTAAGCACACTTATCAGTACAAACTATAAAAAAATGTGCAAATATAGGGTAGAGAGCTTGTTTTCTAACCTTTTTAACATAAAACATTTATTTCTTAAAAAAATGGTACTTACCTAAATAAATTTAGAACTTTACGCATAAAATGATATTTTTTTTTTTATTTTGATTTTTTTTTGTTTTTTCCCCAATAAGTTGAAGTGAAATAGTCTCTTGTTTTATGGGTCATAAAATCAAGATTTAAGCTGTAAAAGTTCTTCAGTACAATGTTTTAAAGTTTTACGAAAGACGGAAAATTAAATATGCTAGAAGAAGCAGGAACAAAATATTTCAAATGCTAAATACTTTTAAAGAATATACTTATGATTTAACTTTCGTTATGACTTTTTTATTAGCACTAGGTTTCGCATAAAATAGCGGTATTTAAAGCAAACAACAATTGAAATCTTTAAAGTACATAAAAAATCGAAATTAGGGCGAAGTCTATTAAATTTTACTGTATTTATGCAAATATATAAAACAGATTTAAAGAGACGAATATTCAATTACTGTAAATATAGTAAAGTATATAGTTTTGAAAAGATAAATGACTTATGTTATAATTTTTATTAAAATATCTTATAATAAAATTTTCATAATATTTTTTAAGCAAATAAATGTCTTTTAAATATATAATCTAAGAAAATAAGATTATTATTTTGCCGGTCAATTCAAAGTGAAACCTGTATTAACACAATGCAAAAAACCACATTTTTTTAATTCTAAATTTAAGCTTTGAAAAAAAATTTACATTCTCATGTAGTAAAAGAATGTATTAAAAACGAGAGAAAATATATTGGAAATCATTTAGCAGCAAAATAATTTAGCAAAAAGAAACTTAGAGTTAAATAAAAATGGAAACTGCTAAAACTGTTAAACTGTAAAATAGAAACTGTTTCTTTAATAAAAGTCCATTAAAAGACCTGTTACTAATAGAAATAGTTTTCTCTGTATCGCGTTTTTTTTAAATAATAAACATAAAACATTTTACTTTCTCATAATATCTTATATTAATATTTTTCTTTTTTTTTTTTAACGAAATGGTTTTATTAAAAGTATAATACAAAAAAGAATAACTTTAAAGGAATGCTGAAATATTGAAAAAGATAAACGTTCTAACAAGTGCTGAAGTGCTGAAAATACTAGAAACTATAACAAATGAAACCACAAAAATGCATTTCCATTTGACAGAAAAGACACCTCGAGAGTTTGCTTGTAGTGACATAAGCCTTGACAAGAGATTCACTTGTTTCCCTTTCTTTACAATGTAATGCAATGAATAGATAAAGCAGTATTGATTTATGGATTGCCCTGCAGATTTCTTTCAGTATAAGTTATCTACAGAAGGTTGATCTCAAGTAGAATTTAGATTTATAACTCAGAACTGCTTATTGAAATGCTGTTTGTAAGCTGAGTTTTAAAAAAAATATCTGATTCCTAAAACTTAATGTCAATATAAAATAAAATTAGGATATTTAAGTTTTTTCTACTTTTTTTTTTTAGTTTCCAGTTATGACAATATCTGGTAAAATATCACCAACGTTGGTTGTGGAGCCTTGGTGGCATAGGGGATGGAGTGTTTTCCACTCAAGAAGATGAACCAGTTTCGAATCCCAGCAGTATTTGGTTTATTCTAATTCTGCATCTGGTTCGCACCGATGACATTGCTGACATAAAAATATCCTCTTGTGATTGGCGGATTATGGGTTAGAACCCCCTTCTGTTGGGCTAACCGTGAGTAGTTTTAATGGTTTTTCTTGTATTGCAATTTGGGTTAGTTCCATCAAAAAGTTCTTCATGAAGTCTAGTTTGTCCCAATGCTTAATCCCGAAGTTCCCTTGTTTTCTTGGTTCGGTTTCAAAAATGCCAGGATACGAAGTTGAACATTGATAGCCGTAAAATTTAGAATTTAAAGAATGCTTAATGCAGGTTATAAAATAAAATTAAACGTTGGTTATGAATGCTGGAGGAGGGTAGGTTATGGTATAAAACGCTCATCTTGTTTTAAGCTCAAAACTCAGCAATAGCCCTATATATACGTATATTATGTCTAAAGACCCCAGTGCTATCAAAAAATACCCCAGTGGTTGATGAATTATGTATAAAAATTACCTCACATGCTGGCTAACGGTGAAAAGTTTTCATGTTTTTCATCTCAATGGTTAATTTCACTCAAATCTTCTACCCCGAAAGTTAGTTTGTCACTGTGTTATTTAATCTTCTGGGTTGAGTTTAAAATTATGAAGGTACGGAGTGGAACATTGGTAAAGATTCGAACTCAACATAGATTGGTTGTCAAAAACCATTAAAAAAATAATGTAAAAGTAAACATAGCAGTGAACTCAAAAATCATTTCCTTGCATTGGGTACGTAAGATTGCAATACAGCAAGAGTGCAACAAATTTCTGTCAATTCCAAGAAGACTTCTAATAGATGTATTTCTAATACGAGGGTTGCTATTTATATTTCTGGCCTAATAATGAAAAAACAAATATGTAGAATCGAAATTGGTTTTATTGTTTTTCAAAATATTCTCTATACTTTTGCATGCGTTTGAACCAATTTTCAAAGCACTTTTTCCAGTCCGATTGAGGTAACTCCAAAACATGCGTTTTGAATGCATCAACCGCTTCTTCGGGGGTCGAAAATCGTTGTCCACGTAATTTATTTTTAATGTGTGGGAATAAGAAGAAGTCATTGGGTGCCAAATCAGGGCTGTACGGCGGATGACCCATCAGTTCGAACTTTCGCTCCGTCAGAAATGCCTTTGTTTCAGTCGATGTCTGAGAGCTCGCATTGTCATGATGAAGAATGATTCGCCTGTTCTTCTGCTTTTTTCGAATTTCTTCGATGACTTCTGGCAAACAAATGGTCGTGTATCATTCAGAATTGACCGTCCTGCATTGCTCTAACTCCACTGTTGCCACATGACTGTTAATGCCGAAGAAACAGGCAATCATTTGTTTCGATGTGCTTCTTCCTCGAATAACTTTTGTTGGTTTTGCCTCGTCTTGGAAGACCCATACAGTTGATTGCTGTTTTGTTTCCGACTCATATGCATAGATCCATGATTCGTCACCTGTGTAGATATTATACACAGCCTTTGATGTACCTTGAACGTATTTTTCCAACATTTCTTTGCACCAATCGACACGAGCCTTTTTTTGAGCATTTTTCAGATTATGCGGGATCCAACGCGAACAAATTTTTTTTACACTCAAATGTTCATGCAATATTTTTTTGATGCTAGTCATACTAATGTCCAAAGACGCCTCTATCTCACGGTATGTCACATGACGATCTTGCTTTATCAGTTCACGCACAGCATCGATCTTTACAGGCACAACAACGGATTTTGGACGACCTGCACGGGATTCGTCCTGGATCGAACATCGACCACGATAAAATTCGTTATACCAATTTTTTACAGTGCTGTAGGATGGCGCTTTATCGCTGAATAAAGAATTAAGTTCATCGAAGCACTCTTGTCTTGACAATCCACGTCAAAAGTTATGAAAAATAATGGCACGAAAATGTTCACGATTCAATTCCATTTTTTAAAGAGAAGAACTTTTCAATTTCCTGTCAACAACACAAATGAAGCTATAATGGTAAATCGCCTGCTGAATTTATGTTTAAAAATATCAAACTTTCGATTAAAATCGTCTGCGGTCGCCTAGCAACACTTACTGTTGCCAAGGCCAGAAATATAAATAGCAACCCTCGTATTTAGCCAACTGCAAACGAAATGGAGAAGTCCACGTCTCAAAAGAAGGCAGCTTGAACCTGAAGAATTAGCATTGTATGTTTTAAATTCGGTAATCTTATAATCGGGGCTCAAAACATAATATCAACAAATAAAATATTATATAAGGTAATCAGTTTTTATATAAATTGCTATATAAAGCAAATAAATGTTAATATATACCATTTTAAATCTTTATTTTCATAATAAAAAAATTGTCTTAATCACTATTGCATTCATTTTTTTAGCAATAAAGTTTGTTTTAAAGTTTGCTAACAAAACACCTGTATGTTTTCTTGTAGATATCACGTAAGTTTATGGGGAGCATTTGGATTTTATTTATTGCAAAATAATATCTATGTGGCCAGTTAAAATTTTAGCTCAATTATTGTAAAACAGATAAAGCATTTACCATTCATAATAACTGTAATTAAACATAACACGATGATTTCCTTACTAGAATATTTTCCTCTATCACCTAAACATAAAAACATTCCAGATAAATTCTGGAATTAATAAATCATTTATCTTTTATTATCAATGTGCAATGTCGAGAAAATAATCAAGTATTGACGTGTGAACATTTTGCAAGCTACTTATGTAGCCGAATTCATTATATCATGCTGTTTGCACCCTGTTTCATTTCTAACTTGTCATATAATCGATACCATTTGTTTTATCGATTACGAGCAACAAAAATGACAACTCAATGGGCAACTCGTTTCTCCATGTAACACAAAAAGTAATATATAAACCATCATTACTTATCTGAATAGGATGTCACTTTTAATAATAAATTTAACTCATTTCTAAAACATAATTCTTCTTAAAATATATGTATCCCTATTTTCTCTTATTTTACTGCATCTTACTGACACAATATTGACGGAAAGTTTTATATTTCCCTTTTTGACCGATAAGTTTTTTTTTTTAAACGAATATACATTGATATTTTTATTAAGATACTTACATTTATCAAGCCGATTTTTCTACTCCTTTAAGTAAACTTTTAGGATCAAAAAAATCTTTTAATGTTGGTTTCTTGTTTATTGGCTGTTTCGAAGAAACATTTTGTTATTTGATGCATTATGTTATTTGATGCATTTGTTATTTGACGCATTTATTTAATTTAATTAGTAACCGTCATTGATTAGCCAACCCTATTTTCTTTGGGTTTACGACTACTTATGGACAACTCCGTAGCCTTGTAATTTTGAACCCAATCCGGAAGACAACGGAACTCCTGGATATAGTATTGGGGAAATTTGCCTTCGTGCAGTACTTTTTGATGGACCTTGCCCGAATTCGCGTTAGATAGAGAGGAAGACCACGAGAACCTCCCACGGTTAGCCTGACGGCAAGGGGACTCTAACCAATGATCTGTTACCACTGAGGATATTTCACGTCAGCACTGTGGTTGGTGCAGGCCGGATGTGGGATTCGTTTTCGGACTGCTGGATTCGAATTCGGTTTACTTCATTGGAAAAGAATCTCCTGAGCTATCACGGCTCTATTTGATTTATTTGTCTTATTTCATCAAAACGCAAAGAGTTGGCCCTTTAATTATCGACAAGCTCTCTCCTATGAGAAAAAAAATCGTTGAAATGGTCCACAAATTATGCGATTATATTATATAAAGTAAAATTACTCAATTGGTGGATAATATTCCGTCTCTAAAGTAGTTACAGCATCACGCTACGACACGAAGGTAGTGGGTTAGATCCCAGTCGGAGCCAAAAGACATGTCCCTCGCACTATCTTTATATAAGTGACAATGAAAAAGGAGCACACGTCTCTCTCAAATAACATGATACACTGTTTAGCTTTATTTCACAGATTGCTTTGATTGCCAAACAAATCACCTGAGTTTCCAACAACATAAAAAACTAGAACGAACGATGATTTTTAAAGTTGATTTGCGTTCTGTGGTCACTTTTTTTACCAGAAATAACTTGAGTACACACCTGTATTTTTATGATAATCTTAGCATTGCGAGTATCTATTTGTTATTAAGAAAAGTAACTGGAACACTTTTTACCAGCCAATGATTAAAATTTTGCCAGCAATGAAATGGTTAGAGTATAGTTCCTCTAATAAGAATTTATTCTTACATTTCTACCTCTGTAACCAGTTTTTCTTTTGAATTTACCAACAGAAGGTTCCTTTATAATTTTTAGTTCTCACGTTGTTCCATACACCTTTTAAATTTTTATTATTAGAAAAAAAAATTCGTATAATGACTCACGGCATAGCAATTTTTTATTATATTCAGTCTCGTTGATTTTATTGGGTGATTTTGAAATTAAGAGTGATAGCCAGAAATTATAAATTTGTATATTCAAATTTGACGCTACGCACAAATTTGTACAGTATAAAACTCACTCAATATGTCAGAAACATTTGACACCCTGAAACTCATTTTGAGTTTATACGTTAAAGGAAAAGATAGAAATTTTAATTTTATATAGATTTATGTTTTCTGTATAAATATGAATTAAATTATTTTACGCATCTATATATTTCAGGCATCCATGCATATTTAAAACACATTTTCTGTCAAACTAATTTCATAATTATGGTACAAAACATAATTCTAAAATTACCCTATAACTTTTTACTATAATATTGTTCATTTCCTATATTTCCTTTTTTATGATTGAATAGGAATGCAGCGACCGGTATTGTGTGAAAAATAGCTATACAATTTTTTTTCTCACCTCGAGCATTATTTTGTTACCATTTTTCTCCTATTACATTGTTTAATTTCAACATAATCATACATTCCCTCTGTTGTTTCCTTGTTGATATCTTATTCTTTTTTGATAAAATTCTCATAGATATCATTTTTTTGTCATTCATATGCTATACTTGTGAATAGATGAAAGAAAAAGCTTTTACCAACTGAGGTCAGGAAATATATGACTGAATGCCATTCCATTTCTGTACTCTACTTTTACTGTCACTCTATTTCTTCCATTACATTTCTAAGAGAGATGAAGTCGAAGTATAAAGAAAAAATGTTGAATATTCAGTTTTCTTTTCTAGCAAGTAAAATGTTCATAATAATTAGTGTTTATTTATAATAGTTATATATATATTAAAATATATTTGACTTTGGAATTTTTTCATAGTCATAATTATCATTAAATAACAATATCCAAGCTCAAAGCTTTAAAACGTGAAAATATTTTAACGAAATATTCTATATCAACTAAAGTACGCTTATTTGTTATATATATATATATATATATATATATATATATATATATATATATATATATATATATATATATATATATATATATATATATATATATATATATATAATATATCAATAATAAATTGAATTTTACGGTGCAAGTAAAAATACCTGATACCAGTTTGGGATAAAGAGATTGAATAAATATCAAAACTTTACATCTGAATCGAGACAGTGATGAAAACTTTTACTAAATATACAAAGATATGCATTCATTTATTGTTTGCAAATGGTATGTTTTTAAAAACAGGGCAAAATCTAAAATTTCGTTACTCAATATAATTAATGGTAAATTAAACATAAAGAAAAATTATTATTTAAGGGACTTATTTAAGGGAAATTGCAACTCCTTTTAAAGGATTATTAGGAATATTAAAATAATATTAAAAAATTGCAAATGAAAAATATTTTAAGTAGAAAAAAATTTCATCATTTCATTAAAAATATGAAAGTAAAAAAATCAAATGGAATTTTTAATATATTAAAAACAGTAACATTTTGTATGTTCGTGAGAAATGTAATGAAACGTTTTTTTTTTTTCTTTTTTTTTTTTCTAAGAACATTTTCTAACTATTTCTACTATAAGTAGTATATATACTTTCAAAAGTACTTGAAAGCGTTTCACTACAAATTTTATCACCCATATTAAGATAAAAAATAAATAATGTGAACTTTCATTAAAGTCGAACTGAAATATTTGACACATTTAAAATAAATTTACCTAAGTGTTTCTTAAAATTGAAGAGCTTAAGAAATGAAGATAAGAAAAATAAAGGAGTAAACATTTGTATGGAAGGAAGAAAAAACTGGCAAAGGGAGACATTAAAATAAATAAAAATATGATTGATGAATATTTTAAGATCATTTAGTTGGAAAATGATACATCAGTAAGAAAAATAATCTAAAAAATGTTTATGGAACAAATCATAAAAATAAAATTGGAAAAGTGTCTCTCGCTAACCTATTTCTAAATTATTTACTTCCTTTAATTCCCTTCCTCTGATTGAGATCATCTTATTTCCTTATAAAAGGTATTTTACATTATCTTAGAGATAATTGGTGGCAAGTGATAAAAATAATAAATAATTATAGTATTATATTCTTATATGTTTGTAATAGCAGATTTAAAGGTTTTTAAACTAAATCCTTTTTCTGCTTGTTAATTAAACTTCATTCACGCTGTTTAGCTTTATTAATATGTAGCAACCCTTTCTGCATACTATAAGTAACCCTTAAGTAGCATTCTGCATTCGGATAAATATGAATGAAACACAAGTAACACCACATAAACAGACGTACTTTCATTTTAGTTCTGAATTTATTTTAAGAATCAGTTAACAAATTACTCAAATGTTTACAAAATTTGAGTTTTAAAACGTTTTTACTTCTGTTAACAAAATAATTCTGCAAGCCACAAAGAGCCAATTATTACGTTAATAACAGCAGTATTTACCAAATTTCCTGTTAGTGCTGTTTCTTGCAATGGATGTCATAAATGACGTAATACGCGCAAATATTTTCGCGCATTGCTTGGTTCTGAGTATCTCTGTGAGTAGTAGAACAACTAGCTAGAAGTTTATCCTAAAATCGGAATAACAAATTTGTTACTGTTCCAAATAAGACCAATATGTTACTAAATATAATAACAATTTCACTTTAAGTCAACTGAGTGTTTATTTTGTTATTGTTTTAACATATAAATCAGGCACTTCTTTCCTGGTTCCTTATGAATAATTCTCAATATGCAAGTAGTGAATCCATACGGGCGAAAAACATATGCTGTAAAAAAGCATTGTTCAAATGGTCAAATTTCGTATAGTTAAACTTTGACTTAAAAATCATGAAAGATATGTCAGTAATTAAGATTAATAAGATTCCCTCACTCTGCGTAGCTGGGATTCTTCTATTAGATTTGAGTTTTTTTTTTCTTTAAAAACGTTCAAGACTGCTCTATACCCATTCAGTCACAAACCTAGATTTCTGGGAATAATTTTATATCTTGAAATAGTATTATAATTAGTTTATGATCTCTTTAGTACCCAATTTTTCATAAAATTATTTGAAATCCTTTTTTCTTTGTTATTTCAACATCTTGCAACACATGGGTATCTCACCATACCCCTATCGATATCTGTTTATAACTTCTTTTTTCATTATCGTCCCTCTTACCTAATGGTCAACACCGCTATTTTACTTCACGTAATCTGTTTTATTTTATACTGCATATTTCTTTTTATAATCAGATATTTCTTTTTATTATTCAATTCTGAGCTTATGTCTATCAATGTTCAACTCCATATTGAACCCAACCCAGAAAACAAGTGCACTTCTGCATTGGGATAAACTAGACTTTGTGGAGGACTTATTGATGAAACTCCCTTGCATTTGCTATACATGGAGAGGAAATCCACGAAAACCTCCCACTGTTAGTCCGATTGCAAGGGGATTCTAACCAATGTCCCGTCTATCACTGAAAATATTTTACATCACCGCAGTGGTTGGTGCGAGCAGAGAGCAGAATTCTTATCAATCAGCTTCAGCTGAAATTTGAACCTGGATCACCTTATTGGTAGGCAGACGCTCTAATAAATTCCATCTTCATATCTGTACCTCTCTCTTTCATTCAGCGTTTTGACACTGATGAAGGTTCTTCATTATTACCAAGACTTTTTATCCGATAATATTTGTACTTTTTTCTCGTCCTTTAGTTTTATTAAAAAATATAATTTAATTGTTAAAACTTACTTAAACACGAGGATAAGTAGTGAAACTTGTTTTATTTGAAGTATTTGATTTGAAAACCAAACGAAAAAAAATTCCGAATGAAAACTAACTACTAACTTATAAGAAGAGATATAATGATAATAATAAAACAGCATTTTAACTTAACAGCATTTTGGGAGTTTTGGAAGCAGCAGCTTAATATAAAACAGCAAAACTTGATTAAACTTGTGTTTTAAACAGTATATTTAAGGAGTTTTGCTTTCGAAAATAGCTGTGACTATACTGTTTTCGATGCAATATTATGTTTTATGGTTTTTATTGGAATAGAACCTATTATTGTAAATAATCACAAAACTAAGTTATAATTTTTTTTTAAAACAAAATTTTCGCACTTACTCTTTTTATAATTATAGTAATATTTTATTTCATACGATTTTAAATAACCTAAAAAAATACTTTTTTTTTCTTTTTTAATGCAAAACATTTTTAGAACAATCTGTAATATGCGATTTGTATTAGCGATATTTGCAATAAGAACATACTATTCATTGCTAAAAATTAATGTATAATATTTCTAAAATTTCAATAATGTCTCTTCTTAACCGTGTGGGACAAAATACCCTATGATTAAAATTGCTTTATGTATTAAGTTAATTTTTGAAATACTAAACATCTTTCAGTCGTGTTTTAAACTTTAAAAGTATCAATAAGTACAGGAGTTCACGTTTATAGGAAATACAGCAGAAAATGCAAACATAAAAAAATTATGTTTTACTGACAGCATAAAATGCTTTGCTTTGAAAGAAACGCTTAAAATATATTCTGATCTCACAATTTGGCAAGAAAAAAAAAGGAAATTGCAGGAAAAAGATTTGACAAATCGAATTCAATATTTGGTTACTACTTTTGTTTGATCTTTATGTTTGTTAGTATTTGAAAAATGTCGCCAAACTCAATTTGGGAAACATAAAATCATGTTCCGATAAAACGTCGTCTAAACATATTTGTGATTGAAGCCAGTTTTGAAAAAAAAAGAAAGAAAAAATCTTACAAAATGGTATTATACTTAAAATGCTTTTTGGGAGGGAAAAAACTCAAAATATTCAATATGGTAGTATTAAAGAACCAGTACAACGTAGCGAATTTCCTTTTTATTATTATTTTTTTATTATTAGGGTAGTTTTTATGTGACTTTAAATTGTCAAAGCATTTACCTAAACTTTCAAAATTTTCCGTTTAAAAATGATATTATAATGTTTTAAGCATTTTAAGTATTAAATTATGATTAATATTAAATATTATCATTTCATATTATGTTAAATGCTTTCAACCTTTTTAGTTGTAATAATTTATATCAATTTTGAAAAGATCCGCACTTTTGATTGCTGCAATAAACTGCACACCCAATACTAGGTATCAAATTAAAATGTCTCTTTTTTATTCTCTTTCTTTGACTTCTTACATTCCCTAGAAACAGTTCTACCTTGGCCTCAATATGGGCTCAAATGGGAATCCATATGGTTCCTATAAGAACATGCACCGAGGGTCCAATATTGGGATGTCTAGTTTTTTTCAAAATCGGTCCTGAAATGACCTATATAAGGCCTATATTGGCAGAATAATGAATATAAAGTATTGGGTAAATCTGACAGTTCCATATACAGCCGATATAGGTTATAAAGTGGCTGTAAAATATTGGGCGAATTGGACAAATCTATATAGGGCCAAACTTAGAAAAATAGCGGTCCCTTTAAACCTTGTTGAGCCAAGAATCGTAGATATGGGTCCAATTATTTTGCTGCTAGGACAAATTTCTATTAAAAAATTGTCAAAAGAACAAAACTTTTTAGTGTTCAAAGAAGTTACAGATAGTTAAAGAGATTTCATGAGAGTATTTAGTTTCAAAACTAACAATTTATTTGATAATATAAGCTTTAGTTAGTAGAAAATACAAATATTAAAAATAAAAAAAAAACAATTTAGACTCAATGCCAAAATGAGTTTATTTGTAATACTTTTTAACTAATTTTGCTATTTTCTTCTAAGACAATTCAAAGAGATAAAATTTAAAATAAAAATAGAAAATTAGGAGAGTAAAATTGATGAGCAAGCTTTAATAGAATATTGTATTGTATATATAGTAGATAACAAAACTG
Organism: Parasteatoda lunata; assembly: GCA_949128135.1. Lineage (NCBI taxonomy): Eukaryota > Metazoa > Arthropoda > Arachnida > Araneae > Theridiidae > Parasteatoda > Parasteatoda lunata. Next base: position 18,021,930 of record OX421973.1, read on the forward strand.
AATATCATATGGATTTAAATGATTTTAATGGTTTATGTATGACTAATTTTACGCGGATAGAGGAAAGAATGAATCACAAATTAATCACGAACCTTAAAGATCTTCTAATTTAGAAAAACAAATGGATTTTAAACTTAATATTAGTAGTTATACAAAAAAAAAAATATACAGATGATACACGCGGTGTAACTCTCCCAGACTCTCCCAGATTTGTCTCCCAGACCTTGTAGACTTGTGAAAGCAATTGGCATATTAAATGCATATCACTGGGTATATCCTGTATTAATAAATCGGTTTCGGTTTAAAACTTTAAAGCAGTGAAAACAAAAGGTTATGAGTATAAATTACTTGTGTCAGGATACATATCAATCCGTGAAACATGCAATCAATCAACAATCCGTACAACATAAAGTAAAAAAGAATGGGAACACGGGGACAACCCTAAATTTGATTCTTGGACATATGTTATCGAAATTGAATATTTCCGTTAACTGTTCTAAAGGAATTAATTGCATAAAGCGAATTTTTTACCAGCATGGACTCATAAAACTGATCACTTTATGACAGTCGGAATGTCACAATTTTATTTTACAAATAATAGCTGTAAATCCACACCAGTTAAATGATATCAAAAATAAATAAAAAAATGATAAAACAGAGAAATGAAAAATTAAACAAACAATTTCGAAAATAAATACGGCAAACAATGAAAACAACAATAAATACAAAAAGGAAACTGGAAAAGAAAAAGTAAATAAAAATCAAAAGATTTCGAATGTTCCTGAGACAAATTCTGATAACAGAAATACAATTTATCAGTTTGACACCAACTAAACAAAAAAATTAATGGCAAATGTCACAAATTCTGATTTACTCACAATTTTAAAAGAATATGAGAGCATTTTTGCTTAACATAAATTTAATTTTGGTTAAATTAGAATAGAACCACAATAATTGTGGTTAGCATCGGACTTACCTCTATCTTTAAGGCCATGTAATAAATCACGAAAAAAACAGGAAGAAAAACAAAGCTAAATTCTGGATTTATAAGAAATTGATATAATAAAATTTCTTTTCCACCATATTCATTCCTGGTAGTACTTGGGTTTAAAAGAAGAAAAAAAATGTAATGCGAAGATTTTGGGAAATTGAATGAGGTGAAAGTGTCAGAAGGTGAACCGTTAAATCTCATAGAAATTTCAATTGATAAACTTGCTCAAATTTCATACTTTTCTAATATCGATTTTTTTTTCTCAGTATTTGTTTTTACAAATCTACAAGGAGACACAGAAAATTTACTATTTGCTACATATAATGAGTTGTATGAATGGCTATGTTTATCTTTAGGTTGGAAGAATGCTCCAAGCATTTTTCAGAGAACTATTTGCAGAATCCCAACAAAACATAAAATTAATATTGCTGCAAACTATTTTAATGACATAATATATTTTATTAACAGCTATGACGAACATTTAGATCATATTGAAATATGTAGACAGGAAAATAAAAAATTAAAATATTCTAAATGCTCCTTTTGGCAAGAAAAAATTTACTTTCTGGGATATGAAATAACCAATGGAAGGGTAACACCAAATAATAATAATATTGAAGTTATCAAAAAATCGAAATCTCCTACAAATGTAAAATCATTATAACAGTTTTTAGGATCTATTAATTTTAATAACAAATTTATATTATTAGATAAATATGCAAAAATTCGAGCTCCACTCGATAATATGTTAAAAATAGTACTAAATGGAAATGAACCGCTGAATGGCAACAACCATTTGAGTTGCTAAATTAATATGAAAATATTTATTCCTTATTAAGATTGCCATATTTTTGTTGAATCGATTAATAGTATCGATGCTATTTTAAAACAGTGGAGGAATCTGGTGTTTTGTATCTCACAATCTCTTGGAAAGATTGTGAAAAAAAATCATTGTGTCACTGAGCTGGGATGTCGGGCTATTGTGGATAGCTTAAATAAATTTGTTCATTATATTTGCGGGAAAATATTCACTATACCTACGGACTATGCAGACTTAATATAGCACAAATCTGTCAAAAATCTCAATTCGTCATTGCACCTAAGCATGTATGATAATGTAGTAAAATATACAAAAAGTATTCAAAACATTGCAGCGGATTGAAAAACACCAGATTCAAAATGAAATGTAAACATTTATTATATATATACTAGGGGGCTAAGCCCCCTGTTCGCTGCCGCTCACCAACCCCGATTATTGCTTCGCAATAATTGTCTTTTCTTGGCAGAAAAAAGTTTTTCTACTTAAGTTAAAATTATTCACTTAACATATCTTATACTATAATACGAGGAATGGTTGCCAAGTCGAAAATCGCCCCAGAATTAATAAACTCCGGTAAACTTGGGGGTCTGGGGTTTTTGGTCACGAGGAATCGATTGGCGCCGGTTTTGAAGCGCTACGGTCGAGCAGTTCGGAGTTACAGATAGGATATTTTCAAACTTTATTAGTTCTGTATTAGTCTGTTTGTAATCACAATATATCGCCCCAGAAGCCTCGCCCAGGCACGAAAATTGTGTTTTGACATAATGAAGAAGTATTTTTTTTCTTTTTCAAAAATTTGGATTAATTTTTTAGTTATCAGTCATTTTGTAAGAAAATCTATACTTTTTCGTCTTCCAAGTGCCGTATTCAAAAAACTTATTAAAAAAATACATATCTCTTATAAATGTATGCTAATGCGAACCTTACAATTGAAATATTAATTTTCGACAACTTAAACCAATAATATACGAAGGAATTAATAATTTAATTGTAAGGTTCGCATTAGTTTACATTTATCAAAGTGGAGAAATGTTTAACTTTTGTATTAAAAATGTGGCAACATATTAGATACGTAAATAGAACGCTTAGCTGTCGTTGTTCATAATTGTTATAATAAGTCTTTCCACGATTTAAATTCTTAAAATTTTCTTTGTCTATTGCCTAATAAGTTTCAAGCGGTAAAGTGCTGTCATCTATAGCCAATATGGCGAACTAATAAAGTTTGATGACCACACGATTATTTTTAAATCACAAAATTAAGGTAAAACAAATATAAAAGAAAAAAATAAGGATAACTTTGATATTTTTACTAAATTTTCTTTTGAAAAAGTACGATTCTAATTCCACTGTTTTTTATTAAGGGAAATTTGTTAATGAAATTTTGAATTTAGCGCTCGTTCGTTAACTAAAAAGATTCGTTCTTTTTGATTCGTTCAAAATTCCAATTTCCAAATATTCGAATTTCCAAAAAAGCATTTAAGGAACTGATTTCGATTTCAAATCACCGTCAACAAAGTCCGACATTTCAACATTCATCAGATTTCAAGCTACATTTTCAACATTCATATTTACAACTCGCATCAACTCGCGGTATTTTCAGCTACTGTTTTCTCCGAGCCGAGCTCGGTAACCCGCTGGTATGTACTAAAAGGAATTCTGTTTGCTTACTCTCGTGCCTCTACTTCCCACGTCCAAATATTATTATCTATTATTATTATAAACATTTAGATCTCTTGGTGAACGGAAGTGATTTTTCGAAGTAATCATTTTTTAAAATAACATTTATATTCTCATAACATTATATTGTTCTAACAAATTTGAGTTCACAACCATAATTTAATATTCTCGCCAATAATAGCAGTACTGGAAAATAAGTTTAAATTAGGAATACAAAAATATTTAAAGGAAAACAATTTACGACTATTGTTAATTTTATGCTGATGACAGCCAGAACAATATGGAAATAAATGAGGGAAAACTGGATCCTACCACGTGATTTTGCGGCCAATAAAAATGCGCGACAACAATGGAAAACTGCGACACCATCAATTGATTTTTATATATACTAAGATATATAAATATATATATATATATATATATATATATATATATATATATATATATATATATATATATATATATATAGGTATATATGCCGAGCTACCTCAAACTACACCATAATGCGATGATGTTGGTTACCATCAATTAATTCAATCAACCATATGATCAATAACAATAACAACAATAATATTTATTCTTCAACAATCAGATGAGTCACGTAGACTCTAACCACTTAGGTTCGAACCACACAGATTCCGTTTCACCTAGAAACAACCAGTTTCACGCAGAAAAACTTCAACTCACTACTCTTCATTTACATCTAGAAAGTTCAAATACACTTCGTTAAGGAGAGCGATAGAGATACATCTGGCGTTATAACAGAGAGGCTGTCTGACGTGATTACTCAGAGGCTGTTGTCTCGCTTGTTACATATATATATATATATGAATATATGAAATAGCTTATAGGTAAAAAAACACAGCTTAGTCTTTTATGAAATATCGTTTCGATGCTCATTAACTCACTCGATACTCATTTCGGATCCAATATGCTTCAAAATTTTGAGAGGATTTTTCGGTAAATTTATGCATTACAATAAAAGAAAAAATAGCAAGAAATATATAATAAAATTCCTAAACAACTGCAAGAGAACCAGCATACTTTGCATTTCAAAACTTTTAATAAGATAATAAGAGCAGAATAATCACATTTTATTCAATTTTTACGACAAAGGGTGAAAAAAAAAAGATTATTTACTGTATTTTACGGACTAGATCAACTTATAAGAACGTTCAGTAGAGAGATCATTATCAACTAACTATAATAAATGATTAAATTGTTTTGACGGGTTTTAAAAATGAATAACAAATATTTTGGGCAGCGATAGTTAAAATTATTTTCAAGGGCGTATAAGAAAAAAAAAAGAATGCCGAGATTTTAAAATCCTGCCTGTTTTCCTCATCATATATGAATACTAATTAATTATTTTTCAATTTCATAAAATCTATTATAAAGTTATTAAAGACTATACCTACCTGCCTATCCTTTTCATGCCAGCACGAGACCTCAAGTCTCTTTTTTCCAGGCACACCTGAGCTGACTCTTACTTCTCCCCCATCAACTCAATTTTGCTTTGAACAGATCTTGGCTTTGCCAAGTAAGTATTGGTCTCTTGCGTTTTCCATCGGGTACCTAAGTAATTATCAGGGCTATCTCGTTTTAAACAAATGATATGTCCAGTCCATCTCCACCTTCTTTTCAAAATTTCCTCATGTATATAATTTAGGCTTTGTTAGTAGGTTTTTATATGAAATAGTGTTAGGTTATCCAGGATAGCCTAATTGGGAGGTCGATGGATCCATGTCCAAGAGGTCGTGAGTTCGATCCCCCACTGACCGAAGACTTCCCATGTAACTGCCCATGTAACTTCCCATTGTGATTGCCGCACATTATATCTGTTGGGTCACAAATTCCTCCATGTTCCTATTATAAATTATACCTCTGGGGGTACTGAGTTTGAGATGGATCGTTCTCTGGTTCAGTTCAAAATTATGATCTGTGGATGACTGAATGGATGTATAAATAGCTAAAACGCGCCATCAGCCTTAAATTCGCTTGGTTTCACCAAACAGGCTTGCTGATGTTGGCTAGTCGCATTAGAAACAACAACAACTACAGTGTTAGCAAAGAAGATTTTTAAAACAATTCTTAAGCATTTGTTATAGAAGTTATAGAATATATACAGTTTTTCTATTTCAGCTTTAATTATAGTCTATACTTAGTTATAAACTCATTGGCAATGAAATCAAAATACAAAGTGGAATCAGAAAAAAATACTGGTTCCCATAACGGAACCTAATTTTTGCTAACTTTGTTACGTTATTTCCAATTTATATTCCCTAGAAATTAGGAACTCGGTTTAAAAAAAATAGAGTAAACATACATGACATCTTTTCTTTAGCTAATATTAAGAATATACATTTAAAAATACTTTCTGTGTCTCGAACCGAAATATTTAAAAAAAAAAAAAATTTCGATTAAGTATTCTTTCCCGATTTCAGAGAAGAAAAAGTGAGCAAAAAAAGCTCCGTGTCTCTAATTACTTTGTGCTAGAGTTTTTGTATTCTGATTTTCTCTCACCTTTGTTTTTGATTGGAAGTTTGTTCAGCAATTCTTAGGGGAGACGTGAGGAAATTTACAAGCAACATAAGAGTCCATAGAAATCCTTTTTTTCCTCTTCTTGCAAACGCTTAGAAGAATGTATAAGCCTCAGAAAATCCAGATTTAGGCAAATATAAAAGTTTTTTTCCTTATTTCCTATTGGATTTAAGAAGCGTTTTTAATTTACATAGTCAATGAGTTAGAAATATGTAAATTTTGAAATTGAATTTACTGAATTTCTTGTTTGCTGAAAAAAAAAAGTGATTTCTTTTCCAGAGGCGTGCACTAAAATATTGAATACAATTGTAATGCAAATAAATGTAAAAATATTAAGACATTTTAAAAATTTGTGGTCCAAAAAAACATAAAATAGAAAATAAATTTTTTGGGCTTAGTATTAGGATTTTCACATTTATTGCATAGAACTAAATTAGTTTTTTAAGATATGCTAACATTGTAAATTTAGTAAATTTTTCATTTTCAATAACATAATTAGCAGCGTTTTTTAAAACACTTGGATAGAATCTCTCTCTCTTGAATTTTTTACTCCCTAAATTTTTGCGTTTAACATTGTTGTAGACAACCCGTGTCTCGTCCCTAGTGATCATGCGCTTCAAAAAAAGAGAAATTTTTTTTGACGTTTGAGAAGCAGATCACAAACATCGCAGCTCAATTTTTCCACCCTAAGAACATAAAATACCCATATGCCGAGTTTCGAGATTAAACCTAAATCTGAGATTAAACCTAGTTTCAAATAATCATGAACAATCGTATTCGATAAATTTAATCCCTCTAAGATCTTAGAAGTAGTTATTCGCTGGTTTGCAGCAATTAATGTCTTTATTGTGTCTTCATCTTTCGACAGTCCTTCCAAAAACGTAATGCATCGTCAGTATAGAAATTGCCGGATCGAAATTTTGAACCAGTTTTGGCATTAGTGTACTGTCGATGCATATTCTCCATACAGATCGGGTTTTTTTTCTTGTTTGAACAGCATTTTCACCTTCCCGATATTAAAAAAGTAAAATATCCCGAAAATTCAGTGTTTTACATTCTATATTTGAAAGGGCATAAAGCCAAAAACTACTGGGTAGAATCAATCGAACTTTTTGATAAGGAAGTCCTGCTATATCAGCTGTAAATATATGTAATCTTTATTGTCTAAAGCAAAAAGTCACCTGCGAAAATGTCCTCTATTGAGTAAAAAAAGAAATTACTCTCTGAACAAACTATTAGTTACTTACATAAAATGGTGTATAATTTCAGGTTTTACGTTTATTGTTCGTTTTCTTAATATCTCAATTTATACTTTTTTTACGCTTATAATTAATTTCATTATTATTCAGGATGCATCGGTTTGTTTTTGTTAAAAATAAAACAAGAAAGTGAACCTGTATTCGCTTTTTTAGTTTTAAAGAGTATATCTATAATGTACTGTCGTAATAATTTTCTATTTTATAATGGCTAATAAGTTCTTTCGGACATAAAACTTAAATTACTGTTATTATTGTGAAAAGAAGAAACAGGAATTTAAGGAAAAAATAGTCCATTGTGCTCTAAATATTCCTTTCATAAATAACGTTAAATACTAATGTATTAATTTTTTCATGCACTCTTTTGTTAATGAAATATATTGATATTGACAGAACAGAATTACCAAAGATAAACAGAATTATTACGTTATCGGGAATGCAGCTATAAAAAAAAGTTAATTTACAACCAACCTTATCTTCAGGTAAAACATAAAAGAAAAACAAAAGCTTTATTATAAACTGAAAAAAGAAATGATTAACGAACTGAAAATGTAGCCGTTGAAGATGATATTTTTTTCAGTAGGAAATAAAAGTAAAACTCCTGGCAAGCTGTCTAAATTTTTTTCATTAGAACCTCATTTTAATTTTCTTCTCTCGACAGCATCTGAAACGGAGTATTTTCATTCTTAATTAACTTCAAAATTGCTTTCCATTTTACTATTTCTTTACGGTATTCGCAAATGTTGATTACGATTAAGAAGAAAAAATAAATGTTAAGTGTCTAGACGAATAACTTATTTAGGAATTTGTTATTCTAATGCCTTTAATTCGATGGAAAAAATATTTTTTTCTACTCCGTAATTGAGTTAGGAAAATCTGTTTAAACATTATTCCGTCTTCACAGTATTAAGAAAGGGTTACCAGAAACATTATAATGAATATTTTTTTAAGATTTTTGCTCTAATATGCATGTATTAATATTAAATATATATTAACAATAGATAATTTATTATAATTGATTTTTAAAATCTTGCATGTTTGTCACATTTGTTTTTTCGCATTTAATCTTCTTGCTCAGAAGATACATTCTAAACTTCAAATTGAATTTATCAAGTTCTTAAAAATAACAGAGAAAATTTCTCGATATTGGATTGCATTTTCTTGGTAGCTTAGACAACCATTTTTTTCAATAAATAAAAATAACATGTGATTTATTTCTACTTGTTACATAATCAAAAGTAAAAATTGTAGTAAATACTATATAATCCAGCCAGGAAGATACTCAAAATGTAAATCGTATATCAGGTTGAATTTTTTTTTATTCTTTAAGCATTTTAAGCGGTAGAAATAGCATATGCCAATTACATATATCAACCCTTTACTTAAATCGTTGGTGGAACAGAACGCAACTTGAAGACGCAAGCATGTACAAAATTGAGTTTTTTAATAATTTATAACTTAATTATTACTTCAAAATAGACAAAATAAGTTCTATATAGTATTTTATTCATCTTAAATATTTTCAGTAAAATGACTCAGCTTTATTGATTGTTATTTCTCATACTTTTCTTGTAAATGTACAAAATTCTAGAAAACATTTTACAGTTAATAATTTAATGTCATTGACATAACATTGGTTTGATTGGGGTCAATCTCTCTACATTTTTTTTTTTAAATTTTACTCTTGCTAAGGAATACATCTTAAAAATATTTTTATTTGATTACGCAATAATATGTGTACAATTAAAATTGGTTGCATTTACGTCTATGTTATTTCCGAATCATTGGAACTGCATTGTTGGAAATTTCTCAAAAAATGGTTCTGTTTTACCATATGCAGATTACCATGAAAACTTGCATTACCATGAAAATGTTGACAAAAATGGTTTATTTTCCGTTTTCACGGTTAAGCAAACAAAATTTTATCAGCGCAAACTATGTCTGCCGCAAATAAGAATCAATAAAAGCTGGAAGCTAAGCCATGTGATAAAAATTACGAATTCGCCTATATATTTTTTTCATAATCGGAAGCCTAACGCAGCAGCGGGTACCTATAGAAATAAGTGCGAGGTGAATAGCTCATGACGTTACATAGTTCCTTTCAACTAGGTATATTCTTTAGCCAGAAGGAGTTAATTTGTCAATCTCATGATTGGCTGACAGCAAATTTGAAACCAAACGTTAATGCTGTAAAGTTTTCTTAAATCCCTCTCCACATGAGGAATTTCTAGTTACCTTGGTGATTCTAAAAAATTGGAATAAAAAACTCTCATTCACGCATAAAGGACAACGCCAATAAGTTGCTTATCTTAAAAAAGCCTAGTGTTTCCCATTTCTCAAGATAGATGGCACCACTAGATAAACTTATCCCATGGTTCACTTCCACTATTACAACCTAAGGAAACCACAATGTCCTTAACCTAACCACTAAATCCATTATATGACAAAAACCTGACATAACACTAATGTTCAGTGTTCAAAAAAGGACCCCCTTTAATAGCTTTTGATAAAATGTTCGGATCTTCAAGTTTTAGGACTCTAACTTAATGACTGGAAGGGGTGACCTCAAATATGCTAATTAAGTGCAGAGGATATTTTAAGTAACAAAATCAGACACCAAAACGTACTTTCTCTGAATAAGCATAACTTGATTTCTGTCTCCCAAAATATAGGGGGTAACCGCAATCTGGGAAATTTGGTATCTGTAGTTTGGTCAAGAGCGAGCTTGCAAATTTGGACCCTTTAATGTAGTTTTACTTTTTCATAATTTGCTATAACTCGAGAATTTTTTATGCGAATTGAAAAAGTTTTGCACAGAATTATAAAATTCGTTTATCCAAAGAAAGTTAACGTCTATGGTATGTATAGTAACAAAAGTTACTATGCAAAATATAACTTTTAGAAATTATTTGATTTAATAATGGCCATAAGATATTTTTTATTGTAAGGTATACAATTTTTACATCATTTTAAAGAAAGAAATTTTATATGATAAAACACAAAATTTGAACAAAATCAGTCGAATGGTTCCTGAGAAATCGTATCTGACTTTTTGAAATTCTATTTCTATTTTCTAATCGACCGATTTTGCTCAATTTTTGTATTTTGCCATATAAAATTACATTCTTTAAAATGATGCAAAAAATTTTATGCCTGACAATTCAATATTTTCTGATCATCATTTATAAATTTATAAAAATAACATATATTTATTGCAAATTCTTTTTTGCATTGAATTATTTTTGCAAAAGAATTTTATAATTGTGTTTAAATATTTTTCAATTCGTTTGAAAAGTTTTTGGAATAATGCGCAAAAAGTAAAATTAACAGTTAGGTGTTCAAACTTTAAGTGCTCTCCTGACCAAACTAATGGGACAATATCTCTTTGATTGCAGCCACTCCCTATGTATTGGGGGTCAGAAATCCTCTTCCGTCGAAAAAAAGGTATGTTTATTCAGAGAAAGTACGTTTTTGCATCTGATTTCATAATTTAAAATATTGCCTGCTCTTATTAACTAGCATATTTAAGGTCACCCCCTCGAACAACTGAGATTAAGTCCTAGAATGTCAAAGTCCTATTATTAGATTAAAAGTTATTCAGGGTGGTCCATTTTTTTGGCACACTGTTTAACAGAATTTTTTTTTTCGGTTTTTAAACCATGCTTTGATAGTTTTGTATTCACGGTATTTCTGCCATACCAAATGTGTATGGTTTCAAACCCGTAAAGGTAAAGAAATGTCCCTAACTGTAAATTTTAGGGTTAATAAGAGAAGCAAACTACACTAAAAAAATGGAATAAAATTGAGAAAAAGTGTTTCAAAATAGCACCAAAATAAATATAGTCGAATTTGGAAACCTTATGTACTCATTATTACGTTTTGACTTGCTCAAAACATTATTTACTCATTTTTAAGGTTGTTTTTCGAAAGCCTTATCATAGTATGAAATGATGTTTTTTGAGAAGAGAATAACATGCTATTTCTATAACTGCTGTGAATTTGCAGCCTTTACTTATCACTGTTAAGTCAACTTTTCACTAGTTAAAGCCAACGTTGCCTACGCTTATTTTGAAGATGGCGCAAAATGTCAATATGGAGAAAAGCCACAGCTTTGTGGGAATGAAAAGATTTTGTGGTCTAATTTTTTTAATATTTGAAAACTTACTCCGATCCTGCGTTACCTGTACTCATAAACATTTGCATAAATTAAGAATATGATAGTGATTTTGATAATTTTCATCTAGATGGGAAAATGTCACCAAATTGGCAATTTTTAAAAAGTTTTAATTACTTTTAAAATAGTAAGGATACTTGTTTGTTCTAAAGGGCAGATAATTCTTCACGGTAAAATTTTATATGCAGTTAAAAATCATCGCATTGGGCCTTTAAGCCATGGCATTTTTTTCCTTGGTGCAGAGCTTCGAAGCTCTCAACCTGTTTGATCAAACAACTGTGTGAAGACTATTCCCTCTCTTGTTTGAATAATAAATTACTTATAATGAGTACTTAATGTGCAATTTTTGAGACCATGTATTTCACTCAAAAATTAGTGCATGCTTTTTTTAGCATGTCACTATACTCAATAATGAGTAATTCGAATACATTTCTTTCGATTTCAAATTTGACTATTTTTCTTTCAAAGCTATTTTGACACATTTCTGCTCAATTTTGAGAAAAACTTTTTTTGTTGTGCTTCCAGTTATTTAACCGTAATTTTAGAGTAGAAAATCTATAATAGTATTTTAATATATTTTATACGCTGAACTCACCATTAAAATAAAAAAATAGATTTTGCCTCATTATTTACTTATATTCCTCATTTGGTTAGCAAACATAAGTATTCATTTTAAAATATTTTCTTTTCAATTGCTTATTTTATGCTCAAAATAACTTTTGCTCGAAAAATATACAATATAACATAATTACGAAGTAAAATATAAAAATAAAACGTTTTAACTAGATATATAGAAAAACAAACATTAGATTTTAACAAAAAATAGATCATGTTTAATTTCAGATAGTGAAAAATAATCATAGCCTTAAAGAAGTTTTGCGTTACTTATAAAATTTAAATAAATTATGTATTTTATCTTAAGACGCACGAGTGATAATTCAATATTTATTTTAACATCTTAAATTTCTCGTTAAGCAATCTTCGTGTATCATTTCTAAATTGTGTAACATAAGTGCTTTACTTTTCTTTCTAAATTCAATTAGCTTATTTTTTAGACATCAAATATTATTTTTGATATAAAACAGACATTTTTAATCATGATAAAGTTTAAGAAATACATAAATTAATTATTCTATTAATTTTTTTATATTTTAAACGATAAAAGGTTTCTGCAAAATCGGTAGGAGAAAAACGATATTTTGAGAGAAAAAAATATTTAATGCCGTCGAATATCTTCCAATGATAAATGAAATACTAAAGGAAGATTCCTCGACCAACATTAAAATAAAGTAAAATACTAATATTTTAATTAAATTTAATATTTTTTATATAAATAACTTATTTTCCCAGGCTTAGTTTATATACGAACTGAGATGCAGAAAAATATAAAAAATTATTTTACTGTAATTTTATAAAGGAATTATAAAAATACTCAACTTTTTTGGCAAGGTTTACTGATTATCTATTTTCTAATATTTTCAATTCGTACGTAAATCTAATAACATAAAAAATGGTAAAGATTTAAAATTTAATATAATAGAAATTTTATTTTGTTTTTAATTAACAACTAATTAATTATTAGTCATAATTGAACTTTAATTCATTTTTTAATTGAAATTGAATTAATTAATTTCAATTGAATTTTAAATTATAATTATATTATAATTTAAAGTTAATTTTAATTATATTAATAGTATTTACTATAAATACTATTAATATTAATAAAAATTTTCAAAATTAAGTTAATTATATTTAGTTCGTAAGAATTCCATAAAAATAAATTATCGATTTACTTAACCACAAAACAAAACAAATTAACAAAAAAATGAAAAAGAAAAAAATGCTATTGATTCTCTGGAAACTGAAAGTCTCGAAAAAAATAATTATTAAATTCAAGAAAATAAATCCTACCCATCTTTGAATAAAGTATAATCCAAAGAAGTTTAAACTTAGAGTAAATAATATTCTAGTTTTCTAAGCAGTTTAGACTATTTCAATGAATATATTTAGCTTAAACTAATTATTCATTTTAATTCAACTGGAAACAGTATTTAATGTACCGTTATGTTTTTACGATTATAATATTGTTATATATTTTACGATTTACGTGGACTGGGACTAAATCATTGTACTCTTGCAAGCTACGCAATAACGAAAATATTGGTACTTTAAGGCAAGCATGGTTCAAATCTATAAACTATTTTTCATTTTAATTTACTATTAATAAATTTGGGATGACTTTCACTCGAAAAGAAAAAAATTAAAATAATGTATATCATATATATGACTGGAATCAAATTATGAATCAAAATGACTGCATTTCAAATTAAAGTGAGACCAAAGCTTTAATTATATAAATTAATTATCATTAAATTAAAATAATCAAAATTCGGAAAAGTTGATTTTATGTTTCTTTAATAATAAAAAAGAAACCTATGATAATGATTCTTCTCATTTAATTAAAGAATCTTATTTTTACTGTGTATAAATATTTTTTTTAAAAATTCAGATTCAACTTGAACGAATCTGAAATAACGAAAAAAACTATCTCCCTTTTCAGATTACACACAACTTTATTTTATGTTTTCTCATTTCCTTTAGGCACTTTAAGAAGTGAGAAAGTTATTTCAGTTCGAAGCAATCTTACCTAATTGCTTTTGTTATTTTTCGCAGCTAGATCCAATTTTAAGAGCAGTAGACATTTCTGTGATTTTGTTTTTTATTACGAACGCTTCGATGCCTAAAGAGAAATAAGAGAACTAAAACTCGTAAAAAAAAGAATAAAATTCATAAATTCGTATCTGTTGTGACTCACTCCTAATCCTAAATATCAAGGTAATTTAATTATCAAGAGAATGTTTAAAAATTTATTTAGGAATTTGATTTACTGATTTTCTTTTATTGCTGTCTTGTCGAAACAAGGAAACTGTCATAAGGTATTATTGAGCTATAACGCAATTTTCACATACTAGTTGTATAAAAATATCAATACATAATCTTATTAATGCAGTAATATATGAAGTAATTTTTCTTGTTTTTTATATCTATTTGAACTGAATGTATTTTACACACTGTGATATGCACTGCTCATCTCTAGACCCGAATCTTTAAAAAGTAGAATTAATGTAACAGCAGAATAATTTTTTATTCAAGTTGAAAATAGAAGTAGTAATAGTAAAATAGAAGAAGTTTTTCTGATAGAAAAAAGTGAAAAGTTGAAGGTTCTTCGGATATATTTCTTTATAGCCATAAATAAATAAAAAAATAAGTTAATGAAATTATTGTGAACTAAAAGATTTTATGTGGACCTAATACTGTTTGTTTCAAAATACCAACGGTACATGCTCAACTACAAAAAAGTTTCTCAAATCGCATTTGAAAGAAACGGATTTTTACGGAATTAACGCCAAAATAGAAAACAATATGCTGGTGGGGGTTAGCCACAATTCGGAATACGTAATCTCAGTAGTTTAATCAAAACATCGATCAAAAGTTTGAGATACTAAGATTGCCATAAGTTTAGTTCTTCTTTTATGTGTTTCTCCATGTATCAGGAATTTTTTAAGTGATTCGAAAATCTTTAGCATTCAATTAAAATAACGCTATGAGCTCACCTCTTCATAAATCATTATTATGGTAGGCACTCAGTTCATGAAAATCCCATCATTAACAATTAAGTTATTCTAGGTTATTCCCTTTTTATTTCATGAAAACAATAATTTTCACCCAGATTTTTTTTAATTATTGTTATTTTATCCAATAATGTCCGAAACATTTTTGAATAATAAATACAAATTTTTACTCAACTTTAAACTATGTACTTTTAAATGACAGAAAACAGACTTATTATGAAATCAGTCAAAGAATTTTAGAAAAAAAGTTCTTTTTGTTTATATTTTATTGTTTAGAGTCTATATAATACTGATATTTTATCTAAATTCTAACTCCTCAGCTACCTCTCATCTTTTGTAAGTGAAACATCAAAGTCTCTCGGAAAAAAAGTATTTTTACAGATTTTTTTCGCTCAGAGAAAGTAAGTTTCTGTGTCGGTTTTTGTTACTCACACTATCATCGGTTTTAATTAAGTAGTATATGTGAGGTAATCCTTTTAAATAATTTGAGGTCACCCTTTTAAAACGAAACCCTATTAAGATAGGCCCTTAGTTCATGGAAATCCAATTAATTAGCACGTAAGTTGTCACCGATTATACCTTTATGCACAAACAAGACATGCATGGTTATTTTTGGCATAAGTTATGCATCCTCAAGAAATTTCGAAAAATTATAGAATATGCCATTTTAGTAGTTTACTATAGTGAGACATTTTAAATATTTTTAGATGAAAAAAATCTATATTTTGTGTGATTCTATTCATTTTAGTTATATTTATATTAAAAGTATTTAGAAAAATTATTAAGTACAACAGCAATCTGTTCTATAAAATTTCAGTAATATTAATTGAAAAATGTTTTTGATGCGCTGATTTTGATAAAAATCGGTATAAAGAGCTCGCAGATTTTTAAGTTCAGGGCTTGATGGTGACGTATACTGGCGAACTTGGATGAGATGAGACTCCAAGAATAGAGGGGATGCAGATGAACATGTCATACACATTCAATACGAGTATGAGCTTGGTAGATTCATGTGGTTTTCTGCATTCATCTACCTTGTATTTTAATTTTTTGTAGTGTGCTCGAAAAATGATTGAGGTTAACCTGAAACAATGGTATGCTATCATATTTTGTTTCAGACTTGCATGGTAATTTTGAACATTCGCTTAACTCCAGCTGGCCTATAAGGACAGCGTTTTGTGAAGAGTCTCAGGTTTTCGGTGGCTTATGACCTTTTCAGGAGACAGAGAATTAATAGAAGATGAATCAAGCAGCGGAGCTGCCTTCAAAGGCAAGAACCAATGAAAATGTCACAGTGATCTTGGGCAATCAGATCGTCGGTTGACCATCTAAATGATAGGAGAACGGTTACATTTGAATCACAAGACTATTCTTCACTTTTTGAATGATTACTTGAAACTAATTGTTTAATTGAATCAAAAAAAATCATGCCCGTAAAACCAAGCTTAACCCTTTTATGGGCCATTTATTTCTAGTAAAGGTAAAGTAAAGTATTTTTGGAATTGAAAGTGATATAAGAATAGTAATTGATATAAGAAAAAATAACCCATTTAGCTTATAAAAAACTAATCTAAATTTTAATGTTATTATTATTATTTTTGGCGGTATGTATATTCATCACGACCTATTAGAAACTTAATGAGTTTTACTTTTAGTTATTTGTAAAATAAATTTTATAAAAACTACAAACTTCAGATTTGTTGTAGTTGTAGTTCATTTACGTCGCACTAGAGCTACACAATGGGCTATTGGCGACGGTTTGGGAAACATCCCTGAGGATGATCCGAAGACATGCCATCACAATTTTGATCCTCTGCAGAGGGGATGGCACCCCCGCTTCAGTAGCCCGACGACCTGCGCGTGAAGTCAAGCACTTTACGGCAGAACAGTTTAACGAGGACCAATACCGCACACCCTCGGTCCCTACGCAGACTGATCCAAGTGGTCACCGCATACAAACTTCAGAAGGAATTATGTATTTTATAACTTATATACGTTTTCTTAAACTAACAAATAGTAACCAATTTTATTCAAACGCGCTGCAAGAAAATTGAAGTTATTAACAAATTGAAACCTAAATTAAAAGTGGTAAATAAGTTCATCATGTACTTTAAAAAATGGGGGTAAATATACTTACCACGGCCTTAGAAAGGGTTAAAAAGAAAGAACACGACAGTGTGTCTCACGCAAATGTCAAAAAATGTGTTGTTGTACATGCATTGTCAAAATGTCATTCACAAATGTAAAAAAAAAAAAATGCAATAAAAGGGCAAGTAAACGTATCCTTGTAGCTCCTCAACTTATATATTATAAATGTATATATTATGTGTAAAGTATCGGTGCCTTCGGGGCTTCATTCGTAAAATCTATTTTAAGGTAAAAATCATTTTTGTCCTAAAATATTATGCCATTATTTTCTTTTTAAAGTAATCTTTAGTTAATTCGAGAGATTAAGATTTTTTACTGTAATTATTACTGCAAACAATACGGTATATCAGAATTTTTGTTCCGTAACATGCTTCAATATAAATTAGTGAAATGTAACAGCTCCCTGAGTACCCTTTAATTCGATTTGAAATTTTTTGCAATGCACTGAAATTGAGTTCTTGTGGTTTACTGTCGTCCCAAGATTTAAGTCTCATTAAGTCCCGAGATTTGAGTCCATTTTTACCGTAAAATTTTACGAATGAAAAATCTTATGTTACATAATTTTTACAATAATATTTACTGTTTTATCTTTGAATCATTGTAATTGATTAAATATTGCTGTAAAAATTACGTTATTGCATTTTAGGGTAAAGATGGATATCACAGTAAAATGGATTTTATGAATCCTGACACTTAGGGTTCCTGTATTTTTGCCGTTATTTCATCTAGAATTTTCTAAATAATGGAAAAATTGTCTTCATCGCCAATAGGCGTCGAAAAGAATTATTTCGAGAGAGGCACTATGGAAATTCAGTTCTCTTGAATTAAAATAAAAATTGAAAACAACGGTCTCATTAATCGCTAACATTTACACACCTCATAAGTAATTTTAGAATTACTATTTGAAAAAAAAATGTAATATTTTACGAAATATTATATGGGTTTCATGCTTAAATTTTGAAGACGTAGGTACAAGAAATGACAAATGCTTTAAAAAAAATATTCTTTTTACAATAGAAAATATCAGACAAGGTAAAGTTTGGAAAAGAAAACAACACTTGAATTCAAAGAGAATGTAATCATATGTGAAAAACATTTTGAGCTTTTTCGTGTTTATGTTTCACTTGCTTTATGGTAAGAATAAAAAGAATCAAATTCAAATATTTATACAGATTCCTTTTGCCTGAAAGATCGGGTGGATTCGCAAAGAAATCTGAAAATAATAAATATCGTAAACTCGGCTTTTGTTAGCGTACTAAAGCTGACATTGAGCTCAAATTTCCAGATAATGCCATAGAAAGAATATTTGATTTGTTTTATTTAACTGCTATGTATAGACGGAAGTTTTAAAATGTTATTGAAAAAAATATTTGAGATGATACATAAAGATAAATGTATTATGCTTCAATAATTTTTTTGTAACTCTGCAAAGCATTTGAAAAAATATTTCTCTGGAGAGATTCTAAAGCTTTATAAAAAAATTCTTATTTTCATTTCAGTTAATTATTCATTGAAATATTCAATTTCAAAGTCAGTGCTGTAAAAACTAATTTTTCGCACGATTTCTACGGCAAAAACAGCTTTTTTTGAAGTGACCAAATAAACAGCCCTTCTTCAATACTCCATTATTTTGATGTTGGTTTATTCTTGAAAGTTTTTTAATACTAAATTTATGAAAATATGCAACGTTAAGTATTTAGTATTTTAAGCAATTTTAAAAATTATTGCTTATTATTGCATTTTTTAATTAATTTATTTATTCACTTTTTGATAAATATTTTAGTATTAAGTCTTTCAGAAAAAATTGATTTTGAAACATTTTCCAACTGTGTAGAAAAGAATTTTTAAAATGCTTATAATCTGATTCTTCTTGCGAAAATAATAAATAAAATCAAAAGTAGTCTTATGTAACTTATTTTTTAATATAATCAATTTTAAAAGAGTAAAAAAATCTATTTTTATCTATTTTTATTATTGTATTTTATTTCTTTATAATTTATGAATTAAACTTCTTTTTATTTCATAGGTATCCCAACTTAGTTTGTTTCTTCTGCGCACCTACCAGTGACATAGTTAGCTGATGACGAGTAGCTGCCCTTTTTTATAATTCGATTTTTTAATCACTTATGATCGGTTATATTTTGGATTATTATGTAATCAAATGAATAATTTAATTTCAAGAATTCCACAATTTCATAACTATTTTTTGCTTGTTCATTTGCAAGTTTAAAGGGAAAAAAAGGAAATGTCTTAAATGTACCGAAATCCACACTGTAAAAAATTCTGGATCAAATCACGGTACCATTAAATCTATGTTTACTTCAACATGTTACGGAACAAAAAATCTGATATACCGTACTTGTTTACAGTAATAATTACCACTGTAGAAAATTACGGGGCAAATTACGGTAAAACGAACCTGCACTCAGGGTGTCGGAACTACTTACTGTCAAATACACTTTTACTGAAGCATGTTATGAAATCAAAAATCTGATGTATCATAATTTTTACAGTAATAATTACAGTCAAATCACTGAATTACTCTATTAAATAAATATTACAGTAAAGATTGCAGTATAATTCTTTTACGGTAAATGGGATTTTACAGTAAAATAGATTTTACAGAAGATTCCCCCAAAGTTCTGTTATTTTATACCGTACTTTGATCTGGAATTGTTTATAGTATATGAGTTAGAAAAATATAATTGGAAAACTTCTTCTTCCTGTTTAGGTTTATCTGATGTGAGGCACTACTGCTTAAGTAGCATTTTGTGCCAAATGCTGGAAACCAAATTCTTCCTAGTTCCATTTTATTTCGGTCGCCTACTTTATTTACCAAGTCTGACAGTCCTTTAATAGAGCTGGGGTGTAGCTCCTTAGGATGGAGAGTGCCTAAAATGGTAAATTGTGTAAAGGCAAGAGCATCTCCTTCATACAAAATGTGACTCACACATCCTTGTAGTATTTCCTGCATATTGGTTTTTATTGAAAAAGTTCCATTTTATGAAGTCATTCTCTGAAATGATAATTCCCAGTGATGAAGCCCACAATTGTTTGTACCTTCAATCTTGGAAGCCTAAGGATTTCAAAAGCAATTTTTGCAGATGAACTGATAATCATACTTTTAGCATATTTTTGTCCAGGAGAATTGCGCCAAACTTCGTTCATCTCCTTCTTTCCCCATTTAAGGATGACTTTTCTTGCAGTCTTCATGCTGATGCCCCAGGAAGGTTCCATTCCTTTTGGAAATAAAATCCATATTTTGAATGTTTATCAGCTCTCTTGTTACCTTCAATTCACATGTATCCTGGTACTCAGATAAGAATAATATTATTCCTGGTGCCATTTCCCCTAGAAGGTTTCTACACTCCATAATAATTATCGATTTAATTTGGAATGAATTAAGGGCCATTAAGGCTGCTTGTCTGTCACTGAAAATCGCTACCATGGCAGTAAGTGATGGCAAGAACCTCTGTCTGAAAGACAGTGGCATACTTTCCAAGATTATCAAAGAGCCATACATTCCCTATCACCAAATATTCCCAATACGGAGACGTTACCATTCTTTAATCTATCCGTAAACCAGATTAAATCATGGAATTTTATACTAAACGTGTTGTTGTTCCATTCTTCTCCGGTAGAAAAAACTACCTCAGATGGCTTGTCAAACACGCATTGTCAGAAAGCATTAGAAGAGTGAGATGATGGATTTTCTTAGTAATACTGATATGAATCTTTATCATATGATAAAATGACTTTATTTCTACACGTGATTCTAATTTTGTTTATATTCTTAAATGATAAACTGGCATAAATGTACTGTCATATAAAATAGAGTTTATATCAATACATCTATTTCATACTCACAAAAATATATATACCTATGAAAACACAGATTTTAGAAGGAAAGAAAACTTTTAGTGTATGCAAATATTCTCGACAGTTTCTGTAATATTAGACCTCTATTCTAAATTTTAATAGTCTTAATTTTAGAAAATACTAAAAATAATAAAGTTAAATTTAGACTTGCGTATTAAACCTAGTTTATTTGCGATGTAAATGACACTGCTCATTAATTTGACTAATTATGTAATTTTAAAAAAATCATGACTTATGGGGAGAGGAAATCAGAAAAAAACATTTATCAATTACAAATTTTAAATCTCAGATTTACTTGTACAGCAAAATTATGTTTATTATCATGAATTTAATAAACCTCCTAGAACAAATCAGTTTTCAGAGACGGGCAATTTAGAATAGAATAAGAGAGACTTTAAACAGGCACGCTTTCTATCTAAATGGAAGCTTTCATAAACTCACAAAAGAGGATTCCACGAATTTCACTTATCTAAATTGCTGTTAAATTTTATGGTTTCGGTAAACAGCCACTCGCTTAGTTCAAGAAATATGTAAATCACAATTTCAATTTTAGAGCACTGCAAATCACGAAACCATGCTTATACTTTACATAAAATTAATATCTTTCTGCGGATAGATCGGAATAGGCGTAGAGAGAATAAATTTATGCTGACATTTATGACAATAATAATGCAATTCATAGGACTCTGTTACTTTTCACAATTTTATGATATTTTAATAAGATGAAAGGCATAAGGTAAGAATATTATTTAAATTTCAGTGTTAATATCAACTATTTCAAATGATAAAAGAATATATATAAATTATGAAAGAATTCAATATATAAAAAGAATTTAAATATAAAATGTGGGTTTTGGTTTGCTTTCATTGTATTCTTCGAAATTGTATTCAATAAAAATATGCACTGAGAACAAAAGCATGGTCAAAAATGCAACACTATGGTAAGTTTACCATGATTTTGGCACTATGGAAGCACCAAAAAAGTCGGTAATTTTTACCGAATTGTTTTGGTAATGAGTTTAGTATAATTAACAATGAAATATGGTTTTATGATCTGTAATAAATTTGGATAAATGTAGTAAAATTTTGTATTTGAAACATGAGAACTTACAGCATGGCATAAAAACGATTTATTAGGTTAAATTTAATTTTCAGTTTTAAATTTAGTATAAAAATATCGTATATATATATATATATATATATATATATATATATATATATATATATATATATATATATATATATATATATATATATATATATATATATATATATATATATATATATATATATATATATATATATATATATATATATATATATTTCTAGGGTAGCAATTGTGTAAGTAGTATGTTTTATTCAGCAGTTCGTCAAATCCATCGGCGAGGGAGATTTTCTTCAAAGTAATGTCATAGTTGTGCAAAAAGGAAAGGGCAATCATTATCGAAAACAACAAACAAATATTTAATATAACAAAACAAGGAGTTCCATATTAATAGGGTGGAACCCTTCAGATTATATAAAAAGTTACATTAGTAGACAATTAATTCAAGCCAATGCTTACTGCTTGGTGGTTCAATGTAGACTGACTGTCAGCCCTCTAGTGGGGAATTTCGAATTAATCAAATTTACATCTACTTTTCTCAACACTCCCCACCTGATAATTTTAAATTAAAGAAATTATCATAAAACAATAGCAAGTTTCTACATTTCACATTTTTTCAAGCACATTACATATTAAAACTAAAATATAAAAATAAACACTAATCAATTATTTTTAAGACAGTAAATATAATTTGAAGCATCAAAATTAAAGGAATATTAAATTATTAAAATATCATCAGAGTGTTAATTATCAGTTTTTAGTTCAGCTCTAAGGGATAGAGCAGTTGTACTGGTCTCCTATACACCCCAGTTTTAGTTTTTATAAGACAGGATCTAACTAGTCCGTCACGACCCTTATAGGCTTCAAGGACACGGCCTAAGTTCCATAAAAATTTGGATTTACCTTTGCCTTGAACAAGCACTACATCACCTGTTTTTATGTTTTCCTCACAGTTAGGTTTGTTGGAAAAGTGATGTTGCCTCAAAGTCAACAAGTATTCATTTTTCCAACGCAACCACACCTGCTTCAGAAGACAAGTTTGATATTGCCTTCTCTTTATCAGACTTTCTCGCGTTGCAGTCACATTGATAAGCTCAGAGAAATTATATGGATATTCGTTGACCAGTCCAGAAAACAAAAAATGAGCAGGTGTCAGGGGCTGTAGTTCTGACTTATCATCACTCACATATGTGAGTGGTCGACGATTAAGGACGTTTTCAATTTCAACTAAGATAGTCATGACTTCTTCGAAGGAAAGTTGAGCTTTTCCAAGTATCTTTTTGAGAGGTTCTTTAATGCTTCTCATCAACCTTTCATAAAACCCTCCCGACCATGGGGCAAGCTCAACAATAAACTTCCACACAATGCCTTCAGAGGAAATGAAATTTTGAAATTCTTCTCCTCTAATAATAGAAAAGAAGTACGTTATATCTCTTGAAGCAGCCTTAAAAGTTGCTGCGTTATCAGAATAAATAGTTTTACAGTTATTTCTTCTTGACATGAAACGTCGTAAAGCTAAGATAAATTTATTCGTAGACAAATCGGAAATTAGTTCTAAATGTACAGCACGTGTGACTGCACAAGTAAACACAGTAATATAAGATTTCAAAAGTTCATCTTTATGTTTTACGTAAATAGGCCCAGTAAAATCAATTCCAACCACTGAGAAAGGTGGAGATTCTGAAATTCTATCTTTAGGCAGCTCTCCAGTACGCTGATTGGCTGGTTTCGCAAAGTGTTTTTTGCAAACCACGCATCTTCCAATAATTCTTTTCACAAGTTGTCTGGCTTGTGGAATCCAATAACTTTTCCTAATCTGCGAAAGAGTGACATTAACTCCGCTATGAAGCAACTTTTTATGTTTTTCAGTGATCAGAAGCTCGGAAAATTTCGAATTCTTGGGTAGCAGTATAGGATTAATTGCTTCAGGATCCACTTCAGATTGAAACAGTCTACTGCAAATTCTTAATATCTGTTTTTCATCTAGGTATGGACGAAGACAAAATATGCTGGAGTTATTTTTTATATCTTCCTTCTTCATCAAAATTTTAATTTCTTCTTGATAATAGTCATTTTGCGCCTCCTTTATTAAAATAATTTCAGCTTCTTTTAATTCTTCAGTAATTAATGGACCTTTCAGTTTGTCGTAACTTCGACAGTTTTGGATAAACCGCTTTGACCAAGCCACAATTCTTTTCACCTTTAATAAAGAACTGTAATTTTCTAAAATCAGTAAAGTCTCTTTAGAATTTGCGAGGCAACTGTGTTGAGAAATAACGCTGTTTCTAAGTTCTAAATCAACTGAATGTTGCTGATTATTAATTTCAGTATTTTCTTGAGGCCACTTACTTTCATCCTACATGAGCCAAGATGGTCCGAATTTCCATAAGTTATCATCAACAAGGCTTTTTAGTGACTCTCCTCGAGTTAATTTATCGGCAGGATTTGAACTTCCTGGACAATGTTGCCAAAGTTTAGGATCTGTCAGAGTTTGAATTTCAGACACTCTGTTTTGCACGAAGGGTTTCAAAGAGTTGTTATTCTTTATCCAAAAATATGTAATTTGTGAATCTGTCCACAAATAAAATTGTTGGCAAATGTCACTAAACAATTTGTGTAAATAATCATAGATTCTAGCACCAATTACCGCTGACATAAGCTCTAAGCGGGGCAATGTTAAAGTCTTTATTGGTGTTACCCTACTTTTGGACATAATGAATGAGGTCTTAATTTCGTTCGAAATATTTGCATATCTGAAATACGCTACAGCACCATAGGCCTTTGTGCTAGCATCAGTGAAAATATGAATGGCAATTTCTTTCTTATAATCACAGTTATCAAAATATTTCCGTTCTGTAAAAAAGTTACTTAAATAGGAAACTTCAGAAATCCAATTGTTAAAGTCTGTTTCAATATCTAAAGGCAGAGGGTCATCCCAATCGAGTCCAGCCTTCCAAATTTTTTGCAGCAAAATTTTCATCTTAATAACAAAGGGAGAAATTAAACCAATAGGATCATAGATTTGAGCTGCAAACTTTAAAACAGTACGCTTTGTGCACTGACTTGACCTAGATGACGACTGCTCTAAATTTTTATATTCAATCAATAGTACATCACTTTCTGTATCCCATCGAAGACCTAATACCTTTGCATGTGCAATTGATTCATTAATGGCAATACCATTTTGAATCCATAATTTCTTTAATTCGTTTGAATTAGAATTAAATTTCCGTAAATTCATACTCGCGGATTGTAATATATTTACAGCATCAGATGACAGTCGATATGCATCATTAACTGTATCAGTTCCCCAGTACAGATCGTCCACGTATAACGAAGAACTTAACATTTTGACACAATCGGGTTTGTCATTAGCATATTTTTTAATGTGGTACTTAATTATTGCCTTCAAAATGAAAGGGGAAGTGGTAACTCCGAACGGTAACCTTTTCATATTCATAATTTTAAAACCTTCGCAATTATCATAATCAATCCAAAGAAATTTTAAATATTTGCGCTCATTTTCATCTATCTCTATCATTAGAAACGCCTTCTCAATATCACCAGAAAATGCTATTTCATGCCTTCGAAAATTAAGTATGACATCCAAAATATTCGGGTTCAAATTTGGACCTGACAATAACATATCATTAAGGGATTTTAAACCAATATCCTTCGAACTAGCATCGAAAACGATCCGAACACGAGATGTTTCTTTATCGGGTCTTAAAACAGCTGTATGCGGCATGAAATAACCAGAATTAATGGATTTATCCTTACATTCCTCAACGATTCCATCTTTTATCTGACCCTCAATAATTTTTGCATACATGTCAAAAATATTTTCATTTTTACTTAATCTTATCATTAAATTATCAAAGCGCTTTTTGGCAGTAGGGAAATTACTATCCAGATCATCGGGGTTTGAATTCCAAAGTAATCCGGTTTTGTAACGATTGTTTTCATATTTTAAATTGTTTTCAAAATTATCAATTGTTTCTTTATCTTTTAGAGATAAAATTTCACACTCCTTGGTGATACCTAAGGAATCGAGTGACCAGAATTTTCTTAAATCAAACATATCACCTGATTCAATTACACTTTTCATAACCGCTATGTTTTGCGACAATGTATGCTCCCGTTTATAACTACTTCCACTAATCACCCATCCAAGAACAGTTTTTATAGCACACAGGCGATTATTTATAGTTATCTTTTCATATAAAAGAAATTCCCAGAATAAATCTGAACCAATTAAGAGTTCTATACTCAGCAAATTATCATTATCTTCCAAATAAGAATCAGCCATATCAATTTTATTTTTATTCATAAATTCAATTACTTTGGGGTCGGGAGGTTCCACTTTAACTCCAGTAATGCATGGTATGACAAGAGTTCTAATTTTAGTTCTAAAGTTCGTATTTCTTTTGAAAATTTCGAATTCAACAACAGGGTAAGCCTTTTCTGTTGCTCTTTGCATTCCAAATGAATAAACTGATAAAACTTCGTAAGCAACCGGTTTTAAATTTAAATTATTTGCAACTCGTTCAGACAAAAACGAACGCTGGCTGCCATTATCTAAAAGAATTCTTGTCAATTGAGACGAAGAATCTGATTTAACTTCAGCAGTACAAGTCTGCAAATAAACCCTTTTAGAACATTCAACTTTTTTATTATTACATTGGGAAACAGAACTAATAACTTCTTCATTGGAAATAATCGATGGTGGAGTTTCATTAGAAATTGCAACCAAATCAGAAGATTCATTTAACTTTTCCTCCGCGTTTTGAATTTTACTAATTTTAGCATTATTTATCCCCTTATTACCTCCTAAACAAATAGACCCATGATGACTTAATCCCTTACATTTATAACAAGGTAATTTATTTACACGACAATTCTTGCTTACATGAAACAATTTGAAACACTTGAAACAACGATTAGAATTTTTCAATAATTTTACCTTGTTTTGGGAAGACATATTACATTTGAAACTGTCATGGGGTTCAGAGCAAAAAATGCATATTGACTGAGTCATCTGTGCATTAAGCGCAGTAGCTGAGGGTGTGCCTTTATTAAAATTTTTGTTTATATACCTATTTTGCTCGTTACGCAAATTATAGCTACCTCGATGGTTATAGTTAGTCTTTTTATCATTTAAAAACGCAACCGATTCACGACATTCTATCTCATTCTTTAAAAACAGCAATAATTCATTAACATCAGTTTCATCTTTAGATTTCCGTTTTCGTTGAAAATCTAAAACCAAATCTTCAGGCAATAATTGTAAAATTATTGGTATCAAAAGTATACCATAAGATTCAGACTGAACTTTCATTGAATCTAAATTTCTAACTGCGATATCTAAATCATCGTACAATTTGCGTAATGCTGTAATATTAGAAGTATGTTTAACACTCGGAAAACTAAGTATTTTATTAACAAATGAATTCAAAATTAAATCTCTACGACCATATTTCTCATGTAATAATTTAATACAATTATCATAATTATCATTCGTTAAATCAAAACCTGATACAACATTACCTGCCTGGCCAGTAAGATAAGATTTCAAATAAATGAATTTTTCAATTTTAGAAAGTGATTCATTTTTATGGATTGTATTTTCAAAAGAATCCCAAAAGGAATTAAAATATTTCGGATCTCCCGAAAAGGGAACAATTTGAATTTTCGGTAATTTAATACTGGAATTGTTATTAACAACTCTTTTCTGCTCAGTTATAACCGAATCATTTTTTACAGTTTCAACTGTTTGTTCATTAACCGAAACCTTTATTCCTTTACATTTTATCAATTGCTTTAATTTAGCTACATACGTCAAATATTTATCCTGATATTCTTCACTAGAAGCTAAATCTTCATCCAACAAATTAATATCAATTATATTTTCAATTTCCTTATTCAAAGCTATTAAATTTTGATTCCTTTCAATTAACACAGTAAGATTCTCATCTAATACATTTATTTCAACATTTTGCTCAGTTAATAATTTATCAATTTTATTTATTAATTTAGTAAAACTACTTCGTTCACTAGACCTTTTTCTTTTAATTCTCTCTAAATAATCTTTTTCAGCCATAATGAACGTTTAATACAAAGTCACACCCTTAGCAAAATAAAAACAATAAATTTTCAATAATCAAAACCTCAAAACGAATTCTGTAACAAAGAATGGTATAAAAACGCTTACTTTGCACATACAAAGAATTAGACTAGCTGTCTCCTTGAAGTGATCATGTATCTTTCACTGTCATTTTCGATTTTGCCCTTGAACTTAAAAATAACACTTTATTTTCTCTTGCTTTAAATTCTAGTTCGTAAAATACTTCGTGGCCAAATGCACCATGTGCAAAAAGGAAAGGGCAATCATTATCGAAAACAACAAACAAATATTTAATATAACAAAACAAGGAGTTCCATATTAATAGGGTGGAACCCTTCAGATTATATAAAGTGTTACATTAGAAGACAATTAATTCAAGCCAATGCTTACTGCTTGGTGGTTCAATGTAGACTGACTGTCAGCCCTCTAGTGGGGAATTTCGAATTAATCAAATTTACATCTACTTTTCTCAACAATAGTCATACCAGTGTAGTGGTGCAACATCCAATTAAAGAATGAAACTGTAAATATCATCTTTCAACTGTGGCATCAAACAAAAAGTTAACATATTTAAAAAAAGTGGCCCCAGGAACAGTTTAATCATGAAAAAAGGGGTTTAACACTTTCTTTCTGGTTGCTGCACAGAGCACTTTTACCTTAGGAGAAGCTCGCATGTTTTGCTCTGTAAATTTGGTATTTTCAGTTCTCTAAAAGCGGACGTTTTGTCTGCTTATCTTCCCACTGACTTGTAAATGTTGCATCATTGGTGAAAACTAAGTGGAATTGATCACTATGGATGGACGTGATTCAGATATCATAGTTTGTTTATCTTTTTCCTGACGTGGAATGTTGCATCATTTGTGAACACTAAGTGGAATTCGTCACTATCGACGGACTTTATTCAGATATCATAGCCTGTTTATATTCTTCCTGACTTGGAATGTTGCATCACTGGTGAAAACTGAGTAGAATTGGTCACTATCGATGGACTTGATTCAGATATCATAGTTTGTTTATGTTCTCCCTGACGTGGAATGTTGCCTCATTGGTGAACACTACGTAGAATTGGTCACTATGGATGGACTTGATTCAGATATCATACCTTGTTTATTTTCTTCCTGACTTGGAATGTTGCATCATTGGTGAAAACTAAGTAGAATTGGTCACTATCAATGGACTTGATTCAAATATCACAGTTTGTTTTTCTTCTTCCTGGCGTGGAATGCTGCATCATTGGTGAACACTAAGTGGAATTGATTACTTTCGATGGACTTGATTCAGATATCATTACACTCGTAGGTAAAAATGGATTACCGGCTCGATATGTGTCTTGCGACTAAAGGGTCACACAAAGTACATCTACAACTCTTTCCAAGAAAACTTTAAATATTCACATACAATTCAGTTGTAGATTATATATAATATCTTACACTGTTCTTGATTTACAGTGAATTAAAACTTCCATCCTGGCAAAGACGCGCTTTTATCCCACCATCTGAGTTCCGCAATACTGAAATTTTAACAAAACACAAATTCCTTTAAAACATGTTTATTTCTCCCTTAAAAATAATAATAAATTTTAATCAATAACCATATTCACAAATCCAACAACATAGCACAACGAATATTAGTGGTGGATGAGTTATCGCGTCCGTCTCGGGATGAAAGAGTCAAAACTATATACTTCTTTATGAATAAACCTTTATAATGCATGCAAAAAAATCAATTTCGGATTTAACATTGCAATACATATCGTATGTAAACAAAACATTTAGACATTAATACTAAATTTGCATTATTTTAAAAAGAGTAAGGAAATACAGTTTAATTTCAAGAAACACAAGTGGAATACAAAATCTTGCTTCTATTTTTACTTTCGATTTTTTCTATTAAAATGGCAACCAAACAAAGATAGAAAATTTGTGAATTTTATTTATAGAATTACAAAAATCATTATTTAAACGTGCATTGGATACAGATTTGAAAAGAAATAATCCTCTTCCCCAAAAAGGCAGACGATACTGTGGGGACAGCGAAATTGAAACTAGAATGATTTCCTCAACGGATGCAATCAACTTGAAATGGTTTTGTATATAGTGTTTCGTCTTCCCGTTTTACTTTATCCTGTTTTTCTCCTTACTCCGGGAAATAGGAGAAAGCTAGAGCTTATTTTCCTATTGTAAAGTTGACTGCTTTTAGGAATTGTCCTCCCTAGTATTGTTCCATTTATATAATGTCAGAAAAGGGAAAATGGAATTTCAAACTAAAGATTTCATTTTGTTGCAAAGCATATAATTTTTTAAAAATATTTTTGATATTCATTATTTTTGAGGCCTAAGAATTTAAATTCTTCATCAGGAATATGAACTGAGAGACTCAATCTTTTTCTGTAATTGAATTTTTTTTCTCTAACTGGTTCTGTTGTTTTTAATTTACTTTATTTATATTTTTTTTTCAAAATTATTCTTATTTTCTTTTAATTTTTAATTTATATTTTGTAAATAAGATAATATGAATTAAAGATATAAATATAATTTTGTCAAATAATGTAATCAATGTACTTAGAAATTTTAAACTACATTAGTTTTTTAACTACTTAGTTTTTTTACATCATGAGGTAAGAAATAAGGAAATAACAATGGCGTATTCATATGATAATAAATGTAATTTTGCTAAATAACGTAAATAAGGTATTAAATTATTAAAAGTTGATTTACTGCGTTTTTAAAATTGTGTGATACGTGAATAAAATCACTTATTTACACATCACAAAACAGAGGACAACATTCAGCGTGAAATATCCACGTCCTCTGAGCGTGATTTGTACCCGAAATTATTGGCTTCATCATCAGTCAATAAATAAAAAATAATTCATTATAAAGATCTATAATCTAAAATACATAACCTATAAATGATTGAGAAAAATAAATAATTCATAATCCATAACTAATACATAACCTGATTCAAACCATAATTTAGTACATTGAAATTTGGTGTACTTATGATTCCAAAATTAATAAACTTAGATTAACACTCCTTTTCTGTTAAAATAAGACTAAATTTTAAACAAGAGAGTTATATTATTATCAGTTAGGAATACTTCAGTAAACAAGAAACTGATGAAAAAAGAGTATCATATGTCATAAAGAGAGAATAACAACTTATAAAACTGAAATTATAATTGTTTCATGGCTTCTGTTACGAAACTTAGTTATAAGTAATCAATTTTACATAATATAAAAGAAAAAACCTAAAAAGACATGGTATTTTTAATAACTTCAATCTAAGCAGCATTTTTATAAGAAGGAAACGCTCCAAAATTTATAACGAATTGTTTTATAAAGAGCAATTAAAAAAAAAATTCCATCATTGCAACTTTCATTAATTTTTTTCATTTATCTATCCAATTTTTCTTAATCTATCTCCAGAATATAGAGGTTTTTACATCCAGAATATAGAGGATATTAATATTTTTACACAAATGACGGTAGTTTATTTCTTCATCTATGTTTTTGAATCCGTGCATTTTTCCTAAATTTCTTCAAAATCCTAAAAATTAAACAAACAATTTAGAGAAATAATAATGATTTTTAATTCTCGTACATGCCTAGCAATTATTCAAACATAACAATATTTCTAACATACAGTGTTTCTTAAATAAAAAAGAAAAAGATGTATTCAAAAAATATTTTATGCAATATAATTAAAAACTGAAAATATACCATTGTTCTTATAATTCAAGGGATACTCTAAAATTAATATTGAGAAGAAAATTATACGAGACTACTTAAAACTGTTTCTAAAATATATGAACTTTAATATATCAAACCAGCCCAAATTGGCTCCAAGCTTGGTCACCTCTCAAAATTATCTTGTACAACTTATAAACTTTAATTGTAATCAAGCCGAATGTAAGGGGAAATTATATTGAAATATTATTCTTTAAATTTTACTCCTTCCCTAAGACGGTGATTAATTATGAATAATATATTAACCAAATTGTTTCACCTTCTAGCTGTTTCTCGAGCAGAAGAACTTTCATTTAAATTTTAATCAAGAGATGCTTGCTATATTGTCAAAGTTCTATGTATTAAATTTTAGAAAGAATTTAAAATCTGTCCGGCAACCAGTAATCACGCAAATATTAGTAAGTATGAGTTCAGGGGTTATCAGCATTATCAGCAGCAGAGATATTAAACTATTATATATAAATGCTATCGCTTGTTAAAGGCAAGCTCCTGCATCACAGCACATACAGTACGAACCGTAGCATCATTTATGTTTAAAAATGCCTATTTAGAGAGGATCAAAAAGGAATCTAAATCATTACTTGGTAACTAAGTTTTTACTGCTATAAAAATAAAAAAGCAAAAAGCATTCTAATATAATAACGTATAACCAACGATTCAACACAACTTAAATTATTACTATGGGGACAACCTAAAAAAATTGTACCGAAATACATACTTGAGGTATATGATTAATCTTTTCAAACTATATATATATATATATATATATATACAACGTAACATAATTAAGCCGTATACGTACCTATGCAATATGTGGGTGATTCTTTTTAAACATGACAATTCGGACCAAAAAATTTCTTCAAATTTAAAGTCGTCACAAAAATCTAAAATTTTTTTGTATACTTCTTTAGTTACACTTATTAATATCTAACAGAGAGTGTAGTTTATTGACATTTGTTCGGGAGAAAAATAAAATTGAAATTCACCAAATCTTGAATGCCAGGAAAATGACATATTAGCTTAGAAGTTTAAAAGACACTCATTTTAAGTTAAAAATTAATAACTCAAGATGAAGAATTTAAATTCTTAGGTCTCAAAAAATAATGAATATCAAAAATATTTTTAAAAAATGATATGCTTTGCAACAAAATAGAATCTTTAGTTTGAAATTCTATTTTTCCTTTTCTGGCATT
Source organism: Parasteatoda lunata (assembly GCA_949128135.1). NCBI lineage: Eukaryota > Metazoa > Arthropoda > Arachnida > Araneae > Theridiidae > Parasteatoda > Parasteatoda lunata. Next base: position 18,055,219 of record OX421973.1, read on the forward strand.
ATATAAATGGAACAATACTCCTTTATGTTAGATGAACCATAAATTGCTTAAATTAATTCTTTTTATCCACTGTAGAAAGAATAAAAAAAAATTTTTTGCTGATATGTACAGAATAAAATTGTAGATAATAATCAATTATTAAGTAAATAAATAACTTTGATTACATCCAAGCATATTACAATCATACTTAAACTTGGTATTAGGTTAATATTTGCTTTCCTTCCTTACAGTATTAGCAGTTTGGCATTCATAAGCCTAGAAAATGACAGCCAGGATAATGATAAATTCGTCATTTTATAGCATATAACTTTACTTTAATTAAATATTTTGGACTAAGACGTTTATATTCTGTTGAAAACAACAGGATTTCTTAAAATAACTCAGATAAATCTACGTAGTTTATGTTATTAATGGTTTGAAGAAGCCAGGAAAATGACAACACAAAACCCTACTCACCATGAAAAAATTTTTGAAATAGATTTTGAACCAGAAAATTGGTTCTTTATTTATGCAAAAAGACATGTTCATATAGGAGGGTATCTAATCAATCTATTAACATAGGATATTGATTGCTAGCTCTATCTATTTTGCTTATAAACCACTAATTAAAAGTAGCCAGGAAAATGACAGATTTTCTTGGGACAAGAAAATTATTGACATAAAAAATTAATTTAAACGAAGATTTTGTAAATAATTCCCTCTGCGTATATTCTAGAAATGCTTACACCGGTTGAGATAAAAAAAATAAGATATTGAAAAATTTATAGGAGGTTTTGAAGCTAGTTATTATTGGAAACATTGTTTGGGACATGCCAGGAAAATGACATTTTGAAGTTGGAATATATTTTTTAACTATAAAAAACAATCAATGCCAGTGCAAAGTTATTTTAAAATGCTAACAGCAATGCTATTTGTTAATTTTTTTTTAAAAAAAGTTCTTTTAGTATTATAGTATTAGATCTTGGAGCAAGGGACAGTGAATTGTCATATTTCGTGAGAATCACCCATATACTATATATATATATATATATATATATATATATATATAGTATATATATATATATATATAGTATATATATATATATACTATATATATATATATAGTATATATATATATATATATATATAGTATATATATAGTATATATATATATATATATATATATATGTATATATATATATATATATATATATATATATATATATATATATATATATATATATATAAATATATATATGCCGGTCAAGTGACTGAGTGGTTAGCGTGTCTGACTGCGAAGCCAATGGTCGCGGGTTCGAATCCCGCTCTGGGCATGGATGTTTCTCTCTGTGTTGTCTTCTGATGTATGAATGTGCCGCACCCTATGAACGGGTATTTGTGGCAGTGTGTCGTGGGTAACGTTGCTCGCCGCCGTGACTTTGGTTCACAGGTGCCCACTGGGAAACGATAAATGAGCAACACTGCCGCCATCTTCTATGGCGAAGAACGAAAGTTCAGTGCCTGCCGTTATTAATATATATATAAAGAGAGAGAGATTCTTTCCAAGTGCTTAAAAAACGCTGTTACTTATGCTATTGTAAATGAAAAATTAATAAATTTACATTGTTATCTTATATTAAAGACTAATTTAGTTCTTTGCTATAAATGTGAAAATCCTAATACTAAGCCCTAAACAATTTATTTTCTATTTTATGTTTTTTTGGACCACAGCTTTTTAAAATTTCTTAATATTTTTACTTTTATTTGCATTGCAATTGTATTCAATATTTTAGTGCACGGCTTTGGAAAAGAAATCAAATATTTTTTTTTTCTGCAAACAAGAAATTCAGTAAATTCAATTTCAAAATTTACATAATTCTTACTCATTGACTATGCAAATTAAAAACGCTTCTTAAATCCAATAGAAAATAAGGAAAAAACTTTTATATTTGCCTAAATCTGAATTTCCTGAGGCTTATGCATTCTTCTAAGCGTTTGAAAGAATAGAAAAAATGGGGTTCTATGGGCTCTTATGTTGCTTGTAAATTTCCTCACGTTTTCCCTAAGAATTGCTGAACAAACTTCCAATCAAAAACAAAGGTGAGAGAAAATCAGAATACAAAAACTCTAGAACAAAGTAATTACAGACACGGGGCTTTTTTGCTTACTTTTGCTTCTCTGAAATCGGGAAAGAATACTTAATCGAATTTTTTTTTTTTTTTTTTTTAAATATTTCGATTTGAGACACAGAAAATATATTCTAAATGTATATTCTTAATATTTTCTAAAGAAAAGATGTCATGCATGTTTACTTTATTTTTGTAAACCGAGCTCCTAATTCCTAAAAAATATGTATTGGAAATAAAGTGACAAAGTTAGCGAAAATTAGGTTCCGTTATGGGAACCAGTATTTTTTTCTGATTCCACTTTGTATTTTGATTTCAATGTTATTAGTTTATCAGTAAGTATAGACTATAATCGAAACTGTAATAGAAGTACTGTATGTACTCCACAATAAATGCTTAAGAATTGTTTTAAAAATCTTCTACGCTAATACTGTAGTTGTTGTTGTTTCTAATACAACTTGCAAACATCAGCAAGCCCGTTTGGTGAAACCAATCAAATTTAAGACTGATCGCGCGTTTTAGCTATTTATACATCCATTTAGTCATCTACAAATCATAATTTTGACCTGAAACAGAGAACGACCCATCTCTAATTCAGTACCCAGAGGTATAATTTAAAATGGGAACATGGAGGACTTTGTGACCAGAAAGATATAACGTACGACAGTCAAAATGAAAACTTACGGGGAAAGTTACATGGGAAGTCTTCGGACGGTGGGGATCAAACTCACGACCTTTTGGACATGGGCCCATCGATCTCCCAATTAGGCTATACTGGACAACTTAACTCTATTTCATATAAAGACCTCCTAACAAAGTCTAAATTATTGCCCAGACATGAGGAAATTTTAGAAAGAAGGTGAAGATGGACTGGACATATCATTTGTTTAAAACGAGATAGCCCTGATAACATTGCAATTACTTAGGCTCCTGATGGAAAGCGCAAGAGACCTAGACTTACTAGGCAAAGATACACAAACCAAGATCTGTACAAAGCAAAACTGAATTGATGGGAGGAAGTAAGAGGAGGAAGACTCAGCTCAAGAGTGCCTGTAAAAAGATACTTGAGGACTCGTGTGCCAGCTGGCATGAAAAGGATAGGTAAGTAGGTATAGTCTTTAATAACTTTATAATAGATTTTATGAAATTGAAAATAATTAAGTATATGATGAGAAAAATAGGCAGAATTTTAAGAACTTGGCATTATTTCTTTTCTTATTCGAACAAAATCCTTGAAAATAATTTTTACTATCGCTGCCCAAAATATGTGCAATTCATTTTTAAAATTCGTCAAAATAACTGATAATCATCTCTCTACTGAACATTCTAATAATGTGATCTAATCCGTAAAGTATAGTCAAATAATCTTTTTTTTTTCACCCTTTGTCATGAAAATTGAATAAAATGTGATTATTTTGCTGTCATTACCTTATTAAAAGTTCTGAAAAGCAAAATATGTGATTCTCTTGCAGTTGTTTTGGAATTTTATTAAATTGCTGGCTGTTTTTTCTCTTATTGTAATGCATAAATTTACCGAAAATTGTTCTCAAAATTTTGAAGCATATTAAATCCGAAATGAGTATCGAGTGAGTAAATGAGTACATGCTTCGAAATTATATTTCGCAAAAGACCAAGCTGTTTTTTTTTTTTTTTTTTTTTTTTTTTTTTTTTTAAACTATTATTTTTTTAAACTATAAACTATTTCATAGAAAGTGATTTGCGACAGTTTAAACTTTAGCGAAAGGGGTTGCAGTAATAATAATCTACTTACTTGCGGTAGATTAAAAGCAAATTAAATCAACTCGAGCACACGTAATAAGAATTAAAATGAAAAATATATATATTTATAGAAATCACAAGTCTAAGCGATTTTTTTCCTGAATTTGCTTATCCATTTGAATTTTAATGATCTAGTATAGAAGACAGAGTAATCCAATGTTTGAAGTGATATGTAGAGCATAATCCAAGTACGGATCTGAGTCTAAATGTGGGCAATCGCGGCTTTGTTGACATACCTATAATGCGATAGAATCAATAATACCGTCTGAACTAGTATGGTCTTGTAGTTGAAGAACCAGTCTCCCAAAAATAAGTTTTTAAGTAACACTTGCGACAACATCTTCTTTGCATAAAAGATGATTAAAACTATATTGGAGTTTTTAGAAATATCTTGAATAAAAGATTCAGATTTTTTATTTTTTTTTTCTTTCTTTTTTTTTTTTTTTTTTTGATAAAAGATGAAAGGCGTTGAATGTGTGTTCCTAAAATACTAAACATCAAAATTCATGTTTAATCTTTCAAAATCACAAATCATATATATATATATTATATATATATATATATATATATATATATATATATATATATATATATATATATATATATATATATATATATTTCTTTTTTTTTAATGGCGGGCACTTAGGATGTATTGTCCCATTGGCTTCATATGCCAGGACTGCTACTCTCTTCTCGTTACCCAGTGGGCACCTGTGGCGAAGCCACGGCGATGGAGCAGCGTTGCCCACGTCACACAACCACAAACCCGTTTATAGGGCGGGTCACATTCACACAAAAGAGAAAGGACATATAACACAGGGAGAAAGAAACATCCATGCCCTGAGCGGGATTCGAACCCACAACCATCACCGCCGAATTCAGGCACGCTAACCACTAGGTCACCTGGTCGGCAAAAAAAATCACAAATATAAACCATAATGTTAATAAATATAAAATAATTACTCGTTACGATTTCACAACCATTACTCGTTAGGAACTTTTTTTTTTTTTTGCAACCACCTTTAATTCATTGCTAAAAAAGTGTCTGACAAAGAACTAAAGCTCTTCGCATAGATAGATAGTTGGTGTAAAAGTACTTCTCCCTCTAGGAACAAACCTTACGGGGTGAATATGTATTTAACAGCACTTCCTGTTACTACAATATGAACAAAATTGAATTTTGACTTAATATTCGTCCCGATAAGGAATTGATAAGGTAGGGTTAATTTTTATACAAAGTCAGTAGAATGAAAAGTGGATTGATAGAAAAACCTGTTATATTTTTGGGTTCTATGAATCTTATGCTGACCACCAACAACGTAAGATTTATTTGTGTATTCATGTGTGGGTCCATATTCACCACATACTTTAACCTCAACTTTTCTATAGTTGACAATTTTTCTACACTTTAAAAACTTTTTAGAAATATCTTAATACATCATCACTTTAAGTTCACAAGTTAAATTTCTTTTACACAAATTGAAGTAAAGGTTTATAATTTAAGCAGACTTTTTTTTTATATTTAAAGAAAATTGTTAGCAATAGCTTTTCCCTTCAAGCACCCTATTTTGAGATAAAAACATAAAAAAAACCTCTTTAATAGAAATTGACCTTTTCCTATATTTATATTATAATACTAATACTTAAGTTAAAAGTTAAGTAATGCAATTATTAAAATTATTTGATACAAGATTTAAAGATTTGACTAAAAGAAAATGCATTTTATAAACGTTTTTCCAAAGCTAGTTTATTTCATTGGAGCTAGAAAAGGAACTATTAGATGTTTTACAACCATTCTGACGGTAAATAAATTTATTTTTTCAAAATATTCCACACGAATATATGTAGATAATATAACATACCATATAACATATGTATTCATATATAACATATGAATAAAACATATGTATTCATTTTACAAAAGATAAATTTGATGGTTCAGAAAACATTTAAATGAATTCAATTAATTTCTGAATAATATGCATTCTTTCAATAAAAATGAAATTTAATGAAATTATTTCAGAATTTCGAAATTTAAATATTTTTAATGGGGCATTATTCTCAGAAGGATACATTTTAAAATAACGCCAAATTAAACCACTTAAATATGCAAATAGCATTACTCATTTATAAACGTTATCAATGCAAATCATTTTAGAGTACATTTAAAAGAAGGTATCACTGCATGTTAAAAAGAGAATTAATGCAAATTATTTGAATGTAATTTAACAATTTAATTCATTTAAAAAATGTACTTATGAATATCATTTAAATGGATATCAATTTAAAAAGAATTTAATTAATTTAAATTACTTTAAGTTATTTTAAAGTATATTTTACCATTTACATCATTTTAAATTTCATAACCAATCCAAATTACTCTTTTTTATTGTTTCAAATGATTTGGATTTTAAGTGACATTAGTTTATCTTTAAAAGAGTGTCAATTCAAAATATTAATTTATATGTATACAGCATACTCAGGGGCATTTAAGTTCTGATACATTATACCATGTAAGTGACTTAAAATAATATTTGAAAAACAAATTTTACTTAGTTTAATGTAATGGAAAATTCATCAATTTTTTTTTTACGTTTGTGCTTCGATAAAAGCCCAAACTATTCGTTAAAAAAAGTATAATCAACGTCACAATTTAATTTATAATATAGATAACGTAATATATTTATTAAATTTCATAAATAAATAACATAAAATATTCAATGAAAATCTACAAAAAATTAATGTCACAGTTTAATTTACGGTACATTAAAAAATGCTCTTGAAAAACTACAAAATACAAAAGTAAACTAAGCTAATTTCAGTCATTATTTCATTACATTATTAATTATTTTACGAAAAAAAAAATATATAACTTGATATAATGTTTAAGTTTCAAATCAACGCAAGCTAATAATTTAGATACTGATACTTGTTAATTATTTTTATCTATGTTTTGAAAATACAATTTAAAACTCTATCTTCAAAATTAATGTTAATGGCAGTTTTTTTACGGTCCGTAAAGCAGAAGCTATTATATAAATTAACCTCGTATTTTTAGATCGCAGTTATAGTTGAGCTAAAAATGTGTGGGGGGAATGCAATTCTGAAGTCTTTATAGTTTAATCGACATAAGTTAAAATAATCACTTTATATCTTTTTACGAAAATATCATCCAGGTAAAAGCATTCATTTAGCTACATTTTATTAAAAGAAATAAACGGTTCATATTAGCTACTTATTTTTAAAATTTAAGTATTTGTCATGCTTGAAACTAATTAAAATGAAGTTATTTTTATTGTGTTTATTTTTAACCTTATAAGATTACTGAACATAAATGCTATTTTTTAGGATTTTAAAGGATTTTTCAAATGTATCAAATTAATTATTTTTTAATTTACATTCTATTTTTGGAAATTATAAATTATTTAATCACAAAGAACATGAAAGATACTTCAAGAAAAAACTTAAGAATACGTACTGGTAAAATAAAAAATAAATAAATAAAAATTCAAAGAAAAAATTAAAAAGAAACTGCTAAGCTTATTAATTTCAGAGAACACTTTTTTCTTTTGATTGCATGGGGGTTATATTGTTGATAACATTTTGTACACCAATTTAATATTTTATATTCGTAAAAATTAGGCAATGTATTATAGTGTAAAAAAAAAATCATTAGGTACTGGAATTACTTGTCTCTTCTTTGAATATCCGAATACTTAATGAATGCGTTATTTATCAGGACAATATTTCTGAATAAGTTAAGTTACACCTCTTTAAAGTTGTAAATAGCATGTATAAAATTACATCATTGTCAATAGCTTAACATTTTTTTTAACTAAAGTGCTGTATGTCACGAAACTAAAATATTATAACCTAATTGCTATGAATTTCAAATTGGCAAACTGTCGATCTAGAAGTCAAGAGGGTTTTTTCTTAAAAAATGTTCTTTATTTCATTTTTTTTTCTTTTTTTGAAAGAAATAATTATTGTAACTTGTTTTATTCTAAGCAATTTGACACCAAGTAAAAGATAATACTGATAAAACGGAAGAATAGAAAACTACACACCTACGTTTTAAAATGGTATTATCCATCAATTCAAGAATTTTATTTAAAGTATAGTCTTTAAAACTCCTTTTCTTATTTCAATTTTTTTTAACTTGGTCACAAGATTGCGCGACTTCGGATAAACCAATTAAATTGAAACCTAGTAATTGGTTCAAGTATAGTACGTTGCTTCAATTCATTCAAACATTTCATTATGTATCGAACTTGAATATACATGAACGTAAATATTTTATGTATTTTTAATCAAATTAATGTTTTTACTAAAAATCCGAAAAAATTAATTTCATTCAAAAAATATTTTTATATTTTTTTGAATTTATTTTTGCTGTTATGATTTCAAAAAGAGTTTATTTGACTGCCTATTAAAAGTTGCTTCAAAGTATTAAATTATGACTTTCATAATTTCTATAGGACGTCATCGTATACTTTTTCACTCAATGAAAATTAAAATCTAATAAAATTAAATTATAAAATTTATTTTCATTGTTTCAAAAAAGTGTTTGCATTCAAATAATTTCTGAACTTAGTTGAAACTCCTTTAAAATTTCAATAAAGTTTCCAGTAAACATTTGTTTAATTGTTTAACTCCTGTAGATTGGTAGGTAGGATAAGTTATAAAATGTTGAAAAAACGTTGTTGAAAGCGCAAAGAAAAAAACTGACCACCCTGAAAAACGTTTGATCTAATAATCGGATCTTCACGTTCTAGGACTCAATCTTAATGGCTCGCAAAATCTAACAAAAAACATACATTCTCTGATTAAAGGTGTATTTATTGCAAAAGATTCGGATTTCTGATCCCTAAAATATAGAGCACAACAGCAATCTGGGAAATATGAACCCCATAGTTTGGTCAGGAGAGTGATTCAAAGTTTGGACCACTTAATGTTAACTTTAATTTTTGCGTATATTGAAAAAAAATTCACACAATTATAAAAATCGTTTATCTAAAGATAATTCCGATTTCGCAAATATTTTCATTTTGCCATGTAAAATTAGAAACTTAAAAATTATATAAAAAATGTATACTTTACAATTAAAAAGGTTTTCCACCATTATAAAATAAAATTAAAAAAAATAATAAATATTTACTAAAATGTATTTTTTGCGTGGGATTATCTTTGGATAAACCAATTTTATAATTGTGTGGAAAATGTATCCAATCATTTAAAAAGATCTCGAGTTATGGCGAAATACGCAAAATGAGCAAAACATTTTTTTCTACTCCCTGACCTAACTATAGGAACCCTATTTCCCAGATTGCGACTAGCCTTATATTTTTGGGATCAAAAGTATGAATCCGTCAGAAAAATTAACGTTTATTTAAAGAAAGAATGTTTTTGTGACTGATTTCGTAACTTAAAATATTGTCTACACTAAGTAGTTAACATATTTGAAGTAACACCCTCAAACCATTAAGATGGAGTCCTAGAACGTAAAGATCCGATGATCCGAACATTGTTTTTTTTTTTTTTTTTTTTGTGCGCTGTACATTATTGTTTATTGATGAAATCAAAACCACTTAGACCGGTTATATTAAAATATTATTGTGTATTTTACTCAAATACTGTATTATTTGCATTAGAACATTCAATTATTTATTAACAACAACATTGTTTTTATATTGAAACGAAAAACAATTTAGTTTATCATTAAAATTTGAAATAAATATATATATTTACACAGAAAAAACTAACTTTAATTTCCCAGAAAAAAAAGTGTATTTTTTACAACAACAAAAAATCGTTAAGAAATAAATACAGATTACAGATTTTTTCTGTTTCTAAAGCTGTTTTAAACAAAACATTTTTTCTCTATTTTTCACACTAATCCATAACGGATTAAAACTGTCAATTCCAATACTAGTTTTTTTATGCAGATTTTCATACATTAAAATAATTTTTTTTTCCTTCGTAAATTATTTTACGATTATTTTTCATACTTGCTTTTACATTTTAGAAAATGTTTTATGGTATTGAACGTCTTTTAAATTAAATTGCGATTTTGCTAACAATTCGTTATTTTCAAATTGATTTACAATGTTGCAGAAATAACTTTATGCTCTTGAAAAATAGTATTTTTTTTAAAAATATTTATTAAATAGTTAAATCCTATAATCACAACTACACAACTGAAGGAACATATTTTGTAAACTGTTTATTTAACTTTGCATACTGATATAGAATTGTGACTCTAGATATTATTTTAAAATTTATAGTAATTTCTTTCAATTAAACTAAAGTTTTTCAGGCAGAATTAATTTTAATAATATTATTTATGAATAAAAATGTTTGGCAGCGTTATATAATTTATAATATTTTAGTAAAATAATATTTCAATCAAATAATATTCAAGTCTTTTAATAAAAAAAGCATCATGTAATTTATATAATGTTAACGAATTATATATAATAGATAAACATTAATCCTCTAATATAATAAAATTAAAATTTAAATCTAACTAAGCTACAGGCTCATCGCAATATTTTTTTTCTTTACCTTTTTAATGTGTGCGCAAAATTTTTGAGTTACTTAAAACCAGATGGTTTAACTAGTTTAATTAATAAAATTTTTTTTAAAGAATAAAAATATTTTAGTTACACTCCGAGACTGTAACCATTCAAACTTAAGAAGAAAAAAGAATCAATGAATCAGTGGGTCACCGAACACTCAGTAATTCAATTCCGTATAGATTCTTGTACCCTACCTAAAACCACTCTTGTATTTAGAGTACTTTTGCAATGAAATTCAATAGTACCATTTCCCCCTCAAGCTCTAGTTTCCCAACTGAAAACTAAAAATGAGACTCTATCTGACTCTAAGTGTGCCATTGAAGAAGAGGGAAGAATTCGAGAAGTTAATAATTTGAGAGATCCCGTTGGAGTCTTAAGACCAATCTACTGGATGGATGAATAAGACTTCCTCTTAGTTCGTGATCACGGTTCTCCATTAGTTTGAACATTTTTCCTCCTTAGTTAGAGCTCTTATTTTCCTCTATTTGCTTCTTTTGCTTTCAAATGGTTGATGCATAGAATAACCTATTTATTACAAAATAATTTTTGTGAGTCAGATTTTATCAAGAAAACTAAATTTACGTTTGCCCATGAATCTTTGAAGTAGATAATTTAAATTAAAGAAATTTTGAGCTATTATTCTCTCCATTCAGTTCAAAATATAAAGAAAACATGGAAAAATATTAAGATATTTTAAAGCCGGAAAACTAAATAAGGAAAAGTTATAATTTCGTCATAAGCTCGTACTATTATCTCCAAAAAAATTGTGCTTTCTAATATTGTATTGCTTTTTTGGAAAAACTGTGAAACTTAGTGGAAGAACCAGGTAAGTGACATTTTCAGAACGAAAAAAGAAGTTGTATCCAAATTATTTTATTACCAACTTATTAAAAGGTAGGACTAATAGCTCTTTATTTTATTTACCACTGTATAATTTTAAAAAATAAATCATGTGAGCATACTAAAAACCAATATGGATAAGCTATATTAAGACAAAAGTGAAAACAAAAACAGTTATGTTTCATTAAACAAATCCATATTATATTAAATATACCCATATTTTCTCAAATTCATTAATTCCCCTAAAAATGTCCTTCGCCTGGTTCTTCCATCAAGCTTTTTAATTGTGTCGGTATATGCTTTTCAGTTTTGAGCATGATTGCGTTGTATTTATCCGTAATGATTCATTGATTTTTTCCCCTTTTTTTTTCTTCACCCCGTGCATAGAACGGGTATTCAGATAGTATATATATAAAGAGAAAGAGAGATACGAGATACTTAGACAAATAGATGGATACATGTTCATAGCATTACATTAGCGTTATCTCTTTTAAAAAATAATCAAAAATAAGTTCATAATTCATTTCATAATAAGTTCATAATCAAAACTAAGTTCATAACAAGCATAATTTTTCTAAATAATAAATCCAGTTCATAAAATTAGGGAAAACACCTGTGTCAAACTAGCAAATTGTTTGGTTTTTTCCCATTTTATTTAAACTAATAAGAAAGGATCAAAATATTTTTGACGTGGAAATATATTTCAAAAGCATGAATGATTAAAAAATTGCAACTTAATATAAAAATAAAAATGAATAAAACAAAATTTGGCAAGGATATCAAATATTTTGAATTTCATACATGATACATAAGTTATATTCAGCGTGGAAAGTTTCATATGGGTTTGTCACATGCTCTTTATATATTTCAAAAAAATATTTGATTGATGACCAACCATTTTTATGACTGTGAATTTTTTTTTATCTATTTTAAGATAAAAACAAGAGTGAAATAATTTAAAAAATTTTTTAATAACTTTTTAACTGATTCCAATTTGTTGAGCCGTTCAAAAGAAGATTTATTGCTTGAAATATTCAATCAAAATAATGTTTGAAGAGAAAAAAGCTTGTTAAAAAAATATTTAAAGCTTCACCTTATTTTTAAATCATTTTAAAACAACATAATACCGTTTTTTTATGAAGGAAAAATATTTGTTTATTAAAAATAAAACGCAATTTCAATTTATTTTCTTATTTATTTATTTACATTTATTTATATATAGTTTTTTTATTAAGTAAATAATTGATTTATTTCCTTCTTCCTTTTTTTCTTTCTTTACTTTTTTATTTCCTTTCTTTCTTTCTTCCTTTCCGTTTTTCTTTATTTTTTTTATTTTTTCATTTAAATGCACAATTAATTCAATCAAAGTATCAAAAATGGTACAACCTTACACGAAGGGAAAAAAATCTGGTAAAATTACTAAACTTTATGGTAATGAAATTTCTCGTAAAAACTCACGATTATGATAGTTTTTAAAACCAAAATATACAGTATTTGAACCATTCCTTTAGTAATTTTTTCGTTTTTATCTTTACGAATGATTGGAAAGCTCGGTTTTAAAAATCATATTTCTCTTTACCACACATTAAGTAAAAAATGCAAAATTGAAAAGTAAATTTATGCGAATAAATAGTTTTTATGCGATGATGCTCCAAATTATCACTATAAATTATAAAATTTTACCTTATTTACCAAATTTTATCACATATTATAAAACCATATTTTAATGTTAATTTCACCTAAACGCTTCGTAAGAAATTAACGATCTTTTTGGAGTTTCTATGTTGCCAGTAACAAGGTAAAGTTTATTATATTCTCAAAGCCTTGGCTATACCTTGTTTCCCAGTGTATGACACATATTTGCAATAACTTTAAAAAAAATTTTGCCTCCTTGGATCCTCTACTTACACTGTTAGAAATTTTCCTGTCAACGTCATTCCCCTAAATTAACGAGACAAATTAACGTAAATAAAATTGTATTCAAACTGTTAACTATAAGAAAAATCGTTTATTAACTGATTTCACATAATACTGATAAACAACAAACATTTTATCGCCCCGCCAAATGAAGCTTCTTTAGCTCCTTGCATGACCAACGGAACTGGGGTTCGAGTCCCAGTGTCGATACGCCTATATTTCTTCCATTCCTTTCAACAATGAAAAGTTTCCAGTGTCCAGCACTCCCCAATTTGTTACTCTGGTCTATTAGAGCAGTGTTCCCCAACCTTTTTATCACCGCGGACCTGTCAGCGTTTGATAATTTTACCGTGGCCCGCTGGGGGGGGGGGGGGTGACGTTGATTGTTTATATTTTAGATTATTTTGATTTATTAATTTTAATTTAATTGTATTTAAACATGCCTTCAAATAAAATACAGTTACACCAAAAAATAAAAATAAAGTGATTTAACATTTTAACTTACTGGAACGTTAAATCAATGAGAACCCTGAGCTTGTTTCTTTGCAATGAGACGGTTCCATCTGGGGGTAATCGGAGACAATGATGCATTACAAACGTTAAAAACGTTAACGTTAAGTTACTACATTTTGACTTATTTAAATCAATTAGTCACGATCGAGAGAGAAGACGAAGTTCTTCATTAGTTTCAATGTAACTTTCGCGCCGCGCTTTCGTGTTTTATTTATGGTATTTACAGTTATGAAGATTGATTTTTTTATAAAAACTAATTGAAAGAGAAAATAGTTGCAATGGTTTTATTTTTATTTTCTTCTTTTTTTAACTTTTTAAAACATTAAAAAATTTATGTCACCACCCTCGGAGGCCTCTTTTTTTAAATAAATAAAATTTTAATGGAACTATATTTTTAATTTGCGATTTATTTTTAAATTGGGGTATAAACCTAGGATTTTAAATTCCGTTTCAATGAAATGGGCGGCCCGGTACCTTTCGATCCGCGGACCGGGGGTTGAGGAACACTGTATTAGAGTACGGTACTCTCATTTACGCATAGATGGCAACACTATAAGGCTACTAGACTATCTCCAAGTCCAGTACAATTGCCTTTTTCTGGTTTTGGAACTATGCTAGTTGTAAATGATTTAAAAACTCTATGGTTTTATATTTATGTTTTTTTAATCATATCAGTTGTAAACTGTTTCAAAACAGTAAAGATAAAAAATATTCTTTGCTGTAAATTTTACGGTTAAATGGATGGACAAACTGCTACCGGTTATTTCACCATAATTTTGGAATGAAAATTTAACAGCGCATAATTATACAAAATTCACCAGGATGAAAATAACAAAAATAAAAAAAGCTTTGTTTTAAAAGAAGAGAGTTATTCTCCTGAAGAATACATATCCTTTTCATTGTTTCGGTCCACATGCGTGGAACTTCATTTTTTAGCTTCTAAAAACACTCTTATAAGAAAATTTATAGTTTTATCCGCGCTGAAACATTTGCGGACATTTAAGCTTCCTGGCGATTCCAATAGATGCAGATCATGTATTTGGCTAAAATGTTTCATAAACAAAAGTGATTTTCGAAAAATGACGCGAAGTCCACGTTCTCGAAAGCGTAAGTAATTTTTAATATAGTTTAATTTAGTTATTCTGAAAACATATTTTTTGCGATTTAGTAGTTCTGTGATTTATGTCAAGCTTTTATATTTATGTTTACTTAATATTTAAAAAATATTACAGTCAATAACATGCAGGTCCACGTATGTGTACCTTGGTATATATGGCAAAATTTCTGACGTAGTAGTCAAGTGTATTCTCATAGTATTATGAATATTTAAATTTAAATCTATTTACATGTATTTTAATTTTTTTATATTAAGGTACATATAAACATTAAATTTCTTTAACTTTTGTGTTTCTTTCCATAATTTTAAAATTTTACCCCAAAAAGTTAAACGTTCTTTATAATCAATGTTAAATTCTTTTCAATAATTATTTATTTTGCTTGGTTTTCATGATTAAAATAGTTTTGAAACTGAGGTTCGATTCTGTATTGCACTGTATTTTGATAAAATTTATAAATATATACTTGGGATAAATTTTAATTATTATTTTTATTTTTTTTTCTTCTGAATGATTATTAAATCTATTCACCATTGTATTTAAACAAATCAATTTATAAAAATATGCACGTTTGTTCCTATTTTAGATTCAATTTAACATTTGAAATATTTATATTCTAAAACTTGATGTCCACGTATGTGTGCTTAAAATTATTAGCCCCTAGGCAGTATAATTCATATTCTATTTATCGTACGGTGACTTATGGCAGTAAAATTGAAATTCGGAACTCTAAATTATTCTATGCTGTATTCTTTTATACTTCAGTAAGGAAAAGGATAACTATTCTAAATTATATCACCACTCACTACGCATCCTTATGTGAAAGAGTTTAAAGTTATACAAATATTTAATATCTTTAACAATAAAAAATGCTTAAGCATGAATATATTCAATTCCAAAAGATTTTTTTTTGTCTTAGAACATTCAATCCGTTTTCTCTAACGTAAGAGAATTGTAAAATGTGCCAATTTTTCTGTTACCAGCATCATACCTATACAGTCTTGCGATTGATTGCCAATTCGAAGTAAAATTAGGACAAAAAAAAGCTTTATCAAACCTCAGAGTTATTTTTTTTCTTCAGTAGAAATGTCACTAACACCCGCTGCAAAGTTCCGCCTTTTTCTGGATAACTTATTTTAAGCTGTAAAGTAATTTTATTTGTTTTAACATCCAGATAAGACAAAAACAGGAAAAAATTTTAAACGAACAAGGTTTTTGTATATTTTTGGGTTAGATGATTTTTGAATTAGGTGAAAATATTTTACGTCCTTGAAAATAACTAGCAACAAATGTATATATTAACAATTTATTCTTTGATTTCAAGATACTGGTATTATAAGAAAAAAATGAATTTTTAAATATGTAGTTAACCGGCAATACCTTAATTTATACTAATCATAGTGCATGAAATTAATTAATATTTGCTAATTATTGTAAAATTATATTTTATGTATTTAATTATTGTAAAATTATAATTTCTGATTGTACTTCGACATGAAATATCCCTACATTTTTCAAATCTTTTTAAGCAAAAGGTTAATTTCACACTCATATTATAACAAAATTACGTTAAAAAATGACAATGCATATACGAAAGAAGTATTCAACAAATTAACATAACCTTCCTACAAATACGCCAATTCTAAAAAAAGTGCAAACCGAAAAATATTTATTTGTTCTTATCCTAATTTTATACTTTGTCTTATGAAGAATATCTCAAATAATTTTAGGTTTTTGACTTTTTTCAATATTAAACCATCAACTGGTGCATTCCTTTTAGAAATTTTATAAATGAATATATATATATTTCGCAAAATTTTTACTCTTAAACTTGTAGTAAAAAAATTTTTTGGTTGATCTAGCCAGCCGAAATGCAACTGGCGTGTTAATAGGACCTTTTTGAAATATAGCTTTAAGTTGAATTTTTTTTTTTCGAAATTTCCATTTTTACAAAATTTCTATTTTTTAAACAATTCTATTGTATTATTGCTACTTCATGTGCCTTTTTTAAAATATATATATATATATATATATATATATATATATATATATATATATATATATATATATATATATATATATATATATATATATATATATATATATATATATATATATATATAATAGGTATTTATCCATTGTTATAGAAAAATCTCTCCGCGTGTCAATTTTCCTTTCATATGCTCACACGAGACTTAATATCAAAAGAAAAAATGAATAAGTAAGTAAAGAATGAGAGAGATAATGAACAAGATGCAACCAGGTATTGATGAGCGAAGCGAACATGGTGCGGAATTTTTTTTAAATATAATTGCATATTAAATCTAGACTTTCAAAATTTTATTCAGTTGAAAGACCAAAGTAATTTATACAAGTTACAGATTTATTGATATATTTTCTGGCAAAGGGTTCTCACAAATACACCATTTTCTTCGTAATTAAAAACTGGTCTCCTAAACCTCTGAAAGCTTTAAACCTTTCCGGTATGTATGAGAAATATAATGTACTGAACATCTTAAATGCTATAAATATTTTTTTAGAAATTCTAGGAAATGTCAAAAACTAAAATTGCCTCTTCTATTATTGTACGGTAGTTTATGCCAAGTCACTGATAATGTACTTACGGAGTTGTGTATATATATATATATATATATATATATATATATATATATATATATATATATATATATATATATATATATATTCAGCTGCTCTTTTTCCTACGTTTTTCTCCTTTAAAGCATCCTGTGTTTAAATTTTTTAAAACCAAAATCAGCAAATTCCGGGGAAAAAACATAATTTTTTACACTATTTTTCTGAAAAAAAAGGTTTTCCCTTTACTCGTTTCATGATGAATTTTTTTAAATTCTTCAATATAATTTAGAGCATCTTGTTTAAAAGAGAAGAAGATTATTTTTAAAAAAATTCAATAAGAAAGCAGGGGAAATAAGTAATAACCTCTTCATCAGCTCACACGATTATATCCGCAGTAAAGAGTATTTTCTAATATTGTATCAGCATAGCCAAAGCAAAACATATCAATACAATGGTACAAGGAGCACTCTAAAAATTTTTGAACAAAAATGGTTCAAGTATGATTTAAAATATTTTCATAATAAGATTGCCAGATTACAAAATATGAAAATAGATGGGCCATTCGTTTTATAGCTTACATTGCGCTATAAAGCAAAATTTCTCTATTCACGCTTTTAGCTCAGTTAGCATCTGGCAATCTTATTACGAAAATATTTTAAATCATTCTTGAAAATTTTCCATATAAAATTCATTTTCATGAAAATTCATTTTTATTCGCTATATGCTTTATACTTTTCGTTTTTTGTTTTGTTCTGTTTTTTCTTTACATTTTATCCTCTATTTCTTACGTGATATTTATTACTTAATTTGTTCTATTCCATTTTGTGTCAAAAAAATCTTTGAGTGCTTCTCAAACTATTGTATTAGTATATTTTCTATTGGCGATATTGATACAATATTAGAAAGCACTCCTTTTTGTGGATATAATCGTGTAAGCTGATGAAGAGACTATATCTTTTTTGTTTTTTTAAAATAATTTATTGTTTTATTGTTTTTTTAAAATAATTCCCATCTTCTTTTTTATCATTATTCTGTAATTTTATATATAATGTAATGTTTATATGTAATTTCATATATATATATATATATATATATATATATATATATATGTATATATATATATGTATATATATATATATATATATATATATATATATATATATATATATATATATATATATATATATATATATATATATATATATATATATATATATATATAATAAATTATATATATAATTTATTCTTATTAAGGGATATACCTTGCCCGCAGGTCCTTTCTTCATACTTGGTTTTCTAAAATTATAAAAAGCTTAAGATCAGATTTTCTTTTAAATTCATGTTAGTTTGATGTCACAGTGCATTAACTAAACAATACTATTCAACGAAAAAATAATATAATGATCGAAGAAGAAAACAAGAAATTTGTAAAAATAAGCACTCTGCAACTCCCCACTTTCCTTCTTACCCACATCATTCGATATTCAGACTATTCAATAAATAGCTTTTATATTATATTTCATGCCGTGGAATTTCTTTTTTAAAATGATATTGAAAGAAAGATAAGTTCGAGGAATAGGGTTCCACCCCACCGGAGATATACAATCTGTGGATAGAAGCTTTTGTCGTGACAACAATAGGGGTTCCGCTCCTCCAAGGAAATAGGATATCACATTTTCAATTCATTTTATTCTTATGAATCTTTAAAAGAGTAATAGTAAACAGGAAATTTCTTTTTGGAGCTCTTCAAAAAATATTAAATTATTCTTATCTTATGACACAATGATAACTAAGCCTTCAATTCATTTGCATAAAAATTCATATTAAAGATATACTAATATGTTTTTATAAAAATACTTTAACTTTTAAAAAAGGTAAATGGGTAAAACAACGTAAAAGCCATGAAAAGAAGTAAGCAATATAGAAATTTTTGGAACAATATAGAAAATTAAACAATATAGAACTTCAGGTACTGTATTTGGTACAGAAGTAAAACTTTGGCTTTGACATTTAAAAAGTAAAGAGGATAAATTTTGGAAAATCTTTTCATAATGTTTATGAAATATATTTGCCTAAATTTATGAACCAATTATGTAACATTTTTTCTTCATTCAACGTCTTTGTCAATAAATGACATTTGATTTTCTCTTCGTAGCTTGCAGCTTTGTGTGAAATCTTACATAATATCTCTTTTCAATGCACTGTGTTGTTTTTTCCCTTGCTCTCTCCACCAGCCGACCACGTCAAATTTGCACTCTGAAGTTGCATCAGTAAACAGCTGATCTATAATTTTTTTTCCATTTTTTTATTACAAGTTTAAATATTTCCCGAACTAATTATCAAACTAATTATCAATTTAATTTTACCGTGAACCTTTTTCTACACATTTTCAGAATATATATATATATATATATATATATATATATATATATATATATACAGCAAAATAAATAAATACAAAAAAAACAGAAGAGAAAAAAAAAATAATAATAAGTATCATTTATTGCGCATAAGCTGCAAGTAAATAGAACTTTCCGGTTTTTTAAAAAAACTTTTTCCTTTTTTTTTTTTCTTTTTTTTTTTTAATTAATTCTTTTTTTTTCTTTCCCCAGTTGTTTATTATTAATATTATTAATTATTATTATTATTATATATATATATATATATATCATATATATATATATATATATTTTATATATATATATATATATATATATATATATATATATATATATATATATATATATATATATATATATATATATATATATATATATATATATATATATATATATATATATATATATATATATATATATATATATATATATATATATATATATATATATAATTTTCGTTTATTGCTTAGTTGTACAGTAATTGCTTTATTACAGCGAAATAGTAAATTAGTAAATATTGCAATTATTAATTGTTCTATAAAAGTGAGTTTCCAAATTCTAAGCCATGTGTGCTAGATGTTAAACTACAATTTTGTTGTAACGTGAAATCGAGTAATGCAAAGTGATGTCATCAGAAAGTTGCTTTTTCAAACTTGCTTATACTCGAAAAATAATGACGTGCAGATAACCTACGAAAGACTTGAAACAATAAAATAATAAAGCACTCTTTTTCCAAAGGTGAAATTTACAAACCAAGTATTTTCTTATTGTTGTTTCCAAATAGGTATTTTACTCTTTTTCAAAATATCCACTATTTAACCGCTCAATATACAAAAGCAACTTATTTCCAACTTACGTATCATGATATGTTTATTTATATATTAGGTTATTTATTTATTTATTTATTTATTTACATATTTAGTTTTTGATTATTTATTTTATTGACTTCTTTATTTATTTACTTATTTCAGCAACTCTTCTGAACAGTTTGAAAATGTATATATTTGTGCATGTGTATGTGCATACAATGTGTATTATTTTAGTTAGTAAAAAAAATGCACCAAATTTTTGTAACAAGATTATATTAAAAGTATTATTTGGAAGAAGAAATTACACGAAATTAACTATTTTCACACACACTCAAAATTCAAATTGTTTCACATTCTAACTAAGAAAAATGCACTTAATACCCCCCCCAGGACTACACCCCTAAAAACTATTAAAAAAAGTTACTTTGCATTTCATCATGTTTTGCAAATTTAGTTTTACAATTGACTAGTTTTTTGTTACATTTTATAATCAGCAATGAATAGCCTATCTAATTCTAAGCTCAGTCGTTCACGTTTAACACCGTAGCTTTGTTGTAACTTTGAACCCTACCAAGAAGACAAATGATCTCAATGATCAAGCAACAAGGTGAACCAGCCTTCAGGAAAGACTTTCTGATGGCACTGACCCGCATGTGCGTAGCATGGAAACGAAAACCGCAAAATCCCCCTAGGGTTAACCCGATTGCAAGGGAATTCTAACCCTTGATCCGTCTTCAACTGAGGATATTTCTGTCACTGTGGTCAGGTCTAGCCGAGAGCAGAGTTTGTATCAATCAATCACTGATGGGATATGAATCTGGTTTGATTCAATGAGAGGTGAAAGCTCTGTCCCCCAAGCCACCGCGGCAGTATGGAATTAAGCAAAATTCTGAAATAAAGATACTTTCCTAGTTTTATAATAATGGAATAACTTTTTTTCGGATTTTTACTTTACCGCAATTAGTTGATGACTTAAAAAATATTAAAAATATTTTTGTTTTCTTTTCTCCCCACAAAAACTTGTTGACCAATTTAATTCCTTAACTAAATTTTGAAAACAATAGCCATACCTTAAACAAATTATACTATAGATATAGTGATAAGGATTTCCATTTCACACTATTTTAACTTTCGTTAATAAACCATAAATTTTAATGCCTTTTTTTATTTTCAATATGTTTATACATTTAGAACATAAAATAGTTATTAGATTTCGGCGTCCACATAAACTGGGAAAAAATATGAAATATATATACTTATATAATTTAGATGTTTTACTTTTTTGGATAAAGATTTTTTTTAAATTTTACTGCATGATTCTTGAATAGGTTTTTAAGAGTAGAACAAAGTAAAGTTCTTTTAAGTCAAGGCCAGCTATTTTTTTAAAAAGTTCATTGTTTTTATCGCTAATTATATTGTTTACATTTCTCACTTGGTTGATCCTAGTTAATGAGGTGAAATTGACGTACAAACAAAAGGCAGAAAAGAAAGAAAAAAATCATTCTCTTAAAACTAAATAACTTCGAAGAAAAACTGTATCGTTCGATTTATTTTTTGTTCCGAATTCTGTTTGGCTTTTTTCCTCTTCGTCTTAATTTTTTAAATATTTTTATTTTATTTTAGCAGAAAGAAAAACTGTTTATTTCTCCGCTTAATATTTTTAAGAATTCAATTCTTAATTCCAATAAATCCTACATTTGAGAATATTAATATATTTTTAAAATATGCAAACCTTTAACTTTTTTCTTTTAAATAATGATTAATTCTAAAACATGTAGTTCAAATTTTCGATCACAATAGGGTTAAATTGATTCTTAATTACGAAATATTTCTTTATCTTTCGAAAAAGTAAAATGTTTTTATCAAAGAAACTTAAAACACGTTTAAGAAAATAATTATTATAAAATGAATTTCAATTCTATCAGTGAATTTCAAAATGAAAAAAAGTGAATTTTAATTCTACATTTCTACTTATTTTATAAACAATGTATTAAGTTACAGTTAATACCATTACAATTAAATCATATTTAACACATAACTTCCTCCTACCTAAAATTTTGAATCTACGATACCCTATGCTGAATCTATGACACGCTTTAATCTAAGAAGAGAATGCGTTTTCCTTTTGAACCAAAGAATAAAAAAATACTTTGTTTTCTTCTTGTCATTTTAATAATCTGTCAGTGTAAGCTTTGTTTCTTTGCTTCCAACCGTAAAATCAAGTTTTGATTAAAATGGTAATTTCACTAAAAAAAAAAAATGACCCATGAAGCTCACTATATAGACGTTATATATATATATATATATATATATATATATATATATATATATATATATATATATATATATATATATATATATATATATATATATATATATATATATATATATATATATATTTAAATATAACGTCGTTGCCGAAATCAGCTCTTAGGCAGGGAAAGAGAGCACAAAATTTATTTAATAATTATTAGACAGAGAAAAGATATCAAAGTGACACGAAATCGTTGTGCTCCTCACTAAAAGTTAGGGAAAATCTTGCAAAGTAAAAAAGTAAATCCGTAAAATGCTTCGTTTTGGGGAATAAGAAAAATCTTAGTAATTGTAATTGAACTATTAAATAGGGCTAGGGAAATAGTCCTTCCCATGAATTAGTTAAAGGCAAAAATGTCAAAATAGATTAAAAGACAGGATGTGAAATTTAAATTGTGAGAAAGAGCGTTTCGTTTTGAATAATAAATTAAGAAAAGGATTCACAGAGAAAGAATAACATGAAAAGATTAATTGAAGCTTTTTATGTTACATATATATATTAATATGAAATACGGGTATCATAGCTACCAATGAACAAGGAGCTTCTATAACTAAACAGATATAACTCCACCTAGAAATATTACCCTTAGGGGTACTAAAAGGGATTGAATCCCATCCTGCAGAACAAAATAATACTTTATCTATGAATAGCCATATAACCGTGTTATCATACATTGCAAAACATCTGATAAGTTTGAAATAAAAAAAAATTTTGCGAAAAATGTGACTTAAATATCTATACAATAAATAATCTACGTAGATTCCCCTTTTCTATTATCTTCTTCTTCAAGCAGGTAATGTCAATATACATCACGTATGCTATTTTTTTTTTTTTTTCGTTCCTTCTTTGAGTTTTAGTGATATATTGCTATAACTTAAGCAATCTTCTACCCTCTTTGAAACTGAGGAGTGAGATGATGTATGGAATAGAAAGTGTAAGGGAGTTGCAAGAAAAGAAGAAAAAATAAACCTTTTCCTTCTAAAAAAATAGAAAAAAGTATATGTATTTATAAGAAATAGATAATAGAAGAACTTAGTGAAAGTACGTTATAGGTGACAATTAAAAAAAAAAAAAAGACTAGATTTCTAAAAAGAATTCGTTTTTGTTAACTTGCTTTTTGTTACGATGGAATCTTGCCATCGAAATTGCGGTTGATTTATAGCGTGTAAAATAGAAAAAAAAGTACACCTTAAATTACTTAAGATCTTATGATCGAATTTTCATGATAAAAGACCAAATCTTAAATGGTTCGAGGACTTATCCATCAATATGCTAGTAAATTTGCGAAGATTGTAATTTAAGTTAAGAAATCTGACGCAATAACGTTCTGTCACTAAATTAAGATACCTTTTTAATTTCAGATAAAAAATTTTACGCCTAGAAATATAAAGGGTTAGCATCAGTCTAGAAAGTAAGGTCTCAGTAATATGATCGTGAGAGTGGTCAAATGTTAAGTAGCAAAGTAAATTTTACTTTCTTAACTGTTCTAAAATTCTCGAGAACTTTCTCAGTGAACTTGTTTTATAAAGTTATATATACCAAAGAATATTCCAAGCAAAAACTTCTAAACTGGTTTACTGAAATTTATTAAAATATGCCTTCAAACCCATACCAACTCAAAATTATGAATTTTCCATAATAGACAATTTTCTCAAACATTGTATACTTTTTAAAACTTTATAAAATATCCAATTTTTATGAAATTATAAAGACTGTCATATTTGTATTTGGTCAAGTTATCGGTTCAGAAAAAAGGGGGACCAGTTTTAACTTCTGCTGAAATGAAGGCATATTTAAGTTTGATATAAAACTAAATCTGTGTATCTGAGTTGAAAGTGTTAAAAAAAATATTTTATTTCATAAATTTGGGTTTTTAAGTTATATCAAAAACATAGAAGAATTTATCATAACGACACCATTTTTATAACAACACGACATATTATTCATCGTATGAAACTATTTTTAATAAAGGAACCCTTTTAAATAGTATATTTAATTAATATATAAAAGGAATCAACACCATTGCCCTAATATTTATTCTTATTACTCGAACTAAATATTTTTCATTCTTCTTACAAAATACCCATGTTTTGAAAAAAAAAAGCAAAACTCATTTTACTCTAATTAGAACATTTTGCAGCATAAACAGCTGGTACTTATCCTCGCACCAAATGCTAATGTGCTCTAAAAACATGAGATTTGTGGCTTCTTATAATCAAAAAAAAAATTGCGTTGCTTTTTTCCTTTATAAATATTCCAAAGTAAGTGAATTTATGCGACACTTTCAAACGAAATTTGGAAGTTGTTAGCTTATTTGAATAAACTGTGCCCTCGTCAAGTAAAAGTTACAAAAAAACTTAAAGTTATAAAATTTCATGTAACTTATAAACCATAATGAAATAAAGAGTTTGCCTGTTAGCGTTTGTACTATACTTCTTGAACAATTTGCGTTAGGATCCTTAAATTTGGACTTCAAGTGAAAGGTGAAATTTTAACCTCGGATTTTATAAATTCTTCAAAAACTTCAATTAGATTCTTTGGGAGATATATTTAAAAATGAACTTTTTTCCGTTGGTTTAGTTTTATAGCCATTGTTTTAAATTAAAATGTAGATAGCTCTATTTCTTTCAAATATTTAAAGGGAAATATCAGGGAAATCTGAAAGCTTACAGTTCCATTTAATCAAAAGAAGAGTATATTGCAAGTTCTTAATTATTTTTTATTCATAATGGCGGGACAAGTTACAAATAATTCTTGTGTGAGACATATGTTACACAATCAACTTATTCGAAATTCAACTAAATCCATGTGTTTATTTTGTTTATAACTACGCTCTTAAAAAGGGTATTTTATAAAACTCCATTGTGATTCTTAGCGCAATTATAAATGCTGTTAAAGTAAGCTAATAATGCAAATATTTTTATTATAAATTTTGGCAAAATTTCACTATACTTTTAATTATATATATATATATATATATATATATATATATATATATATATATATATATATATATATATATATATATCAGAACTAGTTCCCAAGAACGATTCAATTCATTGGCATTGGCTCTCTCAATTCTTATATTGTCGAAAGTAGAATTTATCATACTCACCTATAGGATGCTAATCTCTCAGATAGTCATATCATTCTCTGTTGTTAGCCAGAAAAAAAACCATTGCATTCTGGAGCGGCTATTTGCTAGTAGCCCTGCCTCATTGCCGTTCTTGATCCTTATCCTGTTCCGTAGCTATGTCATTTTCATTGTACTAGTGGAATCATAGGTTGCAAGTGGTGCACTACAA
The DNA here is from genome assembly GCA_949128135.1 of Parasteatoda lunata. Lineage (NCBI taxonomy): Eukaryota > Metazoa > Arthropoda > Arachnida > Araneae > Theridiidae > Parasteatoda > Parasteatoda lunata. The sequence goes on from OX421973.1 coordinate 18,081,488, forward strand.
ATAATGAAAACACTGTAGTCCCTGTTTCGTATTTTGTAGAGTAGTGTACTACTTTTTTAAAAGTAGTGTTGTGAGTAAGGGCTATAGAAAAAAAAAAGTTTTGTAGCAATTCCTTGCATCTATTTTTAACATTAGTTTAGGAAAGAACACGGTTTTAAAGCAAAAGATTTTTCGAATTTGTTGGATACGAATGTTCGCAGGTCCAATGGATGCAAGGAAAATGACGCTGTATCTGTAGCAGAGCGTTATCAGAAATCACGTGCAACAAATGTTTGAACAAGCCAATACGAAATAAGAGTAATTTGGTCACACTATTACATGCGAATGTGAAATCATAAAACATTGATGTTATTTAAAAGGAAGGGAACGTATTTTCGATGTACTTAATTTCTTAGAAGAAATTAAAGGAGCATTAAACAATTAAAAATTTTCAAGCATTTGATAATTTCGCATTTCTTTAATTAAATATTTGTTGTCGAAAAAGGTATAAAATTTTGAAGTTTAAATGATCAAATTCGAAAAAAAATGTTTTCAATAAGAAACGGGTTCATGTAAACATGAATAAATATTTCTTACTCAATTCTCTTTTTTAATGTGAGCCAATTTCTTCATTATACCATTTTGAACATCAGTGTAAATTGAGTTCTCCAGCAAAGTTCGTATCCCTAAAGTAGTGAAGTAGTTATTACAATTCAAAAGTAGTTTGAAGTCACTAAATTTTAAAAAAAAGTAGTCGTAGTAATCTGCATTTGTATCAAAGTAGCTGTAGTTGTAGTAAATGATAAAAATATTGTAATTTTTCCGACCATTGAGTGAAAACCAGTCGGTGTTCACTAACGCTCCAAAACCAAAGAAGAGTCCTTTGGAACCTTATATGGTTTGCTTTGAAAAACGTGATCAGTATACAAAGTTAAATCCATTTGAAATGTGCTCATGCATAAAATCTTCATAATTAATATCATAAATTAATAAAAACAAATGTTTCTATAAAAATTTAAAAATTTTAGTCCAAAATAAATTATCGAAATAAAAAAAAACTAAATTTAAATCAATGGCATGTCATTGAAAACTTTCAGAAACAGAACAATAAAAATGCTTTGAAAAAACAATTATCATTAAAGATTCACAACTTTGTTTAAACTCAATTACGAACACTAGGACTTTGATCTAATGTTATAAAGTCATTATTATTATTATTATTACAGGAATAAAATTACTATTGAATCTGCATGAGTATAATTAAGTATAATGTAGAATACCTTTTTCTTTTACTTAAAGTATTCACTTTAAACCTTTTAATTCTTTTCAACTCATAGCTTAGTTTGCTTAAGCTTCTTGTTGTCTGTGCGTGATTTTCAATCAGAAATTTGTAAACATGTACGTTTAGAAAATTCGCGATCATGTAGTTTTTGACTTGTTTTTTTAAAGTGTCTAGGACGTTTCAGGACAATTTTATTTCAACCCTTCTGTATCCATTCGAGCAAGAAAATCAGATTGCTCGTAACCATAGGTACCATTGTGGATAAGTATCAACTAAAAAACTACTCTTTTGTTCTTTAGTTTCAGAAGTCTTATAAATTCCCAACTCTGGCGGGTTAAATCCAAAAAGGTATTTTCATAAGAGCGCTTGAATTGCAGCTTGAAAATCTGTCAGCAAAACAACCTTTAGGAACTTAGGTAGTAAAGAGACAATTATTGTTTAATGCAATAATTGGCCTTTATTTAACTTCATTGTTATTTTATTAATTTCTATTAGCGTAAACTATATTTAGGCGTATCAAAACACTTTTTGAAAGCTTTAAAATCAACTCATGAAATCCGTGGTTTTATACACCTTACAAAACACTAATTCATGGACATTAGTATCCTGATTTTCCTCATATCATTCTATCACATAAAAAATAAAGAATAAATTATTAATAGACAAAAAACTATAAATAAAATTATTTATTCGGTCAGTAGTAAGCAAACACCAGTAGTCAGAAGGTGTTTTATGGTAGAGAGGGATGACAATCCTGCTTTTAAACGTATGAATACAAATGTTGGTGTAAAATGGTTGATCAGTGTTTCAGATTAGTATAAGGAACATGCACATAAATATTTTGCTTAAAATGTACATGTATAGACTTTCTTAATTTCTATGTTTAAAATGTTTTAAGCTCAGTTGTCACTGCTGTTTTATTATTTCTTAGTTTCAGATAATGCCGTAATACATATTTTTTTTTAAAAAAATAAAAGAAAGTGATATTTCAAATAGGAATAGATTCATTCCCAAAATGGAAACTTGAGCTAAAAATACTAATTATTAAAATGGTAAGGACAATGATGGGATTTTTAAATAAATAGACATTAATTTATAACTAAGTCCATAGCGTCATTTTAAGACAAAATTTTTCCCAACTTACATTTAAAATATTAAAGTCTACAAAACATACTGAGTAAAATTTTTTTTTAAATACAATGATTCAAAAATTTGTCTGTATACAGAAATAAAATATGCTTTATTTATTTAATCTTGGGTGCAAATAACTCACAGAAAGTTGTATTTCGTTAAATTAATCGATTACATGCATATTTTAAATAGTTATTCTAGGAAATACATAGGAAATTAGTATAAACAAAGGAAATTAGTATAAATACTTTAGAGTTTTGCTGCTGCACCCTAAATTGTTGATACTTTTCACTTGTTTTAATATTTTCTTTAGCATCCTATAAAATGATTACATATGATGATTGATGATATATTCATAGAATGATGATATATTTATAAAATGATTACAGCTGTTTGCAGTTCTTGTGTAATTAAACACTACCCTCAATAAAGAAATATTAAAATGTAAAAGCATATGATTTATATTATATTTTGTAACCTTTCTATTATTAACTGTAAATTTCATATACAGGTTTAGCTTTAGGCATAAGAAATTCTTTATAAAAATTTATATGTATAGTTTGCGTACTTAAAACTAAATCCCACCTGAAGAAAAATTTAAACAATGACTTTAATCAATAAATATTTTTTTTTTCAAAAAGTAAACTAGAAAGTTTTAAAATTGCAACTTCCGCTCTCCCAATTTTTTTTTTATCAGCCACCTACATGAATTGAAGAGAAGAGAATCTGAAGAAGTTAGATAAAAGTGAATGCTCCTGAAAGATTGCATTGCTTTTTTATTAAAAAAAAGTAGATCGATCCAATTCCAGGACTAAGGAAGGAATGCATTGTCAGTCCTGTAAAAAAATCTACGCACTATGAATATCAATAACCGCTTCTCTCTTTATTCTGTCTTGATTTCAAACGGTAGGAAACGTGCAAAGCAGTCAACCGATAAGTCTTTTAACGATATGTAAACATGGAAAAAGAAGAAACTATAGAATTTTCGGGTTGTATTTCTTTTAAGACTTTTATTTTAAAACTTTAGTTAGATCTCCATGACATTTAATCTTTTTATTTTTATAAATGAGGTAATGAGGTTTGAAAATACCAAGCATTATAATAAGTTTAAATTTAAAGTTCGATTTTTTCATGTAGGATTTTCTTTGAAAATTTTATTTTTATACTAGCCATTTACTTAAAATTGTAAAAGATTACTTTTTGCAATTCTGATGAATCTTAAGAACCAAATAAAATATAATAATTACATATATATATATATATATATATATATATATATATATATATATATATATATATATATATATATATATATATATATATATATATATATATATATATATATATATATATATATATATATATATATATATATATAATAATATATATATATATATATATATATATATATATATATATATATATATATATATATATATATATATATATATATGCATAAATATATATATATATATATATATATAAATTGAGAAAAAATGGAGGAAAAAAATATTAAAAATCCGGAAAACAAAATAAAGAAAGGATATAATCTCTTCATCAGCTCACACGATTATATCCGCAAAAAGGAGTGCTTATTTATTCTCTTCGTTTTTCTCTTTTTTCTCTTTGTTTTTTTGTGCTATATATATATATATATATATATATATATATATATATATTGCTTGAAAATTCCCCAATTTTTTGTCAGTTCATTGTAAATTATATGATTTAAAACCCTACAGATTTAATTAATTAATTAATTCAAATTCCTAAAATTTAATTGAAAAATGTGCAGTATTTAATTGATTCATAAATGGAACAATTGTAATTTAATTAACCAATCTTAATTATTTCTAAATTATTAATTTGTCCACAATTTCTCACACTTTGCATTTGCAAATAAGAAGACTAGCTTTTTTTACACAATTCCTTCATATAAATTATGTTGACAAATCGAAATCTATTTCAGTATTAAAAACGCTTTTACTTTATTACTTGAATTTCTAAAGTTTGATTATATAAAATAAAAATGAAACAATTGACTGAAAAATCATTTCTAAAACAGTAATTAATTTAGCAATTCTAAGCGACTTAGATGACTTTGTTCTCGAATTTTCTTACTCCATATTATAAGAAAATTAGAGAAGAGCCATTTTTTTTACAATTCATCAATTTATATATAGTTGATTTGCTTTGCAATGCATAATCTGCTTTGAAAAACTAATTAAACTTTAAAAGAAGTTTGATAGCCATCAGCACTTTCTTCTTTGGAACTTTTACGATTATGTACCCGTCTTTCAGTGCCAAGACTAAAATGGGAAAACAAAATCTATGCTGCTTTGCTGCTCTCGGTAATTTAGATCATTCAATCTCTAAATGAGTGTACAAGAAAGCAAGAAGACAAAAAGCAATTCGCTGTAATGGCAGTTTCCTTTTAAAGTAGTTATTTGAATATATTTTGCTTTAAAAGCAGAAACGAGAAAAAAAATAGTAAAAACAAAGCACGTTCTCATTTTCTGTAAAACTATTCCGCCGTTTAGCACTAAAAGGCAAAGTAGTTCAGTTAATAGTGTAAAAGCAATGCGAACAGCATGACAAAGAAACTTTCAACTTCAAAGCAATTGTATTTGTATCCATCGATAAATTTTAGATATTTTTTTTTGTAATTAAACCCGTATAAAATAACAAAGCAAACTTTTCGATATTTTCTATTTTTAAAGAGAAATATAATGATGTATTTTTTCAATGTTTTGTGTTTCGTATTTTATAATTATAAGGTTTTAAGTAATATGTATTTATTAAAAAAAGACAAAAATTCATTATTAAAGCTAGTATTCTAATTCAAAAGTATCCAAAAGTCCAAATAATATGCAGAAAAGACTGAGCTGTAATGCCTGCAAGAATTTTAAGAATTAAATCTTGCGAGGGTGACAAAAGTAAGGAAAATAATGAAACGAGGAAAAGTATGCAACGACAACATCAAAAATAGTCACCTGTGAATTTTTCGTATTATTTATTTATTATTTTTTTTTTATTTTTGCGTGTACTTAATGCAGTTTAATATAGGAATATATATATTTTTAATTGTCAATCTGATTCCGATTGCATCAAATCTAATTTTTATTTAAATCATTGGCTGCTTCTCTAAACACATATAGCTCGCCTAGTTCCCTGACTAAGCCAAATAAATATCAAAATTATTAAAACTTTTGGTGATCCCTCTTCTGTTACCCAATTATCTATCTGTATCGTCATGTATCTGTATTTGGTGATCCTATGACTCCAATTGGGGAGGAATCCACAGTTAAAGAAACTCTGCTCAAAAGACGGTCGGTTTTCTTCATTGAAAAAACTTAAAGAAGCGTATTTTTAAAATTCGATTTCTCAAGAACTATTCAACCAGTTTTGCACAAATCTTGTATTTTGTCATGTATAATTACATGCTTTAAAATGATGAGAAAAGTTTTTATAATTCAAAATTCTTTCAACTTTTATTAAATAAAATAATAAAAAATAGTATGTAGTAACTAAAATTAATTTTCTGCATGGAATTTTCTTTAGATAAACGAAATTTATAATTGTATGCAAACATTTCTCAATTCGCTTAAAAAGATCTCGAGACATGGCGAATTATGCAAAAGATAAAAATAACATTATGAGGTACAAACTTTGAATTCTCACTGTGGAGAAGACGGAATTATTCAGTGTGGTAGGAGGTGTATGGTATGTAATTGACAAATTGAAGATTGATGATAACAGGAGATGATGAAAATAACAGTTAAAAAATGGATCATAAATAATAATACTTTATTTAATAGTATATTTGCGGAGCTCGAGATACAAATCCATGATAACGTTTAAACGTACATTATCTATGATAACTTTCAAAGTTAAATAAATTTAGCATAGTAATAATAATAAGGACAGGCCATGGAAGAGAGATCCCCACAACCTTCCTAAACAAAAAGTCAAATTAAAAATACATGTAATTTGTTCACAACGAACACAAAAGCAGGGGTAGGAGATCCAAAATTGGCGAATTATCAAAATATAACATAACCAAAACAAAGCCAACCCCGCATATTAATATTGGATTTAAAAAATACTTTGGCGATCACAAGTCGCCAACAAATTTATGGGAATTATTACAACCATGCAACGGAAAAATTTTTGCGGTTAGAAATTTAAAATAAAAAGTTAAAAATAGATTTTTGTTTTCGATTAGGCGCGACAGTGAATTAATAATCTGCATAGTAATGAAATAAAAAGTATCCGTTACATTGATCGATGCAAAAAAAAAAAAAAAAGAATAAATATTTTATTTTCGTTTTAAAAGCTTAAGTCCTTGATTTATTTTAAAAATAATTTTATAAATAAAAATAAGTTCAAGTAATCAAAGATATTTTAAGGATAGGAAATAAATATGTAATGCCAATTGTGGCATCACACTCTCCTGACCAAACTATGGCGACCATATTTTCTAGATTACGGCTACCCCACATTTTGGGGTCCACAAATCCAAATCCTCCGAAAAAGAGGTATGTTTATTCAGATAAAGTACGTTTTTGTGCCTGATTTCGTAACTTAAAATATCATTTGCACTAATTAATTACATTTCAGGTCACTCCCTAGAACCATTATAATGAGTCTCGTGAAGATCCGATAGTTAAAAGTTATTTAGAGCGGTCTGATTTTTTTTTTTTTGTTGCACTCTGCATTTTATACTTATTCGATAAATATTATATGTATAATTAGAGCATTATTATCAAAGAGGCGTTGTTACTCTATAACATTATCTAGTTATGTATAACAGGAGTTTTTTTTACATAAATGAGTAATCTATCTGCATCTTTTGCCTTTACTTTTCTGTATCTTTCTTTTAACGTTATCTATCTGTATCTTTACCAGGTTACTTTATTAACTCAATTAGTTTGAAAATGCGTTTCCTCTATCTTGAAGCTGCAGTGTATTCACTCTTCTTAAGTTCTTTAATGGTCCGTAGCCTGCGTAATCGCAATTCCCAAATTACAATATATAATTTACCCAACACATGCTGCATCTTACAGATTGCAAGGACATTAAACACGCCGAGAGATTTGTGTAAGAGATTTAATATCCAGACATTATACCACAAGAGAATCAAAAATGATTTGAGCAGATCTTAAATTATCCCACTTTTATGTAATTTGCGTTTATATGGTTTGCATTCATATAAAAAAAATTATATTTTGTTCGAATTAAATTTTGAAAAAGAAGTTTTGAATTAACTTTTCTACATTGATAAAAGAAATCGGCTGGATTTCTAATAAGAAGTAATATTTTTGTTCTTTTTGGAATTGCTTATATTTTATCTAATATTTAAGAAAAAAGTCTTGCGCTTGTTTTTGCATGAACATTTCTGTAACAAAATAAATAATACAGTCATATAATATTATTTCAGAAATACCTTAAAATATTTCTCTTTAAATAGACTATATTAATTTCATTGAAATGTCTGATCTATTTTTAAAACAGTTTGAATTTTTGTAAATAGCTTTTGTTAGGAAAATATATTTTATGAGTTACAGACATCGACATTGTAGAACTCTTGTATATTTAATAGCAAGTTTTTTATTTTTAAATGAATAGAAGAATAAATAATAACTTAATTAGCATTTTCTGTTTTTTAACTTTTTTATCGCAACAGACGGGATAACTCATCTTACAGGAATATTCGCTATGCTCTGTTGTTGTATTATTGAATATGGTTATTGATTGCAATTGATTATTATTTTTTAAAGCAAAAAAGGCAAGATTTAACGGAATTTGCGTTTTTAGACAAGATTTAACGGAATTAAATTGCCGAGGATCTCAAGAGCAGAGGATGGAATAGGGTCACGTAATTTCGGCGATGAAAGTGGTCAAACCAGAGTTGTAGATGTAGTGAATAAAATTTTGCAGGAATTGATGGCAGAGCTAAAAAAAAGTTGCTTGACTCCAACTCCATCTAATGGAATTTTGTTATGAGCTTTGGTTAAAGGAAAAAATGATGTTTTTAATCTTATGGAAATTATTCAAACAAATATTTATTACCATGTGAAGAAAAATATTACTCTGAAGAATATTGCGACAGTTAAAGTGTGTCTTATCACCAATCATAATTTATTATCACATCTAAACTTCTTTCAGCTTATTGAGGTATATCAAACTATTAACTGAGAGACAATTTGGAGACACTGAGAAAACAATTTGGCAAAATTATCGAAATTCTATTCGATGACATTTCTTGTTAAAAAACATAATTCTGGTAATAAAACCAAAATACAATGTATTTAAACCATTCATTAATAATACTTCCCACCGCAATTACGAAAATGATTTTTCTATGATTCTTCTCCCTATGATTTTCACCCTATGATTTCACACTATGTTTTGTTATTTATTTATTTATTTATTTATTTTTTTTTTTTTTTGCAGATTGCTTGAAATTCAATTATCTTTGCCACGTGGATTGCAAGTTATTTCAGTTTTTTTGGTTTTATACATAGTTTAACGCAAAAGTTATGTCAGAAAATTTAAACCTTTTTCAGTTTCAAATTTAATGAAATTTCTGGTTTCCGCACTTTATAATTCTAATTGCAACAAATTTATAACAAAAATACAAAGCTAAGGAGAAAATTTAACCACATGTCCTTGGTTCAAAAGTATTATGATAGTATTACGAAATTTTATCACACTTATTATCAAACAACATAGTAAAATAACATAGTTTATTGTTAATTTTACCAAAAATAAAATTTTTAATTTTAAAAAGTAATTTATTGCAAAGCGCTTCGTTAAAAAATTATAGTTTTTTCCCATAGAGCTAGAAACACGGTATGTTTTATCATATTCCAGTAGTTTTGACTATAATTTTTTCTCAGTGTATCAATAAATATGTTTTAATAAGTAATTAATTAATCTTTGTTATTTTTCTCCCAAAATAAAATTTAACCTCCCAGAATTAAATTAAATTAATGAAATATAGTTGCAGATGAATGTAACGCATCATTTTTTAATAGTTACCTAGTTTATGAATAATTATAAAACTTGTAATACGATATTTATATTGATTCAGTCTTGCAAGGGAGATGTTGATATAAAGCTCATTTCTTAAGTGAATGTTCATTACTTCAATAATTTTTTACAAATGTATTTTTCAAAACTTGTATCTTAAATTGTAGAAATTCTAAACAAGCATAAATAGGATTTGGGGTCGAAATCGGGCATTTCAAGTACCGATTCTACACTTAAAACTAATCTGCTAGAATATGCTCGTGTTCCTCTAAGATTTTTCAAAATAATTTACTTTATTTTCAGATTTCTGAATGCTTAATTATCTATGTAGCCAAATGGATTTTATGATAATTCCGTTTTTCGATTTCATATATTCACTCATAAAAATAAAACTCTCTCGTTTGAAGAGTCGGCAATTCTTGAGAAGTATTTCGTTAATTGTGAGAATCATTTCTTCTTGAAATCAAGTGATTAGTGACGAAACATGATCTGTCAAATGTATGACGAAATTTCTTCCTCAACTCGAAGCTTAATCGTTTTGCCTTGTAGGAGTTTGTTAACTAGTATGACGAAACAAGGATGAAGACTAGACGGCAGAAATTAAAGTGATTGAGTGAATAGCCGTCTTGTCAGGATGGTTGAGTTGGCCTCGTTCTTGGAAATTCCTGGGCTCGAATCCCACTTTGGACATGTTTATAAATTACCTCTCTCTTCCATCTGTCCTTCTTGTGTTCTTATGGCCAAATAGAACTAGTTATATTGTGTCCACTATAAAGTGATTGTTCGTCAGATTAGACACAATGCGTTTTTTTTTCTGGAGGGGGGGGGGGATAGACGAACCAAATTTGTTTCCTCGAAAAAGTTATAGAAGAAAGTAATTCCGTCACTTTGATGGAACATATAGCACCTAACTGTTTTGTCGCAAACGAAGAAAGTTTTGTGAAATTTGAGTATTTATTCTTCAGTGTTGACGTGAGTTTTGTACCGGAAGATGAAAAAAAAAACAATTTTCTTAATAATTTTAAGCTTTATCCTTAAGCAGATAGTTCAAGTCAACTTTCCCACAAAAAGGTTTGCACCATAGAGTTTAATGGAAACGTAAATGTAGAAATTGACATAACAAATGATAAATGTACGTAAAAATATCGAAGAACTTTTTTTTTTATAAATGTTTTCACAATATAAATTATAATAGTGTAAAAGTATAACTTTAATGCATGAAAATTATTATTTTGAGAAAAACGTTCAAAATATAATCCTTTCCATCTAATTGTTATTCCTTATTCAGCTCTAAGAAGAATAAATACATCCCAATTTTCATTTAGTTGGTGGGAGTAACAATAGTAGTTAATAGAGTTTTATTTTCTTCAAATTACGATGTCTTCAGGTAATTGGCTATCTCTATGACTAATCACATTCTTGTTCCTTTAGTCTGCAAGGTTTCGCCCACATCTTGAATTAAGTTGTGGTTGTCAAGGAAACTAAAGACTTTTCTGTTCTTTGTCAAATGCCAAAAAGCTCTGGCTGTATATCAGGAAGGATGTATTAAATAATGTATTGAAGAGAGTGATAGAATTAACTGGGACAAAATCGAAACATTGTATTTATACTAATTTCCTATATAAACAGATTATTTAATTAAAATAATCAGTTTTTCAAGTTATTTAATTAAAATAATCAGATTTGGTGCAATTGGATACCTGCAAGTGACGTAGTGTGGGTATCTCGATCTTGATTGGTTGTTGAAACGTGGCATTTGTTTATTTTAACAACTGTTCTTTCCATTCTATTTCGAGTAAGCCAAGCCCATCAAGTATCAATTATCTTAGGTGACGTATACTATATTCTTTCACAAATATTCATTAATTCTTCTACTATAATCTTACTGAATGAAGACAGTAACGAAGCCATGCAGAACAAAAACAAAATACTTATGTATAGAAGCTGCCAGGTACATAAAGCAAAAATATATCGCGGTTACAATAAAGTACATGCACAATAATAAATCTATGTGAAGCAAAAGATGTATATGAGAAGAAATTATATTTCAACTAATATGATGTACGATACGGCACTGTATTTAATTAACATCAAGTTAATTAACATTCCAACTCCAAGAAAAAAACTTAGATCAACTTCAGCAATCCATTTATCTTACAGACGATTAGATGTCGCTGACGTAATTGGTCACATGTGTGGGTATTTGTTATCCTCTTTTTTCTTGAATTACAAGTACCCAATTGGAAATAGAGACAATTAAAAAATATATTCATTTATTAAACCACATTAAGTATATCCAAAAACAATTTTCAAAATCTTCAAAACTTCAAAACAAACCTCAGTCTCTTTATGTTCTAAATAAAAAAAATTAAAAAATTAAAATAGAAAATTAGACGTTACGTTTTTTGATGTTGTCAATGCAATGCGGTCTTCGCAAGGCGATCACAGGCTATCCATTGGCCAAATGGTTCTTGTCTAATTTTTTTGGAAGAGCAACTTTATTGTGTTTTCATCTCCGACATCTTTAACTGTTAATCCAGAACTGCTCGGTACACAATTTCGCAGAAATATTTGAATACAGCTCAGTTACATTCTATGTAAATTCGTTTGATGACTGAATATATAATGAACATCAGATCAATATTAACATTTTCGGATTAGTACAATTATGTTTGAAGGAGACTCTGTTAGCTGCGTCATACACCCGCTTCGGATTTACAACTTCATACATGAAATATGATTTGAAAGCTAGGATTTTTTTCAATTTTACATGAGTAGTGAATGAATCATTTAAATATCGTGGGAGACAGTCTACGGTCTTGTGTAAGTCATTGGGTACTTTGGCAATGAATTATTTTTTTCCCTAACTGGTGATCAATATCCAGTTCTTGTATTTGCATGAAAGGGTCTCGGAGAGCCACCATTCGCTCTTCGGTAGGGTTCAACTCTCTGTACCACTTTAGTACTTTTGTGAAGGACGGAAATTGCGTTTATGAACGGAATCCTTTCTTTTTTTTTTCTTTTTTTTTTTGTTCTTTTTTTTTTTTTTTTGTTTATATGTATAAGATATTCCAGTCTACGTTCTTTGGCTTTTTCAGGTAATTTTAGGCCTCGGTAAGTTTAGGCCTTGGCATTGCTTTTTTTCTAGCTTCAACTCTAACTTTTGAGACAATTTCAATCAGTTTGGACCCTCTTTATTTTTGATATTCAACTGAATTAGTATTGGAAACGATGCAATTTGAACTGTGAGTTAGAATTTCTGATTTTTAATTAAAACAATAAAAACAACAACAAAAAATCGTTCAAGATATGAAATTCTTTTTTATTCACAACTCAAGAAGCATTTATTGGATCTCCCTGGCCCCATATCTCAAAAAAAAAAAAAAAAAAAAAAAAAAAAAACTTACTAACTTAATGCATAATAATATGAAAAGTGAAAAAAAAGAATTCTAAAAAAAATTATCAAGCAGCAGCGGTCACTATAGCAACGTATGCAATGACGACGCATGCGCTATGCTTTTTATTACTCTTGATTCTCGTAGTTGAAAAGTGTGACGCCATCAAATACAAACCAAACCCATTTTGCCAATGGGTAATAATACATACATGCATCCTAATGTTCATATGTATATCTTAACTCACAATAATTTGCATTTCAGTGTTATGTTACCAAATAAAAAAAGTGGAGGTGGTAACTTAAAACTAATTATTCTAAAAGAACATTCTTGGTGTAGAGAAACACTTAGATCTAAAAGTTTTGTATGACGTTTCACTACACCTCTTTGGTTTAAGTTAGACGCCGCAATTTTTGACGTTGTGAGACATTATAATTATTAACAGATCATGTTCAGAAATCTTTAAATATTTTTTTTAAAAGAATTATTTTTTTAATTAAAGTAAAATTTATTTATTTATCTACTAATAAATATTATTTTAAACAAGAAAACAGTGTAAAAACTTACATTTATTTACAAATATATTTATTTATAGTTTTGTTTTTCATGTTTTCGTAATCATCAGCAAAAAGTTACTATTAGAAAAAACTATCACGTTGTAAATTTTAACTATTTTCAACTAGACGTTTTGTTAATTAATAGAATTTGAGAAATAGAATGTAATTTTAAAAAAAAATCCCCCATATGATGTATTGAATCATTAAAACTCAATTCGTTAAAAAACATACTTCTTATACTTAGAACAAATTTGATTTAGCAACTATTTAGCGCCCATATAAGTTTAAAAAAGTAGAAAAACAAAAACTCTGTTAAATAAATTATGGAATTTATTTTTTTACTGCCATAAAACATCGTGTAAATACAATAAGAATTCTTCTACATAATCCTGCTTTTATTCTATTAATTTTTTACTTTACGTATGACTAGCTGGAAACTTGAAAAATTAATAAACGTAATTTTTAAAAACTATTTAATGCATTTTAATGCATGGAATCTTAGAAAAAAAAAGTGGCCACAAAATGAAAAATTCACAAACGAATTACTAAATATTGTATTGAACAAAATGCTCCATCATTTTGATTTCTGCACTCATGGCTTTTTATGAAATTGCTATTAGTTTTATAAATACATATCTATTTCCCTTACTACATTTCTTGATAAGTTTTTCTCGAGTGCTGTATACGGAGATAAAAGTTATAATAACGGTACTGTAAGGCAATGACATTCAATAGTAAAAAATAATACACGGTATTTGAAACATTTATTTGGTCATTTTTCCATTCATAGGGTAACGGTTTACCGGAAATTCTGTTTCTCAAAATTAGAGCTCTTATTACGACATTTTTAGTAAATTAAGGTATCATGATAAATCTACAAAATTTTAAAACATGTACCAAATTTTACCATATCTTATGAAACAATATTTTATTGTTAATTTCATTATAATCATTACAAAGGCTACCATAAAAATTACCGTTTTTTTATTGTTTCCATAAAGAGAGAAACGCGGTAAATTTTATCACATTCTGGTATTTTTAGCCATCCTTATTTTCTCAGTGTAGGACCCACAACGCACCAATTAAACATACTATTCCATCACACTATAAGATATTTTGTTTTGCTTAATCAAAGCATTGTTAACGCAATTTAGTAGACATTTAGTTTACAGCAGCTATAAATGAATTTACTAAGATCATTCCAAAATCTTGATTAGATATCTGCCTTCAAAAAGAATTTATTTTCTCAGATTTTTTAAACAATAGTGTAAACAGACTAAATATATCATGAATTATATCAATCATACGAAAAAATAAGACTCATATGAATATGAATATCGGAAAATGAACTAAACAGAATCACTTGGACATTCAAAAGTTAATTTTTTTTCGATCAATGAGTTACATTAGTATTTATTATATATTTTGGCTTTTAAGACATTTAGTGCACGTATACATTTAAAAATTAGAAATTTAGTAATGATTACAAAATATATTTATAACTATTATAGTATGTGTAAAAAAACAATAAAAACGCAAACATTAATCAATTTAAATTTATATCTTTGAATAAATTTTTTTCTAAGAATTAGAATAATTATATCTTAGAATTTCGGTGAAATCTACTAATTATTAAAGAAAGCAAATCTAGTTATTATTCTCCAAAAACTCAGTTTAAGTTGTCTAAATCAAGTATGTAATTTGATTTACATAAAACTCTTGATGGTCAAAAAATAACTAAAAAAGTTCTTTTAGATTTCATGTCAAGCATAAATTCAAAAAGCTTACAACACATTAGAAGTAACAAATGAATATTTATTCCAAATCTAATGAATCACTCTTAAAGAGAACGGGTCTGAAAATTTCAAAATTCAGAATTTTATAAGAAGATAGACTGAGGGGGGAAGAACAATTATGAAAAACTCTAGCAATTTTTACTCAGTACTGATTCGTTGAATTGATATTGCTTTTTTTTCCTTCAATGAAATATAGATTGGTAATTTCAATCCCTTTTTTTTTAATTCGTTATTGAAAAAAAGCTGATAAAAAGTATCAGGGTAGATCATTGCAAAACATCCTGCCTAAAAAAAGTATTTGGTGAAAAGTTTGAATCATATATTTATTATTTTATCATGTAAAGTAGAGATATGCATCGTATTTATTACAGTAATTTTGACAGATTTCTTTGCGTTTTTTTAAATAATCATAATATTTTTTGGAAACAAAAACGAAAGAGTTCTTTATGGAGTTAAAAGCATTTCATTAAATTTTACATGTCAGCGTCTTCTCAGAACAGGGTAATCTAGAGGCAAATTATAAATGCCAGAAAAATAATTACTTTGCTCAAAAGCGTGGTGACATTGTCAACTTATTACAGTGAAGAAATACATGTGGTGCCTTATGTTTGCATGCAAGCAAGAGTTCTGAACTTAATTATTAATTTGAAAAATTGCACTTTTTCCGCTCTTCTCGACACAGCTGCTTTCTTTACCGAAATGAATATTTGAACTTTAAATATGAATTGCAAATGAATTTGTCTTATTTCATTGCTTCAGAGACGTTAGTCGAAATTAAAAAAAAAAAGTTTAGAATTATCTTAGTTATTTCAATTTACTCATTAAGAATTAAGAAACGAATAACAGGGTCTGTTAATAAAATAATTGTTATTAAACGGAAGAAAAACAAAGCTAGCATTACTATTCATGCATGCTAATTTTATATTTTTAATATATTACTATAAGAATTTTTGTTACAAAACTGAAGTCATGTATCTGTTTCAAAAAATCCTTTTTTTCTTTAAATAATATTTTTTTAAGTTAAAAATTCTGAAAATATATTTCCGTGTGATTTCAGAATTTTAAAATCTTCTGGTAACGAATACATTTTGTTTGTGTAATGTAAATAAGTATCAGTTTCCTGTAAAGTTAAACGAAGGTAAAATTAAAAACTTACTGAACAGGTTAGAATAGTTTTTGAAAAAAATTTAAATGCAATTTCAATGACTTACATAAATTATGAATTCTAAATGTGTCTCATTTTACTTACGTTTCTAAAAAAATTTAGTTATATAAAAATTTTTAACAATTGATACGAAACGTGGTTTTGATTTTGCAGATTATTTTTGCCACACTGTTTGAATGAAAAATAAAATCAAAACAATATGTTCATCAATAATTTGTTCATTGCTAAGGCTGCATGATTTTATAAATTTCAAAAATTTTGGTATTTAAAAACCTAAACACTAAAGCAGCACTTTTTTTCACAATAGAAAACAAATACCCTTAAAATATTATCGACGACAGCAACTTGTATCTTTTAATATAGATAAAATTTATTAAAATAGGAGTATGCGACTGTTTCAAAGTACTATTCATAGACATCAGCCAGATAAAAAGTTTAGTCTGTTATCTTTTTCCTTATATTTGTGCGCTCGAATGTTATACTTACTATTGCTTCAATGTTTACGTACATGTTCCGAATAAATGTTAGCAATCACTGAATCTGGGAGTAATGAAGAAAAAATTAACCAAAGCCATGGAATTTGTAGATAAATTGCATTTGGCAATTTTGGATTTTATGTAGGATAAAACATTAATCAGAAAAAATATAAAATAAAAGATCTTAAAAATTTAATGTTTTTTAACATTTTTAAGTCAATTTTAAATTATTAACGTAGTTACTACACGGTGGTACAAAATATTGAAGAAGAAAATTTACATGCTCTCTTCAAGTCCACTAAATAAAAATTGACTCACATCCGGCCATATTTATTAAGGAAATACGGCACATTTATTTTATTGAAGAATACTTTTCTCGTACTTTTCTTTAAAAGAAAACTATATATAGACCAATATATTAGATTGTAAAAGAGAAAATCTTTTCTTGCCTATTTTCAAAAATTCTTTATCAAATAACTGTATTATTGTTCTTTATTAAAGTCCTTATAAGGAAAAAAACTTTTATAACTTATTAAGTTATAAAAGTTTATAAGTGATTAACTGTTCTTACGATTTTATGGTCAGGTAAAACTGTTTTATGACTCTTTTTATATCCTGTTGCAATTTCAACGTAAAACACAAACTGATTGTCATTTCATACAGATGATAAAATTAAGCAATTTCAATACATCAAATTTCTACTCTGTAACTAAACAAATATGCACTAATAAGTGTCGTTGTAAATTTGTCTTCGTGCCTTTACTTCGTGCGCAGAATTTTTCTTAAACATATTTTCATACTTTCGTTATTATTTCTCATAGATTTTGGTCAAAATAAGTGAAAAATATTATCTTTAAAATTTAAAAACTTTTGGCCATGGAATACGGCAAAGGACATCGATATCCCTTCATGCAATGCATTAAAAGTAAAAGTTTCCAAACAGTTATTTTCAAATTTGCTCTTACTCACAGTTTACATCAAAGAGAAACAATAATTCATCAATGAAATTTCCTTAATTAAAATTGAATTTTCTTTCTTTTCTTTTTTACTTTTAATTTTACAATGTCAATAATTGATAAATTTTTGAAAATGAATGAAAAAAATCAAACTACTTTTTTTGGATTTTATAATTTAAAACAAATATATTTCTAAGAATTTAACAGATTTTTTAATGACTATTAAACTGTTTTTTATAAATGAAATATACCAAAGTATAATTCTACTTGTAATTAGAGTGCCAGGAAAATATATATATATATATATATATATATATAAAAGGGGCACCGATGTCTCATAAGAATTCCTCAATTACAGTAAGTATTCCAAAAAAAATTTTTTCAAATTATTGTTTGAGTGCTGAATTTTTCTATTTCATAGGTTTCTCTTAAATTTTTGAATACATCTATATTTTTTACATAGCATCGATGAATTATGTAAGAACACCTTTTTTTAATTTAAATTTTTATTCAAAAAACTTCATTTCAAACAAAAGCAAATACACTTGAAATGAAATAAACGAATCATTTTTGAACACCAGGACTATATTATACTGAATTAGATTCAAAAGTTTTTAAAAAAATCTATTCATTGATTATTCTATTTTTAAGTTTACTTTCCATTGTCGTATTTCTTACAAAATGTGTGGAAATAAGAACTATAATTTTAGAAGTCAATTCTGGTTACCCATTATCATATGAAATGAAAAATTAGAGTAAGCAATCTAGACGTTTCTATAATATTACACACAGAAATAAGTAGGAATTGAAAACTGATAAAAGCATATTTAATACAAATAAGTTTAGATCATCTTTATTGATTCATTAGGAATATTGATTGCAATCAATTATTTGCCGAGTAATTTTAATTTTCTTGTTTGATAAATATAACAAACTATTCAAGTAAATTGTTGTAAAATGCATGCATGTTTTTAGCTGTATAATAAAGACGATTTTCACAAATGATTTACATAGATCTGTCCATCTGTTCTAAGTCAATCGTGAAATTTTTCGATTTAGTGTGACTTGCGTGACTTCGCTTAAAGTTATCAAACGAAGTCTAATTTAAATCCCATAGCAAAGAATAATCACTTCATTTTTTCTCGTGTTGCAAGCACCCAATTGTGTAAAATAATTTTTAATATTTAACTGAGTTGGATTTTGTTCGAATTTAAAATAAAATTTTGCATGCGCTGTTTGAATGTTTCATAAACAAACTCATTTTATTCTAAGAAATATCCGATGAATGCATCCAAAGCTTATGATTTTTGCTTTATATTGCATGATAAAAGTGACTTTATTAATTCTTATGCGTATCATATTTTACATCTGTTATAAAATTTAGTATTACTCAATAACATACATGGTTATGGCTACTTTTTCTCCTAGTACAGTAAAAAAATATGTTCTAGGTGTTTTAGTTCTCTGTGAAATATCCTCAGGTGTGGTGTCATGGAACATTGGGAAATATATATATATATATATATATATATATATATATATATATATATATATATATATATATATATATATATATATATATATATATATATATATATATATATATATATATATATATATATATATATATATATATATATATGTATATTTAAAATTTCATCAATTACGTTTTCCACAAGAAAAAGTAGAAAAAAGTGAGACAAGAAAATAAGTGATGCATAATTTTCCTTTTTTTTGTGCATTTAAGAAAAACTCTTTAATTATACTTATTTTTACACCTATATTCTCATTCTTTTTTATCTAAAAATAAAAACAAGTTTTCGAAACTATCTATATTCCGAAATTCAAAATCTATAAAACATAAATTTATTAATTTTTCTTCGAAGCAAAAAATTGAACCATATTTATATTTCAGATATTTGTTTTTAAACGCGAATACATTTCTAGAGCAAAATAAAAAATCTCCATCCTGCGAGAAAGAAAATTGCATCTGAGAAAAGAACATTTGTTCCAAAAATAATAAAGAAGATACAAACTATTTGTTCCCTTTTCTGAGAGAACTCTTAAAACATTGACACAGTATTGATTTTTCTGATTCCCACAGTAAGTTTTCAGGCGATCATTTCTCAAGGGAATTATTTGTTGAGATATTCCAGAGTTATATTAAGTAAACTGGCAGAAAACCTTTCATTGCTGATGAAAATCTTGTCTACAAATGGTATTTCTATATTTTATATGTAATGTAAACACTTGAAGCTTTTTCTGAAGGATTATGTACAATATTAAGGCTGAAATATTTTTCAAAACATTTTAAAAAAACGTGCTTTTATTTTCAGGCCTTAGAATGCACATAAGAAAAAATATCAATTTGTTACAAAAAAATAAAAACTAGTGCTTAGTAAAATAAAAAGAAAGATTAAATAATCTCATAGCCTTGATGCTCATGAATTCCATACATTAAACTTATAAAGCATCTCTAACAATTCAAGTTTCATTTTTTTTTCACAAATATTTTCTTATTATATATAAGAATTTATTTTATATATTAAGAATTAAGAATTTACTTTGTATAAATATTTATTATATATCAGGGGTGGCCAAACTGCCGCTCACATGCAGCTCTTTGAAGGATTATTTGTGGCTCTCGATAAATGTACCCGAGTTCCCTTTTTATTTTTGTGCTATTATATTTTAAAAAATTATTATCGTTCCGTATGTGTTTCAAAATGCCTTTTAAATTACTGACAACAACTATGAAAGACTAAGTGCAACATTGTAACACATTTCATTTCCGTCCAAGTTAAGAATGATATGACTCATCGAAAACTGCTCGAACGAACATTAACAGTGACGTAATCGTCCGTAATCGACCGACTCCAGACCGATTAACACGATCTGCCAATAATTTATAACTTTTTTTCTAAGAAAAAGTATGCTAGAAGGAATATTGACGGAATTCCGAAATAGATTTTAAGACTTTAAAAATTTTAAATCGTCTCTTGATATATTTTTGTTTTTGGAATCCATTTGAAATTAGCATAATTCAATGTGAGTTTTCTATTTCTAATATAATTATGACCCTAAAAGCATCTGGAGAATTAGAATTATTAGAGATGCAAGAAGATCAAGCTCTACAATTAAAATATAAGTCGACGTCGATTACTGAATTTTAGAAATTTGTACCAGAATCAAAGTATCCTGAATTAGAAAAAGGCTGCTTGTCGAATTATTTCAAGATTCGGAAAAACGTACTTAAGTGAATCATTTTATTCCACTTTAAAATTTGTGAAATCCAAACACCGATCAGTATTAACTAACCAGCATCTTAAAGATTTATTGAGAAGTGTTGTCACCAATTATTCACCAAATTTTAAAGCATTATCAGGAGAAGTAAAATAAAATTGTTTAATTTTTAATATTTCAATTCAACACACATATTTTGTACTTTTATTTATATGTTTTCAATAAATATAATTTCTGTAAAAAAAAATTTAATACCTTTTTTGCATACCTTTTAAATACGTATTTAATTGCGGCTCACGAAAAATGTCAAATTTTGAAAAATGGCTCGACTATCAAAGAGCTTGGCCACCCCTGTTATATATTAATATATATATGAACAAAAAAATTAAAGAGTAGCAGAAATTTTTCCAAATGTGCAATGCATACAGTAGGATAAATCTCGTTTAAAGTCAGCATAAAAATTTTATTTCTAATCATTTTTCACTATAGTTCTGTAAAATTAGACATTTTATTCGTAAAAATTAGTATACAAGATTTGTTTAGATTGAAGGCTTTTTTACGTCGTCATAAATGACGTCATTTATGATGACGTCATCATAAATGATACCTGAAAACTCCTCAATTAAGTGAGGCATTGTTTTTAATGTACTTTTACGCTGGGGATCGAATGAAACTATGCAGAGTCAATCGAACGAACGGTGCAAAGGTTTCAGGCATTTTCATGTTGTATACTGAATTGATTAAAATTCGAGTTGGTAGGGTTAGTAGGGTAGGGTTATCAAGTTAGGAAATTTTTCTTCATTTGAAGTACAATTCGAAAATAGTAAATTTTATACAAAAAAAAACTCATTTCAACTTTTAGAAATATTAGCCTTTTTGATGTTTGAATGCTTCCATTCTATTAAACGAGAGTAAAATACATAGGAAACAATACCTTACTTGTTTGTATATCAATGTAATATGTGTAAATAAAGGCGAGTATAAAATTACGCTTTTAGTAAAAAAATGCTAATAACTTCAAAACAATTAGTCTGATTGTTTCAAAACTGTCCCCAAATATGTCTCAAAATTTATCTCATTTAACTAAGAGTGCAAAAATGCATCAAAAATAGTAACTTATTTCTAGTCAGAGAGTCCCTACATAGTAAAGTGTGTACATAAGTAGTTGTCAAAAGAAGTACATTTTATACAAGAAAATTCTTGCAACATCTGAAATATTCATTCGATTGACTAATGTATAGTTTCATTCAATTTTACGTGAAAAAATTCGTTTCACTAGTTTAGATATAAATACCAGATACATAAATCGATACAAGTACGTGATTGTATTTTAAATCTTTATAATTTCTAAACTATTGGTATGATCGTCTCGTAATTGAATTCTTATGATTCAGTGTCAATTCAGCTTAATTCGATTCAGTACCAATTCAATTTAGGTCAAAATTTAAATATCTGAATTATTTTAAAGTCTGTTTTCTCAGGTACTATTTGACTGTTTTTATTCATAGTTTGTATTTTTCTATGCAAAATTACATTCCAAAAGGGATGTAAAAAATTGCATACGATATAATTCAAAATTTTATTTTACTATTATTGAAGAAAATAGCAAAAAGTAGCAAATATTTACTAAAATTTATTTTTTGTATGAAATTATCTTTTTGTATGAAATTATCTTTGAGCAAACAAATTTTATAATTGTGTTCAGAGATTTTTTTCAATTCACTTTAAAAGTTTTCGAGATATGGCAAAATACTCAAAATGAAAAATTACCATTTAGGTGTCCTAACTTTGGACTACCTTCTTGATCAAACTATTGTGATTCTCCCAGATTGCGTGTTCCCCCTATAATATGAAGGTTGGAAAACTGAATCCATCAGCAAAAAAAAAGGTATGTTTATTCAGAGAGAGCGTTTTTAATTTCATAACTTACGAAATCGTTTGCACTGATTATTTAGCATATTAAAAGAAACCCCTTCGAACTATTAAGATTGAGTCCTAGAACGTAAAGGTTCTAAAATTAGATCAAAAGTTATTCAAGGTGGTCCATATATTATACGTACTGTAAATCCAAGAAAAAAAAATACCTTTTTACTATTTTGAAACTAAAATATTACCCTCCACAAAACTTGCTTTTTTAATTTGGTATAAATTCTAACAAAACTTAATCACGGAAAACTATACTCTAATTACAGACAAATCCTTAACTATTCTTCGGAAGAACAGACTTTCTTTCCAACCATTCTTAAAGCATTCGATATATTTTAATGAAATAAAGCACGGTTATTGTTTCACGTAATTAAAAAATCACTTGTCTAAATTACTTTTAAGAATTTAATATATTTTGGGGAGACGATTGTTATATTCAATAAGACGGAGGGGTTTTCTGTATAAACTGGAACTCGCATCGTTAAAACTGCTGGGATTGAGACGATAAAAGAAATCAATACCTATCATAAGTGGCACCTCTCTTATTTTGGAATTCAAGATTATTGGATTTAAGACTGATCCATTAAAAGAAGATTAAAATTCATTTAGGAAACTAATTAAATATGGTTGAGAGGCACTAAAATAAGGAACATGTTAGCCATTTTGAATTTAATCTTCTTTCAGTATACACGTGTATGTTGTGTTTCAAGGATTTTCTTATTTAAAATGTTTGTAGTTAGTCACAACACTTGTAATTTCAATGTCTATTATTTTCATTTTCAAGAATTATTAAAAAGGCTACAAACACTTTTTTTAAGATTAAGCACATTATTTTTCGTCATTTTTTAAATGTTATTTGTTCATTAAGATTAGTTAAATATGGCATCGTCATTATTACAGAAAAAACATATCAAGAAAACTTGTGAATAGAATAATTTAAACTAGTTCCTTTTGTATAAAACTGGAATATTTTTAAGGAGTATATTGTACTTTCTACGATGTGTCTTTTGAAATTCCCATTTGTCTCTCAAGTGAACAATGTCTAATAAAAAAGAAAATATGTTTTTTCAAAGTTCGTTTGATTTACTACTGACTAATATAAACAGCCGGATCAATTGCCTAGATATTATAGAAAATGTTCTTTAATAATATAGAAAATAGAAAATGTTTAATATAGAAAATGTTCGTTAAATGTTCCTGCAAACAAATATTAGAATCACTTTTTTTGAAATTCAAAGTTACTAATGCATTTTCTCAGTTTAAACTAATTTTTTACGGTAAGAAAACATTTGCTAAGACTTTCTATGCTTTAATTTTCTATTATCTATCGTATTTTATTCAGTATGTACATTATCATTTGAAAAACAAAAAGTATTATTATAGTCAAATAAAAGCTATTATACCATAAATTAAAATTGCTTTTTTATTTCATACAAATAGTTAAAGCAAAATTATTTCTATTATTTCACGATTTTTTTTTAAATATTTAAAATAATTTTTTCAAAACAATTGCTACACAAATTGTTTTATATTTTATGACAACAATATATTTTTTTGTCATAACGGAATCTTTTCTAAATCTCTGCATGTATTTTCAGATCTTCATTTGAGAAACAGTGCCATCTAGTGAAGGATAAATCAATGAGTTCAATAATTTGCACACAAAAGTAATTATCATGGCTATGAATGAAACCTAAAGTTTAAGCTGTTTTATTATGGTAATTATTGTAAATTGCATCCAAACTAAAATGATTATCACAATTAAATCAAACAACAATATAATTATTAAAGAAACTTCACGTTTACTTTCCAATTATCTGTATATAAATTCATTGTCCAAAAAAAGTAGACTATTGATACACTGGCATACGAGGTTAAATGTTTAAATTAAATTGATTTTTAATATATTTGGTACATTAATGGTTTGATTTCATACATTAGATTTCTCAAAGAAACATGTTTAAGTTGATTCACCTAGCTTTTATAAGTAAATGAAAGTGATATTTACTTTAAATACATTCAAGATATTTTTAAAAAAGACATTTTAGAGGAGAAAACTTCAGAATCAAACGTCATAGCTCTGTTTAGAAGCATAGAAAATTCTCCTTTTCCTGTTTTTTTAGCTTCAAAAATGCATTGTAAGAATAGTTTTTGAAATGCAAAATGTAAAAAATTAAGATGTAAAAGAAGTAAAATGTAAAAAGTAAATTTCTAAAGTTCACCAATATGAAATTAACAATTTTGTTCAAAATTGACATGCGAGTAATTAAAAAAAAGATCATGCGACTATAATGTTTTTTATTTATTGATATTCTATTTTTATTTATGGATCTCATTCTTATTGATTTTTCAAGCTTTCATGCAAGCGTTAATATCATTGTGGTCCTTAAAAAAGATTTTTTATCAGCAATATTTCTTAAGATTATTTAAAACAATGGTAAAATCTCAGAAATATTTACATAAAAATTTTGATTCCATTTAAAAATAAATAATTTACAAAATAGTATTTAAAACATTTAAAAACACGATTTTTTATGTTTTTAGACTTCATAATTCGATTAAATTTGTTTTTTGACTCCTGAAATTTAAATTACTGAATTTAGCAATAATGAGACAATGCAAAATTTAAGGTTATAGATACAAAACTATTTACACAGATCTTACTATGCATGAAAGGAAACACAAATATAAAATAAAGTTTAAAAAAAAAAAACATTATATCCAGTAAAAAAAAACCTTTCAAAAATGCGAAAAAGTAAAGAAATAAATAATTTTAATTTTAATAGCTAGGGGGTTGCTGTCATCGTTTTATTCTGAAAAAACCAAACAAAATAAACATTAAAAAATAACAAGATTCTTTAGCTTTCGAAATTTCATTCTTCTTAAATTTGTTAATCACAATTCTCAACATCAATAGAACACACTGTTTGTTTCGGTTTTATATTACTACTGGTTTGGTTCGAGTTTGCATTGTCTTTGACTGCACTTAAACCGGCTAATAGTATAATACAGAACAAACTGTTCAGTATTTATTATTAAATAATTAACTTTCCCCTTTATTGAAAATTAGATGATAAAAAATACAAAAAAAAATTTTTAAAATTTTTTTTCTATTTCTTTGAATTTCATAGACGCATCATTTTTTAATTCTATAGGGAAAAAAAAGATAATTAGAAATTTTTTATAAGATCTTTTTTGAAATTTACGGTGCAAGGTTTCATCTCATGCGATGCCATCCAAAATATAGACATAGGTAAAATGCAACACTGTAAAAAATAACTTGAAATTCTTCAACAGTGAAAAAAACAAAAAATTTTTTTAAAGAAATATTTTTTTTCTATTTTTAACCGTATTCCGCAAAATGTGAAAAAAAATTCAGCATATTGGACAATTTTAAACTTATTATTTTGTTGGTGAAGTTGTTTTTCTCTGTTTTTTTCCTAAATCATAAATAGATTTAAAAAAATGTTCAAAATATAATTTTTGACATTCAGTTTTGCTTATCTTATCATAACCTTACCTTTTTTTTTTCAAATCATTTTACTTGCTCTTATTTTTCATCAATTACTTTATGGTTTTAAAAATTTTTTAACCGATATTTTGTATCGAATTTTTTATCATAATTATGCTCTAGCGGGTCATTTCGTTCTTTTAGATATGATTTTTTGATAAGTCAGACAGTTTCACAAACGTGGATCACCGAAGATTTAAATATTTTTCACTTAAAAATAATTTCAATAAGAGTTTTAAGATAAAGAAAATTTAAGATTTTATAATAAAGTTTAAAAAGAAGGTCAAAGCTTCGGCACAGCTCAGGGGACAAGGCATGCACCTTCTAATGAGGAGACCCAGGGTCAAATCCCAGCTGACAGGTCATATGAATTCTACTCGTGACTCTTATTGACCACAATGCTTACGCAGTTATAGAGTTTTTTTCCTGTTAAATTAATAGTGCTTTTTTTTTTTTTTTTGTTAAACTAACGAAGCTTGTCAACAGAACAGTACTTATCTGTTTAAAAAACAGGTGTCCTTTTTTTAAATAATAGATTTTATTGTGAAATAAACGGTTATTTTCTGACATTCCAGATGACAGTTTTTTTTCTTAAGTTCAATAGATTATAATTATACATAATGAAGTCGTTAGCTAGATGAATTGCTAACCATAGCTCATTGAATTCATTTATGACGTTGTCTTAGTTAAAGAAAATTAAAGAAAAAAAGAAAACAGTGCATTTTTTTGTTATATTCCGTAACTAATTATTACAAATTTGTACGTTATCTTAGTTGCTATACAGTGATCTTTGCTGTATTTTGCCAATTTTTAATATATCTTGATTTTACTATTCCCCACAAGCGTGAATAAATCAGAAACTATTTTACTTCATGCATAACAGCACATATACATAATAGGGTTCAAATTCCTGGTGCAGCTGAAGCCTACCCAAGTTCAGATCGATGGGTACTTGCTTGTCTAAGAAGTAAAAGAGACCAGTGCGCAATGTCAGTCACATTGTCTCAAAATTATGGAGGCTTAACCTCCATGCAGTAATTTAATGAAGTGTGAACTAATTAAGAAATTAAGTTCCCTCAAAAGATATAAAATGCATAATATATAACATCCGGAATATAAAATATATAATATATAAATATATATATATATATATATATATATATATATATATATATTTTATAAAGGTATAAAATATCTGATATCCAAAGCGATTTTTAACTTCGAAGTGCATATTTTAAATATGATTTCCTATATATTAGCGTTAATCCAAATAACATTTTGTATTGGAGCCACTCAAAGGACATTCATACTGATTAAATCTCAAATTAATCTTTGATTCTGGTTAGCTTTATCGTTCAATCCAATTAAATTTTTTACTTCAATATTACCTTAAACAGTTCAATGTTTCTTAGCTTAGAACTATGCATCGTCAATTGCAGTTATTTGGTATAAAAACCAAAACCTAAGTCTTTAAACAATGCCTATTCTTATTGTGATTGTAATTTTTTTCGATAGTAAAAGATTTAAACAAATTGTTATGATTAAACTTAAGCTAAATATATATGTTTTATGTGTTGAAAGTTCACGCTTTATGAAAACGTGTTTAAGTGTGGGTCTTTAAAAAATATTATTAAAAAAAGCTATCATTTACCTACACTGTAAAAAAAATTCTGCCATATTACGAAAACTTTCTGGCAGCAAAGTTGCCAGAAATTATCTGTTTACTACCGAAAAATCACGTTGACTGAAATGTCGTGCAACAAAACACTACATAAAATATTTTTACGCAGGAGATAGTTTCCATAAATCAGGGTACGGCAGAAAAATTCAATAATAAGGTAGCTGCATACCCTCTGGTTTGCATTGTAAAAATGATTTCTAAAATTTTGATTCATCAAAAACAACGAAATTTGAAAGAACCGTTTTTATTTTTTTCCATCGTGAAGTGCACATGTTTCTCAGCGGGTTTCAAAACCGGGACCTTACTGTTACTACTGCCAACTGTTTGATCTTTACACAAGACAGTCGGCATCTGTTTCAAAGTATCAAATTATTTGTTGCCGCTTTACCAAAGTTTTTTCATATTTAAACTGAAAAAATTCTGTACCGAACAGATACAATCTGTATTAATAGTTACTGGTTTTATTTGCAAAAAATTTATTTTTGACAGATTACGGTGTAGTTTAACAATAAATGTCTGTAGTTTTTGAGAACAGAAATAATTTATAAGAAAGTTGCATAATTATGTTTTTATTCAGAAATTTTTTAACGTTTATATATTTATTTTCTTAATTGAGAATTTTCAAAATAGTAAATAAAACCCTTTATTTACCTAAATACTTCATTTATTTCATGCTACGAAAAATGTTTTCAAATTTTTAAGAGAGTGAAATATTTGAACTGAAAAGAAAAGACAGGTAGCCAGAACTAATGTGAGAATTTATGCTCGATTAAATCAAGTTACTTCAAAAGTAATCCTTTTAAGGTGAACAGCAATAAACTTCTTGGATATATGTTCCACAAGCTTAGCTTCTTAAGAGCAGATGGTACTGCTTACTCAAGTGAAATGACTCTCAAAATTTACCGAATGACTTTATTTATTGACAGTGAAACAACATAAAGACACCCTGACCACTAAACATTATATGACTTATGCCGGTAAAGTAGAATGTAAGATCGAATTGAGTTTAACGCCAAAAAACCGTAAAAATGTTAAATGAAAGTATTGTTTAAATTTAACTTATTTTTAAATTTCAATGCGAGTATGCATCTTTAGTAAGCAAAGAAGAATTTAAAATGATTAATTGATAATTTTAGTATTTTGGGCAGTTTAGTATCTAGTTTCACAAGTACGAAAATTATTTGATAAATTATTGAATTAAAGTATGGTTTACGATAATCTAATAGGCTTACTTTTTAATTCGTTAATTGAATTTAATCATTTATTAAAATTTTGTAAGCACATGTATATATGTTACCGGCAAAGTATGAAATGTCGTCATTCTATGGAATGCCTAGGCATTGTGTATAATGCCGAATGTTTTTCGGCAAGATATAAAATAGAATAAGTATTACATACTTTCCCTAGGCATTGCATATAATGCCTAGGCATTCTATAAGATGACAAATTCTATTTCGACAAAGCATAAAAAAAAAATTATCTGATGAGGTTATTATGTAAATGATGTGCATTTCTCACAAATAAAAATGTCATTCTAAAAAAAATAAAGAGTGCCATTTAAAAATTATTTAAAATACGTAAAAAATTAAAGTTGTACAAAACATAACTTATGCCTTTCGTATTGAGGGAAACAAAACTGATATTAAAGGAAATTCATAAACATAATTTACAATACATTAAGAAAGACAAAACATAATTTATGCCTTTCTTATTAAGGGAAATCGTGATATTCGAAAGGAATTGGCGTTGTATTTTATACTTTACCAGTTTTTCATTTGGCATTCTATAGAATGCCTAGGAAATGTGTGAAATTTAAATCCTTTCATTTTTGTGTGAAATATAAATCCTTTCATACAAATCCTTTCAGGCATTATATACAATGCCTAAGCATTCTATATCTAAGGTAAGGTTGAAAGGTAAGGTTGTAATTTAGTTTAAATGAATTATAAATAAGAGCGAGAAGATATTTTAAAAAAGTATTTTAAGAAACAATAATAAACAACGACAAATATATTATTATATCGTTTTGTTAAGTTTTTCTATGTCATTTACTTCAATTTATTTTTTTATATTATTTGAATTATTTGTTAATGGCCAAATTATTTAATCAGAAAAAAGTTTAAAGATTTTAATAATTTATATAAATTCTCAAGATTTTACGCTAACACATTTCAAATGGTTTTAACTTAGTATCAAGTGAAGCGATCATGAATTAATAAAATTGCATCGAAATCTACGGGGACTGGGGAGCTTCAACAAATAGTGGACCGAATCCACTAGTATTTATTATAGTACTTTGTATTATCCAGTATTTCGTTTCATTATTTATAGATGGTAAATTTTAGTGAAAATGATATTAAAAGTTTGCCAAAAAAACCAAACAACAAATATTATTTTTATTAATTTTAAAGTGCATTTATGATAAGCAATTTCCTTCATTCTTTTTTTTTTTTTAATCAGCTCTCATTTTTTGTAGGAGTTTAAGATCTTACTGAGAATAAACTTTATAAAGTGAACATACATCATAATTCAAATTGCAATTCATTTGATTCAAAGTTTAAAAATATATATATATATATATATATATATATATATATATATATATATATATATATATATATATATATATATATATATATATATATATATATATATATATATATATATATATATATATATATATATATAGGCTATCATTTCAATTAAATGGTGTTTCATGCAGCAGGAAAAGACAGTTTTATAGCTTATCAAATACAAGCGCCATCAGTTGGAAAACTTAGTTGCTAATTTATAAGTGCACAGAAAAACATCTTATATACTAACACAGAATGCAGCAAACCTCTAATTTTTATTCCACTAATTTTTAAAACCACCGGTAATTGCTTGGAAAATCCCCTGCACATTCTTGAGGATCTTTTTAAAGAGTTTATTGACTTCAATAATGCAAAAATTGTAAGAACTTAAGACAGTCTTGTAATATTTTTTTCACATTTTCTGAGTCAGATTCACAAGTTTACTTTTACGTTTTAAAACCTCTAAAATGTCTTTTGAAATCGTTCTGCACTACCGATTCCTGATTCTTCATCTCATCTCATCATGATTTATCAACTTATCATTAACCCTTTTGGGACGAGCGACTTATAAAAATTTTTGAACAGAAGATTCAGGATGGAAAAAACTAAAACAAGGTAGCTTAAATGTGGGCATTGTTAATTTGGCAGATTTATTTTGCTTTCAATTTAATTAATTTTAGTCTAATCACATATCTTAATCAATATTAATTCAAAGTGTAACAATATAACTTTTATTTTTGACAAAGTAGTGATGAATTTAATAAATTAAACTATTATGAACCCGCCTACATATGAACTGCTAAAGAATTGGCTGGATTTCCAGTTTTCTCTTTTTCCCCTGATTGATATTGTTTTATTCTGGCACGTATTTATGACAGTATAAGTAATACCTGAGTAAAAGAATACAAAAATTTAATTCTAAATTGACAAAACTATCTTTGAAAGAAACGCGCTTAAAAGCAGCAGAATTTTCACAAGAAAGAATAAATATAGCAATAAAGAAAACAACGGAAATAAAATATGACCACCGAAGCCGACGTCTTCAGGGGGTACCGACCTCGGTCTCCATAAAGCACCAAGCTACCGAGGCTTTTGGCTACCGAGGCCGGTACCCCCTGAAGACATCGGCTTCAGTGGTCAAATTTTTATTTTTATTTCCTTTGTTTTCTTTATTGCTATACGTAATGCCTAAGTTTTACCTAATACCTAAGTTTTTATCAAACTTTATAATATTGCTGGCATAATTTACGATTTCATACCATAAAAGAATGAAGTACTTAAATGATAACACAAAAACTTATTTCAATAAATATAAAAATGGTTCAAAATATTTAAAACTAATTTCGAGTAGATACAGCTTAAATGAGTAATAAAATCGACTCTGAAACTCATATGTTAAGAAATCTTCTTCTTTTTTTACTGTCGGTAAACAACTACAAAATAATAAAAAAAAAATTAAAAAACCGAATAACTAGAAATTGATTAAAGTACATCAAAAATATTGTTACGTTGCATTAAAAGTAACAGTATAAAAATTTTAAAACTCCTTAGGCATGTTTCAGCCTTAGAAAATTAGTTTCATTATATTAAGTAATTAACTTAATATCTTGACTTAAATGCTGATAAAAATAATTTATTCGTTTAAAAATGCCTTAAAGTATATTACTTACAATAGATAGCACCCAGATTAACCTTGTAATATTGAAAGGAAAATTAAGCAGTATTTGCAGTTTTCAAATAA
Organism: Parasteatoda lunata; assembly: GCA_949128135.1. Lineage (NCBI taxonomy): Eukaryota > Metazoa > Arthropoda > Arachnida > Araneae > Theridiidae > Parasteatoda > Parasteatoda lunata. The sequence goes on from OX421973.1 coordinate 18,113,935, forward strand.
TGAAGGTATTTATTTTAAATTTAAAGATTGGTTGTTACAAAATTTATGCAGTGTATAAAATATGTATTTTTGTTATATACTGTAAAACCAAGTAAAAGTTGTTTACAAGTGTGATAATTAAAATTTTCTTCTGCATAAGTTATGTCTTATTTTTAAAATACTGTCATTTCATTGAGATTAAATTTATTTATTTTTAAAATGAATGTAATCTATTCATTTGACATTGGGAAATATATTTTATTGCTAATTAATTATTTCAATACTAATTTTATATTTTTAAACCCGTATTCACTATTCCATTTTTTTGCTATTAATAATAAACATTGATATAAATTCATTAATGTAACATTTCAATGATTATATCTTTGTTTTTTTTTTTGTGAGGTTCAACACCGTGATTTAAAAGATATACCTTTTAGCTATCATAACAGTAGGAATATAAAATATGATAAAGAGTACACTGTATCTTTAATTTATTTTGTTTAGATTCTTTTGAAAGCACTTTAAGCTCTGTCATATTTTGTTAGCAAATTGTCCTTTTTCAAACGACGCAAAAGCTGGTATCTTTCAAAACTTTATAAAGTCATTACTTATTTACTGATTTTGCACCACAATTTTATTCTTTACCCTGAACAGGCCTTCCTGGCCTCTTAGGTCCGATGATTAACACCTTTTTTTTTACTGGGGATTGCTTTACGAAGAAAAAAAAAATGTTAAAATTATGGTACTGTATTATAATGAGGAATTTGACAAAAAAAACAGCCTAAGTTTTGAAAATAAATCCTACAGCTACTTTATTTAAATGATTCATTTTTTTAATTTCTCCTTTCATATGGTAACGGTTTAGGGGGAATTCTGGTTTTCGAAATTATAGTTCTTATTATCAAAAATTTAGTAAAAAAAAACAAAACAAAACTGGATAGGAAAATTAGCAGAATAACTAGTTTTGTCCCATGCTCTAAGGTATTAGTTTAAAATTACCAAATTTTACCACATTAACCAAATTTTATCACTACTTATAAATCTACATTTTATTGTTAATTTTACCATAATCATAACTAAAGCAATCCGGTAAAAGTTTCCGAGCTTGGTGCTCCTCCTATTGAGCCAAAAGCATGTTACATTTTACCATATTTTGAGAGCTTCTGTTACTTCTGGCTCAATGCAATATTCAAAATAGCTGCATTGAAAGTCGTCTTCACGCTAAGTGTGCAAAATTCTCATGTTTTCATATAAAAACAGACGTTCAGGTCTCATTATACCGGCAAGTGCTTTTTTGTCACGTAAAATATCATTTTACTAAATTTTAACGAAATGGTAGTTGTTTTTCTTTTACAACTATTTATATAGTAAGTTGTATAATAAGTTGTATAATACTATACATATTAATATTATTAATATATTAATATTATTAATATATCAGTATATAAATTTTCAAATCGAGTGTTTACATACACTTTAAGACGTAGTTAAGTCTAAAGACCAATAATTGAGAAAGTTACACCAAACTTACGCGCATTCATACCATTTGATAACTGTATAAGAAAACTTCAATTTCGGCATAATTTCGATGTCGATAGAATATTATTTTTAATCAAGAATAAAATGACACGAATTTGTCAATGTTTTTCAAGAAAGTACAGAAATAAAAGCTCACAATTTCAAAATGTATCTTCGTTTCAAAATGTATAATAAGGCTTATAATATTTTGAATTTTAAATATATGTTAACTGTATTTAAATTTATAATGTTTAACTTATATCCTCTTCTCGGGCTTTCGTATGTTAAAGTGAAAATTATACCCCTATCCTCTCAATTGTCTTTTTGTGTGTCGAAAACTAAAAAAATTTAATTCTTTTATAAATAATTAAATAATATTTATTTACTAACATTTAAAAAATAAGAAAATTGTTATTTTAAAGCTTAACATGTTTAAATATTTTATGTTTTTTTAAGCGTAAATTATGTTTAGATATTGATAAGCATGTTTCAAAAATAAAGTTACTTATAATAAAAGTTTAAATCTATTTCATGCAAATGAATATAATACTTGGCAAAGTTCATTAAGTTAACAGTCATAACTAGCTTTGACTTTTATGTTTTCAATCTATTTACTCATTGGCGAAAAAAAATTGGATTTCGGAGAAAAACAGATGTATAACTTATAACGGTCAAATAAGTCGATATCATATGGTTCCCTTTGAAGAGTGGGCTCGCCTTGAATTCTCGGATGACTCTCGTATAATCATTTTTTCGCGAATAAGTTGTTAAACATTCATTGCAATAAGACTAGTGTTATGAATTTTGTATGAATGTCTGTAACAGAAGGAATGAGCAATTGCATTGCCTCTTTCTTCTTATATACACACATACAGAAGAATATATAAGGCGTTTGGTTTCTAAACTAGTTCTATCCATTTATAGAAATTTTTCAAAGATATAAGAATTGTTCTGGTTTTCGGAAGAATCTAAGGACATTATTGTTTTTAAGTATTCGCTTCATGAAAAATATAATGCCTCCTTTGTAAACTTAGTTTTTTTACGAAGTAAACATTTTACCACGTATTATAGTATTTATCGTTTATGGCATCCATGAAGTAAAGTCAACCATTAATAATGAAAAGCGTCAAATTGTTGCAAATTGCATGTGTTAGAATCTCCTTGGAACATGTTTTAGAATCCCCTTGCCGCGATACTAACATTAGAAGGTTTCTTTTTTATACAACGCAAATTCGGTTTAGTCTTCCACGAATTCTAGTTTGACCCAATGCTTGATCTATAAATTCACCTCTCTTCAGGGTTGGGTTCAAAATTACAAGGGTACGTGGTGGAACATTTATAGTCGCAAACTCAGGATTGAACTCAAAAATTTCTAAAGAAGCACTTTTGTAAAAATTTTGGTAATATTAATGCTAAAATATTGTTTTATAATATGTGATAAAATTTAGTAACTCTGGCCAAATTTGGCAATCTTATCATGATACCTTAGAGCATGGCATAAAGACATTTTATTCAGTTAAATTTACTTCTCAGTTTTGCATTTTTTAACTATATGTGTGGTAATAAGAACTATAATTTTCAAAACCAGAATATCCCGTAAACCGCTAATATATTAACGGAAAAATTACCAAATATATGGTTTAAATTCCGTATTGTTTGGTTTTACGAACCAGGATTTTTTATTTTCTTTATTTGTTTAAATGGAATTGTCAATACCGTGCAATAGTGTCGTTTTTACAGAATTATTGTTTTCATTGTGTGCAAACAATATTTTAATAATAATTATTTGTATTAACTTCTTTTATGCTAATTGGTTCAGTAGATTGTAAATAATTTATTATAAAGATTCAAATTAAAATACTACTCTACTAGTTAGTCGTAAATAATAGACGCCAACGATTAATTGTATTCTGGAGTTTTCAATTGTTTGCTAAATTATAGAACTTCTGCTTTTAAACCTGTTCATTTCAACTATTTACGTGCAACCAATAAGGCATGAATGAAATGAATAACGGAACAAAGCTAACTTCAAACTTGTCGAAAGTGTTGCATAGATAATTTGCTAGAATACACAAAGATTTACATACAGTTGGATGAGTTGTAGTCCATTTTGAATCCATGAAATTTGTTTGGTTGTTAAACAGGAATTTCTTCCACTATAATAATTTAAATGCATTGAAAATAAATACTTTCTCTAATGTAACTCACTTTAAAAGCTATTTACAAAACTAAGGGAATATTGTTATGTCAGAAAATTGGATATCACGTGTTTACACAGTTAGTTCCTATAGTATTTTTTTTAACTTTTGGGAATTTGAAACTGTCTTAAAATATAGAATTATACTCATTCTTATTTATAAAAATTCTCATCTTTAAATACTCGGTAATTCTTGAGCTTTATTTTGAAATTTCTGAAATTTTTTTAAATTACTACATTCTGTCACTAAATTAGGAATTTTAGACGAAATCTTTGTGAAATATTTTGTGATAAAAAGTATCAAGTAACTGACAAAACTGCTCTCTCTCTCTCTCTCTCTTATTGTCTGAGTAGACTCGGGAAATAAACTAATATTTTACTTTTAAAATTTAAATTCGTTTGCTCTGAATTAAGATGGGATGGTACAGAGGTTAGGGGAATAGTTTGCCAGGAAAATCCCCTTGGTCATATTTCTAGCAACGGTTGATTGCTCATGCATTCAAATTCCCTTTTTAGTATTTCTAACTAAATTTTTTAATTTATATATTGCAATAAGCCTAATGTTCGGATAAAGTTTTAATCTCGAAACAAATAAAGATTCTAATTTTCTAAATTAGACAAAATGATGGACTAGACTAAATTGGACGCTTGAAGCATTTCCCAAAAAAAGATTTCATCGAAAACAAAGAAAATTTAATGTGTTTTGATTAACCATTTTTGGCAGTTTATATATTTACATTCTTAAATTTTATTTGTTTATATGAGTTTCAATTGGAAAAAAAACTTCTCATTGATTCGAATTACATAGTTTGTTTTAATTTTTAATAATATAAGGAATGGCTCAAAATTTATTCAAAATGTGAATTTTGCTCAATTTTACAATTGAACGATGCCAAATTATGGAAAAAAATATCAGTGGAACACCTAAATTTTTAGAATTTTTATTAAATGGGATACTACCCAAAAGAAAAATGTATTTTTTTTTAAGTCATACCATTTAGAAAATTGTTAATTCTCTTCTCTTTGAATGATCGGTAATAAAACTCATAGCTACCATCTTTTTAAAAGAGAAAACTCAAAGCTGTACCAGCAAAACTTAGTCACATTTCTAAAAAATAGCTTCTAAAAGAGAACGCATGTGCTAGCAAAACCGCGAAGAACATTTAAACGATATACTTTTCTATGCAAAACTACGGCAAACAACGTTAATGAGCACAAAAATATATAACAAAGCAGACAGCTGTTTCGGATGCTCAAAGGGCAACCTTCATCAGTGCAACAACATGCTGTTGCACTAAAGAAGGTTGCCCTTTGAGCATCCGAAACAGCTGCCTGCTTTGTTATATATTTTTGTACTCTTTAACGTTGTTTGCCGTAGTTTTGTATTTTAGCACAAAGGTCGCCCACTTGTGTATTTACTTTTGTATTTATACTTTTCTATGCATAACGCTATACTATCTTCAAAGAATAATACTAAGTAACAAAATTCATTGTCATTGTAAAATTGACAAGATTCAAAATTTTGGGTTGGAAAAGGCCGAAATGTTTAAAGTGCTCTCAAAAGCACCATTTATCAATATCCACTAACACGTACAAGATTAAAGTTCCCCACATAACTATCGAAAAGAAATAAAAGGTGAGAAACAAAACAAAAATTCATGTTGACCAAGAGGAATGAAAGTGAACAAAAAAAGACAAAATAAGACAAGATACGTTTCCAATCAAAATGAAGGGCCGGTGAGGAAGATAATTGACATTCTCTCCACCCCTTCACATCAACTTGTCGTCATGCTAATGAATCTTGTATCGTTCCAATGAATGCATATTCCCTTGCGTATGACACCCGTTCTTCACCATCGTTTCGTTTTAAACTTTGCGCGCTATCTATTTACTTTTAACCTTGAAGTGTTGGTTTGTCTTGATAAGGAGCCCCTATTGTTGAAGGCTCGAATAGTGTTAACTTTTCTATCTTAAATATTCAAGCTCATTAATGATTTATTTCCATTGACAAGTTTTATTGTTTGCATTGTAAAGCAATGAAATATTCACAATTTATGACTATAAGACTAATATTTCTGCAACAAGAACTTTTTGCGTATATTTTCAGACGCTCTACATGAGGTTTAAACTTTTAAAAAAAGATTTCAAATAACATTTTTGTTTTTACTCCTCTAGTAATTAATTTATTACTGATGTAATTAATTTATTTAATGTTAATTTATTTCCCTAAAACTACTGAATGAAACAAACTCAAATGCTTTATAGTGTTCAGAATATTTCTCAATCATGTGACTTTTCTGCTTTCATTCTGATGTTTCTTTGTAAAAACATAATGGGTCTATTAGCATGATTTTGGTTTATTTTCAACAGCGATCATATTGTTTTTAAATTATCATCAATTAAAAAATGAAAAGAATTATAAATATTGAAATGAATTAATACATACTAGTATAAGACTGAAAAATGGTAAGAAATGTCATTAAAATTTACGAGCAGCAAACCTTTCAAAAGTTAAAATAAAAGTATTAAAACAAATATGAATTAAACTATAAAAAGTGAAATTAAGTGGAAAAATAGAAATTATGTCAGTTAAGCTGAAATTAATTTTTAAATATGCTTTAAAGAAAATCCGAACCGTCGCCTTCGCAATTAATAAAACAAATGGCATTTCAGTTAGCGTAAACCTCGCTACAAGGCTTTAAAACAAATAAAAGAATAGTCATTAGTGGTCACAGTTACGTCAAAAGTTTCGAGCTCAAATATCTACATTTTTAATTCCCCCACTGTAAACCTAGTCAGAGAAATGGATTATTGGAGTTTTTGATTAATCCTCTTTGTACGCCATTACCTCGTAATCTTTAATTTTTAAACCATCTTTAAATATAGCCATCGCGACAAAGAGCTCTGGGATTTTTTTTTTTATCACTATTGATCTCTAAATGTGTCCCGACGCTTCAGCGTAAATATGTAGATTTAAAAAGCCGCGAGCAAATGACATACGGAATAAATCATTGTAAATTTTAATCATTGTTCTGCTCAGTTCTAACTACAATTCATTGATTTCAAACTTCGTAGTTTCATCAATTTGTGCAAGAGTATTTTTAAGATTAATCAACGTTAAATATCCCATTGGTTTTGATTATTTTTAGATAAACAATTGTGATCCACGTTAAATATTTTTCAAATGTGACAGGTGGGGAATTCTAGCGGAAGAGTTCACTTTGTAATAGGTGGGGAAAATTAATGCGGGAAACTTATGAGCGGATTTTTTTCTGGCAAATGTTAAAACAATATTTTCTACCCGACTTACCGTTTGTTTTTCTCTCCGACTTTCTTTGCCTTTTTTCCTACGTCGTTGTAATAAACTCTACCGGTTCGCTTTACCCTCACTTTGCCAACAACAACTCAAGATGAAAGGCATATATTCCAGCTATTGTGATTATTTTTGAGCATAATAAATAAATATAATATACGATAATTATTATTATTCCAATTGTTTATATGATTAAGGAATCGAATTAATACGTCAGATTTCCCATTTATTATCATTGAACTTTTAGCAATGAATTCAAATCATGAAAAGATTGCTGTCAAAATACATTCCTTAATATAAAGCAACGTTCAAGCAATGCTCAACAACGTATAACGAATTGATGAAACAATTTTTATAATTCTTAGGAGGATTCAGGATGCGAGATTACGAAACAATAAACATGCCTTAGCAATTCAACAAGGTCCTTCCTTTTGGCCGTGGACTGTTCCATATCTTGTGTAGGTGGAGAAAGGTAGGAGATGAACGTCTGAAATTTTTCCTAAAACTAATGCAGCAAACATAAAGCTTTTTCGGTTTCAAAATTCAGAAATCAAAAACAAAACACTATTTTCTATTTTCAAAAACAAAATGCTTTTAAGACCATCTCGACTCTTCGAGTTGGTTGCAATTAAGACATTTTCATTTTATATTACAATATTCAGTCATTTTTATTTTATATTACAATATTCAGTCATTTTCATTTTATATTACAATATTACTAAAATAGGAATAAATTCCATTTTTATTTATTTTAATAATATTTTTGTTCACATGATAACGATTGGCATAAAATATATGTGTACTGAATACTGACATTTATCGTCAAAATATCAGTACATGGAAATTTTGTGCAAGAGTAAACCAGGAATTGGCTCTTAAGCTTAGAATTAAAATCAATCAAGAAAAATGTTATTCGCGTGTAACTTATTTCGACGACCCTTTTTTCAAAATGAAAATAAAGTGTAGAAAATACCGGACAGCGATGCTATATTCAAACAACAGTAAAATTCTAAATTTTAATGCCTGATAATGATATCGAAAAAATCACTTCTTATGATTGATAGATTACATTTGAAGGACTAGTGCTGCGCGTTTGCTGATTTGAATCATTGTGTTTGCTAGTACTGACAGACGTATGCAAGCTTGTGTGCTCAAACAATGATCGAACTTCCCTTGCTAAATGGAATAACAGATTATACAAGATGGAAAATGGTATCACAAAGTTTTATTTTAGAATTACCGTGGAATTCAAACCGGCTACCTCCATACTAATGTAGATCTTATCAATGCCTTTCTTTAACTAGCGCTGTCTGTTTTCCAACGTGACTAGCCCTCATCAATCGCATTTTGTCAAGAGCTTATGCAAAATTAACATAGCTTTCCAACAGCGCATCTGGTAAAAGCGTCATTCACTCCGCTTGTGGTGAGTTGGAGTTGTGAGTTCAGCTAACTATACAACCGGCGTTTATGCGCAGTAATGTGCTCGTTAAATCTTTCATGATTGAAAATCCCCTCGCTGCTTGTGCAAGAAGTGTGGAAGTTAAAGGAAAGGGATTTGGTTCGGTTGTTTTAAAAATAAAAAACCCATGATCACATGTCTAGGTTATAGCTGGTTCAGTGAAATGTGTAATGTGTAACAATAAGAGAATACTTGGTTATACGTGTATGCGTGACAAATAAGTAAATAAATACTTTTAATAATAAGGTTTATTTTTCATTTAAATGTTTTACATGGGCCATCCTGGCCCAGTGAATTCCAACACATTTTGATGCTACAAGATATTTTGCTTTTTTCAGTTGTAACTTTGTATAAAAAAAACTTATTAAAATTATTTACTGTTCCGTGTGTATCGATTTAAATATAGCGTAAGAAATATAGCGTAAATACATAGAAAAAGCTTTATTTGCAAAAAAAAAAAAAAACCTTTATTCTTATATATTGTGAATATGCACTCGAGCAACAGCTAGTTTTCGGCCAATAAGGGCTTTGGAGGTTACGATTCCTCAATTTCGAAACCCTCGCATCAGGATGTTGATAGTTGGGTAATTATTTCGCACCAGCAATCTTTGATTTCCGATCACCAGCAAACTATTCATCTAAAACTGGATAGGCTTCAAGCCGCAACCGAGTATGAAACTCAAGCCTTTCTCAAAGTCATCTCACTGCCTTAAAATTCTGCAATCAGCATTTTTTACAAGATAGTTTAAATATGAAACATTTCCCTATTTTTTTAAAATTTTTAATAAACATCTGTGAGTAATTTCTACGAATTTTTTCGCATTATTCAAATTGGTTTCTATTGGTTTAAAACTCTTGTAAATTTAAATTTTAATAATCTTAAATCAAATGCGTACTTTAAAATTGCTTACTTAAAACCACCAATTGAATAATTAATAAAATATAGAATTTCTAAGAGTATTGTAATGAACTTTTTCTCTTTATAATGCAACCCGTTTATTTTCAATTTTATTCGAAAGATGTAGGGCAGTTGAGAGGCATTCTATTTTTTTTTATATATATATTACCGTCGTTGACTAGCAGATCCAATTTTTGGTTTACGACAACTGCTTTTCAATTCCGTTCCCTTGTAGTTTTAAACCCAATCCAGAAGACAAGGGAAGTCCTGAATACAAGATTAGGGACTAACTAGTTTCGTGGAGAGCTCTTCGATGGAACTAATCCCTCCTTTGCGTTGCATGGAGAGTAAAACCACGAACACTTCCTACGGTTTAATTGACAAGGGGCAAGGGGACTCTAGCCCTTGATCCGTATACCATCTAAGATATTTTACATCGACACTGTGTTCAATGCGAGCTGTGTTCGGAATTCGTATAGATCAGACATCGCTGGGATTCGAACACGGTTTACCTCATCAAAAGGTGGACGCTCTATCTCCTGAGCCACCACGACTCAAGGGTACTCTATTGGTGAAAATGATTTAAGTGTAAGACAACATAAATTAAACACAAATAGAAAATGTAGATTCCAAGATGGCGACGGAAGAGGCCTCTTAAACATCATACATTGTTTTTTTTATCTAACATTTTAAATTTTTGTGGTGATAAAATACACCATGTAGCATAACACTTAAGCTTTTCTTCTTCAACAGTAATAATAAATGTTTTCCAGAAGCCACAAATTTCAGAAACATAATAACGTAACATACTTTATATTCCATCCCGCATGAAAGATATTGAACTCGAGCTAATTTACCTTCTCAGAAGCATACATCTTTCTTACAACAAGTATATAAAAAAAATTATTTACGGAAGAAGAGAAAATAAAAGAGGAAGTCTTATTTTCTTCTGACTATCCCACATTCCTCTTCTTAATTTAATCGTTTCCAATGATTCCGCAGGGACAACAGCACTTAAATGAATGAGGTATCTAAAGTGCTTTATATTGTTTTACACTGCGTAATGTAATTTTATATCGAGTCATGAAAGTAATCTAATTAAGATAAAAGATTTTACTCGACCAAAGTAGGCACTCAAACATAAAGTTGACCTTATTTCAAAAATTGTTCATATATATCAGCGAAACTTGATCGAAGTTGTTATTTTACCTATATGTCTAAAATATAATACATGAATATGAATGATATTTTTTAATATTTTTATTTATATTTGCATCAAAAAACTGTGAAATAAGCTGGAAAATATTTTAAAAGAAGTTGTGTATCCTTTTCAAGCCGATTATTAACTTATTGGGTTGTTAATAAAGTAATTTTCTGACAGAAATTATTATCACTGATAACCACATTTTTTACCCTGATAATCACCATCATACATATAATCACCATCATACTTAAAATATTTTATACCATAATAGATTATACCAAATGTTGCCCTATATACTAGACGCTGTACGACAGGAGGGTGGGTATAAAAGTGGGGGCAATTTCTTTGTCAAAACTTTCATAATTAGTATTGGGAGGGCAAGATAGTAAATTTGGTTTTTTTAGTATAACATGAAACTGTATCCTTTCTAACAAAAAAAAATCTTGAATCAGATTAGTGAAATATCTTTCATTCTGTTTGACAACTTTTGCCATATTTCTTGTAACTGCTTGATCAAGTGCTCATAAAAACTCTGGTCTTTATCAGCAAAAAAAAAAGTTTAAAAAAAAGAAAACTCAACTAATAGCTATTTGAGTACATTGTTATCACTAAAGATTTTACCATTTAAAAGGCTCTGTAAGCTTTTCAATAAATAATGATAATCCAATGATGTAAGATCGGAAATATATGGAGGAATCGTAGTTCGCAAACAAGCATGTTCAACCATGACGATATGAGGCTTTATAGACTTTATGGTCGAAATTATTGAAGTTTATGTTGTTTTTTAGAAGCGATGTTTTATCCTCCATATAGCTCCAAACTTGATCCAACGTGTTATCCTTTATTTTGAAGTTTACAAAACTTTTTAAATGGTAAAAAGTTTCAGTATTAATGACATTTGGTAGAGGTTTTTATTAATAAAAAGCAGAAGTTACCTCAGCACGGAATCATAAAGTTACCAGAAAAAATGGTCATTGAACGAAATAGAAGATATTTAGATGATTAAAGTGAGTTTTTTTTACAGTAAAAATAAATAATCCATATTATACACTTTAAAAATGAAAATTTCTTTTACACGAACCCAATAATTTACTTCAAATTTCACTATCACTGCTCTATATTTTAGATAAAATTGACCACCTCCAGCGATCAACCAATCCAGGAAACAATCAAGACAATATGTAAGTATAAACTCATAATGCACACGTCATAGTAATGTGACACCCGTTTTCTCTAAATACTGATAAAATTCTGAAGAAAAAAAATCTTCGCAACATTGTTTCTGAAGTAGCACATTATTTTTTCCTTTTTCTATAAATTATTTTCAATGAAAACAATATTTTTTTCAATAAAAATTTAACGGAATATTGTTAATTATTTTAATTCCTTGCAATTTATTTCTGCATCAATTACGCCTTACAAAGTGTACTGTAAAAACATTTCGTGCATCTTCATAACTAAAAAGGGTTGCAACAAACTTTACACCAAACGTGCTGCTCTGAAACACCAGTAATGTTCTTTAATCATATTTTGTTATTCACTAATACGAATATTGAGTATTTTTAACTGCAGTAAGATAAGATTGTCCTTAGAAACAGTAATGTTATTTTAAGGAGGCAGTATAAAGTTAGAACCATTAATTTACGATGCATACATACACTAGTTCTTCCAATAAAACTTGATAGTAAATTAAACATACTCTCAGCACAGAAGAATTTTAAGACAAATTTGAACTAGGCTTAACTGACTAGAAGCGGATAGTTATAGATGTATTTAATGGAGACTACAGAGTCTTAAAAATAAAAATATATAAATTTCCTTATTACATAACTAAAAACATACTCATATTTTGAGAGGGCAAACTATAGTTTCAGTTAAAGAATAGTAGCATTTAAAAAATCAACAAACAATTCGCCATCTCGTAATTGATTGTAAGCAATTACAAACAAATTCCAAAGTGCGACAGTATTTAAGGAAAGGATTTTAAGGAAAGTAAAAGTATTTAACAAATAATGCAATTAGACACCTTTTGCATTTTAAGTGTATAAATCTTTTATGCATTGTTTAAACTGTATATGGGCGCTAAATTTGGTGTTTACTTTTAAAAAAGTATTTCTTGACTAAATTTTTCTTGTTGTTCAACAACAAATTCCGAAAAATATTATTACACCACAGATTTTTCAATGCACATTATCAAGGATGTTATGTAAGTCATTAAGTTTTTTAATTATTTAAAATACGGTTTTTGCTTTTATTCGAATGACAAAACAAGCCAATAAATTATTACAATAACAGTTTGTTTACGAGGGAAGTAATTTAAAACCGTCATCATCTGATGTGAAAATTGAACGAAAATGCATCTATGGAAAAGGGTGATTTTTATCTTTTGTGAAAGAAATCGAATGAAACAACTAATATATTAAAAGGGATAATTAACATCATTACGGAACTGTTAAATGTATGTAAAATAGCAAGAAATAAGAATGTCTCTAAATTCATTACAGAGCACTAGGATATATTGTTCTTAACCTATCTTTTCTTCTTGGAACAATACAAGCATTGAAAATAAGCAGGTTACCAATTTAAATTCGATCACGAACAATATATGTCTGCAACAATAAAATGCAATTACTGATTTCAGTAAACAATTTAAAACAATTAAAATGATATCATTTAAAAATAAAAGCAGTTACCGAATAGATTAAATACATTTCCTCAAACATTTATCATCAAAGATTCTCTTCTGTAATATTCCACTTTAGTATTTTTCTGCATTTTTCTCGAAACAAGATGAACATAAATTTTCATTAAACTATCAGCAATAAACATGTGATTAACATTATATCACATTATGAAATGTAATTATTCTTTTGAAAAGACTAAATGAAGCAATTTAAATCATATCATACAAAAGAATAACAAGATTTAAATATAGGTATTCTTCAAACATTATTTTAATATTTTTAAATAATATAATTAAATTTACTGATTTCAAATAGAAAACTAAAAACCGAATGAAATTATCTCTTTATATATTTCTCTTATTTAGCACCATATACTCAAGTATTGCTCTATCAATTGGCAACTCTTTCATTTTTACTGATTTTATTAGGTCGTCTTAAGTTATATTTTGAGAAGTGTTAAAAAATGAATCATACGTTAAATATTTATTTAGATCCAATGTGTTAGGTTCTTTTAAGTAATAATTTAAGAAGTTTAAACAGTTACCTTCACGTTTAGTATTTATTTAGAATAATTTTGTATTTTTATTGGAATAAAAACTTAGTTACGAAGTAATTATTTATCGATAGATAGATAGATATGAATAATAACAACGCGTCATTAAAATAAGTTTTTTTTATCTTATCTCAAGTCAGAGATGAAAATAAATATTTTAATATTCTGCTACCTGCTATGCTGTAATGTCCCAAACTCATACTTGCGGAGGTTTGTGCAGCTTCTTAGTCAAAATTAAAATTCATACTAAAAAATACATAAAGAAATTAGACAATCTCTTGAAAACAATTGAAATTGAAATCAAAGTACTACATTCAGAACAAAGTTGCGGAATAGCTAGACAGAGAAAATATTTGATTAATATATTTAATTATTTAAGGTGTTATAATTGGATGGAGGGTTAAAGAATTAGAATATTTTAATATAACTGTACTATGTGTATTTGGCTTGGTTATCATTAAAATTTATTCATTGCGCATAATAATTTTTAAAGGTGGTGCAGCTGATAGCCAAGGGCAGTTAATAATGTAAAAATAAGTGAACAAACATAAAAATATTGTTCAAACATTTAGTATGAAATCTTTATTTTATTTTTACATATTTTTTCTTGTAATTTTTAAGAGTAAGAAAACTGCTTCAAATATGTGATTTGTAATAAATGAGTTGTTGTGATTTCAAAAAAAAAAGTGGAACAACTTAAATTATATAAAATTATATGTTACAATATAAATTAAAACTATCACCCCAAAGAGTTTTTATCAAGCATTTCCAATTTTTTTTCTCTGGGAAATAAAAAAAAAACAAATGTACGGAATCAAATGCATCATACTTTTAAGTATGGATTTCCCTTTCCAACACATTCAAACTTTAATAATCCAATAATTATTAGCCGATAATTTAAACACTGCAACAGTTTTTCTTATACTTTTATTAATGATATTTTGCTACATATCTACATTTCGTAATATTTTTCATATCTCACTGTATTTTTTCACACTTTAACAATGTAATACTGATATCAGCAATTAATTTTCACGCTACAATAATTTCTATTGATCTATCTGCTTTAAACAAGCTGATTGTACGCATATATACAATATGGACTTATAACGGAAATTTTCGTTAAAACTTTCATCTTTTTTAATATTTTCGTAATATTTCCCATTGGTTAGATACATTTATAAGTCTCCTAAATTTGTTCTACAGAGCTTTATAATATATTTAAAATCCCTTGAGTAATTTAAGAGCGAGCACACTTATGAAAATTAGAGTGTAATATCCTATCCTTCTTTTCTCGCAAAAAGTGAGGAAAGAAAGATTTTATAGCTACGTCAAAAGAGATAAAATGGAGTTGATGTTTGAAAGATTCCATCACATTTGGTGCAGTAAATGATTTATTAATGCTTTTTTTCAAACTCTTGTCACCCTTTTTCCTTAATAAGAAGCTTTAAATAGTTAATATTCCTATAAATCCTATTTTTTTAAGAAAACCTTCACAAAATATACACTCACAATTTAATAATTAGTAATTTTGAGTGTTAAGGAGAGTTTTTCATACTTTTTTTGAAACTTTAATTAACATAAAATGTCTCAATTTTCCTTTAGTACTTACTGTATAAAATTAATTATAATATATTCATATCAATATTTCTTTTACCATTCATTTCATTCGATAACTACCGATTATAATTTATATATCAAATATCGTGTTTTATTAGCTTTTAAAACACTTTACACATTTCTTTTAAAAATGTTTTATAGTTATAGTAAACGATTTAATCTTCCACACAATTATTTTTTTTATATATTTTGCCACCCTCTTTCCTTAATAAGAAGCTTTAAATACGTTATGTGCTCATAAAGCCTATTTTTTAAAGAAAACCAGCACCAAATGTACACGCATGGCTTAAAATATAATTTTGAATGGTTAGCCTATTTTTTTTCAAATTTAAATTAGCATAAAATGCCGTAATTTTTTTTTAATACAACTGGTTCGCGCTGTATAAACTTTATTATAATATATTAATATCAATGTTTCTTTTACTATTCCTTTACTTTGTAAGTACAGATTAATGGGATTTGTAAATCAAATAATGTGTGTTCTTAGCTTTATAAACACCGTACGCATTTCTTTTAAAAGTATTTCATAGATATAGCAAACGGCTTAATCTCCCGTGCAAAGATAAAGACTATGAAAGAGAAAAAGCAAAACCGTTCAGTTAGTTCAACAGCGACAAATCATAGCGTAACCTAGAAATCAATTAATTCTCAGATGCGTGTTTCACCGGTTTAATATCGTGAAAACAGCTGGTGTAGTTATTGGCTTGCAAGCTACCTTAGCGATACAGCAACGCCTTTATTTATTGACAATTTTATCATGACGTTACATTCTTATGTACTTTGATACTGTTGCAAAAAGTGAACTAGCAATATTAAAAACCATATTTATAGCTCTTGATATAAACATAAAACTCGTTTGATCTCCGTACTTGTCAAAATAGTTTTCTGAAAAATCAATAAAATTAAAAACAAAGTAGGCACTTTTTTCCTTTAAATTTTCTTTTTCTCACTACACTTGGGGGGGGGGGAATTCTGATAAAGTTTACTTACTGTATTTTAATAAATTTTCTTGTGTTAAAAAACCATAAATCTAGTTAAATAACCAACCTAGACGCTATTTAAACTATTAATTTGATAATTTTTCCGTCTTAGTAATAGTTTACCCGAAATTGTGGCTTTCAAATTTATACTTCTTATTTTGATTTTATTTTATTTTAATTTAAAGAGAAAACCTATACAACATATAAAATTCAATTACAGTGGTGTATAGAAGGGGAAAAAACGTCATTCTTAACAATAAATAATTTGAATATAATTTTTTAAAAGCAGAAAAAGACATATTAAAATTTTAAAAATTCTTTAAAAAATATTATTAAATCTGTATAAAAATAATTTTTGTGTAGTTGTATTTACAAAGTCAGTTTATATATATTATTTCGTAGTGTATATTGTGACTATGTAGAGAAAATTGAATAAGAATTAAAATATCAGAACAATCAATTGTATTATTAAGAATTTTATAAAAAAAAAATTAACAAGACAAATCGCTACGAAATTTCAATGAAGAAACATCATATTATTTTTTATGATTATTACCATAAGTTTAGTAAAATAAACTAAACTGAAAAGTAAATTTGAGCAAAAAAGTGAATTTTATGCTCTCCTCCAAGTTTTTATGATACAATTATCGAATTTTACCATAATTACCAAATTTTATCAATTTCAATTACTTACAGAACTCTATTGATTGTTATTTTTACCAAAATAGTTGTCAAAATGCATAGGTAAGAATTACCGAGCTTTTTGGTGATTATCTGCAAACATAAAAACATAGAAAATTGTTTATTTAAAAAAGTAATTTCAGAAGATTTGTAAAATGGATTTAAATTCTGGGATATTTACATTGTGAACAATGTAACTATACGTGATCGCAATGTAATTTATAATTATTATGTGCTTTAATTTTATCCAAAATGATTACGATTTTCATTTAATTTCTTACCGTCATGTTGTATGACATGCAAGTCATTTGCAATATTGAGGAAAATAATGCTTGATGAGGTAACACATGATTATATTAAATTAATCATAAAAACTTACAAAAATTATTAAAAAAATATTTTTAAAAAAATATTTAATTCCAAATTATTTAAAAAAATTTAAATTATTAAAGAATTATCAAAAAATTATTTTGTTAATTTATTTCACTGGTTATTTTTTTCCAATAAAGTTAACAGCTAAAAAATTTTAAATATTAAATCAAATGCAAACTTTAACCATAAACAAAATACATTATAAATTATTAATGCATTCTAAAAGAGGATTCTCAGAACTCAATAATTGTTTTCTTTTTTTCGATTCTGATGAAGTTATTTTTGGGGGATTTCTCCAAGGTAAAGTTTTGATTAATAGAAAAAGTAACTGTATTAGTTTTTATGAGGATAAAGTTTCATTAAATTCAGACCTATTTTGAGAAAAGGAAAGAATTAGAAACTATGACATCGCACGTTTTTGTTTTAATAAAGAGGTACTTAAAATCATAGATTGTTTACATATTTGTAGTTATATTTTTCATCATAAGAACTGTTGATTTAATCTTTAATCTTTTAATCTTATGCTCACATATATAATCAAAAGAAATATTCACAACATGAAAAATAAAACTTTAAATATAATTTTCAACATGTAGTTTGTCTCTGATCAACCTAACATTTGACGGTGAGGGACGATGTCTTATTAATGATGTCACGTATAAATCAAGTCGCATCCTTTTTCAAAATGTTGAAAAAAAAATGTGACATAATTTAAGGACATATATCATTAATTAAACATCATGAAAATTATTTTCAGATTAAAATAATCATAATCCTTAAATTTCCGAATCATTCCCACTTTTGCCTATTGCTGCTACACGTAACATAGAAGAGCGTAGTATACTATATTTCACAAAGATTATTATTCTAAATCTATTTAAAATTAACACTAACATACGAAATATATATGCTCATATTTATTGAAAGAATTTGTATTTCGAATTGTTTCGATTCTCCATCTGGAAAAGCCAATTTAATCAAGTTCTTTTTGATAACGTCAAGAATAATAATATCCGACAGCATACACGCTTAATGATGCCTAATTAAAATTATTACCAGCTTAAACTAATTGCAAAACTTTTAAAATACTGAGTTCATTTACACTTTCTTTAATAGCAAGCGGGCTATAGAGAAATAGGTGAATAATAAAATCAAACTAAAGTATCTACGCATTCGAAGCGTGCTTCGTTCATTCGAAATACTGAATTCACGTTTTGCAGGAATAATCTCTCTGCTAATTAGGACCTCTTCGAAATACCGAGAGTTAAGCCTCTTTCATTTAATTTAAGTTGAAAAAGCGCCTCGTTAATTGATTGTCCTTTGAATTTGTTACAATGTAGAGCAGGGATTATAACTCTTATGAAGGTAGTAATTCTGTGTCAATTTATCACGCTTTGTCATCTTTTCATCCGGCAGAATGAAAGCAAAAGGTAACATCTCGATACTAATTAGTTATTTACAAATTACATTTTAGAAGCGCAAGAAATTTGTTAGAAACGTGTTATTAATTTTCATGTAAGTCATGAAACGTTTTATATGAGTTACGCTACAAAGCAAAGTGTTTACATAAGTTTACTTTTAAACTACGCCGTCTCTATTTGTGCGAACATCGTAGTTTCATAAACTAAACGCTTGCTTTGTTTTCATTTCAAATGCTTTTTCTTTGGTTGCTCATTTTGAATATTAAGTCTAATGTAAACAACTAATGAATTCATGTACTCACAATTTGACAATTAGTAAACAAAATAACAAAATAATCTTCTGCCGCTTGCATTGTTTGTTCCATATCGACCACCCTAAATAATAAATAATGTTAAAAAATTATTCAATTATATTCCCAAATTAATAATTTAAGAAAAGAAAAATAATAAACGCTAGCAAAATATAACGAATCATTAGTGTAGAAGTCCTAACTGAGAGCATAATCAACTATTTGTGTACAGCAAATGTGAGAGTTGAAAGACCGACATATTAGAAAAAGTGTGATTCTCCTCAGGCAATATAACTGATTTTTACTTATTTCAGTTCGCTATTCTCATTATCTTTTCATAAGATTTCATTATCATTATTATTTATGCAATAATAAAATATTAATACAATAATGCAATAATTCCCCACATAAATAATTATTTGCGACAACTAAAATAAGTAATTTTTTAGTTTATTTTTCAACAGGATTCTAAAAATTTAAACTCAGAACGCTGAACATTTTTTATATTAAATAAAATTAACGTTTTATATTTAATAAGCGAATAAATAAATTAAATTTAAAAATAATACCAACATGGACATTCTATATATTTTATAAGTGAATAGCATGCTCTTCATCTAAATAGGTGTATTCTACATACGAAATCAACGTAAAAAAGTTTTTTCTCGAAATTGAGATAAAAATGTGTCAAGATAGCTCTGAAACAAATTTCGCTAAGTTTGTAAGTACTCAATAATGAGTAAATCCCATTTACTCATTATTGAGTAAAGTGACATGCGCAAAACAGCATGTATTCATTTTTGAGCAATTGCATAGTCTCAAAAGTAAAGCATAATGTACTCATTTTAATTGTGTGGCCATGGTTGGGTGATGATGTACTCATTTTAATTAATCTGATGTTTAAACGAGAGTAGGACAGACAGTAACATGGTTATTTCAATTGGACAGGTATTGTGAAATTTTTATTTTTGTTGTAGTTCAAAATGAGGGTTGTAAAATATGGTAACAGTTTTCAAATAATTGATACATCTCAAAAGATTTGTCACAAAAAAAGAAAAAAAGCAATGCTTAAAATGCACGTTACTGTTATTGTTGTTAAATAAACTGGTCTCAGCACAAAATGTGCCTTTTTAATGTTACTCAGCTGACCCAAATTTCTAATACCTACGTTACAATATACACGTTAAAAATAATATTACAATTTCACTTGTTAACTATATATTATAACTATATGTTTTAAATATGTTTTAGTTGGGAGCTGTTTTTATCTATCCTGATTTAGGTTATCTTAATTGTATATAAAAACAAAATCAGATATGAGTGTTAAGATTTATGTCTGACAATATCAAATCTCTTTTATTTTCTAAATTTATTAATTTTTTATCTCTTTTGAGATAAAATTCTCAAGTGAATGCTGACATGTTAATATTTCTATTCAAATATTTGAAAATATAACCTTCATCTTTCGTTTTTTTTCTCTCTAAAAATAGTTTTTTACAACAATAATAAGTAATCATTATTTAAAGTGTAAAAAAAAATATTAAAAACATCTCGACAAAAAATCACTCTTTTCAAACAATTTACAAACTCGTGAAAAAAACATAAATAAAACTGTCCATTTCATCACCTAAAATTTTCAACTCTGTTATTGCATTTCTTCGAGCATGAGATCTGCCCATATTCTACATTTAGCTACTATTCTTGAAATGGCATTTGATAATTCTAGAAATAAAATTTGAATTAAAATTTTCTTATCGTCTAGTATACCTAGTACATTGTTCTGCGCATCTACATATTGCAGTTTCAAGTTTATGTTTTTTTATAGGTTTTTCACAACAAAAGAAGCCCTTGAAATTCAGAAGCACTTGAAATTCAGAAGCACTTGAATTTCAGAAAAATAAGAAAGAAAAATAAAAGCTAGTGTTAAGTTCATAAACAAGAAGGACCTTTTCAGCAAGTCTGATTTTAACTCAGTTGTTGCATTTCTGTGGAATGCAGAGTGACATTTTTTACTACAAGTCTGACAGTTAATGATACCTTAACTAATTATAGAACGTTAAATTTTTATTTTATAAGTACGCAATTTTAAGTTTATGTAGTTTTGGTTCAGCAAAACAAGATGTAATGCTAAATTGAACACCCAAAACAGAAACGGCGCCGTTTAAGATTTTTCTTAATGTAGAGAGACACGCGTCAAGCAGCATTCATTTTCTTTAACCCGTTTTTTTAGATTGGAAATCTTCACCAACAGCGAGTTTCTTCATGCACCTCTAAAAAATTTCGGATCAAATTACGGTAAAAATTATCGGCACTCAGAAAACCGAAAATTTTTATGGTAAAATATATATATATATTTTACAAGAACATTCAACGAAAAAAAAAATCTGTTATACCGTAATTCTTATAGTAATTACCGCGAAGTTACTGAATCACTCTAATAATGCATAGAATAGCTCGTCTCTACCCACGTTACAGAACAGAAAGCACAAATATGACAAAAACTGCACAACGATATTGAAACCTGTACGCATCAGAGCAGCTGGTGGAAGAACAACACCCTACAACAATGACTATATATGGTTAATATACTTAAATTTCGTCGTCCAGTATCGCTGCTCCGTTATAGCACTAGTTATATAGTGTAGTCTTTTGCAAAATTATTCTGCTGTTTTTCAAGCTAAAAAGAATTTTTTAAACATTCTTTGTATTTTGAAAAAAAAATCCACACATGTATGTAAATAAATAAATTCGTCTGCTCCTATGAAATATGGATAAAACAGTCACCATAGTTTGATATACCTGAGTTAAGTATCTTAAAACATTAATGAAATTTTATAAGCCAACATTCATGTATTTTGCCCTTTGTTATAATTGTGAAATTATATTAGAATAGGAAATAATTAACAGGCCTCTAACTCTTATAAATCATTTAAATAAACCGCCATTTTAACAGATTATTGCCATTCTTTTTGGTTAAAGATGTAAACATCGAAAGGTAAAAATTGCAAAATAAATTGTAAAATGAGTGAAGAACATTTTAGTAATTTAGATCATGGCTTAAAAACCATTTATTTAGTTAAATTTACTTTTCAGTTTTGTATTTATTATCAAATGTATGGTAATAAGAACTATAATTTTGAAAATCAGAATTTTCGGTAAATCGTACCACATGAACAGAAAAATTAACAAATGAATGGTTTAAATACCGTATTTTTTGGATTTATAACTAGTATTGTATTTTTCTTTCCAAATAAATTACCAGAATTACTAAATAAATTGCTTAAATGACGGACATTTTGATTTGAAGTAACAGAATGATTGGGTTTTTTTTTACCTGAAATATTTTAATGAAAGATGTATGGTAATTTTGCTAGAATATTTTTTTCCGTGCATGAACAGCATCTATTGATTTAGCTCATTGTGTAACATAATATTTGCTATTCCATAACAAAACGTTATAGCACTAGTTATATATATTGCTGTCTTATAGGAATAAAGGTGGACAACGCACATAACTGACCATATTGCAAGCATTGGTCTCTAAATTGCAGAGCGTTAATCTAAACGATTCTCATAGATAATAACTCGATATTGCAAGAGGGCTTCCTATATAATAATTTTCATTTTACAATAGCGTATGTAGAAATATTACATGACCATTTATGTTAGCCTTAAGAGCAATGGAAGTTGCGAGCATTTTGGAAGTTGAAGTTGCATAGTTTATAAAGAGTTTTTTTGAACTATTATTACGAGAATTGAACTATTATTACCTGTACTATTGAACTATTATTGAACTATTTTGAACTATTATTACCCGATAATTGTGAGAAAATCTAATTATTGTGATGATATGAAGTTATTGTATTAAGTGTTTAATGTTACCAAAAGCCATACCTATGGTCTCGAAATTGTGTGACCATAAACTCCATGATTCCTTTCGCCAAGACTTTTGTTGAACTATTTTTTTAAAAAATTCAGTGATTGTAATAAGATGGATGTTACTTTAACCAGCATCGATAATACACATTGTTAAAAAATAAATAATAAAAAAAAAAATTGCTAGATATTGATCCTTCTGTTACATTGATACATAATATTGTGTGCATTTGCTGAAACATTATAAATTGTTAAATTTAATTAAGACAAACTTTCATAAGAAAAACTATTTGTTTTCTAAAAATCTTTATTTGGTCTTATTTTGTTTAACCTAAAAATTTGGAAAAAATGAGATAGTTAACAAGCCAGAGAGAAATTTTAAAAATTATTTCGTATATATTTATTAAACATTAGTAAATATATACGAAACTGATATTTATGAAACTGATCATATTGCAATTCGATAACAATTAAAGTTAAATACTTATCTTATTCAAAAAAACACTTACCTAATAGAAAATTTGTTCAAATTACTTTTTTTATCATTAAATATTAAATAAATATCAAATATTATTTAACAAGTCTTTCTATTAAGAAATAGGTTGGTCTTAATAATTCGATCATTGAAATAAAAAAAAAAATTATTTGAATGATTTAATTACATGCCTATGATAAAATTATATCAAAAAATAATTTTTACTTTATAAATAAATATTTTCGAAGCTATAAATTATTGAAAAACATCCTTATTGTTCAAAAAATTTCAAATTATCTTTGACAGTAATAAAAAAAATTATTTCCCTACTCTACAATCATTAATTTCTAAAATATTTTAATATAAAATTATTCTTTGTAATTGTGCGAATTTTTTTAATTTAAAAGAAATTAATTTCACGTATTTTAGGCATATTTAATTTTTGTAAGAAAATATTTATCAGTTATCAGTAATAAAAAAATAAGGTTATAAACAATTTTGAGTAAGACTTTTAAAAAAAGTTTTTAGGCAGATGTCACCTAAATTAGATTAATATCAAATGTTTTATTTTCTATTTCAAGCAGAATTCAGAATTATTTCAGCATTGGCAAGATTAAAATAAGGGGAAAATTATTAATTACGTATATAATTAATGTTTTCTTTGTTATGAATTACGAAAAATAAAATAATACTTTCTTAAAGCAAATAAATTACAAATATCTTCTATTATTCCCAAAGAAAAAAACAACAACAGCTGAATAAATGAGGTTTTATTTTCTTTGCTAGCGGGAAACATATTTCATTCAAACATTAATTATTCATTTCTCTTTGAGTTTACCGCTTACCTTTATACTATGAACGGTAGGTATCTTAATCATTATTATTTAAGATAAAAGATGAAATAATTTTTAATTAGCAGGCTTTTTTTTAAACTATGACAGCTCAATTTAAAACAATTTACTTAAATTTAGATTCCTCTACTGTTTCTTAAAAATTTTGAGCTCGCAATATTCTCATGGAAACATAACGAGCGAAACTTAATTAATTATTGAGGTGCCGATTAAAGCGTATAATATGTCATGCAAGGCAATCAATTTACAGTCATTGGTTCATAGCTTTTATTTTCTCGAATAAATTTATAATCATTCTAAGCTAGCTTATAGAAGTTTAAAAATAACGAACTCATTTTTTTAATTATTCTATTTCTAATAAGCTTTGGTGTCTAGGGACCATACATGTATTGCAATATATCAGTTAGAATATTAAATTTTGATTCCTCATTAAGTTACGAAGTAACAAATTTTATTGTATTTCTTTTTAACGGATATTAATTTAAATAGTAGGGGAGAGTGGAACAAAACTGGGTAGAAGGGTAAAATTGGGTACCTCTAATTTGACGAAATTAGTTTTGTTTCATAGAGGTAAAACATGTAGCATAATAAATAAATACAAAAAGAATAAAAAAAGAGAAAAGCGAAGAAAATTAATAAGTTTTATTTACTGCGCAAAACCTCCAGGTATGTAGAACTCACAAAATAAGTTCAAAATGTAGAGAAAACGTAAAAAATAATGAAAAGAAAAGAAGAAAATTATTAAAATAAAGTAAAACAAAATAACACAATAAAAATTCAATAAAAAATTCAATAAAAAATTCAATAAAAATCTGGATAAAGGAGAAAAATATAGAGATAATGTCTTCCTCAGCTCCCACGATTATATCGGCAAAAAGGAGTGCTTTCTAAAATTGAATCAATGTAGCCAAAGCAAAATATATCAATACAATATTATTGATATATTTTGATATACAGATTTGATATTTATAAATTTCGTTTTATGCTTTATTATGTTTTTTCTTTACATTTTATTTTCTGGTTTTTACGTGATATTTATTATTTAATGTGTTCTATTTTGTTTAAAAAAATTTTGAGTGCTCTTCACGCTATTGATAAGTTTTGCTTTGGCTATATTGATACAATATTAGAAAGCATTTCATTTTTTGGATGTAATCATGTGAGCTGTCTTCTCTCTTTTTTTCTCCTGATTTTTATTGAACTTTCTTTTGTCTTATTTTATTTTAATAATTTTCCTCTTCTCTTTTCCTTATTCTGTAATACATTTATCATACATTGATCATCATGCCTCTTTTCTCCCCTACCTTTGAGAACGCCCTTCTCTACATAGCATGTAAATTAGCTACATAATTTCTTAAATTGTCATAGAAAATACAAAAATGTCTGCTACTTCTACTTTTTTAGTGAAATTCAAGTAATCTACTTTTACAAACAAGGTAGATCCTTTGACGTAACGTAGCAAAATTTTTTGTATGGGTTTTTGATGTTCACTTGAGTTTACTTTATACTGACTTATAAATACTTGCACTATAACAAGATTATTTTATCCAATAAAAATCTAACGTGCTAAAAAAAATCCAATCGGGAACAGGTGTAAAATGTTCAGCAATAGATAAAAGAAAACAAAGTTTTTTGTTCCTCCTTGAGATAACATTACCCAGCTGCTGGCGCTTGAAAAATAAATAAAATTCCAATAGGGGTTTTACTAAGGAATCTTCCTTCTTTCTTTAGGCGTGAAACATTCCAATGAAATGAAAATCTTGAACAGTACTCATAACTTTGTTTTTTCTCGTAACAATTTAAGAATTAATCGTAATGACTTAAAGTGAAGTTTAATTGCGAACTTTTTTTTCTTTAGAAATTAAATTATATTGTGAAAATAAGGAGATGTTGACAATTTATGTTATTTTAGTTGTGTTATTTTCATTATGTTTTTTCATGCTTATTTTATTTTGTGCTTTTCCAGATTTATGTTTTTTCAAGTTTATGTTTCTTTTAATTTTTTTTCATATTTTTATGTTATGTTTAGTTATTTTTATGTTAAGTTAAGTTATTTTTATGCCTATGTTGTTCTTATGTTTGTTATACTATGGTTATGTTGTGTTATTCTTATGCTGCTGTTGTGTCAATATTCTGTTACTGTTATGTTAGTGCTATTTTAATTTTTATGCTATGTTTTGTAATTTTTTTGTTATACCATTGTTACGTTATATGATTGTTATGATTTCATGTTTTGTTATGTTACGTTTTCTTATATTAGTAGTATAAATGAAAATTTATGTTTATAGTTAGATAAATAAAAAACTTTCAGGAGTTGAAAAAAATAAACTTTTATTTCAACCTTGCACCTTTATTTCTTTCTGTAAATCACAAATTATTGGTTTCTTTATTTTCTCCATACTTTAATAAAGGGAGAGTGGATACAGACTGAATAGTGGTCTAAAGCCAGGTATATCGAGAAATGTTGGGCATCCCTGGGTATTTCGCTCATGGGCTGCAATAGCGGCACAACTCAAAAAATCAATTTTTGAGATAAGTGGGTTTAAATTCATTGCAAAGAAAATGCATAAGAAATGTTTCTGTTTGCTTAAACGAAGATTACCTTTAAGTTGAATTATGAGTTGTGCTAGTATTGCTGCTGAAAGAATGTGTATTTTAATATTTACACCTGTTCTTAGTCCAAAACGCGTTTTTTTTTTTTTAGCTGTGCCACTATTACAGCCCATTGTTTGGGTATCTCTGACAAAAAAATAAGTTTTACCGAACAGATTCTAAATTACATACTAATATTATAATATATACAAGTAAGTGTTGTTGTTGAATCCATGAAGATAAATTTGTTTCACTGTGTCAACTTTCTACATAGTTAATGTTAATTAACAATAAATGCTGTCAACTCTCTTCACTCTCAGGTTCTATTAAGATTTTAAATTAAGATTTTTTTAAACTTTTATAATTCAATAACTAAATATTTTCTAAAAATTTTCATTTTTTAAAGAGAAATTTAGTTCTATAGTCTTCAATAAGAGATTTAAGTTCTTTAGGTTTTTAAATGATTTTAATTTAGAAAGGGAAGCGACCATGGTTTGCAAAGCAAACCATATAAGATTGCTCAGTGATTTTTGTGGTTTGGAGCAGGTCCGTGTACAGGAGATGGAACTCACTAGTTATGCATATGACCTTGAAAAAAATCTAAATAATAATTTTGCTATTTTTTTTTTTAAAAAAAGCTACTCAAAACCACAATTTCAGAAATTCATATATTTTTTCTCGTTAACAAACTTTTTGTCTATTACATTTCGGAGATAAAACAGATTTACCCTATTGTAAAATTCAAAAATCAGTAAATATTTTAGTGAATACTTCTGAAAATCTTTGATTTAAAAAAAAAAATTATAAATGAATCGATTTAAAATAAAGCAACAATTATTTTTGTTCTTAAGCTCCTAACTGGGAATCGATGAGTAGAAACAGATGGTTGAATTCTAGTTAAAAGCCAGGACTTACAAACTAATTTCGAATACGCTACATATTTCTATTCCAGAAATGTTTTCAGCACTTCAGAAATGAATACTTAATCCTTGAGATAAAAAATAAGCAATTAAGGTAGTCTTATTTTTGTTTAAAGAACTGTTTAATGAAACACCCATTTCACTTTTAAAAATAATTATATATTTTTAAATACAAGGATTTACTTTTAATTAAAATTGATTGTCTAACTCGAACTAAAATATGTTATCATCTCTTTCTCTTCAAACAAAAAAAATGAGTTAAGAATTTTTCTTTTTTTAAATTTCTATAACTCATTCAAAAAATGTACCTAAAATTATTTCACTAATCTTATTTTATTTAAAAGCATATACGGTAAGTTAAAATTTTTATTCAAAGATGATAAAGTTTTCATTTCAAACTCCAATTCTCCTTAATATGTAAAGCTTATATGAATGAGAAATTTAACTGTTCTTAAACATTTTCTGGCAATATATAGTAAAACCTCCGTTAAGCGGACATTCTTGGGACCGAAAAAATTGTTCGTTTATGAGAGTTGTCCGTTTACGGGAAGGGTACCATAAAAACAAGGTTTAACACCGTAAATTGTCTTTTAAATATTTTGGAAAATATCAAAATAATTAAATTATCTACAATAAGTATCTACAAGGATATTTTTATAAAATTTAAGAAAGATAAAGAATATATAAAGAAGTTTGAAATGAATACATAATTCTAGATGTAGTTTCAGATAAACGAATATAATTTTCCGATTAGCATAGATACTCCAGTTAGATATATGATACCGAATAGGAGCTTTCAATCCTCATTCGTTTCCAATTAGTAGGTTTACATCCCCTTGCACCTACCTATCATTTGATAGGGAGCGTGGTTAATACATTTTTGAAAGTAAATCTCACACGATTCACAGGGGAAAAAAGCTATGTCTACCTGTTAGTCATGAGGACCAATGGAGTTGATTATTCACAATTCATCAGCTATCAAGTGTTTGAATAAATGTTTCATTTATATGAACACCTCAGAAATTATACTTCTGTTCTCTTTTTTACCCCAGCTGTATTATATACAGTCTTCAAATTGATAAGAAAATTTAAGAAATTTTCAACGGGGAAGATGCATTGATGCACTCTAAGTGCTCTCAGCATTTAAGATGTCATTTCAACTTGAGGGGTCTCATAAGCTGTGTGGTTCAGATGAAAAGATCAAGAGATACCGCTGACCGAATTGTTTCACAACAGAAGTATCATTTTCTCTCCTTTCTTTACAAAGATAAGGAAAGGTAACAGGAGAAAGATTGATTATTCAGTAGTGAAATAGTTTAACAATATTTCCTCGCAATTTAAAGCAGAATTTTTTTTTTCAAAATTAGAAAAAGTAGTGTCCGGTTTGACGAGATAGAAAATAACGTTTCAGGGCCAAAATGACTGTCCGTGTCCGGTTACGGGAGTGTCCGCTTAGAGGAGTATGTACATAATGGTTTATTCACAGAATATTCCCGGGGAATTAAAAATATGTCTGTATAGAGAGGCGTCCGCTTTACAGGAGTGTCCATAACAGGAGGTTATATATATATATATATAAATTTACATACATTTTCTATAAAATACGAAAGAATTATACAATAAATTATATTTTACTCGAAATTAAGAACAAATTTTATTTAAAGAAAATTAGAAAGATTTTATAAAACTTATAACTTTAATAGTTTGGTATCACCTAATTATAGAGTCATTTGATCTTGTTGAACTCCAATAATACTTTAATGGGTCTTGTTTTATTTATGTTTTTGTAAATTTCGTGTTAATTTTGACTTGCTTATTTTTGCGTTAAGCTTATACTAAACCAATAAATTTTATTATTAAAAATTGTGCTTTTAATCCCTTTTCCCCTGTGGTTTTAATCACTTTTGTCAAAACTGTCTACAGAATGCTCCTGTAAAAGCCGCGTTATATATTTATTCTTAGTCCTTTTCAAATATAAATTAAAAATTGTGATCTCGTATTAATATTTAAACAAAGAAAAAGCAAAAAAGCTGTCTTAATCTAACCAATCACAATTAATAGTTGCAATTATACGTAACATCAAATTTTGTATGGTTGGTAGTGGAAACGCAGGAGTTAAGATATGATTTTTGAAACAATGCTAAGTTTCAACCGGTAACATGACAAGTTATATTACATAAAAAAAAGTAATTTTCGTAAATTCCACTTAAATGGGCTTTTTAAATATTTTATTTGGCTTCTTATAGCAAATTACTTAAGGATTTCCCTAATTGGGGTTTTTTGAGAGTTGGTTATAAAGTCCGCAGCTCTACAAGCACTTACATTTTGAAAAAGCCCCACAAATTCTGGTTGTCCCACATTTTATTTAGGAATTTTAAAAGGCAATCCAGCGCGAGTTTTTTTTTAACGTAATAAAATTTATTATAAAAGGTAAAATTTGTTTCAACAGTTGACACCATATAGACTAAAGGGAATTTTTTAAATTTTGTTAATGACCATATTTCCAAGAATTATTACCGTAACTTTAGAAAATGCCATGGAAATTAAAATATTAACTTTTTAATGGTCTTTGTGTAAGAATGATTTCTAATCTTAAAATTAATAGATGATATCTAGCATTTTATGCTATGGGTTAACGTAGAAAGACGCATCTGAAACTTCAGGGTTTTTATTTCAAATGATAACCACAAGGTAGTTAGAAAGTAATGAAAACATTTTATTTTTATTTTTACTATACAAGACAAAATTATTTTTAAGAGATTTCATGTAGTTGTGTTTAATATGCTTAACCCACTGCCATTATTTAGCAGATAGGGAATGGGGAGTTCAAGAAATTTCTAAAATAATTTTACTTTTTCTTTTTTTTAATATGATTTTTTTTAATATGAATTTTTTTTAATATGAATTTTTTTTAATATGAATTTTTTTAATATGATTTTTTTTCATTAAAAATTTAATGTTTTTGCATCACTTTGTGTGTAACATGGATGTAAATTTTTTAAAAACTTTATTTTTATTAACCGCTGTTTTTTTTTCACAAAATGTTTATAACAATAAGTCAGTGAGAACAAGTCATAAATATATATTTAATGCCTGCTACTTATAAAAAAGAAATAAAAAACTAATTTATCCTAAGAAGTATACTTTTTTCATTAAATTTTAAAGCAATAGTTATTTTAGTTAATGTTAGAAAATATAATTATTAATTTACAATAAGAAATTATGTATATTCCAACTATCTATAAACATGTCTCATTGCCCTATTTCCACATTAAAATCATTAATAGATTATTAGTAGTAAGTGGAATTAGTCTTTTATTTTATAAAGGGGTTTCTTATAACAATACAAAAATTCAATGAAAACACAGATAATATATTTCATGTGAAGGAACTATCGAAAGAATTTTGAAAAAGAATAAAACTGCGCAAGTATTAAGTATTTTCATCATAACAAATTAAAATGTATCAAATTTCTTTAACTGTAAAACTATATATTGAATTTAGTAAATAAGAGCCAAGAATGTCGGTAAAAATTCTAAATAAATTAATTACTTTAAATAAATGAATCTAATTTGGTAAAAATAACCCTGTTATGTTAATAATGACCTATACTATCACAGAAAGCTCATTATGAATATGACCATAGTGCCCCCCTATCATGCGTACGCACTTAATCCATGGCGCTTTTGCTTTTGTTTAGTTAAATTAAATAATTTAAAAAAATTACAAATCAAAAGTAGCGGTTAAAATACTATTATGACTTTATTCATGAATTTAACGTGTTTTATTGTTTAAAACAATTAATATGTAAGTAAGTTAATAAGTAATAAATTAATAAGTAAGTTAAGAATTTGCTTTCTTGCAATAAAACTCTGTGATTTTCGTTTGTTTACTACTTGAGAATAAAATATGTTGTCCTGCAACTGAATAAGAAAGCGTAACGCAATTTTGTTAACCTCCCAAAAGTTTCAAAACAAATATTACAGCGTCCACATCAAATTCATAGTAAACCATCTCTCCTATATCTTGCTCATTGTGCCTTTTTGTTTCCAATTCCTTTTATTTTATTTCAGCACAGTGACTGTAGTGAATGAATGAATTTAGAGAATGAATGTAACATAGAGTATAATAAAATGATGCTGCGTTATTTTGTGTGCGTGTTGTCCGTGTAATTTAGGTCTCCTTTACATTTCCTTTTAAGCGTCAGTATATTCCCGGGGAATTAAAAATATGTCTGTATAGAGAGGCGTCCGCTTTACAGGAGTGTCCATAACAGGAGGTTATATATATATATATAAATTTACATACATTTTCTATAAAATACGAAAGAATTATACAATAAATTATATTTTACTCGAAATTAAGAACAAATTTTATTTAAAGAAAATTAGAAAGATTTTATAAAACTTATAACTTTAATAGTTTGGTATCACCTAATTATAGAGTCATTTGATCTTGTTGAACTCCAATAATACTTTAATGGGTCTTGTTTTATTTATGTTTTTGTAAATTTCGTGTTAATTTTGACTTGCTTATTTTTGCGTTAAGCTTATACTAAACCAATAAATTTTATTATTAAAAATTGTGCTTTTAATCCCTTTTCCCCTGTGGTTTTAATCACTTTTGTCAAAACTGTCTACAGAATGCTCCTGTAAAAGCCGCGTTATATATTTATTCTTAGTCCTTTTCAAATATAAATTAAAAATTGTGATCTCGTATTAATATTTAAACAAAGAAAAAGCAAAAAAGCTGTCTTAATCTAACCAATCACAATTAATAGTTGCAATTATACGTAACATCAAATTTTGTATGGTTGGTAGTGGAAACGCAGGAGTTAAGATATGATTTTTGAAACAATGCTAAGTTTCAACCGGTAACATGACAAGTTATATTACATAAAAAAAAGTAATTTTCGTAAATTCCACTTAAATGGGCTTTTTAAATATTTTATTTGGCTTCTTATAGCAAATTACTTAAGGATTTCCCTAATTGGGGTTTTTTGAGAGTTGGTTATAAAGTCCGCAGCTCTACAAGCACTTACATTTTGAAAAAGCCCCACAAATTCTGGTTGTCCCACATTTTATTTAGGAATTTTAAAAGGCAATCCAGCGCGAGTTTTTTTTTAACGTAATAAAATTTATTATAAAAGGTAAAATTTTTTTCAACAGTTTTCACCATATAGACTTAAGGGAATTTTTTAAATTTTGTTAATGACCATATTTCCAAGAATTATTACCGTAACTTTAGAAAATGCCATGGAAATTAAAATATTAACTTTTTAATGGTCTTTGTGTAAGAATGATTTCTAATCTTAAAATTAATAGATGATATCTAGCATTTTATGCTATGGGTTAACGTAGAGAGACGCATCTGAAACTTCAGGGTTTTTATTTCAAATGATAACCACAAGGTAGTTAGAAAGTAATGAAAACATTTTATTTTTATTTTTACTATACAAGACGAAATTATTTTTAAGAGATTTCATGTAGTTGTGTTTAATATGCTTAACCAACTGCCATTATTTAGCAGATAGGGAATGGGGAGTTCAAGAAATTTCTAAAATAATTTTACTTTTTCTTTTTTTTAATATGATTTTTTTTAATATGAATTTTTTTTAATATGAATTTTTTTTAATATGAATTTTTTTAATATGATTTTTTTTCATTAAAAATTTAATGTTTTTACATCACTTTGTGTGTAACATGGATGTAAATTTTTTAAAAACTTTATTTTTATTAACCGCTGTTTTTTTTTCACAAAATGTTTATAACAATAAGTCAGTGAGAACAAGTCATAAATATATATTTAATACCTGCTACTTATAAAAAAGAAATAAAAAACTAATTTATCCTAAGAAGTATACTTTTTTCATTAAATTTTAAAGCAATAGTTATTTTAGTTAATGTTAGAAAATATAATTATTAATTTACAATAAGAAATTATGTATATTCCAACTATCTATAAGCATGTCTCATTGCCCTATTTCCACATTAAAATCATTAATAGATTATTAGTAGTAAGTGGAATTAGTCTTTTATTTTATAAAGGGGTTTCTTATAACAATACCAAAATTCAATGAAAACACAGATAATATATTTCATGTGAAGGAACTATTGAAAGAATTTTGAAAAAGAATAAAACTGCGCAAGTATTAAGTGTTTTCATCATAACAAATTAAAATGTATCAAATTTCTTTAACTGTAAAACTATATATTGAATTTAGTAAATAAGAGCCAAGAATGTCGGTAAAAATTCTAAATAAATTAATTACTTTAAATAAATGAATCTAATTTAGTAAAAATAACCCTGTTATGTTAATAATGACCTATACTATCACAGAAAGCTCATTATGAATATGACCATAGTGCCCCCCTATCATGCGTACGCACTTAATCCATGGCGCTTTTGCTTTTGTTTAGTTAAATTAAATAATTTAAAAAAATTACAAATCAAAAGTAGCGGTTAAAATACTATTATGACTTTATTCATGAATTTAACGTGTTTTATTGTTTAAAACAATTAATAAGTAAGTAAGTTAATAAGTAATAAATTAATAAGTAAGTTAAGAATTTGCTTTCTTGCAATAAAACTCTGTGATTTTCGTTTGTTTACTACTTGAGAATAAAATATGTTGTCCTGCAACTGAATAAGAAAGCGTAACGCAATTTTGTTAACCTCCCAAAAGTTTCAAAACAAATATTACAGCGTCCACATCAAATTCATAGTAAACCATCTCTCCTATATCTTGCTCATTGTGCCTTTTTGTTTCCAATTCCTTTTATTTTATTTCAGCACAGTGACTGTAGTGAATGAATGAATTTAGAGAATGAATGTAACATAGAGTATAATAAAATGATGCTGCGTTATTTTGTGTGCGTGTTGTCCGTGTAATTTAGGTCTCCTTTACATTTCCTTTTAAGCGTCAGTATATTTCCGGACCAGGAGTTTAGACTTCATTTATCCGATCAATTTATTTGGTTAATAACTTCAATATCTGACAAAAATTTCGAATAGCTAAAATGGTTTTCTGAGTCAAATAAATTTGAAGATATATTCGTAAATTAAATACTAAATAAAGGAATGTTTCATGTTTTGATATTGTTTGCATCATTTGCATTTAAGAACAAGACAATAAAGTTTAAAAAAGTTACCTTAATATTTATTCAATAAAAACAAAATTTCTCTTAAGAAAGTTTATTATATCTAAATATTATTTTCGAAATAATTGATAAAAATTTTTATTTTATTAATTATGAATATACAATGATTTTTGATGAATAATAAAATGTTTCTTGACTAAGATATATTAATTGCCTTAAACTTATTATCCAGGTAAAGAAAAAACTGAACAATTGAGTAATAGTTCATTATTATTTTTCTATTAAAAATGCCTAATAAACCTGATTTTGTGAAAAAATTTACTTTCTTTTAAAACTGCACCATAATGTAAACCAGATTTTAAAGTTTCATCTTACAAGAATATAAGCTTTCTTCAGCTTATATTCCAAATGATTTTATTTTTAAATTTTTGAAGTTGTTTGTGAAGAGGTTTGAGCTAGCAGAAAAAGCCTGACACAATTTTATTATTGATTATATACTATAATGCTTTAAGAAAACCAATTTCACCACCCCTTTTTTTCTCTTTAATAAGTCAATGAGGGACGTATTTGAGGGGAAATTGAGGATATGTCAAGAGGAATGGAAACAACATCAGTTTTCTTAATCACTATAGTACTACAATAATCAGTAATAAATTGCGCTATGGAATCCCCATGTTTTCCCAATCTCTATTTGATTCCAAACAATAAAATTCGGCTTGTTTATTTTTTTAAAAAGTAACTTTTCAATTTCAAAAGGAAAACATTTCTTTTCAATATTTTAAAAGATTATTTAATACTTCTTATATTTTGCATACTCCGTTTCACCCCAAGTTTGCCCTGGAAAAAAAGACAGATAGACCAGATTGCAGCCGTTGTCATGGAAACTGGGTTACTTTTTAAGTTAGTTAAGGCATGAGGTAGCAAAAAATTGAGAAAAAGTGGCCAATAATGGCGTTAAAGAAAAGAAAAGGTCCGATTTTTTTTAAAACTAGAATGTACAAAATACAGGTCAGAACGAGATTTTTTAGTGCATATTTAATAATAATTCATTTTTGATGCTAATTTTAAGCTGATTTCTTATTATAATTTTTAAAAAACAGATTTTTTTTATTATGATTTTTAATAAAACAGATTTTCTTATAAATATCTTTTAATTAAATCAAAATAATTTTGTACCAAACAAAATTATATTTAAGAAGATAACTTTTTTATTTTATCTAAGTAAAAAACAAAGTACTCAGATGCTCATAAGTACTTTACTTTAGATACTTATTTTTGTATGTAAACTTTTTTTATATTAATTCATCCCACTTTGGTGTTTTGTAGGGAAAGGAAAAATTAACATAGACATGAAATCATTGACCATGAAAATCAAGTTACTAATCATACATATGTTTATTTTTCTGATAAGATCATACATATGTTTTATAATATTTACCGTTCTTTTTTTTAAATAAAGAAATCACATTTTTTTCTGAATGTTTTTTTTACTCTAAAAGCAATTTTTTTCTTAAATATATTTGCTTCAGTGCAACAAGAAATCTTACCTAAAAAACCTCTCTATAAGAAGCCTCTCTATAAGAAACCTCTCTATACGAAACCTCTATATAAAAGAAGATTACCTTTTTCTGTTCTTGAAAGAAAATTCAAAGTCTTCAAAATTTCGATGTGAAGCTTAATTAATAGCTGCAAAACAAACTAACTACGGATAACTAACGAAAAAACAATCTAACATTTAGTAATTAACAAAAAAGAAATAAAAAAATTTACAATTATTGCAAAAAAACGACAATTAATAACTATAAAAAACAAGCTTACAATAGCTAACAAAATCAAATTAACAGTTAATGACTATTAGAAAACAAAACAAAAGAACAATTAAGATTCGCGAGATAAAGAAAACGAAATAAGAACTGCAAAAACACTAAAATATAGCCAAAGCGCCAAGTTCTTATCCTCGGATATTAATTTAATGCCAAACTAAAGCACTTCTTTCTTCTTTGTTTATTCACTTTCCTGCGAAGGTAAGTTAAATACATTTAAATATGATAAAACTAGTAATACAAGATAAACCTTTCTTATTATACAAAATTTATTTATATATGTTACATATAAACTCTAATTAATTCCAAAATAGCGAAGAACTATTATTCAAAGGCGTTGTATTACATTTCCTATCTTTCCTTCTAATGCCAACCTGAGGTGAAACGTATTTCAGAAAAGTGTTACATCACTATTGTCAGTAAACGTTTAGAGCAAAAAGGCAAATGACAAGACAAATTTCATGATTTTTATTTTAAAAAAAACATATCAATATTTCGTTGTTCATTAAACTTTGGAGAAGCATTTTTTTTTGGGGGGGGGAATCAGGTAAGTTTACTTTAGTTTATAGACAATTCATGAAAAATTCATGAAATAATTAGAAGCGCAGTATCGTAAATAATGTGCGTAAAACAACAAGGTCACCGATCGAAGGGTGCGAGATACTGGGAACTCTTCATGTATTGAAGAAATATAAGAAATATTGAGCTATCAGTGCTGGGATTCGAACCCCAGAGCAGACGGTAGTGAGAATGATCGATTAGCTCCTTCAGATGCAGTGAGTAGCTAGCTGCAGGGTACAAAATGGGTACATAAATTGGGCCTAGTTGGCGCAGATGGTATCATGCTTGTATTATGTGAAAACAATCAATAAACGTTTTTTTTTTTTTCACACTTGAATACCATCTTTTTATGGTTAATTGCCTGCTTCGGTTGAATATAGTAAAATGCCAATAATTGAGCTATTTTTACCGAAAAATTTTAGAATTGCTATTTAACAATTTTTACCGAGAATTAAATTTAAAACCGAGAAAAACAGTGTAAGATATAATAGAAATCACCATCAAGTAGAGTTTTTTAGCGAAAATTTCTTATGCAATCAATTTATGAAAAAATATCATTTTCCAGATTGACTAACTACCTTTTTTAATTAAATACCTGTAAAAAGAAGCCTTATTATTCAAGTAAGTCAAAGAGAATGATTCTTATATTCCATGGCAACCAGCAACTGATATTGACTAAAGTAAATGGATATAAAGCCAAGATAGTGATTAATGACAAAACTGCTGATACTTAGACTCTCCTTTAGTATCGTCACTTGATGAAAATCTCCATCAATTACAATTGATTGAATCTTCCTCTCCAATTAACCAAGAAATGAGTTTTCCCTTTAAGTAATTGGTACTTCCAAATAAATTGTATCTGAATTGTAAATATTTAATTCCATGCCTATTAGATACAGTTTCTTTATTTTAACAACTTATTTTTATTTCTTTTGCGGTTTTCAATATATTTCCAGATGTGACCCATCAAATAATTTTAAAAATAGATCAACTTCTTTCTATTAAAGAATATAAAAGCAAAACTAAATTTAAGTCAATTATAAAGGCTTTATAGAAACAAATAATAGAATTAGAGTTAAATGTCGTAAAAAGCATAAAATACAAATAAGGAATTATCAATACATTGAGAGCAAATAATAAAATTAATAATTCCAAGAAAAGGAAACAGTAAGATATTACTTGATTAAAAACTTCCCTCACCTCAAAAATTTGAAATTGGAAATAAGAGTCAACATGCTTAAAGCCCTCAAAAACTGGCGCCCATTTTCAAAACTTTCCAGGCTTGAATGTAAAGAAACAAACGTTGTCAATGAAAAAAGGAAAAATTAAGGTGAGAAACAAAACAAGAATGATCACAGACGAGAGGGAAAAAGTTTAAAAACAGAGCAATAAAAGAGTGGCTATGGAGTGGTGGTGAGAAACTAATGCCGTTAACAAGGAAATCATCATTCATATGAATAAAACAAGATTTGAGGTTTTCAAGATATGCTGTTGTGACTATGATGAAAAGAATTATGACTTCGTCAAAAGTAAATTTATGTCCAATATTTCAAGAATGATTTTTTTTTTTTTTGGCAACGTTATATTTGATATTTAAAATCACTTTTTTCCCTCTCATTCACGTCTGGCATGTCTTGAAAGTGGTTGCCTATTTTTGAGCAACTGAAACATGTCAATTGTTATTTCCAATTTGCATATTTTTGAATCGAAGTTTTTAATCAGGTAATAAAATAAATATTTTTTGAGAATTATAAACGTTTAAATAAGAAACGGGTGAGCGTCAATTTTATCGTAATCAGTTACAACCTGAAACCTGAATGTTCCGCCATGACTAAAAGTTTGACAACCTACTAAAATAGCTAAAATTATGTACGATATTGTGACAACTGAATTTGCAGCATTGCAGATACAGCTATTTCGTTTGAGATAACAAATTATATCGAAACCAAATTTGTTGTACTTATTATGCCATGGGAATTTTTAATGTTTTATTATTAGTAGTTCAAATGTTAATAACTTAAAAAGACAAATCACGTATTTTTAATAAAAAGAAATATATTTTTGTTAAATTATGAAATATTTAATTGAGTATAATTATTTATGCTCTCTACTAAAATATATAATTTGCTTTCTCTTGGTGCGCAAATAGTGACTGCGACTAAATACATATTTACTGTATAATTTTTAAAGTTTGTCAATATGTTGTTTTTGAAAATTATTCAACCCTTCATTTACAGTGATGGTATTTTCGGGTTAGTAATTTAATACAACAAAACTATAGGGAAAAAATACGAGTATTTTAATTCAAATGAAATCAAATAATATATGCAGTGAAAATATATCTTATGACACAGACAATTGATACTAAAGAGTATGAAATTATAACCATTAATGGCATCCAGGCAGTGTTATTTTCTAGATTATAGTTCCTCGTTAATTTATTTATGGTCGAAACCAGAACAATGGATATATGAGTCACTTGATAACTCAATAAATTCTCATTAACCATTCCAAAGTACTTTCCCTTAATGTTCTGTTGTAGCTTAATTGAAACTAATGTTCTTCTCTAAGTGAATATGCTTAAAGAGAATTCGGGGAAAAGAAGGGAGAATATTTTCTGTATTTAAATAATATCTATCAGAACTAGTGCAAATAAAAAAATTCATTATTAATAGTAAGTAATTAAATAACAATTTTGTAGTTCCACGAATCGCAAAAAAACTCATAAAACAAAGCATTTACGAATCATATTTCTTTATCTTATCATTGCTTATTAAGATAAATAAAATATTCGTTGTCATTTTTATTTGTTGCTCAGTGCGCCAAAAAATGCCCTACATAGCTTTTGGTCTAATGATCGTATATTAACATACAAGGACTCAATCTTAATGTTTTGAGGGGGGATCTCAAATGTGTTAATTAATTGCGCAAACAATATTTTAGATTACGAAATCAGACTTGCTTTATCTTATTAAACATACTTTTTGATTTCGATTTATGACCCCCAAATACTGGAGGGCAGCCATAATCTGGAGTATAGAGTTCCAATAGTTTGGTTAGTAGAAGGTTGAAACTTTGGAACCTCTAATGTTAATTTTACTTTTTGCGCATTTCACAATATCTCGAGAACTTCTTAAAGGAATTGAAAAATATTTACAGATAATTACGAAATTCCTATGTCTAAAGATTTCCTCAAAAAAATAATTTCTAATCATTATTTTTATACTAAATTAGTTTATATAAATTATTGATTTCTTTCCACGGCGATCTTGAAGGAAACGAGATTGCGGACACTTTGGCTAAAGCTGGTGCATGCGAGGCCTCTGTGCCGTCGGCACCCCCTCACCTTTTTGGAAATCTTCTCAAAAATAAAACACAAAAACAAGACCACTTGGATTGTCCCCCAAAAGCACCCATGGTAACAACAATTTAACCTATTTCATATTAATTGTTATTATTTTAATAATGTAATATTGAACAAATGCATACTATATGGTAGTGAAGTTTCAAGAAAAGAGAAACATTTCTGTTTAATAAGACCAAAATATACGATATTTAAGCCACTCATTTTGAAGTTTTTTTGTTAATATGATGAAAGTTTACCGGAAATTCTGGTTTTCAAATTTATAGTTCGCTTACCACAGATTTAGCAAAAATACAAAACTGAAAAACAAATTTAACCGAATAAATTTTATCTTTGCCATACTGATAAATAAATTGTATCTCTGCCAAAATGATAAAATTGCCAAATTTTTCCACATTGGTTTAACATTATCACATATTATAAAACAATATTTCATTGTCAGTTTTATCAAAATAATTATACTTCGATGTAAATTACCGAGTTTTAGGAGATCCAACACAGAAAGAAAATTCTGGATTAAATTACGGTAAACAGTTTCAGCACTCAGCAGGGTGACGGTACTTTTAATATTTTATGGTAAAGTGGATTTTACAATAAAATGGATTTTACGATAAAAAAATGTATGGTAAAAATCTTTTTACAGAGGATCTACACAAAATGCAGATATTTTATGCCATAATTCTTTACAATGTATAGATTTGGAAATCAGGTAAATTATACCATATTCCGGTAATCTTGATCATCTTTTTTTTCTCAAAAGGAATGGTAAAATTAAGTAATCAGAACCGAAAGTATGGTCAAAAGGTGTAATATTAGACTTATTATATTGCAGTTATTTTGGTTAAATGAAATAAAAATAAGGTTTTAAAATTTTTTCATTCATGATATTTATTTATTTAAAATCTATAATTTTCTATGAGGTTAAGGTTATTTTTAGTAATCTTAAAAAAAATAAAAAAACACACAAACAAACAAACAAAAAAAAAAAAAAAAAAAACGAAAAAAAAATTTAAAAATTTGGTTCTGATCATTGAAGATACTGAAAGAAACATGTTTTTCTGGAATTAATGAAGAAAAACTACAGATTCAATATACTTTAACTTGTAGAATATTAATTTTATATATGGTAATCTAATTACTTTGTTAAAGTTAGAAATATTAAATATGAAAGAAATAATGAGTTTCCCATCCGTATATTTTAATTAAAATCTTTATTACAGATATTAGTCAAAAAACATCTTCAAATAAAAGTACGAATATTAATAAATATTTCTTAAAAGTACTTTTCATAAAAAATAACTGAATGAATTGAATTCAATACGATTCTAATGTTGCCAAAATCTCTTGATTTTGAAGTATCGTGATAATTCATTTTTTTATAGAAAGAATACTATTTTTTTTAAAAAAATAAACGTTAACTTAAACATAGTTGTGATTTAGGGACCCCCTTTAAATTTGTAATAAAATGAAAAGTTAATTTCAATGGAGTTTGAAAAATCTATGACACTTATCTTAGAACGATAAGCGTTGAAATACGAAAATAAGAGTTCTTTTAATTTTAAGAGCTTACTTCTTCAAAAGACGTTAAAATCTTTTCAAGGATTCTCTAACACTTCAACGCCAATAAAATCAAAGACCTTATTGAGTGTCAGCGTTTTGATTTTGAGAAGATGCTCTCTTTCTTAACTACCTTTTTAGTATAATAATATTTACATAATATTAATATGTATAAAAAGCCCCTTTCATCTGTGTATATTTGATGGAAAAAAACTTTTTATTGGTTAACAAAATATCTTTAAAAACATTTATAAAAGTGTTAGTTTTAAGAATTCATAAAAGGAGATTATTTTAAAGATATCTCTGGAAATTGAGGTGCTCTTTTTCATTTTGTTATCGCGGGACTTTGATAAGAAACAGATTTGAGAAGATTTACTGTAGAAACTACATTTTACGTTAGTACTTACATAACAGTCGAGAAATAGTGATACTTTTTAGGATGTAAAATAGGAAAGATTTTTTTCAAAATTTTATAGCTAGCATTTCATTAAAAATTTTGAGATTTCATTTCAAAATTATTTTCAAAAAAAGCAAAATGCAACTCAAGTTTGTACAAATCGGGGGGGGGGGGGTATATGTTTTGATTATTAAACTGTTCCAGCGGTTAGACTACAATCATTGTTAATTTTTAATTTGTCAAATCATTCTTGAAACAATCTAAAAAACAATATTCAAAGCCTAGTTAAAATATCTCGAGTTTGAAATAAAGGAAAATTTTCAAAG
The DNA here is from genome assembly GCA_949128135.1 of Parasteatoda lunata. Classification (NCBI taxonomy): domain Eukaryota; kingdom Metazoa; phylum Arthropoda; class Arachnida; order Araneae; family Theridiidae; genus Parasteatoda; species Parasteatoda lunata. The sequence continues at coordinate 18,156,949 of OX421973.1, forward strand.
AACAGAAAAATTTGTACATGACTTGGTGTAAAGAGAAAAAAAACTGGTGGAAGTCTCAAGTCTATTTGATACCAAAAAATAAAGACCTATTTTAACGTCTAAGGATCTGTAAATAACGAAGGAAAAACACTTTACATCAGCAAGCCAGTTTTGAATAAAGATTAAATTAGTTGAAACGAAGATATTTTAGAGTTATTAAACTATTTTGTGCATTTTTTGTTTTTATATGTTTAATATTTTAATTTATAAATATTACATGCATGAGAGAATAATGTATCCAACCCACTAGGATCTCATCGCAACGATTATTTCCGACCAGATAGTACTATAACCGTTTATCAGAGCTAAACGAAAACGGTTATTTTATGAAGTGAATTTGAAAAGTGGACACTCGACAACAACTGTTTTAGCGTCCTTATCAGCTTTAGTTCGACGTAAATACAGTACTACAGTACTACCACTACACTGTAAAAAACATTTTCAAGCTTGCGCTAAAATGTTACGAAATAGCTCCCAAACAAATTCACCTGAATTTGAAAACCCCAGTTATTGAAAATTGAGACATCATATACTATTTTTTTATCAAAATGCATAAAAGTGATGTGAAAATAGAAAAATGTGAGAGAGATGACTGCAGACAAGATTCGAACCAAGGACCTCTGAGTGCATAGGATGTTCTAACCACCATAAATATACAGCACAGTCACAGGGGAGTTAGGAAGCTTTATATAGTGGCTACTGCAATGACACATTATGTCATGCCTATTTCCAATTTCAATGGTACAAAGGGTTGAAATTTGGAAAATATGACCCCAGTAGATTTTTTAGGAAATGTGTAATTTTAATTTCACTTTCTGTTAACTATGATATATCTTGAAAACTTCTAAGCGAATTGAATGTATGACTACATTAAAAACATTGAAATTTACATTTGCCATTATTTAAAAAGATAATTATTACTTTGCCTTTTTTTTACATACATTTAAATCCGGGGTAATTAAGCACTCGCCTTCCAATAAGATATCCCTGGTACGAGTCCTAGCGATGACTGTTCCATATTAATACCTCATCTAGTTCGCACTAACCACCGATCTGACGCAAAATATCCACAGTGGTAGATGGATCATGAGTCAGAGTCCCCTTATCACCATGCTAACCATGTTAGGGTTCGTGGTGTTCCTCTCCATGTAACGTAAATGATGATTAGTTCCATAAAAAATCCCTCAAGAAGTCTATTTTGACCCAATACTTGATCCAGGAGTTCCATTGTCTTCTGTATTGGGTTCAAAATTACAAGGCTATGGAATTGAACAGTGGTAGACTCTTATTAACTTGGATTCCATTAAATGTATTTATTTATTTATTTATTCCGCAGGCTCTCATTTGGGTTTAGATTCTAAATTCAACATGTTCATTAAGAGCATAATAATCTCACTACAGTGGTTGCCATATTGAACATTTAAGAATAATCTAAACATAAAACATTTTTGAACATTTCATTATTTCCTGCGCTATGAATTCTAGTGTTTAGTTAAAAAGCTTAGCATTTGTAAATAGTAAAGAATCAGGAAAATATAAAGAAAAAAGTAAATTTCAAAAATGATGAGAAATCTCACGAATTTTATTTTTATCATGCACTACTGTAAACCATTTGACATTTGGTTTGAGAATATAGATCGTTCTGAACAAAAAAGATATTTAAACAAACAATAAAGAACATTCCGAGCAAAGAATAATATGAATGAAGTTTATATTCGACTTCTCACAAAATAAAGCAATAGTAATTATTTGTTAAACCAAATACTTTATTTATCAACTTTTAATCGATAACAGTTTCCTTTGCTTTAAATTTTAATAGAAACAGCATTTAAATTAAATTAAACTTAATTAATGATTTCCAATGAACTATTCCTCTGTGTCGATTCTATGTAATGTATTTGCTTTAGTATTTTCTTCTCGAATGCGTTGATAAAATTTTTTGGACATACATTATGTGCAAAAAATGTTTTACCTAAACAAAATATAGCTCTTAACTATACGTATGCTTAACGATTATCTGTAGCCGGGAAAACTTCGTTTTTGACATTTTCTTAATTCTTATGCAATAAACTAAATTATTAAAACTATTGGAGATAGCAAAAATATGCAACTTATCACATTTTATTTCTTGGAGAATCTTCTATCGACTTCCGAATTCTCTATAATTTTGATGAAATTCGCATATTGGCTGCTTAGATATTCCGTTTTTGTAATTGAGTTCTCAGAAATTATTAGAAGAGACATTTTCTGAATTTTAATGATTCGAGTTTTAGTAAAATAGAAAAGAATTTAAACTGAGCTCAACGGAGTTTGAAGATAATCAATAATCCAAGATGGGATCAGCATTTCAAAAAAATTAAATCATTTTGAAAAATATGCTAACTTTATCGATCTCTTTTTTCCTCTTTAAATAAAACTTTTTCTTTTTTAAAATATTCATCTTTCAGGAAGGAGAATTTTAAGAATCGGATACATTTTATAATGAATTATTAGGAAGTACATAACAATCAAGCTTTACATTTAATTTCTAATATCTAAATAAATAAAAAGTTAACTTTGTGTCATTTATAAGTAATAATAAACAACGTGAAAAGAGCACAAATAATGTCACTTAAAAAGTAATAATGTGACATTCGATACGATAATGAGGCTCCTCTTACATTGTAAAATGCATTTCGTTTTATCATCGAAATGATTGCATGTCGTTTTATGTGACATTATTTATATTCGTTTTTCACAGAATTTTAAATTTATTTAAATTTCAAACATGTTTAAAAGTTAGTCAAAATTTATTGTTTTATATTTTTGTTTTAGAAACAAAATATTAACAGTTTTCTAAAGCATGCTGACAAATTATTTGATTAATGTCTTTCAAATTAAATACATTAAAAATTAAAAAACAGATCATAACTTATATTGCTAAATAAAGCACCATAAAAAATACATGCACAAATGCAGTAAATACACAAATAAAAACTGCAAATTTACATAATAAAGATTATAAAAGCATAAACGCTTCTATATGCAGAAATTTTAAAATTTATTAAAAATTAGAAAAATGTAGAGCAATGTAAAAAAGCAATAATGATGTCAAGCCAATACACATTAAGCTTATAAGTTCTTGGTGAATACTTTTTTTAAATTTTCAAAATACAAAAAAGAAATTTAAAAAATACTACTTACTCCCCCTTTATTTTTGCTTGGAAATCTCTTTTCTTGTTTTCAAATCTATTTTTGGAAGAATAAAAACTGTTCATTTTATTCCATTCTTAATAATTAAATTAAATAATCCAGTTATATTAAATTAATTAAATAATCCAATTATTTTAAATTAATTAAATAATCCAGTTATATTGTGTTACATGCATTATTTAGAAAAGTTATAATTTAATGTTATTATTTAAGCTCGAATTATACAATACAATAGTTATATAATTTTATTTTTGAAGCATTAAATTACATTAGAGAAATTTCAAACTTCAACTTCGTTTATAATCATGAGAGTTTGAAAAAAATACGTTTAAAATTCCGGCTGAACAGTGTTTTTAGGCTTACTCACGACATTATTTCAGATTTTTGATTTCAGATTCAGAAACATAAATCTAATAACTCCGAAATAAAAATTCTGAATAATCCTAATAATTCTTATAACTCTAATAATTCTGAAACATAAGTGAAATTAATTTTCATATTTACTTATTATTATTAACATATGCATGATATATAGCTTTCTACTTTTGACTTATTTTAAATGTTCTTTCGCTATTAAGAAAATTCCTATTCTACTCTGAAAAAAACGTATGGTCAAAACTGCCAGATTATGGTAAAATTTATTTTGTTTTTAGCTCTTTGAGAACACTAAAACGTTCGGTAATTTTTAGTAAAGCACATTATTAATGATTTTGGTGAAATTAGCTATAAAATATGGTATATTATTTACTCAATGATTGTAAAATAATCATAAAAAACAAACAAACATTTTTAAAATTTTACAATTATGAATGATTTTGTAAAATAGAAATTAGTATTTTATTAATTTAAGAAATAGTTTTCATGTTTTAAGTAAATATATATATGCAAATAACACACGGCATTCATGCATAGAACTATCATAGAAGTTTTTCAAAATCAACACATGCCATATTTCATGAAAATGATATGTTCAATTTATATTTGGATCAAAATTTATGAGAAATTCTAATTTTATATTAAAATGATCTGCAATACAAAAATTAATAAAATTATTTCAAATTCAGTGCAAAACGAGTGTGCGATTCGCAATTAATACAGCAAGTTCAAATGTAAAATTCAATTTAAGAACCATGCAATAGTTTCGAATTTAACATTATAGTAACAAATTTCATTTCAAAAGCAATACTATCAATTAAATTAAGTGCAAAATCAACATAGAATTCAAAATCATTTTTAATTCAAAATCAACATAGTTCTTAACTAGTTCAAAATCATTGTTGATTCAAAAGCAATAAAATCGATTCAACGTTATTGTAAAATCATTGTGCAATCCAAAATCAATGTTAATACAAGATCAATACAATTCATTCTACTTTAGTTTAAGCTATATGAGACGCTTACAAAAAATTACTACAATCAATTAAAATTTGTTCCAAAAATAATACAATCGATCCTAATTTAGGGCAAAAATAATATTCTATTTGTAATCCATAACTCAAATTACCAAATTACTCAACTCAGTAATCAATCAACTCAAATTTAGTGCAAAATAAATATGTATCTAAATGTAGCGAGACAAACTTTTAGAAACGGAAACTGTGACAACGAATTGAATTCACGTCTGCCGTATATTTATACAAAACCAGCAAACTTAAAATATTGAAATTCAAATCTTATGTATCGTATTCACTTGTGGAGTTGTTGTTGAAATTGTTTCCCTTAAACTCCAACAGAGACTAATGAGAAGGTGTGAATCATAGCACGTGCGAATGTCGTCCCCGCCGTGGTAGGAGGATCCTAGTTCAAGATTGATGAAGCTTTGTTCTCTTTGTCTCCTTAATCCACGTCTCTCCATACTCTCACTTTACTAGACACTATTTTACTTGCAATATATATACAACAAGCCGACAAAGAGAAAGGTTAAATTCCATCGGAAAATCTGAATTTATGTTGGAAGACTTTTGGATACATAGTTTGAATGGAAGTTTATGTTTTCTGAACTAAGTTGAATTTGACAAATATGAATTCCAGTTTTATTCTTTTCGTTAAAATATAGGGTGAGAATATTTTGAATACTAAAAAGTTTCAGTGGTGTGCAAGACGTTAAATTAAATCAATCAAACTTTCGATGCAAATGGGATCCTGGAGTCCCTTTTATATATTTTTGCTGGCTTTCTAATTACAAGCAAAAATTTATTTTGGTATTTTTTAATTATAAAAGAAACAGTCTAATAGTTGTTACAAAAAATTTGAGTACAGAAATTTTATTTTTACTAAAATATAAAATCCAAAAGAATGTTTTAATTTTTTTTCATTTGTAAATTAAATAAATTTTGGTACTGATAAACTGTTTCTTTTAGATCAAAAGAACATCAAATAAGAGCAAATTTGAAAAATTATTGTTTAGAAGTAAGAGTTTGAATATAAATTTTTAATTGAACGCTGAAAAATACACCGGTGTTTTATGATGTATTTCATAACGATAATTTACAAAGTGCTAAAGATGATAATTTTCTCTTATTTTAATCTAAAATATTATAAAATAATAAAAAAAGTATGAAAAATATGTTTAATGAAGATTACATGCAAAATAGCCTAGTCCAGGGGCTCAAAAAAGAATGCTTAAATTTATCGTTCAGTTGAATTTATATATTTTGAAAGTCAAAGGTATTTTTTTTTTATGTTGAATCACCTGCAACTCACTACTAGACTCAAGTACGGTAGTGATATAGTAGACAATACATACCAAACAATTTAAACCTTATCAAAGAAATAGAGATTATAGACAGTCCATATAGAATAGAAACCATATCAAAGTAGAGGCTCGATTCGTGCTATATGTGTATGACATTTAAGAATGTAAAAAGCATTCATATAAAATTATAAAAAAAGTAGTATTGAATGTTCGTGACTGTGTGTGTGCATGTCAGTAAAAGTGTATCTCGTATAACCCTAAAATAGTTGTGCTATGTGCCAGAATTCTGGAAAGTGGCTGCAAAGGTAAATTTCAGCTTCGGTTAAAAAAAAATAGTCTGCAAAGTTAAGGTTTTAAATTTTCCTGATACTTTTTTTAAAGATAAATTGAAAGAAACTATCTATTTTTAACAAAAAGATCCCATTTATTATTTTAAAGCAAATAAATACCTCTACTCATAAAAGTCATAACTTTGGGTGCATCATCCGTAAAATCCATTTTGTGAAATATAATACCGAAACATTTTACATTAATATTTGTTTAACTAGAATGATTTAGTGATTTTACAGTAATTATTACTGTAAAAATTACGGAGCGCGAGTTCCGTAATATGCTCCAGTAAAAACAAATTCTGGGTCAAATTACGGTAAAAAGTGCTAGCAACCGGAGTGTTAGTAATTTCTACCATAATTTGATCCTGAATTTCAACAGGGTACTAACAAAGACAAATAAATATTACTTCATGAGATGACGTGTTTTTCTTTATCTAATGACGAGAAGCTATCTGGAAAAACAAGAAAAATAGTAGACAAAAAAAAAAAAAAATGGGAAACAAGAGAAAGACATTGAATAATGTTCTCTGTCTTAGAATCTTAACTAATGTTTGATGTAATTATTATGTGATATTATCTGTTTACTTTTTATGATGTTAAACTTTATAGTCAGGAGCTAATTTAAAGTCTAACTAAATATTGTGCGTTTATTAGTTTAAAAATGAATATTTAAAAATTAAAATTTTAAAAAAATAACTAAAATGTTTTTTACTCCCTATTAAAAAAAATTAAATTTATTATTTTTATCAATAGAGATGCATTTTTTCGTTAGTGAATAACACTTTTAGGTTTTTCATAAAAATTGGATTTTTAATCGAATGTAATTTGCATGTTCTGGAGCGTTTTTTTTTTCCAAATATATTCAGTTATTTTCTCATATCATTATATTTTAAGATCATTTTTCTTTCAACGGTCTATAAACTTTTTAAATAGACACTTTTGAAATCTCAATTTTTATACTATAAGTACTACTAAAAAGTAATTTAATATTGGTTTATTAAAAAAAACTATTTTAATTTTTTTACAAATATTTTATTGCATAAATGAAATAATATTTCAAAACTAGATAAACTAATAAATTAGAAACCCTAGCGCTTAATCCGACTAAAATGAAAACTATACTTTTATAAATAAAGTACATAATTGTTTAGCACAATATTATTAATAAACTGAATTCCGTAAAGTAACGTTATTTTTTGCATGATACTTGTAGATTTTATTTTATTTTATAACCGTCGTTTTATTGCTGACATATTTTTTGGGTTTACGGCTCCTCATGTTGAACTTCGAGACCTTGTAATTTTGAACCCATTCCAGAAGACAAGGGAAACTCTGAATCAAGTATTGGGAGAAATTTTTCTTTGTGGAGAGCTTTCTGATGGAACTTGCGCAATGCCCACCAGAATTTGCATTACATGGAGAGGAAAACCATGAAAGCTTCCCATGAATAGCCTAACGTAAAGTGAACTCCAACCCATGATACGTCTACCACTCGGGACATTTTACGTCAGCACTGCGGTCAGTACGATTTGGGTGCGGAATTCGTATCGATCAGCCATCACTGGGATTCGAACCCGAGTCACCTCATTAGAGATCAAACCCTCTATCCCTTGAGCCTCCACTGCTTAATTTGCATGTATGGAAAACTTTTTACTGCGTTTAGAAGTGTGTTAAAACTGATTTCAATCAATATTAAAATTTGCTTCAGATGTCAACTGAGAGCACGAATATTTTAAATTAAAGTTGCTGTTGTTTATTCCATATCATTTTATATTTTTAAACTCATTTTAATTTAAAAATTTTATTGTTACTCATTTGGAAACAAATAATAACAATTTCGCTTGGAAAAATAGACTTGTTAAATATTTTTCTAAGCACCGGAGAAACACATAAAATTGACTGACGATTAATTCACTAAAGGGTTTAAAATATTCAATTAATGAATTCACTTACGAATTACAGGAATTAGTTTTTACAAATCTATTGTTTGTTCTTTAAAGAAAACATACCTCCAAATATGAAGAATAAAATAATAAAAGAATCATCACTTAATTACTCACAAAATATCAACTACTGCTCATGTTTTTTTTTTTTTTTTTTTTTTTTTTTTTTTTTTTTTTTTTTACAAAATCGGCATTACATTATTAAACTCTCCAGACATTTTCAAGTGAAGTCAAGTTCTCAAACATTATTTTGAAACCAAAGTATTGCGTTTAATTTAGTTTTCTCAAGTTTAATTATTTCTAACAAATAAACAAAACAATGGCACACTATTAATATCTATTGAAACCACATCCAAAATTTTATAAGGCTTGCATAAGTGAAAATACGTTGTTAAATAATAAACTTACGAATCAAATTATATTCATTTCATTTATTATCTTTAAAGTTCCTTTGTGTCATACACAACAATGTCTTACTTTCAATCGTTCAAGAAACAGTAATCGATTGATGCACCATATTTAAACTGAAAAATGTATAGATAATGTTTCCGAATCAACGCATCGTCTTTTAATACCTGATTTTTCATGTTATTTGTTTCTTACAAAATAATGTAATACTATTAAATTTTCATTAAACATTAATCAAATTTATGCAACACATGTTTAAATGAAATAAAGTTATCAAACAATATATATTCGAACCAAATGTCTGATTTAATAGACGATTCTTCAGGTTATTTTTTTCTTACATAACAATGTCACAATATTAATTCCTCAAGAAAGAATAATCTAACTATGAACATATTTTGAAAAAATGAAGTTAGGAAACTATGTTTTCGAGTCAAAGTAACTGCCTTAATTTTTCATTCCTAGCGTTTACATGTTACTTACACAACAATGCCACACCATAAACTCCTGGAACACATTAATCAAACTATGATAAGAGATGTTTAAACGAATAAAGCTATCAAACAATGCATTTTCAAGTCAAATTTTCTTCATTCAATACACAATTCTCTACATTTTGCTTCTTGCACAACAATGTAATTCTATTAATTCCTTAAGAAACATTAATCTAACTTTGATAAAAACATATTTAAAAGAAGAAGTTATTAAACAGTATGTTTCCGAGTCAAATAACTCCACTAGTTTTCTATTCCTTGAGTTTATATATTTCTTACACAACAATACTATACTATTGACTCTCGGGAAACATTAATCAAACTGTGATAAGAAAAATTTTAACGAATCAAACTATCAAACAATGCTTTTTCAAACCAAAATTTCCTCATTCAATACATAATTCTTTACATTTTGTTTCTTACACACTATTAAGATTTTAAGAAACATTAACCAAACTTTGATAAGACATGTTTAAACGAAAACATGTTATCAAACAATATGTCCGTGAATGTAAACATATTTATTTTGTAAAAGATTGCTCACATTTGTTTGTTTCTTTCACAACAAAACCACGATTTGAAGTACTCAAGAAACATTAATTCAACTTTAATAAAAACATGTTTAAAAGAAAAGATGTTATCCAACAATATATTTTCAACTCAAAGTATTTCCATTAATTTTCCATTTCTCCAGTTTATATGTTTCTTATACAACAATGTCACTCTATTAAGCTATTGGGTAAAGTTAATCAAACTTTGATAACACATTTTTAAACGAAAACAAGTTATCGAGAAATATGTTTCGAATCAAAGTATATTGGTTTAATGCAATACTCTATACATTTATTTGTTTCTTACACAACAATGACGCACCATTAAGCTTTCCAGAAGCATTAACCTAACTTTGATAAGTTCATTTGAATCTTGTTATCTATTCAACAAATATTACAGAATCCACTCGATGACATTTACACATTGACAAAGATCTCAGAGCATGATCGTAACTTAAACTGCAACAGAACTGCTTCAAAAGGCTTCTTGATGCAGCAGAAACATCGAGGTAAAAATTTCTCATGGAAATGTTTTGAGGAATGTAAAGACCTCGTAATACGAAATTTACATCAGAATGGAAGGAAGAGCTCATGTAATGACCCATAATGCCTTGGGGGAGATGAAGACTGAGCAGGCTTTGAAATATTTAGGAACGCGTGCCAGAAAACAAGCAGGGATGGCGAATTTATATGGTGAGATATTCCCCCTGAGGTATAGAATGTTGAATTGCTCTTTCGTTGGGAATGTTTTCTGGAAAATAGGGAAAATATATAATGTCTCATTTCTGCATTTAAGTGAGCTTTTGATAAGGAAAAATTAAAGTAATATTTTTCCATAAATAAGAAGAAGAAAAAACAACTGAAGATTTTTTTTTTTACTACTAAAATGATTATATTGTAGATTTTATTTCATTTATCTAGAATTAAAATATGTTTGTTAATCATGTTAATAATAACAGGAATTTTTAATAATTTTACGATGAATTTCACTTTATTGTCTGTTTTTTTTATTGGAATAAAAAAATATGTTCTTTGTCTATATATTTCCTACCTATTCAAGAATCGGTGCAAAAATATATATTTTTTTACATAAGAAAATAATTTTAAAATCGACCGTAGAGTGCTTTGATTGACAGATTGTTAAATGATTTTGTTACAAGTTGTAAGTAATATTCGGAAAAGATTAAATCTAACATACTTGTACAAACTTATTTTTAATAAAAACCATATTCTAAAATTAATACAGAGATGAGTTTTCGTAAAATAGTTCTATAGTAAAATATCGACAGACTGGAATTTGAAAAAATAGACGTCTGCAGTTTACTACATATTTAAATAATATTGAAAAAAACTATCTGTATTAAAAATTAGAAAAATTATGTATCAAAATTCAACTGTATAATTCAAAAAGATAAAGACCAAAATTATAAATGTTTTGCATAAAAAAAAGAAGAGCTACTGCTTTCTGAAAATATTTTCAGTAGAAATTAATTAGTGTTGGTGTCAGAATGTTGATATCCATATGCCAAAAATAAAAAATAAAATATAATTGAGTGACCTATGTATATAGAAGAGAGACAGTAAAAGTGAAATAATACATGTATACAATAAACATGTATGTAAGTATCCAGTAAAGAATGCAACTTCAAACTAAATACACTTGATAATTCATACACTGTTAGAAATTTATTGGGAAAAAATGGTTTAATAACAATTTATTTAATTGTTACTTTATCATATTTAACCAAATAATCAGGAAAGAATAGTCAAACTTTACTAAATGTGAGGAAATCGTATATTTACTGTTTACTGTTAAACAAAAACAGAATTTTATCCTCGCCCACTAGGCCCACAACCAAAGAGAATCAAGCCTCATGTTCTTCGAGAGCTCTAATCAAAGCCCTGAGATAAAGTCTACGAATTGATATTTTTATTTTTATTCATCGGATGCCTAACACAACAGCGGATACCTAATAATCTCATAGTAATAAGTGTGAGGTGAGCATTTTGTAAAACCACTTACTTCCTTGCAGCTGCGTACATATTTTAGACGAGACGGCTAATCTGTCTATCTCCCCCCAAGGAGACAGTCTAATTCTGATCATTGACACAAATATTAACTCCATTTCTTCAACACATGAGGAATTTCTAGTGCCCTGCACTTCTCAATAGGTGAACTTGGACTATAGAAATACGAAAGCATCATTCACGCATAGAGGGCAGCCTCAAAAATCGGCTTAACACAAAAAGTCTTTCATTTGCCATCTCTCATGTTGCAAAACTAGATAAACTAATTAAGCCGCATTCCATGATTCACTTAACACAACTCATCCACAACCAAACTCCAATGTCCTTTACCAATCGGAAAGCCTAGCATAACCTGACTCACCCTTACATTTTTAAATCACCTTTGCGTTTGTAACACATTCAAAACTTAAATATCGTAGAAATTGTACTCAACACTGAAAACCATACTTAAATAAGGAATATTATTTATCTGTCATTTTAATGCATTTCATTTGTTTTTTAAAATACTATTTAAACTTACAAAAAAATATGATAAATCCTAAGAAATAGATTTTTTTCTTGTTATTTTTATGCTGAATTAGCTCATTCTTATAGACAGAACTTTACTAAACAATTCTGTCAAAGTTTAGTTTATGTACTTTAAATTTACACGACAAAATTATGTTCAAGAGAAACTAGACAGAATAATTGTAAAAAAACTTTACAAAAGTCTCTGGACGATTCCATATACATTAAAATATAAGGAAATTTTTTTTATGAAAGAATTTTAATTTTTTTCTTTAAATGTTTTTTTATAAAGATTGTACATTTTTAACTCTCTTTCTGTGCTGAAACTCCTTGGATTTTTTTTACAAAATAAACTGCAATGTTATTATGATTTCCTTCACAATTTTTTTCTCATTGCTTTTTTTTTGTGCAGAAAAGTAGGATAAAGTGAATTTTCTCATTTTAATGTCCTCAATACTTTTGTAGCCGTCGTTGAATAGCCGACCTTATTCTTAGTTTACGAGTACTAATGTTCAACTCCGTATCCTTGTAATTTTGAGCCCAATTCAGAAGACAAAGGAACTCCTGGATCGAGAATGGGAAAAAATTCACCTTCGGGGAGGAATTCTTGGTGGAACTAAACAGCATTTGCCTTACATGGACTCGAAAAACTATGAAAACCTAAAACCGTTAGCATAACGGCAACGGGACTCTAACCCATTATCCCTTTACCACTGAGGATATTTTACGTCAGCACTGTGGTCAGTGCGAGCCGGGTGAGGAATTCGTATCGCCAAGCCATCACTGAGACTGATCCAGGGTCACCTCGTTGGTAGGCGAGCGCTCTATCCTCTGAGCCACCACGGCTAGCCTATATAATTTCAGATAAATTTAGTGAAATTAAGAAAAACGATGCATTTTTATTGACCAAGTATATATTTTTTTTAAATATAAAATGCAGCTCCTCGCAGTTGCTAGATTACTTTGCAAGCTCTCCAACGCTTGTCAATAAACCATTAATTAATTCATTTTGATACAACTCAAACGAGATCAAATTTGTGCAATCTCTAATAGCATGTAGTAACGAATTGTTTGTTAATTAATAGTTGAACAAATAGATTCAATTTTTTGTGTTGATTGTAAATAGAAACAATGTTATTCCCGTTGTGAATAAATTATATCTCTCTCTTAATTATTATATTTTAACCCATTCAACTAATAATTTTTAATTCATTGTTTTTTTTTGAAAATGATTTAATATAGTTTTCAAGCTATATTTACTAAATAAAATATTCTTAAATCTAAATTTTGAATTAACATAAAAGAAAATAAATTTAAGGTAAGAAAAACATCGATAAATATTGATTACAGACAAGAATTATTAAAAATAGTTTAATTAGCCTGAAAATCCATTGACCAAGAAAAAACTGTTCTTTGCTAGGAATGAAATACTTTAGAGAATTTACAATTAATTAAATTAAGATTACATTTTTATTTAAATCTCAAAATATGAATATGCAGGAATAAAATATTACTTTATAATCCGAAACAAGCTGATGAAAGTGTATTTACTGCTTGTTTAAAACCGAAATCCCTGTTGGAAAAGGATAATGTACCCTTCGTTCATTTATAACAATTTAAAATTTTTCCCTTTCTCAGCACTTAAAAACACTTGGTAGGGGAAAAAATTCGTTTAGCGGGTTGACGTCACGCAGGGGAAGAAAGGGTTAAATTATTGGTTCGCCTCATTTACCTCGTTCCCCGAGGAGGGCTGAGTCAAATCCCCATATCAGAATGTTTCTCCCCATTATTTAAAATTTTGGTAGCTGAGGACATTTATTAAAAAAAATGAAAGAATTTATCTAAAGTCACGTAAAACGATAAAAATGACAAATGGTTGCTTTAGAAATATGTTGCGCTTCTTTGTTTTCTGTTTGTTTAAGAAAAACTACTTTATTTTTAATTTTTATGCCTAATTTGATATATAATTTACTAAGCAGATAGCGATTATGTGTTTTTCTGGAATGTGATTGATTCATTCCAGAATTCTAATTGATTCTTCTAATTGATTTCAAAAATTACAAAATCATGTCTAGATAAAGAGTTGTTAATCAAGATTTGTCTTATCAATAAATATATTGGATTTTTCATCTAGTTAACTTTAGTGACAACCAACAGGCTATAGAATTCCGACCCTTTGTACTCAAATTTTTATATTTTAAGATGTCATCATTAGATATATTTCAGAGTTTGTGTTAAAAATTAATATTTTCTGTAATTGCAAACGATAATATAAATTATTTCACTGACAAATAAGTGGAATAATTCAAATACGCTATGATTTAAAGCAACCGTAATATTATCTTTTTTTAAAGCCCAATTAAAAAATTACACAGTATATTTGTATGAATCAATCGACCTAAAAATAGAAATTTTATAGCTTTTGAAAAACAGCTTCGCAACTCTTAATTATTGGATTCTAAATGATATTTTATTCCCTATTACTGACATTCAAAGTTCATTCATAAATATATATATATATATATATATATATATATATATATATATATATATATATATATATATATATATATATATATATATATATATATATATATATATATATATATATATATATATACTCAAATTCCAATTTTTCAGGTGTGAGAAAATTCTTTCAGAAAACCAAACGTAAACCAAATTCCAAATATTGTAGTACGGAACAAATACTACATTATAAATAAAAAATATCCTTTAAAAAAAAAACCTTAAAATTTTATTTTAATTCCATTATCGTTTCCTCAGCCAGAAACACGAAAAATTTTACCTTATTGTGGTAGTTTTAACCATGCTTTTGTTTTCACAGAGCATATTTTATTAAAAAAAAGTGTTCGCGATGGTGATACGAATCCCATTTATCTATTAGTTACTTGTCATATCATTTCTTGTCTGAATACTATTATGTATCCAAAATATTATTTATTTCACAAAATTAAAGGAAGTACTTCATGTGCTGTTATTAGGTATTAGTCGATTAATCAGTAATAACATTTAGAAGAAAGTTTGTATTTTTTTTTATTATTTAAAAATAGTTGTCAATGTTATTTTTTCTCTGCACGAACATGAATTGCTTTAGGATATACACATAGATATATACACATATACATGCAATACATTAGGATATACAATGTATACACCTGAATATAGTTATATACTGCAAAATAATAATATAGCATTGTTTTGGTGCTTTATTTACATTTCACTCTTTCACTATCTAGTTTCAAAATTTCAAGAAATGCCTAAATAGGTATTACATATTTCAAATTTTCAAACAATTAAAAAAAGCAATTATATGATCAAAAGAAGGGTCGTGACTTGAAAGCAATGTCCAAACATTTATTTTATTTTAAGCTATAGAGTTTTGAGTATGTATATTTTAATTTATATTTATCAACAATTTCTCCCGTACCTATATGTTATTTTTTTAATTACATTATTTTTTCCATGAACAATATTAAATATTCTTCACATATTAAAGTTTTTTTAATATTTTTAAATAACTATATTTAAATATTTATCAGGTATTAGAAAAATTATTCGACGGTTCGAAAAATTACTTTAAAAAGCGGAAAGAAATAAAGTCGTTTGCTTTATTTCCACGCTGGACCCATGTCCGAGAGTTCGTGGGTTCGAACCCCGCCGGCCGAAAACTTCCCGTGTAGTAGAGTGACTGATGTACGTTAAACCTGTCGAATCGCAAAAGTCCTCCATGTTTCCATAACAAATCAACAGCTCTGGGGGTACTAGGTTGGAGATCGATCGTTCTCAGATTCAGGTCAAAATTACGATCTGTGGATGAATAAATGGGTCCGCCCTATAAACGAGTGAGCAGTATGAGTGACGTGTGTGTGACTGAAGTCGGATTCTTGGCCAAAGGATGGCGCCTCTGAAATAACAAGAAACGCACTCTCCGCCTTAAATCTGCTCGGTTCCACCAAACAGGCTTGTCCGTGTGGCAAGTAGCATTAGACACAACACAACAACCATTGAGCAATTTCCTCTGCTGATAAACTTTTTGTAAAATTTTGAAATTAATTAAAGTTTTAAAAAATGAGGGTCATCCATAGAATGCCATTACTGACCGTAGTTCTTTTTTTTTTTTTTTTAATATAAAAATCTTGAGAATACAAATTCTTATTTGTCGCGAATTATGAAATATCATAAAAGAAAGTATTAAAAAACAGAATACGAGGGTTGCTATTTATATTTCTGGCCTTGGCAACAGTAAGTGTTGCTAGGCGACCGCAGACGATTTTAATCGAAAGTTTGATATTTTTAAACATAAATTCAGCAGACGATTTACCGTTATAGCTTCATTTGTGTTGTTGACAGTGAATTGAAAAGTTCTTCTCTTTCAAAAAATGGAATTGAATCGTGAACATTTTCGTGCCATTATTTTTCATAACTTTCGACGTGGATTGTCAAGACAAGAGTGCTTCGATGAACTTAATTCTTTATTCAGCAATAAAGCGCCATCCTACAGCACTGTAAAAAATTGGTATAACGAATTTAATCGTGGTCGATGTTCGATCCAGGACGAATCCCGTGCAGGTCGTCCAAAATCCGTTGTTGTGCCAGAAAAGATGGATGCTGCGCGTGAACTGATAAAGCAAGATCGTCATGTGACATACCGTGAGATAGAGGCGTCTTTGGACATTAGTATGACTAGCATCAATAAAATATTGCATGAACATTTGAGCGTAAAAATAATTTGTTCGCGTTGGATCCCGCATAATCTGACAAACGCTCAAAAAAAGGCTCGTGTCGATTGGTGCAAGGAAATGTTGGAAAAATACGTTCAAGGTACATCAAATGCTGTGTATAACATCTACACAGGTGACGAATCATGGATCTATGCATATGAGCCGGAAACAAAACAGCAATCAACTGTATGGGTCTTTCAAGACGAGGCAAAACCAACAAAAGTTGTTCGAGGAAGAAGCACATCGAAACAAATGATTGCCTGTTTCTTCGGCATTAACGGTCATGTGGCAACAGTGGCGTTAGAGCAACGCAGGACGGTCAATTCTGAATGGTACATGACCATTTGTTTGCCAGAAGTCATCGGAGAAATTCGAAAAAAGCAGAAGAACAGGCGAATCATTCTTCATCATGACAATGCGAGCTCTCACACATCGACTGAAACAAAGGCATTTCTGACGGAGCGAAAGATCGAACTGATGGGTCATCCGCCGTACAGCCCTGATTTGGCACCCAATGACTTCTTCATATTCCCACACATCAAAAATAAATTACGTGGACAACGATTTTCGACCCCCGAAGAAGCGGTTGATGCATTCAAAACGCATGTTTTGGAGCTACCTCAATCGGACTGGAAAAAGTGCTTTGAAAATTGGTTCAAACGCATGCAAAAGTGTATTGATCATCATGGAGAATATTTGGAAAAACAATATTCGATCCTACATATTTGTTTTTTCATTATTAGGCCAGAAATATAAATAGCAACCCTCGTAATTATAAAATATAAGAAAAAATGATTAAGATTAAAAATGCACAAAATATGTTTCAGTTCAATATGAATAACTAAGAACCGTAAAATACAATTTTTAACAATGTTAAACGTTTTAAATAATTAAAATTAATTTTATAGATTATAAATTGATTTAATGGAATATGAATGAGTTAAAAATAACACTTACAAAATAAGGCATGTAAAAGAATCAGACTAAAATTACTTTTTTAAGTCTATGATTAAAAAAATACATTAAAAATTAGTTAACTAGATTTATATGTTTGTATAAAATTCTGAAAACTAAATAATTAACAAATGGATTTTGATAAATATATTTAGTTTTATCATTGAAAACGAGGCATGTAATAATAAACCATTGAAATACATTATATGATATATCAAATGAAAAACATCAAGTAATGCAAAATTAAGTATCGATTTAGAAAGGAAAAAAACGTAAAAACTGCAAAATTAAAATTTTTAAAGTATACTCGTGTATTTAAGTAGATATTAAATGATTTGTTTTAAGTAAAACTTTAAAATATAAATTAGGAAAGATACCTAAAACAAAATGTTTTTTTAAAAATTTAATGCTTAAAAAATACGTTTAAAATAGTTAACAAATCATTCATTACATTTCTAAACATTTAATAATTAACAAATAGTTTTTACTAAAAAAGTCTTTCAAAAATACAATTAGTATCATTATCGTAAACGGGACCATTGAATAATATATATTATTGAAACACGTCATATCAGATATAAAATGAATAAGGTCAAACAATACACAATTTCGTATCAACCCAGTAAAGAAATTTTTTAATTACGTTTACTCATTGTTATTTAGAAATTTATCTTTACTTCTAATTAAGAGTTGTCATTAGTGTTAAAATGAATGCTTTTAGTTGTTTTTCGATTCTTTGTTTCTGCATACTTCGCATTATTTAAAGACAATGTCTTTTCCAGAAAATGGGATTTTCGCGTTTGTTATTTTTTGCTAATTATTGTATTAAATTTAAACCAATTTATATACCGAAAAATTTAAAGTATCCCTGCAGTTCAAGCAAATTGAAGTAATTTATCTTAAGGTCCTATATTTATATCCTCGTTGGAATGAACGCATTGAAAAAGAAATGTTTGAAATTACTTTCGAGACTGTAATTGTGTTACCAATCTTTAATTATGTATTGCAATTTGTTCAAAAGAAAATCATAGATTTAGAAGTTGTTTATGAATATATTTTTGCAGCAAAGCGAAATGATAGTTCAATTTTTTAGACAAATATAGCAATTAACAAATTTATAAAAATATGGTATCTGATTAATGTTAATTTTAATTAAAATGATTTCTCGTTTTTTTATTTTTTTTTTATTTTTAAATATGTGTTAAAGCTAAAATATTAAGACTGACTTCAAAAATAAGACTTCATATTGAATATTAAGACTATTAATAATAACTATTATTAACTATTAAATAATAAGACTGATAAATATTATTAACTATTAAATATAATTAGCTATTAAATATTAAGACTGAATATTAAAAGATCATTTGTTGACGGTTATTTTGTTTTGTTATTGCTTTTTTTCTGTCTTCCCAATGTCTATCGATTTCTCTGCAATCGACAAGTTAAAAAATTAAAGGAAATAAAAATGTGTGATAATGTTAATTATCGAAAATTCCCACTCTCCTTAATTTTTTTGTTTTTTTAATTTGCTTTACTTTTGGCCTCTTGACTCTTAATTTCTTGTTTACGGGTTTCTGCCCTTAAATTCATTAACGTTCAATTTATAATACTTAAATCTGTTATTAATTTGTGTAATTTGCGATGTATATGTTTAACTACTGCGTATTTTATTATCAGTTATTAATTTTTACAGATTATTATTATGTTTTATTTTCAAGCTTGATAATGTATATTTTACTTATGCAAAATGAATTTATTTATAATTGTTTATGACCGCATTTTATGTTGCTCTTCCTTTTTAGTCATGCTCTGTTTTAGATATCTTTCCCCAATCTTTATTTTTACCATTTCTGTAACCTAAAACCATTTCTGGGACCCCTCATCTCTGAAGTTCTTTCTGCAGCTGACACCTGGGCATCCAATGGTCAGTTGCGAGTTGCGTAGGAGATAGGGTTTCATGTAGGGCCCCTCTTTTCCAGAACATCTGCAGCTGCATCTCTGTGCTCTTCACTTAAAAATATAAATATTATATCTTAGTCCCCTTAACATTGTGACATTTTTCTTTTTTTCTCACGGCATGTGAACTTTTAAACGCCTATTGAGCGGAAATCGTTATTTTAAACCTTTTAGCCTTTTTGACATTTCACACGGGAGTGTCGTGGTCACATGATGTTATTTTTACTATCTCTTGCTAATTTCTTCTGTCAACCAATAATTTCTTAAGGGGTTCGGTGTGAACTGCCAACCTTTTTTTCATTGGCCTTCCTGGTAACGTGTCCTTCCATTTTTTACCCTCATTGGTTATTTACGAAGGACTCCAAGTTCTTTTAAGGCGATGCATGGCTAGTGGAGGATATTTCAAGATATTTTGCTGTGGTTTTTTTAAAAAAAAACTGAATTTGACTGGCGCTTCATGAATTGATTAAAAGAGTTAGTATGCGTGAGAGTTGTTGTCGGTGTTGATTTGGGCACTTATAATGCATCAATAAGGATGAACAATAAATGTGTTCTTGTTTTTTTCCTCCAATGCAGCAATCGCTGTGCCATCGTCATGTTTGGTGAATAGCCATATGTTTATTTAATAGTTAGCACTGATAACAATAGACTCACAAGAATGTCTTCACCTTAGTTTCTTATATGCATTTCTCCTTGTCATTTATGCTTGTTTTTTTTTTTTTTTTTTTGTTTTTTTTTTTTCTTTTTCACTTTCTTTTTTTTCTCAATTTATGACTCAATGGACCTATTGGGTTATTCGGTGTTTAACAATGTTGTTACCACCACTTTTCGGATAATTTAAATGCAATTTAAGAAATAATTTGTAACCATATGATTTGATTGCTAATTTGTTTTTAATTCCTCATACATTCCTGTGGGTTTACCTTGCCACATACTCAAATCTCCTTTTATTATTTCCGAAAATTTCACTTGTTTAAATTCAATTGTTTCACCATTTTATTGAGGATTAAACATTAATTTTTATAATTCATTTTAAACTTAACATTTATTTATTATAATTCCTAACACGCATTTTTAAATAAATATTAGTTTTTAAAACTTTAAGAAAATGAAACCTTGAATTTTTTTTTTTTTTTTTGAAGGCATACATTAAATAACAATACGTTTCTGCTTGGTAGAAAAACACCATAACCTTTACCAAAATGAAAAATAGGCTTAAATGTTTTTAAAAATAACATTTAAAAATAACATAAGTAGAAAAACAACATAACCTTTACCAAAATGAAAAATAGGCTTAAATGCTTTTAAAAATAACATTTAAAATTAACATAAGTAGAAAAACAACATAACCTTTACCAAAATGAAAAATAGGCTTAAATGTTTTTAAAAAAATAATAAAAATAACATTTAAAAATAACATAAGTAGAAAAACAACATAACCTTTACCAAAATGAAAAATAGGCTTAAATGTTTTTAAAAAAAATAATAAAAATAACACTTAAAAATAACATAAGTAGAAAAACAACATAACCTTTACCAAAATGAAAAATAGGCTTAAATGTTTTTAAAAATAACATTTAAAAATAACATAAGTAGAAAAAGAACATAACCTTTACCAAAATGAAAAATAGGCTTAAATGATTTAAAAAAAAACATTTAAAAATATCATAAGTAGAAAAACAACATAACCTTTACCAAAATGAAAAAAAGGCTTAAATGTTTTTAAAAATAACATTTAAAAATAACATAAGTAGAAAAACAAAATAACCTTTACCAAAATGAAAAATAGGCTTAAATGTTTTAAAAAATAACATTTAAAAATAACATAAGTAGAAAAACAACATAACCCCTACCAAAATGAAAAATAGGCTTAAATGTTTTTAAAAATAACATTCAAAAATAACATAAGTAGAAAAACAAAATAACCTTTACCAAAATGAAAAATAGGCTTAAATGTTTTAAAAAATAACATTTAAAAATAACATAAGTAGAAAAACAACATAACCTTTACCAAAATGAAAAATAGACTTCAATGTTTTTAAAATAATTTTCAAACGATATGATTATCGTTTAATCAATAAGTTATCCTTTTGATTTTAATAGTATAGCATAGCAGCTAGTTTTAGTGGATCAAAAAGACAAACGTAAAATTTTGTTCTGAATTCTTTTTATTCTAGAAAAGAATTATTTCTAGAGCATTTCACTAGAAATTAAGATTAAAATTTTTAATAGCTTTAACACCAAATTACCCTTATTTATTTTCCCTGTTGCAATCATGGTATTTTCTTTTTTTTCCATTTCTAAAAAATTATAATGAGTTTAATATTCCTGATCAAATTATGGTATAAATAAGAATTTCCTGATCAGATTATGGTATAAAGTATCGGCATTTTGGATGAATCTTCAGTGGAATCCCTTTTACCAATGAATAAATTATTACCGTAAAATCTATTTCACCGTAATTTTTACGAAATCAGATTCTTTTTTATTCCGTAACATGTTCCAGAGAAGGTGGATTTTACGGTAAAAAGTACCGGCACGCAGAGTTCCGGTACTTTCCTGCGTAAGTGTGATAAAATCTGATGATTTACCATAAAAATCAATTCCCAAAAAAGTTAGTCAGTAGCCACTGAAAAAAAAAGAAGATAAAAGTGAATTATTTCCAATTTCATTTGACCATCAAGCTGATTTTAATGTCTTTATTCCTCCATTAATTTTTAATGACCCTGGTTATGCTGAATTAGATTTCGCTGATATTTTTGTTTAATTGCATGCTTAATTATCTTGGAATTTATCTGTGCAGATTTTTGTCTTTGCTTCTACAAGCATGTGTAACAGTTACCGACCATGATTGGTGTGCAAACCATTTTTCATTTAGGCTTTGTTTAATAAATTATTGGTTGTATAAAGCATTGATAGGTTTTAAAATAAATAAATTTAAGATAAATAAATATACAAAATAAATAACACTATCTATGAAACAATTAAAAATCAGTTTCATTTTAATATATTTCAAATTAATTCAGTTTTTAATTTTTATTTTTGAATACATGGTAAAATATAATTTATGCAGGGTAGAAAATGTATTCCAACACTAATATTACTGTTGAAATGAATCAAATTTTATAACTAATATTCTATAGTTTTCTATAACTTATATTTAAACGCATCGTAATTTCTTAAATGAAATTATTTCTTTCTATTTTGATTTTTTTTTTTTCTATTTTGAACTAGAAAAGAAAGCATCGATTGAAATTTTGAAGAAGTATAATAAAGATTTTCGTTTTGAAAAAAAAAATTATTTAAATTATACATATACATTTTTGACTACTCTAACTATTGAAATAAATATTACTCAATATAATCTTTTCTTTTTAAATAAAATACCCAAATAAGGTAACTAATTTAAATGTAAATGCGTTCTTTCTTCGCAATAGCTAAGCCACAAACTTTTTCTCTCATAATAAAAACTAAACTTTCTCATCCATTGACTTGAACTTATATTAGACAGAACTGAGCTGACACTCTTAGTTATTTTTGCTCCGTTTTTACTTCAAGAAGTGTATGGTTTCCAGAAGAGCGCTTCTTTCAAAAGATACAATTGTCGTTCTTAAATGCTCCTCTCTACCTTTTCAGAGGACAAATTTCTTTTATTGCAGTCACAGGAATGCTTGCAATAAAAATCATTCCACTAGAACGTTACGATTCAAAACGCTCCGCTAAGCAGTACCATCTGGTTTCTCTGGCATAAAACTCATGCAATACACTTCGCAGATTTAGAAGAGCTCGTGTATAAATCCCGAATTTGGCGTTGCCCTATTTAATCGAGTGTAAACGTCAGGTTTTATTTACCCTTTTGGTTCTTTTCTGCTTCATTTGATTGTAATATGTTCCAAGAAAGCTGTATTTTGCGAGTTACCATTTTACGTCGACAAGATGAGAGTGAAACCCAAAAACCTGCTTTCACTTCTATTTATTTATTTTTATTTGTTATAAACTTAGCAAGCTTTAACCAAGCTTCCAGGAAGGTGAAAACCCTTGCCGTGTTAACTTGATACGATTCAATTTCTTGATCTGAGTTTGTTCTACATCTCTCTCTATCACACACACAAACACACACAAACATATTTATATATATATATATATATAAAAGCTTCAGTGTAATAAATTTTATAAATATTATTTATAAATTTCTCTAATTATTAGCATCGATTTAAATTAAACTTTTTATCCGATATCTATTTTATTCTTTTATTAATGGTAATAATTCATTAGAAAAAAATTATAACTAAAACAGAACAAAATATCTCTTGGAAATAAAGAATGCCTTAAAAATGGAAGAAAAAATTTGTAATAATAGTTTCCATTTCAGAGAAAGAATTGCAGTGGCTGGTTGGGTCAAGAGAAAAGAATGGTCATCTGTCAACGGAGAATGGATGATTGATGAGCTAGTCTATCTGCTTTTACCTTGAACTAAAAAGGGTTTCAGTTCTTTGTGCTGATTTCAGAAAAACACCATAAGAACATTTATTTTAAACTATTCCTTATATATTTCATGCCTTTATAAAAAGAATCTAAAGTAGTAATAGCAATATAAATAATATACCCAAGAGAGAGAAAATTGCTTTATCATTTCTAGGATTACACAATAGACTACGAAGTAGTTTAAAGTTTGAAAAAAAAAATGAGAAGTTCCGAAATATCACATGAAGTGTACAAATTGAGAAGTATTTTCAAACAAGCAATGAAGTACTCCGCACACTTGATTGCAAAATGTCTTATAGCAACTTAAACAAATAATTATACTATAATATACAATTGGAATAATTATTCTTTAATATATATATATATATATATATATATATATATATATATATATATATAGCCGTAACTCTACCGTACTTCAAAAATTCGGGTGAATATCTCTTTATTTATAATTCTTTACTTGCTTTGAATGTCAATAATTGGTAATAAAATATAATTTAGAATCCAGTAATTCAGAGTTCGGAAGCTGTATTTTAAAAGCTTTAAAATTTCTGTTTTTAGATCGATTAATACATACAGATACTGTGTAATTTTTAAATTTGATTTTAAAAAAAAGATAATATTACGGTGTAAAGATACATAATATTGCT
The DNA here is from genome assembly GCA_949128135.1 of Parasteatoda lunata. Lineage (NCBI taxonomy): Eukaryota > Metazoa > Arthropoda > Arachnida > Araneae > Theridiidae > Parasteatoda > Parasteatoda lunata. The sequence goes on from OX421973.1 coordinate 18,181,928, forward strand.
TTAAATCATAGCGTATTTGAATTATTGTGCTTATTTTTCAGTGCAATAATTTATATTATCGTTTGCAATTACAGAAAATGTTAAATTTTAAAAACAAACTCTAAAATATATGCAATGCTGAAGAATAAAAATAAAAATATTGCTTCAGAAATTTATTTCATATTTTAAAATACTGAAATTTTTTAAAATAGTAAGTGAATTAATTTTAGTATAGAATCATTTAAATATCTTGAAAAATAAAAATTTGAATACAAAGGGTCGGAATTCTATAGCCTGTTGGTTGTTACTAGAGTTAAATAGTTGAAAAATCCAATATATATTTTGATAAGACAAATCTTGATTAACAACCCTTTTATCTAGTCATGATTTTTTAATTTTCGAAATCAATTAGTAGATTCACATTCCAGAAAAACACATAATTGATGTCTGCTAAATAAATATTATATCAATTTAGGCATAAAAATTAAAAATAGAGTAGTTTTTCTTAAATAAACAGAAAACAAAGAAGCGCAGCATATTTCTAAAGCAACCATTTGTCATGTTTATCATTTCATGTGACTTTAGATAAATTCTTTCATTTTTTTTTAATAAATCTCATCAGCTACCAAATTTTAAAACATTGAGGAGAAACTTCTGAATCAAGCGTTGGAACAAGCTTGCCTTCGTAAAGGCCCAAATACGTGTTACTTGGAAGGAGAAATTACAAAAATTTCTTTTGGTTACCCTTACTAAGTTGCCTTTGACCATGATATGTCCTCCAAAGCACTGTAAGAATTGTTTAGCCATTCTTAAGATTCAAACCAGCGTCATCTCCTTGAAAGTCACGTGCTCTATTTCCACACCACCTCAACTTGAAATGATGCATACACTCTTAGGTTTAAAAGAAATAAAATGGGAAATTAAATCGACAATTGTTTTGAAAGTTTCATTAAAATATTCGTTGATATGCTGAATTATATCTTGGCTTGGAATAAAAAATTAATTCAGTGGCATTCAGAATTTAACTATATAAAATAGTGTGACCATTTTTAATTTTTATTTTATTTTGAATGCATAACGCAATGATTTTGATAACACGGACATTTTGTTTGAAATACGCCATACATTTGTCTATTAGCATAATTTTTTTGTAAACAAATAGTCCAAATCGGTCCAAGATACAACATGGTATTTTGTCTTGCATCACCATATGCTGGTCTGGATTTCAGCTCACCCTTCCATGTCTCTGAAAGAGGTGCTGTGGCTAGTGTGAGGTATAGAGAAGAGATCTTGGAGCCTAATGCTCTTCTTTTCAGAAAAGCAGTGGGTCTCAATGTAATTTCAATATATGACAATACGAGTTCACACAGAGCACTTCTGGGTGACTATTTTCTAGAAAATGATGATACTCGACGGATGGATTTGGCCAGCATGAGCTTCAGACCTCCACTTTATAGACCATGGTTGAGGAGGGCAACTGCAGCCATCCTGTCTCTGAAAACATGGTTATTGAATGAGTGGAACAAACTGCACAAGAACTCTTGAACTGTCTTATTTCCAGTATGAAATCATGCTGTTGAGCCTGCACATTTACTCGAATGTGCTCTATCCCTATTAATCTATTTTTATATTGAATATTCAGACTTTACAATTGTATTACAATTGAATATTCAGTATTATATTGAATATTCAGTCTTTCTGTTGCGTATGATCATGCGGAAATATTATGACTATTGAAAGGTTATCCTTTTTGTATTATATCGAACTATGTTCGAAATAAAATTTATTAAAATAGGCACAATAGTTTTGTAGATAATCGATCAATTATAAAAATTCTTCTTAATTTGAACAACATTGCATAAGGAATTAATTTTACGAATCACATTAAATTAGGTACATGTAAAATTCATCACGTGTTGTTGTCGAACCTGATTGGCTGCCGAAGTCCTGGCATAAGCAAATCTAACGATTTAGCAGCGAGTCAAGTTGCTCTCAGGGAACCAAGAGTATATTTTGAAAACAAAATGTTCTTTGTTCATTAGGAAAATACTGACTCTATAAGTGTCTACCAATTTAATGTTGTTCTTAAATGTCATCTCCCAAAACGTACGTTATGTTTAAATATACACGAGTTATTAGCAGCTAATGCTCAAATAAATCTGTGTTGTTTGCAGTTATAATTAAAGATATCTGTCAGTTTTATGTTCCGTCTAACTATGCCTATTTCATCTGATCTTTTGAGAAAATAAACTTTCAAAATTTTCACTAACGTAACTATATTAAAGCAACCTAATCCATTTTATTTTTTTATGCGCATAATATCATGAACACTTTCTATGACGTGCCTGCAGCAAATTTCTTACTTTTTGTTCGCTTCTTAACAGCATTTTACAACAACTGCATTTCTTCGCCGTAAAGAATGAAGTATTTGCTATTACACACGCACCTACAACCTCATTTTAAGGAAAATTATTTTTTACCAGGATCTTCTCATCTATTTTTTTACGATAACAAAGGGTATAATTAATCATTGTCAAAGATTTTAGTGTTACAAAATCGATTTCCAACAGTAACAGCCTAAGGTGTCTAAAAGCTCATTTAATCATCATCGAGCTCAGAAAATTCAAGTTCATATTTTTGGACATTGATTAATGATGTATTAAGAACTCAATAGCAGCTTACACATTTATATAAAGTTATTTATTCATTAATATCTTACAAGATACGATCCAATCAAATTATCGTAAATTTAAATTAAAATGGAATGATAAATTTTCTATTAGATTTTTTATCAAAATTAATAATCTAGTTAAAGAGACGATAATGTCATAGTTTTATTATTTTAACATCATCTTTATCTAATTGCTTCATAAATACATTGCAATTATTTAACAGAAGAAAACCAATTTCCTTTCCTGTTTATTTTTTTTATTTTTTTTTTTTAAACAAAATAAGTAGGAAGAACAAAAGTTGAGACTCGTAATAGACATTTTCGTAAACTAGGAATTATTGAAAATATTCATTCTTAAAAATATATTTATTTATTAATATTCTGAACGTTAGGATAAAACTAAACTGGCATAAATTCAAAATTAAACAGAAAACAAAATAAATTTCTCATGAGCTTAATTATTTTAATTAATAAGCTGGATAAGGTACCGATAATATAGAATTCTTATTATTTAAATATTCTGTTTTTTTTTCTAATTACTTTATGCAAGTGAGGTATTTCACAGAGGAAAATAACCCTTTCATTTCCATATAAAACTGGTAAAAAGACAACAAAAAATTTTTATGCGCATTTTCGAAAATAACAATTTTATTTGAAACTTATCGAATGCATGGTAGTGCTATGTCGTAAAACTGCTGAGGAACAGTTGCATGAAAAAATCCTTTTTATGTCTTCGAGAAATTTGGAAAACTTATGAGAAAAACACAATGCTATGGAATTTTTGAATGCGACGCAGGAAAATGCCTTGAAATCAGCAGAAAAATGAAGTTAAGAGCGTTCCTTTTGATGAGTGTTGAATAATTCTTATAAAAAATGCCCTTTAAACATTGACTATTGAGATAATGTAGAACACTATTTCGTCTCAAATAACTAATGTCAAAAACATGACTAAGATCTGAATCTAAGTTTATTCTCCCACCATATGAGCCCGTAAACATAGACTACTGAGATAATGCTGATGAGCACTACTCGTACCCACATTTCGTCTCAAGTAACTAGTATCAAAAACATGACTAAGTTCCGAATCTAAGTTAACTCACCCACCATACAAACCCTTTAAACATCCACTACTGAGATAATGTTGAACACTACCCGTCCCCACATTTCGTCTCAAGTAACTAATGCCAAAAGCGTGACTAAGATGCGAATCTAAAATTACTCAACCACTCTAACTTGGGCTATTCCCAACGATTGCGAAGACGCTGTTTTTCAAAGAACACTTCTTATCATTTACCACTATAAAATTTTATGAGTAACAAAACAAGTGTACCAAAAGTGCTTCATAACATGTTAATTTAGATTATTTGAAGTATTCGCAGATTCGCTGATATTCTAAAAAATAACTTTTTCTCATAACCTTTTAATTATTCTTGTAAAATAATTAAATTTTAAACGATTTGCAAATAAAAAATTTAACGTTATTATTACTTTACTTGATCATTCTGTATCTATATATTTTATCTACAAACAGATTAACAAAAAAATAGGGTCACATTGTTTGTTTGTTTTTTAAGAAGTTGAATATTTAAACAATATGTTTAAGCATTTTCAAATAATTCTAAATTTTAATAAATCCCAAATTTTTTAAACTTTAAAATGTTAAGGTACTATTTTAAAAACGCAAAGTTGATTTAAAGGCTTCATGTTAGCGATAGCTTAATAATGATAGTTAATATTCTCATTTTAAAGCTTCATAAAATTTCCTCACAACTACTTAAGACATAACTATTTTTTTATGATTCCATACTTATTTCATTTTTATCAGTAGAATATGTATAGAACAAATTTTATGATACGTGATATACGTTTTCCGATTTCTAAATCTAAACATAAGAATATTTAACTTAATTTAATTAATAATTTACTTCAGACTTAAATGCATGCAATGAATTTATGCCTGACTTTATAATTTTGTAAGCAGAATGTGATTTAAACATGAAATAAAATTTGTGAAAGGTATTAAGTTTCCAAAAGGTATTTTCTTAGGTTTTTCGTAGACCAAACAGTTAACGTCAGTTGTTAAATTTTTTTTCGTAAGCTGCGAGTTATAAATTTCATAATTGAAAGAATATTTTTTAAAGTCTCGGTGATAAGAAAAAAATAATGCTTTTTTTTAAAAAAAAATAGTTTTTATTTATTGGTGTTAATTTTTAACTGCACCCTCTGAAGGGAGTATAAAAATTCTTGATTCGATATTAAGATGAAATAAATTAATCATTTACACAATGTTTATAGTTTTTCAACACAAAGGTATTACGTCACAGTTTTTGCTGTGTACCTGTATGTTTGTTATTCAAACTAATAATTAAGAGAAATATATGCATACTATATCAATGTATATATGCATACTATATCAATGTATATATGCATACTATATCAATGTATTTATGCATACTATATCAATGATTTTTTTTAGTTTATATGGTATTGTGAAATCATTTTTACTGAGTCTTATGTGCATCTTATCTTTCTGTAATTAGTGTTACCGAATAACAAAAGAGGTGGCTGCTACATTATATCAAATAGTGTAATAAAAAAAAAAACATTGGTATAGTGAAACACTAGATCAAAGAATTATGTATGACGTTTCACTACATCACTTTGGTGTCAGGTAGTTGCTACCATTTTTAGCATTGAGATACACTAAAATTGCTCACAGTGTACAGAATTATACCAGTGGAAGGCACTTAAACTATTTTTTTCCTTGGTTCTAAGACAACCCTAAAAATTCAGCTAAGATTCCATTCATTTCAGAGTTTCTTAAAATACTCTTGAAATCTATGTGATTCATTTTAAGGTGTTAAAAATTTAAAAATGTAAAATAATGACTAATAAAATTAGTCAGTGTTTTTTTTTTTTTTTCAACTCAACCAACGGTTTTTGAAAGCATTCGATAAAAAAAAAACGAAAGAAACTTCCGAACTTTCTATTTTTATATCTGATATAATAAAAAAATAAGAAATGAGTGAATTACTGTTTGCGTGAAACTCGTTATCTAGGCTTCCTTTTATTTTATTTCATAAAATCCTTTTATAATGCATTTTTAATTTTTTTTTAACATTATAGAAATAGATTAAAAACAAAATATACTTTTTTAGCAAGAAGTAAACTTTGCTAATCCAATTTAATACCTTCATTTAAAATGGAAAAAAAAAGAAAAGTATACATTCTTAAGGTGGGGGGAATAAATCCAATTTTTTTTCAACTCTTCAAAATGAATTTTTATTTATTTTTTTTTTTTTTATCAAACACGAGAAAAACATTTTAATAATAGTACAAACGAAGAAAGAGTTCATTGCTAATGAAGCAAAAAAGGACAACCAATGTAATTAGAAACTTAATTACGCGAAATGAATCGCAATTATTCGAATTGTGAATAAATGGAAGTTCAAGAAAATAGTTATAAATATTATCAAAATATTTCTAGTGTTTTTTTATCGTCCTTTGTTGATCAATGTAAATGTAAACACCTAAATTTCAACTTAATTGCGAACGTACCTCTAAAATATTGCTTTCTCCTTTTTTCAGTGAAGCAACTTTCTCTATATTGTAATAACAGTAGTTAAATACCCATCCGAATTTAGTATTGAAAAACTCCAAAAACTTGTATGAATGATTACTTAATCTCAAGTTAATAGCGAATCGAGCATTTTTGCAAACTTCAAATGGTGAAGTTAACTTTAACATTAATAATTGTTAAAGCTTACTCCAATCTGCAGCTTGTTACTGAGGAAATTTGGTTTGTTTCTCCGTAAATTGGGAGAAATATTATGGTACTCTTAAACAATTTAAATAAATTCTTGTGTAAATTTATGGTAGGCATTTTTTTAAATTATTTTTTGGAGCATCATTAGAAATTTAAAGGTGGATATAATTGTGTGATTTCAAGATAGTGAATATATGATGGCCAAGGTGTGTTTTTTTACATGAAGTGCAGTGATGAAATATAAGTTTTTCTGGTCGGATTAAATTAGTCACTGCCTATTTAATGCCAATTAAGTTTCAATCCTCTTTAATATTTATCAAGAACTTTGATTGTGGACAATTATTTGCCAAGTAATTCCAATAATTCTTGCAGGATTGATTCGACAAACTACACTGTTAGAATTTTCATTCAGGACCAATTTCAACCGGAAACATTTTTTTTCATCCGATTCACCGTAAAGTTGACGGTAAAGTTTTAACTTTACTCTTTGAAAACCGTTTACATGTCAAATGGTTGTGAATATAAAACTGTATGGTTTTTTAACTATTTACAACTAGCCATTTACTAACAATGAACAAATGTTTCTGTCCCTAGAAGAAAATTTTTGCTGGTCTCTCTTTCTCAAAGAACAAAAAGCTTTATTTTCATATATTTTAGAGTTTTCGAAAACCCGTTATATAAAGTTGTTGTTTTTATACAAATATAAAGAAGTTCTCTGAAATTTTCTTTAGAAAAATCAATTAATAAGCACTATTGTTAGTCGGGTCCTCAGCAATCCCATGCTTCAGGACAATTGTCCATCTTCCCTTCTTCAGTACGGCCTTGACTACATTACACGTAAATTACATGCATAGCGAGTGCTGACCTTTTGCAAGAAAAAAAGTCATTTATCTAATAGAAGTACTTTAATAACCTTTCTTTAATGGTATGTTCTACACGACTAAACAATGAATATTTAGAATAATCTGACAGTTTATTGGTCGAACGTCCGACTCCGTCAGGCCTGCAAATCTTAGCTACCCGGGTTCACGTCTCTTTCCCATATGTGAGTTTTCTAACTTAATTATTAATCATACCTTCGACAAAATCTTTAAAAAAAAAAAATTTTGCTTCAACTTACATTTTCAATATTTTATATTTCTGCAATGTAAAAGAGACTAAATGTTTTATCTATATTATTAAATAATCTAAAAAACCTAACACATTTTTTAAAAAAAACCAGTTTGACACTTGTAGTACGTATGAATATATTTCTCTTGATCATATAAAATTGTGTAAACGTATAATAAAATTCTTTCTTGTCTTATTTCGATTCATATTAAACAGTATATAAAGAAATTAAAATATAGATTCTCTGTGACATCAGTTGTATCGCAATATTGACATGACTATTATCGATTACATTGCGTATCATTAATGTTACTGACATGATTAATGATGTGTCATGTGTGTCCCTGTCAAGATGTTTAGAAGTGGAACACAGATCGGAAGAAATGATGACATGTACGTATATGCTTACAAGTAACACTTCATTTTCTATTAGATATTATATGCATTTTGTTTTAACTGATTCAGGATGTCACTATACAGGTTTTTCTGTAAAAAACATCTTTCATTTATATTTTTTGAATACTTTTTTTCTGATTTTATATTTTATATTTTTTGAAACAGATTTGAACAGATATTAGGCGTCCTAAATTAATATTTAGGAAATAGAAGCTATAAATATTATTGAAATTTGGCAAAACGAAGTTAAAAAACAGAAGGGTACAAAAAACATCATAATATGAGAGTGCAAAAGCATTGTTTTAAACACCTTCAAATTTCAGACTGTTATAAAATACGCTTTGGTGTTCTGTACAAATATCTTTTACTAAATTGTAGTTTGTCAGGTTTCAGTTGACATTTTGTTTTTACCACGTTTAATTATAAGTTTCGATCGCTAATAATAATATATATTTTAGCTCCAATTACAACAAAGATTCCAACAAATAGGTAGACAGGCCATTCATTAGAAAACTTTTGCATTGGTTTTACTAATGGTTATTGTTTTGACTTTACAACAAACAATTGTGAACCCATTAGAAGAAAATTCTTCAGTAATAAGTAGTAAAATTATTGTTCGCTTTTTGAAAAGCAAACGTTTTGTGTAGAAACTGTACAAGAAAATTTCAATTATCTTAATCAAAAAATTCATCTTTCTTAAACCATTGAAAAAAAACACCTTGCTTTTAAACAATGTAAAATTTGAACAAAAAATATAAAAAAATAATATTAAAAGAGTTTTGATGAATAAATATGGATGTGCTACATCTTGTAATTTGTTACAAATTTTTAAAATTAGCGTTGTTTAGCAACCTAAATTATACAATAGCACTTTCAGTTAAAACAACATTTCATAGTTATTTTGGGTATTTCGGTTTTGTTTTTCACAACAGAGGTTGAATTTCATTTTTAAAAGCTGCTTATTGCCGTTATAATTATCATCTGATATAGCAAAGATTTGTTTCTGAAAAAGTTTGTTTCAATAGTTTTTTTCTAGTTTTCTATCAATTATGGAAACATTTCAGGTATAAATATTTTTTCGAAATTTCTACTGGAATTATAAAGTACAAACTTCACTGCCATCAGTTTGACAAACTGAATGATTCAGATAAACAAAAAGTAACCAAAATGATCGATTAAAAAGGTATAGTGCACCACTAAGATAATGCGAGATCTCATACAGATTTTGACGACTCCCCAAAAGTTTTTGCAGCTGGGCGAAGATGCTTTCCCAAAGATTATTATCTTAGAAAGTTCGATCTGTCACTTACTCCTATCTTCACAATACCTTTACTTGAAATGAAGACGTTAAAAATAATTTAGATCAATTTTTTCTAGCAATTGTCTAAAGTTTTATGTTTTCATGTAACTGAGAGAAAGGCAACAAAAATTTAATGACCATAATGGGGAAAATGAAGTTAAATAAAATATTTATACGCCTTTCTGGCAAATTCCAAAATTACTTCTTCATTTTTACGAGGGAAAAGAACGAATCGATTTTCGAGCAATTAAATAGATATTGAAAACTTTACGGTACCTTTAAAATTAAAATTGTCGATAAAAATTTAAAGTAAAAATTTGAAATAAATAAAACCCTAAATTCTCTAAGTGTAAAAAAAAAAAAAAAAAATCTTACACTCTAAGAAATTTCCTTAAAATAAATTTACTGTTAATTTATACGATCTGCTGCTTTTTAAGAGAAAAACATCCAGCTCCCGTAATTGTAGCGAACGTTATCAAAATAAGTAGAGTTGACCGATAGGTTATGCGGAAATTAAATAAAACTTTCTAACTTCTTCAGAGATGACATTTTTCACTCTTATTCAAAGCAGCAGACTATGGACGCAAAGGTCTCGGGCTCAAACCTCGCTGACGCTAAACCTGTTGCACTCTCTCTACACTTTTAACACAAAATTCTCTTATTCTTTGACGGATAGCAGCCCTACACTATTTAACCTCTTATTTTGATTCGAGAAACAAATCATCTACATCTGAATAAACGCTAAGGTCTGAACTTATGATAATTTTTACTATAATAATTTTAATGAAGGGCAAGCCTGTATTTTTATAATTATATTAGCTTTAAGGTCAGAAATTTATTGTTATGTTCAGTGACTGGAAAACTTTTTGCGGATAACTCTTCGGAATCTTGCAGTGGAATTGTTTAAATTGTATGATATAAATAGATCCAAAGCATTTTGTTTTCATCTGAGGGGAATGTTTGATTCAATAAATATATTCAGGGACATCATTGGATGTTTTTGAAGACAGCTCTGTATTTTCAAACGAAGGTCTAAAGCTGAAATTTATTGTTTTAGCATTTTTATATAAAACCGTTTGCCTAATTCACGTGTGCTCAGGCGGTGTTTCAATATTAATAACTATTTTTATTTTACTGAATATAACTTTCATTATTTCATTAAAACGTTGATAAAATAATTATGGTAATATATTTTGAAAAAAAATACGGTGTCTATCTATATTTTGTAGAGTAATCTAACAAACCTCGAATGTGACGAAAGGCGAAAGCAAATACAAAACATTTTAAACAACGACAGCTTCTAAGCGAAAATGCGAAAAAAAATTTAGTTTTGAGAAAAAGCAATAATTAGACCTCTACGAAATTATCATGTGGAAAGTAGATTTCTGATAATTTATAATAAAAATACTCAGAGAAAACGTTTGAATTCTCAGAATACAGAACGTTTTTAGTTGAATTGAATTTTTTCATATTTAATATACATAAAGAATTCTTTTAAAGATTTATTAAATGTTAAATGGGATAATATAAAGCTCAGTAAAACATTTTATGTGAATACGTTAACGTGATTTTGCACTGCAAGATAGGATCAAGTTCTCAAAATTGTGCTAAAATAGCTCCGAAACAAATAATAGTTTATTAAAAAAAACACATATTCGAAATTAAAACAGCATACACTCATTTTTGAGCAAAATGTAAAGTCTCAAAAGTGATGTGGTGAGGGAAATATGTAAGAACAATGTTCATTGGTTGACGGCAAGATTTAAGCCGAGGAGAGCTCTAGGATCGTAGTAAAATCAATACGCCATACTTGTACAACGCGGTACAGGGAAAGTTATAAAGCTTTATATGATTGTCGCCGCAATGACTCATCATGTCACATTAATTTCCAATTTCGACGTACAACACGTTGCAATTTGGATAATATGATCCCAACATATTAGTTATGAGATTAGCAATTTAAATTTAATATTTTGCTTATTTTTCTATATCTTACAAACAAAAATTTCAAGCGAATTGAATGCATTATTCGATGCAGCGGTTGCTATATAAAACAAGCTTCATAACTCTTCCATGACTGGGAAGTACAAGTAAAACTATGGCGATGAGCATCCTACTAGAGACCCGGTGATATTTTGTCTCGAATCCTGTCGACATTTTTCTAACAAATTTCTCCCTCCTCATCACTTTCGAGACTATGCACTGTGCTGAAAAATTAAAATGCGCCATTTCAATTTGGAATAAATAGAGTTTTCAAATTCGATTATTTTTCGGGAGGTTTTGCGACACATTTTCGCTAAATTTTGAAAAACCCTTTCAATTTTTTAAACACAAACGCTTTTTAGAATGTAGGAAGATTTTATTGTAAGAAATTTTTTATGATTTAGAATTATTTCTTGTCATACCTACTTTCGTTATCTAAAAGCTCATAAATCTTAGTTGTTTTTTTCCAATGCACACCTGGGAAGTGACCATTCATCAATGCAGACATCTGAAGGACAGATTTGTTAGCCACTCTTTCCGGGGCACCATATTAAGTGGACCAAAGTTGCTCCCACAGTAAGGACAGATAGTACAGAGAACGAAAGAACTTACATGTCTTGCATGGGATTCGAAACCAGAACCTTTCTGATGCAAGGCAAGTTCCCTGACCCCTACACAGTCCGGTCGGCATCTGGTCCGGTCTTTAATGATATAGTGCTATAAAAGGCATTATGTTTTAGTGTGTGTTTAGCAAAGTTTGTGTGACACCAAAGGTAAATGCTTAATTTAATCGTGATAGATATTCAGAATCAAATACTAAGCACTTTGAAATTGTTATATGAATAACGTTTTATTTATAAAATATGAATATAACAAAGCATGCAGAGAATATTGTTTGAATATGTTAAAAAGAGTTTTGCAGTCCGTAACAAATGTTTACATTAACACTCATAAAAATAAGAAAGTTACAATGAAATTGTCTATAAATTCAATATCGTATATTACATTAATAAAATGTATCATTCCAATGGAAGATATGACAATGAGATCAAAATTCTTGCATAATGAGGGAGATTAAATACATAGAGACGAATATACCAGGAGTTTCAATTAAGAAAGAAATGCAGTCTTAAATTTTGAAAAAAAAAAAAATTATTGCTGTCTTTTGAATAAACCCCAATTTATTATTTATTTCAATTTTTTTTGAAAAAGAGTTCAACGAACTTTAATGAAAAGCTATTGTGTTTATACAATTTAGATCTTTTCTTTGTATTTACAAGCATATAAATAAAAACTAGCTGTTAAATACTGAATAAAAAATTCAAGATGTCTTAATTATGCAACTTTTTCTTATTTTTATACAACATACATAATCATAATATTTTTATTATACTGTTAGAGATTTTGGATGAATTTGAACCATATTACCATTCAAATTCGCAAGTTGGCGATATTAAGACGACAAATATAAACATATTTTCACACTTCTCTCTCTTACTCAATACTGTGATTTACACAGTCAGAAATAAACCCTCATTTAAAACAGAGAAATTATTAGGCTATATGTCGTTACTTTCAACGATCACTTTATTATATCAGTTAAAATCACAGATTTTTTATTGATACTACTTACTCATTCATGTGTCATTTCAGTATAATATTAGAACTTATATAGATTCATTTTGTTTGATTTTAAAACCATTTGAATTTATTCTGTATAACGGGATGATACAGAGGTTAGTGTGCTTGATTCTCAAGCAATTTCTTAGGATACGATTCCTGATAGTGACTGAAAGTTTCTTTCTTCATGTTTATTTAATTCTATGTTGTCTTTTTTAATCAATTGCTTTAATTGATGCAAAGCATTATGTTCAATGCGTTTGACGAAGTTACTATGTACTCAAACGAATAAAGATAATAATGTCTTCAATTTGAAAATTAATTTCGTCACTTAGTAAATTTTGATCATTTTGACAGTCAGAGTGTATCCCTTAAAATGTTCGCCAATAATTAAGAAAAACACATGAATTTTTAGCAATCATTTTTAAAGGGCAACTTGAATGAAAACAAGGTTCAAATAACATTTTGCTTACGGCACCTGACATGATAACACCTGCTATTCTGATTAATCAAGTGTATCAGCTGTAAATAAAGGGTTAATCGCCTAATTTTCAAGGTTTCACAACTTGAGCAATATTGATCAATATACACGGTAAAGAAGATTCTGGTAAGATTACTATATTCTATGGTAAAAGAAAAATTTAAAAAAGACATGATTCTGGTTAATCAAACTAAAATATGCATTTCCTAAACCATTATTTTGGTAATTTTTTCCTACATACGTTAACGATTTAGCGGAAAGACCAGTTTTCCAAATTATAGTTCTTAATAGTCACACAATTTAGTAAAACATACATAACTGAAACGTATGTTTTAGGCAAATAAATAGTTTTTATGACACGGTATCATGGTGAAATTACCAAAATTTATCACATTTACCAAATTTTAACACATATTATAATACCATAATTTAATTTTAGTTTTACCAAAATCATTACAGAAGCACTTCGATAATATTTACCCAGCTTTTTCGTGTTCTCGAAGAATACGGTAATTTTACGATATTCTGACATTTTTGATCCTATTTTTTTCTCAATGTACCAATACCATTTTCATCGTAATAAGTATATACTAAACAGTAAATATTTGCTATTTATTGATCCATTAAAAGTTCCCACAAAAATAAATATTTAGAAACTTCGAAGCCAATCTTGCAGTTTTGCGTTTTAACTGGTTAACTTGTTGAGTTTAATTGGGGTTTTTTTTTTTTTTCTTGCACTGAATAGAAGAAATATTATCAGAATTAACAAATGAAAATTATTTTTTTTTAAAAAAACCTAATAGCTGATCGTAAAAGTTATTAAAAACCAAACAATTAATTTTGCTTGAATGAAAAGTATTTTAGAAAATATATTTTATTTATTTTTTTCATTTATTTAAAACAAAAGAATTTTTTGTTTTGATTAAAATATTCTTTATTTGTACAATCTACCAATTTTCTTTCTAGGGAATATCAGAAAAAGTGAAACAACAATTATGATTACGTCATAAATTTAGTTTTAGAAAAAAATTGTACCTTTTTTCAACCTCTTTCACCTCATATGTTTAATAAATCTAGATTAACGATAAATTATAAGAAACCAAGGTTTAAATTTTTAAGAATATTTCAAACATAAAAAGGGTTGAGTGATTTTTTGTTTTAACTTTGAACACATTTTAGTTATTTATTATATTAATTTTCCTAAGAAAATCGTTTAAAAAAGTAAATACCGTTTATACTTTTTTGATAAGATTAATGAACAGAAATTCGTAAAGTCACACTTTTTAATTTATACCAATACTTCAAAAAAAAAATAATAATCTGAGATAACAAGTGTCCGTTATCAGATTTTTTCTCAAAATTGCCTTTTCCACTAAAATCGTAACACAACGTCTACGGAATCGTAATCATAAATGCCTGCACTAGATATTTTTTTTAATTTTTTTTTGTTATTACTGTGTATTTTTTTATTATTATCTATATTTTTTTTTTCTTCGATAAAACTTAGTATAGATCTAGTTGGATTTTAAATGCGGCACATGGCATCATACCAAAGCATGGAAAACATTCTTGAGTAAATATCGTACTGTATGGTAATGACATTTCTGATTAAAAAATATTATAAATCTGGTTAGTAAAACTAAAACATACTTTATTTAAACCACTCATTTTATGATTTTTTTTTAAAATTATAGTTCTTATTACCACGCATTTAGTAAAAAATACACAACTGAGAAATAATTTTAACCAAATAAATGTTGTTTTTTTTTTAATGCCATGCTCTATGGTATCATATCAAACCTACCAAAGTTAACCACAATTACCAAGTTTTATCACATATTATAAAACACGCATTTAATTGCTTTTTTAGCAAAATCATTACCAATGCACTGTGGTACAATTTACCGAGCTTTTTGGTATTCCCATGGAATCAGAAACACGGTATTTTTTTCCTCCATATTCTGGTATTAGTAGTTTTCACCATACTTTTCCTCTCATTGCCCAAGCAAATTAAATATAAATGACGATAAGTATGGTAATAGTATGTTGCGATATATCTTTAATGAAATTACGTAGTATTTAAAAAGACTAATGTCAGTAAACTATTTTTTTTTTCTTCTTAAACTGTCGATGAGAACAATATGAGTTTTAAATGAACTATTAGTTCCACACATTAAAAATATGAAAAATATCATTCAAAACATAAAATAACATTTAGTAATGCGATTCCTAAATTCCTAGTTAGCTATTTTACCATAAATAAAAATAGTTTAAAACAATTAATAATTAATTACACTCATAATAATTTTTTAAAAAAAATTGTTTCGGATAAGAAATTTCATTAAATTAAACAGCAATTAATTTGAAAACGTGCTACTTTATATTGTGTAGTAAATATTATTTTTTCATAATCTTTTCCATTCTTAATTAAAACATTTTTTTCCTTCTATTCACAATTTTTGATATTTTAAACTTAAAAAAAAAAAAAGAGTTCTAGCGTTCTTTTTTATAAATACCTTTAGGTACATCTAATTATGTTACATCTAATTTTAATTAATTTTCATACTTCATCACATTTGAGATTACAAAAAACAACCTAAATATAATCTTAAAACTGACAAGAAAATAAGTAATTTCGATAAGGATTAGGAGACAACAGCCGCATTGACTGCATGCTGATGTTAATTTAAAAAAATAAAACTATTTATATACTATTCCTACAAAATAACCACAATTAGATAAACTTAAATTAGAGAAAGTTAAAAACGTATGGCGTTTTATTATTATTGGTTCAGAAGAAATTCAAAACATTTTAATGACTTTGAATATAGTTGTTTCATACTACGTCATAAAAAAGTTAAATGCGAAGAGAATTGAACAGGCAATAAGAATCAAAAGTTCTAAAAATGAATTTATGTTTAGAGAAAAAAGCTTTTGCATGCACTTAGCACCATTTTCAGCATAACAATAAATTGTCATTTTTTTTATTAATTAAAATAGACATTTTGTGGACTTTTTCAAACTGTTGCAAGGAAAAGAGAAAATTTTAAAGCATTCCAGTTAATCCAAAGTCAAACGGAAAAGTTTATATTAACATTCATTAAGTTTGCATGCTTTTAAAGCTAGTATTTCCATTAAATGTCATTTAAATTGTTTCCTAATACAAACTACGATAAAGTAGTCTTTAAAATGAGTTATAAGTAGTATCAAAACTTTTGAAGACGTACAAATTTTTTATAAATACAATATTTACAATACGTACAAAAGTTTGTTTAAAAATTACCATGTTTTTACACAAGAAAAATAACACATCCGACTAAGAGGCTTGCTGCTTCTTTTTATTATTTGTTTTTAATTTTTTTTAAAAGAATTGCGTTACATGTTTTGGGATTTTAATATTATAATCATTGAAATGGACTCAGTTTTAAAGCAATTAAATGCTTTAATTAAATTTTTAATTGCAATATCCTAACTTAAAAATAAATAAACTTTACATGTTAATATTAATAAATTATATTTGGAATATATTATTTTTTTCAAACTCATATTCCCTAATTAATTAATTATAAAAAGAATATAATTTTTTTTTTGAAAAATACTATTGATTTTTGAATATGAAGTATTTTCATGTTCGAAAAATGCCTCTAAAGATACGAAACAAATTTATTAATGTTTTCAACCATAAAAAAATCACATTAAAATGCTTTATTTAACAAAGAGATTTGGTGCTTCATATTTAGCATGCACGAAAAAGGAATAATTTCATTTCTGAAAGAATCAAGAATCTGCTCTAAGAACAAGTGCATATTATAAGTTCTAATAAACTACTCTTTTAATTCTTTTGAAATTGAGCAATGTTCAGCACCAAGAGTTCAATTTGATTTAAAATATTTCTATGCATTCTATAAACATAAACATTTTCCTTCTTTTGGTAACGCCACAAAAAATCGTTTTGGTTTTATCAATCTTGATATGCGGTTTTCTGAAGCCATATTGTCCAGAATAACAAGCACTTTTTTTCATAAATTTCACACAAAATCAATTTTTTACTGTTTTTTTAACACTGCTTGTGTTTTTTTTAATATAAAAAAAAGAAGAAGCCACCACATTTCAACAAACTTTCCATGCATTCATCATCGCACACATATCCTCGATGTTTTAAACCCTAAACTCACGTCTCAAAATTTATGTTTTCATCCCATTGGACTTTCTAAACAATAGTGGTCTGGTGGATATTGCCGAATGTTCTTCTTTTTTAAATGTTTCCTTAAGCGCCATCTACGGATGGTAAACCACACTAAAAGTATTATCACAACAAATACAGCAGCCGCCCCGCAAGCTACGTATGTGATTGGGAAATATTTACAGTGTTCTGGTGACTCATCGTAGCCTGATGGACAGTGCATTGTTCCATCACACCAAAGCTCCGGATCAATACAAGCACCAATCTCTGGACATTCAAAAAGGCAATCTACATTTCTTAAAGTTTGACCAGATTGAGTCCTAACAAAAGGCCGCGTGACTTCTAACCAATGGACAATGAAAGATGCATAGTTTTGTGGTCCAACCATTTCAATAAAGATTCTGTCTCTGTCATGGGTGAAGCTTCCTTCTCTCGATTCATTGTACCACATGTGTGAGAATATGTCGAATTCTACGATTTCTTCTCTGCGAACTTGTTCACTGTCTACGCAAGCATTGGCGACTGGTTTTCCGCGTGGATCTACATACACCAGAATACGGCTTCCAAAACGGCATTCTGAAAGGAAAACATGCTGTCATAACGCTTAATTGAAACATATATATATATATATATATATATATAGTTATATTATGCAAGGTTTACCATGATAAACACCCTTCATATATAAATCCTTGTAAAAAAACGTATTAAAACAACATGATCAATAGGAGTTACAAATTAATATAGATCAGAAATATAAAAAGTGGGTAAGCTAAATAATTTAGAATCAAAACGACAGTATGTATATTAAAAACAGAATAGTGGAATAGTTTGAATAGATGGCCTTTAATACTGGATCAATTAATGTATTAAGTAAACTTCTAATTTATAGCTTCAATAAAATAGTTTTAAATTTTAACTGTCCAGTGTAATAAACAGTTTTCTTTCTTTTTTATTGAATGGGGCTGTGACGTGACCTATAACGGAAACCCCCGACGACTGCTGGTAAGAGGTGTACATTTTACTACTATAAAAGAATGTATCAATGAAGGATACAATCTATAAACGTCTTTCTATGTATGTAGGCTCTGACTTATAAACAGTCAATTTAAGGAAAACCAATAAAGGGGTTTATTCCTAATTTACGTTAGTATGCTAAGTTCTAAAAATATCACCTATTTGAATGATTTTTTTATTATCTTCTCGGCCTATAATGGGTTTTGTAGTTTAAATTTTACTATTATTCTTAGCCAAGTGTTTTTTCATAGATGTTAGCACCGAAATGTAACTGGCTTTATATTTTTTTACCAATGATTTTATACGATAAATCAAAGAGCATATTCTATATATTTTTTTCTTCTAAGCGATTTTTGTTCATAGTTGAATTAGTATATCTGATTTTAATACATTTTACGTTTTATTTTATTTCATATTGTTAAGTTTGCATCCTGGTTTTTATCTTTCATCTTAATCCAATTTATAATTACATTTTATTTTAAATTTTTTAGAGGCTTAGACGCATTATAAAGAATGATTTTTTATCTCAGGATAATTATTCTTTATTTTGAAATGTCTCCGTCATTGTCGTAAAGAGGAGAACCCTTACGTATATATATATATATATATATAAATAGTTAATAAAACATAGAAATAATTTATTTTAATCATTCAAAAAATATATCAAAGACATTGAGAGCCCGAAAATTTATTAGTTAAAGTATTGCGAAGGAAGGGTATAGAAATATATAGTTTGCTGCGTTATGCTTTACAAGAAATTTATTCACACTAAATCTCCAAAGTTTACCAAGTTTGTCAGTAGAGTTCACTACTGTTTGAAATGAACTACAGATAAAATGTTTTCATAATAGCTATTTATTTTTAGAAAACAAAACTGCACAGTGTGAGTTGAATTAGCAATTACTTGTGAGAATATTTCAGTTAAAATGGACTAACATGGATTAAAAGTACTAGATTGTTGTGCTTTTTTCAATTCAGGACTATTTGTGTACTTTATATTGAAACTTTTTAAATCTAAAGAAGACCGAAAATTTCTAGTTTAATTTTCACAACAGAACTCAGCAAACTACATATTTCTGCCTCTTCTTATTTTCCCTTAATTGATTTTTCTAATGATCGTTCATGTTTGGTTAGCAAAGGGAGTTATTAGAAAGAATAGTCGTTTTATACTGACCTTCAGCTATCGAAGCGTTGTAACCCTTAAATTTCAAGTATAAATGCTTATTTGTCGAAGATTCTATTTTCCATCTGCATCTCAACGGTCCATGTGAAGAAGGCACCTCAGAAAGTATAGGCGGCACTCTAAAGGACAAAGTTCCATCACCACTTGGTCCCCTATGACGTCGAAGTCCATTATCACACTTTGTATAATTTACAAACTCATATTCCGCTTCAAAGAAAAAGTCCTCGAAATCATCTAAATGTGACATACCGGTTACTTCAAAATTCAGCTTAACATTGCTTACTAGGGACTCAAAAACCACATTCTGATGGTCTCTTTCGTCAAAATCAACATTGCAGAAGCAACCCACCGGAGAAGAGTAACCCAACCAGTGTTCTGAGGCTCTGAGCATGCCCCAAGGATTCAGAGTTACACTTTCGTGGGAACTTGGGAACGTTCTACAACTGTGTCTCTGTAATACTGGATCAAAGTGATATTTACAAATTGAGTTTCCACCTTTCAGCTTTGCTCTGCGGAAAGTCAGTCTCACTCTTTCAGATGGTAAACCAACAAAGTGATACATGCAGTTCAGGTTTTTCTTCCCTCCCCTACCATATAAAAATACATTTCTAGGACTTGTGAATGAGCCTTGCTTCGAGACCCTGCTGTCTAATCTTCTGTCGCATTCACTGTGATCAATTTGTGTACCTTGAAGACGGGTGTCAATGAACTCGTAACGTGCTGTAAATGAACTTGTGGAACTTGTTAACAACTCTGAAGCAAAAGATAAGAACCGATGACGAATGACTATTTCAGATGATGAGGAAAGATAGCTCTCACTAGGAACCTAAAGATAAAAGATAATGAATAAAGCCTTATTTTAAAAATATATAGTTATTAGTTGATTTGTAGATAAAATTTCAGCAACTATCTAATTTCATTCCAATGAATTATTTTACATATACTTTTAAGAAAATAAACTCTAATCTTATTTGATTTTCAAGAAAATAAAATTGTGTAGCTTTTTACTTGAGCAAATCATTTAACAAAAATATTTTTAGAACATGTATTGAATCGTGCTAAGTTAATTAATTTTTCTAAATTGCTCTATATCAAAAATATTTTAAACCAAAATAAGTTGATAAATCTATATAAGTAAGTTTTCAAACCAAAATAAGTAATAATAAAATGCAATATTTTTCTTTGAGCAAGAAGCAGAAAAACATCAATCTTTTTTCTAAAAGATATTTAAGTAGTTAAACTTTAAGGTTTAATCTAAAAATTATATTGCATATTTAAATAACAGCTTAATTTAGATTGGCTGTTTTATAAAATGTTAAGTAGTAGTAGTAGTTCATTTACGTCGCACTAGAGCTGCACAATGGGCTATTGGCGACGGTCTGGGAAACATCCCTGAGGATGATCCGAAGACATGCCATCACAATTTTGATCCTCTGCAGAGGGGATGGCACCCCTGCTTCGGTAGCCCAACGACCTGCACGCGAAGTCGAGCACTTTACGGTAGCACAGTTTAACGAGGACTAATACCGCACACCCTCGGTCCCTACGCAGACTGATCCAAGTGGTGACCCACCCGCACACTGACCGCAGCCAGTGATGCTTGACTTCGGTGATCTGCTGGGAACCGTGTCTTAACGATCAGTCCACTGCGGGACTATAAAATGTTAAGAGCTGCTTGAATAACGTATGATACTTTAAAATGTTTTTACAAATTATCTTTCAACTTCTTTTTTCTCCTATCCTCTAATTATGCAGTTTTTGTTGTTTTGTGCAATGCAACAAAGAAAGAAACGGTTAATTTGGCATAACTTTTGATCTAGTGATCGGATTTTTACGTTCTAGGACTCAAGTTTAAGGGTTCGAGGGGGTTTATGCTAATTAGTTAGTGCAAGAGATATTTTAAGTTACGAAATCAGACACAAAAACGTACTTTCTCTAAATAAACATACCTTTTTTACTACGGTTTTAGATTTATGATTCTCAGATTTATGATTTAGATGATGATGATAAATAAATTTTATAATTGTCTTCAAAACTTTTCAATTCACTTAAAAAGTTCTCGAGATATGGCGTGATACACAAAAAATTAAATTAACATTATGGGCTTCAAATTTTGAATATCGCTCTCCTGAACTAACTACAGGAGCAATATTTCCTAGATTGCAGCTGACCCCTATATTTTAGGGATCAGAAATTCAAATCCGCTGAATGCGTATATTCAGAGAAAGAAAACTTTGTGTCTGAGTTCGTCACATAAAATATCGGCTGCTTCACTAATTAATTAACATATTTGAGATCGTCCCCTCTAACCATAAGTTTGAGTCCTAGAACGTGAAGATCTGATAATAAAATCGAAAGTCATTCAGGGTTTTTCACTTTTCTTTTTTTCTTTTTTGTTGCGCTGCAAATCCGCTTACTTTAGTAGTGATTTGCCAAACATCGATTACGTTTTTATTTTCTTCTCCCTTAAATATTGTTTTGAGAGCCCCAGAAAGTAAACTTTTTTTTTCTTCTTTTCATTCTTGAAAAAGGTTCAATAATTAATATTAATTTAATATCTGTTATTAGGAAACACACTTCATAAATATTTAATTAAATCAAAATATGCTTATATACGAACATGTTTTTTCTTTATTTTTGCGCTTAATTTGTATTAATTACGATAATTTTAATGTTTTAAATAAAAATTTATCTGTAACTGTTAAAAATAATCACCTTGCCCTTAATGAGTTAAAAACGTACACTTTATATGCTGTAACTAGAAACCAGAAACTAGAAACTTTTAACTAGAAACCAGACAGTTGTTTTAACAAATTGTCGCGAGTTAGAGTTCAAGATCTTGACCAATTTAAGCATAGTCTATGTTGTTGTTTTTTTCTTCTGATTTTTTTTTTTAAAAAGTGATAGTTCGTTTCCTATTTCCTATAAAAGAAGTTGCGTATTTGTGTATTAAGTTTTAAAATAAAATTTTAGAACTCACATCACATTTTCTGTTGGTTGTGACACCACAATGCATATATCGTAAGCTCACTTATTAAAAAAGGATTAAATTTCCTTTAAACTCACTACCAATTTGCTTGATGCTACTTTACAGGATTTCAGTTCCTTACATGCAAATTTCAGGTTCTCACCAAATTATGTGACAGGTTTTGATATAGATTTCTTTTTAACTGATCAATCAATAAAAATAGTATATTTTTCTATCCAATATCGTATCAAGTTTTTTTTACAATTTTCTTTCAATTAGCTTAGCTATTTATATATATTTGTGTACATTCTAGATGCTTAGTTTTGCGTGCAAGCATGTATTTTAAAACTCTATAAATCAAACTAGAATTACTGTTATCGTAATTACATCAATGATAAGCAGATCTCACATTCTCATGAATGGAATTGTTGAATAGAAACAATCACCATTAAAAATAGTGATATAAAATAACATGTTTTCCACACAAAAAAATAGAGCCTAGTGCAATAAGATTACCTCACAAGGTCTTGCAGGAAGAAATTGAGGTGGGTAATCAGCAGCATGAGCACACAATTTTGGGCCGATCTCACCACAAAACTGGTGGGTGGGAGCTGCTGCCATATGCGTAGAAGGTCCAGTGACATTTCCTTTGTGATCTTCAAGATCGTAAATTTCTAATTTACTAATGGAACAAGAATTCTCGCTTCTCCCATCGGGAGGACCTTTCTCCACCAGCACAAAGAATGATACGAAATATATCCATATCTATAAATAGAACATTTATTTGTTTGATTAAATTTATTTACAAAAAATAAAA
The DNA here is from genome assembly GCA_949128135.1 of Parasteatoda lunata. Taxonomy (NCBI): domain Eukaryota; kingdom Metazoa; phylum Arthropoda; class Arachnida; order Araneae; family Theridiidae; genus Parasteatoda; species Parasteatoda lunata. Next base: position 18,205,402 of record OX421973.1, read on the forward strand.
ATATGTTTTAAAGCAATTTTATAAATGTTAAATGCTTGATGATCCTTACTTCTAAAATGATAAAATATGTATCTTTAAATGCGTGTAAATTTAAAATATTAGATGGCAAATTGTAAGTATTTATTGAGAAAATAAAATGCTTCTAACTATTCTCACTTTAAAGCTACATATTTAGAATTTTAAATATTTTTAGACACATGTTCATGAATAATTTGAGCGTATATTCGTAAATGAGACAAAATAAATATACATTCGTTTAAATTTTATTCGAATTCAAATTTGAGATGGTAAAAATTTCTTATATTATAAATTATATTTTAAAAAGTAAATAAGCTACTAGTTAAAAAGATGGGTTAAAAGATTTTTGTGTCTTACTAAATATATATTTATAATTTAAAATTTAGAATCTGAGGAGTATAATTTCATGCTGAATTAAAATATTTATAAGGAGATATATTAACCTTAAATATGTTTTCATACATTTTTTTCTTGTTTTTATATTCAAATATTAATCACCATTTATACAAATAGAAAATTCTTAAGTGATATTATTCATTACATTATCAAAATTATACCTATAATACTCTAAAATTTAAAAAAAAAAATAAAAAGAGAACGATCCACCTTCAAACAGATTAAAATGATAGATAAATCTATTTGTAATTGTTTTAATGGACGCCCGGTGGCTGAGTGGTAGCGCTTTGCGCGCCCGTGCCACAGGTCCTGGGATCGATCCTCGGGCCGGGCAAGGTTGACTCAGCCTTTCATCCCTTCAGTGTGTCGATAAATGAGTACCAAGCATGCTTAGAAACTAAACACTGGGGGTTTCGCGTTCGTCTGACCACCTAACCGGAACATCTGCTTCTGCACCTCAGAGCCCAAGGTCAAGAAAACTGAGATGGGAACAGTAGGCCTTGGCCCTTTATGGGCTGTCACGCCACTGAGTTTAGTTTAGTTTAATTATTTTAATGTTTTCACGATCGTTGCAATAACATATTATAAATTCAAAAGTGATTGATAACCAAAGAAGCATTGAATAGACGTGACTATGTTTTATTAAGAGGATAAAGTCTAAAAAACATTCAAAATGTTTTCAGCCACTAGTGTTACAAGTTATTGACGTATAACACTTGAGTTGTTGACTTTAAGGTCGAAAAACGGTTACAATTGCACAAAAAGTAAATAACAAAGAAGATCGAAACAAATGATAAGAGCATTTGACTGAGAAACGCACTTAGTAAAATGCTATATTGTGTACTAAGATTTTCTAAAATGTGACATGATGCCCGATGTTTATGTTACAAACATCAGAAAGGTGATTTGTTTGCACGTAATAGAATCAATTTTAAGAGATTTCATACGCCAGCATTACATGTTCCACTGTTTGTAAAATAATGCTGAAGAAAGAGAGTAAACAAAAGGTATATACTAACTGTATAAAAATTTATCATCAGTTCTGAAAATAATTATTTTATAATACAGCGTAAAACAACAACTTTGAAATTAAAAGAATTGTAGTATTTGACGTATTTCAGAGAGTTCAACCCTTGTTTTTCAATCCTATCAAGAACGCGTGGCAGACTTAAAATACACATGGGCAACTACCTCACGAGAACTTCTAGATAAAATTGTTTCTTCAAGAAAAAGTTCTAAAATTTAGTAGATTCTTGGTCACGCTTGAATAAGTGAAAGCAATGGCAAAACATTTATTGTCTTAAGGGGAAAACAGACCTTCTCACACTTGTGTAATTAGAAGCGACACTTCTTATTAATCTTAAGGTGACAACGAATCTTTCATTCTTGGTAAGGGCCACCCTTATTTGTCTTAAGGTGAAAACAGAACTTCACTCGCATCTTCTCACACTCGCATAGGGGAAATTAAAAGCTACACTTCTTACTAGTCCAAAGGTTATAATGTAATGTCTTCTTGTATAGGTGAAAGTAAAGATCACATTTTTACTTATCTTAAGGTTTCATTATTCTCCATGCTTCTATAGGTGAAAGCAATGGCCATCCTTATTTGTCTTAAGGTGGAAATAGATGCTCTCTCGTTCTTTCTCACACTTATGCAGGTGAAATCAGAAGCTACACTTCTCATTGGTTTAAAGGTAACATTAGAACTGTCTTTTTATGCTTGAATAGGGAGACTAATAAATAACACATTTTTACTAATCTTAAGGTGACAAGGGATTTTCTTACAGTAATCTCCATGCTTCTATAGATGATATTAGTCTTAAAGAGATAAAATTATACTTTTTTCATTCAGAAAGGATCAATTTCTTCAAGAACAATTTCAACAAGCATAGATTCCTGAATGTTGGTTGTTAGAATGAAAGGGTTACTTCTAGAGCGGAGCATGTGTACTGGAAAGGAATTGTACGTAATAAAATTGTGGTAACCAATTACATAATCCAATACTATCTGAAAATATGAAAAACCAATAAAGAAAGATACGACGATTTGTTGCATTGCTGCAAAATATATTTATTAAAATGTATAACATCTTGCGTTATGGGCTAGAAACAAACAAAGTTTTTTGAATCATGCAGACCATGGCAACTTAAATGTTTCTACAAGCGATATTTAAATTTTTTTTCAACTAGGTCACATTGTTGCAGAAAATACTACTTATTTACAACACATTGTTTCATAGTTTCTTACAATCTGAAAAACTATTTGCTGATAAACATTGAAACTAATTTTTGAACTTACTGAAAATTAGTAACCTGATTTCATAAGCAAAAATAACAGAAAACTGTCAAGATTTACCTCCTTCGATACTCATTTCAACAAATGTTTTTATATTTTTAGTCGTTTTTCTATAAAAAATCTATGCTTGCTATTCTGAGTTGTTAGGAGCTACTATGCATGAAAATTATTTTGGCTACTATGTTGTTTCGGAAAAACAGCACTTTGGTCTCGAAAATTTTATTTCTTTGCAACTTGCACTGTCTGTATGTTACTAATAATGCCACATGAAATCTTGCTCGTTAATTCGACGCCAGCCCATCTCTTAGTGCAGTTGATAAATACATCCGTCACTCCTCTCATGGAGATCAGGGTTTTGTGAATTTAATCCTGGAAATCGATAAAACAACCGAAGAGTATACCAACAAGGTGCATTTTAAATCTGCCATGGGTTGAAATCTTCTGGATGGTGTGGATGTTTGGAGAGTGGTACCAGTTCACGCGAATAGACCGAGGTAAAAATTACACGACATTCCTGCCAGGGCTGTTAAAAGACAAAGCTGTTGAAGGACCTCTACGTTCCATAGTTGTGTGGTGTGTATGTTAACCTATACCATACTAAAATGATAAATTTCCATAATTCCAATATATTTGAATTAAAATAACATCCAAATACACAGATCTAACAAGACAATGATCCGAAGTCAAGGATATCCATCGCGTTTAGTGACCAGTGAAATTTTCGAAACATAATATTAACAATCATATATAGGGTGCTGTGAAAGCATGAAAGCAAAAACGTGCATGTTCGCAAATTTCTGAAAAAAAATTCTTTCCTTGCTTGGAAAACGAAGAAAAGTTGAAACAAACAGAGCTATAAGTTGGATAATATTGAAAGGTTAAAAGAAAGGAGTTCATATAAACAAACAAAATGTGCTATATCATGTTTTTTGAATTTTCATAAAAGTCCTAAATCTTCTATAAGGACTGTTTTTTATAAGCATAATTATTGTTTTGTTGCAGCAAGTTTTTCCATTGCATGCATTTACGTTATTTAAAAAAAATATTTCAAATACTTATTATTTACTAAAAAATAAATTTTTTTAAGAGGAATTGTATTAAAAATTCTAATAATTGATTTAACTTCTTAAGATTTTTCGCTAACACATTTCAAAAGGGTTTTACTTAGTGCCGAGTGAAACGAGCATGGTTTACAAAGCAAATCATATAATTAGACTGCATAGTAATCTTTTCGCTTTGAGGAGCGTCAGTGAGCAGGAACGGAGCCCATTAGATATTTTTTATTATTCATCATTCATATTTTTTATTACCATTACATTTCTAAATGCGTATTCGTGCAGAACTTAATTTTTTTATCAAACTATCATGTTTCTTATCTTTATAACCTTAGTTATGATCTTGTGCATTTATAGGAGGAATAAATCTATCTCCCTGGTTAAAACTACCTCATGATAAATTAAAATTTTCAATTTAACAAATAAATGCCGATCAAAAAATAAGAATTTAAAGTTTTCCACAAGTTATACTATGTCTATAAAGCTTACTCTGTCATGTTTAGAAGCTCCCATGAAGCGATAAGTGCAGTTTGTATTTGGAGGCATTGTATGTTTGGGGCTGTAAATGACACCCCACCTTCTCTTTGCGCCATCAAGTGTATATGAACAACGTCCATCTTCTTCTAAGCTCTGTGCGTGAAGCATTTCATACCTGACTGAGACCTCGATTTCCACTCGAGAATTACTTAAATATTGGTATGGAGCACTTTTAATCTGTACAAGCATTTCATTTCCACTGGACACTATTTCTGGCAAAGCTCCGGAACCACAGAACTCTAGTAGTTGAGGAGATCTTACGGAATATCCGTCATAAATTCGAACAGAATCCCCTGAAATACAGTCTGTTGACAGCAAGAAGCTCGTGCTTGTAGTAGAGGTTGCTCTTCCAGTGGGAACAGATATCTTGTAATCGTTTACTTGAGAGATCACAATTTTTGCTGAATATCCCTGAAAAGAAAGATTTATGTATGCATTTTAACTATGATTTTTTTTTATTATTATTATCTTTATTAATAAAAAGTTACCATATAAATATTGCAGCCTAAAGAAAGTTGTTCGTTCCTCAAACACTGCAGAATGTCGTTCTTACGGAAAATTAACCAGCGATTACCCGATAACAGATTGATTCTGATTTATAGTCTGAATCAATTTATTTATGGTCTACCGCAACAGCTCCCAACTTCTTAAGTCTTATTTTGAAAAAAAAAAAAAAAAAAAAAGGATTTTAAAGTCTATTAACTACGAAGCATGCAAGTAAAAAGTATATCGACAAATGGTCACATTTTGTGAATGTATGACGAATTTATCCCGATAAACTAGTATTGAGCCCCAAGATTAAACTTGTGCTGACTCTCGACCGGTATCCACATCCTATTACTACGCAGCTAACATGGACTACGATGCCCATGGGTTGGAAATAGCTGGTCTACTTGACCAATAATTGAGCATATATACAGTTTCTATAGATTCGTGAAGTAACCATATAATAAATCATTCAAACATAATAAAGAAAAAAATTGGCAAAATTTGGAGATACTGCTTTTTTTTTCTAAGGACTGTAATACATAATTAATTTTGACTCCTTCTAAAAAGTTTTATATTATTTTTGACTCCTAAATTTCAGAATATTCTGGCCAAACACTCACATATTAAAAAAGTGTTTATTCATCTCAGTGAAGTGTTATGAGTCCATATGATTTTATACGTCTGCATAAAACATACAGCAGTTTTTACATTGAATACAAAACACAAAAACAAAATACAGTGAACTCTCACTTATGCACCGGTGTAAGGGGCCAACAGAAAAAAGCGCATAAGAGACGGATAAGTGAAAAACTTCAAAATTCTGAAACGTAACGTAAATTTCAATGACAATATGAATAAATATGTTTCTAACAGTTAAATGTTAATATTTATACTATTTATATTTTGGTATACAAAGAAAGAATTTAACATACCTAAAGAAAATTTATTTTCTTACAAAATAATCCTTAATACGTGTTTGTATTTGTTTTTGTCAACGTATTTCAAAAATAGTTTTTTCCAGTTCATATAAATGGGATAAGGGAGTTTCAGAAGCAGAATTAAATTGTAAATAGTCACGAATAGTGTCTAAAGCTTCTAATACTGCTGTGTGATTTGGAGGAACTTTATCATCCTCGTCAGTATCATCCACCACGTTCTCATCGTCCACAAGTTTTAGTTAGATATAAATGTACAGTTCCTCACACAAAAAATTAAGTTTTATGGGAGGGGATGAAACATCACATGATAAATTTCTAAGAAAAGTACTTGACGTCATAATATGCTGCACAATAAGTTCAATTACTACTGTCACTAAACAAACCACCTCCTTTTATTTATTCAAGATGTCCACCTGACTGCAAGTAAGTGATCGCGGTCTTTTTCATCTTTCCTATTCCAGGTGTCTTTTTTTCCTAGAAAACAGCATGGGAGTAACAATAACCTCTGGACAAGAGGAATGGTCATTTTCTAAAAGATGGCTTTCATTGTTGTTGGTGTAGCAGATAAGACACCCTATTCAAAATTGTAGAAAGAACGTCTTTCTAGGAACAGCAAAAATGAAATGGTCGCAGGAGGAAGCAAAATGAACTATTCAAAAGGTTCTAACATCATATTTCTTTTTTATCTGTAGCAAGGATTGCTTATTTGCTTCAATTTTTAGTTTAAAACCTTTTTTTAAAGAGAAAAAAATTATAATGTTAGTCTGAAATTTCGGCGCATAATTGAAAAATTTATTTTTAGAGCGACGCATAAACGAAGGATGTTTATCATTATTTCCCTACCTAATGTGCTGGGACCTATAAAATTCGTCGTATAAATGAAAAAGGTGCATAAAAGAGGTGGTGCATAAGTGAGAGATCACTGTATGCATTAAAAACTGTTTCCAATAAACTGCCCATTCAACCATTCAAATGTCACTCTTTTCAAAACTAAAAGAAGCTCAATATAGCTTTGTTTCTGATAATCATAATCATGTAATTTTATTAATTGCTATCGAATAATAATAAAATAATTTAACAACTTCAGCTAATATAGTAAAATTACATTTAATTAATTTAACCATGTATCTACTAAACAATAAACAGACCTACCTCTGGTGTTTTCAAGTGACGTATATAGTAGTTGCATGAGATGTTTCTAGGATAAAATCCCGGAAAATTTGGTGTCCGTATTCTGCATCTTCGACTGTAATGACAATCGAAAAATTCCCGATCACAGTATGTTCCGGGCACTTGATGACCCAAAAATACTGATTGTCTGTCTTCGTCTGACGGCCTTCGTTTCAGAAATCTGGTTATGAAAATGAATCAGTGAAAAAACTGTTTAGAATGTAAAGATTAATCTAAGAGACAAAATTAATTTCAGAGAATGCAAATAGAACTATAAAAGCTATATTAGAAATTAAGGTTTTTTCAATAGCTTATAATTTTAAAATAAAATCAGAAATAGTAATCAGAAAAATTGGATATTACTATATTAATTTATAAAAAGAGTGAAAACATAAAATCTGGAAGAAAAAAAATTTTTTGATCTACGTCTCAGTCATAAATATGAGAATATGACTTAAGTTATTAATTCACATCTCTAGTTTTAGGATTTGATAATTTTTTAATGATAATAAAATTTATTTCCTTAAATTTTTAATATAAATTTCGAGGGATTTAAATTTTCATATTGTCAAAAAGAATACACATAAGCAGCGCAATTTTTCACTTTTTAGTTCCTTTATTCTCGTTTTTTTTAAAAGAAGAACAATACTTTCAAATAATTTCCTACTTTAAACACTCATATGGGTGCGCAACTATGTGTTTTTGCTTTATATCAGCAAAGTATTTGTCAAAAATGACGGTAAATTCATTATTACAGTTTTGCATTTAGGAGAGAATGATCAGCTATGGTTCCATCTCCTTCACGTAGTAAAGATCAAATATGTGTCATAGCTACCATGATCATTTTAAAAGGACATAAAAGACTAAATTACTAAGTAATGGACTATGTGTAATTGTCGTGGTAAGACCATCTTGTGTAACTCGCCTTGCAGTTAAAAAACTAACATAGTGCTCCCAGTGTTATCCTCACAACCAGGTTTTCAGTTCAACTCTGGAAATCGCCCAAGTTAAAATCTCTTCTTATCTTGTTCAATTGCATATGATCATATTTACTCAATATCTTTAAACATCATATACAAAACACTGTTGCTCAAAATAAGAGAAGCGGCAGTGCTGTAACAGATTTAACATTTACCAAAATGCACCACGAGAAGGTGATTCGAGATTTTTCTCATGCTTCTGCTGTGGAGATGTTTCGTCTTTTAACTGGACATGACTGTCTTAGTTCTCACTTGTTTAAAATTGGACTTAGCAATTCTCTTAATTGTATTTTATGTAACTCTGGACAAACTATGAACTGAGAACAGTTGGACACATGCACTGCATTGTATTCCTTAACTCTGCCATACAAAAATACTCAGTAGCTAGAAGGCTGGTGATTTAGTTGCTAAACGCCTGGCATTTGTAAATAGATAAATAAATATTTGTTCGATATCCTGCAACTCAATCCATAATTAAAATAAACAAGACAAAATAATTATTAATTTTCACTTAAAAAAATAAAGTTGTGTTATCGAATATTCCGAGATTTACTCAAAAATATTTGGTCAGAATTCTCGAAAATGAAACGTTTTCATCGAAGAAATTAAAATCTCACTCACCGCCTAATCGGTGTGTTCAAGAACGTCATAACCTAGAATGGCATGACCTTGAATCTCGTACCTAAAAGCTGGGTGTCTAATCCTATTTCAATTTACAATATCATGTCTAAATCGTGTAGAATGTCATCTAATGCAATTCCACAGATCCAAAAATGTTTGCACTTGCGTGAGTGGTTGAGGGACGTGGTGTGATGGCCAATATCGTGTGCTGAGTTTCACCATCGGGTTTCCAATTAACATTTGTGTTAGTGCAAGGCATATGATCACATTGTCGTCGGATGTACTAGTATTGTTTCTTGATCATCAATAATGATATATCTTAGACTGTCACTAAGAGTACTAGCTCTAGTGCATACAGCATTAACTGCCAAAACAAGCCTTTATGAAACTGCGATTTGTATTCAAATGAAAGGCCATATCTAATTAATTAGTCCACGACTTAATCTTTTTCGGGTATGTAAAATACATAGTAAATAAAAAAAAACTTCTATTTTTTCAATTAAATGCTAAGAGAAGCAAGAGCTCAGGAGATAGAGCACTCGCCTCAAAATGAGTTGACCCAGACTAGAATCTCAGAGATGTCTGGTTGATACGAATTATACTCCCGGAAAGCACTGGCCACAGTGCTAACGCAAACTATCCTCATTGGTGGACAGATCATGGATTATAATCTACTTGGCGTTAGGCAAACCGTGGGAGGTTTTCGTGATTTCCCCCAAGTGACGCAAATGTAGGTCAGTTCCATCAAAAAGGCTTCCACGAAAGCTAGTTTGTTCAAATGCTTGAACCATAAATTACCTACTCTTGTGTGCTGGGTTCAACATTTCAAAGCTACGTAGTTGAATATTAATAGTCGTAAACTCAAAATTTGACTGGCTGTTCAACTCAGGTTACAAAATAAAATTGAATGCTAAAGTTATCTAAACTAGCAATTCTGTACTTAAATTGAGCCTATACATTCCATTCCCAATTTTCGATAAAAGATAAGATAAAAAAAATAATAAAAAATAAAAAAGAACAGCAAAGATTGAATATCAGACCTATAAGTCAAGTAGAGCCCAAACGATGTTGAAGGAATGGAAGCCCGGCTTGGAACCACTGCAGTGACACTCACATTGCTACCTTGAGAGAAGAATGTGACACTCCTCTCAATCATAGAGCCACAAAATTCTCCGAACATTGGCCTGTTGTTCGAAGATGTCTCCTCCTGTGCCCTGGAGAATGCAGCCGATGAATAGCGAATGGGCGAATAAGCAGGAAATGATTCTTCCTCATCCCATTCTCTTGGGTTATCAGACCATTCAGAGATCTTCAAATGTCCTTTTTGACAAATGGCTGTCTGGTTTCTGAAAGAAAAAAAAAATTAGACATGCCATTAATCTTTTTATTCATTTATTTTTTCTCAAATTCAGATTAAAAAGCGCTGCCCCCAATCCCATTAGCCTAATTCTCATTTAGACTTGCTTCACAGTAGGGAAAATACGAAATTTGTTTTTCATGAAAATTAAACAGGAATGCTAAAAGGTTTCTAATAATTATAACTTACTTTTTCTCAGTAATAATAGAAATTATTATCAATGAATATGTTGGTATATTTTAATTGAAAAACATATTTGTGGATTTATGGAATAGCAACTAGGATCGATGGTAAAAAGCGTTTTTATTTATTAGCTGAAATAGTTTTTTTTAACTTAATCAGGAATTAAGTTTAGTTTAAGTTAGTTTTTAAGTTTAGTAGTAATTAAGTTTAGTTTAATTTCAGTTTAGTTATAGTATTATTTCAGAAGCTTATTGTTGAGCTTATTTAGATTAAATGTATTTTTTTGTCTGAAAATCAGAGTTATAATGATAGTTATGATAAGTCAGTGATAAAAATCATCATCGAGAATTTAAAGGAGAAGTAATTTTTTTTTTCAAAAACAGTGTTATGATGATAGTCAGGATTAATCAGTGATAAAAATCTTTATCGAGCTTTTATGGAAGAAATTATTTTTTTTCTTCACAAATAATGTTATGATGTAAAATAGGATTTACTAATAGTGACACTGAAAATTAAAAATAAAAAGTTATTTCTATAAGCTTCAGAAACTATTTATTATTGCTTTAGGACGCAGATTTGATTAGAAAACAAGAAGTTTGAAAGTATAAAACTTAAATAAAATATATTTACAAAATATATACACATTAATGTACTTTAAGAAATAACAAGATTTCGTATTTAATGTTTTTAAATAACAGCAATAAACTATGGTTGGTTATGAAATCAAATACATTTCATAACAAAAATTGTAACATTATTTTTATTTTATATTAATTCTATGAGTGCCAGTCTATTGCTATTTTCCAAACTTTTAAGTTCAGGTTTTTCTGCATCGAGAAAAATCACTTTTCTCCATGCTGTTCAAATGAAAATTTCTGCGTAGCAGTCGAAATGTTTTTGCTGTTTGCCCAGGAGATCAGCGCATAAACTTGCAAACTGATAATTTATTTCCCTTTTGCAAGTAGTCAGGAGCACTCTTCTCAAATATCTACCTATTTTAATTCTGAAACTTCATTATAATCGGATTTGCTAAGATCTAGGCGAAGAGAATACATAAGAAACAAATAAGTAAATGATATATGAACCGCGTGGGTGTAATCCGATTTAAGATAAACAAGATCAATAAAAAAATACCCGCTACCATTCGAGTTGTGTTTAATCACAATACCGTTAAACTCAGTTTTATGTATCATGGCTTTATTATTAATATTTATATCAAAACATACTACTGAATTAATTGCAATTGACGCAAAAGTTTAAAAAAATTACTAATTCAAACGTTATTTTACATTAAAGTGTCTTCTTCTAAAACTCAAAGTATACCTACCCAAAGCACTCCAGCGATCTTTGCTAAAACTTCAAATTTTATTTTTGAGTCACACTTAGTTCTTAACACTATTTGGAGTTAAACGATTCACAATTCGACACAATCAGCAATATTCTAATACTCAACATTCAATTCCAGCATTATTTTTTCTACATTGAAACTTCGATATTGTTTTATACAAGTATAACTAATATATTGCTGACTGTTGAAAAATGTATTACACATGCTCCTATTAAAATAAGACCAAAAGCTTTGTTGCATAACACAAAATAACACTTTTTTAAGATCGTTAATGATGATTCTGATTCGGACATCATTATCGTAATAAATTAATCAATTTAATTTATATATAAAAATAAATAAATAAATGCGATAGAAAAAGTTTAAAAAAGTACTTACCTTGTCATATCTAGTATGCCAATTTGAAAAGATAAAAACGTTAATTCAACAAAATCTCCATATCCTTTTCCAGCAGCAACAAATGTAATTTTGCACACGAATGGTAGATACCTCTGAAATGGTCCAGTCACTCGCAATGGATACTTCACATTTGCATCTCCATAGAAAGTATGATTGCAATCTGCAAAACATTTATTGAGTAAAGAAAGTAAAGTTTCAAACTCTCAGTTAAAAAAGAAATCGTTTGAATGCGAATCTAATATACATAGCCGATAAAATTTCTTATTTCCCGTTGGCAGCGAAGAGCTGCAAAAAGCTGAGCTATAAGCTGAGCAAAAATGAGAGCGTCAAAACAAGTAAATTAACAAAATCAAAATTATTTTTAGTTTTAACTATGCTTATTAATTTAAGTAGGATACATAGTTTCCATCTATATTTTATTTTTAATGATGCTTAATTATATGTAAGAGAAGAAAGCTTTCTTATGAAAAAGCAGAACATAATCAACAGAAATCGGCAAACTATGTATGTGGAAAGACATTGCTGATCAAATGAATTCTTGTTTTAACCCTGGGATATAGCCCAGCTTTTCACCTACATTGGCAATATGCTTTTTCATTTTCTTATATTTTGCATTGGTTTATAAGGATTTTAAAAGTTTGTTTTTAAATGATTTAAAAATGATGTGTTTTCAAGCATTGAAAATTGCACCTGTGCTTATAGAGATAAATTCTATAAATTATTTGCTTTAATTGCAATCTCCAAGTAATGATGAAAAATATACAAATTCAGTAGTAATGTTTATAAATGAGGAGTAAAATGTCTATTAATCAAAACTTTCGAAAGTTATATTGCACTTTTTTATAACTTCATTTTAAAATGAGTTTTAGCATCGATAAAATACAATACATTGCTATCTAATAAGAAAAGAAAGCGAGCGAGGATTGCAAAGTGATTCGAAAGTAACTGAAAAAGCAGTTCCAAGAGAGATCTTTTAGTAATACTGCATGTTTGCGTTTGCCTCTCACGAGTTAAAGATGAGGATAATAAGAAACTGAAGTACCGTTAACATAATTATACAGAGGTATTCTCTTAACAAATTAGAATTACAATTATTTAAGGTAAATCAATTACAAGTTATTGATTATTTTGTACTGAATGTGATTTTCTGGTAATATTTCAAAAAATCTTAAACATTTTGAAGTCATGCAAAAATTTACAACTTCATTTGAGAAGACAATAAATATTAATCACTAATCCATGCAAGTTAATTTAGAGATGGTAATAAGGTGTTAAATTGAGCAGCGTTTCCACTCATGTTGAACTATATTATCGTGTAATCAAATCAAAGAAAAATAAATTTGAATGATAATATGATTTATTTTTTTCGATTTAAGTTTGAGGCAAATTTTTGAGTCAGATTTCAGTCCAACAAGCTTTAAACTTTCTAAAAATGTAGATAAAACTTATAATAATGCTTAATATATGCTTATTCTCATGATTTGTGGTTATTAAATTCTACACGTGTTTGCTAATTGATGATTATTATACTAATTAGGAATCTAGCTGATAATTAGTACTCATTCAAAATTATTACCATAAAGGAGCTAAAGGTTCGAGACAAAATGATGCTGAGAATGATTTATCCAGATACCTTCAAATTACCCCTCATAACTATAATTAACCCTTTGAAACAGAGACGAACATGATACTAAACGAACATGATAATTACAACAGTCGTGATAATTTGCATTGTTGCATTGATACTGTAAACGTCATAACCTCTGACTGTTTGATGGTATGTTAAGCTAAAGACATACCAGATATTTCATGTTTGATGGGGGGTTCGTATTTGCAGCACTTTGTTTTTCGCACATGCACAGGGCTGGATTATCCATTAGGCCAGACTAGGCCCAATGATTAAAGGCCCCTTTAAAAAAAAATTTAAATAAATTTCAAAAAAATTAAGAAAAACAATGATTTTAAAAAAGAAATTAATTTCAAATATATATTAATAAAATAAGAAAATTTTTTTAGTTCTAATTTAACAAAATGAAGTAAAATTTCATTTATTATTATTTACTTTAATTTTAAATATGCTTTCTTAAATGAAAAGATATATAAATACTTTTATATTTGAATAAATAAAAAATATACGAGAAAGAAATTTAATCCAAGGACCCGAAAAATATGAATGGCCTAGGGCCCCGCGTCGCTTAATCCAACCCTGCACATGCAACTTATAAAATTCAAGTTTAATTCAAAAGTATAACAGCCAACTATCAATTTGGGGTTATTTGTACCGGAAACCATATTTCACTTGTCTAGGTAGTATTTACAAATGCGTAAATAGATATGTGTAAAAATTATATTTTCTATGAATGAAACAATCGTATTATTTGAAATTTTAGTCATTTTACCTGCAATATGTTGTCGTTTTATTTATAGTAAAAAATACTGCGAACTAAATACTAATAAAAGAAATTTACAAAAAAAAAAACATTATTTAATTTTCATTTTTTAGATCAAAACAGTCTACGAATTTCATTTTTAACAATTTATTTCACTATTTTTTCTAAGGATGTTTAGTCAAAAATTATCCCTCCCTGGAACTTCTTTCATTTCCCTTTTTTTTTTTTTTTTTTTTTTGTAACTGTTACAGAGCAAAGTTCTATTTTTTAACTAAAAAGTCAAGCATAGAAATTTATCAAAGTCGTAGGAAATATTTTTTTTATTTTAAATTAGAGGCTGTTCAATATTAGATAATCACTTAAAAAGGGACGGAGATGTATGTATAATTCTTACGTTAAACACTAAAAAAAGTGAAGCAACACAACAAAAAATGTGAAAAAAGATTGCAATTAGAAAAATTTTAAATTTTAAATAAAAGTTAAAACTAGTGAAAGAAAAAATTTTAGCAATATTTGTTCAGGAAGTTTCAAAATTTTATGAAAGAAATATTAAAACTTAAAGCTTTATCTTTCATTTGAATTTTACCCTAAAATTTTAAAAATTAGATTTCTGCAACAAAAGTTGAATTTAAAGCAAGAGACAAGGGGATGTAGCGACATTCCTTGCATTCATTAGAAGGGGTGTGTAATTTGCTTATTTTTGTCGAAAAAGGAGGAAAGGCAGTCCAAAAGGGCTACAAATAAACTTGAGTAATATTTGAACTGCCTATTGTGTACAATTTACAATTTAACTTGTCAGCAAACTGCACAAAAAATTATCAAGGCTACACATATGTGACATAAACTCCTTACAAGATTCATTTATCAAACACAACTAAAAATATATATTTGAAAAAAAAAACTTTTTTTCACAAGAACATTTAAAATAACAATTTCTATAAATGAAACTCAAAAACAAATAATAATAAAAAAGCGTGTAACCATAGTTACTTTAACTCCATAATTTTCTTCAAACTGCAAGAAATTTAAAGGTCATAAATACTTGCTATACATTTGCTATTAATTTTCATTTTAAAACATATTTCAAACTGATACTGCGGTATGTATTTTACTCACAATTTAACTCATATACTGTTTCAGTATAGGATATAGCAAACATAACAAAACGTAGTCATTAAAGTTGATATTTTTTTTCTTTAGAAAAAGGAAGTATACAACAATACTTAAGGTAAAAACGTAACAATTTAAACTTCCAACTACAACTCAAGACGAAACAAAACTCTGTTTCTCAGAGCTGCTCTTACCCAAAGACTTACGATTATTATAGGGTAGATAAGAATATTTTTCTCTAAAAGCAATACTATCCAGTATTTTGTTCCGTAAAATGCAGCATATTTGTCGAATACAAACCACCCATCCAATTCTATTCTTCGCATCTCTCCCCTCCCCCATCCACAACATCCTCCCTATTCTGTAAATTGCGGGAATTTTCTTTCGATAATGGAGGCATATTTTTGTTCTATCGGCGTATTGAAGAAATCAAAATAAATGGCAAGCAGTTTTTTTTCTTCTTTTATTTTTTATGCTTCTGAAAAATTGGAACATTTGTAGTGAAACAGGTTTATGGCTGCTGGTTAAAATAAGTGGTTGATTATTAAATATCCCCTGATATTAAATTATGTACAAAATTTAAAAAAATATACATTTTCTTTTAACTTAATTTCTTGTAAGAATGTCTTGAAATGTCTTTTCTTCTTTGTAATAATTTATTCTTTACATTTCACATAAGGTGAATTTTAAACTTAACTTAAATTGGATATTTATTTGAAAATTACTTTTTTATTACTTTTAATAAAATTTAGTTTTTTAGTATCGGTGTCTTTTTAAATTTATAAAATGATTTGAAATATCATAAAACAAAACTTTGTAATGCATCAGATGAAAAAAAAAATTTTTTTTTGTAGAAGATTTTCCTGTATAAATAAAACTTTGTAGGGACGCAATATCCTGCCATAAATACATCAACAAAGCTTCCTGTAGACAGGATATCAAGTGGGAAAAAATCTGATGAAGAAAATGAACCAATAAAAGAATATTTTCACACAACAAAATTTTTCTATGGATAAAATACCCCGTGGTAAATATCTCACAAAACAAAATTTCGAGAAGACAGAACCTAGAATGTATAATTCTCGAACAACAATACTTGGATAGAATAGTGGGAAGTATACAATAGTGGGAAGAATACAATCGTGGGAAATATTTGATGAAACATAACTTTTATAGAAGAATATTCTTGAGTAACAAAACTTTAAACTGATATCTTATTCTTTGGGAAATATCTCTGACAAGAAAAAATTGTGTTGGTGGAATCCCTCAAGAAAAGAATCTGATAAAACGAACTCTGAATATTTTCACTCTACATGACTTTGCATGGGCAAGGTGTTACGTAGTAAATATTAAGGACAGAATCTCCTGCAACAATACCTTTTGGATTCAAACTAGTTAGCGGAAACTATTACACACAACAAATCTTTGTGTCAATAAAATTTCACAAATAACATACTCAACGAAGGCTAATCTCGTTGAACCAATTTATTATCTATTAAGGTACAATTTGGACAAAAATATTATATAATTTTGTCAATTTCAACCAAAATATTGTATTGTATATTGCCCTCACTGTTCTAAATAACCAAAATAGTGTATATAAGATGCATTATAAAATGCAAATTTGCATCATATTAAGGTTACAGCATATTTGACTGATATTATGGTTCAGCATATTCCAAAATTACTAATATTGCCCGTAGATATGATAGGATGAAACGGTAAAACTTATTTTTTAATTATTTTTAAAATAACGTGGGAGAATGTTTAAACTGATTAAACGGGTAACATAATAGGAACTCATTTCTTCACAGATCGCAATAAGGGTATCAGTAAGCAACATATTTAACGGAAGCAAATCCAATGAAACTAAACAAACCAAATCTATTATTCCAGGCAATTTTTTAAAATGTTAGTATTAAGTTATAAAGTCCACTGTAAGTAAAATGAATTTAGATTGTTTTGAGTGTACTAGAAAATCAAATATATTGCTTTGATATATGTCTTTAAGGTTTCGACTTCAATTACCCGTTTACGGTAAGTTGTTATTTTTTCTTTATTTTCCATAAAATACTTTCAAAATATTGTCATGTTGACGCAAAAAAAAATCACATGTGCTATAGTTCAATTACGAAAAACTTGATCCTAAATAACCTTGGTCACCAAAAGCTCCAAACATGGTGCACTTAAAATCTTAAGTTTATAATCAAATTGTGATGTGTTCATATAATCCGTAAATTAACTTTTATAGCTTGGTGTCAGTGTTTCAGATAAATATATATTACACTTTTTCAGTGTTCTAGTTAGTATAATAATAACGAAAAAGACATCCATATGTTATAAACTTTATTATGTATGATAATAATTGTTTTAAGTATCATATTTTTGTAAGTTTTTACTTCATAACAGATAATCCGTAATTGTATTTTCAGGGTTATCTGTGCCCTCTTCTTTGAATACCTGTCTGAAATTGTTTCTCAGTATTTTTTAAAATAAACCTTTACTCTTATATTAATTTGTCTTATAATATTTTCATATCCTTACACTTGCTAAAGTGTAAAATGACGAAAATGTCTTTTTTAGCGGGAATTTTGCTATCTTTCAAGAGATGATTAATTAAAGACTTTTTGTACAATTTACGCTTTCAAACCACTCATCGAATCTAAGTAAAAATATTTGAAGCTTAAGTTCGTCTTTTTAATCTTCTCCTACAAAAGTTTATTTGAAAAAAAAAAAAAAAAAAAAAAAAAAAAAAAACGAATTTTAAAACCTTTGTGTGGTCATTTTTTTCATTCAAATTAATTTGTTTTTTATTTGAGAAAAAATTCATCTGACCTAAAAATTAGATTTTCAAGCGGGAAATAATGCAATGCCGTATTGTGTCTTTAAAATCAAGATATCAGTGAGCATTTCGAATTTTATTAAAATGACCATCAATCAGATCGAGAGAAAAAAAGAACATTTTGCAATGAGAAAAACCAAAGGCTTTTTGTATGTTTCAGGTTTTAAGGTTTGACTCCAAAAAAAAAAAAAAAAAAAAAAAAAAAAAAAAAAAAACTTTTGAAGCTTAGTCCGTCTTCTTTTCTACCTTCCACTACAAGGTAAAACAAATTTAAAAACATTTATGGAACTATTTTCGAAAAAAAAAATGTTTGTTCTTTTCACACTGGTTTATTTTTATTCGAAATAAGAATTTTCTTTGAGTAAAAATTAGATTTTTCCGGAGGGGGAAATGATGTATTGCTGTATTGTACCTTTAAAAACAAGATTTCAGTAAGCATCTCGAATTTATATTGAAATGACCATCAATCAGATCTAGAGAGAGAGAGAGGGGGGGGGGGAAAGAAATTTCAATGCTTAATGCAAATGCAAATAAATAAAATAAATATTAAAATATTGATAGCCAGATGCTTCTTTTCCGTTATGGTTATGGAAAGAAGAAGAAAAAATAATCAATGAGCTTCGCATAAAAGTTTCCTCATTTTGTTTTCTTTAGCTGAATAAATAGCTCCATTCCTTTTTCCACCTCTTTTTCCTTAAGTAAAAAACGGGAAAGAAAAAAAAACTGAAAGAATCTTCTCCAAAAAATGAAATAAAAAAGTAATAGAAAAACATAAAATCGATTATAGTTAGCTTGAAGAAAAACAGAACAAGAATGTAAGGGTAAATAAAAGGTTGCCAGTGTTTTTATTCGCAAACATTGTTAAGCTCTTTTCTTCCAGGTTTCTTCATTCAGACAATTCAGATCATTTTTCATTGCAGAAGTATGAAGTAAAAAACATTTTCATCTCTCTTCTCTTATCTTATAATTTGGCCACTAGTTTATTTAGACTTATTTATATCATAAATAGTAAAACATATTACAGATTAAATTTGAAACTACATTGTTCTAGCATGAAAAATGACTTTTAGATTAAATATGTGTTTACTGTATATTTTTAGCTGAAAATAACGAATCTGTAATTATTTTACTTTTACCACGTATTATTTTTTTAAAAATCCATATTTTAACTTGCTAACTTTAAATATTTTAACAGCAAATAATAATAAAACACAGGCTAAAGAAAGGCCCTCTTATTAAGAGTAGGACCCAGACTAACCAAGGCGCTGTGGTACTTTAAACAACAAAAGGCTTATCTACAGTCTTCATCTCGAGGCAAACAATGCATTAAAAATCAAGATGTTCGAAAATTTACTAGAATCTTGTTAACTTTTCTCCTACGAAACGATATGCAATAGAACACTTTGTTTTTGATAATTAAATAAAAGGGTTTATTACGTTTTTTTTTTCTATTACGTAATCCTATTTCAATCCCTGTTCCTTATAACTCAAAAAACTGACAAAATTGTGAAATTAGTTTAGCTATCGAAATAAGGTTATTTTGTTTTTCAGTAAGTTAAGTCTGTGAAAAACACCCTTGGAGAAAAATACTAATTATACACGTGTCCCATATTATTTACTATGGAAAATTAGTTAATATTATTATGAACTCTTCTTCTTTGTGAAATTCTTTTTCAATAGAAATTCGAAACTTTTTGGCACGCAAAATCCTTTAATTTTTTTTTTTTTTTTTAAATTAGTAAATGTGAAAACAAAATGCAAGTTTATGTGCCATTAGAAGTTTATTTATCAAATTTCAACTAACTATTGTTAGCAATATACCATTTTAAGCTAAGAAAGTGTGAATTAGAATTTGCTTGATGTTATTAGAATTTGCTGAATTAGATTTAGTTTTTCCACTCCATATTTGGCGCGATTTAATACTCAAATGATTTGTCACAATTAAATTTATGAAAATATAGAATAAATAACAGCAAATCGAAGCAAGTTTTATTTTACGAGTGTATTATTTTCATTAAAACCAGCAAACGCAATTATTCCTTATCAAGCTATTTGGAAAACTTTCTGACTATGAATATTTAGTTTGAAATTATTTTAACAAAATTTTGATCGATGGATATAATATCAGTTATAATCAAATATAATATCAGTTTATTTCCCCACTTTCTTTAATTATTGTATTGTATTAATATGGATCATTTGTGTAGCCTTAACTTCACTCCAACGGGTAAAGTTGTAATATCAAACTGCTCATCGTATTGACATTTTTACATTCGAGCGATTAATTGCTTCGGATCAGTTTGGATTGCTTGGTCTGCTTGATTCGATGGATTGTTTTAATCGGAATGGTTGCTTTATGTTTTAACTAAAACATTTTATTTTTTAACCTGGTAGATCTCTCACCTCTTGTATGAACGTTAAGTTGCGGGGGGGGGGGGGTCATTGAATGATATTGTGGTGTAACTACCACTATAAATATTAAATACCAATTCGCTAGTATATAAGACATGTTAACTTGAATCCATCTCGAGGCACCTTTTGGTAGATGAAGGTTGATATGTCTTATATACTAGCGTATAGTGGTAGTTACACCATATTACTCCCCTTCCTTCATCCATCAATGTTGACATGTTGACGTGTTCACATCACGTTCGGGTCACCAATATAGAGATTTTAATTATCGACGTTGTCAACTTTCATCTACCAAAAGGTACCTCGAGATGGATTCAAGTTAAAATGTCTTATATACTAGCGAATTTGTATTTAATATTTATAGTGGTAGTTACGCCACAATATATTCATATTATACGCTGCTAAAAATCGTTATCGTAAATAAAACACTTTTGAGTCTTAGACATTTTCTTTCCATTGCTCAACTTTATGAAGCTTTTTACCATTTTTTTTTTAGGATAAAGTTTAATAAATTTGATAATATTTACTTCTCTGAAAATTACTATATGAATGATTTCAGTTTACTTATATTTTTGTTTTAAGGCAAACATGAATGATGTGTATAGCAATCTTTATATATATTTTTCCGGGAGAAAATAATTATACAAAGAATTAATATGTTTCTTGCACCAACAAAAAATTTTAATTATTACTCTATAATACTTGTATTACTATTGTAATAAAGTTCATAGAAATTCATTGAATAATCCTATTCTGTGCAGTACAGTCACAGACTATAATTGTTAATTATTACTCTTACTATTACTACTAACTATTGCAATAAAACTCGTAGAAATTCATTGAGTAATCCCATTCTGTGCAGTGCAGTCAGTCCCAGACTCCTATTTTTTTTTTTTTTCTTAATTCTCAGCACCCGATGTTTTAAAAGTTCACACGCTAATCTCGTTCCTCTAGCTTGAATCAAAAACCGTTTGATCTCTTTACCAACCAGTACAAAATGTTGTAGATTCCTACAATTAATATTTTTAACTTAATGTAATTTGATACTTGTTTTATTTATTTTTAAATACGAAATAATTATTTAAATTTACACTTAATATATTATAAACATGATTCAAATTTATGCTCTATTTTGAGAATCGATGTTTTCATATTGTTAAACTAATTAGACAAAATGTTTTGCAGCATAAAATTTATTTTTCAACATACTTTCAAACATCTGTTTTGCTTTCAAAATTAAGTTCTACTTTTTTTTAATAAAATTTACAGTGGGTTTGCATTGAAATTTCTGAAAACCATTCCATTCCATTCATGCCATTTTAAATTAATGCAGTTTCCCTTAATCACTGCTTTTCCACTACAAGATAGACCTCTTTTGATCATGTAAATATCTATTAATAGATATCTATCTTACTTGTACATCCTAAAGGCTCGTCCGATCCATCCTCGCAATTCTCAACACCATCACAAAACTTGTTGAGGCTGATGCATTTCCTATTTCCTCCACCAATGGAATCATCTCCCCCACACTTCCATTCTCCGCCACCACAGCCATGTCCACCATTCCACCTTGACTCGCCACCGCTCGCCCCCGCAGATAGCGTCATGAAGGCCGCCAGCGACAACAAGAGCCAATTGTAGAGTAGTGAAACCAAGCGTGGCGATGGCATCCATTCAATGGCGACCACTCTCACTGTTATTCTTCGCCAAACAACTTCAAATTCTGACAGATAACATGGATATGGAACACCTGCAATCGAAGGGAATCATTAGGATCAAATCTGTATAAAACGAGATGAACAAGAAAAATCTAATTTTATCACAAAAGTGGTGCTCAAATCAAATAACATACTGCAAATATAGACTAAAAGATTGCGTAAAAAGATATTTTAAAAAAAAGAGAGCAAAGAGAAAACATTAACAAGAAGTTGTCAAACTTGGACCTTTTTTTTCACATGGAAGTCTTATAATTAATAAAAATTACATATACATATTGAAAATACGACACTTAAAGCGAATTAGGCAATGCAAATTAGAAACAAATTACAGACAATGGGGTTTAAAAAATGAAACCACTTTAAAATGTTTTTCAAAATCTTGCAATCGTTAAGTCTGAAATAAAAAGGAAAAAAAAATATTTGTTTACTTGCTAAATTTTTGAAAGTAAGAAACGTGCTTTTAAGTTTTGCACTATGAAATACGATTTTTCATTGCTAAACGATTTCTTTTCACAAAAAAAAAAAAAAAAAAAAAAACAGTAGATAGTAAGAATAAACATAACTGTAGAACATGTGAAAACTGTAGAAGGATTTATTTTAAGAAAAAGTATCTTGAAATATATGACATGCCTTAAAATTAAAAATTAGAAAATGCTTAAAATGTTTTGCACTATGAAATACGATTTTTCATTGCTGAACGATTTCTTTTCACAAAAAAAAAAACAGTAGATAGTAAGAATGAACATAACTGTAGAACATGTGAAAACTGTAGAAGGATTTATTTTCAGAAAAAGTATCTTGAAATATATGACATGCCTTAAAATTAAAAATTAGAAAATGCTTAAAATGTTTTGCACTATGAAATACGATTTTTCATTGCTGAACGATTTCTTTTCACAAAAAAAAAAAACAGTAGATAGTAAGAATGAACATAACTGTAGAACATGTGAAAACTGTAGAAGGATTTATTTTCAGAAAAAGTATCTTGAAATATATGACATGCCTTAAAATTAAAAATTAGAAAATGCTTAAAATGTTTTGCACTATGAAATACGATTTTTCATTGCTGAACGATTTCTTTTCACAAAAAAAAAACAGTAGATAGTAAGAATGAACATAACTGTAGAACATGTGAAAACTGTAGAAGGATTTATTTTCAGAAAAAGTATCTTGAAATATATGACATGCCTTAAAATTAAAAATTAGAAAATGCTTAAAATGGTTTATTTGTATAAACGTATCAAAACATTTATCCAAAATACTAGATTTTTTTTAAAAAATTAAAAATAATTTAAAACTGGTAAATAAGTTAAGCGCTATTGTACTTCTTCCCTTTATAAACGGTTTCTTTAAGAATCTATATTATCGCTACTTATATTACTTCTAAGACTAGCGTATTTGTGTATTTTGGAAAATCATATATGAATTCAATTTTTGATATACAGAGTAATTTTCTTAACTTGATACCTTAAGAGGCACTTGTAGCCTGATCTAATAAACTAAATTGTTCCAAGCTTTGTATTAAACACCATTGTTACAACACCATTGTTACAACACCATTGTTACAAAACTTGGTACAGAGAGTAAATATGACATCGGAAGTAGGATACTGCGGAGTAAATTAATGATATCTAAAATATCCAGTAATATCCAAAATAAGTAATATCCAAATATCGTTGATAAGGTAGTTTATAAACCTTCGCAATGTTTTATATTTTTTTTTTAAAAAAAAAACATTCATTCTCTGCAAAGCATAAAGTAAAAAAGGCCTGACGTACACTGAAAAAAATGCTCAAAACTGCCAGAAGATAGTAAAATTTACCGTGGTTTAAGCTTATGGGAATACCAAAAAATTACAGTAATTTTTACCGAATCGCTTTGTTAATGATTTTTGGGAAATTAAGTATAAAATGTAGATTTATAATGTATGTTAAAATTTGGTATGTGTGTTATAATTTGATAATTTTATCATGTTACCCTTTAACATGACATAAAAACCATTTATTAGGCAAAATTTACTTTTCAGATTTGTATCTTTTATTAAATGTGCGATAATAAGAGCTGTGTTGAAAATCAGAAACCGAATGCTTACCAGAATTACCGGTAAACCATTATTATATAAAATGACGGCGTTACCATAAGAATAGTTTACATCTCGTATATTTTGGTTTTATAACTAGAATTATGTTGTTGTTGTTTCGTTTTGTTTTCAGAAATGTTTTTCCCCTACAATACGATAGTTTTACCAGATTTTTTTCCTATTTGTAGCCTCTGTCATGTTCTAAACTTACGAAGAACCGCGGATGCATTGAATGGATTAAAGTAATGCAGCTATGTCAACAATGCAACATTCTGGTATTGTGAGTCACTTGAGCTAGCTTATTTCAACTGAAAATACTTTTCATGGTATTCGATTTAACAAGTTACAACAGCGTCCTCTATTGACGATTTTTAAAATTATTTTTTTCACGGAAGCTTATTTCCCATGTAAACAACCAATAGTCTCAATACCAAATTCGATAACATTCCAATTATTAAATCGCGCTGCAGGTGATTATGAGTAGTTCAATGTAAATGACCCTTACTTTAACATAAGAAAATAATAACTTGCTATCACAATAATTTATATTTAAAATTTTCAGTTAATTAAATATATATGTTTTAAAACAAGTATGTTTCTCATATTTTCCAAATTATTAGGATAGGGTATATTTTTTATTTATTTATTTTCGTTTTAAGAATGCCTCTGTTACTGCTCAGCGTAACATTCGGAAATTCTTTTACGTGATCCGTGAACGATCCTCCGCGAAACAAATGTTAGAAAAATCGATTATCGAATTCCTTTTTTGAAATAATTAAATTCTTGAGCCAGAAAATAGATTTTGTTTTCCTCTGAAATAAACACCAATCTCTATTTTAAACAAAAACGCACAGAAAAATTTCTTAATACACACGCATAACTCGAATTACTGAAGAGAGCCTCGATTGAAAATTTAATAGTTTTCCGTGTTTTACACTGTTTTAAAGAAAAATGTGTTTCTGCACTCATTTTTCGTGAAATTAATTTTAAAATGAAAATTTCATACAATACATAAACTTCCGTCACTAAATAAAAAATACTCTTCATTTTAAACTTAAGATAACTTTAAACCGTCACAGGGTCTAAAATATTTTTTGTTAAGTCATATGCATTTATTTTAAAATATTCGTACATTCATATTATAAGTGGAACACCTCTGGAATTTTATATTTTTATGTTCTAAAAGTTCATAAATTCTTCTGTTATTTTGTGTATAAAATGTAAATGAATTCAACTCTAGTTTACAAATTTTCCATTTAGTTTCATGTCTGCTTATATCAGACTGTGGTTTTGATTGACGATAAAATGGCGATCAATTTTTCTTAAAACATTTAGGAACAATTCTAACTTGCACTCATTTTTACCCTACGGTGATGGTCTTCTCTACCATTCAGGGTTGTGTGATTTTTGGGATTGTCGATCCTGAGGGCTATGCCGGTGTTTGGTTTACCAGAAGGCATGGGTTATTCAGACCTGACAGGTCAGAGGTAAGACAGGTCAGAGGTAAGAGGTCAGAGGTTGTTCTAATTTCTTATTCCTATAAAAAATAATTTTAAAATCTGAAAGAGTTAAAACAGTACGCAATCTACTCAGTCCAATTATCATGAACATGCATCTGAGAATTGGAACATTTAATAACAAAGTTGACTAATAGGAAATTAGGTGCATCTTATAGATTCTGAAGAAAAATCTCGTTAAGCCATCTCTGGCTTGCTCAGGGCTGTAGTGCCCAGATGTTAAAGATATATTATTATTACTATTAGAAAGAAATCTCCTGCTGAACTAAGGTGAAATGGCTTTTGATTCAGAGACTTCATTTTTCAGAATATAGAAAGCGCTGCGAAAATTGTTTATTTCTTCGTATTAACGGGCCGGGGCCGGCAGCAAACTCATCTACATCGAACTTATTCGACTAAGGATTAGAATTGCTTGTTATGCAGGAACACAAGCATTCCTACAACTAGATAATTCATATTAAAATTACGGCAATAAAACTGTCAAATTTTTCTCCATCCAATTAACCGTAAAGTTTACGGTTACAATAATTTTTTTACCTTTACTGGTTTGAATCTGTCTGCAACTGGTATGGTCAAAACACCGGGAATACAAAAGTATACGGTTTCGTCACTATTTAAAAATACCATGATTTTAAAACACAAAAATAAAATTTAACTGGATATTAGAGTTAGATTATGTGAATCTTTACATTATATAATGAACATTAGAGTTAGGTTAAGGATGAGTTTTTTTTTTTTTTTTTTCAAGAGAACTTTGAAATATCGATTAATTAGTTCATCTAGTGACATTATCTCTCGTAAATAGAAAATATTAGATTTTCTTGTGTTTGAGCAGTATCCTGTGGTGCTGCCATCAAACCTTATTGTATTGTAGGAATTGAGGAAATATTGTCGTGTTGACGCTGGGATTTGGGCACTTACTTAGCTGGTCCTGAGATGGACAGATTAACCTGGCTAAAGTATGAACCCAGCTGCAAAGAACTAAATGGCTTCATAAGATGTTCACCACACACTTATTATTACAGGATTATTAGGTATTCGCTATTGTGTTAGCCGTACGATGACTGTAGTAAACGCGTGATTTCGTAATGCTTATCACATGAATTAGCTTCCAGCTTTTAAAGAACGTACGCTCCATTCTGAATGGTTGTGGGCTTAGTTTTTGCTGATAAAATTCTGGTAGTTTAACCGTAAGAGGTGAAGACAGTCAATAACTGATTTTTCTCACAGTTATCACTTTGCATTCCATATTCTTTATGAATACTTAATTATTTCGGTTGAATGTGGTAAAATAAAAATTATATAAATAGTTAGTTTACCATTTCTTCGAGAAAATTCTAGTAGTGCAAGGTGGTGATTACATGCTGAGCTGTGCCAAACACAAAGATGCGCCTGATGATAATACTGTGCGACGCAGGAAAGCTCAGAATCAAATGGTGGGACCACCGTGAACATGCGAAGCATAAATAAAAAAAAAATAAAGCTCCAGTTGAGATCGAATCACTCTAGCTAGAGAAAAAGCAGTCAAAACTTTCATTGACAATAATTGCTATTTGAGGCCGGGATAGCCTGGTCGGTAGGGCGCTGGGCCCATATCCAAGAGGTCGTGGGTTCGATCCTCGCCGGCCGAAGACTCCCCGTGTAGTAAATGGTGACTGGTGCACGTTAAATCTGTCGAGTCTCAAAGTCCTCCATGTTCCCATAACAAATCAATACCTCTGGGGGTACTGATCCAGGAGTTTCCTTGTCTTCTGGATTGGTTCAAAATTACAAGGATACGGAGTTGAACATTAGTAGTCGTAAACCCATGAAATTGGGTCGGCTGTTCAACGACGGTTATAAAATAAAATAATTGCTATTTCTAAAAAGGATCTCGAACAATCATTAAGTGACATAAACTTAAATTGTTTTCTAGAACAGAAATCTAGTTGACATTTGATTGATTCATCTAGTTAGAAAATAGTCGGAATTTTGATTGATTATAAGTTCTGTTTGAGATACCATAGTAAAAAATCTACTTGTATAGACCTGAAATCGATAAAAACCTGTAATGTCCTCCGTCACAGAACTTAAGTTATGAATTGAGTGGTTTAGCTAGTGTTCAAAATTTCAATTGACGATAAAATCCATTTGGTGATAGTATTGCGATAAATTCTGCTTGTAGTGATTGGAAAATGATTGAAAATTTATTGCTTTATAGCCCGAAGCTGCAGTTAAAGTTCTAATAGAATAGATAGTCGAAAAGCAGATGAAATTTGCTTTTAAAATCTCCCATTTTACACGCGAAAACAAGTTAATAAAATAGTAATGTTTATGACACTAATGAGAAACTTACATCGTTTCTTAATCGTAACGACGAAATTACAATTATAAGTAACTTTACTATCATCATTTTATTAATGTTATGAAACTAAAATTATTCCATTACTATGAGAAATGCTTCTTTAATTCAGTGTTAAATCAATCACCTCATCGCAACCAAATTTTACTCCGCACTTTAAATATTAATAAATAAGAGAAATAATTAAATAAATTATAGTTAACAAACAGCTCAATGATTAATTTAAGAATTTTTACGCATCATTAAATTTAGTTTAAAAATAACAAATAACTTTATTTTAATGCCTCTTAAATGAATTACAATATTCCGTCAAACTTTACTAAATATTTTAAGAGATTAAGGAATGCAGTTTTGAGGTTCATAATGCAAAATTTTCACCTTTAGCTTCACGCAAACTGGAGCATTATGGGAGTTTGTCAAAGTTATTCAGGCGCTGCAGATGTTCCCTTCGAATTTCTTTCCAAGCTTTACGTGAAGCAGGCACGAATGCTGTGGTACATCCTCTCTTCATAAGAGGCTCCTTGAGTGACTTGCAGGAATATTTAAACAGGCAACTCACTTCTGCAGAATTTAAACTATGCGGAAATCTCGAGTTGCTTGGATACCTGAATTAAAAGAAATAACATGTTAATTAGGCGAAAATAGTTGAGCATTTGTTATGAAGTAAATCATATCTTTACTAGAAAAGTGCACAATGTAAAAATTGTAATGCTCATAAGATAATTAATAAGTTAATTTTTTGAATTTTTCCTGAAATTCTTTATATTTGTTGTTTTAAATCTTAAGATATTAAATTCCTTCAGTTATAAATTAAATGCCGAGACAAAATCATAATAATACCTACTTATAAATGATACAGGATATATTTTATCTAAGTATACCGATTAATCTTCGGTTACGCTTCAATGAAATTTAAATAAACTATGCAAAATAAATTTAAATATTACCAAATTTTATAATTAATTAGTAATAATAACTTGTCAATACTTCTGGTAAGCTTATCAAACATTATTGCTAATGAAAATAATAGTATTACATCACTATTTGTCACTACCTGGATAAACCATAACATAACTATTAACTATAACATATATACTTTATTCTAAACGGTCAGAGTCCAACGAAAAAAAATATGACAATCCATGCATGCGCCTTTCATAATTGGTTCAAACCAATTTCTAAAAACTGTACAGATATATTTTTTCTTTAAAGTTTAATATATTAACACAAACTTAAGTAACTTCTAGTTAAAAAATTGTGAACAGTATAGTATTTTAAACTCAAGTAAATTACTTTTCATGTATAAACATCATTTCTGATTCTTTTTCTTTCTTTTGCATGGTTAAGTCTTAATTTGTAATGATTTAAAAATAATGAAAATTCAAAAAGTAATAATATTTGGTGTAAGTTACTTTTTTTATGTAATTTATACTTTTTTATGTTACGTAAGTATATTGAGAAGATTTATAAATACTTTAATAATTTAAGGTGAATACCTGATATTAATTACGAAAGAAATTCTTTTTACAGTGCAAAATCGCTTAAATAAATATTCATACTTTTAAAGGCCAAACGCTACAGCTATGTTTATAAGAATAGTGAATAGTTCATAAAAACGGTACGAGATAGAAGAAAATAACGAGAGCCTCCCTGATCAAATACAAATCGACACCTAGAAATAATTGATGCTAGAAACAAAACACCTGAGCAGAATTTTTTTGTTCATTATATCCTAAATCGTGACTAAAAAAGAAAAGAAAAAAAAAATAAGCTGTATTTTCTGCGGATTAGAGTAGTTTTACTATTTAATAAAAAGAGTATCTACTTTTTTCTAAGATCATTTCATATAGTTACTCAGAAAAAAGTGATCAAAGAAGGGTTGTTCTGTGAAATTTCGGCCCAAGAATTAAATGACACAAGTTGCCTTTTCTCTAATAATTGTTGTTCCTCAATTTCGTTATTCACTGTTTTCCCCAACCTTGCATCGTCTTACAGTAGATAGAAATATTAACTCTGTACTTTTTTTCACTGAATAGTAATGTAAGCTGTCTCATCATGTTTTTACTAACTCTCAGAATCTAAGGAAGTCAGACACGATCCATACGAACCATTGATCAATACGAACCCTCGATACCTTGCAGTGCATAGCTACTTTGTAATAAATATATATATCACTTTTATAATTTCACTTTTATATGAAATGAAAAATGTCTGGAAACTGAACCGAAAGATATAATTGTTAATGAAAAAGCTTCATTAACTTCAAATATAAAATTGTAAAAAAAAGTCAACAGACTCCCAGTCGAAGCAGACACCCATTATCAAAACCCGTTATTATGCGAATAATGAAAACAAAAAGAGGTTTGAAAACTATAAAGCAAAGTTGTGAACAAAAAAAGGGGGGGTAAAGGAAGGTGATAAACGAAAAAAGAAAAGCCACTGTAGCTTAGGGGAGTGATGGTGGCTGAAAGAATCTGATAAATCATCTTTTGGTTTACCTTAAACCTTTAATTTCTATAAAGTTAAATTCTTTCCTCTCCTATACACTAGTAACTTCTTCCAATGCTTGAGGAATCTTGTTTCATTCATATGAATGACAATACCTTTTAAAGAGTATGAAATCTATCTTGTGTTGGTTTGCCTTTTTCGGTTAGCTTCATTTTTACGTCGTGTGTTTTTGCCCTTTTTTTTCTCCTTTATTTCCATTTTCATTTTTCCTGCTGGGATCTAGTGGTTCTCAAAATTAAAATAGAAATCTTGGAAACAAAGGATAATAGAGAAATTAAACCAACTTGTTTATTCTGAAATCTGTAAAATTTTATGCAGATTTTTTTTTTGAAATAGTTAAAAAAGTAGCAAATAGATGGCGCTGCAAATCATCGATGACCAGAGCGATCAATCCTAGCTTTTAACATGAAAGGTACTCTTACTATATTAGGAGTATTCAACTATGTATTCTTAAACTATGTAAATTATTTATTTAAAAAAGGACATTCCTGGTTCTAGAATAACTCAAAATAGATAACAGTATTACGGCATTTGTATTCTTTTTATAAATTCTGTACATTATGCAGTGTCATCTGTTAGCAACGTTTATAACTAAATTCCAAACTTTATGTATAAAATTATTACAGATTTCTCAATTTACATTCCGATTGCTTCATTCCTCTGTCGTCCTTTGTTTTTGAGATTTTTAATTTTGAAATTAGCTAGTACCATGTTTTAAAGTTAAGAGGGTGGGTGTAGCCTGTATATTCTATTATCGATTTCAGTGCAATTTGAGAAATGTCCAACAGTGATAAAATGCAGATGATCCGATCGAAATGCTAGGTTTCAAATATGTAAGTATATGAAAACTTATAAAATTGGAGGGTTTCGTGTTAAGTGGGGAAATATAAGGGCAGGGTCGCGTTACACTGCGGTAATGCGAATAAAACTTTCGTGACTCGTGATCTCCCGGATATTTTGAACTTAAAATGTGCAATAAAGGTCATTAATAATTCAGGACCTATGATCAATTCTTTTCCTGAAAAAATTTTTCTACGATTATATCAAATTAAAAAAATATTAAACTACAGCATATTTTCTTTTTTAATTGTAAAAACGAGGGGAAATTTTAATTTTTGCGATTCCTTTTTTTAAGAAAAAGTAAATTTCTGATCTGTCGTAGGAAATATATTAATCTCAGTGAAATCTACACTGCATAATAATGCATCTATAATTTTTTTCTTTACACTTAGCTTTCTCGCAAAAAGCATGTTTTGCATTAAACAAATTTGATATTTTTGGAAAAAAATAAGTTTTTTTTTTCTCATTTCAAAGCTACATTTCTTAAAAGTTATACAGTTTTTAAATAAATGCTTTGCAGTATAATTAATATGAAAAGGATAAAAATAAAAATATTTTTTCAGCAGCTGAATACTTCTTTCTTTTTTATAGATTTTGACTAGCCAGTACAAATATTAAATTAAAGAAACTAAATTATTATAGTATTTATATGTCTTTATAAAGTAATTGCAAATTTTAAGTATTTTAACAAAATGTCTAAACCAGCATGTAAAATTATTAAATTTAAACTATAATTTAATTTCTCACAGTATAAGTTAATTTCGGAACAAAGTAAAATAGTATAGGATTCACAGAACATATTTTTTTTGCTATTGTAAACAAATCAAAAACATTGCGTGGTTCAGCTTGCATGCTTTTCACGGACACTAAACTAAAAATTGGAGAATTATAAACGAAATTCTCCCTTTTTTTTCCTAAACATTTTTATCTTTCAGAATTAGTAAACTATCACGAAACAACAGCAGTGCTGTTTTAGAACCCAAAATATATAGATTTCTGGAAGTTGTATTAGTCTTATAATTAAAAAGTTTTTAAATTTATATTGTGAAATTATAACAAATTATTTAAAATGGATTATTTAATTTAACTAAATACCTATATTAATCGATAAAACTAATAAAATAAAAACAATTACTATTTCCTCAAAGTATAGTTCATTTTAAGAATAAAGAGTAGTGATTTGATTTTATTTTATAACCGTCGTTGAACAGCCGACCCAATTTCATGGGTTTACGACTACTAATGTTCAACTCCGTAGCCTTGTAATTTTTGAACCAATCCAGAAGACAAGGAAACTCCTGGATCAGTACCCCCAGAGGTATTGATTTGTGATGGGAACATGGAGGACTTTGAGACTCGACAGATTTAACGTGCATCAGTCACCATTTACTACACGGGGAGTCTTCGGCCGGCGGGGATCGAGCCCACGACCTCTTGGATATGGGCCCAGCGCCTTACCGACCAGGCTATCCCGGCCCAAAGAGTAGTGATTTTATTTTATTTTATAACCGTCGTTGAACAGCCGACCCAATTTCATGGGTTTACGACTGCTGATGTTCAACTCCGTAGCCTTGTAATTTTGAACCAATCCAGAAGACAAGGAAACTCCTGAATCAGTACCCCCAGAGGTGTTGATTTGTTATGGGAACATGGAGGACTTTGAGACTCGACAGATTTAACGTGCATCAGTCACCATTTACTACACGGAGAAGTCTTCGGCCGGCGAGGATTGAACCCACGACCTCTTGGACATGGGCCCAGCGCCCTACCGACAAGGCTATCACGGCCTGAAGACTATGTATTTTATTTTATAACCGTCGTTGAACAGCCGACCCAATTTCATGGGTTTATGACTACTAATGTTCAACTCCGTAGTCTTGTAATTTTGAACCAATCCAGAAGTCAAGGAAACTCCTGGATCAGTACCCCCAGAGGTATTGATTTGTTATGGGAACATGGAGGACTTTGAGACTCGACAGATTTAACGTGCATCAGTCACCATTTACTACACGGGGAGTCTTCGGCCGACGAGGATCGAACCCACGACCTCTTGGACATGGGCCCAGTGCCCTACCGACCAGGCTATCCCGGCCTAAAGAGTAGTGATTAACACAAAAGAGAAAAAACTCTTGAGAAATATTTATTGTCATTAAAAACCATCTAAAAAACTGCTGAATCATCTTATACATAGACGCTAAACCCAAAATACTAATATACTATAAAATTGTCACAAGATATTTTTTATTTCCTATGAGCTGCTTAATCAGTCTTCCCGATGAGCAGACCTAGTGCGTTCTCCAGAAGTGGTAGTCACTCTTTCAGGACCACCGCAATGGGTGAGATTATCACAAGATATCGACAAAGAAATTTTCGTGTATCAAAACCTCCCTCACATGAGCTTTGTTATGCTCTGTTAATTTTATAATTCAAAAGTAATTTCTAAATTTTAGTTATTAAAACCGAGTACTAATTTATTTTAATTACATACCTAAATCACCCTAGAATATAATTAAATTAGATTAATTACAAGTTTCGTAAAGCAGTGCTTATTTTTTTAAAAAAGGGAATATTGATTTTTAGCACTCAAACATTTATAGAAATATATTTTATTGACATTAAAAGTGATGTATGATTTCTTTTGTGATGATTAATATGAATATTTAGTATATGTAAATGATTTTTTATTTGTTATTTAAGGTCACTATACTCAAAATCAGAGCACAGACTTTTAAATAAGACTCTTGAAAACAGGAATCTCCTTCATTTTCAGTGGAGAAAATTAAAAGAAGAAAATTTTTGTATGAATATTTCATTTTAATTAAATACCCTAATTAATAAAAAATTATTTAAATAAAACTGAATTTAAGTTTATAAAATATAATTCAATATAGAAATTTTGTTAGTAGAACATTATTTGGGACATATATATTAAACTCAATCAACCATATAGCTTAAATCAGCCTATTTGCTCTTTACATCAACTAAACTCAAAATCCGAGCATTATCAGCAAATTTCTTTCTTTTTTACCCAAAACATAGTCACCGTGATAATTAGTGAGTTATCAAGATTCAGCAACAATAAGAATTTACGAACACCAAAAATTCCACCACATAATCTCAGTTTAAAAAGTAGAAAAAAGAATAAAATTTATAATACTGATAACATGGCGCATCAAACCAGCTGATTTTCTGCCTTAAAACAATCGCTGAAGTCATAACCTAAAACTGCATACATCCGCTTTCGGTTCGGGGTTTGCCGTAAGCTCTTTAAATTAGGATCTTAATTGAATTTTAATCTATTTTTAATGGGTCACGTGACATCACTGTAAGAACAGTTACGGTTGTGAAAAGTATCGATTCTCAGAAACAATTTCTGTTTCCCGCATTTTCCTGCAAAAGGGACCTCCTGAGGGTAAATTATCCCACTTATTATTCTTTTTACAGAAGTTCCTGCCCACTTATCATTTGGAAATCAATAGTACGTGCAAATGCGGGGCTGGAAAAATTACGTACATTTGATTAAGTTCGTTGTTTGTTAGACGAGAAATTCATCTATTTCAACAACGCTTATCTACTAATTTAATAAAACTGCTTGCATTTCCTTCCATATATAGCATATATTTCATCTCTTTTAATATTTAATACAACCAAAATTCCCATCTCATTTTTATTCTTTTTCAAATCTAACATATTTTAATTATTCCTCTAGGTCAATAATCGATGTAATTTCCATCCCACTTAACAATTAATTATTGCATATATAGCACTGTTCCAAACAAATTCCTATTATTTGTGTAATTGATATAATTTTCTTTCCTCTTAATAACTGGTAATATTTAATATTCTTTTCATTTTTTTTGTTCATTTTTAAAATTTATCAAATTCTGGATATTCCTTTTGACCAATAATTAGAATAATTTCCATCTTTTTTATTGACAATTGTAAAAAACCTATCACATTTTAATTATTCTTTAATTACATACTTTAATTAAATTGTAATTTATGTAATTTCCATCAGTCTTAATAATTGGGAATATTTAAAATCCTATGCATTTTTTGTTATTTTCAAAATTTGTCATATTTTAGATATTCTTTTTCAATAATTGGTATAATTTTAATGTGTTTTATTGGTAATGGAGAAAAACATATTGCATAATAATGATTTTTAATTACCTACTTTAATTACGGAATCTATAATAAAATGTAGAGTTTGCATGTGTGTCTGCCTCTCGTAGGACTCCAGAACAGTTAGTGATAATACTCTATAAAATTTGGACAGTGAGTGATTTTAATCCCTCATCCTAGCCGACCAGGTGGCCGAGCGGTTAGCGTGCCTGACTGCGAAACTAATGGCTGCAGGTTCGAATCCCGCTTTGGGCATGGATGTTTCTCTCTATGTGTTGCCATCTGTTGTGTGTGATGTGACCTACCCTATAAACGGGTATTTGTGACAGTGTGGAGTGGGTAAAGTTGCTCGCCTCCGTGACTTAGGTTCACAGATGCCCACTGGGTTACGTTAAATGAGCAACACTTCCGGCATATTCCAAGGTGAAGAACAAAATTTGAGTATCTGCCGTAATAGAAAAAAAGTCCCTCATCCTAAATATCATTCAAAAATTTCAATTGGATTCAAATTTCAATTTATAAAATCAAAATCAATGGATAAGTAGAACAAAATCTTTTAGAACAAAGTTAAGAAAAAACTATAAATGATAATTTAATCTTGGTTATAAGTACGAATTAAAATTTAAAAAAAAAACTTGCATTAAGAAGTAAAAACAATGGGAAAAAGAAACTTATTCTTTCAGTAAAACCGTGAAAAATCGACGTACTGAGAAAAAAGTATGGTCAACAATACGAGAATATGGTAAAATATATCATGTTTCTGGCTCTAACTTCGCATTAAGAAGTAAAAACAACGGGAAAAAAAAACTTATTCTTTCAGAAAAACCGTGAAAAATCGATGTACTACACTGAGAAAAAAAGTATAGTCAAAACTACCAGAATATGGTAAAATGTACCGTATTTCTAGCTCTGTGGAAACCATAAAAAGCTCCGTAATTTTCACCGAAACACTTTGGTAATTATTTTGGTAGAATTAAGAATAAAATATTTTTTAATGAGATGCGATAAATTTTGCATTTATCACGACACCTTAGAGTGTGGCATAAACATCATTTATTCATATAAATTTACTTTTTAGTTTTGTATTTTTTTACTAAATGCGTGGAAAGTTGAAAACCATAATTACTGGTAATCTGTTTCCATATCCATGAAAATATTATCAAATAATGGTTTAAATACCATTTATTCTGGTTTTATTAATCGGAATTATTTTGTTGTTTTTTTCTCTATCAGAAATTCTATTACTATGCATTACGCTTATTTGACCAGAATTGTTATTCTCTCCATTTATTGACACCATTATTGATACTTAGTTAATTTTGATAATAGCTACTAATTCATTTTATTTTAACCGTAGTTGAATAATCCCCCCAATTTCGGGCTTACGGCTACCAATGTTCAAGGCCGTAACCTTGTAGTTTTAAATCCAAACCAGAAAACACGGGAATTCCAGGATCAAGAATTGTGGGAAATTCGCCTCCGTGGAAGACTTGTTGATGGAACTAACCCGCATTTAAGTTACATGGAACGGAAAGCCTCCCACGGTTAGCCTAACATCAAGAGAACTCTAATCCATGATCTGTCTACCACTGAGGATATTTTACATCAGCACTGTGATTGGTGCAATCCTCATTGAAAGGCAAACCTCAATGGTTCATCTCATTGGAAGGCAAACGCTAGATCTCCTGAGCCATCGCGGCTCTTAATAGCAACTATTGAAATAAAATTAAAAACCAGCTATTAACTGAAAAGCAAAATTAACTGAAAATGTTGTTAATAATTCATCAAGTAGAGAT
Source organism: Parasteatoda lunata (assembly GCA_949128135.1). Lineage (NCBI taxonomy): Eukaryota > Metazoa > Arthropoda > Arachnida > Araneae > Theridiidae > Parasteatoda > Parasteatoda lunata. Next base: position 18,242,867 of record OX421973.1, read on the forward strand.
ATACAATCCCGCCATACTATTATTGACTTCAATGATACTTAATTACCTTGGATAATAGATTTTAATTTAAATAACTCTCTCGATACTTCAGTGTACGAACCGTCTTGGGAAAAATTGAAAACTGTTCGAGTCCTTTTGCAATCAAACGGGCTGTCTCGCTTTCTCTACTATAGATTTGTAAGAATTCTTCAGCGGTTTTACTTTTCCTTACATGAATATTACCTTGTGATCCCAAATGAGTACATATATTTGATAATGATACTGAGAACACCTTGTGCATCCTACAAATAAGGCCTTTTGCATTAAACTTTCACAGATTTTAAATGGCATTTTATTATCCAATTAATACAAAGTTCTTCAAAATTAGACAAAATATATAATATTACCTTATATTTCGTTGTACACAAAATACATACGTTTTATATTCTATTGCATGTAAGGCATGTTTAATTTTGTTGAGTTTTTTTTTTATTAATTAAATTGAACTTAACAACTTAACTAAATTGAAAATATTTTCTCGCATAATTTATGTTGCGTTACTGAGGATTTTTTTTCTGACGGAATAAAGGATTTAATTTTATTCTTTTGAGTTCCATCCTTTTCATAAATTAACATTGAAGTTTTGAAAAAAGTTACATGCCTAAGTTACATTACTATTTGAAATCTGACATTGCTTTTTTTCTTTCAAAACCACCATTTTCTGGTGCTTAAAAATAACTATATGCCTGTTTTTTTAAACGCCATAATGAATTTTAGAGTACAGTTAGATGCATATACAAACTAATAAGAACTATGTTTACTTTGGTATTTTTCTATGAAATTAATAGTTAAAGTCACCTTTACGTTTATTTTAATTTTAAAATAAATATATTAAAATTTGTCTAAACCAACTTCAAAATTAAAAGTGTTTAAAATCAGATGATTTTAAAATCATTATAATCCATTACCGAACAAATTGGGGACACAAAATAGTAAAAATCAATAAACTTTCCATTAAAGTATGTTAATTAAAAACTGAAATCAATTTTCAAAAGACGAAGAAATTTAATGAAAAATCAATCTTAATTAAGAGATGCTAAAAATTCCTAAATAGCGCCTGCACTTTCTTTAAAAAGCAAACTTAAAACAAGAAGGAGTAAAAAAAAACTCAAAAATTTTAAGAAAAAAGTTCCACATCGTAATAAACTTGCCAGAGTGACTTCTTTCTCAAAGTTTAGCCATTAGTACTAAGTGCTTTTATCGATTTAAACTTGTAACAATGTCTTCTATCTCCAGCGCAATCAACATCTGCATTTGGAGTATATGGGTACGGTTTCTAAATTAGATTATGTAAATCGGGAGTTAATCAACGACCGACAGAATATTATTCTTACGAAGAATATTACATCCAGTATCCGATGAGGTTGCAAAGAAAAAAAGAAAAATTATCAAAACTTCTGACACCTTGCCAAAGCTTATCGCCTTCTTCATTTTCCGCCATTGCAACTTCGCCTCAAAAGCATATTTCACTCCTACTTTTTTTACATTAATTTTGTTATTAACATATATTACTGCCACATCCTTTATCTCGTAACAATACTCTTTATTTTTATTTCGCTAAATTTTCAGATACCTTCTGGATGGTACAAGTTATAGAACTAGGGGGGGGGGGGAGTCGTAATGGCTAAGGGTAAGCATGCAGATGGCTGCATGGTAGGGTTGGTTTATGCATATTTAATGATGCATCCACGAAAGTGTTATAACGCAATTAATGAATTATGATGGAAGTTGTTACATAACTTTTTCATTTTTTATTTTTATTTTCGTGTTCATGATTCTTTGCTTCAACAGGAAATAATTTCTTTTATTGATTGGAAAGTGTTTATTAAAACTGAGGCTAGACTGATACCAAATAATGCAAAATTTAGATATAGACCAAGTACACTTTAGTTTTAATCAAAACTTTAACCATATGAAATAATTATTTATTACTAATATATTTATTTATTTATTTTTATTATTATAATTTATTTATTTATTTTAATTATTATGACTTAGTTATTTTATTTATTTTAATTATTATAATTTATTAATTATTAGAATTTATATAATTATTTTAAATTGTTATTATTAGTTTATTATTAGAATTTATATATTTATTTTAATTATTATTATTAATTTGTTATATCTTTATTATTTTACTTTAACTATATATTGTCTCGAACTGTTCCTAACCTAGACTATGATAAATTAAAACGAGGTGCAATGGATGCATCAATATTTGATTCATAATTTTTGTATGAATTATATAAATATAGAAACCTATTTTATTCTAGCAAAAATAAACTGAAATAATGCATTATATATTAATTATATATTAATTTAAATGAAATATGTTTTAAAATAAACCTATATTAAAAATGAAAGAACAGTAAAAAATATGCATTGAATTCAAAAAGAAGGAAATAAGATAGAACACCATATTTGTGATAAAAAAAACAATAAGAAATGTCTAGTATTTATCAGCAATTATTCTTGAGCTCTGTAAACTGATCTCCTTTCATTGGTTTACAAACCAATTTTTTTTAGAGAGAGAGAGAATCTTGAATTTTAACAAAGTTATTTTTTAGCAAAAATAAAAAAATATGAAAAGAACATTAAAATAAAACACTTCTAAATCAAATCAACAATAAAATAAAACACTATATTTAAGATGTAAACAACATGCTTTTTTACATTAATGCTAAAAATACATTTAGAAATTTAATAATTTTTTAGTTTTTAAAATTTTCGATATTTTTCATTATTTTTTATTAATTATTTTTATCTATTTTTTATTTATTTATTTATTTATTTATCCTATATTATGGATAGCATATACTAGCAGCTTAACAAAACTTAATAAATCTAAAAGCTGAATTTTTCTATAAAAGTTTCTATTTTCTTTTTTTCTTTATTGTATTACAAACTAGTTTCATGAAATGACCAGCTGGTTTATCAAAACGAACTCTTCGCTTCACGGTTCCCCATTGTATTTCCCCTGTATTTCTTCAAAACTTCGTGTATTTAGGTTAGTAATTGCTGTCTTCCGCAGCATCTTTCTGACTCTTTGAAATTAGTATATTTTAGTACAATAGAGTATTCGATGAAGCGTTCTTCCCCCTACACTAACCCACCACTTCCTTCACCACAGTCTTCTACCTGCAAGAACTCACTGCTTCGTGATTTTACATTGTCTTTCGTCAGCAAGAACTGATCACTTAACTGTTCCACGTAGTCTTCCAACTGCATGAACTCACTGGCTTCGGTTCCACATAGTCATTCTTCTGAAAGAGATAATCACTACGCTGTTCTACACAGTCTTTCATCTGCAAGAAAGCACCTCTACACGGTGAGTTCATGTTAAGTTTTCACCCATCTTATGTCTTTCACCTGTACGAATTCACCTTTTTCGCGATTTAATAGCACGAGAGCTTCAATCGGTTTTGCTGCGCCAATCACTTGATAGTATTTGGAGGGAAAGTGTTATTTAGCATTACTGTTGGTAGGATTAATTACTGCGATAACTGCCAAGTACCGAATTAAAACTTTTTTAAAAAATATTTCTTTGTAGTTTGATACGAAACATATTATCCAAGCTTGTGACTAAAGTTTGAGACTCAAGATTAAGACTTTGGATGGAAAGTATTATTTTGCATCTCTGTCAATTAGGGTGATTACACATTTATTACGAAGTTTTGAAAAAAATTCGTTTAGTTTTCTATTTAACTTGTCCTAATGGTTTTAACTACATGGTCAGCACCATTCAGATGGTCCAATTTTGAGACTTTTATCTTAATAGAAGCATGTTATTTAACAATATTTTCAATTAAGTTAATTGTCCCTTAAATACTTCAATAATTACAAATTATCGATAATATTTTTTACCTTCTCCCTTCATCTATCTTAAAGGGACAAATGGTTGAAATTCGAGACTTTTATCTTTGTGGAAAACTTTTAGTTAGCATTACATTTAATTATTATGCTAACCCCTTATACACCCTAACCCCTATTTACACCATTACCTCCTAATTACGCCGATAACTACAAAATATCGACTTTAGTTTCATTTATATCTGATTACCATGCTTAAACTTTAGACTTATCTTAGTGAAACATGTTAGTTAAGAGTAATTGCTCCTCAATTACCACAATAATTACAAAAAATAAAATAAAATGTTTAATTTCTTTTTATCTGATAAGAAATACGTGCTTGTAATTTATAATTTCTATCTTTTGGCAAACTTTTATTTACATAGTTTTCAATCGGGACAATCACCCAGTTTATAAAATATCGAAATTAATCTTGCTAATAGTTTCTCTTTATTTTATTTAAAAAAATACATGCTCCAAATTTGAGGTACCTATCTGGGTAAAAACTTGCCATTTAGCATTACGGTCAATTAATCTAATTACACCGGTAAATACAAATTATCGACAAGAAAGGTTAATAATTTTAGTTTTTATGCGCTAAAGAATACGCAGTCGTAATCTATTTTTATCTTTGTGTAAAACTTTCCTTAGAATAACTTTCGATTGTGATAATTACCCCATTAACTACAAAAATGAAACTTGTTTTTCCTTAATTTGTTTCATAAAGAACACGTGTTTCAAATTTTTCTTTCTTGTTTCACAGAATGAGTAATATATATATTTTATTTCTAATACAAATGTTTATTTGTTGTCCATAAATAGTCATAAAAATTAAAGTAAAATATAAATCTATACATAAAAAACCATTAACTCTAAAATTTATTACATTAAAATTACTATTTACGTACAAAAAGAAAAAAAATGTTTATTTGTTGTCCATAAATAGTCATAAAAATTAAAGTAAAATATAAATCTATACATAAAAAACCATTAACTCTAAAATTTATTACATTAAAATTACTATTTACGTACAAAAAGAAAAAATATATATATATGAGCAAAAATTACACGGAAAGAGAAATAACTTAATTTATGCAGTTAAATACTTATTGGAATTTACGAAAAACAAACTTTTTAAATTTTATCGACTGCTTTATTTAAAAAAAAAAAAAAAACAATTACGTGATCATTCAAATTTTCAATCATAGATTCTGTACAACGAACCCAAATAGAATTATAGGTTAAAGAAAAACATAAACTTATTTTGCGAATATTAGACTCCTGAAAATGTTTTCTAAATCTTTCATCTTAATCAAATAAACCCAAAAATCCAAGTAATATGCAAATATCCTTACTCTCAAAATGTGAATAAGGAATGAACGGAACGTGAATAATCAGAGAAAATGGTAATTTATCGATTGGAGCGGCACCCTAATTATCTGAGAAGCCGAAGATATTTGGAAGAATGTCCTTGACAAAGAGTGAAAATAGCATAATCTGATCAAAAAGGTCGATATGACTTGAGATGTCCAAGAGAAGATTGTTCGAGAAATCTCAGATGTACCCCTTACACATAATCGGGTTGAGCTATATTAAGCATTTATTTCTGCTGAGGGGTACACTGGAATATTTTAGGAAATCTTGGATGACTGGTTAGATTTGTTTTCGCTTAGTCAAAACGGTGATTTTATTTTGTTCCTTTTTCAGTTTTGTTACTTCTAAAGTATATCTTTAAAATATATATGTATATGCAGAAATTAGATTTTCTAAAAAACTCCTTACGTAAAACACGTATTAATTAAAAAAAAAAAAAAACAAGAATACTTTAAGTAAATTAAGAAATAAATAAAATATAACTATAAATAAAATATAAAAATAAATAAAATATAAAAATAAATAAAATATAAAAATAAATAACATATAAAATTAAATAAAATGCAAAAACAAGTAGTTTAAAAATATTTTTTTTCATTAATATTCGAAAATGCATTAATAATTGATTTTTTAAATTTAAGAAATTTCAATGATGACTCACTGTTTCTCTTTGATTTAAATAACTGCAAATAAGTGCAAGAATTACTGCAAGAATTTTGAAAAATTATTGTTTGGAAGAGAACCGGAAACATTTCACCTTTAACGCAGAAAAAAGACAGCAGTGTTTCATGGTGTATTTCATAACCATAAAATATTAAAATGCTAAATATAATATTTTTTCACCTAAATTAATGCAAAATAATGAAACAAAAGTATTAAAAACATTTTTAATAAAATTCTGTATCATTTATTCTATTTTTGTGATTTTGTAAATGTATTTTTTAGGGAGTTTTGTTCCGTCTAAATTGTGTCGTTTAAAAAAATCGGAATTCATAAAAATATATCTGAAAGTAATAAACTTATTATTCTAAAATAATTAGAATATTTTTAAAAATAACAAAAATACTTTAAAGATCCTTATTTTGTTAGAACCTGTAAAATTATTGTTCGGTTTTACTATGTCATTGCGTTGTTAAATTTTGACGATAATTTTATGTTCGTAGGGAGTTTGTTTCATCTTAATTGCATTATCTAAACATTTATATTTAGTAAAGAAATGACATTTGTATTCATTTTATTTTATGAACGTCGTTGAACAGCTGAGTCAATTTCGAGTTTACGACTGCCACTGTTTAACTGAAGAGCCTTGTAATTTTGAACCCAATCCAGAAGACGAGGAAACTCATGGATCAAGTATTGGGAGAAATACGAATTTGTGAAGAGCATTTGAGTATTATGTAGAAAAAACCATGAAAACCTTGAATGGTTAGCTGGCGGCAAGGGGACTTCTACCACTGAGGATATTTTACCTCAGCACTGTGGTCAGTGCGAGCCAGGTGCACAATTCGAATCGATCAGCCATCGCTGTGATTAGAGCCCGGTCTTCTCATTGGGAAGCAAGCACTTTATCCCCTAAGCCACCACGGCCCACTATAGAATCTTTTGGTAAAAGAGAAGGCGTAATTTGAAAGGGTAAAAAAAAAGAACTTTATCTCATTTTAAGCCATAAGTATTTCTTATTCTAACCCATTTCCGTAAACGCACTATTTCAATATTTTTTTTTTTATTATTATTGACACTTGTATATTTTTCACTAATTTACTTATTTATTTTTTACCTAGAATACAGAAGTCATCTATAAAATATTGATAATTCTATTGGAGTAAAAAGTCTCTATTTTGAAATTTTTAAGCTAAGCTGTTTTTCTACATATGAAAATAAATTTTAAAAAACTTGAAGTGATTCTTGACAAAATCGACTTATTGTAAATAAATAACTATTCAATTATTCAATTTGAGACTAATCACATGTTTTTATGATGGATTAAAGTTTAAAGTTCTGTAACTAAAATAAAAATTAAAGAAAATTTCATAAAAACTACAGTTCAGTTAAATAATTTGTCCATTTATTTGGCCAAAGATGCATAAACGCAAATTTTTGTTTTTTAAATAAAATATTTTTACTATCGCACGAAACTTTTTTTTTGCTTCTTAATATATGCAATTTAAACATATTTCGTGGAAAATAATGCTACATTTTATAAAATTTTTATGCTTAGCCTAAAATGGGACAAAAGAACACGCGATGATATTATTTTAAAAAGAAATTTTGTTTATTATTCACGTTTCAATTAAATATTTAGAACATTAAAGAATTGTACTTAAAACCTTCTTAAAAACGGAATAATTGCCAAAATGATTTTATCATGGATTTAGTTTTTTTAAAAGAAAACTATATTTTTTTTTAAAAAAAAGGCTGGAATTAAATTTTTGCCGTTTTGATTTTATTTAAATTTTAGCGCTAATTCCATTTCTATGGGGATTTTAGTTTCATTTAAATCATATCATTTAAATCATAGTAAGGAAATATGATTTACTAAAAAGAAAAACATATCTCAGGAAATACACTTAATATTTTAAATTGAATTAAGCTCGGAAAATAGCAATATGTGGTATGATTCTGTAATATATTTTAATTATAATGAAGATTTTACGAATCGCATGTAATAGGCTTTATATTTTTTAAAAAAAAAGAATATTTTAAGAAAGCTTAGATTGTGCTGGTATATATGATGCTATTCTATCTAGCTTTCGTTTGGGAGTTTTGTTTTGGAATGTATTCGTCTAAGTTGTATCGTTAACCTATTTACATTCAGTCAAATAATTGGATTTATGTATAAAAAAATCAATTCTAATGTAATGAATTTCATATTTTTAAAAGACAAGCCTAATTTAAAACAAAATATTAATAGATTACTGTAAAACCTAATTCGATTTGACTTTATATTTATTTTGTTATAACGAGGGTATTATTTTATTAAGGAGTTTTGTTTCATTTATAACATCTAATTATTTATAGCTTAGTAAAAAAACATTGGATATACTTAAAAGGAAAAATTTATGGCCGTAATGCGCTTAATTTTTCAAGAGATCAATTATATTCTAAATACTGGATATATTTTCAAAAAGTGTTGGTTTCTAAAAGAAATATTTCAATTCCACTTTTTTTGCCTAGTTATATCGATGCTACTATTATCTAAGGGAGTTTAGTTAAATCATTTCAATTGTATTAATTATATCATATAAGGGATTAGATTTAACAAAAAAATTTATTTATTCAACAAAATAACCATCCTAACTCTATGGAGAAAAGAACAACAATAACTATCATGCTTGTTTTTTTAAATATGAAATTTATTGTTTTTTTTTTTTTCAGTCTAATTTAAAAGGAAATTATAGGAATTTAAACTAATAACAGTAATAACATACATGATATCACATATTTATTCTTTAAACTGTATGAAGCAAAAAAACATGGTTTATTTGATTTGAAACAATATTTCGAGTTAGTCATGCATGGAATAAGTTGTGCATTCGAAAAGTCACCTAATCCATAAAGAATTCCTTAAGGTGATGAAAAAAATTGCATTTCAAAGGTAATAATAATAGTTGTAATTAAGTATTAATAAATAAATATGAGTAAAAATTGGTAATTAGAATTTTTAAAAATAGAAATTTTGTAAATCTCGCTTGAAATGTTTAAAGGAATAATTTTTCAAAAGAATCTTTTAAAACTAGGATAATGTTGATGAAATTTCAGTTGAAAACAATTAATTTTGCAATGGCTCTTGAGAATAAACTCATCATAATTTATAAAAATATTCATTTTAAGGATTAACTCTCTTAGCTTTTACACGGATATTCTAGTTTTGAGTTTTTTCCTTCAGGTTAAGCAATTGGTTTTTGTCATTATAATTCTTTATTATTGAATTTTAAATATTACAAAATAAATTCAAATCTAAAATGTACAATGTGTTTTTCATAACAAAAATTTATTGCAGTAGTCTTACATTGCATTTATCCTCCAAATTTTGAATAATATGGGAAACAAATATTGATATTAAGACCTTTTAAAGAATTTGGACTGATTATATTTAGAATAAATTTATTACTTAAAAAATTGATAATAAATAATTGTTGTCTGAATTGAGTGTTATTTCAAAATTTAGTGCTATTTCAGTATGTTTTCTTTACAACTTATTTTTAATTAGCAAAAGAAGCAAGAAAATTTTAAATACTCTATCTTGGGAGTAAAACATTTGGATTTTAATGTATATTTCAAAATAAAGAATATTTTTCAGACCATAAATTTTATTTAAAGTGATTTTTATCTGATGTTGATCATACATTTGTTTCAGTTTTGAGTTCAAAGTAATAAAAAAATTAATTTTAAAAGAAAACATTATTTTGGCATACCATTCTTTTGTTGAAAAGCATTCCTTGTGGAACAAATGGTTTCCGAATTTTCTTAGGTATAAATTTATTTAGATAAGCGCATTTTAGAAGAATTTTGAATGAAGCTCAAAAACTTTTGGCTTGATTCCAGAACTTACAACAAGAGTGAAATTTAATGTATCAAAATTTATTCAATGCTTTCGAAAAACTACCTTTTATCTTTCTCTTTTTCAATCATTACAATAAGATTTTTGCAAAAGCGTTCCTCAACCGTTTTCTTTTCTCGCAGAGAGAAAAACACCATCTCATTCTTTAAAAAAAAAAGATTGTAAATCCTCTGTTTGCTAAAGTATTCTTGCAACCAGAATAATGCATATTTTATTACCTGATAAGAGTTGGCGCGAAATTAAACATAATGAATTATTCATTATTTGACATCGCCATTTTAAGATATGTAAAATACAAAAGAAAGATTAAATAAAAGGAAAAGAATGTTTATTTTTTAGAAAAAAAATCGGAAAAACACGTCTTCTTTGTTGAATATGTGGAGGAATAAAATGCAAGACTTAATTTCAAGCAGACAAAACTGCATAGTTAGAGTTTAAAATACTTTTCTTCTAATCTTGGGTTTTAAAATTAGAGAATTAGTTACGTTCTCGATAACGTTATTGAGTTATCATTGTAAAGGAATTCGTTGGCTTTAACCAATTATTATTTTTTTTTATAATCATATCGTTACCTAGAAAATTGTGATGAAAAAATTATGCTTAAACTTTTTTTTTTTACGTGCTGTTTATACAAATGTTAAAATAAGAATAATAACGAATAAATCGACGTACAATCTTTAGAAATATATTCGGTTTTTAAGTTATAATTACACTGGGGAAATTTTTTTTTTTATTTCTTTCTTTCTGTTGGCTGATATTTTCTTACAGGTCTTAGATACTTTTTATAACTGATTTCAAATCTAAATTTAGTTTCTCCCTCCAAAAATTGCTTATGAATTAAATGCAAGCTCATTATGCAACTACAGATTACCAGAGAGTACCAAACTACTTATTTTGGAAAGCTTCTGCAATTTTGATACTTGTTTAGTTTTTTATGAGGTTTTGTTTCTAAATTAGCTTCACGTTGATGTGATTTTTTTAATTAAAAAAGGTATTTTTTTTTTTAACATTTTTATTTCCTATGAGCTGCACAATCAGTCTTCCCGATGAGCAAACCTAGTGCGTTCTCTAGAAGTTCTCTATCCACTCTTTCAGGACCACCACAATGGGTGGGATACCGTTGGCCATGTTAATTTGGACGTCTAGTTACTGCCACACTAGATGGCAGCACCGAGACTCTATTTGGATGCTAAAGTGCACTAGGAATTTAATTTTGCCGGAAATGCCAAGAGCCAATAAGGCACTCCAGGGATCTTTTACATGCCGCATAATCATACGACATGGCCGCTGAGAATTTTTATGCATCCCGAAATTCCGGTGTCTGGGCCGGGGATCGACCCCGCAGACTTGGGCTCCGAAAGCCGACGACAAACCAACTGCGCCACCCAGCCGCTTTAAAGAAAGAAAAAAAAAGAAGAAAAAACATGATAATTCGTAAACGCATCGAAAACATTTATACAAAATTAAAATTCTTACATAAAAAATATATATTTTTTTATTATAGGTGGAATTTTAAAAAATGAACTGAACTGCACTGATGGTGAGACTATTCTTAAAAGTTATAAGTTTAAAAAATTTTCAGGATAGTTACCATGGGTTCCAATATCTTTTGGGCGATTTCTTAAATCAAATTGTGTTTGTATAAAGCTGTATACTTAATTGAATAATAAATTGCTCAAATGCTAGTAAGAATGACCAATTTTTTAAAAAAAAATTTAACAAAAATTAGAAAAATTTTAAAGTTAGAAAACTTTTAAAATATAACTAAAACAATTTGAAGAAAATTCCAAATCTTAAGTTATTAACAAGTTCTTTTTTTATGCATATTTTAAACATTTCAAATGCTTTAATCATTTAATACTTTAATGTAATTTAATCAATTAAACGTAATTACAATACAAGAACTACTATTTTTCTTCCTCACTAATGAATCTATAATACTACGTTTCTGTTATTTTTTTTTTTAATGCGCTTTATAAAGGAAAAATCCATAAATAAAAAAATAAAAAAACAGCCCCACAATAAAACTACTTTCCACTTCCTTCGAATATTTGTCACGCTTTTCATCGAGTCCTGCGGGTAGTGGGAGATGAAAACCTGGATAACAGGAATAAAAAAAAAAACACCCCACGTAGTCTTGTGTAGTCCACTTCCCATGCAAGCTATTCCTATTGCTTTTATCATTCCTTTTCAGGAAGAAAAGAAGATAGCTTTTCTAAATGATAGTCATCAAAACCAATGCTTCAACCTCTCAAAGCAACTCAGTCCCATTATTCTTTTATTTAGGGCAATACCCCCCCCCGCATTCCCCCCAACATATTCCCATGGTGATTACCTTAGAGAATACTTTCTTCTGCAGGGGCTATTGTTAAGCAAGATCCAAGTTCAGTGATTAATGTCTTCTCAGTTATTCAAATGAACCTGTTTTTTGAGTACACTTTCTGTTACATTATGTGCTTCCCTTTTTTATTAACCCTTTAGCTTTCTTTTTAAAAGTGTTTTTGTTACAGACGAGGTAAAAAGAGCTAGAAATTTGTTAATGTTTAGTTAAAAAAATATATGTATTCTTTCGATGGGCATTAAATTAATATGTTTTTATTTCTTCCTAACAAAATTTAACAAAAGAAAACTTGCAGATCTAATATTGTTTTTTGAAGTTCTGTCGCCAAGGAAAATAAATAAGCCACAGTTTCAATGCCTTACACATAAGATGATTTTAAACAGTATATATCATCTGAGCTTTAGAATGGACAAATTACTTAAATATTTTAAACTTTATTTTATTTTATTTTATAACCGTCGTTGAACAGCCGACCCAACTTAATGGGTTTACGGCTACTAATGTTCAACTCCGTAGCCTTGTAATTTCGAACCCAATCCAGAAGACAAGGGAACTCCTGGATCGAGTATTGGGAAAAATTTGCCTTCGTGGAGGATTTTTGATGGAGCTAACCCGCATTTGCGTTACATGGAGAGGAAGACCACGAGAACCTCCCACGGTTAGCCTGACGGCAAGGGGACTCTAACCCATGATCCGTCTACCACTGAGGATATTTCACGTCAGCACTGTGGTCAGTGCAAGCCGGATGCGGAATTCGTATCGACTGGGATTCGAACCCGGTTCGCCTCATTGGAAAGCGAACGCTCTATCCCCTGAGCCATCGCGGCTCTTTAAAATTTATTAAATTTTTCAAATATCGCCAACTCGCGGTTACTTTTTCCTACTAGATGAAAATTATCAAAATCACTGCCTTATTCTCTGTTTTCGCCAATTTTTATGAGCCCAGATAATGCAGCATTGGAGTAAAATTTTAAATATTAAAAACTTGGACCACAAACACTTTTCTCTCCCCCCCCCTAAACCAAACTGTGGCTTCTCTCTATATTGACGTTTTGCGCGATTTTCAAAATAAGCATTGACGCCGATGGGTTTAGATCGGCTGAACTTGGCTTAACAATCATGAGAATCTGCTGAAAAGTCACAGTCGCATTAAAAATATCATGTTATTTTCAAAAAAAGCCTCATTTTATGTAACGACGGAGCCTTCAAAAGACAGTCGTAAAATACGTTAACGTCGTTTAATTTTAAAACAAATACTAATCTTAATTATTTTTTTCTGAAATCGGTTTTTATTTCAGTATAATAGTTTTTCTGCATAGATAAAAATAGTAATATGAAGTTAAATGCAAGAGAATAACAAATTTAAACAGGTATTCAAATTAACATATTTTTTGCAATGACCTTCCGTTGTCTGATTCCTTCTGTTACCTAAAAACTTTTGTTACTTGACATTTTCTTATCATTTTTTATTAACGGTTAAGATAAATTTTTAAAGAAAAAATTAGCAGCGAAATAAAACACAATTGAAATTGTGTTATTGTATTTTTTAAAAATTTATGCTTTTTTTCTCGGAAAGCAATGAATTAATACATATTCTTCTTTTAAAAATAAATAAATAAACTGTCAGGACAAAGTGTAAAAAAAAATCATAAATTTTCTGTAAGATATTTTATATTTTTTAAATTAATTGTTATGAAATTGTTTTTTTTTTTATTTCAGTGTTAAAATTACAAATATTGAAAAATGGTTTTTTTTTATAATTTAAATTACTCAAAATAAATATTATAACTTTGAAAAAAAGAACAAAAAATATATTTATATTTAAGATCTTAGGTTACATTTGAAAATTATATTTAACTATATTCGCACTGTATTTAAAACTTTTATTTATTTCGTGAATTATTTTTAAATTAAAATTTCTAAACATTTTAAGGAATTTTCATTTAAAAATATTGACGCGAGGACTTTAAAAAGGTTTCTTATAGAGTATTTTTAAATAAAAATGAATAATTAAAATTTAGAATTTCAGTTTATTAAAATATATTGCTTATATGTGACCTCACGCATGAACTTCAAAGGTTGTTACATTCTAAAAAAATAAAAAAATAATAATAATAAATAAATAAATAAAATAAAGAAGTAAATATCGAAAAAGAAAATAGTAGACTAATTTTAACAAAACAATGTTCTTTTAATGAAAATAAAAATAACTAACAGAAATATTAATAATAAATTTCATGGTTCAGTGAGGGCGTTCTAATTGACTTTAAGACCCCGTATCTGTGAAAATGCAAGTAGTACTTAATGAATTAGTAGCTATAATGGAAGATTACGATAATACAGTAGTACGAAAAAGCGTAGACTTAATTAGAAAATTCTAAGTAAGTATATTTGCAATGCTTAAGTATATTTGCAATGTGTAAGTATATTTGCAATGCATTAAAAACGTTTATACATCGAAAATTTCTTTTCTAGTTTTGCAAAGTTCAGTAAACGTCGAATTTAAGTTTAAAAGATTATTGATGTGATGAATTGAAATAGGTTTATTATAGAGTAGGGGAGAGTGGGGTCAATTGTAACCGGGTACGATTGTAACAGAGCAAAAATTTCGAGTGTCGCGTTCTAGATTTGGTTCCTAGGTGGCGCACAAGGTGTCTTTAATAAATCTACATTTACACCCCTGCTGGCAACCATTTTTATGTACTTTTGAAAGAATTACATCACAAAAGATATTTTCACGCTACGTAAGTACTTTTTTTGGTATTGGAATATTATATTGTGGCAGAGTAATTTTGTTTAAACAAATGAAAATTATTAATCGAATATAAAAGTGGACACCTTAATTAACATTTCAAAAAAAAAAGATTAGTTTTGTTAATTAATTAGCATTGTTTTTAACAAATGAAGCTGAAATGGCGTCTTGGGGACGATTGTAACAATAAGTAAAGGGACGAATGTAACAGCTGAAAATAAATAATCTTATGTTTACAAACCATCACTTAACTCTTTAAGAATCACCAATAGTTTCCTATATTATTTACCTACCACCAATAGTTGCATGTGCATTATTTTATTTGTCACCTTTCACAGCATAAATTAAAATTTTTAACCCCTTAAAGTTAAAAGTTTAACCCTTTAGGTCTCTGCTCATTATTATTTTTACTCCTAAAATATCACTACTATTTTGATCAATAAAAAAATATATCACAACTATGATAATATGTATAATTAACTATGTTTTAGTTGAATTTATGAACTGTTACAATTGACCCCATAAGTGGGGACAATTGTAACAAGTGCACTACAGTCAAAAATTGTTAATAACTGATATAATAACATTTAAAATAAGGTATTTTTTCTTCTAGTAGAGGATAGTCTACTTTACTCGTCTGTCAATTAATACTAAAAGTATATTGGATTTTTTGTTAGTTAAAAACAGTTAAGTAAAAAATTTTACAATTGACCCCACTCTCCCCTACTTTTTAGTAAAAATAAATTAATTAAAATTAATATGTCAGTTAATTAAAATATCAGACTTTTATTCTTTTATATTTTAAGTCAAGAATTATTTGTAATAAAATTAATTAACATCTGATTTAAATTGAAGTTTCGCAAGCCTACATTTTCTTTAAAGCTAAACAGGCATAATTCCAGTTGAAGGAAATCATAAATAAAGTGCTAAACATTAGATTAAATAGTGATATTCGTTCTTTCGAACGGAACTTCTTTAAACTCAACTAAATTTTAACTTCATTTTGTAAGTAAAAAGGGTACTTTTCAAAAAATTAGTTCAAAACACAAAATACAGTATTAAAAAATAGCTTTAATATAAAGCTTTCAAGTAAGGACGGGAAAGTTGTAAATGAAATCTTTTTAAACTTTTAAAGAGAATCTTTGGTAACAGAAGATAAAAAAAAAATTTTTGAACACTTGATTTATGAGCTTTGTTACTTTGTTATTTTTATCCAGAATAAACTATCTAGAGTAAAGGCAGCTGTGGACATAAAAAATAGTTTTCTTGTGGACTGGGTGGTATGTTCTTAAAACTATTCTTTACGAATAAAAATGACTTGCTGAGACCAACTGCAGTGGCAAAATGAAAGAGATAAGGAAAGTTCTTACGTTCGTAAATGGACACTTCACACTATTGCAGCTGTAGTCTAGTTTGTTCTAGTTGAGACATCTTTTTCACTGGAAGACACTTTTGTAAAACGGTACTTAGAAAAAACGGTACTTTGAACTCTTTTTTTTATTCCTATTTGTCTACCTTCCTTTGAAAAGAAAAATTTCTTAAGAGTTTCCTTTTTAAGGCGAAAAATGTTGTTTCGGTTGCAGTAACTGAACTTATACTTTCCTTCTATCTTTCTCTTCTTTTTTAACTTCCTTCGGTTTTGGTGCTCAGTACAATTGTTCGAACTTTTTGAACAATTTGATTTATATATTTTTCTTTTTCGTTTTCTTTGTATGGAACATAAAGGAAAATAAAGAAAAGAGTTATCGGGAATTCTTCTGAATTTCGCGATTGAGCTAGGACATTTCAAAGCATCTTCTGAAGATGAAGTGACGATGGGACATAACACAGAAACATACATTCTTGTTTATGCTGAGATCAATTTGGTATAAAAAGAAATCTTGAGAAAAATACATACACGTAAAAGAGCGTAACTTTTATTCTAAAGTTGTTTCTTTCTCAAGTTTATTCAGAAAAAAAAAAAGTCTTTAGACTAAAATAAATTTCAGAATGTATGAATTATCCAAATAAAAAAGAAAATTTACGCAATTAAAATAGGTTTGATTGCTGAAATTTTCAGGGGTCTAAAATTAGTAATGTTTAAATCAGAAACTTTCACTTTATGAAATTTATTAGGGATTTATTTAAACTACTTTCGACTATTTCATAAATACATTTTCTCTGGAAGGAGTGATGAAATTAGTTTTTTTAAATACATACCTACCTGTTTATCTTTTTATTGGAATGGCTTATCGTGCTATTCTGACCGTGTTATATTAGTCTTACAAATATCAAGTCCATAAGAGTTATGAGTTTAGAAATAACATTATTCAGTTTTAAACGCAGTTTATTCAGTATTAAACGTCAGATATATTTTGCTAACACCAATATTTTTAAATTATACTAAGAACACCCAATGAAAATTTACTTCTACTGTGTTTATATGGGTCCCAGGTGGCAAAAAAATGAGAGGAGGGCTAAACATACTTTCCAGAGTATGAATTTGAGTGAGCTCATTATATTGGAAAAATTTGGGCAGGAAAGAAGCTAAGTATATTGCTAAAAACAGGAATTGACGAAGAGATATGCCGGAGTCTTCAAATGCCATTTAGAAGATTATTAAGTAAGTTATATTTTGTAAATTGGGTAGAATTTGAAAGTTAATAATAATTTTCTTTTTAAACTTTTTATGTATTTAAGAGTAGTATTAGAATTGCTTTATTTACGTCTCACTAGAGCTGCACAATGGGTTTAGTCATGATGATCAGGGAAACATTCAGAGATGGTTCGAAAACTCGATCCTCTCGAACAATTTCGATCCTCTTTACAGGAGATGGCTCCACTGCTTCGGGAGCCCAACAGCCTGCTCAAGAAGTCGAACATTTCAAGATAGAACTGTTTCACGAAGACCGATACGGTATTCCTTCGGTCCCTTCACAGTCTAATCAACCGGATTAATTGATCAACTGTCTGATTAACCAGCCGGGTGCTGACCACATCCAGTGATGACACCGGTGATCAACTGTAACTGTATTTTACGATAAGATCAATCTACCATAGGAGACTAGTAGAGGAAGGGAAATCAAGGTATTGCTGTAGAATTTCCTTCTAATATCACCTACTAATCTAGTAAATCCTCTAATCATATTACCTTATTATCCGAAAACCAGTACCTAAAAGTCTACGATTATGAATAAATTTTTAATAAAGTCGTTTTCTGCCCTGTGAATAAACAAAATTTTACGAAATTTAAAGATGCTATTGCTGATATTTGTAGAGATCAGATTGCTGGTCAGTGTAGTCTTGCTTATATCAAATTAAACGTATCCTTAAACGTCGTTTCAAGTAACATGAAAGATATATCCAAAATCAGGCTATTGAACGATTCTTCCATTGTCCATCAAAATTGAAATTTTAATCGTGTAATTAAGTTTTCTTCTATATCGCTACTTTTGCGCAACCTATTTTACTTTATTCTCGTCGTTTAGCGTCATTCATAAAAATATTTTTTTTCAAAAATTATAATTTTTAATTAAATAAATGTTTTTAATAAGGAGTTATTTAACTAGCCGTATTTAAAACTATTCTTGTTTTGCATTCTTGTTTGTTTGTTTCTTTTAAATTTTACTATAATTTTAAATAAAAGTAAAATATTTCAATGATAATTATTACGTTTACAATTATATTTTTCAAAACACTTTAACGTTCTGACGTGATTGAATAAGCAAAAGAATACTGATCCAGTAATTATTAAGAACAAGATTCCTAACACTTGGCGTTATGCCATGACCTCTGCGTATAGTACGTAAACAAAACACAATCAGCACTCCTAAAACAAAAGAATATATTTACGTCTTCATGCAGTGATGATATTTAACTGATTCCCATTCATGGGACATTCTGAATCGAACAAACACAGAGACTGCCATTCATACGAAGTCAATTATTCAAGTAAAACCGCTTCCAGCATTCATAGAATCCAAACCTGCAGTAAATGAAGGTAAATGGCGTATTTCATTTCAGTTGAGCTGTAAATAATTAGATACAAAAGCATTTGTGTTTCCAGCATTTGGAATTGATCAAATTCTAACATCCGGCCGGAAATACCTAGAATATTATGAGCCTCCTAGGCTGTATTTGTCCTCTTCCACTCAACTTAGAACAGCTGACGCCAGATCCATTTATCTCAGCCATTAACATCGAACCAATGAGTCTTGAATGATGAGGTGGATTACATGCCAAAACTTGTTCTATACCCCGAGGAATCATTGAATGAATGCTTCATTAGAAAATGCATACATTCACAGATGTATTGGCTTCCGGCGTTATTCCACCGTAGTTACACGAACGGTTTGTTTCTCCAAATTAAATGCTCTGATGCCGTTTGTCAAGAGTATGTCTAAAATTGTTTCTAGTGGCAGAAAATGAGTTGAGATTGGTGGGAAACGTATGTCGAAGTGTACGCTACTGGACATATGTGAAGTTTTGTTGATATCTGATTAGAACCCATTCATAGAGTAGTCAAAGTAAAAGACAATGTAAATGGTTCCTTGACTATTTTTTTTTTTTTGTAATTGTAAGATTGAAAATTATCTTTTATAATGTAATAAATTTAAAAAAAAAAAAAAAAAAAAATTGCAAATTTGTGTCACGTGGTTAATGAAAACTATTTTTCTCCTTTGAAGCGGAAAATTAATTTCAAACAAGCCGTGGTGGCTTAGGGAATAGAGCATTCGCCTTCGAATGAAGTGAACCGGGTTTGAATCCCAGCGATGGATGTTCGATACAAATTCCTCTCCTGGCTCGCACCGACCACATTCTTACTCCGTGCTGCGGCCCCCGCATGGGTTTTGCCCTAACGCCGGTGTAATGACCGCAGGCGACCACAGTGCTGACATACAATATCATCGGTGGTAGATGGATCATGGGTTAGAGTCTCCTTGACGTCAGGCTAACCATGGGAGGCTTTTCTCTCCATATAACGCAAATGCGGGTTAGTTCCATCAAAAAGTCCTCCACTTACGCTCCCAATACCAGATCCAGGAGTTGCCTTGTCTTCTAAGTTATTCTGAGATCAAATACATGTAATATCAGACATAGTTTGTGAGGCCATTAGAGATGTTGATGAGAATAAACTAAGTTACATAAACTCGTTTGCACTTTTGCAAAAAGCTTACATTTTTTTGGAAACTTAATAAAATAACTAAAAAGTAACAATTTTATTAAAATCCTTTAAGTGACTTATCTTATCTTGGTAATGTCAGATAAATAAACAGAAATAAACACAAGTGTTTTTTCACCCCCTATGTGTAATTCTACAAAAAAATTATGTAACCTTCTAGCTGTGGATTTAAGTCTCCTTTGTATGAACAAATTCTGGTACATTGTAACTGTGATTTTAATCAGAGTCAAAAATTATTCATTGGGGTTATAAATTTAATTGATGATATCCGAAATAATGTACATTTGCATGATTCCTTCCATTTAAACGTTCACCATTCCTTTTTAATGTCTGCAACTATCAATTATTAAATTACCAGGAACGCACTCTAAAATTATATAATATGTAGAAATGTAGAAGTATATATATATATATATATATATATATATATATATATTAACACTATATTTTACAAGAACTTTCAATAATGCAATTTTATTAATGAAAAATAAAGCCATGATTCTACTCACAGAAAAAAAAAATAATAATAAAAATAAAAAAATAACAAATAAAAAAAAAAGTAAAATAATTTTAAGATTTTTTTTAATTAAATATATTAAACATTGAGTTCAAAAATTACCTATGAAAGAACATTTTCCAAAAAGTTCTGAGGAAAAAACTAACTTTAAAAATAAAGTTAATCTTATTTTTTTCTGAAAATGATTTTCTTTATCACCCTTAATGAAATAATTACGTTAAAAAAACCGGAAACTTCATCAGTTTCATAAAAATATTACCCCCTTTTTTTTAATTAAGGCTTCTCAAAACAAAACAAAAAAATTCTCTTCTTAATTAAAACCATGTTTGATGGAATTCCGAAACTACTGAAACAAAAGGCAGAGACACTTTGAGTGGCGTTAAACAATTCTGAAAGTCTATTAAAATTCCGTATCACTTCAACGCCAAAGATGTTTTTATAAATTGAAAAGAGCAACAAATCTGTCAGAAAAGGCGAAATGGAATTCCAGGGAAAATTACTCATTTAAGAGATAGGATTATTTTCCTTTACTCAAGTCTTCATTGATGAAACTCGTCCGCTTTGATTTCTTTGTCTGGAATTGAAACTGCCGCTTATTAAGATACTTCATGAATCTGGATCTGGAATCAAATTATTTTAAGTTCCATGGGCAAAATTAATCAAATCTAATATGTCCGCTTGAAATGATGAAAGTCACCTTAAATGTACAATCTTAGATATGATTTAATAAATACTGGATTGAAAAGAATTAATTTTAAACTACGCGATTGATTTTTTTTTATATTATGGATTAACTTCTCATTTTACCAATAGAAGTTAAAATGTTTTCGATATTAAATGGGATTCTTTGCTTTAAAAAAAACCTATAATATTTTTAGCTTTGCTAAAATGCTTTAAATTCATTAAAATGTAAATTTAATACTTATGAATCCAGTGTTAAAAATTAATGAGAGGCAATGATCGTGCTAAAATGACTTAAAGAACTCGAACTAAACTAAATGGACAACATCCTAAAGCCATGCATGTGATAGAATCTCGAGTTACTGGATTTTATTTGAAACTAAAAATTTCGAGTTGTTATGGATATTAAAACATATGGATCTAGATTATTGGTAGAATATTAAAATTGAGTTTCATGTTAGTTTCAAGTATTGAAATATCCATTGTAATATATCTAGTATTATGTTGAATCTAGTATGTTGAATGTATACTATGTCAATGACAACATACTATGTCTAGTATGTTGAATCTCTTATTATCTTAGTTGTTCATATTGGTTTTTTTTTTTTTTTTAATTTTTCCCAGTTGCCTAATAAACCAATAGTAAGAGGATCCAATTCGAAAAATATTAACCAGAAAAGTTTTTTTTTTTTTTTACTTTTGAAAAACGTGAGCTGAAATAGGTTTTTTTTTTCTTTTGTAGATTTTTCAACATATTTCATAATTAACACTATGGATTGAAAAAGTTGAATTCAAAAGTTGTAGATCATTAAATTTTGCAGAAAATGGGTACCAATATAATATGTTTTGTTTCAAATATTATTAATTGACTTATTGTGAAAATTTATTGAAATTGTCAACTTCATAAACAAATTTCTTTTGCTGATATGAAGTGAAAAACATTTTGGCAACACTATTGTTTGAATAACGACTACTTTGTTATAACAATTATTTTGGTAGCACTATTATTTGAATAACGACTACTTAGTTATAACTACTATTTTAGCAACTCTATCTTTTGAATGACGACTACTTTGTTATAACTAGTATTTTGTTAACACTTTTTTAATAACGACTATTTTGTTATAATGACTATTTTGATAACACTGTTATTTGTACAACGACTATTTTGTTATAACTATTATTTTAGTAATACTATTTCTTGAATAACTACAACTTTGTTATGATGACTATTTTAGTAACACTATTGTATGAATAACGACTGTTTTGTTATAACGACTATTTTAGTAACACTATTGTTTGAATAACGACTACTTTGTTATTATTTTTAGAACTCCTTTTTGACTATAAGTTATGCAATTTTATTATCCTCAGTCTCGTACGAGGTATTCAAACTGTCAGTGCGAGGTAAACATGGATATCGAAACGTTTGGCCTAAAAAGATGTATGTAGGGATTGCAGTAAATTTCTAGAACTCAATGAATTATATCATTAAAGATTACATATAAAAATGTTAAAAAAATCGCAGATGCAACACCGATACCCCTTTTAAATATTTTTTTCTGACTCTCTAACTGTAAGCAAAAATATATTTTAGTATTTATGAATTACAAATTAAAAATAGTCAAATATTTACTAAAGAAATCTATAAGATTATCGGAATATATTTATATTAAAATACAAATAATTTAATATCAATCAATTTATTAATAATGATTTTGTAAATTAAAGAAATCTATTGAAAGAAGAAAACTCACTTAAAATTGTATTTTCTTTTTCCGTTCCAGAAAAAAAAAATGCGATTCTGGAAAGTTGTGATATCCCTTGTAATAACTATTCTGTTGAAAACATTTCGGTCACCATCTTATATCATTAAATTTCTTTCAAGTGTCTAGCCTTAAGCTATTAATACCGAGCTTTGCTGGTTTTGGACCCCGGATAGATGCGACTGACCGTTACTTGTCTTGGTGAGAGTTTTTTGTTTTTCTTTCCACGTTCTCTGAACAAATATTTTGTGGGATACTTATAACTTTTTCAATCATTGGAACCGTTATCTTTACTTACTCCTTTGATTTACATTGATCTACATTTATGTCGGTAGGTACTTAATTTACGTCACACTAGAGTTGTCACATCGTCACACTTACGTCACACAATGGTCTATTGGCGATGGTCAAGGAAACATCCCTGACGATGATTCGATAACATGCCACCGCAATTTTGATCTTCTGTGAAGGAGATGGCTCCCCTGCTTGGATAGCCTGACGACCTACACGCGAACTCGCGTTAATGGACGCGGAAGGAAACGAAGATGACAGAACGTTTTTAAGCCCTGTAGGTTCCGGTCCAGGCGAAAGGGATTGCGCTGCTGACGTCTTTCTTCAGAAGCAAATGATGTCATAGATGTAACAAATAATTTAATAATCAGGAAACTAAAGAAGAATACATCTTTCCTTTTTAAACGTTGAACTTCGTCTAACAAAAGCAATCGAACACTGGACGCAATCTACGTCCTCTTCTCTCCATTCAAACCAGCCACGTCCAGATTGCCATTTTAAAAATCAATGGCAAAATGAATTTTTGTAAAGAAATTTGAAGTAAATTTGGAAAGGCCGCAACCCTACATATGATAGAATCCAAAGGTACTGTTTTTTTTTTATATTAGAAAATCATTAATGCCGCAGCTATTTTTGGTGTTAAACCTAATGTTAATAACAAATCAATACCTCTGGGGGTACCTATCCAGGAGTTTCCTTGTCTTCTTGATTGGTTCAAAATTGCAAGGCTACGGCGTTGAACATTAGTAGTCGTAAACCCAAAAATTGGGTAGGCTGTTCAGCGGCGGTCATAAAATAAAAAAAAACCTAATGCTAGAATTTGTTTTATAGCACAAAAACGGTTAAACTTAGATTCTTGAAATTTCGAAGTTAAGTAGATGTGCAGGAATCACGATGTAATAATAAAAATATTTAGCAACCAAATGTTCGAGGATTAGTAACTGTGAAACTTGAAGTAGAAAATGCCATCCGGGCCGCTCTGAAAGCGGCAGGAATACAACTATAGAATTGAAATTTGGCGTGCTTAAAGGAGCATTTTTGTTCATGAACTTAACTAAAACTTTTTTTGAAATTCCAAATTTTTTTAAAAATTTCACAATTTTAATTGCTTTTTATGCGAATTATTTCTCATTTCTTTTCTTTTTTTTCGCTTTTCAATGCAAGATACAACAAGAATAAAATATATTTTTCAGGAAAATGTATTAATATTTTGTATTGGAAAATGTATTGATATTTTGTATTGGAAAATGTATTGATGAATGTATATTTTCATAAAATGTATTTTTCAAATACAGCAGAAATAAAATTTATAAATAATTAGTTTCTATTATAATGCATCTAAATCCTCAATCTGTTTTAAGTATAGATTTATTTTTTAAAAGAATTAATACTAAAAGAGCAAAGTAACATAATAAGTTCTAAGATTGTAATATAAACTATAAAAGAAATATTTATTAAAATAAATATTATCAATATACACTTTATTAACATAAACTTATGCAATATAAACTTTATTAATATTAACTTATGCAATATAAAATATTAAATAATCTTTACCACGCGAAATTTAATGTCCACGATGCTTTAGAAAGCACAAAGCCTTAAAAGCACTTCACGCCACATTTTACCACATTTATCTAAATTAATTTCCTTATTTCTGTCCATTAATATCAAAATTCTATATTCATAATGCCAAAAAAGTTCTAAAAAAATGTATTTTTTAAAATTTTTTTCACTTAGAAAGTACTAAGAAATTATTCTTGATGGAATAATTAATCTTGATAGATTATTCTTGAATACTTATAATACTTTTAGAATAAATGAATAGAAAACATGGGCAGTTTTGAAGAACAAATTTGAACATAGATATATGTTTATGAGTATATATATATATATATATGTAATACAAAAAGTATAATACTTTTGTATTAATAAAAGAATTAAATCTCTTTCGTTTTAATAAAATGTCTTTGTTAAAGAATAAGCGTAGAGAGATTCTATTATGGGAAGTCAAGGCTGATAAACATACGATTGAGTTATTTATAGAATCTCTCCCCCTTTCACTTCCATATAAGGAAGCATGAAATGATTTTCCTTAATGCGTAAGGATATTAGAATGTCAACGACTGTGCCTGTTTACTCAAATCTGTGTTAGTATAAAAGCGAGAGCAATGCTTTTCGCATGGCTTTTTCCATCATGTTGTGATCCTGGTAATTTGTTCCAGAATTGTCCAAAGTCTTGTCCACCCTCTCCCTTGTGGAGAGCGGATGTGGACTGTTATCGATACCAGCCTACTACCATTAATAAAGATTGTTTGGAGTGTATCATGGAAACGACTGCATTATTTAAGCCCTTATATTACAAGTTTAACTCTGTTATTACAAGATGCCAGGATGTTACTTGCTGAGGAAATCATTGTTATCTATTTTCCGGCTGACTACAACGTTGATAAAACCTCATCCCGGGGGACGAAGGACGAAAGAAAGAAGTGCCTAGTCCGCGGTGAAAAACGAATGAAGGAAGGTCTGTTTTACCACTCCATCTTTAACTACACCTCATCGATGTGAGAATGCTGACGTTGGCTCGAGCTCGTCACATGCCTCTCTGAAACCCATAGTGTTGATCGAGATGACCCTACAGTGTCCAATCTGGAAATGACCGATGACCCTACAATTCCGTAGTGCTCAAATTGTGAAAACAAAAGTGAATGTACGCGTTAAAAACAAAAAAAGGATAATATTTTTTGTTTCTCTTCAACATAAAAAGTCATGAAGGTCAAAGGACACTGTGTGGAAAATGGAAAGAAAGTACTGTAGATATATTTTTTTTTTATCCTCTTATGTTTCTTTCTCACTAGCATGATTGAATAGTTTATCGATATCGGAGATGAGTAGTGTTTTAAATTTCTTATTATGAATAATTTAATACAGAAAAATATTTAAGAATTGATTGCATTTCGTATGTTTATCTTGCTTTTTTTGAATTATATAATAGTGTATTTTTATGCATTTAAAATGTTTTTGAGGGAAAAAAATGTGTTTCAAACGTCAATTAAATTTGTGACGGCAAACAAAATTCAAAATTTTTCAGCTTTTCAAACAAAAACAAAACTAAAAGAAATTTGTAAGGCTTTTTCTTTTTCGGACTTGGTCAAAACTAAATATTCCTATTAAAAATGTGAAAAATTAAATGTTACCCAAACAAAAAGACATTTCACACTTAACAAAATTTGTGAGTTTCCCCTTATTACGATAGGCGAAATTATTAACTCAGCTAAGTTTTTTATACTTGATACTGAGATAATGTATGCTTTAGTAGGGTTGCAAACTTGCAAAGATTTTTGTTTGTTTTTTGATTGTGTCGGGCCAGTTGTTACTCAATTTGGTAAGAGACTGATCATCTCTGCTAAATCTAACAATGACAACTTATCCTTGCACATTAGACAACAGAATTCTCATAATGTTAAGGTCAAAGATTGTGAAAAAAAAAAAATGAAAGTTTAAGATGTTTCAATAAAAGTAAACATTTTGAAAAAATGAAAGTTTAAGATGTTTCAATAAAAATAAACATTTTGAAAAAAAAAATAGAAGTTTAAGATGTTTCAACAAAAGTAAACATTTTAAAAAAAGTTTAAGATGTTTCAGTAAAAGTAAACATTTTGAAAAAAAAAATAATGTGAGGGGTAACAAAAATAAAAAGAACAGGAAAAATAGGAAAAAGAAAGAATGACCAAGAAGTTAATAACAAAAAGAACAGGAAAAATAGGAAAAAGAAAGAAAGGCCAAACATTTCAAATGATTCGAAGATAGAACTAGGTAATGGGTGCATACATTATCAGGTTAACATCGACGAAAAAATAGGAAATAGAAAGAAAAATTTAAGTAAACAAAATTTTGAAATAGTACATGTATCAAATCTTAGGAAATATAACAACCCACAAATGTAGAAATTAAATCATGAATAGTGTCCAAAACAAAAGAAAATTTTTTTACTTCTTCAAGGGAAGAAGTGATATTTGGATAAAAATCCATAAAAATTATGTATATTTTTGTGTGAAAAAATTTTTGAAAATTTTAGTAGATTAGTTATAAATATATGTTTCATTTTTCTTTCTGTTTAGTTGCCTAAACAGATAAAGTGTATTATCATGTTTTTATTGTTGTCATTGTATACAGTTGTTTTTTTTACAGATAATTGAAAAAATGCTATTTGTAGTAGTGAAAAGGAACAGTCGTACCAACATAAATTTTAAAAGTTCAGAGAATTCTAAATTTTATTATGATTTCTTTTTGGCTTGCCAAAAATCTTTTTTGGGGGGGATGTAATACAAAAAGTATAATACTTTTGTATTAATAAAAGAATTAAATCTCTTTCGTTTTAATAAAATGTCTTTGTTAAAGAATAAGCGTAGAGAGATTCTATTTTGGGAAGTCAAGGCTGATAAACATACGATTGAGTTATTTATAGAATCTCTCCCCCTTTCACTTCCATATAAGGAAGCATGAAATGATTTTCCTTAATGCGTAAGGATATTAGAATGTCAACGACTGTGCCTGTTTACTCAAATCTGTGTTAGTATAAAAGCGAGAGCAATGCTTTTCGCATGGCTTTTCCATCATGTTGTGATCCTGGTAATTTGTTCCAGAATTGTCTGAAGTCTTGTCCACCCTCTCCCTTGTGGAGAGCGGATGTGGACTGTTATCGATACCAGCCTACTACCATTAATAAAGATGTTTTGAGTGTAAATGGCTTACGACTGCATTATTAAAGCTAAATACACCACTGATAACAGGGATGAAGCTCTGTTATTATATATATTTTCTTTTTATGAACAAATCCTCTTCGAACATTTATTTTTACTAGATGGAATATTTCAGTTTGAATAACAGTTTCTTTCAACGGGATATGAAGAGAAAAATTGAAATTGTCCAGAAAATAAATGGATTTGCGAATAAAGAGAAACCAAGAATTCTTAGTTTTTGTTCGTTTTTTGTTTTTTTATAGGCAGAGAGATCCATTTCTGCCAAGCAAACACACAATGACTGAATTGAAGAGTTTTTGTTTTGCTTCATTTTGCTTATGAAAAATCAAAATAACATATAACAGAAGAAAGAAGAGCTGCAACTCTCAGGAGATGCTTCAGTGGGAAAGATATGAAAATAAAATAAATTAATAAAATTGATTACGAAAAAAATAAAAAGCCCGAAAAAAGAATTGACTTTGTTGTGAGAGTGAGAAAAAGAAAGAAAATGACAAATTTGCAATCTAAAAACCTTTGCCTTCTATATTTTAATTTCTTAGCAATGAGCTTTAGACACGTAATATAAACTATAAACGAAACCTTTGTTTGTCCGTTTTCAAAACACAAAACAAAGTACGAAGCTGTAGAGGAGGATGACCATAAATAGCCTAATGAGAGAGGGGCAGGGTACACTTAGGGTACACTGTAAAAAATCATAATAGAAATCGAGCATATACCATTTTCTGGTATTCGTTCCGAGCAAAATTTTCGTCAAAGTGACGAAAAGTTCGTGACTTTTTCCGGGAAACGAATTTCGTCAAAATTAAAGAAATATTTCGTCATACTATTTTTTTCCACAATACATTTTTTATCGTGCGTAATATATCTAACTTGTCTACTAGGCAGTTTTTCGCGGGGCATGCTTGAAACATCGTTTTGACTAATTAAATTGCATTTTTGAGATCACCGTTTGAACCATTAAGACTTAGGCCAAGAACGTAAAGATCCAATCATAAGTACAAAAAATTTTCAGAACATTTAAAAATTTACGTTTCTTTTTCTCTTTTTTTTGCACACTCTACTAGAAAAATTTGATTCCATATATTTTGTGAAAAACTTTTTTCAGTAACCTTAGTATGATTAACCCGTAAGTTTTTCAAAGAATTTAAAATATTGGGAATAATGTCTGGTGGTTAAAATTATGCAAGCAATAATTCTAGTGTGTTAACTTCATATATTATTTATCTGTTAGTTATAATTTATGTTTTATAAGATTGCAGTAACTTACAAACGTAATATCTACATGAAAATCTCCCCTTTATTTTAAAATTAGCTCCTCAAAAATTAATAGAATAGTGAAATATGCTCTAAAAATTTTTCCTATGATAACCATGATTCCGTGTATTGGTCAGTTTATCTAAAATTCCAGATCTAATGTTACTCTAATTACATCAAACCACCTACTTCCACGAAGGCATTGGCTTTTGATAATTTTTTTTATTTATAATGCACACACCAAAAAATTCCTGATTGCTCTCTGAAACCATAATTTTGCCCCCATTTGAATTTTGATCTCATTGATCAAATAAAATACAGTTACTCCTAAAAAAATTGTTTGAGAAAGGTATTTTTTTCATAAGGTATTTTTACCTTTTATGCGATAGAACGTAAAACTGAAAAGAATAGAAGCAGTTTTGAAAACAGCAGCTACATGAATGCTACATTGAAATATTGCTTGATTTTGATGGGAATAAAAAAACTAAGTTAAACGAAGTTGTGTTGAACTTTCTAGGAGGTAATGTACTTTTTTATTTCTGCCTAAACTCGGATTTCCTTTTGAAATTGCTAAAGAATAATGAAATAAATGAATGTGAAATAACAATATAAAAGTAGAAAAATAAATTAAAGTTAAAAGAAATAAAAATGCTGAACTGTTGTCTTAAAAATAGTTTCTGGATAATATCATCTTGACAATATATATATTCATACATCCCGTGTTAAAATTATTTTAGCATTTTAAGAGATGTTTCAGAGAGAAAAAATATGGTGAAAAATAATACAATATTGTAAAATTTACCGTTTTTTTAGCTTTATGGAAACATTAAAAAACTCGATGATTTTCCCCGAAATGCTTTGGTAATGATTTTGGAAAATTAACAATAAAATATAGTAAATGTGGTGATACTTGGTAATTTTGTCATGATTCCTTAGAGCCGTGGCATAAAGATCATTTATTCGATTAAATTTTCTTTTCCGTTTTATATTTCTTACTAATGTTTAGTTACAAAAGCTATAATTTTGAAAGCCAGAATTTCCGGTAAGGCAATAGCATATGAAGGGAAAAATTTCCAAACGAATGGTTTAAATACCGTATATTTCGGTTTTATCAAACATTTTTTTGGGCTCATTAAAATATGTTTTATAAGTATCCAGATAATTTTCGAATCATGAGTTTAATTTCTGATGTTGTAAGTTCCATTGTCTGACAGCGAGAGATTCATAATTTTTTTTTTTTTAATACAGAAAGGCGAATTTGTTCCTCTGCGTGACTTAATTGCTTCCGCTTGAATTATAAGTAGGGTTAGTAGGTCCCTTATTTTTCACTAGAAATTAATCAAAAGCTCATTTTCGTCCTCTTAGTTTAGCTTAAACTTCAAACTTTCTTATGTAAGCGCTTCATGTTCGAAAGGTTTAGTATTTTCACGAGCACAAACACTTCACACGTGACCCATATTCATTAAATTGCGTTTTCTAACCTCTTCAGAACGCATGTACGTGAGAGCGTGAATTGATATGCCACATAAACAATTAAATACAACCGACATGTTGCCAGCGCACGAAACATAATCATCATCAAAACAAAAGGCGATTAATAAAAGTAGTTACTTTCAAAATTTGGCATAATTTTAAATCTTCTCAGTGGTTAAGACACTAAACTGTCATTGTGAAGAACTAGGGTTCGATTCCAGTGGCGGTTTGAAGCCCACCCAGCTTCTGTTCGATGGGCACCAGCTTTTCTGGAAAGTAAAGGCAGCCTGTGCGCAGTACTGATGACATTGTCATAGTCATGCCGTAGATCACGAAATTGTGAAGCCTTTATCTCCTTGACCCCATTGGCCTACAACGGGCTGTAGCGGGAACACTTTGCTTCATAACTTTTAAGCTGAAACTTCACTTTGTAGCAGAACGCAAATGTACCACTAGCATCAGTCATATACATGGGGTTGGATTTATCATGCTTATCAATGAAGTTTAAAGAGAATTATTAGAGGTTTGAGTGACCGACAATAAATTAAAAATGAAAAATAGAGTTTGTGAACATCCTATGCCAAAAAAAATGTAGATGAAATTGTAACTTGTAGCAATTAATTTGGTTATTATATGCGACAATTGCACCAAAATATGCGATAATTTCATAAAAATTCATAAACCTAGTTAAATATTCATGGGGATTTTTATATAAAAAAAATAATTATCATGCGGTTTTTGGTATAACAATTAAAATATTCAATAAAATTGAACAAAATTTTTGCTTTTTTTGCAAAATTGTTTAAAACTGCGCGAGTTAAGAATAATTATGCTGCTCATTCCTTGGAAAAATAGAAATAAAAGAATTTCTTAATTTTGTAGTGAATCGTATTTGACAACCAATAAAAAAAGACAGATTTGAATATCTCAATAATTTAAAAGTTTCAAGCATTTTGCCAAGTAGTTTTTATGCTCCTTAAATGAAAGTTCAAAATAGTAAGGGGTTTTCTACAAATTTTATCTTGTATTACTAAATAAACTTTATTAAAAATGCACCGGCATTGTTGGGAATGATTCTCCATTAAAGTGGGTTTTTTTTCGTTTGAGTGCTTTCGTTCCATATACAATCATATTTAAGTGTATACACCTCTTTTTTGTATGAGATTATCATTTGTTATTTAATTTTGTCTTTTAATAAAATTTGTACAAAAACTCCTTCTCATTGCAAGGTTTTGTTAAAAAAGTACAAACACTACTTGGAAAATTGCTTGAAAGTTTTTAAATATGTAAGATATTCAAATCGGACTTTTTTTATTAATTGCCAAATATGAATCACAACAAAATTATGGAAAAAAGTGTTATAATTTTTTTCTCCTCGTGCGCAGTGTGATAGAACTACTTTAATTACTTATATATTTAAAGTTTTTAATGAATTTTATTCAAATTTTATAGTATAAGTTTTATAATTAATTTTAAAATGCACCAAAATATCGTTAAATTTCATTGACTATTTTTAAAGTCATAGCAAAATAAAGTAAGACAAAAAAAAAAATAGTTTTTTCACAAAAATGTCCATATCTCTACAAATATTTCAGCCAGGTTTACGAAATTTTGTGCAATTATAGCATATAATAACCAAATTAATTGTTACAAGTTACAAATTTATTGCTACATTTTTCGGCATAAGTTGCTCAAAAACACTGTTTTCCGCTTGTAATTTATTGTCGGTCCCTCAAACCTCTAAAAGCTTTAAACATCATTGATAAGTATGAGAAATCGTATAGTCTAAAACCTTCTGAAGTCATGAAATTATTCCTTAAATATTTCTTGAGAAATTCGAAAAAAATATAATAATATAGATTTGTTTCTATTATTGTGTCCACCCTCTGTATATCTGTATTATATCATTTCCTTTACACAGCAAGTTACCAGTCACTTTTGTTTCCCTCTCTTTCCCGTGAACAGCAGTATGATTTTCTGTGTCATACACAGAGTATTTGACTTCTAAAACGTGCCTTGTTCATTTTAACAGCGGAAAATCATAATAAATTAATTAAAATTTGAATTATAGCAGCAAATTGTTTGTCTTTCAGTTATGTGCATGATTTTGTTGTGTTGATTATATTTTATATTTTCTTTTAATAGCCATCTTTGAACTGTGAACCCAATTTTGAGTTCACGACTGCCAATGTTCACCCCTGCAGTCTTGCAATTTTGAACCCTATCCAGAAGACAAGGGAACTCCAGAGTCAAGTATTAAGAGAAATTTGCTTTCATTGGGGACTTTCTGATGGAACTAACCAGTATTTACGCTACACGAAGAGAAAGAGCATGAAACCCTCCAATGGTTAGCCTGACTGCAAGGGGACTGTAAGCCATGATCCGTCTGCCACTGAAGATATTTTGCGTCAGCACTGTCGTCGGTGTGAGAAGACTGCGGGATTCGTATAGACCAAGCATAGCTGGAATTCAAACCCGGAGTATCACATTGGGAGGAGACCGCTCTATACCCTGAGCCTCCATGACTCTTACAGTGTTTACTTTAGTATTAAAAATATATTTCATCATATTTATTCAATTATCACTTTCATTTAAAAAATTTCTATTTTTTATCGAACAGTATCTCGCCACTACATTTGATTTGAAAAGAACCTTATATTTCCTTTTACATATTTATTTTTTAAATTATTTAACCAAGTACTTCTAACGATCATTTTTTACCTGTTATATTTTAATATTTCTATTTTTGGCTAATAATTGCCTTTAACATTTAGAACTAATCATAACTCCGGAATACCGTTAACACATCGCCATTAGGCCTCATTAGAACATGCTAATTTTCGAGATTCATTTAACGTAACCTCCAAACATTTTTCTTCAAGTTTCAAATTTGATATTCTCTGTTATGTTAAATTTTATACGTACAGTGCGCCAAAACCACGGACCACACTGAATAACTTTTGATCTAATGATCGGATCTTCGCGTTCTAGAATTCTTTCTTAATGGTTCAAAAGGGTGACCTCAAATATGGTAATTAATTAGTGCAAACTGTCTCTTAAGTTACGAAATCAGGCACAAAAACATAATCTCTTTGAAAAAATGTATATTTTGTATAAAAGTATTTGAGTTTCTGACCCTCAAAATATAAGGGGTAGCCGCAATCTGAGAAATATAGTCCCCTTAGCTTGCTCAGGTGTGCGATCCAAAGTTTCGACTCATTAATGATGCTAATTTCACTTTTTGCGTAATTCTCCATATCTCTAGAACGTCATACACGAATTTTAAAATTCTTGCACATTGTTATATTATTCGTTTATCCAAAGATGGTTATATTCAAAAAATAAAATTAGTAAGTATTTATTTTTTTTTAAACTATTTTATTCAATAACATTGGAATTGTAAAGTATAAATTTTTTTGCATCATTTTTAAAGTACGTAATTTTGCATGGCAAAATACAGAATTAGAGCGAAATCGGTTGAATTGTTCTAGAGAAATTGAATTTTCAAAAAGCGACAAGTTCAAATTTCGATTTCTCAGGAACTTTTCAAACGATTCCTCTCAAATTTTGTGTTTTGCATGTAAAATTACATTCTTTAAAATAATGTAAAAATTTTTTATACTTTACAGTTCAAATGCTTTCGACTATTATTTAATAAAGCAATAAAAAATAATAAACAGTTACAAAATAGTTTTGAATGGAATTATCTTTGAAAAAATTGATTTCTTATAACTGTGTGCAAAAAATTTTCAATTCGCATGAAAAGGCTCTCGAGATATGGAGAATTACGCAAAATGTGTAATTAACATGAAGGGGTCCAACTTTTGAATCCCTCTCGTGACCATATTTCCCATATTGCTGCTACACCCGATATTTTGAGGATCAGAAATCGAAATCCGTTGAAAAAATGTGTGTTTATTCAGAAAAATTACGTTTGATTTTTAGGGATCAAAACTTTACTAGTCAAGGGTTGTACTTATAGCATCAAGTCAGGAGTTGCATCATAATAGCATCAAGTCAGGAGTTGCATCATAATAGCATCAAAGTAAAAAGTTGTGTTAATATCTAACTACTTATGGCATATTTTATGTCCCCTCCTCGCTTCATTGAGGAATGAGTCATAGAACAGGAAAATCTTATCATTAAATTACAAGTTATTAAGTGTAGTCGGTTTTTTTTTTTTTTTTTTTTTTTTTTGCGCACTGTGCATCTTTGACTTTGACACAGTTTATAAAATGAAGCGGAATTCCAATTTGCTGTATTTTTATAAATTTTTAATTAAATAAAACTAGATATTATTATTTCTCAATTATCGTCGTTATTTCATGATCACTGTTTCTTCATCAATGTGCGAGCCTAATACCATATTGATTAATATCGATTTATTGATTGTTAGCTCTATTTTTTTTACTGTACGAAAAATGAATATTCGGCTATTATAAAATAATGGCATTTACTTAAATTTTATATTAAGGTTTGAAACTCTGATGTAGGCCATGACAAAAAGAACTTGTTTAGTTTTCTCTAAAAAACATCTTATCTTCAATATTTCAAACAAATCTTCTTTTACTAGAAAATTTCTCGCTTTGTTTACTTATTCATTCCTGATGAAACATTTCAGCAAGAAAAGCATCTTCTTTCATCTTGATATAAATAGAAAAATTGAAATTGTTCAGAAAATAAATAGATTTGTGAATAAAGATACACAAAAATATCTCAATTCTTTGCTTTTTATATTATTTTTTTGTAGACAGTAAGATTCATTTCTACAATGTAGACGATACAACAAAGGAAATAAAGAACATTTCTTTGTTTTTGTGTAAAAAGAACAAAAGAAACATAGAGGAAGAAAAAAGGACGAAATAGAAATTCTCAGAAGAAATTTAAGAGAGAGAGAGATGAAAATAAAAATGAAATTTGTAAATCTCAAGTAATGTGGAAACTTTTGAAACACGGAAGAAAATTCTACTTGGGAAAAATGTCGGAAAAGGAAGAAAAAAATAAGAAAACAGAAGTGTGAAAGCGTTTATTCTATAACTATATTCACTAAACTAATCTCTTGGCGATGAAATTCTCAGGTTTCCAGATAAATTTGAAAGAAAATTTCATTAGCTTAACATAACAGAAATTTCGAAATAACTATGATGTTCATAGTCATAAATTTGTTTTAAACATTTTTAAAAGTAATTCTTGTTTATTATGATAATGGTGAGACAGGCTGTATGAGATTAAAATAGCCTGGTTAAATTATTTTTATAAAACTGTTTCAGAATTATTTTACTTTCACGCAGTTTATGAATGCCATGAAATTAAAACTTAATTTACTATCATATTAAGCTGTTAGAATTTAAGAAATCTGTAAGATGTTTGGTTATGCAAATTTGGAATGTTTATGAATTTTTGAAAAATATTGTTTACCTTGAGGAAAGCTAAGAGAAATAACTTTGATAAAATATTATTCTTGTAATAAAAGAGAGAAGAAGAACACTTTTATAACAGGATTAAATAACCGTCATAATTTAATCATTCTTGTTTTATTGAAAATGTAACCTTTTTTCCATACTGAAGTCTTAAGAGAATAAACAATATTACAAAAACT
Organism: Parasteatoda lunata; assembly: GCA_949128135.1. Lineage (NCBI taxonomy): Eukaryota > Metazoa > Arthropoda > Arachnida > Araneae > Theridiidae > Parasteatoda > Parasteatoda lunata. Next base: position 18,279,291 of record OX421973.1, read on the forward strand.
GCACTTGCACTACTAAAAGATCTTTCGTTGTTTTGGAAACTAATGCATCAAAACTTAATTAAATAACCTAACCTAACGATTTTATCCAAATCTTTCAAGTATTTAGCGTATCTAGGTAAGTGCATGTAATGTCGGACATAGTTTGCGACGCCGAGGTGAATAAAGTTATGGTGTTAAAGGTGAACAATGTTAGATAAACAACGCTAGCATTAATGTATTTTTTCCTGGAAACTAACGCATCGAAACTGAATGAAATAAATAAAATCACAATTTTATGAAAATAATCAAATAATCTACTTTGATCTAGGCAAGTACATGTAATATCAGACGTTATTTGCGACGCCGATGAGAATGAAGAAATTTGCATAAACTACGTCGGCATTACAGTAAAAGCTTACATTTTTCTGGAAACTAATGCATCAAAACTTCATTAAATAGCAAAAAAACACTAACAATTTCATTGAAATCAAGTGATTTAACCTTATCCAGTTAAATGCAAATAGTATCAGACATTGTTTGTGACTCCAGTGAGGACGCTGATGAGAATAAACTAAGTTACAATAACTGCTTTTGCACTTTTGTAAAAAGCGTACATTTTTTTACAAAAAATCAAACTAATAATCTTATTAAAATCCTTCAACTGGATTGCCTTATCTAAATAAGTAAAAGTAATATCAGACATAGTTCGTTACGTCGTTTGATTTTGTTAACTTAAATACGCTATGTCGTTTAAATTCTGGCACAGTATGGCTGCTACATAACATCATAAATTATAAGTTATAAATCCTATTATTTGAAATTATAAGTCCTATTATCTGAAAGATTCAAGAGCATGTAGATAATATACTTAGTCTCAGATACTTTTTATTTATGTTTAAAAAATTACTTATTTCTCAGTGTAAAATGATTACAAATGTTACGTTAACAGCCTTAAAATATAAAGTTTGCCAATAATTTATTTAAAATATCCATCAACTTAATTCCAAGAAAAACACTAACTGCATCTATAATATATATTTGATTAAGCCGAGCTGGCTCTGGGGATAAAATGCTTACCAGATGAAACGGGCATGAATCCCATCAATGGCTGGTCGATACTAATTCCGCACCTGGCTGGCACCGACTACAATGGTGACGTAAAATATCCTATGGGGAAGACGGATCATGGGTTAGAGTCCCCTTCCGTCAGGTATCATGCGAAGTTTTAATGGGTTGTTCACAAATGTGGGTAAGTTCCATCAAAAAGTACAATACGAATGCAAATTTTTCCCAATACTTGATCCAGAAGTTCCCTTATTTTCTGGATTGGTGGATTAGTTTCAAAATTTTAAAGTTACGGAATTCAACAGTCTGTGCGGTATAGTTGTTAACTCGAAATTGGTCGACTGTTCGATATATATATATAAAGAGAGTGAATTACGATCTGAATGAATGAATGCATAAATGGGTTCAACCTATTAACGGGCTGTAACGTGTGTGTGGCTGAAGTCGTATTCTTGGTCATAGATGGCGCTACTGAAACACGAGAAACGTGTCCTCTACCTTAAATTATCTTGAATTCACTTGTATTAGCAAGTAGCTTTAGAAACAAAAACAACACAACATATATATAAAGAGAGAGCGACCTCTTTTATATGCTATTAAATGTTCATTCAAATGGAATAAAGTTGAAAATGTTATTTAGTTCGCGTGAACGTAAACGGGTATTTTAAAAGCGTCAGAAAAAAATTTAAACAGTTGCATTGATACAAATGTAAATATTATAAGCTTTTTGCAAAAGGTCTATTATAAATAAATCTATAGATTTATTCGATACATAAGTTATTTTCGGTAGCTAATCTGTCTCAGATAAAAAATTATACGCTTGAATTATCGAACCTCTATATTTTATAGAATTGAAATTTGATAAACTAAAGAAAAAAAAAATTTTTTAACCGAATAATTCAGAACGTATATTTTTCTATTTATAGCACTCTTAAAAACACGCAAACTTATTGCCAAGACCTTTCATATAAATATTTTTGTTATAAACTTGGCAAGAATATGAAATAAGCATTTTTTTAAATATAAGCTTTCTTCCTGAGTAGATTTGTATAAATAAGTATTTGAATTGAGACACGTGATCTAATGTCATATCATGACATAACGATCAAAGTGTCTTCAATAGAAAAAAAAAAATCTATAAAATTTTAGACATTTTGAAAGTTTTTTTAATAAAATGTAGTCAATATACAACTTGCAGTTTGAAGTGAATGGCGTCTTCTAAGAAATAATACTGACGTATGAGTCTTTTTAAAGTAGTGTGACAGTATATCATGAACTAACCTTTTCGGAAGATTTAAAAAATATATTTTCAATGATACTTAAAAGGAACCTATACAATAATAAGTTGCAATAAACTGAATTATCGACTGCTTACGCATTTCTTTCATTCATTAAAAATGGAACCATTGCATTTGAATAATTTTTTTGCATTTGTTTATTTTAATATGAATACACAAGAGAAATTGGACCAGTAACAGGAGAAAAGATTATATATATTCCTGAAATGTCGTAGATGCACTACTTTTGTTATAACTTATTTTTTTTAAATGTCAAATCACACTGTCTTCCCTCCACTAGTGAGGTAAGACTTGGTACATTTAAGAAAATTTAGAACAATTGGAAGCCTTTACTTTGAAAAAGATCCATAACCGGACTTTTATTCGACTTTTCTTTTTATCATAAATAAAAGTATTGGCTGCTCCTTTAATTTAAAAAAAAAAAGAAACTAGAGGAATAGTTTTGAGGTTTACTCTAGTTTAATTTAAAATGCAGATCTTATGTAGAAATTGCGCTTAAAATTGTCCTTCCATCTACTCTATTTTCTACTAATCATAAATTGAAAATATTGTAGGCACTTAGAACATTAAAAAATTCATTAATGTTTAAGACTCATTCATTATTAACTTATTAAAAAACTAATCATACTCATTCATTGGTAGTTTTCCAGCCTTTTTAATTGATAAGTTTAAAACTGGTGAATCTTATCATGAAAATACTGGGAAGAAGGTAATTGACATCCCTACTCAACTCCATTTTTACTGCCCTGATGGGAGAAAATTGACGACAACATAACATAATTAATTGATGACAACATAATGAAATTGAAGAGTAATTTTTCTTTTAAACCTTCAATATATTCAATATGAGCCACGATGGCTCAGGGGATAGAGCATTCGCCTTCCAATGAGAGGAACCGGGTCGAATCCTAACTATGGCTGGTCGATACGAGTTTGCATCCTGCTTGCACCGACCTCAGTGCTGACGTGAAATATCTTCAGTGGTAAACGGTTCATGGGCTAGAGTCCTCTTGCTGTCAGGCTAACAGTGGGAGGTTCTCGTGGTCTTCCTCTCTATGTAACGTAAGTGCGGGTTAGTTCCACCAAAAAGTCCTCCACGAAGGCAAATTTCTCCCAACGCTAATTCCAGGAGTTTCTTTGTTTTCTGGATCGGGTTTAAAATTACAAGGCTACGAAGTTAAACATTAGTAGTCGTAAACCCAAAAGTAGGGTAGACTGTTCTACGACGGTTACATAATAAAATAAAATATATTCATTATATAACGTTCTGTCACTCCATAGGTAAGCTTACTAAGCAAATTATTAAGCCATCCATCTCAAAAGAAATCCCGAGAAGCATAATTATATTCCGAGTCTCTCCGCCTTTGGAATTGATAGTCGATAGGATTTGATTAGGAAGTGAGACCACCAAGTTTTTCAGATATGCCGCATCCAATATAAGCCACTTGCTGAGGATCTATTTGATCTGCTAATTTGATCGTGCAACTCCACCTTATTACCGGGAATGCTTATCTCCGTATTTTGCCTAATGTTATAGCATGTCCAAAAGAATTTTTATCGCGCCCAAATACGATAATTTGTTGACCAATTAAAATGTAATATGGCATGTGAGTTTTCATAAAGTCAGTCCATTCTACCAGAAAAGATTATGGTCAAAACTTCCTAATATGGCACAATTTACAGTATTTGTGGCTGTTTAGGAACACAAAAAGTCTCGGTAATTTTTACCACAGCGCTTTGGTAATGGTTATGATAAAATTAATAATAAAATATAGTTTTATAATGTATAATACAATTTGATAATAGTGGTAAAATTTATTAATTTTATCATTTTACCCTAGAGCATGGCTTAAAAAACATTTTTTTTTATTAAAGGTTTCTATTTTTTACTAAATGTGTAATAATAAGAGATACAATTTTTCAAACCTGAGCTTTTTTCAAGTATTTTTCTTAAAATAGAAAATTGTAACGTTTATTCTAAATTTTTCAAACGGTTCCCTTTTTTTCATCTCAGCCGATAGGAATCTAATTTTTGCTGAAATAGAACCTTTTTATGATAATTTTTATTTTATTCGTGCGAACTATTGCTCTCTACCAGATTTCCGAAAACAATGAGAGAGAAAAATACCATTTAAAAATTTTAATATATGAATTTTCGACCATTAAAAAGGTTAAATATACTCTAATTATGATTTCAAACATAGACTACGAGTAAAGCAGTTCATAAATGTCTTAATGAAATCGATGTAACAACTTGAAAATGATGGGGTAAAAAAATCTTAACTTGAAACTAGAAGAATTAGCATGCAATTTCATAAATTAATTTGTAAAAATAGAGAACATTATTTTTTTGTTAAACTAAGCATAAATAGTGTTGACTACATTAGTTTTTTATGTGACGTTCATTACTAGTTTGTTGTTTTGTTTTAATTTTAATCAGCAGTTTAAATAAAGTCAAGATAGATTTTTTTTTTGTGCAATCAGTCTTTGCGAGGTGGGTGAAATTAGACACATGAGCAGAAGAGACTGTTTTTTATAATAATTACAATTAAATGGAGAACAATAAATATTGTATGTTGCAAAAATTATTGTAAAATTTTTTTCTAAGTAAATATATATTATAAGAAGTGAATATTTTAACTTAATTATTAAAGCACCAGAATCACGAAAGAATTTCAGTTATAGCAAATCAGAAAATTAATAATAGATTTGGAATCCTTGAATAGTTCCCATACTCAGTCAGGTTCTTTTATAGCTGTTCTGAACAGTTCGTAATCTGTCCGAGAATGTCAGTGATACTCTGTTTCTCCTAACGAGCAAAGGCATAAACTTTTCAACTTTTCGTTTTTTTTCAGTTTTCTTTGACTTGGACTATTTCAACTTATCAAAACTTACTTTTACAAAACAGATCATGCTCCGTTAGCAAAGCTCCGTAGATAGCGTGAAGTAATTTGATTTTAAAATATTGCATATTACTAGAATTCTATAGAACGTTAAGAGGAATCGATATTTATATTTAGGCACTCATTTTGAAAAAATAAAAATAAAATAGCTGAGTTCTAAATACGACGCTGGTAACATTGAATTTGCTTTATCAAGCAGTGTACTTCTAAAAGTACCAGAAATTGAAGCGAGCATAAAAAACTGTAATCTCCATCTATCATAGTTGTAAGCAGTATTTAGTTGCTTTGTTTGTAAAATTTCAAGTAAAAATACCATACTGTTTTGTAATGACATTTCTGGTAAAATAATAAAAAGCATTTCTGGTTAATAAAATCAAAATATATAGTGTTTGATCCATTCATTTGGTGGGTTTACTTTTCATATGGTGACGAAAATTCTGAAAATTGTAGTTCGTATTACCCCACATTATTAAAAATTAATTTAGCAGAATAAGTTATTTTTATGCCATTCTCTTAAGTATCATAATAATATTACCAAATTTTACCAGGTGTTTCAAATTTTATAACACATTATAAAATCCTTATTTAATTACTTATCAAAATCAATACCAAAATGCTTCAGTAAAAATTACTGAGCTTTTTAATGTTTCCAAAGTACCAAAAAGATGGTAATTTTTACCATATTCTGCTAGTTTTGACAATATTTTTTTCTCATGTATGTTACTTAAACAATGAAATTTTTCTAGTAGATACATATTCTAATTTAAACTAACGAAGTTTTCAAACGGAGTCTAGCTTATTTGTGTTAAATATAAAACTAATACAACTATATAAAATATTAATTTTTAGAATAATAGAGTATATGTTTTACGCGATGAAAATTTTTTAAATGAAGTTTTTCAAAATGTGCATAAGTTAATAATATGACAATTTTTCTGTAATGTCTTTATTGTGTTTCCCCCAAATCATGTTTCAAAATTAGCATCAGATAAATCTTAAAAATTGATCAGTTATTTATCTATTTATTTTTTTTTTTACCCTTGTGACAAGTAAATTTAAAGCAATGTTATTCAATAAAAATTATGAAGTATTATTTTTATAAATCTATTATTTATGCCATCCGAATTGGCATAACTTTCTCTTAAACTTATGAATAATATAAAATATAATTAAGTGATAAAACATAAAATTGGCAATCTTTTAAGATATTAAAGTACTACAGTAGCATTCCGACTTTGCAAAACTGGAATAAGTCAGGATGAAACCTTCAGGTCAAATTGTGAGGTTATTTGTCAAATAGACCGAAAAATAATTATAAATAACAGATACATGTTAAATCTGCAATAACTTTATCTACACCTGATATATGGGTAAATCTCAGGAATCATTAAACTATATGTCTTCAAACTTTTCTTATAAATATCTAACATCATAAGCGAAAATTATTTCTAATAAAATTACAGGAATAACTATGCATTACTAACTTTAAGATACGTACAGTTTTGATCGCGAGTAACTTGCTTTTGGTTTTTTTGGCTTGCCTTACTTCAATCCTACATTTGACAACTCTTCATGAGTGTCGCTTGGATTTTTTAACATACTTTTTATTCTTTTTTTCAATATGTATTCAGTTTAAAAAAACTGAAAATCACTAAAAACATAATTTAGTAGCTCAGCTGTACTATCATATTTTCTTGAATAGTATTTTTCGTGAATATTGACGTTTGCAAACATTTAAAGTTTGCTGCCAAATTTTGGCACGTCAAACCGTAACCATCGAAAATTGGAGAAAAAAAAGTATACAATCCAATTCTGCGAGTTACAAGTTAAACTAATGATACAAGTTTGTTCTACTTTAAATTAGCTTTTGGAATATAACTAACATAACACTCGCAGATTTGGATTGTATACCTTTTTTTTTCAATTTTCGATGGTTACGGTTTGACGTGCGGTTTGAAGTTTGAAGACATATAGGTTAATGATTCCTGAGATTCGCCCATATACACGTTAGATACATATTATAGAGTTTTCATCAAACCCGTCCTTAACCTTTACTAATATTCCCCATTTCCTTAAGATCTGAAAATTGATGTATTATTCAATATTAAAATTTCAATAGAAATATTAATTCTCGCTGCCAAATTTCGTTAAAATATGCCAAATTCATTATTGTTTTTATCAATTGATCTCTTATCACTAAAATATCCATTTTATTGATCCAAGATTGAAATATTTTTCCAAAAGAAAGTATCATAAGAAGAAATAAATTAAGAATAGATAAAGAAAAAAAATTTTTTTTCAAAAAAAAAATATTCTTCCCTGCTTGGATAATCATTTAATCTGAAGCAACTGAAGCGATAAGATATTACTTCATTAAAATTTTATTCACTTCAAAAAATATGTATATTGGAAATAACAGTCGACATATGTCTGAGCCCATTTTTCAGCGCTTGAAACAAGTTGACTGTTATTTCCAGTTTGTATAAATTGGAAATGAACGACGTATTACAATATTTTAGTATAACAACACTTACATTTGGTTTTATTTTTAAAATCAATTACTTACCTGTATACAATACCAATGATATGTTGATTACGGATATCGAGTTTTTAGAAACTCAACTCTAATCATTATAATTTGGGGGGGGGGAAACCTTTTTCGAAAAATTAATAATCTTATTTTCTTTACAAGTTATATTACAGTAGGATTTGTAAAAATAAAGATACTCCCAATGTTTTAATGTTCAAAAGGCGAAATAATTATCACCTAACTCGTTATTTTTAATATATTCATCTCGAATAAAATGTGGAGAAGTTTGAAATATTCGTACATCAACATTACGAAATTTTTGTAATCATTTAAAAGAGCACTTTGCAATTACTCTAACATTTCAATTCAATAACTTGCCTGTAGTCATACAAATGACGCATTAAACGCAGGTGTAAAGTTTTTATCACAATCAACTCTAATCATTATAACTTTTAAAAAAAACTTTCTTCCAAATTGATTCTTTTTTTTTAAAGTTTTATTAGAGAAGTATTATTAGAAACGAAGATACCCCCAATGGTTTTTTTAATATTTAAAAATTAAACAGTTAACGCTTAACCCATTCTTTTTAAAAGGTTGATCTCTTATGAAATGTAGAAAACAACAAAATATCCATTCATCTAATACTATAAATAATCATTTAAAATACAACAATTGGGCTAAGAAAAATATATAATTACACTGACATATATAATCAATGACTCACCTGTGTTTAATACTATCTCTCAAAAATCTTTAAAAATCCTTAATCTGTAATATTTTATAGTTATTTTAAAACTGACGAAATTATATCATCATGATCTTCTAAAAATTATGAAATATGCAAGTCTTAAAAAGTAGGCAAAGTACAGAAAGTCTCATGGACATTGATAAATCGGTGACTTTTCCTTCTCTAAGTGCAATCGACGAAATAGAGAATTAGAAGTGTTAGGATGCGGAGGAAAAGGTGCTTTAAAAGGGATCCGTCGGGAAGCGGGATGTAAGGGAGAGCAGTGAAAACATTATTCCTTCCTCATAGACATATTGCGCCATCTGTCTGATAACAGAAGAACTCTTTGCTTCTTAGAAAACTTCTTTATGGGAGATCATTTGAACTATACAATAGAAATACCTTAAACGGGAGAATAGAGAGCAGTAAAAACAGAACCATGGGCAAATGCATTTATCATGTTTAAAAAATTTGAAACTGTACTTCGAATCCAGTAACTTTTTTTTATATTTTTGGGCTGCATAACCTTACATATAAAGTTTTTAAAAAAAGGCATTTAAACAAATATTTGGCTCCTGAATATCACATAATTGAGCGATATCAGAGAATTTTGCTTTTATTTATTTATTTTTTTTTTCTTTTAAAGAGAAGAAGAAACATATTGCTGATTTTTTTAGGAAGTTTTAATACATTTTTTTAAAAGAACAATAAAGACAAGAAAAAATACTCCTTGAAACCAAAGAAGAACATTTTTAGCTTCCACTAAAAAAACGATTCTTGTTTAGGGTTCAATCCTGCCCAATTTTTAAACAATTTTAAACGGGAACTATTTGTCTTACCATTATAAACGCCTTATTAACAAATAAAAACGGTTTATAAACAAAGCAGAAAGTCTTCTATAGCTAACAGCCACTATTTAAGACCTCGAGCACAATTTACTCATCCTTCTAAATTATTTTTTTCACGCAACTTTGAACCATTCCCAATTAATATGAGAGGAAATTTGCATACAATTTGTCTAACGTCAATCGCGACGCTAACCTTATTTTTTAACAAATTTGCGATAAGCGTTGTGAAGCCCAAATTTCGTTAACATTGGAATTCGAGGAACCGTAACATTTTGCAAAATCATTGTCCCGATTGTGTAAAACTGACCGAAAGCTCAGATCAGGGACTCTCAAACTGTTCTTTGTGGACCACTTAGTGCTTCTCAAATCCTTTAACAGTGAAACTTCTTCCTACAAAAAGTTAGAACATATGTTTAAATTAGAAACGAAAATTATTAAGCATTTTTTTTTAATTCAAAAATATTTGCTTAGTATCATCTTTAGTGTTCACGGTGTGCGTGAAAAAAGATAAGTTTCAACTGCTTATCACCGTTCAGGGGAAAAAAGTACCTTTTTACTCCAATGCCCATCTGGAGAATGACCTTTCATCATACAGGAACATGAAGGGCAGATTTGTTGGCTACTCTTTCAGGGGCACAATATTAGGTGGGCCAATGTTACTCCCACAGAAAGGACAGAGAATGAAAGAACATGCACGCCTTGAATAGGATTCGAACTCAGAACCTTTCTGATGCAAGGCCAGTTCCCTGACCCCTACACAGGCCGATCGGTGAAAAAAGTAACTATAAAAAGAAATTTAGTATCTTTTGTGTCAATTACTGGTTCGTTATGTGGCTCATCGAACTCATGAGACTAAAGGCGGCAACAGACAACGATATCAGGATTGTACAACTATATCTCCTTGCCTTTCTCTTTGCACATAACTAAAGCGAGTAAAATTATGTAACTTATATAACGGTGCCAAATCAATAAAGTAATATACTGTATATCTTACAATCTATTTGATTTATTAGTTTTTTCTCTATGTTTTAGCTACTTGAAATGAAAAATTAGGCCGAAAATAAAAGTTTTAAAATGTTGGAATCTATTGTATTGCAAGATAAATGAGTAAATGCTATTTTTTTAATGTAGTATACAGCAGCGAAATAAAATTTACAGCTCCATTTCGAATATCATATTTTAAGAGAGTTGCGAGACAGAAAAAGTTTGAAAACCTCTGGTTTACATATGATTTTGACTTTGTTTGTTTTGATTTATTTCATGTGACTTTGTTTTGATCTGCTTTGATTTGTATTTATTTGAATTCTTTTTCGATTTTATTCATTTTAATTTGACTTTGTTTTGTTTTGATTTGACTATATTTTTTTTAATTTGACTTTTTTTTAATTTCATTTTATATTGATCTGATTTGACTTTGTTTTGATATGACCTTGTTTTGTCTTGACTCAATTTTTACCATTAATCCATCATCAGACAATTCATCAGTGGAATATCAATTGTTATTTCCTCTTATACAATTCTCTAATCCTTCAGCTTTTCTAGCATCCAAGAAAAAAGACGTAAATGAAAGTTCAAATATCTTCCATACTTTATTAATCTTGGTTCTAATACATAGATCAATCATATGATTCTTGGTTTAGTGATAAATAGAACAAGAAAAAAAAAACATAAAATCACAATATGTGTTCAAAGAGCTTTAAGAAGTGAATAGTTTTAAGTCGAAAAATGATTCTTGGTTTAGTGATAAATAAAACAAGAAAAAAATAAAAAAACATAACATCACTGTATGTACTCGAAGAGATTTAAGAAATCATAATTGAATAGTTTTAAGTCAAAAAGTTATTCTTGGTTTAGTGATAAATAGAAAAAGAAAAAATTAAAATCATAACATCACTGTATGTGTTCGAAGAGCTTTAAGAAGTCATAATTGAATAGTTTTATATCAAAAAATGATTCTTGGCTTAGTGATAAATAGAGCAAGAAAAAAATAAAATCATAACATCACTGTATGTACTCGAAGAGATTTAAAAAGTCATAATTGAATAGTTTTAAGTCAAAAAATGATTCTTGGTTTAGTGATAAATAGAACAAGAAAAAAGTAAAATCATAACATCACTGTATGTGTTCGAAGAGCTTTAAGAAGTCATAATTGAATAGTTTTATGTCAAATAAATAAGCAAATATCACGAACACATAGTTCGAATTTAAATACTTAAATAGAAATTAATTTACTTTGTTATTTCTTAATTGTGAGTTACAAAAAGCAAATTTATCAGCAGTAAGAAAAGAAAGAATGAACTAGAATTAAAGAACATCTGATTAGACAAATTGGGTGTAGATTAAAATTATTTATATTTTAAACAAAACACTGCAGCGACAACTGTAAAAACTAACTATAATAGATTAACATCCTTCATATTTGGCATACATAAAGGACTGTTTCTTTTAAAGCAATGCATTTCATAAAAAAATGCATTAAATGTCTAAACAAATATGAAAATGAATACAAAATGACAATTTTTTTAAATGTTCAAATAAAATATACAACACGATTTTCGTAAATTTTATTTTTTAAGTAATTTAACTAAGACTTATTCACTTTACAAAATCCATATTTTACATAGAATATGTAGTCATTCTTCCCAGAAATTAAAATTAGAATATAAAAATATAAAAATTAGTCGAGACTGTCCCTTATCTTTCAGGCAAAATTTGCGAAACAAAATAGAAAAGTTAGAAATTAAAAATTTTTATTAACCTTTTAAATATATTATATGCAAAATTTCAGAATTTTTCAAAAACCAAGCCATATCTATGTTTTTTTAGATTTAAACATAAAAGTAATAAAATCATTTTTATTTTATGTAACTATCTTCTAACAATATTTCCTTCACTAAAACAAATTAAATGTTTGCGCGAAATTAAAACTACTATTTTTAAAGGAAAGGAACTACATTATTTGAGAATCCCAAATTTTTAATTACGTTTTGACTGTCGAATTATATTTTAACGAACTATACTTTCTCTATTAATACTTTAAAACCGTTATTTTAAAATTCGTTTATGTTTGGAAATTCATTCAAATGTAAGTTTATAAAACTAACAAATAAACACGTTTTAAAAACGTTAATTTAAAATCCTTTTGTTATCTTCAATTCCAAACATAATTTATAATTAACTGATAAAATGTTTCTCATCAAAAGGTATCAAAGCTAAAGAAATTCATTTTCTTCGCAAATATTTAGTTTAATGAATGGCAAAGCTACAATAGATTATTAAAATGAATTCGAAAAAGGATATTTAAATAAATGAAGCAATAGATTTTGTAATCTATTTGTTCAAATTTATACTTACATCATCTAAATTGCCGATAATAAATGATAGTAATGTTTCTTTAAATATTATAAAATGTCAAAGAATATTGGTACGCATAAACTTTGAAACAAAGAAGTGACGAAATTTAATTTAATGCAAAGTTTAGCATTTAAAGTAATAAAACAGAAGAATCTGGTAAAATTTTATATTATTCAAAAATTATGCGAAAATTAATTATATTTATACAAATTAAATCGTTGGAACTTTTCATATTTAATTTAAATTTTTAGATGGGGTTGAAAAAGTAGTACAACAAGCGTTTTTTATTAAGATTTATTTTGCAATCAATCTTAATATTATTTAAATACTTATCAGTTGATTTTTAAATAACTATGCAGTGCTTTTTCGAAGCAAAAGGGTTGGACAACAGAAATAATCATCCACATTATATAACATTTTAGTATACAGTTTTCCCCATTTTTAGTGTATAGGTAACCTAAATAGAACTTAGTTATCGTGCTAAAAATTGTATACAGTATACAAAATAACAGTTGTTTGAAAAAATTAGTGCAAATATAATACTGAAAATATGTTTCTTTTTTTAAATGACAAATTTTTACAATAAAGCGAAAACTTGGTGAGAATAAGCGTTCAAATATGTGTTTTTGTTGAACAAACAGTATAAAGTTAACAAATAAGTTAAAAATACCCTATTTTTAAAAATACCCTATACCCTATTAAAAAAATACCCTATTTTTAAAAATAAAATTTTTTTGCAAATTAAGCACGAACTGATTATAAAAAATATTAAGAAGAATTTGAGTTAAGCATAACGGAACAGAAATTAAATATTATAAATTATTTAATGCATTTCACAGATATTTAAAACGGAAAATACAATTATCCATATTTCACAACCAAAAACAAATACACATTTCACATAGGGAAACCTTTTTTTATGCAGCATTTGTTATTATTTAATTTTTTATGTGTATGTTTTGTTATAGCAGCGTGCAGGACAACAACCAGCTACCGTCATTATTTGTTCGATTGTAAGAAACGTACTGATGATGTCCAAAGTACGTCAATAAAATAATGGTGTTTTTTTTTTGGAAGAAAAATTTATTACTAAATTTGTCATCCTTTATATTTTTAATGTGTACTTTTTGTTATAGCTGCGTGCCGAACAACAACCAACTTCTGTCATCATGTATTCGATTGTAATCAATATGCTGTTGATATCCAAAGTACGTCAATTAAAAAATGGTGTTTATAAAATCGAAAATAATTCACGTATAATGAGACTTTCCGTGAGCTACATATTACTCGTAGCATTCACCATTACTGGTGTTTGGATTGAACTACCTTTTTGAGTGTTAATGAACACTATGAGAATAGACTATTAGATGTTAACATGAGAAAAAAATTGTTACTTCGTTCAATTTTATTGAGTTGTTTTACACCAAATATACCAATTTTAACGAGATTTTGCATGTCACTTTTTACGATGAATGAACAACTATGCACAACTTTTTCGTATATCGACTACTTTTTGTAGCTTATGGGTTTAAAAAAATAATAAATTCCAGGAATAAAAGCACTTTTTTAAGAAAAATTAAGTCTCTTTTATAAAGTTTCTTTAAAAAGATATTTAAATATCAAGAATTTTGTACCATCAGTTTTAAGAATCATTTCATCAAGAATTTCAGCTCAGTTATCAAAATTTTTGCACCCCTGAGAAATTTCTATTTTTTTATTTTCTTAAATATAATGTTTTTTTTTTCATTACTTTTATTACATAATATCGTTTTTAAGTTTGCCAAAGTTTGTAACTCCGAACCTTTCTTATACGGTACAAACCGTAAAAATAATGGTTCAAGAAAAAATTACATGAAATTAAACTGCAAAAACGTTTCCATAAATTTTAAAAAATGTTTATTTTAACTTTTAATACGTAGAAACTATAGTTTTTCTTAAAACTTTTCTTAAATATTTTTAAAATTTTGAGGTATTTGGGATATTTTTGAAATATTCAAAATATATTTTAAAGATGTCACACGAATAATACAGATATATTGCTCTAAAAGTACACCAGGATCAATTTAACACAAGGAGCAAATTATTAGCACACAAAAAAATAATTCAAGCACGATTCGAGAAATGTTTCAAAATTAACTTCCCATAAATATTTGATTGTCAACATCAACAAAATTTTCCCAAAATTTCGTTAGGAACATATTTCCATTTTCGTATATTTTTTTGTTATCTGAAATGTAACTGAAAATTTTTCCCCTTTTCTAAAATGCTACTGGGTTATTTATTTTTGACCATTTTCATCTTAAACGTAACCGGGATGTTTTTATTTTCCTTATCTAAAATGTAATTATTTTTTTAATCCATTAGTGTCTGAAATGTAACCGAGACTCTTTTTTCCTTATCTAAATTGTAACTCTTTTTTTTTTATCCATTATTGTCTGAAATGTAACTCTGACGTTTATTTATTTATTTAATTATTTTGCTCTTCTAAAGCCTTAATGTGGAGTTTAGAATTATTAAAAAGATTAATTAATGAAAAATATCTTAGACGTTTGTTTTTTCTTACAAAGCAATACGAAATATACAATTTAGAAGTTGCTGTAAAACAGTTCCAAGGTTAACTGTCGAGGAAATCATATTTATTCCAACTTTCTAAAATACAAGTTTCTGTTTTAAATTCGACAACTAGAAATAAATTTGTAGAATAACTTCCGAATTTCTCAACCAAGCTATTTCTCGCCATACGTACTGGTAGAAACAAAAGAACAAACTTTTCCTTAGGGGTGATTCTTTGCGCTTACTCTGCTTACGAGAGGTACAGAAAAATGTTCTGGAAACAGGAACTGTTCGTCTGCGGAAGAAAAACTGCATAGAAAGCCACATAAAATGCAATGTCGGAGTAAAGTATTTCGTTGGCTTCCAAAAAATAAATAAATAAACGAATAAAAACATAGAGAAGTAAAAAGTCCTTTCTGAACACTCAGGAAAAAAAGGAGTCGACCAGGAAAAGTTAGGCACTTTCCCTTACGTGTCTTGAATTCGAAAATTCGACTGGGGGTGAGAAGAAACATGAATATTTCAAATCCGAACCTGGTTGGTGAAAAAGTTTCCAACCCTCCTTTTTTTTAAGAGAACACTCACAAAATTCGGTGAACACATGTTTCGAAACGAACCCTGATAAATATTTCAGGCTCAATTTTTTCTCAGCAGTATTTAGATGTGACTTTTTTCTACATAAACATCGTAAAAAAAGAAAATTTTATAACTTCTTTTGCTTTCAAAAGTCTGCAAGAAGATTTTGTGAAATAAAATTAATAACTGTACTTAAACTGTAATTTTAAAATTAATAAACACTTTAATCAACAAAACCATGCTTTTTAGAATGACTAACCTACATTTGAAAAAATTAAATATTTGAAGACTTATTTATCTTTATAACACAATTAATGCAGAAGCTACGTCAATACTTTACAAAGAAAATCTGCAGAAAAAAAAATTCCAATCTCACTACATAGGTGTAAAGTAATTTGTAAGCCTAATTGTCTTGATATATGTTACTTTATGAAAAAAAAGTTACTAGCCATCGATGGTGGCTTGTTGGGCCACCTTCATGAATTCCCGGCTTAGCGACTGGACATTGGCCTTCTGTCTTCAAGAGCAGAGACTTCTTGCTTGATCCCTCCCCACTTATTAATATTTTTCAGTGTATTAAAATGAAATGGGAGTTTTTGGAATCCTAACTGGAAGACTATTGTCATCCAAAAGATTGCTTGGAAACCTCTTCAAAGGTAAGCCTTAGCCCACCCTGTGCTGTCGTGATAGAGATGAGAAAGGCTGTTAAATTATGAAATATTGTTAAATTTTTAATACTGTAGAAAAATACGAACATTAAAAATTTGCGGAAAAAAATAATTCTTATCATTAACTCTCACATCAGTCACTCGGAGAAAAAATTCTGATAAAATTACTGTATTGTAAAGACATTTTTGGTAAGAAAAGAAACATAATTCTTATAATAAAACCGTTTATATGGTATTGGTTTGTCAGAGATTTGGGCATTCAAAATTATGATTCTTAAAAAAAAAAGAATTAGTAAAAGTATAAAACTGTAAAGTAAATTTAAATGGTTTTATGCCACACTTTAATATATTTTAATAAAACTGCTAAATTTTTCCCAGAGTCAATACTGGAGATATAGAACACGGAGGAAAATATTCTGGTAAAATAACCGTACTGAATTATAATGACATTTCTGGTGAAAAAACCATAATTCTAGTTATAAATCAAAAAAATACGGTATTCTAACCATTCATTTATTAATTTTTCGATTCACGTGGTAATGGTTTACCAGAAAATATGGTTTTTAAAAAAGAATTATTGTTCTTATTTCCACACATTTAGTAAAAAATACAAAACTGAAAATTAAATTTAACCGAATAAATGGTTTTTATGCTCTGCTCTAAGAAATCATGATGAAATTATCCACGTTTCCTATCACGTGTTCCAAATTTTATCACACATTATAAAACACTAGTTTATTTTCTAATTTAACCAAAATCATTTCCAAAGCGCCATTAAGCCAGAAACATGGTAAATTCGACCATATTGTGGTAGTTTTAACCATATTATTTTTGCAGTGCAAAAAACTTATTGCGTAATTCTAAATAATTTTTAAAATAAATACTTTAATTATTATATTTCTGTGACAAAAAAAAAATTCCCTCCTCTTTTAGAAAATCATTCAATTGTCTAGTAAAAAAACACAAACCTTTTTTCATTGACATTATTTTGTTTTTCAGATAATTTTTGAAGCAGTTACTACTCAAGCATTAATTTGGTGAGTACAAGTCATTTTTTATGAAATTTTAATTGTTTGAATAAATATTGTATAATGTTACCGTTTAGAAATTTCTGTGCTAGCATGGATTTGCTCGCAATATATGCTGTGCCAGCAATGCCTAACCCAACCTGGTAGTCTTAGGGGAAAACTTGTTGGCTGAGTTTCCAAATCTCTTTCTATGCATTCTAAATTTCAAATTTTAAAATTTTCGAAATATGATAAAACTTAAAAAGAATATATGATACATATTAAAATCACATGTGTGAAATTTTTCAAATTTATAAATATGTGAAATTGGGAAGCATAAATACATAGATTATAATTATATAATAAATATTTTCAAATTTAAAAAGACATGTATATTTAGACTGATTTTTTTTAATCTTAAAATGTATCCACCTTGAATGATTTCTTAAAACTAAGCTAACTTTTGGTGGCTCAAGACTATATGGCTAAATAACCTATCCCTGTCATCGTCTCAAATTAAACAAGGGACATAATTCACTAACTCTTTCCTGAGTATAATGCGAATGGCAAACAAGCTAAATTGCATAAATAAAAGTGTAAAGGAAAACTGAATGCCCCATTATATAAAAAAAAATTGAAAACGTAGCACAAGGATATTGCTGTGTCCAACACATTCTATTAAAATAACAAGATAATTCGATAAATATTGAAAAAATTATTAGGTCTATCAGTATGGAGAAACTTAACGTATGTAAAACGGTATTTAAAATAAGAACAACCTATTTTATTCATATTGATGTCAATAAAAAATCACAGTATAATTTCTCAATTTAAGTATAACTTAATTTTTATAATAACTTAATTTTTTGGACTATATTATCAAATGTGCATACTACCGAAGTGCGAAATGTTGTAAATAACACCTCTGGATTTTTTAAAAAAAATCAATGAAAGAAAAGTGAAAAGAAATATAATGGTTCGTTGAGCTCAATTTAAGAAATCAGTTAAGTTGTTCTCAATAAATTTCAAAATTAGTAAAAAAGTTTGATTAGAGATGTCGCTGTCAACTGTAAAACCTGATAACGTTATTTCTAGCTACATGTCATTTTGAATAGCTGTTAGGCATCTGTTAATTGTGTCCATTGAGTGCAATATGTTATCATTGCAAATGGTGAGAATTTTAAGACTGATGTCCTATAGTTTTTGCTGTTATCAGCGCCATCTGTAGAAAATATTTGTAATTAACTTTTAATTTAAATTTTCTGGTTTGTCATGAAAAGTGCAATAAACGAAACATTTCTATCAAATTTATTTTTAACAGAATTTTTTTAAAACATTGGTAATTTTTTGGGTTATATTTCCTCAAAAACAGGAAACTATGTTCTTTTAAACTTACGCAATGGGATTATAATTATGAGTTCTTTGTATTAATCTTCCTATAATGATATTTTTATGCCAAAGAATAGTGGTTAACTGAAATTCTTAAAATGTTATGTTTCTTATCATACACAAATTGGAAAAATTTATTATTTGAAAAAAGAAAAAAACTTTTTGAAAAATACTCACAAAAACAGAACTTTTTAAAAAGTTTCTAGAGCTCTCTAAAACAGTTACACGTAGCACTTTTCAGAAAAATAGGTTAAGCCTTTTCAAAATTCTTTTCAGTAAGTGTTTTAAGCAAAAAGAACTTTGTTTACATAGAGTATGTAGATGAAGTCTTCAAAAAATGTAAACAGAATCAATATGGAACTGAACCTTTCTTTAAAGAATTCATAGAAATTTTAATAAGTTTTTGTCAAAGTTGTTTGTAAAAATGTTGAAGTAAAATTCTATTTTAGAAAGTCTCAAAATCCCTTTACATTCAAAACTTAATATTTTACATAAAAAATATTTAAATTTGCCTGGAGCTTTTTGCTCTGACGTTGCAAAATGAATTAATTTTTTTACTTTGTTTTGTTTGAATGTAGATAGCTACTTAAATTTTCAAGTTTTTTTTATAGTAAACTAATTTTTCTTTAAGCAGTATTTCTGAATCTGTTATAAAACTCTCTAAATACGATGACAAGTATTAAAAGGCGCAACTCCTTTTTGAATGCATGAAAAGTCAAAAAACATATCGAGCACTTAACTTTTTCAATTCTGTCGTAATACCCCTTTCTTCCAAATTCAAATCCCCTTAGATTGTTAAAATACTCTTAGTTGAAATTTAAAATTAATAATTTCTTTTAACTTTTGAGAAAAAAATATATATGTTCCTCAATAAATAGATCCTTCATGGAGAATTATCCCCTTTTATTATTTTTAACTATGCATAAAGCCATTTTTAGTTCTTTTAATCTTTAAAATTAAATTTTACGATAAAAGTGTTTGGGGAAAAAAAGAAAACTAGAAAAGTCATTAAAAATACTTATAATTTTAATATTTATAAAATAATTACCTTTATAAAAAGTTATTACTTGAATTCTTCTTCAATCCAATATTGTTGGTATAAAAACTCGATTTTCTATAGTAGACCAATATACGTAGATAATGTATAAAGAAGAGGAAATAAAATAAAATGTAGTCATAATAATTCTAATAATAAATATTTTAAAACAAAATATCATTGAAAGTACAAATTGAACATTTTTTAATTAGAATTGTATTTGCTGTTTCTTTTTCTAAAAAAATTTGAAAAAAAGTAAACAGAAATTACATTTAATGATATTTTTTAAAAATTTACCTTGATTATTAAAGTCCCTTTTATGAATTGGAAAATATATTCATATTATATTTGTTTTCATATTTGCTTCCAACCTTAAATCCTTTTTATTACTTCAACACATTCGGCATGGACAAATTTTTTTCAGCTGAGACATACAGTTTTTTTTAAAGTCTAAAACATTGTTTATTATTCTTTCATAAGTGATTTGGTATTTTCTTCCTGTAAATGCCTTTGCCTTCAGAATATCTTTAAATGTGTCCAAAAATACAGAAATTAACTTCATCCACCACCCATTCTGCACTCTACTCTAACTTCTACCTGCCACTCAACATCCATCCTCCATTCTGCACTCTATTCTAACTTCTATCTACTATTCTATATAACATACCAGCATCGATCTTCAATACTAAAAACTTACATCCGTTCTAATTCTTTTCTAGTGGATGGTCTAGTAGATAGATAGTTGATCTAGTATAATATATCCCGTAGATATCTAGTCCAAACATTGTCTACCATTCTAGATTCTATACTTCATTAAAGTCTTGCGTGAATGTCTTGTTTAAGTAAATAAGTTTCGTCGGCTAAGTTGAACGGCTTGTTTATTTAAATCTCCGTATTGTTCTTTGAATTATTGCGTATTATACTTCAAGATAAATTAGAAAACATCCCATAGGGCTCAAATAGTGTAATTAATTGAGACAAACAATTGTTTCGGTAAGGTACAGTAATTTTTAGATATTATCTTTATTATGAGATCAGTATACGAAGATTCCGAATATTATACATTAACAAAATTACACTGAAGTGATCTTTTATCTTGATTGTTTGATCAATTATGCTATTCATTTTTAATGGCATTTTTATTATTGTTTTACTCCATTCTCCCTGGATTTTTTCCTTCAATTCTTACTCCTTTATTTTTCACATTTTTTGCTAATCTCGATTGAGGTTTAGCGATGTTCATGTTTAAAAAAAAAGAGTCTGAACTCCAGAATACAAATATGTTTAAAGAATATTAAAGGAAGTTTTACATAAGTCTTTTTTACAAACAAAAGTTTTTATTATTGTTTTTAGTGGAGAATTTGAATTTTTTTCTCACCCAATTTTAAATTTAAACTTTTTCCAGACGTAGATGTAGAATTTTTACAGTTCTTATACATCGAAAATTATGAATAATTTAAAACTAAAATTTCGCATATACAAAATAAATTTGCTAATTCTAATTCAAAATTATTTTCTACGTGTTTCACAAATTTTAAAATCTCAAAATCAAATTTTTATCACGTTCACTTCTGATCACAAGAGCTAAAACAACATACGACACTGGCAGGAGATCAACATCGTGTGTGTGCGAGTATCTTGAATGTCATGCCCAAATTTCCTAATTTCTTTCTAAAAATTTTGTATTAAATAAATATATAAAGTAAATAACAATTGCATATAATTAAATAATATTGTATGAAATAGATTGTTGTAGTACTCGAATTTTAACATAGCAATTTTAATTTATTTTATAACCGTCGTTCAACAGCCGACCCAATTTTTTTGGGGGCTTACGACTATTAACGTTCAATTCCGTAGCCTTGTAATTTTGAACCCAATCCAGAAGATGAGGGAACTCTAATATTGGGAGAAATTTGCCTTCGTGGAGATCTGTTTAATGGAACTAACCCGCATTTTCGTTACATGTCGAGGAAAACCATGAAAACCTTCCATGGTTAGCCTATCGGCAAAGGTACTCAAATCCATGATCCGTGTACCACTGAGGATATTCTGCGTCAGCACTGCGGTCGGCGTGAGCCTGATGTGGAATTCGTTTCAACCAACCATCCCTGGGATTCGAATCTGGTTCACCTTATTGGAAGGCGAACACTGTGTCCTTGAGATACAACGGCTCTAACAGAGTAATTGTAGATTTCTAATTCTATATGTTTCAGAAATTCCCCACACTTCAAAAGCGTATAGAGAAATTCAATGCATCATTTCTTTACCAATGCAAATAGCATTTACATTTATTATTTCATTAAAACCGACATATTATTTCATTAAATGCAAATATTATGCTCAAACTATTAGGGATTCGATTGACCCTAAATGTATTCTTTCATTGCAGTTATTTCTCATTTTAAATCAAAATAAAAATACTTCAGCTTGCACAGAGTTTTTGTCCATTTTATGGAGTTAAAGTAAATTTTCCGCTTCAGAATTTCAGCAAGTTCTTTTATTTCTGTTTCTATCTGCAAGGAAGCTCTAAAAAGGAAGTTTTTTGAGTCTAGACAGTTCTGCTCTTGCAACCTGGAAAATTTAATGGAGCAGCGAAAACCTGATCTCAGGCAGGAATACCTTGTTTCGAAATAGTCAATGCATCTTCGACTGCCTTACGTGCCGTCACGAGTGTCACATTTGGCTAGTCGTGTTTGTATTTTATCAAATTCAAAAAGAATTACGTGATATCGGAATATAAACCTTTAGAAACTTATATTGTAGAATGACCCATAAAAAAAAACAAATGCTTTCTTTGAAAATGTCTTTTGAAACATTTTTAAACGTTGTAACTCATAGCCTATGGCAATAGATGAAAGAATAGAATAGGCAATAAAAATAAGTTTAAGTCATAGATCAATTCATAGTCAATTATGACTAATAAGAATTTTCAATATAAGATGCAAACATGTTGGGAATATCAAGGTTACTTGAAGTTTTTATCAGAAATGTTGAATAAAGATAATTTCTTTTTCAACACTCAAGCATTCCCTGAAAGCATGTAACCTTACGCCAACCTTGTGTCGGAATTCCCTTTTTATAATCACGAAAATGTTTGTACTAAAAACCTTTTTTCAATAGAGCAAAAATATTGCAGTTGCAAACCTTTCATCCTAAAAAGATTAAAAATTATCTTTTAAAGCTTTTTAAAAGTATTGTCCCTTAGGTGAAATGGTTACTTGAGTCCATTATGACGTTTGAGCTGACGTCATACTAGCCTTAGGACCAAATTGCATTGTCCATTAAAATTTCAAAACAAGGTGAAATTTAACTGAGCATACAAGATTTTGCGGGGAAAATTACCTAGATTTAAGATTATTTTCACCTTGAAACTAGCTTTATTAAAGGATTTTTCACACTAAGTCAACCTCGATTTAAGATTTTTATATAGAAGGTTGATTCCCAAGGTTTTGGACAAGGGTAATGCGCGTAGAATAGAACAGATTGTCACAGATTTCGTTTTAAGGTTACAAGGTTTACACGTAAACCGCACAACAAACCTTTTCACATTAAAAGCTTTTTACTGAGTGAAAATAAACCTTATTTTGCTATCTGTGATTTACTCCAGACTTTATAACTACACTAAAACTATACACTTTGAGATAACTTGGCTTAAAGTTGAACCATATTAACTGTATCTTGAACCCTACATGGCACAAATTCTCTGCAACTATTTTTCAAATGTTAACTCTAACCATGTTTTAAATCAAATGAACCACAGTGTCGTTTAAATAAGTTTTAGATGCACGATGATATGCTTGATCTTAAAACCATACTAAAGATTGCAGAAATTTTTAACTATTTTACTGCTCGTTACATTCCAAAATTTCTAATTATTCCAACAATTGCAGGTAAATTTTTCTTTACCACAACAACAACATGGGTGGAAGGATCTGGAGAAAATTTCTTTCCCCTTCAGACCAATATTTAAATTGAGGAAGTGGCCTCACGAATAACTGATGCTGCTGTCTACCCGTGGGATTCTGAGTTAAGATGTACCTTCTGTGATCCATGCGGTGCTCTCTTGTCAAACGAAAGACGCACCATTTCGTCTTAATTCGTAAAAGACCAATAGCTGGTGAGATTGGCTAATGAATGTGTTATTAAAAACAACACAGCATCAATACACCCTTGAAATTAGGATGAGTCCTCCCAAACGTCACATTCTGCTATTCGTATAGCTATAATGCATTATATCAAATTCGAGGAAACTTACATAAATAAAACTTACATGAGCTTACTTACATGAAGAGAACCTTTATAAAGTTAAATTGCTAAATTACCCATAAAAAATTATATTGAAACTTTTTGAAACGTTATAATTTATAACCAATGGCAATTGGTCGAGGACGAATTCAATTCCATGATGCAGATCTTTCACATAACATACGTGCGTAAATGCACGAGGTGCTACGTTTAAGTATTAAATCTCTCTATAATCATTGAATACGCGCTTGCAAGTTTAATTTATAACTCACTTGACAGAGTATAAATCAATATTAATGTTTCGGTAAATTAATTTCAATAACTTTGGGATTTTTAATTCAATTTTATTAAAATTTTCAATTTTCAATTTTCTTTTCTTTTTATTTAAACAATCTTAACTTTGAGGAAGTCTTTATTGAATTTTTATAGTTTTTTTAAAAGTGCTGAAAATAATTTTTTCTTCATTGTTTGTACAAAAAGATTTATTTATTTTTCATCTTTTAAAAATTTGCTGTTTTTATTTGAAAAAAAAAAAAACTCTTGTTCTCTTACGCAACAGTTTTTATTAAAAATTTTTATTATTATTCTTATAATGTACCCTTCCTTAATATTATTCAGTTCGTATAAATTCAGTCCGTATTCGTGTAAAATTTGCTTTATTTTAAAAAAAACAATTATAAGTTTAAGACTAACAAAAGATCAAAGTTATCGTTCCTAACAATGTTTTTCTTTCCCAGTTTTTATGCGCCATTTTCTTAAAGTTCATTTTTTCTCAAACAAAACTCCCAATAATTTTTCGAAGATAAATTTATCGACTCCTTTGGTATTTTTACCGTAACAATCCTGAAAAAAAATGTTTATCTTACTTCATAACTGTTCCGTTTTATTACAGTTCTTTTACAGTTTTTTAGTTTTGTCTAAGCATTCGATATTCCCAACTTGGTAGATGAAGAACTTTATGGGTAACCATCTAAAAGGTTCATTTGCCAACGGCAATATTCTAGATTCCACGAAATGCATTACTTCGAGAATTTCTTCTAAGAACAGTTTCGTTCCAAGATAATCGAAAAAATGGCTTTAAAGAAATCTAGAAAGTATTTGGCTTTTTTTTTTTAAGCAAAAATATCTCTTCCAAAATATTAAATATTTTAAGGGAATGTTTGAAGTAAAAAGCAGTTTTCATTTTGTCTTTTCTTGAACAAAGAAAGAAAGATATTTTTATACATTATAAAGCTCCATTTAATCAATATCATATAATATTTTATAAGTTTTATAAAGTAAATTTATACGTTAAAAATAATTTGTTTGAATTGAAATTTGTTATACTTTTTAAATGAATTTTGGAAATTTTTTGTTAAAATAAATTAATTTTTAATCTTTGGTGTTTTATTGGTGCTTTCTGAGGAAAGATATTTTTTTTAATAGCGGGCACTTGGAACTATTGTCCATTGGCCACAGAAAGTGCCAGAACTACTAACTCTCTTTTCGTTACCCAGTGGGCACCTGAGACGAAGCCACGGCGGTGGAGCAACGTCGCCCACGTCGCGCTACCACAACCCGTTTACAGGGCAGGTGTAATTCACACACAAAGGAGAAAGGACATAGAACACAGATAGAGAGAACACCCATGCTTTGTCCGGGATTCGAACCCAGAAGCTTTCTGATGCAAGGACAGTTCCCTGCCCCCTACACAGGCCGGTCGGCTTGAGGAAAGATATTTGGAAGTCATATGTGCATTATTCTATGCAAGATATATGAAAGTAG
Source organism: Parasteatoda lunata (assembly GCA_949128135.1). Classification (NCBI taxonomy): domain Eukaryota; kingdom Metazoa; phylum Arthropoda; class Arachnida; order Araneae; family Theridiidae; genus Parasteatoda; species Parasteatoda lunata. Next base: position 18,305,236 of record OX421973.1, read on the forward strand.
AATTTTAACTGATATTATATTTATATTATAAAAGTTAACATTAACTATATTTATAATACTTAACTATTATTTATCATATTTATAACCCTTATTATTCTTTAGCACTTAAATCAGCTTCGAAAGGAAAACAAAATATCGTATTTTAATTTTTTTTTTCTTTTGGATTGGAGTTATTAAAATAAGAACAAATTTAGATTTTTTTACTTTCTTTCCATGTAGTTTCCTAACTATTTCTTTCATTTTATTTCATTTTCTCTAAATATGCAGATTTCATTTGATGTTGGAATAAGAATTTATTTTTTCCAATGGAGAAACAAAACTAAATAAATTACAAGGCGCTATCGGTAAAGACTTCGCTCACTTTACTGGTAGAGGCTGGAGGTCAGGAGTTCGAGCCTAGAAATAAACTAAGCAACCGGTGAGTATACGCGGCAAGGTGTGCACGCTAAATCAGTTGTAGCTAAAAATCTTCTCGTTGGTTGTGATGTAGGTGTTTGAAGAAAGGGGTATCAGCTCAGGCGCTTTCCAAGTCGTCCAACTGAGGCTAAAATTATGTAAGTAATCCTACCATGAGTGCAAAAATATTGAGCCCTAAATAAAGAGAGGTCAGTGCTTGGTCACGCTTGGGTGGTGTGTTCTTTCATAACTATCTAGGCAAGTGAGATAGTGAGTCATAACTGGAGTAACTTCTTTACCAGATGTTTTGAGATTTTAAAGGCTACTACAGTAGATTTCTAGAAAATAATAACTTTGTGGAGGTAAATTGAGCAAAAATGATTTTGATAACAGTTTAAAATAATTATTTGTGCAAATTATATTTATGCCAGGCATCTGTAGAGTTCTCATATTCTAGTTTTAAAATTTTAGTACATAATTGTTAGCAGAAATAATGATAAAAAAATGCTACAGAACTCCCGTTGTTGGAAAAACGTTGTTGGCTATTGTAGAATTTTATATGTCGTTTTTTGGAGAAGGAATTTTGAAAACAGCGTGAGATATGTTGGACTCCAAGTTATCCAAAGAAAACTTTTTACAGATTAACTAAAATCCTCCATTGATTTTTAAAAAGTTCACTTAAAAACAAGATGAATTTAAAGATAGATAGTACGTTTTTACATTATGTAATGACATTTTATAACACGATCATTTTATCTAACAAATTAATTATAGAATGTAAATACAGTCAAACCTCGCTATAGTGATCACAAGGATATAGTGAACGAAATGTTCGGTCCCGTGCCTTGCTATACACGTATAATGTTATTTTTTGTGGGTATAGTGAACCGAAAAAGTGAGGAAGTTGGATATAATGAACTTTTTTCTGTCTTCGACTGATTTTTTTCTATTTTTTCTATTGCAATAATTTTGAAATTTCTACTTCAAAGTAAATACATGTACCGATGTTTGAAACCATCCATAGAGGGGAATATAGCTATACAAATTTTTTCTTGTTTGATTCTTTTATCTCACCTTCCTATCCCTAAACAACCCAAGCAGATGTTTCCAACCTAGGCAGATGATGCACCTTTAAGGTGTCAGTAAGATCTATATGCATTTTCTGTCAGAGGAAATGAGTAATTATTCATAATTGGTCAAAGGGTTAAACACTAATATGTGTTGAAAAGGCTCTCACTTCAACTCTTTTTTACTCTCAGTTTAGTTAAAAAGAAGCCTGTAAACAAGTGTCTCAAATTTAACTATGGCGACCAGTAAACGTAAAACGTTATCCATTGATGATAAAATTGACATAATCAGAAAAATTTAAAATGTATGCAATCAAGTTGATATTTGCAGGGAATATAAAATATCCAAATCTGGAGTCTGTAACATATGGAAAAATAGGCAATTAATAATTTCTGCTCATGAAAAAAAAAATTTGATGGCAGAAAAAAGTTGAGAAAAGCAGATCACAAGGATGTTGAAGAAGCATTACTAAAGTGGTTCACCATTCGAAGAGGCCGAAATCTTCCAGTATTTGGACAAATGTCGATGAATTAGCTAGACGATTTTATGAGACTACTTTCATGTGCTCGAATGGCAGGCTAGATACCGGAATAACCGAAATTCAGGAAGAATTATCTGAGAGTCGGGAAGTGTTTCCATATCTGATGTTGAGGATTGCTCATCAGCTAAAAAATACTAATTTTTTTTTGCACGCAAGACGAAGAGTTATGAAAAATAACATATTTTTTGCTACTACATAATATTTTTCAGTCATTTATTTGAATAATATGTAATAAAAGGGAGGAGTTTGGGAACCATTAATTAAATTGCCTGCGTAACGGCTATAGTGAACTTCCGGTTATAGTGACCAAAATTTCGGTCCCTTGAAGGTTCACTATAGCGGGATTTGACTGTATATAAGAATTATTGCTTGAATATTTTATCAAAAAATATTATTTCACATTATCTTTATTATTTCTGCTGTTTAATTAGATTAAAGTTTCTGAACAAAATGCTTATAAAATGTATGAAATTTGGATTTTTATGGCTTTTTTGTTTCAACCATTTAACAGCATGTTCTAATTTTATGTTACCATAAACAACTTTATTAATGACATGACTAAAGTGTTCTTTACAAAACCCCAAAACAGTCACCCAAATCTTACTTTTTAAACTTTACTCTATTTTAAGTTACAATTTTTCTTTCAAAAGCTGCTGCAGATGTCAAAAGTGTTAAAGCAATAGCAATTATACATTTTCGTTATGATAGCAATTAGCAAAGAAGTCGTCATTGTCTACATTCATCGATTGATTTTCTAAGAAATTATCTTTATGCAATAGCAGAAAAATAAACTTATTTTTAATAAAAGTATTAAGGGGGAAATTATATGACTGAGGAGTAAAACTCAGAAGTATTTGAAGAATATCGTAATGAGGAGTAAAATAACTCAAATCCAATGCGTGAAATACGAGTCTAAATGCGTATTGATGAACTCTGGATGGATTCATCCACTTTTTCAAGAAAACATAATGACTTTTCTAAGTCTTTGGTTCTTAGCTTAGAAGCTTACATGCTCCCAAATACGAATCTCAAATCGGACAGTGGTAAACTTCGCTCAGTAATTGTTTCAATTCTAACCTCCGCCACTCCTAACAGTATTCGAAATGAGCTTCTAGTAAGCGTGTGATAAGCATATTTTCTCTTTTCATCAACGTGTGAGAGATCAATTTGAAATAATAAAGCACTGTCTTGGTTATGTGCTTTTATCTGGCTAATAATAATACATTGAAACATAATATGCCAATTTATGCCGAGATTAAATTTGAGACATAGGAATCATGATTAGATTTAAAACTAGAGCATAAGATATTTACTGAAAGTATTGCCATTATGTTTTATGTATAACACTTATCCTTACGAAATCAGAGTGGCTATACCGAACAAATGTATATGGGGCAGTGGCCCTTAACCTTAAAAAGACATCAATGTAGGGTATACCGGGAGGTTGCACTAGGTTATACATAAAATTTAACCAATGGGGCTTCAAATTAATCATGTATTTCAGAGTATTTTTTTACCTTAAAGAGAACAAAAGCTATTACATAATATTTAAACATAGTTTTACAGTTTAAAATAACGGAAGTAAAAAAATTACAATAAATAAAAAATTACTACTAATTGAAAATTTCATAACTGACGAAAAAATGGGGAATACTAATTGACGCATCTACTCCACTACACCCTTGCTTTTGGTGAACATTCTTGGCGAGACCGCGATCTTATCAGAAAAGGCTTTATCCCGTGATTGAAAGAAGAGACATGCGTGCAAAGGTTGTTTGAGTGCAGTTCATCAACCTTGCTCAAGGGGGATAAGATAGTAGAAGCGCAGTTCGCAAAGGTATCGAAAACTATAAGCGCAATCCGCTATCTCCGCTTCCTTTAAGATTTTTGCCTGGAAATGCTTCAATTTCTTATTTCAAGATATTTAGGACCCATGCACAAAATTCAATATTTAAAAATTCAAAGGTCGTTCTCCGATTTGAATACATCGCTCCATTTCCATCATCTGTCCCTACCCGGAACTGATTGGTCATGAGAAATCTTAGTATTATCCTCGTTAAAGTTGGAAACACATATAGTTTATCTACGGCAAGAACTCCCCCCAACACAAAGTCTAAGGCCGTCTGCTGCTATGGAAACAAGAATAGCGCATTTCAGGGAGGGTAGCTTCTCTTCATTCTAGGGCAAACGCAATAGACCGAAAACACCAACAATTGGTAAAGCTTACACCATGATCAGATGCTATTCACAAATTTTTTTCGCTAATTTTGGCGTAGCTCAGGTTATCGATCGATATTTTTTTTATTACAATCAAGCAGAGAAGAAGAAACTCCGATTTTGCCTAGCATGATGTTGGTCATTTTACTGAAACAAGTAATTAAACTGTTATATAACGACAGACATGTTTTGAGTTCTATGTAACTATAAATAAAAATCTAATACTAATGCCGCAGTTATCCACAGTTTCCAGTACATTTCTATTAGTCGCAAAATCACATTGCTCCACGTTAATTTCCATATTGTTTTGTTTGTCCTCAACACATAATTAAGTTATAGTTTGAATAAGATTTTGTTATTTAGAGTATTGCTTTACAAGAAAAATATATTTCTATCTCAAATTTAAGGATGTAATATTTATTTTTCTTACTTTACTCTGCTATTATTACGCTTTTCTATTTTTGTTTTCTAAATTAAGAGTTTAAAACTAAAGGAGTTGTTTCTTTATTATAACGGAATTCTACATTACATATTAAGGTAAACTTATTTGAATCGGCGTCTAAACCTATTTATCATTTTGCAATTATTATTTTTTGGAGTAATTAACATTAATATGTTTATAAATAGTTGTAAAAGAGAGTGTTTAAATGATTTAGAACTTAACGATAAACTTCATGAGCAAGTTTTGTTCAATATACCAGCCTGTTTGGTACGCGAAAATATTAAATTTCTGAAAGAACGTACCAAATTATAGCATTATATCTTTAATTTTGCATGTTATTTTTTTAAAAAATGATGACTAAGCAATATTATTTATGTTCACTAATAGATCTTAATATAATAACTAGGACAATAGAATCATAAAGGAATTAGAATCATTACCATATATTCTATATTATTTACCAATCAATCAATCAAATTAATCAATCATGAAATTTTAAAGAATTGATTGCTGAACGTGAGAACATGTGTAAGAAAAAAAAATTCTTTATAATACAAATATTTTAAGGAAATAATTTAAGCTTGCGTAGCCCCTTAGTAATAAAGATATTTATGTCAATTGCCATATTAAATATTTTTATAATATTTAATTTCGATCAGCTTCGATTTTAATAAGTCTTGCTAAGAGCCGTGATGGCTAAGGGGACAGAGCGCTCGCCTTCTAATGAGGTAAACCAGGATCGAATCCCAGCGATGGCTGGTCGATCAGAATTCCGCATCCGGTTCGCGACGACCACAGTGCTAACTTGAATTATCCTCAGTGGTAGACAGATCATAGGTTAGAATCCCTTGCTGTCAGGCTAACCGTGGGAGGTTCTTGTGGTCTTTCTCTCCGTGTAACGCAAATGTGGGTTAGTTCCATCAAAACGTCTTCCACGAAAGAAGATTTCTCCCAATACCTGATCCAGGAGTTCCCTTTTGTTCTGCATTGGGTTCAAAATTACAAGGCTACGGAGTTGAACAATAGTAGTCGTAAACCGAATATTGGATTGGCTGTTCAACGGCGGTTATAAAATAAAATAAGTCTTGTTTAAATCATATAAATATTTTCTCTGTGCTGTGTGTATATTTGATTAATAAACTAATTTTATTTTAAGAAATATTACATATATGCATCCTAAATTGCTGATTTTTCTTAATGTTGTATCGTAAAAATAACTTTAGTGACTCTTATGTTTATCTTATCTTACAGTAATTATAAAATTTAATGTTACTGAATAAAAAACAGGTAGGGGGTTACTTTACGCCAACTAAAATAAAAAGAACAGTGTGTAACAAAAAACAATGTAATAAAAAATATAATAAACTAGTTGTTTTACAAAAATAATTTTATTTAATAACTTAAAATTAATTCAAGAATTTCATATTGTTATTTAAAAAGTCTAAAGTTATATCAGTTTTGAAATTCATAGTTGACGAAGTCGTTATGCTTCAGATATTGTTAAAATGTACCTAATTCACAGAGATTATTTACAAAAATGAACATAAATTATTAGAGAATAAAATTTGCAGAAAATTTTATTTTTGACAAGTTTTCTGAAAATACAATTGCATTATTACATACAAGACAAAAAACATCCATTAGAGTTTATTTAAAAGAGAAAATTACTTTTAATAAAAATCAAACGTATGCAAATTATCTTCAGTAGCTGTTAATAACGTTAAGAAATATATATATTTTAATAATATAAGCCATTGTATTTGAGATATTATTTGGTGAATTATTAATTTTACATCGCCTCTATTCAAAAGTATAAACAACTCTTAATTATTTAAGGAATTCAGGAGACGGTTTTTAACGTAAAGTAGCGTTTAATTCCAAGAGATCCTAAATTTTCAAACGCCTGATATTTAATTAATGTAAGATAAGAAATATTAATGTAAGAAAAAAAATTTAAAATATTAATATAAGATAAAAAATAATTGTCTTAGAGTATTCTCTAAAGATTTTTGTTAAATAATTAGTAGTTATATCATAGAAAAATAAGTTTTCTTAATTAAGAGCTATAAAATACTAAATTAAAACTTTCGCAGTTTTTGAATATCTAATTTGAGCTTTGCAGCCTAATACCGCATACTAATAAAATGGTTATAAAATTTTCCTTTGAAATTCTTCCTTGGTATTAGACTTTTATTAATGAATAAATAGAATTGCACTAGAAACTTAATTAATATATTAAGAAATAATTATATTAACGAGAATTATTTTTATTTAATTGTGACTGAGTTAATAGAGTTTCACTGCAAGCTTAATATATAAAGCAATAATATAGTAGAGTTTTATATCTTAACTAAGACTGAAAAAACAAATATAAGTATTTATTAAATAATGCATATTTCTTTTCGCATTAGTAACTGTAAATTGAAATTATGTTTTATCTTCTATGAGCTAAAATTGAAATGTTAGCATATGAAATTAGCGATAACTTTTGTGTTTAATTTATACACTTTAAAATTCTATTTTTTGAGCACAATGTATAGAAATAAGAGACCTAGTATTAAAAAATTCCCTATTTTTTTCATTTTCATTAAAGAATTAAAATAAAATTAAATAAATATAAATAAAATAAATATAAATAAAATAAATAAAAATTAAATAAATAAAAACTGAATAAATAAAAAAATAATAACTAAATAATATTTATAAAAAATTTAGCTTTCGATTCATATTGCACCTTTGTATATTCAAATTCATATTTTTATCATTTCTGTTGGCAAGCAGTAAAGCCAAAAAAAGCACCAAAGTTATGTTTTTCGGCTTTAGATTTCACAAAAATAAACTTTTTTGACTTATATTGTAAGGCAATACGGGTATTTGCTTAGTATTTGAATACGATAAATCAAACAGCGAAAATTTCATTTAAATTAACAAATTAATTCTTTTATTTTATATAAGGAAACATTTTAAAAAAATCAACATTTTGTAAAATGAAAAACATTTAGCCAAAATTTATTAAAATATAACTATTTCACTTTAAGTTGCAATCCATATTGTCAACAATAACAGCTATAAAATCTATGACACATAAAGTTAAAAATATTTGAAGGAGAGCTTGTTCAACTAATTCACAAGTTAAGTGAACATTTCTTCGATATTCCTAGCATTTCATGAGAACGATGCCCTGTTTCGGCTCATTACTTCAATGTCTAATACTATTGAGTAATACGTTCATATGGAAGCACAGTGCCTTTAAGGATTAGAACATATCCAAATCAGGGGACTTTTCTAAACAGATGTTTCATTGCTCGAATCTGATAATTGTCACTCCCACCTCATCACTTCTTCAGATACTTCAATACTCTTCTTTCTGATAAATCAAGGTGAGATCAACCTCGACCACGTTATGGTTTCTTATGGATGAATGGTCAAATTACCAGCGTCATTGCAAGATCTTATTATCATCAAGAACAGAGGAAGTGTATATAACAAATACGGTTACATAGAATTATTCTAAAGTATATATATATATATATATATATATATATATATATATATATATATATATATATATATATATATATATATATATATATATATATATATATATATATATATATATATATATATATATATATATATATATATATATATATATATATATATATATATATATATATATATGTATATATATATATATATAAAAACCCTCAAGAGAGGAATATTATCATGGTATCAACATCATGGTATTATCATGGACTCAAGCCTCCAGTAAGCGGAGTAAAATTTTAGTAGCCTATGGTGCCGTATTTGAATACTGCCAGTGCATTTTACTGCAGGATTGTGTGATTGTGTGTACAATGGAATTGTTTTGTTAAATGAAAAAAGGAATGTAGCTTAATTAGTTAATATAGCGTTCCCGTTGAACGTGAGAAATAAGCATTACTAGAATTTCTGTATGATGAACAGAGCTGTTGCTACCATCTAAGCGTGCAGGAGTGAGTTTCCTGTTCCATTAGTTCCCTGTCAAGAATTGAGGTGAAGAAAACAGTGAACAGAGGGGTAAAACCCTTGAGCAGCCGGTCGTGAGATTGACAGGTTGACCCTCTGAGCTAATGTATATATCCAGCTTCAAGGAGTTAACACGTTGAATGCCACACTAATTTTACATGGCTTGCCCGTCTGGCCAAAATGATTTTCTCAGTATGTATTGCATTAATTTCTTCAAACCATTTTAGTAACAATAATAATATACTAAAAAAAATTAAAAGCATTAAAAATGCACCCGAATTATGTGTTTCTAATTACTTTGGCTTCGCTGGTCACCGATGATCCCCGTGGCTCTACGCACAAACTCAGTGCTGGTCATCGGTGACCACCATGGCATTCAACGTGTTAAGCAGCTTCTTACGTCATTCACCACACATAATACTTATAATTTCAATGCATCGGAATCGTGTCTTTATATATAGTCCATAGGGTAAAGATGGTTGAAACTGGTCAGTGGGATAAAAACGGGTGTTCCTGGATCTTGGCAAGCTTTATTCTGTTTTCTAGCGGACAAACCCTGAGTTAAACTTTACTAGTCAAGAAGAAAGGCCTACCATATTGCTGAGTTGTTGTTCATTAATTCACGACTGATAATTTGCTTATAATACCCGCTATCTTATGTTCTCTTTTTTTTAAGCTATCGTTATTTTATAGTTATTGCATTATTTAAATTCAGCTTATAATACGTTTGCTTAAGATTCATACTTTAACAAACAATAAATATTTAGTCCAAAGCACTGTTCGGTTGCGTTTTGATAACCTCTGTTTCCGAGGTACGACCGGGTATTACCCAGTTTTGAACCCATCCACTTGATGTGAGTCTATGCTGGACCCGTGAAAGGTTCAGCGCAATGACTGAACAAACGTTTTACGGGCCACAGGACAAAGTTTATTGCGGGTGCCATCCTCAAAGCAAATAGCCGTATTTTCATATTTTGTAGAATGTCAGAATACCATTGATACGAAATTGTAGTTATTATATAGCTGTAAAGAAATTTTCTGCCATTTTCATTTGAAACACTATATTTTTTGTAAAGAATTTCGGTTGGACCATCAGTCGTCCCGGGCCCCGGGACAATTGTCCCTCTCTTTCCATTCCTCTCCCTTGAGTACGACCTTTACAACATCCCACGTAAATAGCATGCATAATATTCTTTAATTGTCATATAAAATAGAAATGTCTTCGACCTTCTCGCTGAAATTTTAGCATTTCTAAATTTTCTATGTATACAAGGTTTTACGCCACTAGTTGGGTAAAACCGGTTGGTGTGACCTTTTAAAGAATATCATTTATTAAAAAATAGTAGATCATTTTTCGAGATAAATATATCACACAGACAAATAATGAATATCTTTATTATATCAAACAGATTCTAGATCTAATAGTTTAGTTCCAACAGGCCTTAGAACCTCAGGTATCTGGTATTACCCCATTATCCCCTACATAAAACAGAATAGAAAAATTTTTATGTGACACAATTTTCAAAGTTTTGTATTCTAAGCGGTATTCGAGTCATTTAAATAGTTAGTAGATTTATTTAGCAAATCAAATTAGTAAATTTAAAATATAATATCCTTTTACACATTTCTTAAGAAACTAATTCAGAAAAGTAAGATACCAAGTTGAGCAATTCGTATTTTAAACAAAATTATTTAGAAAAGAAATGGAAAATATATCATTATTAATAATAAACAAAAAAGACAAAGAAATGGGACACATTGAATTCATTTAATGTAAAAATACAGGCAAATTTAAAACTCAATGCTATTCAATGCTCGCGAAATCAGTTTTGTAAGATCGACCATTTATGCAAGGAAAACAAAGCTTTATTATTTTGATCAAATATATCGAAGGAAAAAAATCAAACATGAATAAAAAAATAAAGGATATGCTGATTTGCATTGCAAATGCAATTCATACAAAAAAAAATTCTCAAAAACATAATTAACTCTGAACAGTACAATTTTATTTACTAAATGTCTCAATTGAATAGTTGGGGAGTAATTTTTTGCAATTTAATTAGTTTTAATCCCGTAATCATGAGTCACTTTATATCTTTCTTCGTACACAAGAGAGTATAAAATATAAAAAAAATGTTAGCTAAACTCTCGCACCCTCACAAAATCTTTATTTTTTATTTAACTTTTTTTCTTCACTTTTTATTCTACTAATTAAATAAAATTAAGAAACGAATTACTCAATGTTTTTTTACTTGTGCAAACACAAAAAAACTTGTGATTATTTTGTCATGTTTTTTTTTCCTTTTTTATAAGAATGTTGCATTTATTTTATCTTTTTTTTTTTAAGATAAATCTTTAGAACTTGAGTAGTTTGATGGACTTTATATAAAACGAAAATAATTTCTTTAGCTGTTAGCCATATCTATACATTGTTCTTTTCTTGTATTGATTTATTTCCGTAATGTTTTCATATGCCAATAGAATTTTATTACTAGGTAGAAGTCACTTATTCAGGCAAATATTCACTTAGCCATATTAAACCACTATTTAGATATTAAATTATCGTGTCATTTAAACCATATTAAACTTGATTTTAAGAAAATATGGGAGTACAAGGTTTTACGCCTTTTAGAATAGAATTTTCATTTTATTTTCTTGTATAAGATCCATCTTTAAAATACAAATGATTTTGTAGATTTTTGACAAATTACATTTTTATTTATTCATTTTTAAGTATAGTTTGTTTTATTTATATCGATTTTAATACAAATAGAATTACGATGTTAAGGGAAATTCAAAATTATTTATTCGAATTTAAAAAAATGATCAAAAATGACGCTACAAAAAAAAACAATATCTGCAAAGCTAACTATAGTTTCTTTGGAAAAAAAAGCATACAAAGACCTGAAAAGGACGGTTTATATCCATGAAATTAGACTTGAGGTTATGCAAGAGCAAATAAATGATTTAATTCATAAAAATAAAAATGAACATGAATATCACAAGCATATATTTACATCTCCTGAAAATTTGAAAACAAAACTTACAGTTTTTGATGTTGAAAAAAATAAAATTTGAAATCGGATGGACAAGAAATGTTACTTCGAAATTTATCTCCATTCAATTCTTCCTCAGTGAAATTCCGGTCTTCTTCTTCATGATATTTTTCTTTGTTCGTCTTGTCTACGCTTGGATATGAACCTGTTTGTCTAGCATTGTTCATCTTCAAAGTGTAATAACTCTCGGTGATAAGCGATTTTCCACGTTATTGATTTGCAAAAACTTAGTAATTCATCAAAATGGAGCAGTTAGTGTTCCAATAGTCCTTTTTGTGGAAAGCATAATCAAACGTTCTTCCCCGTTGGTCTTCACATATTTTGATCATTTTTTTTTTCCTTATTAAGTACAAAATCGCTAACTTTTATTAGTGTCAAATTGTTTTATTTCATTTCTGATAACTAAAGAAATCATAGATTTGTTTTATATAAAATAAAGAGTTATACAAAAATATAACGAAAAAAAACTAAAAGCTACACTAAATAACTTTTTGGCAAGCTATTTTTAGTTAATGAGTTTTCGTTTAAAATAAAAATAACATATACTTTTTGTTGTCATATTTGAAATTCGAAAAATCATTAACCCTTTAACTTAATTGTGAGTATTAATGTTAAGCTTTAATATTTTTTTTTATTTTTTAATGAGTTAAATATTTCCGTTTTTAAAAAATCCTTTTTTTTTTTCGAATTATTCTTGTTCTTTTAAAATAAAAATGTAATTTTTTTTAATTTTCCTTAATTTTGATATGTTTTAAATTTTTAAAAATTATTCATGAAAATACAAATGTTTGAATTTATATTTAATCCTACATAAAACCCTTATTTGGGAATTCCATGTTGTTGCTGTTGTTTTTTTTTTTTTTTTTTTTTTTTTTTTTTTTTTTTTTTTCATTTTAAAGTATTCGCCTTCAAGTATAATGAATAAACTGTTTTTGTATCAAACTGTGCTTCCCCGTATTTGCCGGCAAAAATAAGCCACTGGCTTTAAATTAAGATAGGAATGGCTTGAATAAGAATGAAAATAAAAGAAATTAAGTTAAGAAATGAATTCCTTTAATAAGAATAAATGGCACACAATTTAAATTAGGCATTCAATAACCTTTTAAGATTATGCCCAGTACAATGGACAACATATTTTATAGTTTTATCACTTAAGAAATAATAATTTAAGATATTTTTTACTGCTTGTATGTCTTTAGAATGATATTGCCTAAGTATAATTATAATTATATTTATCAGTGTTAGTCGGAGTTTTCATATAAACTTAAAAACGACGCGAAATTTACGAAATTTAATATATACTAACTTTTCAGAAAATATATTGCTGATCTTATGACTAAAATCTGAAGAAATATGTCATAAAAATTTCCTACAACATGCAAAAGATGCAGAAAAAGGTAACATTTATAATTTTTTTGTGTGTTGTAAATAGTAATGATTAAAAAATGCTAATTATGTGTAGTTAATTGAATTTATTTTCACAGAGAAAGAATATTTTGTAGCCTCTACGAGTTAACTTTCTTCTAAGCTGCATATTTCATGGTAACAGTAGCATTTTCTGTCATGATTTAAAGCTAGAGTCACGAGAGATTACATTAAACATTTATCTAATAGATTTCCAATTCCAGGCAGTTGTATGTAGTAGACCCGTCATTGTATCCTTTCATGTAAGCAATATGCCCAAAAAAAGAAGAAAAAAAGAAAACGGGAAATTTCAAAAAATTGAGTCTTAGTGCGTGAAAAACCATTTATTAGATCAAAAGTCATCAAATATGTGTTTGTTTGTTTTTATATTTTGCGCACTATGCATGCAAGTCATATCACTAAGTTTATTGACACAAATTGTATATATTTAAGTACATTCTTCTTATTTTTTATTGCACATAATAGTTATAAACATGTTCTGCGTATTTAAACAAAAAAACTGTTTTCTTATTCTTATTTCTTAACCCTTTGACGCAGATGGGACACCGGTGTCCCATTTATATATTTTTTTCAGATGCTCTAATTAAAAGCAAAAATATATTTTAGTATTTTTTAATAATAAAAAAGATCTCATAATTGCTAAAAAATATATATGTTAGATAATCGGAGTAATATTTGTACAAAAATTTAAAGAGTACTTTTGAAAAAAATTTCGCTTATATTCAAGCATTTAACAATAATTGATTCTGTAAAGTAGAGAGATATCTAAATAACTGCAAATAAGTGCAAATTTGATATATTAATGTTTGGAAGTATGCCGTATGTGGAAGATTTTATTAGAAGAAAAAGCAGAAAAATCTATTTTAAAGCAGAAAAAGACCCCGGTATTACATAACGTATTTCATAACCATAAATTATTAAAATATTAAATATAATATTTTTCAGGAGTTATAAGAGATTCAAACTACTGTTCTGCGATCGCAAAATACCAAATAAACACAAAAGAAAAGTTTAAAACAAAGCATTAAAATAGCTCTCTTTTGTGTATGTTTTTCAAATATCTCTCCCAAACGGACTAATTAAAATTCTTAAATGATTTTTAGAATCGGTTTCTGAAATTGTTCCTTGTAGTCGATATCCAAATTTCAGAATCCTAGCACCAATTGTTCTGGAGTTATAAGAGATTCAAACTACTGTTCTGCGACAATAAAACGCAAAATACCAAATAAACAAAAAAGAAAAGTTAAAAAAATAGCATTAAAATAACTCTTTTTTGTGTATGTTTTTCAAATATCTCTTCCAAACGGACTAATTAAACATTTTAAACGATTTTTAGAATCGGTGACTGGAATTGCTTCTTGTAGTCGATCTCCAAATTTCAGAATCTTAGCGCCAATGGTTCTGGAGTTATAAGAGATGCAGGAGTTATAAGAGATTCAAACTACTGTTCTGCGACAATAACACGCAAAATACCAAATAAACACAAAAGAAAAGTTTAAAAATAGCATTAAAATAACTCTCTTTTGTGTAAAACTCTTCTGTTCTTTATATATTTTTCTAAGAGAAATTTATTTTTAATACGTAATTTATGTTTCTTAATACTAAATAGAAATTCTTTTCCACATTTTCAGAGTTAAAAGTCTCTTTTCTTATCAAAACATTTTAGTTTGTTTAGCAAGTGACATTCTGAAAAGCAATTTTTATACTATATCGCGGGCATTGACCCTTGTTGTTGTTTTACAATCTAATTTTATTTCAAGAAGAGCTGAGATTATGCATTCTAAGAATACTGCTCTTTAACTTAACTGATACTTATGTGTTTATATCTAATTGACATTAGAAAATGTTGGCAATTTCTTTATATCTAAAGAAGCGTAGTGGAACATTCCAGATGTTTCACTATACCAAGAGCTATTCTTGGTGTTAAATTACACTAAGAAATATCCTTTGTGTTTCATCACACCAGTTTTGTGATAAAGTAATTTCCAATATAATTTTGGTGTTATGGCACATTAATAATTTTTTTAGTTGTAAATTTACCTAGTTTGAGTGTTAAAATCAGTATTTTGATAAAGTAGGTAACTGTTCCTATACAAACTCGGTAATCAGAAAATAATAAGCTATCAAGGTTTAGTACTACACCGTCGATATTTTACCATTTATTACCATTTACGATCAGTTAATGTTTTTTCTTATCAAAACATAAATTTTAAACATTGAAAATAAAGTTTTAGGCATTTTTTCTTATTTCAAGAGTTATCTAATAACACCTAAAGCTACTAGTAGTAGAAATATCTAGTTTTTGCTCTGAAAAACACTAATTTTACCTAAGAACATTAATGTTAAGCTTTCTATACATAAATGTTAATCGAAAAACATTAATTTATATTAATTTATTATTGAATCTTTGATATCTTAACACCGATTATACTAGTTACATCGATAATACTTAAATACTGATTATAAAATTATTTCCAGAAAAATATATTCGAGGTATTAATTTTTTAAATAGTTTAAGATTTTTATTTCTAAACATAATTAAAGAATTAAATTCTAAATCAATGAATAACTAGCAAATCATTATTTCGATACTAGTCACTTTTTTTTTTATTCTTAACACTGATAAATCAGAATTTGAAGTGAAGAAAATCTTGTTCTTTAAAAATAAGTTAGATAAAATTGTCTTGTGTTGTATGATTTTAAAATTTAAAACGAAAATAATAATAACACTAATAATTACGATATATTTTTTTCTATTTAAACAACTTGCTTTTGCTCCCCAACAATAGTTTACTTGATAAAAATTCGAGTTTATCTAAATTAATATCTCAAGTATACAGCTTAAACAAGTTTGGCTTGACTTAATCTTTGCTTTTAATTTCTTTTTCGTTATTCGAAGACCCAGATGGAGATTTTTTCGAGCCATTAATCCAGGAATTAGTCTCGTTGACCCCCTGCCATGAAACTGCGTGAGTAAAACAGGCATCGGGAGATTTCCCGATTTTTTTTTTCCTTGGATCGGAACAGAAGTGTTATTGGGTTTTGTTGCTTCTCAATGACTGAAGAAGAAAGTTGTTTCTTTTTGTTGCTCCTTAAGCTTGAAATCATTCTAGCTGAACTTTTCCAGATGATAAAGCTAAGAAAAAAGATTTGTTACGAGGCTATTTTCTAATCAGCTTTTCCCAGTGAGGTCATAAAATTATTGATCCGAAATTAAATTCGCAGATTTAACAAAATCGCAAAATTATTTCATTACATTTCTAAAACTAAAATATATAAGTTGACGTTTATAAAAGATAATATTTATTCAATATTATTTTCTTAATATTAAATCATGGTATTAATCTTGTTGTTGTATTTTTTTAACCGTCGTTATACAGCTGACCCAATTTTGAGTTTACGACTGCCAATGTTCATCTCCGTAGCCTTGTAACCTAATCCAGAAGACAAGGGAACTTCTAGATCAAGCATTGAGAGAAATTGGCCTTCTTAGAGGACTTTTTGATTGAACTAACCATCATTTGAGCTACTTGAAGAGGAATACCACGAAAATCTCCTGCGGTTAACCTTACTATAAGGGGACTCTAATCCATGATCCGTCTTCCACTAAGGATATTTTACATCAGTATTGTGGCCTGTGCAAGCCTTATGCGGAATTCGTATTGACCAGCTATTCCTGAGATTCGAACCCGGTTCACTTCTTTGGAAGGCGAACGCTCTATTCCCTGAGCCATCACAGCTCTTGTTGTTGTATGTTTCGTATGCCATTTGTCAATATTGACGAGCTTATTTTAAGACAAAGGGGTTCGCTTCTTCTTGCTTTCCAGTGGCGCCCTCTGAGGCCAAGAATTCAATTTCTGCCACAAACATACGTCACAATCTGTTTTACAGGTAGGACACATTCACACACCATCCATCCTTCCGCAGATCGTATTCTTGGCCTGAACCAAAGCACATTCAATCCCTGATCCAGTACTCTCAGATGTATACAGATTTGTTATTGGAACTTGGAGGACTTTGTGACTCCGACATATTTAACTTGCACCAGTCCCCAATTTGCACACGGTGAGTCTTCAGCCAGTGGAGATCGTCCTCTTGGACATGGGCCCAATGCCTTACAAACCTGGCTATATACTGGCCTCCATGGTATTAATAAAGCTTGAAAATAAAATAATGAAAAGTTTTCTTTTCAAAAAATAACAGAGAATCAGTGTTTTTTTTTTGTTTTTTTTTTTTTCTCTTACAAACAGTGCATTAATTTGTTAAAACAATAATCATCAATCCATTATTGCACAAGGAAGAAATGCGTATGATTTAAATTTAATTGCAGTTTTTGATAGTTTGAAAATAAAATAAAAACTGCAGTTTACTTAATTTAAATTATACGCATTTTTTCCTGTGTAGTAATGATTTGCTGAATTTGGTTTCAACAAACTAATGCACAGTTTGTAAGGGAAAAGACACTGATTCTCTGTTATTTTTTGAAAAAAAAAAAAAACTTTTCCTAAATTCGCGAACCGAAATGACTCGGATTTTGATAATTAGTTTTTAATGAAAATTTAACACACTAAATATGTAACAAAGTACTATAGAAGTTCAACATTTATGTACCGTACTAAAAATATCAACCAATGTTAAAACAATACGATGGTTAAAAAACAGTTTTTTATATAGTTAAAAGATAAAAAAATAAATAAAAAGAAACATCCAGGCAAGACTACGTCAAACCGGTTCCTCGTCTAAGGTACGAAGTTGTAAAATAACACAGAGCTTTTGCGTTATGTCGCGATCTCCCGTTAACGCAAACGCTAATTAAGCTTCACACAGCATGAGTCAAAATTAACATAAGAAAATAACGCATGCCTTTAAATACAGTTTTCGCAACGTTTGACTAAGCCTTAACGCTATCTTTTAAAGCCGCTCATTCTAATGTGAGTATTAATTTGATTACGCTCTGTGCCGTTAATTTGCGTCTCCAAAAGCTCTTTTTTCTTATTTTCATTTTTATATATTTTCTTTACTTTTTACTATAAATAATATATTTTAAAATTTGAATAATGTTTTGGAATTGGCGATGGTATAGAAGAGGAGTAAATAGATGAAACGTTTTTGCTGAAATTTCTGCAGTTTCTGCAAAAAACATACAAAAATAAATAGGTCACAGTCGTTATAGGTCAGAGTAGATTTTCTTTGATCAGAAAGAATATTTGTTTAAATTATGCAATTTTACTTATTATATACATAAATATTGCATTAAATATGATACAATTTTTCTTATTTTAAAATTCAAACATTTATTACACGATTTGTGAATAATATTAGAATAAAAAGTAAGAAATATACAATCTCCATTTTTAAAATAAGAAGCATACGGTCTCTATTTTTGAAATACTTACGTTAAAGTTAAAATCCCTACGCTATTTATAAAACTCAATACGCTATTTCCAAGCATGAGCTGCATCAGTTAGGAGCGGAAAATTAGGTTACCGTTAACGTAACCTAGCGCAAAAACTCTTTAATGTTATGTATAAGAGTATTATGAAGTACATGGGTATAATCGAGCACAGTATTAAAATGTTTATCCATCTACTACGGATGGAATTACAGTAACATTCATGATTTCCTGATGACAACACCTCCTTTTTTCACTGAATCGTGAGTTTTATTGTTAAATGAAAAAGTTCAACTGAAACTATATTTTTTTGTATTGAAATGGTGGAACTAGGCAGTGAGGACAAGTTAATCTCAATGCCTCATACAGTAACTACTTTGACTTCTGGACAAATTCAAGCCTGTGGAGTTGGATATTAATTGAGTAAAGATGACCCAATTTTCAGTCGTAAACTCAAAATTGGGTGGACCATTCAGAGCCGGTTATAAAGTAATACATTATGTCACTTTGAATAAAACATGAAAAAGAGTGAACATATTGCCAATATTAATTTTTAAATAAAAAGTAGAGCAGTGATATTTTTTTTGAAAATTTAAGAATTGATTCACAAAAACATTGTTTAAAATGAACTGTAAACGCAAATATCAAATGTAACATGTCTTTGAAAGTGAATTCTTAAATGAAAACTTAAAGCTTTTATTTACAAAAGATATCCAACTACTTGAAAATAAACCTCTTTTCAAACTCTTCAGGGATATCAAGACGTAGAAGAGAAATTGGAAAAAATATATAAAAGTTTATTTGTTATTCGTATCAAAACATAGCTTTTATTTAAATCCTTAACAATGCCTAAGACATTGTTTATACATTAAAAGAAGAATATATTTTTTTTCAAAAAAATTATTTATTAATACAAAAAGGAGATGTATTCCTTTGAGCCAATTCCTTAAAACAAAAACATTTTCTTTTTCCTTCGAATAAGTTGTCTCCATAAATTTAAAATGGAACGATATAAGCTGGAATAAATTTGCCGTACAAAAGAACATTTACTGAGAAAATAAGAATTTTTGATGGAAACTTCTTCAAAAATATGTTGAGAAATTGAAATTTATGGGAAAACTTCGTCTTTCATCCAGTATCGATCGCAGTTAAGTCTCTGCATAAAACTAGATCATAGATTCTAAGCGCATTATTGGACATTTTTCTAAAAAGAAAAAAAAAATATGTACGTAATATAGAAGAATTCTCAAGATATGTTTCAGTCAACTAAAAAACTGTTCAATATAAAAACAGCGAAATCCTCTTTTGAAAATTTCATTTCTCTTATCGAAAACAAAATACGTGTTTACGCTTTACTAAGTTTAAACTTGTTATCACTTAAAAATACACATATTTTTATCAATTTAAAAGGAATGTTGTCGAAGACAATTTTTGCCGAATATTTTACAGACACATTTTCAGACATAAATAAATTGTCTTTTTAAAAAAGGATTTATGCTACTAATAAGTAATTTATCTGCATTTTACTAACTAATTTATAGCTCAGATTTAAATATTTTTCGAAAATAAAATATGGATTTATGCTTTTCCACTTAATACATACATTTTTGTCAACTTTATATTTTCTGGCAGACGAGTTTTTGATGTAATATTCAAATAGTTTTCTTAAGGAAAAAATTATTTATTAATAAATATTTTACCTGCATTTTAATGACTGGTTTATAATGTATTTTAACGATTTAATACGTGTTTATGATTTACCAAAACTTAATTTTAAATCTCATAGTGTTTTTAAAAGCTCCGAATAATTAGACTAATAATTAGTGTATATTTGAACTGCTTATTTATTGCGTGAAATGATGGTAGGGCATGTTTCAAACGTTTAACAAGTGTTTCTGGACCATTGGTAGCATATTAAAAGCGAAAAATTGTGCAAATTCAAGATAATGACAAGATGGCAATTTGTTTACATGAAATTACTGACTAAGTGCGAGTTCTTCTTCTCCAATTGAACTGAAAAGATGGTCCTAGCATATTTAATACCAGTTAAGTTTCATTCCTCTAGACTGATTGATAAAAAATATTGATTGCGAACCGTTATTTGTCAAATAATTTTAATCTTCATGATGGATTGATTCGGCCATACTACTCATATAACAAGTTAGAATATGCATGTATGTTTTTAGTTGTCACTTCTAATGCTAAAATTCATATTAATATTCAGTCCATGCTGTTTGAATAAAAAACAACTAAGAAATAATGTATATATTCATCCTAAATTCATGATTATGCTTTATATTGTATCGTAAAAGTACCTTTACTAATTCTTAAGTACAATATATTATATCTTACTGTAATTATAAAGTTTGGTGTTACTGAATAACAGACATGGTGAAGGTTATTTTACTCAAAGTAATGTAAAAGAACATACTAGGTGTTTTGGTGTTACTGAATAACAGACATAGTGACAGCTACTTTAAAAAAAAAAGCAATGTAAAAGAGCATACTAAGTGTTTCGCTAAATTAGGAACTATCTTTGGTTGTGGTGTAGTAGAAAACTTAGTGAAACACCACTTAAGTGTAAAGTAGCTTTCACCATTTTTTCTGTTTAGATACATGAAACTTTTTTACAAAAAATTAACAATTAAACTACAGATTGTTAATTATATGAGAGATTCACGAACGAAAAATTTTAAAATCGTTGATTATATATTTAAGATTATCATTAAAATAATTCTAGATTATTAACTACACAAAAATACGTCTTTGTTGCTGAACCTATATTTCTGCATTTTTTACCTGGCTTTACATGATTAGAAATCGTAATTCCCTTCAATTTATTTTTGATTTCATGAACTTAACTTAAAATTATTCTTTTTATGAGAACGATTTTACGATATTTTACTATTACTATTTTGTAAAATGAATCAATTGTTTATTTCCTTGCGAAATATATTGGCAATTATTTGTGCAATATAGAGAAAAGAAAACAGGAACAACTAAAAAAATTGGATTTATTTTTTAAAATATTCCAAACTTTCTTTTCAATACAACTTTTTTCGACGCAGGTTTGAAATTTAAAAAGTAAACTTTCATTGATTTTCCGTCTTTCACAACAAGCTAAAAAATGAAAAAGTGGCAACTGGGGAAAAGTAAACTAAGAGACTAGTTCAACCTCATTCATTATTATTCAGTAGAGCTTAGGGACTTAGATGTACCAGACGTGTCAAAATTTACGCCAAGACCTTCTTTCTCATAAAACATTCATCGAAGCTAACTCAATTTAAGGCAAAGTCTCGCCTTACCTTCTTTTATTTCGCCAAAACTCGCATAACACTGAGCTTTTTAGGTGACTAGAAATATCAAAAATCAACTGCACTCTACCTTAACTGTAGCTTTGTGATTGGTTCCTCAGAAAAAACTCTACATTGCAAAATTTATTATGTCATCTCACCTTATAACTCAAAATTTATTCCGATTGATTTTGCATCGCAAACGTTGCAAATAAATTTGCACGATTCAATTCCTTGAATACTGTCAGTTTATTAGACGTATTTTTATTGATATTCAAAATGTCTTATTCATATATTCAAAAGACTAATTTTGTCTTGAATACTGTAGACGTATAGATTATTTAAAGCATTTTCTTTCACATGGAAAAAAAATATTAAAAAAATTAAATATATATGTAACTTTTCAAGAAAATATATAAATGTATGTGAATTATATTCTTTTTTTTTTATTTAAAAAACTCTTTCCGTTATATGAGTATAATATTTTCATTTTTTATAATATTTCATGAGTTTTACCTCGTTTTATTTATTCATTCAATAGACTATTAATTACTTAATATTATTCTTTAGACTGTAGAAATTTACAAATTTATAACAGGATAATATGAAAATAATAAAGCGACTTTTTCATTAAATTCACGTGGCAGGTCAAAAATTGTTTCTCATAAGGTTATAATTTTTTTTTAAGAGACAGTACTAAAAAATGTACCTGTAAGTCTAAAAAAATATTAGAAAATCACATTACAAGTTTTAGAACTCTATCAATTAAATGAAAATCACATTATAATACTTTTGAAATATCAATAATAAGCTGCAATCACATGTTGAAATCGAAGGAAACATAAAAGGAACGGAAACGAAAAATAATAAAATGGTTTAGTCACATTAATTTGCTGTTATAATTTTTTTTTCATTCTTAAAAGTTTTCCTAAAAATCATATAAAATTTTTCAGTGAAAATATTAATCGTTTCCCAGAAAAAAAGTATAAAAATGCACAAATTTTGAATTTTTGTGAAAAATTTCAAAATTTTCTACCGTTTGTCCAAAAAAAAGTTTGAAGAATTTTTCTTGAAGCAGATGTATCAGTTCCCAGACTTGAAACTAAACTCAACCAATTAATATAAAATTTAAACTGTATATTTAAAATTATATTCCTTAATTTTATTAGGTTTAGATTATTTTAATGCATTTATTTTATTTTGTACATTTTCACAAAACAATTTACTAGCGATTTTTTTTAATTTCATTTATTTTTGTTAAATAAACGTAATGTTTTGTAGAAATCAGTTTATTATAAAAAATTTCTACATATCTTGATTACTATTCGCAAACAAAAAATTTTGTTTTGCCTCCTAATTTAATACTAATATGTACTATTATTTCAGCCACCAAAAAACTGAGCA
The DNA here is from genome assembly GCA_949128135.1 of Parasteatoda lunata. Lineage (NCBI taxonomy): Eukaryota > Metazoa > Arthropoda > Arachnida > Araneae > Theridiidae > Parasteatoda > Parasteatoda lunata. The sequence continues at coordinate 18,328,478 of OX421973.1, forward strand.
CAACTTAAAAAGGAAATCTAAGTCGAAACAAATTTTTATATACACCGTTTTCTTGTACATCGCTTTGAGAAAACTTATTTCTTCTCGCCATTGGTATAATGAAAGACTTTCTGACAGTTTCGATTTATTCTATTACTTTGATGAAAAGAAATTTTCAATTTTGCCAGTTGTTTATCCTACTGGAATGGCTCTACACCTTAAATATTTCCTCCTCCAACTGTTCAAGTGAACTATACTTTCTGGAAGAGTATGAAAAATGTTCACTTTTTTGCATATTTAAATTTTATTTAATTACTAAGTAAGTTACTATAATTACTAATATAGAAAACTCGTTTGGCTAACATATGAATGTCTCTGTTCTAAAATTCCCTTGCTAGTTCTAATAATATTAATAAATAGTGGTAAATAAGTCCTTTGTTATGCGCTAAATATTTATTTATTTTGGTGGAAGTGCAATTGATCTATAAAAAATCGTAAGAAGCTGAAAAAAAATTTTTAAGCATAGAATTCTTGTATAAATCCTTAACTTATCTTGCACTTGATATACTGTGCATATTCATTGAAACAAGTAAGTTTTTTTTTTTTTTCATTTAGAATTAATCATGCCAGACGAACTATAAAAACAACTGCTGAATCAAACATTTGGGGATTTTTCCTCATAGCAGTTTTGCCATAGGATTGTTTAATCTGTGCGGACGTGTGACATGGTATTTAAACCTGATTTGGATCTTTGTCGTAATTTAAAAAATGGCAAGAGGTACAGCATGAAAAAACAAAACTTGTAAAGTGTTGCTAGATTGCCATAATCGGACTTAAATTTTTTTGAGGACTTCTGAAATATTTTGAGGAATCGATCATACAAGATGAGCTTTATTTACGACAAAAAAAAAGAAAAAAGGAGCATGATAAATAGGGCTTTTGAAATCTGGTAATAAAAAATGCAATGCGCCAAGCTAAAAAATTCCAATTTATCTACATTATATATAAAAACACAAAATGAATAAAGGCAAACTTTAAAAAAAAAAATTTGTTTTGCACACAAGTAATTTTAGCATTGTGTGCGCTACTGTTTTGCAATTGTTAATATAGCATTAAAAAAAATAGACTGTTTGTTTTTTAAAACATGCTTTTCCCTATGTTAATTTTTTTTAACTATCGTTTTTTTAGCTATGCTGTAAATAAAAAGACAAACCGACGATTTTCAAATCTAAGGTATGAAAATCTCTGTTATTAAAATGCTTAAATTTATTTTATAAGTACAAAAAAGTATACAACAAATTTGAGCCATATTTTTTATTCTAATGATTTCATATCGGCCAGATTGCGTACAAACTTCCTTAATTGCACTACATTTCTATAATTATTTTTTTATTTCAAATCAAATCAATAGGTATAAATCATCAATCCAGACAATAAAATAAATCATATTTCCCCGTGCTTAAATCAATGAATGATAAATAGCCATAATTTTTCATAACTCCTTGTTTCATTCTCTTTGTTTATTAATTACGAGCCATTAAAAGCCAATTAAGTTATCGGCTTCGCTTTAAATCGTTCTAATTTTAATATTTACTGTCAGAGTTTATCAAATTCTATTTCCTCTTGTATCATATAATGTTTGCTGCACGACGTGTCTCAAACTGAATTTAAAATATTTGAGTCACATTTTATGCTGATTAAATCTTACAATAGGCGTTTTTCTTTCTTCGAAAATATTTTTAAATCATTAATGTGTATATATATATATATATATATATATATATATATATATATATATATATATATATATATATATAACCTAAATTAAAGTACTAAAAAAATTTAATAAAATAAAAATACACGTAGTAGCATAAAGAATAAGATTCTTAAAAATGTTAAAATTCAATTAAATAATTGGTAAAATAGTACTGCGAAACACTCCCAGACAGGTGATTAAAAAATTTATTTTCAAATTAAGACGATATATAAGATGTGGAGAAATTTTAGGATGCTTCAAAATTTTGACTATGTATTAAGTATATATGTATAATTATAAAATATACATTGAAGAAATTGATACATATATTATTCCAAGTCTATGCATACGTTTGTATAGTATTAAATTTTTATCAATTATTGAGAAAAACAAACTAAAAAATAAAATATAATCACATTAAATAAGCACAATCTGGTGAATAATCATTGTTCAATCATCATTCAATCGTTGAATAAAGTGTTTTTTATTCAATAAAGTGTTTTATTCAAATTTCTTTACTAAATTACGAAAAAGTTTTTAGACGACTAAAAAAAATATCGTATATTATAGTTTAAAAAAATAATAATAAAAAGATTAACAATAGGTTATTAGCGAAAAAAATATAAATGAAATTTTACGCTACGCGCGCGAAGTCAAGTTCCTCGGAAGTTAATCACATTTTAATATTAATCGCCGCATTGTAATATTTCTTTATAGTTACCAAATTATTTTTTTAAAAATAATTAATTTTAATTTTTCTTAGCTTCTACTAAATAAAAACAGTTGAAACTTTAGAGTTTTCAAATGAAAAATATGTAGTTTAATATGGTATAAAAAAAAATCCATACCTTAAAATTCAAAAATTTTTCATCCTCAATTTAATTAAATAATAAAAAATAATAAATCATTATTAAAAATAATTTTTTGCATGAAATTATCTTTGGGTAAAGGAGTTTTATGAGTGGGTGAAATTTTTTTGAATTGCTTATTTCGTTTTAAAAATACGACTGAAAACGCAAAAAGTGAAATTAGCATTAAGGGGTCCGAACTTTGAATCGCTCTTCTGGCCAAATTATGGAGACCACATTTCCCAGATTGCGGCTACCTTCTATATTTTGAAGATTAAGAATCCAAATATGCAAAAAAAATATATGTTTATTCTGAGAAAGTACGTTTTTGTGTCTGATTTCGTAACTTAATTATTAGTTAGTTAGCACTAAAAAATTACCATATTTGAGGGCACCCCCAGAAGCAATTAAGATTGGCACTTAGTACGTGAAAATCCGATCATTAAAACGAAAATTATTCAGAGTGATATTTTTTTGCCAACAGTGCAGGAGAACAATGAAATTAAAAAAAATAAGATTCATTTAGTAGTTCGAGAATTATTGACTGCTAAACTTGTATGAAAACAATTTTGACTATTCAACAACCAGCTGAATTACACCTAAAAAATGTAAATCAGTCGAGATAAAGAGGCCCGTTTATAAACAAGCTAATTTTCTAAATTCTTATCTGTGTAATTTATATAATGTAGTTTTAAGTGTTTTTTAAGAATTTTGTATTTACTTTTTTACTTTAAATAATAACAATCTATTGATATGGAAAAAAATTATTTATCTCCCTCGAGATCTTTATTTTAAAATCTCGCTCTTGATTTGATGTCAACAGTAACAAAAAAAAAGAGTAAATGTATTAAGAAATTAAAATATGGATAGATTAAGTGTTGTCAGATACAAATCTTAACATTTAAATCGAAATAAATTTTAAAAATATCAAAGACTTTTGATGGATGATCCACATTGATGGATGATCCCAACATTGATGGATGACCCACATTGATCAAATGATTTGTCCACAAAATAATGCTCAAAATTCCGGTAAAATAAATACAATACTCCCGGCCAATAAGAAGATAAAAAAGAAAGAAAAATTTAATGATCCAAAAAGTAACAGCATAAATCAACTAGTGGAATTCGTTCATCGAATTCCATTAGATATAAAATTCTGGAAAGGGAGTGATGTTGCGTAACTACCACTATAAATATTCAATATAAATTCACTAGTATATAAGACATGTTATCGTGATTTGATCTGGAGGTACCTTTAGATAGACGAAGGTTGACACAGTCGATATCCCCTTAATAGAAGCCCTATAATCCGATTCGGAGTGAAGAAGAATATGTATGTGTAAGGAATAGTTGAAAATTGACATTAAAATTTCTTATAATTTTAGAGTAATAACTATTCTTTGGATTTGAAATTATTATATTTTCAATGAGAACTAGTTTAATTTGAATCATTAATAATTAGTTTGAATCATAAATATAAGTTAACATGTGTATTATTATTTTCAGGCACACAGGTATGTTAAGAAATTTGAAATATTAAATAAAACATTTTTTAAAAAATGTCTCTATTCTGCTCTTGAGATACAAAAAATAATTGTTCAATGAACAGAAAATAATGCAACGAAAGACACTTAAAAACTTCTTCTTCAATCCGAAGTAATACACTTAAAAAAATATAAATAGATTAAAGTATCTCTTTATTATTATCTCTTTTCGATTTAAAGCTTAGCTAACCCAAAAATAAAGAATTACCGATTATAGATTTTCAATAAGGACTAGTTAAGTTTTAATCTTTGATAATTAGTTCGAATCATAAATATTAGTTAGCATGTGTATTATTATTTTCAGTTACTCAAATATATTAAGAAATTTTAAATATTGAACAAAATGCTGAGAAAAGTGTCTTTATTCGGCTCTAGAGATACAAAAAATAGTTATTCAATAAGCAGAAAATAATGTAACGAAAGATACTAAAAAAAATTCCTCTTCTCTCCGAAGAGATACACTTAGAAAATATATATATTATATCTTTTCGATTTAAAGCTTGGCTAACACAAAAATAAAAAGCTGCCGATCTAAAAATACTGTCTTATCTATGTGGTGAAATAAAATCTTTTAAAACAAGTAAATTTAACCCCTACTGCAGAAAGCTTTTAACGAAAAATAAAAAAAAAACAATTCACTATCTTCCACACCGTTGACAAAAAACTTTCACTCAGATAAAGCCATGTCTTGGGAAGAAATCACTTTCTAAAATCTGAAGGCTAAACTGGAAAATAGAAAAGGAGTTAAACAGATATAAACATCACATCCTCGGGTAAAGCTCTGTCTATTGCAAGATTTATTTCTGTTGCCGAGATGTGTGGAAAATCGTTAAAAGAGTTAATAGCCAATATGTTCATGAATCTGTCATCTTCGCAGGAAGGTGGGCGGCTTCTGAAATCGTTTGCCAACTACTCGGGCTTAGAGAGCTGTAAGCATGAATCTTTGAATCCATTTCCTTGGTGCATATGAATTCTACCTCCGACACGTGAAGGGATCGGTAAGGCTCGAAGTCAAGCGTTTTGGCAAACGATCAGGGGCATCAATGAAGGAGTTATGAGTTCCGAAAAGCGGATTTCGGTAAAGCGTAGGCAGATATTTTTGTGTATAGCGCGCGTTAAAAATGTTTCCCACTAACCTACAATAGGTGTTAAATTAAAACTTTTTACTTGGTTTTACAATGAATTTATGTCAAGTATAAATGTAAGTAAATAAACGATTTTCATTTTTATTATCAATATTTGCGAAGTTATGCTTCCTTAAGCCATCATTTACTTTCCCTATTTTAGATAAATGTATACCTTTAGAAGCAGTGGACAAATTTAATTATATTTATATTCTTGTATACTTTTATCTGTTAACTTGATGATTTTAGTTTTTTATTTTAATGTATATTGCACGCATATTTCAATTATTTCAAACTAATGCAAATAATTTCTTTAAATATTCCCGGTCTAATGTTTTAAATTAAATAAAATTGTGTTTGGATTTATCTAGATTAATTATTAACTATGGCGTTTAATGAGCTTTAAATCTGGTTTCTAAACTTATACTAAAATCAAAGGTATACTCAAAAGTTGAAAAGAAAGTAATAGTTAAAGAGTATCGTAAGGAAATTTTCCTCTTCAAAGTGTAACTAACCTGTGCATGTATAACACTATAGAGCTTGTTTGAAGAGCGCAGGTTAGAGACGGAATGAACCTGTAATCAACGAACGGCAAAAAAATTGAGTAGTCAATACAAAAATTATGTGAAAGAAAACAAATTGCCCTGTGCCATCGATAAGGCATTTATCTTCATTAATTGATTATTATAATTGTTTATTCTTAGTTTTAATTTTCAGAAGAGCTATCCACCTTATTTTAAGCGTTCTTTGTATGATAATTCTACAAAATATTAATCAAATTAAACTATTCTTATAAAAGGCACCCGAATTTAGAAAATAATCTTAATCTTCTTTTACTTTTAAACAATCCAATCATTAAATGAGAATGTTATATAAGGGATGTAACAGTAGTTAAAAATTTATCAATAATTAATTAATTAAAATTCAAGCAAATATATTGTTTTTTTGGAATTTATATCATTTTATTCATATTTCAAGCTAGATTATTTCAAACCTACATATGGTTTAATTTCTTAAGGAATCAAAAACACTTTTCACATACTTTTTAAACATAAAGTTTTTTATACTCCTGCTTCTTCGTAAAAAAAGAAATTTCTGTTCAACTATACTTCAATAATGTGATTGATTATGATTCTGTATTGTAATAAAACACATAATAATATGCAAGATTTTCGTGAATACGTTAAGGAATTTCCATTCAAATTAAGCAAATTTTATTTTCAATTCTTTTTAATTTTTATGAAAATACTACATATATACTTAAATATAACTGAATTAAAAAGATTTTACACTTCTCAAACCAAACATTATAGCTTACAGTAGAAAAAGAGAGCTTAGTATTACGTTTTTTATTGGCAAAATAAGATATAACACCTTTGACTTTACCTTTAAATTAGTAATGTGTTTGACAAAACAGTTTTGTCTCAAGATTTTAAATAAGTATTTTGAGAAGCAGATGAAATTTTGCTTATCAAAAACCTATTCAAAATTTTAACTGTAGGTAGAGCGGATGTACTCAATCATTATAACCTAAATTTTGAACTATTTATACCAATAACTAAAACTACAAAGAAAGTCTCAGTAATTGCATTTTTCATGAGCAGGTTATAAGAAAATTTTATCTTAAATTTAAAACTGTATTTAGACCAGTTTAAGATAAAATAGGTTTTATCACAAGATTTTGTTATTGTGCTTAATATGTATCTATGTTAAATACACTTCAAGGAGATGTATTAAATTTAGAAATTTGACAACCCGAAAATTAAGGCTAACAATAGCAAAGGCAAGCTTATATTTTCTGGGAACAAGTTATATTGAGAAATCTTTGATCTTATTTAAACCATTGCTTATACCTATTGAAAACAAATAAGGTTTTTGTGCCAATACTTTTTGTTCTTGAATTGTGGATGTGATTTCAATGTTATTGTATATTCTAATTTTTTTGCCAAATGTTCTTGGAGACATTGCAACATAAATGAAAAGAAGTCAAAAAGAAATTTTTTCTTTTTGTAAAATAGTTCTATTTTACGACTTATCATAATGAATTTTCTGTCAACAGTATTTACAAACTTTTAATTTACGAAGTCACAAACCTTAAAGTTATAGTTTCTTTTTTATTTCGGTCTAGACTTTTAAACAGGTTATTACAAGTAAAAAACCATTAGTAAAAACTCAATCAAATGTTTGTTAATTTTTATTTCCAAATATGACGACACGGTGATTGCTGATGCATAATGTTCTTCAAAACAGATGCGTTCTCTGGTGTAAGCTAAGACGTAAATTTCCAAAACTCTAAGCGTTTGAGCAGAAGACACAATACTCTTTAACGTAATATCATTATTTTACATAAGAAGTCGACCGGATTTCATAGAATTATGAATAAAGAAGTATTTCGAGTATAGAAATTTAACTTAGGTGGACCGAATTATTTTATGAAAACGCAATGGTTAATTTAACAAATATCTTATTTTTTTGCTTACTTAGAGAGGAGATACTAATATTAAAAATTGCCTTTCGCAAAAATATTTTTTTGTTTATCAGATGTTAACTTTAAAGATAAGAATCCAAAATGCTTATTTAAATAAGGACCCCTAATAAGGTTCACATTTTAACATTTCACATCGTCTCAAACAGAAATGAGACAGGTGGCGATGAGCATGTAATTGCTTTACGTCCAACAACAATCATTTCGATTTTTAATTCAATAGAGATAATTCTTCGTCATTCTAAGTATCGAGAATGAAATTTTGTCTTTCTATATGTCGTAGGCTAAATAAATAACCTGGATCTTTGCAAAGAGTCGCCAACATTTTGCTTGCCAGTCTAATCAAAGAGTTATTTTCTAAGTTATTTCGAATAAGTCTACTAAGTTCTACTAAGTTATTTTCGAATAAGTCATGAAATTAATTGTAGTGAACCTTTAGGCTAACAAAAAAAATATCATTAATTGCTCAGTTAAAGACGGATTGAGCGATTCTTTACACATTTCAGAATCAGTCAAACGACAGGTTGGCTTATTCTAATGAGACTGATAATATTAGAGAAATTATAAAACACAGAAAATATCTTTTAATTAGCCAGTTATATTACAAAATGACAACGATGTTTGCAAATCTCCGGTTTTTCCCATTGGCATATCACATATATATTTTGAAAATAAGAGATCGAGAAATGTTGAAGTCGATATGTGTTCATAACCATATTCTGTCTAAAAATAATAAAATATTTCTATATTTTCTGCATTAAATTTAAAAAGTTGTTTCTATAATAATGTGACATTTACAGTATTAGAAGAGACTATAAAAGAAGTAAAGTTTTTCATTTTTTGAAATTATTACAATGCATACTATTTAAAAAGAAAAACTCTTAGAATTATCACATTTAAATTAAATTACATCAATGTATTCACTCTATATCAATGCATTCACTCACGATTGCGCAAACCACTTATTCGACAACAATTGGTTGAAACCATTGTTATTTGTTGGGGGTAGACTACATGTCTTACTTCCAAAGAGTATAGCGTTTATTATAATTCATATAATTTTCACTCAATGATAAAGAAGCTTAATTTATAGAACAGGGCAAAATTAATGTTCATCACCGGCTACAGGGCGACTAAATTTGGCGAATGGCGATTAAAAAATAGTCAACCAGTCGCCACCCGATCCTCACTTTTTTCATCGAAAATGCCCCCATATGCATATTATCCTCATTTCCTTAATATATAAAGAACTATTATGAATATTTTATAATATTTTGAAAATTACTTGATTCCACGCTTGTTTCTGAAAATTTTTAATTTATTCTAGAAAATCAATCTTGCAATGTTTACACTGCGAAATGCATGAAACGAAATGGCTTACAATATTTAAGCGTTTTAAACTTTCAATTTTTGAAAAAGTAACCTCCTGTTTTAACAAGGGGTCACTATTGTTAAACAGGCTACAAGTGACCGCTGGCCAGTAACACAATTTCCTAATTTAGTTTCATTATTTTTCGTCTTACATTGAATTTAAAAATAAAAACTTCATTCAATTTTTTTTTTCTTAAAATAATTATCTATCTATACGTCATTAAACATTTATTTAATTGTTTTAGAATCTCCAAGAAAGTTAAAACTTATACCAAATGGACCGCAAAGTTGTATCCTTTCATCACAAGTCCCTAACCAGTAAGATATTAGATGGAAGAGTCGACAGCAGCAACGAAAACTCGCCAGAAATGCCAAAAAGATCTCGGACTTTAAATGACAGAAGAATATCACATCAATCACGGTCATCTCTCCGAAGAGCTTCTATTATAAATAATCGAAAAGGCAGTGCATCCATAAGAAAACTTTCTACTTATAGCGTGGCTTCCAGAGGTAACTGGGGTTCCAAGTGGGAATTTCTTTTATCCTGCGTGGGATTTTCAGTGGGTATTGGCAATGTTTGGCGATTTCCGTATTTAGCCTATGAACATGGTGGTGGTAAGCATTTTATAACATATATTGAGATAGTTCAAATATTTAGAAATACACAATCATATTTTTATACCATTATTGGTTTCCTAGCCTATAAATATAATTATTTTTTTAAATTCATATATAATCCTTCATATCAATAAATTTATTTATTTGTTATTATTTTTTTCCACTAAATATATTAATATTTTTTTTCTGAAATAACGCTTGTAAAAGCAATCATTGTATGTGTGAAAAAAAAGCTGAATATTTGTATGTATATGTGCCTCTATATACCTTTTGCAAATCTACTATTATGAAACAATTCACATCATATTTGGTGTATATTTATTCGAAGCACGGCAGACCGAACTGTCGACTTTTAACACTTTCTCTAACCAACGGTTCACGCGCTACATCCCTTGATTGCGGGTCGCTACGTAATCCGCATCCGGCTTGCACCGACCACAATGCTGAAGTAAAATATCCTCAGTGGTAGACGGACAATGGGTTAGAGTCCCCTTGCCATCAGGCTAACCGTGGGAGATTTTCGTGTTTTTCTTTTCCATGCAACGCAAATGCTGGTTAGTTCCATCAAGAAGTCCTCCACGAAGACACACTTCTCCCAATATTTTGTCCAGAAGTTCCCTTGACTTCTGGATTGGGTTCAAAATTACAAGACTACGGAATTAAACATTAGTAGTAGTAAGCACTTTTTTTTGGATGAGTTCATGGATTTGATTTAATGCTTCTGTTGGTCAAGTGGGCATAAGCAACAACAAAAACTGTAGTAAACACAAAAATTAGGTCGGCTGTTCAACGACGGTTATAAAATAAAATAGAACAAAATTATTTTGGGAGCCGGTGTAGTTCAGGGAATAGGGAGTTTGCTTTTCAATGAGGTGATCCGGATTCGAATCCCAGAAATGGCTGCTTGATGCGAATTCCGCACACGGCTTGCACCAACCACAGTGCTGATGCAAAGTATTCTCAGTGGTAGACGGATCATGGGTTAGAGTATCCTTGCCTTGGGGCTGATTGTGGGAGTTTTTTGTGGTTTTCCTCACCGTGTAACGCAAAAGCTGGATAGTTCCATTAAAAAGTCCTGGAGTTCCCTTGTCATCTGGATTTGGTTCAAAATAAAAAGACCATGGATTAAGCATTGGTAGTCGTAAACTCAAAATTGGGTTAGCTGTCTATCGACGGTGATTAAATAAAATACCATAATTGATGATCGAGACGGTGTCTCAGTTGATGGAACGTTCGCTTCTCAATGAGATAACCTAGTTTCGAATCCCATCGGTGACTGGTTTATACGAAAATTAATTATGTATTCAAAAGCAAAATTAACGGAAAAGTGGTCGTAATTCGTTTAGGAGAAACGTAAAAATAACGCCATATTATTATTGGCACCAATGATTCTTAATTAATCTAGGCGATATATACAAATTGAAATAAAAGAAATAAAGTGCGCACTATAGGGCAGAATCCATGGAGTAAAGCTACTTATTCGTTGAGAGGAACCGTAAAAAATTGCCATAATATTATTAACGACAATGATGCTTAGTTAATTTCATAATATGTAATAATTGAAATAAAAAATAACCGATCTACTTAAAAGCAAATTCAATGTAGAAAAGATGCTTATTCGTTTTGGGAATATTAATATTTGCCATATTATTATTCATATTAATGCTTGTATAATATTGGTAATGTGTATTAATTGAATGATAGAAAATTAAGCTAAGCGCTAAAAAGCAAAATGAGCGGATAAAATGTAAATGCGAAATTCGTTTAGGGGAACCATAGAAAATCGCTATGCGCGGATGACGCTAACTAAATTTCAGTAATATGCGCTACTGGTGCTTGGGTAATTGGTGCAGTTTTAATACGAATTCTACAACTGATATTCCGTAGTTTTAGAAAATATTTTTCCAGTGAGATTTTATCAAAGATAGTGTATTAATATTTTAGAACTAAAAGAACTTTTTCCATCAATACTTATAAGTATTTAAGCAGTAAATATAGGTAAGATAGAGAGATGGACATGCTCCAAAGTCCTTATTAAGGTATTCTGAGAATTCTATTTGTTTTAAAAATTTCGGTATTAGTTTGCTGCCATTAAGAAATGTATTTCGCACATAACTCAAACTTTGAAGGGTTATGAAATAAGCATCAAATATACTCATTTAGATATAAACTATTATATTGTTATATTTGGAGATTGTTAAAACTGCACCAATACTGAATGGTTTTAACACCGTGAAAAAATCAGAGTCTTGAGCTCGCTTGAAAGGAAAATTTATCGGAGAAAATTACTTGACAGCGGTAAATTTTGACTATCATGAGTAACGAGCAATCATATCACGCCAATTGATGCTAAATGCAGTTAATCTCCATTCAAATAAAATGAACAACAAAAACCATGTTTTGCTTAATATAATAACGTAAAGCCACCGAGAAGGGTAACAAATAATAATAAATAAATAAAGATAAATTTATTTTAGCTTTATTAATTAGAGATTTAAGTGCAGAGACCAGGTAAATGACATTTTTAGAGGCTATAATCAGGGTAAGTGGGAAAAAAGTGGTCTTGGAACAAATTTATTATCGATTTATTGGAAGGCGGGACTAATAATTGATCGTCTTACTCTGTTTTCTACTGCCTAATTTTAAAATAAAAATCATGAATCATACTAAAAACTTATGTGGATTAGTTATGTTAAGATTAAAGTGAAAAACAATTTTGTTTTAATAAATGTATCTATATAGATACAACCACTTCATGTTAATTCCACTGATTCCAGATAACCCCTAAAATTTTACCTACTTGGTTCTTCCACTAAACTCTTAATTGTGACAGTATATGCCTTTCAGTTCTTTGCATGATTTTGTAATGTTGTTTAGTACTGATTAAGTGATTTTTGTTTTATTCACCCCGCATAAATTTTAACCTGAGAGGCCATAAGTGTTTTAAATCTTTCATATCACCCATTTATTTCCATTGCTGATTTGAGTACTCTTTGGTTTGCCAAAAGAACGAAAATTCAACTTTTTTTTTAAATTTGTATTTCAGTTTTTTTTTTTTTTTACTTTTATTATAATTTATGTTTTTGTGTTTAAAAAATTTATAAGATAAAAAATAACAATAAAAGCTGGCGGAGATCTACATTTTTTGGCGAATCTTCACTTGCGACCGATTAACCGAAAAGTCGCCTGGTTTGTTATAAATGATCAAACTTATTACAAATTGAAAATCTGAGAAAAATAAAATTTTCTGTATTCAATTAGTATTTTCTTTTCAAATTATTTTATAAAATGCAATTTTCACGTTAATGGACTTTCGTTGCTATTTATAATAGATGATGATCATTATAACAACATCGAATTAGTGCAAATTAAGAAATACATCGTTGGAAACGCCGGACATAGGCATTGAAATGTACGTAAAAAACATTTTTGTAAAGAATGAAAGGGCCAATATATTTCCCGGTTGGTGATACTTAACTTTAAAGAAAAAGGTCAGTGTAGGAAATACCTTGCTAGTGTAAACCAAACAATAGTGCACAAACCCCTGCCTTTTTAATAAACTGATTAATTTTATAAATAATAATAATAAACAATCATCAATAATAACCGCAACATTAATACCTAGCATTCCCTACACAGGTGCTTACCCTAATCTGTCAATATTTTTTATCGTAATAAACAAGAATAAAAAATGTTTAAAATAAAAGAAACTCCTCCCAACTACTAAAACAAAACAAATAATTAAAACTAAAAAAAGAAAGGAATATAAAATAGTGTGTTGCATTATATATCTAGAGTGTAAATTATATTTTGAAAGTGATTTGAAGTCAAACTAGTTTGGATTGCCAAATACGAAATCATCACCACAAACGGGAATACTAAGCGAGTCCATATCCCCAACCGCCTGAAAGGCGCTTCGTCTACTACGTGAACGCCTGAATCAAGACAACATCTTTAAATTTTATGAGAGAAATATATTAGATCAAAAATTAAACAATATATTCCGTTAATCTTCTTCCTTTTAATCAACAGCACAGTTTTAGCTAAGAAGTAACATGAAATAAACCAAAGTTTGTGAGAGTTCCTTCGTGAATTCCTTTCAAAATAATAGAGTTATAAAGCATAATTCAATAATAGTGATAAAAATAAAACACATTATATTTTGTTCAAACAGCAGTTTTAAACTTACCGAAACTTTCTTACGGGAGCAACAATTTTTTTTTTCTGTCTAAGCACGGTACAAAAGATAATTATTTTACGGTTGATTAAAAACGTTCCTATCTTCTTTCAAAAATGAAATGAATGGAAAAGTAAATATACTTTGTTGATCCCCCAAAGTCCCCTAATACCATAAAATATCCAAAAGAGATCATATTAATGCCCAGTTTATTTGAAAGGAAATTGACTTTTCAATATAGAAAATAATCACATCATTTTAGTGAACGTGACTAAAGTGATATTGGTATAAAAGAGCTTTTTTTGGAAGCATTGACGGTATCAAGAACTCCCATTCTGAAAAGCATTTCGCACAAAACAAAAGATATTTGGGTAATTCTCCCTTATTTTCTTCATTCTACTCTCCCTTGAATTTCTTTTATGGTTTACTTTGAGGGTACTAGAAAGGAATTGATACCCTCTGACCCCAGCCAGTTATGGCATGTTTTTCAAAACTATCTCGCCATCTGAACAAGTAAATTATCTGTTCATTCTCTTACGTTCTAAGCATTGTAAGGAAAATAAAAAAATAAAGTTTGCTTGAAATGCTTTTCTTTCCTTTATTTTATCGCCAAAGTAAAAGAATATCAGCCAATTTAGTTATGGTGGAAAGAAATTCCGAATTCTTCGTTTCATTACGCTGGTAATGGGGAAAAAGTCAAGAAGATACGGTGCAGTTGGAAAAGAATGCAAAAGAATGGGAGATGGGAATTTTTTTCAGTTTAAGAATTCTTTAACTTAATTATAAACATAGAGCTAAAAAAGTAGATAAAATTAGCATAACGGCGTAAAAATTCAATGCATTGTTTTACTTTTTTTGCCTTTAAACAAAGCGATAGTTTCAATAAATTTGAAACAAGAGAACAAAAAATAAAGTGCTTTTTATTCTACGTATAAAATTTATTTTAGTAATTTAAATCCATTTTAAAAATTATATATACTGTTAAATTTGTCAACCGGTGTTTGGATCAAATGGTGTCAACATTAAAAATTTTTATTGAATTACTATTTACCTAATTATATTGAAAAGAATTATTTTTATTATATTTCACTTCCATAACATTTAAAACAAGAATTATAATAATATTCTTTAGTGAGAAACATGCTCTCAAAAATTTGCCTTGCTTTTGAGTTAGTGAGACGAACTTTGAGTGTGAGAGACTTACTTTTTTTTTTTTTTTTTTTTTTTTTTTGTCTTGTAATATACAATGTTTTCATTAATGATAATGTATATACTCTACCATTATATAGTTTTAATGCACTTCTATTTTTCCAAACTTTTTTGCCAAAGCCGTGGTGGTCCAGGGGATAGAGCATCCGCCTTCCAATGAGGTGAACCAGGTTCGAATCACAGAGATGGCTGGTCTGTACGAATTACGAACCCGGCTCACACTGAGCACAGTGCTAACGTAAAATATCCTCAGAGGTAGACGGATCATAGGCTGAAGTCCCCTTACCGTCAGGCTAACCATGGGAGACTTTCGTGTTTTTCCTCTCCGTGCAACGCAGGTGCGGGTTAGTTTATTTAAAAAGTCCTTCACAAAGGCAAATATCTCCCAATGCTTGATCCAGGAGTTCCCTTGTCTTCTGGATTGGTTTCAAAATTACAAGGCTACGGAGTTGAACTTAAGTAGTCGTAAACCCAAAATTGGGTCGGCTGTTCAATGTCGGTTACAGAAACTTTTTTTACCGAATCCAAAAAGTTAATTTTTGCGAAGATGTTCTTTGGTTTTGCATGAAGATTTGCGTATGGTCAACTAGGTTATGACGTGTTATATTTTCCTCAAGAGTTAATTATGATTTTAATTGTAATTATGATTATTATAAATAAAACAATTTTAAATTCTATTTCTTGAAAATACAGACAAGAAAACAATGGGTGAAAGAAACATATTCTAATAACACTGGGGGAATTTTCTTTCTTTTGCATTAGTTTTTTTTTTTTTTTTTTTTTTTTTTTTTTAAAGATAATTTCTTTAAGTTTCGACATGCTTCGATATTCCGATGTTCTTCCATATTTTTTCGACGCTCATTTCAAATCTGCAATCGATTTCTCTCTCCAAACTATATTTTTTTAACATTTTTATTCTGTTTTTTTTTTTTTTTCGAAATGTATAAAAACGTTCTATATAACTGGGGATCGCGTAAGTGTAGGGACAAACTTCTAAGTGAGTTAGGGCACATCCTCAGTAACCCGTGTTGACTTAACGTGACATATACGTCGCGTGAAATACGAGAATTCTTCTTATCTGAAAAAAGAATTGTTTTCTCATCAAATACATGTTTTTTTGTTCTTTTCAAATATCAAGTAGTAGCTAACAGGAGAAAGTATTCTAAAAACCACTTTTCACGCAGTCCAAAAAACAAAATAACCACTCTTTTAGCAGGAGCTTTTTTTTGCATCAAGGCATTTAAAAAAGTCAGGCATTAATGGGTAAAAATAGCATAGGAAATATCGTTGTACGCCGCAAGGGGTGCTTCCCCAATATAAGCATTTTCTTAGAATATAGGTAAATTCTTCTTAGAATAATCCTTCTAAGAATATTCTTAGAATAAATTTCTTCCCAATATAAGCATTTACATCTGAAAAGGCACACTAGGGAAGCGTTCCCAAACCATGTACACCAAAATTTCCGAGCATGTGTTCATATGCAATTACAGCCTTAGGAATAAAACTAATCTTAGATTAGAAATCCCCGCACCCGAATTGGGCAAGTTCAAGTACGCGTATAAATGCAAGAAACAATTTGTTCCCAGTGTAATTCGAATTCTTAAGTCATTGAAACATTTTTACCATAACCATATTTGAAATTGTACCAGCCTTTTTTAAAATACCAAATAACTTTTTAAATGAAATATGTTTATTATATTAAACCGTGCTGGCAAATCAGCAAATACAAAAAAATATCTATAAAAATATTTAAATTATGTAAAATTAAGTACAATGTATGGAAAAAGTTCTTAGGTTTTTAAATGAATGATTAGTAAATATAAAAATAATTCTGTTAAAATGCTTAAATAATGTGAAATTTAATATGGTGTTTGTAAAAAATGTCTAACAATTCTTTTATATAGGTGCTTTTCTCATCCCCTATCTGCTCATGTTACTTCTGGCGGGAAAGCCTCTTTATTTTATGGAACTAGCATTCGGCCAATTTGCAGGACTGGGACCTCTAGCGATATGGAATTGTTTACCTATAGCAAAAGGTAAGTAAATTTGATTGATTAAATAGTGTTTCATATTTGAAAGGCTTGTTAAATGTAATTTTAAGAATACAGTTGGGTAATTTATGTTTAGAAAATTCATTTTAAATAACATCAAGCTTTGGCGGTTTTGCACAAAAATAGTTCGATATCAAAGTAAAGATGGTAGATGTTTTCATAAGTTACTTTTTTGGATATCCACCAAAAAAATTTAAAATTGGTTTTTCTGAAAACTTTCGAACAAAATTTAAATTATATATTGCTGCCATTCGTTGTGGATACTATCAAGTAACAGTCCTATCTAAAATTAGTACTTTTATTTTTACATGTAAGCATCTAGACATCATTTTTAAAATTGACCTTACCTTAATCGCCGTCATAAATGTCCTAAATTGGGTCTTATGATAAATGTCCAAAATGCACTCTACGTTAAATTTAGGAAAATTATAACCTTAATAGAGAAGTTTTGAAACACATTGTGGTCCACGCCAGATCTATTCGAGCTTCAGAGCGCATACGCGAAAATTTTTCAAGAAATCGCTAAGTAGTTGGCAATAAATTTAGTGTTACAGTTAAAGTAAGAGATAACTATGAAATATCTATGTAATTTTTGTAGCGTTTGTTTTATGTTAATCTTAACTCTAACCATATTTTCTAATCGTTAGCGGTTCTACGATTTGAACTTGTAGCACATCATCAATGAAACTCAAATAGCATACGCTGCAAAAATCATTCTATTATCTCTTATAGCTTGAAGATACGATTTTTTTCAAAAGATATAAGTTTCATGTATCTTATCGATTTACTCAATTGATTAGGAAATACAGTAAAAAAAGGAATAAAAGTAAATGGGTGCTCATCAGTCATGGCAAAGAATCAAACCCTGCTTGACATGCGAGCTCACTGACCACTGTCATTCCGTTGTACAATCATCATGGACTGTATCATCCCGTTATACTGTTCTAACAGTTTAAATTTCTTCGAATGCACAAAGATCACGCGTATTTGAAGAAATAGTTTAGTTAAAAAAATTAGATATCGCGTTTCGTTTAAGAAACACTTGATTTCGTAAGGTCTATCAGAGCGAAATACAGCTCAAGCATAGTTGTAGCGTTAGGGGCACACTTCTTCTGTTTCGAAAACTGGTTGTTTTTAATCCTGATGATATGCCCTTAGAAGTTTCTTGCAACATTTACCCGCCCCCTGTTGTATAAAACGTTTTTATATTCGTATATTTCGACAAAAAATATAATTATTAAAAAAAATTGCAAAATAACTGCAGAGGTGAAATCATAAATGTTAGAATATCCAAGATCTGTTTAGAAATCTGATGCAACAGAATACAAAAAACACTTTACTCAGTGTAATGCTTCCATGGTTTTAAAAATACTAGGCTCGGATAGTTCAATCTATAGTGACTGTTGCATGAACGTTTTATGGGGATAGTGGGACTTGCTTTTTTATTCGTTCATATATGTGGGATTCTTTGTCGATTCGAAGAATAACTTAAGAAGTCTTTTCAGTTTAAAAAATAGCACAAGTTTGAGAGAGACATCAAGAGCAGACATCCAGTGTTATAGCAAAAATCGATCCCATTACATCCATGCTTTACAATAGTTACTAGAGCAGTGATACAACACAAAGGTATTTTTTGCAAGTAAATAAAAACTATACATTACTGAAACTTTCAATGTCGAATGGTGCTTCCACTAAACGCTCTGAAGCGCAAAGGCAGTTGATTCAATATTGCTGTGTTTTCTTTAACATTTTAGGACTTTATGTTCTCCAATTCGACAAGAGACAAGCCATTCTTTATATTAAGCACGCGACCCTGTATATGCATCTATACCAAATTTACTTACTTATTTTTACTCATCCAGATTTACAGTTGGATTCCATAGCGTTTAGCAGAAAAGCAAGAATGCTTGGCCAGTGCATATTTATGTGTAACAATAAGTAAATAGACACTTTAAGGGTTACGGTGGCATTCAAATCCCCTTCTATTTAAAGGCGAATCCTCATGGGCAACAGTTAAGGACACGGTGCCCAGCCGAACACCGATGTCAAGCATCACTCACCTTTGAATTTGTAAGGGGATCGAGGGTGCACGTTATTGGTTCTCGTTTAATTATTCAACCATAAAGTGCTTGACTCGCACACAAGTCGTCGAGTTATCGAAGCGGGGGAGCAATCCTCTCTGCAAAAGATCAAATTGTGATGGCATGTCTTTGGGTAATCTTCAGGGATGTTGTTCAGACCGTCGTCAATAACTCATTGCGCAGCGCTAGTGCTACGTAACTAAAATACTACTAGGATTACCGAGTTACAGTTAAACTACTGATGTAGTTTAACTTGGTTCAGAAATTTGTATATTCACAAATATTCGTTTTTTTATAATTATAAAAGTTGGCAGATGTTAGCCTCTAACTTACATAGAAATAAAAATCAATTAGCAAAAAAGAAAACAAAAAACAAAGTTAAGAACTTTTTACAAAATAAAACAGAGGTTATCTGTTTGTTATATTGATGACACAAAAATGTCTTGAACTGTTTAGGGCTGGTCTGGAACGATATTCATTCCTCTCTCCTTTTAGTTTCGGACTTCCTAAATGTCAACGGATTTATTGATCTGGTCTGGCTCCGTCAGACCAGATCAATATTGATCAATATCGACCAGATCTGGTCCATCAGACCAGATCAGACCAGATCAATCCGTCAGACCAGATGGGAATTAGCAACAACAACACAAAAATGTCCAGTTTAACATTTTTGTGTCATCCAAATTATACTAATGCTGTTAAAATTAATGATTTTTTAGTTAAAATTATCGGCCACATTCACTGCCAAACAGCACGGTAATATAACCATATTTTATTCAAATCAGCTACTTCATCTAATGCCATAAAACTTAATAAATCTATAGCTAATCCACTTAATATAAAATTTTGATTTTTATTGTTATCACAAATTATTGTTTAAGGCTGTAACTTGAAGATGCTATTGAATTACTGAAAAGAAAAAAATTATTTTTAATTATTTTATGTTAAATTTCAACCAAACTATCTGAATACCTCTAATATAAGTTTTTCCCCTATTTTACAATAGGTATTGGTTACGCAATGGTCACAATTTCCATAATCATCTGTTCATATTACAATGTCATCGTGTCATATACAGTATTTTACATGGCATCCACATTTCAGGCAACGGTGCCATGGGCTTCTTGTCCAGTTTATCCAGATAATGTCACTCACTGTTTGACAAGGAACGAGTTGGTAAGTAGCTTTTTCTTTTTTGAGAGATTGTAGACAAATGAATAACAGTAATATAACAGTAGGCAAATAAATAACTGTATTTAATTTATTTTTTCATAAAATTAACATTTTACAGTATCTAAAATTCTTATATTCTTTATTTAATATCTCAAAACGATTCGAAACCTGAAAAGTTTTTTTTATTTTTTTTATTTTTTTTTTTAAACTTTAAGTTGACTTTTTTTCCTATTGTAACCAATTAAATGCAAAATATTTTTTTCTAATTAATAATAGAGTTAAAAAATATTTTTAAACTGAAAACTGCATTTAAACCATAGACAAATGAAATAAAATATTTATGTTATCTTTTTCTTTTCATGTTGATTCAACCAAAGAAACTTTAGGTTATTGCACAATTTTAAATTATTTAATTAGAATTTTAACTATTCTATGGCTTCGAGTTCTATTTTGACAAAAACTTTAATCTTATATCTATATTTTTCTGTTTAGTGAAACTTAATATTATTGTGTGTAAAAAAACACATACATCAATACATTAATAATAGGTACATACATACGTGCATATATACTTGCATAAATTTATTTTACAACAATCCCAACAATTATGACTTCTTATGTAGATTTTTATATTATGCTTAAAAATATTTATTCGAATAACACTCATAAAATAATTTTATTTTAGGTTATACTTTTACAGAAAACATTATATACTAGTTATTAAAAGTTATTATAAATTTAATTTCTCTCAAAAAATATAGTTATAACACAAATGTAAAAACAATTGTTTATAATATAATTATGCTTAATCATGATATTTTTCATTGAAATCTAAAAATCAGAAAACTAACTCGGCGAAATTGTTTAAAATTAAAAAGTCCAGACAAAGACGCCAAGCAATCATCATATATATATGGGTGATTCTCACGAAATATGACAATTCACTGTCCCTTGCTCCAAGATCTAATACAATAATACTAAAAGAACTTTTTTTTTTAAAAATTAATAAATTGAATTTCTCTTAGCATTTTAAAATAACTTTGCACTAGCAATGACTGTTTTGTATAGTTAAAAAATTTATTTGAACTTCAAAATGTCATTTTCCTGGCATGTCCCAAACAATGTTTCTAATAATAACTAGCTTCAAAACTTCCTATAAATTTTTCAATATCTTATTTTTTTTATCTCAACCGGTGTAAGCATTTCTAAAATATACGCAGAGGGTATTATTTACAAAAACTTCGTTTAAATAAATTTTTTCTGTCAATAATTTGTTTGTAACAAGAAAATCTGTCATTTTCCTGGCTACTTTTATTTAGTGGTTTATAACCAAAATAGCAATCAATATCTTATGTTAATAAATTGATTAGATACCCTCCTATATGAACATGTCTTGTTGCATGAATAAAGAACCAATTTTCTGGTTCAAAATCTTTTCATGGTGAGTAGGTTTTTGTGTTGTCATTTTCCTGGCTTCTTGAAAGCATTAATAACATAATCTACATAGATTTATCTGAGTTATTTTAAGAAATCATGTTGTTTTCTACAGAATATTAACATCTTAGGCCAAAATATTTAATTAAAGTAAAGTTATATGCTATAAAATGGCGAATCATCCATTTGTCATTATCCTGGATGTCATTTTCCTGGCTTATGAATGCCAAATTGCTAATACTGTAAGGAAGGAAAGCAAATATTAACCTAATACCAAGTTTATATATGATTGTAATATGCTTAGATGTAATCAAAGTTATTTATTTATTTAATGATTGATTATTATCCACAATTTTATTCTGTACATATCAGTAACAAAATTTTTTTTTAATTCCTTCTACAGTGGATAAAAAGAATTAATTTAAGCAATTTATGGTCCATCTAACATAAAGGCTTAAGTTGAGTTACTTATTTTTAACTTAAAATGACTGTTTTTTAAACTTCTAAGCTAATATGTCATTTTCCTGGCATTCAAGATTTGGTGAATTTCAATTTTACTTTTTTTTCCCGAGCAAATGTCAATAAACTACACTGCTGTCTGTAAGATATTAATAAGTGTAACTAAAAAAGTATACAAAAAAAATATTAGATTATTTTGACGACTTTAAATTTCGTGATATTTTAAATTCGTGAGAATCATCCATATATATATATATATATATATATATATATATATATATATATATATATATATATATATATATATATATATATATATATATATATATATATATATATATATATATATATATATATATATATATATATATATTAAAAAGCCAGAAATAGTCTTCATCAGCTAGCTGCATATATAATCGTGATGAAGAGATTATATCTTTTAATGTTTTTGTTTCTCAGCTTTTCAATTTATTTTTTTTAATATTTTTAAAAATTTTATTTTATTTTATTACAAATTTTACTTTATTTTTAATTTAATAATTTTTCTTATTCTCCTTTGATTAATCTTTATTTTTTGCCATGTTTTCTCTATATTTTTTTACTTATAACGAAACTAAATAAATCATTAAAGTGATTCAATTAAACCACTTTGCAACCTCAAAACATTTCCTCAAATCCTTCTTTAGAGTCCACTATGATAAGCTATTTGCTCAGTTATATTCGATTGCCCCTTAGAATTAGTTTAGATTTTAGGCAGCTTTGTCAGGGTTATTTATTCTTAGGTCACATTATGTCTAGATTACTTTAGAAACCATGATGATGTCCTGGTTCAAACGTTCCCTATTTAGGCGGTAGACAAACATTGTTTCATTTTAGGCGGTAAGGGAAAAGGCACGCTTAGTATTCCTATTAGAGGTGGTTATTTGATATTTCGTGTTCTAGTTTGCTTGCAAAATAAATTTTGAAATCAAATTTAAACGTCAAATATAATACATTATAACATTTCACATTACATTCTTTCATTTTTTTTAATAGCTGGAATAATTTTTTTTTTCTTTTTTTTTAACTTCGTTCTTTTTTTCCATGATAGATTATGATAAACATCCTTACATAGAATACATGTTATAAAAAGACGTGATTATCATTAATATCCGGTTTAATGAACCAGGAAAAATGTGTAGGCCATTGCTCGATATTGTCAACTTTGTTGATGTTTTTCAGGTAATGGGCCATTTCCCAGTTTACAGTTTCCTGGTCCTCCATATATTGTTTTTGTTTTTTTTTAATTAAAGGAAATTACCCGGTATTCCCTACTTTGATTTTTAGGTTAATTTTTTTAAATTGAATTTTTTTTGATCTTAAGAGTCGAACGCTTTTGAACCTCATTGAATGAAATCGGACAATTTTCCCACCATGAGGTATTTTCAGTAGGTTTTAAGATCTTGAATGGAACGAAACCGATCTGATATGATACCGATATAACTATGTTAATTTTTGATAGATGCACAGATCAAGGATCGAGATTTAATATTAACGACATTTAAAGGCATGAGAAGTGAAAATGTATCGATAAATTTTAATAATTTATAAAATTGTATTAACTTTTTATAAAATAAAAAACTGTTCAATATACAAAAAACAAATAAATATCAAACTCACAATAACTCTTCATCGATAGAATAAACTGCATTAAATTCTTTTGAAAAGAATTTTTCAATTTTTCATCTTCATTGCAAACAAGTATACGCTTCTTTATATCATTTCTTAAAAAATATAAATATTTTAAAAAATTTTCGAACAACACATTCGAATATTCATGTCTCGCGCCTACGAGATAATATTCATATCTCGCTTCTCAGAAATAATATACATTTATTTATCTCCAACTTCATTCAATATAAAGTCTCCGAAAGAAGTATAATGAAATTTAAAGCTATGCATGCTTTTTTGTTATAAGCAATAATAGAAAGTTTTGAATGTAAAACAGCAGTAAAAATATTTGTACTTTGTGAATAAATTAAATGAATCAATGAATTTTAGCCAGAGTAATTTATTCTTTAAACTAAATTATAACATTTTTAAGGAGTTAGGTATTTAAAAATTAAAATTTGAAAATGATTTGCTTTGTGGATTTTTTTCTTTCAATGAGATTCAAATCCTTTTTTTCTTTCATTGAGATTCAAAAGAAGCATCTATTTTTAACACAATTCTAATTTATTTATTTCGGAACCTTTTTTTTATTATTATTAAAATATGATATTTTATAGCTATCAACGAATTAGTTTTCTCTGATTATGACTGTCTATTAGTTAATAATGAGTTACAAATAATTTAATTACTAAAAAAGGAACTCAAAAACGTTAATTAAAATTCTTCAAGAAACTTAATTTTTGAACAATTCCATAATTTGGATATTTTTTCAAACATTAAAGAACAGACAACACTTTTATTACACAGAAAATTTTGTAATCAATTATATTTTTATTGTTTTATTGCTTAAAATTTTATGTAAATTATTACGATTTTGCTTTTATTATTTATCATTCTTTTAATTATTGTTTTTCTTTTTTCAAAAAAATTTACTATAAGAATGTATTTGTTTTTATATTAATAAAAAATAGAGGAAAATCTAAAATATTTTCTCGGAGTTATTGTATTAGTAATTGTTTTGGTAAAAGTTTTCATAACAAATAAACAACTACATATTTTTGAATTACAGCTAAGCAAATAACATAATAAATAATTAGTAGAAAGACATTCAAAGCATTGAAATAAAATCTTAGACAAAATTAATTATTTATTATTTTTCTAGTTTCTTTTACAGTGTGTCAAATACGCATAAGTTTTAATTGCCTATTTAATAGCATGATGAATTTAATTTCCTTTTTACTTTTTTCTTATTTTTAAAGAAAATTGAAATTCGATTTTAACTTCACACTTTACAGTAAGAAAATTAGATTCGCTTCATGAAGTAGCAGAAAAAAAACCAATTTTCAATAAATAAAAAAATGTCTTAATATTTCAATGCCTACCTTTTACATTTTGTTTACTTAGAAAAATAACTTTGAAATTCTTGAACTTTTTTTTTACACTTAATAAGTTTTTTATTTATTTATTTCTGAAGTTACAACTTTATCTGTAACTTTAAACACTAATATGTTGATTTCATTGGTGTGGCTGATGTTTTGTTTAAATATTCAAGAAAATAAAAACTCTTTAAAAAATTTAATGCACTTAAAATATTTAAGAGCTTATCAAGACTAACCATTTTCTTTTTTTTATGTGTGCTAAATCACACTGTTAAAACTGAAATAAAATCATAAGGAAACATTAATAATAAACAAGTATAAAGTTATGTTTAAAATAATTCTTTTTAAATACTCTTCAGTATATATGTATATTTTTTATACCTCGTCCTGCTTCGGAATTAGAAAAGACTATTATTCGGAATTAGAAAATTAGACTTCATTTTAAAATTGTCTTTTTATATGGGATATGGGACTTAACTACAAATGAGAAAAGGGACTTAACTACCATCTAAAACATACATACATTTTTTGCATGAATTATAGCTTTTTGCAGAATAAATTTGTAACTGTAACCCTTCATTACTTATTTCATATGAAAGTATAGAAAGTAAAACATAATGAATATTATGTTAAAACAAATACATATTAAATACGAATTAATTTTTATTTTTAAATAAAAAAATATTTTTATCAATAATATTTATCAACAACCATAAAAATTTAATTCATAATTTTAACTCGTTTCAAATTTAAATTTTTTTTGAAACCTAAGCATAAGAATTGAAGTACCGAGTACTCCAAGAAGAACCGATAATTTGAAAAATCATAATTAAAAAAAACTTAGATAGAGACACATATGTACGATTAGCGGCACTCTGCTTTAGAAGCAAATTTAGATCTTCTAATTAAGCTTCTTGTACAAATACAAAATTATTCAGTTAGTTAAATTTAATCAAGTTTGATCAATTTTAATGTTTTGTTAAAGTTTCATGAGAAATGTTTAAAACATGAGCACAAATTTCAGTATCTCACTCACTGCTCATGTCTGCTTCGCATACTCGTCGCAATCTGACAAATCTATCTGAAAAATAATGACAATTGGATAAAAAAGACAAATACATAATACACAAATAGTGAGATGTGGGAAAAGTTACCCCAATTTTTCTATGAATCATGTGATAATAATGCCCAGTTAAAAATTTGTAAAAAATTTTGATGTAAAAATGACTCAATCACACAAATCATGTGATTATCTATATTTAAGGCTCATAAAACGCTAATACGTATGTATCAATAAAACCGATGATATTTCTTTTCTCGCGTTGGCAACAGTTTTCATTTTTAATTGTAGGCGTTTTGTGCAAATCTCTAAACTTTTTTTCGTATTTATCCACATAATTAAGAAGTTGTGAACTCATTACATAAACACAATAGCATTTGTCTTCGATTCTCACCGAATTCTAACCAAATATGGGTATGCCATATCTCCGATTGTCGCTGAGAAAAAAACGGTTGGTTGGTTTTGAGTTCTGAAATAGTTTCTTTTCACTGGCAGAAATGAGAAGTGTTATGCTATTGCTATTTTATTTTGATTTGAGCGCTTTACTATTCCACGTTTTGTTGTATTATAAATTATGAGTTAAATGCCGTTTTATTATTTCATATTTTAAGTTAATATTTTGTTTTGTTTTAAGTTAAATTTTATTAGAGTTAAATTGTGAAGTGTTCAAAAAAGTATACAAAAGCTAGACGTTAAGAACGTATCCAATGAGTGAGCAAAGAGAGCATCGTATTGCGAAGCAATCCGAAATGAACTGCGAAAGCAGTTTGGGGGTTGGCGAGCGCCAGCGAGCAGAGGGCGAAGCCTCCTAGTTAGATGTAAAGCAAATAGAGATGAAAAAGTTTCCAATTACTGATATCAGCTTCACAAATCACATTTGCCACAGAACTCAAACTGCGTGCTTAACAGCAGCCTTAATTAATTATTTCTGCAACAATGTTGCAAACATTGCAACCAAAAGCCATGAATTTTTATTTTCATAAAGTTCACAAAGGTTAATTAGTAACTGCTTTTAGCCACCCAATGGTTAGTAACTGTAATTAGTAACTACCTTTTGCCCAATGGTAGAGCATGGCCTAGTTAACCTTAAGAAACCATACACTAGTTGGTGTTACTATATCTCTTATGGCTATCTCTTATGGCTTAATTCCGGATCAAATTACAATAAGAAATTACCGGCACTCAAGATGCCGGAAAGGTAAAAATATTGGGTCAGGGTTACGGTAAAGGTTTACTTTTACCGTAACCCTGAGTTGCGGCACTCAGGGTTCTCGTACTTTCCACCATAAAATGCATTTTTACCGGAACATGTTACAAAACAAAACAAAAATCTGATATACCGTAATTTTACTAGTAATAAATAACGTAAAATCACACAATCACTCCAATCAAATAAATAATACTGCATAATACTTTACGGTAAAATGGATTTTACGGATGATGCACCTAAAGTGTCGGTACCTTATACTGAATTTTTTTTACAGTGTAGCAAAATGTGTTGTTTACTTTGCCATGCTCTCTTGATGTTGTAATTTAATATTAGTTTGTCTTAAAATGTAATGTAAAATGTCTTCTAATATGGAGGTAAAAAATTCAAGTTCGTAATCAAAACTTTTAATTGCGTAATATTATAACCTAAAAAGGAACGAAACTTGAATCTGGGACCAATATCAACACCTATTAAAGGGCCAAATTATTCTTCTATGGAAGAAATACTATGTTCTAAAGCAAACATGTTCAAAAGCTCTGCTGTTATAAAAATAACTCTGAAAATTCCAAAGACTTCCATTCTTACCACTTGGAAATAATGCTAACTATTCTCATAGTATTCGTATTACTATGAGAATACAAACTGTTAACTATATTTCTAAAAAGAAAACATTTTATACTTTTCGAGATAATAAAACAGAGTGTGTAAAAATTTGTTTCTAGCCTTTTGTGCATTAGTACCAGTAATTTATTTCTGAATGTAAAAGTTGCAACATATTTTATCATACTTGTCACTGTACAACAATGTTTTTTACAAGATGAACATCTGTGGCTCAAATTGTTATTTATATTTCAGAGTAACATTACTCACGTTGGATCGAAGCTGTCTAGTGAAATCTATTGGGAGTAAGTTTTTACGCATTACTATTATGAAGAATTTTTTATTTTGTAACTTATATAAAAACTAATTTCGAAGTTTTCGTTCGAAAATTTAAATTTTTTATTTGCATCATAGCATATTTTTCTTAAAATAAAATGTTTAACATTTTGATCAATTCCAAATAGTATAAACTATTCTTGAATTCACTAGCTTTATACTAAACACTAATATAGTTCATAATTTTTAAATTTGGACATAAAATTAAATGTTTTCAAATTTTATCTTAGGTAATATATTATAATTCATCTCAATTTTTATGTTTTAATCGAAGATTTTATAATGCCTTTTAGGTTTTGTGAGGCTAACATAAAATTTATAAAAAAATTTCTGCAATAATCTGATACTCAAAATTACTTTTATTTTTCTTATTTCATAATTTTTGAGAGGAAAAATAACATTATTTTACGATAAAACTATTCCTCAATGCATTTCTAATTATATGTATTATATATATTTTACATTTCATGCATTTCCTTTCTCTTTTAAAGAGCAAATATTTGTATTTTCATTAATGTATAAGTGTGAAAAGTTGACTACACAGATTATACGTGCCATTTATAAATTCTTTGCTAGAACATTTGCCAAATATTATATATTTGAAATGAACATATAATTTCGAACAAAATTTTGAAAATTATCTTGGTGATCATCATCCTAATTTTATTTCTTAAAAACTCATCTTATAATTGCATCTTTGACTGTTTCGAATGAAAACTGATGAAACACAAAGAATAACTTTAACAACAAATTCCTTTTTACGAATTGCGGCAAAAAACACCCGGACAAAGAGTTTTCGTATAATTTTATTAGAAATAAATAAATGAATAAAATTTAACAAATAATAATAAGATTAGACTTTTACTAATAAATAAATTTTATTGGTTTCAAAGTGGAATCCCTTTGCAACAAGTTTGAAAGCAATGATGGAAAGTTTGAAGCAGCAAATGCTTTTTGAAAGCACAACTATTTCATTCTCGCCGAAGCTATTGCTTAAAATATCCGAACTTAAATGTACAGAGTAAACGAACGATTTGTCGTTTTCCTAGCTTAAGCAACTCAAAAATAGCTGTTCCTTTGCTTGAAGTTGTAATAAAGCCATACAAAAAAATAGTAAACTAAGAGATAAATTGCAAATTCTTTATAATTAAAATGGTAGACCAAAAGTCAATGACAGAGAAAATAAAGAGAAATTAGTTATTAACTCTTATTCTAGGATGCAATAACTTCCTAGTTTTTTTTGTTGAACTCTGTAGTATCTGGTATCACTGAATAAAATTCTTGGATTTCTCAATGGATTTGAAGTATCATGAACAAAAGACGTATCATTGCAAAAGTAAATACACAAGTACGCATTTTTAACCAATGGCCGACAATATAACGGATTACGTTGCATATAACAGAAATAAAAAGATTACCATCAATTACGTGCCAAATTTGTGCAGTGGATAAAACGCTCAAATTTCACATCCAAGAGATAAGCGGTTCTAATCAGGTGGATTAAGTTACTATCCAACACTGTATTAACCATTGGCAAAACGGGTGTTGTTTTGAGTTTGATGGCGTTCGCACCTTATCTGGACGTCATCACACTTTTCAACTGTATTCAAGAGTAATAGTAAACAGTGCGCAATCGTTGTCATTGCATGCGTTGCTATGGCGACACTTGCTGTTTGATATTTTTTTAGAATTCTTTCTTTCACTTTTAATTTTGTTTTGCATTAAGTTGGTGGGTTTATTTTTGAGATATGGGATCAGAGAGATCCCATTAATACTTTTTGAGTTGTGAATAAAGGAGAATTTCATCATTTGAACGGGGTTTTTTTTGTGTTTATTGCTTTAATTAAGAATCAGAAATTCTAACCTACAGTTCAAACAGTATCGTTTTCAGTATTAATTCAGTTGAATATCGCAAATAAAGAGGGTCCCAAACTGATTGACTCGTTTCCAAAGGTTAGAGTTAAAGCATGAAAAAAAAAACAAAGTCAAAGAACGTAGACTGGAATACTTTAAGCGTTACACACAAACGGAAAATTTTTTCTACAATTTTTCACCTTTTGTTTATATTATTTATTTTTAGTGTTGAATTCACTTTTCCTAGCCGTAAAAAAAAATTTTTTTTTTTTTTTTTTTTTTTTTTTTAATTTTCTATCAAACAGCATGTTAAGGATAGTCGGTAGAGCATATATAAATAATGCTAAAACTGATCTTTTCCGATGTATATGTTTTAAGAAACTACTTACGATATCGCTTTTAAAAATTTTGGTGATATTTGAAATTATATCGGTTGCATGCTATGATAATGTTTTAGCGTTCACAGTTACATACTTTTTGAGTTATGAAAGATTTTTTATGAAACTTTGTAAGAAGTTAAAAATTCTCAGCTCATAATTTCTTTTTAAAACTTATCTGCCAAAGATCTGTATTAAAAGTTATCACAGTGTTAAGTAAGTATATGTAATAATTCTGTGAAAAAAACGGCAGAGCTTTCTTTAGCAGAAACCTACTTTAAACAAAATTTAAAAAAAGCTGTAAATATGCAAGAAAAAAAAAACAGTTATCGAGAAAAAAATTTTTTTAATTGTTTCATCAGAACCGTGAGGGCTCAGGGGATTGAACGCTCGTCACCCAGTGTTCATCTCCCAACTTCGAAACCCAGCGAGAGCTAGTAGTTACAAATTCCGCACCCGGCACGCACCGAACACAGTACTAAAATATCCTCAATGTTAGACGGTTCATGGGTTTGAGTCCCCTTGCCGTCGGGCTAATCATCGGTTGTTTCCATGGTTTTCCTCTACATATAACGCAAATGCGGATTAGTTCTATCAAAAGTTCTCCACAAAGGCAAGTTCCTCCCAATACTTGATCCAGGAGTCTTCTGGATTGGGTTCAAAATTTAAGGAGTTACGGAGTTAAACATTGGTAATCGCAAACTCAAAATTGGGTCGGCTGTTAAACGACGGTTATAAAATAAAAATAAAATTGTTTCATCGATTACTGTCTTAAAAAATTTTTCATTAGGCAGTTGAAATCATAGGTCTGAAGTGGTTTTGTCTAGTAGTTTTTGGCTTATATATAAATCAAATTAAATAAAGCAAGCCTAATTATGATCAAAAACTTATTTATTTTAAGTTGTTAAGATGGCTGTTGGAAAAAGAAAAATAATTTATTCTTGAATTTGGTCATTATACTTTAAATATTAAAGTTCAGTAAGAAATACTTATGCTTGAATAAGATGAGAAATAACCTTGGAAATTATTTTTGTTATACTATACATGTTTTTTATTTTTTTTTTGTTTTTTTGAAATATTTCATAAAAATAACAGTAACACTGGTTAAAACAAAAAGCCCTTACTCATGGAATTCCCGTGAATTTTCCACGGTGCCCTAGGTTTCCACGCAACACTTTTTAGGGACTACTGAAATAAATATTTCAGTGTTCAATTCAATATGAATCAGAAAATACGGTAAATTTACTATAAACTAGTATTCTTAACCGTACCTTTTTTTCAGAGTAAAACCTGTGAGTCCTGCCTTTAATCACTAGCATTATTCTTTTTGCTTATTAAAATTCCCTTAATCTATTTGATTTTATAAGAAAAATATCGTAAGAGTAGATTTTAAGTTCCTTCAAACCCCACGTATTAAAATGTATTCTAGTTTTAGTATTTAACGGACTATTTAACGATTTTTATTTATATACTTTCTTGATATTTAATTAATGTAATTAATATAATATATGTCAAAATTAATTATAATTGAATAATAAATACTTATTGATTGACAAACAATTATGCAATTAACAAAAAAATAATAACAAACAGTATTTAAATAACTATAGTTATTTAACAATATCATTAATTAACAATATAGTTAATCAACAAAATAATTAATTAACAAATAATAATTAATTAACAGTTGAATAATAAATTTTTTTAAAAATATTTTATAAGATATATTTTCAAAAATATCTTAAATGTACTAAACGCCGAATGTGAATACATAAAAATAATAAGCTGTTTAAAATTTTCTAATGGTTCCTCTACCATGGAATTGCCCTAAATTATTTTGACCGAGAGATACAATATTGAACTCTAAACATTTTTTCAATGCATATTCAATCAAATGAAACATCTACAACTATTGTAAATGTTCGTTTCGATACAACTTGTAGGAATTATTGGATACCCTATTATACCAATATATCAGAAGCAAATCGCAACTTAATTAACTTAATTAGCCTAGATTATATTTAAATATTTAATTTCATTACATTTATTACTTTCTAATCATTTTAGACTAATTGTGAAACATATTTTAATGTGCTATATTTTAATGCGCTATATTTTACTGTACTATATTTTAATGTGCTGAGACAAAAAGTAATGATTAAAAAATAAAAATTTACTGGGCTCAATATAAAGTTGAGGAAATACTATTCGATCAATAGTATTTCATTGTTATAGAATAACTAAAATACTACAAACATTTCCATTTTAATGAAAATAATTAGTGTTTAAAAATATTTAGAAATTAATTAATAATTTATTATATAGTTTGATGAAAACATAAAAGATTAACAACGTTATTGCAGTGTGTTATCAATACAAAGTGACACGCTGAATGATTTTGACAAACATAAAATTAAAAACTCATTTTAAAAAACCCATAATTTTATTTTATAACCAGCGTGGATCAGCCATCCTATTCTGAGTTTACGACTATCAATGTTCCACTCCGTAGCCTTGTAATTTTGAAATCAACCCAGAAAACTGCTGGTTCAAACTTTGTAACTAACCCTTGTGGAGAATTTTTTTGATGTAACTAACCGCCATGAACTAACCGGTTAAACCATGAAACCTTCAACGGTCAGCTTGACGGCAAGGAGATTCTAAGCCATGCACAATTGTGTCAAATTGAAAGTTATTAACAGTAGTTCACAATTTTAAATTCCCATTTTTTCTATTTCGAAAAGAAATAAAACCAATAACTACTTTATGGAATGCTAAGATTAATACATTGATTGCAAAGTGCATAATGTGACTGATCTCAATGTTTTCTGCTTCCGGATCAAATGGTAAAATTCACAGAACTATTGATATTACGCAAATTATTGAACAATTAAATGTCTTTTACAATACCATATTCTACTGAGATCCAGCATTCAATGTATTAAACAACATTTGTTACAAATTAATCTTTTACTAAAATAATATTTTAAATATTTTTTCGATTGTTTATTCAAAAATATAATTGTTTTTGCACACTCTGATCGGAATTTTTATTAAGAATAAAAAAATTATGAGAAATATAAGAAATTTGTTTCAAGTAACATTTTGGCAAATTTAATGGCATAAAAATATCTTATTATTGGAGTCTACATAATAAAAAGTTTCAGAGCAAAGTTGCCTCCATTGATGGTGTTGGTGTAAACAAAATACATTTTTAAGTAGAAAACTGTAGTTATCGTTCAAAAAATTAAAAAATTTACAAAATGACAATTGTTAGATAGAATTAGTATGAAAATATTATTAAATATGCTCTTATTTTAAACGAAATATTTCAGCAATGAAGCCATTGAATTGAGTCTAATGCACATTTAATTTGTGTTGTAAATAAACAAACAAAGAAAAATAAATAAAACTATATCAGTGAAATAGTAAATAAAAAATGGGACTTCATTCACTACAAAACATATTTGCTTACTTCGACGAAAAAAGGGTGACAAATGTATACCAATTTTTTTTTACAATGAGTTTCGTTTCATGACCAACGTGTAAAAAAAATTATCCTACAGTATTAAAAAAAATTTAAAGGTTAATAAAAAAAGTTAACTAGATTTAATTAATTGAATTTTTTTTTAAATATTATAATGCATCTATGAATTTTTCTTCCGAATAAAAATCATATTTTTAGCCGTCATTTAAACTTAATATCGTAAAATTTAATGAATTTTTT
The DNA here is from genome assembly GCA_949128135.1 of Parasteatoda lunata. Classification (NCBI taxonomy): domain Eukaryota; kingdom Metazoa; phylum Arthropoda; class Arachnida; order Araneae; family Theridiidae; genus Parasteatoda; species Parasteatoda lunata. The sequence continues at coordinate 18,362,983 of OX421973.1, forward strand.
CTCAAAACCATTTTAACATTTTCATTCATCTATGTGTCCATCTTTCTATTTATTTAGTTATTTACCAAATGCAAATATTTACTTTCTAAAATCTTTAAAACAGGATATTATTTTTTTTGCTACTCAAATACAAAGAAGCGTTCCTATATTTTATTAATTAAATTTATATTATCATAAAAATCATAAAATGATTATTTGGCGAAGTTTTCTTACTTAGAAACAAATAGCTTTTTAATATTATTCATTTTTGTCAGTTTGGCTCTATCATTTACCCAATGTGTCATTCTAAGGTAAGCAATCTAAAAAGCAATATGCGTCAAAAACTTACATGCATTCGAATTATTTTACTTATCACTTTTTGGAAATCTTTGTAAACAAGCCTTTCAAAAATGTCTTTTTAAATAAGGTCTTTAAAGGGAGAAAACCGAAGTTAAAGCTCATAATAAGCACTTAACCTATGGAAGGAGAAAAAATAATAAAATCTCACGCCTGCCCCACGTTTTCAAAATAAAATGTATTTTTAACTCTCAAGAATTCAACTTTGAAAATGCCAATACTTTTGGCATATCGCCATCATAACCATTCGAGTTTGGCAGAGATCACTATAAAGCATTCATATCAACGACAAATAAAAAATTTCCTCAGTTTCCTTCATTCATATCTCACAAGTCAAGGTTTCTTTTTCAACTAAAAAAACTTGAAAAAAGTAATGTGTTCGTTATATTAAAGGAAAGGTGTATTAAACTAAAATATTTTCCCAGCTCTGGGTCATTTAAAATCTGACATTTGGCCAATTTTTATTTTAACATCGTTTTACAAAGGTTACCGTAGAATCTATTTCAGTTTGACAATTTAAAAAAAAATTAAAAAATAATTTCTTTCTAATAACGTTGAACTTTTTTTCGGGCGAATTGATCTTTAAAAAAAGATTTTTAGAAAATCAAAGTTTTTTATCTATGAAAAAGATAATATTTAAAGTTAAAACTCATTTAATTTAACTTAAATTGATTGAACTGATCAAAAATCGAGGTTTTAACGCCGTTTTACAAGTGTTATAGCAGAGATCATTTCAGTTTGTCTATTTAGAGCAAATTGGAGGGGGGGGGGAGATAATTTTAAAATAACTTTGATCTTTTCTTCGGGTGAATGTCGCAGTAGAAAAATTAGTTCATAAAAATTATCTATGATTTTTTAAGAAAAAAAAATTGTTAGTTTGTTTGTTTGTTTGTTTTTTTGTCAATAACACCTAATTTTTCTTCTGATGAATTAATCTTCATAAAAGGATTAAAATATATGTATAATATTTTTTAAATAATAATTTTTACTGTTAAATCTGAACTAATATTCTAAACCAATATTAGATTTATTTCTGATGCCAAATTCATTCATGAGTTTTAGAATATTGGGGGGGGGGGGAGAGATTTTAAGTATTTTTCCCACTCACTATATTCTTATATTTGGACTTATATCAAGGGTGTTTCCTTCTCACAGAGTTATGCAGCTGATAAGACAGGAAAAAAGGGATTAAAAATAAATCTTAATTCCTTTTTCTCACACTTAATAATAATTTTTAGAGACTTGACAGCCATTTTAAATAATTGATTTTCTATCACAGAAAAACATGTGAAAATGTCTGTGTCAGTACCGTCTTTGCGCATGGGCACGGAAATGTCCGGGGACCCTAGGCACTGAGGGGATCCTTGAAAATCTTAAATTTTATAAATGTATTAAAAAAAACTAAGAATAAACAACATTATCGTATTTATTTTTTTAAATAAATCTAGTCTATTGTATAAAGAGTGAACTGTTTTTCCTTCCACAAATAGTGATAGATAATTTAATGCAAAGAGTTTAATGGAGAGTTTACAAAAATGTAATTTAATAGTTTATCACTAAGAAAATTTAAAAAGACAACCAAAATCTATTTTTCTATGTTCCAATGGAGTTTTTATTGGTACTCAACTCTCACTTACTGTTCAATTTGCTTCTGAAAGATTCATACGTACAGTGGGTCAAAAATGTAGTCGAACGTTTTAACGTTTCAAAAAATCAATAGATCCATTTTATAAACGTTCAAAAACCAAATGTTATTCCACTGGAAAACCCACATAAAAAACTTATTTCTCGCGGGTCTTCAGCAGTACCTGTGGCATAAATTAATGTGAACAAATCTTATGTTAAGTCACTAAAGAAAAAAATGACCTCCACCAACTCTGTTTAGTGTTTAAAATTAGTTAAATAAAGTAATAAGTCAAATAGTTTAGAACTAAGCAGCACTATGAATCAGCAACTTTTAAACTGGTTATGGCTGATTTGCATTGAAAGATATTTTAACAACTGCTAAGTTTGTTTAAATATTTCATACAATTTAATTTTCTTCTTTTTTTTTTTTTCTTTTTTTTGATTTGTTGTACCTTTGTGTGTGTGTGTGTTTTTTTTTTTTTTTTTTCTTTTTTTATTTAATTATTTTAATAGCTTCCATGGTTTGGAAAAATTATTTTATTATTTGAACATTGCAACTGATTCGAATCTCTTTTTTTTTTTTAAATTTATTCATAGTTTTAAAATGCTTCATTGTATGTTCATTGAATTTTCGGGGCAATCAAAATTTTTTTACATTATTGCATATCTTAAAAATGCTTTCTTTCATGTATGTGAAGTTTTTTAGTTCGATTTTAAACAATGTGTTCAAGCAATATGTTTGATTTTGAACATGTTATAGAGGCCCAAAACATTTCTGCGCCATGCGGCCCTACATGCTTTTAAGACTGTCCAAGTCTGCGTTCATTATATTCAATAAACACAAAAAGTTATTTATTCTAAGATATTTTTAAAACTTTGGGTGATTAATACAAAACCACTGTAATAAAAAAAGTAAGAAACAAAATGAAATACCTGTATCAAAATAGACCAATCGAACTGAACGAGATCGAATAGCAAAGTAACCGAAACGGCAACGGTACCAAAACGGAAACAGGAACTAAAGGCCAAAGAACCCAAAATGGTAACGAACCGGAACGGCGGAGCCAAATCAGCCATGAGTCTAACATTGTTGTTCGAAGTTCTTTCGCAAAGGAAAATACAAAAAGTCACAGTTTAAGAGCCTTACAATTGAAAAATGGGATGATTTTAAACTATATATATCATCTTACCGTGAAGATTTATTTGGGCTCTAGAATGGACGAACAAATAACTTTAAAATTTATTAATTTTAAAATTTATTAATTTTTTTTAAAAATCACCAATTTGGCAACATTTTTCCATTTAGATGAAAATGATCGAAATCACTACCTTATTCTTAGTTTTTGCAAATTTTTATGAGCCCAGATAATGCAGCGTTGGTGTAAGTTTTTAAATATTTGAAAATTAGACCACAAGCGCTTTTCTTTTCCCAAAACTGTGGCTTTTCTTCATAGTGACGTTTTGCTCCATTTTTAAAATAAGCATTGACACCGATAGCTTCAGATAAGACAACCTTGACCTTGTAGTCATGAGTATCAGTTACAAAGTCACAGAAGTTGTAAAAATAGCATATTATTCGTTAAAAAATAGCATCATTTCCTATGAGGACGGGGCCTTCGGTAAAACCTTCGACAGGACCGAAATGTCATGGACTGGATTTTATATCAGATTAAGATTACCCATAAACTTTCTATAAGATTAAGATCTGTTGTGTTTCCTGGAATAAAAAGACCAATATTTATAGTATTTAGACAGCTTTTTTATGATTTTATTATTTTGAAATTAAGAAACTAGGTTGAAAATCCTTCTCTGGTTTGAAACTCGTTTAAAACTAACTGTCCACGTAACTTTTTATAGATTCTTTCCTGTACTAGTTGCAATTCATCACTCCTTTAAAACAGTGACAAGTTATAATTTACGCCGACGTATAACATTTAGCACATAACATTTATACCATAACATTTAATTTTCCTAAAGTTGAAGAACCTGAAAATTTACACTCGTTTTAATAAATACGCTCGTACTCGTGAAATGTTAAACACGTTAAAAAGAATTTCTCTACCACACTACAGTCAGTGACTGATTCCACTAAAGTGTTCCACTAAAATATACGGCCACGGATCGTAAATTAACATTGAGCTTGTAAAAGTTCCTGAAAAAGGCTATTTAGTGTAGTGCTGCCATCTGTCGTGGAAAGAGATAGTTGCGTGTTCCTTAATGAAGAAAGAGAGAGATGTTTTTTGATCCGGACCGTTGTATCCGTAGTTTGATGCTGTAACCATAATGGAAAGATAACCATATAGATTAGCAATCAACTCTACTAATTTTGCTTAACTTTGTTGCGACTAAATGGGCTAGATTTCTTTGAAAAGAGAGAGATGATTGTATAAATTAATTATAAACTCTACTAATTTTTCAGAAGTTCATTACAATTACGGGTACTGAGTTTTTTTTTTAAAAATAACAAATAAAAGAGTTGGCTATTTAAATTAGCAGCCTTATATGCAATTTTACTAAGATTTCTTAAAGTTTAATAAATGTTTCTATATTATACTAAAAAATATTACACTATTTACCTTTTAATTTTTTTTTCTGTTAACTGCAGCAAATTATTCGCAGCACTTTTAAAAAAAGAAACAAATATATTTAATGAATATTATCAATTTCGTTAAACAGCATTATGTTTTGTAAATAGCAATTATTTACCTAGAAAAAATACTTTTATTGTTAAATTTTAAAAAATCTTATTTTTTTACATATGCGAAATAAAAATTATTTATTCAGACTAATAGTTAAATTCTCATTAAAAACTCAAATACTTATGTAGAAGAATACACAATAACAAATAATTATTATTAAAAAAAACTTTTTTTTTTCCATTGCGAATAGTTTGTAAAATGCGTGTTCCCAAAAGAAGCATTACGAAAGATAAACAATTAACGGAAAATATTTGGAAACTATTTAATATGAGAAGAACAGTTCTTTTGTATTCTATTAACAATAATAAACTGCAAGTAAGGTATTTAGTCAAAAATAAAAAATAAATGTTTAACAAGCTTCATGCAACGTTTTTTTATTATGCTTCATAATGTTAGTAAAACTAGTTATAGTTAAAATCTCATAAAACATATTCAAAAATATATCACTGTTTAAAGAAATAAAAACAAAATTTGTACGAAATTTTCCTATTATATTAACTTTAAAAGTTTTAAATTTTTAATAATATATATATATAAAAAAATTTATCTTCGGAAATTTATTTAGACATGTATATAAAATGTATATATAATATTCAATAATTATATACATAATATATATAATAAATATATATATATATATATATATATATATATATATATATATATATATATATATATATATATATATATATATATATATATATGTATATATATATATATATTTATATATATATATATATATTATGTAAATAAAAATGTTTTCCTAATAAATAATACAAATTTAATTACAGTTTAACGATTTTAAACTTATATCTAATCAAATTATAGAAGAAAAGGCAAAAAAAAAATATTGAAAAATTGTGACTGATAAATGAATTAAAAATAACTTCTTTTAATTTTTAAAGTCCAAAATTTAGCTAAGCTACTAAGTTAATTAAAAATATATTTGAATGAATTTAATGTATCCTTTGAATTTCGGAATCTTTGTGTCCGTGGCATGACGCTGTAGCTACCCTAAGAAACGGGTGGTACATCCTCAACTGAGCTAGGAAGCTTTATAAGTTATCTGTGAAAATTAATTAATTAAATCTGTGAAAATTCTTTATAGCTGAAGTTCAGTACAATTACGGGCACTGTGATTTTTTCTCTTCGAAGGGATCTGGTCGTACAAATTAAGGGCCAACTATCCAAATTTTTCGGAAATACGAAATTTGAATATTTATGTTTAAGCATTTATGAAAACATGCATGTTTATGCACTGAGAAATAAAGTATGGTTAAAATTACGAGAATATGGTAAAAGTTGCTAAGTGTTTCTGGCTCTGGGGAAACACAAAAAAGCTTGGTAATTTTTACTGAAGTAATACTTTTGTAATGACTTTGTTAAATTTAAAACTAAAATGTTGTTTTATAATATGTGATAAAGTTATGTGAACTTGGTAAATTTTGTTAATTTTATCATAATACAGTAGAACATGGTATAAAAACCATTTATCTCGCTTAAATTTATTTTTAAGTTTTGTATTTTTTCTAAACGTGTAGTAATAAAAACTATAATTTTGAAAACCAAAATTTACGTCCAATTTTTATCATATGAATGAAAAAATTACCATCCGTATGGTTTAAATACCGTCTATTTTGGTACCTATTACCAGAATTATCGTTGCTTTTACCAGAAATATCATTACCATATAGAATGGTAATTTTATCCGAATTTTTTTTTTTTTATCTTCGTGTGAAAATTACTCGTTACATAATTAATATTAATTCTAAACTTTTTAAATATATTAGTACTAATTTTTAATACATACATACGGATGCAAATCTAGATAAGATATTGTCTTATCAAGCCATCTACAAAAAATATTTCTCCAATATATTTTTTTCTTGGTGACACTACATCGTAATAGAAGCATTTATATTTATTTGGGATTGGCAAATTCCCTATTTTTTTCACAGACATAAAGTACCTGGTTATTGAGAGCGGAAACATAAAAATTTTTTATAATAAGTAAATATTTCAACTTCCAATATCCAAAAAAGAATTATAACCATATTTGCAGTCAGAGTTTGAAAAGTGATGTTTCTTGTCCATATATTCAAATACGGGTACCTGTAGGTATTACTGCCACTTCTCTGCTCCTTCCAATACATTTATTTAAGACATACTTTCTCTTTCAAAATAAATATGCAAGGCAATAATCTAAAACCATAAATCTAGTTTGCCTGGCATTTATTTTTACGGCCACGTAAAAGTGAAATACGGATTTTCAAAGTCATTTCTCAAAGCCTGTTTGTTTTATCAGATATTCATTTTTAGACTTCAGCAAGCATAAAATCTTAATCCTTTCTAGCAAGATTCTTTAAATATAACTTACTAAAACTGTTCTGATAAGGAAATCGATTTCGTAGTTTGGTTTGAGAAAAAGTAAGAAAAAATAAAGAAAGAAAAATCAGTCATTTGCAGGTTTTTTTTTTATTTTTTAATTTATCTTGTGACACACACACACAGTGTCTAAAATATAGGACAACATTTGGGATAATTTTCATCACTTAAAATCTAATCTTTTTTTTTTCTGTTTTTGCCTTTATAAGCAATTATAATATAAAAATATGATAGGATTTACCCGATTATATGTAATAATGAGGTAAAGTTTTAAATCGTTGAGCTGAATTTTAATTACAGTTAATATATATATATATATATATATATATATATTAAAATTGCTTTATATTTAATATTTGCTCAAAATTATAATTTATCATTTTTTTAAGTAATATTTAGAAATAGCACAAAAAGTTAATTAAGTTTAATTAACTAATTTTTTTAATAAATATTTTATTTCATTTATGAAATTAGTTTCTTCTCAGCTGCGAATTTCTAAGTAAAAGTAACATTTTCTGAGATTATTTAAAGCATAGAAAGTTGGATACATTATCATTTATATACAGTGTATAAAAAAAAGTAAAACTTAATAACCCTTGATCAAGTTATTGAATTTTCACGTACCACGATGCAATCGGTATGAATCAAGACACTAAACTCAAATATGATGTAATTCATGCTCTTTTTTTTAAAGGTTAACATTATCAAATATTTCGCATTTTCAAATTTTCATTTCTCAAAAACTATTTAACCGATTTTGTTCAAACTTTTGTTTTGTCATTTGAAATTACTTAGTCAAAAATTGTAACTTAATTAAAAATTGTAACTTAGTTAAAAAAAATTTAATTGTGACTTACAATTTAAAAAATACTTTAGCAAGAACTAAAATAGAGAGTAAAGAATTTTCAATAATTGCAAACATTTATACATAAATTTGTTTTTGTAGAGGCGACTTTTACAACTCTGTGAAAAATTTATTTGAATATCTTAAACAGATTCTTAAACAGATATCTTAAACAGATCTTAAACTAATGGTGAAGTATGCTAAAAGTTAAATTAACATTGAGAGGCTCAAACATTCGACCGCTCTCCTGCCTTTACTATGGGGGCCATATGTGTATATATGAGGATCGATAATCCAAATCCGTCGAAAAAAAAGAATTTTTATTCGTAGAATGTATTTTTTATGCCTGATTCCGTAGTTTAAAATATCGTTTCTGGAAATATTTTAGCGTGCTAAAATTTTGATCCTCGAATCATTAAAATTATATGTCTGTAAGTGAAACTCCAATCATCAGACCAAATGTCATTTAGGTTTACTTTTTTGCGCATTTACATTTGTAATGATTGATAATGTTTCATTGCATGCTTTATGTTGGAATATTGTCAAAATTTGGCTGAATCATTTAATTTTAACACATTTAACAGCTATGCATTGTGTACTGGGGAACATAGTGTTTTCCTTATGCTGTTAATCTCAAAAATTAGAAACCTTAACTCCCATGCTATTTATGGATGATTTTGACCTTTTTACCATTGAAATCTGGCTGAATTAGCACATTTAGCAGACATGCATATAATGGTAAACATAATTCTAAACAGCCAGCTTTTCGCCTTATTTCTGTTTTTAGTTCGTCGAAGTTTAGCTGAATTTCTTAATTTTAACATGTTTGACAATTTTAAATTGCGCTATGTCTATATTGCTATCAACATGCCATCTGATCCATAAAGTGGGTGCTTTAACCTTTGTGTTTCTTTTGGCTGTTTTTGGCTTTCAAAATTTGGCTGAATTGTTCAATTTCATCACTTTTGACAGCTATATATTACTTCCATTAAGCCGCTGATTTCAAAAAGGAGAAGTCTTAGCATTCTTGATAATTTTGGCAGACAAATCGCTGTTTCAGGTGGGTTTGTTTTACCTGATACAAAATAAAATATCTGTATGAATGTTTGGAAAAACAAAAGAAGGGTTTTTATGTAGCCTTTGAGTTTGTAGAATTTATTTTATATCAGATAATTCAGATAAAGTACTATGAAGTAAATCACTTTTAATTTTGAAACCCAAGTCAATCGAAAAACCTTTTTTATTACCTCTTGTCAGTCAACAACATTAACAAAACTCATAACGTCAAAAAGAAAAATATTTCGAATTATATAAAATAAAAATGCGTAAAAATTCAAATTTTATTTATTCTGTTCAAATTTTTATATCTTTGATTTATGATAAGATTTTGATACATTTTATTTTAAATTCCGTACAAAATAGTTTCGATAGAAAAAAATATAATCTGTAAAAAAAAATAAAAAAAAGTAATTCTTGCGTTGTTCTTTAAAGATAAAACAAGACATTTTTATACAAAAAGTTGATCATAAATGTGTTAAGCATTAACATACAGTTTTAGAAATTGTTGAGAAATAAATTATTTAATGGTAGTAATAAATTATTCATTATTCTTACGAAAATTATTTAAATCATATTTTTTAAAACAAGTGTAACTTCTGGTAATCATTTATTATTCAGGACTCTTATTCAGGATTTATTTCTGTGAAACGTTATTCAGTAATAGGGATTTTATGTTAGCTTTAGTTTATATTATACACAAATAAATATTTAAAATACTTTTACGCTTACTGATAATGATACTTTCTTTCAGTTTCATCTACAACATTCTGAGAAACACAAAAATAGGCTAATTAACTGAAATTTTTGGTAATCGTAAATTTTTAATATCATAAGCATATTTTTCTGAACAGCATAAAATCATGTTTCAACCAGCTGACAAAAAGAACAAATTTGCCTTTACCTAACACGAAATACATACTTTACCCCAAGGACAAATTTCATAATTCATTAATAATATATTTCATGTTTCTCTTATATTACTTTGAGACATATCAACACCGCACATAGAATTAACTAGATATAGATTCTACACTGAGAAAAAAAGGTATGGTCGAAACTAACAGAATATGGTGAAATTTAAAGTGTTTCTGGCTCTATGGGAACACCAAAAATCTTGGTAGCTTTTATTGAAACGCTTGATGATTTTGATTTTGGAAATGATTTTAGTAAAATTAACACGGAAATATGGTGTTATAATTTGTAATAAAATTTGGTAAATGTCGCAAAATATAGTAATTTTATCGTAATACACTAAAGCATGACGTATAAAACCATTTATTCGGACAGTTTTTTTACTAAATTAGTGGTAATAAGAACTGCAATTTTGAAAACCAGTATTTCCGATAAACCGTTATCATATGAACAAAAAATTTTGAAAGGTTTAAATGTAGTTTATTTTGTTAATTGCGTTAATTTCTTATTGCGTTAATTTTTTTTTCCGTATGCAGAGGTGGAAAAACTCTGAAATTTATGGAAAAATTCCGATCAACACTAAAAAAATTATTTTAAGATTTAAATTAAGTTTAACAAATATATATTGTTAGTTTCATGAAAAGTCATGTTCGGACCTAGTTTAATCAAATATAGTACATAATAGTTCATAATGTGTATAATTTAATAGAAAATAAATTGTGTGTGTTCCTTTGTTTTGGAAAATGCCCAAATTATATATCAGAAATTTATCTTTTTTTTTTTTACTTTTTTTATATATAGCAGCATCTGTATTTTGGCTGATGATCAGAATCATTTTGAAATTTTTCTTTATTAAACCAAGAATAGACATTAAATCTTAAGCATTAAAAATTTAAGCAATTCTTCCACAAAAAGACTAAAAGTCGGCAAATACTTTGCTTCCCTTGAATAAAGAATTCTAATCTTGAACTAAAAATAAAAATATTCTAAATAAGTTGACAAAATCCAATTTTCTAAGTCTTAGTAATGTGCAATTTATATATAATAGTTTCATCAAGATGGGTATTTAAAAGTTTTATATCTCTATAAAACTCATATTTTAAAACTGGCGGACTATTTGAGTTATTACACTGCCGATTTTCTCCTTTGGCGTAATAAAAATTCATTCCCCAATTCATTATTCCCTGATTTATATTTATCCATATCATTAATCTAAGTCAGAATAGCTCGCCAAGATTTCGCATTGTGATGATAAATGGCCTAAAATAATAAAAATTGGGAATGGACTTTTTTTTTTTTTTTTGCGGATGAGCTAATAGATGTTTTCATTTATTTAAAAATTCCTCCAGGACAAATTTAACTATATCATTTCGCTTTAAATTATGTCTAACTATCTTACTTAGCACAATCAAACTTTAAGACATCTTTATTCCTTCAAAATACATCATACATTAACCATTTTTCCAAGCAAACACTGCTTTAAACAATTTTTCTGTAGTAGAAAAGTCTTATTATTTAAGCAGTTCATTATTGTTTGCAAAACATTAACAATGGATATATTACACAATTGGACAAAAATCGATTTCGCGTTCGAAAATTAAATATTTTCAAGAGTTACTTTTAACGTGCTTTTTTGCATTAAACTGTCTCTTTCCGTTAAATAAATGATAAGTGCAATAAAATTGAGTTAAAATTAACATGAAAAGCAAATATTGGAAAATTGAGATAGGTTTAATCTGAATGAAATAAACGTTAACAATGAATATCTATATCAGGGGTGGCCAACCTGTGGCTCGCGAGCCACATGCGGTTCTTTGAAGGATTATTTGTGGATCTCGATAAATGTACCCGAATTCCCTTTTCATTTTTGTGCTATTATATTTTAAAAAATGATAATCGTTCCGTATATGTTTCAAAATGTCTTTTAAATTATTGAGAACAAATATGAAAGACTAAGTGCAACGTTGTTCAATTCGAGGTGAGTTTTCCATTTCCAATATAATTATGACCCAAAAAGCATCTGGAGAATTGGAATTAATAGATTCAGGGAGATCAAGCTCTACAATTAAAATATAAGTCGATGTCGATTACTGAATTTTGGAAATTTGTACCAAAATCGAAGTATCCTGAATTAAAAAAGGCTGCTTGTCGAATTATTTCAATATTCGGAACAACGTACTTATGTGAATCATTTTATTCCACTTTAAAATTCGTGAAATCCAAACACCGATCAGTATTAACTAACCAGCATCTCAAAGAATTACTGAGAAGTGCTGTCACCAATTATTCACCGAATTTTTAAGAATTATCAAGAGAAGTAAAATAATTTTTTTTAAATTTAATATTTAAATTCAATACGCATATTTTGTACTTTTACTTATATGTTCTCTCAATAAAAATAATTTACGTAAAAAAAAATTTTAATACTTTTTTTGCATACCTTTTAAATGCGTATTTAACTACGGCTCGCAAAAATCGAATTAAATACAAATTTAATATTAATGAACTCTTATTTTATTTTCCACTACTTTGTTGGCAAATTTGCTTTTTTCTTTTTCAAATCGTTTTGAAAAAGGAAAATGTCTCTTTTGTTTTCTTCAATAACGTCTAACTAATCTCTAGAATGGGCATCTATTTTTTTATACTCGAAATATATCAACTTTTTCCCCCTTTCAATTTTTTGATCAAATTAGTTTCTTCACGAAGAGCACAGCTAATAGACTGGTAAATTTGAGTTTATCGGCCCTACAACCTGAATTCAGCATTATATAAAGTGGGCATAGGTTAATAAGTCTTTAAATATTTAATTTTTTTGAGAACCGCTTAAAAATTCCAAAAGCATTTTTAGAGAGGAGTCTGCATTCGCTTTTTCCTTCAAACAAGGGAAAAGTATATGAGAATTTCTAACATGAAGCCTAAAATTTTGTTCATTAAGAAAATAAGTAAAATAAAAAATAAATCCGCTAAGCTGCAAAAATTTTTAATAGTATTTTTGTAGGAAAAGAAATATTTTTTAATAAAAGGAATATATAGATTTGATTATTATTCTGTCGAATTAGGTGGATTCAAAATTTAAAAAATACACAAGTAATACTAAGATAAACTCTCTATGAATTTATCTAAATATATATCTCTATGAGTTTAGTAGATAAAATATTAGATAAACTCTCTATGAGTTCATCTAAATATAATACATCTAAATAAGTATCTGAGTATATCTAATGATCTAATAAAAATATTTGAGTGTATCTAAATTAACTCTTAGTCAACAATAATAATAATTGATACCATGATTATATATCACATTAAAATTTATATCATTTTTTTTCCTTGTAATTGTCAGAGGTAAAATAGCATAGTCACATTAAAAATGAACCACTATTATTTGTTAAAATAATCAATAATGCATGAAATGATAAAATTCCTCTTTATTTTCGGAATAAAGTCTTACAAATTTAAACTGAGTAAAAATTTTATTTCTGGAAGCAGTTTTAAAATTGCTACGTTTTTTTACTATACTTCAAAGTTTTTGTATCATTACAAATTCTTTTGTTTTTCAGAAACTATGTTTTGGCTTTATCCCCAGGAATAGATGAGCCAGGTGGGATAAAATGGGATCTGTGCCTTTGCCTTCTATTAAGTTGGATCGTAGTTATTGCTTGTCTACTTAAAGGAATTAAAACATCTGGAAAAGTGAGATTTAACCTGTTTTAATTCATTGATAAATGCTTACTGATCAATTTCATTTCAATGATAATTTCTTATTAGTCATTTTCAACTTGAAGATTAAATTCTCAGTTATTTTCAATTTAATGATAAATAAGTTCTAATCTTTTTTGAGTTAATAATAAATAATTACTAGCCGTTTTTAAGTAAATTATAAATACTAAATAGTCGTTTCCAATTTAATTATAAATGCAGAATAGACGTTTTCAATTTAAGGAAAAATGCATAACATTATCTATTAATTTAATATTTATTTCATTTAAAATTTATTAACATCTTAATTAAAGAGCAATACATATTTGTTTTTTTACTTTCCGCAAAAGAAATTACTTCATTTTATTTTTAATCACTTTACACACTATTTCTTCACAATTTTTATTTATAATAAAAAAACATTGGGTTAGTTCCGCGATACGGAGATTTTGGAGCTCTCTCCAAGTTCCTTCAATTTTTAAAAAGTAAATAATCGTTTGATGGTTGACTTTTCGAACGATTAGGTTTATAGTTTTCAAGTGACGTCATTATGCTTTGTTTAATAACAATTCTTTTATGAATATTTTATATAACTATATCATCATATCAAAATACTGTAAGAAAGTTAAAACTTTTAAGAATAATAAGGTACTATTTATAATTTACTATTTTTAAAAACTTAGGTAGCATTCTAACTGCATCTCGTTTGATTATTATTCTTAAAATTCACTGTTAAAATTCCCAATTTCTAAATGTAATTTTCATGTGAACTTTTATTTTAAGGAAAAAGTTACAACAAAAATACTGTCAGTGTAACGTCGGGAAAAACTTTGTTTTGAAATGAAAATTTATTTTCAAAACATTTTAATTCAATACAAAATCATTTACTTGTAACCAAAAAATAAAAAGGATGAGTTTCCCCACTCTTCTCTTAAGATTAAAACCGGTTGAACTTTTTGGCTCTTTTCGAATGACATCCTGAGAATAACAATCAAAGAATTGACAGAGTTGAAGAAAAAAATTGAGTCAAGGAATTGACAAATTATTTTCTTCTGAAAAGAAACAATCTCTCTCTATTATCGTTTTCATTAAACTAACACGTAATAATAACGTTTTCACTATTAAAATAAAACTCAACAACACATTGTCTGTTTAAACTATCTTTTACAATTTCTTTGAGATTTCTCTCTATTTCAATCAAACATCGCTTGAAACTTGTCATGGAAGGAGGTGAATGTGATGTTGTATGCAAAATAAAACGGAATAATGATCCTTTCACGGCTCTATGCTATGCGAATACACAAAATTATAGCATCCAATAAAATAATTTTTGTTCATTCTTTTACTTTTTGCAATCTTTTGAGAATATTTTGTTACTCTTTGCATAATCTAATCTACTCAAATAATTTTAAGTCATTCTTATGCATTTTTTGCTATTTTTGACAATATTTTGCTTCTTTTACAGGTCGTATATTTTGCTGCTACATTTCCTTACTGTATACTATTTATTCTCCTAATAACTGGTCTCTTACAAGAAGGTTCCATGAAAGGGATACAGTATTTTTTTATGCCAGACTGGCATAAACTTTTAGATATCAGGGTTATTATTATTTTCTGTTTTTAATTCTCTGTTTCTTATAAAATGCTTTTTAATGGTACAGACATAAAAATATCCTTTCTATTTTCTAAACAATTTAGGTATGGCAAGCGGCTGCTGGCCAGATGTTCTTTTCTTTGGGAGTATCGATGGGGGCCTTAATTATGTACAGCAGTTACAATGATTTTAGAAATGATATATTCCGGTAAGAAATATGCTTATTAAGGTATCTGACAAGTGCAAAAACATGATTTTGGACAAAATATTTGAAATTGAGTTTATTATAAATTTAAAACCTCTGTAGTTGTAGCTTTCTAAAAATACTTTACTTTTGATTGTACTCTAATTATATATATTTACAAAGTCATAGCAGTTTTTGTGCAAGGTAATAGCATTGGATAGACTAGTGATTTTAAGTCTTTAAATGCGTTTATCTCAGAATCAGATTTTTTTTCTCATTTTACCACACTTCAAACATGATTTCTCATACTGATTTTAAAAGTAACTGTCTACAATTTTTCATGAGTGTTTATGATTATAGCACACATATTTTGAACTACAGACTAACAAGGGAGACTAGGAAAGTGTGATTCGCCAATTTTGAAATAAACTAGTAGGATGTATGCCTTATGAGGAATAATTTTAGGGGGCAACATTCGTTTCGGCCCATAGAAGGTCCTATGTGAGATAAAAAATAATTCAATATATATTAAAATTGGTATTTTATTACTTCAATGCAGACTATTAGTAATTGTAATTATCTCATACTCAAATTATTTTTGTGGTAATTTCACGAACTATATAATGCATATTTATTGTCAAAATTGATTTCGAAAATTTTATATATCTGTAGTTTGTCCGAAAAAACCTGTTAGGTTAATTTTAAAAAAACTTGGCATCAGATTTTTTTAATTTTTTTTTTCAATCAATCAATTTTGACAACAAATATGCATTATATAGTACGTGAAAGTACCACAAAATTAATTGGAGTATGAGATAATTACAATAACTAATAGTCTGCATTGAAGTAATAAAATACTGATTTTTATATATATTGAATTATTTTTTATCTCTCATGAGACCTTCTATGGGCCGAAACGAATGTTGCCCCCTAAAATCATTGCATACATCCCACTAGTTTATTTCGAAATTGGCGAGTCACACTTCCCTAGTCTCCCTTGTAAGAGAAAAAAGTAGAATTTCATTTTTTATGCATGTTTTTTCGCAAAACTTTTAAAAAGTTACTTTTTTAACTACACTGATTCTTAACTTTGTAGTACATGCTTTTAAAATAATAATTCAAAAAGTTGATAGCTTTCGAAATAAAATCCTTAAAGGATTTTTTTTTTTTTTTTTTTTTTTTTGAGCGATAAAATAATTTTTTTTTTTTTTTTTTTTTTTTTACAATGTTTAAGCGTATATGCAAAAAATGCCTGATTTTACTTGAAAATGGCTTTTTAATAAAATAATAAATTAATAATAATTCTTCTTTAGTTTCATTAGTTTTTAAACATAATAAAACATACAAACTCTTTTTCTTTAATTTTATATTAATATTTTAAAAAAGTTGTCGAAACTAGTCGGATATCTTAAAATCATAATGAAGTATTAGTAAGCTTTTATAAGGAAGTATTAAATTCTTATGAAATCTTTTAAACATTTTTAAAGTATTTAGCTTTAAGGTTTTAACCAAATGTTAAATACTTTAAAAATGTTTCATCATTAAAAGTGTTGTCGTTTCTGAGTCCGTTAGAAAACAGTTTGATTTTCCCAAAATTTTGTTTTTTAACAATACTTGAGTTAAAAATAATTTCGATTTTTTCTTTTGCTATACCTTTCAAAATTCAATCATGTAAATTTACAAGGCTTTGAATATGCTAAATATTTAAGAATTTTTTTATATACCAACAATTCAACCACTCGATTATTAAAAAAATTTAGCACAACCTTTAAAATTCATTTCACATAAATCATTTCATCCAAGTGAGCAATCTCTGAAGAAAATACGAATTTTTCTGTTATGACTGTTCTATTAAAACACTTTTCGTTTAGTAGCTATCATAATTTTAAAGAATTGAAAAGATCCATAAGAAAGGCAGATTATTCTCTAATATCTGTACTTTTGAAATCGTTTTCATACAGTAATTTTAGAAAATCGAAGAAGAAAAAACTATACGAAACGCAGCTTATTCTATAATGGCAGCAGTTTTGAAATCATTTTCATGTAGTAGCTATTATAATTTTAGAGAATTGAGCAAGCTCTATAAAAACGCAGAATATTCTGTAATAGCTGCGCTTATAGAACTCTTTTCATGCATTTTTAACGAATTGTAAAGAATTGCGGAAGCTCCATAAGAAACGCAGATTATTTCGTAATATCTTCACTTGTGGATATTGTTTTCTTGTAGTAGCTATCGTAATTTTAGAGAATTCAAAAGCTCTATAAGAAACACAGATTATTCTGTAATAACTGCCATTTTGAATTTCCATCTTGCGTAGTTTCTAATGTAATTTTGGTCAAATGCGCAAGCATTGAAAGGAATATTTCGTTGTTACACATTCTTTGTGTTTGGTTTCCTATAAGTTAGCGTTACGTAATTGTCATAAAACATTTTGAGCTTTTTAAGTTATGAAATATTTGAGTAATTTTAAGCATTGAAATATTTTTTACGAAACATAAAATCTCATATTTTATCTTCAGTTTGATATTTAAAAATATATCTTACGAAAAATCTTTTAATATATCATGAAATATTTCTAAATAAGGAAACTTTTACAAACATTTTATTGAATAATATTTTTATTAAGTATTTTTATTTTTGGGTAATCAAACTCAAGCATCAGCATGCACCTTTCATTGAAATTAAATTTCCGTATCTAAGACAGTATTTATTAACTATATTTTAATATATTTTCTGTGACCCTAAAAGGCTTTTTTCAATTTAATTAAACTTATATATATATATATATATATATATATATATATATATATATATATATATATATATATATATATATATATATATATATATATATATATATATATATATATATATATATATATATTATAAATTAATATTTCATGCATCGTTAGATTTTAATCTGTAACTTCAGCTTTTTTAAGAAAAATTTAAAAGCTCCTGCTTTCCACAAATGAATAATCAATTACTGATTTCATTTCTTTTTAATATCAGATGTCAATCAACTAAATTAAGGGAGAAATTTCACGTGATATCGTTATTTTTTTATTTCAATTTTTTTTTTTGATAATTCACTCTTCTGAAAATTATTTTATTACTTTATTCGTAAGAATCCATGTTTAACTTTTATAAATAAAAATATTACCACTCAAATATATTACAAAAATAATTAAAATTTTATAAATCGAAAAATATATTAATTTTCTATAAAACAGTATAAATTGTAATTAGGTCATATTTAAACAACACTATATATGTAACCATTGTACATGATATTTTTAAATAAGCATTTTTTAGAGTTTTCACAATAGTCATAAAATTCATCCAATTAATGTTATTTTAAAATTTTATAAAGAGATATTCACGTTTACTTTAAAATAAATATCGATTTCAAACAATACCAAAAATTCTTTGATCTGTTCTAGCTTAATAATAGATTAAATTTGAAATTAATTAGCTCTTGGATTAAGCCAAATTTTGGTGACAAGATTCATGATTTAAAACCATATGCCCCCTTTGATGAAAAAGAAATATCCTAAAATATAAGCAATCGAAATAAAATCAAAGACTGAAAAGTATACCTCAATTTTTTTTCCCCGATTCTAAAATATCAGAATTTTCCCAAAGTAGTTTTAAATAACTTATAATTACACTCACAAATATCTTTCTGAATTTTGAAAAATCCAAAATTCTAGAATCAATCACATTTACAAATTAACTATCAATTGAATAATAAACCGTCATAAAAATACTCTAAATTGATAAATATAGTGCTAATATATTTCGTATTAATTGAGCTCTCTATTATTTTAAATAACACTCTCAGAAAAATCTGTTCATTTTTAAATCATGCACTGTTAGAAAATTTCTTTAAAAAAATTATTAAATAATGATTTAATTATTTGTTATTTTACCACTTTACAACAAAGCAGTCAAATAACCATAAATGAACTGTTAAATGTGAGAAACACTACTTACTAACTGCTTTCACCTAATACGAAGAAACAAGTAGAATTTTTTTATACCATCTAAACCCACCAATTGTAGCCACATATAATAGCCGAGAGGGCTAATCTGTCAATATCATGACCAGCAGAGGATTTCATGTCCCAGCGTTGGGGGGGACATGAAATCCTCTGCTGAATCCTCTGGGATTTCATGTCCCAGCGTTGACACCACAATATTTCTTTCATTCCCTTCGACACATGGAGAGTTTCACGTGTCTCCAATTTGCGAGCCTGGATTATTAAAATACGATACTAAAATTATACATGCATAGATGGCAGCATCCATTAACCTGCTTAACACAAAAAAGTCTAGCATTTTCCATCTCTTACGATAGGGTGAAACAACCAAATAAACAACATTCAACAGTTCAATTGTTAAAATGCAAGTAAACCACAACCATACTCCAATGCGCATCACCTAACAGAAAGTCCAGTTAAATTTCTTTTTTATGGCTTTGAAACCATGCTAGCGGTAAATTCTTAAAAAACCGTATAGTTTGGCATTAATGTTTATATGGTTTTTTAACCATATTAATCTCAAACGGTCACAAAACCGTAAATGTAAGCAATATTCTTTACCGTAACTTTTGCGGTTAATTGGATGGACAGACTATTGCCGGTTATTTTACTATAATTTTAGAAGGAAAATTCTAACAACGTATTATTAATACCTTAAACCGTAATTTGTAACAAATTTGCTGCTAATTTGTTAATGTGTAAAATTAAACCATGTTTCCGTTCAATTTGGAGCATAATTTTATCCAAACAAGTTATACGATAATAATGTTAAAATTAATGTATTCATTTTGAATGTATTATGTTTCGAAACTCTTTGAAACTTTTAACACTTTATGCATTTTTTATAAGGGATGCAATGGTTGTAAGCGTCATGGATACAATCACCAGTATCATATCTGGAATGGTTATCTTCTCTGTTCTCGGGGCCATGGCACATGACTTAGGACCAGATACAAGCATAGAAGATGTGGTTGATAGTGGTATGTTTTAAATATTCACTCTTATTCACTTAGCATTCAACAAAATCAAAAAGAGATGAGAATTTAAATTATCAATTCAAACCAATTTAATTTGTTTTGAAACAGTAAAAAAATAATGAAAATTGTTGCCATTATTGTTTACTTACTTAAACCCTCCACTCCATTTTCTGAATAAGGCCTCCAGCCTACTTTTTCATGCTCCCTGGTTTCTTGACTTCGGATATGGCTTATTTTATTATGTCAGAATTCTAAATTTGCTTGCATATGGTCTTCGTGGTCGTCTTCCTCTTTTTACTTTGTCGTCTGGGGAGAATCATGAATCAATTGGCATTCTCATCACATGGCCTGTTCACCGGCACATTTTTTTGTTAATTTGTTCTATTATAGTGAGGTTTGCTATCTTCAAGATTGCTGAGTTTTTTTTTTTTTTTTTTTTTTTTTTTTCATTTTCATTATTGGCAGAAAAACTTTGAAGCTCTTTCAGAAACTGTGACGTGTTCATTGAAATAGATACTTAACATTTTCTTGTTAGTTTCTCCGTTGCTTATTTCAGGTGACTTAATCAAGTTGTTACAAAACAAAAAAATATCTGTTTTGAAGAAGGAAAAAAACCACTCAGTTATAACGATTTTTTTTTTGGGGGGGAGGGGGGGGCAAGATATAAAATAACTTTATAACGATCAAAATAATTAAAGGACTATATGTCCTTATCTGCTCGCCTTATGAACCAACTAAGTTAATGCCAGCGTATACTGTAAAAAATTCTGGATCAAATTACAGTAAAAAGTACTCACACCCTGAGTGCGACATCCATAAAACTCCTTTTTAACATAAATTTTCTACCGTAATTTTTAAAGTAATATTTAATTAATTATAGTGATTCAGTGATTTTAAGGCAATTTTTTTTTAATAATTAGGGTATATCAGAATTTTTGTTCCGTAAAACTTTTCGGTAAAAATGAATTTTACGGTAAGAAAAGTATTGACACCCTGGCTGGAATTTGATCTGGAATTTTTTAAAGTGTACTTCAGACAAGAATAAGACAATGAAATAAGTTGTTATTCTCACGGCCGTCTGATCTTCTAGCCCAGACAACATAGCTAGTACATTGATATAGAAATACACTATCAATCTTTCCTAATATCTAAAATGTAATAAAGGAAAAGCATATAATAAGCAGTTCTTGATGGCTGTTTGACACTATAACAAATAGATACTCAATTTTCAAGGAATTTTCCTCGTTATTGACAGAACCGTTTCCTGAAAAACGCTCTAAGCTAGCACTCTGACAAATTGAGAAGATTATCATCTTGCCTTGTTTGAGAATATGAGTTAGGTTAAAGGCTTTAAGTCCAATATAAAATTTTAATTAACACTATTTATTATAAAACACAACATAAAATAATGAAAATAAATCAGCAGTTATCCATCACCAAGAAGCAAACCTAGTAAATTTGTTTGAAAAACTAGTACCATCCCGTCATACCATGGAATTGTTTTAAAACGAGATAAAAAAAATCCTGGAAAATCTATCAGTGATACGAGAATAAGGAAGTTAGTTTTTTCAAGTATTTGAGAATTAGCGTTTTGTCAAAATTTCAGCAATTTTGTCACAAAATGATTGTCAAAAATGACGAAGCACAGCCCAATGATTACTGAACCATCAAAATTGCAGAGAGAATGTAAAAATATAATCGTCAGATCAAATATGTTTAAAGTCATAAAATGTTTAATACTTTCTGCAGTAAACTTACAAAATTCTTTTAGTATTCCATTCTATAATTCTATTTTTTTTTCATAAAATTATAAATAGACACAATCACATTTGTTACTATAACAAAATATGAATAAAATATTACATCTGGTAAGTTTCGTGTCAGTGATATTTTTAAAATTTATTTCGAAAACATCGATGGGTACTTAAATCAAGAACATCAAATATCGATGAAACTCACAGTTTTTACTTTTTTCTTATTTACGAAAATCCTTTTTCTTCTGATTAACAAAATATACAATATTCTAATATACAAAATGTTTTGAAAAAAAAAAGAATAGATTAATTTGTAAAATTTCTTTTCTTAATATTTGCGAATTTTATTATGCAGAATTAAGCTTATTTACAAGTCGGTATTTTCTTTAATATAATTAATATATCTTTTTATGTTGATTTAATTTGCTAACATAATGCTCATTTAAGACGCATTTAATAAACAAACAACTTCTTTAAAAAGCTAATAAAATATCTTATTTTTAATAAGCTCAAATTCAATTACTGAAGAACATCATTTAACAGTATTAAACGTTAGTTGAAGCTTACTTTATAGCTTGTTTAAATTATGAAATTCTAACAATCTAAAATTAAAATAAATATTTCAGAAATTCTCATTATTACCTAAAGCAAATGTTACAAGTAATGTAATAATGTAAATTAATTTACTATTTTTAGTAAACATATATTTTAAAAACATATATTAAAATAATGTAATTTAAATAATGAAACAAGCTCTTAAAAGTAAATAACTTTCAAAATACATCATTTGATTTTTAAATGTGCGTTATATAACAAATAAATCCCCTAGAGAAATTATAAATCTTTTTTTTAAAAAATCAACTCTGTTTTTTAATCAAAAATGTCTTTGATCCATACATGAATAACCTAAGAGGATATTAAGTTCTTAAACTCTTACATGTGGCTTAAAATAAAATCACTTTTCACGAGTTTATATAAGTAAAGAATGGAAGAGTTAAACTTTTTGAACTTTTTTTACTATCTAAATTTTTCATTCAAGGACCTGGTTTAGCATTCATGACCTATCCGGAGGCTTTGAGTAGATTACCCATTCCACAGTTGTGGTCTATTCTTTTCTTCTTCATGCTCTTCATCTTGGGATTAGATAGTGAAGTAAGTATTTTTCGAATAAAATGTTCAAAAAATCTTTTTTTATATATAAATCCGTTATAAGTTTAAGAACGTAGAAGTTGAAATCGTTCTTTAAAACCAGTATGAGACCCTTTGTTTTATTGAATAGTTAAAGCATATCAATAAACTAATTTGTTAATTTAAGTAGTAAATTTTATTTTAGATTTTAATTAAAACATGAAATTTATACCAGTTTAAAATTTATATTCAGAAAAAAAAAATACTCATTTCAAACAAAATGCTAACAAGAAAGTAAAATGCAAGTAAGTTAATTGGTGTTTCTAAATAACAATAAAAAGTTCTTTTGAATGTATTTATGCAAATTTGAACTCAATCTATCTCTTTAATTAGAAAAATTCATTTATAAAAAATTTATTAACTTTAAACGTTTATCGTTTTTAGTGTAATTATAGTTTTTAGATTAAATATTAAGTAATACTTGAACATTTAATCAAAAAACTTTATAATTAGATTAAAATTTTTAATTCAAATAAAGAATTGTCTTTTTCTGTTGTTCAAGTTTGCCTTCTGCACTAAAATTGTTTTATAATTACGTAAACTGTAAAAATTTTGAATAATTTAGTATTATATATATGTATATATATATATATATATATATATATATATATATATATATATATATATATATATATATATATATATATATATATATATATATATATATATATATATATATATATATATATATATATATATACTAAATTCACGATTTTTACAGTTTAGATTTAAAATTTATTTATTGTCCTTAAATAATCATAATTTACTATTAAAAAAACCATATATTTTAATTTTAATTTTTAGTATAGTAAAGCATTCCCACAGAAACCCGTTGTGGACCAGGAAGATCATGCAGGTTAAGGCTTTACTATTTCGAGACAAACGGCATGATTGGTCAGCAATATGATCATCATTACTCAAAAGCCAACTTTACTTCCCAGGATAGCTGATACGCATCAACCTAAAGCTAGTTAGTCTTCAAGATACTACAATGAATTAAATCCCAGTACTACATAATGACAGCTAAATGCCTTTAACCACTGAGCTATTTCGGTACCAATTTAAACTTTAAAAACATGTATATTTGGAGCTGATAAATTTCCATTAGTTTAAGTCATCATCTGATACTTATATCAATGGCATTGTATTCTGCCTATAACAGGGTTACCGTGGGCAATGAAAATTTTAAAAAGTAGTATCTAAAATAAAACAAATATCGATATTTCAATTTCTGCGCAATCAACATTAAATATTGTGTTCCAAGGAAAGTATATTCGCAAAGAAATTCTGTCTTACTAAACCACTTAACGATGAAGTTGTAAGTTATAAATTAGAAATTCCTTATAGCATTAAAGTAAATTTACTCAACTACTTAAATTTTCAAAGCTTCGCGGAAATCCTGTACAACATGCTATTATAAAATACAAGGCCCATTTATCCATTATACTTATTTTATTATTAATATTGCATGTAATCAAATATAATCAAGCACCAAATACCGGGGGTGCCCCAAAAATACCAACGATTTGCCAAATTTAATTAAAGAAATATGTAAAAATGACAATATTAAGTTTGCAACGATATGCATGTGAAACCAGATGATTTTATTCCCAAATTATTAAATTTATTAATTAGTTATGAAATTGATCGGAAGATGGCGCTACAATCTGAAATCTTTTGAAACAATGTTTACCAAAAAAAAAGGATGAGCTGCAACAACAAAGTGGCGGATCCGGAGGACGATATGACAATATCAACAGATACATTTTCGAATATCTTAGTTTAATGGTTTAACATGCAACAGCAAACATTGTCTCATAGTTTTCCCAGTGCACTCTTTTGACAAACTTTGAAACGACTTTTTGAACCTGGTGGAAATAGATTTGTGTTTTCCTATACGGAGCATAGAAAACCGTTTTTCACTAATTGATTTTTCATCAGCTATTTTTAAAACACAATTTTCATAGTTTTCTAATTACAATTTATTTTTCATGTTCTTGAATAATGATTGATTGTTCTGACAGCTCATGATTTGTCAATAATTTTTTTTCTGTAGTTTGCTTTGATGGAAAATTTTTTGACGAGTTTCTGTGATGAATACCCCCGGCTACGAAATCATAAGGCAAAGTTTTGTATTCTATTGGGTGTCTTCTGCTTCTTGTTAGGACTACCATGCGTCACAAAAGTATTTATTATCTATTATAATATTCAGTGTTTATTATTATGATGGTTTTCTTAGTTTAAATAAAATCAATTGTTAATGAAAAATGAAATATTTCTCTATTCATGAAATGACATTAAGCTTATACTTTCTAAGGGTAATAATCATTTAATAATCCATCGTAATAATCCACGCAGTAAGCGATAAGTGTGTTTCATTATTATTTTTTTTTTAATTTTATCGACCACTGAACTCAAAAAAATATTATTTTAAAATAATAAATTATTTTATTTTAGGGAGGACAGT
This sequence comes from Parasteatoda lunata, assembly GCA_949128135.1. Lineage (NCBI taxonomy): Eukaryota > Metazoa > Arthropoda > Arachnida > Araneae > Theridiidae > Parasteatoda > Parasteatoda lunata. Next base: position 18,388,751 of record OX421973.1, read on the forward strand.
ATGTTCTAGAAATGATGGACAAATACGGAGGTGGTACAGCCGTAGTTTGTGTTGCAGTAGTTGAGAGCATCGCAATTCCATGGATTTATGGTAAGTTGAGAATTTTTCATACCGAAAGCTTACTGGTTACGTACTAGAAAATTTTTGTCAACAATTGTTTAAAAAAAACCCAGAGTAATTTACCATTTCAAATGCTCACGGGCAGGTTGTCTATAATAGTTAAGTGCTGTCCATAATAGTTAAGTGTCGTGCTGTGACACTTCCAGCAATGAATTGCTAAGCAGTTCTCCTACATTACTATCTAATTCATAACTACTGTAATGAATTCCCCTTTAGATCATTTTGATACCACTAAATTAAGCATATATTTTGGAGCAAATGCAATTTTTCAATAGCCAGTCTTCATTTGGGTTTCCATACTTTTATATGTTTGTAATAATTATTAAAATAACCTACATGGATATAATTTCTTTCATAATGACAATGTATATAAACGGAAAAATTTTATTATAAAAATAGTACTATTCCATAAGGAAATTTTACGAATAATTTATATTATAGGTATCCTAGAAAAGTGTTTTTTAAAACATCTTTCAAATTTCAACCATGGATGTATAAAAGGATATACTGTAACTGATTTCCTTCCTCACGATGGATGAAAAAATGTAGGTTAAATATAAAATAAATTGTTTTTTGCCCATAAATTGTTTATTGACCATAAACACTGTAACAAGATCTAAAAAGTATAAAAGTTAGAGTGTAAGTTTCGAAAAATAACTATAGCTTGCGTCAGATTAACTTGACAGTGGGAAATTGCCTAAGCTTTTCAAAAAACAAATAGAATATCAAACTGTATTATCCATTTGTTATTTTTAAAAAAAACATCCACAGTTAAGTTTAAAAAATATATAAATAAAACGAACTTGACACTAAACATTTACGTGGCATCCCTACACTGTAAAAAAAAAAATGGGTTTCTCAAAATTCAGTAAAAATGACTTCGAATAATTCGGAAACAAATAATATTCGAATTTAAAAACACCATGTATTCATTATCGAAACAGCGTATACTCAGTTTTGAACAAAATGCATAGTCTCTAAAGTGATATGGAATGAGGAATGTGTGAGAAAGATGTTTGTTGATTAACCGCAGGATTCGAACAAAGTACATCCAGGTTCATAGTAGAGTGCTCTGACCACCATCGTTATGCCTCCCTGTCCAGGGAGAGTAAAAAAGCTTTATATAGTACTTGCTGCCGCAATGACACATCATGATATGCTAATTTCTGATTTTAATATGGCACAAAGGGTTGGAAATTGGAAAATATGGTCCCAATTGCTTAGTCAGGATTAATTGCACAATTTTAGCTTTAATGCAAGCTTTGCTAATAATAACAATAATGAAAGGAGTTTTCTGATTTATTACAATGGCAGAAGCTATTTAATGTATGAATAACCTAAATTTTTTCTTCTGATTAACAGGCGTTGATCGATTTTGCGAGGACATACATTTCATGCTTGGAAGAAAACCCAGCTGGTATTGGAGATGGACGTGGAAATTTACTGCTCCAGTCATTTTGACAGTAGGTAAAAACCTTTCTATATTGCTTACATACTTTCAATACAATATTAGGGAGTCGCGATGGCTCAGGGGATAGAGCGTTCGCCTTCCAATGAGGCGAACCGGGTTTGAATCCCAGTCAATACGAATTCCGCATCCGGCTTGCGCGGACCACAGTGCCGACGTGAAATATCCTCAGTGGTAGACGGATCATGGGTGAGAGTCCCTTTGCCATCAGGCTAACCGTGGGAGGTTCTCGTGGTCTTCTTCGTATAACACAAGTTAGCTCCATCAAAAAGTCCTCCACGAAGGCAAATTTCTCCCAATACTCGATCCAGGTGTTCTCTTGTCTTCTGGATTGGGTTCAATATTACAAGGCTTCGGAGTTGAACATTAGTAGTCGTAAACCCATAAAATTGGGTCGGCTGTTCAACGACGGTTATAAAATACAATACAATACAATATTAGGCAGATGAAAACTAGTGATTCGTATAGAATAAAGCTGCCAAAGACGACTGTGATGTTATTATATGTTAAAAGAATTTTTTTTATTTATTCTCTAGCACTTTACTCTGTTGCAAGTTAAGAAAAGACCATTGCAGTATAGTAGGATTTAAGTAATCATCCCCGACTGCATAAAGTTCCGTTTTATTTCATTATCAAATTATACAAATATAGTTTCAAAAAAATATAAAAGCTTTTAAAAGTTAAACACGTTAAACAGAAGTTTAATTCATGCTATTATTTATTTTAAAAATCACAGAATTATTAAAAGAAATTTATAATATTCGATGTCTTTTGGAATCCTTGGCTTGCTGACAAGTTTCGATAAATAAGGAGAACATTTGTTCTTTAAAACGAAACAACTATATGACATTGTAAGAGCATTAAATTTGATTAGACCACTAAAAATGATGCGTCTTATGTAAAATGCTATAGGAAAGCTCATCTGTCATCTGTATAATGAAAACAATAAGCTCGTCAACATAGTGACTACATACTCAAAAAACAGGTCCAAAGTCTTTTTTTAATTTATACTTGACACTTTAAAATGCAGAAAAAGAAATTAACTTTCTTGTGGAACACTAAATACTCGTATTTGTAGATAGTAAATGAATAGAAAAATTTATAAATTAAATTTAGATTAGAGCATGAAAAATAGATTTTCACAAAATAAAATTAGTGAAAATCTATTTTTCATGCACTAATCACTAACTCGTTAGCATGTGACTTTTAAAACTGCGATAATGCTATGAGTGCTCCTATTCAATAAATGGTAACATGCTTGCATTTAAAATAAATATATATTATTTTATGTATCTACCACTTTAGAATTGTAAAGTAAACATTTTCAAAATTTCTAATTCGTATTATTTATTTTTTATAAATAGATTATGATCGATTCAAAAATTTTATTTCATTTTGACAAACGTTAATCAGGTAATATAAAGGTAATTATTATAATTTTTTTAAGGATTTTTACTTCGAAAGAACAGAAAAAAATGTTGACATTAATCACATCAATAAAAGAATATATAATGCTCCAAATATTTACATAAGTTATTTTTAATTAAGTAAATAAAATTTCTAACATTTCGACTGAATTACTAACATTTACAATATTAAAATGCAAGAAGTAAAATGGAAGTAAAAAATAAAATTGAAATCTGGATATAGTAAGGAAAGGAATATTTCATTGTAGAGTTTCAGTTAAATAACTACGAAACTAATATCACTTACAGAGCAATATTAAATCCACAAACTTTGGACAACGCACAGTAGGGTACTTAATCAAATGAAGCTACAAACCAAGCGACTTTAAAAACTTCAACGGAAAAGGTAATAAAATGGTTTTAAATAAAATAAACCGAGATGATAAAAAAAAGGTGTTTCATTACTTTCAAGATTGAAATAAATCACTCTACATCTAATTGAAGCTTGCTCATCTGATCAACTTCATAATCATGTTTCGTACTGTAAATAAATACCCTTATAATTTCAACTTTTATATTTTGTATTTTTTGGATAGATTTGAATCACGAATATTAATTAAAAAGGTAAACATGCTTGATGTCCGTAAATTATTTTTTACAGTAACAATTACAATAACTTTAAAAAAAATTCAAAAAGACTACTTTTTTTCGTAAAATTTTGAAACAAAAAGCTTTAAGTAATACTAACTTGCATTTCCGTGCACTATTCTGATATTTAGGGGGAAATATAAACCTTAATCTTTATCTTAACCTTAAATTATTTTTATAAACTTATTTTTATCGTATAAAAACATATGAGAAACAATTACTTAACTTCATAAAATTTTAAAATACTTTTTATTGTAACAGCTGCGACGCTAAAGTAAAAGTAACAATATCTTTGTTTTAATGAACTTTGCTAAAAAACTATAGCAATTTCCTGTGAGTTTTTTTCCGTGTATATTCCAACTTTCTTATAGCTTCCTATATTCAGAAAAAACCAATTTTGCTTAATTTTCTTTATCCTTTTTTAATTATTTAATAACCGTTGTTGAATAGCCGACCCAATTTTGAATTTACGACTACCAATGTTCAACTACGTAGTCTTATAATTTTGAACCCAATCCAGAAAACAAGAAATAAAGTTTCGTAAGAAATGCCTTCGTGGAGGACTTTTTAATAGAACTAACCTTCATTTGCGTTACATGCAGAGAAAATCCATGGAAACCTCCCACAGTCTCTAACCCATGAGACTCTAACCCATGATCCGTCTACCACTGAGAATATTTTACGTCTACAAAGTGCTCTGTACGAGTCGGGTGCGAAATTGGTATTGATATCACTGGCATTCGAACCCGGGTCACCTCATTGGAAGGTGAGCACTCCATCTGCTGAGCCACCGACTCTATTTATCACTTTTATATTATACGAGATTTATTTATCGCTATTTTTTTAATTGTTACTTTATTTAATATTACAATATGACGACATATTAAGCAGCAGAACGATATTTCGTTCACTTAAATAGCATATATTATCCACTGTGCGACGATTTAAATTAAAGTAAATCAAAGGGAAATAGCCCAATGGACCGGTATCCCAAACGGCATCAGGATTAAAAATATAAAACGAAATTAATCTACTTTGTATCACTCATACGCACGACTGATCGAATGTTAAACATCAAATTAAATACTACCACCCGTAAAGTTTTATGAAGATTGCGTTGAATCATCCATTTTATATATTATCCATTAGGGAAAGTTTTCAATTCTAGTCTGAATTACTGCTGGATTTGAGAGTCCAATAATCCTCGAAATTACATTCTAAATAAAATTCTTATCCTACAAAGCTAGCTAAAAATGACCCCTCTATGATATCAATGATACAGCATTGTTTTACTAAAAAGAGTGTTGCCACCTCGAAAAAACAAAAATATAGTCTTATTATACCAACGCATTGGAAAAATTCCAAGCATGATAACATTGAGCCTTTTTTATTGTATTGACAAGCTTCTCAAATAAAATGGCCTTTCTAAAAAAAAAGTGTATGTGTAGTCCTTTGGGAGGAATATTCATCCAGCTCCGCGTCATTGACTGTAAAATGGCCATTTTTCTCGGAATATACGTAGCTGGAGAATACTGTAATAGGTCCCAAGATTCTCAAAAAATTCTGCCCTGCTAAGGCTTCAGTTTTAAATGAAAGTGATTTTACTCAAAACGTGCCTTAAAATATCCTTTATCGCATACACTTTATGGTTCTTTTAAAATTCAAAGCTGTTCACTTTTTTCTTTCTATAATAATAAAGATAAGTTTAAAACTTTTAGGTAGGCCATATATTTAAAGATTTCGATTTTTCTACCTCGTTTACTTACTTCAAATTTATGCCTTACGTTTTGGGAACTTTTGTTTCACTTTTTTTACTAGTTTTAAATTTCACATAAAAATTTTCCTGATCATGTATGCTATCTATAATAACAATATGTTATACTACGCATAATTTCTGCAGCTTTATAAATGTTTTCACCTTTGAAATTTAAGTAAACTATGAAAAATATTAATTTAAAAACATTATAAGATAATTCATTAGAATTAAAATGGAATAAACTATTAAATATTTCTGTTTAAGACGTGAAGAATGTTAAATACAAATATGAATTACGAAAAATAAGAACATGACACCAATATTAAATGTATGAATTATAAATGATATCAAACAGGTTAACGCAGCTTGAGTTAACTTAAATTCCGCTAGCACAACTTGATATATTTCGACTTTCTGTTTAAAAAAAGAAGAAACTGTGTCATTGGCATTGGACTAAACATGAAAGCTTCACGCGGCTTTTGTCTTACTGTAAAGCAAAGAAAGTGTTGATTTTCTTAAAAAAAATTATCCAGAATAATTTTTTATTTATTTTAAAACCAACGTAGAGCAGCCGACACAATTCATAGCTTGGGACTATAAATATTCAACTCTGAAGACTTGTAATTTTGATTCCTACCGGAAAGACGAGGGAATCAAGCATTGGAAATCAAGCATTGAAGCAAACTAACTTTCGTGGAGGTTGTTTTGATGGAACTAACCCACATTTGCGATATATGTGGTGGAAAAACACGAAATCCTCCCATGGTTAGCCCAATGGCAAGAGGATTCAAAACCATGATCCTTTTAGCCCTAAAATCTTTTATGACAACATATCGTCGGTCGGAGCGTGAAGTGAAATTCGTATCAAACAGTTACCTTTCGGTTTCGAACCTGGGTCACCTCATTGGGAAGCCAATACTCTATCCCCTGAGCCACCACGTGTCTAACAAAAATAAATAATTGGATCCGGTGCATGACTCAAAAGACCCCTTTCTTTAACCTCAAATTCACTTATAAATAGGAATCTACAAATGTTAGAACATTTCCGGATCGCCAAAGGTACCTGAGAGTCATAGATAACGCCAAATATTTTAGTGAAATGTAACTAACATGAATGCATCAAGCTTCTATGCAACTTTCAATTATGCAACAAGCTGGCTTCTGAAACCTTTCCTTTTTTGTCGATCTCTTGTTCCTTTAGATAGTCAACAATGATTAAAATGAAATAAAACTTTTTAAAAAAAACACAATCCATCTCAAAATTAGTTTTTCTAACTAGTGATGAATAATGCAATTAAGACCTAGTAAAATAATGGCTTGTAAATATTTTCAGAAAAAGCTACACAAATTTTACTAAAATTAAATGAAATAATATCATGAAAATGAAATGAAGCCAAAACGAAACATAATTTAAAAATAAAGCTTTCTCAACCTCAAAATTTACACATTTGTGTCTCCGTTTTCATTAACATAATATTTAATATTTAAGAGGTATTCATTAATAAAAAGTTTATCACAATATTTCACTTAAAAATGCTCGTTTAAAAAATAGATGGTCACGTTAGCTCTACGTCTAAAGCAAGAAAACAAGCTCTAAAAATTTTTTAAAAATTTTACTATTCGTTTTGTACCACTTATACAATTAGAAAACATAAATATATATGGAAAAAAACTAAGAAAGTAAAAGAAAACTAATTCCTAATATTGGTATTTACAAAATAAATAATAATAATAATAAAAAAATAATAATAATAGCTATGTAATAAAAACTAAATAATAATAATATTAATAACTAAATATAATAATAACAAAATAATAATAATAACTAAAAAATTATACATTATTTCATATTGTATCATATGCATTATTTTAGTTAAAATTAAATATTGTCTTTATATAAATAATTTTTAAAAATCCAAAACATACATTGAAATTTATTTTAAATTAACTAATGAATATAATTCATAATTATTAAACTAAAAATAATCATAATAAGAGTAATATAGACTTCTTTTTTAATTATCACGGTTAAAATTTGTAATTAAACAATTGATAAAAAGCAAGAAAAACTTATAAATAGTAAAAGTTTAAAAAAATTTATCTTACTAATTAATTTTATGTTGTTTTGTGCATTGTTAGTCTATGCACACCAGCTTCTAAACAAATTTCCTCATTTTATTGTATTTATCTTTTTTAATTAAATATTTTAAGCGAAATGTAATTTTAAAATATTCGCCATAATTATCAAAAAAAAAAGTTCTTTCAGTTCTTGCACACTTCTATCTCTTTTAATTCAAAAGAAAATTTCTTTTTCTATTTTTATTTGCTTTATTTAAATAATAAATATTTACAACCGAAATTCTAATTTTACATTTATATTCCATTTCGTGACACCTAATTTAAAATCTAAATACAATCATTCTAAAAACAGAATAAAATTTCCTAACTTTTATTAAAATATGCTTCCAAAAAACGCAGTAGTGCCACTCGATTTTTTTTTGCTTCTTATTCCAAAAATCTACATCTGCTTAGATTGCGTATGACAAACATATTATAGTTATAAAATATTCCACGCAAAGCATACACCTCTTCCTATTAATATTCATGATTCTATCTTGTGCCAAAAACACAACTTTAACCAAGAAAACAATATTTCTTCAACAAACAAGGCAGAACAAGAATCTAGTTTTGTTTCGCAAATGCGGTAAACAACGCATAACAATTTATGCTAATGTGCATATTTACTATATTTATGACAGCCATTTCGATAGTTTTAAAGAATCATTTCAATGTGAATAAAAAGAAACCCATTTGATTTGCAAAGTACTTATTCTTAAAGAATATAGAGTTAGGTGTTATTTCTATTTTCATATCTTTACTTTTTTTTAAAAAAAAAGTTTTTGGTAACAGAATTGATCAATTTTTCACGTGCGCTAAACTATGTCCTTTACTTAATCTCATTTTCAGATTATGCATTTAAATTTTCTTTTTTCTTTAACATCTCGACAATTGGAAAACCTCTCAGGATTTCTATTTCCTTTAATGTTGCATTTTTATTGTTTTTTTTTTAATGAATGGTAATACAAAATAAGGAAATTACATTCTAAAAGAATATTTTTTTTCAATTATCTTGTAGTAGTGAGTTATTCATTAAATCGGAATTAAGTAAAGATATTTTATCTTCTAAAAGAAATTTATATTTAGTTTTTCTATGAACTAACTGTAGAAATAGTTACATAGAAATATAGAAATATATATATATATATATATATATATATATATTGTGTGTCATTTAACTATATAAAAGACGTAACTGTATAATTTTTTTATCTCATTTTCTGATTATGCTTTACAATTTATATTTTTAATATAAATATGCAAATTAAATTCCCTCAAGAATTCTATTTCCTTTCGTGTCGTATTTTAGTTGCTTTCTTAAATGAATTCTTAAATAAAGAAAAAGGCATTCTAATAGAATATTTACATTATCCATTATTATGCTATGATTAACTAATTATAAAATAGAAAATAAATTACGGCATTCTTTTCTCATTGAGGAACATTTATATTTAACCTTAGGAAACTTAACTGTCGAAATATTTACATGGGTTGGATAATTTAGGTTTTTTAAGATTTAGATAGTACACTATTCTACAACAATAGACGAATCACTTTCAGTTTTTGAATTTTTTTTTCCAAATTTCTCAAGAAATATTCAAATGATTATTTTATAACTTCAGAGGTGTTAAGTTCTTGCGCTTTCTCATGCTTATCATGAAAGTTTAAAGCTTTCAGAGGTTTGAGCGATCGGCAGTGAATTATGGATGAAAAAGAGAATTTTTAAACACCTTATGGCAGAAAATATAGAAATAAGTTTGTAGCTTGTATCCATTACTTTTTTTATTATATGCTTTAGCTTTATAAATATTTTTAAACTTAGCTAAACTATTCATGATAACATAAGCAATTTTATTAAAAAATATCGTTTTTTTCTTTACATATTTTTTATTAAAAGTTTTAAAAATTTCAGTAAAATTTTAAAAAAATCAGAGCAATATTTAATTTCTAAAAAATAGCTTTTTAACATTTTTTTAAAAAAATCGTTACAAATTGTGCCTGAGCATTTAAAGTAGGCCATACTGCGCATGGAAAGGTAAGCATTTAAAAAGAACTCATAATTTTTTTTTGAATCGTATTTGATAACTTATGAAAAAAGTTGAATATAAATATCTTTAAAATTTAAAAATTTCCGAAAATTTGCTAAGTAGTTTTTAAAAAAAGCTCTTGCCATCTGTCTCCTACACCCTATTATAAAACTTTAAGCTATACTGATAAGCATGAAAAAATCGCGTGACCATTATATATATATATATATATATATATATATATATATATATATATATATATATATATATATATATATATATATATAATAACAGAGCTTCATCCCTGTTATCAGTGGTGTATTTAGCTTTAATAATGCAGTCGTAAGCCATGTTACACTCAAAAAATCTTTATTAATGGTAGTAGGCTGGTATCGATAACACTTCACATCCACACTCCGCAAGGGAGGGGGTGGACAAAACTTTGGACAATTCCGGAACAACTTTTCAGGATCACAACATGATGGAAAAAGCCATGCGAAAAGCCTTGCTCTCGCTTTTATACTAACACAGATTTGAGTAAACAGGCACAGTCGTTGACATTCTTGTATCCTTACGCATTAAGGAAAATCATTTCATGCTTCCTTATATGGAAGTGAAAGGGGGAGAGATTCTATAAATAACTCAATCGTATGTTTATCAGCCTTGACTTCCCAAAATAGAATCTCTCTACGCTTATTCTTTAACAAAGACATTTTATTAAAACGAAAGAGATTTAATTCTTTTATTAATACAAAAGTATTAATTTTTGTATTACATCCCCCCCAAAAAAGATTTTTGGCAAGCCAAAAAGAAATCATAATAAAATTTAGAATTCTCTGAACTTTTAAAATTTATGTTGGTACGACTGTTCCTTTTCACTACTACAAATAACATTTTTTCAATTATCTGTAAAAAAAAAAAAAACAACTATATACAATGACAATAACAAAAACATGATAATACACTTTATCTTTTTAGGCAACTAAACAGAAAGAAAAATGAAACATATTTTTATAACTAATCTACTAAAATTTTCAAAAAAATTATTATTTTTGTTTTGTTTTTTTTTTACACAAAAATATACATATTTTTATGGATTTTTATCCAAATATCACTTCTTCCCTTGAAGAAGTAAAAAATTTTCTTTTGTTTTGGACACTATTCATGATTTAATTTCTACATATGTGGGTTGTTATATTTCCTAAGATTTGATACATGCACTATTTCAAAATTTTGTTTACTTAAACTTTTCTTTTTATTTCCTATTTTTTCGTCGATGTTAACCTGATAATGTATGCACCCATTACCTAGTTCTATTTTCGAATCATTTGAAATGTTTGGCCTTTCTTTCTTTTTCCTGTACTTTTTGTTATTAACTTCTTGGTCATTCTTTCTTTTTCCTATTTTTCCTGTTCTTTTTTTTTTTGTTACCCCTCACATTATTTTTTTTTCAAAATGTTTACTTTTACTGAAACATCTTAAACTTCCATTTTTTCAAAATGTTTACTTTTATTGAAACATCTTAAACTTCCATTTTTTCAAAATGTTTACTTTTGTTGAAACATCTTAAACTTCCATTTTTTCAAGATGTTTACTTTTATTGAAACATCTTAAACTTTCATTTTTTTTTCACAATCTTTGACCTTAACATTATGAGAATTATGTTGTCTAATGTGCAAGGATAAGTTGTCATTGTTAGATTTAGCAGAGATGATCAGTCTCTTACCAACTTGAGTAACAACTGGCCCGACACAATTAAAAAACAAACAAAAATCTTTGCAAGTCTGCAACCCTACTAAAGCATACAGTAACTCAGTATCAAGTATAAGAAACTTGGCTGAGTTAACAATTTCGCCTATCGTAATAAGGGGAAACTCACACAATTTGTTAAGCGTGAAATGTCCTTTTGTTTGGGTAACATTTAATTTTTCACATTTTAAATAGGAATATTTAGTTTTGACCAAGTCCGAAAAAGAAAAAACATTACAAATTTCTTTTAGTTTTGTTTTTGTTTGAAAAGCTGAAAAATTTTTAATTTTGTTTGCCGTCACAAATTTAATTGACGTTTGAAACACATTTATTTCCCTCAAAAACATTTTAAATGCATAAAAATACACTATTATATAATAATTCAAAAAAAGCAATCTAAACACAAGAAATGCAATCAACTATTCATAATATAACATACTCAGTTATTCATACTTTATAAAGAAAAAGCAATATAAAAACAAGAAATGCACTTCAACCATTAATAAAATTCTATTGATTAAATTTCATAATAAAAGTTTAGAGCACTTTCATATCCAATATCAATAAAATATTTGATCATACTCGTGAGAACGAAAACTAAGAGAATAAAAAAAAAATATATCTACAGTACTTTCTTTCCATTTTCCACACTGTTCTTTGACCTTCATGACTTTTTGTTTTTCGTTGAAGAGAAAGAACAAATATCATTGCACTTCATGAATATTCATGATTAAGATTCACGCACATTCACTTTTGTTTTCACATAAATATTCGGGATTTTACAGGCGTTCACATATCACTGGTGTTCACAGCAGCTTTTTAATGAAAGGAACTTTTAATAAAGAAGCAAAAAGCTTCTCTCTAAATTTAATGTAAATCGCGCACATTCACTTTTGTTTTCACAATTTGAGCACTACGGAATTGTAGGGTTATCGGTCATTTCCAGATTGGACACTGTAGGGTCATCTCGATCAACACTATGGGTTTCAGAGAGGCATGTGACGAGCTCGAGCCAACGTCAGCATTCTCCCAGCGATGAAGGTACGGATAGTTAAAGATGGAGTGGTGAAAACAGACCTGCTTCCTTCATTTGTTTTTCACCGCGGACTAGGCACTTCTTTCTTTCGTCCTTCGTCCCCCGGGATGAGGTTTTATCAACGTTGTAGTCAGCCGGAAAATAGATAACAATGGTTTCCTCGACCAAGCAAAATATCCTGCAAGGCTTATAATAACAGAGCTTCATCCCTGTTATCAGTGGTGTATTTAGCTTTAATAATGCAGTCGTAAGCCATGTTACACTCAAAAAATCTTTATTAATGGTAGTAGGCTGGTATCGATAACACTTCACATCCACACTCCGCAAGGGAGGGGGTGGACAAAACTTTGGACAATTCCGGAACAACTTTTCAGGATCACAACATGATGGAAAAAGCCATGCGAAAAGCCTTGCTCTCGCTTTTATACTAACACAGATTTGAGTAAACAGGCACAGTCGTTGACATTCTTGTATCCTTACGCATTAAGGAAAATCATTTCATGCTTCCTTATATGGAAGTGAAAGGGGGAGAGATTCTATAAATAACTCAATCGTATGTTTATCAGCCTTGACTTCCCAAAATAGAATCTCTCTACGCTTATTCTTTAACAAAGACATTTTATTAAAACGAAAGAGATTTAATTCTTTTATTAATACAAAAGTATTAATTTTTGTATTACATATATATATATATATATATATATATATATATATATATATATATATATATATATATTGCTTCGCAATCCAATGCTCACTTTGCAAGCTCATTGGATACGTTCTTAACGTCTAGCTTTTGTATACTTTTTTGAATACTGAAGTTCCGAAAACTTTTCACTGTAGAGAATTCTAAACCTGTACATTTCAGTATTAATCTGAAATTGCAAACAGTTCACATATTTCTCCTAATCACACTATTCTAAATTTCAGTTGTTGAGAAAAGTAACTGTTGTAAATTTGCTTTAAAGTCTTTCCCACCGGAGTGTTAAAGCCATGTGTTGTAAAACAATATCAAAGCTTAACCCCGTCCCGCCCCCGTCAGGGGGCATCCGGAGGTTGTAAAACAATATGAAATAGTAGTCTGAATGGTAGAGAGAGAGAGAGAGAATTTCTTTAAAAACACAATTGGTAATTTGGGCATTTGGCGATACAACACTTATAGAATTGAAGGATTTGTTACGTCAAGCGCTCTGGTATCTTAATTTTGATCTAGTTGCGCTTCTATGTCATTTTGATTTATGTTGCTAAGTTAACTTTCAAAAAGTTCTATGGCTGGCAACAGAATTTTTATTTTTTAAGTTGTTTATTTTTATTTCTTTTAGAATTCGTTCTTTTTTTAGCGAAATGTTTTTTAACCTAACAGAATTCTTTGCCGACTGTTTTCTCTATAAATGAAGAAAATAAAGTAAATATTTAAGTGTTGTGAAAAGAATCTTATTTAGTTGTACAAAGTACTTCAGCCAAAATTTCGGAGCCACGTAAGAGAATTATATATATTAGATCAGAAACACATCATTAAAAGGCAGAATGCTTTGGTGTTTTCAAAACGTAAACAAAACAAAGACAACGTTGCCACCGGCGGAAAAGAAATGCAGCCCACATATATCTAAGTTTAATTTAAGTCTGGATTTCTAAGTTTAATTTTTTTTTTTCAAAATGCAATTGATTATTTTTTAAATCCAATTAATCGTTCATTTCATTACGTTTAAAAAAAAATTTATTTTATAAGCGTCGTTGAGCAACCGACCCAATTTCGTGTTTACGACTAAAGTGCAACTTCGTAGCCTTGTAATTTTGAACCCTATCCAGAAGGCAAGGGATCTCCTGGACCAAGTATTGGGAGAAATATACCTTCGTGGAGGGTTTTGATAAAACTGACCCACGTGTGCATTACATAGGAGGGAAACCACGAAAACCTCCCACTGTTAGCCTAACGGCTAGGGGACCCCTGATCCGTCTGCCTCTGAGGATATTTTACGTCTGCATTGTGTTCAGTGAGAGCCGGGTGCGGAATCCGTATCTAACAGCCATCGCTGGGATTCCAACCCTGTTCATCTCATTCGAAAGCGAACGTTCTATCGCCTGAGCCACCACTTTGCGTGAACTTCATGTACCAAAACAACAATGGAATTTTTGTGAATGACAAAGCGCCATGTCACCGGTCCTTAGTTGTTCGCGACTGGTTTGAAGAACATTCTGGAGAATTCCAGTGAATGATTTATGAGATAAAATGGAGAAGTCAGTTCGTATACGAAATCGTGCACTCACAACACAATTCGCAATTATGGATATATATTGAGGCTGCATGGCTAAATATTTTTGTAAGAGACTTGCAACTACTTGACGAGTCCATGGCACGTCAAATTGCTGTACTTCGTAAAAGTGCATATTGTGTCGATTGAACTGACACGATATGAAGCGGTATCCCATGGTTTTTGTCACATCCAGTGTATAATAATTATGCATCTCTTAAGCAAAATTATCTTTTTCTGAAAATATCGACAAAATACGTAAAAATATTAAGATGGGTTACAGCAAATGTTTAGAACTAAAACTATGCAATAAGTGTGCCAAGCTGATCTTTCTTTTACATTTTAGAAGCGCGCGCTTTCTTTCCTAACATAAATTTGAAGGATTTTAATGAGTTTTCAGACTAAATCCTTCATAATTACTCCTCTTCTTATCAATGCTGCCAATATTTTTCCTCGCCTCCTTTATTGGCCAAATTATAATCAATATTAATGCAAACTTTTCTAAAGGGGCAGCACATTCCATAATGTGCAATGCTTATAAGTTAAATTTGATTCCGCAGAACACCCTTTAAGAACATCTGAAGACCAAGTAGTATGATCTGAAAAATATGATGAAAAATATGATGAAAAATATGCGAAATATTATGTCTCAAAACATACAAAATACAACTTAGATAGGTACGTCATTTTGCCTTAAAATGCCCAAGTAATTAAAGAGTAACAAAACACTTCCAATAAATTGAAATCATATTTTCTTCATCTTTTTAACAGTCATTTCGTTTTGAAAATGAAATTATAAGTAAACACAAGATTAACTGTTTAATTAAACACGTCTGGATTACAAAGGTAGTATTTTTCTTTCAATTTTTAATTCCCGTTCAATTCTTAATTAAATTTTACATTAATTCCAATGCATAATTTTAAGCAATAATTTTAGGTAAGCGTTGTATATTTCTTAACTATTCATTAATTGAGTACATATTAATCAGAGAATATTCTTGTTGGGTTCAAACGAATATTTTTCTTGAAGGAAATTCTTAGAGAATAATTAAAAGTAAATGTAATCGCATTATAATGTTGAGTGTAAACACTTTTACTTCTGATAACATCGCTTATTTCTTACTTGGAAGTAAGTAATCCTTTTCACTGTTATAAACTAAAACAAAATAAACTAAAACAAATTTTGAGGAAAAATTTAATTTGTAATTAATGTAGAAAATTATTTCAAAGGAATCCTGGAAACTTGCTTTTTCTTCTCTTAACAAAATTTAAAAAGTATATGTTTAAACGTAATACATACATAAATTCGAATTTTTTATTTGTATAAACTATTAGTTTGCCTGTTTCTTCAACTTTCGCTTATAATATTTATGCTTTTAATTTTATACTTATCTTTTTTTTTTTTGAATTTATACGAAACATGTTAAACAAATAATGTAAATTTACGTTAATTATATTGAAAAATAGTTACAATTTTTCCAATTTAATCATAATTCCAAAATTTACTTTGTTTTCTGTAAATGCATGTTTTATTATTATTTCTGTATAATGATTTCTTCCCTAAATAAAAAGGAAAAACTATGTGCCCCAATCAAAAAAGAAATTCGCATACATTCGAAACATAAATAGGGAACCAATTACACGCTTCACCGGAAGCAGTTAAATGCTGTACAAAAATAAGTTAAAGTTACTTAATAACCTTTGATAAGTACTTCAGAAAAAAGGGATCACCACAATTTAGTAAATATGGTCAAAATAATTTTTTTCAAAATAGCCGTAAGTAGTTTTGACCACATTCATACATTAAGTCTATATCAGCAAATCGCTAAAACTTTTCTATCAAAAAATGATTTCCTTCGAGCATATTTTTATACAACTATTTATTATATTGGTTATTTATATATTGGTTATTTATATATTGATTATTATTGGTTTAATGGTAAAAAGTTACATTGTAAGGCACTAGATTTTATTTAATGTTTATAAATTATTAAATTATTTAAAAACAAAATCCGGAAATAAAGATTTTGATTTACAATTTTTTGAAATTCTGTAATTTTAGATATAACCTATTTCTTTCAAATTTTGGATTTAATTATTTAAATGTTTGAAAATATTTTAACAAAATGGTATACTTAAGAATTAAAAATAATTTAATAACTTTATCAAAGATTATTGTGAAAGTTTTTTTACGTGCTTTTATGGAAAATAGAAAACTTTCTTAACTACAACTTAACTTTAACTTAAGCCACGAGACTCATGTGGGAATAGATTTAATATTAAATAGAAATTAAACTGAACCCATACAATTAATATAAAAATGGTAACTTATCAAAAATTTTCAGAAACCAAATTTTATGCATTTTTCAAGATGTTTGTATGTTTATTGAAATTTGCTTCGACCTTTTACTACACTCATATAAAAATCTAATAGATCGGAGATCTTTAATTTTGTTGGATAGAATATGCGTATTATATCCTTTATTAAACTAGTTATAATTTAATTTTTCTGAATTTAATCGTCATAACTCTGAATTACAAAAAATGATTTAACAAAATTATCCCTTTGCATAGTTGAGTGAGTATACTCACTTAAAATGAACGAGTGAAAATCACTCAACTTGAGTGCTATTTCACTCTTTCATCTAGAAAAAAAGGCGACTTCTATTCTTGAGTGAAAATCACTCAAGTGAAAGAGTGATATGGAAATCACTCAAGTTTGAAAGAAAAAATCTCACTCAAACTTGAGTGATTTTCAATCGTGTTTGAGTGATTATCAGTATTACTTGAGTGTATCGTTTTCACTCAAACTTGAGTGATTTTCAATCGTGCTTGAGTGATTTTCAGTATCACTTGATTGGATAGTTTTCACTCAAACTTGAGTGATTTTCAATCGTTTTTGATTGATTATATGTATTACTTAATTTGGTCCTTTTAACTTGAATTTGTGTAAATTTCAATCATTTTTCATTTATAATTAGCATCATTCAAGTGAATATATTTTAATCATACTATCATTATTTATTCTTTTTACTTGAATGTCATTTAAATCACATTTGAATTAAATTGATCCTTTTCCGACTATTCACTGAATCTTTTAATTCCTATCATAAATAAGAGGAAAAGAAAAATATTTTTAGATGTGTAATAGAAATAATTTATCAGCATTCATTTCTTTTAACTTTTATTAATGGTTTGTTCGGTAATTAAGAAGTTTTTCTTTTAATTTTTAAACTAAACAGTGACAGTTGATAAGAAAAAGTGAAAGCTTAGTAATCCATCTGTATTTAACAATATGCTGAATATAATTGCAAGATAATACTCTTTAGAGATCGAAAGCTTTGTGACAGACTTAGGTACAAAAATTTAAGGACTTTTAACTTTTTGTAATGAAACAAATTTTTTATTAACAGTTTACATAATTTTTCATTAACAATTTACATAATTTTTCATTTTATTTAGGTATTCAAATAGTAGTTAAAGTGACTTCATTAGTACGTTAAATCGTACTTAACAATTTCCATCCTAGTTCTTGGGAACATAACTTTGATAATTCTTCTACATTCCATTTTATTTGGATGGTAACTTTTCTAGTTATTACTTTATCTATAAAAAGTTTGCTAAAATATACTTAGACAACTATTTTTACATATTGGCAAAAGCATAACGTCTTTTTAACAGGGCACCCACTCAATTTCAAAAAAAAAATTCCCTAACTTTTCCAGGTAAATTACAACTAAAATCAACACCATATTTTATCTATATCATTCAATTTTTTTTCAGAAAAATTTGATTATTTTATTTGTTATGGCAAATATTAGATTTTCTGTGTAAAAAAATAAACAGAAAAATTCAAAATACTCTTTACTTTTTTTAAATATAATATTTTCCACTTTTTTTAATGATGCATTTATAATAAAATGCATCGAACATCTGAAGATACAGATTTGAATGAATGGATCTCGCAAATGTGAACTTTCATAAATTAAAGACAGTCAACTTTATTAATAGAAAGTAATTGAAATAACAGCAATTATAGACTGTATGAACAATAAATTATTTCGTAAATATCTTTTATAAGAGAAGTATAGAAAGATATGAAATTAATTATCCACAAATGTTTTGTACCAAAATTATGCATCAAAAAAATTGAAACATGGATATAAATTTATTATATTAAAATAAAATGTAAAAACTTTAATATGAGATCCGAAAAATTATAAAAATCTTTACAGATTTAATATATTACCAAATGCTTTGACAAAGATTCTAGCATGGAATCAGATTTTTTTTAATATTCCAGAATCATCCACATTAACACTTTCAATTTTAAGAAATTTTTTTGAAAAATAATTTAAATGAATAGTATTTTATTTAAAAAACGCTGAAAAACTGCTAATTTAAATGGAATGTGTAACACATTCTAAATAAAAGTATATCTACTTACCAAAAAGTAAACAAGGTATATCTACTTACCAAAAAGTAAAAGAGCGTCTTCTTCAGAAATACCGCTGTGAACTAAAAGTTATTTTAATTCTTCTTAATTCAAAACAATTAGTGACATATTCTCCAGAAAAAAAATCAACGTAAAATAAAAGCGAAGACATAATCTATTTAGATCGCAGAACATAACAATTTTATTTAGATTTATTATCGTTTGCTTTTTAAAATAAAACGATAGAAATTCCAGCTTATAGCTCGCACACAATTAAATAATAAATAAATCACTCAAGTTTGAGCTAAAAGTACTCAAATATTGCTTAAATAAATACCACTCAAGTTTGAGTGAACGCGAAGCAAGAATTTCACTCAAATAAAGGTGTATTTCACTCAAGTTGAGTTAAAAAAAATATCAATCTTTTTTGAGAAGGGGACATCACTCTTTCATTTTAAGAGAGTAAATACTCTGAGAAAAAATACGGTAAAAACCACCAGTATATGGTAAAATCTACCGTGTTTCTCGAACTACAAAACAACAAAAAGATCTATAATTTATATATAATTTCGACTATAATCTATCTATAATTTTGACCAAAAAACTTTGGTAAGGATTTTGGTAAAACGATAGAAATTGGTAAATCTGGTAAAATTTGGCATGATATTTGACCAAAAACCTCTGTAATCTTGACCAAGCGGTTTAGTTATGATTTTGGTAAAATTAAAAATAAAATATGGTTTTATATACATGATAGAAATTGGTAAATGTGGTTAAATTTGGCATGATATTTGACCAAAAACCTCTGTAATCTTGACCAAACGCTTTGGTAATGATTTTGGTAAAATTAAAAATAAAGTATTGTTCATATATGTGATAGAACTTGATAAATGTGGTAAAACTTGGCATATTTAAGGCATGATACTTTACTGTATGGCATAAAAAATATTTACTCGGTAAAGTTTATTTTTCAGTTTTGTATTCTGTTCTGAATGTTTAGTAATAAAAACTATAATGTAGAAAACCAGATTTTCCGGTAAACTGTTACCATATGGCCAGAAAAAATATCAAATGAATGATTTAAATTCCGTATATTTTGGTTTTATTAACCAGAATCATGGGGGGAGGGATATTAGAAATGCCATTACCATAAATTACAGTAGATTACCATAATTTTTTCTCCGTGTGAAATAATATAAATGAGTTAATTATTTTATACGCTTATTACGTGTTTTGCAATTATTAAAAAAAGGCTGAATAGTGATTTCATTCTTCTAATTATTATAGTTTGTCTTTGTCTATTCATTGGTTGAACACGAAACGTTGAAATATGGCGATTATGACTTTCCAGACTGGGCTGATGGAGTGGGTTGGCTCTTGGCTGCAATTTCCATGCTTCAAATACCCTTTTGGGCTGCAGTTGCAATTTGGAATCAAAATGGAAGTACTTTTAAAGAGGTATTGTATGAATAAATTACCTTTCATCATTTATATCAAAATTCGAAAGATATTTTTTTTTACCAATCACTGATGTGACGAACTTTCGATGTTAGACTAGACGCGAGTCTAGACAAATCAATTATCGTCTGAAGAATATAATATCAAACGATTTTTTTTAAAAAAAAATGTAGAATTTCTACCATTTAAATTTCTTGACAGATAAACTTTCACATTAATTTCGAAAAACTGATGCCTGAAAATGTTATGTCATAAACTCAAACTTCATAAGTGCTCTTGAGTAATATTTTTCTTACTATTTCATAATAAAAATTGAATGAAAGGACAATTTTTAAAACGCGAGAAAATATTTTTATTGTTAACAAATGAATATACGAAGAATTTGTAAATATTTTATTTAGAAATTCACATTTTTTTTTTTTTTTTTTTTTTTTTTTTTTTCACTTTATTGACCAGCAGTTTTGTTGACCGGTGACTTTACACCGAAACTATGTCATTTCACTGATAATTATTTTGCAATTATATATGGAAATATAGTAAAACATTCTAAATAGTGATTTCATACCAAAACGTTGTTGACTGATGACGAGGCGTGTTACCTCGTCATCTGTCAACCACGTTTCGGGCAAAAAAACACGAGTAAACTCGTCTCCTGTCTACAATGTGTAAATGAAAATGCTTTTAGCAAAATGCCATTTCTGAAATTAACTAATATGATATTAAATTACTCTGGTTCACTGTATTTAAATAGGTAAACGAGAATAAATTTAGAGATTTTTCGGAAAAAAAACATTCTCAGAATATTATTATAGAGAAATCTAGAAAATAGGCAATATTTTCCTTTTTATTTTTACTGAAAATAAAACGAGCGTGAATTTTTATAAGGTAAAATATAAGTCATCTCATTTTTTTGCTTCAGCCAGTGAAATGGAAATTGCTTGTAAAATGACAAATGATGACGATTAAAATTTCACATTTACCTCTGATTTTAAGTAATTTATATCTACTAATTCACATTTTAATTATCTGTTTAGTACATTATAGTTTTTTGTGATTTTTTATATTCTAAAATTAAGTATTATGTTGTACTTAAAATATTAAATAAAGTTATACTATAAAAAGAAAACTATAAAAAATCGTCTGAAATAATAAATAATAATTAGAATACATTTTTTAACAACATTTAATGTGTAGACTGCATTCTATATTTAAATTTGGAGAAAAAACAATTGTTTTTAATTTCCCGAGTTCAAATCTAATTTTTATTAGAATTATTGGTTGCGGCAAGAAAACAAGGATTAACAATTTTCGGTATAACTTTATCAGAAATAAATAAATTAACATAATGTAACAAATAATATTAAGAGTAGACTTTTACTATTGAATAAATTTAATTGGTTTCAACGTGGCCGCCTTTTGCAGCGAACAAAGGCACAAATGAGGAGTGAAATCTTTAGCAATGAGCTGCAAGTCAACGCTGGGAACGATTCCTTTTTACTGATGAAAAGTTCTTTACCGTTCTAAACCCTCATAAACTCCAGGCTCGCTCCAAGCACCTCAGCAGTTGTTGAACATCACCAAAATCTAAGATAGTCATGGTCTTATGTGGAATTTGCGCTAACGGCAAACACTTATTAAATCGTGCGACTTTTTGAACCAATTTAAAGAATGAAATTTTAAATGGCGAAAAACAAAATTTGAGAGAAATAGGTCCAATAAATTCTGAGAAATGTAATATTAAATATACAATTGTTTTAAAATTTTTTTTTTTTTTTTTAGAGGATTTGTGCATTAATTTTGGAATTATATGCCCAAAGAATATATAATAAAAGAATATTCCAGATAAAAATAATTATATATTGATTTGCTAAATAATTCATTATAGTTTGGAACGGAAAATATTTACGCAAATATACAATAAACTTAGCTTGATTAATGATAAAATATAAGATTTAAAATAGTACTAGGAAGTAAAAACTTTCAAAAACTGCGGCTCAAGTGAAATTGAAAAACAACTAAAATTAACTTAAAATCGTAAAACATTCTACATTATACAAACTATATTTATTTGTAACATTTCATCAGTAATAAATTTACATGAAATATTTTATCATTCTTCTAAGTTAGTACCTAACCACAAACACAATATACGAAGAAATTCATACTCTTTGAATATTCATGAAGATTGGGTGCTAGTCTCGCGGTCTTTCCCGAGATTTACCTCAACCTCCTAATGAAAGTCAATAAATGAAGATATCTTACCGAATTTCACATGGGAGGAAACTAATCTTGGAAAATCTAGTTTTCTTTAATACTTCTGTTGGTTTTATGTTTCGCTTATCTATTTCTTGGATTCAGAATATTTTATCTCTCGGTCGTTTGTACACCAATTCAGGCCAGATACCTATGCAATATTTATAAACTGATTGAATAAAACTTGACGTCGTTTGTGGGAAGAAACTTGAGAAAGTTCGTGAAAAATAATTCGAAATCAAAGTTGCACATACATTCGATATGAATTGTAGAGAATAAACTTATTTTATTTTATAACCGTCGTTGAGCAGCCGACCCAATTTTTTTTTCGGGGGGGGGGGGGGGATATGACTAACTAACTTTCAACTCCAAGGCCTTGTAATTTTGAACCCTATCCAGAAGACAAGGGAAGTTCTGGATTGGGAAAAATTTCCCTTCGTGGAGGACTTTTTGATGGAACTGATCCGCATTTGCTTTACATTGAGATAAAAACCACGAAAACCTCCCACGGTTAAGTTGACGACAAGGAGACTCTAACCTATGATCCGTCTAACACTGAGAATATTTTACTTTGACGCTCTATCCAATGAGCCATCATAACTTGAACAAACTTATTGTGATTGGTTTGATTATTATTATATGCTCGGTAAAAATGGATCATAGCGACAAATCAAATATAGATATTAAAAATAGTTATAAGGTAAAATTATTACTCGCCACCGGCAACAGAGTAACTAAATATAACAAAATCCCTTTAAAAAATTGTCTGTTAATCGCCACCTAATCTCCACTTTTTTTCGACGTAAATGCACCCCATGTACTTTTTATTATTATTTTTTTATTAAATGTGGAGCTATAGGAATATTTTAAAATAGTGTAAAAATAACTTTATTTCACGTTTTGTTTCTTAATTTTGGAGTTAAACCTTATAATGTGTGTTCATATTTTGAGAAATGCGTCAAAAGAAATATCTTATATTATTAATAACAAGAGACTTGTTTTAATTGTTTAAAATTTTCTATTTTTAAAAAAATGGCCATAGGTCTTAAAAAGTAGCCACTGTTAAAAACGATGCAACTTGCTACTTACCTGTGGCGAAATTTTCTATTTTAGCCGTCTAAGAGTTGGTTATCCGATGTGATAAATTTAAAATTGAATAAAAAAACTAAATTATTTAAAATCATAATTTATTATAAATAAATTAATTAATATTACATAAATAGAAATATAAATTATTAAATATAAAAATTGTTAGTTAGTATAATAGTTATAATAAATTATCAAATAAACATAAATTATTAATAAATTATTATTTAAAATCATTAAAGAATTAGTAATTGGAAATTCGTAATAATTAGAAACCTAAACGCGTTTCGGTATCTTCCTGATAGCAGAAAACTTCCAGCACGATAACAGGCGCTGCAAATTACAGCATATGCAGATTTTTTTTTCTTTTCATATCAAATTTGAGGAGGAAGAAGGATTAGTTGCTAAAAAAAGAAAAACAAATATATGCTAATTTCTCTATTTGCGTATTTCACCTTCTCGAAGAAGCCGTATACTTAAAATCTTGTTTCCCAAAGACTAATCGACTGATTCAGTTTAAATTTTGTTTTTTATTAAAAATTCGGAATAATTTGTCGGAATAATTAGTTCATTATTTAAAAAATAAAAAATAACGAATAAATATAATTATTTTTTGCATTGAATAAGCATGTTCTAAAATCATGAGCAAAATAATTTTTTTTTATTTCTTTCAGTAGTTGCGGAGATGCAATTTATAACTAATCGAAAAAAATCGAATCAAACTCATCAATCGAAAAAACTATTCGAAAAGCTTTCGAGACATGCCGAAATAAGCGATCCGATAAGTGAAATTAGTATTACGGGATCCAAACTTTCGGTCGCTCTACTGCCTTAATTAATGAGATCATATTTGCCATATTTTAAAGATCAAATCGTGGAAAAAAAAGTATTTCTGCTGAGAAAATAAGTTTTGGTGACTGATTTCGTAACTTGAAATATCGTCTGTACTATTTGATTAGAATGTTTATGGATAGGTTAGACCATCAAACCAATAAAATTGAGTTCTAATAAGTGAAAATTCGATTGGCCAAAAATTTTTCAAGTTATGCGCTTTTTTTTTTTTTTCCAGGAGGGAAAGGAAGGACTTCGTACATTACTTCTCAACAGAAATTAACTCACTAATTCTAATATTAAAAAAATAAGAAATAATATATCTGCATTGAAAACATTATATTACAAAGATTTGTTTTTTTTTTTTTCACGATTGCTTCAAATATCACTTTCAACTTATTTTTTATGTAAAATTAATTAAAAATTTTTACGCCAAATAACTCAATAAACTCATTACTTTCATATAGCAAAACTTAGCGAAACTAACTTTCAGCAAAACTTAGCCAGGGCTTGTAAAAATTATATATTATCTAAAAAAATATTTACAGTAACACTCTATTCAAAAGAAAATTACATCATTTGTAATATTTATCTAACTCATAATTTTCATTAAATTTTCTTTACTTTATAATAAAATAATTTTAGTGTAAAAATATGCACTTAAAGGCCATCCTTATTTTTACTGAAGTGATGAGAATCGCTTCAGTAAAAAATAGGATGCAGCTTATTTTGGGTTTGTATCTTCGCTTTGAATATTCTAATTAGTTTTGCATTTAATTTCCTTGTTTCCTTTATTTAAAATACTTCGATAGTTATAGACTATATATTCGAGAGCAGTCGAATAAATTTCTTAGTTCAGTTCTATGTTTGAGAGAAATAATACAATATTGTTATGAAAAAATACGTTTTATTATTATTTTAATAACTTCATTTTAAAAAAAAATTATTAGTTTTAAAAGTAATTAAAACAAGCAAACAATGTTTTCCATTTCAAATATTCAAAATTTTAGTGAGAGAATAAGTAATCAATTTAAAAAAAGAAGAAAAAAACTTTTAGGTGCTTTGGTAAATTTATATTTTGGTGCTGCCATCTATAAGCTAATAGATGAACTGAAATTCGCAATTTTAATGAAATTTAAAGGATAAGAATTCTTAAATATAAAGTTATTTTAAACAAAAGCCCTTTATTTTTATAATTATATACGAATGAATGTGATCAAAATTAAGTTATTATTTGTTTCTCAGGAATATAATAATTATTAAATTATTCTTGCCAAATTATATCAAACCTAATTAGTACAATTAAATAAACTTAACATAAAATGCACTAAGAAACTCTATCTAGCTAATAGCTCCTCACTTTAACTCCCATGATTTCTTCTCATTCATTTTATTTTCTTTTTTGCCCTTAAAATCTAAATTTTCCAACAAAAATAAACTTTTTTTATAAAATATGTAATTACTAGTGGGCCTAAAATTTATTTCAAATTCCGCTGATTTAATAATCATTAAAAATGAACATGGAATTCACACACGCGAAGAATTGATACATTCTTTGGGGCGGAATGTACCTTTTTTTCCGTGAGCATACTCTTTTTAGAAACGACTTTTATTTTTAATTTTTTTAAAGAGAAAATTGCTATTTATAAAGTTATTTACCGAATTACTATAAAGGGATTGGGCAATAAATATGGGATCCACAATTATGAGGTGCCCGAATGAAGTTTCCTTTTTTTTTTTTTTTTTTTTTTTTTTTTTTTTTTTCGTTCTTTTCACTTTGCTTTTACTTTCAATCTAGTAGAGCACGATTTAATATTGCTATCATAATAACGTAATAACGTAAATCCGTTTAAGTTTAAGGCAGTATAGCTGCATCTATTTGACTCTTTTAAACTCAAACCAGACAAAAAATTTAAATCTTCGGACATAACACCTTCGTAGTATTAAGTACAAAGTACATTCCAATGTACACTCCAGTTCTTAAACTGAAAACCTTGCATATAACATTAATTTTAATATTTATAAACGATTTTTAATTTTAATATTAGTAAGTTATTATGAGTACTAATTATTACGCTTGATACGAAAATACTTTATATACACACTTTTGAGCAAAACTATTTGATCAATTAAGTCCTTTCACTCTTATGATCATGCAAACTTACAGCACAAAATCCCACCCCGGTCTGACATAACAATGATAATGATGCTTAAGAGACAATAGCTTTTATGATAAACATATTAGTGAAATTAAATTACTTCAATTTAATACTTCATGTATATCTAAATTTTTATTTTAATTACCTAAAATACAGTTTAGTCCGTAATAACTTAATTTATCTTTTAAATTATTCAGTTAAAGTGTGAAAAAAGATCACTGAAAGAATTTAATGAGAATATTTTGATGCAGAGAATTAAGATCTTGTAATGTGTGTTTGAATTATTCGTATGACATTATAATGCTTTTTTTTTTTTTCAAATTAAAATAGATTTCATATTAAACTGAAAATTAAAAAACGAAATCACATTATTTGTACACATCGAACGATGAGGATATAGAATTTAGTGTAAGTGTATTTCCCAGTGCGCTACATCGAAAACGGATCATCCTGAATAACTTTTAATCTAATAATTGGATTTTCACGTACTTGAATTCAATCTTAACTTTTCGAGGGCCTGACCTGAAATATGTTAATTAATTAGCGCAGACAATATTCTAAGTTACGAAATCATACACAAAACCTTACTTCATCTGTTAGGTTTTTTCGACTGATTTGGATTTCTTTCTTTCAAAATAGGATAGATAGCTGCAATAGGACATGGACCCAATAGTTTGGTTAGAAAAGCTGACAAAAGTTTAAAGCCATTAATGTTAAATTTACTTTTTGCTTGTTTCGTCTTATCGCGAGAGATTTTTCAACGAAAACAAGGTTTTTTACCCTCAATTATAAAATTCAATTATTCAATTTTTAATAGTTATTTTTAATGTTTTATTTAATATTAATCGAAAAACCATTAAAATATTAGGCATAAAATTTTCACATAATTTTAAGGAAAGTAATTTTGCAAGACAAAATATAAAATTTGAACAAAATCGGTCGAATAGTCCTTGAGAAATCAAATTTTAGAAATACGACTTTTTAAAAATTCGACCGATTGCACTCAAATTTTGTAATTTGAATAACGGATGGATAAACGAATTTTATAATTGCGTGCAAAAATTCTTTGTATCTATATATTTTATGTATCTGGAGCGTCTTAAACGTTCTAAATACATGACGAATTTAAAAGAAGTAAACTTAGCATTAAGATGTTCGAATTATCGACCGCTCTTCAGACGGAACAAAGGCGACCAAGTTTTCCAGATTTCCATTTTCGTCCTCTACCCTCCATACTTTGAGAATCATGAATCCGTTAAAAAAAATTTTATATTTATTCTGAGAAAGAACGTTTTATAAGAGAGTGCGTAACTTAAAATAATGTCTGCACTAATTTTTTAGCATATTTGAGGTCAGGACCTCGAACTAATAAGATTGAGTACTAGTACAAAAAATCCAATCATTAGACCAAAAGTTATTCTGGCTGTTCCGTTTTTTTTCTTTTTTTGCGCACATCCACGAATTTGCTTCTTTTTCTAAAAAAAATAGTCCCCTCAATTATTTATAGGTATGATACCTATTGTGTGTATTTTTTTTTTCTTTTTTTTGCGCACATCCACGAATTTGCTTCTTTTTTTAAAAAAATAGTCCCCTCAATTATTTATAGGTATGATACCTATTGTGGGTATTGATTTTATATGTACATTGAGCTGAGAAAAAAGATATCACCCTGGCTAACTTTTCTTCTAATAATATCTAATAATCTAATAATAATAATAATAATTCTAATAATATAATAATAATAATTCGGATTTTTTTCATTCTCAAAACCAAATTTTATGATTCAATTGGATGACTTACGCCAAATAATTAGTGTTAAAAATTATTTTAGTTACAGGATGATTAACGAACCAATATTTATCTCCATAAGCATACCTTTTTCTAACCAGGTTTGTATTCTTAATTATCAAAATATGAGGAAAAGCCACTATTAGGAAAATATGTTATTCATACTTAAGTCAAAACCAGCTAGGTGGCCGAGCGGTCCGGAGACCTGACTGCGAAGCCAATGGTCATGGCTTCTTGTCCAGTTTGGGACATGAATGACTCTCCATCTCTCAGTGTTTGTTCTCTAATATGTGAATGTGACCCACCCTATAAACTGGCATCTGTGGCAGTCTGGTGTGCATAATATTGCTTGCTTCCGTGAATCATGTTCACAGGCGCCCATCGGATAACGTTAAATAAGCAACGCTTGTAAGAAGATACGGGTTTAGCGTCAGACAATAAAAAAATAATTTCATCCAAATAAAAGCTGAAAATTTGGATCTTTCATGGTTAGTTAAAATCCGGTCTATAAAATAAAAGCTTTTCAATATGATTCTTTTTTTCTTTTTTTCTTTTTTTTTTTACTATACATTAATTAAATTTTTGGAGACCAGTTAAATCTTGTGAAACGTTTCAAATTTGTAATAGAGGGAGTTAACGCAGAATTTACAACTGAGGGTCGCTTAGGGAATGATATCGCCATGTCCCATGAAAGGCATCTACATATGTGCACCAAATTGCAAGTTCTTAAATTATTCTGTTTACGCACAAAAAGTAAAACTTTTTCTACTTTTCTTCTGTGTTTATTCAGTATTTTGTCAGTCATTATGGAGGAAAGCTATTTTGAATTTCTTATAGCTCCACAACCGTGAGCGCTAGGGTTCTGAAATTTGTACATCGACAACGAGGTGAAATTTTAACCCTTAATCAGGAAAAACGTTTGAAAATTTTAATTCTTCCGTTCGAGGAAAATGTTTGTAAAATATTTTTTTTCCGCATTAGTTTAAAATTAGATTCTATTTAAGATTTAACGATTCTATTTAAGATTTTACTGAATATTCTTTTATATATAATTTTTTTTTAAATTCAGACATCAAAGTAAATGGCATGTAGATCGGTTATACGTCACCAAATTAGCATTCCTAAAGTAAAGCATGTAGAGAGAAATATTAATCTGGTAATTTTTCAGCATTCACTTATCGTATTATCATATTTTTAAAATATCTCTATAATTATTCATAAACTTTATAACTAAAGAAAGTACGTTGGTTGTGGTCGGATGGTTCAAAAACATTAAAAAAACGTAGATTTTGGCCAAAAATTAATATAATGTTAAAGTTAAGTGCAGCTTTTTGCATGTTCTGATGGCGCAAGTAAAACCATAATGCATCCAATTGTTCTTAAAATTAAAAGTCGTAAAACTTCATAATTGTTGTTAATGTTGTAGGCCATTAAAGCAAGGGGTGCGATTGTCCTTGTTTTCCAGTGGCGCCATCTATGGCTAAGAATTCAACTTCTGCCACACCCATACGTCACACCCTTTTGTAGGGCGGACCCATTCATACATCCATTTATTCATCCACAGATCGCAATTTTAACCTGAACCAGAGAACGATCAGTCTCCAATCCAGTACCCCCAGAGGTTTAATTTGTTGTGGGAACATTTGGGACTCTGCGACCCCACAGATTTACTATGTACCAATCACCATTTACTATACGGGGAGTCTTCGACCGGCAGAATTAGAACTCCCGTTCTCACGAACGAGAGTTCAGCGTCCTACCAATCGGGCTATACCTGCCCCAAAACTTCATAATTAAGATTTAAATACTGAAGCATGCGATAGGTAAAACATTAAATTTAATTTCAAAAATGAAGTCTCTTTTGTAAGCGATTATATTCTGACTGATACAGATTAAGTAACACTGATATATATATATATATATATATATATTTATATTCAGAATATTCAATATACTTACAAAAAGGTAATTTCTGATTCGCATCATTCAAGAAGACAATGCAAGTAAACGTTTTTTTGTTTCTCAATGAATAATTTTATCCATTCAACGTGGACAATAAGATGGGTTGTTTATTTCATGCAATTTCGTAAAACAAAATGTATACTCGAATATCATTTTACGTGAAAACTGCCTCTTTTGTCTCAAAATGAACGAAATTGAAATCTCGTGACTGTAATTAATTAAGATGACCAACTGCGTTTTTCTTTCTTTCTTTAACTTTTCGTGAAAAATGAAAAAGATAAAAATGTAATGCAATAAAAGTTTTTAGAAAAAAAAGGCATGTGGCAACTTTATATTTCAATCTATTAAATTTTCCAATAAAAACATATTATATATTCCTTTTAGAAAATTTAATCGCAGAAATCTAATTTTTCAGAATTTCAGTTGTATGCGGAGCTGAAATTTTAAAATTAAGAAAAAAAGAAAATTTCGGAAGCAGTTTTAGTACCAACTAACAATATTATTAATTTTAAACACAAATTTCTAGCTTTCAACTTAATTGCAAAGATATTTGTTTTTAATGCGGCATTTTAACTAACTGTATGAAAAATCTTGTTTTTCGGTTTCTTCTTTGCATTATTATAGACAAATTTAGTACCCAAATATTCGCACATGGAAAAAAGCACCTAGAGTTATTAAACGATCTTAAAAAATATCATACGCAAAACTTAAAACCATATACAAAGGTAAGGTATACTTTGTACTATTTAGGAATATAACAACAAACAACGAGAATAAAGCACATTTATATCTGTAAGTACATGAATAGACATACTATAGTTTCGGTTTTGTAAGAGAACCTTCCGCAGTGCCTTAACACGAATGAATTAAATTAGACGCTGCGGAAGGTTCTTGTTTGTAAAAACGAAACTATAGTACGTCCATTCATGTAAATTTACCTGTGCTTTATTCATGTTTTTTTTACGTTGTCCATATACCAACATTATGAAATCATTTAAAATGAATACAGTATCGTTTTATTACTATTTGTTGCTCTTCCCATTGGTTTTAAGTTAAGCAAAGTACACAACTTGCAATTCTATTTAGTTGGTGTTACAAAGTAAAACGAACATTTAAGCAAAACCCGTTTTTAAATTTATAAAAATAAAAATTTACTTAGTATCATTAGAGTATTTACTTAGTATGTTATAAGCCCTTCTTTGGTTTTATTGGCCATCGAAAATTGTGCTATTGTTTACATTGGGAAGGGAAAAAAATTGCAGTTATATAAATCTTGCTCTCTGAAATTAGTTTTGCTCTTAAAGCTACAAATTATCTTTTTTTAATGACATTATTAGTCTATATTTTTTTCGAAATGCACAAATTTAAAAACGTTATGTGTGACAAGGAATCGTGTAAATTTAGTGACGAATTTCTAGGGTGATATAGTTACGCATCATTAGGATTAAAATTGCATGCAAACCCAAACCCGGAAATGTCATCGTAGGTGGCTAGGGGTGCTTCCCTATTATGACCTGTTCAGACGAACACGAAAAATCAGTTCTGATTAAGAAATCGACTGACGGCGTATGACAACATATTTGTAAATGAGTTGCTATGCCATTTAAATCCTGATGATGCGCCCTAACTTATCTATTAGTTTGTCGCAATAGTTATGCTACCCCCTGTTACATATTACGTTTTTAAACTTACACATTTCGACAAAAATAGACTAAAAATGTCATTGTAAAAGATGTAGCTTGGAGAGAGAAACTGATTGCAGATTTGAAACCAACAAAGCGAAACTATCTAAGATCTGTTAAATAAAAATCTCATGTAACAAAAAGCAAAACATTTGTTCCTCAGTAGCAGAAGAATTAGGGATACACAATACTATGCAAAGTGCAGGCCAGACGGTCAAGCGGTTAGCTTGCCGGACTGCGAAGCCAATGGCTGCGAGTTCGAATCCCGCTCAGGGCATGGATGATTCTCTCTGTGTGTTGTTCTCTATTGTGTGATGTCTGAATGTGGCCCACCCTATAAATGGGTAACTATGGAAGTGTGGCGTAGGTAATGTTGCTCGCCTCCGTGACTTAGGTTCACAGGTGCCCACTGGGTAACATTAAATGTGTAATACTTCCGGCTTCTTCCTAGGCGAAGGACGTAAAAGCTCGGTGCCTGCCATTTAAAAAAAGAGAAGGAAAAAAAAAGACTATACAAAGTTAACTGCGCTTTATTTATGCTATTACAGTAAAACCTTTTTTTGTGCGGAGGATAGGATCGCATAAAAGAAATCGCACTAAAAAAAAATTCGAAAATTTTATAAATTCTTACATGTAATAAACAAGTTTGTACGATATGCTACTCAAAACTTTTCTTATGCGGTCGATAGGGACCGCATAAAAAAATCGGACTTAGAAAATACATCAATGATTTATGAAATAGATGAGAGAATGCTTTCAATTGAATGAAATAATTAAATTGGACCTAAAAAAATTTTACAAATATTTAATTCTTCATTGTACATATACCTGGAGAAGTTTTCAAATTATACATTAAATAGTGGAATTGTCTGCCTTTTTACTTTCTTTTGGCTATAATTATTCATTTTAAGGGAGTACTTATGTCTAAAAATAAAATAAAAATCATTAAAACTACATATAAATAGAAACAAAAGTAACTCATTTATTTATCTTTAATCTCACTATAAAATGAATCCTTAATCACGTGAATCGTGTATAAAACTCTGAATACGAGGCGTATACTGTTCTCGCGTCGAGCGACAATATGTACGTAACTGACTCTGCCTTGTCAGGGGATTGTTTAAAATAAAGGAACAGAGCATCGCGAAGTCTAGATAAATCGTTGTCAAGGAGGCCACGTAATCAGAGTTCGTCCACAACATATTGTTAGTAAACATAAACTGGTGCTAACGCCGCTAAGATTCATATACCGCATAAAAAAAATCGCACAAAAGAAATCGCACAAAAATAAAATCGCACAAAACCAATCGCACAAAAACAAAATCGCATAAAAAAGGACCGCACGAAAAGAGGTTTTACTGTATATGTACTGTGGTTGTAACTATATATCAATACATTTATAGTTAGTACTGTAGTCATCATTTATAGTTAGTACTGTATAGTTAGTACTGTAGTTAGTACTGTTGTTAATCAGTTGCTTCAATTGGCAGAATGAGTAAAACTTATGAATTAAAGCCTTTGATCACGTACAAATAGCTAGCGTTCGACATTTAAGCCATTCAGTTTCTAAAGTCGTCAGAGAACTAATATTAAACAGGTCATCTGTGTCAGGGCTTACCGAGAATTCTCGAATATTTGGGAAAACCTATAGATAAAACATATAGCAAAGGGAAAATAACCTTGAGCCAACATAATGCACGTAACAACCTACTTCAACTCAGATTTGCAAGCCAGCTGAATCAGGAATCGGTCGTAGAATCAATAATGAACCGTGGAGTTCTCATTTTATCCAATGGGTTTAGGAAGTCGTAGACCCAACTCGTTATTTATTTTGATGCCTCTAATTCAAATGCATTTCAATGTGGTTTAAAGTTTGTTCTTAACGGAGACACATTCTACATTTCCAGAAATTTCTACGGGCATGTCGTCCAACAGATGAATGGGGTCCGAGTGACGATATGATTAAAGCTTACTACAAAATGCACATGGAACAAATAACTCCTGATCAAGCTGCAAAACTGACAGACGATGCTTCTTGCAAAGGTTTGGCTCAAAGCAATAACGAAGAGAACCTTATGGAATATCTGTGAAATCATTCTATCTGTTATAAAACTATCTATTATGAACTCTTATTGCTGTTGAAAAATGTAGAATTAATATCGCATACCGATCATTCATTCTAGAAAGTTTTCCGTAATAATCACCCTTAATATATCAGGGGATTCAATTGAGCGATTATAAGTTTGGAGAAGAGGTAGGGTACATTAAAAAATAGAGAATTACCTAACAACCCATGCGCGGAAATGTCAATGTACGTCATTAGCATCGCTTCCCTATTATGTATATTGGCTGTTCGTTGCGCAAATGAACCGGCATTTTTACTTGTCTAAATTATCTTAATTTTACATTTTCTAATAATTATTGTCAAAATTTCCTCCAGATTTAACATATTTCATCGATTTGACATCTGACTTCCGCAGCTTAATCGCCAAATTAGTAAATCACAGTAAAACCGCTAAATCTGAGCCAATTTTAATGCAGTTTTCGAATATAATTATAAGAGAACATCAAATTGGCATACAATAAATACAGCTTATGTAAATAAAAATGCATATTTAAATGCCCACGAAAAGCTTGTCTATAATAATGAAACGGCCCTAGTGGAATACGATGACATTTCTGACCATGATGCAATTCTCAATTCTTGTGCCCTACGCCCCTTCTAAATCTGCAACCTCTGAACTGATTTACCTCTCATACATGAAAAATCCTTGTAAAAAATGTACATTCATTATAGGTTGCAAATCAATATTAAGCAAGAGAAAAATAAAAACTCTATCGAGTAACCGGTGAGGAATGAGAAGGGAAAAGTATCAAAACCAGTTTTATTGCTTTGATTGGAAGATGTTTCTGACAATCATCCTTCAACCCCTCTCTGTTTCCTTCGGCAACCAATTATGTTTTGATTTTTTAAGTTTTTTCTTCCTCAGTATTGATTCGTGAGATACCGATAGCCTTTTTTGTGGCGATTTGCGATCTCTTATGTGTATGCTTTTGTTTTTACTTCATCGTTGAATGATTCTAAAAATTATATATTGAGAGTGATCATTACGGAACACCATGTGTATTTACTATATCATTGCATACGCGTAAAAAAGCAATCATTTTATAGTTTTTGTAAAGAGGATGTTTTCATGTTATATTAAGCTGGCTCATATATAGCAAGATATATTTTGTGCAATTTGTATTTATTGTAAAAGAATATATTCGTTAGTGTCATTATTTTTTAGCAATAAAGCGTTGTGTTACTCAGTTTATATCTTTTCTAGTGCATAAACTTACAATACTCATTAAATTCTAAAAAAAAAAAATAATACTTTTTGACAACTCGTAATTTTACTTCAGAATTTTGGTTGGAAATGAATTTATTAAAATATAGGGATAACAAATTGATGTTCATGGGAGCAACGTATTAAAATCTGGTGAATTATTATCGTGGTCAATCATAATAAAGACGTAATTAAAACAAAGAAATTAATTTTACTGTCGAAGGAAACTAAAAAACGTTTTTGATTATTAATTTATCCAATGGATGTTATTAAAAAACCTTTTAATTTCATCTGACAAAAATGAACTTATTTTAATAGTTTTAATACTCTCTTATCCTCCGCCTTGTAGTTTGATAAATTCTTAATTTTTCATACTTAGCTATTAATATGCGAGATTACAATGGGAACTTTTATACCTTATTTTTTTCGAAATTTTTAACTATTTTATGCGATTTGCAAGTTATTAAAATTATTCATGAATTGCAAATTAAACCCTGCATAAATTAATTTTTTTTTATTCGAATACAGTAATATTCTTTGTTCCTGGATTCAACAGCGGTGTCAATTCGCAAAAATTAACCTATAATGGACTAGTAATAAATTTGTTTTGTTTTATTGGTACAACATACATTTGCAGGCTTGTGTGCTCAATTAAGGCTTATAAACTTTTGTCAAGTAGAAGAACAGATAGCACGATACACGGAAAGACATCACAAAGAATACATTCAGGGTTACGGCGGGATTCGAACCCACCACCTCCACGCTTAACAGAGCGTTTGACGGGCGAAACCGCTCGACCAGGTAGGCCCCCTAGTAATAAATGCATAAATTTCAAGGCACGCATATTTGCTCGATTTAGTTGTTGTTGTAGTTCATTTACGTCGCACAAGAACTGCACAATGGACTATTGGCGACGGTCTGGGAAACATCCCTGAGGATGATCTGAAGACATGCCATCACAATTTTGATCCTTCGCAGAGGGGATGGCACCCCCGCTTCGGTAGCCCGACCACCTGCACGCGAAGTCGAGCACTTTACGGTAGAACAGTTTAACGAGAACCAATACCGCACACCCTCGGTCCCTACACAGACTGATCCAAGTGATCACCCACCCGCACACTGACCGCAGCCAGTGATGCTTGACTTCGGTGATCTGCTGGGAACCGTGTCTTAACGATCAGTCCACTACGGGACCGATTTAGTTGTAAACTTCTTTTCCCTGTATAGTATATTTATATAGCTTCAGCTCTAAGGTTAGCTTGCGGGGTGTTTTGCAACAGGACTCGAACCTATAACCTTTTCTTATACAATGCAATTAAAGGAATGGCATACCTCGAAATCAGGCCATTTTTTAAAATAGTATTATCTTGCGTCAAGCAGGGTTTTGATCTTAAGATAAGAATTAGAAGATAGGTTCTTGGCTAAATCAAAAAAACTATATTTTGATGATGCATGTCATCTGCTAACGAGGTTAAATGTTCTTTTGTTGTGATGAGAAGGATAAAGAAGAAGACACAATCGCAGACCTCATGAGTAGGTCAGAATTGAATTAAGATAAAAGCTTCAAAATAGCTAGAATTAGAAGCTGATTGTATTGTCTTATAGGTATTCATTCTGAAAATAGGCACCACAAAAAAATTTTTGTAGGTAGTCATATTACGCTACTCGATATCAGTCTTCGTAAGTACTGAGGCTCTTAGGTAACAATAGTGCACGAACCTGTTACCTTATCAGAAGAAGCCAAGGAACTAAACTCTTGGTCCCCTGCTATGGTATGCTATACCTGCTTGCTCCCCTGCTTTCTTCTAGGAGGTGTTGACCAAACACAACTTATAGACTTTGTCATACTGTTGAAAACTTATCACAAGCCACTGTTAATGCAGCACAGGGTTAAAAATTGAAATAAGACTGCGATAAAATGTGAGTTTTAAATGTTAAAAACAATTCAATATGTAATAAATCTACTAAATAAAACAATAAATATGAATTTTGTAAAATGTGTAGACACTGAGCTGCTATTGCGAAGGGATAAGGTTCGATCCTCATTAGCGGTTTGGAACCCACTCAGCTTCAGATCGATGGGTACCACCTTGTCTGCAATGTAAAGGCAGTCTGTGTGCAACGCTGACCACATTGCTGCTATCATGCCGTTTGTCTCGAATTTGTAGAGCCTTAACCTCCATGTACTCCCTGACACACAAGGGACGGTTGCGGTAATACAATTTATTTTTCGTAAAGCATGCAATTATATATTTATTTGACAGTGAATTTTGAATATAATAAATCTATTTCTTAAATAAATTACGTAGTACTTTATTTTAAACATGAAAAACAAATTTAAAAACTTCAAATCGACATCTAAGCCAACATCAATAGCGCAGCTTCATTGTAACATCAACCCAATTCAATAGAAACGACGAGACTTGAAGTGAAAGAATATATATCAATCACGAGTAAAAAAAAGAAAAAAAACTGGCATTGCATCTCTCGACAGATTGTGACGTCACGATCGAAAAACCAAAGATTATTATTCTGGAAAAAATTGCTTGACAAAACGTGATACAATTTGGAACAATTCAAAAAGAATTAGGATCAAATGAATGCACAAACGTCTCGTAACTGATATTATTTCACGAAATCTCAAGTAAGAAATCTTTATTTTTTTTTTATTTTGGCAATTTATGTTTATTCATGAAAATAAAATAAAAATTAGACAAAAGTTTGAACTTTATAATAATCTCTAATCATACTGATTTTATTGGGCAGTGTATTTAAATTACGTTTATAAATAATGAACGTCCGTTGGAAATTGAATTTTGTGAGAGAATGTTTCTAATAAATTTGGATACATGTTTAGATTGGTTTCGCAAATAATGAGCTACCGTTTTTAATTCAATGTTGAGAGAGAACATTCCTAATAAATTCAGCATGGATATATAATTGAATTTCGAGGGAGAACATTCCTGATGAATTGGGCATAAATTTATAATTTTATTTTGAAAGAAAGTATTCCTAATAAATCGAAGATAAATTTATAACTGTATTGCGGAAAGATTCTTAATTAATTGAGCATGTATTTATAATTGTATTTTGAAAGAGAACATTCCTAATAAATTAGGCATACGTTTATTATGGAATTTTGAGAGAGAGTAATTCTAATATAATAGTAATATATTTATAATTTAATTTTTAGAAAGAATATTCCTAATATTTTTGGAATATGTTTATAAATTTTGAGGAAGAATATTCCTAATATAGTGGGTTTGTAAATATTGAGTATATATTTGTAATCTAAATTTGCGAGAGAATATTTCTATTTTACTCGTATGAATTGAAAATATTCCTAATACCTCTGTATAATTTATAAAATACGTTTTAAAATATTAATATTTACTATTTCAAAAATATGGGCTACTTAATTAGCTTAAAACTTGAATACTTAATACTGTTTGGCAGTACGATTGATTTCAGCTACTATGTCGTTAACCTTCATATTGAGCATCTCTAGAAACAAATTTGAATTTACGAATATTTTCAATAAAAAAAAACTATTAAATTGGAGAATATTTAAATAAATTCTGATTATGTTGTACATACATTTGACTTTGTAAATATTGGTCGTATGTTTGTCGACGAAATTTGATTTGCATTGCTTACATACATTGCGTTTTGCTTAAATTGTGTAACTCTGCATTTTAAACACAATTAAAAGAAAATATTAAATGTTTTAATAGTAAAAATAGCTTAGTATAACACTATATAATAAGATTTAAGTGTTATATGATAATAAAGTTTTATAATAAAATGCATTCTTTATACACGAAACTATTAATTCCTTTATAATTTAGTGAATAATTATATAGTTTTTTAATAATAAAAAATTTAGCAGTATTTTTTGTAAGCATTTATAATATCATTCTTTCAAGTTCTTAAATCAATAGTCTTAAAATCTAAATAAAAATTATTTATAGACAAATTTTTGCGAAGTATTTCAAACTATGATTTTTTAAAGTTGTGTGTATTTGCGGTCTCAAAAAAGTAAAAATATTACTTTGAATTTTGGTTTAACCAAATTAGAAAATTTTAAAATTATCAAACTGACTATCCTAACTAATTTTATATTAAAAATTTTTAACTTTTTAATATATTACTTATTTTTAAACACTAAATCCTTTTTTTAGCTTTTTATATTACAATAAAGATTACATATTTGTTTTCTTTGCATTATATTCTATATTAAAAAAAATTTCTTTGTCCAGAATTCACAATTTATCATAACCAAAAACGCCGACTGTATTTTTTTTTTTTTGTATACAAAAATATTTGCTAAAAGTAACTTCCGAATTTTACACAACTTGCAACTTTAAGCTGAAAATATAATTTATTACTTCTATAATGTTCTGATTTATCTTTTCCAGCACAAAACCGTGTGCTTAAAACAAAAAAGTTAGCTCTGTTTTCGTATTTTCTACAAAATTGCAAAGATTCCAAATTTTAAACTAAAAAACTTACAGTATAATGCATTATATAAATGATAATATAATTTTTCTCCGACTAAAATGTTCAAAACTGAAAACTTATCTCTGTATTCAAGTCATGGAGTCCGATAGAAATATGATATTGAGAGGTTTTTAATACATCCATCACTAATAATTATGAATTTGTCCTATTGACGTCGGGTTAACTGTGGTTGGTTTTCCATGTGTGAAATAGTGTTATGGCATTTTTTTTGTTAAAACAATTTAATTATTATCTATTCTTAAACTCAATAATAAAGCTTCATTATCAAGTATTTTAAAAAACGAAAAGAATTCTATTAATGAATAACTTAAAATCATCAAATTCGGCAGTTCTTTAGTTTTGTACGTTAATGTAAATGTTACTTTCCAAGTTACAAATAGAAAAAATAGATATTACAATTATATTTTGGATAAATATTTGAAAAATAAAAATAAGTACCATTGGCCTAATGTTGGAAACTGGCCACCAGTAAACTCATGGAGTTTTCACGAATCGGTCTATTGCTATTTTTTTACTGAATTAACACAGCCTGGTTGGCAGGGCACTGGTTTCATGTCCAAAGAGTCGTGGGTTCGATCCCCTCCGGCCGAATACTCCCCGTGTAGTAAATGGTGGCTGATGCACGTTAAATCTGTCGAGTCACAAAGTCCTCCATGCTCACATAACAAATCAATACCTCTGGGGTTACTGATCCAGGAGCTTCTTTGTCTTCTGGATTGGTTCAAAATGACTAAGCTTCGGAGTTGAACATTAGTAGTCGTAAACCCAAAATTGGGTCTGCTATTCAACGACGAATAAAATAAAATAAATATTTTGTTGAATGATTAAAACTGATTCAATGAAAAAATATTTAAAAAACTGAGACCATAGAAAATACATTCTAGCATTATATGATGGGCAATGTCCAACTAGAAGGAGTAAAACAGATCTAATTATATATTTTTATTATTTATACAGAGGCATTTCATTATACAACCTGAAAATTTTCCAAAATATTAGCGTAGCTATTATTTTAAAACTTTTCGTTGATTGATATTTCTATGGTTGGGCTTATCCAGTTTAAAGCAACGGACTGGCTTTATTAAAGGCAACTAGCAGTCGGTATCCGTGAACTTGGTTATAACAAAATAAACAATCCTAGTTACTATACTCAACAATGCTGGTTTAAGACAGTTACATATATTTTTAAAAACAAATGAAATACTACTAGTTTCGCTGATATCCATGATTATTAAAAGAATTAGAGGAAAAGTACAAAATTGGTATCTTCTTGTTGGAGGACATTGTTTTCACACTGAACTAAATCACGATAAAGATAGCGATTTTAAGTCTCATGAAGTCAATTCTTTCAACAGTCAATAGGTACTTTTTTTGTTCTGGACACAGCTCGAAATACCTATTCAAGAACATGAAAACAGCTTGAAGAGCCTGTTTAAGAACATGAAAACAGCTTGAAGAGCCTGTTTAAGAACATGAAAACAGCTTGAAGAGCCTGTTTAAGAACATGAAAACAGCTTGAAGAGCCTGTTTAAGAACATGAAAACAGCTTGAAGAGCCTGTTTAAGAACATGAAAACAGCTTGAAGAGCCTGTTTAAGAACATGAAAACAGCTTGAAGAGCCTGTTTA
This sequence comes from Parasteatoda lunata, assembly GCA_949128135.1. Lineage (NCBI taxonomy): Eukaryota > Metazoa > Arthropoda > Arachnida > Araneae > Theridiidae > Parasteatoda > Parasteatoda lunata. The sequence goes on from OX421973.1 coordinate 18,430,462, forward strand.
AACATTGAAAATGTGCGTTTTGAGCCATTGTCATTTTTTTAAATAGACATTTCGAGCTGTTTTCATGTTCTTAACCTAAATTTAACAAATTTTAAAAAAAAATTCGTACTTACTTTTCCTTACTTTTATAGTCCCGCAGTGGACTGATTCTAAAGACTCTGTTCCCAGTAGAACACCGAAGTCAAGAATCACTGGCTGCGGTCAGTAAGCAGGGGGGTGACCACTTTGATCACCCTGCGTAAGGACCGAGGGTGCGTGTTATCGGTACTCGTTAAACTGCTCTACTGTAAAGTGCTAGACTTCGCGCTCAAGTCGTCAGACTACCAAAGCAGGCCCCTCTGAAGAGGATCAAAATTGCGATGGCATGTTTCCCTGACTGTCGCCAATAGTCCTTTGTGCAGTTCTAGAGCGACGTAAATAAAGAATCTACGTACCTTACTTTTTAGCACTAGAAAGGCTGAAATACCTATATTGCTGCAAAGCTGTCAAAATGACTGAATTGTGAAAGAATAATGTATAAAGAAATTTGTTTAAAATTAATTTTTAATATTTTTGATATTTTCAGTTATATAACAAGTTATTAGTAAATATTAACAATAAAAAAAATTATATGTTGTACAAAAAGTCACGAAATTCTAAGAAATTGTGTCATCATTGTTTTTCTAATTGAAATTAAAAAGCAGTCAAAATGACTTCCTTGGGCAATCTAGTGTTAAACACTAAGCACAGTCATGCATAGTCCCTCACTTCAGGGTCGGAGTAACTAAGTATATTACATATGTAACTTTTCAAGCTTCACTTATTATTCAGAATACTAAACAATAAAGTGATTTTTAAAATAACTAAATTCAACCAAAGTCTGTTATGTTAAAGTATATAATACCATTATTACAAATTTATAGGACCCGTGAAAAACTTGTAACGTTGATATTTATTATATTCTCAAAAAAATCTATTTTTAAAAAAAATGTAGTAAATGAATTACTGAAATGGATGACGTCACATTACGAATTTATTTGAAACCAGTAGTTTATACTTAAAAATTTTATAAAACAAGTTTGAAAAACGGATTAAAATGCCAATGACATTTTCTGAACAATTTCCATTTTCCTAAATTAACATTTGGATCTGTGTTCATTTTTAAACACTCTTTTGAATCTTTGATCTGCATCCATTTTCATAAGCAATCTTTTGCATACGTGTCCATTTTTCTAAACACTCTTTTGGACCTACATCCATTTTCCTAAACACTCTTTTGGACCTACATCCATTCTCTTAAACTTTCTTTTCGACCTACATCCATTCTCCTAAACTTTCTTTTCGACCTACATCCATTCTCCTAAACTTTCTTTTGGACCTACATCCATTCTCCTAAACACTCTTTTGGACCTACATCCATTCTCCTAAACACTCTTTTGGACCTACATCCATTCTCCTAAACACTCTTTTGGACCTACATCCATTTTCCTAAGCACACTTTTGGATCTACATCCATTTTCCTAAACACACTTTTGGATCTACATCCATTTTCCTAAACACACTTTTGGATCTACATCCATTTTCCTAAACACACTTTTGGACCTACATCCATTTTCCTAAACACACTTTCGGAGCTGAGTCCATTTTACTGGACGTGCATCCAGAGCTGTGTCCATTTTACTAAACACTCTTTCGGAGCTGTGTCTATTTTCCTTACCACTCTTTCGGAGCTGTGTCCATTTTCCTTAACACTCTTTCGGAGCTGTGTCCATTTTCCTTAACACTCTTTCGGAGCTGTGTCCATTTTCCTTAACACTCTTTCGGAGCTGTGTCCATTTTCCTTAACACTCTTTCGGAGCTGTGTCCATTTTCCTTAACGCTCTTTCGGAGCTGTGTCCATTTTTCTTAACGCTCTTTCGGAGCTGTGTCCATTTTTCTTAACACTCTTTCGGAGCTGTGTCCATTTTCCTTAACGCTCTTTCGGAGCTGTGTCCATTTTCCTTAACGCTCTTTCAGAGCTGTGTCCATTTTCCTTAACGCTCTTTCGGAGCTGTGTCCATTTTCCTTAACGCTCTTTCGGAGCTGTGTCCATTTTCTTTAACGCTCTTTCGGAGCTGGGTCCATTTTCCTAAACACTCTTTCGGAGCTGTGTCAACTTTCTTAAACTCGCATCCGGAGATGTGTGCACTTAAACTCGCATCCGGAGATGTGTGCACTTAAACTCGCATCCGGAGATGTGTGCACTTAAACTCGCATCCGGAGATGTGTCCATTTTCTTACACTCATTCAGAGCTGTGTTCAGAATAAAAAGCTCCCCGGCGAACTGTTGTCAATAACCAGAAAATAATTTTGATGGTCAAATGGAAGAACCGGTCCAATGATAACTATCCGTTCATTCAGCAATTTAAATATATTTCAATGTAATTAATTTATTTAATACCATAATACTTCTTGAAACATTCCTATCAAGCCTCTTTAAATGTTGATGACCCAAGTAAGCCAATAATTCAAACTTGTGTAATAAAATGAATACAAAATAAATGTTGCATAATAACATTTTCCTTAAACTATGCACTATTTAAAGGTTGCCTGGTCTTCATTATTCAGATGTTAATGTTAAGCTTGGCAATCACAAAACAATGCTGTGCTGTTTCACGCATATTTAACTTGTTTTGTCACATGAAATGAGAAAGATATGTCTATCTGTTAAAATGAAATACACATTTGTTGAAAATATCGTTACGTTATTTATTCAAGCGGGAAAAAATAGCTATTTTATTTTTTCTTTATTATTTACTTTGTCATTTTTAGTTTACAAATTTTGAATGAAATTGAGAAAAAACGTATGATAGAAATAAATTTAGAAAAAATGACATACATATAATCATTTAATAAAACAATATATTTCCAATCAGTTTTTTCAAGTCCATACTTTTATATATCCTCCTGAGACAAGCAGCAAATATATTTGAAAACATTTTATACAATTTTCTCTTATAAACATATCTTGAGATTTTCTTTTCACGGTTTGTAGACTTTTGCAAAGCTGTTGCGGTTTTGTTTTATGACCAAAATGTAAATAAATGCACTTTAAAAATACCCTAAAAATGCAAAAAAAGCTAACTATTAAAATGTAGGAATTATTGATGCAATAATTAAAAGTAAATATAAAAACGTTAATTAAGTTAAAATAATTTTATTGTTTTTATATATTCACTTTCATCCTCTGGCCGGGCAAGGTTGACTCAGCCTTTCATCCCTTCAGTGGGTCGATAAATGAGTACCAAGCAGGGCAGGCTTGGGAACTGAACACTGGGTGTTCCGCATTCGGCTGGCCATCTGACCGGAACATCTGCTCCTGCACCCCAGAGCCCAAGGTCAAGAAAACTGAGATGGGCACAGTAGGCCTTGGCCCTCTATGGGCTGTCGCACCGCTGAGTTTAGTTTTTTATATTCACTTTCTTTTAAGCTACATATTTAAGTCACATTTCTTGCCGTTATTTAAAACTCTGGTATCTGGAAGATATAGAATGTTTCGTTTTTTCTTAGTATCCTGTATAATTTTATACATTTTCTTGCCTTAATTTACTATTCTTTCTTTTGTTTTAATTTTCAAAGTTGCCGTTGGGTAAATATAATACTTAATCACTATTAAGTATTAATTATACAACTGTTTTCACAAAAAGACATCAACTATTTCCGATATTCATACTAATATACTTAACCTGTTGCCAAATAAACTTAACCTGTTGCCAAATAAACTTAACCTGTTGCCAAATAAACTTAACCTGTTGCCAAATAAACTTAACCTGTTGCCAAATAAACTTAACCTGTTGCCAAATAAACTTAACCGGTACCTATCCGCCTCTTACTTATTTTTTTTATTTTTTTACATATGACATTCCTATGATTTTTTTTTCCGTTACGTGACTGTGAAAATAAAATGGGTAATCGCCTATTTTCGATTTAAGTTCGTGTTCCCTTCCTCATAGAAGATAGGAGTTGCGATGTACAAAAATATTTGAAAACAATTGCAAGTGGTAATCCATAGTTTTATTTAATCGTTTATGTTACAGTAAAACCTATTCAGTATTCGTTCTTTAAATATATATTCATTCGAATATAAATTATATCCAATTAAATTCGCTGATATTTTAATTCACATTTTATAATGCTTAGTAACGAATTTTGTTTAAAATACTTTATTAAAATTACCAATATTCAAATCCCAAATTATCAAATCGATTTTCTCGGTGAAACTAGATAACACAATATTTGAAAGCATATGGCTACATTCGATGATATCTTGCTCAAATGTATTTAAATCCGAATCTGTTTAAACTTATGTCTATCAATTATACTCATTATATTATGTATATATTTCTATTCGATTTAATTAAATTCTTGTAAGAAATTACAATATTGTCTAAACATGTAAGCCAATTATCATATCAATTGACTGTTTAAAAATTCACCTGTTTTTTTTAAACTGTTTTACAATCGATAATAGCAAGAATCAAATATAGCTTGCATACGTATAAAAAATCATTTCAAAAGCCTTACATAAAATAATTCGCAATTGATACTTTTTTTAAATACTTTTTAGAAATTTTCAAATTTTCGATTACTAGTTTCCATAACTTAAGACTGCCACCCAATCGCTTCAATACCCTTTTCCAATTAAGTGTGTTGTGGAAAATTTCAAATAGTAAATTTTAGAATTTTCATTAATATACTTAACTGAGCAATAAAATATCAAAGAACATATTTCAAATCGCTTTTGATAGCATTAAATTTTAACTTTTAGGCATTCATTCGAAAATTGGATTAACAAATAAAATGTCAGACCTAATTTCGCCAAACTTATTGAGCATTGTTTTTCTTAAACGTATACTGCGTACATTTTCTGGACATTTTCAACTTATTGTTACAATTATTCTATTTATTATGCATGCGTCTGGGCTTGTTCTTTTGTCTTTGAATAACTAAACACGAGAGTTCGTATGTTTGCAACATTTTCTCAACTTCCTTTTCTAATGATTTAGTAAAATTTTCTGCGTTTTATTTGTATAGCTTAATTGTTTTTAATTACTATATTTTTAAAGAAAAAGTGTTTACGTTCTTTTTTAATATGCTTTGTTTCTAAATTTTTTTAACGAAATTAAATGGATTTTTTGAAAAAGTTTTCCAGCTATTTATTAAGTTTTGGTTAAATCAGTTGATTTGTTATTAAAGACTATAAAGCTATAAATACTATTAAAAAAAATAGTATTTTTTTAGGGAAAATGAATAATTTAATGAAATTAAATTCTGTGGCGTTTCTTATTTTATGTTTATTATACTTTTTATTTATTTTATTTTTTTTTTTACATTTGTTTAAAACATTGCATTTCATGACTACTCTATAAAGCCTAATTTTCGTGAACTCGTGTCTTGCTCTCAGTTTTATCTTCAACATATTAGCATTTGATACTGTAAAAATAGTAGAAATTTTGAGATATTTAATTGGATAGTTTAAGAACAAATTATTGGACTTTTTTTTTTCTTTTCATTTATGTGCAGATCTCTAATACCTTTAACTTTTGATAATAATAAAAAAATAATAAATAATTATAGGCACACTATTTTTACACCTCCAGAATTGTTTGAAAATGTATAAAATATCAGAAAATAATCGTGGACATCAAAAATTTTGATGCCCTTATTATGTTAAATTCAATTAATCCTGAGGTTACGGTTTGACAGGGTTATGGTCTGGACAACCTAGAGAATAGATCGAATTCGATTAATGATTCCTGAGATTCGCCCATATACTTAAGTAAGATAAATGCATCAAAGAAATGAATAACATATTTTCATATATCTGGAAGGAAAAAAAAATTTTTAAAGTTTTAATTTTCAAGGTGAACAAATCAGTTAAAAAGCATGTGTGATATTTTGATCAATGAAGAAGTTGGAGAAAAAAATATTCACATTTTCAATTTTTTAAAGGGAAGGGGTGTGAGAATTACTTTGCTTTAAACAGAAGGGTTCAGCCCTATTCATGAAGGCTCCTTTTTTTCATTACTAGACTGGCCTAATCATAGCCTATCTCCCCCCCCCCCCCATGATTACAATCTTTTTAAATCTGGTTTTAATTTATTTTTCCAAATAAAATAAAAAAATCCTAATACCTTTCTTTACTGTCCCTTCTTATAATGTTTAAGAATATTTCTTTTAAATAAAGGTTTTTCTGAAAATGTTAATAAAGAAAACAAAATCCAATAGAAAGAATGCTAGTCAGTTGAGGTTTTCATATTTCATGTTAAGACGGTACATATCAGTTGGTTACGTTTATAATATTTAGTTAGTGGCCTGGAAAATTTTATGGACCTAAGACTCGTATTTGTCTTGATCGGTCCTTGAATTTATGACCTTTTAAAACACTACAATGAATTTACAAGCACTTAAATTAGTGAAGTCTAATTTTCAGTGGTAAGAAGCGATACGCCTAAAAATTAAATTATGGAAAAGTAGGAAAACATTTTTTGGAATTTAAAATTGATAATTTAAAAACGTCTAAACTTAATAAAATGGTTTTCAAAAAGTAGTGCTCGGTACCCTGGGGTTCTGAGGAAGAGTCGCAGGGTTTCCAAGAATTACGATTTTTTTTTTCTTCCGGTAATGAGTTTTAAGTCATGCGATTAGATTAATATTCAATTAATTATCAACTATTTATTTAATACATATTTTGGCTATCTTTATAAAATCATTTAAGCAAAATACTAGTAAAAGAAGAAATAGCAAAATTTTTTAAAAAAATTCTGACAAATATATTTAAAAAATTAGGAAGGTATTTTTATTAGCCTTTATTAGCTTATTTTCAGATTATTTAGTAGCTTAATTATTAGCTTATTTTCAGCTAATGCATATTTTTAAAAAAATCAGAAATGGACCATGCCGCTACAGATTTCAATGTTTCGACATATGAAACCTAAAACAATGGTCATTTTTCAAATTTTTTTTTTCAAAATGATTATTAACTTTTCTTTGGTTAATGTGTTCACAATCGTTAATGAATGTTATTTAGAAGTAGGGGAATTGCTAATGAATGTTATTTAGATAGTAGGGGTTCCGCAAAAAAAAGAAAGAAATATGTCTATCATTTAGAGTTCCGCAGCCAAAAAAAAAAAAAAAAAAAAATCTGGAACCACTGCTTCAGATTATACATTTTGATGCATGTATTTAAAAAAACTGGTACGAGCGTACCAGCTGAATACCATCACTGCGTGTAAAAATAGTAACCGCCATTACGGAAGTCCAGTGTCTGAAGATCTTGCAGTTGCAAATTAAAATCGCTAAGATAATCGATGATTAAATTAAAAAAACTACTATTGATTTAAAAATATTTACAATTCTATTAACGCAAATGTAACTTCTACCTTTCAAATAATTTTAAGTTCTGGAGTAAAATTCACGAAATTATAAGAACCTCTATTTGCGTAATCCAATCACTGTTTTTTTATCTACATATCACACGTAAATATAACTATTAATGCGCCCCCACCCCACTTATGTGGTTCCATGATACAACAATATTCCAACAATGTCTTATGATACATTTATTTTAAAGCTATTTTTCATTGAAATAGCTTTGAATTATTGATTTGAAATATGATCTTATAACTATTGAATCCCACTAAAATTTCAAAACTTTGAAAACTTTCTAGTGCTGCCATCTCTTTACGTACATCTGAACCTTAACTCTGACATCAAATCAGAAATTTAAGCACGAATAAGTTTAAAATTATCATTGTAGAAAATTTCTAGTATCATAAGTAACTTTTTATATAGGATGTGCATAAATATGGATTAATGAGTATTTATAATTAGTTGTGTTTAAAACTTTGATTACTTTTATGTAAAATGCAACACATCATTTGATTGGTATAGTTTATATTTCGTACACCTTTCATCCCATACAATTCATGTCATTGTGCTATACATACGTGCGTAATCCCGGAAATTCTAAACTTATGTTACATTTATAGAACAAAAATAAGTGAACTTTATCTTGTAATACACCTTTACGATTTAGTGCTGCCATCTGTAAAACAAAACAGAAGTAAATAAGCAAATGTAACAAAATTATAGGCAATTAGCAAGTATTGTATAAAAAATTTTAATTTTTCTACGAACAGGAACATTACGACGCATTATTGCTGTAGTTTTTTGTTTGTTAAAAACTTGTAAAGCGTATTAAACTAAATTTCAATATTTTACTAAAGGATTAATATTTTGAAATTTCTAAAATTCGTGTAATTTCAATTGTTTCAAAAAATTTCAAAAACAGATCTGAATTCTATTATATACTTAACACCTTTGCTCGCTCGTATTATAAAATAGTTATTAGATTCACATTGTTCGGTCCTCCAGGCCTCGAATGTAATAAGTTGACTCACTATTTTATTCATTTTTCCTCAAGATTGTTTGAAGAAAAGACAGACAGCCCAAAATGAAATTGTAATGAATACAGACATCCATTTTTTTTTTTTTTTTAAATTCAAAAACCTTTTTAAAATTTTAAGAATTTATTTTGCTAAATATGATTTTAAAAAAACTACAGACAGTGAGCAGACCTTATTCGAAGAAAATGTTTCTTCGAATAATCGAATTTTTCACGAACTTTGTGTCTTTCTTAATGGTTCAAAGGGCTGATCTCTTATACTTTAATTATCTATTTAGTACGAACTCCATTTTAAATAATGGAATCACGCACAGAAAATTATGAACATACCTTTTTACCACGGGTTTATGTTTTATACTTTATAAGCTAAAGAAAAGCTGCAATCTGGAGAAAATATGATGCAAATTTCCAGAGTTAAAGAAATTCAGAGAAAGATCAAAATCTTGGGCCCCTCAGCTTTTAACGTAATAAGTAATTTCAAAAATATTCCCAGGATATTTCGCCAGATACTGGGAAGTTTTTAAGAAAAACTAAATTTTTGCACTGTTATCTAAAGATAACTTCGTGTAAAAAAAAAATAATAATAATAATTTAAAAAAATTATCGCTTTTTATTTTATTTAATAATGTTCCAAGAATTTGTAAAAGGCGAGGAGTACAAATTTTTAAGCCATTTTAAACTATGGAATTTTAAATAACAAAATACAAAATTTGAAATAATACTTCAAAAATGAGTTTAAAAATAAAATTTTTGAAATTTTATTTTTCAGAAACTATTTGAAAAATTTCTTTTTTTCTTTTTTTTTTTTAATTATTATTATTATTATTATTATTATTCTGCAAAGCTTAAAATGATGGGGGAAAATTTTATACGTTGCAACTCAAAAACTTTCGATAAATATTAAAAAATGAGAACAATTTATTATTAAAAATTATGTTTGAAATGGAATTATCTTTAGATAAACTAGTTTTACAACTGTGTGTGCAAAATTTACTTAAACTTCTAGAAATATGGAATTACTCAAAAAATGAAATTAACATTAAGGGATCCAAAATTTCGACTGCTCTCTTCACAAAATTTAACATATTTTCTATATAGTGGGGAATTAGAATGCACAGTTGTCATATATATTTAAACTGGCTATTATTCCATTCAAGTTGTCCATTTATTTCGGATCAAAAACTCGAATAGCTTTCATGATGATTGGACACCCAATCCTTGCATTATCTGAATACGTCAAATTCAGGATGCATCTTTTAATGTTGATAATTAGTTCCAGACCATTTAAGTAGAGAAAATAACTAAGAGTAAAATACTAAAAGTATTCTTAGAATTCATAAAGCTGTGGGGGAAAAAAGTAAAAACAAATTTGTGTGGTGAAAGAAGACATTTTGCTGGAAAACCAATTATACGGGCATTCGACTATTATGCTGACCAGACAATTGTAAACTATGCGGTTTTCCGCTTTGCAAACATATATGGACCAATTCATACCGAAAAATTGCACCGAATTCACACCGAAAAATTGCACCAAATTATTACCAATATGTTTTCACTATTTGTGGTCAAAATCGTTTTAAGCAAATTCTTGATTTCTTAAGATTGAAATGCAAAGCTTACATTTTACTAACACTATAAATGAAGAAAAAAATCCTCCCGTATAATGGAGTCAGCAGCCAAGTGCGATATTTATAAAGGGTTTATTAACATCTAAAAACATCTAATGAAAAAAACACCTTTAAGGGCATTTAAAAAACGAAAATCGAAAATAAGCACCTTTTAAGTACTTTTTAAAAACGCTACGCACCATGTAATACACTACTTCCCTTTTTAATAACTTGACCGGTTTTTTATGCATTTTTATTAGCCCAGACGATAGCGGTCGAGGACATTTTTAAAAATGAAAAGATGGCTTTTCATTTGTAAAACTGGTTTCTCTTCATATTAGCCTTTTGCACATTTTTTATAATTAGTATAAAAGACAAAACTTTATCTAAAATTTAAGCTTTACTCTTTGCCGAAACTTAATCTAATAATCGTAAAAACTGTTTTAAAAATAACATTCACTAAAGTGATATTTCGCATGATGGTAAATCCTTCGAAAAACAGTCTTAAATTCTTGATTTATTTTTTAGGTTCTTAAAAATGGAAACTGAAAATTCAGATGGTTACCAAACTCCTCTTTCCCAAAGGCGCAAAATTAATGCTGACGTCTTCAAGTCACCGTCTTCAGATTCAAATGATAGTGCCATCGATATGAGGTTTTATTCATTTCGCTGCGCTCCAAATGAAAGAAGAAAACCAGTCATACCTTCCATAGTGACCGATGATGGCGAAGAGATCTTACCCGAGGATAGCGTCTTTGAAGAGTCTGCAAACCTAAAAGGAAAACAAGAATACAAGTAAGTCTCAAGCATATTTCAAACTTCAGTAAACTTACAAAGTGTGGCATATTAATCTCAAGGATATGTCTAATAACTCCTAAAAATATTGTGAGAATTGCATACGCATCTCGTGTGTTCGAAGTATCATTTTCGTATTAGGATGTTAAGTTTATAAAACAACTTTTTAATGTTCTCTTTTGGATTGCTCTTCAATTTTGGGGACTTTTAATGACTTCTATATCCTGAAACATTGTTCATTAGCATAGAAGTTGAGATGAACTATTCCTGTATTGAACAGGGTGGTGAAACAGACGAAGCCTTCCTTCCTTTTAAGGATGTCGAAGCCATTAAGGACGTTAGAAAACATTTCAAAGGAAAACTTTAAAAGTTGTTTTTTAAGACTTTTGTAGCCTAGCACAGACGTGCATTACGGCAGATGGATCGAGGTTACTTTGAAGGCTGGTATGGGTATATTATTCAAATTACATATTCAGGAGTTATTAAATCAGACTGTAAATTAATAGTTACACCTTGGAGGAAAGGGAATTGTTGATTAAAGTATTCAACTCTCTCCATATTTTACAGTATCTTAATTTTTTTTTTTTTTTACTTCAAATATACAATGCCCCTAAATGGCCCCATCTTGTTTTTGTTTGTTTTTTTTTTCTTAATTTTTTGTGCCAGACAATAGCTTTTTAACTTCATTGCCTTTAGAATTATTTAGCTATCTTATTTGAATAAAGGTCAAACTGAGTGTATTTAAAAAAAAATGGCCTAGCCTCACTCTTCTTCGTAGAAGTCTTTTAAAAACTAGTAAACGTACATCCCATTTGTGCTGCAAGTAGAGGACAACACAAATCGAAATCTATAAAAAAAAAAAATCCATTCATCACGGTTTTAAAGCTCTGTATCTCATAATGAACAAAGATTTGAATTGTAAAACCATTTAAATATGATCTTCGTTTGATATCTTTTTAATTTTGATGTGATATAATCGCAAATGGCATTTACGACATTAAACATTACATCCAATTCAATCCATATTTTTAGAATTTGAATTTAAGCATTCTTATTTATATTCCTAATCAATCAATTTTTTATCTATCAGTTTTTAATACTGAATTCGGTGTATTACAAGCATTAGTAGTCATTATTAGAGATTTATAACATCAGCTTTTGTATTTTCTCGACAGGAGTACCGTAATCACAGACTTAATATAATTTTAGAATTGTTGTTATAAATGAAATCAAAGTGTAGCGTTTATACGTAGCAATTTAATTTGTAAGTTTTCGAGACTCTTTCGCCTAGGAAATTTTTTTTAATAAAAAGCTACTGTTGAATTGAATACCTGTAAGCGGCTTCCTTATGGGTATGGATTATTATGGGATGTTGAAACGCAAAATTTGTTTATGTTAGTAACTGTTTTTTACCCTTCGATTTCGAGTAAAACCCGTCAAATATGAGTTCTCTTATATTCTATATTCCTTCACAAGGAAATTTTTTTTTATCATCTTCACATAACAACAGGGTGGGCACGAAGCCATGTTGAACATAAACACCCCAATTATGTAACGAAATTTTCAGATACATAAAACGAAAATAACGGTTACAATAAAATACATAAATAAATAATAAATCTAGGTCAAATGATAGACGTAGCCAAGAATTATATTTTATCAAATTCGACATGCTATACAGAATAATATTTAATTAACTTAACGTTAAATAACTTTTTAACTGATGGTGAGAAACTTAGCTCGACCTTAGGCAATATTATTCAGAGAACTAACAAGCCATCTTCCTTATAAACAACCAGCTGCAGTGTACTACATCAATGGTCTTCTCTTGTTGAGAGTATCCCGTTACCTTACGTTTCAGGGAAAACTATAATTTTTCACTATAAATACCATCTCACCTTTAAGTTTAGTTTTTAGAATAAAACTTTACCAAGTACAGGCAATTACCCGATACCCGGTCTACCCGTCTAGATTCTAATTACCCGGTTATTAACTGCGCCCGGTAAGATAATTTGACTACCAGGTACCCAAAGCCGATTAATGCACATTTATGTTCAGAACCATAATCAGATTTATACTAACCTTAAAACTATTATTCATAAAAATAAACATAGAATTTGAAATTTATATATTCCAGTTACTTAATAATGAAGTGACTGATTTAAACACGACATTACTCTTGTGCAGAATTCTAATTCATGGAAACCTTGGACAGCTTTGGGACAGAGAAATATGTTCACTGAATTTAACGTCCGCTCAGGGAAACTGCTTGTAAAATTAAAAATCTAAAGCTGATAACTATTTTAACTAAGGTAGTTAAACACAAAATTAGGAATTGGTAAATTTATTGATAGTTATTTAAAGATAATAAAATCATAATGTATGAAATTCAAAGATAATTACAGAAAAAATAACGCTCATTAATCTCGTGCTAAATTTCCTTTCAGCAAATAAGTAACTGCAATAATATGTTCCTATTTGAGTTTTCAGGCTTAGCATTTTATAATGAACAAGTATAAAGGGGAACTGTTTCAAACGAAATATGTTTTCTTTAAATGAGTCATTAACTTCCCGACATAAACAAAAATTCTGAAGAGAAACAAGGTAATAAAATTTTTAAACTACATTTTTCAAGTGAACTAAAAAGGAGAAAAATCTTGTCTTGTTTGAAATTAAAAACATTAAGCACATAAATTTCATCATTAATGTCGCCACCAATAATACCTTCTCTCTGTACTCGTTACGCACTTAGTCTTTTTAGTTTTGGTCGTGATAATCATTTTACCTTTTTAGTCCACTTGAAAACATACTTTTTTTTACTTTATTATTGAAAAAGATAGAGTTAACTTCAAACCTTTTGCTGATGCATAATTATAATGAACGGATTTTACTTTAAAATCTTTTTCATGAAATATGACATAATTTCCTTTAATGGTATTTAGTTTAGTAGTGAATTTTCACACAACGCTGAGACCGTAAAGCTATTTTGTTTTAAACCGTAATTTCCTTATAAATTATCAACATTTTCAACATGATATTAAAATTTCATTAGATTACATCCAAGAAACGACAAATTACATAATTTATTTCTTATTCTTTAGAAATAATATATTAATTGAATATTGACACCCACATTACACTTTGTTCTTGACAGGCTCTTTTTGAAATAAATTCTTTTAATGTGTAAAACGTGTCGAAAATTATCCAATAATTTAGACGTTATATTACAAATTTGTGAAACAGAATGGCTAGTTATAAATTCAAACATTATAAATCATGCAAGTTTGTGCGAAGAATGGTTAAACATCAGCTGCAGCTGAATAAAACAAAACTCTTTTGTGTCGTCGAAGAATAAATTAAAATTTTAAATAACAAAATGGTTAAAAGAATTCAGTAACAGATGTCCTTGCATCTACTGCAACTTGAGTTCTTAAACTTCATCCATTTCCGTTCTGTTTATTCAGTTTTATCAGTTGTGTACTTCGATGGACAGTAGAACAAAGAAATTTGAATCCTTGTTGATTTCGTTAGGTTGGGAATTTAAAATTCCAATAAATCGCCTTGTTGCCATTGTATTGTAATCATTTTGTAGCGCGGAATGTTATATTTTATTGGTTTCATTCTTGTGAATCGTTCTTTAAACAACTATGGAATATAACAACGTCAATCGTTTTGTACCTGAAAATTTAGAAACTCCTAGGTTAGCAGATAATGTGAGCGAAGCTTCTTGTGAAAAACAGCCGTAAGTTAATTTTGTAGTAAATATTATTTGTCATATTTAAAAACTATTACTATAAATATATTTTTTTACTAAATTTCTTTGGTTATCTTTTAGATAACACAAAAAGTCAATAACAATTGACCAGTAAACAATGAATTTAAACTTTATATTTAAATTCGTTCCCTTTTAATTCGTGTATGTGGGTAATTATTGAATTTCCCTATTTTAATCTTTATATGTAGGTAATTAAATAATATAACCGTAGTTTAATAATCTGTACTGCCTTTTAAGCATAACCATTGTTTAATAATTCATACTGCTTTTTAAATATAACCATCGATTTGCATCTTATATGTAACAAACTTTTTCTGCAATATTAATTTAAATTTTAAAAAATTATGTCTGTTCATGAGATTAATTATTAATCAAATTTTAACGAAGTAATTTAAAAGAAGAAATATTAGTAATATATTTTAGACGTTATCCAGGTAATGAAACATAATAAAATTTTAAGTAATCTATATTTAATTATTAAACATATAAATGAAGGAATAGTGAATTATCTATGAATTAATAACGAATTATAGTAAAATATATTATTCAGTATTAAAAGATTAATAGTGAAATATAATAAAGATTGTAAGGGGGAATCCTAATGGAATTAATAACAGATTAAGAATTCGATAGAGCATTATAATTAAAGAATAATATATTTGAATGAATAAATGCATACATTATTTCATTTCTAGAAAATATAATGAATCTTTTTTGAAACAAATATTAATTATGAATCTCAAAACAAGTTATTTTATTTAAAAAAAATAGTAATAAGACCTACACTTTGGGAAATTAAAACGCTTATTTTAATTTCTAAAGTAATAAAAGCAATGAATGTGGAATTAAAATATTCAAAAAAAATACTAATTTATATTCATGAACATATGATCTAAAGATCTCAAAAGATTACTTTCAAAAAAATAAAAAGAATTTTTATCGGTGTTTAATTACTGACATTGTAGAGGACCTTTAAACCACCACTAACAGAAACTCAAGAAAATATGATACATAAAATTTAAGTTATTCAGAAACTGGCTAGATTTTGTTTGAGGGCTAAGTGAAATTGTTGTTAAGAACAGAAACTATATCACCTGTCTGTTTAAAGATTAGCTTTAATTTAATATGTCATTTGAACTCATTTTTAAAGTATTAAGAGTAGCCCAAACGGGTTTAGCGCCTCTCTACGGCACAATGCCTTAACTACTCACTTAGATTTGATGTATTTGTTTTCCATTTATTATTTTTAATTGAATTTATAAAATTTACTGTAATCGTTTGGGTATTTGTTTTATTTTAGTTCCATGCACAGAGAAATATATAAAGAGTTTCCAGTCTAATGTTAGAGAATATAAAAAATTAAAAAACGACACGTGATCGATGTTCACCAGAATGGCAACAGTCTATTCCAAACGATTTTAACGCCACGCTACGTCAAAAAGCTTAACTGTGATAGAGATGAATTGGTCCATTTATCGTTTTCCTTTGTTATTTTTAATTGTATTTGTAAAATTCTGTATAATCGTTTGGTCATTTGTTTTATTTTCGTACTATGAAATGCTTAGATGTTAATTCGTTAAGAATGTAGTTTGTTAATGGAGACAAAAAGTCATTTTGCTAAGCAAATTGCTATTTTAAATATTTTAATTCTCATTTTTCTAGTTCTTCTATTTATTTCAATGTTGAATTTAATACTTATTTCCATGGATTTAATGCGCCATTAAACCTTTTAAATGATGGAAGAATACATACGGAAAAACATTAACAACACATTGATCTGACACGTTTACTCGTCATTGCACTTGCATTTTCAATTTTAATTTATGTATCCCAATACGATATAGAATAATCTAAAGTTTAATTTCATTTCATTCAGTATAAATAAAATTTACTATAATTTATTTTGAATGCTTAATTTTACTTCCATTTTCAATTACAAAATAATAGCCATGACATGACATAGTTTCTATCCAAAATTGACGGTTAACAAAGTATTAATGCAGGTTTTTTTTCCTTCCTTAGTTTATGGTAGAATATGACAGAATGACAATACATTTTTACGTACAGTTGAACTAAAGTGTAGGATATGGAACTGATTAGAAAATTCTGTTTCTACAGAAATGCTCAGTGTAAAAATAAAAATATTAAAAACACTAACATTAATTCAAGCAATCCTTTTTTTTTTTAATTTTTATTAGAATGAAGCAAGAAGAAATAAAATTTTAATACTAATTATATACTCAGAAGCGTTTCATCTCTTCAGTCTGTAAATATAATCATCGTTCCTCATATAATGTTATAGAAATAAACAAATATTACACAATAAATTAAAAACCGTAGAGTGTCAACCGTTCAAATTTATTCTATCAAATAACCATTTCCTTTATTGTTAGAGGGCGCAGGGGCACGTTGGGCTTAGAGAAACTTTTGGAATCTGTAAGTCTTATTTGGCACCAAATTTGCGAGTATTTATCTAAGTTGGCAACATATGTCGTGTAAAATGATTACCTTTAAAAATGCGTCTACGTGCTGGAAAGGAAAAAAAAAAACTAATTTTGGTTAGAAATTGCATGCACCAAAAAATAGTTTTTCCTTTTTAAACAAATGACAAAATTAGTAGTTCGTTTAAGAAAACATAGATTTGTAAAATATGAATAAAAAATCAGTTATAAGGCAATTTAAAACAAATCGATAGAGTAAAAAATCTGTTGGTAGCACTAGATTATCTAAAAATTAATAAAACTATTTTATATTAGAAATAGATTTAAATAAATGTGTGAAGTAATAAATAGATTTCATGTGCAATGTGTCATACACATTTGTATAAACATCACTTGTTATCAAATTTAGTTATCGAATTACTTTTGCTGTTGAAATTTAAACTATTATGCAGATTCGAAAAACACTATCTTTGACCATTTAAGGAAACTTCATTAGTTGGTCAAATATATATATATTTGGTTAAATAATAGTATACAATGCAAAACATAAGAATGTAATTTTTATTTAGCATTTGTTAAAGAAGAAAGATATTGATAAGACAAGGTCACAATAGCCTTTGAGTCTTCGTCGAAATCTTTTAACATTTTTTCAAGAGCTTCGGCTCTATTAGTCAGAAAATGTGAAACTATCGAATCGATAAAGAAATATTGACATTTAAATGATTTCTTGATAAAGAGAAATAATGTCAAGTATTTCTTGTTCTTGACACGGTTTATTTTATCATATATAAAAATATGTATCATTATCAAGTGTCCGAATCAATTGCGATTCAAAGTAAGGGAAAATGGGTGAGACTCTTTTTAAATATCGTAACTTCGAAAGTAAGTAAATTTTCGATTTAGCTATTCATTTATTTACTATAATACCTACACATATATTATAATTTGATTATTAACTATTATATCTTATTTATACAGTGCAACTTCAGATTATAAAAAAGTAAATTCGAATTGAAATTTCAAAATATGTTAGATAAAAATATAAAAAAAAGAATTATTAAAAAAAGTATTCTGGAACAATTTAATCTATTTGTTAAATTCTTGTATTAAAATTGGGTATAGCAACATGATAGATATAAAAAGGTATAGACTGGAATTAAGCAAGAAACTTATTCATATTTTAATTAATTTCATAAAATAATTCGTTGGGTTTGTTTTCTTAAGGTGAAAGTAAACTTAAAATTTTCTTTAAAAACTTTTGTCACAAAAACACATTTTAGAAAAACCTTCCGTTAAAGTTTATTTTGTTCCTCAAAACTTTTCAGTTATTGTCTTAATCGGAAAACTAAAACAGCATAACATCCTACTAATTGTCTACTTCCGATTTAAAGTTTTTTTTTTTTTTTTTTTTACTACAACTGCTATACTACCTTCTACTACGTTAACTTTTCTTTAACTAATATTGCTAAATTTCCATCCACAAGTTTCCTTCAAAACTTTTTGTGAAATAGTATATGCATGTTTTCGAGAATTTCAAAAAGTAAAAATGGTCATGTCAACAGCTAGTGTTATTTCATAATAAATATTTTTATTAAAAAAAAAGGAGCTTTTGTGATACTTTGGTACTATAAATAAATTTATTAGTTTTGCCTATTTTAAAAGTACATAAATACTGCTGCATTAATCAGTTGATAAATTATGAAGTATAGTAATCATAAGTGCTTTTAAAAAATAAATTGTAATAAGTATCATTTTGACGATTTTTAAATGTGCCACCTGTTAGTTGATCTCTTTAATCGAACTGTTTCATTTTTTTTATTTTTTTTATTTTTTTTATTTGTCAATTTGTCTTAGAGTTTGGGCCATTAAAATGGTGCAATAATCAATTTGCACAGGTTTCTCAAATTAAGATGGCAGAAATATCTTTTTATTTTCAAAAACTTTATCTTTTAATAGCTTTTAGAATTGTTTTGATCTTCAGTTTAATATAACTGTGACATTGAAAGGTTTCAATGCGCTTTCATAATGATTTTTAAAGTCTAGCAATATCAAAGCAAACATGAATTTCAAAAATTCTATTTGAAACTTAATTCTTTTTTAATACAATACATCTGACAGTATTAGGTAATTTAGAACACGAAATGGATAATTACGTAATTTTTAGGATTCTTTTGTTATTTTACGCTGAAATGTTATGAATTCTTATGAAGTGCAGAATAGCGCGTTTTCTAAACAATTTGCCAGCTGCAAGGTTATATCAATGAATTGCTGTTTGCCA
Organism: Parasteatoda lunata; assembly: GCA_949128135.1. Classification (NCBI taxonomy): domain Eukaryota; kingdom Metazoa; phylum Arthropoda; class Arachnida; order Araneae; family Theridiidae; genus Parasteatoda; species Parasteatoda lunata. Next base: position 18,449,783 of record OX421973.1, read on the forward strand.
TAACCTACTTAAATAGGATTAGATTTTTAAGTAAAATCAATATTCTAGAAGAATAGTCTGGCTATTTTAACTCTTGCCATATACTTTGTCAAAGGTTGTGACATAATTTAAAATTAGTAAGAGAGCAAAAGAGAATTTTTCGTTTGCTTTAAAAACATTTTTATATTCTGGGGTGACCATGGCCTTGGAGAATGGCATGCCACTATGTAGCATTACCTTCCATAACATAAGAAAACATTCAGAGAAATAATATTATATTGGGGAAAAGCATAGCTTATCTGTGCCTTAAAATTGTTCAATGAAATGTTTATCTTATTTTTATTTATTTATTTATTTATTTTTAAAAGCGGTGTAAAAAGGATTGATAGACGTTAGTTAAAAAAATGTTGCTTTCCTTTATTTTTAATCTATCAAAGTGTAACAATGAAACATTACATTTTTACAATAAGTTCCTTTTGAAATAGGTAGCACAAAATTTAAACATCTCTTATACAGATGGACTAAAAGCTATCATGCCGGATGCTATTTAGGCAAAGTATGAAATAAACGTCCTGATGAGATTATTATGTAAATGATGTGTATGTTACTGTGAATGACCGAAATCGGTGGCTGTTAACTTTCACCGGTGAATGTTGACAATAACAGTCGTTTTGGGGAATGTCCGAAATATTTATTACATCCGATCCGATATTAATTTATTCGTGGATATAATTACATTTATTCGATATTTTAATACTTACTGACGATAGATTAGAAGAAACATCAGTGTTTGGAGTATCTGGCAAATATATACCGGGCAATGGCACTGAACCTTTAAAAAGAACATCGGTGTAGGGTATACTGGGCAATGGCACTTGACCTTAAAGAAACATCAGTGTAGGGTATACCGGGCAAATGTATACCGGGCAGTGGCACTTAACTAGACCTAGTATGACTAGACCTTTGGTAAATGTCCGAAATATATACTAGGTCTAGTTAAGTGCCATTGCCCGGTATACATTTGCCCGGTATACCCTACAGGTCAAGTGCCATTGCCCGATATACCCTACACTGAGGTTTTAAGGTCAAGTGCTATTGCCCGGTATACATTTGCCCGATACTCCAAACACTGATGTTTCTTCGAATCTATTGTCAGTAAGTATTAAAATATCGAATAAATGTAATTATATCCACGAATAAATTAATATCAAATCGGATGTAATAAATATTTCGGACATTCACCAAAGCGACTATGTTGTCAACATTCACCGGTAAAAGTCAACAACCACCTATTTCGGTCATTCACAGTAACGTGCACATCATTTACATAATAATCTCATCAGGACGTTTATTTCATTCTTTGCCTAAATACCATCCGGCATTATATAAAATGCCTAGGCAATATGTGACATATAAATCATTTAATACTTTGCCGGCTAGTTTTAGGCATTATATATGATGCCGGATTTCATACTTTGCCGGTAACATATATAAATCAATGTGTCCTGTTCAGTACAAACCTTTAATTTGACAAAATATAAAAATTTCTTGCGTCTAACCAAGTAATTATCTAGAATTATGATTGACTTTGTAATTGTTTTAATTTTCAATATTCTAGAAATATCTTAATGAACTTTTAGGACATATTCACCTTTAGGGCCCCCTTTAGAATTTAATAGAATTTCCAGTCTTCAAATAAATAAATGAAAATATTTTTTTATTACTGGGGCCCGATTAAAGGGGTGTAGGTTTATTTTTGGCTACCAGGTGCCATGACCTGAAAAATACCAATGTAATTACGAGTTGAGAAATAATTACCTGATCTTTAACAAAACAGTATAACATCCTCTTTACTTCCAGGTAGCGTTAATGTTTTATGATAAGCAAAGTTATAGAATCTAATGTGATTAAAATTAAAGGCTTGCTTCATTTTCGACTAGTTTTCTTCCAAATTTTGTTCCAAATTATTTGCTATAAAGAAGACTTCTGAATCTAATATGATGAAAGTTAAGGGCTTGTTTTATTTGCAATATACTTGCTTTTATACTTCGATAGAAAATATCATCATTATAAATAAATTAATAATAAAGCTTTAGGATCTTTTGCGAGAAAAACTAGTTTTTTAAGTTTATTTTTTTAATGCAAAGGTAAAATTTGCTTTATTTTATATTTTGTTTTAAATAATTATTTAAAGTGAATAATAAAGCTTTTGAATTTAACATAACAGCTAAAAGCCTTAAAGCGTTGATTTTATTCTTAATGGAAAAACAAATAAATTTAAAAATCACTAAAAATACTTGAAGGTCTAATGTGTAAAATATTAAAAACTTATTTCCCTTAAGGATCGCTTGATTTTATATTTTAATATAAAGTACAGCTTTATGATCTAGAATGAGATCGAAACTTTTACTTCATTTACTGTTTACTGTATTTTTTGTAATGTAAATAACTAAATAAGTAATATCTACATATTTTTGAAGCCAAGGAAATTTTTTAATTAAGTAACATCTTACCGTTTTTGGGATAGGGAGTATTAAAAACTAAATGCTTTACGTTATTTTTGGCCTGCTTCATTTTATGTTTTGATAGAAAAACAATTACTTTTTGAGTATAAATTATATTCTAATGAGAAAGTTTACACGCACATGGTTTATTTTGAGTGTCAACCTTGAGCACCCTTTCTAAGGACTGCAGGAACATCATAAGTCCATAAAAATAATTTTTTCTTCGCAGATCATTTCTAGTTAAATTTTTGTCATATAAAGGAACGAATGTACAGTGCGCAAAATAAAAAACGGACCTCCCTGAATAACTTTTGATCTAATGATCGGATCTTTACGTTCTGGAACTCTATCTTAATGGTTCGAGGTTGGTGACTTTAAAAATGCTAATTATTTAATAGAGACGATATTTGAAATTACGAAATCAGATACAAAAACGCACTTTCTCTAAATAAACATATTTTTTTTCCAACGGATTCAGATTTTTGACCCCCAAAATATAGGCTGTATCCGCTATATGAAAAATGTTTGGTCTGGAGAGCGATCTTAAGTTTGGATCCCCTAATGATTCTTTTTTTTTTTAATATATTTTGCCATAACTCAAACTTTTTAAGAGAATTGAAAAAAAATTTCAAGTAATTATAAAATTAGTTTATCCAAGATAATTCCACGCAAAAGTTAAATTTTAGTATATATTTATTATTTTATTTAATAATAGTCTAAAAAAATTTTAATTGTAAGTTATACAATTTTTTTCATTATTTAGAAGTTATTATCATTATTTATTACATGGCAAAACACAAAAGCTAAGCGAAATTGGTTGAATAGTTCCTGAAAAATTGAATTATAAAAAAGTCATCTAACTAAAATTGCATATGAGGTCACCTCTTCGAACGATTAAAATGGGATCTTAGAAATGAAGATCCGATCATTAGATCAAAAGTTATTCTGAGTGCGTCGTTTTTTTTTCTCCATTGTACCAGTTTTTCTTAATTTTTTTCTCGTCCACCTCGAAAATACTTTCAATTTAATTGATGTTTAACAAAAACAACTGCAAGAATTCTTTTTTTTTCCCCTCTACAGAAATTTAGATTTAATATTGCTCTAAAAATTTACATTGTATATCAAAATTTTTATAACTTTTTACAATAGAATAGTTTTCAGTAACTTTTTTTTGTTGCTAATTTTCAGTTAATTGAACAATATTTGATTAATTTATAAAAATTTTTGAAAACTTCTGACTTTGACATAAATTGGTTTATGTTAATATCAAAGTATGCGGAAACTCTGTAATAAATTTTTTCAAGAAATAGAATAAAATTGATTTTTAAAATTTTCTCAAATTGAAATCTACTGCTGTATAGTACTTGGAGATAAAATGTCTGGTATTTACCTTATTTTATTTAAAAATTGAATTTTTTGATGGAATTAATCCGCATTTGCTTTACATGGAGAGGAAAACCACGATGACCTTCCACGGTCAGTCTGACGTCAAGGGAACTCTAACCCATGATCTGTCTACCACCGGAGATATTTTACGTCAGTACTGATGTCGGTGCTGGCAGGGTGCGGAATTCGAATCAACCAGCCATCGCTGGGATTCAAACCCAGTTCACCTCATTAGAAGGCGAAAGCTCTATTCCCTGATTCACAGCGGCACTAGAAGGGTCGACAAAACTTTTGGGTTTGCGACTACTAATGTTAAACTCCGTAGCCTTGTAATTTTGAACCCAATCCAAAAGACAAGGGTGCTCATGGATCATGTATGCGGAGAAATTTGCCTTCGCGGGGAACTTTTTGATGGAACTAACCAACATTTGCGTTACATGGAGAAGAAAACCTCCCTTAGTTAGCCTAGTTCATAGGGAACTGTAACACAAGAGAATATACTGTGATATTTAAGGGGAAGACATTTTAAATCCTCCCCGTTATCAGACAACTAAAATTTGATAAAATTCTGCGATTTTTTTCCCCCTCTGATAAAAATTTTCCCCATTGTTGCTAAGCAACGAACTTGTCCAAGAGCAAGAACTGACATAGTTAATAATCTTGTTAAGAGGAAAATGCAAATAAATACAGATTGCATTGATAAATACTTCATAATTGTTGCTTTTATTATCTAGAATAAACATGAAAATCTTTTAAATTTATATCATGAAAAAACTTCAAAAATGCGTGTTGGTGAAAATAAAAATAGATTTGGCTTATTTATTGGTGTGCTGATTTCGTAAATTTTTGTTTCAACCCTTCGAAATTTTGCTTATTTTATTTCCCCAGACCATGTCTGTATTTTTTATCCATTAAAATTACGATAAAAAAATGATGTATTTGAAAACTGCTAAAAATGCTATCTAAACTTCACACTTCACTCATAACTATTCGATTTTTTCTTACGAATTTTATTATTTAGATTTTTTCTTCCACACATATCTCATAGCAGACTATAAACGAATAATTTTTATCATGGTTTAATACATTGCATACATATTTGAGTGATAGGGTATGTTTGTTAAAATCAAATCCTTCTTGTAAATTAAAACTTTATCAAATGGCTATTTTTGCCCTTTTCCATTCTAGTACTTTTCATAAATAATGGCTACTGAATCTTTTTTTTTACAATGTATAGTATTTTTATGCTGTTTATTTTCGTAATGAATAATCTTTCTTGCAATTAATGAAAAGAATTCGAGATCAAAGATAAATCGGAAGTAGTTATGGAAAATCTTCAGAGGAAGGCATTGGCCCACATTGGGCTGTATGGCCAACTGTGATGTATAGTTATGATACAGATAGTAATTGTAGCTTAGATTCACAAGACACCTATATACTCTTCATTTAGTTGTAATACCTATAAAAAAGTGAAGCAACCATGAATCAGAATATATTTAAGAAGTGAATGTATGTTTATATTTAACAAATGTTTAGTGATTGTTAAATTTAAAATGTAGCCAAATTTAGTGATAAAAGCATTATTTAGTAAAAACTTTATAAAATGATGGAAACTAGCTGTCGTAGCCTTTGTAATATTTAACTCTTTGGCGCAGAACTTTTATTAAGCATATTTTTCATACTTTTTTCATGAAATACCAAATTCTTTTTATGCGTAAAACGTAAAATCTTCCAAAATGGCTCATTTCCAAACAATATTTTAAATTTGCACTTATTTAGATCTTTGAGAAACAGTAATTCATCATTGAAAGTTCTTTAATTTACAAAACAATGGTAAATTTTTGAATATGGAGAAAAAAAAATGTTTGTTATTTTGGATATTATATTTTTGTACAGGAATAATTCCGATAATTTAACTATTTTATCGACACTGTTAGATTGTTTTTATAACTAAAAAATACCAAAATACATTTTTGCTTACAATTAGCAGGGGTCTGTCCAGACATTTTGTGAAAGGTCCGGTTTTCGTGAAATTGTGAAAAAATTACTCACATTCTTTCAACCAGGGTCCGCTTTTTTGAATTTGTGAAAATAGGATCCGGTTATTGCAAAAAACTTTTTCAAAGAGTTTTTAAATTGTAAATAGATACAAGATTATGCTCGGCACAGTAAAATTGTATAAAAAAAAATATTATTTTCAAAAATAAACAGCAATTGCTGCTTCTAAATTAGAGATGCAACATTCAAATATTCGGTATTTTGCCTATACTGCTGAACGCAGAATATTCATTTCGGACGAATGATGGAAGAATTGTCTGCCGAAGACAAAACTTAATTCGTTTACATCCATCTTGTTTTCTGCCCTGGAACGATTAACAAAACAATATTGAAGACAAACAAATTTGTGAAGGGTCCGATTAAAAGAAAAATCATTTTGTGAAGGGTCCGTTTTTAAGTTAAATTATTTTGTGAAGGGTCCGTTTTTATGAAAAGATATTTTGTGAAGGGTCCGTTAACGGACCCAAATATCTTTTAAACAGACCCCTGATTAGTCAGAAAAAAATATATATAAAGGACACCGGTGTCTCATCTGCGGACTAAAGGTTAGCTTTGTAGCGAGTATAGTTTTAACATTTCTTTGACAACTATAACACCCTTTTCTTATTTATACGGCATTTTCATAATATCAGAATTTTCTTATATTTTAAAATAAAGTAAAATATTATGTACTTTTCAATGGCTTAAAATATATTCATACGATATTAACTGAATAAGCTTGACGGTAATAAGCTTGACACCTGCACTTTCAAAGTTATCAAAGTCGTGCAAATAAAATTACAAACTAATTGGAGTTCTGAAGGCTAGAGTAAGCTGCAGTAACTTAGGCGAAATGGAAAGTTTAATGATATTCGCGCAATGACTAGGTTAATGGTGCTTAAGGTTAAACATTCAAAACGAATGCTTAATTTCTTATTCTGTCTAAATATTCCGTGTCAATATTTAATCAAAAACAATACGTAAATGCAATGAGCGAAACAAGTTAACGTCATCAAAAATTACATCTAAATAATCTTATTTTTGAAATATATGAATGTTTTATGCTTTCTTTTTTGTCCCATTTCCCAGCTCTTCGATTCTAATTTACATTTATATTAAGTTTCGTAGCTCAGCTTTACGGTTTGTGAAATCGAACTAAACCGTGAAAGTGAAAATAATTATTGCTTCACCAAACTTATTCAAGGTTTCCCAAATTATAATCATCACATCATTTGTAATTTATTTCAAACCTACCTGCTTCATCAAATAAGCATTATCATAAAAGCAGAACAAATGAACCTAGTCAGTAATTATGTTTGGAAAAGAAAAAATAGTACAATGTCAAAAACACAATACGAATCGGAAGTTTTACCACAATAAATGCAATGCAATAAGCATACCTAAGTTTTAATCAACATAAAAATGCTTCATATAATATTGATTGTAAAAAAAAAGCACTAAAAAGTCTTTGAATAAATTTACAGATGGCACAGACATAAACGTCTAGACCTAAAAATTTAAATTTTCAGTTAGCAGCCTGTGGCCGATACTCTAGTAACTTAGTAGCCACTTTTTCCACAAACCCTAATAGGTCGGTGACCAATAACGATAAGTCCTATTAATTCAATAGCCATTTTTTGCTTTTTATTTTTTGCTTGGATTAAATAATATTTTTTGAAAAAAAAATCATAAGAGAAATAATCGACAGCTATAAAAAGTTAATTCAACAATGCAAGTGACAAAATTTAGTTCAACATATTAACTTGGTTTCCACGTGCAAGAAAATTTGATGCGCAATAAAACAATTTAAAAGACAAAAAAACAAACAAAACGATGGGGAAAAAAGGGACTGATTTCTTATTTAAGTCGCCACTTTTCTTTATTGACTCGCCACGCGGCGGGTTATTTTCAGGTCTATCAACGTCTCGGCGTTTTGGGTCCGCTGCACAAGTGCTATCAGCAATATCTTTGAAAATCTACGTTTTCTGCTTACGATGAAGGCGCCAATACGTTCCAGCGTTCACTGCGTACCCACCCTTAGCACTCATACAGTAGTTTCATAAGCTGAACCAGCTTAAAGAAAGATTTTAGCTTTCAAAAAAACATCTTTTATAAATATTTAGGGAAATATTAACATTACTCAGACTCAAATCTAGATTTTTATTTATGTTTACAATAATTTTGCAAAAATCTCGAAATCAGCGTCTGCTGCACTAATTTTTTCAAAGGGTTTCTTATTTGATTCAATAGATCCACTGTGCCTTCTCTAAATAATTGGAACTATTTCGCAAAAAAGAAAAATAAGTTCGAAATTAGGGACTGTAGAAAACCCTTCACATTTTCTAAATTCATACTTTTGAAGTTCATTAAATTCGAACGGGAAATAAAATGTCTTTTTTAAAAAAAAAAACTTTTTTAAAACTTCCATGAATTAACTTTCTTAAAAATAATCAATAATTTGATAGAATTATTTGAAAATTTATTCTTATTTCTTGCCAACCTTAATTGAGTCGAGGTGTCCATAAACAGTGATCTCCACCTTCTTGCATTTTTAAATTTAGCTGACGTAGACACGGTGCAAAAAAGGTACAAAAGGGTACCAAAAGGTATTTAGAGTACAAAAAAAAATGCATGACCTCTAACTTGGTATAACATATTTTGTGCAGTGAAATCTCAGTTTAGTTCGAAAACTTGCCATATCCTGGAGATGACCTGTTCTCGGTGTTAGCTTGGAATAAGAGATGGCTGACGTTGTTGCTTAAGAAATCGTTTGCATTACTAATAACTAACTAAACTAAATAAATAACAATCAGTTAGGGTAAACCAACCAGTGAAGGAACATTTCGTGGACATTTTTAAAAAATAAGATTTTAAACGTTTTAATTTAGATTGATTGGTAACAGTAACTTATTACCTAACAATAGGAAGTCATCTAACAATGCATTGGATTACCTGGTCATAGTCTTCTCTGGAAAAATTTTTGAATTTTTTAGTATCTGTTCAACGCCTTGTTTCTTTGACAAAATTATAAGGTCAGTGTTTGTAGTTATCTGTTTAAAGTACAATTAATTGCATATAATAAAGCTTTCTTTCTCATTTTGAAAGAGAATTCAAAATATGGTTATTGAAGTTATATTTTATTTATTTTAAGCGGTATAACATAAGCAAGTACTGAGATTAGGGAGAAATTATTAACTGGGTTACCAAACGATGAAAAACCAATTAATGAACAAGTGTTCCTTTATTGGGATTTTTTCAAGTTGATGAAAATGAGGGGGAAATTTTAATTTTCTTGTACCTTTATTCATATTATACATCAAATTTATGTTAAAAATACAAAAAACTTCTAACCAGTGAAGGAACAGGCATGTTCCTTCACTGGGAATAGATTTCACAATGAATGAACAGTATGTGCGAAATATGATTTTACATGGAATAATTAGTAGTTCTACGATATAGAGGACACCTCAAATTCAGTTAAATGTTGTATGAATAGTTCCTATAACAATTTCATTTCAAAATTCTAATTTAGTTGCTAAATTTATTTAAAGAATTATAATAATAATTTATTTATTATTTATTTTTATAAATGTTGTGATTAGTTACATAATACGTTAGAAACCTTAATAAACTATGTTTATTGATCAAAAACTAACTAATAATAAAATATAATAATAAAAGCTTGAAGAGAAAATTTCTTTGCTGGCTTTTGTGCCAATAATTAACTAAATTATTATCCTATTGCGGTCTTTAACGTCATGAATCCATTTAAAGAAAATCATCTAGGTGAAAAATGGGTGAAGATTTTTAAGACGACATCCACCAATAACTCAGTGCAATGCGAAGATAATTTCACAAGGCAAAACTTATTCGAACAATATTCGAAAGACTGGTTTGAAGTACTTTAGAGGAATCTTTAGGAGGGAAGTAGCCCTGGCTTTCTTTCAGAAAGGGATTGCATTTACAATGCGAACGAAACGGGAGTTGAATACTGCCCTTAAACGGGAAAAATCTTTGGCCCTAAAAATTATAAGGATTTATATTCTATAGTAGCTAGGAAAGAAAAGTACCTCCATTGGTAGTTTTTCTTTACTGAAGAATTCTTTGAGGTATTACAGAATCAGTTCCTGCTATATATTTCATTGGAAAAAGCGATTCATGAAGTGAAACGATGACCGCAAAAACATTTTACAAATATATTGCAAATGTTTCTACCCATTGCTATTTGAAAATACTATCAAATTTCCTATTTTGCCTCTTCTGGATAGGTATAAATCCCATATCAATTTGAAACTGAGCAAGTTTTGGTTTAGCAATTCTCTGGTTTAGCTTTCTACCTAATTCATGGAAATATTCCGTTAAATCTTGAAAATATTCCGTTAAATCTTGAAAACAAAAGAATTGTAAAACAATACGTCGAGAGAATTTTACATCAATTTTTAAATAATATTTTGAGGCATCATCTGATGAAGTTAAAATGCTTTTATGAAATGTGGTATTTTTCCATTCGATGTAGAAAACGTTGACTTTAACAAATGCATGCAAGACAGACACAAAGAGTTAATGAGCAATACAGCTTATCAACAAGTCACATACTTCGAGAGTAACGATGCACTATTTCTTCAGAAGCTTGAGAAGGAAATCTCACAAGTTATGTTGCAAATTTTTAAAGAAACATTGACAGACTAGTTTAATCTCCCAAATATCCAATAACCTGTGCTTTTCTCGATATGGAAGAATTTATTGCAAAATGAACATTTGGTTAAGTCAAATTTTGGCACTAAAGCTGATACAACTAACATTGATAATGAAAGAATCTTGAAAACTGATTTTGAGAAATCTTCTTGAGGCATTGCTAGTTGCAAAAGCAATTGGTTCCATAAGTAAGCTGAACACCTACTGGATATAAGTCAATGAGAGATGGATTTTACTCAAACTTCGAAACTCCTTTTTTTCATTTATTATCCAGTGAGAAATTCCAGAAATGGTACTGGAAAATCAAAAGTAATTTCGAAGATACATTTACATTGGGCAAAATTTTGAAAAAAAAGAGGAAGGTCAAATCAAAAAATAAAATAAAATAAATTATTTTTTTGCATTACTTTCAGAAAAAGAACGAAAATTTAAAGAGACCGAAAGAGCTGGAAAAAAAGTTAAAGCAGAAAGTATGACGAAAAGAAAAAAAATACTTAAAAAGATTTTTAAAAAAAAGCTTTAAAAAACATGGGGGGGGGAAAGAATAAACAAAAAAGTGATCTAATTATAATAATAAAAACATCATCGAATTACACAGTGATAAACATCCATGACTTAGAACGGACTATTAAACTGTGTGAAAAAAAATGAAAAATAATTTTTCTTAATTCTGTATTCAACCGTATTTTACTTTCCATTCTATGACGGAAAAAAAGTAAACTTTTCCCGGTTAACTGTAATTATATGTTGTAATTCCAAGAAAAATCTTGTTTTTAGACATTTGTGTGGCCAAAAGAACCCTAACAAGCATGAAGCATTCTCAAAATTAAGTGTTTATTTTCTGGTAAGAACTGTTCCTTCACTTGGTTATCTTGATACTTATTATTTGAACCACCAAAAGCTTAAAACAATATGTAAGTTATCTAATTTTTTTTTACATAATTTGCATTTAATAACAAATATGTCGACACAGTCATTTAGCTAAAATTAAAAATTTTGAAATTTTTATGATTTTTTTTAAAGGCAATCTAAGTTTAAGGGTTCATTCACTGGTTAGTTTACCCTATTTAGTTTAGATTTGTTATTTTGTTGATGCTTTTTATTATACAACGAGTATTTCAGGGGGTAATTACTAGAGCCCGGATTTTGATGACCTAAAAAATCTCAATTAATGCCCTTTAAAAGTGCAAAAAATGCCCTTTAAAAGTGCAAAAAATGCCCTTAAAATGCGAAAATTGCGCTAAAAACGCCCTATGACATGACTTAAATAAAGTAAACATATTGAACTAAAACAATTTTTTACTCTTTAAAATTATTATGAGTCATTTCAAAAAATATAAAGCAATGCCATACTTGTTCTACGTTCATTAAAGTTTGAAAAATATGTTTTATATCCTAAAATAACAAAAAAAAGGAAAATATATTGACTCCAAAACATTTTCATTTTGTATAGAAACTTTAATGAATATAACAACTTCCATCTCATAATATTACTAAATATCAAAATTACATTGGATTATTAATTTTTTTTTAATATTTTGAAATGTAAACGAGCGTTTCTTGTCTGAAAGTTAATTTTTATACCTGAAGAAGCTTCTTTCAACGTCTACTGATGTTATTGGTGCGTACTTGAAAAAGACGGTCTCACTTACTGACAATTCTTCTTCAATTTGAAAAGATGTTGCTTCACCTGTTAATATCCTAGAGATTTTCTTCATTGTTTGGAAGCCAGTGTAATAATGAAAAATGATAAAAAATAATAAAAATTGGAAAAAATTAACAAAAAATTTTAAAAATGCTTTAAAATGCAAAATATGCCCCAAAATTTAAAGAAAAATGCCCTATAAATCTAAAAAAAATGCTCTAAAAGACAAAAAATGTCCAAAAATGCAAAAAATGCAAATGTCATCAAAATCCGGGCCTTAGTAATTACTATTTCAAAGAAAATAGAGAGGGATAAAGTACTGTAATGACTACAAATAATATGATATTTAATTTCAAAAGCTGATGTCCGGAGAAAAATGCGTTATCAAAATGCTTTTATGGAAAAGAATTATATATTTTAGCAATTATAATAATGAAGTATCTCCTTTCATTGGTGGTTTATGCTAATTAATATTTGCACTGTGCAAATAAATAACCTTAAAGTGGCAGTTAAGGAAGCATATTTTGGAAAAATTGCTATAAACCGCAAGAAAATTTCTGACATCAAAAAAGTTTTCCCAATATGAACCAAACTTGTTTTGTCTTTCTATGAACAAATTTGTAAGAGGTCGAGCAGAGATAGTCATAAACCAAAAGATTATAGAATCTACACGAATATAACAGAATGTGTAGCTTAATACTTAAAATGTTGATTTCATTTCTAAATGACTAATATTTCGCTTGTTAAAAATATTTGTATAGTATTTGTTTTGAAGTTTTATCAGAAGACCGGCCATCTCAAAGTTCTAATTATTTTTTAAACTAAAATATTATGTGACATTATCGCTCGATTTCATCAGAATATTTTGTAACCAAACTTATTTTTATGTCAAAAAATAAAAAAGAGCTCTATCAAACGGAAACTTAACTTTTCAGTTTTTTTTTTTTGTCTCTGAGGGTGCCCCTTGATTCTCGCCAAGTTGTGAACGCGGTTGATCGCCAAGCTGTGCGATGTTGAAAACCAATCGTGATTCTGATTGGTTTAGATTTTAATCGTGATTCTGATTGGTTTCGAGTTTAGCGTTGTTTTTAAATGAATTTTCAAATCTAATTTCAGAGATGATTTAGTTCTACTTTGGATACCGGCTGGTAAGGTTACTTTTGCTTCTGGTACTAAAAATGAATACTGTAAATAAGATAAATCTTAAGTTTCTGTACGCTTTGAATAACAATGGAAAAAAAGCAGTGATTGACTGGTGTATGAATGAAGGTTTAATTAGTAATAGATATAAATGTCCTGTTCTCATTCTGTAATAGATATAAATGTCCTGTACAGTACTCATTTTTCATTAGAAAAAGTGAGTTATTTTTTTTCTTTCTCTGCTTACTCCATTAATTTTTATTTCGATTCAAAATGCATTTTATTGGATTTATTAATTTTGATTCTATTGTGTTCACTGCAATTTTAAAAAATTTTGTTTAAATTTTCCAATGTTTCATTGAAATATCATTATGTTTCGGCCGCCATACTTGTTACCACGGCGTTCCGGGCAAACAAATATGGCGGCAAACATAAGTCGCCAATTTCGCCAAGGGGCACCCTCTTGTATATTTTTCCCACAGTAGTTTTGTTGGAGATGACAGGTTGTCGAACTCAGGGATTTAATTGATCCATATGTCTTCTCTAAACATTCTGTGTTCAAAATATAAAAAAAACAATAATAAACTTCAAAATAAGCGACTCTGAAAATCCCTTTTAAGAAATTCTGAAAACACGCCTTTAAAGTTCATTATTTTCTAGCCACCGTTTTTTAAAACTAATATTAGTGACCTCAAAAACATATCCATTCCATTTAAAGAGTTCGTGGTTTTGGGCTCACTGTTAACTATTTAATGACTTTGTTTATCAATACTTTTATAATGAATTACCTGATCAGATATTACTAAAAATAGTTTAATTTTTTACTTAGTTACTTATTCACAATTAGAAACTAAGTTTTTTTTAAGTGCCTGATCATTAGAAAAAATTATTTTTTATCTTTATCTTATCCTAAATAAAACTATAAAAATTTTGCTTACGGTAACAATCATTAATCTTAATATAAAAAGGTTCGTGTGTTTTTTTTTTTTTTTTTTACCGGAAATTATATGAACTATCATTTCTGTTCTTAAGGTGGTACATTAAATTATAGAGACATTTAATCTTTTCTGTTACTTTGCTTCAGGTATTAGCAATCAACTTGTTAGTGTGCTATGAAAAAATGTTGCAAAAAATACTCGCATTTGTAAATTAACCTGATGAACTCGAAGCTTCGAAAACAATGATTACCATTGCGACATAACAAGATATCACGCCCATGTTTTTACGCTTTGGGCTCACAGATAAAAAAAAATCTAATTAGACGAAGCAAGAAGAGATCAGATAATTATCATTCCAAATAAATGTCATCCCAGTAGGCCAATGGGTAAAGCGAATAATATAAAAAATTATTGCTAAATAAAAACTTAAGTTGGACATCCTGCAGCAAAGAAATGCAGCTAGTGATTTTGCATAAAATAGATGCTTTGAATTTTTTATATAACACCAGCAAAGTTTGAAATTTTGCATCCTGTAAAATGAATATCTAGGTTTTGTATTACTTAGGCTCTTTACGTCATTTCCAGTCTATTTCTCTTCGCCTTCTGGTCTCCGGCTTTGGATCTAACTTTCCCTGATCCTTTAAATTTTGCTCTCGTAAATGAGTGCTTTTTTTGTCTAGGTCTTGAAATTTGCCTTTTTTTGGGCTTTTTATAGTATATTGATAACTGGACAGCAAACGTGATTGGTTATTTGATGCATTCTACGCGTTCTATAAAATGTCAAATGAAAAACTAAGTATTAACTAAATATCGTTCTACAAAGTTCCTTATTTTATAGTTTGACATTTTACGCCTTGCTAATAACGCATCTAATACTTTCTTAATGCAGAGATAAACTTTGAAAAACCTGATTTGAGGGCTTGCGCTATTTTAAGAATTGTATAGAGATTTTTTTTTATAGAGGTTTAAAAATCAGAAGTATCATTCCCGATTGAGTATTTTCGATTTAACCCTAGAAATCTAAACATTTGTCTAATAGACTACCAACCCCTGCCAGTTTTGAGAATTCGAGGTTTTACCGTTGCGCTAACAGTACCTTCATAACTAGTAAATGATTTATCCACAATCGTAAATTACTCAAAAAAAATAAGCGGACCGTCCTAAATAACTTTTGATCTATTATCGGATCTTCGCTTTCTAAAACTCAATCTTAATGGTTCGAGGGGGGGGGGGTTACCTCAAATATGCTAACTAATTAGTGCAGACAATATTTTAAGTTATGAAATCAGACATAAGAACGTACATTCTCTGCATATGCATACCCTTTTTTTTCGACGGATTCGTATTTCTGACCATCAAATATAGAGGGTAACCTCAATCTGGGAAATATGGTCCAAATAGTTAGGTCAGGGGAGTGAAGCAAAGTTTGGATCCCTTAATGTTAATTTTACTTTTTGCGTATTTTAACACATCTCGAGAAGTTTTTAAGCGAATTGAAAAAATTTTTCATATACTTATTAAATTTGTTTATCCAAAGATAATTCCATGCAAAAAATAAATTTTAGTAAATATTTCTTGTTTTTTGCTATTTTATTAAATAGCCAAAAACACTAAAATTGTGAGGCATAAAATTTTTTACATTTTAAAGAATGCAATTTTAAATAGCTAAAGTACAAAACTTATGCGAAATCAGTCTAATTGCTCCTGAGAAATTGAATTTTGAAAGTCATATTTTTTAAATTCGGTTTCTCATAAGCTATTCGACCGATTTTGTTGACATTTTGTATTTTGCCATTTAAAATAGCTTTTCTTAATTTGTGGAAAGCATACTTTTAACATCTGCTAAGAGTTTAAGCGATACTTTTTACCATTTTTCAATTTTTAAGCGAAATATATTTTTTTTAAGTTACGGTAATTTATTTGATACTTAATTGTTTTTAATTTGTAGTTTATTAGTCGAGTGATTAGGTACAGATTAACACGGATTTAAGATTAATTATCCGGGATTAAATTTTTCTTTGCCTTCCATTATATACAAATAAATTTCTCGTGGTGAAACTTTTAAGAGTGTTTACAAAATTGATTTTGTCTACGATACAAAAATAATTCAATGGCTGTATAAACTGCCTCTTTGTTCATTGTCTTGTTATGAAGCTTTTAATGTGCTTGCAAAGTTCTGAAAGTCTTGGGCCAGTCTATCGCTTTTAATTCTCTACCACTTATTAAAAGATTTTTTTTTGCTGGCAACAGATTGATTAATAGTCCCTGTTTATAATACAAATGTTGTTTTTAAAAAAAATTATAAATTCTATATTTTTAAGGGTGGAGCCTTTATCAACTTTTACGCAAAAGTAAGAATGAAAGGTCATTTCATTCTAACTTTTGCGTAAAAAGTATTCATTCCTTCGAATTAATACTTACATAGCCGTATACGTAAAAATCACAATTTGTTTTCTTTGCATTAAAAAAAATGTGTTGTAACACAGTCGGAAAGCATAACAACTGCGAACATATATTCTCATTATTTTATTCTTATTTTCATGCATTTGCACATTAATCAAACACAATTTGTAACGACCATTTTTTCAAAAAACTAAGAAATGTCTTAGAAAAATACTTTTTCCAAGAATTGCTCAATTTGCATTTTATAAATGTAAAAAAGCATAGTTTTCTTGAAGCTTATACGTGAATAGTTACACCGTTTAAACCAATTATTTTTTATTGTCTAATAACATTTATTATTTTGAGTAATATCTTACACCTTTTTAAATTAACTTAATTCTTTTACACTTCACTTCATTTTATACCTTTAAATTAGCATTGTAATGAATTCGCACAGTGCGCATAAAAAATGAACCACCCTAAACAACTTTTGATCGAATGCTCGGATTTTCACGTACAAAGATTCGAACATAATTGTTCGAGGAGTAATCTCTAATATGCTAATTAAATTGTGCGGGGGATATTTTAGGTTATGAAATCAGACACAAAAACGATCTTTCTCTGAATAAACATATCATTGTTTCAACAGATTTAAATTCCTTGCCTTCAAAAATTAGGAGGTAGTCGCAATCCTGGAAGTATAGTGTTAACAGTTTGATCACGAGAGCGGTTTGAAGTTTGGACCTCTTAAGGTTAATTTTACTTTTTACGTTTTAGTTTTTGAGTCTGGTAAATTGAAGAAATTTCAATAATGAATAACTATCTTAAAGCAAAATAACTGCAAATAAGTGCAAATTTGAAAAAACTTATTTGTTAGTGAGCCGTATTTACAAGATTTTACTTTTAGCACAGATAAAGACACCGGTGGTTCATCTGTATTTCAGAACTAAAAATTGTTAAAAATCTAAATGACGTATCGGACTGCCTCAGGCACGTGGTATAGTGTACTACTCTACTCCAGGTTCACTGTTCAAAAAAATGGAAGTGGTGACACTAACATCTTCTGGATCACTTTTCTTTTATTTATGGGAACATCTAATTAAAGGCACTGTGATATCTCAGGAAGCACTGGAACTACTCCATAATTTTACTCTGCAGCTTCGAAGATAACACGCGTCTCCTTTTCTGCATGCTCTGCCGTTAGTTTTCAAAAATAAATGTACAAAAATGGTAAATCTATTCGAATTACTAAATTCGCGTAAATGCGCAATTTCAGTAACACAAGAATAATCAAAAAATAAAGAATAAACTTTTATCTCCTGAGCATTTAACGAGAATGACGAGATTGTTTTGGTTTGCGAATCGTGATATTTGTCTTGCGTTTGGATAGTGATGCTTGGTTTTCCTTTCTGTCGTGAATTTGTTTTGATGAATAATGGACAGGAACGTGACGCATTAAATGCGGACTTCCTTTTTATACTACACTCAATGTTTCACCTGAACGGTAAAAACAAAAATTGATTCACAACAAAAAAGAGCGAAAAATCATATTTTCTTTTCCATATCTTTTTTCGTAAAAAAATATAAATTTAGAATTTCTTTCCTATCCTATTTCTTTTTAATTATAAATGCGTCCTACCTTGTCGTGGAGCAGAACGTTCAAAACAGTTATGCTCTAGAGCAGTGCTCCCCCCCCCCCGTCAGTGAACCGGTACCGGTCCGTGGATCAAATGATACCGGGCCGCCCAGTTTACTGAAACAGAAATTCCTAGGTTTATACCCCAAATTAAAAATAAATCCCAAATTAAAAATAGTTCCATTAAAATTTTATTTAAAAAAAAAGAGGGCCTCCGAAGGTAGTGATAATTTTTTTTTATGTTTTAAAAAGTAAAAAAAAAAAAAGGAAAAGAAAACCACTGCAATTATTTTCTCTTTCAATTAGTTTTAATAAAAAAAAATCACTCTTCATAACTGTAAATATCATAAATAAAACACGAAAGCGCTGCGCGAAATTTACATTGGAACTAATAAAGATATGGCTTCTCTCTCGATCGTGACTAATTGATTTAAGTAAGTTAAAATGTAGTTAAAACGTTAGTAGTTGAGTCGCGATGGCTCAGAGGATAGAGGGTAGGTGAACCGGGTTTGAATCCCAGTCGATACGAATTCCACATCCGGCTTGCACCGACCACAGTGCTGACGTGAAATATCCTCAGTGTAGACGGATCATGGGTTAGAGTTCCCTTGCCGTCAGGCTAACCGTGGGAGGTTCTCGTGGTCTTCCTCTCTATGTAGCGCAAATGCGGGTTAGCTCCATCAAAAAATCCTTCACGAAAGCAAATTGTCACTCAATACTTGATCCAGGAGTTTCCTTGTCTTCTGGATTGAGTTCAAAATTACAAGACTACGGAGTTGAACATTAGTAGCCTTAAACTCATGGAATTGGGACAGCTGTTCAACGACGGTTATAAAATAAAATAAAATGTTAGTAAGCATGTTTAAATACAATTAAATTAAAATTAATAAATCAAAATAATCTATAATATAAACAATCAACGTCCGCCCCCCCCCCAGCGGTCCGCGGTAACATTATCAAACGTTAACAGGTCCGCGGTGATAAAAAGGTTGGGGAACACTGCTCTAGAGCAGTGTTTCCCAAAGTGTGGTACGCGTACCCCTAGGGATACGCGTTAAGGAACAGTTTAGCGGGGGTACGCGTTCTTATGCGAAATATCTTGCAACAAACGAAAATTTCAAAAAAATTTATTTAAAAACAAAGCTAGCCATGAAAATTCACAATTACGTATTTTTCTATTGACTATTTTTTACAGAGTTAACAGTTAATAATTAGTGGTTTCAACAGCCAGTTATGATTTTTAACTTTCATGCAATTTTTTTATAGTAAAAAATACATTTATTTTTTTATTACAGGGTGCGTAGCCAGATTTTACAACAAAAAATAAGCACCTTTTAAGTACTTTAATGTAAAGTACTTAAACACTCAAAAGAAATTTTTAATCCAAAAAAGAAAAAAAAAAATCCAAATTAGGATCTGTGCAGTAATAAAAATCCCTTTTTTCTATTGTTTAAAGTTCTTAATTTAAAAACAAAAAATCATTAAAAATCAATAATATTTTCGAAAACTTTACATAATCATCATAAAAGTGTCTGATAAATATTGCAAAGAAAATTGTGAAAATCATGCATTTTTTGTAATTTAGAAAATTTAGAAGGACAATCGACACGGCATAGAAAAAATTTCTTTTTAAAAGATAGAAAATTAAGCATTTTTTACAAACCCCGAATAAAAAAAGTAAATCAAAAACTCAAATCGAAAATAAGCACCTTTAAGCACTTCTTAAAAATGCTACGCACCCTGTATTAGTGGTACACAGCGTTACGAAAAATTAAGAAGGGGTACACAAAAGTCATAAGTTTGGGAAACACTGCTGTAGAGCAACGGTTCCCAAATGGTGTGTTCGGCAGAACATATAGTTCAGCGGAAGAAGTAAACTGGTTCCGAGAGTTATGATTTTTTAAGTTTTTGGGTTTTTTTTTTTTAAAAAATCTGTAATTTAGATCCATTATTTACTTAATATTTTAGTTACCTTTGCGATATTATTTAAAGCAAGATGCCAATAAAAAAGAAATAGCACATTTTTTGGAGGAAAAAAAAACTTTTCAAATGTATAGAGTAGACTACGAAAAAGGCATGCATTTACACAATATTGCATTAATATTTCCCATCGCGCTTTAAAAAAAAAAATAAAAACAAAAGTGTTTATCTACTATTAATTTTCAACTTTTATAGCAGTTCATTTTAGCTCTTATTTCAACAATACCATAATTTGGCTTTTTTAATTCATTTTCAGCTTATGTTTATGCAACAAATTCAGCTAAAGGACTGTGAATTTAACTGTAGGATATAAAACCTAATTTAAGATTATTAATGATGAAAAAATGTCATTCTTCTTAATAAATATTTTCAAAATAAAGCAGTCTTTTCAAAATTAATACTTGCACAATTTTCTTCATAGACTTTAATCATAAAATCAGAATTCTGTCTAAAAAATGTTGATCATTTAGGGTTCCATAGCCAAAAAAAAATTTGGCTCTAGAGTATTAAGGTTTTTACTTTGTGTAGTACATTTGGCATTAACTGCTCTCAAGCTTTCTCTTCATAAAGATTGCCTTTTTCTGGCAAACATGGTTCCTACAATTCCTAGCTGCTTTAGAGTTTATAACATTGTTTGATAAGCTTACCTAGATTGAGTAGTACCGTTTACATTTGGAGCAGTATAGCCGAGTTTAACTTCAGTAAAATTGAACTCTAGACATTCAATTCACTGACATGCTTCACAGATAGTATGCTAATACGTTTGTCATATGACAGGTGTATAAACTTTTTCACTTTATTTCTATAAATTATGAAGGATTTAATGATACTATTGCATAATCCGATCAATTTTTGGGAAACGGAATTAAATTTGAAACACAGTATTTAAATTTTTCAGTTTAAGTTCTTTTAGAGAAAAGGAAATATTGGTTTATGTTTTAAGAAATAAAATTAAACTTAAAAAATAAAGTAAGATCTAAAAAATGCAATGCATAAGTATTAAATTTTTGTTACGACATTAAAACGAAATTGTGCAATATTAATTCAGCCACGTGAACCGGATGTTTGACTTATTGAGTCCTTTAATTCGTGGTATTGTAATATTCAAATTACAGAAACAGAAACAAACGAACTTGACAACATTTCAATAGAAAAATAATTAATTTTGAAAATAGATTGATCATTCATTACGAAGCATATGTCAGACTTCAAAATAATGTTTATTATTTTTCAGAAATCTTTTAAAAAAAAAAGTGTTAGGTATCTTCGTTTAAAGGAAATGGTTTTAAATTAATATTTATAAATAATGTAATTTCATTTTGATTTTTTTAACAATTTCTTTAATATATAATGAGAAATCAACTTTTAAATAAGAGACTTCGTAAGTAGTTACGAAACCAGGAGTTGCGAAAGTTACGAGTTATGAAATCAGGCCCGAAAACGTACTTAGTCTGAATAAACAAACATACCTTTTTTTCATATTGTGTTCAAATTTTTTATACCCCAATAGTATCTCGTATATCCCCAATAGTAAGTATATCCCCAATAGTATAGTATATCTGGTGTTTTATGTATGTTTTATGTATCTACTCTCGTATGCCCTTAAGTAGGGCGGGTCGAGATTACAAATAAACAATACCCCAATAGCCGCAATCTGGGAAACATTGTCTTAGTTTAGTCAGAGGAGAGACCCAAAGTTTGGTTCCCTTAATTTTAATTTTACTTTTTTCGTGATTTCCGAAGAACTTTTTCATTGAATTGAAAACTTTGCAAAATTAATTTATCCAAATAATTCCATCGTAAAAATACCTTTTTAAATATTTTGATTATTTTATTTAATAATCTAAAAAAAAATTGAATTGTAAAATACACACATTTTTTACATCATTTTAAAGAATGTAATTTTACACATGGCACTATACGAAATTTGAGCAAAATCAAATAGTTCCAGAAAAATCGAAGACTTTCTTTAAAATTCTCAAACTATTCAATCGATTTCGTGCAAATTTTGTATTTTAAAATTTCAAATTGCATACTTTAAAATGTGTAAAAATTTGCGTGCCTTATATTAACAAAATTTTGACTTTGATTGAATAAGATAATAAAAATAATAATTACTATCAAATATTATTTTTACGTAGAATTCTCTTCGAATAAATGAATTTTATAATTTGGTACAATATTTTATATTCTTTAGAGAAGTCCAAATGTTCGACCGTTCTCCTGCTTTAATTTATATAGCTTGGATAATATTTTGATATATTTAGATTGTTTAAAACCTGGGTCAGCCAAAAGATAAGGCATGTTTATTCAGAGTATGCACGATTTTGCACTGACTTTGCAATTTAAAATATTGTCTGCTCTGATTCATATAATTAGCACATTTAAGGTCAGGCCCTCGTAACTTGAGATTGAGTAAAATTTTAATCATTAAATCAAAAGTTATTAAAATTTTTCCCTTCCTTTTGCCCTAGACACTGAATACTAGAGTGAAATACTGAAACTTTGTGTTACTTTGAAACAGTCTCTATTTTTTTTAAAAAAAATTGCTAGCATCTAAATAATTAAAAGACTTTTTGAAAAAGGACTGTTATGTGTTCGTCATCGTGTGCTCATGTCGAGAGGTGCGTTAAGAAAATAGAAACAGAATATTTAAAAATAATGCAAAAATAAAACAGAATATTTAAAAATAAAAAAGTGAAGACTCATTGCTATTTTTTCAAAACAACATATGAATATAACCAAAATTACATAATATAAACAAAATAACTTACTTAATATAAACAAAATAACAGAAATGAAATTAGTTTTTATTATGCTTATTATTTCTCCGACCTTCTATCTAAACTAACCAAAGCTTGCTAACTAACAAACTAATAAATTTTGAGTAATAACAGTAATAATCATCAACTGAAGTCCTTTTTAATAATTTTTACTTTTATATTAAACTTAATTATATAGATATACGTATTCCCTTATGTATGCATAAAATATCTGAAATTATATTTATCATCCCGAATTTAATTTATTCAAAATAAAGTAATATATAAAAATTATTAATTACTTCTTTTACAAGGTCATTATCAACAAAATTTCTTCAGGGAATTCAAGATTTTGTTCGTTTTTCGAGAAGGCGTGATGTTTTATTGACAGATCGGACACCTGTGATTGGTGTCACCTGGTCACGTGAACTCATCAGAGTCGTAAGCCGAAAAGTTTCTGAATCAGCCGGTCAGTCTAGTTTTGTTATTAATGTGATCTGGACTAATATGTTCTTGTTTTCATCTTTTTGTTAAAAGGATGTCGGCGAAGTTAAATTGCGCCCCATCGTCATACAGAAGATGGTCGTGTAAGCAAATTTTACTTAATCCTAAAATGCATTTTTAAATTTTTTTTTTAAAAATTATTTGTAATTATTCTGTTTTTGTTTTTAATATGTAATTAAAAAAAGACATTTAAAAAATTATGCTGATACAACTTTTCAATCAATTTTATAGCGATTTCATTTTTGCATCGATTTTTGATTCTTTTCTGATCATCAATCTATATGAATATGTTTGCTGCATACTGATAATGCATACTGATAATAAACAATTGCATAATATCTAACAGATACTGATATTGTTTTTCGGATGCATCAGGTTTTTCAGTTTAACCCTTTAACGCAGATGGAACACCATTGTCCCTTTTTATATATTATTTTCTGAATCTCTAATTACAAGCAAAAGTATACTTCGGTATTTTTTAATTACAAAAAACTGTCTAATAGTTACTAAAAAATCTGTTAGATTATTGAAATTATATTTGTACTGAAATATAAAATTTAAAAAAGTAGTTTTAACGTTATTTTTTTTATTGATACTCTGAAATTTATTAAACGATTTTGTAAATTACAGAAATTTTTAATGATGAATAACTGTTTTTCTTTGATCTAAATAAGAACAAATTTGAAAAATTGTTTGAAAGTGAGCCTTGTTTGGAAGATTTAACCTTTAACGCAGAAAAAAGAAACCGGTGTTTCACATTGCACTATAACTATAAATTATTAAAAATTTTAAATATAATATTTTCTACTATTTTGTTGTAAAATAATACAAAATAATTAAAAATGTCGGAAAATTATGTTTCATAAAAATTGTGTCAAAAGGTTATAGGAATCTTCTAGGAATATTTAATTTCTATTTAGTATTAATACTTTTTTAAATTGAATTGAAGTTATTTCTTATGTTAATATTTATTGCTCTAATTTTAAGTTTATGGTAATATAGGTTAAAACTAAATATATTTTGCGAAATTTATTTATTATATTTTACCAGCAAGTATTATTTACAAGACCTTTTCTTTAATGAATAAAGCTTAAAAATAAAGTTAAAACAAACAAAATATTTCTTAAGTTTTTTATGGGCATTTTAATTAAATCTTAAGAAATAATTCTTTAATTTAAAATAAACTCGTGTTGTAATAGTAATCAAACGTTTAAATAAAAAAAATTTAATTAAACTGAATTTTTTTTAAATGCAGAGTCTAAAATATATCTTTTCTTTTTTTAAAAAAAAGGGGGGTAATGGTGGAAATATATAAAAGAATGAATAATTATTACATTTTATATCGTTACAAAATCTTATTGTAATGTAATAAATATTAATTATCTGTCAAGGCAAAGCAAGAAATAGCCATGAACTCAACTCAAGATCAAATTTTTCATCTGATCAATCTCTAAAAACTATTTTTTTAATTTCAAAATAACAATTTTCGGATTAAAAACACAACGACACTTCTTCAAAGAGTTAAGAGATTTAAAAGTTCTTTAAATTTATTGAAGCACTCTCATAAAATGAAAAATTTTCAAATACCAATTGATATAAAATGATTAATTTAAAATTTAAAGAATAGAAAACTTACATTTATTTTACATTAAAGTTAGTTAAATTGTCTTCAATGTATTAGTTTTTTAATTAAATTAAATTATTTATTTTTAATTTTTCTAAATTTTAATTTTAAATATAATTTTTTTAAATATAATTTAAATTTATTATTAAATTTATTTCAATAAATTTGAGTTTTAAAATTAAAATGTATTTCAATATTATAAAGTTAAGACAATATGTTTTAAATTCTCAAATTTCAAAAATTGTACTAAAATTCAATTTGTAAAATGTGGATAAAAGTTATTTAGGCTTATGAAACTTAATTAAAATTTGTTTAAATTTATAATTTTGTTGGAGGAGTTGTCAAATAAGCTGTCTCTAAGCTTAATATTAAAAGTCAAAAATTTTTTAACTCCGTAACAACCGGAAAATTCAAAGAACGAAAGTCATTATTTTTAAGATTATGCTGAACGCAATTGGCATTTTAATAAGCTTCACAGTTTTCTGAATTTTAATTATAACGAAGATTTAATAGATGCCTTAAATTTCAACTACTTAGCTTCCCGTAGTGTGTATAGAATTCTTAATATATGAATACACTATAGAGAATTATTTTTTTGTCAAAATAAATTTAAAACTTATTAAATTCGTGTTGATGAACATAAATGATTTTAAAATTACTTCTACTTTATAATTTGAATAATTATCAGTCCATTTACATGCGTAAAGATTCTTAATTCTAAAATTAAATGTCTTTTTAACGGAAATATAATTATTATAAGATAAGGTGAATTAGGAAGAAAACGAAACAGCAACTTTATTTAAAAGTGAAACAAAAACAGTTTAGAAGCATACTTCACAAAAATTTCTTGTAAAATCTAGCTGGAAACACGTTCATCGCATCGTATGGGGTGTATAAAAAAACGTCAACAATCGATAAATTGGTATTAATTAGCACTACAAAATCTGATACAACAATGAAAAGCAATCTACCGACGCAATTAATAAAGCTGAAATAATTCCAATATTTTTTCATTTACTATTTGTATCTTTAGGGGCTTTACGTTGAACAAATCTCGTTTTTAGAAGTGCAAGTCATTTAAATAAAGATTACAGTATGTAGTATTTACAGCATCAATCTACAATTATTCAATTATTATAATCGCCAGCCCACTTAGATTTACCACAATCAAGCAATTTTCATTTTAGAAAATGATGACGTCATTTTGCCTTTGCACTGCAAAAAATGGATTTTCCAAGATCACTAAACATTCTTCATTTTTGATAAAAACAGTTTCTTGGTATATGCTCTGAGCGAACCTTTCGTCAAAGAAGCGAAATAACAATCGTCACTTCTTCAAAATTTCGTCGAGTAAAGAAATATTTCATCAATCTACTCACATTTAACTAATTTTCTCGCATAATGCACTGCAATGAGATTCCTAGTGGAGGAAACATTTTCGTCATATATTTGAGAGAGCACGTTTCGTCCCAAAACACGTGCTTTTGTGAGGAAATAATTTACAAAATACAGCTCAATGATTGCTGAATCGTCAAAAATGAGAATTTTATTTCAGAGTGTGCGCCTATAAAGCTTACTGCAATAAGTCTTATAAATAAAGTCGGCAGTTTGTAAAAAAATATATATTCCAATTATCCATATACAAAAAAAAAAAAAACAAAAAAAAAAAAAAAAAAAAGTGATTATGATCCTAATTCTCACTTGACGTTAAAATCGAGGGTTTTTTTTTTTTCTGGACTAACAAAATGACGAAAAATTTTAAGAGGCACTATTTACGAAAGTAAAATCCAGTATAGAGTAAAATTATCCTTATTCTTTTCCTTCCCTATATTTGATCCATGGTGGCTCATGGGATTAAGCACTCCTCCCAATGAGGGAAACCGGGTTCAAATCCCAACGCAAACGCGCACGGATGTGCTGGTATACAGATTATGGGTTAGTCCCATCAGGCTAACCGTAGGTGCTTTTCGTCTGTTTCCTTTCCATGTAACGTAAATGCGGGTGAGTTCCATTAAAAAGTACCCCATTAAAAGTAGACTACTTTCTCCAGATACTAGATCCAGAAGTTCCCTTGTCTTCTGGATCGGCTCTCAAATCACAAGGCTATGGAAGATTGGTTGTCTTAAACTCAAAATGGAGTCAGTGGTTCAACAATGATTGTAAAAAATAATAGCCTTCATATTTACATTTTTGATATAAGGAGTAACATTGCATAAGAACAAATTTTCAGTTTGGAAGAAACCGTGAAATTGCACACGAGTTTATGGAATAGTTCAGTTCCATCAAAATGAACGTGGAAAATGGATTTGAAAATTGGAAAGACCACAGAAGATACAACTAAAAGTGCAGCAAACGAACGCAGAATTTGCACTTTCAGTCCTAAGGAACGCAGAATAGCCATAATACATATGAAACAAGGCTATTTGTAAAGAGCATTTACTTTTAACATATGCCAAGAGCGTAAACAATAATTTTAATCATTTTCTATCTTTTAATAGAATTATAATACTTTTAAGTTACGCTAAGTTGTTTAATATAAATAAAGGAAATCTAAAAATATACTTGTCTTTAATTCATAGTTTAATTGTCGAATTATTAATGACAGATTAATTACTGATTTAAGTAATCTAAAAGTAAATGTGTTTAACATGAAAACAATAATTAATTGTAAAAAAAATTTTTTAAAATAATCGTATTACACGCCATATATGTATTTTTATAGTAATTTAAGTAATTTTAAGTATGTTAATACTAGTAGCTTCTATGCTCAGTTTTTGTAATCTTAATAGAAATACTTTTTAGAAAAGTGTTTCAAACAACATTTCACCCAAAAATAGAACAAGGCTTGAAGCTATATATAATGAATGAAAACAATAACGTGTGAATTAAAAATTTGAAATCTTCAAGGAGAAATCTTGAAATTCTAAAAACGTTTTCATTTCCTTTAATGAAATTTGGCTTGCGGTAAGAATAAAAGGTTAAGTAACATTTTTTGAATGGTAATTAAACATTTATGAATGAAGTTTTGAAAATTTTTTATACCGCTGAAAAATTTTTGGGAGGCTTTTTTTCATAAAGTTTTTTAAATATTTTATTTTTGGAACACAACCAGTGTATGTATCACTGACTTCATTACACCCGTTCTAACCCAGACTGGCTGTAAGCGGTCAATCTACACGTGCGTGGCCGCTCAGTATCCTAGCAGATTTTCGTGACATATTTTTTATCGCCTGAACAAGCCGTCATGCCGTGCACGATGAAATGTCGTCAAATTTTCAGTCAAACTCTCCAATTTCATTGCGGAAATTCTTTGCATGACAAAAATGGCCTTTTGGGGGATAATTGTTTTTTAGAATGTAAAGTCTGTCGCACTTGAGCAATTTTTTAACTCCTTAGAGAGATCAACAAAGAGATTATTATAGGAAGGCAATTAAAGATCACCACTGTCGGAAACGTGACTGGTGAGTTTGAATTCTTGAAGATATTCATTTAATGACAAACTATAAGCAATGCAAGAAGTCTTGACCAAACATCACGGACGGTTGGAAATTTCACAATGACAACGTGTATTGCCACTCTGCCTTCTTCACAACCAGCTTTTTGACCGATCGAAAAAGTACCAACGATTCCCTGGCCATTCTTAAGCCCTGACGTGGCTCTCTTAGGAAACTTAAATTCTCCTGATAGGTGATTACAAAGTCAAGCAGCTTAAAATAGGCTCTAAAGAGCATTTTGTGAAGGGCTTTATGTGACTTCATCTATACCAAAAACCTCGCTGGAAGTTGAATACCGGAGTAATCTATTTTTTGCTTTTTTAATGTGTTATATGGATTGAATCAATGTATACTTTTTTTTTTTATCAACTCGCGTTACTTTTCGCACAAACCAAATGGGTGACCGTCCTAAATAATAAACTTAATGATTTTCCTGATTTTTAATAGGCCGACATAAAAAAAATTGTTTTGGTATATTCCTGCTGAACTAACAATTATTACTAAACCATCATAGAAATGCATTGTTGTACCATTATGGACCATCACGAATTTCCATCTTAGTATCTTAGAAATCAAATGTTGGAATGATCATGAAAAAACATCATCCCAATGTAGGAATTCGGATTGATTTATGATGGTTCAACATAACATCAAATCAATTATTTTTATTTTTTTATTTTCCTGAGAAAAAAACTATAATTCCCATTAAATCATCATGGATTGTTGGTCTGTGAGAATCAAACTTCTCTTGATGGTATTAAAGTAGCATTTTCCATCATGGAATGATACAAGTTTGGCATATCAAAAACCATGAACGCATAATGGAAAAGATTGGATAATGGAGACCATCAAATAATGTTGGACCATCATGAATGCACTGAAAAAAACAAACCATAAAAATGTTTAATGGGACCGTCAAGAATTTTGACTTGGGATCTTTAGGATTCTATGTTCTCATTTCAAACTCCTATAAAAAAAAATATATCAATATTAATTTCATATTTAATTATTAAATTAAGGAAATTAATATTTCATTTTTAATAATCAAAAGTTATACTTTTAAATGTAAAATATTTATTTGAACAGCTTCAAAAATTCATAATCTCCTTATAACAGTTTTTTCCTACAGCGAACTCCTAAAGTAGAAGCAATAAATTTCGTTATTGAATCCGCTATGCTTTTGCTTCTTCTAAAGCCCATGTAGGGAAGCAATATGTAAATTATGTAATAACGGAAAATTTCTTATAGAAGTTCAATTTTTTAACATGTTAAACATCGCCGAACTTTTACTCACAAACGACCAATATTTTTCCTCAAAAAAGAACGACTTTTTTATGTTTTTCTTTACTTAAAAAAAGGAATTCTAGTGAGAACTTCCTCAAAGACAGAGACCAACGGGTATATCATATTTCAATGCGAATAAGGTCAGCTTCGGGCTATAACTGCTCTTCAAATAGTGGAAGTGTTATGTTTTTTTCTGCTCATTCAAATAATAGGCGCCCATTCACAATTATAGAATTCCAAGAAATCTACTCAGAATTACGTAATAGAAGGTTAGCGGAACAAATTGCTCACTATTTTTGCAGAATACCTAGTCTAGACTTCTTAGTGTGACATCTCAACCAGGTTTTTGAGGAATCAGTTCTTTAAATTGATTATTTTATTTTTCAATTTTGAAAATGATTTTGCAATCTTTCATTGAAAGCTATTTTAAACTTTACCTATTTTTAAACGCAGTCTTTTATGAAGCGTGAGAAGTTTTTACGTAGAAAAAAAGATTTAAGATTAAAAAAAGGAACGCAATTAATATTTAAAATGATAATGCATATTATTTTGCAATATAAAATAAAATCATTTTTGATTAGAGTAGATCGTAATAGAATTGTTGAAATTAAAGATTTAACCATCTTAGTTTTGTGATTCTATCGGTCGATATTTATATCATTCCAAAATTTGTAAATTTGAGATTTTATCTAGCTTCTTTAAATCTAATACTTTTTTAGAATTTTACACTTAACCTTTTAAACCTTTAAAACCTTTAAAACCTTCTTAGACCTGTAACTTATTTCTCACAGATCTTGAAAAGAGCTTTCTCTAAAATGATTCTTCTGAGAAAAATTACTTTCATTTTCATTCCATGATCCACATGCCAGCATCTTACTGATGTTCGTGACACAAATAAAAATTCTCGGCTAGGCATTTGATTATTTTTAGGAATTTCAACAAAAAAACGGGGGTTATTAAAGTCTTAAAAAATTATAATTTTTATTTTATTGTAAGAGTAGTTTGGGTCTATAATGTGACTTAATGATGAGAAAAAAATTCCTTTTATTGTTATTGTACGAGGGTTGCTATTTATATTTCTGGCCTAATAATGAAAAAACAAATATGTAGGATCGAAATTGGTTTTATTGTTTTTCAAAATATTCTCCATGATGATCAATACACTTTTGCATGAGTTTGAACCAATTTTCAAAGCACTTTTTCCAGACCGATTGAGGTAACTCCAAAACATGCGTTTTGAATGCATCCGCTTCTTCGGGGGTCGAAAATCGTTGTCCATGTAATTTATTTTGGATGTGTGGGAATAAGAAGTCATTGGGTGCCAAATCAGGGCTGTACGGCGGATGACCCATCAGTTCGATCTTTCGCTCCGTCAGAAATGCCTTTGTTTGAGTCGATGTGTGAGAGCTCGCATTGTCATGATGAAGAATGATTCGCCTGTTCTTCTGCTTTTTTCGAATTTCTCCGATGACTTCTGGCAAACAAATGGTCGTGTACCATTCAGAATTGACCGTCCTGCGTTGCTCTAACGCCACTGTTGCCACATGACCGTTAATGCCGAAGAAACAGGCAATCATTTGTTTCGATGCGCTTCTTCCTCGAACAACTTTTGTTGGTGTTGCCTCGTCTTGAAAGACCCATACAGTTGATTGCTGTTTTGTTTCCGGCTCGTATGCATAGATCCATGATTCGTCACCTGTGTAGATGTTATACACAGCCTTTGATGTACCTTGAACGTATTTTTCCACCATTTCCTTGCACCAATCGACACGAGTCTTTTTTTTGAGCGTTTGTCAGATTATGCGGGATCCAACACGAACAAATTTTTTTTACGCTCAAATGTTCATGCAATATTTTATTGATGCTAGTCATACTAATGTCCAAAGACGCCTCTATCTCACGGTATGTCACATGACGATCTTGCTTTATCAGTTCACGCACAGCATCAATCTTTTCTGGCACAACGGATTTTGGACGACCTGCACGGGGTTCGTCCTGGATCGAACATCGACCACGATTAAATTCGCTATACCAATTTTTTACAGTGCTGTAGGATGGCGCTTTATCGCTGAATAAAGAATTAAGTTCATCGAAGCACTCTTGTCTTGACAATCCACGTCGAAAGTTATGAAAAATAATGGCACGAAAATGTTCACGATTCAATTCCATTTTTTGAAAGAGAAGAACTTTTCAATTTACTGTCAACAACACAAACGAAGCTATAATGGTAAATCGTCTGTTGAATTTATGTTTAAAAATATCAAACTTTCGATTAAAATCGTCTGCGGTCGCCTAGCAACACTTACTGTTGCCAAGGCCAGAAATATAAATAGCAACCCTCGTAACTCGATTAACGGTATTGGAAACGGTAGCGAAAAAGGTATTGGATATTCTTAAGTAAAAATGCTGTAAAAAATAACGATAATTATTCAAAAATCTTAAAGCAGCGCAATTTATAAATAATTTATTTACTTTCCTATTTTTTAGTTTAACTCACTGGAATTGAGCAGTAAAAAGCAAACATATATTTTTTAATGTTAATATCAAAAAAGAATTTTTTTTTTACAAGTAAATCTTTAACATTGGATTCATGTCACCATAAACCAGTTCTCTTTACCAATTATTTAACGCGATTTGATTTCATAAAAGTAGTCTTTTTTAGTTTTTCTCAGCTCTCGTGCTATTAAGCTCTACAGTCAACCCAAACCAGAACAAATTTACTATCACAACATACAATATTAATCGAAAAACCTTATTATCTATGCAACCTCGCTGGTATTTTTCTTCACGTTAAAATAATTCTACCACCAACATCTTAATCAACTTTAACCTTTTATTTTTTTCATCAAACTAAAGTTTAAAGGACTTTTCATTTCTGTACATTGATTGTGTAATAACGCCATTTTATTTTGCGCAGTATAGCCGCTTCAAGCTCTTGTTCAACCAAAACAAACTTTTCGCTCATACGTTTATAATGATAGTGTTTTCTTGGTGGAATTGTTTTCCTCTAACAATCGTAACACTTTAAAGAAATTTCCTTTTTGTAGAATAGAAACACAATTTCATAATGGCGATAAGTATCTGCATTTATTTTCATCTGAAATATACCTGATTCATATGAATTTCTTGCAGATGATAATGATCCGAATAATCTGCATGAAGTTATAATAAAGAAATGTTGTGACGGTAACAACAAACTCCAAAGATTTAGGTCAGTTTCTTTTCTTGCAATCCTTTTCTTATAGCTATTACATTCATAACTAAACTAGTGAAACTTATGGAATATATAAAATAAATTCTATATCTGTTTTACATAAAGTAAGATTTATATGGGCTTCGGTAAAACGCCGCTATCTAAGAAATTTTTTCATCCCATGCAATGCATGTATCTTTTTTTAGCTACCTGATAAAAATGCTTAACGAAGCTTTATATAAAAATATATTCCTTTTTTTTTTTAAATTAAAAACTCGTTTCTTTTTTTTTTTACGTTCGGTACCGCCGCTAATCCAAATTATTGATGACTCTAGTTTTCTCTTATAATTGAAGTGCTTTTTTCCCCCAAATACAGCTAAATAAATTTTCAGATTTTCAGAAAGGTTACAGTAAAGAAAAAGAATTATCTCATTCAGGCATTTGAATTCTGATGAGGGGTTTTATTATAACCCTTTCAGGGCCGGTGAAGGATGATACATCTCTTAGATCACGTCCAGGTGATCATGGAGTCAGAAAGGCTCTTCTCGTATATGATTCCGTGAACTCTGAACGGGACAATCGCGTGATCACATATTACACCTGGTCATGAACGAGTTAATAAAAAAAAATAAACACCATGTTAATGTTGACACATATTCCATCGTCTGAAACAATTATAGGATTTAAAAGTTTGGATCACTTAAATTCCGATTTTCACTCTTCTCGAATTTTATCATCTCGAAAAAAAGTATTGAAAAAAGTTTGTAAATGTTTATTTCTCAAAACCAAATCCTTTCAAATTTTAATTCATTTTTTTTCATTTATAACTACGTTGATTTAAATTGCTGCAAAAATGTATGCATCTTACAAATCTGAAACAAACTTTTCCACCATTAGTGAATAAAATAAAAAAATTATAAAATGAACTTATATTTCGATAAGCAAGTTTTATAATTGTGTGCAAAAACATAGATTTGCTTCATTAGTTCCGGGGTAAAAATGAAATACTTAAATAAGGGAAATTAATCTTAAGGAGCTTAAACTTTCGATATCTCTCCTGCCTAAACTATTTTAACCATACTAGGAGGCTTCGCCCCCCTGCTCACTTTGCTCGCCAACCCCCGGAACTGCTTTCGCAGATTATTTCGGATTGCTTCACAATCCAATGCTCGCTTTGCTCGCTCATTGGATACGTTCTTAACGTCTAGCTTTTGTATACTTTTTTGAATACTGAAGTTCCGAAAACTTTTCACTTGAGAAAATTCTAAACCTGTACATTTCAATATTAATTTGAAATTGCAAACAGTTCACATATTTTTCTTAATCACACTATTCTAAATTTCAGTTGTTGAGAAAAGTAACTGTTGTAAGTTTTGTTTTAAAGTCTTTCCCACCAGAGTGTTAAAGCCATGTGTTGTAAAAAAAATATGAAATAGTAGTCTGAATAGTAGAGAGAGAGAGGGAGAATTTCTTTAAAAACACAATTTTTAATTTGGGCATTTGGCGATACAACACTTATAGAATTGAACGATTTGTTACGTCAAGTGCTCAGGTATCTTAATTTTGACCTAGTTGCGCTTCTATATAATTTTGATTCATGTTGCTCAGTTTACTTTCAAAACATTCTATGGCTGACAACAGCATTTTTATTTTTTAAGTTGTTTATTTTTATTTCTTTTAGAATTCGTTCTTTTTTTAGCGAAATGTTTTTTAACCTAACAGAATTCTTTGCCGACTGTTTTCTCTATAAATGAAGAAAATAAAGTAAATATTTAAGTTTTGTGAAAAGTATCTTATTTAGTTGTACTAAGTACTTCAGCCAAAATTTGGGAGCCACGTAAGAGAATTATATATATATTAGATCAGAAACACGTCATTAAAAGGCAGAATGCTTTAGTATTTTCAAAACAAAGCAAACGTTGCCACCGGCGGAAAAGAAATACAGCCAAAATTTGGGAGCCACGTAAGAGAATTATATATATTAGATTAACCAGATTGCGACTAACCCCATATTTTGAGGGTAAAAAATCGAATCGGAAAAAGCACGTTTTTGTGTCTTATTTCTTAACTTTTTGTCTGTTCTAATTAGCATACTTAAGGTCAAGTACCCGAGTTATTTACCCTTTCGTTACGGCATTCCTCCAAATTGAAATGACTCCTCTGAACGGTGTAGCACGCCACGAAGTGTGGACATTATTTGTCATTTTGGATTTTCTTTTTTAAGTGTTATTTGCACAATATCTAAATATATTATGTATTTTAAATAGAATTACAATTTAGAATTATTTTTAAAAAAAAACTTAGTAATTTAATTCAGTAAGGTAATTTTTAAAACAAGGATCTACACACAAACCCACATTAAAATTTTTACGCTTCTACTTTCGCTCTTTCTAGTTCTTTTTCTTACCGATTTATAACATCGATGGAAAATGTCTTTCTGACTTACAAAACAGTTTTATCGCATTCAACGATGTTTGAAGCATAATGGGCTGGTTATCAAACGACTTCACCCTTTTACTTCTGCGAAAAACGGCGGTTGTAACGAAAGGGTTAATATTTTCACGATAACCCAATATTTATATGAAATGCTAGTAATGTCTTCTCTTTATTTTACTCATGGAATATTTACACTTATTACTATAAATTTCAAATTTAAAAATATATTGCACGGGTAGAAGATTTTATCGCCTCAGACGAATTATAAAAAATATATGCAGACTATAAATACGAACTCAGACTGAGATTATTATTTTAAATAGTCAGATTAGTCGAACATACATGTATCTCAGCCTGTCAATGACGCTCATCTCAACATTGCTGTACGAAAATATAACTTAATGTAACTGTAAATTTGTATTAGATGCAAGTCACAAATCGTGAGTGTGGTTTTTCAATGCCATTTACTTTACAAAGGTCAGGCAGAAATCAATTTAACGCATGAATAAACCTTCATTGGTAATATTTCTAACCTTAGAATATATTTGTATTAATACAGATGTCGTGAAGTTTTGTATACATAACTTTTGAATCTTATTCATACAACATCTATAAAATACTAGCTCTCTATTGGTAACTCAATTTGTGATTCGCAAAGAATTTTCCTAATAAGGACAGTACGCTGTTTTTATAATAAAATTGTACGTCTTGTCCAATATAAAGCCGTTTCTGGAAAACTAGGTACTTGCAACTAATAACATGGTTGTTTAATCACGTGATTGTGCATGGATGTTAACGTTACAGCTTTGAGGCTTGGGCTCATTATCACGCTGAATCAATTTTCGGATCAAATTTATTTGGATACCTGCAAACGGCATCTCGCGTGTGTATCGAGCCTGATTGGCTGATTCACGCATGACGTCGCTTAAAAGTATCCAATTAAATGCCGAGCAGTCGCAGACATGCCAACTTCTCCAGCTTTCTGACAGTTTTTTCTAATTCTTTAACCTTCTAAAACCCGATCATTAAATGACGGAAAAGGCGATGACATAAAACTCTTTCGTGATAATATAAAATTTTAATAAATTAAAATTTAATAAACGTTCTCAGTTTTGATAGACATCAAACGTATTATAATTTGATTATAAGTAGAAAGAATGTGCAGAGAAATGTCTCTATTTTTACAATTCGAATCGTATTTAGAAAAAATGCCTTTTCCATCCTTCATTTTGCCCATTATTTTTTTTAATGAAATTTGTCTATTTATAAAAAATTAACCTTAAATTTAAATTTATAGTTTTATGGTCAAATAAAGAAATATAATTGATTAACCGTAACTAATTTTTAATTAAATGATTAGTAGAGATTTTTATGCTATTAATTATACTAGTATATATGAATTTATTATGATGTATACAAAGCAATTTATAAACTATATTCAAGACGGATATAGTAAATACTTAATTAAAAAAAACTTGAAAAATCTTTATTGTAGTAAGAATTCATACTGAAAAATTGAGAATTGTATTATGAAAGACATAAAAATATCAACTTATTTTTTAGGCATTCTTTAACAAACTTTCATTTGATAGTTTAATTTGCAAATACTGAACTAGCAACTGTCATCCCTACTTTTTATAATTATTTATTAATTTAAAGTGGGGAGGCTTTTAATTTTCTCTGCCAGTTCCTTTGTTCTTTAATCTGAATTTTCGCGTAAATGTTTATCACTTAAATGTGGACAGCCAGAAATAATTTCTTTACGATCTAAATTTCTATTTTTAAACCTAGCATACCAATCCCGAGGGGTTATTATACCGCAATGTCAGCATCTCCATAGACAGCCCAAATGTTACGAGGAACTTTTGCGGTATTAGAACTTTGATTAAAAACAAAAAGACGTCGAAAATGTTTGTGGCTCAACTTGACATTCCATTATAATTATCTGAAAGTTAACATAAATTAACTTGAATAAAAAAACAAGATATTCATTTAGAAAAGAGCAGCCTCTTTTTAATGATCTAACACACTTTGCAAAAAGCATTTATTGCCATGGAAAACATTGAAATTTTTTTTTAAAAAAAAAGGCAGGAACTTAGTTGCCAATTCAATACAACAGTTCCTGTATATCTCCTAAATCTTTATCAAAGATTTTTATTTCATCTTTAATATTTCAAAAACATATATTGAAAAAAAAACAAATATGTTGATAAGAATCAAGATTTCATTTCAACTAAATTATTAAAATATACGTAAAAACATAATTTATATACTTGAATATTTTATAGATAAATTTCTAATTTTATTATAACTATCTTTATTTTGTGAAAATTTAAAAATATTAAATATTGTTAAATGTATCCAACTTAAGAATATCAATGAGCAAAATGCTTGTAAATCATTATTTTTAAGTCAACCTATAAAGAAGCAACAAAATTGCTGTGTTCTCCCTAAGCGTTTTTAGAAGGGCGGTTCGCTCTGCCTGCTCTTTCATCCCTATAAATGCGCCCTCTTTGCACTGCCTGTAAAAATAAGCCGCAATCCCTTAAAACTGCTGCCTTTTTATTCATATTCCATTTTTAAGAAAAACTAATCAACTGTTAAAATAATGATTATGCACAAAAAAAAAAAATTTGTTTTATAGGTTTAATTCTGATTTACTATTGCAAATATTTACTTTTTAGGATTATTCGCGACTGGTTAAATTTTTATTAATTTTCTCTTTTTTCAAGAGGGTATGTTAATGAATTTATGGTTTTAAATTTAAAACTATCCTTTAAATAAATACCTTTTTTTAAAAAAAAAATGAACCTTTTAAGTGTTCATTTTCTAATAATTTTCAGTGTAAATTATAGAAAAAATCTTAAGCTGTTTATTAAAAAAAATTTTAGTTTACTTTTTTGGAAAAAAAATTTATGCACAGAGATTTGAATGAAAATAACTTTTTGAAATATACACATAAAATAGTATAAGACGGTAACTTTATATTCGCTCACTTTTTTTCTAATTTTTAAATATTTTTTATTAATTAAAAAATGCTACAAAAATTTTCTCTAATTTTATTGTATAGATTTTGCAGTTATAGTAAGAAAATGTAAGGAGTAAAAATTAGTATTTTTATATAAATAACCATACTTTCGTGAATAATTAAGCTAAGCTTGCAAAATTGTATGCAAATAGTGCATATGGTAATCAAAGTAATTTATACAAGTTACAAGCTTATAACTATATTTTCTTGTCTTAAATTGTTCATAAACTCCTTTTTAAGTCCTTAATTTATTACCGGTCCCTCAAACCTTTGAAAGCTTTAAACTTTATTAATATTTATGAGAAATCGCGTAACTTAAACACCTCCAAAGTAATAAAATAACTCTTTAATTGTTATTTCTTAAAAAATTCGAAAAAATTCCGAAAACTGGAGTCTCTTTAATTATTATAGAATAGTGTAGAAATTACTCGTGACAAACTATTCAAATAACTTTATGAAAAACTATCTGAAACTAGTTCCCTTCAAGCTTAACATTCTCCAGACAAAACTTAATCGCATCTGGTATTTTAATTAAAACAAACTTCTCATAAGCAAACAAAATGTTCCTCCAGCTACATGAACTGGATACAGAGACTATACTTTGCCAGAACCTGAAAAATAATTACGAAAAGAAATAAATAACTGAAAAATAACCAGACTGGACTACTCAAAAAAGTGAATCTCTTTTAACCAATCTTTCTGTTGGTCAGTCGTCTACCGGTTCTGCTTAGAATGTATTTGAAGTATTTGCGTTTATCACTTGGTGATGATCTCAAACAAATGCAAAAGAGAGAGTGGTAAGTTTTTTATTATCTAAAATATCGACTGCATTTTTTATTCCAAATGATAAGTTTAAGAAAAAATATATATTCAAAGCTTTACTTAACAAAATTGTGAAAAATGATCTTGATAAAATCTACAAGAAGGGAAATAGGTTTTATAATTCCTTAAGAATTCATACGTGTCTTAGATGTCATAAAAGTGTTTATATAAAACTGCATGTGGCTCCGATGAATATAAATGTTTGATGTAATATTTAACCGTACGTGCAAAAATTCTCGGCTTCTTAAAAACCTGAATCACGTTTTACTGAATACTATTCCTAACGTTCAGAAATTTTGGTTTTTAATATCCGTATGAAAATTTTTACAGCTGTTGTACCTGATAAGCTCATTCACGCATATGACGACTTTTTATATATTTAGATTAACGAAAAATTTTTTACGATGACTAGTGCAGATAGTGAATTTTTTAAAAAATTTGCATATTTAAAATTTGCATTTTTAAAATTTATTGCATATTAAATAACTTGCATATTTAAAATTTGCATATTTACATAATTAAAATATATTGATGTAATGGAAAAATTTATCCTTTCTTGTGTTTCTAATTTTTAATAATTATTTATTAACTTATATTATTACTGTGATTTTTTTTAATCCAACAAAAATAAAGGCTGCACAAAGTCGGGTTTATTCTGAAAAAGGCCAGGCCGGCTGGTTTTTAATACAGGTTTTTTTATTTTTAAATAAACAGTATTGGTTTTTTAATTTTATATTTTATTGTACAAAATAAAATGAATTTATTAATTTTATTAAAGACTATTCTTTACATCTGTGGATGCTCATGGGGTAGAGCGCTCGCCTTTCAATAAGGTGACCCGGGTTCGAATCCCAGTGATGGCTGGTTAATATCAATTCCGCATCCGGATCGCACCGATCATAGAGTTGACGGAAAATATCCTCTGTGGTAGACGGATAGATCATGAGTTAGAGTACCCTTACCATCAGGCTAATCAAGGGAGGTTTTCGTGGTTTTCCTCTCTATGTGAAGCAAATGGGGATTAGTTTCATCAAAAGTCCTCCACAAAGGCAAATTTCTCCCAATACTTGATCAAGGAGTACTCCTGTTTTCTCGATCGGGCTCAAAATTACAAGGCAGCGGAGTTGAACATTGATATTCGCATACTCAGAATTGAATCTTCTGTTCAACACTGGTTCTAATACATGTCATGTTAGTTTCACTTTTTTAAGAGCTTCTTGATTAGTTAAGAGAAGGTTGATATGGTTGTACTAATTATTTTTTGTTATTGATTTTGGCTTCAAATTTGTAAATTTCATCCACACATAATTTTATATTTAATCCTCTTCACTGTTTTCATTTTGATTATCTAATCCAAACCTTCTGTTTACTCAATTTTAAGTGCTACTTCAAATCAATGGAATCCCAATATTATATAACTCATACTTAGGTGTGGATGTTATATTAGAAAAATTGTATGTAAATATAAGTTAAATAAAAATAATTGCCCGATTAAGAAAATCGGTAGTCGCCTCAATTTAGTTAGAAATTTCCAATAATAATCAGGTAGCTATTTTATTTTTTTTAATAAAGTATCACCTTAATACAAGTCAGTAATACCTTTAAAAAATATACTATAGTTCAGGAGTGATAGCATAATTAAATCTTTTTTTCTTTCGAGCAATTTCTGTTGCTTCGAGCTTCTTGAGTACAGTGTGCAAAAAAAATCACCCTGAATAACATTTGATCCTAATGATCGGATCTTTACTTACTAGGACTCAATCTTAATGACTAGGAGGTAAGACCTCAAATATGCTAATTATTGCTCATTTTCTCTGAATAAATATACCTTTTTATTTATTTATTTATTTTTTTGACGGATTCGGATTTCAAAATATAAGAACCCTCAAAATGTAGAAAATAACCTCCAATCTGCGAAATATGATCCTAATAATTTGAACAGGAGAGTGGTTAAAAGTGTAGACCTCTTAATGTTAATTTTACTTTTTGCGTTTTTTGCCCTATCTAGAGAATTTAAGAGAATCGAAAAGTTTTTGCTCTCACTATCATAAAATTTAATACCTAAGATAATTCTATGCAGAAAATAATTTTTTACAATTGTTTTTATTTTATTTAAGAGTTAAGAGTGAATTGTAAGGTATACAAATTTTTACATAATTTTAAAGAATGTAATTCTATGTCAAAATTCAAACTTTGAACGAAATAGACCGAAGTTCCTGAGAAGTCTGAGAAATTAAATATAAGACTTCTCTAAAATGCGATTTTTTTTTTTAGGTAATCTCCAAACTTTAAACTGCCCTCCTAACCGAACTATCTGGACCATATTTTTCTAGATTGTGACGCTATATTTTGACATATACTTTATTAGGTTTATTTAAATTTCCAGCGAACTTTTTGGTCTTAAGGCTGTTTTTCGAAGGGTCGATCGTAATATGAAACGATGCTTTTTTGTGAATAATATGCTATTTTTATTACTGCTGTGATTTTGAAACTGTTATTCATGACTGTTAAGTCAAGCTAAGCCTATCTAAAGTCAGTGCTGTCAACGCTTATTTTGAAGAAAAAGCAAAACGTCTGTATGGAAAAAAGCCACAGTTTTGTGAAAAGGAAAAGCGTTTGTGGTCTAATTCTTTTAATATTAAAAACTTACTCCCAGGTTGCATAATCGGGGCTCAAAAAAATATCGCAAAAACTGAGAATAAGGCAGAAATTTTGATAATTTTCATCTAGGTAAGAAAATGTCGGCAAATTGGCGATTTTTAAAAAAAGTTTAATAATTTCTTAAATATTTAAGTTATTTGTCTGTTCTAAGCCCAGATAATTCTTCACGGCAGGATAATATATATATTTTAGAATTATCGCATTGCTTCAAGTGTAAGGCACTTAAACTGTGGTTTTTATTTTTATTTTCCTTGGTAACAGAACTTCGAATCTTCAGCCAAATTAAATATTAGGATGAGATATCGTGTGATTGACGGAATTCGCTTTACCTTTAGCGGTGTGCTTTTTCAATAACGCTCCTTTAATGGATCTCTTCTGTACTCTAAAGGCATTGATTAAACGTTAC
This sequence comes from Parasteatoda lunata, assembly GCA_949128135.1. Taxonomy (NCBI): domain Eukaryota; kingdom Metazoa; phylum Arthropoda; class Arachnida; order Araneae; family Theridiidae; genus Parasteatoda; species Parasteatoda lunata. The sequence goes on from OX421973.1 coordinate 18,492,319, forward strand.
TTATATTTTGAATTGGCTTATGATCAGGCAGGTTGTGGGTGATTTATACCCATAGCTTGCCACTCTTCAAATTATCAATCTAAATATAATAATTTAATAAATGTTTCTTTGATAGGCCATTCTCCTGTTTTTTGCAGCCTGGGCTCATTGTTATTTTTACGAATTAAAAAAGCTTTATTCTGAGTAACTGTTTTTATCATCTGCAATTTTGTTTTCACCGTATATTTCTGCAACTGTCATATGATGCATTATCTTCCATTAATTTTGATTTTTTTTTTCTGTAAGCAACAAAAATACATATATTACAATCAACATAAACTGTCACATATTTTCCATTACAGTGACAAAACAAATTTGTCTCCTAAATTTGTCTTGTCAAATTAATGCAAGCAGAATCTATCACAAATGGGAACTTACCTTTAATCAATATTCCGGTATAAACAAATACACAGAAATAACGAAGAAAAAATATATAAAACTTTAAACTACCCTTTTGAGAATTTTATTTTCATCAGACCTAAAACGAAAAAAGTTAGGCGCATGCCTTATATCCCCACTAAAAATTTAACCCCTAACATGTTTTTTTACTGTTTTTTATGCACTCTACCTCTTTTACTATAAATTATAGCAAAAATATCATTTTTCCCCTCTTAAATGAACCTGAAAAACATTTTTAACATTTTCAACACAGCTTATTTATTTTTTTTTATTTTTTTTAAGATTCCATTGTTTAAAATTAGTTTTAAATCTAGGGTTGAAAAATATACCACAAAGTAAAATAAAAATAGATATCTTTACAGTGTTAAGTTATGCAGTCACGTGATGAATGGATTTTTAATGGCGCATACTTCAGTAAAAGAAACACCTGATCAAATCTCGCAAATAATGTTTATCTGGTGAAACCATGAGAAACGATTGAGTCGCTCATGACTATCCATCCTTATAAGAATCTTATGCAATTGTTTCGATTTCTATTTGTAACCAGCTGCATTCTACTCTTAAAGGGAAGATTGTTCTTGCGTGGCCCCTCTTTTGGCCTTAATGGTCAACAAGCATGCTTTTCATTTTGTTCAGAAATTTCTTTAACGTTGCATAGTATTGTATAGTAATGACGCAGAATAATTGGACAAAAAAATAAAATGCGAAATACAAAAAATTACCCCGCTTGACATTTTAGGTCAAGGTCATCGTAATGTGTAAATATAATATTTTCATTGGTTAAAAACTAAATTTAAAACACTAGGGAGTGGAGCATTATACGCCCCATTTTCATTTTGTTCAAGCGAGGTTCTTTGATAAAAAGCACCAGGATTTCAAGTAGAGTGCGCAAAAATAAATAAACGAGCTACTCTGAATAACTTTTAATCTAATGATTGGTTCTTCGTGTTCTAGTACTCAATCTAAATGGTTCGAGGGGATGACCTCAAATAAGTTAATTAATGCAGACAATATATTAAGTTACAAAAACAGACGCAAAAGCATATTTTCTCTGAATAAACTTTCGTTTTTTTTTTGTTTTTTTTTTCTTGTCGACGGATTCGGATATCTGACTCCTAAAAATATAAGGGGTAGCCGCAATCTGGGGAAAACGTCCCAACAGGTTGGTCAGGAGAGCTATCCAAAGTTTGGACCCCTTAATATTGATTTTACGTTTTGCGTATTTCGTCACATTTCGAGAAATTTTTAAGCGAATTGAACTATTTTTGCACACAATTATAAAATTCGTTTACTCAAAGATAATTTCAAGCGAAATATAACATAAAATATTAATATTAAATACAATAATATAAAATATATATTTCAGTACCGTATTATTAACTAAAAATTTTTAATTTTATTAAAGAGAAATTAGTTTTAAAATTTTTTATTTGTTTAAATTAAGAATTTTTACTAGAACCCATTTCAAATGGTTTTAACTTAGTGCCGAGCGATAAGAGCTTCGTTTAAAAAGCAAACCATATAAGATTGCGGGCAATCTCCGGGGATCGCCAGCGAACAGGAGGCGTAATCCACTGGTTAAAATTTCGTATTTTAAATAATTTATAAATACATAGTTAATGTATAATTAAAAAAGTATGAAATCTAATATATAAATATATTAACATATATATTATATAATAGATATATATAATATAATAATTTAGTATGTATAATATAATATATAATATAATACATATATGGGCGAATCTCAGGCATCATTAACATATCGCGGGTTCAAAACTAAAACGACACATCTCCAATTGAGTTAACATTGCAGATGTGTCGTTTTAGTTTTGAACCAGCGATATATCTTCAAACTTATCTTATAAACGTCAAACCGTAACCATGAAAATTGAAAAAAAAAAAGGTATACAATCCAATTCTGCGAGTTTTATATTAGTGATATTCCAAAAGCTTATTTAAAGTAGAACAAACTTGTATCATTAGTTTAACTCGTAACTCGCTGAATTAGATTGTATACCTTTTTTTTTCAATTTTCGATGGTTACGGTTTGACATGCCAAAATTTGGCGACACACTTTAAGTGTTTGCAAACGTCAATATTCACGAAAAATATCATTCAAGAAAATATGATAGTACAGCTGAGCTACTAAATTATTTTTTTAGTGATTTTCAGTTTTTTTCAGACAGAATACATATTGAAAAAAAAGTGTGTAAAACACTTCAAGCGACACTCATGAAAAGTTGTTAAATGTACGATTGAAGTGAAAAATGAGAGCCAAAAGCAAGTTACTCGCGATTAAAACTGTACCTATCTTAAATTTAGTAATGCATGGTTATTCCGTAATTTTATTAGAATTAATTTTCGCTTATTATGTTATATATTCATAAGAAAAGTATGAAGACATATAGGTTAATGATTCCTGAGATTCACCCATATATTTAATGATATGTAATTAATATAAATATATATAATTTTAAATAAAAATTTATTTTAAATAATTTAATTTAAATTTTTATTAAATTTGTTATTTTGGTGAAAAGAAATTAGTCTCGAAAATTTAAATAGTTTATTTAATTTCTTAAGAATTTTCGCTAGAATATATTTCAAATGGTTTTAACTTAGTACCGAACGATGTGAGCCCCTGGTTTATAAAGGGATTTGGGGATGCCTGCGAACAGGGGAAGTAATCCACTAGTTAAAAATTATATTCTCAGAGTAACAGAAATTTATTAACTTCTACCTATTCAAGTCTGTTATTTATAGAACTTGCTAGTAGTAAGCGACAGACTGGGTGTCGTTAAAATCAGCACTTTCTCACGTTCATTAATATCCTTATTTGTTTGTCCATGAATGTGATTCTGATTTGCTAATTAAAAAAAGAGGGAGCCACTTCTGCTTAAAAGGTCTACAGAAATAATTCTGAGAGGAAATGATTCCGAGAATAATAACATAACCGGTGATGAAGAAGAAGAAAATAAATGAAACTGATTTATTTCCGCGTTCGCTCCAAAACTGGAGAATGAAGTAAAGAAAAAAAAAATGCAGCTCATGCGTGGCTAGCACTTATGAATATTCTACAAGATGTCATTGTTGTCCCATTCCATTCGATGGACGGTTTCTTCACATTCAGGAGACGAATTGGAACACACTTGCGCGCACGTGGCCTGTAAGTAGTAATATTCAATTACTAATAATTATTCTAATTATTCCGCGTAAATGTTAATTACTGCAATTCTACCATTTCATACGCAATTAATGCGGAGGGGATACGAACTCTTTAGTGTGGTGCCCTTGAGAAGAGGATAGTAATCAACTTAGTGGTCAATAAAGTTCATTACAAAAATATTTGAGAAATTTAAATGTTCTAAATCAAAAATTTTAACTAATATTTATGTGACTGTAGCAAGAGTTCTTCAGCAAAAAATTTTCTATTTCCGAAAAAATAATCTTAATTTTTATTAAGCTAACCACCGCCAGCGGTCAGCGGGGCCATCTTTGTATTTCAAGTATCTCGAGATTTAAAATCGTTGAGTCAAAAATCAAGACAATATGTAAATTTTAACTCAAATTGCACAAATCACAATAGATTTAATTTTTACTTCTTACATGTTCTAAATCTCGGACATTTTTCAGATTTGACAAAATGGGCATTGTGATGAGACTGGTATTAAAATGTAATTTTTAGTAAATTATAGCGAAATTTCTAGGAAACAGAAGAAATTTTAATCTTCATTTTTCCAAATAAATTAATGACTTCTAGTATTTACTTTTCAAGACAATAAATTTCGAAATACATGTAATAAAAGATAATGATCCTATTAGCTGGAGAAATGGAAGTTGCTATTCAGAAGTTATAGATTTCTATTCAAGTTAAAACAATGGAATGACTAAATCTACTGTTTGGGATGGGTAAAAATATTATAATTCTCAAAGTTCTTTGAATTTCTGAAAATAATTTTTCTTTTTCAAATTTACATTAAGAGTTGAATTCAGAATTTTATTTTTGTTGATCTAAATAAACTAACAAAAATACTTATTGTAAACAGTGATAATCTACTAATAATTAAATAATTTAAAAGTTTAAAAATTACGAAAAGAAAAAAAATCTTTTAAAGTATGAAAATTGAAAATAAATTTGAATAAATTTACGTTTCTCGCGTAAGCTATCATTTCAGTTCTTAATAAAAAAATAAAACAAGCAACACCAAAATTTGGTTATGCCTTTTTCCTAATCTTTTGCTTTTAATTAAAGTTGAAAATTACTTAATATAGCAGTCTTTGGCGACTAGCTTGGTTTACATTTCAATATTATCTTGTAAAACATATAAACTTTAATGGTAACCAAACCGATTGCTCAAAACAACTGTATTTAAATGTAATTCTTCAACCCCCCTCTAATTTTAAAACCTTAATTAGTTGTAAACAATATATTAACCAAATATGTTAACCAAATTTTTCCACCGTCACCAAATTTTTGCCCGCTCGGAAGTACTTTGATTTAAATTTTAGCCATTTTCTAAAAGATGTCTGCGATATTTTTAAAGTTTTTTATGTATTGAATTTTAGTAATAATTGAAAATCTGTCCGGCAACCATTAAATCACACCAACCACCATGAATATGAATGAGTTCGGGACATTACAGACTGATATGCAATAGAAGTATTAAAATTATTCCCATCTCTGTATTTAGCTATAAATAAAATCTTGGTATCACGCAACCAATGAAACCCGTTAAAGTTTTATGGTGAATATTTATGACACATGATCTTCGATATACAAAGAAAATCCAGATATCTTTGGCTGTCAACAGTATAAAAATAACTAAGTTCTTACTTTACTTACCAGTTTATTATTTACCCCTTATTTAAATGTAATTACAGGTAATATTTCTTTATCCCTTCTTATTATCTATTATTATTACTGTTGTGCCTTGATGAATATTCAAAACTAATGTCTAAAAAGTAAAAAAAAATTAATAAATTAACTATATTATAAATCAATAACACAATAACTTATTATGCAACATTTTATGATAAAGATATTTAGTCACCATTTTGTAATTAAACGATAAATAAATTGTAGAAGTAAATATAATTTATTAAAGATTTTTTTTAAAAAAACTTTGCTTACTTAACGAATGCAACTCATATCGATAATCTAAAATATTTATTTAAAATAATTCTAAAGCAATAACATTAAAGGATTAACTTTCGCAATATATCTAAAATATTTTCGGCGAAAAATAATTTTTATAGCAACTAAATATTTCAAAATCAAGTATGCGGATGAAGTTGCAATTGTATCGGAGCGAAGTTATGTTTAAATTTTATCCCAATAAAATTTGAAACTAGACATGTAAGTAAATTTTGAAATATTTATTGAATAGTATTTTTAAGTATATAGTATTAACAAAAATTAACTGAAATATTTTATTTGAGCAGTTAATTTCATAGGAAAAGAATGCCAAGCCATACATATTTTAACTAACTTATATATTTTTCTTTTTCTGAAAAAATATTTTTTTAGTATTAGTTTTGAAAGGAATTCTTGGCAGTTTTTAGAAAGTGCTCGTTAAAAGACTTAAGATTTAAACTTGTCACTACCCTTATTTTCCCGTTGCATTAATGTCATCATTTTGTATCGGTGAGTCAAAATCTCACGATATATATATAGTTGTCTCATTTGACAAATAAATTATTTTGACAGAATGTCTTGATGCGGAAATTATGTTGGCATTGAACTCTGAAACGTCTGTAGCTGAATTAACATCTGTTATAAATCTGACATTAGTTTATTTGTTATATTTTTGCGAGCCTTAAGTTCTTTTTATAAATATCATTTCTTTGCTTTGGAAATTTCCCTTGGAAATTCTTGCAACTGTTGAGAAGCAGTTTTTCTTAAATTTTCAAACCAAAAGTCTGTCTCTGAAAATAAAATGCTGACGCGATGCTATGCTATTGTGGGGAACAAACTTTCGACAATGTTGACGCTGTTTTTCAAAGCTGTTTTTCCTTACACTTGAAGCTATGCGAGGATTTTAAACTATACATATAATCTTGACTTGAAGAATTATCTGTTCTCTAGAACAAATAAATAACTTAAACATTTTAAAGGTTTTAAAAACAGGTTACTTTTTTTTAAAAAATCGCTAGTTTCGGTAACATTTTTCCACTTTGATGAAAATTATCAAAATCACTGCCGTATTCTCAGTTTTTGCAAATTTATTATGAGCTCAAGTAATGCAGCATTCGAGTAAGGTTTTAAATGATAAAAAATTAGACGCTTTTCATTTTCACAAAATTGTGTATTTTCTCTATATTGACGTGTATTTTCAAAATAAGCATAGACAGCACTTGCTTTAGATGGGCTAATCTTGGCCTAACCATCACAAGTAATCGTTACAAACTCACAGCAGTTATAAAAATAGCATATTCGCGAAAGCGCATCATTTCATATTATGACGGAACCTTTGAAAAACAGCCTTAGCCGTCTTCTATCAAAAGTTGATCCTAGATAGAGTCGAGTTATATACTAGCAAATTAAAATTGTATTATTGTAGTGGTTATTTACTTTACATTACTCCCAGAATTTTATCTGGGATAGAATTCGACGAATGGATATCACTAATTGATTCATTGACATTTTGCGCGAGACCAGAAGAGCTGTATTAAGTTCACTGGGATTTCAACACTGGTCGTGAGAGCTGTATTAAGTTCACGGTTGCTTAAATTATCACTCATGTGTTGCTATTAGCAATCGAATGCATTCAAGCTTTAGTGGTGTATGATCAAGACTGAGTAGCAGCAGTGTGAGAAGACTTGTTCAAATCGAAGTGGGCGTTACTATCAAGATGTGTTCAGATCACGTCCGAAAGTCACCAATGTTGGGAGCTTGTGTTATCAACAATGTCAACCTTTATCTATCAAAAGGTACCCAAAAATAAAATCTAGTTAACACGTCTTATATACTAGTGAATTGGAACTGTATTCTTATAGTGGTAGTTACACTACTATAAACTATTTTGGCATTTTTCAACGTAAGTCCACGTCCCACAGATAAGAGGGGAATGCGAATAAAATAAAAGCACGATTCTCAGTCATTACTAGAGACGGATAAACCTCCAGTTTAGTCGCGTCTCTTCTCCTCTTTAGTAGCCATAGATCTATTGCACAATCAGTTACATTTCAGACTGTAGTTATTTTTCATTTCTCAGCGCTATATCTGGAAAAAGTCATGCTATATTCAAATACAACGAGAAGTGAAAGGAACTATTCTTACCATTTCAATCTTATTTAGCTGAATCTTTATTTAGTGTTATAAGTTATGTATGTTGCTCCAAAACAAATTTGGCATAAAAAAATTGAGAGACTTTGAATTAAAATAACTGGAACCTGACATAAAATCTATTTTCAACAATTTAAAAAATCTCACTAAGTTTGAATATTAAGTAAGCACTAAAATTTACACTACCCTAAAATAATGTAAGAGATACTTTCAGTCTTTGACATATTTTCAAATTCCTGAAATACCTAGAGTTATTTCAGTTTTCGAGTTGTTTAGGACATGCGGTTTTAACTTGTATCGATTGCTTCGGTTATTCAAAGCAATGAATTACAACTGCTCTAAGTTTTCTTACTGTAGCTGTAAAAAACAAAAACAAAATTTTTTTCGATTTATTTAACTAAATTTTACAAAATTAAATAATTTTCTGAGCAATTTTCATTCGATAACAAATATCATTTTAGAAATTCAAAAATATTCATTCCAGATTGTGCAATATATGAGCATTTTAAATAGTCTTTTCATGCTGCGCATGCACGGAAAACATTTAATTTTTTACCATAATTTTGTTTTGAACCGCATTTGGCAACTTGTAAAAAATCTCATTTGAGTAGCTTAAAAGTTCTTTAAACTCCAATTATTTTAAGTTTTTGTACTTTTTTAACGAAAGTTAAGGAGTTTTCTACAAATGTCCTTGTGTGTCCTACTTATGTGAGAATTTTTTCATTTAAAGAACGACTAGGGAGACCGTGTGCGTTTTCCATGAACTAAAATTTATTTAATATTTACAGCTCCCATCATTACTTTAAAATCTCTGTTGCGGACAATCACATTCATAAGAATTTTGTGTGCAACAGGCTACTTATTTGAGTATATGTTTCTTTTAAAGGACGCCTTGGGAGGCCGTGTACGCTTTCAGACAAGGCAGAAAACTAGTGAAACCAACGTTCCAAGGTAGAGTTTACAATTTCTTAGAGCGACCCAAAGAATGGAAGTCTATTCTCTATCACAGTGCAATGTAAGTAATATAATTTTTGATTTATTAAAATTATTCTAGAACAGAAATTTTTTTTTATTTTCTTATTAAAGGAATTGCATACTCTGTAAATCAACTGTTCATTTTTAAATCTGGAACTTATGTGAATAAAATGTGTAAACCTTAATTAAACTAGGATCATTAGTTTAATATAGTTTCGTAACGTAGCTCTAAAGTTTAGTAACAAACTTTCTAAAGAAATAGCTGTATTTCATATGCATTTGGAAATGCTCATACTCTGGGAAACCAACTGATAATATTTATATCAAGAACGTTTCAAGAGCAAGCAAAATAAATGCATAGTAAAGTTTATTTTGTCTTTTACACATTTTTGTGATTTGACCAAAATGGCTACAACATCTATCGAGAAATTTCCATATCTGGATAAAAAGTTATTAAAGGTGTTTTGAATCGCCGATGTTAAATTCAGTGACCAGTCTGCGGGTTCGATCCTCGGCCCAGACACCGGATTTTCAGGATGCAGAAAATCCTCAGCGGCCATGTCGTATGATTATGCGGCATGTAAAAGACCCCTGGAGTGCCTTATTGGCTCTTGGCATTTTCGGCAAAATTAAATTCCTAGTGCACTATAGCATCCAAATAGTCTCGGTGCTGCCATCTAGTGTGGCAGAAACTAGACGTCCAAATTAACATGGCCAACGGTATCTCACCCATTGTGGTGGTCCTGAAAGAGTGGATACCACTTCTTGAGAACGCTCTAGGTCTGCTCATCGGGAAGACTGATTGTGCAGCTCATAGGAAATTTAAAAAAAATATTTAAAAAAAATATAAAGTGTTTTAAAAATACCCAGAAACCTCTTTCATACTGAAACTAAATTAAAAGACAGTATAGAACAATTTATATATCATAATTAGTATATTTGAAAAACTTGTAATGGTGACGCGGCAGTATTACGTGCTTTTAATTAACAATTTATTTATTTGAGGCAAAAAATAAAACAAGGTAATTTTTTTTTTAAAAAAACAATAGAGGAAGCTAGAAACAGCGGCCTAGATAATTTCGAAATTTCCGTTTTTCTATTCATTTATAAGTGTTATGTAATTATGTATAACTGATACAGGCTTATTAATACATTTTCTTACTTGTGAATCAAATAGCGTCTTGAAACGTTTCTACTCATGTTTTTGTCTGTGTTTCGATAGTTGCATGTTTTTCCCTTAGACAGTATGTTTCTTGCTGAACATGAATATTCTCTCCTAATTAGGCTTGGCCTTATTCTACGTCTAATAAAAATATGTCAAAACTTCTGTATTTCTTTATGTATATAAAGTTTTTAAGTTCCCATGAAAACAAAATATTTTCTGAAGAAAACCAAAATAAACAGTTAGAAGGTTTAGGAAGGTTAGGAAGGTTTTTAGCAAAATGTGCGTTTTTATTTGCGCAAAGTATGAAATAGGTAAATTTATATATACTTTACATAGGCATTGTATGCGTTGAAAAATGGAAATATTAATAAAATAAACAAGTTCTATTTCTTTTATTTTTGTTTAAAAAAATATTACTGAGTAGATCACCATAGAAAAGTAATACTATCTTTATTCAATTAGTCTTTACACATTTTTAAACAATAAACTTCTAAATTTATACTTTTTTTATCATTAGTTTCCACATAAGATTTCCTACAAAGTAATGAAAAAACTTTTTTAATTTTTTTCTGCGCATGGAGAGGATAAAAGAACTAGCTTAAATACTTATATTTTGCGCATTTTTTTCGACATTTTTTAACGATTCTTTTTAAATTTTAAATCAGCAATTTTGTAATTAATTTTAATTTTCCCCAAAAATTTTGTTTCATTCCATTGAATATTTATAAAGTTATAGCAAAAAAACAGTAAGCTAAAATCTTTTTTTAAAAAAAATATCCTAATCTCCATAAATGTTTACACTTAAGTTTACTTTAATTACTCTAGGTCTACTTTCTGCAGTTATTAGAAATAACAAACAAGTTTTTTGCTAGATTTTCTGGCATTGGGTGTTCAAAAATACTGTTTTCTTTCGTAATTTATTGTAAGTCTTCCAAACCACTGAAAGCTTTAAATCTTATTCCTTAGTATTAAAAATCACATGAACTAAACACCTCTAAAGTTACAAAATAATCCCTAAAGTATTTCTTCAGAAATTTTAAATAAAATGTCAACTGAAAGTGTCTCTTTCATTATTATAGGGTAATGGATGGATGGATGGATAACTGCAATATTTGAACTATTATTAAAAATGTTCTACATTTTACGAGACATACACTATTTCCTTGCATAAAAGCTATTCATTTAATGTTTTTAATCACTAAGACACGCTTAAATTGCAATCCTTCTGAGCTCTTTTGTTATTGTTGTATTACGTTAGAGAAAATGAACAATCGGGAGCTGTTTAATAAATGAACAGCGGTTAAGTGCATATTAACTTGCTTGGCCAACTTTTAAATACTGACAAGCTTCCAGTTAAAGTACTATACTATCACAATGACGGGCATCAATCATTCAAAACCATTCAACTTACGGTATGCGCAATTTTAACTTGCGGTATGGACAATTTTAACTTGCGGTATGGACAATTTTAACTTGCGGTATGGACAATTTTAACTTGCGGTGTGCGCAATTTTAACTTGCGGTGTGCGCAATTTTAACTTGCGGTGTGCGCAATTTTAACTTGCGGTGTGCGCAATGTAACTGATGAAATGACCTGCACATCCTTGCCAGGTCGTTATCCAGTCTATTAATATTAATTAAATGTAACGCTTTTCTCATCAAAGTAATCAAAAAATAGTTTGAACATTTCTTCACCAAGATATAACTTTCAATGAATAATAATCATACTAATTAAAATTACATGAAATTTCATCTTTTGCCGGTTTTGTCAATCGTTATTCTTTATAATGCCTATTAAAGTGAGAAAAGTTTAATCATCACATTCGTTTTCAGCATCAATTTTGAGCATTATGTTAAATGTCTAGGCATTGTAGACAATACAAAATTTCCTATTTTAGCCTGTAGTACATATTTTTATTTCTATGAAGAGTTATGCCTTAAATATTATTAATAAGACATGTCAATAGTAATTCATACATTAAATAATTTGAGGTTCTAAAAAGATTTTATTTAAAAATATAAAAATTGGCTATTGAGTAAAATACTGTTCAGTGTGCTAAATAATAAATATTTAAATGTTATGCAGATTAGGTAGAAGCATTTTTTTAGAATAATACATTTCAAGAGATTGATAAAAAAATAATAAATAAAATAAAAAATCTCTTTGCCAAAGTACTTTAGTAAATCTTTTATCTCACTTTCTTCTCTCTCTTTATTTTGTCTGATATAACTTCTAGCAGTGTTATTCGTTATATGAAGTTAGAAAATTGAGAAGATTTTTACTTTTTTGCTCAGTATAACTGCATTCAAATGCTTTGTAAATAAACTCAATTTTCAATATAATCCTTTGAGCACGTTACTTAAGTAGTGAACAATAAACAGAAAAAATATTCCTATTATATGTTTATTTAAAATGCATTTAGTTATCAATGTACAAAATCAGCAGTTAAAATTTTATATTAAAGTTAATTCTCAGATGTATTGTGTATTTCAACTTTTTGTTTCTTTTTTTTAATAGATATTCAGCTATTCTTGGCACACTTCTTCTGAGTGTTTTATCAACTGTAGCTGAAAATCAAATTATTTATTCTGAAGCAGTGTATATAGTAGTAAGTATGAATGCAATTTCATTTAAACTCTACAAATTCTAGAGTAATATTACCATAGCTTAGAAAGAATTCATAAAGACGTTGTAAATTGATGATCAAAGTTGGAAGCATTCACTAAAAATTAATATTATACACCAGCATCTAATATTATCAAAATACTAAAGGAATAGCTATTCTTCGTACGGCTTAAGGCAAAGTAAATCAATAAATCATTATTAACAGTAAGAAATCGTACATTAAACTAAGATTTATATACCGAAGCAATAAAATCAGTTTAAAAAAAATTCCCATAACCTTTTTTATTTGTTACCCTTCCCGGCGAATTAACGTTATTAGATTAAGCAAGAAAGCTTTTTAAAAGTCAATTCAACCCAATAAAGACTAATTACACTCTAAGATAATCGAAACACTCACCAAGATAATCGAAATTTACCGCAATCGGGTGATTTTCAATTTTCAACTAAAGGACATAACTTTTTTTCCGATTGATTTTAAATTGTTTACAGAAGCAAGTTTCACAAACGTAACTATAAACAAAACAAACACGTGGTTTTAGATAATTTTTTAACTAATTCGGTGACATCATCTCACATTGATTTTGTTATTCATTTCTTTCATTTTTTTTTTCTCATTGAACTTAAAACTAGAATGACTACCATTTTTTGCACGGAAATTAACTATCATACATTCATCCGTTTCCGGTAGTATTTTTACAGATTTCGCATTGATTTCAAACCTGATAACATCAACTTTTACATTCAAATAAAATTATTGAATTAAACTGTAATAAAACAAAATTGCGCTTCTGTATTTTTCAATGGTCTATGTCTATGTAAACCAAACAAATTTTATAATAGCTATAACTATGAATCAACTATGAACCAACAATCAATCGAATATGAATCAATTGGATATGAATCTGAAGATAATTATTTCATTTATCCTTTACCTCGAATAGATAATTACTAGTTACATTATTCTTATAACTAAATATAAGAATTACTGCTTTAGTAAATCATAGCTATGTTAAGAATTTTGAGGATGGCAAGTTATTGAACTAAACTATTAGTTCTATCTACTTAATTTTGGAGTAATTCAATTCAACATAAATTACACAAATATATTACAATACCTCACTTACAAAGAATGTCTCCTTTATAAACCGCTCACCCCTTCAGTAAGATCAAAATGCGGTTTAAAGCTGACCTCCAGGAAAATTTCAAGTATCCAGATTAGGCCCAAACCACAACTCTAAAAATAATTTCCAGTTTTTTTTTCCTAATTATTTCTGTATTCAACTGTTTAGTAACTCGTACGATAGATCATTACTTCATAAAAGAAATAATAATAAATAAAAAAAATTCCTGGTAAGAAAATGAGAATATCGTTGTTTTCTACAAAGTCATTAATTGTTACCCTTTTTACGTAGCTTTTATTCTACCTGAAATCATTCAGTTTCGTCACATGGTGACTTAATTTTTTTGCTTTTTTTCTTAAAAAAATTTTTTTTTTTTTAATAACAGTTCTGCCCCCTGCTTTCTCCACTCAACAACCCCGTGGTGGCCTCTCATTCATCAATGTTTCTTTCCCTTAAATAAAGATCGTTTATTATAATCATTTATAATAAACACATTTTATTAATATGTTATATGTAACGAAAAAGATAACTAGATTTGAAAAATGAATAAACTGTTCTTCCTAAAAAAATTAAACTTGGAAATAGAGTAAACGTCACAAACAAAAAGTAATAAATGAGACGTTCTTTTAGTTGTTAACAATACAAACAATAACCTTATATAGCAGTTCGCATTGAAAATAATTTTTATTCTCTTCTCTCCTTGAATTTTAAAAAAATTTTATATAAATGTTAAGAGTTTTCAGTTAGCATCTGTCCAACACATTCTATTGGCTTTTTCTTTCTTTCTTTCACGTGAAATCAAACGTGAATTTATAAAATAAATATTGCAAGAGATAAGTTTTTCTACAACAATGGGCAAATAATTAGTATTTAAAGAGAAAAATATTAATAAAAAGGTCTTGAAAGTGATAAAACTTTCAAACAAACTGGAATTCCAAAAAAAAAAACTCTCGTTAATTCTAAATGATTCTATCTGTACGTCAAATTTCGACTCTGTAGTTGCATTTCAGCGAGCAATAGTAGATCAGGCAGCATATTTTTTTTACTACAAATTTAACAATTTTCGAACTAATAATCGAATCGTAAAATCTTTTATTCCATCAAACTTCTTGTACATTTTTGGAGGCAAAAGAAAAGCAAAAAAGTGAGGAAAAAAATCTCTGAAAAAGTAATTTAAAATTGCAATAACTTTCAAACAAATTAGAATTTGTAAAAAAACCTTAAGTTAATCTTATACAAATAGGGTCCTTTCAACTCTGCATTTCTGCGGCCTGTAGCGACCCGTACGGTATTTTTTTTTTCCCGACAAACTTAACAATTAATAATTCTGAAACTAATTATCAAATGTTAATTTTTTTATTCCAACGTAATTCCTGTATATTTTTCTGGTGTTTCAAGTTTGAGTCTTAAAATTTTTACGTAGCAAACCAAAATTTAAAGTTAAACACCCAAAACGGCTGCTGCGGCCCTTGCTGTTTTTTAATATAAAGAGAAAAGTTACATTTTTAATGCTATGAACATGAATCAAGAAAACTGACAAATTTATAGTAATCGCTAAACTTCCGTCCTTGATATTTCAGTTTACAAAATTAATCACCGTAGTCACGTTAAAAAAAAATTTTCTTTGCAGATTTACGTCAAGCCTAATTAGTCTCAAAGATAATTTAATTCAATTTTTTTTATTTCATAACATTCTATAATATATCAGATATGTATTGAAATCTTGATTAATACGGAAAAATCTGATATATACCAGTGATAACATCCAGATTTTATGTGATTAGTTTTAAATATTTTTATGAATTAATAAACACGGAATAAATTTATATACTGTAAATCAGAACAACTTCACAATTTTAAAATGTGATTTTTGTCTCTCTGACAATTTTTGAATGAGCGGACAAAGGAAAAAATTGTCTTGTTTGGTTTAGAAACTAGTTAAGAACAATAAATTTTAAAAACCGATCAAAGTAGTCCTACTTTTAGTAACACTGAATAAAGCATCATGCATATTTTTATGAAATTTTATTTTATATATTTATTAACGCAAGTTATTGATTCATTTCTGGTTTTATTCGTAATACATAACTTGATACGTATCGCACCTTTTATTCAGGGAGGAATATTCTATTTAATAATGTAACCTATCAGTCTAATCTGTCGATTCGGTTCAGTTTTTATTCTAAATATTTGATCTTATCGCACTTTCTCATTTGTTTTAGAAGAATTTTCTTAGTTTTATCTACTTTTTAATATTGGCTGTCTATTATCTTTTTTTATTCTTGATACATAAATTAGCACTTTCTCTATTGTTCTAGATGAATTTAGTTAGATATCTATTTATTAACGTTAGCTGTCTATTTAGTTCTATTTTTATTCTTTATATATAATTTGATACTTATACTTTATCTATTCCAGATGAGTTTTAGAATTTCTTATCTGTTTATTAATGTTATCTGATGATTTAGTTTCTTTTTTCTTGATGCATAATTTGATGCTAATTACACCTTCTCTTTTGTGCAGGAAGTTATATTAGCAATTGTTTTTACCACGGAATACATAGCTCGAGTATGGTCAGCAGGATGCAGAGGAAAGTATGTAGGATTTTGGGGCCGCTTGAGATTCATCACCAAACCAATCTGTATTATAGGTAAGCTATCAAATTCTTGGACATCTTTGGGGTTTTTTCTTAAATAGTGTATCGAGTAATTGCAAAAGTTCATGACATATTTTAAGTACGGATGACCTTTGTATCGCCTTGAATGTATTGAAACGCATTTTAATAAATAAATAAATAAAAATAGCTATTTCGCCCTCAAGAGTGCATTTTAAATCATTTTCTAACACTCTCAACAAATATTACCCGTTCGATTTCCGGTTTGTTTCTAAAAGACTGCGTAAAGACAGTTTTGATTTCTCCAAAGTAAAATTTTTTGCTATCAAAACTATTTTGCAAAGATCAAAATATGTGAGAATTTTAATTGAAAAGGTTAAATAAATAGGGATGACTTTTAGTATTGACTTAGTATTGATGTCTATTGAGAGACAAGTAAGAAAAATGGTTTTTCTATTGAACAAATGTGAACGTTTTGCTTGAATTTCGAAATACGCATGCTGGCCGCAATATTCTGCAGCTTCACTAGAAACTCGTTACACCTTATTTTTATGCAATTCAGATTGGATTCAATCATTTGTTACTTTTCATCAATATAGGGTATCTGAAAAGTTAAGTCATAATCGAATATATCTCGAAACGCTCATCCAGTTAAGAAAAATTTTTAAAAAATTGATGTTTTTTTTAAACAAAATTTTCTTAATTGCCTTTTGTACGTAGCTATTCTACCTGAAAGCATCAGTTTCGTTAATTGGAGACTTAATAGGTTTTCTATAAAAAAAGCTAAATTTTTAACGCTGCAAGCACAAATTAAGAGAACTCAACCCCAGCCTCTCTTCTAGTTTGTTTGATGTTAGGTAGGGTTTTCTAAATATCAAACACATTTTTATTTTTTCAGTCTAGCATATATTTCTTCAGATCTATGCATTTTAAACATCTTGAACCACATTTTCATTTTGCGATTCCATCGCTATTTTGGAACCAAAATTGAAATCTTTAGTCATAGATTACTTTTTCTTTAGAAAATCCAAATTTGCAATTAAAAAAAATTAGAGGGTAAGTCCTGCATAAAAATTGGAAATTACCCAAATTAGAATGCATTTTTAATTTGTTCATTAAGCACTTTTATTGAAAATATTTCATTCTTTTATTTTCAGATTATTGATCTGCAAATTACTAGAGATATTTTACCATTTTCATACTCTTAGGATACCCTATATATTATAATACTAACCATATTTTTAATAAGTATTTTTGCTTCTGAATAGTAATATAAAAAAAAATTATGTAAGATAATGCAAGTTTTTTTTATCTTTTCAAACAGCAACTTTAAATTTCGAAAACAAAAATCTAAGTCGAATGATTTCCAAAACTGTATTGTATGTAATGTAATGTATTTTTGTAGATCTCATAATCATCTCGTCCAGTATCTTTGTCATAATTCTTGGTTCGGATGGGTACACATTTGGAATAAAAGCTATAAGGTATGAATAATTTAGTAATACTTTTTTGATTTTTCAATTTAATACAAAACATTACCTCAGAAAATTAATACAGCATTTATGCTATTCATTTTTACTTTACTTTCAAAGGAATTAGTTTTTAAAAGTATCATTAAAGATAACCATAAAATTTTAATTTTAATTACGTATTTTTTTCATCACCGAGCCTGTTTAACACTTTTGTTAGTTATTCTTTAGTTTTGATTTATCATATTCCTCGAAATAAATTAATAAACATCTGTAATGCTTCTATATAAGATTAATTAGAAATAAATAGGCAATTGCATTTATAAATGAATTTATGAAACGTTATTATGAAGTTAACTAAATTTGATTTTAATTTATTTTAAATTTTAAAATCTTATATAATTTAGAATTATTAATAGTTAGTATTAGATTTAAGTATTTTTGGTTGATTTTATTAAATATAAATTTTCAAAAATGTGTTCGGATTAACTGAAATTTCGAATTGGAGTAATTTAACTTATATGTAATTTGCTCAGATTTAGATCAACATTTGAAATATCACCATCTCTTGAAAAGCTGTATTCTTAAAAAAGGTGTGGGATTTTAAAAAGTAACATTTTTTCCTTGAAGGATGATTATTCCTTAAATAGATGAATTTTTTGTGCGAAAAAAAAATTATGTTTCAATAAAGTTTAAAACTAAACTTATTGGACTGAATTGCTATTATTCAGAATCCTATCGGTTTAAAAAGTAAATTGCTATTCAATAAATTTAATCTTCAATCTCATTCTTTATGCATCGAATGATCAGTTCAATGTTCTTTGTTCAAACCTGAATATTCTTTCTTTGCATAAAAAAGAGGTTGTTACAATAATCGTATATCTTATACGTTCAATGAGTTTGATAAAATCTCAAAGTATAATTGTAGAAAAATAGCAGATTAAGTGTATATTCTTTTATACTTGAATAATTTCTTTTGAGATAAAGAATTTGTTCATAAATTTATTTATATGGAATAAGAATTGATTATACTCTTCTTATTCAATGCCCAATTTAGTTCTCAAAACTTGAAAGAAAATTGAATTTTTTACTGAAATGAAGATTTCAGTGAATTGGTTATTAAAAACATCTAGTAAAGGGATCACTTGTATCATCAGATTCCGTGTATTCCTTGTAAAAGGATCGGAGGGAGTTAAAATCACTTTTATCTCACTTTTGGTCGCTCAAGCTATCGTAAAAATGGCATATCCCAGCTTTGCTAAAAAATTAGTTAATAGTTTTTTTGTTTTTTTTTAACGGCAGGCACTGAACTTAGTTAATAGTTCATACACCTTACTATCATGTTCAACGTTACTAATTATACACTTTGTTAGTTATAAAAAAAATTACATTAATATGTATCCTATACCTCTTCACAAAATCAACTCGGTTGGCCAAGGTGAAAAATAACGTGAATGAAACACAAATGAAGTACTGAAATGAACATACTGTAGTTCCGTTTTTTTAGACAAGAACCTTACTCGGTGTCTAAACACTAAATGACATTAGAAAAGTAAAGAAGTAAACTTGTGCAAAGTGTTTTAACCAATTAGGACAAAGGAAAAAGTTTGAACAAAATAATAAAAAGGATAAAAACAGTCGTAAAGGGGTTTAGCTGCATCCCCAAGAGACAAAAGATTGACTAAATTATTAGAATTTTTGAAATATGGAAAGATTCCCAGAAATCAAGTTCGGTAGAGGAAGAGCTGTGTTAAATGATTTTAACAGAAGAAAACTCAAATTTATGTTTAGAATTTCAACTGTGTTAGGCGATGGAAGATCATTTAATATCTTCATTTCGCATATCTTTCAAGTTCTTTAAGTCGAAGTTTAAAGACCCTGTTAGTTTGGCCAATATACGATTGACCAAGCCGTGATGGCTCAGGGGATAGAGCATTCGCCTTCCAATGAGGTGAACCCAGTTGGTCGGTACGAATTCTGCACCCGGATTCCACCGACCGCAGTGCTGACGTGAAATATTCTCAGAGGTAGACGTATCATGGGTGAGAGTCCCCTTGTCATCTGACTAACCATGGGAGGTTCTCGTGGTTTTCCTCTCCATGTAAAGCAAATGTGGGTTAATTCCAATAAAAAGTCCTCCACGAAGTCAAATTTCTCCCAATACTTGATCCAGGAGTTCCCTTGTCTTCTGTATTGGGTTCAAAATTACAAGACTGCGGAGTTGAGCAGTTGTAAACCCAAAAAAGTGGGTCGGTCGTTCATCGACGGTTATAAAATAAAAATATATATACGATAAACCACATTGACAAGAAATTTAATAAATGCCTCAATTATTAACATCAACAATAGGGTCTTTAAGGTTGGTGAAATTCTGAAATTTGATTTAACGGAGAAAATTTTAACTCAAATTTGGCCAAAATCTTAGCAATTTGGGGACTTTTTTTGATAAGATAAAACAATTAAATTATTAATGTTAAAATTAAATTAGAGGTTTCGATGTATTTATAGAAAATTAATGAACTCTGGTGGCTATTTATTTGAATTGTTTTGTTATATCTGATTATTTATTTATTCTTTTTAGGGGAGTTCGTTTTCTCCAGATCCTTCGAATGCTGCATGTAGATAGGGAAGGAGGATGCTGGAGATTATTAGGTTCTGTGATAATGGAACATAGGCAGGTATGCAAAAAATATTTTAACGCTAACATGAAAAAAATTTCTCCTTCGCAAACAAATATACACAAAATTTTGCACAAAACTAAACTATGTATTAACTTTTTGACACAGAAATTTTATTAAACATATTTTTCATACTTTTTTCCTTATTTTGTTTTAATGTAAGTCAAGATAAGGGGAAAATATATTTAGCATTTTAATAATTTATGGTAATTAAATAAATACCGATGCCTTTTTCTGCGTTAAAGGTAAAATCTTCCAAACCCGACTCACTTTCGTACAATATTTTTTTCAAATTTGAAGTTATTTTGATCTAAGAGAAAAAATTACTCCTTATTTTTAATTTGCAAAATCAATTATTGATAAACTTTGGAATATGAATGAAAGAAAAAAATTACAAACTACTTTTTTGGAGGATTTTATGCGTAATTACAAATATAATTCTGATAATTTAACAGATGTTTTTTTAATAACTATTTGACGGGGTTTTTTTATAATTAAAAATACCAAATTATATTTTTGCTTGTAATGAAAGCGTCAGAAAAAAAAAAAATATATATATATATATATAAGGGATAGTGGTGTCCCATCTGCGTCAAAGGTTTAAAGTTGTTGAAATATTTTATTGAAATTAGTTGACGACTTTGTAATTTATGTATAAAGTATCATGAGTACTTAGTTTCATAATACTAAATTTTATTTTAAATATTTTCATTCGAAAATAAATTAAAATTAATGTCATTTTATTCCAAGACTAAATGTCACTGCCCGAAATATTAGTTTATCCTTACTATGAATCTTTACATTAAAAATAAAGCTTTTTTTTAAATATGGACATTATATTTGTTGAATAAATGTAGAACTACCAATAAAGGCAGATTCTGTTACTATCCTGTTTTAACAGGATAGTTTTTAGTTGTTACAAATAAGACTGTATTCTAATTAGTTGCACTTTGCGGTGATTCTACCAAAACTAAACTTTATTTAAAACGAATTCGCACAATTTTCCTAAGTCTGTACTAAACTGCTGCCTTTTCTGTTAAATTTATCTTTCGCATTTGGAACACAATGTAATAAAATTTTATTTAATTTTTCCTGTAGGAAATGTTTACAGCTTTGTATATTGGATTTCTTGGTCTAGTGTTTTCCTCTTACTTCATGTTCCTTGTTGAGAAAGATGCCATTATAGATAACATGCCTTCTACAGCTTTTGCCACTTATGCAGATGCCCTTTGGTGGGGTGTAGTATGTATTGAAGATTTACTTTCTTTTAACTTCTTCTGTCTATCTACAGAGTGTAGCTTAATAATCAATATTTAATGCAACTGTATTAAAAATAAATTAACGAAATAAATGAGAGTTCATTTTTAGTAATAAATAAATAATTGGTTTCGCAGCAATGCAAAGACTCAAATGCTTATTGAAATTTTCAGAAATGAGCCACAAATCCTTTTATTTATCCCATTCTCTCCGAAACGATTGCTTTTGAGCAACGATTCCCAATTTTATTCGGCTATGGAAACCTTCTTTTGGTGAAACCCTAGCTTCAGGTTGAGTAAAAAAAGGTTCATTAGCAGCTGTAAATATACTAACAAAAAAAGAACTATTTATTTTGAAAATACTTAATGTGAAGTGCACGCCTGCCAACTTTTACGCTTTCTAAAAAGGTGTTTACCTAGTGGTAGGGTAAAGACAAGAAAATTGAGATTGTTCGGTAAATTTTTACGAAACACCGATGCAAATTTACAAACACCATCAAAGAGTTAGCAAGCCTAGTATATAATATGTTTAATTTATTTAAATATAATGGTAAGTCAAAATCCTTTTAAACAGTATTTATTTGTGATTCTATAAATCTTGCCACCACATTAAATATAAAAATAAAATCTTCCGGGAAAACCGAAAGAATTGGGAAATATGAGAACGAAACATTTAATACTATCAGGGGTCTGTCCAGACATTTTGTGAATGGTCCGTTTTTTGTAAAATTGTGAAAAAATTACTCGTAATTTGTGAACATAAAATAAACGTTAAGTCACATTCTTTGTACCAGGGTTCGCTTTTGTGAATTTGTGAAAATAGGGTCCGTTATTGCAAAACTTTTTCAGAGTTTTTAAATTGTAAAGACATACAAGATTAGGCTCAACACTGTAAAATTATAATTTAAAAAAATTAAATTTTAAAAAATATACAGCAAATGCAGCTACTAAATTAGCGATGCAACATACAAATATTTGGTATTTAGCCTATACTGCTGAAAGTAGAATATTCATTTCGGACAAATAAAGGAAGAAGCGTCTGCCGAAGACAAAACTTAGTTCGTTTACATCTTTCTCCCCCCCCCCCCCCTCTCCTTCCTGGGAAGGGTTTATTCGATTAACAAAACAATAATGAAGATAAACAAATTTATGAAGGTTCCGACTAAAAGATAAATCATTCTGTGAAGGGTCCGTTTTTACGTTAAAATGTTTTGTGAAGGGTCCGTTTCCTCTAAACAGACCCCTGACTATGAATTTGCTTTTGATGTATACAGGCATTGAAAATGAATTAAAGTAAGTTAAATTATAGTATTCAAAAAAGAACTGTCATAAATGTAGAAAATAAATATGAGGGAAACGTACTTCTTTATTCTTGAGTTCAATCATTTTATTTTGAATTGAAAAACTCAATGAGAAATGCTTATTATTTTTTTTATAACTGCACATCTTTTATATAATTTATTCAATATATTGTTATTGAAAAAAAAATTTAAATTACTTTTTTGGCATTTTTACATAAATAAGTTCATATGAGCAACCGAAATATTAAATAAATTCTGCATTACAGGATATAAATGCAATTTCAAGTTAAAAGGAAATTCTAACTCTCGTAATTCCTGTAAACTTTCCATTGAGCGCTAGGGTTTCGTGCCAGCTCAATATTTACAGAATTCTCATTCTAATGAGGTTCGAATGCCGGAGGCTAATTTACAATCCAGCGGCTTTTAACAACTCTCTCTTTTTTTGGAGTTTTTAGTCTTTGCTGTAGTTAGTCTCAATTATAATAAACACTTTTATTTCTTTTTAAAGTTTCCTACCTGAACTAAAACAATGTCAAATATCAGATTTTTTTTAGTAATTCAAAATAGTTAAGTGGGGAAGCGGATCGTTGAACGTCACTAGATTGGAAAATCGCATCCCGGTGATAGCTGGTCCACTAGTATGCTGTTCCCGTCTGGGTTAGTTTCACTCAAAAAATACTCTACGATGGTATGTACATCTCAATGCTTAATCCGAAGTTCTTCTGTGTTTGGTTCAGTATTACAAGACTACAAAATAAAGCGTCGATTTAGCTTTATATCCGATATAGATCTGCTGTTTTTCGCCGCCCGCATTAAAATAAAAATAATAAAGCAGGTCTCTATAAGTATTTAAAAATATGTTTTGCGGTAAATGAAAATATGTTTATACTTTTCTAAAAAAAGTAACATCTGCTATAAATCTAAAAATTCTGGCAGTTCTGTTAATTCTGCTGTTTTTTTCTTTCAGGTCACTATGATGACTATAGGCTACGGCGATAAAGTTCCTCTTACATGGAGTGGCAGACTTCTAGCCTGCGTCTCAGCTCTGTTTACTGTATCATTCTTCGCTCTTCCTGCTGTAAGTACCACACAGTTGTTGAAATTTTAAAACAAATATGCCAATTTGTTATCTTCTTTATAACCGAATGGCACGATATTTGGTTTTCCGAATGGTAGAATGCTCAAATGGTATCTTACCAGTACCAAACTTGCAAGCGAAACCTTATGTTAAAAGTTTTTATTGAACTTTAGGGTACTACTACATTGTTTTAAAATTAAAATGGAATAGTATAAATTATAGTAGTTAATTTAAAAATAATCGGAATCTTAAGTATTTTTAAACAATCTCAGTGAACAGCGGTGACTCTGGGGATAGAGCGTTCATTTCCCAATCAGGTCACCCAGGTTCAAATCACAACGGTATTTGGTTGGTACAAATTCTGCTCCCAACGACCAGAGTGCTGACGTAAAATATTCTCAGTGGTAGACAGATCATAGGTCAGCCCCCTTGCGTCAAGCTAATGGGGAGAAATTTTCGTGGTTTCCCTCGTCATGCAACGCAACTACGGATTAGTTCCGTCATAAAGTTCTCCAGCGAAGGCAAATTTCCAATACTTGAACCAGGAGTTTTCTTGTCTTCTGGTTGGATTCACCATTTTTAGTGTTGAGATGCGCTAAAACTTTTTTAGATAAACGCAATAGATTGTGAGGTGCTGTGTAAGAATCGAGAATTCGAATTTTGTGATTATTTTTTTACTTCGAAAAGTTTGAGTTCATCATTTTAATATATAATGCACATTTAAAAAAAATACTAAGATCTCATAGCTGCCTTACTGTACTAAAAAATGCATAATTTTTTTTTCGTAAAAAATTATTTTCTTTTACATTTTTTTTTTTTTTTTCTTTACATTTTTTTCTTTAAATTTTTTTTAGTCATTTATCCTTTAGACAATGGTTTGGGAGGATAAAATTAAAATTTTAAAAAAGGAATGTTTACAAACTAACAAAATAAATATTTAAGATTGTTTCGAACGTTAAAAATTTAAATAAAAAACCACCATGGAGAAAAAATATTTCGCTTCTTCAACTTTATTGAAAAATAGTTGTTAACCAGTAAATACAAAAGTTCACCCCCGCCCCCATATATTTAGCAACGTAAATTATCAATCGGATTTTCGTCATGGTTATTAACCATGAGTTTGAAAAGTCATAAAAAGAATTTAGAAAACACTTTCATTGCTTCTATTTTTGTTCTTTTCGTTCCACTTGCTGGTTTCCAACGAAAATCGGTCTACTTTTTTGTCTCGTTAGTCATGGTTCATGTTCATAAAATTAGACATTCTCGGTAGCTGAATGATTCATAGCACACATGCTTGTAATAAAATTCTAGAACATTTTCATATTGCATATTTTAACATTTTAAATTTTAGCTGTTCAACTATTAAACTTTTAAATGTAAATTTCTGTATTCTAAAATACTTCAGTAATGCTAGATGATTATTTACATAAACATGAAAATTTCTCTTCGGCAGGTTCGATGTTTTTTCTTTGATATACTCGTACAGATTATACCCGAAGTCTTAAACTATATTTTCTTTAGTCTTACGATTTGCTTCAAAATCAATATCATAATTAAAAGTATTTCGTATGTCCAACAAAAATAAAAACATATTTTATTTAGAATTATAACAAACTGATCCCAGAAAAAATTAAAAATCGTGGCTATTTTTATTTAGTTTTAATACGATACTTGTTTATAAAGAAAAAGGCTAGATTTGTCAGTTAGATATGAAATGAAAAATAAATTTAGATCAGGAAACAAAAAAAAAATCTAATATAAACTTGGGGCAGAAGTCTTTAGGTTCACAAACTACATGGTTAAAAGTTCGCTATTTTTAATAAAGTTTTTTTTTTCTTTAGTGAATTTTAAAATAACATGAAAATTGACCGTCTTCCTTACTAACGGTACTTATTTATTCTTAACCATTAAGGTCTTCAGATAATTGTGTTTTAAATAAGATATTCAATTAATATAAAACTAAATTATTTTCAATCTTAAAAAATGAGGTGTTCTTTAACGCAAACCATCGGAAACGTTTCAAAGATTTTTCATAAAGGTTTCAAAAGGTACATTTACGATGAGAATTCGACCAGAAAAAGAAACTTTAGACCACAGAGTTCCAATTTTATTAATTAAAAACTCTTGTTTTTAAGTTTATGAGAAAGTACTTGATTATTTTTAAATGAAGTTAACAATAAATTTGTATTCATATAGGGTATTTTAGGTTCAGGATTCGCTTTGAAAGTTCAACAGCAACAAAGACAAAAGCATTTCAGTCGCCAAATTCCAGTTGCCGCTACTTTAATACAGGTAGAGTATTTCTTATTTAAATAAACATAAAAAAGCTCTTAAATTACATAAATGTTTTTATAATAGGTCATAATTTTACATAATAGGTCATTAAAATCATTTAATTTTAAGACTAGTTCAATGTACTATTAATATTTTACAAAAAAATGGAAAAATACAGATTGACGATAATTTTGACATTCAAAAACGTTTGTTTGTATGTAAATCAAAAGGTATTTGTATTGAGTCTTATTCTGATAGAAGAAACAAATACTACCTACCTAATTTTGTAATTAAGCTCTATTGCTTAAAAGAAATACTAAATAATTAAACAAATATTTAAGACAAATTCTTTTTTTTACTCTCTGGATCTATGTCGCATATTAATATTTGTAATTTAAAATAGTAAATTAATTTTAAGACTATCTTGAAGTATGGGATTAAGATAACCATATCCACCGGCTACGAGGCGACAGTGGTAATAACAAGTCACAATAGCCCAGTGATTAGAGAATCGGACTCCGATCCTCTACTAAGACCCACCGAGTACATGCAATATACATGCTCGGGGGAAATCTCCAGAATCGAAAGCCTTGTCGTCGGTCACTGAACGGTTATATGGATCATTATGGTTATATGGATCTGGAGAAAATTTCCTTCCCCTTTTAACTGTCTCAATTGAGGAAGTGTCCTCCCGAATGAGCGTCGCTGCCATCTTTCCTTGGAGTTTTGAGCTAAGACGTACTTTCACCCTTGCGGTACTTTCTTGTCAAACGAAAGGCACAGCTTCCTGACTTAATTCGTAAAAAGCCAATGGCTGGCGAGCTAGTCTCGTTCAAGTCTCATTATAAACACCACCACAAGTCGCAATTAAATTGTCTTCCAGTCGCCACCTAATTGCTATTGCATTCAAAGAAAATATACTACATGTGCATTTATATTTTTTAATAAATATGGAATTATTATGAATATTTTACATTCTGAAAATCTTTATTTCACGCTTGTTTCTTAAGTCCTGAAATGTTTACCAGATTTTGATAAATGCTTTACATTATTAAGTCTATTTAATCGTTTAAATAACAAGGTCACATGTTAAAAAAAAAAAAAAAAGGTGGACGCCGTTAAAAAGGCTACAACTGACCAGCAGCAAAACTTCGTGATTTTGCTAAACTTCTTGAGGTGCTATGAATTTTACATGTAATTTAAAATATTAATTTTTATTTTAACGACAGTAGGTGGATTTATGAAAATATTCTCATTTCATGTTTTTATTTTAAGACCCTCTGGAGGTGTTATGCGGCTGACAAAAATTTCAATTCCGTAGCGACATGGAAAATCCATCTGAAAACTGAATCAAAGGAAACTACAAAGGTAATTTCATTGTAGTTTTCAGCAATGACATTTCCCGGATATTTAAAACCGAAAGTTTGACGAACTTTGCTTTTTTTTAGTACAAATCTACAATGTTGGCACTCCGAAAGAAACATTTTGAAAAAATTCTGAAATACAGAAATGAGAACGAAAAGAGCTTTCCGAACGATACAAAGTCCTATGGTGAGATTGCTGTAAATCTTGAAGCGCCCAAAGCAGGTGATTAAAAATATTATTTTTAAACCTAGATACTCATAGGGTCAACTCAAATGACCACTTTAAACACCAGCAACCGTTGCAAATATGACCGACGATCACAAAAATCTTTTATCACTTTTTCTTTGATAGGTGAGCAAATATGAGAATTCACACAACTTGATACAACCACTTGAATACCGAAATAAGAAATCAATGTTTGAAAATATTTTACCTCCTAAATAAACTTAATTTCCTTCATGAGAACTACCAAATCTTATTTATCGTCTTTGCCATTTCATATTTTTGTTGCTAAACAAAATAGACTAATTTATTGCAAAAACTTAAGGAATGTTGACGAACTATTTGCAAATATTAACGAATTGCTAAGCTTTAAATTAAGATAAATGTGTTGAGGTCACACATACTTTTTATTAAAAATCGAGCATTGCTGGCCAATATTAAGGTAATTTTTTACGTTGTCAAAGGGACCTGATATTTCATCTGAATAAAAATTAATAAATTACCGATACCTTATTACAGCTTTTTCCAAACCTTATTCAATACTCTCTCGTATACGAACAAAAGAATTTTTTTAATATCAAAGCGAAAAATAGAGATTAAAATACAAAATAATTAATATTTTTTTACTAAACAATTTGTCTTTAAAACAAAATTGCAACTTGTCAGGGTTTTTTCCTCTTTTGCATGCTTAAGTTTTAAGAGATGAGTAAAAAAATTTAAATTTTTAAGTTCGTTAAAACCTATAGTTGAAAAACAAATTTAAAATTTTTATGGACTTCATTTAAATTTAAAAACGCGACAGTATTGTTTTTCATTTAATAAATTGTGAAAAATATATAAAGATTAATTAAATATATTATTATTAATTGTTTAATTAGTAAATAATTAAAGATAATATATTTTTTATAATATATTAACACATACAATATTATATGTTTTAAGTGAAAGCAATAAGGAAACTATTTTGTAGAACGCAAAAAATAATGTCAACACTTTTATTGAATTTTTACCTAATAATCGTATTTTCACATCTCTCATTATTGTTCGTGAGCTTAACATTAAATATGCAAATTAATTAATGCAGAAGATATTTTACGTTGCAAAATCGGAATGTACTTTTCTCTGAATCGACTTTCTCGCGATGGATTCGGGTTCTGAAATCTTAAAATATGAAGTGGAGCGGTAGTCGCAATCTGAAAAAAGTGGCCCCAATAATTCAGTCGAGGGGTTGAAAGTTTGATCTTCTTAATGTTAAATTCAATTTTTGTGTATTTCACCATATTTCCGGAATCAATTAATCGGAATCGATACACACAATTATAAAACTTGTTTATCCAACGATAATTCCTTTAACAAATAAATTTTTAGTAAATTAAATAAATATTTAATTTACTATAATTAAGTAAATTATCGCAAGAAACTGAAGTGGTAAGATATTACCTGAATTTAAATCTTTATTTTCCGTAAAATACACGAATAGGAAATAACAGTTGGCATGTCTGGAAAGTCTTTAAAATGGCCGCCTATTTTTGATGAGCTTGAAACACTTCTACTGTTACCTCATATTTCCATATTTTTGAAGGGAATGAAATTTCAAATTTTATTTAATAAATGGATCATGGGTTAGTCACCTTGCCGTCAGGCTAACCGTGGGAGGTTCTCGTGGTCTTCTTCTCCATGTAACGCAAATGCTGGTTAGTTCCATCAAAAAGTCCCCCAAGAAGGCAAATTTCTCCCAATACTTGTTCTAGGAGTTCCCTTTTCTTCTGAATTGGGTTGAAAATTTTAAGGATACGTAGTTGAACATTAGAAGTCGTAAACCCAAAAATTGGATCAGCTTTTCAACGACTGTGATGAAATAAAATAAATTTAAATAATTTTGAATGATAAATCCAAAATTTCGAAGGAAAACGGTCGAATAGTTCTTGATAAATGAAAGTTTGAAAGTATGACTTCTTCGAGATTGCAAAATACGCTAAAAATGAAATTGAGAAAAAAGGGACTCAAACTTTTAATTCCTCTCCTTTCTGAACTAGTTGAACTATATTTTCCAGATTGCAGCTATCCCTAATATTTTGAATATCATGAATACAAATTTGTCGTTAAAAGTTTTCGCGTTTTTTTATCAGAAAAAGTGAGTTTTTGTGTCTGATTTTGTAACTTACAATATCGTCCGTTAATTAGTTTGCTTATTTGTTTATTTCGTAAACCACAGGGATTGTATAAAAAAATACGATCATTAGAGAAGTATTTTTTTTTTCCGCTCTTTTCAGAAAAATCGTCGCTTTATTTCAAAAAGTAAATTGTTATCAAAAACAGTTTTAAACATATCGAGAGTTCAAAAAAAATTGAATGTTTCCTTAAAAATGAAGTGCTATACTAAGATATATTTATTTATTTAAAGTTTCTTTCTATATTTCCTTAAGGTGGATTGCATCAATCTCGTAGTGTTCCTGATATGATGATATCCATGCACGATGATTTAATGAAAAATGAAGGTAAACAGTTTTATATACATAATACACAACTTCACAATATATTTCTTATTAATAAAATAAAGATATCTTTCGTCTTAAAAATCTCTTCAGATCGATGTTTCCAAATGTATAAACTTTATTTTTCCAGTCACCAATAAAATTCAAAATGGTTCAGAGGATTACAACTATGACTTGAATGAAGAAAATGATTATAATTATCCCAAAGGATACACTAAGTAAGTGATGTTTTAAATTCTAAGCATAATACATAAGAATAATATTAACGGATGAACTATTTGTAACCAATTTTACGTAAATTAAAAAATTTTCGCCATTAAAACAAGTTTTAAACAAGAATATATTTCTGGAACAATAAAATTTTATCATATCAGAAGCTAAAAATACAAAGCACGTAACTTTCGAAACACGGAAAAGAAATTCTTACACCTTCCGTTTTGCGTTTTGTTATCGGATTAAAATAATTTTCCTTTTTAATTCACTTTGAAAACGTACTTTTTGTTTTTATTTTTGTCTTTCATAAAGTGTTCGAAATTTCAAATGGCGATTAATTTTATATGTTTCGCTGAAGAAACCAAAGTTGTACTGGCTTCCGGCATAGACATTCAGTTGAAATTTAGCTCTGCATCTATTAGAAATGTGGTTCAAATTTTGTTAGGCGATAAACATGGCGATATAAATTTCTATTTGTAGCCTTTTGTTATCATCCAGGGCAAATAAGCACTCAGTGTTCGAAATTTTGACAAACTGCAAATTTCTTAGATGATAAAATTGTGTTTATTGTGCTTGAAAAGGATAGGAACTTTTATTTTCATCAGACTAAGAGAGCTTCTATGGAGATTTGAGCAATCTAGTCAGTAATGAAGCTGTTGAAAATTTGATTAGCGATAGGTTCATTTTTATAAAATAACGATAAATTCTGTTCGTAGATTTCAAAGAACGAATATAAATGTTTCAAGCATACCTGCCAATTCTCGGAATTCAGGCCTGGGTCTCGGGTTTTTAAGTCCAATCTCAGAACCTTAGGCTAACACAGTATCTTCTCACGATTTTTTCTAAATAACTGTATGAATAGGAGGTTCCGGGTACACTTTACATGCAGCTCCAAAACTTTTTCACAGATAAGCAATTTCGTAGTTAGTGCGTTTAGTTTAACGTTAATTCCGTTTTTAGAACCTTTAAAAATATGAAATGTTTGATAAACCCAAAAAGTAAAACACTATTTTTAACAAAATGCGTTCAAATGATTTCTCTTTTAAGAGTAATACCTTAATGCTTGCTGAAATAACTAAGAATAAAATAGCTATCTTCAGAATATTTTCGTTCTTTTGATAGATACGAAAGAACGTAAAAGGAACAGTAAAAAAGTAATGCCTGCAGTGTTGGTCAAGTTAATGCTGGTTATATTAACCATTCCTTACACTTACAGCCATGCAACCTGTGAAAGAATATCCAGCCACATAGAAAAAATCCAAACTTCCTTGTCAAAACAAACTTTGGGGAATTTGTTGACTGGGGAAATCAAAGTTTCAGAAATTTATAGATTAAGTTTTTGTTGTGTGTTTACATTAGTCTGTGGTTATATTAGTCACTCAGTTCAGTACCTATCCTAAAAGAGAGAAGGCCTCAGCACGGATTACCATAAACAAGAAATTTGATCCTTATCTTTACTTCCCATTTTATGCTCCAGTTTGTGTTCGTTATATCGGACTACTAAATTGATCAGTGCTAAGGCCTTCTCTCTTCTAAGAGGTGTTGCTTACAGTCTTGTCACCAATTTTTAGGAGCAAAAAAATTCTTAAATAAATTTAATTTAATTTGTTTTATTAATTTTTATTGGTCTGCTTATTACTATGTTGGCTATGGGCTGTCGGACCTCTGAGTTTAGTTTTATTACTATGTTGTGGTCACCAAAAGTCTTGGGCCTTTCGAATTTCTGAGAATGGATTTTCAATCGAGATTTTAATTTTCTATTTAATCAGAAAGCGGTTGAAATTCAGATGAGATACAATTTTCAAAGACACGAAATCAAATTAATAAAAACTTGGCAAAATATGTGAAATTTTTCTAAACTAACTGAACAAAGCAATTTGTCCTACCTGCATTAAAGTCGAACAGGTAAGGGATAATTTAAAACATGGTAGCCCACAATCAGGGGAAATATAAAAAATGGTGAACAATTTTGCATGGGCTTATGGAAGTCTTAAAGGTTTTAATTTCCATTTAAGGGAATTAAGTTAGACAGTTATAACAATTAGATATGTTTTTATACTTGCAAACATAAACATATTTTGGTAGGTATGAATTAGTAAAAACAATTCGTCCCTTAAATTTTTCCCGCTTGCGGACCACCTATAAATGGATCGTTATCAGATTTAAAATGAAAACAACTAATTTTGAATTTAAAAAATTGAGAAATTGAATTCCACTTTAGATGGGTGAAACTAGGCATAAAAAGTACGCCGAATTTTGTATTCCTATTGCTAATTTATCAAATGTAGGGAATGTAATATTCTTGCAAAATCTGCTTTCTTTTCGGCGGAAAGAGTTTAAAATGTCAGGTTTATTATTTAATTTTAAATCTTTATTTTCGTCATACTAAATAAAGAATTTTTTTTTTTAAATAAACTTCAGAATAAAACCTTATGAACTCATAATGAAAAGACGAGCTCTCGAGACTGACTTTTTCCCAGAATTTTTCAACATTTCGTAAACAAAATTTTCCTATATTTGTAATAAAATTTACGATTTTCTTGTAGAGAAATTTACATCATTAAATGTAAGAAATACTCTCCACGAAAATGAATTATTCTACTCAATGTTGTAAACAAAACCTTAAAGCAGAAATAGAAACTGTGGAAAAATTGAATAAATACTAAAAAGTACAATACAAATTTCTATTGTATTTCTAAATATCACTGTATTGGTTTAAACAGTCGAAAGATTTTAAATGTCTTTAAACAAAAAAAAAAATTTTTTTATATATTTTAGATTAACAGAAGCGCACAAAAATGCTATCCGAGCCATAAGGAAAATTAAATATTTTGTTGCAAAGAGAAAATTTCAGGTAAGTTATGTTAATATCAAGAATTTACTTAATTCATAGATATATAATTTCAAAAAAATTCACACCTTATTTTTTTTTATGAGGAAATTTAATTTTTTAATTATTTTTTAAATATATATATATATATACGTTTTGAATAATATAATGTGTTTAATGAAAGTTTGAAAAAAAGAGAAAATGATTTACCCTCAATTTCTTTATGGGTAAATCATATAAACATGCATTCTAGAAAATGATGCTGTACTCCCACAACTGATTTTCATTTAAAAATAATTTACAGCTTCGGAACTAATTGAAAATTTACGTAAAACCTGTACTATACATGTATTAAAAATTTTTGTTTCCTAAATAAAATCGATGATTTTTTTTTTTCTTTTTTCTGTTAACAGTTATTTTGTATGTCCATATCATACCAGCTCTTTGTCATATCTTAATTTCTTATTTCACCCCGTCAAAGAACTAAATATATTCGAGCAAAAATTTAGGAACAGTTGGTAGTCACTTGATGCCATTGTCAGACTATTGGGTTCACGGGTGGTTAATTTACAATCCATTGTTGGGCCTTTAATTTATCGCATCTCTACTGGCTTTTTTTTTTTTTTTGGAGGTTTTTCTCTTGGCTGTAGTTATGCTTTTAAAATTTTCTTTTAAAACTTGTAACATGAACGAAAAAAGTCAAATCATAGTTTTTTCGCTTAAAAAAATGCCTAACAGGAGGAGATAAAGTCGTTATTGCCGCTGGATTGGAAAATGATGATGAAATGATAATGATATATTGAAAATTCTTGCAAAAGTGCGATATTTTGATGGGCTTAGTATAAAGAAGGCTAATTTTTTTTGCTGAATCTTATGAATCTTTTTTGCTGAACGGTATTTTATTGGTTTTAAAATACCGTTTAATCAATGTTACTTTGTTTGTCAGCGTTTATTAAGGTTATAACAGGTATAAAATCACCCTACGATTTAGCCTTTTGACTGCTAACTTGCTCTATAAGTTAAAGCGATAGCTGGAGACTGCAAGCTTTTTCAGGCAAGGCTGCTTTTGTCGACGGCATGTTAAGACATTATAGTACACAATCCAAACTATTTTATCCACTCCAAAACTAAGCCAAATTATAGTATTATTGATATATATTGTTTATTCACCAATGGATAGGTTTTGAAACGTCATGATTTAATTGTTATAATGTATTGTGTTTGGATATTGAATAGCTCACCAGTTAAACAAAATCTTTTTTCTCGTTGTTAAGCAACCAGATATGAGGTTTCTGCGAGTGTCGGATACACACGAAACTAATTCTTGACATTCACTTGAAACTGACGCAAACTGCCAAAGCCTTCGCCGAGCACGTATTCGGGCCCATAATTTACACCGATGGCTAGCGCGCGGCACACATATCACATATGCGTCCTCCGAAGTCAAAGGGTTAAATTATTCTGCCCATACGAAAAATGAAGTTCAACGACTTCTCATGGGATAAAATGAACAGGGTTATAATAAGTACTTATACTAAGTTGTAGACGATGCGACGCCGCATCGCATACAAAATTGCATCTACTGATGAATGTGTTTTAAGAGAAAAATAGACTAACTGCTCACTTTTCAATATGGTGTGCATGTTGGAGAAAATAAACTGGTTTTAGTAAATATCAGTATCGAAATTAACTGTATTAGATAAATATTTAAGCAATCTATAACCTTGATCTGGACAATTTTGAAGCTATTTGTCTTAACTGTCTTTAGATAGAGGAACTCTAGCTTTTTTCCATACAACAGAGTCTGCACTTAAAATAAATAAAAAATTCTTTCTCTTTATCATTTCAGCAAGCTCGCAAGCCATATGATGTTGGCGATGTTATTGAGCAATACTCTCAAGGGCAGATTAGTATGAATGTGCGACTGAAAGAACTTCATAGACGGTATATCTTTCCACCTATTCTATCTTATTCGATATGATTATTTATATTTAATGAAGTCCTTAATTCAGTTAAAGAACTTTTCATAATGGAATGAAATATGTTTCTTTGTCAACGGTTTCGAAATGGTGTTCCGCGGAGCCCTAGAGTTCCGCACGAGAGTTCAATGGATACAGAGAGCTAGGACTTTTTATATACCAGCAATGATTTTTGAAATCAATATTTATCAATATTTCGGTTGCCATTATTTAATATTTCGGTTGCCTTCATGAAATTAAAATGCGAGCAAAAAGAAACTGCAATTTTTTAAAAAGAAAAATAAATCTAATGGCATTGTTAAATTTAATTATGAAATGAGAATGCAATTGTAAAAAAAAAAAATTGCATTAATATCTGTCAGTGCGCTTTCCATCATAATTGTCTACATTCCAAATCATTTCTTTGTCTATGAAAAACCAATTTTGAAAGCAATTATCTCAGTCGTCAATCGATTTCGGTCAGTTTTAACAACAAAATAATAATAATAATCGTATTTTCGAATCATTTCAGATCAAAAATCCGTATCCCTATTAACATACTAAAATTAACATATTAATCTACTAACAAACTAAAATTAATTGCATGACATAAGTGTTCGTGTCATTGTAAATTATAATATGTAATATGATGATATAAAATTAATTATGATTATAGCGTACTAAGTGGTAAGCAGGGAACTAAAAATATGTTCACTTTGTAGCCTAGATCAAGTACTTGGAAAAACTGGAAGTCAATTAGCTGGGAAGAATGGAAAACCAATCACTTTAGGAGAGAAACTTCAGCAAATGGAGCAACAAGTAATCATTTTTAGATTAATTTTTGTAATTATTTGAAAGAATTTATTGTACCTTCAAACTCAAATACAATAAGATACATTGTTTTTACACTTATACAAATTATAATTGAAAATAAAACCTAACAATAATTGTTCTTCTGATAAGAAAGTCATTTATTTATTTATTTTTGAAAAAAGTAGATATTTCAATGCTTTTTTCTTTTTTTAGTAAATTATCAGCCTCAGATTAACAAGTAGAATGAAATGATGCAGTGAAAAAAAAATTTACTTAAATAATTTTTTTTTTAGAATTTTTTTATAACACATTCTGTATTGTATAAGTATTGTATAAAAAAAAAACTGGGAAGCAAAAATATCAAAAGAAAAATCGTAGGTGTAATTTTTAATGCATTCTTAAAAAACCCTTCCCTCATCAAAATGTATGTTTTAAAAGTAAAAAAATTTCAACACAAATGAACGTCTGAGTTAAACAAACATGAATATTTCCTATGAAAACTAGAAATTGAATTTAAAAAGAATTAACAAAGAGTTAATAACTTGGAATGGAATATATTCAGATAAACGTCATAGCACATTAATATTTAATTTGTGCTGCAGTTTTTGTTGCAAATGGAGAAAAAAAAAACAATGTATAGAGAAGCATAGTAAAATTATTATATACAATATATTCAAGTTATTAAAACTATCGATTTTAGAAATTCTTTTAATGCACTTTAACTTAAATATATCTGTTTCTAAGTGATTGTCTACAATCACTTTACATTTACATTACATTACTTTACATTTACATTTAAAAACTGTTCTTTCCTGGTGCCAAAGTAAAAATCAGATTTTCTATGAAGTATATGAACTGTTACTGTAAAAAAATCTGTTATCTACAAATATTCTAAATAAATCTCATTCATTTCAAAAATAATTAGTATATGTAAGAATAACCCTTTTTTTAGAAAACTATTCGAAAAATGGAGAAATTTCATTATCGTTTTTTAATATTACATTTCAAATTTAGAGAACTAAGCGAAAATAAAAACGAATCTCTCTGAATAATTGTTTTTAAAAAGTAAGGTCTCGATGAATAAGTTTAGGCTCCTTAAAATTATTAATTTAATACCTTCTTTTTTTTTTATCATATGTCTTTGCGAATGAAAGAAACTTTTTATAAACCTCACTAGCACAATTTTGT
This sequence comes from Parasteatoda lunata, assembly GCA_949128135.1. Lineage (NCBI taxonomy): Eukaryota > Metazoa > Arthropoda > Arachnida > Araneae > Theridiidae > Parasteatoda > Parasteatoda lunata. Next base: position 18,529,689 of record OX421973.1, read on the forward strand.
GAGAAACAAAATTATTTAACAATTTGAAGAAAAAAAAATCAAATTTTATATAGATGGTAACTTCATAAAAATATTTAATTTTAAATAACAAAGTTCAAAATCAAAATTTTTTATAAAATCTGTTAATGCCAGAAAAACAAAGATTCGAAAAGTAATCTTTTTAAATTACATTACTGGACAATGGTCTCAAAATCTTTCATCATTCTATACCTAGTATCTACCAAATGTATGTTGGACATAAATGAATTAAAAGAAATGTAATTGTTTCTATTTCAGATACAATCCATGGATAGAAAAATAGACACTATCAACCATGCTGTGCATACACTAGTCAAAGAACTTCAAAAACCACCCAAAAGTTAATACATAACAAAGAACTGTAGTTAGCACTTATCATAATTTATAAGATTTTTTTTCATGTTTTTAAAAGAAATCTTTCATTAAATGTTTTTATTGCTTTAAGCAAATCTATAAAAACTTGCAGCATTTATTCCATGTGTTTCAAGATTTTGTTCAAAAATTTTTTTAATCAAATTTCGCTGCAATTTTATCTGTATTTTTAGCTATTCTTTTCAATTTTGAGCATCGAGCTTGATAATTTTCAAAGCAGTTTTAAATATGCTGTGATAAACAAGATTTTGTGCCTGGTGTTCATTTTCTGTATGTTCTACATAACCTCTTGTGCCATTCGTATGATGGGGAACAATTCCAATGTCATCAATACTTTTTTTTTGTTGAGAAATTGCATCATATGTGTGTATTGTATTTTGTAAAGAAATTGTAAATATGTAAAATAAGTTTTCTGTGTTATACTGAAATAAAAGAAAAGATTTTATTATAAAATGTGTTGATAGTATATTGAAATTGTAAATTATTTACTGTTAACATGAAAAGTAGGAGTGTATTTTTATAAACTTTAGAAAATGTTTTTATATCTGAATAATTTTGAAAATCCAACACCAAGAAACTTAAAAACCAGATGAAGATGGAGAAATCTTGAGTATTTTCTAAGTTTAACCGAAACGTTTAAATCTATTTAAACTTTAAACACGTTTTTAATGCTATTTTTAATATTAGGATCGCGAATGAAAGGAAGGTTTTAAAATTTTACATTAATAGTTCGAACGTTTTATCTTCAAACATTTAACATTTCATCAGAAAAAAATCATACTTCCATAATTTGAGCTGGCTTCAATCTCCTTTGTCCGTTACTTCCCTTGCTAATTCTAGATCCTGGTAAATTTATTTACCTAAAATGTTGATACTAATTTCTAAGAATTTACTCTTTCATAATATTAACCTTTGTATAAAAAATAAAATTTATGAAAGTAACTTATTTAAGGGCGATGTACACTGCTAATACATCAACATATCAGGTGAATGACATCAAGTGTTACAAAACTTTTAAATCAAATTTTTTATAGAGTTTAAAATGTTAAATTCGTATGTTTAATCAATTTCCAGACTACTTTTCACATTGTTCTGTTCAAGGTTTTCACAATTCATTCAACCACAATCCATTTCGGCGTACCGTCGGCCCGTAGCGGTCCAATCATTTCACATGTTTGATGAAATACTTGCGTGGGTTCGGTGAGATTCTTGCACTCTCGTGTGCAACTCGGTTGCTTTTTGCAAGATATTTTCAATTTTAGGCTTCATTTTCCACCCCCTAATATCGAACTGAAAAATCTCTTGACCTTTTTATAATGGCTAATATAATCAAGAAAAGAGTTCTTTGTCCAAAACTAGATATTATATCATTATCATGTAAACTCTTTTTTTTTTATTTTTTATTATTAAACGACTTAAAACTCCTCATGCACCACAAAGTATAACATGAGGCTTACAGTTGTAAGTAGAAAACAAAAGAAGAAAAATTTACAAATTTAAATTAAAAACAAAATTCCGCAAGGCAGCAAGACTTTCAATACTTTTGACCAGTTCTGATAAGACAGGAGGCCAACAAATAGAAAGACGCCTCAAATCAGTCTTTAATTTCATTCGGGCACTCGCATACAAATCGCAATGAAGAAGAATATGTTCAGCATCTTCATCAGCATCGCCACAAGCACAAATTCCACTGGTCTCCAGATGGAAACGAAATAAATATCTCTTAAAATTTCCATGGTTTGTTAAAATTTGGGTTAATTTAAAATCAGTTGCAAAGAATTTACATTGCAAACGGTGAAAAATGGATGGAAAGAACCTTTTCGTCCAAAGCGACCGAGGCGAAGAAAGAAATTCAGCATTCCAGTCCGCAATGATTTTATCTCTAGCGATGCGCTTCCAGTGAGAAGCTGGAACAGACACCCTTAAGTCTATTTCACCACACGTAGCTTCCTTAGCCAATTGGTCTGCTCTTTCATTGCCCAAAATACCGCTATGGCCACGAACATAAGAAAAATGAATAGTTACGTTTTCAAGAGCGTTCAAAATCGAGTGAATTTCCACCACAAGCTTCTCAGTAGAAGTCGTGTCACGCAAAAGAAAAAGTGAAGAAAGAGAATCTGTACAAATGAGGTATTTAAAAATTTTGTTTTCACTAAAAGAATTTTGTATCCACTTAACAACCAGGTTTATACACAAAAGTTCAGCCTGGAAAACAGAACATTCATTAAGTAGTCGGTGCTTGGCAGTAACCTTCTCTGTTCCATTTTCATAAATTACAAAAGCAAGACCAACCCTTCCATCAAGCTTACTACCATCCGTAAAACAGATAGTTTTATATGCCTGAAAAGCATTATTTACATAAGGAATAATTATAACAGGTTTCCTACATGCTGGGTGGGGCAAACATGAAATAGGAAGCTTCCCGTCCAGGGTTAGACAATCGTTGTCTTTTATCTTCTCCTTTAATTCAAGATTATTTATGATAATTAAATCAATAGGTGGAAGACCAGAGATAACAAAGACCGCATCATAACTAATAGTTCTATAGCCCCGAATAATGCGTAGAAGAATTCTTCTTTGAGTTCTTCTAAGGATTCTAATATTAATCTTCTTTCTCAAAGAGTTTCCCCAAGATCCTGAAGCATATGAAATAAGTGGTACAATACCTTGATTATATATTAATTTAAGAACATCTGTTTTAACCCCATAAGTATTTTTTGAAATTCGCAATAAAGCAAGAAGAAGTTTTTCACTTTTACTGGAAACATAAGATAAATGCTGCTTAAACTGCAGTTTATTATCAACAATAACTCCCAAATACTTTATCTGCTTTACTTCTTCAATAGGTTCATTCCCAAGAGTTAACTGAATAACATCAGTCGGCATCGACTTTTTATGTATCATCATAACTTTAGATTTCAAAGGATTGAATACCAGCTTATAAAGTTTCGACCATTCAAAAACGTAATCCAAGATATTCTGAGAAAGAACACAAGCATCATTAAAGTTCTTGCACTGAACAACAATAAGTAGATCATCAGCGAATGCAATTTTATAACTATTTTGAAATTCTGATAAACCACAGAGCAAGTCATTCATAATAAGGTTCCAAATAAAAGGTCCCGTAACGGACCCCTGAGGACAACCCTTTTCCAAAACAAAGTTTTTTGTGATATTGCCCAGAGTAAGATCAGCAGATCGACCGTGCAAGAAACTCTTTATTAAGTAAAAAATATTCTTAGGAACTTTGAGATGTCTTAGCAAGTGCAGAATTCCAGGCCACCAAGCATTATCGAAAGCTCCTCTAATGTCTAAGGAAATAAGAAAAGTGACAAAATTTTTATGTTTACCCTGTCTAACTAGATTACAAAGCCGGATCAAAGCATCTTCAGCTGACCTCTGAGGTGTAAAACCATACTGATCCTTACTTAAGAGGCTTGATTGACGTAGATGAAAGTTGAGTCTATTTATGAAGAGTTTTTCAAGACATTTACCTAAACAAGGAAGTAGACTTATACATCGAATGTTATCAATATGTGACCTTGATAACTCAGAATTTTTAGGAATCGGTACAACTTTTGCTCTTTTCCAGATCTTCGGAAAAATACTAAGATTTAAACAAACATTAAACAAGGTTATCAGTACAGAAGGACAACTAACATGCAAATTTTTAATTAGTTCATTCGTTATTCTATCGTATCCTGGAGTTTTGTTCACCTTTAAATTTTTGACTACGCAATCAACTTCCGCACTAGAAAAGGGAACATCATCTTTAGCGTCATAAATCAATTCAGCCTCGTCACGTAAGAGCTTATGACTGAAATGGTCCTGCATTTCAGAATCACGAGGAAACGCTTTCTTTAATATAGCATCAATCGTATCTTCAAAAGAAGAGGTGAAATGACCAGGAGAATCTTCAATACCCGAGATTTCAAGCCTTTAGCAAAGTTGGTCTTAACTCCATAAGTATAAATTTTATTCCACACATTTTGCACAGTAATATCTCCAAGAAAATCCTTCCAAGAATTTAGTTTGCTTTCCTCAAGTTTTAAGTTATACTCAGACCTAATACGAAGATAACTGCTTCTATAAATCTCCCTTAAAACGAGATTTCTAGTCCTTTGATATCTTCTTCTAGCAGCATTTAATTTTTCCGCATACAAGAAATTTCTACCGACCACCAAGGAACTTGATGCGATCCACTCCTTTTCAAAGGAATAGATTTTTCTGCCGCATAAATAATTAAAGTTTGTAAATTTTGAACGCATACCTCCAACATATCTGGTCGTTCACAATTTTCAATGGAATTCAAAATATTAGATATGGAATCAGAACAGAGAAGATGGAAAAGTTCCCAGTTTGCTTTTTTAATATTAAAGAGGTTTTTCGTTTCAGAAATGGTAAAATCATAGTTAGCTCTTGAGATTTTCATTTCAAAAGAAATCATTTTATGATCAGACAGGGAATCATACTCAGGTATATACCATTTCTCAACCAGCTGAAGAAGTTCCATTCCGACGACGGTAACATCAATATAACTTGTTCCCTGAATCGAACTAAATGTAGGTCCGTAGTCTTCATTTATCGAAAACAAATTCCAAACACTAAAGAATTCGCTCAACCTAATACCTCTGGAGTCAGTAATAGGGCTAAACCAGACTTCAGATTTGCTGTTGGCATCCATACACCAAATAAGTCTCTTTAGACTTTTACTCGAAAAAATATGCTCTATCTTCCTAAGATCTAAATCAATATTAACGGAAGGCTGGAAATAATAAGAAAAAAGAGTAAAATTGTGTCCTCTATACGAAACATCAATTTGTGCAGCATTATAATCAAAATTTTCTGAAACAGAAAAAACAGTTATCGCTCTATTACGAACAATGATAGCCGCCTTAATAACGTCTGATTTTTCATCAGAAAAAATTCTGTAAGTATTTGGAAAGCCAAGTAATTTGCCATTAAGACAGTAGGGCTCCTGAACAAGGGCAACATCAACATCATCACATTCAAGATTTAAAATAAGCTGCTGAGTAGCTTTCTTTGACTTATGCAAGTTTAATTGTACAAAACTGATGTGATTTTTAGAGACCTTAGCCATCATAATCAATTCGAGCAGTCATTTGATCCCTCATAAAAATATGACAAGAGCAGCTTTGAGAAAAAGGTTTATGTCTAACATCCACTTTTTTACTTCCACTTTTCAATTTTTTATTGTATCTAATACAGTTTACGCAAACTTGATTTTCACAATTATGACACTCCGAACTTCTATGCTCTCCGGAACAAAAATAACAAGACAACTTATTTCTGCATTCCATAGATCTATGATTATAGCCGAGGCAAGAAAAACACCTATTTATAGCTACGAAATCTTCAACACTACACATGTTCCACATAATTTTCAAAGATCCCAAGGTAATAATATTTTTCCGAGCTTTTGGATGCACCTCCACAACAACAGATCGAACATGTTGGAATTTTTTCAAAACAAAACGAATCCTTGACTCGTTCCAATGTTCATCAGAATCAAAAACTTCTGGGTTCTGCTCACGAATAATGTCTAATATTTGTGAATTTTCTATATCATTTGGTACATTTTTAATTAACAACGTAGGTTTCTTTCGCTTAGGAAAAGTTGGCTTCAAAATTTCCGAATTTGTTTCAATGCTCGTTAATAATTTATTTCTGTCAGCTTCAGAAGCACAATTAACTAAAATTTTATCTTCAGAAACACTTTTAACTTGCTTAATTCCTATTTTATCTTTTTTAGGGTCAATCTGTGCTTTGAAAAGTTTCTTAACGTCCTCCGACTTATAATTTTCAGCCGATATTAAAAGAGCACAATTCGATGAATTCCCCTTACTCTGTTTACTAACAACAGATGACGACGCCACGACTTCGCTATATAATTTTTTTTGAACGTAACTCGCAACATTTTCTTTGCAAACCTCACGATAAACAACAGACTTTATTTTCTCAAATTGCCTTGTAACAAGAAATTTCAACTCACCCAACGCTTTCCTAGCATCTTCACGCATTTGTTGATTCATATTGCATTTAGAAATAAGGGCGTTTTCTACAATATTGGAGTACGTTTCAAGAGAGGAGTAAAATGCATCATCCTCACAGTCTGCCATCCTGCTCCCCAGTTTCCCCAAGAAATGTCAAATCGTAAGTGCTTCGTTTCACTAATGCAAGAAAGACGCCATGTTGGATTGGCGCATTTGCAAATTGAAGTACTAAAGTCAAAGAAAAACCAAAATCACTTCACGCACGTTTGTAAAGCTGTAGAAAGGGGCTTAAAAACAATTCAAAACTAATTTAGACTGAAATCAACTTAAAAATATTATTATTTTGAAAAGTAAACAAAGCAGCTCAAAAGAACACGTCAAACATTCAAACGAGGTCAAGCTAGATCCATGTAAACTCTTTGAAAATTATTTTGCATTTTGTTAAGGTATATAGTTCTTAAAATATTTTTTGAGTGCCTAAAAAGTACTTAAAAAGGTGCTTATTTTTTGTTGAAAGATTTGACTACGCACCCTGTTATAGATTTAGTAACCACTTTATTTAAAGGCCTACAGGTATTAATATATGATAATTATGCAAAAACAATGGGTTTTGTCTAGTGAACTCTTAGTGGTTGCATACCTTTTTATTAACTGTCAAAAGAACCTTCAGTGCAGTATCCCAGTAGGACTATATTCTCCATTCGTTTTAACTTGTGTAAGTTATTTTATTTAATTCAGCTCACACATCACCCAATGATAGCCAAGCACCTTGTCTAGTTTTTCGATGCTCTATCTTTTAAAGGCCATGGTAGGAATGTGATGTAATTTTGAACCTATTCAAACGACGCAAAAATGACCTAAACTTAGTGTCCAACAATAAGGGGGCTTTCATCCGCAGCAGATTTAAGATGTATCTTGTTGGATATATACGCAGATTATTTAGTTAACTGCCAGAATTGACTCTCAATTCCAGTCTCTTCAACAGCGAAGTAAGCGAGGACTTTATTGAGTATGCCGTTAAGGGTGTCTTATAAGAATTTCTCCCATAAGTCAGCCATTAAAGAATCTAAAAGTCTAATAAAACTCCTAAATGTGTACCTCTTTTGAAATTGTTACAAGTATTCTAGATATGAATTCAGAAGATATGCTGATTTTATTTCATAACCGTCGTTGAACAGTCTACCCAATTTTGGGTTTACGACTAATGTTCAACTCCGTAGCCTTGTAATTTTGAACCAATCCAGAAGACAAGAAAACTCCTGGATCAGTAGCCCCAGAGGTATTGATTTATTATGAGAACATGGAGGACTTTGAAACTTGACAGATTTAACGTGCATCAGTCACCATTTACTACACGGGGAGTCTTCGGCCGGCGAGGATCGAACCCACGACCTCTTGGACATGGACCCAGCACCCTACAGACCAGGATATCCTGGCCTTAAGATATGCTGATTGTCACAATCAGATCATGCAGTTGCTTTTTAAGGCCGGAATAGCCTGGTCGGTAGGGCGCTGGGCCCATGTCCAAGGGGTCGTGGGTTCGATCCTCGCCGGCCGAAGTCTCCCCGTGTAGTAAATGGTGACTGATGCACGTTAAATCTCAAAGTCCTCCATTTTCCCATAAAAAATCAGATCATGCAATGTCACGAATAAAAATATTGGTGGTTTAAAAAAAAACTCACAAAAATTACATAAGCAAAAAATTACGCTGACTGTTAGTACAAGACATATACTTCCCTCAAGACATTTACCAAGGCTGCAAATTTTTATTTTCTTTCATAAATTGTTTTAGGCGGCATAATTTTTTAACATATAAGGAATAACATATAACCCATTCATGAGGTCTTGTAAAAAGTAAAATATTTGAATACAACATAGCATCTATAGAATTAGTTTAATTTTATATTAAGATTTTGTTATATTAGGTGCCAACTAGAAATCAAGTTTTTTAACATTACTATTAAAAAGAGCAGCAATAAATAGTTGTTAATATAACTTTATTAATATGAATTTAAATGCAGTTAAAAATTGATTAATAACAAGTAACGATTCTTAAACTGTATATGAAAATTGCAGATTCAAACAGTGAACAAGGCTAAAACTCATAACTGCAGCAGATCATTAACTCAAATGTTTATATTTGGCAAATAAATTATAAAGCACTCGTAAAGTTGATTTCAGATCCAAATTTACAATATCTGAAAAGGAGAGAAAAACATGTTAAAATTTTTGGTTGAGTATGAAATCTTATTTTAATATTTAAAAAATGTTAGAATTGCCACAATTCTGTTTCATCAAAATAAAAAAAATTTTCAAACGTGATTTGAGCAGAATATGTACATTTAAGGAAACTCTGTTTTTTTTCCAAGGGTGCATATAAAGCTGAATAACTCAATAATAGTAAGTATTGCTCAAAATGCAAGTTTAAGACGCTGAATATAGAACTAGTTAAAAATGAAATCAAATGCTAATATTATAGCATTTTAATAAAAATTGACTATTAAACATGTCTATAACAGACTACTATAATCGTAGCATTTTTAAAAAAATGGCATATTTTCAGTCATTTGGCATTATATTTGTAAAGAATAACGCAACTTTATTTATGAAGAAGATTGCCAAGGTTCATCCACTGGAGACTTAATATAAACTTGAAAACTTTACAAAATTTCACAGAGGCTTAACAGGTTTTAATGTGAAGAACAATACAGTAAAGAATGCATAATAATGCATCGTATATGGAACTCATAAAATTATTATGACAATGAATAAGACATTCACTTTAACATCACACAATAGCAATAAAAATGTGAGTTCTAGTTAATCCTGATTGGTTGTCCATGTCAATACAATCTTCTGTAACTCTTAATTAAAAAAATATACAAATTCAAAAATACGATGCATTATTACATTGCATCCGATAACCTCACTCATCGGAGAAGCATCCCAACATCAATAGACTACAATCAAAAAAAAATTATTTTAAATGCGAACTTGGCCTGTAATGTCAATTGAAATTGACGTCTTGATTGACGAAACATTACAAAGGTTGGACATTAAACTTATTTATGCAAGGAAAATACAAACACCAAGATCCATAAACTCTAACTAATAAGATTTAAGATCATCTATAAATTAAAGTTAAACTTGAATAACTCCAAAACTATTTGAGTTATATTGAACAACATTATTAAATAAAACATTTCTACTTTACCCGTCCATGCATCACGGTTAAACTACGGACAATTAATTTGTTTAACTTATAGTCATATACACATATAAAATAAAAATAAATCACAATGCCTTTCGGGTCATGAACTAGCTTTCTAGTTCTGTGCGTTTCACTTACATTACATTTATTTTTAGTTTTGTAATTAATGACATCTGATTTCGATGGTTTTCTCAGATTGAAAAACCATTTATTTGCCCTTTTGCTCCAGTTATCAATAGTTAAACTGATCAAATTAGTAGAATTTCAAATTATTTGTTTTACTGTTTTTACAAAATAAAACATGCACAATATAAATTTTAAATAAATACCTTCTGGTCTAGCTTTTGGTTTCTGTAATCCAGCGTCCATCATAAGCTCAAATGAAAAGGCAACATTATGCACTTTTTGGTCAAAAGTAGTTGGGGTTAAATGAAATGAATAGAATGGAACAAAATATCCTTCCAATAATCCCATCAATAGTGTAAGGTATAAACCATCATGGAACTAAAATAAAAAATCGGTTTGAATATTTCTGTTAAACTGAAGTAATAAAATAAATATCTAATAGTACTTTGAGTCAAATTGCTATTTTTACCTGAGCTTCAAGATCTGTCACTTCAAGATTGATTTTATTTAAATGCTTATTCACAAAGGTCACCAAAGACTGCAATCAAATATATATGTTAAACAAGCATTGAAAGAAAAAGTAAGATAACAAATAAAAATTTCAAAAAAGTAAATTTTCTGTTTTCCTTTTAGGGTATCTTATAATTTTTAAGAACAAGATTTAAAATCAGATTAAGACTTTCAAATAAGTTTGTAAATTTTAACTCTTAAAATGAAGCTCAGTTTGCAGTAAAAGCAAATTGTTTTTCTGCAAAATGAGCTTATTTTGTTTCTACTTAAAGAAACTCAGTTTAACAAGACAAGTACTAAGCTATGCACAACACATTTTTGTTAAAATCTGCCAAAGTAAGCGACACAGGCCTCCTTTTGTACAAATCTGATTAAGTAGCTATAGAGGACAAATTTTAATACAAATTTGCCAAAGTAACTAAATAGGACATATTTTTGTACAAATCTTCTCAAGTAGCTCAACAATTACAAGGGAAAAAATGTTAAGTTTTCTTGTTTTTAATAGAATAATGGCAATAAAAAAAACTGAAAGCAAATTTTATAAATATATAAAGTATGCAATAGTTACAATATTAGTATTTTATAATTTATATATATTTTTCTAATGTCATAGTTCACAAAGAGGAGAAATATTTTCATGATTCATGCAAAAAGAGATTAAAAAGATCTTGTTCTTATGTTCTATAAAACAGAAAAGTATTGAGAAATTGTTTTAAAAGAATTATGCGAATTGGAATTCAACTTAGAAACAATTAATTTAGTATGAACCATAAATAAAGACAGTTCATAACATGGTGACCTATCTATTTGTTTCACAATATATTATAAAGAAAAATTTTTACAATTACAAAGAAAATAAAGGCCATACTAGCAGTGCCGTAACTTCACCCCTCGGGGCCCTGGGGCAAAATTCTTTGGCTGGGGCCCTTTCAAAAACTTTCAGTACTCCATCTCTAACCCTCATTTTAGCTATTAATGTATTATGTTAGCGAATATATTTGTGAAAACAAGTTATTTGTTCGCATATAAATTGGATTACAAAACATTGTAAGTTCTCCACATTGCAAATTACAAAATTTCAGCAAAATTGATTAATCCTGGGAAATTAAATTTTAAAAAAGTCGTGCTTATAAATCTCGATTTCTCAGGTACTGATCAACCAATTTCGCTCAAATTTGTACTTTCCATGTGTAATTAGATTCTTTAAAATAATAATAAAAAAAAATTTTAAAAATAAAAAATTAAAAAAAATTAAAAAAACTATATGCCTTACGATTTAAAAGTTTTCAGACTATTATTGTCCCGAAGTGGACTGATCGTTAAGACACGGTTCTTAGCAGATCACCGAAGTCAAGCATCACTGGCTGCGGTCAGTGTGCTGGTGGGGGACCACTTGGATCAGTCTGCGTAGGGACCGAGGGTGTGCGGTATTGGTCCTCGTTAAACTGTTCTACCATAAAGTGTTCGACTTCGCGTGCAGGTCGCCGGGCAACCGAAGCGAGGCTGCCATCCTCTCTGTAGAGAATCAAATCTCAAGGGATGTTTCCTAGACCCTCGCCAATAGCCTATTATGCAGCACTAGTGCGATGTAAATGATCAAAATCAGACTATTATTAAATAAAAAATAATAAATATTTACTAAAAGTTGTTTTTTGCATGGAATTATCTTTAGAAAAAAGAATTTTATTATCACGTGCAAATTGTTTTCAGTTCCCTTAAAAAGCTTTCGATCTGTAGTGATATACAAAAAAATAAAATTAACATTTGGGGGTCCAAACTTTGGATAGCTCACCCAACCCAACTATTGGGACCATATTTCCCAGATTACAGCTACCTCCTATATTACGGGGGTTAGAAAATCGAATCTGTTGAACAAAAGTTACATTTATTCAGATAAAGTATGTTTTTGTGTCTGATTGCGTAACTTAAAATAAAATATCGTGCACCAATTAATTTGCATATTTGAAGTCACACCCTCGAAATATTAAGATAGAGTCCTAGAACGTGAAGATCCTATCATTAAATAAAAAGTTATTCAGGGTGGTACTTTTTTGATTCACTGTACGTAAATGTTACCAATTTACGACATCTCACCGAAGAAATATGACTAGGGGGAAAAAAGCTATTCATGTTGTCTACTCTTGTCCCCCATGTCCACAGTAGCCTTCTTTTCCTCTAAATATAATGTTAATCATAAAATAACAATTTTATAAACCTGTTGAATCCGGTTACTATATCGTTAGGGAGGTCTTTTTAAGACAAAACCATTATAAAATTGAAAATTATTTGTTAGTTTCAAATCAAAGTTTTTGATCGCATTATGGAAACTGAAGGAAATTATAGACTTTTTTTTTCTATCGGCACATATACCCACATTTTAAAAAGTCCTAATTGAAAAAATATTCAGAAATTTTTTCTCTATATACATTGATTTACAAAAACAAAGTTGCCTTACTCCAATATGAACAGGTCCCTAGAAATTATAGCTATATTTTGAAAAGAATTCGTTCTTGAATATTTTTCCTATGTATTCATGAAGCCATGTAATCATATGTGACAAAATTATGACAAAGAGTAATAGTTTTTTTTTTTTTATGAAAGAAAAATGAGAAAAAGTCAAAGCATATTTGCTAATTAAAAAAAATTCTTTTTAATGGTTTGTTATGGCAATGAATTTTAATTGCTACGGATTTCTAAGCTGATGCTCATAGCTTTTTTATTAAATTAAATACGCTCTTTTATTAAATTAAATATGATTTTTTTTATATAAAAAAAAGATTGCATTTCATTTTTTAATGAAAACAAAGTTGTTAAAATCCCTAAAAATTCGAAGTTCCAATTTAAAAAATTTAAAGGTCTTAATAATTTAAAAAATATAAAATAAGAACAAAATCCATGCACATAATAAACAGTAAAATTTTCTATTAAAATACTATACAAATTAAATTTTATATACGAACATGAAAAAAAGCAAATTTTATGTTGCCATTCTTATAAAAGAATTTTAACAGTATATAAATATAAAATTTAAATGTATTAAATGAGTTAATGCATGCATTTACTTACCTCCTTATAAATAAATTTACATTTGGTTTTCTTGTTTTCCAAAGAAATATTTTATTAAGAATGGGAATTAGTGATATCACGATTTATGTTTGAAAAAAAGGAAGTTGTAAATAATTTTAATAACTCTTAATTAAAGTTAAATTTTATTTTCAAAAATTGAACAAAATAAAAGCTAACAGAAAATTTATATCTGAATTAAAAATGGTTAATTTAAAAGACGCAATCAAATGAGCTAAGAACTGGAATTTAACTGGAATGTTTTACGTTTGTCTCAGAAAAAATCTCTTGACAAAATGACCTAAGTAAATGTCAACCAGAGTCATCCCCTTGGATCCCTTAAAAGCTTACATCTGTTTTCCTAGAACATCCAGATAATTGCTAGTTTTAGACAATTTAAGGGACCTATTGATGGTACTGTAAATATATGACATTTTATAAAAGCACAAAAGAGCCCAGGGGCATAAAATGATTAAGGCAATTTAAAGAAGCAGAAGGTCATTTTCCCTTGGTGTAAAAGGAGATGGTTATTTTTTGAGGAATCAGATAACTGTGGGTCAACTCTGTGGGTGGTATGAAGGTTTTAACACCTTTATACCACCCACAGTCAAGAGATGCTTTAAAATATATCTTTTAGTCTCAGTGTAGGATGCATTTTTCAGGATGCAAAACAGTGGTACTTATTTTAGTTTTCTAAACACTTATGTTTTTTTATAATGTGCTCCTTTTCTCTTTTCGTGTTTTAGTTTTAAATATTTTTAATAAATTAAAAGTTGTAATACCTAGAAAAAAATTGAAACAAAACCGTAGTATTTTTCTTGTGGGGGGGGATTTCTATTTCGATTTGGAAAATAACAAGTAAATTGTAAAAAAAGTAGTTTCTTTTTCTAAAATTCTCAATTCTATTTTACTTTATTGTAGCGAATGCCAAATTTTCAGAAAAGGGTGGCGCACATTATCCTCCATCTCAATTAAATTTCAGAAGAAAATAAAGTTTTCGATTTGGAAAATAGCTTTAAAGCCGAAAATAAGAGTTAAATATAAATTTTACTTGACTTTATTCCTGCGAATGTCCGAACTTCAGAAGGGGTGAAGTATATTCTTCGCCCCCTCACTTTAATTTAAGAGGGAAATAAAAATAAAAATTTGGAAAATAGCTTCAAAGTTTTTTTTTTCTTTTAAAAAAAAAAACAATTTTACTAGACTTTATTATTTCAAATGTCTAAATTTCAGAAGATACAAAACACATTTTAGCCCCCCTTACTTTATATCAGAAGAAAATAAAGTTTTATATCCCCCTACTATAATTTAAGAGGAAAATGAAGTTTTCTAGTTGGAAAATATCGTCAAAGTTATGAAATAAAACAATTTTATTTTTTCTAAAATTTCCAACTTTACTTGATTTTATTCTATTAATGTCTAAATTTCAGAAGATGAGAAGCAAATCCCCCCCTCACTTTTATTTCAGAAGAAAATAAAGTTTTCTATTTGGAAAATAGATTCAAATGTGAAATTTTTTTAGTTACCAATTTTTATTATTTTTGAGCACTTTTAGATTTTAGAAGCGGCGAAACACTATGTTCTCCCACTCATTACTATTTCGGAAGAAAATAGAGTGAAAATTGGCAATAAAATATTTTTTCCACTTTTACTTTACTTTTCCAAAAGTCGAAAAACACATTAATCGCCTATAACAAAATAAAGTTTCCTACTTGATGTATATCTTCAAAGCTGAGAAAGAATAGCTTTTTTTTTTCTTCTCTAAAATTACCTATTTTACTAGACTTCGTCTTGGCGAATAACTAAATATCAGAAGAGGCAAGACACATAAATGTTAGAGGAATATAAAGTTTTCCATTTCAAAAATAGCTTCAAAATTGAAAAAAAAATTTAAATTACCGATTTTACTCTATTTTTTGTGAGTGTCTAAATTTCAGGAGGGTCGAAACGCATCGTTTGCCACAATGCTAAAATTTTAGAGGGGCCCTCTGCCTCCCTCTGGTTGGCACGTCACTGGGTCTGACGCTAGATAGTAGAGGAAACAACTAAGTAAACCAGAAGTGCAATATACAGAAAGTGTTAACAATCAACTACATGCAGCTGTGGCCTTTCCCCTTCTCTGCAAAGCGTGTTTGTTCTTTTGAGAAAGGGAAATAATTCGCGAAAAGGTGTTAAACCGTTTTTTACCCTTCCCTTTATGTTATAGTAGGTACACAATTACAAAAAAGAAAATTTTCATCAACTCTATTTTAACACAATTTCTTTCCTACATATATATAATTAGAGTACTTTATTTTGAAAAAACATGATGTGGTCTCTTCATATGGGGCCCCCCTGATCGTCGGGGCCCCGGCGTAGTTACGGCCCTGCATACTAGTAGAACATTTAAGCACACAATTTTTTAAATATTGCTTCCCATTAGACAAAATTAAGAACAATTTTAATATGAGACAGAATAAAGAACGTAATAATGTTACAATATGATACGGTTTTTAACAAAATACACCTTTAAAGTGAAACTTTTTTTTAAAGCATAAAATTCGAAGCATAAAAGACAAGATTTCACAGCATAGAAGTTAAATGCAGTGCGCCAAAAGAAAACGACCTACCCCAAATAACTTTTGATCTAATGATCAGATCTTCATGTTTTAGAACTCATTCGTAATGATTCAAGTGGGTGACCTCAAATTTGCTAATCTTTCTTTCTTTTCAATCTTTCTTTCTTTTCAAATTTGCTAATCTTTCTTTCTTTCGTAATCTTTCTTTTTGACATCTTCTTTCTTTCATTTTTTCAATCTACGCAATTTAAAAGAGGGCGTTGTTTTCCTTTGGTTTAAGTGTTTCCATTTCATTTGGTCTGCTTGTGAGTTCGCCATCTGACCTTGTTTATGTAAGTTTTTATTTTCTGATGATTTTTACTTTCTGATGAATTTGTATGAGTTCTTTTCTGAATTAGTTCTATGTCTTTCATTTTTTTTTCTCCTAGACTTTTGTACAAAACCTTTGGGGTACAGAGGGAGTTTTTTTAGGCTTTTGCCATCTCCCTCAATAGAAAAGGTTTTGTTTTATGGCCACTGGGGCTGGTACCCCCTGAAGACGTCAGCTTCAGTGGTCATATTTTTAATTTTAGTTTTATTTCCTTCGCTTCCTTTATTTCTATTTTTATTCTCTCTTTTTTTTAAATTTCTGCTGCTTTTTAGCGCATTTTTTTAAAAGAAGTTTTGTCCATTTTGTTTAAAAATTATTTGTATTCTTTTAGTATAGTACTCAAATTTGCTAACTAATTAGTGCGGACGATATATTAAGTTATGATCAGACACAAAAGCATACTTTCTCTGAAAAAAAAAGAACTTTTTCAATGAATTTGGATTTCTGACCCCCTTGAAAGCAGCAACCTGAAAATATGGTTTTTATAGTTTGCTCAAGAGAGCGATTACAAAATTTGGACATCTTAATAGTAATTTTATTTTTTGCGTATTTCGCCATATCTCGAGAAATTTTTAAGCGAATTAAAAACTTTTTGCACACAATTATATAATTCATTTATCTAAAGATAATTCCATGCAACAAGAAAAAAAATTTTTTTGTAAGTATTTATTATTTTTTATTATTACATTAAATAGCAGTGGAAAAAATTTAGAATTGTAAGGTATAACATTTTTACATTAGTTTGAAGCATGTAATTTTACAAAATTAATACAAATTTAATACAAAATTCGAGCAAGATCGATTGAATAGTTCTTGAGAAATCGAATTTTAAAGAAGTCCCATATTTAAAATTCGATTTCTCAGAAACTATTCAACCAATTTTGCTCAAAGTTTTTATTTTGCATTAAATTTACATACTTTAAAAAGATGTAAAAAATTTTATACTATATAACTCAAAATTTTTTTGATTATTATTAAATAAAATAATAAAGAATATTAAATATTTACAAAAACTTACTTTTTCATGCATGGAATTTTTTTCAGATAAGCAAATTTTATAATTGTATGCAAAAATTTTTCAATTCGCTCAATAAATTCTCACGATATGGCACGCAAAAAGTGAAATTAACATTGAGAGGACCAAACTTTTACTCCTGACCAGACTATGGGGACCATATTTAGGGGTCAGAAATCTGAATTTGTAGGAAAAAATGTGTGTTTGCTTAGTACGTTTTTGTGCCTGAAGTCCTAACTTAAAATATCGTCTGCACTAAATAATTAGAAGTCACCATTTTGAACCATTAAGATTGAGTCTTAGAGCAAGAATATCCGATCATTAGATCAAAAGTTATTTAGGGTGGTCCATATTTTTTTTTTTTTTTTGGCACAGTACAGTAAATTGCTGAAAATGGGATCTAGGGATCCAATATATAGGAATCAAATAAAAACACATCAATCAATAAAAAAAAAAACGAATATGTAGCTATAGAACAATTATTTTAAAATAAACAGTTAAATTCTAAATTAATTACGCTCCTGTAAACTAAACATGATGCTTAAAAACTAACTAAATACTACAGTCATAGATGTCGTGGATTGGGAGGAGTGCTCTTTGCACACACTTGAAACCATTGATCTATTATCGGGAACAATGCTCTTTATTACCCATGTAGACAACGATGCATCAGGAAACATCACACATATTGAGGTTCATAATTTCTGATGCATCGAAAAATGTTTGATCTAAACTTCAAATCAGAGATTATTGCATAACATCGATATTTTCCAAAGCATTTCCAGTCCTTACACTTATCATAAAAAGTAAACACCAATGAGCATAAATTATTTTGTTTAGACATTGCTAAGGCAAATATGATTTCTAGATTATAATCGTCGTAATTTAATATTCCAATAGAATATTTTAAAAACCATAGTTTGATAATATCTAAATGATTTTTATCTTTAATTTCCTCATAAAAAATTATTTAATATGAATCATAAGAACATAGCACGAAAAAAAGATTCAAGTTCATAGACAATTTTACCTTATATAATAATAATGACTTGTAGAAAAACAGTCTGAAAACCTTAAATCAATGAAAACACTTTCCATACCTTTTTAACAAGAGCTAACTGTTGAGGTGCATGATCAAAAAGAGTGTCAAATGCATCTCTCTCTATAAAAATGAAAATAAATAAATATTTTTAAATAGCTTATGATTATTTAAATGTACCTTTATTAAACTTCTGTAATACTTGTTACTCAGAAATTTATAAACAATGAAATAGTAACAGAAAATTGCTTTGAATAGATCAATTAAAACTTCAGTAGATCACTTCCCACAAGTATAATAAGTTAAGGATAAAATAATCCTTCACTTTGTGACATTCTACATAATAAAAATTTATAACAATGTATAATTTCAAACTAAATTCTTGGAAATAAAGGCAATCTTTAATTTTTTGTGGGTAAAAAAAAATATTCTGTTAGTTCGGGCTTACAATTTAAGATGTTATTAAAATATTTATTTTCAAAATTTTTATGCTTGTAATGATTTATATATTTGAAACATGCGAATCCATTAATACAATTAACAAAATTCTGATATTCTCAATTTTAAAATTCCTTTTTAATAATCAGGGAATAAATCTTAACAAGGTTCTTAGATTTCAAAATATCTTAAAATGTCATGAGATGAGAGAAAAATATAGTTTCGAAATTTAAATCTTTAAAAAAATCTAAAAATGAATTATATTTAAATTTTTTTTCTGGTATTCCTAATTTTTTGGTAGGGAGGGGTTTAATAGATCTAAAAATACATCATATGTTCTTAAACTTAACCAATAATCATAAGGCAATAAAAGTAACAATAAAAAAAAGATTTGTATATTACGCTTAGAATGATATTTGCATTTCTCAAGTAACACCGATTTTCTTAAATTAAAAACAACTACTATGTGGTAGTTATTTTAAAATTATTTGTTCTGCACACATACAAAAAATAATTAATACAAATAAATGAAAGCTAAAATGAAATCAAAAATGTATAAGTTCCATACCTTTGCAACATAAATAACATCACAAGATTGAACTTACCAACTCTCATTCCAAGGTCACTAAAAATATAACATTGAATTATTAGAAATGCTTTAACATAAATATATAATTATCAAAAAATTTGTTCAAAAACTTGTTTCTCAATCAAAGAAAAATAAGTTCAATTTTTTTCTCTGAAGTAATTCAAAAGATATGGTTTTAAATAGACCTGAAAATAACCGTTCGCCACATGGCGAGTCAACAAAAAGAAGTGGCGACATGATTAAATAAACCAGTCACTTTTTCTTATAATATTTCTTTTTACCCTTTCTTTTTTAAACTGTTTAATGATAAAAGCACATCATTGCGAAAACACTCTGGAAAACAGAATTTTCATAATAATGTCCTATGTCTCATTCAAAACTGCGATCGTTCAGAGTCCATCAATTTGTGGTTGAAAGATGCCATATAAAAGGAGAGTTCTTTAACAATTCACATATTTCAAAGTTGTTATGTATACATTAAATGTATTTTGCCTTACTAAATATTTTTAAATAAAGTTCTCTAATGTCTGTAATTTTAACTAAATTTTCTCACATGTTTATATTATTTTTATTGCTAGCTTTTTATAGCCATAAATTATTTCTAATGAGAATTTTTCTTTCAAATATAATTTATTCTAAGCGAGAGAAAAAAAAAGCTATCAAAAAGTGGATACTAAATGAAAAGGACCAATCAATATTGGTAACCGACTTATTGGGTTTGGCTATAATGAAACTATAATAAAAAGTTGCAACTAATTTATTCTAGTCCACTGGCTACTAACTAAAACTTGAATTTTTAGATCTACTTTTAAACACATACATAACATAAAGACTTTGCTTATTGGCGAATCAAAATTCAGTCTTCAGTATTTCTATCAGTTTAAAATTTAAATAAGATTTTTCATACAAATAATATTAGAACAAGTCATTAATTAAGTTAAGTCAGATTCTTTTAACCTTTTAACTAAAAAATGTCACTTAAGCTCGAATTGTCTGACTTAATTGTTACAAAGGAATTTTACAAAAACAAGTTTGATTGTAATCCTAATTTTCACAAGACATGCATGTTGAAGAATATTATTTATTATTTTTAAAAAGTTTTTTTATTTTATTGAACTTATAAAATTTTTTGCAACAGTTTGAACTGAATTTTAGAATTAAAACTTCACTTATGCATGGAAGTGTCAATAAAATTCCAAAATACATTTTCACTAAACATTGGAATATTTAATCACGTCTCAATTACATTTTTTCTCATTCAACAAGTAAAAAAACAATTTTTCAAGTATCACATTTTATAGGAAACATAATTTCAATAGTAAGGTGTAAATTTCATAAATCTGCAATTTTTGCATAAGAAAATCAGAATCCAAACTCTTTTAAGAAACTCATAATGCAATATAGCCATCTTAGTGATGAAAAAGAACAAAAATTAATTTATGCAAAAAGCTTAATTTATTATTAATAAGCATTTTTACAAATTTATACTCCAAATTTTAAAAAATTAAGAAAACTTAACCACTGATGCATTCTTGCAGTTTTTACAAGAGATAATTGCAACAAATATTAGTTTTACTTTTAAATTTAATCGTAGTTAGTTTTTAGGTTTCTAACAACTGCTTTCAGGTATTGGTTAAAATATGCAATAATCACTGACAATTCCTATTTTTCTTACCAAACTCAAATTCCCTGACCTTGTGGAACCCTGTTTTGCACTAAGTACATGAAACATACATAATGTACATACATGATGTTTGTTTTTAAAAAAAATATTTACTTTTCCTTCCTTTTTGTAATCATTTTTATATATTTGAATTTAAAAGCTTTTTTTCTCCAAAATCTAGGCCCAGAATAAATATAAGTTAGGGGTTAATAATATCCTTTGAGTATAAATTACAAACTTACTCATAAGTAGATGTCAGCTCCTCAGCAACAGTTCTTGTATGGAGCATTCCTTCTTTTTTCTATTTTAAAAAATAAAAAACTCTGTGTAACATGCCAAATAAAGACTTAAAAAAAAATTTCAGAGACACTTCAGCAATTTAGAAATTAAACTAATCCAAAAATAATAAGCTCGTAAAATATAGTAGCAAAAATTGTATATTGGGGACTACTTAATTATAATTTTATTTACATCTTCCTTCTGACATGAATGGTTTATACTTCGCCTTTTCAACAATATAAATAGCATACACACTAGTCATAGTAACAAACAGTTCAACAAAGAAAAAATAAAAAAATTTAAAAAAAAACTTGTGCTTATTATAATAAAATAAAAGCAACGTTAAATGGTCTCCAAATTTTAAATTTAGAAGGCAAATTATTTAACTAAATAAATTACTAAAACCATTTCTAATTGAAGAAAAACAGAAACATTTTAAACAACTAAATCTGACTGATATGTTTAAAAATAATCCTGTTATTAAAGAAAGATATTAATTTAGTAATACATTTCATCTTTATTTTAGTTTATAAATAAACTACACCCTTTTTATCAGATACTATGTAAAATTGTTACTTTAAATTTAATTCCAAAATCAGGAATATAACCCAAGTATTATGTTTTTGAATTCTCATGTAGCAAAGTAACTCTGCTTGCAAAACAACCTGGTTGAATTGAACAAAATTACCTTCTAGACAATGATCAAAACATTTATTTAAAAAATAATAATGTTTTAAAACTATTAAATATTTCTTAAAAAATTTTAAAATATAGATATACCAACATGATTTAAATTTAAACTTATTTTATTCAAGTATTATTCAAAACATTTTTTAATAAGTTCAATTTTTTAATTATAATTTTTACTTATATTAAAACATTATAACTTTATTCAATACATATTTAAAAAGGATATTATTTACTGATTATGCACACATATTAACAATACAGTTTATCAATGAAATAACTCAAAAATCAGTATAAGTGACATATTAAAAAATGTAAGTTATTTGTCAGTGTTTCAATATATTTGTTTTTCAAAATCTTGAGTGGAAAATAAAATTAGTAAGTTTTCTGAAACTTAACTAACAGCTGAACCACAACACCTTACTTATACATTGAAAAATAAAAAATAAAAACATATATAGTGAAACATAAAAGATTATCTAACCTGAACCACTACAACATTTATAACAACATTTTCAGGCAGACGAATAGGAGCTCTAAAGTGCCGAGCTAAAGATACAAGTAGATGAAGAATGGCAACTACATTCTTAGAATGAATACCTTTAAAAAAAACAGCTTATTAATAAATGCTAATGAGATATTAATTACTAAACATGAAGAACTTTGACTGATAAATAAATGATAGAAGAAATATGAATATACATGAGTAAAGTGGATAGGCTTGGTGCAATATGCCACACTTTTTCAAAAGCTGGCACATAAACTGCTTTTTATTATTGATTCTCGGTAGATATTTTACAAGTTTTCAAAATTTACACTGGATGAGGGCACATTATACAAAAACATATTACTGCTTATTTGTAAAATGTGGTGTTTCACAAAAAAAAAAGGACAGTTTGAAAAATGTGGGTTATCTTTGTATTATCCCAAGCCCTTAAAAATACACAAATTACAATTGATAAACATAGTTTTCAAGATTATTTCTTATTACACAGATTTGATAGCCATATAGTTGGCTTCTTTTAGTTTTACTCTAATCTTTCATTCCTGTTTTTGATTTTAAAACTTAAGACTGTGTGAATTGGCAGGTTTAAACATCAAATTGAATTTTGTTTACATCATTAGCATATACAAAGTATAAATAAATAAACTAAACATTTCACTAATTCTTATAAAAATAACTTGAAGCGTTAAGCTGAATTAAGCAATTGTAGAAATAGTAAATGATAAGAAAACCAAGAAAGATAAAAATCAAAAGTAGAAGAAAACGATTAACTACTCTTGATTTAGAGCAATGAAGAGTTATGAGACAGTGCTTGGGAAATTAGTCTTAAACTTATTCACATCAATACAATGTTCATGTGTATTATAATCAAATAACGAAACACAAAGAATCCAGGTAATTATTATTAATGAGTATGATTATGAAAAATATATAAGTGTATGTACTTAATATTCGAATAATAAAACTGAATCTTTAATAATTCAACAGGGAATAAACTGTAAAAGCTTACAAAAATTTTAATAAAAAATATAGTAGCTTTTTTACATTCTATTTCAGCCTAAATTTAAAAAGTTAGGATTCTCTTTCCATAAATTCACATAGGTTTATAAGCATCGAATAACTTTCTATTTTGAATCGCCTTAAAAAGCAATTCCCAAAAGTTACTAGGTGGAGTCATGAGTTTCTCAATTAGAGCCACAGGGGTTCCAAGAGTTAGGAATTATTTTTACCTGTTATGATTTCTGAAATCTAAAATTATAATTATATTAAATAATTTATCCATATTTATTAAATATTATGATTTTTTAAAGAAATAATTTTGTAAAATGCAAGTGGGAAAAAAAAGCAAATTTTATAAGTATATATAGTTGTTCTAATAACATGACACTGAACAAATGGTAAAAAAGCTACCCATTTAAGAAATATTGCATGGTTTAAACAAGCTACTTAGAATTAACTAGATGCAAAAATTTTGAATCAAAATATGATTACTTTCCACATTCCATTTTGGCTGGTTCCAGTTATTGATCCCTAAGGTATTATTGGCAGCTTCTAAAACTCTTTTTAGCTTTATTTTTTGCCCCACTTCAGACTGGGTAACTTCAACAACATCTAATTTTACATCCATCAACTTTTCTGCAAAAAAAAAAAAGAAAGAGAAAAATATAAATAAATATTAAACACTAATATATATTTAACTAAAGTGATTTGAAAAAATTATTAAAATTTTATTTTATATCCAGGAAATTTTCTTCTATATTTTTATTTTATTTTTTTAATATTGAATTGACATAAATCAATAAAAAGAACTAGAAATGACAATTTGAGTCATCTTAAGCCTAACTTTAAAATCAATTTCAATGCATTTTTTAGCATACTAAAGTTTATTAATAACAAACCAGGATTAAACATCTATAAATTTAGAGGGGGGGGAAACAAGCTATTTACTGTGAATTTAAAAATATATCCTAATAAATCAACTATCCCCAGTTAATAATCTCTGATTAAAAAATCAATTTTAAACATGTTTAAAACATCAGAAGCAATTGTAGTCAGTATTCTCGAAATTAATTTTTAAAATCTAATTTCACATTCATTTATTTTTATAAATAGTAAAGCTAATTATTAATTAACTAACATTAGTTATGTCATTGGGCATATACAATGATGTATGTTAAATCTCAATTTTGTAAGGATTTATTTTTACTTAATACTCATTCTTAAGATAGTAAAAAGTTTCTTAGAGTCTTTCTAAGAAAATAATAATCTGTTCTTTAGAGGGATAATAGGAATGGAATCTGCACTTATATATAAGAAAGAAGTAGAACTTAAAAACATTTTTTTTTTCCTCCATCAATTTAAAAGGAAAAACTTGATAACTTTTATTTACATAAATAGTAAAATAAAAGTTTTAAATATTTTTTAACTATAAAACTTTTATTTAATTGTAACATAAAAGTGAAAATAAATACTGCAGGTATTACAATATTTAAAAAAGAATTATGTCAATAGAAGAATTCAGCAATATACTTAAAAACAACATTTAAAAAAAAGTTCTTGGAAAATATGATAGAATAATCAAAAGCCAAACCTAAAAGTTTTTGTAAAACTTGACCATCGTAAAGATCTTCCTCAATGTCTTTTACGATTATTCGATAACCAGCTAACTCATCATTGATCCATTCAATCAAAACATTGATCAGTTCCTTCAGCTTGGGATCATCATAAGAAGCTGGTTCAATCATGGATCTTTCTTCGAATTCATCTAAAACACATTAAAATTAATAGTTGAATTGGAAACAGACGTTTACAAGACAAATTATAAAGTAAAACAATGGTTATCAATGCAGTTATAATCAAGGCCTAAGACAAAAAGTGAAGAGAAATAGGACAATTGCAACCTGAGAGTCTAAAGAACTAATAACAAAGTTTGTCTTCATTCCTTACAATAAATATTAAAATGAAAATTTTTAACGCCTAATTTCTTTTTTTTTTTTTTTTTTTTCAAATTATTATTTATTTTCTTATTAGAAAAATTATTGAAGTTACTAATTTGAATTGTAGATTTGAATTATTAACTTAATAATTTTTCTAATGAGAAATAACCATAGACTTTAACATAACAAGTAAGTTCTGCTTTATCTTTGGTCATCGAATTCAGTATACTGCAGATTTAATTTTATGCTAGCAGAATAATACAAATTGTTCTAATTGCGCTAAAAATGGTCAATTTACATTTTTTATTTAAAAATTAAACAAAAGTAAGCGGCTTGGTTGTAAAGGTGCATTAGGGCCTGCTAATTTTATCCGAGTCCAAGATTTGTACCTGAGCTTATCTCACGGAATTCATATTATTTTTAAAGGGATTTATCAATTTAAATACATAACATTAGAACAAGTAAATCACTCAAACTTAGATTTTATAAATATATAAGAGTGTTTTAAAAATGAATGTCTATACGTGAAATAAAAACAAGCAATAAAAAAATAGAAATTATGACATCTCTCAAATATTTTGAGAAAAAAATCTATAAAGCTACAATAACCTGTAAACAGTTTAATATGCATAAATTTATATCTATATTGTTATTTATGCCAGAAAAAAATATAAGTTCTTTAAAAAATAAAACATATTTAGTTAAAATATAAACAAAACGAAAATAAATTGGAATGTTTACTTAATTTCTAAGGCTGAAATATATCACTAGAGACATTAAATTTTCAATTTACTTAAGTTAAGGTTCCTAACATTAAATAATTATATTAGATGTCACCTTTTTTAAGCCATAAACAGTAATTTAGTGAGGATTTTTTTCTCAGAGATCAGAAAAATGAATATCTAATACTTATAAAGCTATTAGACATAACTTGCAATCGCAGGTCACAAATAAAAGTCACATAAAAAGCTATTATAACTTGACAAATATACCTACTATTTAAAATGATAACTTCGGGGAACAATTATTTCTATAACATTAACAAATTAATAAGAACTCACAAATCATAAAATTAGATAAATTTATCAATTTAAGTCACCCATAATAATAATACGTATGTAAGTTCTGGTAACGCTATAAAAAACAAAATGTGTTTTTGTCAGAATTGTACACATTTTTTGATGAATATGAGGCATTTAATTTTGGCCATTTTCCTTACTTCTACACGATAATGGTGAATGCACATGAAATAGGTAGAGAGTTTTGCTCTATTTCACCTGTAGCTCATTTCGAGCATCTGTTATAAATCCCACATACAAAGCTATTATAAATCCCCAGAAAGTGCTGAAAACTGGGAGGTACATCATAAAATAATACAGTTACTGCTGAACAATTTATATCCAAATCGTGTTTTATGCTGTTAACATTATTTGTTTCATTATGTGTGGTTTTATTGATTAATATTGTTTCAGTTTCCAAAATAAAATTATTTTTCACTCAAATAGTAATAATTCAAACAGCTGCTTATTTCTGAGTTTAGCATTAGCAATATATTTGTATTTGTCTAAAGTTTGTTGCAGACAAAGTATATAACAAGATTGTACTTACACAAACAAAAAAGAATAAGCAATCTCATATAAAACAAAATTAAGTTAATTCCATCTAAACTACATCCCTAACAGGCTTATGTTATGAGTAATGGCACATATAAAGCAATTATAGTAAACAATAATATATTTCATTTCAATAATAATAAGCAAATGTAAGAAATCACAAATAAAATCAAACAAAGTAAATCACATATAAATTGCATCACTAGCATGCTCATGTTAGGAGTAATGGAAGATATAAGGCCTGTAAACAACAATGTATCTCTATATTATTATTTAAATTATAACAAATAAGTGTAGGAAATCATATGCAAAATTTAAACAAGTTAATCACATGTAATCTGCGTCACTAACCACAAGGAAACTATCAACAAAAAGTAAAAGTGTAGCGGAAAAAATAATTACCCAAAATATAATCTTGAGGTAAAAGATCTTCTGCTTTTTGTTTACCAGGAGAATCGATGGCATCTTTTCCTTCAGCAGTCAATTCATTAACTATAAAACAGATTGAGAGATTATTCACTATGATCGTCAGCTGTCGAGTTTTGTTTATATTTAAACGCACAAATACAATTTAAGAGAATCTTTAACATCTTAAAAGTTAACAAATAAAGTAATATGAACAACAAAAAAAACATTAGTTTTCCAAATTTTCTCATTGTTTTAAACATATGAATTGACACTACCAAATAAGGCAATGAACCAATTTACACCCACCAGTATCCTTTCTTCAAACTTAATAAAATAATTATTTTAAAATTTTTACCTTCTTTAATTTTTTTTCTACGACCTAATGTTCCGAGATATTCCAGAAAAGATTCATCTTTTTTAGATTGGGGTGTAACAGGTCGAGGAGATTTCGGTCGAGGTAGAGCCATTGCTTCAAACTTCAATATCGTGGTTTACTGTAAACAAACTGCGCTGTCTGCTACAAATCTAGCAAAGGCGTGGTCACACCGGAACCGGAAACTCCTACGTTGATTTCAAAGAGGTGAAAAAAAGTTTTTGTCCCAAACTGACCAATAACAAACTTTCATTTAGAAAACCGAAACCAACGCTTTAGATTATGCAATTATATAATAATGACTGGGTAAAGAGAACGATTTTTGATATAAATTTATTAGTTTTTAATTTTAATAAAAATGGCGCTTTAACCCACTGCAAGCGATTTCAAAAATCCATTCATTCGAAATCATAATTTTTGATTTGGAATTTTATTATTTTTAAATCTTTTGTAAAATCTAAATTTGGACTGTTTTCAGCTTTCCAGTTGCTCGAAACTACTTCCCAATTTAATATTTACTTTTAAATATAACACACAAAAAAACATTCTTTAGTTTATCGAATTCCCTTTTCTTGCATGAGTAAGACAGCATTTTAAATAAGAAATTATTTTTTTAATGTACAAAATGAGTTTTGACAAGAAAAAATATTTTTATATTCTTTTCTAAATAATATTAATATATAGATGGTGTCTTAAAATAAAAGAATATAATATATTTAAATTTTAATAAAAACGGTGTTTTTTTTTTTTTTTTTTTTTTCTTTTTTTTGAAATTCAGAGTAAATGTGGCTTACATGCCTTATTTTGGAATTGAATAATGAACATAATCATAATGAACATGGTATGGGTGCCAGCAAGGATTGCGATCAAGAAAGTGCTCTTGCACCAATAAATTAAAAATTACTTTTCGCTCTGAAATGTTCATTTTTTTTCTTCCAAACAGCGCTTTTAGCGTGTTATATTAAATCCTCTCAGTATCATAAACTGAAAATAAAAGTTTCATTTTTAAATTTAATGCTGTATGATTTATCAATATTCTTTTTTCCCTTGGTAATCGAAATATATAGCAAAAAAAGAAGAAGAAAAAATTTCTTATAGAAAATTAAAAAATTATAAGACTATAAGTCATTGCTTTGTCTTATATAATATTTAATTCAATAAATTATCCAAAATTGTTTGGAAGTACAGTGCACACACGCACAGAAAAAAAGAACATCCTAAATAGTTCTTGATGCAATGATTTACAATTTGACCAATCTGATTTTAAAGACTCTATCATTATAAGACCTTGTCGTAGGGCCAAACCTTAATAAGGTTAAAGTTATTTATAAATATAGTAATTAATTAATCCCGACAATATTTTAAGTTACGAAATTAAACACAAAAACATACTTTCTCTGAATTAACTTAATTTTTTTCAATGGATATTAAAAAAAAATTATGAAAATTGCATTTAAAAATATGTAACATTTGAAAAATGGTTTATTTTCGCAGAAATAAATGCATGTGATTTTTAAAATTCATTTGAGAATGCTTCTTTTGAGAATGTGTTAAAATTCATTTGAGAATTCTCAAAGTTATTTAGAATTCTTTTTTAAAATCTTATTTTTAGAAAGGGTCTTAAAATATTAAGTTGTTTCTTAAAATATTTCACTATTATAGCAGTAAGAATATCGATCAATACGTTTTGGAATGACATTTATTTATCTAATTAGAATTGTTATTTTATATGCAAGTAAGATTTTTTTTCCAAAGCATCATTTATGTATTAACAGGATACTTATAATCTAAACGAAGAAAATTATACTGCAAATGAAGATTTAAACTATGTCAGGAACGAGATTATTGTAAAAATTCAAGAATCGAACCCTATACAAAGTTATGCTTTCAGATGTAAAATTAAACCAAACCTTGTTGGAATTTTCATTCTTGTGGTTAAATATATTTCTAAAAAAGGAAGAAAATAAATAATTAAATAGAATTGAATAATAGCAAATTATCGCTTAACAAAAATTTCCACACATAGTGAATTTCTTCATCACTATCTTGAAGTATATTAACTTCACATCTCTGTAACTACGTTAAAAATAAAATAAATATTTGATTACCCTTAAAATAAGAGAGAGCTGCGAGAAAAACAGTGTAGTATTATTTACATAATGCACGGTCTTAATATCATCTTCTGATATATCCATAACAGGCATAATGATTTTCATGAGTTTCTAACTGTATCTTCACGCTAATATCCTCCTTTATTTTGGAAATTTTACGAATATAGAGCTATATTTAGAACTTTTACAAGTTTTCAGGAATACAAATTATCTGTTTTTATATTATCGTTACTTGATATTGTATAATGTATTTTGTAAAATTATATGCAAGAGTGAAAATTAACACGATGAATTTTTAAATTAACAAACGGTATTGGATAACCAATCATGCGATATAAAATTTAATAAATGAAAATGATATACTATATATCGCTACGGCAGAAATGCTTGGTTGAAACTTTAAAAATAAATGTTACTTTATTGCTTTAAATTTTTTGTCTTTATTGCAATCTTCAAAGTTTTCTTCTTCACATAAAGTATTATATTTAGAAAAGAAAAGAAAGGATTTATTATATTTAATAAAGAAAATCTTTAGAAAAAAAAAAGTCTTTTGAAGTAAAATTTAAAAGATAATAATGTCTTCACGAAAATTTTTGATAAAGTTAGTTCTAAAAATTAAGATATGATCATTAGATCAAAAGTTATTCATTGCGGTCCGCTTATTCATTTATTTATTTTTTTTATTTATTTATTTTTTTTTTTTATTATTTTTTTTAATTTTTTTTTTTTTTCTGCGAACTCCATACATGGAAAAATAGGGGGATAGAAAAAGGATGGGAGATAGAAAAATAGGTACTGTGGGTAATTAACTTTAAATCTTAGTTTTTTTGAAATATTTATTGAAACACGGATTATTACGTGAAATATAAATTTAGAGACAATAATAACTATTGATTACATTCTTGTTCAAGTAAAAATATTAAGAGTGTCCTCTTTGTCAAAAGTATACAATAGCAATTTCATGCTCCAATATGTGACTTAAACAAGTCAGCTCTCTCGTGAATTCCATTTATCTCTCACCATATATATGGCGTACTTAAAATACGCTATCATAAATGGGTGATTCTAACGAAATATTACAATTCACAGACAAGATCTAATACTATACTACTAAAAGAACTTTTAAAAAAAAAAAAAAATTAATAAATAGCATTGCTGTTAGCATTTTAAAATGACTTTGCACTAGCATTGACTGTTTTGTATAGTTAAAAAATTTAATTGAAAATGTCATTTTCCTGGTCTGCCACATTAATATTTCCAATAATAACTAGCTTCAAAACTTCCCATACATTTTCCAATATTTATTTTTTTTTATCTAAACCGTTGTAAGCATTTCTAGAATATATGGAGAGGGTATTATTTCCAGAAACTTTGTTGAAAATAATTTTTTCTGTCAATAATTTGTTTGTTACATGAAAATCAGTCATTTTCCTGGCCACTTTTTTGTAAGTAATTTATAACCAAAATATATAGCTCCAGCAATCAATATCTTAGGTTAAGAGATTGATTAGAATACCATCCTATCAGAACATGTCTAATTGCAGGAATAAAGAACCACCTTTCTGAGTCAAAATGTATTTCAAAACATTTTACAAGGTGAGTAGGTTTTTATGTTGTCATTTTGCTGTCCTCTTGAAATCATTAATAACACAAACTATTTACGTTTACCTTAGTTATTTCAAGAAATCCTGATGTTTTCTGCGGAAAGTAAACGTCTTAGGCCAAAATGTTAAATTAAAGTAATGTTAAATGCTGTAAAATGGCAAAATTGTCATTATCCTGGCAGTCATTTTCTTGGCTTATAAATTCCAGGACATTAACACAGTTATAAGAAACAATTTTAAACACTATAATGTAAAGAGAGAAGGAACGCAAATATTAACCTAATACCCAGTTTATGAAAGATTGTAATATGCTCGTATGTAATTAAAGTTAAATTTGTATTTAATGATTGATTATTAAACACAATTTTATTCTGTATATATCAGGGGTGGCCAACCTGCGGCTCGCGAGCCACATGCGGCTCTTTGAACGATTATTTGTGGCTCTTGATAAATGTACCGGAGTTCCCTTTTTATTTTTGTGCTATTATATTTTAATAAAACATACCTGACACAGTATTACAAATAAATGCATTATGCATGCTACAAGAGCAATACCCTGAACCAGAATGGACGAGAGTGTACACTGACGGCTCAAAAATACAAGACACAACCGGAGCAGGAGTACACAGTAAGCTCTTTTCTCACAGCGCACCTGTGGGATACAATATGTCAAATTTTGATGCAGAGATCTTCGCTATTTCACTAGCCCTGGAAAACCTTAAGAATAAGATCAATTACTTCACCAAAGCAGTAATCCTTGTCGACTGTAAGGCAGCTATCCAGGCAGTTGCCATAAACCATGATTTAGATACTCAGGCTGTTTCAGATATTAGAGATAATTTGATTTTTCTCGAGAATGCCAACAAAATTATCATGTTCCAGTGGATCCCTTCGCATGTGGGAATCAATGGCAATGAAAAGGCAGACCAACTAGCCAAGAAAGGGACACTCGAGCCACAATGTAATAAACCAATTCCACCAGACTCCCTTAAAAAACAATTTTTCGAGAAACTTATGACCGACCTAAAGCGCAACCAAGCAATAAAATCAATCGGAAAACCCTGGGCTAACATCCAAAACAGTTGGAAGAAATTTTGTCACAGTCCTCGTAAGAAGGCCGTGGCAAACTTCAGACTCTCAACAGGCCATAACTGCTTGGCAGAGCACCTCAAAAGAATAGGTATCCTTCCATCTAGTGAGTGCCGAATCGGGAACCATGAACTCAGACCACTCTTGCTTGTATGCCCTTTACTAGACAAAGAATCTCAAGAGCGGGGTGATCTTTGTAAACTTTACTGGGATGCCAGAGAT
This sequence comes from Parasteatoda lunata, assembly GCA_949128135.1. Taxonomy (NCBI): domain Eukaryota; kingdom Metazoa; phylum Arthropoda; class Arachnida; order Araneae; family Theridiidae; genus Parasteatoda; species Parasteatoda lunata. Next base: position 18,562,502 of record OX421973.1, read on the forward strand.
CACATGAACTCTCTCTAAAGACTACTCCTCATTCTTCCCTGTATATAGTATATTTTTATTTTTTTATACTTTAATTTTATCTTTGTGTTCTTTTTGTGTTAATTTGCGTTTGTCATGTGTTTTCCTTGTTGTTTATGTAATTTTGCTCCTTTTTACTCCTTGTTTATGACCACTTAAAGCTGAATATTGTATATGGATTAATATTTCCAATAAAGCCATATGTAACAACAACAACATATTAACATAATTCAATGTGAGTTTTCAATTTCCAATATAATTATGACCCAAAAAGCATCTGAAGAATTAGAATTAATAGAGATGCAAGACGATCAAGCTCTACAATTAAAATATAAGTCGAGGTCAATTACTGAATTTTGGAAATTTGTACCAGAATCGAAATATCCTGAATTAAAAAAGGCTGCTTGTCTTATTATTTCAATATTCGGAACAACGTACTTATGTGAATCATTTTATTCCACTTTAAAATTCGTGAAATCCAAACACCGATCAGTATTAACTAACCAGCATCTCAAAGAATTACTGAGAAGTGCTGTCACCAAATATTCACCAAATTTTAAAGAATTGTCAAGAGTGACAATTGTCAAGTAAAATAAATATGTTTAATTTTTAATATTTAAATTCAATACACATATTTTGTACTTTTATTTATATGTTTTCAATATATATAATTTCTGTAAAAAAAAATTTTAACACCTTTTTTGCATACCTTTTAAATACGTATTTAATTGCGGCTCGCGAAAAATTTCAAATATTGAAAAATGGCTCGACAATCAAAGAGCTTGGCCACCCCTGGTATATATCAACAACAAAAACATTTTTGATTTTTTTTAATAGTGGATAAAAGAATTTATTTAAACAAATCATGGTCCATCTAATGCAAAGGCGTTAGGTTATTTTTTTTTTTTTTTCAAAACACAGATAGTTAAAAATATAAAGGATAAACTGAGAACATCACTGAACAATTTAATTCTGTCATAGTCTTTAAACGCTGCTTGGGTGTATAAATTAAGGAATGTAATAAAGTTGAAAAATAAAATGATTTGAAATATTTTAAATTTAAATAATATTATAAAAAAATTTCCGATATAAATTATTATAAAATTAATTTTAATGTAAATTTTTATAAAATTAATTAAAAAATTCCTAAGATTATCATCTTTATCGTAGAAGAAGTTTTTGAAGTCGTTCATAAAGATATTTAAGTTAACTTTATTATTTGTGCTAGCAAACAGACTGATAATCACTTTAAGTGGCCTGGGAAAAAAGACTGAGTCAAAATTTCTTAGAATGTCACAAATTCAAAAATGTCTGCTCCCTACCCAATATCTTCCAGGCATTTTGCTTCCTCTGAAAGCTTCAAGAATAATGAAATTTTCCAAATATTTTTTTGTTTTCTTTGTTTTAACTGTTTCTTTGCAAATTAAAGTGTAATAAAATTAAAAACTATCTCATTGTGTGTGTGTTACTCTCTCCCTTTCATTATACTTAACTAATTTGTCAAAATTGTTCGCAATAATTATTTTTAGAATTTATTTGCATAAAAAGTTAAAATTAACTTCTCAACTTTGTCTTTTTTAAGTTTCTTAAGTTGAGTTACTATTAGCTTAAAATGACTGTTTTCTTAACTTCTAAGCTAATATGTCCTTTTCCTGGCATTCAAAATTTGGTGAATTTATATATTTTTTTCTTTTTTTTTCTTGAGCAAATGTAAATAAACTACACTGCTGTCTATAAGATATTAATAAATGTAACTGAATAAATATACAAAAAAAATTTAGATTAATTTGGAATTTTATTTTCCGAATTGTCATGTTTCCAAAGAATCACCTAAATATGTTATTTAAGTAATAATAAACTTAGCCCTTAAAATGCTAATTTTATGTAAACTATCAAGTAAAGAAATTTAAAATTTTCTCAACTATGAACTTGAAAATTATTACTGAATTGTTATAAAATAACCGGAAAAAATAATTCAATTCAGACAGAATATTTGACAGCTAAGAATAATTCTATGTCTAATAAATAAAAATAAATAAATATGAAGTTAGTAGGAAGTAATATTAAAAGAGGATGAACATAAAAATATATTAATTAGTAGAGAGAATTTAAGTAATGTGAAAAAAGTTTTAACACAATATAAGAATCATTTAAATAAAATCCCTATTTATTAAAAAAATGCGGGTTAGTTCCATCAATAAGTTGTCCGCGAAAGTTCTTTTATCTCAATACTTGATCTAGAAGTTCCCTTGTCTTCGGGGTTGGGGCCAAAATTATAAGGTTACGGAGTTGAACATTGATAGTCGTAAACTCTGAATTGAGTCGACTGTTCAACTCCGGTAATAAAATAAAATAGTTCAGTGTTAATATACAACAGCATTAAAAAATTAAGTTTGCTCTTAGAAATTTTAACTCATTAAAATCTGTTTAACTTATGTTAGAATAGAACATAAAGTTGAAAAAATATTGAGGGTCAACAAAAAACATTGGGAAAATAAAATGGAAAAAAAAAAAGAGAAGGTGTTTCAGTAAAAACTGGTGAAGAAAAATTTTCTCTAGTTTGTTATATATTGTCTAGTTTGTTATTATACAATATTTGGGAATTTCAACAACGTTTCTAAACTTTAAAATAAAATGAAAAATAATATTTAGGTTAAAAAAATTAAAAACAAAAGTGACAAATAAAAAATAGCATTTCTAATTTAATATTTCAGTGTTTATATACAACTGTATTAGAAAAAAATGTTTGCTGAAAGATTTTAACTCGACAAAAATTGTAAAATTTATGTTAGAACAAAACATAAAATGGAAAAAAATATTGAGTTTCATGAAAAAACAAGGCGCAGAACTCTCGTTCTAAAAGTGAAGTTGAACTCTTATTCCAAAAATGAGGCTGAACTCTAATTTTTTCCCTAATAAAACGCTACTGCGGATCGAATCTGTTCTCCTCTGTGCCAGTTCAGTGCCTTAAAAATTGATTCATCACTGCCGGATCAAACAATCAAAAATGAATATTAAAATATATTTAATGGCTAATTCTATTATTTTAATCTCTACGAATAGTTTTCTCTTGCCAAATTCCTTGAATTGTGAAGACCACTGTTTTCAAGATGACACTGCTCACTATAGTTTGTCTAAAGTAAGAACTCCCCTAGCCATTCGACTGGACCTGTGGCGATCACTATGGTAACGAGCTGTAGCTATTTCAAGTAAGGGTGTGGGGTCACTGCTTAGGACATGTTTTAGCTCGGATCGGCGAGAGAAAGGGAATTTTTTCTTCGGTCTATTGTGTTTGCCCTAGAGAGAAGAGAAACTACCCTCCCTGAAATGTGCTATTCTTGTTTCCGTAGAAGCAGATGGCCTCATACTTTGTGGCGGGGGGAGTTCTTACCGTAGACAAACTATATCTAAGTTATCATTGATATGATTGAAATTGAAAACAAAATTTTCTACTGCCTAATACTAAAAATAAATATTGAAAGAAAAATAAATTTTGAAAGAAAAACAGTTATTAAAAAAATCTTTGTTGAATACAACTGAAGGGGGGTTTCGAAGTCCTAATTCCAAAAATGGTCCTAAATTTAAAAAAATGCAACCTGAAACCTTTTGGCGCTATGATCTTCAATTAATTTCTTTATATGAGCCGTGATGGCTCAGGTTTCGCCTCCCAATGAGGGGATTCAGGTTCAAATCCCCGCTGTGACTGGTTGACACTTCTGTTAGCCGACAGACATTAGAATTTCTTTAACGTCAGGCTAACCGTAGAAGTTTCCGTGATTTTTCTCTCCATTTGCAGGTTTAAATCCATCAAAAAGTCCTACACGAAGATTAGTTTCTCCCAAGGCTTGATCCTGAAGTTGCCTTGTCTTCTGGATTGGGTTCAAAATTTCAAGGCTACGGAGTTGTATATTCATAGTCGTTAACACAGACATGGATCGGCTGATCAACACCGGTTATAAAATTTTAAAAAATTAATTTAAGTGCAGAATTTTATTCAGTATTTAAGCTGTTTGTACAATTCCTTAAGAATTCCTTTTGATATTAAATAAGTACGATATCTTATATGTTAGAAGTGCTTTAAAATTTTAAAAACAATATCAAAACATAGCGTAGAATTAGAAGGCAATTCCTTCAAAAAGTTTAAAAAAATTAAAAAAAAAAAAAAAAAAAAAAGGAAGGAAGTATGTAGCACGATAATTTCGAGAATTAATTTCGTTTTCAACAAATCTTTTTTTCATTGCTTTAAAAATAAAAAAGATATTTTCAAAAATATCTTTGTTCAAACATTTTTAATTTATTTTTTTAGAAAAGAAAAATGATTGGTTAAGCTTATTTCCAAGACAAAACAAAAAAAGTTTTTTAAAGAAAAATATTTGTAACGCAAAATTTTTCTTCTTTTCGAAAATAAAAATTTTTATAAACCTTTTTTTTTTCTCAATTTTTTTTTTTAATATTCAAGCAACTAATATAAAAAATTAAACACAAAATGAAAAAAAAAAAATTATGCAACAACGAAAGAAAAAAAAATACACTGCCTAGGAGAAAAATCGTAAAATTGATTTTATCGTTCTCATTTTCGGGAGCGCAACATCCCCTAACTATATTGACATCCAATTTACTTTATTAGGAGCTGTATTCTAAATCAATATAACAATTTTCCTCCAAATAAGCAGCATACAGCTGAGCAATCGATTTCTTTTTTACGCTCAGCAGCCGTCATAGGGCTCTGCGAGGTCGGGGATTGCTGACAAGAGCAGTTGCGCAGCGGAGTAATTCTGCGCTTCAGCATTGCCTGCGCTGCACGCAATATAATGTAGCTCCCCTGGCTTTTACAGCAATCTGATAAAAATATTTTTGAAGGCGGAACATTTTTGTCGGAGGCTCTGTAATTTTTAATAAACGGAAGAAATCCGGAAAAAAAGCTTGAATTAAAAAGGGGGAAAGGAAACTTATTTTTATTATTTTAAATTGTTAATTTTACAAGCGGAAGCTTAACTATACAAAAAAAATTTCCTAATATTTTATGCTTTAAGCTAGCTTCATCCTCTTTTTTTCCTTGAATTAATATTCTTCGAATTTAAAAATACAAGAAAAAAATTATCTGATTTGAATTTTTACTTTTAATTGGGAGATTGAAAAATATTAAAAAAAATCAAAATAATTTTTTTTTTTTTTAAAAAACTACGTTTTTGTAGTGGAGAATAATAATTAAAAAATAAAAATTTGAAAAACGAAAAACGTGGGGCGCATGAAATACATAACAGTAATGTTATATTAGTGTGTATGTGTGTTCATGAGAATATTTGTATGTATATCTGTAATTCGATCTGAATGTGGATGTGTATGTGGAATATGTTTGTGTATATGCATGTGAAAGTATATGTGGATGTGTATGCGGCTGTGCATATGTATGAATAAGAAAATGTGTATATGTATGTGTATATGTACTGTTATGTACCAAGTAATTTTGGACCCCTAAAATATAAAGTAACTCCTACATCAAGCAACAAACAAGAGACAAATTTGCTCTCATAAAAACTTTTTTCTACGAAACTAACTCATATTTGCGTTACACGAAGAAGAAAAAAAACAACACAAAAACAGTTCATGAATAGCCTGATGGTAATAGAACTTTAATCAGGCTAGGTGGAAATTGAATTTATAGAGCAAATAAATAAGAAATACGCTCTCTATAGTTAGAATTCTAACTATATAGTTAGAATTTAGTTTAAGGTTATCAATAGGCAATTATATTCATTTTTTTTTTTTTCAATATAAATGTAAATCAACTTACACTGAAAATGTTATAAAATGTTTCCAAATAAGTTTTTTTTTTTAGATATACGTATATAAAAAAAAAACAGTTTTTTTTTTAAATATATAAATAACTAAATAAATAAAAACTACCTTCAAATATTTATGTAGTAATTTTGGTTAAAACAATTGTTCTCTGTTTTAAGATGTGCTTTTATTTAGAAGAAATTAATCTTCAGTAATAATATAATAATATTAGAATAATTAATGCGTCATTTGTGTGAAAATATTTATATTCTACGAGGGTTGCTATTTATATTTCTGGCCTAATAATGAAAAAACAAATATGTAGGATCGAAATTGGTTTTATTGTTTTCAAAATATTCTCCATGATGATCAATACACTTTTGCATGCGTTTGAACCAATTTTCAAAGCACTTTTTCCAGTCCGATTGAGGTAACTCCAAAACATGCGTTTTGAATGCTTCAACCGCTTCTTCGGGGGTCGAAAATCGTTGTCCACGTAATTTATTTTTGATGTGTGGGAATAAGAAGAAGTCATTGGGTGCCAAATCAGGGCTGTACGGCGGATGACCCATCAGTTCGATCTTTCGCTCCGTCAGAAATGCCTTTGTTTGAGTCGATGTGTGAGAGCTCGCATTGTCATGATGAAGAATGATTCGTCTGTTCTTCTGCTTTTTTCGAATTTCTCCGATGACTTCTGGCAAACAAATGGTCGTGTACCATTCAGAATTGACCGTCCTGAGTTGCTCTAACGCCACTGTTGCCACATGACCGTTAATGCCGAAGAAACAGGCAATCATTTGTTTCGATGTGCTTCTTCCTCGAACAACTTTTGTTGGTTTTGCCTCGTCGTGGAAGACCTATACAATTGATTGCTGTTTTGTTTCCGGCTCATATGCATAGATCCATGATTCGTCACCTGTGTAGATGTTATACACAGCCTTTGATGTACTTTGAACGTATTTTTCCGACATTTCCTTGCACCAATCGACACGAGCCTTTTTTTGAGCGTTTGTCAGATTATGCGGGATCCAACGCGAACAATTTTTTTTTACGCTCAAATGTTCATGCAATATTTTATTGATGCTAGTCATACTAATGTCCAAAGACGCCTCTATCTCACGGTATGTCACATGACGATCTTGCTTTATCAGTTCACGCACAGCATCGATCTTTTCTGGCACAACAACGAATTTTGGACGACCTGCACGGGATTCGTCCTGGATCGAACATCGACCACGATTAAATTCGTTATACCAATTTTTTACAGTGCTGTAGGATGGCACTTTATCGCTGAATAAAGAATTAAGTTCATCGAAGCACTCTTGTCTTGACAATCCACGTCGAAAGTTATGAAAAATAATGGCACGAAAATGTTCACGATTCAATTCCATTTTTTGAAAGAGAAGAACTTTTCAATTTACTGTCAACAACACAAATGAAGCTATAATGGTAAATCGTCTACTGAATTTATGTTTAAAAATATCAAACTTTCGATTAAAATCATCTGCGGTCGCCTAGCAACACTTACTGTTGCCAAGGCCAGACATATAAATAGCAATTAACCCTCGTATTTGCAACTTTTGTCTGTGTGCGGGTGGGTCACCGCTTGGATCAGTCTGCGTAGGGACCGAGGGTGTGCGGTATTGGTCCTCGTTAAACTGTGCTACCGTAAAGTGCTCGACTTCGCGTGCAGGTCGTTGGGCTACCGAAGCAAGGGTGCCATCCCCTCTGCAGAGGATCAAAATTGTGATGGCATGTCTTCGGATCTTCCTCAGGGATGTTTCCCAGACCGTCGCCAATAGCCCATTGTGCAGCTCTAGTGCGACGTAAATAAAACTACAACTACAACAACTGTTATACTTCCATTAATGCCTACAAAATCTAAATATTAAAAGTATATTATTACATTCATTTATTTGCTGAAAGCAAATTTAGCATGATAGTACTACACATGCAAAGCTTGACTCCAAAAGTGTTGGTACACTTATGACTTTCAATGACTAACGTAATCATTTTCAGATAAATTCACAATTATAATTATCGTCTTTTGCTTTACTTTTTAATTTATTTATTTTTCATTTAACATTGTTATTTAGTTAACTACTTATCTTTTTTTTCATGGTAGCAAAATTAGATTTTATTTTTTGCTTGCTAACTACTATATTAAAAAAATGTATCATTTAAAACTGCTTTGTAGTCGTAAAAAAACAACAGACAGCATTTGAAAGTTAATTACTTGCCTTCGTAGAGCATTTTTTGCTCCCGCATTTGCGTTACATGGAGAGGAAAACCACGAAATCCTCCCACAGTTAGTCTGACGGCAAGGGGACTCTATAACCCATGATCCATCTACCTTTGATGATATTTTACGTCAGCACTTTGTCGGTGGAAGCCAGATGCGGAATTCGTAACGACCAGCCATTGCTGGTATTCGAACCAGATTCACCTCAAAGGAAAACGAACGCTCTATCCCCTGAGCCATCACGGCTCTTGTAATTTATTGTGGATGCCAAACGATACTCCACTAAATGTTAATTTAACAAAAAATTTGAATATTTACTAATAGGTTAAAATTTTTAAAATATGCATGACTTTTATGAGATCAACTATTGGTAACTTTTTGATTATTGATTTTTTTTAAAAATAAACTTTAGCTTTGTTTCTAAAATATTCCATGCAGTTTTGCTAAGCACAGAATATATATCTTAAAATTAAGTATCCATTCTGAAATATTCATTTTTATTTATGGATAGAACCCCATTTTTTTCATTAAAGTCATAAGTGTACGAACACTTTTGAGAGCCACTGTATATCTCATTTTTCAACAGAAATTCATCTTACCGGGTTCAGGTAATGAAAATCAGCCGGGTACCCGGTATATCTCTAATAAAGGCAGCTAACCTTAATTAACTAATTAATTTGTGTAAGAGCCATCTTAAATTACGAAATCACACACAAAATAACTTACTTTTTCTGAATAAACATTTTTTTTCCTCGATGGATTTGTATTCCTTACCCTCAAAATATATGGAGTATTATAATAGTATAACCGTCGTTGAACAGCCGACCCAATTTTTAGGTTTACGATAACCAATGTTTAACTCCGTATCCTTGTAATTTTGAACCCAATCCAGAAGACAAGGAAACTCCTGCATCAAGTATTAGGAGAAATTTGCCTTCGTGGAGGACTTTTTGATGGATCTAACCCGCATTTACGTTACATGAAGAGGAAGACCACGAGAAATTCCCACAGTTAGCCTGGCGGAAAAGGGACTCTAATCCATAATCAGTCAACCACTGAGGATATTTCACGTTAGCACTGTGGTCGGTGCAGGGCAGATGCGGATTCGTATTGACCTGGGATTCGAACCTGGTTCACCTCATTGGAAGGCGAGCTCTCTATCCCCTGAGCCATCGCGGCTCAATATATGGGGTAGCCGCAATAAGGGAAATATGATCTCAATAGTTTTGTCAGGATAGCGGTACAAAGTTCGGACCCCTTATTGTTAATTTTACTTTTTACGCGTTTCGCATATTTTAAGAATATTTAAAGCGAATTGAAAATTTTTTGCCCACAATTATAAAATTCATTTATCCAAAAATAACTCAATACAAAAAATAATTGTTTATAATTACTTATTAAATAATAATCGTAACAGTTTGAATTATAAGGCAAATAATTTTTACATCATATTAAAGAGGAGCGTAATTTTACAAGGCAAAATACAAAATGTGAACGAAATCGGTCAAATAGCTTCTGACAAATAAAATTCTAAATATAAGACTTTTTATATTGAGACTTAGTAGTACGTGAAACACTAGATCGAAGTTGTTAAGAACGCTCCGTTTCTCCCGTCGCTGTACATCCATCCAATTGCAAAACTATGAAATTGCTCGCGAAGATCATTGGTTGGGGGAACGCGTTATTTAGCATAATTGTCAATTTAGCTAATTACCCCTTGATTACCACGATAATTACCAAATGATACTTACAAATTGATTTGGAACATATAGTTCAAGTTTGAGACTTCTAGTTTCGTTGGATTTCCCATCATTGCCATTAAGCTGATTACACCCAATTATCCCAATAACACTTTACCCACCTCACAAGTAATATGCAGTAATATTTTTTTCCTTAACTCGAAATCCAGTATCGAGTAAAATTTGTGCTATACAATAGATAAGAAAAGTAGCAAATTTTTGGAATGTATCTTGTGAGGCCACTAAACTTCCAATGAGGTGAATCGGGCTCGAATGCCAGCGATAGCTGGTCGATACAAATTCTGCATCCGGCTTGCACTGACCTTTGTGCTGACATAAAATAACCTCAGTAGTAGGCGGATCATGGATTAGAGTCCCCTTACCATCAGGCTAACTGTGAGAGGTTAGCCTGACGAGTATTGGATGAGTTAAGACCAATATTGTCATCATTATCTCAATTTCTATAAACCACTTCCACTCTATCATTAGTATGCACAGCTTTCTCCCCTTTTTTGCAAGAACTTGACTAGAGCTAAGTCATTAACTTTTATTGAGTCGGCGATGTCAATAAGTTTCAATATCAATTCCTCAATATTTGATGTTAGAATTCTGATGCTACAAGGATCAATACTTAGAAGAAATATTCGAATAACGAAAAAGATATAAGCATAAAAAATATACTGCAAAATTATTTTAATAATAAAGTATGAAACATATCTATAAAAAATTAATTTTTCAGTATATTTTTTAGTGCATAAGTAAATTACTCACAAGATCTTATTATTTCTGTTTCAAACTATTTTTATTTATTCCTAACAATTTTTGTACACTTTGAACAGTTAAATAAAATATTCTATATTTAATGAATCAGTTCATCAATTTATGGTAATTTCCCTCAGGCTGCTGCAAATACAAGTGTGCTGGACACAAGTGTGTGTTTTGTGAAGTGAACTACGCCTGATTAATAAATTTTCCTACACATTTATTTACCAATAAAATTGTGTAAATTTTTAAATAACAATTCGGGGGAAAAAAAGGAATGAAAATCTGTAATTTTAATACAAGTGTGCTGGACACAAGTGTGTGTCTTGTGAAGTGAACTACGCCTGAATAATAAATTTTCTTACACATTTATTTACCAATAAAATTTTGCAAATTTTTAAATAATAACCCAGGGAAAAGCAAGGAATGAAAATCTGTAATTTAACTTTTTAAATCCAAACAATTGCTACAAAATTCTTAGAATGGTATTCTCAACTGTTACTGATTTATGAAAAATATCAAATTTAAAGTTTAAGTATCTCTACACAAACTAGAGATTTTCAGAACAGTTTAACACGAGATGGGAAATGCCATCAAAGTACATTTTATTCTGGAATTAATTTGAATTAAATTTGGAACGCTCATTAATTCGAACCCCCCCCCCCTCGAAAGCTGTTTCTCGGAACAGATTTCCCTTCTAGTTACACCACTGATGTTTTTAAAAAAATTTTAATGTTAAAAATAATTTTTAAGTTTAAAACAAAAAATAAACAAAAAAAATTAAACATTTTCACATCAACTGGGTCATTGTTCACAAACTCTAGATTTTGAAAGTTAAATAAAAGCTATATTAATCCTAGATGTAAAAACTAAGTCTTGAATATTTTATAGGGAGAAACAAAAATCAGCAATGTAGAACTGAACATTCACATGCACATCTATGTTTAAAAAAAATTGAGCTCAACATAGGGTTGCCAGCATAACTATGACAAGTCGAAAACTTGACATTCAATGTAAGACACCTATTTTTCTAATTTTAATAATTTTTCATAGTCTAATAATTTTTTTTAAGTTTTCCTTTATGCTAATGTAATTTTGGAAGATTTGGGACCAACATCATATTTTTTTTGTTAAAATAAGTGATAGGTAGCTGAGAAAATTAATTTAAGACCTTAAAAAGTTGGTGCAGAAAGGCATTTTTTATTTTTAGTAGTGTTTTAATGGCCTATATTTTTACCTATGTACTTATTATTATCTTTTCAAGACAAGCTATATGTTAGTTTTCACCTTTGGATTTTCATTATTTCAATAAAAACTTAAATGTACTATTTAGCAAATATATTTTTTAACCTTTTAAAACAGTAAAAATGAAATTATTTTTTCTTACAGCAAACTTTACCTATCATTAAATGTTAATACTAATCAAGGATTCTTTTTCTTTTTTTTGAAAAATCACTTTTAAAGAATTAAAAATATAAAGCAAAATGCAAAGAATGCAGAAAATATTTTCTATAAACTTTATTTTTACATCTGTCTTTCTACATATATACAAAAAAACTGTTCCTAACATGTTCTAAAATGTACATGCTGTTGTTAAAATTGCAAGCATTAATAAATAACCATTAGTCTGAAAAATAGAACAGACAAAAACAAGATATTTACACAAAATTCAAAATAAAATGTAAAAAACTTATTCTAAACAAACGACTTTGCCATTTTGTTCGTTTTCGATCGACACAGAGGTAAAGCATTTATTATACTCTACCTCACTGATATTAAGATCATTTAAGATTTGTCTCTGATCATCTCCCAGAGCACTAAATTTCTTCTTTTTAAAAACAAAATGACGTTTATTGCCATTATTAGCTCCATCACAGATACCAAAACCAAATAATTCTAATCGTTTAAGAAATAACCTTGAAAAATTTTGAGTGTATCTCTGAGTTTCATCAGATGCGGTGACATCAGGTGTAAGTTTAAGCTGCACGCATCGTGAGGGTGTTATCTCCCCGGTTGTGTGTTTCAGCAGTTTTTTTAAAGAATTCCTCTGGGTACGAATGAAATCCTCTTTAGAAAGCTCTGAAATAGATGTATTTGGTGCACGTGATAGAAGTACAGGTATTGCTTGTTCAGCTTGGTCTTCGGATCTCGAAACTGAAAGAGCAGGGGGCAAATTTAGTTCTGTATTCAAGTTATTATTTAAGGTTTCACAATTTGTAATGATAGGGTTAAAAGGAATGGCCTGAGTAGCAGGCATTGCATTTGAACGCACAGACTGAATTATTGGTTCAACAACAGTACTATTAACAGGAAGAGGTGGTTGATAATTTCTAACAGGCTGCCTAACTCTAGAATTGTTTAATATATTTCTTCTAACATTATTTACTGGATTGACTGTATTTACAGAATTACTAGACCTCATCATAACATTTTGAGGTGATCGTTGTGGTGGAGTAAGCATATTGCGAGATACAACTCTGTTTTGTCCATCTACTACTTCAATAGGTGGTGTCGGAGCACCCGATTGGGAGGGAAATTTCAATTCCTCCATCAATGCATGCCGTTGTTCAATAAAATGACTAAGTAGTTCTCGTGCCTGCCAAACAGTGTTTGCGCTTATTTCTGTGTTCCAAGTTAAATGAGAAACAGGTATTTGATAATTAATAGAATCAATAACATTATCAAGAACATGAAGTATTAAAGTCAAACGCCCAAGATAAGAAAGAGCAGGCTGAAATACTTTATCAGCATTTTTTCTGACCATTTGCTTAGCTTTATCTGTAAGCTCATCGTGAATTTCGCTGAACTTTTCCTTTCCTTCAGTACTTAGCTTGTACACTATGGGACCATGGGAACAATGAAGCTTTATTAATGATGTAAATATTCCAACTAATTTATCTGAATTGTTTACTTCAGAAATTTGATTAAATTTTGTATGGCTGTCTTCAGTACATGTTAGTAAAAAGCTTTGATGAAACAGCTCTTTGAAATTTGGGGCAGAAGTCAATGTTTGATGAACAGCAGCAGGAGTTGATATGATAGCAAAATTTACTCTTGTTTTAGTGACAGTGCTTCGAATGACACGAGAATCTTGAAACCAAGCTAATCCTGAATGCAGCCGTAACATTATATCAGCCTCTACAGGTTCCAACAGGTTTTTATGCAAAGATCTTGCACTATTATAAATAGCTATTCCATGACCATTGCTTAACTTTAACATTTCTTGCAACTGTTCCAAAGTAAAAATGTCAAACAAAAACTTTTTCAAATAATCCTTAGTATCTTCATTCTTGTGTAGCACCCAGGTATCATTCTGGGCTTTAAGAAGCTGTTGTTTTACATGCTCAGCTACATCTACCCTCAATAGTGATTTTGGTGCAATAACTAAAGTCCACACAATTGGAGGTTCAATCCAGTGATTTATTATTTCTAGATAGCTCTCAGTACCCATACAAGACGCAGCACAAGTCAAAAGGGGAAAGAAGAAGCTTTTTTCTGTGCAACCAAGTGAAGCAGCATAGCCTGTAACGAATTCTTGAATATTTGATGAGCAAACATTATTTAACAAAAAAGGAACTGACAGGGCCTTTCGGAAACATCTCATGAAGTCTCTTTCAGATATATTGTAGCTAGACATTTTTGATATTTGTCAATAAATCAGATGGTTTTACCACTCAATCTGAAAAAGTTAAAAGTTTCTTTATAAACAAGCATTAAAAATAACTATTTATTTTGAAATATTATTTAATACACTTTTAACTATTTAAACAACTATAACTTCACAATTGATTTGGCAATTGAATCTTTAAATATTTATCAAGTTGTTTAAACATTGACCCCATCAATATATGCATTGTATTTCAATCTCATAACTATGCCTTTTTTTTATCCGAGCAATTATGGAATTCAGTTGCAATTGAGGGTTAAGTCGCTTCTAAAAGCTGGATGAACTATTGGAACGCACTTAACCTGGAAAAATAATTTTTACCAGGTTCACTGATTTGAGCTTAATGAATTGTTAATTATTTTAAGTGTTTTTAAATAAAATGATAACAAGATTAATCAAACTTTGTGATCATAAATCTAAATTTTAAAGTATTTGTAACTACACTTGTTAATAATATGTATTAGATAAGTGAAGGGGCCCTAATTTGTAATTTTTTACAAATATCATGTATTAAAAATATTGTATGTTTTTTCCCTTCATAAAATTATTCAAGAGTACAGTTAATTATTAAAATCACAAATCCACAAGATAAATAAAATGCCTTAATTTTTGCACAGTTGAAGGACAGTCCCTTATGTACAAACTTCATAATATTGAAACTACAAATAAGACTAATAGCAAGGGTTCGTCTAAGTTTTTCTGAGAGGTACCTATTTTGTGAAAATTTAGACATAATTTGTAAAAATTAAAAATTCTATTAAGAAATCAACACAAAAATATGGATTTATTGTTTTTTACGGGATGCAAAAATAAAATTTTAAGAAAAAGTATTTTGTGAAAGTTTTTCCAAAAGTTTAATTATTGAAGGTACCGCTAACTAAACGGTAGTAAATTTGGCCAGGACAGACCCCTGAATAGATAAGCCACAAAAGTTTTGAAGAAGAAAAAAAAAGAGAGAGAAAGTTAAATTTTGTGCAGTTTTATAAAACTTTAGAAATACATTTTCAAATCACAAAATGTTAAAAAAATAATAAAAAGGATATTTAAAAAAAAAATTTCAATGAATAAAAATAAATTTAATTATATTTCTCAGACATGTAATTTGCTTAATATCTTTTAATCAGAGCCTAATATTTTTAATTTAAAAGTTTTCCTAAATACAAATGCAACTAAATATTTCAATTGGAAGTTAATGAATCAATCAGGGTTGGAGTTTTTGCCGGAAAAAAGGGTTTTTTGCCAGGACAGTGGCTAAAACCTGGTAAAAACCGGCAAAAAACCAAATTATTTAAATTGCTGATTAAATATTATTACAAAATACTTGAAGCAAATTTAAATCAATCATAAGGAATAATAATTTTGATACATTACATGAAAAAATTATTTTTAAAATATTAATAATTAATATAAGGGTAATAATTTTTAAAGGATTGAAAGTTTTTGGCCTCTTTTCATTTTAGAATCCTTAAATAAATGTTTTTTTAACAAATTGTATTTTTTTTTTTTTTTTACTTCTTCATAATAACTTTTGGTATGTATTATTTTACATATCACTCTTACACTATATTTAAAGAGAGACATAAAAAAGCTAAGATGAATGTTTTATTAGATAGATTTTGATAATCACCTTATTTTTCAATATTACTTCAAAATGCAAACAAAATTCTTGTGAAATTTCCAGTGAATTTTGGGAATTAATATCTCATTTACACTCATGTCCTTCTAGTAGTACTGCCATTGAAAGAGTGTTTTTGAATTTTTCATTTGTACATTCTAAAATTCGGAATAAGTTGACTCTAAATAATGTTTCAAAACTAGTGTTCTGTTATGCTATGTTGAGACAGCACAAATTGTATTGTGATGATTAATAAAGTATTGAATTTGGGCAAATTTAAAAAATTGCATTGATACTTGTACATTTGAATTAACTACACATGTTGATAGATATTTTATGTTTTAAATTATAGTTATATTAATTTAAAATAAGTTCATTTCACTGGAAAAAAGAGAATAATCACTAATTTTTCGATCAATAATGTTTTAAACTACTAAAATGATATATTAATACATTATGATTTAATTATGGAATAACAATTTTGTTAATTTTTTTTAACTATATATATTTATAATATATATTTCAATTTTAGGAATAATTTTGTATCAAAAATGTGTTTTGTCCTCTCATTTTGGAAAATGTAGGTTTTTGCCACTTTGCTTGGCAAAAACCTGTTTCTGCCAGGACGGTTTTTACCATGGTTTTTTCCACCTGCGGCAAAATCTTGCCAACCCTGGAATCAATTAATAAGTAATGCCATTGAACCTTCATTTTACTATTTTAAAATATTTGTGATTAATGAATTGTTAATATGTTTAAAATTAGTTTATGCAAACAGTATAAAGGGATCAATTCAAATTTTTGGAACTATTAACTTCAATCATACAAGATTTATTTTCCTTCTCAAAAAATAAAGTATATGACCCTTAATTCATGCTTATAAAATTTCATGAAGGGAAATTTTTTTTTATACATATAATTCAAGAGTGCTCAAAATGCAAATAAACAAATAGGGTAAAATAAGATGCTTTAATTATAGTTTGTTGTCTAAAGTAATTATGAGATGATTTTTAATGTGATATGAAATCAGATCCAACTTGTTTGAACAGAAATAACTATATGGGGTGTCTAACGTAGGAACTCCCCTAGCCATTCGTCTGAACCCGTGGGGGTGACTATGTTAACAAGGTATAACTATTTCAAGTAGGGGTGAAGGGGCATTGTTTAGGACAGGTTTTCGGGTTGGCGTAAGAGAGGGAATCTTTTTCGTCGGTCTATTAAGTTAGCCCTGGAGTGAAGAGAAGCTAGGGTGACCCGGGGTAATTCACGATCACTCTGTTTCTGGGGTAAATAATGATCACCTAAGTTTTATTTGAAAAAAAAAAATTTTTTTTAAATTTGAGACATGGGCAAGAATGCTTGTACACTTTACTAAAGTATAACTACATTTATTCAATAATAGTTTTTTGTTTAATCAAACAAAATAAGTATCTTTTAAACTGCTCTCTGTATTTTCCATTTCAAAGATGGGTTTCAAAATGTGCACATTTCTGCAAAGATCCCCCTTTTTCTCTTAATAATAAATATTTTGAGTTACTTTCTTTTTCTTTGATATAAAAATAGTGTAAGCTTTTGTTTAATTGTTTCACATCTACTATAAACATTATAATTGATTATTGGAAACTATATCAAATGTTGCCCTCTACAGATGGGGTAATTATTGATCACTGGGGTAATTCCTGATCATTGTAATTTCTTCTTATAAATAGTATTAAAAAATAGCTAATAAATAGCGAATTGCCTTCTCTTAAATAACAGTTCATATTTATTAAGTGGAACAACTAAAATATATTTTTACAGTAATCACAAAATTTGTTTTTAACTGTATACAAGACAAATGTGTTCTGATTTGCACCATTTCTGGTTTGTCTTACCTTGTTTCTATCTTAATTATATGTGTGTATATTGTTAGAATAATTTTTAAGCCTATAAATTAGCCTAATATAAATATGGTGAGAAATTATGAGCCTAAAAAGGATAATAAGCTTCTAGAAAGCAAAATTAGTGATTTCCTTTAATGATTGAAAATTTCAGTGTGAGAGCTGCTGCCAGAGCTGTTGACATACCGTACTTAACTTAACACTCTCACTTAATGAAGTTAAAATATCCAGCAAATGTTACCCATGTGAGAACTCTTTCTTATATTCCAGCAGAACATGAGAATGCTTGCCTAAAATGTATGGCATGATGCAAAGATTTTTGGAAAATTAAAAGTGTTAATCTTTATTATTGCTTTTAAATAAATTGTTTTATTAGCTGCTTAAACATATCTTTTATAGTCCAACCTCCTTTGAGGCAATGGCAACCAATTTTCCATGGGGGATCATTCAGGAAAAGAGACCTTATCAAAACTATCATCCGCCTTAGAACTGGTCACTAGGTATGAAGATCCTGGGAGATGGCAATAGTAGAACCTACTGTCTCTGCAGTAACTATGATGATATTCCACTAACACCAAAACATATTTTTGACTGCCCTGCCATTTTAAGATCCCTGGCTTGGGGAATTCTCCCCCTTTGACATCAAGAGTCTGTACTCCGACAACATCAAGGAGTTAGCCGGCTGTGTTTTGGCGCACTCATGGATATCTATAGTTCCCCCCATGGACACGACACCAACCAACATATCTTTTTGGTTTATTTGTTTGATCTTGATGTCTTATTTGTTCATTACCATTGTATAATTACTTTTAAACATCCCCTTTACCATAAAAACTGGTGATCAGTAATTACCCCAGAAGTGATCAGGAATTACCCCAGAAATGATCAAGAGAAGGGGTAATTTCTGATCACTAAAAATTTAAAATCTTTTAAATTCTAATTATATTTTCAAACAAAAGAAGCTAGCATAGGATTCATCTCATATAGCCTCAAACTTCCAGTAAATATTAAAATTCTATCTTGAATAGTTTTTTCACAAAATAGATGTTTGCATTTTTTGATCAGGAATTACCCCAGGTCACCCTACCCTCCTTGAAATGTACGATTCTTGTTCCTATGGCAGCAGACGGCCTCACACTTTGTGGCAGGGGGAGGGGGGGAGTTCTTACTGGAGACAATCTATACACTTAGTGGAGGTAATTGTTCATTAATTCTTAGTAATTGTTCATTAAAAATTCTTGTGATAAATATCAAATTGTAAAAAAAGCAGATCTTTCTAAGTGGCAAGCCTGGCCTAACAACAGGGATACAAAAATCTTGAAGTGACAAAGCTTTGCCATTGACTCGCCTTAACTCACAAGAAAAGTCATAATTAGTGAGTGATTTTCAGATTTAATGGTTTTGGTACCAATCTATAGAGGCAAAAGTGAGCTAACATTAATATCATTACTTTCCCAACAAATTGAAAACGATGAGGAGAGAGGTTGACCCTCAAAGTTAATAAGAAACGCAACTTTAACAAAATTAAAAAATTTCTTTAAAACAATTTTCAAATCAAAAGGACCAAAACACTAAAAGACTTTACTGTAAAAAACAGGCTTTGAAAAAGGACCATTTGTAAGCAGTGTACCACTAGTCTCAGTTCATTTACTGGCAGGTAGGCAGAAAAAACTCTACCTATTAAGTACCATGCTGACCCTGGTATACAGCATTTCCAAAGAGTGATACAGATGGATCACTAAAACCATTGTATAGTTTAAAAGAAATTAAAATAATTTTTTCATTTGTAATATCTCTACAACAGATTTGGAACAAGTATTATAAACAAAGAATTTCGAATAATACAGTAGATATTCAATTGATTTAAACCTGCTTTAAGCCTTAAAATATTCAATACACTTAGGCGTTAAAGTGATTTCAAACTGTATATTTATGCAAATAAAGCCTGTTATTTTCTCCGAAAAGAAACAAATTTTTTCTTCTTCGAAAAGTTCTTTTTTTTTAAAAAATACACAGTTTTTTACGGTTTTTCCTGATAAAAATGCACACAGGTTTGATTTTAACTAACCCTGCAACTCATGCAAGTATAAGAGTTTGGAAACTGAGAAATATCAATAATTCATTGTCTTTAGAATTGTTTAAAAAATAGAAAAAAATAATAGATTTGTGGATAACAAAACTTCATAACTTATGGTACATCATGGACAGACATATATACAGATTATTGCAGAAACTTTCACAAAATGTAATTTTTATTACATAATTGTAAGACAGTAATATTAAACATAAAATCATAACAATTACAGAAAAATCATATTTATTTCATATCAAAGTATGAGGTTCCTTTTCTATTAGCAGGGAAAAAAACTGAATTACAACTAACAAGCTTCTAAATACTTCAAATAAATTATTTATGAAATCTATGCTCCTCTGAATTATCTCTCTTTACTAATGCTGCTGCTTTTAGCCAATAGGTAGTTTTGAAACCTATCTTAAAGCTTTGAATGGCAAAGTTATTCAGGGTGCATAGCCAAATCTTCGAATCAAAATTAAGCACTTTTTAAAAACTTTTCAAGCACTTTACAAAAATTTTCAAGCACTCATAAAATTAACATTCAATCAATGATATTATTGAAAAACAAAAACTATTTTAAACAGTTTTAACGTTAAAAAAACCCAAAAAGAAACGGGCGTAAATCGAAACAATCAGTTCTTTCCCACATCACTGGTCCAATCCGAGTGAATTCAACTTGACCCTGAAAAGTACCCTTACCCCCTACATCAAAAAAGTGTTAGAAGTAAAAATAAAATAAACAAGTATAAAATTAAAAAGAAAAACATTTCATAAGAATCTGATATTCTCTATACGAATTGGCGCACACGGGTTTCAGTTTAAGTGTGCGCGCATGCGCAAGTCACAACGTCGGTACGACATGAAGTCCGTGAATGATCCCGTAGCAACGCCCCATTTTTCGTGAAATGCATCGGATCCACCAGATATCACTGAAGGAGAAAAAAAAAATGATTTGTGACAAAAAGCACTTTTCAAAAACGCCAGCTGAAAAAAGCACCTTTAAAAGCTTTTAAAAACGAAATCCTCCAAAAAAGCACCTTTAAGCACTTTTTACAAACGCTACGCACCCAGTTATTTATTACACACATGCGATTGTTAGAAAATTTATTAAAAAAAAGAAGGGAAAAAAAAACAGATGGTACAACCTGGAAAAAAAAAATACTTAATACTTACATTAGAGCATTTAATGTCTTACAAGACAAGTTGTGAAGTCCACTACAGAAAGTTTCAAGGCTCAGGTTACGTTTTCACCTTAAAATGCCTAAATAAAAAAAAAGATTTATTACAAATTTGAAAAGAATTGATATAAAATATAAAATGAATAATATTACCATCTTTTTTTTTAGAACATCAAAATGCTTCCACCATAGGTTTAGTTGACAGGAGGGGGGGGGGGTATCTGCTTCCTGGGTTGGCAAGTTTTTGACAATTGATGGTTTTAACAGCCATGTCAATAAACCCTTTTTTACAAAATTTTTGACATTAGTCAAAAATCAAAAAAAATTTTTTTTTATAAAATTGTAAAAAAATTGCTATTTATCCAATCAGTTAATTAGTTTAATTATTTACAATAAAAATAAAAATTAAATAAAACCATCTTGTATAAAGAAATACTTAACAATCATTTGATTCATTATAGGTAAAATCAATTTTCATTGTAATCCCATTTGAACTTCTCAATTCCCCAAAGCACGTGATCACAAAAAAATTGGTTTTGAAGCCCTCTGTACTCCAGTTAAGTTCCATTTTTCAGTTCAGTTTAAATAAGACAAATAGGAGACATTTCTTTCGATTGATGCTGAATTGCATGGACTAGATAATAATAAAACGACAAAATATATTAAAATATTTATATTAAAAAACAAATATTAAAATTAATATTAAAGCTATATCATAATAAAGTAATATGTAATTAGGAGATTTATTTTAATAATTAAACAAAATATTGAATTGATAGTAACTTTAAATCCTTGAATTGATTGATCGAAAAAATTATTAACTCATTTAAACGAAAATTTATATTTTTGG
Organism: Parasteatoda lunata; assembly: GCA_949128135.1. Classification (NCBI taxonomy): domain Eukaryota; kingdom Metazoa; phylum Arthropoda; class Arachnida; order Araneae; family Theridiidae; genus Parasteatoda; species Parasteatoda lunata. The sequence goes on from OX421973.1 coordinate 18,584,308, forward strand.
TAAATTATAATTAGTATACTTATCAAGAAACATATTATATGTAGTCATAATTTATTGGAAATTTATCATGTACATATACACTAGTATACAGAAAATTCTCAGAGCCCAATATTATATCAGAACATAGTTTTTTTAGATCAAAATCTTTCCAGAAATTATAGCATCTTTTTTTTTTCTTTTAAAACAATAACTTTTTCAAAATATTGTTGGAATCAAAATTTTATATATTGTTAAACATTTTTGATAATAAAAACAAAGAAAAAAAATCATTTCATTTTAAGCAATTCTTAAATAAAGGATTGTGCTAGTTAAAAACAATTAACATTTTAATTCATTTAATTTTATTGTCATTTAAACATTATAAATTTTATCTAATAAAAATATTTAATTCATTATTCTACTAAAGGCGTATCATATTGTTCTATAAAAGGTGAGATAATTTTTTTTTGCACCTTTATTCCGCAAGCTGTAGAACAGTTTTTTTTTGTTCCTTACGATTTATACCCCCTCCCAATATTTAATGCCAATATTTAATGCCTGTAATTTTTTTTTATAAATCATTAAGACAAATGGAAGGTTACAAAAAGTACCAGTTTTTAAAATAAGTTCAAATAAAAAAAAGCATTTAATTTGCTGAAAATATGTTATTAAGTATTGATTAAAAAAACTTAGTGCTTAAAACACTAATGTTTAGATAAAAAAAAAAAAAAAAAAACAAGACTCACCTTTTACTTTTATATAAATCGCGATACCTTTTATTAGCAGAGAAGATTTCAAAAGCCTACACTCAATTTCTTTAAAAAAGACAATCAGTGCAAAACTAATTACTTGAACTTTAAACATATTGGGCACTTAGTATATTTTAAATGCAATTTTCTTAAAATAAAACAAACTGACACGTTCTTGGAATGAAAGAATAATTAAGTCATTATTAAATAGTACAAAAACTAAATTCCTTACCTCATCTCAAAAAAAAAAAAACATTATTTTCTGTTGCAGGCTTCTACCATAAAGGCTGTTCACCCCTATTATACTGTTTAACAGCTTTATAACTGTTTATTTATATCAGATATAGATAATAGCTAATATCAAATTTTTTAGAAATTCTACATTCCTATGAATTAACAAATTTTATTTGAAAAACAAAGTATTAATAAATCACACACTATTTCTGAAATTGTTTCTTTTTAATTTAAAAATTTAACTATCATTAACAGCAAAATGTTAGAAAAATACCACATACAATAGTAAATCAGAATAAAACAAAAATAAAAATTGCAAAAAACAAATAAAAATAATACATACTACAATATATAATTGACAACAGCTTAAAATGTAAATGACCTAAATTATAATGTATGAATAAAAAAATTCAGCTTACTTGTTACTTCCTAGCCATTATCATTTGCAAATAAAATTATAGAAATAAATACTGTTTTAAGCATAAAGATAATTTTTATTCTAAAATGCATTAATAATTTAAAATTTCTGCAGATCATTCTATATATCATATGCTCTCTTGATACGTAAATTTTAAAATTAGAATGCAACAAATATTTCAAACTCCATCAACAATGTGCATTACCAATGAATTTATATTTTTTAAAAATATTTAAATTCTAAAATCATGAGTAATTTTATCATAAAATAAATTTCAAAACCAAAATTAATCAACAACAGTGAGAGAAATTTCATTGTTAAAGAATTACATTTGTGATTTCGAGAATAAATGGATTTTAGCGATCCGTGGCGTCGCCATGTCATATCCGCATTTCAATACGAAAATTTTGTGAAAATCAACAATTACTCTACATATTATAGTCAAATTTCAAAGCTAAATTAGTAATAAAAGGTATAAAAGATCATTAAAATCAAGTAAAACAACTCTTTAAAGTAATATTTTCGACTTACCATCGGCGAATCCATGCTAGTTTACTACAACAAATATCTGTTCTCGCCATATTGCAGTAATAATGGAAAATTTTTCGCCCAGATCGTCGTTCATGGTGAATTACACTCAGCCATGAATTACCAAAACAATGGTTTCTACGCTGCCAATGGTTGCCATGTGAACGGCTTTCGTAATTCATCGCAGCGAACGCCATTACTGTGCTTTGTTCCAAGTCTGGATGGTCTTTTTCAATAAATCGAATGTTATACTTGTCGTGAAATAGAAAATTAAGCTAGTATAAGTTTTGTAAATTGTCGTAATTCACAATCCATGAATTTTTGGAAACGTTTTCAAAATAGAAAAATGAATGACACACCATAGATTACTCTCCGAAATGAATAGCTGAATGACAACAAATCTCAGAGTAATTCCTGTACACATCGATTTCCTGTTGCCATTATTGCTGCGCAAGAAAGTAATTCAGCTGAACGAAGCAGCTGCCACGAGATGACTCAAACTGCACATGCGCACTTGAAAAGTAATTTTTGACGAGAAAAAAGGAAGGTGGAGCTTTCTAAGTAAGCATCCAATAGTTTTCGCCATTACATATAAGCTTTAAAAATGCTTAGAAAGATAGAGGTAGAAATTTTTTTGTAAATTTGTTTTTCTGTGAAATTTTCTGCGCAATATTTTACAGCTTCCATTTTCGATCTTTCGCTTTGTCTTATAATATTTAATAGAGAAAATTAATTTGGCTTTATTTCGCTTGTGTTAGATGTTTGTGTAATTTCCATGTATAAAATTATTTAAAATAAATTATACTGCAATTAGGAACATAGAAATAAAAAAATATTTTTATGTAATTAAATTACAAAAATTATTTTTATTTATTACAAATTTATTAAGATAGAAATATTTACTGGGCATTGAATATTAACGTTTTTTTTTAAAAAAAGTACAAAACTAGACAAAATAATTAAATTTTAAAAAAAAACGCTTTTCTGAGTTAAATTGCAGATTGTCAAATAATTAATATTTTTTATTAAAAATATTATTTAAAAGTAATTGATATCTAAATAATTAATTAACGTATTATATAATTTATTATATATAAAAGGTTTAATGTGAGACATTGCTTAACAGTATTTTGTTGGTTTTATGAACTACCTTCTTCCTCCTTGGCACTACAGTCCGTGTTAGGTCTCCCTAACAAATTCCCCTAAGCAAATCATGTTTTTGTTTAATGATTGTTGCGAAATGACGGCAAGTCGGCCTTATCTTCAATAAATTTTTACTTAAGACGCTTCAAATTAAGGAATATTTAATATAGATGTAATATTATCCTCTTATTGTTTCTTAAAATTGAAGTGAGAGCAAAAACGAGAACTTATCCAAAGCTCCTAAATCAGAAATTTTTTACCGCTACTTTATTTTTCCAGTTAGCCATTTTTGGTGCTGGTCACTATTCTCTCCCAACTGAATGCTTTTAATCCTTTTCATTTAATTTTCACAAATAAACTGATGATGGATATTTACTCTATCCTTCGATAAATGTAAAATATAAGGCCATCACCCAATCAGAATTTGAGATAAAAAGCAGGCGTTATTTTAGATTCTCTATTAACTTTTTCTCGCCAAAGTATTCCAATCAACAATTTTTGAAAGATATTTAAATAGTTAACAGTTTTTAGATTTTTGATAAGTATTTTTATTTTCATGCAATTCAAGTCAAAGGTAATTTTTAGCGCCATCCAAATCGCTTTTTATTAATTTAAGCTGCTAAAAAGTTAGATTTCAAAAAATCTAAAAACTGAGAAACCTGTAGTTTTTAAATTATTGATTCCAAACCATAATTTGTTTTATTTATTTAATTTTTATTTATTTATTTATTTATTTATTTTTTGCTTTAAAATTTTAAGGAAAAATTCACAGAAATTCTAAAAATAATCAAGCTCCATTTCTCCTACTTTAAAAAAGCGATCCCTTTATATCCGACCTTTTTTGAACGGTATAGTGCTGTCGAATAATACTGCATCATCAAAAGTTTGTTAAGTATAAAAAATATCAAGAAAACGCAGATTAAAAAGTTAACCTAAAATCAGAGATGGCGAGAGTAGAAGCCTCTTAAAAAAAAAAGTATTATGTGAAAAATCTTGGAGATCTATCTACTGAGAGTTATAAAATGAGAGGCCACTTTGTCTTCTCATTTCTTTGTCTTACTTATTTTTTAATATTTTGGCGTTAATAATTAGATGGGACTATAATGCTTAGTGGCCTAAAATAATTTTAATTGCCTCAAAGCGGGCAAATTTATAATTTATGATCTTTCATCATATTTTAATGCATGAAATTTATTTCGATGAGAAATATTTAAAAAAAAAAAAAATAACAATAATATATTTTACTGTTTTCAGTAAATATAGTACTTAGATTAGTATCTTACAGAAATAATAGTATTTAATACTAGAATTAATTATTTTTAATAGTATTTAAAACACTTTTAAATATCAAAATTGAATTCTTCGAAACCTTCTACAAAAAGCTTATATATATTTAAAGATATTATTATCTGCTTTTAAAATTGTTTTTTTTTTTTTTTTTTAATAACGGCAGGCACTGAACTTTCGTTCTTCGGTCATTGGCTTCGCGGCCATTGGCTTCGCAGTCAGACAAGCTAACCACTCGGCCACCTGGTTTTAAAATTGTAAATTTAATTAAAAATTATAATTAAAAACAAAAATCGAGAAACTGTTCACATCTCCAACCAATTGTAGTTTTTCGAAGAAAATTTTTTTTTATTTAATTCGGGTTCTGTTTGTCAGTTAATAGAAGAGGATTCAGTTTCAAATCCATATGCAGCAACACTGCACCAATCACTCTTATTCTCTTATTTGTGTATACACAATGTCATTTTTAACTCTAACAAAAACTTTAATTTAGCTTTATTCAACTTTTGCATACTAAAAAAAATATTAGAACTAGATTTCATGTTTGTCTAGAGCTGCGAATTCAACAACTTGAGATAAAGCCTTATTTTAAGAATAATATTGATATGAGGATGAAAATATTACATTTTCCACAATAAATATTTTGAAAGTAATCAGTTGTCTTTTTTTCGTCCTTACGCAATGTAACGGAAACAAATGGTGCTATAAGCTATATCTTACGCGAAAACGAAAACTATAAAATGGGAGATATCTCCAGGTTGTCCCACAGTTGGAAGCAAAGTATACAAAATTATTTTAATACAAATATTTTTTTTATGTTAAAAAGTTACCATTTTTAAGTGATAAAATTTTTGACCAACTCTGATTTGAACTCACAAAATATGTGGAATGAAAGAAGCAATCGTAATCTAGAACAGCTGTTCCCAAATAATGTTCCACGGTACTCTTAGGGTTCCATGAAAAAACGAAAACAGGATTAATTATTAGGATTTTTTGAGGATGCCTTATCTTTGTAACTATAGTAACCTCCATTACGCTTCGAGATATTTGAGTAACATGGAGTGTCTCATCGAATACTGTATCTTTGTAACTATAGTAACCGCAATCACGTGGCCTGCACATTTTATCTCTTTTGTCTCATTTGCTCATTTATCTCATTTGCAGCTAATATTTGCACCAAAAACAAATATAGAACTAGACTAGATACCACTCTAGGCTGCGAATTTAACTATTTGACATACAACCTCTTATTGTAAGAGTTTCATTGATAAAAACAATTATTGAAAATATTTTCATTCATCACATTAGATACTTTCCAAATAATTAGTAACCTTTCTTTGGTTAATATGTTTACAGCTGCTTTTAAATTTTATTCATATATCTGGGGTTCCGCCAAAAGATGCTCGTTCATTTAAGGTTCTGTAGAGGTAAAAAATTGAGAACCGTTGATCTAGAACAGCGGTTCCCAAAAGGTGTTCCGCGGGACTCCTTAAAGCTATAGTTTGTCTAAAGTAAGAAATCGCTTTGGCGCCGTGACGGTGACTATGGTAACGAGGTTCAAGTAGGGGTGTGGGGTCATTGTTTAGGACAGGTTTTGGCTCTGGTCGGAGAGAGGGAGGGAATTTTTTTCTTCATTCTATTGTGTTAGTCCTAGAGTAAAAAGAAGCTACCGTCCATGAAATATGCTATTCTTGTTTCCATAGCAGCAGACGGCTTCAGACTTTGTAGCGGGGGGAGTTCTTATTGCAGACAAACTGTAAAATGGTTTCCGAGAGTTAAGATTTTATTTAAACCAGTGAAAAGTTTCTGGTACCTATAATTATATTTAAATCGAATCAATAATTCATTATTTATTTAATATTTTTATTATTCTAGCAAGTAAACTGCCACTGAAGAAAAAAAAAATAGTTCTTATTTTAAGAACAAATATAATATATTGAATATTCAATGAAAACGCAAATTTATAAATATAAAAAATACATTAATATTTTTCATGAAACTCTTCAATTCAAAGTAAAAGACAAGGTTCGCAAGTTCTTTAGAAAGCTTTAACAGTGATGTTAATATTTTAATAAAGAAGTTATGAATATCTTATTATTAGCTTTCACTTCAGCTTATTATTACAGCTTATTATTTAGCTTATTATTAGCTCTTTCAATTCCATAGACAGACTATAATAGTTCAGTTAGTTGAACTCGTTTTTATACATTTTACTCTAAGCATTTTAAGTGATATATATTATTTGTCCTAATATAAAGTTTTTTGTACCAGATTATAAAATTACTTTGTTGTACGATAATATTGTTAAAAAAATTGGATAATTATTTTTTATTATTTATTTTAGCAATTATCGAAAAATGAATAAAAATAGCGTTATTTTAAATGAAAAAATCGGAAAATTGTCAAATATTTTCCGAGAAACGAAAATTTCAAAATGGAATCTTTTTAAAATGTATTTCTCAGAAACAACTCGACCCATTTTTTTCAGCTTTGGGGATCTTATTGTCATTTAAAATTTCTACGTTCAAGATGACGAAAAAATTTGTGTACCTCACAAATTATAATTTTGTTTCTTCATTAAATTATGTAATGAAATATTTATCAATAAACAATTAATAAATGATATATTTTGCGTATACCTTTGGGTAATATAGGTTTATAATTAAGTTCAAAATATTTTTGATTCTCAAAAATAATTTTAGAAATATGTTGAAAACGTAAAATCAAACGATATTTCCCAATATTAACAATTCAAAATTAAAAGTCGTGGATAGGTAATGGCTATCACTAATCAATTAGCGAATAAGTGACATAAATCATGGTATCCATATGACAATATCCGAATTCCTCGGAATACCAAATATTAAATTGTTTAGTTATTAGGAACTTTTTGCTGAATTTGAGGAATAAGCATCTAATAACGTTGTTTCAATTTATTGTTTTATTTTTAATTTTGATCACTCTGTTATGTATGTAAATAATAAAATTGAAGAATTCACGATCACAACGCTTGAGTACGCCCTCTAGCGGGAGCCTGGAAATATCGGGCTAATCGGGCATTAGTTCCATCATAACCATTGGCAATGACGGACGCCATTTTCTTAGCAGTAAATAAGAAGCAAAATTTCCCTAAGGAAAAGGTAGAAGAACTTGAAAAAACTAACCAAAACATGCCAAACATTGAAGCAGAAAACGCCAAGCATTTGAAGAACAATTTCTCAATAATTTTTACCTTTCTATTACCAACCAACAACTAACTCACTTCATGATCACTTGCTGTTACAGATGCGTGTATTACGGTAAAATAATTTTTTCTGTCTTCAAACAAATTAAAGTGAAGTCAACTTGCTTTCGTCATTCCAATGAATAAATGTGAATTCAGGACGTACAGAACTGTAATAGTTATAGGATATCCTTCTTTATAGAATAGTATATATTTCTGTATCTATATAATTCGGAAAACGACAATAAAGAACCATCCGAATTACTTGCAATAGTATCATTTGTGCTGATTATTGAAATTTTTATCGTTTTCTTGGTAAGTTTTTTTTTAGTTTTGAAAGAATAATTTCAACTAGAATTCAGCTATTCTGTTTTTTAACTACATATTCATATGGAGATCTTACAATTATAAAATTTTGATGTGTGCTATGTTATCTAAAAGTAATGAAGTCTATGTATATATTATTTGAAAATAAAATTTTTGAAACGAAGAACATTTCATTTGGAATTCTGCGGATTTATAAAACAAAGGTAAATGTTATGATTTTTATAATAAAAAATTTGCTTGTAAATAATTTTTTTTCTTATTTGATGATAGTTCTCAACAGAAGGGTTTTTTATGTCTGATTAAGAACTATAAGAATAAAAAAAAGAAACAATATGAAAGTTTTTATTTCAATATAAAGAATTTTTAAAATCGTTTTTTTATCCTAAGAATTCTTTATTTTACGTTTTTAGTTTATAATATTTTGATAAAAATTGTAGTCAAAATACTTTTTTTGAAAATTAAATGGTATAACATTATTTGTTTATGTATAATTCTTGCATAATCTAATGTTTGAAGTAATATGATTCAGAAAAGTATGGAATAGAAATTCGGTACTTGCGTATTAACGCCACCGTAGCTACAGATTTGGCGGTTTTTAAGTGCCGCCAATCTACACTTAACATTTTTGCAACAAATCATAAAATAAAACAATTTATTTAAAATCAAAGTAGTCAATCGGACTTCGGTGGAAAATGAGCCAATATAGAGTTTAGCATAGATTCAAAACAATCTCTATTTTCTTTCACCTGATGCTGTCGCCATATGAACTCTAATAAATTAGATTCCAAATGAAATAACATTTCCTAAACGTACGTTTACTAATTTAAAGTTTCATGTCATGGGAATCGGTACATTTTCGTTTTTTCGGTAAAATATTTCGCTCCTGAAAAAATAAGACAGCATCTTGTTTTGTTTTTTGCAAATCCCAAAGACGCATTTTCGTAGAACTAAAAAATGGCGTCAAAAAAAAAGTTTTTTTTTTTGGTTTCGTAAGTATTCTTTATTTTACGTTTTTTAGTTTCTAAATTGAAACTTAAAATTTTTTGATATAAATTGTTTTCAAAAAACTTTGTTTATAAAATATATAAAATTATGATGCTTTATTTCCTACTTTTTGTTCATTTTAATTTTTGAAGTAATATGATTCTTAAAACTATGGAATGTAAAGTTTAAATGGGCTTTTCATGTTATATCATTAAATTTAGTAAAACTATTTCTTAGACATTAGGTTTTAACTCTTATAAGAATATACATATTTTTTTCTGTTTATTTACAAATATTTTTCCGATGTTCCTTCTCTAAAAAAAAAGAGATACTATTTTGTTTTCGTTTGCATAAGAAAAAATGACAAACATTTTTATTTTTTTAATTTAATAAGGCACAATAAAGAAGGAACGTTACAATGCTACACGCTACATTAAAGACGTCTCCAGAGTAACTGAATGACAGGTCATATAGAAATCGCAGGTATTCGTCTCATACAACAACGCCCCCTATAGTTCGTTGCGATCTCGAATAATGTAATTTTTTTAAATAATTTGCATCAAATATTGCAACACATTTTGAGAATGCAGGCAACAATAAATTTTTTGCCTTTAACTTGGCTCTGAAATATATATAATAGCTTGTGTTGAAAATTGACATGTTCACGTTTTCTCAATTTTTTTAAAAGAATTAGTAGAACATATTTTTTTTTCCCTTCTTAGTTGGAGTTTTTTTCTCATGCTTTTTCTCTCAAGATGAGATCTTTTTTTTCCGTTAAACTAAGCAATAAAATTTTATATTTTTTTGTTTCGCAATATTTTTTCTGTGCTACATTTATGTTTTTTATTTAGTAGTTAAGATAAAAGGTTCTTTTATTTTGGTAACTGCAACAGCTTGATCAATTTGATCCTTTACTATAGATATTCTATATATCTATTTTGTAGACAGAAAGAAAACATTTATTCAAAACTTCAAGATAATAAAGTCAACAAATTTATAGATATCGCATTTAAAAAAATTATAGAAAAAACATGTTTAACCCACTGGCGGTTAAGGAAATGGGCGAAATTGGGAGAATGTTTCTCCCTTACACACAGTTCTCCTATCCATTAACATGGGAAAACCGGTTTTGCTATGCAGTGAAGACTGCAGGTTAAAATACGACTTTTTACGTGCAGAACATTTTTTTAATTTAATAATAGTTTCTACTCTTTTATAGATCGAAATAAAATTTGGTAATGTAGCAATATGTGATCAACTTAGTTAATAAAAAAACATCAGTGCAGGCTATACCGGTCAGTGGCACTTCAGCCTAAAAAAACTTCAGTGTAAGGGTATACCGGGCAATTGTAGTGGCACTTAATATCAAAAAACATCAATCTAATCTAGGGTATACCTAACAAATGTACACCGGGCAGAGGCACTAAATATTAATGTGGAATATACCGGGCAAATGAATGAATGCAGGGTAGCGGTTTTTAGCCTTAGAACAAAACTCAAGTATTAAAAAAATAAATGTATATTATAGTCTGTCTATGGAAAGAAATCCCTTTGCCATGTCTGGAGCAGTGGCCGTGACTATAGTTATGAGGTTTAGCTATTTCAAGTATGGGTATTGTATTGAGTCAATATTTAAGAAAGGTTTTTGCTCTAGTCGGGGAGAGGAAGGGATTCTGGGGAGAGAGAATCTCCCCTCTTTGAAATCAGCTATTTCTTATTTCCACAGCAACAAACGGCCTTAGACTTTGTTGCCTTGACTGTTGTGGCGAGGGGAGTTCTTTCAATATACAAACTATAGACAGGTAGATTGCATGTTGGGAACCGAAATTCATATACGGTTTGGAGAGTTAAAATGAATAATTTTTTTATGTACAAATATGAAGTCAGATAATTTAGAAAAATTGGCTTAAAAATATTCGGGTACCTTAAAAATTACTACGAAGTAAAAAATATTCAGTGCAGATTTTACTTTTTATTTAATACAGAAAATAATTACAATTCTAGCAGGTTTTCAAACATAACTAATGTCTTAACAGAAAGTATAAGCAGCAATAACATTATATACTTTAACAATAACTCTAAGAAAACTACAGGAATTATTCTATATTACATACCCTGCAATTTTTAAAAAAAAAATATTAACTCCTCCTAGTGATAAAGTTACATAAATAAATAAATAGTATTGTACGGAATGTGTTTATTAAGCAGTAAAAATTGAGAAAACTTTTAAAATGTCGCTTAAAAGTTCTCTAATTAGCTTCTCAAAAATGATAGGTAATTAGGAAAACCAAAGAAAAATGGAAAGATGATAGAAAGAAATGAATGGCATCCTCGTGTTCTGTTCAGAAAACTATAGAATTTTCCTCACCGAGTTTCAAAATCAATTACGAAATTTTCTCCGGATTGCTCTGCTACCTAACAAGACTTTAAAAAAAAATGTTTTCAAAAGAAACAGCATTTGTAGCATTAACGTTTCGCAACCAGAAGAACGAGCGAATATTTGATATCCTTATGTTATTAAGCGAACTCTGAGCAAATATTTCAGTTTAACATGCAGTAAAAAACAATGTGTTTTAGTTTTTCCCTAGAAAGCAACACCACCTGTTGACGAATTCGGTAACTGATTTTAAAACTGAGAATAAATTCTCGTTCCTTGAGCAGAACGTACCGAATCGGTTTTTTTTATTTTTTTTATTTTTTTTTTATCTACTACCGTATTTCGTTTGTATTTCAAATTGTCCGTCGTTTTGGGAATAGCTGCTGCATGGCATGTGCGAATACCTGAAGGCATCTACAGCTAAATCTAGATGACATACACTGGATTCAAATGGCATTGTTGTATTTCTTAACATCTAAATGACATACACTGGAATATGTCACTCTCCTAGGTGATATATAAAATTATAAAATGTGAAATGCAACAGCACACATACATGTTTATAACACATTATGAATTGAGAAGTTGTTAGATTGTTAGAAGTTGTTGAATTGTTAGAATGAGAGGAGAGTTAAGATACCTTATAAACAAATAGTTATTTGATATCATTTTGTTTATTAGGTTAAAACGGAAGGGGCAGTCTCATTAGTTTCTATTCGTTAAAACTTAAGCAAAGTTAGGTCGTTTCATGGTTGAATTTCTTATTATTCAAAATAAGGAGAGATCGTAATTTCAGTGATTCGAACTGCTTAATCTGTGATTCCATTAAAGTGTGGTCGAAGTAACATTTTCCGTTCTATATTTCCTAAAACAGTAATATCACCTTCTTTTCCTTCCGTAGATATTGTAACAGCATTTGCAGTGACTTGCCTTTCATTCCCATTTTCTAAATATAAATGAATGGATCCCATAACTAGTCGCATTTTTCCAGATTTCAGAAACTGCAGTTTGCCAATAAAACCTTCGGGTATATCACGAACACTAGTTTTAATTCGAATTTCCTGAAAGAAAATTAAAACTCGTTGTAGTCCAGCATTTGATTACTTAACTTAAGCTTTCATGAAATTTTTTTTTCTTAAACTCAGGTGAAGATCTTAGTATTTTTTTTTTTCAATTAAAAAATATCACAGTCAGCAATACTTAATAAAAAAATATAAATAACATGCCTGAAATATAGTTTTGATCAGGATTGTACAAATTTCAGTCCCTACGGTGCCTAAAAAATTTGATTGATGGCTAAAATTTAATCTGCTAACATACCAAAAAATCTGTTATATAATGTTATAATGATATATAATGTTATTTTTTGTGGATATGAATATTTTTGTGGAATGGAAAGAACAGTTGGTAACGTTAACAAATGCTACGTTTCAATAACCAATTAGGATCGAGATACTCACACGTCTCTCCCATTCTCTCAACTGCGCAAATGAAATTGGACGTAAATTCACATTGTTAAAGTGATGTTTTTATTTCTGGTGTTTTTTTTAAAGCTTTTTTTTACGTGTTCTTTTCGGTACTTTTTTCCAGAGCGGTTCTTTTCAGTGTTCCATTGGCGAATTCTCTACCAAACAGTTTCGCATCGCATTCATTTAAGGTATTGTATATAAGTGTTCCACTGTTGTTGCTATAAGTTTAATTATTTAAGCTAATGGTTCTTCTTGTTCTTATTCTTCCATTGAACTATTAAACGTTTTTGTGAACGAAATTCTAGTTACCCTACGTTGCATTATTAAATCTGTCATGTTTAAGTAGGTATAAAATCCTTACTTTAGTAAATTTAAACATTTTAGAATTGGGTACTTGCACTTCAAGAAGAAAACCAAGGATACCCACACATGTGACTGATCGTTTTTATTTTATTTTATAACCGTCGTTGAACAGCCGACCCAATTTTGGGTTTACGACTACTGATGTTCAACTCCGTAGCCTTGTAATTTTGGAACTCTTCGATCAAGTATAGGTAAATCTTTGCCTTTGTGGAGGACTTTTTAATGGAACTAACCCGCATTTGCGTTACATGAAGGGGAAAACCACGAAAACCTTCTACTGTGAGTCTGATAGCAAGGAGAATCTAACCCATGATCAGTCTACCACTGAGGATATTTACGTCGGTGCGAGCCAGGTGCGGAATTCGTATCGCCTAACCATTGTTAATATTCGAAACCGGTTCATGGAAGGCGAATACTTTTCCCCCTGAGTCACCACGGCTCCCAGCTGATCGTTCATAAGCAAAATTGCGTGTTAAAGTTATGCTAAATTTCTCAGCATAAGTTATAATGTTAATTAATTCGCTGTTAGTTTAATGAAGCGCTGCATCGTACACGGAATTTGTTGAAATATAATTCTTTCTCGTCTAAGTCTTTTATTTAACTTAAATTTATTATTCCATTATGTATTTTTTTGTTATTGCGATATATTTTTGCTTTGTGTATCTGGAAACTTCTATGCATAATTATTAGTTGTTTATGTTCTACATGTCTTTTTGTTAAGTACGAAATATATAGTAAAAGAATTAAAATCTTTGTGAAAGAATCTTCGTAAAAGAATATAGAATATGTCACTTACGCGAATTGATATTTGATAGGTTTGGCTTACTCGAAATAGAATGGAAATAACAGTTGCTAACGTAAACTAATGCCACGTTTCACCATCCAATTTAGCGACCGTTTTGCGACGAAATGATAGTTCTGAAAAATTCGAGTTTCGAAGCGATAGGACTAATATTTACGGAGTTATAAGAGAATCGTGTAGAATCATGTCGAAAGTTCTGGGGTTCCGCCTCCCAGCCTATATAAACAGAATTGCAAGTAGAGTAGAGAACATTTCTGTTCGTGATTGCAATAGTGTTCTGATATGCGAGTTGCGTGCGAACCGCCTGAGGTTTCTATGCCTGTGATTTGTTGTGTACTAACCGGTAATTTTTGCTGTAATTGAGTGCTGAAAATAGCTTTATATATTGGAAGATTCTACTAATAAATTTTTGGAGTCTGAAGGACTATTTTATTCATCTCCAATCGAAACGAACCCATTTGTTTGAAACAATATATACAGTCAAACCCCGCTATAGTGAACCTTCAAGGGACACTATAGAACCGTTCCGCAAACAATTTTAACTAAAGGTTCCGAACTCTTTTTTATTATACATTATTTAAATAAATGACCAATTTAGTGAAATGCAAAGATGACTGAAAAATAATACGTAGTAACAAAATATGTATTAACTTGCTTTTATTTTTTATTACTCTTAGTCTTGTGTACAAAAAACAATATTGGTAATCTTTAGTTGATGCAGGGAAAAATTTGTTCATACATCTGCCTGGGTTGGCCTTTGTTTAGGTATGGAAAAGAAGAAAACTAGAAAAAATGCTTATCGCTACATTCCACTCTATGGATGGTTTTAAAAATCAATAAAAGTATTTATTTTGAAGTAAGACATTTCAACATTATTTTTAAAAAAATTAAGAAAAAAAATCAGTTGAAGACAGTAAAAGTTCATAATATCCAACTTCCTTACTTTTTTAGTTCACCATTCTATTTCTAGTAATCTAAGTCCGTTAAATATCTATTCTTTTAAATGACTCATTCTATATGTTTTTACAAAGATTTATATTCTTTCACTATATATCTCTTACTTAACACGAAGTCATGTAGAACATAAACCAACTAATTATGCATCGAAGTTGCCAGGTAAGCAAAACAACAATATATCATGGTTACAATAAAATGGATAAACAAACGACTTTTACTTATGCATATGCACTTATTCAAATGTACTTATGCAAATGTTTACGACTTTTGCTTATGCAAATGCATAAGCAAAAGTCGTAAACGAGAAAGAATTATATTTCAACTAATTCGATGTGAGATATGGCGCTGTATTTAATTAATTTCACGTTAATTAACATTCTAACCTATGTGGAGAAACTTAGCTCAAGCTCAGCACGCCATTTTTCTTATCAATGATAAGCTGGCGCTGACGTCATAAGTCACATGTGTGGGGTGCCAAAGATCTTCTTGTAGTGCAAATACCCAATTAAGCCTGAATTTGAAGTAATTAAATATTTATAATAATAAAATTAGATTTTTAAAAAAAAAGTTATCCAAGGATAAACCAAATAAATCCAAGGATAAAAAATTTGGTCTTAAATTTTAAATTTACAGATCATGGAAGAAACTTCACGTACTTCATATACTATTTAACAAACTTTTTAAGACTTTAAAGCAGCTCCATGATTATTCTGAATTCCAATAATTACATTAGTTGTGTTGTCATAATAGCGGCAAGTTTTTTTTTTATTTCTTTTTTTAATTTTGTTATAAAATTAACCTCCTGAGAAACTGTCGTTATACATTATCTGTATATAATAAAACTATTAGGCATATTGTTCTCCGACTAAGAATAATCAGAATGTGCATTATAAGTTTGTTTCCGCAAGTTTCAAATTAAACAGTGCATCGTAATCAGTTTTTTTTTTAAACAATTATGATTTTAATACTGACATTTGAATAAATATTTAACTGATTAGAACTGATATTTAACAGCTTCAATCAAATCGGTCATGAAATTCATGTAATTGTTAACGTAGAGCTTTTTTTCCAATGCTTTTCTCCAATACTCTTTATCCTTGCTTTTTCTTCTAGAGCTCCTCCAGTGCTTTTTTGTAGTTCTAGTATAAAGTGCCACGGATAGCAGTAAAAAATACATACAGCAATAAATGTGTATTTGTTGTACCCAATGCAAGAAAATTCCTTTGAAATTGATACAAGTTAAAAGTATTCTATAAAAGTTACTTATATTTAAACATTATTATATGCAAATTAAACAGTGTCCCACGAAAATAAATTTTTGTCAATATCTTAAAAACCTGACATGATAGAGCGAAACTGTTTCTTGATTTGAAATCAGCACGACAAACTGCATTCGAAGAGGTACACACATGCCAAATATTGAGATCTTGTCTATCATTGTATTAAGTGATGTATTGGAAAGTAAAATTAAGTGAGAAATAATACTAATTCTTATAGCAGAACCGTAAAAAATCGTCATACTCCTACTGACGTCAATGATGCTTAAAAATTGATTATTTTTAGGGAATAATTTAATTTAAAAAATAGCTGTGTTCTTGAAACCAAAATTAGTGAAGAAAAGGTACTTATTCATTCAGGGAAACTATGAAAAATAGCCATTCTATTAATGACTCCAACGAGGCTTAATTAATTTTGGTAATATATGCAAATTGAAATGAAAAATAAGCTGTGCACTAATAAGAAAAAACTAATGGTGAAATGGTACTAATTCGTTTAAGAGAAACTTAAAAGATCAGGTGATTAAAGATGTCAATGATGAAAAATTAATTTTGGTAATAAGTACTAATTGAAATGAAACAAAAAATGCTGTGTTCTATATAAAGCAAAATTAATCGAACGAAAAACGTAAGAAATCGTAATATTTTTTTTGACGTTATTGATGCTATGTTAAAATTAAGTGAGAAATAATACAAATCCTTAAAGGAGAAACGCAAAAAAACGCCTTACTGCTGACGGAAATGATGCTTGAAAATTTATTGTTATTAGAGAATAATTTAATAAAAAAAAAAAAAAGCTTGTTCTAGAAAGCAAAATTAATGAAAAAAAGGTACTTATTCTTTCAGAAAGAAATCCGTGAAAATTAGCTATTCTATAATCGACTTCAACAAGGCTTGATTTTGGTAATACATACAAATTGAAATGAAAAAAAAAAAAAAAAAAACTGGATACTAAAAAGAAAAACTAATGGAGAAATGGTATGAATTCGAAACGCAAAAAATCAATTATAGATGTCAATGATAAATTAAATTTGGTAATAAATACTAATTGAAGTGGAAAAAAAAGGCTGTGTTCCATATAAAGCAATGGCACTCAGTCGTTTAGGAAAAACGTAAAAAATCGCCATATTATATTGACGCTATTGATGCTTAATTTTGGTAATAATTACTAAATGAAATTATGTTAAAATTAATATTATTAGAGAAATAGTACTAATTCGTTTAAGATAAGCGTAAGAGAAATCGCCAAACTATTACTGACGCCAATAATACTCAATAAGTTTTGGTAATAAATACTAACCAAAATTAGAAAAAAATAAGCCAAGAACTCAAAGTGCTATAAATCAAAATTAATACAGAAATATTGCACTAATGAATTTAGGAGAAATTTAAAAAAACGCCATTTTACCACGTTTATATTAACTTGCCTTCGTGTATGTCTTTTCGGGTGGAATTTTGTAATCGATTTTAAACTAATTTCCCGACTAGCTACAGACTTCAAATTTGGCACATAGTTCAGAATTGGATGAAAATGAAGACAAAGAAGACATACAAAGTAAAATAAAATTAAAGAAAAATTTGTATTTTCGCGATTGTCCTTTGTTGTCGATTCGATTATTTCAAATTAGAGTCACATGTCAGTTGAAAAGTTTTGTGTACAGTGAGTGAAAAAATTGAGATTTTGGAAGTGAGTACAAAAAAAAAAAAATCAAAATCAAAAATAATATTTTTAAAAATCACGTTTTTGTAGTGGAAAATAATAATTAAAAAATAAAAATTTGAAAAACGAAAAACGTGGGGCGCATGAAATACATAACAGTACATATGCACATACATATACACATTTTCTTACTCATACACATGCACAACCACATACACATCTGCAGATACATACACATGCATATACACGAACATATTCTACATCCACATTCAGATACAATTACAGATATACATACACATATTCTCATGAGCACACATACACACACTAATATAACATTACTGTTAAGTATTTCATGCGCCTCACGTTTTTCGTATTTCAAATTTATATTTTTTAATTATTATTTTCCACTGCAAAAACGTGGTTTTTAAAAATATTTTTTTATTATTGTTATTGACGCTATTGATGCGTAATTAATTTTGGTAATAAGCACTACTGGAATTATGGTAATTGAATAAGCATCAAATAAGTACAATGTGTCATATTAGTATGTTTGATACCTATTAAAATTGCATTAATATTGGGATGCTTTAATATATATTCTATAAAAAGAGGATTTTACGATCCCTCTATAGCAGGAGTTTCCAACTTAGATGAGGCCGGGGGCCGCAATTAAAAACACCAGAGAAATGGCGGGCCGTAACTTTATCAAAATTTTACATAGGACTTTTTTACGTTTGAAGGAACATTAAATATTACTGTTAAATTTACTTTCAGATACGCGCATACTAAATTATATTCACAAAATACAAAAAAAAACCGAATAAAAAAGAGTAACATGCACGATTATTTTTGTATTTGAATAAATATTTTCTTGGATGCAAAACATGAGAAAAATTTTTTTGCATCGTGAATATTTTAAATTTCACAGAAACGAAGAAATTAAGTTTTTTTAACGAAAGAAAAGTATTTTAAACCCATATAGATTTTTTACGAAAATTGTCCGCAAAAAATGACAACTAATATATTTTAGTTCACGGGCCACAAAAAAAGGCTTAGCGGGCCGGATGCGGGCCGCCAGTGAGGGACCGATAATAAATTACAAAAGGAAAATAGTGTTTTTAAGCATCCTATGCCAAAAAAAAGTAACAATTATTTTGGTTATTATAAGCAATAATTACACAAAATTTCGTTAGCTTAGCTTAAATATTAATGGAGATATTAGAATGTCTGTAAAAAAACTGTTTTTTTTGTGTGTGTTGCGCTTTTTTGCTATAATTTTAAAACTACTCAATAAATTTAAACGAAACTTTTAGAGCAATTTAAAATAAATCTGCTTTAAAATTTGAAAAAAATTCCGTGAAAATGGTGCAATATATAAGTAGTTAAAGTAATTCTTTTATACAGCGCATGCGCAGGAGAAAAAATTTTTTTTTTCTTCATAATTTTGTAGTGAATTGTATTTAGCAACTAATGAAAAAATCCGATTAGAATAGCTCAAAAATTTAAAAAGTTTCAATTTCAAATAGAAATATCCAAAAGGAGATTAAAAATGGCAACAACAAAAAAACTAAGAAAAATGGACCAATTTTCATTCCAATCGAGACTTTTTTTTTCCTTCAATTTATGAAAATTCCCTAAAATTGTCCTTCTTGCTACAATTATCCATGCATTATCATCTCCTCTTAAGAAATTTAATGGTTACAATGAATAAAGAAAAACCACGGTTAACTGAAGGAAACAATGGTAGTTGAAAGAGATAAATCGGATTAGGCTGCATTTCCAAGCAGTATAGAGGGTTAATTAACACTATCGCAGTTTTTTTTTTTTTTTTTTTTACTTTACCTTTATTTTATTTTCTACATTTTCGCTGGCAACTTTTCCCTTTTCTTATTTTTTTTTTTTTTTTTTTTTTTTTTTTTTTGTTCTTTTTTTGCGATCTGTTTTTAAATCTACTCTTATGGGTCCTCAGTCTTTACTTGTTGCGACCATTTTAACGTAGCTTTAGGATACATGTGGCACCAAAAAGACATGTTACGTCATCCCACAACAAAACAATATAACTATTTCCGCAGTTGCATGTTAAAGTGTTGCTAGTAATTGGGAAAGAATATTAATTTGAAAAATGTCGTTGATGTCTAGCCACTTGTCGTTGCAACAACAACAACTTAAGTCAATCTCTCGATATAAAGTAATAAGCTTACTTCATTTTGATTCTCGCCTTTAACTTTCTCGTTTGGTGCAGAAATTGCTTGCTTTTTATCTTCAGTTGCATTTAAGTTATCCCATTGCTTATCAAAAGGAAGGCAACTTGGAAACTGCAGAAGCAACATAATTCCTCTGTCACCTTAAAATATTAATTTTTACTTAAAAAATATATATAAAGAGGGGAAATAAATTTAGTCATAAGAAAAACGGAAAACCGTAAATTGATGATATTGCAAAAAATTACACGAATAAGTGATTTTTTTTAGTAAAAATGAAATATTTTTCTTACTTTTTAAATTCTTTAAATCAGTAACAAGCTCATTTTCAGTAGAGAAAGTCACACCTTCTATGGGACTGAAGAATTTGCAGACCAAAGGTTTTGCTTTGATTTCATTTTCATAATCATCAATTGGTTCAACTAATGGTTGAAGGAGTATTAGTGAAAATTCAATTATAAAAAAAAATTTAATTAGAATGAACATAAATTCTGAAATCATAATCAACAATTGGATCACTTGTTTTAAATCTTAGAATATTTCATTTTTGTGATTATTATATTGTGAATATTATATTTTTGTGCTTATGTCCCAAAATTTGTAATGATCTCGAAATGATCTTTTTTTCAGCAGACCCCAACAAAAAAAGAAATACTCCATACTCAAGTCATGTGATTTACGTATCCATGTATGTGTTTGTGGGACATAATTTGCATTTAACTTTCAAACTAATAATAGGTTGTAAATTGCAAAAACGAGAAAACAGACCTATTAATTGTATTTGACACTATTAAAATAATATTTTTGTCAGATATTGTAATTTTAAAAATTTTATATTTTTGAAGGGACGTTTAGATTATAAAATAGAAACTGACCTTGAGAAATGTACGTAAAAATAATGTATTGTTTAAAAATTTTCGTCATCATCATAATCGTAAATTTTTCTTATGTTCAAAACTCACAATTCTCAGAAAATTAAAAAAAAAAAAAAAAAAAAAACGTTATTCTATTAATATATGAGGGAGCTTGGTGCAATAATGTTTAGCCGCATTTTAAAAATGTTCAAGTAATTTTTGTTTACTCGTTTATAAAGAAATAACAACCAGGCAATAAGAAGTTGTTTAAATTGTGCTGCTATCAAGAGGAAATTCCAGAAAGTTCTGAGTACATACAAAATAACGATACGAAGGTAAAGTTTGTTGCAAAAACGTCCTTTTATAGAAAAATGTGTTTTATCGCTATATTGTCCCAAGCTATCAACTTTAGTTTTAAAAAAAAACAACTTTTTTAAAAAAAAATATATCTAAAGAACAAGGCGTCAGAGTCAAGAAAAGCCTCTTGTAGTTATCGCTTTCTTTTAGAATCTTATCCAAATTCAGAATATATTTTTTGAGATCGTACGTAAATTATTATTAAATAAAATTTTAAAAAAAAGTATATTTAAAAGTCGAGGTAGAACTGAAATATTCAAAAACCATTTTATTCCTTCAAGAGGGACTTACTTTCAAATGGCTCGATTTTTTTTGAAACAGGAGACACAACGATTGCTACTAATAAGTTTTCACATTTTCGAGGTCAGATTCGATTTACTTCAAAAGTTATGAGTTTTTTATTCCAGTTATACTTTACATAGTTTGATCCCGAACATGAATTAATCAAAGAAAAGAAAATATAAAATAATACCGAACCTAACTAAAACTAAGTTCAAAAGGTATGTTCTGCTCGTGCAAAAATGGTTTACTTTGATGTACAATGCACCTAAAAAAAGAAAAGGAACACCCAGAATAATTTTTTTATCTAATCAACGGATCCTCACGTTGTAGAACTCATTTTTAATGGCCCGAGAGCCTGACCTCAAATATGCTAATTATTTAGAACAGACGATATATTACGTTACGAAATCAGACACAAAAACGTACTCCCGCTGAATAAACAAAACTTTTTTTGTCAGATTCGGATTTCTGACCCCCCCCCCACAAAAAAAAAAAAAAAAAAAAAAAAAAAAAAAAAAAAAAACAATTATATATAGAGAGGGTAGCAGTAATCTGGGAAATATAGTCCCAATAATTTGAACAGAAGAGCGCTCCAAAGTTTGAACCCCTTAATGTCAATTTTACTTTTTGCCTATTTCGCTATGTCTCGAGATCTTTTAAAGCGAATTGAAAAAATTTTGCACATTATTATGAAATTCGTTTCTCCAAAGATAATTCCATGCAAAAAAAAAGACTTTAGTAAATGTTTATTATTTTTTATCATTTTATTTAATGCTGGTTAAAAAAAAAATTGTAAGATATAAAATTTTTTACATCATTTTAAAAAATATAATTTTACATGGCAAAATGCAAAATTTGAAAAAAATCGGTAGAATAGTTCATCAGACATTGAATTTCAAAAAAGTTAGATACTTAAATTTTGATTTCTCAGGAACTGTTCGACCGATTTCCCTCCAGTTTTGTACTTTGCCATCATAATTAAAAAACTATTATAATTAACGTGCCATGTAAAATTATATTCGATTCAAAAAATTTTATATCTTACAATTCAAAATTTTTTGATCATTATAGAGTAAAACAATAAAAAATAATAAATATTTACTAAAAGTTATTTGTTGCATGGAAATATCTTTGGGTAAATAAATGTTTCAATTGTGTGCAAAGATTTCAAAAGTTCTCGTCTATTGCTAAATAAAATAATTGATATTTAATTTTTATTTTTTGTATTTTTTTTTTTTTTGCATGGGTTTTTTGCATGGGTTATATGGGTTGCGCGCAAAGATTTTTAAATTTGCTTAAAAAGTTCGCGAAATACAGTGAAATACGCAAAAAAATAAAATTAACATAAAGGGGACCGAATTTTGGATCGCTTTTCTGACCAAACTATTGAGACCATATTTCCCAGATTGCGGCAACCCCCTATATTTTGGGGATCAAAAATCCAAATCCGTAAAAAAATTAAATAAATAAAAAAATTTATGTTTATTCGGAGAAAGTACGTTTTTTGTGTCTGATTTCGTAACTTAAAATATCGCCTGCACTTATCAATCAACATATTTGAGATCACCACCTTGAGCCATTAAAATTGAGTCCTGGAATGAAAAGATCCGATCATTAGATTTAAAGTTATTCAGGGTGGTCCGTTTTGCATACTGTTCAGTGCACGCACAAAAAAAAAAAAAAAGAAAAAAAAAAGAGAGAGAGAACACCTTAATAACTTTTGATCTAAGGATTGGAAAAAACTTACTAGAATACAGTCTTAAATATTCTAATGACTAACCCTAAATATCCTCTTTATTTTTGTGCAGCGATGATATTTAAAAGAAGGAAATAAAAATTTAAAACGTACTTGTTCTGAATAAACACATTTTTTTTTTCCAACAGATCCCCCAAATAAAAGAGTTAGCCGTAATCTAGAAAAATATGGCCTGAAAATAGTTAAGGCAAGAGAGCTAAGTATTAATTTAGTAAAAATGGAAATTCAGTTATTTGGTCAAAAGTTTAAATATTCTCTTCTTTGCTTTGCAAACCTTTTCTCAGATGTTAAATCACTTTAAAATGATTCTTTATTTCTATTAAAGATATATTTTTTCCCCATAAAAAAAATTATCGGACGGTTTTTGTATACTTTCAAAACCACTTTTTTACCAACAAATATTTTTAATTTCATTTTCAGAAGTCAATTTTTTGAAATTTTGGAAAGTTCTTTCATTTGAATATTTTACAAAAGAGAATTTTAACGTGAAAATAGCTTTTAGACGCCGATTCAATGGTTTCAGAAGAAAAGAAAAAAAGTACTAAACGTTGTTCATTTTTATAAATGCTGGGATCATTAATTCAAGATCTTGATTCTTGATCATTAATTCTTACAAATACATTTTTGATAAATATTCTTGATATAAAAAAGCAAAATAGTCTTTTATATCCAGAATCGTTATAGAATCGATATAATAGAATTATATATAGAATCGAGGAACTTGTACACAACTCTTTGGCCACTAAAACTATCCGATAGATGTCCCTTACGGGACATTATTGTGGTATTGTGAGCAGTTGGTAGTGTACACAACTCTGAAATATTTGTAATAAGATCTGAAATAGAAATTCTTTAGAAAGTAATGACCAAGCTAGTATAAACTGAGAAAATTTTAAAAAATTGTGAGAGTGATCTGAAGTTTAATTTGAGTGTATATCTACTTGTAAATTAGCCATTCTGACCTTTTATGAACTTTTTAACATCTTCAACGCTAAAATTGCTTTTGTCACGATCAACTTCATCAATATTTTCCTTTTTTATTTCTTGTTTGATTTCTTGCTTTATTCCTTGTTTGATTTCTTGTTTTTCTTTGACGTACGGATATCGTACGGGCTTTAAATCATTTTCCTCATCGCTTTCACCCTACAAAACACCAAAGAACATATTTAATAGTGAATAATCTAAAAATGATAAGCAATGGTAGGAATAAAAGCACACTTTAAAAAATAATATTGTTTAATAATTCTGTTTTATTTTTTCATTTATTTTTACGGATATATATCGATTTTTTATTTATTGGTAAGATTCTGCGAATATGAGGAGAGAGTAATAAGGATTTATTCGAAAAATGATTGTTTTAATTTTGAAAAATATTCTCGATTGGTCAAAAGTCATGAAGGAAGATTTTGCAACAAATCTGTCATTATTAATGCGCAATCTAATGGTCTGCTGTAAGAAAAAAAAAATGCAAAACAAAAATGCGCAAACTTTCTGAACTAAATTGGTGTCATAATTGTTCGTTGTGAAGTGAGCAAGATGATAAAATAACTACTGAATATCATTGGGTAAACTTTTATGTTATCAATGAACAATATCTCTATTCAAATTATCACTTATAATTATTATTTTGATTTTTTTCCAGTGCCCACCAATTTTGGCAGAGCACCATGTAGGCGGATCGACGTCACCCCAACAACACAAGAAAGAAACATAGAGCAGAGTGAGAAATCATACCCATGCCCGAAGCAGAATTCGAACCCGAGAGCTTCCTGGTATTAGGCCAACTTCTCGACCATCATACAGTCCAGTCTGCGAATACTTTCTCTATCTCGTATGCCTGTTAAGGCAGAGGGGTGCGATTGCTCTTTTTTTTACAGTGGCGCCATCTATGGCCAAGAGTTTGACTTCTGCCACGCCCAAACATCACACCCGTTTATAGGGCGGGCCCATTCATACATCCAATCATTCATCCACAGATCGTAATTTTTATTAATTTGCGTCTGTGAACAATCAAATATACAATCTTTTTCCTACTAGTAATGAGCTCAATTGTCTTCAGCCTGATGACAATGAGAGTTTTAACCATCTCCTCATTGCTATAAGCCGAATTAGTTATCTATTGGCATTTTGACCCCTTTCGGATTACCTTGAGTGTTCAAAACTGAAGTGCAGCTGTTCAGAATTAAAGTTTCAATAGTTTCCTGACCACGATAAGCAGAATTTATATCACCAGATGGATTGTATCGTCGTAGTTTTGGCTTTCCTACTAAATAAAATGCTTAAATTTGAACTGGTGCTATGTTCCAAAACAAGCTACAATCGTTTTTTAAATGTTACAAGTAACATTTATCATTAATTACGATTTATGGATGAATGAATGGATATATGAATGGGTCCACCCTGTTAACGGGTGTGACGTATGGACACTGGAAAACACTGGAAAACAAGAGCAACCGCACCCCTTGCATTAATGGCCTACGACAACAACAGCATTTATCGTTGACCTCCATTAAAAGTCACTCGAAATTTCAACCCATTTCTGACATTAACTAGAAGACATAAAACTAAAAGGAAGTATTTAAAATTTAAAAAAAAAAAACTTCTAACTTTACGTTTTTCAAGTGGATGGAAAAGGAAATCATAATTCTATTTTTGTCAGTCCAAAACCGTAGCGAGCTTCACTTTAGCGATAGACTAATGCAATAGACTATTGCAATAGACTTTAGCGATAGACTATCTTTCGCAAGTGATAAGCATTTCGTCTTTCGTTTTAGGTGAAAAGAATTTCTTTCCCCTTTATAATCTATATTGAAAAAGAAATATCTGTTTTATTATTTTTTTGTTTCAAAACATTTCAAACAATATTAATAGCATTACTGGATTAAAAACTTCATTCGCTTCAAAAATATACAGATTGGAAACAACAGTCGACGATAGTCTGGTTGGTAAAGCGCTGGACTTACGTTCATGAAAACGGGAGTTCGAATCCAGTCAGACGAAGACTGTGACTGGTGCACGTTAAATCTGTCGGGTCACAAAGTCACCCATGTTCCCACAGCAAATTATACCTCTGAGGGAACTGGATTGGAGATTGATCGTTCTCTGGTTCAGGTCAAATTTACGATCCTTGGATGTATGAAGGAGTCCGCCCTATAAAAGGCTGTGACGTATGAGTGTAGCAGAAGTCGAATTCTTGGCTATAAAGGGGGCCACTTGAAATTAAGAACAATCGCATCCCCAGTGCCTTAATGGCCTACGACAACAACAACAACATAACTCTAATAAAAGCAATGATTTTAAAAATTCTTACTTCAGAATAGTTATAAGATTCCAAAAGAATGTCAATTTCTTCAGACTTCACATTTACTTCTCTTTTTATAGAAACTTTGGATCTAGAAGACACACTTGCTCTTTCATGTCTAGGATAGTTTCTTTCTAATACCAAAAACAGGAAAAATATAATTGAAACAATCTTACTATTACTTCTTTGTTACTTAAATACTCAGCAGCGATCCCTAAACTCAAGAGCAACTTTTTGTGTAGCAGTAAATTCAAATATTATCATGAGCATTGTTACAATAATTCATTGCCAGAATGATTAGTTTTTCAATAAAATCCATAGATAATTATTATTTTTAGAATATTAAAAGTTTGACAGAATTAAAGAGTTAAGTCTAATGATATAAGAAATTGCTCAACTTGCATCAATTGAAGTTTATCAAACCTATTTGCTTGCATTATTTAATTTGCATAAAAGTAAAGCGTACTAAAATTATGTAGAATAAAATTTTATGATATATATACATAGTTACATAATATATAGTTTACATAAAAACCTCTAGTACTCCCTTCTCAAGTACAACATGTGCATTAAATCTTCTTAAAATAAAGTTTAACCATCATTCTCCTTCAAGTGGAAATATGCAATAAAATATAGACAGTGGTCAGAAAACCAAATTATTTTTGTAGTTAACTACAACTACTTTGTTACAAATGTAGTTAACGGCAACTAATTTTTAAGTGTAGTGACTACAAACTACTTTGGAATTTAGTAACTACTTCGCTACTTTAAAGAGGCGAACTTTTCTGCAGAACTTAATTTACACTTATTCAAAATGGTTTTGAATAAGAAATTGGCTTACATTAAATATAAGGGAATAATTAAGAAATATTTATTCATGCTTACATGAGCCAGTTTCTTATTCCAAAACATTTTTTTCGAATTTGTTCATTAGACCATCAACTTTTTATGCCTTTTTAGAAAGAAATGCGAAATTATCAAATACTTGCAATTTTTGAATTGTTTAATGCTCTTTTATTTTCTCTATGAAATTAAGTACATCGAAAAGACGTTCCCTTTCTTTTAAATAACATCAATGTTTCACGAGTGTGTATTCGCATGCGAAAGTCTATTTTTCGAAATGGTTTGTTTAAATATTAGTTATACATGATTTTAAATACGTAATTTTTGTTAACGCTCAGCTACAGAGTCATATTCTATTGCATCCATTGATTTACCCGAGATTTGTTCCCATCAAACTCGAAAAATTAGTTTGCTTTAGAAACTTGTTTCTTTTCTAAACTAATGTTAAAAATACTTGCCAGGAATCATTACGAACAAACTACTGTTTTTTCTATCGCAAAACTCACTAAACTACTCTTTTTTTTAAAAAAAAAGTAGCAAACTACGAAACAAAGTATCGACTACAGTAGTTTCACTACTTGTAGTTTGCTACTTCTGACTACTGAAATTTACTTACTAGATGATGTTCGACAATAGTTTACCAGTTATGATATGTCTTTTTTAAAATTAAAAATTGAAAAAACTATGAACTACGCACATTTCATTAAAATTTTAATAACTGTTTCAAAGTCATTTTTATTATTTACATTTAGTTTTTCGTAAAGACGGCTCTCACTACAGAATTCTTTGAATCCACGTCAAAAATTAATATAAAAAATTAAGTATGGGGCGAAAAAAAAACGGAACATTTTGAAATAACTTTTGATCCAATGATCGGATTTTCATGTACTAGGACTATCTTAACGGTTTAAAAAGGTGATCCCAAATATGGTAATTAATTAGCGCAGACGATATTTAAAGTTGCTATATCAGACACAAAAACGTACTTTTTCTGAATAACTGTTTTTTAACGAACCTGAATTCCTGACCCTCAAAACTCAAAATAGGGGAATCAATCTGGAATATAGGGTCTTAATAGCAGTAATAGCGGTCAAAAGTTTAGACCCCGTAATGTTAATTTTATTTTTTGCTCATTTTTCCATAGTTCGGGAATTTTTTAACGAATTGAAAAAATTTTGCAAACAAAAATAAAATTCGTTTATCCGAAAGCTTATGCAGAAAAGAATTTTTTAATAATTACTATTTATTATTATTTTTATTTATTATTTTTTACTATTTTATTTCATAATTGATAAATTTATTATTTTTTACTATTTTATTTCATAATTGTCGATCGAAAAAAATTTTGAATTATAAGAAAAACAAATTTTTAAAGTGTAATTTTATATGGAAAAATGCATAATTTAAACGAAAATCGGTTGAATAGTTCTCGAGAAATCAAATTTTAAAATAGTCGTATATGGATTAGTTATATTATTAAACTAGCTATTAGATAAGCTTGAATCCTAGTACGTGAAAATCGTAAATATCCGGTCATAAAATCAAACATTATTCCGTTTTTTTTCTTTCTTTTTTTTTTCTTTCTTTTTTTTAAAAAAAAAAAAAACCTTTTTTGCACTGTACATCAGAGGTTTTAAATCTATATTTTAGAGAGGATCAATTTTTATTTATATTAGTAGAAACAAAATATAGAGGATATAGCACAACATTATCTAAATCTAAGGAATCATTACAGAGAAGATGAAACTGTAAATATTAAAATCTATTTGATTGCAAGAGGAAACAGAGAGAAATTAAAAAGCGAAGAAACTCCTCAGGAAATAAAACTTGATTCATTACAGCCCCACCATCCTTAGTAGTGATTCATCAGATTCCCATACAAACAAACATTATATTTTTTTCGCCCTCATTCCGAATTACTTGAAGAAGTTTATTTTAATAGTTATAACTCATATTTGTTTAATTCCAAAATTATAATTAAGTATTGGATAATATGTGCGCAAATCTTACGATCATGCCAAAAACTTGTAAATAGAAAGGTTTTATTACGACGATCCCCATGGACGATGAACTTGATTTTGCAGAAGAGGTTTATTGGGTAAAATATCTTATTTTGCTGTAGTTTAGATAATGTTAACGTGTTAGGTGAAAAACAATTATTTAAAATCAAAAAAAAAAATAATCTAATGCATTAATAATTTCAAAGATTCAATAATTTAAAAATAATTAATAAAATTTATTTTAATAAGGTTGATTTATCTAAATAACATAGAGAAGAATTAAAAAATTAGAATTGATACATTTTAAACAAAGGTTTTAATGTAATTAATTTTTTTAAGTCTTTAAATGCAGTTTTTTTTCTTCAAAGATATTTCGTCGAAGTTCTTAATTCCGAAGGGATTGCTTTTTTTACCAAATATGTAACTGTATAATTTTTTTTAATTAACTTTAGACTTGAAGAAAAATCCGAAAATATTTTAAAAGATATTAAACGCCAACTCTTCATATCTAACAAAGCGAAATTCTTTGTATTCCATGCCTTTTTAATGGTATTATATGATAGAAAACTATCCTAACATTAAAAGTATGTTGAAGAAAAAAAAAGAAACAAAAATAATATACTTAACTTAAAAACCAAAGAATGTATCAAAATGGTTAAGTTCCTAAATTGTCATCACTTTTAAATATTAAAGGCCTTAAAAACATGATAATCATGAATCCTGGTATCCCATTTTAAGGATTTAAAGATTGTTTTTAAAACATTTCGAAAAATAAACGTTAAATTAGAGTGTTGTTAAATTACATCATTTTTTTAAAAAGAGAAATAGGTACATAGCTATTAATTTTTCTGTTACTGACCCGATTTAGCTTTACAAGCAGTGCCATCTCCAAATAAAGTTCCTTCAGTTTGTATATACACTCTTGCTCCTCTTCCACGACCACGCCCTCTATCTCGTGGCTCCATATATTTAGCATCCTCTCTAAATGGCAATTCATCAAAAGCCTCTTTGTCACTAGAAATAAATCAATTGAACAGAATATGCTTAAACTCTTTGAAATAACATGCCTAAATTCTTACGCAATTGTAACAAAAACGAATGGCTTATGACATGAAGTCGTGCTTCTTACCTTGACCACACTTCAAGTGAGGTGATTTTATTACTCAAATTTCCTCGAAACTTTCTCCTTTATTTGACAAAACCGTTTCCTGGCATACGCTGCGAGCGAACATTTCGTCAAAATGGCGAAATAAGTATCAGCACTTCTTCAAGGAAACGAACTTCGTCAAAAGTAAAGAAATAGTTTGTCATACTACTTGGCAATCTCCCACAATGCACTGCAATGAGATTCCTTAAACATTTTCGTTCTTTATTTGGGAGTTCGCGTTTCGTCAGAAATCACGTGATTTCGTGACAAAATGAATCTCAAAAACTCATGAAATGCAGCTCGAGGGTTACTAGGAGGGGGAAAAAAAAGTGAAAGTTTTACTTCTGACAATATGTTTAACTGTATATTGTGGTTGATTTTGTTTACATTGCAATTACAAGATAATAGAATGCCCCAATCTCCGAAAAACTTTTTTCGTTGGAAATAAGTAAAATAATTTTCATACTGAGTTGAACAATGTTTATGGCAATTATGAATTTCTCATTTTATTGAATAGGAATACTTCTATTGAAACCGTTGCGCTTAACTTTTCCTTTATTCACTGCTAAATATGTATTTTGATTTCTTATTAATGAAACCAACTCTCTGCATAGAATTTAAAAAGCTTTAATATCATAAAAAGTAATATTTTTAAACAACGGGAAGAATGTTATTTCAGAAATAAAATATGAAGAAAACTATTCCCAAAATGTTAAACTGTTTTTTTTCTTCGCTTCTTTGTTTCCGAACATTTTTCGATCCCTAAAATTTAAAATCCTCACTACACCACCAATTCTTCATACTATGAGTTGCATAGCTCCTGCGTCTATTACTCTCAACGAATCAATATTTATAGTAGTGGCTGGGTGGCGCAGTTGCTTTGTCGTCGGCCTTCTGAGCCCAAGTCTGCGGGTTCGATCCCTGACCCAGACACCGGATTTTCGGGATGCAGAAACTCCTGATCAGCCATGTCGTATGATTATGCGGCATGTAAAAGATCCCTGGAGTGCCTTATTGGCTCTTGGCATTTCCGGCAAAATTAAATTCCTAGTGCACTTTAGCATCCAAATAGAGTCTCGGTGCTGCCATCTAGTGTGGCAGAAGCTAGACGTTCAAATTAACATGACCAACGGTATCTCACCCATTGTGGTGGTCCTGAAAGAGTGGATACCACTTCTGGAGAACGCACTAGGTCTGCTCATCGGGAAGACTGATTGTGCAGCTCTTAGGAAATAAAATAAAAAAAATATTTATAGTAATCATTAAAATAGATTTTTTAAAAATGAAAACACCTAGAATTCAATTATATTATCTAACTGATACAGAATATAACAGAATTATTATTTATACTGAAATTGCTGATGCATAGAATCCACACCGTAACATTTTAAAATACATCAGATACTGACAGAGATTAATTTTTACATCTTGAAAGTCATAAAGCGTTAAACTTTATACTAAAAAAAATTAATCAAAAAACATAATTAAATGAAGTAATTTAAATCATACAATATAATTTAATCTAGAAAATATTTTTTTTATTATTATTTGAGCAATTTACTTGCAGTAAACTCAAATATTCTGCGGGAAATGCCGGCGTATTACAGACATTTCCAATTACGTTCGATATGTCGATAATCATAACTAGATATTTAAAAAAAAAGTTCTTTTATACCACCTCAATTGTTGTCAATTTTCTCATCTTTCTTTGATAAAATTACTTATATTACCCAAACACAATTAATACTAAAGTTTCTTCGGAAATTAGGAACGGTCAAATATGTAATCAAACAAATTAGTTTTTCATTTCGATATTTTCCAATACAAACATGTTTTTCTTTCGACTACAAACATGTTTTTCATTTCGATATTTTCCAATAATACTTATAATAGAATTGTAAAAAAAAAATGAAATAAAATCAATACACTTTTAAAATATAAAGAAATGATAGACTGAATGTCATAACAAATTGCCTCTTAAAATACGTTGGATATTATATCTGTAATGAAATAAAATTCATTGTATTCCAAATTGAATGCACTAACAATAAAATAAATGTCGTCTTTTTCAAAACATGTCACAAAATGAATGCAAATTGTTTGATCAATTTTTAATCGATAAATACTTCATCTGACATATTCTTCTCTAACGATTTTTTTTATTTTTATTTTGTTTGAATCATACTCATTAAGTGACTTTTTTCGATTATAAATCAGTCAGATAAAGTTGAAAATCATTATAAAAGAATATGTAAAACGACATTTTAGTGAATTTGAGAAAATTTTAGAAACTTGGAATATCAGTTACAAACAACAGTTTTAATGAATATCCGAGAAAAGAATATTTTAAAACATCTTTTTCATTGAAAATCATTCCATTTAATAATTTAGAAAAATAAATTAATGTTTTACTTTTACAGATTATTAAACGAAATTCTAAAGGTTCACAAATACGAGAGTGTTTTCAAATTATTACTCATCATGTCCTTTATTCTAAACTCTTCGATTGTACGACCTGAATAAATTAATAGATATGCGGAATCCATTTAATAATTTTGAAGAATAAATTAATCTTCTACAATTACACTTAACTAAACGCTTCCAATGTCCACAAATGTGAGTATTTTAAAAATTTCCCTAAAGATGTTTATCATTCTGAGCTCTTCAATTGCATAGCCATAATAAAAATACGCATATACATAAACCATTTATTTTGTTTGGATAAATAAATAAAACTTCTTCGTCTAGAGATTACTAAAAGCTATCAATGCCCTCATGTGTGAGTATTTCCAGATTTCTACTTAACATGTTTTTCATTATAAACTCTTCAATTATTCGGCTTTTAAAAAAAATACGCACATACAGAAACCATTTAATAGTTTGGATGAATAAGTAAAAGTTCTTCGATTAGAGATAACTAAAGGCTATCAATGCCCTCATATGTGAGTATTTCCAGATTACTACTCAACATGTTTTTTATTATAACCTCTTTAATTATTCGGCTTTAAAAAAATACGCATATACACAGAAACCATTTAATATTTTGGATGAATAAGTAAAAGTTCTTCGCCTACAGGTAACTGAAAGCTATATACGCCTTCAAATGTGCATATTTTAAAATTATTTCTGTACTCATGTTCTTAATTCTAAGCTCGTCGACCAATTGTACAGCCAAAATAAAAATAAGGATTTACAGAATCCATTTAATAACTTGGTTGAATGTTCCACAGTTACAGAGATCTAAAAGATATTTCCAAGAACTACAAATGTGTGTATTTTCAAAATATTACTTAACATGTTCTTTGATTCATGCTTTTCATATGCACTGCCATAGCAAAAATACGGATATACAGAATCCATTTAACAACTTGGAAGAATAAATCGATGTTTCCCACTTACGTGTAATCAAAAGTAATTCTCAGTGCCAGCAGATGTGAGAATTTTTAAAATTATATATTCTTCATTCAAAGCTCTTCAATAATACGGACACAATAAAAATACGGATATAAAAAATCCATTTAATCACTTGGAAGAATAAATTAATGCTTTTAGCTTAATGGTAACTAAAAAAAAAAAAAAAAAAAAAAAAACCATTTCAATGCTCACAAATATTGTGAGTATTTTCAAATGTTACTTTTCATTTATGAAAACAATGGCATTTACAGCAAAGTAATAAACAAATTACCAATATAAAATCGATATTTAAAAAAGAAATCAAAAAGATTATGAAGAATTAATTATGTTAATTGCTGTATAAATGCCTTGGATACCATACACTTAATTGACTCTAATTTAATCACCTCATTATCTAAATTAAATATAAAAAATATGTATGAAACACGTTATGCTTTTGTAATACACTTCACAGACTACAAAACATCAGGTGTCTTTCTTTCCAATCAATAAAAGCAATTGCTCTGTAATGGGCACATCAATGCGACCAGCTTCTTCTTTCAACTTTGTGACTCTAATGGATACTATGTCATATACATCCACTTTAATATTCTTTCGTATTGATCGGTGGATTTCTTCCTAAACAATCAATCAACACTCTCCCTCATGTTCTAAAGGAACACAAATTAGGTCACGAATACAAACTCTTCAATTTATTGATGTAAACCTAATCGAACAGGGGAGTTAGGTTTATTACAGTTTACTAACTCGTGAACAAGGATTATTCCGTTTACATGCAGCTTTGATCGAGGACTACAGGGTGAGAAATGAATTTTTTACCAAAACCTTTCCTAAACATAAGAGTTATTTTTATTTCTACAGAACACATTACGTACGACTTGTTTCAAATAAATTATTGAAAAATATTGTTTGCTTGACCAAAAGGATAAAACGATAGTTAAATAGGTTTGTTTCCACCATATTGCCATTTTTTAAAGCCTTTATATAATAGGAATCACAAACGACTGTTTCACATTCGTCGAGAGAGCCTAGACATTTTTTCTCATCGAACGTTTTTTCTCATGACGTTGGTTGGTCTTGATGTCTTTCACACATTTTATTTATTTTTTTTTTTTTCATTGGACGTTCTTCCTCATAACGTTTGCCTTGATGTCTTTCACACATTTTTTTCTCATTCAGCGTTTTTTCCCATAACGTTTGATTTGTTGTTTTTCTTTCATTTTTCTTTTTTTTATAAAGTTTTTTCTCTTAATGTTTGCCATGACCTTGATGTTTTCCTCTCGTCGAGCATTTTTTCTCATGACGTTTTCCTTGATGTCTTTTTAAAAAAATTTTTTTCATTGGACGTTTTTTCTCATAACGTTTGCCTTCATGTCTTTCACATATTTTTTTTTCTCGTTGAGCGTTTTTTCCCATAACTTTTAATTTGTTGCTTTTTTTCTCTTTTCTTTTTTTTCCCCTTAATAAAGTTTTTTCTTTTTATGTTTGCCTTGATGTTTTCATCTCGTCGAGCGTTTTTTCTCTTGACGTTTTCCTTGATGTTTTTCTCACATTTTTTCTCATTAAACGTTTTTTTTTCTTTCTCATTGGACGTTTTTCTCATAACGTTTGGCATGTTTTTCTTACTTTTTTTCTCATAACGTTTGTCATGATGGTTTTCTCACGTTTTTTCTCATTCAACGTTTTTTCTCTTGATGCCTTGATGTTTTTCTCACGTTTTTTTTCACATCTTATGTTTTTTTCTCGTGATGTTTGCCTTGATGCTTTTTCCACGTTTTTTTCATCGCATCAGAGGTATAAGAAGAGACTGTGTATAATGTCTAGTGTCTAAAAAGGAAATGACTCATTTCATCCCCATGTATTCAGTGTAAAGTCCAACAGTGTTATAAACTAATTCGGTTGCAAAACTCAAAAGGAACTGAAACAAAATAAACGCTAAATTATCATTTAGTGGCCTCGGGACTGTCAGACCCGTACTTAACAAAAGAAGACAGCAAATCAGTGCATTAAAAGAATTAATATATTTTAAAATTATTTATATATTTACCAAAATTTATTGCAAAATGGCAAATAATTTTAGAAATCCTTTCGATTTTTTTGGTCAAGAATTTCTTAAATATGTTAAAATTTCACTATTTTCATGCTGTCATCATGTTTGGTTTCAAAATATACAGTCAGGGGAAAAAACGGATCATAGCTTTAAGCAGTTGGTTGGATTTTCAGTCTGTAAAGTGCTTTAGTAATATCTCTCAGAAAATTCTAAAAATATGCATAACAGTTAACTGTAACCATGGCAGAATATGCTCATTTTTGCCAAACGACGCTCTTTTTCTGAAAACTCTTTTTTTTCTTCATAGAATTCGGCTCTCATTCCCAAAATAAGGAGCAGACAAAATTTTCAAAAGCTTTCTTTTATTGTTTGACCGCTTATATAGGTTCAAAAATTGGTTACTTTAATGTGTCATGTTTCTCTTCATGTCTTTTAATAGATTAATGAAATTACAAAAATTCTTTCACAAAAATTTATAAGCCTTCAGCAAAAAGACAAATGTGTAATATAATGAAAAGGTGCTTAAAAACATTCCATTTTTTATGCCAAAAGTGCGTTTGTCTTTGTAGTCTTCGAAACTTTATAAAATTTGGTTTGATGTTTTACTTTTGCACGTTATATAATCCAATGTAGTAAAAAAATTTATTTGCTTCTTCCGAAAAAAAATAAGAGTTTTTGCGTCAAAATGAGCATATTCCGCCACGGTTACAATTAATTGTTGTACATAATTTAAGTGAGTTCTATGAGATATTGCCATAACACTTTACAGAATGAAAATCCGACCAACTATTCAAAAGATATAAGGGTAATCCGTTTTTCTTATTCTTCCTTTTTTTTTTTTTTTTTTTTTTTTACTGGTTGTACATTTAGTACCAGTTTCCCGAACAAAGAAATATGTATCAGTTTTTTAAGAAAAATACCGCTTTCTTAAACAAAAAAAAAAAAAAAAAAATTTTTATTTTATTTTATTTATTTTTGTAATGTCTAGAATACAATTAAACAAAAATAAACCTTGAATAATCAGTCACAAAAGTATATGCTTTTGATTTTCAATTAATTTTTTAATCATATTTTTCCTATTTATCAACGCATTGCACTTCACATAACTTTGTCAATATCAATTAGAATAAATTGGCATTTTTGAGTTATGGAAAAATTATATTTCTGAAATTAGAAATTAAACTTAAAAAATTTAACAAAAATTAATTTTGGTACGTAAAAAAAGATTTTTTTCCTTAATTTGTAATAACGTCTAAGTTATAAGTTTGACAACAATACAATAAAACTTCGAGTTATTTATTAAAACTAGATATTATCAAAATTAGACATTTAAACTTAATTTTAATGAAATATGAAACCTGCTTTCAAAGAAGTTCGAATTTCACTTACATTTTTTCTTTCTTCACTTCCGTTCGTTTCTGAGGAATTTTTGGTGCAATTGTTTTCTTTCTTGACAGCACATTATGTATCTTAACAGGTGGTAATCTATAAAATATATCAAACAACTCAAATGTAAGAAGCGAACAATTTTAAGAAGTTTGGAATACTACAAGTATTAAGTACCATTAAGAGTATTTAATGGTAAAAAGTGTACTAGGAACACAGATTTAAATCATCTCTAAGTTTAAAAACATCAAAGATACATGTACAGTGCGCAAAATGAAAAACGGACCACCCTGAATAACTTTTGATCTAATGATCGGATTTTCACGTTCTAGGACTCAATCTTAAGGTTTGAGCAGGTGACCTCGGATATACTAATTAAATAGTGCAGATTATATTTAAGTTACGAAATCTGACGCCAAAGCGTACTTTCTCTGAATAAACATGCCTTTTTATCGACGTATTCGGATTTTTGACCCCCAATCTGGGTAGCCGCAATCTCGGAAATACGGTACAAAGTTTAAACCCCTTAATGTTAATTTGATTTTTTGCATATTTCAAAACACCTCGTAAGCTTTTTAAGCAAATTTTTGCACCCAGCTATAAAATTCGTTCATCAAAAGATAGTTCCATGCAAAATATAACTTTTAGTTAATATTTATTGTTTTTAAATATTTTATTTAATAATGGTAGAAGAAATTTTTAATTTTAGGGTATAAAATGTTTTACACAAGTTTAAAGGATATAACTTTACATGATAAAATACAAAATTTGAGGGAAATCAGTCGAATAGTTCCTGAGAAATCGAATTTTAATTTAAAAATACAACTTCTTTAAAATTCGATTTCTCTGGAACTATTTGACCGATTTTGTATTTTGTCATGTAAAGTTGCATCCTTTAAAATTATGTAAAAAATAAAATACCTTACTATTCTAAACTTTTTAGACCATTATTAAATAAAACAATAAAAATAATAAATATTTACTAAAAATTATATTTTTAATGGAATTATCTTCGGATAAGCGAATTTTATACTTATGTGCAGAAAATTTTCAATTCGATTAAAAGGTTCTCGAAAAATGGCGAAAAACGCAAAATATAAAATTAACATTAAGGGATCCAAGTTTTGGATCGCTCTTTCGATCAAACTATTTCGACATATTTCGCAGTTTGAGGCTACTCCTTACATTTCGGGAGTCAAAAATCCGAATTCGTCGGGAAAAGAAGAAATATTTATTCAGAGAAAGTACGTTTTTTTTCTTCTGATTTCGTAACTTAAAATATCGCCTACACTAATTAAATAGCATATTTGAGGTCACCTCCTCGAACCATTAAGAATGAGTCCTAGAACGTTATGATACGATTATTAGTTCAAAAGTTATTCAGGTTGGTCCGTTTGTTTATTTATTTACTTATTATTTGGTTTTTTTCCCCGCACTGTTAAAAACTTTTTTGTTACAAGCTTAATTCACATTAGGACACAAATATCATTTTTTAACGCTGTTTTGCCGCAGCAACCCCTTCACGCTCATAGCCGCTCACCAGCGCCCACGATGGCTTGATTTATCATAACTGACAGAATCATATTAGACTATACACGATAAACAGATAAATAAACCGAAATTAAAACTTATTTTGTTAAAATTATCCCAAAATGCTCCATTCTATTAAAATAGATTTAGTCCCAAATTCTATCAGAATAAAGTTTAAATCTAATAACTTTGTTTAATTATCATTGCAACTTTTATTTAAACGACTTTTTTTTAATTATTTAATTTTTAGTTACTATAAAAACTCGTTAAATCTTTTCCACCAACGAGATTATTTAGCAATAGTGCGTTAAGTTATTATTAATTTTCTTGACAATTAGAGAAGAAAAACAAAAACATTTTGTAATAATTTTTATTTCGTATGTTGACTGTATATAGTTATATATAAAATATATCATATAGATAAATATTATTTATCAAAAACTAAACATAACTTATTTCCCGTTTAATGATAGTAAAATGGTAATTCAATAAATGTTGTGTATATGTCATAGACTGTCTAGACAAATTCTACCGAATTAGACTGCCACCATTGTTTCCATCCATTTTAATAAAAATATAACTAAAGTAGCTGAAATGGCAACTTAAGTTGAATATAAATTGTCTAACAGTAAAAAATAATTGGAGATAGCGTAAGCCAATGTATCTTAAATACTTTTGTTTTAAAAAAAATTCAAAAAATAAAAATACCGTTAAATAATAGATAAGAAAATAATTTAGAGGTATATATTGTTAGATTATAAGTTTCATTAATAGAGAGATTTTGCAGTTTGTTTTACGTATCATCCCTCACATTCCCATACGTAAGTTTGAATGTAACTGCGCATGCTTGCTAACTATTTTATTAATTTTTTAATATTTATTAGGCGCAAATCACCGACATTTGCGCAGGCGCATCTGAAGTGAACATGCTTAGTTACTTCCTAACTTAACGTACGAGAACAAGCGAGATAATACGTAAAACTGCGAAATCTCTCTATTATTATGCTGATGAGTGTGACAATCAAAGGTTTTCGGTTCTTATTTGTTGATTATTAATGATATCCCATCTCATAATTTATCTTTCCAACAAGAATGTCAACGATGAGAAACGGTTTTAGACTTTTCTCTAATGTAAAATTTTATAATTAGGTTTCGTTAATGTAAACGACTCCTTCTTTAATTAAATCACTTGATTTGGAAAGACTGTCCTAGAACGTTTTGGTCTTTTCTCCATTTTTTCCTCAAATGGGAAAAAGGTGCGTTTGAAAACGCTGATATCGTTTGTTTTCCGTTTGAGATTAGACCACTGTTAAGTTAGAGATGCGTTTAAAATCATTTGCATCACTGATCCGAATCCTTTGACTCGAATCACTAATCAGAATCACATGATTCAAATTAAGTGGTCAGAATCAACTAATTCCAAAAGCATTTTGAATCACTTGATTCGAATCACGGATTTAAATCCCTAATCCGAATCAATTCATTCGAATTGGTGATTGATCACTGATCTGGATTGCATGATTCTGATCTGGAATTTGAGCTATATGATTCAAATAATGATTTCACTCACTTCATTCGAATCACTGATTTGTATCACAGGATTTGAATCAGTGATCAGAGTCACTTGATTCACATCACTGATCGAATCCCATGATTTGAATAAGTTATTTGAATCACTTGTTTCAAATCAAAGATCCATTTTTCCACATCAAGTGATCCGAATCACTCGAT
Organism: Parasteatoda lunata; assembly: GCA_949128135.1. Lineage (NCBI taxonomy): Eukaryota > Metazoa > Arthropoda > Arachnida > Araneae > Theridiidae > Parasteatoda > Parasteatoda lunata. The sequence goes on from OX421973.1 coordinate 18,624,937, forward strand.
GTGGAAAGACTATCCTAGAATGGAATGCTTTAGTCTTTTCTCCATATTTTTCCTTAAATGGGAAATGAGGAAGCGTTTAAAATTTTCAAAACAATACATTTAGAAGCTTGGCTTTAAGTTTGGTATTTTCTTAGTTTAATTATCATATTTTCATAAAACAAGTCTCCTAATATCCAATTATGCTCCTTAAATTTTCCTATAGAACTAAAGAAATCTCTATTAAATACATTTATGGTACAAAAAGCTTGATTAATACGATTACAAAAATAATAATAAAGTAAAATGTGTATATCTAGTAGTACTTCTGAAAATCTTCAATCTTCTAATTCTTAAGAACTTCAATTATAATAGAAACGTGTTGGTCTTAGGCTAATTGGAAAACCCAGCTTTTCACCAGCTATAGACTTCATTTGTTAAGCTTAATGAAGGCGCCTTGTAAACGCATTGCAAAGTGACTTGGGCATTTTGCAAAAATTCGGATTTTCCTATTACCCAGCGACAAATATGTATAAAAAAGTATATACAATAATTTTATATGCACACGCAAGTAGATTAGGTTGTTTTATATTGCTTGAAATATGCGAAACATTTTCCTTTTAAACTTCCATAAAATAAAATTTATTTTTACTTAACTAAAACATTAAGTTAAAACTAATCAATGATTTAGAAATTTTGATTACTTATTACTCATGTACAATAAAAGTAAAATGTAATAGACATCTATAGCCTCTTATAATAGAAGATAATTTTAGAGGTATTAAATATAATGTGTGAAATTTGCATATTATACGTTTGACATTTATATTATAGACAAGTGTTATTTAGAAATTTAAATGACAATGTAATAGGTTAAGTAATAATATGAATAATGCATTATTTATAGATCAAAAATAATTCATTATAACAGGTTAAATTTTAAAAAAAAGCGAAGACAATTGGTGGAAATGTTTTTCATACGCACTGAATAATTAATTTGTATACCAACATAACTAACTCAAAAGGTAATTACATTCTCTAGGCTATGATTTTCAATTTAAAGAGAATTAGAAAATGTGATTAGAAATATTTTATATCAATAATAAATGTATTGTTCAAAGTACTTTAAGAATCCAAATCAAAACAACATAATTATCTGAATACATAATATCTGAACAATTCTAAATAAATTATTTCATGTATGTTAACAGTGATAAACTTCAGATAGAAATAAGGCATTATTTTAAAAAAAAGTTACTATTTTTGAAAATGATACATCAATTTAATGGTGCATCATTTACGTAATGCATCGTTTTTAAATTAACACGTCATAACAATAGCGAACAGTAATATTCATTTTTTTACAATTGCTAGGAAACACCAGACTTCGCTCTCCAACCCTTATAAATGCTTTGCAATTATCTTTGTTTCTCGTAGTAAAACAGAAATTTCATTAAAAAAAGTGAAATTTATTCCATTTTATACATTCTATTGTTACTCGAAACGCTATTTATTCATTCATTTTATTCACCCTTTTATCCATCCAATTCATATTATCATTCATTTATTTCCTTTATTACCTTGAATCCTTCATTTATGCCATTCAACTCATATTCCTTTCAACTCATTCTATTTCATTCCATTCAATTCATTCATTCGATTCCTTCATTCTATTCTATTCCATTCATTCATTCATTTTGTTTCATTTTATTTTATTTTTGTATCTATCATCATAATCATCTTCATAGTTGACCAGACAGCCCAATATGGGTCAATGCCTTCCTCTGAAGATTTCTCCATAACGACTTCCAATTTATCTTTGATCAATAATTCTTTTCATTGTGTGCAATAAAATCAGACTCCACCGAATCACCCCATCTCAGTTGCAGAATCTTATTTAAATTATTGCTTTAGCATCTCATACGAAAAGTATCATTTGAGAAAACTTTTTTTTATTTTTTGATGTCGAATAATAATCGGCGATATTTATACAAAACATGATATCAAATTAATAATATCTTTCCAATATATCTTTTGAGAAACTGAAATATCTTTTACATTTATGATATACTCTTAGTATAAGTGGTGGTGGCTCAGGGGATAGAGCGTTCGCCTTCCAATGAGGTGAAACAGGTTCAAATCTCAGGGATGGCTGGTCGATAAGAATTATGCACCCGGCTCGCACCAACCACAGTGCTGACGTAAAATATTCTTATTGAAAGACGGATCATGGGTCAGAGATCCCTTACCGTCAGGCTAACCGTGGGAGGTTTTCATGGTTTTCCACACCATGTAACGCAAATGCTGGTTAGTTCCAACAAAAAGCCCTTCGCAATTCAGATTATACATGCAGCAAATTTCTCCCAATACTTGATCTAGGAGTTAATTCCTTTGTCTTCTGAATTGAGTTCAAAATTAAAAGTTCAAAATTATGTGCTTTCCTCATTCTCCACCTACCAGTCAACTCCGTTACCATAGCTATGTCAAATCTTATTTTTTCACCAAGATTTGCCAAAACCATGGTAACAGAGAGAGTGAAAACATGAAGAGTAGGAAAATCACATAATCTTGAGATGCCTATTCTATTTACAGAGTGTAACGTGAAATACCAAATTTTTAAGATTATTTATACTACCTTCCACCACGAACTTTAACACCTCCACGACGTCCAATGCCAGCTTTTCTTATGGATTCTATGGTGGAGGAGGACATACTAGAAAACTCAGGATTCATCTTTCTTCTTTCAATGCCTATGGTTTAAAAAAAAAACAACGACATATTATTGCCTTTATTTTATCCATAGTGTAATTTCAATACTTATAGTACAGTTTTACACTTTTTCTGGATTGTTCCAAACATAATGCTAAAAGCAAGACAGAAATCTAAGTTTTATTGTACCTAAGATAATGACATTAGCTGTAGCATCTGAAGTGTCACATCTTCACTTTGATGAATTTTTATAAAACTTTCAAATTAATAGGGAAAAAATATGATACGCAATATTCATATATTTCTTAAGCTCTTGACAAAATGAGCAAAAAACAAATTTTTTTAGTTATATACAAAATAGGTATACAAATTTTTACATTTTAAATTCTTCAACTTTATAAAACAAAATCCGAAATTTGAGCGAAATCATACGAATAGTTCTTAAAAAATATAAAATACGTTTTTTTTTAAATTTTGTAATTTGAAAACTATTTGTCAGTTCAGTTTTTTTTTTAATGGAGCAACCCATTGATACCTAGGCACAAAAAGTGGTCTTTACATGAAAAATTACTTCAGGAAAACAAGGAGGTAGTACATATTTGTATATGTCAGGTGGATATTTCAATCTTTTATTTACCACTTTATCATTTAAAAAGTTGACTGAAGATCCAAATATAAATATTTATGTTCAAAATAAAATGTAGTAGACCAAACTACCATGTTTCTGCAAAATAAATCTTATGAATAACATCCCTGTACTACCACTTTTTACTTCTCTGAAAAAGGGAATAGTGCTTTTAAATAAGCACTAGGCTCAAATGGGTAAAAAAGAACAATAAGAAAATACGTTTGGATAAAAGAACTTTTGATTTAGTTAACTTCACGAGGTATAGCGTAAAGAGAAAAAAAGAAAATAACCATTAAGTGGCCCAATTTGTTTTAACCGGTTTCGAAAACCAGGAACCATATTTTCCAGATTTCGCTTAATCTCTTTCCTAATATTTCAAGGGTCAATCAAAATCCGCTGAACAATTGATAATACGTTTTTCCGTCTGATACAGTAAATTGATTAATAATTAACACTAATTAGCATGTTTGCGGTTGCAACTTTAAACCATTAAGAATGGCATTTAGTGACTTAATATTTTATTTTATTTTATAACCGTCGTTGGACAGCCGACTCAATTTTATGGGTTTACGAATACTAATGTTCAACTCCGTAGCCTCGTAATTTTGAACCCAACCAAGAAGACAAGGGAACTCCTGGATCGAGTATTGGGAGAAATTTGCCTTCGTGTAGGACTTTAGAGACTTAATATGTGGAAATCCGATAATTAGAACAAAAGTTATTAGGTTTTTTTTTCCTCCTTGCAGTTCATAGGTAGGTATGTACTTTATTTACGTCGCACTAGTGCTGCACAATGTGCTATTGCCGACTGCCCAGACATGCCATCGCACATTTTGTCCTCTGCAGAGGGGATGGCTCCCCTGCTTCGGTAGCCAGACGACCTGCGTGCGAAGTCAAGCTCTTTACAGTAGAAGAATTTAACAAGGACCGATGGCGCGCACCCTCGGTTCTTATGCAGGCTGATCAAAGTGGTCACCCACCCACTTACTGACCGCAGTGAGTAATGCTTGACTTCGGTGTTCTACAGAAAACCGTGTCTTTACGATCAGTTCACCCTTGCTCTTCATATCAAATATTTGTTTAAACTTGAACTATAGTGGGTTTCGCAATTATATCTCGTAAGCATTTTTATGATTACATATTGAGAGTGGTTTTATTATTTTTCCCATTTTGCTTTAAAGATTACGAAAAGCAAAAGATGGACATTTGGAACCCAAAACTGGTGAGGAAAGCGGATGAATGAGGGCATTAAATATTGCATATATATATATATATATATATATATATATATATATATATATAAAGTGTTGCTTTCACATCTAGGAATCTGATATTGTCATCTAAGCAAATAATGTATTGTTTCTTACGTAGTTTTTTTATGCTAAATCGAATAACACTAAAACAAAGACAACAGAACGAAATAAAAGTAGTTTTGTATTTATAACTAACTACACGACTGAAAATGCTATATAGACAATGGAAAGTCAATGAATTCTTGGAAAGCGTGTTCCACAGCATTTTTGGAATTAAATTTTCGTATAAAAAAAATTTCCAAATTTAGAAAGAAATGGTCGTCAGAGGGGGATGGGTATAATGTGTATGGAGGATGATGGAGTTCAGATTCCAATTGCTGTAGATTTGCCATAGTCATTTATGCAGAACGTGGTTTTGGGAATGTCATGCAATAAGACAGGAAACTATCTGATGACCGATCTAGACTATTTTTCTTTATGTTTTTACATCATTTCGTATAGCTACTTGCAATATATTGTGATCAATGAGCCAGGTTCCGTAAAATCATAATGGATCGTTAACTGCTATTGAGCACCAAACACTGGCTATCAGCTTTTTTTTGATGAATAATGTGTTGTGTTTTGGAGTGTAGTTTGGTGATTTATCCTTCTTCAACCAACATTAGAGCCAAGTAACAGTAGAGCCAAATACACTGCTAATGCTTTGTCTTTCCACATTGCCATAAGAACCTTTTAATAAAATCAATTATTTAAAACGTGTTTTAATATTTTCAGAACTTACTTCTTCAAGCAGGTAAAGTATTAACTAAAAAAAAAAAAAAAAAAAAAAAAAAAAAAAAAAAAAAAAAAACGTTAAAATATTTAGCCAATGTCCTAAGCTGTTAATTTAACATATACAACCTACAAATTTCCGCCTAGACGACCTAATAAGCAACTAATCAAAAATAACAAGAGCTAACGAAAAGAATCTGTGATTTTTGGAAAAATTAGGGAAGTTACAACTATTCGAAACTGAGCTTTAATCAAATTTGGAAAATTCAATAAAATTCGCTTTTTCAACCGGCAGACGTGAATTTACATTTTTCAACCGCATTAAATTTATACATAGATGTCATACTAGCCGGAATTAATTTTTATAACAGTTCATCATATTCAGGTGAATGAATTAATTAATAATTATTCAAATTTGGAAAATACTACTAGACTTAAACACAAATAAAGGAATATTTTTAATAAAATTATTTGAATTTTTTAAGTCTCCATGCCTATTGATTGAAATCAATAGTATTGCTGATATGTTTCTTGGCAGAGATCTCTAAAAAAAATTTCATGACTGAGTGTAGACATAAGTAGACATTATTTCAAAAGCTACAAGCTACCCAAAGAAATGAAAATACATGCAAAGTAATAAGATTTCAAAATAATAAGATTTAAAAAAGTTCGTTTATTTTCTATTTATTTTTGAAAGAAAGAAAGAAAAATGAAACAGAAAATTAGGGCAACAAAGAGAAAATCCAATAATATTTATAACTTATATTAATATAGCTACCCTTATAATCAGGGTTTCATAGCGCGAAGATCTTTATAATAAAATCAAGTTTAAATTTGGAAATTCTATTTAAAAACATAATGTTAAAAATAAGATTTAACCAGTTACCAAATTTTCATTCATAAATTAATAATTAGAGATCAATCATCAATTTTAAACACATTCTGATTCTTTTTTACATATTCATTGTTCAAAGAAATATTATAAATATACAAGAAAGGTACTTACTTTTAAACCAGAGAAATATTCTTTTTCTGAAATCTTAATTCAAGATAATCTTAAAATAATTTAATTTTACAACTTCTGAAAGCGGTATTTAGGTGATTTAAGAAACATGATGCCAGAAGTGTATACGAAAATTTTCCAATGCTTGAGTTTAATCTGTTCAATTTAAAACATTTTTTACGAACGATAGCGGAGTCAAACTTTTTGATGCAAATTTTTGACAACTTTGATTATAAAACATTCGATACTCACTTAATATTAATCGTTACACATGCAGTCTTGTGTATGTTCATTACAAAACACTGCTTATATGGCCTTATTGGATTGAAGCAGAAATAGATCAAGTTAGAGAAATATGCCACGCTGATGCATAAAAGGTTACGGCAGGATTCGAACCCGCTACCCCCAAGCTAAAGAGTATTTGGCGCAAACTCGAGGCTACTCTGCTAGGAAGACCCTTGCTTTAAAAGAAAAATTTGAGTTCCCTACTTCTGCTCGAGTGATCGTTCAAGAACCACGTTTAAATAAGTTCAGTATTGGACGCTGAGGTGGCGCAGTCGGTTAAGGCGTGGAAAGCTGGAGGCCGTGAGTGCGGTCCTGGCTCCGTCGTGACTGAAGATTACCTTAATGATTGATAGTGGTGTGAGAATTCAGAAAGAGGGATACCAGATCAGAAGCTATCCACGTCGTTTGTATAGATTAATAATTGCGTGAATCCTACCAAATTACGTGAAATTCCTACCAAAGGCGTTAAAAGATAGAACGCAAAAAGGGGCTAGGTGCTTTGATCTGGGCTGATTAATGAAATTAGGACTGCGACATAAAAGGTTACAAATTAGTTCGTTTCGAATTTCGTATAACATTTTGTCAATCAAATTAAAGAAAAATAAAATTTTAAAATCGATATTCAATTGCACTATTTTATTTCATAGACCGTTTATTTAATTATTCTTTTTTTAAAAGAAAGGAAATTAGATTCGAATACCTCTTTCAATAAAACAGCTAATAAGTTGCACTCAAAATACTTTCTTTTGACAGATTTATAGTTTTTAAAACTTAATAATCTGAAATGCATGTTTCAAATATGGATGTAACGAATATTCGGCCACTATTCGGTATTCGGCAAAGTATTTATTTATTTTTTTTTTCCTTTCTTTTTTTGAAAAAATATTTTTCGATTATTATTATTTTTTTTAATTTAAATAGATTCAATAAAAAATTATCTAAAATCATATTTTTTACTATATTAGAAATAGTTTTTGCACGTATTTTTTAAGGTCTAAGACTTGCACATCGCTGGCAAATTTATATTTTGAAAGACAAATGGAAAAGTGAAATTCAAATAATTGAAACTAGATTAATTTATACTGAATCACAAGTTTTGCGATGCTGATTCTATTATTTTTTTTTTTTTTTTTTTTAATTTTATTCAAACAAGTCATTTCTTCAACAGTTTTTGTTTTAAGAATAAAAACAGCCTTTTTATTTTATTTTTTCTTTTTTTTTTGGTTTGAATATTTTTTTTATTTTTTATAGCACGGCATTTTGAAAGAGAGTTTCGGATAGAATTAATTCTTTTATTGTAACTTTTTTCTTGTACGGTGTGACATAAACCGGTAACATAGAAAACCGTGGTTTTCAACGTTAAACTTATATTTTAAGAATTAAGAGCATTATTTTTTTCTATTCATCTTTTGCTTTTTTAATTTACTTTTCTTTTTATCAGCGTTTTTAATATGATACAGAATTTTTAAAGAATGTTTCTAAGTCACGTTATTCTTTTATCGTCATTTTTTTCTAAAAATACGGCTGTGTAAAAAAAATACAGTGAGATTTTCAGCGCTAAAATTTTCATTTAAAAATTAAAAAATATTTTTGTTTTGGTTTCTAGTTAGCTTTTTACTTTTTAAAAACTTGTTTTCATCGACGTTTTTATTACGACGCAAGAGAATTTTTATTAGACTTTATTCTTTTTTCTTGAAAATGCAGTAATTGAAAAACTGAGATGTTCAGCTTTAAAAATTTATTTCGAGAATTAAGATCGATATTTATTTTTTCTATTTCGCTTCTGAATATAATCTTTTGTTTTTATGAAAGCGTGGCATTTTGAAAAGCGTTTCTGATAACTATATTTCTTTTAACGTGTTATGGATGCTTCTCTTACGGAAAATAATCTTTTTATGCATTAAATTTTTCTTTTAAGAATTAAAAAAAAAAAGTTTTTTTCTTTCTCTTTCTAACTTCAGTTTTTTTTCTTTATAATTGTTAGTCAGTTTTTTATTTATCTTAACTAATTATAATAGATAACTATTATGGGTTTTTTCCCCTTTACCCCATACCAATAATATAGTTAAGATTTTATTAATTTTTAATAATGACTAAACTTATTTATACTGGGCCCGCGCTAAGCATTCCCCGCCACATACGATAAAATTATTAATTTGGCGAATAAAATTGTGTTTTGGCAAATGATTGTTTCCACTGGAAAGAAAAATATATATTTAACTTGATCCTCAAAACTACATCAAAATTAAATTTTCTAAACAAATCAGTATTTTTTATTCGATTACAGTATTTTTCGGTAGATGCATCGCAAAACCAATTAGAATCGGGTCTAAATAATATAAGCCTGAAACAAACTACCCTAAAATAGTTTTCAACTGGGAAAAATTTTTTAAGATTTTCACTTGGCAAGGACTTTCGAAAATTGGCGAGTACTTTTGATTGATATTTGGCTAATAATTTGAAATTCTTAGTGCGGGGCCTGTATATATATATATATATATATATATATATATATATATATATATATACAGTCAAACCCCGCTAGAGTGAAATTTCAAGGGACCGAAATTTCGGTTCACTATATCCGCTCCGCAAACAATTTTAACTAATGGTTCCGAACTCCTTCTTTTTATTATACATTATTTAAATAAAAAAATGACCAATAAAATGAAATACAAAAATGACTGAAAAATAATACTTAGTAACAAAAAATGTGTTAAATTTGCTTTTATTTTTTATTACTCTTCTTCTTGTGAACAAAAAAAATAAATTAGTAATCTTTAGCTGATGCAGGGAAAAATTTGTCCATACATCTGTCTAGGTAGGTCATTGTTTAGGGAAGGAAAAGTATGATAGAAGAAGCAAACAAGAGAAAATGCTTATCGCTACATTCCACTCTATAGAAGGTTTTAAAAATCAGTAAACTATTTATTTGGAAGTTGACATTTCAAAATTATTAAAAAGAAAAAAATAAAGAAAAGAAATCAGTCGAAGACAAAAAAAAAAATTCATAATATCCAACTTCCTCACTTTTTTCAGTTCACTATATCCATAAGAAATAACATTATACGGGCATAGCAAGGGACGGGATCAAACATTTTGTTCACTATATCCGGGTGTTCACTATAGCGGTGTTTGACTGTATAATCAGTATTCGTTACATCCCTAGTTTCAAATAGAACTTCTAAATGTTTACTACATTTATTTAGAACTGATCATTTTTCCTCTTATAAGAGAATATAAAACACATTTATTGAATACCTAAAAGAAAAAAATAATTAATTTAACTATTTACTTAAATAGCGTACAAATTTTTAGAATCATAAAAACATGGAAAGTTTTACTCATGTTAAATTACGCCTTTTAATATGCCAAACTTTAAATTCTGAAGCAAATCTATCCAAAGCAGAACGTAATAAGCAAAGAGAAACGTAAGCAAAGAGAAACGTAATGAGAGAATTCAAATTTAGCAAGTAAATAGTAAAAAAAAATTTTCGGTGTAAAATGAAACAATCTCTTTTTCTTTTATGGATAAATTTCACTCTCCCAAAATAGTGAAATTTAACTGTTTATTTATAAATTCGTCATAAGCTTTCATACAGAAAAACTTTACACAGATCAACTAAGGTTCCATGTTTAGATCTTTATCAAGTATATAAATCATCCAAAATATATTTTGCATTGATTCATACTTTCAAAAAAAAATTTTTTTTTTCCTTAATTGACAAATTCTGCAGGAATTAAAATAAATTTTTAATTAAAATTCATTCAGCTTTCAATTTGATAATTATCATTACGAAAAAAGTAATCTACGGCTATGATTATAGTATAATATATTAAGAAAATATATTAGAGAAATATATATTTAAGCAACAACAAATTTTAACCAATAACTACAGTTAGTTAACAGAAAATTATTTTCAATTGAATGGAATTATTTTAACTTGCTTCATTCATGTGTTGTTCTCAATTTCATCCATACAAAGTTTCAAAATGTTTAACTATAGTTTAAAAAGCTCGTGAGGTTGAAACAAAAATTGTGGGCATTATTATTCAGAACAATTAATATACAGAAAAAAATTAAGATCTTTTTTTAAAATTCAATTTCTCAGGAACTATTCAACTGATTATGAGCAAATTTTTCATTTTGCCATGAAAATAACATTCTTAAAAATGATGTAAGAAATTGCATACCTTATAATTCAAAAAATTTTCTACTATTATTAAATAAAATAATAAAAATATTAAATATTTTTTTTAAAGTTTTTGTTTTGTAGCATTGAATTCTTTTTGTATAAAATTTTTTTATAAATGTGTGCAAAAATTTTACAATTCGCTTAAGTTCTCGAGATATGGCGAAATACGCAAAAAATAAAATTAAGGGTTCAAAACTTTGAACCACTCTCCTGACCAAACTATTGTGACCATATTTCCTAATTTATGGCTACTCCCTATATTTCAGAGGTCAAAAATCTGAATATGTCAAAAAATGGGTATGCTTATTCATACAAAGTACGTTTTTTTGTCTGATTTTGTAACTTAAAATATGGTCTGCACTTGTTATTATATTTGAGATCCCCCCCCCCCCCCAGAACCATTAAGATTGATTTCTTGAACGGAAAGATCCGATCATTAAGCCAAAAATTACTATAAGTGCTCCATATATATATAAATATATATATATATATTTGTACCACACTCTAGTTCTGCAGTCAAATGTAAAAATCTGGCTATATTTTACTTATTGTCTGGGCACATGTCAGATACCAGAAAGTAAAAATGAAATGTTCCAAGTGGGTAAAACATGTACAATCAAAGATTTAAAGTGTAAATTTAAAAATAATTACTTCAAGTACAGTTTGAAAATAATTTTTAAGGAAACTGTTTAAAATTTTAAGTATTTGATAAAGTAACTAAATACAATAATCATTTTATTATGCATTGAACACTTAACTCAACAATAAACTCAAAACTTTCATAAATAAAAAACAGAATAGTCAGATTGAGCATAAAATTTTATTTGAAGAAAATATATTCTAACAGTGTATATTTCAAAATAAATTAAGTTTAAAAATATCTTTACAGTATTCAAAATAACAAGTGCTTTTCTTTAACACTTTAATACAAAACATAAACATCTCTTTTTACAATTTACAAATGAGTATTTTTCTCTTTGTACACAAAATAATTTATTATAAAAATAAATCAACTATCGAGACCTAAAGCTCGGCTAATTTGAAGCATATATTTTGGCTTAAGTGGTAACAGGTACTGTCGTTCATCAGGTATCCTTTCACACTGTAATATAAAGAAATTATAAAAATTCCAAAAAGCAAACAGAAAGTACCTGGAAAAGAAGCATCCAAAAATATGGCCGCTGTCAGATACTCTGAGATGTGTGCGGTGTTTCAATCTGGCAGACACGATAAATTCCAACCCAGTAGCCACCCAAAAAGCTTTAACACAATAACAGTTGCCTCAAGTACAGATTACTCCCATCCAACCAATTCTGTTTTCGGAGGTGCGTAAACCATTCTAAATTCCTGGGAACATAGCTAACTTGCTGACAGTTATGCAAAGTAGTTTCATCAGTATTTATGATCATTTGCCTGAACTGGCACTTCTTTTCTCATCAACTAGAACTTTACGCTGTGTTTAAGCAGCTGCTCAGTTTAGTTATGTACAGGCTGTACCTGTTTGGTTTATTTTATAAATGATTTCAGATTTTTGTAATTTTCTTGAGACTTATATAATTTATCTTTTACGAGTCTTCATGATTTGTAGAAATACAGTTACATGACTAAACTTATAGACCTCAGTTAAATACCATGAAATATCCTATAAAAATACCATGCAAACAAATTGAATGCATGCGCCTTTGACCATTAACTTAGTGGGGTTTCAACCTTCTTGCATTTTGAAGGGCACAATCCTTAGAGATAAACTATGTGGCTTGGGGAAATTCCCCCATCAGAGGAATTTTATTTTATAACTGGCATTGAACAGCTGACCCAATTCTGAGTTTACGACTATCAGTGTTCAACTCCATAGCCTTGTAATATTGAACCCAACCTAGAAGACAAAGGAACTTTTGGATAAAGCATTGGGACAACTTAGCCTTCGTGGAAGAAATTTTCAATAACTAACCCACACTTGCATTGCATGGCAAAGGGATTTTAAACCATGACCCATCTACCACAGAGGATATTTTACGTTAGCACTGTGATCGAAGTGAGTCGGTAATAAAATTCATATCAACCAGCTGTTGCCAGGATTTGGACCTTGGTCACCTCATTAGGAAGTGAAAGCTCTATCCCAAGTCACTATAGCTCCCACAATTAGAATTAACAGATTTATCTCCATTTAAAATGTAAATATTTTATTGCTCAATTTGTTTTCATAGTATTTTATGGGACATTGCCTTACATCACACACCTCTCCTGGTGCCTTTCTTGGCCAAAAAGTTTAATATTTAAGAACTACCCTTTAGAATATAGTAAATTACTCCATGGTTTATAAATCTGTTCAAGATTTATTGGGTCTAGTACATCCAGGAGACCATGTGGATAGTAGTAGACTGTAATTGGCAAAAAACCTGATTCACAGTTTTCCTTATTACAAAATTATCAATACTATTTCAGAACCTTTCATATTCAAATAGATACGTTCAGATGCAACTGAGCAGGCACAATTTTGGAAACATCTGGTCATGGACAACTTCAGTTACTTCAAAATATGCGTACATGGAACAGCACTGCTAAATAATTCTCACTAATGATGAAACCTGTGGAATTGGTTAATTGCCTTTTAAGTAATCCCTTACTAATATACGTACAAAATGGTGGAAAGAGCTAAAAATTGACTCATACTTAAGAAGGGGCAAGAGACCACGCAAAATTATAGTGTGGACCACAGGTGACCCCTGCTGTAGATACAGATACCAATTACTAAAGGATCTACTTATTAAACATGAAAATCTTAGATAAAAATTCAAAATTATTTGCTTTGTTTAAGTAACAATAATTAGAATATATGCTAATTTAGGAAACATAATAACATAAATATGTGAAATACAGAATATGTTAAAAGCAGGACTTGACTTATAAGGCATGAGAGGTCTTCTAGAGGCCTAGAGACCTAACAAATATGTAAGCCCCTAAATGTTACAAATATTTTTGAGAGTGGGATTCTTTTTTAAAAATCGTCAATTAGAATAACGAATAAGCAAAAATTGAAATAAATACAAGCTCAAATTTACTAATATATCATAATTTACTTATGTTAATATGTATGTTACGTAATTTATTTGAAATATGAATAATTTAATTGTAAAACATGTAAATTAGGTTTAAAGTTATGACCAATGAAGCTTCCTATCAGCTTTGTACCTACAGCCCCCAGATTTCTAAATCATGTCCTGGCTAGAAGATTTATCAATTTTAAATGAGAAATTCAATACACAATTTAATCAACTATACAATTAATGTCCATTTAAGAATAAGTCATGAAGTAAGATTTAAAAAGCAAAGATATGCCAAGTGATACATGTGCTATTTTTATGAATTAATATTGTGAATTAAACACTATGATTAAATCTCAGTGATGGGAACAGTATGAAAATACAAAAATTAAACATTTGTTTAATATCTAAATAATAATAATTTAAAAAAAAACCTTTAATAGCAAGAATTGTTTAAAGATTAATAAGCAGAGTTCATACGTGTATCGGAAAAATTGCTTTGAATTTAATTACCAAACAAATAAGTCTATACATAAGCAGAGACATGAGGGTTTATATCTCAAATACAAAAGTTACTAAAATAGGGGTCATTTCCAAACTTTAAAAAAAAAGAGTAAATAAGGAGTAGTGTAAATAAAAATAGTCTGACATTTTGATTTTTATACAGAATTTGAAAACTTTCCATAATTCTATAATCTAAATTAAATTCAGTGGCCATTACAGAAAATCAGTACTAGTTAGCATTCCTTGGAAAATATTTTACTGCAATGAGGGCATGTAATATACTTACATTTGACTGTGTATTGTTGTTCTTTACAGAAGGTGGAATATCAGGAATTAATTCAACTTGGATCTCAGTATGCTCTTTAGTAAAATCCCATGGTTTCTGCCTTGTTTGATGATGTAGAGGAAATATGTGTCCTTCAGTAGTAAAAAGATAATGACTGGCCATTTTGTTCACTGGATTATCAACATCAAATAGCTAAAAAGAAATATCACAAATGATAAGTATGATGTCCTTTCATTCCAATGTTTAGTTAGCAATAAAAATATAGTAAATAAATATAAACTAAAATTGAATTAAAACCATTAATTAATTTTTATTGCCAAATTAATTAGCAATGAGCTGTAATTTTTTTTTAATGTATTTCATTTCTTATGTCTAATTGCTGCTTCTTTATATTAATTAGCTTTTAAATCAAATGGCATATTTAATTTAAGATGTTTTAATTAATCAAAACTATTTACTTTACACATTAAACTCTTAGTTAAAAATTCATTTTTTTTTTTTAAAGATTAAAATTATTAGCCAGTGTAAAATATTTAATTGCCAATGATGAGCTGAAAAATGAAAATTTCATGCCAAGTGTTACATAATAGATCCCTTATTAACACAAGGAAATTTAAATAGAGTACATAAAGGTAGTAAAAAAATGTCGGTCAGAATGTTTTACAATTCATATTTGATATGCCAGACATGAAAAAGCACATTGATCATTTAGGCAATCACTCCACTGTTTCACCACAGTGAATATACTCATTTAGTAAAACTCTATTTTCTGCTGATAGAAAAAGTTCATATGAAACTGCATTTCCTGTACTTCATAGAACAGGAAACGATTTTTTAAAGTACTGACCATGTGTAAAATGTGATGGAGTGATCAGGACAGTAAGAATGATTATCCAGTACCTCCAACTTTGGTGTGTTTAACTTCTGCATTACAACATTTACAATATAAGAACATGAATCATCATAAAGCAGAATTGCTCCTTATAGTTTTACTGAATATTTTGTTTTACTCTCTCCAGTACTGTGCTCCAGTTTCTTGAAAATGGAGGGAACTCGTTTCTTGAGGCACCTAGTTATATTGAGATACCAATTTTCTCAAAATCAACAAAGAACAAGCAATGTCGACAAATAAGTTTTCACACCTCAGGCGATACTTAAAACGTCACTATTAAAACTAGATTTTGAAAAAGGAGTTTTCTATATTTGAAATGACAATATTTCAACTAGAGAATTAAAAAAGCTATATCAAACGTAAATGTTGATTTAGTAAACATATGAACAAGATAAGCAACAAACACATTCAAGTTTAAAAAAGAAAGCTGTGAATTTAATTAATGAGAAAATCACCTCAAGAACTTTAGAATAAATATTTATTATAGATAATGTATTTTTAATGAACTATGCTAGTAATACATTTTATGGCATACAAATATGTTAGCATAAACAGTAAAATGTACTTTTTGTGCTTTAGCTATCACAAACAGTTTTGTATACTCTTTAAAATCAATTGCTTTTACGGTTTTATTTTTAATAGAAATTATTGTGGAATTTTGTATTCAATGTCACAATTTTGAAAATAATTTTAAAAAATTGCCGCCAACTGCCGTAAAACAATGTTTAGGTTCATAAACATTTTCATGTATTTATAAACTCATTCACTAATTTGACCATTTACTAAAATGCCCTTCAAAGACTCATAGTAAACAATTTCCCTGCTTCTTTTTTGTGAACTCGTTAATACACGTATTCTCAGATCCATTGATGAGTTTCCTTTCCTTCTTCTTTCTTACTTTATTCACTCGCTTTATCTAAAATCACTCATAATAACATATGATGAAGCAAACTGATAATAAAATTTTTTTGAAAAATACTATCTTAAAAATAACCCTTGAAAGTAAATTAAAAATGAAAAAAAAAAAAAAAATTAAATAAAAAAAGGACAGTCCTCATAGTAATAGGAAAATATTAAATGATTATTGCTATCAAATGAATTTTGGGAAAGATTAGGTATTCTCTACACAGAGATTAATATGAATAAAAACCTACGTGTAGTAGAAGCTAGAACTGTTTAATGTTACTAGAACTGAATAAATGTTTAGATAAATTAAATGAAAAATAAGTCATTGATCCCGTTATTAGCAAATGTTTGTAGAGAAAAAGAAGTCTTACTTTAGGTTTCCAGAAATCATTTTAATAACTTTTTCTAATGTTCATACATTGGAAAAAGTTATTAAAATGTTTAAGAACAAAATAAGTAAAATATTGTAAAAATGAGTGTTTTTTGTTGCTAACATAAAACTTACTAAGATGTTGGAAATTATCTAATCCTCACTATCTTGGAAATTAACCATTCAGTCTTGTTTCTAAATAACCTTAATTTCTCAAAGAAAATCCTAGAAGATTTTGATGAAGAACTTCAATTTAAACTACATTTTGAGTTGAAATAGGAATATTTTCTTACACAAAATATTAAGATTTATATCAACAAATTCACATTACGTTAAGCATACATTTAACACAGAGGTTCATATGTTCATATATAAGACCCATATTTAACACTTAATTGAACACATAGTTTTTTAATTGAAAATTAATTCCTACAATTCTTCATATTTGTACAAATGATAATATTTTCAATAGTTTAAAATTAAATCATCAACAAAGTTTTTAAAAATACATTCATTTTTGAAAATGTATTTAAAAAAAGAAAAAATATTTTTTAAAAAAAGAATCAACAGAAAAGATTATAAATCATAAAATAGTGAATGACGCATCAAGACACAGTGTTAAAAAAATGAACTATTTTATATTTTTTTTTTCTTCCTTTGATTAAAAAGTAAATTAAAGTAAGAAAAAAAAATTTTTTTTTGATTAAAAACTTAAATTTAATAAGTTTCAAATATTAATACTAGTTTTTGCTTTTTACATTACTTTTTTCTACATAGAACATAAAATTCAGTATTGTACGAAATATTAATAGAAATGTTTAAATAAAGAACTCTTTTTAAAATTTTTATTTAAACTAATTCTTAGAATATAATCAGCATTAGAAATGTGTGAGGTTATAAAATATTGTAATAATACTATTTTTCTTGAATTAAGATCGTCAAAAACATAATAGTTGTAAAAATATTAGTAATAAAATATTCTTACTAAATATAAATATTTGCAGGTCTCACTTAAAAAGAAACTTTCCATTCTATCTTCCAGAGTTTTATCTTGTACATTGTGGATAGTAGCATAGCCGCACCTATATTAACACACATTGATATATGGAAAACATTTAAACCATTAAATAAATAAATGAATTACACTTATAAACAACTAAACTGTAAGTACTTATAAGTAACTAAAAACCAATCAAAGAGTTGAAAATGAGTCCCCCCCCCAAAAAAAAAAAACCCCACTCAGAATTACTTTATATTTAGCAATGAAATTTACATAAGTTGCAACTTTCACAAATTGAGGAATCTATTAAAAGTTTGTTACTTATATCATAAGATAAAGATAACACACAAGTGTTCACTGTTTCCCTATTTTTTTACACTCTTTTTATATTAAGTAATTAAGAATATATTTTTTCTTAATTTTAAAACAAATTTTTCCAAGCTAATTCAGGTTCAATGCCTAAATGCCAAGAAAGAAAAACATGAGCAAATTAGGATTAGAATCATTTGTTTGTAAATATTGCTATAGGGCTACCCCAAGGAACTTTTGGATTTTAAGATCAGAAAGCAAAGCCTGTAAAAGAAAGGCGGTCTAAAAAAGAATTGTGAATTTAAGCTTTAAAATTTTAAACTTTGTTTTCAACCATTTCTTCATAGTTATATAAGCTAGAAAAATTTTATATCCTTATCTTTAAGTAATTTAAGCACACACAAAAAATACATTTTTAAAAACAATACATCAGTTCTTTGTTTAATCAATATTAAAATAATAAAAATTTATTAATTTAATTGACAAAGAAATGTTCACAATGAAATTTTAAGGGTTTTTTTTTTAAAAAAATGAACAAAATATGGAATAACAATAATTTGCAAAAAAATAAAATTTTTAAAATTGATATTTCTCAAGAGACTTTATTTTCAACTTCTCAATTTGAACTTTGCATCGTTATATGTACAAGGATATACTGGATATACTGTTGGATATGTACAATTTTAAAGCATGAATAGCTTCTAAACATTTTTAAATACAGTCGTTAAACTAGTTTTAAATATTTTTAAAATACTTACTTAGCTTTTGAGTATTTGTTTAAACTTTCAATAATTTCTTGTCCCACATGAAAATAGAATGGATTTTTAGTTGCTTGATATAGTAAATAAGTAGATTCAATAAGTTCAGGTCGTAGAGGATAAAAAGCTAAATCTGGACTTATTTTCTGCCAATTGAACCGTTCAGGTAATGCCCCAAATCTTCTCCAAATAGAATAATACAGAGCATGAGCACAAATAGCTTCTTCTATATCACCAGTGAGGACCTAGTAATATTTCCCAGGTATTTAAAAAATACATAAATTAAACATTGACACAATATTGAAAATGAGTTTAAAAATTACATTGTTCTATAAATACAGTAGAAACTTTAGAATAAAGATGAAACTTAGTTAAATGTGTCATGCTTTTCAAAAGGTTTTGTATACAGCATACATTGCTTATTTGAATTTGATTATTTTATCAAAAATAGAGAAGATTAATACTGAAACAGTGTTAGGAAGGAATTTAAAAGTTAACTGTTTCCATAAA
Source organism: Parasteatoda lunata (assembly GCA_949128135.1). Classification (NCBI taxonomy): domain Eukaryota; kingdom Metazoa; phylum Arthropoda; class Arachnida; order Araneae; family Theridiidae; genus Parasteatoda; species Parasteatoda lunata. The sequence goes on from OX421973.1 coordinate 18,644,337, forward strand.
AACTGAAGAATCTTGAAAATAAGCATGAATCATTATGAATGTTTTGAGTTATTGGAAGAGATTTTACTGAATGCAAATATGATATTAAAATCAAAACTTGAAATGGAAAAATGTAATTTTAATGTGAAAATAGTATTGTCAGTGATTGATTTATTATTATTTCTTTTTTATAAGGAGAGAAAAATTTCAAAATTTATTCTAACTCAAAATTTAATCCCTTTTAATCAATGCTTCTTTTATTTATTTAATTAGTAAAAATGAATCACTGTCAAATCTGGCATTTGGCAATAGTAAATAATTTCCAAGTGTCGTTTTGCTAAAATTACTAATTAGACCACTCTCTTTTTATAAAGTGGTTTTAAAATTATAGAAAATTTTTAACCAAAACATTTAATTTGTTGAAAAATCAAATTATCAATGAAACATAACTAGGTTTCAATAAACTAGAAATCGGTATAATTATAAATGTAAAAACATTATAGACAACATTTTTAGCAATCATACAAATGGCAATTATGTCAGATATTATAGGCAATTGAAATTGCAGATAAAATAACACTTCTTGACATATTTTTAACAGTATTTAGATGACAATTGGATTGACTTACTTGAACACCAGCAAAAGCAGCCTGTAAAGAATCTATCCAAAGTGTGAGAGTACTACCATCAATCATATTTACATTAACGTACATGGGATGTCCACCAAATCCATGATTGCAATGAGGTCGACTAGTAACAATAAAAAAAAACACTTGTAAATAATATAACACATTTCATAGAAATATTCATTCTTAATGGAATACTTTAAAATAGTTATATTCCTTTAGTTTACATTAGAAAAACATATCTTGTAAAGCAATTTATAAGTTAGTAAATACGATATATTCTTAATTACCCTGGAAGAGGCGGAAAAAAAAAGAAGATAATCCAAAAGCATCTACATTACAAAATTTGTACTCATTAAAGAAATTTATGACATGTAAAGTTAATAAATATTTAGATATGATTATTTCAATTTTGTCCCATAATGTGAAGAGTGTTAACTAGCAAATAGTTTGATTATCAAGCAAACATATTCATTATGTTATAAAATATTCAAATAATTTCACAATTTTTTTTTTCCATTAGAAAATGAATATTTATATTTGTTACCGAGCAAACAATGATTATTGTTCAAACATATCCTTTCCATCAATCAGATGCTATAAATAACATAATCAAATTATTCATAAATCTATATTCCTTTTTAAATAATAGAAATTTTTCCAAAATTTAATTTTTTAAATAATGCAACATCAAGCCTAGATAATTCTTAAATTCCCTAACGCACATATGGATAATTGAGAGTGCACTGTAAGGTAATTTTTTACTGAAATTCATAAATTTTGTATCTTTTTTTTTTATTTTCAAAAAAAAATAATTTAAGCTTATCATTGATAGTTGTTTTAGAATATCGTAACAATTTAGAAAAACTTGCAAGTAAGTATACAGTTTTCATGAAGTTTTATTTTATATCATCATTTTAGCACAACTGCTACAAGAATTTAGTAAAACTGAAACAGAAGGGCAAATTGCAGTTATTTTAAATAATAAATAAAGAAAATAATGAGTGAAAAAAAAATTTCAAATAATATTGCCATTTATTTTCTTAAGTCTTATAATATCTCAGTATTTTTCGATAAACATAGTACATATTTTTAGAAGGATGAAAAGGAAGGACCATTTTTAGTGAAATTTCAAAGCAGTTCAGTAATCCTGTTTAATGCCCTACCATGATTTTTTAATCTATGATAAGTAATAGAAAAAATATAAATATAGCGAAACTTCAATTAAAAGGACACTCTTTGGAACGAAAAATTGTCCGTTTACAAAAGTTGTACGTTAACAGGAAGGATATCCTAATAACAAAGTTTAACACCATAAATTGTTTTTAGAATATTTTCAATGATATAGAAATAATTGAACTCTCGACGAGGATATTTATTTAAACTTTAAAAAATATTTCTTCTATACAAAAAGAATATATTAAAAAGTTTGATATAAATACATAATTCTAGCTGTAGCTACAGATGAATGAACATAATTTTCTTATTAACACAGATATTCAAGATAGTCATATGATACCAAACAGGAGCTTTTTGACCGCAGTCGGTTTCAATTAGTAAGCTAACACCCCCTAACACCAACCTATCACTTGATAAAAAACGTAGTTAATACCCTCTCAAAAGTAAACCTCCTGTAATTCACAGGAAAAAATGAAAGCAATGCTTGCCTGTAAGATAGGACCTATGGAGTTGCTATATTCACAATTAATCATCTATCAAGTGTCTGAATAAATGTTTTATTTATTCAGACATGCCTCAAAACCTAGGTATGCCTCAAAAATTATATTTCTGTTCTCTTTTTCTTCCCACCCCAGCTGTATTAAATACAGTCTTCAAATTGATAAGAAAGTGAAAGAAGTTTTCAGCTGGGAAAAAGCATTGAGAGCATTTAAGAAGAAATTTCAACTTGTGGGGTCTCATAACCTGTGTCCAGATGAACAGATCAAAAGATGCCGCTGCCCTAATGAGCAGTATCATTTTCGCTCCTTTCTTTGGAAAGATAAGGCAAAGTGACTGGAGAAAGATCGATTCTTTAGTAGTGAAATAGCTTAATATTTTTAGTTATGGATAAGGGGAAAAATTTACCTGCTTTAAAAATGATGAAAAGTTGAAATTTTTTTTTCCTTGCATAAAAAGTTTTTTTTTTTGATGTAGAAAAAATAGTGCCCCATTTGAAGAGATAGAAAATAGCATTTGAGGGCAAAAATGACTGTCTGTGTCCCGTTATGGGTTCTCCACTTTGAGGAGAATGTAAATAATGGTTTATTCATAAAAGATTCACGGGGAATCAAAAATATGTCCGTATTGAGAGGAGTCCTTTTGCAGGAGTGTACTATATATAAGAGATTATATAAGAGTAAGAACACTATATATAGGAGATTCATTTGAAAATTATTGAAAAACCGTATAATAAATAACTCTATTTAGTATATTCTGCACTTATTGTATATTTTCCGTAATGCATTTTATAACACATATAGCATAACCCCTTGCAAGTTATTAAATTACTTAAATCTGCAGTGTACATAATATACTCCTCAACAATCTACTTAAAAATAAATTTATAGTGAAGTCCAGCTTAAGTCCTAAGCTGTTGTAAATAAGGGTTTGAATGGTGGCAAATGTACAGAAAAATATTATCAATTTCATAGAACAACTTAAAATGCTTTATTCAAAAAATTTCCCTTAAATACAATGATTTTGAAAATATTAGGTAAAAGAAAACTTACCCTTTTCTCATATAACGTTTAATAGTGTAATAAGTTTCATTGAACATTCTGTAATCTTCTTTCTCTCCAAACAGGATATATGACTGTAAAATAAGATATCTTCATAAACACACTATGATTTCATCTGATCTTTAGTACAAGATGCACATTTTCAAAAACTACTTTCGTGGAAGAGGCAGAGTCAGAAGATTCTTTTTTGGAAACAGGATTAAAAATCAATTTAATAGGTAAGTTTTCAAGTAATTGAAATGTTATTTTATAGTTGTAAACTTCAGGTATAAAAGGCAAGCACAAACAAAAAAAAATAATGCAATTTTGTCTTTTTGACTCTTGTATATACCAAACTTTGTCATTTAGTAGGTTTTGACTTGTTAATGGAGTTTTTACAAGAGTTGGGACAGATTCCTGCTGTCAGTATTCTCTATTACTGCAATCTAATGGATATATAATTGGTTTCAACTTCATAAAAGGAGTTTTTACTGGAGTTCAAGAGATTCCTGTTATTAATACTCTCTGTTACTGCGATACAAAATAGATCGTTATTTGAATAAATAATAGGGAACTATGCAAAATTGGTGGAAGCAACGTTAATACATCCTTAACAGGAAATGGATCTTAATTTTATATTAATTTACAGTTTTTATTTTGTGAATGATGTGCTAGTTTTTAATCTACCATTGAAACATCATGCCTACCTCTAGTGTTGCAAGATGTTTGATGCAGAAGTTACCCTTATTCACTATAATTAGCCACAGTTGAATTTTATACCTTGATATTAAAGAGTTTTTTTTAAAAATTTATATTGGATTTTTAAAAAAAGAGAATCTTGTTGTTGGTCAAGAGAATCATGAAGTTTAAGGCAAAGAGTATAAAAAAGAGAGTTCAAGCTCTCCAAATATGAATTGAATGTGAGAAAATGCTCAAAACGGGATGCCATACCAGAAAAACAACTTGCAGGAAGAGCAACATGTTCAGATTTAGCAGGTACCATACTAAGATTTGGCAACAAAGTCAAAATTAATACAAAGCAAAGCTAGTCAGATGCTACGTTACCAGAACAGGTTGCAGTTGTTGCCATTTAATTCTTTCATTCCATCTCCACAAAAAAAATTACATGGTTGATACAAACAAAGTCTCAAGAAATATCTTGATGGTGCAGTGTTGGTAATAAATCTTTTGTTTCTGCCAAAATGCAGCAGACTAAACATAAATAAAATCTGATGAAATTCATCCTACCCCTAATTCCTAGGGTAAAAACACATTGGGATGATTATGATTTAAACCACTGACTTCTGGTCGGTCGAAAAAAAAGTAGGGTACAAACTCCCTTTATACACAAGCCACATCAACTTTTGGGAGACCAATTTATATTATCTCCAATTTACATTATGTCTATGGAAGCTAGCCTTCTTTCTCCATGTGTATTCTTTCATTAAAGTTCTCTGATTTCAAGACCAGTAACACGATAATGACAATGTAGCTAGCATTGTGCACCAGCTGCTTTTACTTTCCAGACAAGATAGTACCCATAGATTAAAAGCTGGTTGAGCTGTAAGCTGCCACTGATGACAGAATCCTAACCCTTCATGGCAACAACTCAGTAATTTAACCAATGTGCCATTACAACCATCATTTACAGGCAAATAAAAAAAAATCGTATGAGCAATAAAAAATATAAAATTGTAAAAATAATTTGAAGACCTTAAAAGCAATATTAATCAAAATCATAAAACTTTCAATGGTATGCAATGTTAAACAAAATTATGTATATAGCAATTTTATTATAAAAAGAAAATAGAAATCAAAATTTAAAAAAAAAAAAATGGTTTTAAATAGCACTAATTCTTCATCGATGTATAAGTAAAGGGAAATTGTTGTAATATAAATATTAACTTTTAATTTAAGTATGACATTTTTATGGTATTTCTTATATAAAATAAGACAACAATTTTATTTAAATTTATATTCATGACTAACTACATCTGTGCTTTTTAAACTATGGGTCATAACATCAAACAATGTCATTGTATTCAATTCTGGGTATCAAAAATGTTTATTGAATTGTAGTTTGTTTCATAATTATAGTTTAAGTTTTTTAATCTCTATTTCCAACATATAATTTCCATTTCTATCCATAACATCTATACACTTGGGGTTAATCAAGTTAAAATTTTACGCACAAAAAAGCGATTCTAATTAAGCATTTTTTATTATTTAGTATAACATTTCAATGTGTAACTGGATTGCTACAGAAAGGTCCAATTTGCATAAAACGTTTCCTGCTAAGCACATTATCAGCATGTGAGAAAATTGGTTTTTTTTATAAAAGAAAGCAAACTGGTTGTAATTCTAACTTAATTTCAAGTGGATAATTAAAGGTTTAAAAAAATTTTTTAGAAAATAAAATATCCAATCCTATATTATTTTAAATGTTTAAATGAAGCTAAACTTTCTAGACAAGACTGAAAATATAACAATGACAAAAAATGAAAGTAAAAAACATGTGAATAGGATTACATTTATAAACATTAAAAAAATAAGTAAGTTTGGCAATGAAAAAGTTTGTACTTTTTAATATATTGAGCAGTAAGTATATATACATAAATACAAATGGACACCGTCACTAATTTTGTTTGGGCTACAAGCTCATAATAATGCTTTGAGCTAATTGTGGCATTCAACTTTTCAATTCATCTTAATCTTTGTTGGTCTAAGCATTTTAGTGATTATTTTACTTCTAAATACCTTTGGTTTAATACAAATATTACAAAATGTTCATTAGTTAGTCTTTGAATATGAAAAACTGAATATAATATGCCAATAATGCATGTCATGAAATACTGAATATTATCTTATAAATAACATTTCTAATGAAATGTGAAAACTTGTTTTTGAAGTAGAAGTAAGACACTTTAACATCTTATTTATTTATAACATACTTAATTTTAATAATATACATTAAGTGTTATATTATTACACACCTTAAGCAAAATTTCCAACAGAATAAAGTTAAAATATATTTATAAATCCTACAGATGCACCAAAATATATCTTACAAGAATGAATCAGTCCATAAAAAATTAAATTCATTTTACAAACATCTAATAGAAATATAATTAGGATGCTTTTAGATTTTACCAATTCTGTATCTAGTTATAGAATTAAATACAAATTAATTTTGATTCATGAAGAAAATATTAATGTATTATATTTATAGATTTTCTTTTATTTTTATGAATAATAAAATAAGCAAATATTTTAATAAATAAAACACAGAAACAATTATAGTCATTTAAAATTAAGTATTTCCAACAGATTTCATTTACACTTTAGTTTTCAAAGGACAGCCTTAATGCTTAATTAAATATCAATAATATAATATACAAGGCCCTATTTTAGGCGGGAGATAAAGACAATGGTCCTGAGGCTTGGTACTGCTGAAGACCCGGACGAAATTTTTAACAAAAAATATAGCATCTACTAATTAGTTTTATTGCAGAGAATTTCTTTACATCTATATAATAAAGTAAACTTTTGTATAATTTTGTCTTCAAAAATTCTATAAAAGTAGGCTTTTTGTACTTTGAAAATTGTACAGCTTTGGTTATATATGTTTTATAATACTTTGAAAATTGTCAAAAAAACTACATAAAATATTAAATTAATGATAAGTTATATACTTTCAATAGGTATTCATAAAATGAATCCAAGCCAGCTCCAACACCACTCATTTGTCCTATCCATTCTCCAGATTGAACATCAACAACATTACCTAAAATTAAAGATCGCAAGCTAAATATAGTACAGTCCTCCCCACTTAATAATCAAATAGCCCGCTTATATGAATCAAATTTAATGGAACTAAACCATTTTATATGAAACTTCCTCGTTTAAACAGATATTGGTTGTTTTTTGTCCCTGCCTAATTGGATAATGAAGGGATATTGAAATGAAAAAAATTTGATTATTTTTGAGAAATGTTTCACCACCAAAAACGAAATTTCCGTTTTTCAGTTAAGATAAGGATACAATAGGTCACTTCAATAGGGACTTCTTGTTCATTAATCAAATCTTGTTGCCAGTTATACATTGAAGTAAACGAAGAGGGTTTTACCCTTCTTTGACTTATTTCATTCACACATCATTTAGAATGTAAAAAAAGCACAGAGTGATTTGTTTTGTGGTCAAGACTTGTAATCCCCCCTGGTACGCTATTAGCTTTGAGAAGAAAAAGTTTCAAAAGCCTAACAGACTAGTGTACAGCATGTTCTCTTAAGTAGAATAATCATTGCTTAATTCACTGAATAACTCTGAGTTGGTTGCAAGTTCAGCACGAAAAGTTTTTATTTGAATTAATCGAGAGAAAAAAATGACTCTTTGAAACAATAAATTTTTAAAAAAATCCAAACTGAAATAGTGCATTAATTTGGAATTAATTTCTCAAATTTCGAGGATTAGAAGAAAATAAATAAGTAAAAATAAAAAATAAAAACTGAATGTATTTGAAAGGAATACTCAAGTCATGAAAGTCTTAGTAGAAACTGAAAGGGAAAATCTAATTTTGATAAATTGACAAATTAAACGGGTATAAAAACAGTCTTGGAATTGGTCTTGGGTATAAAAACAGTCTATAGATTTTCTTGGAAGGGGTCAAATAATATTTCAGTACCTATATTATACTTTTCAGTAACATTGATTTATTTTTATGTAACTTTAAATAACATTTATATTATATAATACTAACACATAGTTTTAATTATAATTGTTTATTGACTATAAAACTGAATTTATTTAATCAAAATGATATATTATGCCTTAAATACCATTAAAAAGTAACACTTTGAAAAAATTTAGTATTTAACTTTGAATATTGTACTCCCCTTTTAATCGAATAACCCGCTTAATTGCATTGATCTGGCTGGAACACAGGGTATTCCTTTAAGCCGGGTTGACTGTAACAGTAAGTTATTATAAAATACAAACACAATATACAGCAAGATATGATATTGAACACAGAGCTTTTACTTTTCAACAAATTTTGAAAGAAAAAAACTTACCGAATGTAAAAAATATAGAAATAAATAAATTTTACAATATAGAAAAAAAAATACAATTTATAAAAAAAAGCTGCAACTTTATTGAAAAATTGGTATTTTAACAAAAATTAGTGCAGGCTGCTCTCCCATGTACCCATAAACTACCCCAGCATGAAACTTGCTTATCTTAGAAAATCCTTGTTTAAATCCTGTTTAGGAGAATTGGATACAAAGTGTATTCTTTGTGCCAAAGTTTAATGAATAAGATTTTCACAAATTATGTAATTTACAAGGAAAAAAAGAATTTAAAATTAAACAAATTACAGCATAGCATTTCCTTGAAATTTAAGCTTTTTTCATGTGATTCTTCTTCTTTCTCTAAAGCACTACAGCCTGTTGAATGCTAACGCAAACTCGATTAATTTTCATCATCTGATTTCAAACAAAAACAGAGTACTTTCTAATTTTTTTATAGGTAATTTTAATATCATCTTCACTGAATCAAGCCATTTAAGTGATGGTATTCTTAACTTTTCAGATTTGTAAACATGGGCTGTTTGTATGTTTTGCAAAGTTTTAAAAATTTAATGAAACTTAGTTTTCTCCAGTTATGCAGATTTTAAAGAACATACAAATTTCAACAAAAAAACACAAAAGAATTTTCAAAGAAATACTTCTCACAAAAGAATTCAACATACCAAGGTATCTGTTTATTACCTAAATGTAACTAACTTAATGTAATTATCTCAATGATTTAAATGCAAGGTATGCCCAAATGTAGGAGAAAACTTTAGCTGTAGCAGTACTGCATCAAATTCCAGTGATTTAACGTTTGAACCAAAAAATACTACGATTTGGTGATATTTCCTATTACGCATGCATAATTAATGGCTTCAGCTTAATGTTCTTCTTTTTAAAGAGTTGTTTCTGCAGTTTTTGCACTACAGATTTCTTCAGATCAGCGCAAAGAGCAACTAACTTAGTTCTTAGTTCAGAAAGAGAACATGATTCACAAATTTATTGCAAGATGGAAGAGATGTGTGACAACAGTGTCTTGCATGGTGTATCATACTTGATGATGTACACTTTCTGAGACTATCTCAAAATAAATTTGTGAAGCATATTCTTCCCTTCAGAGTGAAGAAATTGGATGACTGCAAGTTGTGCTATAATCTAAGAAAATTCACCATACAATGAACCGTGGGAACAATGCAGCACAAAAGTTAGCTATGCTTTTAAAACAAAGATTAACACAACACCAACAATATTTATCACTAGAATTTGATTGATACTTCTAAAGACTCCTTCACATTTACGCACCCCTCATACTAACCCAGCAATCCAGTATTATTAGACCTCAATTGCCAAAGAGCTCTCACTGCTCTTCTAGCAACACCTTCATACACAGGATCTTTCAATAGTCTACTAAGCATTCCAAATTCTAAAAGCATTGATCCAGCTCCAGCGGTGCAAGTGTGAGTAGACACATCTTCAGGAACACCATGCCGAAGATTGACCTGAGATTCAAAATAAGATTACGTTTAGAATCGTGGAATATTATAAATTCCTTGCTAACATTTAAAAATCAGTTTCAAAATAAAAAAATAATTAACTGTAATACAATTAAACCTCAATTCTTCATATTTTGCTCAAGATCTTTTTACTGAGTTCAAGAAAATTCATAAGTGGCCTAAGAAAACATGATTTAATGAGTAGAAACGAGCCTGATCATTGAAATGTGGTTAGTGATGAGTAGAATTTTTCAAGTATGAAAATGAGAGTCTACATATTTTACTTAGAACCTTTTGCTAAGTTAAAAAGAAGCAATTCATAAATAGCAAAAGAAAATCTGATTCACTGATTAGAAGTGAGTTTGATACCAGATACCATTAAAATGTGATTAGTGATAAAAGTGGAATTTATTAACTATGAAAATGAGAGTCATGTGACAGTGTTATGTGAAATGACAGTGGAATTTATTAATTGAATATTTCGCTTAAGAACCTTTGGCTAATTTCAAGAGAAACAATTCATAAATGGCCTAAGAAAATCTGATTCATTGATTAAAAGTGACTTTGAGTACATAGAACGTGATAAAAGTGTAATTTTTTAATTTTAAAAAAATGACAGTATGCATATTTTGTGCAAGAACCTTTAGCTAAATTCCAGAGAAACAATTCATAAGTGGTCTAATAAAATCTGATTCATTGATTAAAAATCTGAGTATTAAAAGTGATTAGTGATAAAAGTGGGATTTTTTAATTATGAAAATGACAGTCAACATATTTTGCTCAAGAACCTATAGCTAAATTTAAGAGAAACAATTCATAAATAGCCTAAGATGATGTGACATTACAGTGCATATAATCATTGAAATATGGCTGGTTAGTAAAAGAGGAATATTTTAATTATGAGAATTTAGTTTTAATCTTGTTGGAATTTTAAGTTAGACTTAGTTTTGCTTTCTGATTAGCACTTTATTTTGACAAAGATAATTAAAATAAAAAATCTTGGCTAAAATAAATAGAAAATGAAAAAAGGGTAAGAAATAATTGCTTACTCTTGGATATGGTAATCCAGTTTGAGTATTTTCAAATGCAGGCAAAAGACGACTAGCTAATTCGTGAGCTAAATCAAGTAAATCATTGTTGTACCCAGGAGGTATTAAGTTCCCAAAAGGCTGTTTTTTATCAGTTATTAGAAGATGAGCTGATAGTAAAGATCCTAAAATCCTATGAGGAAAAAAATAGATTTAAATCACAAAATAAGTTTACATTAAGCATCTTCATGAGTAAAAATGCAATTTTATATGAGTTACAGGAAAAAAAAAAAAAAAAACATTATATGAGAATTTTTAATGAGTTAAAGTGTTAATGGGCAAAATGTTAATGTTAAATTACAAGTTAATGGCGTTAAAAGTTTTTTTATACAAGTAGAAAACAATGCTGAAATTTTCAAAAGATAAACTAATAGTTTAATTTCTAAAAATGTATTAAAAAAACACTTTTATTAGATGTTTTGTTTTTTTGTTTTTTTAAACTTTTGAAAAAATAACAAAATGTATCTAAGATTAACTTTAATGTACATCTTATTTTAAACAATAACTAATTGCTATTACACAAACAAATATTATTATTTTTTTTTTTTAATTTTTCAGTTATTTTCTAGTTTTGAAGTTTTTTAAAGATATATAAAGATCTATGCCATCATTGTAGGAGATTAAAAAAACAAAGAAAGAATTTTAATATGATTTGATGTTTGACAGTGAACTAGAGCTACACTTATAGAGCATTGGCAATGATCCGAGATTAACTCTAGAAAGCATTCCAGGACATTATTGGAGCAATCTACTGTTGGTAGATTGTAGAAATATATCACAACCATCCATACACCCAAGAAGTTTTTGGACTTAAAATTGCTGAAAAATGATAATAAGGCTGGATACTTATCCACTAACAAATGATCAGGAGAAGTGTAATCTGACCAAATACTTAGCCAACGGCCCAGCTCAAACCATGAAAGGCAAACTATGTTTTCTATTATACTGATAAAGTGGTAAATAGTATTTGTAAGAAAATACTAAATATTATAAGTTTAAAGATTAAGATCATTAATCTAATACTTTTTTATTAGATTAATAATTTAGAAATGAAATTTCCAAGAATGATAATTTTTTAGTTGTCATCCACCTCTCAAAGAGATGAAAATATTTATTTGAAAAACAAAATTATTTTTTTAAATGAAACAAAACAGATTTAACTTTAACAGATAGTTGAACTTAAACATATTTGATTGTAATGATCATATTTAATTATAATTTAAATAGGAAAAAATAATATTGACTATTTCTCTAAAGAACCAGTTCACAAATTTTATGACTTCGAGAACATTACCCATAACCATAACTACTTGACCCTGCACTATATCTCATAAATAAATTATATTTCGATCACATTTAAATACTTGAGGCATCTTATAAAAATGACATTTTTATATAAATGTATTTGAATAATTAAATAAAAGGTTATTTTGGAACTTTTCAAAAATGTCTTAAATTCAAATAAAAGAAAGTCGGTAATCATCCGAAAAAACAATAGTTCATATCAATTTCAGTAAAAATAAAACATATTACGCGAGGATGAAAATAAAGTATCTTATTTTTATAATACAAATATTTAAAAAAAATTCAGATATTGAATATAAACATTAATAGCTAGTTAAACATTTTAATATTTTAAATTATTATTTATTTTTTACTCTTCATCTTAATTTAAGAATTGTAAGACAGTTTTAAGGAAACATATCTTTTATTAAATATATATGGTTTTTTTTTCTAAAACTAGAAAAATGTATTATTTAGGGGACATTTAATATATGTTCCAAGCTACTAAGCAATTTCAGAGTTGTTTTAAAATTTAAAATTAATTTAACAAGCATTTATAAATTTCTATCCTTTTTGTAATTTAACAGATATTTTGAATTATAGGCTTCATTATAATAAAAAAAATAATAAGATAGCTTTAGCAGATATATTTTATTTAAAATAAATATGCTGATTCTAATTTTTATATCGATCAATTTATTTACTTATAAACAACAATGTTAACCTAATGGAAAACTTGCACAAATTACGAAAAGAATTATTAAGAAAGTTAGTAGACATCTATAAAGGCTTGGATTTTTTTAACCGCATCAAAATAAAATATAGTTTTCTTTTGCTTGCATGAAAAACACAGTTTTTATGTACATATGCATAAAAGCTGTAAGTTATCTCAAATATTGTTCATTAAATGATATAAAAATATAAATACATATTAAAATGTGAGTGTTCAATGCATTGTGTAGAATTTTTCTACAACTATTTCAGTTTTACTTCCATTCGGATTCCTCTCTAATTTATATAAAAATAATATGACCTTAGACAGTATTGGAATAAACTAGTATGACATAGTGAATTTCCTTTTAAATATACATTACTAAAACACTAATAAACAACTAAACTGAATTTAAAAATAAACCAAATAGTTACCTAATGTTTGCTTCAAACACTTGTATAGTATTATCAGTATCAAATGATACATTATCAATGATCAATTCTACAGCTCTTTTGAATTCACTAGAATTTCCCATAATCTAAAGAGAAGAATACAATAAATCTCTTAAAGAACTAAACCAAGTCAATACGAAAACAAAAGTTCAGTATATAAGCAAATAATTTAAATTCTCAAAATCTCGTTTATAAAGAATTTTATACAATAACCACTTTACAAAAACTAACAATTTATTTCAAACTTTTTGCAATTTAGCCCTTTTTGCAACATAAACTTTAAACTAATTTATTTTCCTGCTGTTAGATGTAAAATCATGCATATATTAATTTAAAATAGTAATTTAATTTCAAAAAGACAAACTTATTTTAAAAGAATGTGAATAAACAAAATATTCTAATGAACTCAGTAAATAAATGCATTGAATTTTAAAGAGCATTTAAAGTTGTTCGCTTTTTGCACTGTTATTTTCTAGAAAGTTTATTTTTTCTTTTCTCTTATATATTATATTGAATATTTTCTGGTAGCAAATTCTTGTATATTTAGCTAACATATTTATCACTACAACATTATTATGTGTCACCATTTTTAAAGTTCATGAAAAATTTTGAACCACAATAAAATGAACAATTTAATGACTACGAATGTTTTAGCTCTCTCGGCAGCTTTTTACCAGAATATTTCATTTAACTTGATGAAAACATTAAACATGTAAACATTAAACATCTTTACTAATTACTACAATCTTAACCGACACTATCCATGACTGATAAAATTTAAACCGTTGAAAATATATTCTTCTGATCTGTAATTGATTCTGACCTTTTGGTTCAGAGTCACAAATGAATGTTCTATTTGACAAAAAAATGAAGAAGTTGCCATTAGTTTTGTCAAACATATAAGTATGCTAATTGTTGATGTGATCCTACTTATTTACAATTTAAAAATAATAATCCAAAAATAGAAACCTTTTTGGTAATACGTATTATTGATATTAGTTAATTGGAGCTGTTTTAATGTGTACTCTATATACTAATATACCTATCACGATACCTACTATGAGTACAGGGGAAAAAGATTTCTTACAGCCTACTAAATGGGATAAGTATCGGAGAAAATTGTTGATTATGGTAATTTTTTACTATCAGGGAGTTGATCTGGAGCAATAGAATTATGCGTAATGATAGTCTCCACACATCACTTTTTAATTTTGTGCATGATTTTGCAATGATGATCATTACCGATTTATTGATTAGTTAGCTTTATTTCAAAAAGAAAAATGAGTATTCAGCTAGTAACAATAATAATAAATTTAAAAAGTTGCCTAAGAATAAAATAGTATCTATTTTCAAAGCAAATTTGCATTGAAAAAAAATTTTTTTTTTTTTTTACAAGGGCAGTGTGTCAGAACAAACTAATGTGAAACAAAAACAAAAAATTTTTTTGTTGAAGCTCTTTAAAAGTTATTTTTTCTGTTTTTTTTTTAATTATTTATTCGTAAAAACATTAATTCTTCCCTAATGTATGGAACCTGCTATTTCAAGTTTTTCATTTTCACCAATTTTAGCGTTTGATGGGAAGCAAAAGATTTTCTAGGTTTATTGACTATTTGTTTCCAAGTCACTTAGCCCGCTCTTGCATCCACTGAATACTCAAATAATGTCACTTAGCCAGTTCTTCCACTGAGTATCTTGAGATTATAGATATCTTGAGATTATAAATAGATTTGGCAACATAAATGAATGTTACATATTTAAATAAAGCTAAACTAAAAACTTTCCCTGAGAAATCTCAATTTTTTTTTTAAAAAATGCAACTCAGCCAGTTCTTTCACTAAGCTCTTTAAATGTTTGTATTATGATGTTTTATGATTTTGTCTTTAGTTTTCAGTTATGAACTATTGTGTAACATAGAAAACTAATGTTTTACCAAATTTTGTTTTCTTCCTTAAACAGAATATACAAAGGGTTCACCAATTTCTTTGGGATTTTATAAGAAGTTATTTGCAAAGAGAAATAGATTGGGAACAAATAATATGTTAAATATCAAATGATTTTTCTAAAAAAAAAAACGGAGAATTTTCATAATTTGTTAGATTTAATAATTTTATACACTTACCGCTAAAGTATCCAATGCATCAATTAGAGTTAAAGAATAATCACCAAGCACATCATTGATGTTTATATTGGACCTATACATAGAAAAACAGTGTTTTTTTCACTCACTATTTTTATGTAAAATAACAAAACATGAATATTCAAATTATAACTTAGTATTTAAAAATAACTTATATAAGAGTAGAATGCAGAGATGCATAGAAGAAACTTAGATGTTGCAGAAAAGAGAGGTATTCTTATTGAGAGGCATATAAAAGCTATTTAAATAAATAAAACAATCACACACATTAGAAAGATGCTTATTAATAAAATTTTCAAATGATATTTTAAATTCATTTTTTAATGTAAATAGCAGTTTGCTCTAAATACTAGTGTAATGCTCTAAAACTTAATACTTTTTTTAAAAAATTTTAATATTTACTATAAAATATCTTCTTTGAGTCAAATATTTATGTGGTTAGAAGGTAAATTTAATATAGACGTTAATAAAAAAAGATTAATGAGTTTTAAAAGTTAAATAGTTTTAGTGTATATAGCTTTAGAGTTACAAGCATCCTTCTTATTATATAAAAACACTTTTGATTATAATTTATTTATTTATTTTTAGTGACAGAAAGCAACTAAAAAAAGTTTTTTTCAATTTTTTGCAAGTTCAAAATCCCTTTGATGCCTGAGTTATTGCAGTTGGTATAAACAGAAACTGATATGGATGTCTTCAAATAGCAGATTTTAAATATATCAATCATTTCTCTCACATATAACTTAAGAAATGCTTTCTCTTACAGCTAAATTTAACATAATAGCTCTAATCACTAAGAAAACTATACCACATGAAAAATTATTTTATAAGTCAAAAAATTAAAATTACGGATTTTCATAGTCTGGTCCTCTTCCAGTGCAGAAGATAGGATTCAATTCATCTTTAGGAAATGCATATTCCAGATAGCTGTCATAACCAAATTGAAACATTTTTCTAGCTTCCTCTCGCATAAGCAGTCGCTGCGAATTACTAAATGTTCCATACTTTTTAATATACTCATCAGGTGTTTGTAAAAAAATATTATAATTATTTTTCACTTTTTCAAGAAGAGTCCAACAGTTTTCAAAATTAACATTTTTGTCAAGACTGCAAGAATAAGTTGCATAAGTTCGGAAGGGAATTAAATATAAGCAAATTAAGATCCAAGCTGAAATGTAATTTAGCATCTTCGATCATCATTACTCTTATTCCTTGAAACACCTGCAAAAGATTTTTAAAAAATTTAATTAGAAAAAAAATTTAGAACTTTTCATTTATATTACGTACGTTAATATTATATTTCTAATTTCATAGCACAAGTACAGTGAGCAGTATAATTAATTTTAAATTAGATAATTCCAATTTCATAAAATTCAACCTAAAAACAAACAAGACAAAACTAAAAAATAAAATTTTATTAAAAAAAATTTTTGCTTTTAAAATTGATTTATGTAAACTTCGTGCCTTTTCATTTACAAATTTTACTATTCATTAAAATAAAGCAAGTAAAATAACTAGCATTAATATTAAATTTTAATTATAGATGTTATGGATTTCATATAAAATATTTTAAAATTCATAAGACAAAACTACAAAAAAACATGCATATAAAATATTCAATAAAATATGCATTGATGAAACTGAAAATTATGTTCTTACAAACTTGACATTAGCTATTCCTTAATTTTAAATAAAATTCAGACATCAACGATACGTGTGATATGGTTTTATTTATTTTCCTTCTGCTGTTATCGAGAAACAGTGTTGCCAATTTGAGTTTCATTTTTTATTATAATTAAAAATCTTATTGAAGATTAAGTAAAATAAACTATTTTAGAGTGATAAGGATAACTAAATAGAACATAAAATAGTCTCAGTAAAATGATTGATATATTTTTCTTGTTTTGAAAAAGTTATATCTGGAATTAATTTAAAAAATTGGCTGAAGGGCAACACTTTAAACCGTGCCATCGAGCATCTACGTCCTGTTTAGTACATAAACGTTAGTTCAAGTTCTAATATTATTTAAATGTGCTCCTAATTAAAAACCAAAATATTGTGTTTATTTGCAAGAATGTTTATTTAAAATTTTACCATTATTTGTTATAAGATATTTATTTCTATCTTTGGTGATTACAATATTCGTTAGTTTAAGTGCATCGATTGTGCAGTGCCTTTTTCTAGTATTTGTGTTATTGTTGATATAATTTTGATATTGAAATATTTTTATGATTGTTTCTACTTATTTGATAATGGTGTGTGCTAATCTAATGTTTGCTGTGCCCAGGTGATTTAAATGATTTCTAATTGTGTTTCTTTATTGTGTGTTAAATACTGCAGAATTGGGAGTTTATGTAAAATTAAGTGATCTGTGATTCATTTTGTTTTTATTTTCTGTGTGAAAGTGTAGTTTGCATTTATAAAATGAAAAGACAACAGGAACGTGATTCCCCTGTTAAAACTAAACGGTCCCATTCATCAATATCGCGATATGATGATAGTCCACGGGACCGATCATCACCCGATCGCAGGGAAAGGCGCGGTTCTAATAAATCGCCAAATGAACGGCGAGGACGAACGAGAGATTCTTCTAATGAGAGGGGCATTACTATTAGCCGCTCTGGCAGTGTTATTGGCAGAGATTCATATGATGATTATCCACGCAATATTAAATCAGAAAGAGCTCCACCGCCTATGTCTAAAGTTTTGTGTGTGTCTAATTTAAACCATAAAGTAAATGACGCCTCAATTCGTGATGCATTAACTCGTGAATTTAATCGTTTTGGTGAAGTGAGTGTTAAAGTGTTTCATAGTGGTAGTGAACGTGTTGCATATGTGTATTTCAGAACGTACGAAGATGCCCGTGATGCTCGCCATTCTAAGGCCCGTCTTGTGCTATTTGATAAACCTGTGCAAATCGAACCTGTGTTTGACAGAGGTGCTACAGGTAGGAGAAACAGGAGTGTTAGTCCTGAATTTGGTAGCTTACGTGCTGTTTCTCCTGCTCACTCATCAGCAAGTAATACTAGTTTAGGACGCCATACATTGGGGGGTGGGAGGCAAAATGCTATTGAAAGAAATCCTGCTTATTCTCATCCTCGAGATGGAATGAGGCGAGATATGCATAATGATTTTCACCATCATCCTCCTCACAGACGTGACGACTCTAAAAAAGAAAAATTTCCAAACTATTTACATCATGTGCCCCCTGAAGAAGATGACAAAGCAACTAGGACCTTGTTTGTTGGTAATTTAGAAGTGACCATTTCGGAGGCAGAACTCCGTAGGATATTTGAAAGATACGGTGTAGTTGAAGACATTGATGTAAAACGTCCAGCTCCTGGCCTTGGAAATGCATATGCATTCATTAAGTTTTTAAATTTAGACATGGCTCATAGAGGCAAGGTTGAAATGTCAGGCCAATATATCGGTAAATTTCAATGCAAAATAGGATATGGTAAAGCTACTCCAACTACCAGAATATGGGTTGGTGGTTTAGGTCCATGGACATCTCTCTCACACTTAGAAAGAGAATTTGATCGCTTTGGTGCCATCCGTAAAATTGATTTTGTTAAAGGTGAAAATCATGCCTATATTCAATATGACAGCATTGATGCAGCTCAGGCAGCTTGCCAAGAAATGAGGGGATTTCCTCTTGGTGGACAAGACAAAAGACTGCGTGTTGATTTTGCTGATCCTGGACCATATAGTTATTACCAATCTCCTTCTAGAACTGGATTTCGAGATGAGGAAGGTTATGGCCCACCTCCAACATCAAAAAGATCAAGTTTTAGAGGTGATGGTCCACCTCCTGATGATTACTATTCCGGAATAGAAAATAGTTGGTCTAGAAATAATGTGTATGAAAATCAACAATACGACCCCGTGTACGATAGGTCACCTAAATTTCAAGGTCGGGATTCATGGGGACTTACTGAACACGAAGAAAGGCACGATTACCGTGGAGGTTGGAATCGTAATCATCAGGGCTGGTGGGATGACCATTCTAGGGGTGGGAGAAATGATAATTCAGACCGTAGGAAACGTGGTCGTTCACCAGAAGTCGATGAATCCGAACAACTTGGTCATGATATGTATTATAAGAGACCTAGGTCACACAATGCTGATCGCGTTGATTATGATCATCCACCCCTTGGCAAAGATACTCTTTCACCTCGACGCAATCGCAGCAATGGTGGTGTTAATCGCCGGGCATCGAGAGATGGCCATTTGACTTCGGATGGACGCAGTGATTTTCGTAAGGATTATGATTTTGATACAAAAAATGACCGAAACAGGCGGCAGGATTTTGATAAAAAGAGACAAGGTCATGATTTAAAAGATGGTGTAACAATTGCGGACAATGTAGATAATCTTCAAGACTTAGCAAAATGTTGCCCTGTTGCTTGGCAAGGGGCACTTGTGTTAAAGAATAGTGCTTTTCCTACACGTATGCATGTATGCAGTGGAGATCCATCATTAGTTGATTATATGATGAAAGATCTAGAACTCCCCATGTTACGTATTACTCAAAGATTGCGCTTAGATCCTCCTAAGCTAGATGATGTGTCTCGGAGAATATCTTCTGCTGGACCTCACGGCCATTGCCTTTTATTAACGTTTCCTGGTCCGATTCAACCAGGAGAAGATCAATCTGCTGCTGTGCAACAACGACCTCTCCGGAATCTTGTATCATATCTTAAACAAAAAGAAGCTGCTGGTGTTATATCCTTGCCTTGTAATTCAAAAAAGGATGGCAAAGACGCAAATGGTGTTATGTATGCTTTTCCTCCTTGTGCATTTGCTTTAGAATTGTTAAGACGTGTCGCTTCAAACCTAACTTCTGACTCCTCTAAAGAGGATCATTTGGTAGTGGTGGTAGTTAAGGGTTCATCTTAAATTACAATTCCCAAAGTTTTAGCCATTTCTTATATTAACGAAAAAAAAGTGAAATTGAGTGTTATTGTGATCTTTTTGAATTGATTATTACAAGTGCTTAGTTATTCATCAGAAACATTCAGTGCCACACATATGAAGGTTTTTTGTATCTTTGCCTTAGTTTCCTTTCCTTATGAATCAGTTAGTGCAACTTTTCCAGCTACCATATATAGTTTATAGTGAAAATAAAATATGCTGGTTTGATGCATTAATTTTCAATCCCACCAGCTCAATTGATTGTGCCTTTTTTATTTTTTTGAAAATTAAAAATAAGCAAAAACTGCAATCCTATTAAAGTATGAAATATCAATAATTTAATTTGTTTTTTAACATACTTAATTTATTTTACTTGTGCTAATACTTATTTTTTATCAGTACGAAACGAAACTTGAACGGTCTCGCATAATTAATGTGGCAAATGCTTGTGATTACTAATTCGAGGAAAATATTGTAAATATAACTGTCAAATTGGTTGTTAACCCCATATGTGTTATGCATTGCTTAAATGCATTTAAGTTCAATGACACTAATTAATTTGATGATAGTGATATGTACATATATTTTTAAAATAGGATTGACAATCGTGGTGTGTGAAAATGCTATTGATCATCTGCTGTAAAAAAAGAAATTTTTTATGAATTTATTTACATTATTAAAATAATAATATGATGCTAACTTATGTTCTTTATTTTAATGTTCTATTATTAACATTTCTTATGGAAATTCTTTCTATATTTAGCTGTTGTTTGAACAGTATGATATCCTTGAATTTCAAACTGAGGCAATTTCTTTTATGTGCAGCTTTAAGCTCGCAGTTTCATAAATAAGGATGTATAAAATTATAATTTCATCAAATTTTACATTAGTACATTTAGGTTCAATTATTGACTTTCTCTATATAACCAGTTAATAATATATCTCCTAAATTAAATGAATCAAATATTTAATTGCTTTTGCTGCCTTTTGAAAGCTAGTCTTGATTAGCAGAATTATTAAAAAATCTTTCATTATGGTAAATTAGCTGATTCTTTAAAATGGCACCTTTAAAAAGCAATGAATGCTTGTAATAATTTAAAGATTGTATA
The DNA here is from genome assembly GCA_949128135.1 of Parasteatoda lunata. Classification (NCBI taxonomy): domain Eukaryota; kingdom Metazoa; phylum Arthropoda; class Arachnida; order Araneae; family Theridiidae; genus Parasteatoda; species Parasteatoda lunata. The sequence continues at coordinate 18,665,914 of OX421973.1, forward strand.
TAATTTTTGTATAATCAAGTTTTTAGTTTTAATACATTTCCTAATACAAAAACTTAGTTTAATTGAAAATTAAGTGTTTTGAAATCATGTGGTTAGTTATAATTTTATTTTAATCCACTAAGTTATAAGTTTTTTATATTTATAATTACTTTAATTATAACTGAATAAAGAAAAAATTTTATGACAGTATTTCTTTTTTCAAGCAGGTTTTAATTAAGCCATAAATCAAGCTAAATTTGATACAGATAAAAAAAAAAAATTTTTTTTTATTTATTTATTTATTTATTTATTTGACTTATCTAAAAATTTGTTTTTTCTTGGTGGTAACCCTGTGTAAAAAAATAATTTGACACTACTTAGTTGGGGAAAAAACTGATTGTTAACTTAAGCATATGAGTAGAAAAAAGCTCATATTGTCATATTAATTTTAAATGTTCTAAAAAAATTTGTCCTTTCAAACCTTTAAATGAAACCTTTTAAATGAAAAAAAAATATTTCATGAATATGTATTAATTTCAATAAAAATTTATTACAGATAAATAGCGTTTTAAACATTAGCTTACAAGAAAAACATAACAAGTAATGTTGTGCCTGTGGATTCCAACTAAATTTGTGTTGTTTCATTTTCAAAGTTTTGTATCTATAGGTGCACAACTCAAATTCATTGAATATTAAAAGTAGTATTTGTATAAAGTGTGTGCTGTACTTATTATATGTTTTAAGATAAAGATTTGTTACATGTCTATAATGCTACATAATCGAGCGATACAGTTAAAAAGAAATTTTATCACGGAATGAATAACTTGTAAGCCTTGCATCTCAATTACGTGAGGACAGTCTTCGGAAGTCAAGGGGCGCTAAATAAAATTTGAGATACCAAGTTCAAAACTAAAGACAAAATAAAAATTCTAAAAAGTAGAAAAATATATTCTGAAATATTACTCTTAAATGTAGAGTTAATACCTTTGAGAATTAATACGAGTCTGAAAAAAGGCTTATAAAATGTACACCATTCTTGAAATTAAGAACTTTATCTGGTTAGGATAGCCTAAAAAGTTATCATGTGATGCGTGGCACCAACCATCATGCCCTGAATCGAATGTGAAAAATCAGGTTTTTGCTCCTTTTGTTATGTTACGTGTGTGATAATAATTTTTTTTCTCTCCAAATAACATAGTTTTTATGCATGTAGTTCATGTCAAACTGTGGTTGGTCATCTTCAAAAGACCAAAAAGTTGCCTTTTTTCCTTAAAAAAATAGAAATATTTGTCACAAACAATGATGTAAAATTATTGTGATTTTTATTGAGAATTGAAATATTCCTTCAACCAGTTTTGTCGCTATGTTAAACCTACATGAATTATATCTATTTATTTTATCTTCATTCTATTCATTAACTGTTTAACGACAAATTTCAAATGTGGTTTTGCTGTAAGGTTTTTACCACGAATGTCTTTTATTATTATTTGAAAAAATGGGAAAGAAAACCATTAACTCCAAAAAAATTTGGCAGGTAGACCCGCAATATGTTTGTACTGCCTCTTCAATATAACGGTGTTTCCTTTTATGTTTACCTAGAAATATATTTATACTATTTAACAAATTGTTAGACAAACAGATTTGTAAACTTCTTGTTTTTTTTTTTTTTTTTTTGCAAACTCACACCAAAGAAACATTTCCAAAAAAACTTCTATAGGCATGTAACTGATCTGTTCCAATTAATTTAATTATTGAAATTATATAGAATTTCTTAAGTATATCCCCTCACTATTATAACTATTTAATTAACTTAGTGGATTAAAATGTTTTGTGGATCAAAAAACTATTCAAAATGTTTATCGTTTCTTTTACATAGTTTCTTCATACTTGAAATCTTTTTAATATTTTTTAGAATGCATTTTTTAAAAATTAAATCAGTTTATAATTTAATAACTATAATAATTTAATTACATATTTGTTATGAAAGCATATAAAAAGATGCCTTTCAATTTTTTCAAATGATTGTTTTAAGACATCAATTTGTTAGAATTGTGTAATTATGACAATAATAAATTGTTACCGACTGAAATATTCAGCCATTTGTTGATTTTTAAGTACTATAATTTGGTTTTATTGATAATATTTTCTGTCATGTGGTTTGTGAAGTTTAAATTCAATTTTTTGGAAAGAAATATGTTTTTCTTTTATAATGAAATTTTTGCATGTTCTGTATCTATTAAAATATGTAATGCCTTGATGTTAGAGTAAAAGTATCTCTACCTATGTTTTCTATTTAAAAACTGTTTATTCAGTGAACATTAATCAATTTTCATATTAATTAATCTAATAAATAATCACTGTTTTTATAGTTTTTAAAATCAAAATTTATAACTGAGAAATTTTAAATGCATTTTTTATTTAAAAGTTATTAAACCTTTTTATCTTCATATGCAATCCATGGTTTAAATTGCAATGAAAAAATTTCATTCATTTAATTGAATACTGAGAACAATTTTAGTTTCATTTATTAATTTTTAGCATTTGTTTGCCAAAATTATTATCTTATTTTTGAAAAATTTCTTTTCTGTAAAAATAATAATAATAATAATATTCATTTAAGTGGGGGAAAAAAGTTACTTGGCAAAGGAAGGTTATTTAAAAGCTGGATAATTTGGAATTATGCCCACTGGCTGGTATGCCTTGCATATGCTAAACATTTATAGAAAATTCAATATTTCCACATTTTTTGAAGTATTAATAGGCCTTCCCATAAATTTGAATTCTTAAATAAAAAATTTAAATATTGAAAAAATATTTTGTAAAATAAAAAAGCAAAATACCAATGCAATATAAACCCTGTGATATATATACAATCATGGAATCAATGTTCTTTATATTCTTAGAACTCCTAGTGCCTAAAATTATTTCAATTTAATTGTACTCTCCCCCCCCCCTCCACACACTTTTTTTTCTTTCTTTTCTATTTTTTTTTTCTTCCCCCCTTTTCTTTTTTTTTTTTTTTAGCTGAAGGAGTATCAGACAGTATGATTAGAAATGTTGTCACTAAATTGTTGGGACAAGTCTTATTTTTCTGTCTTTTATTATTACTCTTTTCTCAACCATATTAAATCACTTGTAAACAGGGTTTGTTCATTTAAATCAATTAATTTTTTGTTAAAAATGTCATAAATTTAAATCAAAAAAGGTTTTTAAAGAAATTACCGATTTAAAAATTTTTTGCATAATTTTAGTTTATTTAGTATGAGATTATTTAAATTTTTTTATATATTTTTATAGTGTTAAAACTTATTATATATATTGCAGTGCTCATAAATTTTGATTATTAATAAAATTACATTAGTTACTTTATGTGAAATAAGCTACATTAATTTTGAAATGACATTTTAAAAAATTTTATAAATCTTAATGGTTTTTCAAAATGTAAAACTAAGAACAGAGAAAAAAAATAATAATAATAAAACTAATGTTGCTCTTGAATTTGGATTTTTTAAGTTGGAAAAAAGAAGATATTGAAATTAATTTTGTGATTTGTTGTTTCCTTGCCATTTTATTTTATTTTTAAAAAATTTGAATTATAGATTTGCCTGTATTATACAATTTTTAATGTTTGACATGTATTATGATTTATCTTTAATAATATTTCAATTATAACTATTTTTGTAAAATTATTATAAACTGAAGTTTTTTAAATAACTTTTTTTAAAAATTAAATTAATATGATTTAAGTAATAAATAATCTACTGTCAATGAAGTAAATCGGATTTTTTTAAAAATTATTTATTTGTTTATATAAAATCATGAACCCGGCTTGAAAAGCAAATTTCTGATAGCAATTTTTTTTTTTTTTTTTTGAAATATTTGATAAGAAAAAGTTAATTTCAGAGATGCTGTTTTTAGTTTAATAAAGACATCTCAAAGCTCAATTTTTTTAAATTTTATTTATTGATTTATTTATTTATTTTTTTAAAAAGAAGCATAACACTTATTTTTATGTGTTCAAGAAATCCTTTTTTTTAAATAAGGCTCTTTGTTATGACTTTTTGTAAATTATATTATGTCATTGATAGTACTAAATCTGCTTTATCATCTTTTGGAATATTTTAGAGGAAAGTGTAAAAAAACTTTCCTTACTGTGCAGTTTGTTCATAAATAATATTGAGAAAAACATTGTCGTTTTGCAAAGAAAGCACTAACTTCCACAAGAACAGGGGCACTACTAGGTTTTAGTTGACAGGAGGTACAAAACTTCCTGATGGTTGATAGTTCAATTTCACATTATTGCATTACTTTTTTTAATTCAGTTTTATTTTCCTACTAAGCAGTCTTAATTTTCCTCAATGAAAATGCATACATTCTTGACAGAAATGCATATGACACCAAACTTACATCATTGAAGACCCTTTTAAGTGTAACAGATTACACAAACTTCAGCAATTTAAAATAGTGCATTCGTTTAGTTCCCCCCCCCCCCTTTCTTTTAAAAATGCCAGGTGTTTTTCATATCTAAAATTTATCAATAAGTTATATTAGTAAATTTTTTTTCTCTTAACTGGCTCAAAGAACTTAAACATAATGAAATTTTTCCACAGATTCTTTTTAGTGCATACTTTATTTCTCCCACATGATCTAAAGTTGAATTTACATACTTTTCTTACTTGATTTTCTTTATTAATAATATTATGCTTTATAATTTTGAGTTTGTCTCAATTTCATTTTCTAAATCAGGAGACTATGCTGCCCAAGAAAAAAGAACATTGATTTTATGGATAATAAAAATTGTAAATTTCTTTTTTTATATATTGAGTAAATTTAAAGAAAATCATTTTAAATTTAATTTAAAATGTGTAACTACTTACAGCTTGTAAATTATTTTGAATTATGCAATTTTATCGTAAATGTGAAACTTTTCTTTAAAAGTTATCCTTTTTTTTTTTTTTCCAAAAAAATTTATTGTTAGTAAAATTAATATGTTATAATAAATGGCAATAATAATAAGAAGAAAAAAGAGTGTAGTGAAACAGATTACTCCAATCAATCTAACTTTAAATTTTTAAAAAATAGCTTCAGTATGTAAATCTTTATCTGTATAGATTTTTTTTTTTCCTTATATAGAAAGATTTTTTTTTTTTTTTTTTTAAATATGACTCTTAACTATCAAAAAGTTATGATTATTGTAAACCATATGTTTCTGACATCAAGTGATTTCAACGAGATTCATGTTTCATTTATTGTTCATTGCAGTGGCTTGGTATTACCTTTAAATAAAAATATTTTTAAGCACTTTTTTCAATTTTAGAATTATCTCTTATGTATTTATTTACTTATTTGTGTTTTTAGTTTAATTTTGAAAATTCTACTTCAACCGACAGTGATTTGTAATCAGTTCAAGTTGTAAATAATCTAATTATTTTTGCTTAATACTTTCTTTCTTCAGCTTAACATATTGTAGGTTCTATTATTGAATCTTTGTAATTTCCACCAAAAGGGCTCATTACTATCTAGTTGGAAAACATGACCAAGTTATAAAAAGAAAGTAATGTCTTGAAGACTTCATTAACTACTGCAAAATTGTATTTTTTCCAGTGCAAGAATAGGACAGTCTGTATTTAAAAAAAGAAATCAAATTATGAATAATTTATAGTTGGTGAGATCGAAAGAAGTTTTTAATGCTGTTAGTTTGTTATAGACTACTTTTCTGATATACTTTCTATTCACTATTATAACATTTTATAAAACTTTGTCATGATTTGTGTAATAAAACATTTTATATAATTATATCAATTATAATAAATACCATAAAATTATTTTTTTTTAATAAAAACATAAAATTATTTCATCTAAAAAAAATTTTCCAGTGTTCTGTATATAAAAGTTTTTGGTGAAAATTTCTGTAATAATGAAATTGTAATTTATCAATAATGCTTTTCATATTATAAAATAGCAATCTTATTGCCATGTCAAATGACATATTTTGTTAAATTAAATTTTTAACTAATGGATGTTTTTTTCTTAAGCAATAAACTGTTAATAATCTACTCTAAATAATCTTATTTAACTTTTCAATGTATATTATTGTATCTTTTACAACTTTAGCTTCCTAATTTATGAATCTTAAACTTATTATGCAGCTTATCAGTATTAATAGTTTGAAATATTTGAATATAATCTACATTAAAAAATAATAATAACTCTGGCATTAAATTATCTGTACATGAATTCTCAGCTGTTTAAAATAAAACACTTAATTGAGAATCTAATGTTGGCTGTGCATTCAATGTTATTTATTTCAATAGATTGTTCCCTTCTGCTTGAATATATGTTTTGATCAAGTAAACATAACATTATTCAAAAGATATATGTTTCTACCTATCCAACAATTTGAAATTTAATTTTTACAAACATTGTTTTCATTCTGTGTAGTGATTATCTGTCCAACTCATTCTCATTTCTTTTATTTGTCTGAAGATACCAATTCTTGTTACACAATATTTAATTCTAAGAAATATATGTTAGTTTATTCATAAATTTTTCCAAATTTGGTACTCAATTTTTTTTTCCTTCTAAATTTGTAAATTGTTCTATTTATCCTTTTCTATGTGCTTAGCATTGCCTCAATGTTTTTATTTATCTTATTTATTTTAAAATGCATTGTTAACTTCTCTTTTGTATGGCACTAAATGATCATTAGTAAAATGTTATATCAGTCAAATGCTTGTTTATTTATATTCAATTTCACACTTTTTTATTAATCAAAGAAAAATCTAAACAAGAAAACATTTTGTGGGAAAATATCGTTATTTCTCTGAAAACATAAGTCCGCTATTTTGTATTCAACACAGAGCAAATTTTTTTTTACATATTCTAATTTTTTTTTTTTTTTTTTTTTTCAATTTTTAAGTTGGCAACTATATAATGTTTTCCTTCACAGAATTCATATAAAGCTTGTTTCTTGTTAAAATATAAGCATCACATTTTCCAAAGATATCTCTCTAACTATAGAAATGTCTCTTCCTTAATCGAAATTTATTTTTTTCTCTTTAATTTTTGTGCTGTCCAAAGCACTCAAAAGGGAAGCTACAATTAACGTGGATGAAGTGAAATTTTTACTGTTTTTTCCGTCTCGGAATTCATTTGAAACTTGTTTCAATATAGACGTCATATTTTCAAGACATCCCCATTTCTGTTTCGAAATATTTATTATCAGTTTTTTAAATTTCTTGTGTTATCGAAAAAACGCTGAGTGCAAAACATATGCAGCGCTGATGTAAATGTAGACGCTTTTTTAATATTTTATTTCACCGGGTTCATTTTGATTTTTTCAATTTATAACATGGGCATCATAGTTTCCAAATATGTATACACATATATTTATGAAATATTATGTTCACATTACGCTAAGTAAAGAACATAAGTTAAAACTAATATATAGAATGACGTTTCCTAACATTTTTGACCACGACTCGATAAGTTTTAAAATTTTTCGCGGCCCTCATTATGAAGAAAAAAAAAATTACCACTTGTTCTCAACATTTTATTTTTTAATAAAAATCAAATTGTTTGTTTCATACACAAAAATTTCAAAATAATTATACAAGAAAAATATAAGTAATTAAAAAATGAACTATTTTATTCATTTAAAACATTAGTACTTGAAGTAAACTTTGTTTCCACATATTTTATCTTTATTGCGAAGGATGATGATATCACCGCATAAGAATTTCAAATTAGGAGATAATGATGTTAATTTTATTCACAAATTAAGTTCGACATCCAATCTGTTTTGATATTTATTTTTTTAAGTACACCAAGGCTGGGAACCCAGCGTCACGCGTACAAATGGTGACAAAAGGGTTTAAAAATTGTATCGCCCACGCTTGCATACTCCTTTTGACAACGTAACCAAAAATTAATTAGTGTTGGTGTGGCATGAAATTTCAATTCCAACAGAAAAAAAAAGGATCTTTAATCCACATATTGTTTGAAGTAAAATGTTCTTGAATTGAAGCTGATAATGTTTCTATATGTTAATCTCTGTTATCTTAAATTGCATGGGTTTCAATAAATTTATGTAATGTTTCAAAAGATATAAAATTTCCTTATGAAAGTCGTTTTCGCAAAGTCATTTTTTTAAAATTATTGCAGCCACTTTCTCCGATAATTAGAAAATATTTGAACCAAAAGCCTTGCAAATTCAATTCATTGAATGTCGCAAAAAATAAACTACTTTTATAAGCCACTTGTAATCTATCCTTAAAAGGAAAAAAAAATTTTTTTTAGATGATGGGCAATGATGTACCGTGCTTGTTGCAGGGCTGACAGTCGTCTAGGACTACGGCATGAATCGGGGTGCGAATATTAGTTGAGCAATGTAGTAGAAATTTTAAACTTGTCAAAAAATGGATGGAGAAAGAAATTAATAATTTTTGAAATTTTCTTTATATCAGTTGCACTCATTTATCGAAAAATACCCTCTTTTGCCACAGTTAAGGTTTTTTCCCCCATATGTTATTTGCTCCCTTACACACAAGCTAAGAAATTAGTTCTGAATAACGTTCTACTTCCCCTACTTTTCAAACTCATTTTTTACTTTGACTTGCCCCTTTCTATGGAGGTTTTATAACACCTTCTCAAGAACACTATTTTGTTTTATTATGGGAAGTTTATCACCCCTTACGTAAGTAGTCTCTTGTTTCTTTTTTCCATGAAAAAATTATTCCCCTAGTTTTCAAAACAATCTCCTACATTCCTAAACGGTATAATCATTGCGATGTAAACTATTTTATCAGTTCAAATAGCTTTTAAAGTGTCTTTGATCATTTGTTTTAAATGTATTGTGTTTCAAGACACATTATTAAAAGGCAATAAAATATATAGCTATGCATGCGTTTATACAGTGTAGTTGAGTGATATTATACTGTTTGTCTAAGATAGGTACTCTGAACTCCACTAAGTCTGCGGCAGTCTGGTGTTATGGAAACAAGAAGAGGGCATTTTAGGGAGGGTAGCTTTGATGAAGAGGTTTCCTTTTCTCTCACCGAAACCAGTCCTAAAGAGGTACCCCGCACCCCTACTTGAAATAATCATACCTCGTTACCATAGTCAGCTCCAAACGAATGTCTGGCAGAGTACCTATCGTAGACAAACAGTACTTCGATCCCTTTATGAATGTATATTCTCTCACTTTTTAATTTTTCTATGCATCTTAAATAGTTTAACAAAAGTTTTTTTTTTTAAAAAAAAAAAAAAAATTATTTGAATTTGTTCAAAATTTTGAATTGTGTAGCGAAAAAAAGCGCGTATACTAATGCTAAATAAAAAAAACTGCATTTAAAAATTATTTTTATTGACTCTCAAAAGTGAATTTTTCCAGGATTTTTTACGAGAAAAATAAAAATATTGGAGGTGAAGTTTTCACTGCTTTAATTAGATTTTGAATTTAATATGTAAACGAGAGTTTTTAAAATTCCTTGAATTTTCAAAGACAGATTTTGGGTTTCGGAATTTATTTATTTATTTCGATTACATGATGCATATCTCTGAATAAATTTTCATAATTTTTTCACAGTAGTAACTCTGTCTCATTTTATTTATAAAAAAAAAAAATTAAAAAAAAGACTTGAAACTTTTAAAAAGTATTTTTAAAAGTTATTATTGAAAGTGTGGAAAAAAATTTCCAACTTTTATTAAAAAGTTTGGCAAAAGAATTTTGTCTCTTATATCCAATTTTTACAAAAACAATTATCTTTTTAAATGAGTTCTACAAAAGTATTTTCTTACATTTTTGTTTCCTCAATAAGAAAAATTTGGTTTTTAATTAATGAATGGCAAGAAATCAGATATAGTACTAATCAAATCTCATATCAACCAAATAATATCGACTGAATAATTGTATTAATTTTTAAAATTTAATTCAGTAATGATAGAAGATCAAAACTGTTTGAATTATAAAGCTTGTGTTAAACAAAATCCAATGTTTCAACGAAATCTAATGAAACCTTCCTAGATGTTAAAATTTAAAAGAATGGTTTATTTTTCCTGGATCACTCAATTGACTCGATTGTAATAAAATTTTCTATGTTGCTATATAAAATTGCGTAACGTGACCTAAAAAATGCATCATTCAAAAAAATTTCCTAACGTTATTGAGTTAAATAATAAAAATTACAATTGTTAAATATTTTTTACACAAATGCTTTAGTTATATATTGGCGATCGAAATGGGCTGCAGGTGGCGTAGAGCAGAACTCTCTACCTATGGCAACACTTCACATGCTTTCCCCATTAGCGTGTGGAAAGTCATAGAGGAAGGAAGTGCGTTAGTTTCTCTCTTGATTTTCATATAAATTAAAATCTTTTAAGTTGGAAAACTATATGGATCTGAAAACTACATTAAACATAGTTCTAAAGAAAAGTATCACGGAAATTTAAAAAAAATATTTTTATTAAATAAAAAGGAAAAATATTAAGGAAAGGGAAAATATCGTAGTACATTCCTATACAACTGAAAAGAGGAGGAGAGGGAAGGGAGAAGGGCTAAAGGCATGAAACCGGTCTCTCCCCAGATGGTGTATTCGAGTGTTGCGATCGCTAATTTAAAAGATTTTAAGTTGCGTAAATAGTTTCATGAGCTAATTAATTTTCAGTGAAGATAATTTAGGTTATAGAATTAAACACAAAAATGTACTTTCACTGAATAAGCTTAGCTTTTTTACGACAGATTTTGAATCTTGACTTTTAAATTATAGTGATAGACGCTGTCTTTAAAATATGGCCCCAATAGTTAAATCAGAAGAGTGGCAAAATGTTGAACCCTTAAATGTTAATTTCGATTTTCGCCATTTTAACTTATCTCTGCAAATATTTAAGAGATTCAAAAATTTTTTACTCGTAATTATAAAATACGTTTATTCTAAAATAATTTAACGTAAAATTTAAATCTTCAATTATATTTAATTTAATGATAGTCAGAAAATTTTAAACGCTACTATGCAAAAAATTTTTTTAATTAATTGAAATAAAATCATCTAAAGAGTTTCTGAGTATCAAAGAAAAAAATATATAAAATTTGGATTTCTCTGATTTCGTTCAAGTTTTAAATCTGTCATTTAATCTTGCATTAAGAAAAATTATATATAAATGTGTGTATGCCTTTAGAATCCAATATTTTCCCCCCATTCTCAAGTTTATAAATAAAAAATAATAATTATAAAAATGATTTTTTTTTTAGCTTGAAGATATCTTTTGGTAAACAAAATTTATATGTACCAGAAAAATTAATATTTCCTTAATTCGATTTAGATTAAGGGCGAAAAATGTAAAAAGAGAATATAACATTGAGGGCTCTAAACATTAACCACGTAACAGATTAAACTATTGAGATTGTATTTTCCAGATTGCGGTTACCCCCATAATGAGTCGAGGAAACCGAATCGTTGGAAAAAGTATCATGTTTTATTATGGGGAAATACGTTTTTGTGTCCGATTTTGTAACTTAAAATATTTTCTGCTCGTATTAGTTAACATATTTAGACTCTCGAACCATTCAGATTACATCTTAGAACCATAAACTAATTCAATAATCGTAAAAGTAAAATAATCAACACTAGTTTATTTGTTGAAAAAAATTAAATGGAAACGAAGGTAATTGTATGGAAATTTTTTTAGTCAAATAAACTAGGTTTAATTACTTTAATGCCACCTAATGATATGATAATGCTCGATACTGGTTCACCTGATTTAGGTAATACTAAATGCTTGTGTTCCTTTCTCACTTAAATAATAATTTTAAATTCTGAATACATAGATTTTAATGTTAGCCATTTATGTAATAAGGATTATACTAAAATATATAAAGATAAGGCAATAATAAATATTTTGTATTAGATACATTTAACTGAAATCTTACTCATTTTAAAATGTATTTGCTAGTTCTTTTGTTAGTCAGCGTTTTAATAATAAGTTAAGATTGACAGTAAAATTAGAGCTTTTTTATATTTTCTTTTCCCACACGTTTTTTTGAACAGTACTATTTCATTGCACAAAGAAAATTAATGAGCTTTGGGAAAAAAGTTTGCTATTTAATGGACGAGATTTTATGTAGTTTACAAACTTGACACATTCTTCCAAAGTTATGTTTAAATTTAAAGACTTAGTGTTTTTCCGCCAAAGCTTGCCTATGGATATTTCAGTGCATCCATACACCTGCTATTGCACCTGCTCCGTCGCTACTAAAACCTTTAGACCAACACACTTCATCCAATCAATACCGTGATGTAAGCAGTGACAAAATCATTGGTAAGTTTAAAAATCTGATCTGGGGTCACTCTTTTTGGTAGCCTTTTACAAAATAAAAAAAATTTCTTGCATGGTGTCTTCATCAATATAACTAAAACAATTTAGATTTGCATTAAACTCGATGCCTGTGCTTACAAATAAAATTTAAAAAAAAATTCTTTTCTTTTTTTTCTTTTTTTTAACTTTAGCAAATAGTTGTTCTAAAGGTTCTACAATATTGTCATTTTTTTGTTTAACCGTATTATTTGATAATGGTATCTTATAAACTTTTTTCCTTTATTCCGCATAAATTATTTGCGACAACTTTGAAAGTGGGAAGTATTCATTTTTTTCCAGCTCTATGATGATACCCAATCTCAGCTAGTAGGAGAAAAATGAGCGCTGAACTCCAATTTTAGGATTGATAACCTCTCTTACTATAGTGCTATGGGATAAGAGCTTCACCCCACTTCAATCGAATAGCTGACCTCTAAAAAAGAATATATATTAGAATATCACATTATATTCTTTGACCTCTCGTCTCTAAGATGAGCTCTACACCTCACTTTTTCAGTATGGATGAGAACCCCACTAATAAGCTCTTTATAGTAAGACTGATGTAGCATTGCTCTTTACATAGCTTGATTCAACAGACTAAACAAATGCTTCTTAAAAATTTTGGGTATTTATTTAATTATTCACAACCAAGTGTATGTTTGAAGAAAAATAAATGTCGCTAACTTTTTATTGTGAAACACGTTACACATTAATTCTTCATTGCAAATAATTATAAAAAATTAGCTGAGTGTCCTCTATTATTTTATAAGAGCATTAATGCTCTTATCGCATCGTGGTTTGGACAAAACATATGCTTCTTAAAAATTTTAGGTTTATTTTTGTGTATTTTTGAAAAATTTGACGCTTACTTTGTAATCAGAAATAAGTTTCACATGAAAATTTCATACAAAATTTTTTTTAAAAAAATTCGCAAATTGTTCTTTATTAAGTAAATTATACATATATGCTCTTAACGTGAGTAAACAAATCCTTCTTAAAAACTTTGAGTACTTATTTCTTGAAACATATTGGTATTTTTGAAAAAAATAGCCCTCACTTTGTAATTTGAAATAAGTTTCAAATGAATTTCTCATTGCAAAAAATTTTAAAAAATTCGCAAAGTTTTAACTATACTATACTCTTACCATTATGTTAACTATATTAATGCTCTTAACGTAGCATGTTTTGAAGCAAATGCTTCTTATAAATTTTGGGTATTTATTTCTTCACATTTATGTGTATTTGTGCAAAATTTGATGCTTACTTTGTAATTTGAATTAAGTTTCAAATGAATTTCTAACTTTCAAAAATTATTAAAAATTCGCAAAGTGTCCTTCAATATATTGAAGAACACTTTGCGTATATGTTAACTAATATATGTTGCATATATGTTAACTAATATATATACTCTAAACGTAGTATTGTTTGGAGTAAACAAATCGTTCTAAAAAATTTTAAGTACTTATTTCTTGACGCATATGAGTATTTTTGAAAGAACTGAAGCTCGCTTTGTAATCTGAAAAAAATTTTAAATTATTTTCTCATTGCAAATATTTTTTATAAATCCACAAAATAAACTCCATTAAGTTAACTGTGTATATGCTCTTTACATAGCATGGTTTTTACTAAATAAATGCTTCTTAAAAATTTTTAGTAACTATTTCTTCACAACTATAGGTATTTTTGAAAAATTTGAGGCTTAATTATTATTTGAAAAAAGTTTTAAATGAATTTCTTATTGCAAAAAATTATAAAAAAAAATCGCTAAGTTTCTTCCATTGTTATCGATAAATATGCTTTTATAATGAGCAAACAAATTATTCTTAAAAATTTTGAGTACTTTTTTCTTGAAACATATTGGTATTTTTGAAGAAAGTGACGCTCACTTTGAAATCTGAAACAAGTTTCAAATGAATTACTCATTGCAAAAAATTATAAAAAAATTCATGAAATGTTCTCGATTACTTTAACCATATATATGTTCTTAATGTGGTGTGGTTTAGATGGTGGCCTGGTCAAGAAAGCGTATAATGTTTAAAAAATACCCATAATTATGAAAAAATAAATACCTGAAATTTTTAGGAAGCATTTGTTTAGTCCTACGTAAAGTGCATATTTATAGTTAAAAAAATGGATGACATTTTGCGAATTGTTTATAATTTTTTGCAATGAGGAATTCTTTTAAAACTTTTTTCAGATTAAAAAGTGAGCGTCAACGTTCTCAAAATTAATCATTCATGTGAAGAAATATAATACCAAAATTTTTAAGAAGCAATTTTCAGTTCAGACAAAGCTACGTTAATAACATGTATGTAATTAACATAATGGAGAACAAGTGTGAAATTTTTGTAACTTTTTCCAATGTAAAATTCATTTGAAACTTATTTCAGATTTCAAAGTGAGCGTCACTTTTTTCAAAAATAATACGTTTAAAAAAATAAGTACTCAAATTTTTGCAAATTTTTCATAATATTTTGCAAAAAGAAATTCATTTGCAACTTGTTTCAGATAAAAAGTAAGTGTCAATTTTTTAAACGAAATACCCATATAGTCGTGTAAAAATAAAAGCTCAAACTTTTTAAGAGACATTTGCTAGTCAAGATCATGCTATGTAAAGAACAACCGTATGTAGTTATGGAGTTTATTTTAAGAATTTTTTTTAATTTTTTGCAATAAGAAAATCATTTGAAACTTTTTTCAGACTACAAAGTACGCGTCAATTCTTTCAAAAATACCCATGTGTATCAAGAAATAAGTATTTAAAATTTTTAAGAAACAATTTTTAGTCCAAACAATGCTACGTTGTGGGAACACGTATTAAAATGCAGGACATTTTGCGATTTTTGTTTTTCTAAATAATTTTTTGTTATGAGGATTTCGTTCTAAATTTGCCTCTGATTACAAAGTAAGCGTCTAACTTTTCAAAAATGCACATAGATGTGAAAAAATAAGCTCAAAATTTTTAAGAATCAAATGTTTAGTCCAAATCATGCTATGTTAAGAGCATTAGTAGTTAACATAATGAATGATATATTAAGCATTTTGCATAATTTTTTGCAATGAAAAAAGCATTTGAAACTTGTTCCAAATTTGAGCGTCAATTTTTTAAAAATATCCATGCGTTAAGGAATAAGTAATAAAAAATTTTAAGAAGGATTTGCTTATTCCAAACATTTATGTGTTAAAAGCATATGTATAATTGACGAAAAGAAGCAGAATTTGTGAATTTTTTTTATAACTTTTTGCTAACAGGAACTCATTTGAAACTTGATTAAGATTAAAAAGTAATCGTCAATTCCTTCAAAAATACCATGTAATCATGATTACAAGTAATCATATATTTTGATTACTGGTAATCATAATAACCCTTATTCGTTTTTGTTGTGATAGAAAATTTTTTAAAAATTCGTATTTATGTGCAAAAAACGAAATGCTTATAAGCGTTAAGGCTGCATGAATTTATTATTACAATTCTATTCAACCTCGGATGAATTTAACCCTTTATATCACTTTGTTGCATATCTGCAACATACACAAAAAGCCTATAGGCTTTTTGTGTCGGCCAAAACCAGTGCGGCCAAAATCAGTGCGCCAAGATAAAATTGGGCACTGGTCTAATTGGGCTAACAAAAGAATCAGATGCAAATACCCAAAATGCAAAGGATTTACACAAACTATTTGTGAGAAATGTGGTGTAGGACTTTGTTACAACAAAAGTAACAACTGTTTTAAAAATTTTCTTATGAATTAAAATTTTTGAATTTTTCATTCTTAGTGCCATTTTTCACAATGTTGCAGGAATGCAACAAGCATTTTTTTGTCATTTTGCATAATGTTGCAGAAATGCAACAATCAATTTTTTTCCGATAATTTTTTATATTTTATGTTGTAAAATTTTTTTATTATTTTTCCAAAAACGCATATATATATGCTTCGAAATAATTTTATGAAATTTAAAGGGAATTCTCACATCGCCTAAAACATACAACATTCAGAACATACATAGCACTATAGTGCTATGTATTATGACGGTGAATATTTCAGGGATTTTTTATAATTTTTTCCCTCGAAGGATACACGATACATTTGAAAATTGTCTTATATTAAAATGTGAGCATCATATTTTCCTAAAATACCTTTAGATTTTTCGATATATATAATCAAATCTTTTAGTTCATAAAAGTGCTTTTGAGCGCATTTTTCGTTTTCCACGTCAAATTTCAGAAACCGGAATTAAATTTCGTCTGCTGGGACTGTCTAACAACGTTGCAGTTCTCTGAATAATGCGCACTGGAGCGCACCGGCTGTAAACTGTCCAATGACAGGGCTTGCTGATGGTGAGTCTCCCGAAACAATATGTGAATGAAGTAAAAATAAATATGGGTATTATTTTATATATTCTTAATGGCAACTAACTAACGTAGCTTTTGTTTGTAAGGTTTGTTGATAGCGCTGTAGTTTTTTTTTTCAATAATATATTTATATATTTTAATCGAAAGTTGAAATTGTTTTATTAATTTTTTCTATCTAGTATGAATTCTGATGTAAATCGGAAAGGTTAGTACTTCATTTTTTGACAAACTGCTTTGCTTTTTTTTGCTTACTTAGATCTTTATTACAAGAATCATTGTAACTTTTTTTTATTTGATTTTATTTAGTCATGGCCATTCAGGCTAAGAAAAAGCGATCTAAAGGACCAAAATCTAAGTTGAAAAGTCGACCAGAAGTTACTGAGTCAAGAAAAGCGTAAGTTACAGTTGTATATATAAATTTAAAAAAAAAATGTGTATGTTATCGATTATGCATTTGCGTAACGGATGATCATTTTGTAATTTCAGTTGGTTTTTATATCGGTCTCTGAGTATCTTAGTTTTATGGTGTTATTCGTCTGCTGTGACTTCTTAGTTTCTGATATGAACATCTGACATTGAATGTTAAGATGTTTTATTAATAAATTTTTTTATCGTAACGTGACATAGGCGTCACAATATCTCTGATTGTTATGTAAGTGGTGTGGATTTTAAACGTCACTTCAGCTGCACCTTATTAAATGTATATATTTCAAAGCTATTTATTCTGATATATATAAATATATCTGCAATCGGAGTTAATAAATCTGAGTAACGTGATTGGTTGATAATTTAAAGGGAAGGCACTTTTTTGCACATAGAAAAACATTTGGCATTAAAATTTTTAAATGTTAGTTTGGTGTAACACGTATGCTCTATTCTATAATTGCTGATGAATGTCTGTGGGTGGAGAAGAAACTTGAATAAAAATTTAAATTGAGGAGAGCTCAGGGACTAAAGAACATAGCAATTATTATTAATTTTGCTTTACAGATTTCAAGAATAATGGAATTTCATCAACAATTGAACAATTCTTTTAACATTATTTCTTTTTTTAAAAAAACTAGTTTTTTTAAAAGTATATTTTCTGTAAGTACTTTTCCCAATAAAGACTTTAAAAATTTAGTCATTAGTGGTGCAGAACAAAATGTGTTTAACTTGTTACATTTAAAATAGATATCTTTGAATTGAGATTTTGATTTTGAAAAGAAAATATGCTCTAGTAAGTTTAATTTTGTTTAGTTAAGATTTCCTTTGCAAGAATTTTATTTTTAAAATAATTTTCTTTTATTTGCATGTGTTTAAGCTTTTAAATTAGGTAATCTTTTTCTTGTTTAGTAGTACATTATACTTTTTTCCAATGAATTAAAAGCATTGTTGAAAGGTATTGTTAAATCTCTTGCCCATTATTCATTCAAATTTATTCTGTTGATTTTTTATAAAAAATAAAGGTTGATACATATTTAACTGTCCTATAGAACTAAAAAATGTATCAAAAATAATTGGTTTTATATTTTATTTGATAATAAACTAAGTTCTCATTAATATTTATAAAAATCCTGACATATTGCCTGCTTAATTGAAAATAAAAATTGATTCTTCCATTTTTCTACTTTACAAGAGAAAGGACTTAGAGTAATCATGTCATATTTAGAAAATGCAGCATAAGTCTAAGATTATTTCATCAAAACAACTGGGCACAAAAAATATGGCAGATGGAAGCTGATAGCCTGCCAAAATGCTATTTAAAAGTAAAACGTTACCCCTGGGTATAAAATTTCCGAGTGGAGTTGTAGTAGATGGCTCTATAAAAAGTTGGAGGGGTGAGGACAACACCTTGGAGTTTAGTAAGAACATGGGACCAAAGAAAAGGCACAGTGTTAAATAAAATTAAAGAAAAAAAAAAAAAAAAAACCCAGCTATATTGGTTTGGAACTCATTCTCAACTCACAAAACTGATAAAGGGAAAGATAAGTGTGGTAAATTGAAAACAAAAATGGCTTTTTTCTCAGAAGGCTCAACCAATTATGTCTTCTTAAGCTCTTAAAGCACAAGTTTTTTTTTCTTCGGAAAAACTGGTAAAAAAAATGATTGTGTTTTTTTCTATATATATACAGGGTGCGTAGCGTTTGTAAAAAGTACTTAAAGGTGCTTTTTTGTGGGATTTCGTTTTTAAAAGCTTCTAAAGGTGCTTTTTTTCAGCTGGCGTTTTTAAAAAGTGCTTTTTTTCACGAATAATTTTTTCCCCCTTCAGTGATATCTAGTGGATCCCATGCATTTCACGAAAAATGGGGTGTTGCTATGGAATCATTCACCCGGACTTCATGTTGTACCGACGTTGTGACTTGCCCATGTGCGCACACTTAAACCGAAACCCGCGTGCGCCAATTCGGATAGAGAATATCAGATCCTTATGAAATGTTTTTGTTTTTACTTTTATTCTTGTTTATTTTATTTTTACTTCTAACACTTTTTTGATGTAGGGGGTAAGGGTACTTTTCAGGCTCAAGTTGAATTCACTCGGATTGGACCAGTGATGTGGGAAAGAACTGATTGTTTCGATTTACGTCCGTTTCTTTTTGGGTTTTTTTAACGCTAAAACTGTTAAAAAAAGTTTTTGTTTTTCAATAATATCATTGATTGAATGTGAACTTTTTGAGTGCTTGAAAAGTTTTTAATAAGTGCTTATTTTTGATTCGAAGATTTGGCTACGCACCCTGATATATACAGAAAATGAATATATAGGTATAGTGTAAGTTACTTTTTGCAATTTCAGTTGTAGGAAGTAGGGGTTAGTGTAAAAATTATATATATATAAAAAAAATTACTGTACAAACAAATTTTAAACAAGTTGATTACAGGTTTATTTTGAATTTCAAAATATTAAAATCAAATTAAATCAACTCAAGAGTTCATTGCTGAAACTTTCTAATAAATAAGCATATTCAAAATTGTCAGTCACTTGTTATCAGATAACTTTTTTCAAACAAGTTGCAAAAACACTTGCAACTTGTGCATGTGCAGATTTGCAGGTAACTTTAAAAAAGTGGAAAATTTAAGAAAAGTATATCTACTAACAGTTGCACAGTGTGTAAAAAAAGCTTGGATGGACAGTTCTTTCAATGTCTTAATTAGATTTTTTTTTAAATATTGCACAATGGCAATATTTAAATGGCAATTAACAAAATGGTTGGGAGTGAAAATCAATCACCCCTGCAGTTCCTAAAGGGTGTTCCGTAGAACCCTGGAGTTCTGTGGAAGAGTTGAAAGAATTTCACGAGTTAACACATTTTATAATCAGTGATGAGTTTTGTAACTTATGGTTGTATTTAGATTGAACCTATAATTCATAATTTATTTAATCTTACGGTTACCTTTATGAAGTTATTTCAAGTAACATACAAATGACATAGAAAAAAAGAAACTATAATAATATTTCTAATAACAATATATTTGAGAAATTATGAAAGAACAAGCATTTATAAAATATTCCATTAGTATTTCCCATCATGCTTCTGAAATCAGAGTAGCTAAACTCTTTAATAAAGGAATATGTGTTTATAATAACCATTTTCAACGTTTATAGAAGTTTTTTTAAGTTTTCATTTTGAAGTAAACCATAGTTTAACTTATTTTAATTATTTTCAGGATATACACACTACACACAAATTCATAACTAGTTTAAATATTGCACTAGGGATTGGAAATTTAACTGTTGGACATGAAACCTAATTTAAGATTATTAATGATACATTGATAGAAAGTCTTCGATCCTCTAATTAAATATTTTAAACACAGTCTTTTATAGGTTATAACGTTCACATTAACCTTAAATTTTATTTATAAAGTCAGGGTTCAGCCGAAATAAGGTTGATTAGTTAGGAATTTGTAGCCAAAAAAAAATTGGGAACTGCTGATTAAGTCTCTGGAGCCACAAGTGAAGATGAAGACATTTGAAGTGAGGATTATTAGACGATTAAACAATAATATTCCTTTCGAATTGTCCTTTTTATGTGTTTCCCTTTCAATATTTATATTTCAACATTCTATTTTCAACAGGTATCTTATGTATTTTTATGTATGTGCGTTGCATGATATTTACTGATTATCGCTAATTCTCTAATGGTTGGAAAAGGGAGAAGTATTTCTGTTGACAATATCCTTCAATTTTTCAAAGTTAGTCGATCCAATTACAAGCTGACTCCAAACTTAAGCTTTGAAAATTTTTCAGAGAATTCTTGGCTTATATTCAGAAATATATGATGTCTAAATTATTGCTAAATATTGTCTGTACTAGTTAAATACCATTTTTAAGGTAAGTTTCACTAGTTAAGTTTTCAAGTCCATTCAGATTGAATCCTACTTCATGAAAATCAAGGGCTATTTTGTTGGGCACTGTAGGTACAATAATTGGATTTTTTTTTCTTCTTATAACAGGTTTGTTTTAAATGTAAGATTAATTATACTTTTGATTTATAATTAGTGATTGTTAAAAGAATAGCATTAATACCATGTATTAATTTTTGAAAATTAGATCTAATGTTCGACTAAGTGATTCAGAATTGCATTTTGAAGATGAAGAGGATGAAGAAATTTTAGGTTCAGATGATGATGAGCAAGAAGATCCTCGTGACTATTGTAAAGGTAGTAATAGATGTATTCTAACATTATGCATTTTTTTAAAAAAATTATTTGTACCTTTTCTTTTAATTTAAACTCATTCATTTGAACTATTTATAATCATGTGGATTTTCTTATTTTTCAGGTGGTTATCACCCAGTGAAAATAGGGGATTTGTTTCATAGCCGTTATCATGTGATTCGCAAACTTGGATGGGGTCATTTTTCTACAGTTTGGCTTTGTTGGGATTTAGTGTAAGAATATATTTTTATAACATTAATTTGTAATTTTTTTTTATCCCAAAAATTTTTGGTTAAAAAAAAGTTTTTTGTTCTTGTTTTATTTTTTTTTTCTGAATAATTTAAATTATTTAGTGAGATAAAGGAGAAAAAAAACTATTATCTTTTTAAAGTAGCAATTTAATCTACATCTTGTTTAGCAATTTTAAACATTTTGGCCTCACAAATTAAATATTCAAACAAGAGAGTATATATTTAAAATTTTTTAAAGCAGTCAAAAGAAAAGTGATAAAATTTTGAACAATGCAAAGAAATTTGCTAATTTTTCTCAATTTTACATGCACAAAAATATAGTTATTGCACATATTCAGTCTTATATTTCTCCATTTGAAAACTTTTTGATTATTTTCTAAACAATATTTTGATTTTACTAAAAAATATTAAAATTCAAAGTCTAACAATGTTTTATTGTATGTTCATCGAATTACGGGTCTTTTCAATGCTGTTATTCATTTTCAGTGCTGAATGAATGATACTGAGTATAGTACATTTTTGTTGTGAACTTCGAGAAATATGTTTTTCTTAATTTAACAACATTAAAACTCTAGGACAGCAAATATAAATTTTAAAAAATTAAAACTATTTAAACAATTTAAATTGTCCTGTTATCATTCAATGTTGTGCATATTATTAGTTTGAAATTATTTTTATGCATGATCATTAAAATTTTTTTTTTACTATGTACAAAGAACAGAACTTAACTAGTATATATGTATATAAAAAGAAATATCAAGAATTCATGTAATTGCATAAATTATGTTTTTTAATTTAATTACTTCACAAACTTTCATAATCAATGCCGTTTATGATAGAAATTTAATGTAATACAAACCTGAAGAAAACAAAAGATTAAAAATCTTTTTTCATTTTCACATTATCACAAAAATATGATTTTATTTATTTATTTATTTTTAACATCCGGATTATATATTACATTTGGTATTCATTTAACCTACAAATATTTTAACTAACTACTTTTAACGTTTAGGTAGGTTAAGAAAATGCCTTCTTTGGTATTTCTTTAACCTACTTTATTTCTTTTAATAAATTTATATATAAACAGAATTTAAAAATAATCATTTTATATATTTTAGGGGCAAGCGATTTGTTGCTTTAAAAGTTGTAAAAAGTGCATCGCATTATACTGAAACAGCTCTTGATGAAATTAAACTTCTCCGATCTGTAAGTGCAATTTTTTGCTTTTAAAAAAATTTAATTTCTTAATTGAACACTTTTTAACAAGTGTTATATTTTGCAGGTTAGAGATACAGATCCGAATAATTGCTACAGAGAGAAAGTTGTTCAATTACTCGATGATTTTAAAATATCGGGTGTGAATGGAACACGTATCCTTTTCTTTTGTTATTATTAATCACAATTTTATTATATTACTTCTTTTTTAAAAATTTCTTTACCAAACTCTTTTTATATTGTAAGATTTACTATAACTATCATAATATTGAGAAGTATGCTTTTTATTAATATCCAGGCTTTATTGCTAATTAATGGCCGGGATAGCATTGGAGATTGATCGTTCTCTGATTCAGGTCAAAATTACGATTTGTGGATGAATGAATGGGTCCGCCCTATACAAGGAGGTGGCAAAAGTCGAATTCTTGGCCATAGACGATACCACTGGAACACAAGAACAATCGCGCCCTTCTGCCTTAACAGGCATACGAAAGCAAGCATTGCTAATTAATAAAAATATTTTCACCTATTAGTCTATTTGTAACTTAGAAAACTTACTATTTTGTGCTTACAATTAGTTTATGTTTAAAATTTATAACAAATGTAGTTATTTTTTATTTAAAATTAATTATTACATATTCTTTGGTTATCACATGTAAAAGAAAAAGGTTTCCTCAAAAAAAATATTTTCTTCCAGAACACTGGAAAAAATCAGATTAAATGCAAGAAACTAAAAAGGATAAATACAATTATTTTAATATATATTTAAAAAGTAATTTAAATTTAAACAAATAAAATTAAATGTAATGCAAGAAAGTTAAGAGCTTTTCACATTTACTTATTTGAAATATTAATTACTAGCTGTACCCTGCGTGCGTTTCAACGCTTTCAGTTTGAATTGTAATTTTGTACTTAAGTGTGTAAATGAGATTTGCGATTGTGATATGAAATGAGAATTTTATTTGATGGTGAAAAAACCAGTGATAGTCTCATCAGTTAATTCTCTAGGATATCGTTAGTGCATTTTCAAACAGACATGTATGGTGATGCACATGGATGTGAAACATATTTTGGATGATGATCTGAAATAAGTCTGGATCAATGGCGACATCAGGTATTTCTGCTGATATGAGCCGACAAATTTGACATGGTGTGATATTTTCAATAAGCCAAATCATGGGGCAATCCTCTTTTTTGCCATTCAATAGAATACATCAAACACTGTGTCCCTCCAAAAACATGACGCTTCGCAATGGAACCAAGTATAGAGCTTAATATTTGTTTTAACTCACTTGCGGTAATATCATAAAGATCCGATGATGTTTGTCTAGGTTACGAAAGCTCTTTAATTTCAGCCCTATCAGGATTGCATGTGAATGTAATAAATAAATCTGGCTGCCATATGCTCACTGATACTTGTAGCACCGAAATTAAGTCATTTGGAAGCACGAATTGTACCTACATTTATTCACCAAGAAAAGTTTCCCTTGATTTGTTTGACCTGATAAGAACGTTGATGATGCCTCGGCTGTTGACGTTAAATCTGGTAGTTTCACTTTTCTTCTAGATCAAATTCCAGCTGTTTCATTCTTAAATTTGAGAGCACTACAAAACATACACAATTGATCCATTTTTCCAGTGATGACGCTTCGGTGAAGACTATAGTTTGTTGTCGGATCATAGTGAAATGCACTTAGATTCAAATCAGAGTTTTGGCAGCGCCTTCTGTCTTAATAGCAAAGTGCGTTCTTGATTGGTTTTCATTCTTGCTTCTCGTTGTTCTGATGTTTCCAACAAACGGCCTTGAGTAATGCGTTCTCATTTGGTTTTCTTTCTTGCTCCCCGTTGCTCTGATGTTTCCTGGCTGGGGTAGTGCATAGTTGATTTGTTAACAATCTTTCCTGTTGCTCTGATGTTTCCGACGAACGGGCTTGAGTAGTGTGTAGTTGATTTGTTAACGGTCTTTTTTCCCGTTGCTCCGATGTTTCTGAAACACTGGTAGTTCTCTTTTTACGTGCTTGAGATGTTCATCGACTAAGAGCAATTCGTTTAGGCGGCATATTTTTGCAAATATTCTCTCACACAAACAAAAAGAAATGTAAAAGTTGACAGTGGTTGTAAATTTGCTAAACTGAAAATTCACATATTTATTTTAAATAATAAAAATGAAATAAATAAAAAATATAAAAATGGTAAAATTTAAAACAAAAATCTATTTTTTAAATGAAAGAAATAAAATGAATGAATTCGAAATCTGATGGTTTTCAAATGACAACTGTCAGCAATGAAATCTTCGAAAACTATATTTAAGTGTACTAACCTAAAATTGCATACTAAATATAAATAATTATAGAAAATGTGCAATTTGACTAAAATTTGTTTTTACCTTGATTTTTATTAAAACAGTTTTCACAATACTAAATCCCTAATCTTACCAATAATTACGAAATCTATTCTCCTTGTTTTTACTTGCTCGACCCGACATAAAGAAACTTTTGTGAATTATAATTAAATATTAAAGTATATGTAATTTATTTTAATTTACTTTTCTTTATAGAGCTATAAATATCACTGTTGTTATCTTCAAGATATTTGAAAACTGAATCGTTTATACCAAAATTTAAAACAATGGCTAACTTTCAACCAATCAGAATATTCCATTTTGATTTTCCCTCATCTCGCTGAAAAGGTTTTTCGTAGAATGTTTTAATGTCGACAGTGACCTTCGTCGTGCTTTGAACTATCTGTATGTCGAGTTTCGTAGCTTTTGGTCTGTTAGTTTAGGAGTCACACATACAGCCATTTATTTTTATGTATATAGATTTTCATGTTTACGTTAGTTATATACAGATTTTTAAAATGCATATTACTTCTATTTTAATCTTTTATTTTGGATTTAGATAAATTGTATACATTTAGGTGAAATGAGATTTATGACATATACATTGATAAATTGAGTGTGCTTATGTTATTTATGTACCATGTTATTGTGGTCACGAATAATGCAAAAAGTGGGTTTTTCCCAATGTTTCATTCAACCACAATTCAGTTCGGCATTAATTATATGTTGAACGAATTACTAGCTGATTGGCAAGTGCTTACACTAAGCTGGATTTGGTGGGAAGGATTCTTGAAATCGTATGCAACTCTGTTGTACTTTGCAAGAGAATTTTGATTACCGGCTTCCTCCCCCCTCTTCTGTATTGGTACTGAACATTTCTCAAATTATCACTGGACATAAGGGCCAACTAAACATTGCCAAATTTTTTTCCCAAATAGCCAAAATTAAAATTTTTTTTTTCCTGTTAACTTTTTCACTGGTAACGCTCCATTGTTTTTATCTCAGGTGTGCTGATAATAGTTTTCCACTGTTCTATTTATGAATCAATACATGCCACAATCCTTGTTTGGGTTTATTCACTAAATTATGTATTTTCATGTGGGTTCAAAACAGTCATTCAGAGTTTCATCATTTCTAAATTTTTGTCATTTTTTATTCATTTGATTTTCAAAGAGAAGAATTAATTCAGAAATGTTTAAACTGTAGAAGTTTGTTCCTTAGGTACCGTCCACTAATGAATAAAATATTTTAGGCTTTATTTTACAGGATTTATTATAAAAATTTTCTGTATTCTTGGGTTGTTTCATAAAAAAAAAGATACTCAATAGTTTTTAGATGCAAAATTTTTAAAAATTTTTTTTTGAATTCTGAGCTTTTCTACTATTTAAACTTTTAGCAAATGCTGTTGAAAGTTGTATGTGATTCATATTTGCCATTTGCCAAACAAATGATAATGACATAATTTATGTTTCTAGCATTTGATTTAAATTAAAAATTCAATTATCTCAGATTCGTAAAATATGATAAATATAGAGACCATATAATAATTAACTTCTAACAAAAATGTTTAGCTACAGTACTTATTGTATTTTCATTTCAAAATTATTGAAATTTTTTTAAACATTTTCTTATTTGTAATCAGTCTAAATTGCAAATTTTAAAAAGGAACTATTTATTTATTTAGAATTGTTATATGAATAAACATTTTCTTGTTTTTCTATATTCTCCACTCATCTTTTTCCATTTAGTATGATCAATGATATCAAACTTGTAAATGTTTTTTGTTAAATATACATTTATATATGTTTTTTTTTATTATTTAATGCTAAAGAAACTATTGTAACTAAATTGTAATTTTGGGTTAAAAATTTTACAATGAATAAAATTATTAATTTCAAAAAGGAAATGGGCAACTCTATATTAAATACATTTAAAATTGTGCATAAAATGGTTTATGAGGGCAAATAAAATCAAGAATAGAGTTCTTCACCCAAAATCTATTTATTACAAGAACATCATGTAAAGTGTAGTAAAATGGTTTTGCATGTTCTTCGTATTTGTATATATGTATAAGAATTTTCAAAGACGAAATTTTTTTATTAGTGTGCTTAAACTAATTATGATTTTATTTTTTAAGTGCCTAATACCTTTTGATTGCTTAAAAGGTGCCTATTTTTTGGTGAAAAATTTGACAACGCACCCTGAAATGTGGATAACGAATGTGGATAACGTGGTGAAAAATAGTTTGGAAATTAATACTATTAATTAAACTAGACTAAAATTTTGTTAATAATCTCTTAAAACAATATTTTAATGTTTCTTTTCTTTTGAAAATAGTTTTTTTGGATGGGAGAAATCTATTTTTTCCAGAGCAATTTCTTTTTTCACCATGAAACTTAGCATCCCTAATTAAGAGACTCAGAAGAACTATACCATGTTTATCCAAAGTCTTGAAATTGGAAATGTCTCAGTCTTCTGTATACCTTTCAATATGGATGGAACAGGATTAATTTCTTAACTTTCTAAGAAACAATCTGCTATTTATATTAGATTTATTTTTCTATTCTGAAATGACAAGAAATTAGAGTGTTGTAAATATATATGATGTTAAAGTTACTTTAATTAAAAAAAAATATTTAGTTACTCAAATTTTAAAAAGTTAAATACTTAATAAAGAATCTGTTTTAATTGAATTAAACATAATTTATTTTCCTTGTAATATCAAAAGAGTTTCTCTTAACATTTTATTAGATGTTTGCATGGTATTTGAGGTGTTGGGTCATAATTTATTAAAGCTTATAATTCGATCTAACTACCAAGGAATACCATTATCAAATGTGAAGTTAATCATTAGACAGGTGAGTCTTTATTATTTTGTAGGCACTTAAAATTCTTTTGCTCTATCAACTTTCACTTGTTTGCTAATTTTTAGAATTTGTACAAAACATTTTCTGACAAGCATAGTATCTCCTTTGAATATGGAAGAGAAACAAGTTTTCTATCTAGGAAAGCATTCAGATGATACCCCTAATTGAGCTTGAGAGTCAACATTTAATGGTTTATGGGAACTCATTTAAAGACTTTTTATAAACTACTTTTGCAAAATGAAATTTTTTTTTTATTGTAAATGTTGAGCAACAATTCAAGCAATCAATGTTTTGACTATCTCTTGTTTTAAATTTAGTTAGTAGTAAAAACTTTCTTTCATTTAGTAATTCTCAAACTATAATAAACATGCTACTAGTAGTTATTTAGAAAAAAAAGCATTCTTCGAAAAAAATAAAAATATTGTGTAAGGAAGTTTTTTATTGTGTAAGGAAAAGGCCAATACAAATGTAAAGTAATTTTCTACTTGTAATCAGAAAATATACAATTAAAATAGTTAACAATAACAATAGTTAACAGTTAGGGCGGTCTGCCCTGTTTTAACTGCTCATTTTCTCATAATTTTTCAGCTTAAATTATATAAAAAAATTTCAAGTTGTTTATCAATTAATATTATTTTAAAAAAACATTATGCCCAGAGATTGTCTATTAGCATACCTTTTATTATTATAAACTATGAATTTTTCTCTCATTCTGATAATGAGAGAGAATTATTTTTTGAAATATACTCATAAAACGGAATAAAAGGGTTTAAAAATGGTTGAGAATCAAATTCAGTGATTATATAATATTACACATTTTGATAAATTCATACAGTGCTAAGTGAGTGCCCTTTCAAAACTTATAGTGCCCTTTTCTGACAGCAAGGCCTTGCCCTTTTTTATTCCTAGAGAGAACTCTGTAGTTATTTATGGGTAGGGTTGCAGTTTGTCAAGACAAAAATTTCCCTGGATAATCAGTTATACTTCTAAAATCTGCAAATTTTTCCAAATGCTATGATTTGCGTGAAAATTGTTAAAATTCTGAATGAAAGTCACTTTTATTCTGGTTTCAGATTTATTAAAAAGAAATAGCCCCTAAGGAAACACATCAAAGTACCAAACCAAGTAAGCAACTAAACCAAATAAGCAACCTCCCGCTTTACAGTCAATTGATAGTAATTGGTTGCCTGTTTGGGAGCCCATTTATCATATTTTTAGGTGGTTCGAGTATAATTTTATCTTTTAGCGGTCAGCAGACGTCTGTTAATTTTTTGCCATCATAAAGTGTGATATTCAAAAAACAATTTTTTTAGTTAATATCTCCTCCACTTTATGTAAATGTTTTGAATAAAAGCACTTAAATGAATATTTAAATTTAAATAAAAAAAACTTTTCTCCCCAATATTTTAACAGATTAAATAATATTGCATTTTTATTTTGTGTCAAGTAGAAATGTAACAAATATTCCGTGCTTTTGTCGAATATTAGGCAAGTATTCTTTTAGAAGAGTATATTCTGACGAAGTATTTTTCCTTTCTTTTGGAATTAGAAGATTTAATAAGGAATAATCTGAAATCGCAATGCATTATTAAAAATAGGTTTCAAATAGGTTATATTTAAGTTAAGTTAATAATAGGATAAAAATAGGTTATATTTAAGTTCTAAAACTTGTAATTTATGTTCTGAAAGACATTTGGAAAAGTGAAATTTGAAAAATTAAAATTACCTTATTTTATACTGAACCATGAGTTTTGTACTGCTAATTTTTTATTTTATTTAATAAGTTTTTTTGTTGTCAATTTTGTTGTTTTTCTACACTTTTTGTGTTTAAAGTTGGAAACTCTTTTTTTTCTTTTCTTTTCGTTTTTCTGTTTTAATTATAGTGCAGCATTTTCATGGACCCCGTGGCAGAATCACAGAGACATTGTCGCAGAACAGAGTTCTCGCAGAAAGATTTTTCTTTTGGAAAGTAAAAAGTTGTTTTTTTTTTTTTGTTGTTTTTCTGCAGAAATTTTCAAAAGATTTTATCTTTTCTTAAGAATTATATTTTCTTAAGAATTATATTTAAAAGATGCCTTTCTCGCGCATCCGAGTGGAAAAAAAATTATTTTTCTATTCTCTTTTGAGAACAATGAAAAATGAAGATTAATTAAAGGTAAAAAATTTGGTTTCCTTTTCTTCAGAAAATTTCATTCGAATTTTTTTTACTATTGATTTCCACATAGTTTTAAAATCCGATATTTTTAATAAATTATTTATTACAGCAACTGACTGTTGAAATGAAAACGGGCATTTAGTAATACTTTTTTGAGGAGTCCGATTTATTGCTACAGATTTCACGATTTTTTAACAAGTATCTTGCAGAAAGATATTAGTATTAGAGAGGTATGTCACAGAAAGCCCAAAAAAATTCTGCCACAGGGTTCATGGAACGTTTCTAACAGACTCGTCACTTAATTGTCACTTTTTCCCTGTATGGTAAGACTAACAAGTAGCATAGAAAACAATTTTTTTTCTGTTTCTCATTTACTTTTTTATATTAACCTTTCTTCCTATCAGTGTTTTTATAATGTATTTTTATGTACATTTTTCTTTTATGGTCACTTTATTACAGATATACAGCAATGTTAAAAAGTTAAATTGCAATTTTTAGTGTTAAATTTTTCGTTTAAAAATTAAGAGCTATTTTTGTCTTGGTCTCTATCTAACTTTCTCTTTTTTAAAAATCTTTTGTTTTTATAGATGTTTTTTGTTATGACTGTGCAATTTATATTCTATTAGACTTTATTCTTTTTTTCTTCCTTTTCTTGATATTTAGCTCTGAAATGTTTTTTCAAAACTAAGGATTGATTTTTATATTTTCTGTTCTGCTCTTTTATATGATCTGTTGTTTATGGACTTTTTATGACAAAGCAGCATTTTTAAAAGCATTTCTGATTGACTATATCTCTTTTAACGTTTTGTGTATACTTTTTTTCCATAAAATGTTATTTTTTGCATTAAAGTTTTAAGATTTAAGAGGATATTTTTTCTTTCAACTTTAAAACTTTTTTTTTTTTTTTAAATAGCTGTTAGTCATTTTTTTTATTTTGTCTTAAATAATATTTATATTATAGTTTTTTCCCATTTCCCCATACCAATAATATAGCTAAGTTTGGATTATTTTTCAATAATAACTAAACTTATTTTCATATTAAAAAAAAATTATTGATGATTTTTTAAAAAAAAAAAATTTTGCTATTCGGCCAAATCACTATTTGTTAGGGGATCTAATTGTGACGTAGATAAATTTTTATGAAGTAAGCTGTATTTTTTTAGTAATTATAAATGTAATACAGTAGTTTTGTTTGATATGAAGGTTATCATTTCAAATTAACATAAAACTTTATACTAAATTATTTGATTTTTATTTTAATTAATTTTTTTCAGTATAATTTTTTTTTAAAAACTCATGCAATCCAAAATTTAATTTCAGGTGCTGGAAGGTTTAGATTACTTGCATCGATATTGTAAGATAATCCATACAGATATTAAACCTGAAAATATCCTAATAGCTGTAGATGAAACATATGTGAGAAAACTAGCATATGAAGCGACTCAGTGGCAAAAATTGGGTCTCAGGCTTCCTGGTTCTTTAGGTAAGTCATCATTTCTAAATCGTTTTC
Organism: Parasteatoda lunata; assembly: GCA_949128135.1. NCBI lineage: Eukaryota > Metazoa > Arthropoda > Arachnida > Araneae > Theridiidae > Parasteatoda > Parasteatoda lunata. Next base: position 18,697,576 of record OX421973.1, read on the forward strand.
AGTCTCTTCCTTTACATAAATACTTATGCATAAAATTTTTTTCTATCTACGTTTTACAAGTTATTTTAGCAATATAAATTATTATTTACAGTAGACTGTAGAAAGATATCAATTTCTTAAATATATTGCAAAGTTAATGAACCATTTAAAAAGAAAATTTTAAAAACTATAGAAACAAACTCAACTGAGCATTTTTAAAGGCAGGTTTGGTTTCCTATAGCTTTAGTTCTATTTATTACTACTTATATATATTTATATGACATTACATATTTCTTAGCTTTTTAATTTTTTATATTTTTTAAATATATGTTCATGTTTTTTCTAAATGAAATTGAAGAATATAAATTTGAGGTTGTTGACAACTTTGTTTACTTGGGTTCTGTAATCAACAAGGGGAACAATATCACAATGGAAATACAAAGAAGAATTACTATAGCCAATAACTGTTTTAATGGAATTTGATAATGCATAAAATCTAATGTAATTCATAGAAAAACAAAAGTTTTATTATATAAATCTCTTATAAGATCAATTTTAACATATGCTTGTGAAACTTGGACCATATCTTGTACGGATGAGGCTATGTTGGGTACCTTTGAGAGAAAGGTCTTGAGAAGTATTTTTGGAGGAATTCAAAAAAATGGTGTTTGGCTTAGAAGATCAAATTTAGAGCTTTATCACTCATATAATGAACCTGACATTATTAACTTTATTAAACGACTAGGAATAAAGTGGGCAGGCCAAATTATCAGAATGGACAAAGACCGTATCACAAAAGGAATTTTCAATGCCAGACCACTAGGCACACGAAAAAGAGGCGAGCCGAATTTGAGATGGATAGATGGCCTAGAGAAAGACCTTTTGGTCTTAAGAACTAAAAATTGGATAACACTAGCAGAAAAAAAAAAGTAGAAATTAGTCTGAAAAAACTTCTTGAGAAGGCCAAGGCCCACCCTGGGCTGTTGAGCCATTGATGATGATGATGTTTATATTTAATTATTTGTAATCTCTTTCTTAAATATAAGAGTCTATAAATGATTTCTATTCAATTTTATAAAATGCAACTGTAAATCTTTAAGTTTTTTTCCCTTTTTTAATAAATGTAACCCTTAACTTTATATTCCAGTGCAGGTACAACTAATAATTATTCAATGTCTTGACAACAGGATGTCAAAAATCTATTTTTAATCCTTCTATCTTTAATCCGCTTGAAATATCAGTTTTAAAATGTATTTTGTTACATAATTGCTATAATCTCTTAAAAACATTTTGGAGTTAATTTATTTGCTAACATTAAACACATTAACACTAACATTAAACATTGTAGGGTTGGAGCAACTTGTTATTTATTTGGCAGTGTTCATTTTTGATAAAGATGATGCCAATGACGGATTTTTATGTATATTTGAAAATGTTAGTTAATACTTTAATTTATTAACTTTTGATTCTTCATCTGAGAAGTTGGGCTTTTGCCCTCCCTTTTAGTCTCACTCCTAGAAGGGCTAAATATCTTAAAAGCATCTAATTGAATGTGAAGTATCACAGTGATTCATTAATAAGATGTTAACTCAAGTTATATAGTGCATGAGTGCCCTGTTGCTTTTGAGTCCCTGCCTAGGAACTGGAAACTAATAAAAAATTTTATTTACTCATTCCTACTAATGAAGTGAAACTGATTTTTTATTTTATTGTAATGACTGAAAAGAGATAAACATGTTTCATGAAAACTGTGCTATGTAGTTTATAGTTACAAATTCAACAATAAAATTTTATCATATAGAAGGAATCTTATTAGAATACTTTAAAAAAAATTTCTGACATTTGTTTTAATTTTTATTTTCAATGCCAATTTCAATCAGTTAATTGCTCATAAGTGCAATTAGCTGATAGATTTAATACTGTACTGAAAATATGTAATTTAAAATTGTACTGAAAATATGAAGAATAGTGAATGTTATGTTGTTTGCTTATACTTATAAATGTAATAAAATTGATAAAATTATTTCATAGTGAGTACAGCTCCTAAAGAGTTTAGAGGTCCTAACCCAAATATTAAAATGTCTAAAAATAAAAAGAAGAAAATGCGCAAAAAAGCTAAGCGGCAACAAGAGCTACTGGAAATGCAAATGCAACAACTTGAAGAATTAGAAATGGAAGAAAATTTAAACCAGGTAATTTGTCAAAATTAAGTATATTGATATATAGTACTGTACTAAGTCCCATATCTAGACATTTGTATTTTGGAAATGTCTATTTTCTGGACAATTTTGAACAATTAAAACAAACAAATCTTATTTCCCTTTTACAGGTTCCGATTTTTTTTTCTTCTATGGTCACGTTCTATAAGAACATTATGTATCATAAATATATTTTTCTGAATACTAGGCCAGGTTAAAGACTTAATATCTGGAAAAATCTTATTTTCCAGATTTGAAGAAGTCCTTATGTTTCTAGATATGGGACTTCCTACAGTAATAGTTTTGATTAATGTTAGAAAGTATTTAAAACATCCTTTTTCTTTTAATATACTGCTTTTTTATTTTAAATTTCTCTCAAATATTTTTTCTTTACTGTTTGAATGTATCAGTTTAATTCTTTTTTCATGTCTGCACTTTAAACACATAATTTAAGCACTCATTTTGCACAAAGAGCCAGTTTAAGGAGTTTCTAGAAGATTAAAATGCATAAAACTGCAAGTTTTATTTCAAAATTACATTGATTTGCTTCTCTTCTGTTGTCACACAATTTGTTTTGAAACAGAAAATAAAAATTAGTACTGTGATAGTAAAAGTAAAATTTTTAGATTTGTTTTTCACTATTTTGTCTCATTAGTTTAGTTGTTTACTTTTTTAGTGACAAAATTTATTGTTACTCCAACTAGCAGCATAATTTTGCTGTGGAAGTTTTCTTGCTTGCCTATTAAATCATTTTAAATTACATTTTGGTTTTTAGTCACATAGTCTTCTTTTTAAAATGTATTATTCTTAAAGCATTAATTTCTTTGAGGGTGCAAATTTAAAGTTGAATTCTGTTCACTTGTAAGTAAGATATGGGTCTCCATATTCTTAATGTTGTGTGAACTTAGCTATTTATTTATAAATTAAAATTAATTTATAAAGCCTGGATTTTAATGCCCTAAAAATGGCTCTTAAAATAGCAACAAAAAAAAAAAATGCCCTTAAAAACATTAAAACATACTCTACGAAGAAAAAAAAAATATCAGAATTGAATCTAATGCATTTTGATATTTTCAAATGTGAAGGAACGCCTTTTGTCTGAAATAAAATTTTTATACTTGAAGAAGCTTCTTTTAACATCTAAAATGCATATTGGGGGAGAAAAAAAAAACTCATTTATCTTAAGGCTCTTTTATTTTAATAGGTGAGTAGTTACTTCACCTATTAAGTTAAGGGAGATCACGAGTCAATCCAGAGTGGCTCCCTCACAAAATTCAAACACTGAAAAACAGCCCTTTCACAAAATTCTAAATTCCTTTTCACCAAGTTTTACTTAATAAAAATTGTGTATTTTGTGTGTTGTTTATAGCACGAATGGATACAGTGTGTTTATAGTTTAGATATTTAAAAAAATTAAATGCTTGTAACTGATCAGGTTTTCCTTTAATTATTTTCTGATTCTCTGCGTTTAGGAAAGACCAGGTGATTGTGATAATGCAGAAGATGATTCCGAAACAATCGACAATGAGAGATGCAATGGCAGCTCAGATGACAATTGTGGTGGTATGCATTTTTGTTTTCTTTTTATTATTATATAATAAAACCTGAAATTGAAACAAGTCTCAAACATTCGAGTTTGAAAATGTTTACTTCAAATAACCGTTGTGAAATATTTCTTTGTTTTACATAAGCTTTAGACTCTTATTAAATCGTTATTTTTACTTCATTTCATATAATCAGGGGTGTTAGTGTTTCAGTCCTTTTCTTCTCTATAGCTGAAAATGTGTTAACTTTTGCCTTGATTACTTTTTCATTTTAAAAAAATTTTTTTAAAAATTTTTTTTAAATAAAGTTCCTTTTTTTAGTACTACTACATGATGATTATTTATTTTATTTATTTATTTTGGTTGGCTACAGTGAATAAAGGAAAACAAAGTATGTGTTAGAGGGAGGGGGAAAGCGAATTTTTCTTTTTAGGATTGCCACAATGCAACTGAATTCTTAGAAATGCAGGTTATGAATAACATTTGTCATGTTCCTGATTCAATTTTTCTGAACATATTTCTAGATAAGTCATTACAAGTGTAGTTGATTGAGCCTACTAAAACAAACTGTTATTATGAAATATTCTAAGCAAATCTATCTAGAGGTTATTCATATAAATGTGCATTTAAGTTGTGTGTTTAGGAATTTCCAATTTAAAATTACATTTATCAAAATTAAAATTGAAGATCATAAGGTATGTTTTTTTTATTAGTGCTTTTTTTTAAGTTTGAATTTGTCTTCCCGTCAAGTTCAAATTAAAAGAAGAAATTCAAATTCAAGAACTTTTCTTTTAATATTGTGATATCATCCATAAATTACTTTTGTAAAAATATTAATGGTATATTCCTTGTGTTTTCATTTCAAGGTTATCGAAGCCCAACTTTAAAATTATTTGAAATCTGGAACTGGATTACAAATTTTAATTAAATATTGGTAGCAGGGGAATATTAATTAATCGATGCTAGTTTTTTATAATGCTACATGTGTATGACAGTTTTCTATTTATTGATCTCAAACTGTTATGAGTTCAGTTCACTGTTGATAATTTTTTTTTTGTAAAACTTGTCCTAAAAAAAGTAGAATTACTTTTTTAAATTATTGATTGATTATAAATTATTGATTAACTGAAATAAAAAATAACATATTATATTATATTTTTTTTAGTTTGTTATTTGTCTTTTCAAAAGTAGCTGATATTATGTGTGCCATTAAAAAAAAAGTCATAATTATTTTAAAGAAAATTGTCATATCATTTGCATATTAGAAGAGACAGAATTATCCAGAATTTTTTATTTATTTATTAATAGAGATGAAGATTAATAGCTTTGCACAACTATAATAATATTTTGTGAAATTGCTAAACTGCATTTCTATTTTTTAAAGAAATATAGTAGATGCACATTTGTTATTTTACCGAGCATCTTAAGAATAAACAACTATTTGAAGTATCAGTCAAAGAATAACAGAAAAAATTCTAAATATATGGTTTGTGTCTGTTTAGTTAACCAGGTAATTTATTCACATGCTGTTTCAAAATAAGTACAAAGTTAGCCAACAAATTGTTTTGCTGAGAATCACTACAAAATATAATCTCTGATAGATGAATTTATAGAATCAATCAGCTGCACAATCTTCTTAAGTTCAGATTTATCCGTTACCCTAAGAAAATTAGCAAGATTAGATATTAATTTACATGTGTACAGTGCACCAAAAAAAAAACAGTAAATAACTCTTGATCAGATCTTTACATTCAAGAACTCGATCTTAACGGTTCGAGGGGGTGACCACAAACATACTAATTAATTCGTGCCGAAGATATTTCAAGTTATGGTATCAGACACAAAGATGTACTTTCTCTGAATTAATTAACCTTTTATTGGATGGACTTGGATTTCTGGCCCCCAAAATATAGGGGTAACCGCAATCTGGGAAATATGGTCCCCAAAGTTTGGACCCTTAATGTTAGTTTTACTTTTTGCGCTATATCTTGAGAACTTTTTAAATGAATTGACTGAATTTTTCATGCAATTATAAAATTATTTTGCCCAAAAATAATTCCATGCAAGAAATAAATTTTAATAAATATTTATTATTTTATTCAATAATAGTGGAAAAAATTTTGAATTGTAAGGTATAAAATTGTTTACATTATTTTAAAGTAGGTAATTTTACATGCCAGCATAAAAAATTTGAGCGAAAACGGTTGAATAGTTCCTAAGAAATCAAATTTTAAAAATACTTTTTTTTTTTTCAAATTCGATTTCTCAGGAACTATTTGACCAATTTGCTCAATTTTTGTATTTTGTCATGTAAAATTACAAATTTTAAATGATATAAAAAATTTTATACCTTACTATTGAAAAAATTTTTGACAATTTTTAAATAAAATAATAAAAAATGATAGATATTTGTTAAAATCTTTTTTTTTTTTATATAGATCTTAACATGCAAAAAATTTAGGAACAAAAGAATTCTTAGGTTAGAATTTATTCTGGGTGGACCTTTTTATTTATCTATTTATTTTTTAGTACCACTGTATATCAAAATTAGCACATATAATTTAGATAAAAATTATGCTCAAAAAATTATATAATTTAAGTTAAAAAATTTATGAATGGAATAATTATAATTTTAAAAATGGATTAAGTCCTATTGTCTATAAACAAGTAATTCAAGTTTTTGGGAAAATTTATTTTTTAAATTTTTTATTTTTCAAAATTATAGTTAATTAAAGAACATTATTTGGAATTTTTAAAAAACATCAATTTTCTTTAGCTTATATATCTGTAGATTGCCAAAAAAATTTCCTTAAAACCTAAAACAAATTGAATTAAAAATAATTTTTCTGTTTCTCTTTTCACTAATATTTTAGGCAGATGCTCTAATATTTTTTGAGATGAAAAATATCCGCAGATTCTCTATGCCAATTATATCTGTTAAGAACTTGGTAGTTCTTTGTAGATATATATGTTCTTTGTAGATACTTTGTTTATACATTTCTCATTTATACATCTTTTTCATTTATACATAATTTTATTACAATCCCAGTTAATTTTTTTCTCTTTGCAGCATCAAAATATTTTATTTACATGGCAGGGAAAAATATTATCGGTTATTCAGTTATACTATGTCATCTTTTTTTTCAATGTATCCATATTTGCCCAGGATTCAAGAAACTCTAAGTGAGGTTCTAAAAAAAAAAAAAAAAAAAAAAAAAAAGTAAATAAATAATAAAAATCCCTTCTTAATTTCATATTTTTTTAAAGTGAAAAATGTCTTCAAAATGCATAGCAATTTCATTAAAAGATAATTGTAACATGTTTCATTTTTAATTTTTATTACTACCTCTATTGTTTTCTATCTCAATATTATTGAGAGCAAAATTATTATGGTTAATTTCTATTATTTATTTGAGTTATATGTACTATACGTCTTTACATTTACATCTCAATTAACACCAATCCTTTGAAAGGCACATTAGCAATATTTTACCCTACTTTCAATTTGGTGGGAAACAATTGGTTTCTTAAGCAAACTATGCATTTCTCTTTTCGTTTTTCTTTCATTGATTTTTTCAAATTGTTGAGAACCACAGTATTTTTATTGTCAAAATCACTTACTAATTTTGAAATGATGTTTTGAAATTTTTGAAGGACAAAGCATCTGCATCACTAAATCATCATATGGGCATTCACCTAGTACATCTGTTTCCCCTTCAAAAGAAGAATATTGTGAAAATGTGCCTAGAATTGGGAGTGTGGAAAGACCAAGACTATCAGTTTCTGCCGAAGGTTTGTGCAATGGTCATGAAGATAATGTAGATGAGTCTTATTTATCATCAAGGGGCAGGCTTGAAAGGTCTGAAAGTACACTTGCTCCTTCTTCTCATCAAAAATCTAAAGAGCCGGAAATAAGAAGAGTTGCTTCTTGTCCTGGTAAATGAAATTTTTTTTTTTTTTTTTAAATATATCTTTGGTACATTTTCATTCGTAATTTATCTGTTAAATTCTCTATTATTTCAAATTGGTAGTACATTTATGTGAATGACTGTAAAAGTGATAAAAGTTCTAAGCAGAGGTGGCTTTCTGTTGGAAGAAACCTATTTCTTCTAGGACTATTTCTTCTTAAAAAAGTGAAAGAATTGGGAAAAATGGAAGAAACTGAAGGAAATGGAAAAAAAAGACCAATTTAATATAATACCAGAAAGTTATAAGTTTTTCACTCTTACTATTTAAAAAAAGTAGATAAAAACTTTGTGTTCTAAATTTTAAAAATCAATATACCATATTATTGATGAATGTTATGTGTTATAAAATATGTTAATTTATTAATATTAATAAATTTTGACTTATTTTAGCAGCTCGTTTTAATATATTCATTTGCATAAAGTATAGTAAAATTAAAATTATTTTATTTTTTTAGGAAATTCATTAAACATTTCCTTTTTAATTTTCACTTATTCAAACAAAATGATGTAGGGAACGGGATAACATATGAAACTGACAATATAAAGCCGGGGTTCCTCTATGTGCGTATATATATATGTATATATCATGCTTTGTTATTAACTATAAAAACTTACCTAAACTATTAACTAAAAAAGCTAAACTGTGAAAATATTTATTAGAATTTTTTTTATATTCAAATAAAATTGTAATTTTATATATTTTATTTACAATACTTATTCAAATATACTAAACAAGAAAATGATAATTTCTTCAGATTGTGTGTAACTTTGCTTATGGCCAAATATTGTGTGGCTGAATTTCATTCTAAAATAACCCTTAAAATATATGCTAATATTATAATTATTCTATTATTACAAGATGTGTAATACATTAAATATGCTTTTTTGTTTTGTTCATTATTAGAAAATGACAAACCAATGGACCATAAGCCTGACCCAGTTCATGAAGTTTGTGATATATCTGTAAAAATAGCTGATTTGGGCAATGCATGTTGGGTTGTAAGTATATGTTATTTCAAATGCCTAAAAAAATTTTATGATAAATAATATGGCTTGCAATGTATTAAAAATAAGAAAATATCATGTTAATGCCACCATAATATCATTTAACTCAGAAAAAGTGTATTTTAGTTCTGGGGGGAAAAAATATTTTCTTCTAATTATTAGGCAACACTACTATAAGTCTTTGAATAAGGTAGCTCAATATAGCAGGAATTAGAAACAATACTTAAATGTATTATAAGAAATTTTAGTGCATTTAGTATTTCAATTATTAAAACGTTTATAAATAACAATTGCATGTAAAAAAAGTATTTTATTACTCATAATTATGGTGAGCTGCATTGCTTAAATGATAAGAGGACGAGATATTTTCAGGAATTTAAAATATTATATAATGAAAAAAAAGCAGAAAAAAGCTTGCCTATTTTCTTTAACCTGTGCTATACAGTAAAATATACTAATATTAATTTAGCATGAATATTTAAATGTTTTTTTTTTTCCATTAAAATCATGCATAATAATTTGTATTGCTTCATAATTTCTAGTGTGTTTATGTATTTTATTTTACTTTTTTGTCTATTAATTATTTTTTTAATTTAGCATCACCATTTCACAGAAGATATTCAAACTAGACAATATAGGTGCTTAGAAGTTTTATTAGGTGCCGGATATGGACCACCTGCAGATATTTGGAGTACCGCATGCATGGTAATAAAATTTTATTTGTTTTTAATTTTAGCTTGCTCTCACTCGCTTTCTGAAGATAAATTGTTCCACGTGTATACTTTATATTGTGGTCTGTAGTCACTGTCCTTATATTTGTAGAATTCTTGTCAAGAATACATTTTCAGGCCATTCAAATCAGCATTGTTTCTGTGTTTTTACTGTGAAAAAAGTAAAAATGTTATCACATCTCAAGCAATTATTTATTAAACTAAAATATAAAACTAGATTGTATTCTTCAAAACTCCTTTATCTCTCAGATAAAGCTTAAACATGTTTTTTTTTTATTTCTTTCGGCAAGAATAATCCAGTAGGATACATGTAAAGCTACAGAGCTTTAAATTAAATTAATTTATTCCAGTGTTTTCCTTAAGTGTTTTTAGAAGGAAGGTCTACCGGTCCTTTACCTACCTAAATGCGACCTTGTGAAAATAAGCCCACCTCCCTTAAAGCTCTGGCTCTTTATTTTATTTTTCAGGTAAGGTTGTTTTCTTAACCCCCTGTTTTCTTAAAGTCTTTTAAGAAAAAAAACTTCCCCTTTCACATCATGTATCCTGATATGCCAACTATCTTATCTACTCTCCATTAATAGATTCTCCAAACAAAAAACCAAAAAAAAAAGAAAGATTTTTTCAGATATAAACAACTCTTTCTATTTCATGGAAATATGTGAGGAATGAGTTTTTATTAGAGTTAAACTTCATAATTGTCAATAGTTAATATTTTCATTTTCATAATTGTATTGTGGTTTTCATAATTGTAATAGAAGTTTCTGTGTTTTACTGTTCTAAATTTGAACACCATTTTAAACATGTTGATTCTTTAGATTTGCGTTTTCTGTTTTGGAGAACAATAAATAAAAGAAAACGAAACACAAAATGGAATTTTAGAAAGAAAAAAAAAAAAAAAAAAAATACAGCTCGAGCTGTAAATAGTTGAGCACCTAGATAAATAAAAACATGGTAAGTGATCAACATAGGAACATTATTTTTTTAATATACTATTTTATTGAGAATCATTTAAAAAAAAATTATATGTACCAAGCATTGTGTGTGCATTTCTCCTTACATAACTCCTTATAACTTATCTTTGCAAATAAGCAGCTCTCTGAAACTGAGTGTCTCAAGTTACGACTGTATAGCATATCACATTTTGATAAATTTTATAAGTGAGTGCCCTTTTGAAACTCAAAGTGCCCTTTTTTGCTTGAAAGTACTCTACCCTTTTTTGTTAATAAAAAAAGCTCTAAATTTATCTCTATTATTTCAAATTCAACAGAGATGCTAAAAATGTATGGGAAAGGCTGCTCGAAAACGTCATTCATTTCTTTATTAAATTTACGTTGCTGTTAAATAAAAAATATAATTTGGTTGTTACATAATCATTATATATTCTTATCATTCAAGGCATTTGAGCTAGCAACTGGTGATTACTTGTTTGAGCCTCATTCTGGTGAAGATTACTCCAGAGATGAAGATCACTTAGCACATATAATTGAACTTTTAGGTGATATACCAAAGTATATTTCATTTTCTGGGAAATATTCTCGTGACTTTTTCAATAAAAAAGGTTTGTACATTTGTTCTTAAGTAGCTTTTTTTGTTTTATTAGTTTTCCTGCATATCTTGTTTTCTTTTCTTCTTTCCTTTACAATTCATTGTGAGTATTGAATATTTTTCAAAGTTAATTGGTACTTGTTGAGAATTAATTCTTCTAGTAAAATGAAATATAATATACCAAAGTATATTTCATTTTTTGGAAAGGAAAATATTTTCATGACTTTATAATTAAAAAAAAAAGTATTAAGTGAATACATTTATTTTCACTACCCTATTACAGTGTTATTTACAACTTGTTTTTTTCTTTTTTTCAAATTAACTCATTAAAAACTAATTGTTATGAATTGTGCATTTTTTTATTAATAGAATTGTAATAATTAATTATGCTTGTTATTTTTAACTTTACAAATGAGTTTTTATTAGAGCTAAACTTCATAATTGTCCATAGTTAATATTTTCATAATTGTATTGTAGATATAATTTTCAAGCTATAAAATGTTATTTTTTATTGTGATATTAGTTTCTAAAGAACTGCTCTTTGTTTTTTATTTACTATTTTACATAAATGTAATAATAACAAAAACATTTTTAGAAAAGCAAATATTGAAAACATTAATCACAGTCACAATTCTTTAAATTTCGTTTTACTATTCATGAACTGGAATTAAAGCTGGACTAATTTTTCATTATTATATAAAATTTCCGAGCTAACAAGGCCCATCTCTGAAGTGATAACAAACAGAAAACAAAATTACGTTGTATTTTTTGATTGATATAAGTATACTAAAGATATCCCTATCCGAGAAGACGCTTTACTGTAAGTTTAAAATTGTTATAAAATAACCTTGTTGATGTCATAAAATAATGATTTTAAATAAAGGCTAGCTTTATTATTCAGCTCTATTTGTGTGTTTCAAGGTTTAGTTTTTATTCTATTTTTTTAGTTTTTATTTATTGCAAGAAATATTTATCTATGTATTTTGCCATATTTAATAGGCTAGTGAAATTTAAAATTGTTGAAATAAAATTTTGAAAAGAAAGAGAAAAAACAAAAACTTCGAGTGTAAAACCCAACAGCATTTTAATTTTTGGTAGATTTTTCCAAAGGTTCCCAACTTACTTATGTACTAGTTAGGAAGGAAGCCTCAAAATATATGACTTGTGTTTTGAAATTATTATTTCAAAACTTTACTTTGCTTAATGTCATCAATTTTACATTTGATCTTGTTAGTATTTGAAATCAATGTTGTAAGTTAGCTTGGTGAAGTGGGAAATGTTTTAAATACAATAAAATCTTGATAATTTATTTTACAAACTATCTGTGTTTGTGACAAACAATTAAAAGGACAAATTGTAAAGATAAATAATGTTTTTAAATTGCACTGCCATTCTGTTCAAAATAATATTTTTTATTTATTCATATGAGATTCCATTCTACATTTTTTTTCTTGATGAAGTCCTATCCCACAATATTTTGTCCTAATGAAGTGCTATCCTATGACATACCTGCCAAATCTCCTGTGTTTAACAACTATCTCCTGTGTACCCATATATTCTCAAATTTCTCCGTATTTATTGAAGAATTTTTTAAACAAAATTTTTTTTGGTTATAAAATATCTTCTGATGGCAAAATACTTCTCTTATTCCTCAAAAGATGGTGCTATTGCTAGTACTGTAGTATGTTGAGTGTTTATAGTTTAAGAAATTATAAATAATGGTTTTAAAAAAATCTTCTTTAGATTAAGATTTATATACATATTTTTTACTTCGGTATATGTAAGTACTCATATTATTTCCAATTTTGAATTTCTCTTTTTGACTTAATGATTATGCATGATGTATCAAAATTTAGCTTAGAAAATGTAGCTAGTAAAATCTCCGTTATTTTATTACTCCAATGCTGGCTAGCATGCTATGATATTTTGACAGCAGGAGATTCTATCTCAACAATAATTTTTCTTTGTAAAATATAATCTCACGATATTTTGTTTGTATAGGATTTTAATTCATAATATTTTGCCGCTATGAGATTCTAGCCAACGATATTTTGTTTATGTGTGATTCTATTGATGATATGTTTTCTAAGTTGGGTTCTGACCCATTTTGTACTACAATTTGCTGGAATGTGATGCAGATTTTATTTAATTTTATGATGATGCACCATGTGTTTTAATATCAAATGGCTCTTTATACATAAGCATAATGTTCTCTTTCTACTTTTGATTTTTTATCAAACTTGAAGTGAATTTATATTAGTATTTTTGATTTCTTTCTCCTCCTTGATTTTGCTTTGTTATAATAATTCTATTATTTCCAGGTGAGCTGCGACATATTACAAAACTGAAGCCTTGGGGTCTCTATGCAGTACTAGTTGAAAAATATGAATGGGATGCCGGTGAAGCACAGGCGTTCACTGACTTTTTACTTCCTATGTTAGCTTTTGATCCAGCTGACCGTGCTAAAGCTTCAGACTGCTTAAAGCATCCATGGTTAGTTTCATGACTGAAAATAAAATTAATTTAGCTCCTTTTACCTCTTAAAAAACACCAAGAACTCATGACAGTCATGCATTTTCTTGGAAATAAATCCAGCTAAATCATTTGTACATGTTTTGTCATAGCTCTTCTTAATTTTTGAAGCAATAAAAGAAAAAAAATTTATCTAGATCTGGATGCATTAATCTGTCATCTTGTGGATTAACATAGGTGGTCACAGTTAAATAAAATTAACCAACTGTGAAATGAGCTGCTTGATCTCTACTATCAAAGAACTTATAAGTAGGAGTGAAAAAAAAAATGACATTTACAAGAATATTATCTGCCTTTGCAGTAATGTTAACTTTTTTACGATTCTATTCCCTTTTTTTTTTGTCGTTTGTAAATGTTATATGTTTATTTATTCGTTATTGAATGATAATGTGATCTTTGTAACATATGCATACTCATCAAAGTGGGTGTTAATCTTAGCTGAAAATATTCTTTTAATGGAAAATTTTTTTAATGTCTTTATTTATCATTATATTTAACTAAAAATATTGCATTTAAATCCTGACTGCATGAATTAAATTTTTGCTTACTTATATTTTAACGTAATCCTCTAATATTATAGCAATTAGTGCATTTGTCTATGTCATTTGGATAAGCTAAAAAGTATTTACAATATGAATTAATGACGTGAGGCTATTTAATCATAGTGCAATAGTCAGCATTGTCTTACAATAAGGTAAACTTCAGTTTTTCAAACCAAGTTTCAACTTATAAATTCATTCAAATAAATGTTTGTGAAAATAAATTAATCAGATTTTTTGAAATCGTAAACAAATCGCTAGTGTGCCTAAAATCGTTGTGATAGACAGAATTCGTTTGTTTGCACTTGTAAGTTTTACAAAATTCAAGTCATTGATGAAATAGACCAACCACTTTATAGGTCTCAGTTTCACTAATGATTTAACATCTAGCATACATTATTGTGCTGGTGTCTGTCTTGAGTAAAAATGTGCAGATATATTTGTACTGTATACTGGCATAACATTTGATTTTAATTTTGTACAAAATAAAGTTCATGTAAATGGATTTTACTTTCTGTCATTAGTTAAATTTTCCTCCTTTATATGTCTTGTCTAAAATAATGACATCTTTGTTTATTTAAAAGTTGAAAATTCTCTTTTCTAATTCCCCGTGCCCTGTTGTAAAAATAAATAAAAAATTAATTAAGAGAGTTCTATTTGTACTCAAGGTTTGTTTAATAAAGTAATGTAGCTTTAAAGTATGATGTAACATTGATTTAGAATTATGGATTCAATAAAAAGGGGAATTCAACACTATTTTAGCAATTTGGTTTTATTTTCTTACAAAAGGTTGCTCTAAGTTAGGAGTGCACTGCCTTTTACTGAAAGCAGTCTGAAAAAAACTTAATTATTCTTTGGTATAATAATGAAATTGTCTTAATTAAAAGACAAAGTACAGCAAGTTGTATATGTCATTTACTAATTTGAAAATCTGGGTCTTTGCTATCGCCTAATTTTGCATTTGTTGTGCTAATTGGAAGTTTCTAATATTTTCTAATCAGGGATATTGTATATTTTCGGGATATTGTAAGAAAAGCTAATAAGAAAAAATATCATTTGTTGTTAAATCTGCTTGATCTATTTCAGTTGGTTTGCTATGAGCTTGTGCAAATACTTTTAGGCTATTTAAAAAATAAATATCATTAATTGCTCAGACAGGTTTACATATAAAGTGCCGCTACAGTACAAGACTGATTGCAATAAACTAAAGAAAATTCAAACTGAATGTATGTTTAAATTTGCCTGAAATTATATGGGCTGATTGCAATACATCTGAAAATCAGATTGAATAGCTGGTATCAGATCATATTGGCTGATAGAAAGTAGTAGAAACTTTCACAATTACCCTGGTGCATTGTGAAATAATGGTAACATTTGCAAAGATTGGCAACATTTGCAAACAGTCTGATTTTTCAATAAGCAAATAACATGTCATAATTACAGGGTAGCACACATGTAATATTTTTAAATTAAAGAACATATAAAGTTTTGCATGCTTTATCATCTTTAAAAAAATTTTTATTGTAACAGGTTTTAAACATTATTTGTGAAAAGATTTATAACTTTTCAACATGTTTTGGTTTTTAAAAAAATTTATTTAAAGAAAAAATATAAGAAAAATTAAAAAAAGACAGTTTTTTTATGCTTTAAAAATAACTACCTCTAATGCAAAGGCCACATTTACTACACAGGCTGCTGATTGTGCATTCATAATATATATATATATATATATAGGTTTAAATGAAGATAAAACAAAGAAAAATTACAGATAAATGAAAAAAGGGAAAAATAAAATAATAATAAAAAATAAAAAAATTTAAAAATTTGGGGGGGGGGGGGAATAAATTAAAAGATATAATCTTTTCATCAGCCCACATGATTATATCTCCAAAAAATTATTCTTTTATTTTTATTTTATTATTCTTTTTCCCTTTTTTCATTTGTCTGTAATTTTTCTTTGTTTTATCTTCATTTTAAACCTATTTTATGAGTTCTATTTACTTGCAGCTTATGCGCAATAAATAATACTTATTGTTTTTCTTAATTTTCTTCTTGTTTTTTTATATTTTTTTATTATGCTTTATATATATATATTTAATTTATAAGTACATAAAAAAGGAATGATCTGAAAAACTTTAAAAGATTTAATATTACGAAGCATTGTTCAAAATAATACTTTGTTGAAGTAAATTTTTTCGTTCCAAAGATATTTGTTATTAGCTTTGCAACTTTTAAATTTAATATTTGAGTTCTAGGCTTCTACATCATACACTTACAAATATATGTTAAATTTTAACAAGCATGTCTAGTAAAGATTGAATAACCTTTGATATCAAGATGTAATATTCATGGTGTGAGAAATTTATCTAAGATAGTCTAAGTTACATTATTGTTATTATTATTATTTTAATACATTCAAATAAACGTGCGATTGTAAATACTTGGATGGATTCAAATAACTGTTAAAAAACATTTTTGTGAGGACATATATCTTTCTTTGGAAAATCAAAAATCCTTGCACTTACTTATCAAGCTTATTTATCCAAACTATATTTTATGCACCCAAAAAAAAAAAAAAAAAAAAAAAAAGAAGGAAGAAATAATTATAATTTAGAAATTGTCAAAAAATTTTTTAATTGAAAGGCATAATATTTTTAAATCTTGATGTAGGTAATTTTAAATAACAAAATTGGTTAATAGGTCTCATTTTTAAATTTTTATTTATTAGAAACTTTAGTTAATAATTTAAATAGTTATTTTCAAATGTTAGATTTGTCATTTAATATTGCACAGTCTTCCTAAAACTAATTTAATGTATTTAAATTAAAAAATAATAATTTTTTTTAGTTAATATTAATTAGTTTTTGTTTTGCTTGAAGTTATCTTGTGGTATTAGATGTATGGTAAAAACGATAAAAAGTATAAATAACATTAAGACACCATAATGACCTTTTTCTTAGCTAAACTACTATTAAGACTAAATCTTTCAGATTGCTTATTTCGTAAATACAAAAATTCTAGTCTTCAAATAAAAAGTTAGTGGAAATTTGTGATATGCATATAAGGAACAAACTTAGCTGATCTGCAGAGCAGTGTCTTATGATCCTGAGATTACTCAAACTCTATTGACAGGCTGTGAGTTAAATCGCCATTCCCAAATAGTTATGTCACTAAGAAGCCCCCAATTTTGCATTAAAGACAACTCATTAGCTTAGAAAAAAAGCCGCTTAGTAGGTCATATAAAGAGAGACAAGTGTGCTGATGCAATCTAGCTATGTGAGAGTCTGAATTTAAAGTTGGTTAGCAACGTAATGAAGGTTGTACAATCATTAGACCGGACCACAAATGAAAAGGTCTAGTATATATATATGGCCAAAACAAACGATGACCACTGAATTCGTAGGTTTGCTCAGCAGTGTATTGTTTTTCTAGCTAAAATGATCAGTCTCAAGACATATTACATTAAGTATTACCATGTGTTTTTGTGACCAATTATGTAACTTACTAAATAATTAAAATATTAATTTGAATTAATTAATCCTTTGAGCATTATTTCCAAATTTTTCAGGCTTTTTAATTGGTTTCACAATATTATTCAATGGGAAAGTAGAGAAATTTGAGTACAATTTAAGTCTCAATGCTTTAAAAGATAATGAGCTTTTCAACCCATAATGATTACACACACCACCCTAACATGGTAAAGCCTCCTTTTTCACAGCTCTAACCTTAATGGACATGGAATTAATGCCGCATAATTTTAATGCTAGCCAGACAACGAGTCAGAACATTACAATCCTTACAAATTTAAAGTGCCCCACACTGCATTTACGTGCTGGTTGTTAGCCATCTTCCACGGCCGAACTCTGGATCAGTAGTATGAATGACGCCCTAACGGACTGTGTCATCAGAGTGCTCCATTTAGATTGAATTTGTATTTGCATAAAAATCTTATCTGGTCAAAGGTTATTCAAGTTCTAATATTTTTATAGTTTGTGCATATTACATAAAACGAAAATGTTTAAATTAATCCATGAAAATCTAAATACCATGGGTACCTTATTTTACCAGATATGTTAAATAATGTATCAATAATGCAGGCGATGCTCAATATGATGAGCATTGTGGTCCATACAAAACAAAACTTTAGAACGTGAGGTCGCTTCACCATGAGTACTCAAAACTATTGCAGATAATTACTCATAAATACTGGACTTATTTTGCAGAAATATTCTTCTATCCATTTTTTTTTAAATTTTTCATTTCTGTTCAAAGTACATGTCATTACACTGGTTACGAGCAATAACATGTTTTGATAAATAACATACATCCAGACAACTGTATAGTCTAAGCAAATATAAAATCAAGAAGACTGTGAATACCTTGTATTTTATGTCTAAAATAAACCACTTATTACAAAACTTCACTAAAAGAGCGAATAAATTTTCAAACAAGGAAGTTATGATCAAGCAGATAACAACTCAAAAAGTTTTGTTGTGGCAGAAATACCTTATTTGGATCATGATGTTTGTTCAGGTAGTGCCATTACTGTTGCTAGGTTCAAAGGAATCTGTACTCACAATTTTCTCACCAATTTGGCTTTGTCTAATATGATCTATAAAAATTTTGAGAATAGGTGCATTTATTTGAATCTCTTGTTAGTAGTTAACAAATATTTTAAGCGTTATTAATTATAGTGCCTTTTCCTAAGGGCATAGCTTAAATAAAATATGAAAAAAAGCATTGTTTCAAGATAAATTTTGTGCACACATTTCAAAAAATTGTTACGAAAGATTTATCTTTTTAATTTTCTAAGAAGCTGTCAAAATTTAGAAATAAGAGTTACTGGTGTGATATGAAATCATTTACATTGACATATCACTTTAATTGAAAGTTTCTAACAATTTTGAACTTGGAACAATGAACTTAATATAGCAGATAAGCCAGTCACCATGCAATGATAAAGATAATCACAACTATATAAAAAATAAATACAAAATCATAAATAAAAATAATTTTTTATTTTACTGGAGAATGTATATATACAACTAATATCAGTCGCTACCTTCTGGCTGATATTTATTTCTAAGAAAAAATAAGTAATTTTAAATACAAATATTTAGCTTTTCTATGAATTTACAATGAAAAGTTGCTTGCAGAAAAGATATAAGTTATTTATACCAATCTAATTATAATTCATGTAGTGTAATGTAATTAAACTTCAGATGAAAACTATACAAAAGAAAAAAGGATTGTGATAAACTAACATATTTATTTTTGGAAAAACTAAATATGATGTATATCTGAAATAAAGGGTTTGAAATCAAAAGTTAGAAGTAAATAAATTTTTAATATACATTTAAAACACTTGCAGGTATAACAAGCCAATCTGTTATAAAATAACCTTTTTAATCAAATAATTAAATCAAAAAAAGATGGAATTAATTAACTCTTATCATGCGAAACAAATTTTTCCCCTCTCAGTTACTCAATAGTCTGAAAGGACTATATATTTATCGCAGGCCGTATTTAAAAAAAATTGTTTCACTAAGAACAAATCAAAAATATGGTTTCCAATAGATCACAGAAATCAAGCATCACTAGCAACGCTCTGTGAGCAGGTAGGTGACCACTTTGATCTACCAGTGAAGGACCAATCAAAGTGCACAGTATCATTCTTTGTTAATTTGTTCTATCTTAAAGGGCTAAACCTCATGTGGAGGTCGTCAGGTTACTGAAAAGAAAAGCCATCTCCTTCGCAGAGGATCAAAATTGTGGTGGTATGTCTTCTGATTAATAAGTCACCAATAATTCATTGTGCAGCTCTAATGAGAAGTAAATAAAGAACTACTACTCAAAAAATCAATAACTACCAATTATCCTCTTGAGTATATAAAGTGAGTCTTGTGAATGTATAAAATGAAGATTATCGTGTTTTCAGCCTGTAACAAATAATTTTACAGCAATGACAATATGAATTTATACCAAAAAGTAATAATTGCTGCAATGCAAATGTTATAAGTAATTTTCGCTTGTATTTTTAAAAATAGCAATTGTCAATAAAATAATTGAGTTATTCTTATTAACTAGTTTTTAAAAAATGTATAATAACATTAAGCCAGACTCAGTCAGAAAAATCTGTTAAAAACCTGGGAAAATTGAATTCTTGTGACTTTTTTTTTATAAGAATTTCTTTTTAAAATCAATTTATAATTATTTTTAAATCCCCACAAAATGTGTTAGTTTTCCAAATCAAATGTGCCATGAGGCCATTTTTATGGATGCAACAATTTTATTTCAGGATAGAAGTTAGATTGAAATTTGGTAACTATGTCCTTACTGTAGTGTTTGAACAATTCTTTTAAGATGCAATAATTACTTTAAGAAAGATTTTGATTTATGCTTTAAACTGAAGCTAAGAGAATATAAATTTTCCAAGTATTTTGGGTAATTAATAATTTTAAAACATTGGGAAATATTAAATCTCAATATGTAGGTGTATGAAGCCAGATATTATACAAGCTTACATATTAACTTGCGGTAGTGAGTGTCTAGAACACATTGAGCTATGTCGGCGGTAGCTTGGCTACTGGTAGGGCCTTTCAAGCTGGGGAGGTCACTAGTGTGTCATCAGATAAAGAATAACACCCTGGTACTCCAGGCCAGGAATTGGGCATGGAGTTAACTACTCCATTCTGTAATAAACTAACTGTTGTGAAATCAAGTGAATTTTCTGAACTGTTAAAACGGAGGTGACCTGATAAAGATATAAAGTATTTGGAACATTGAATTTATGATTACTTTATAGAGGTATTCAGCTAATCAAATAGGCTGGTCATCAGGCAATAATGCATGAAGATCGATGCTCCAAGTAAGTCTTTATGGTAAAGCTCGTGGGATGTGGATATCACCCATCTAAGATGGGTAACTGTTGAGAATGACCTAAAAACCTTAAAAGATAAAAAACTAGTGTAGTCGCAAACGTAAAAGTGCTTGCAGAAATTTAAGGCCCACCCAGGGCTGTCAAGTCACTGAAGAAAAACATAGTAACTTAAATATATTTTGTTGCTATTTCTTGTTTACCTATATAAACCTCACATGTCCTTAACTGATATATTGTGTTACTACTTGTTTTAGTGCAAACCTGCTAACATTGGAGAAATAAAATAATGGAGATTTTACTAGCTAGAAATGCTTTAGGCTATGCATAAACTTTTGATACATCATGCATAATCATGTAAGTCTGAAAGAGAAATTTCAAATGGGAAATAACATAAGCACTTACATTTAGAGAAGTAAAATCTTAATCTAATCTTAATAATAAATATTAATTACAATAAATAATCAATCTTAATTAAATAATCTAAATCTAAAGAAAGCAATCTAAATCTAAAGAAAGCAATCTAAATCTAAAGACGATCTCTAAAGAAAGCAATCTAAATCTAAAGAAGATAAATTAAGAATCTCTTAATCTAAATAATTTTTTTAAACCATTATTTATAATTACTTAAAACTTTTAAAACCATTGTTAATGAGCCAATCCAATTTTGGGTTTACGGCTTCTAATGTTCAACTCCGTAGCCTTGTAATTTTGAACTAAATCCCGAAGACAAGGGAATTCCTGGATCAAGTATTGGGAAAAATTTTGTCTTGGTGGAGAACTTTTTGATGGAACTAACCTGCATTTGATTTACATGGAGAGAATAGTGCAGTGCTGGCAATAGCACTAACTGTTGAAGAAGAAGTAAAGTATCTTTGCCATTTTTTTTTTTAAATTTCTTCAACAAATACGGAGAAATTTGAGAATATACATGTAAACAGGAGATAGTTGTAAAATATAGGAGTCTTTGTTAAAAACAGGAGATTTGGAACGTATGTTAGTGTACTATGGAATTTTTTCTAGAAATTGAGTATGAACCCTGCTTCATAATTTGAAGAAATTTTTAATAATTGTAACTATAAAAAAAGAGGATAGGGTACACTTTACACTACATGTAAACTAAAACAAAATGTGAATAAAGCTAAAAAAAGAAATGGACAAATGAACTTTGGTAAAATTAGTGCAAATATTTACTTATATTTCATAAATACTGAACTTATTTTGACAAAAACATAGTACACTTTAAATAAAATTATGAAACTAATATGATGTTTATTTTATGCCAATAAAGTACAAGTATTATTTAATATAGAGCATTAAAAGTAAAAACTACATTTCAATTTTTTCAAATGGCATTTTTTAATCAAGTGCACAAATTTTAGCCAGTCATTCAGTGCTTTTTCTAGATGTTGAAAACAATATTGTATTGAAAATTTTGTTCTCATGCAGAATGCTCAGAATTACATCAAAATTTTTAATTGTTGTAAACAAAGCGGTTTTCAGGGTTTTGAATAATTTAACAATTTGTTATTTTGATGTTATTTTTCTAAAATATTATTTGTTATTAATATCTGATATTTTTTTTAATGTTTAATTTCCCTTCTAAGCATATAGCATTACACTGGTTAGATAGGTAGGTATTTTATTTAGTTTGAACTAAAGCTTCACAAGGGGTTTTGGCCACGGTCTGGGAAACATCCCTGAGGATGATCCGAAGACCTGCCATTACAATTTTGATCCTCTGAAGAGGGGTGGCTCCTCCACTTGGTAACCCAACAAACTGCACGCAAAATTGAGCACTTTACAATAGAAAAGTTTAACGAGGGCCGATACCTTATACAATCAATCCCTACATAGGCTGATCTAAGAGATTACCCAGCCGCTAACTGACTGCAGCCAGTAATGCTTGACTTCTAAGTTCTACTGGAAACCATGATCCCAGTAGAACTTAGGTAGTGCCGTAGGACTGCACCGGTTAAAAGAAGCCGTTTTTGCTAGATAATATATGCGCAGAGAACTGAGCAAAACTAAAATCAAGAAGAATGTGAGTAATACCACATGTTTTAACTCCAAAATAAGCTACTTCTAACAACATAAATTTTGAAAAGTTATGATTATGCAAAAAACTTGTATTTCTTGAAGGTGCAATATACATTTCAAATTCTCAGTAATTTACTGTATGCGATATTTCACAATTATTTCACAATCAGGACCTTCTAGGTTGAGAATAGACAGTCCTTTTATTCTTTCTTCACTGATAGAGAATTTAAGATGTTTAATGTTTATTGAGTGGTAACGCCAAAAGAAATAATGGTTAAATAGTTTTCAAGACTCGTTGTCACTGGTAAGTTCTGAAAGTGCAAAAATGTCTAACACCCGTATTTTGGATAATTTTCGGGCAATTAAAAAAAAAACTTTTTTTTTTGTTGCTAGATTGGAATGAACAGTTCACTTTTCGACGTTTTGATGGGCATTAAAATAACACAGCGTTGAGCAGCAAACAGAACTTCAAATAGTGATTGTTATAATGGGAAAGTCGTACTAAAAAGCATAGACTGTATATGCATATAATATTTCAATTTACGTAAGAGGGCTTAAATTTTTATTCAATAGTGGAAAAAATTTACAACTAGAATTTTTCTTTTATCATATAAAATAGTATAAAACTCACAACTATCATAAATTCAAAATAAATAATTATATTACAAAATCTTATTAGTTCCACAAAAGGACTAGGGCTTCATCAAGAAATATTTTGAAAATTCTGAGGAAATGTTGTTGGATTAGTAAGTATATTAATTGCGGTTAATACTCCTATTCCATTTGAAACTAAGTTATTTTCTTCTAGTCCAGAATTCAAAAATGACACAGCTTGGTTTAGTTCATCCCCCAATTCATTTGGATGTTTAGCATTTAGAACCACAGCAATATAAGAAGGAGGTTCAGTCACATCCGATGTCTTACTTTCTACCACATTTTGATCAGTAGATATACTGGAGTTTTGAGCACAGGAATTTACTGTGATTTGCTGCAATTCAGCTAGTTCAACCTTCGGTTCATTGTCCTGCTCCTTGATGCTGTCCTCCATTTCTTTAGCTTTCTCATGGACTTTCATGTGCTAAAATAATGTATTTAATATTAATAATTGTGACAACTTTCATAATTTTACAATTCAATCACTTTATATATATATGTTTTACTGATATTCAATGTTAATCTCATTTAAACTATAGTAGACACCAAAACTACAATAATAAATTGAATGAAATGTATGACCCACAAAGTAAATTTTTTAAAACAAAAATGTTAAATGTATGCTATAGATGCAGTCATATGTTCTTAAATGAATTGAAATTGTATTTTCTTAAAATATGTCCCACTTTTTCCCCCAGCCCAGTCTTTAAACCTAGGAGTCATTCTTTTTTATATTTTTTCTTCCAGTGATCAGAAATAGCACACTACAAGTAGAGAAACTACTGGAATCACTATTTTCTTCTTTTTAGTTAGTGATGTAGTGATGAAAAGAAATAAGGCTCAAACATAACTACTTTTTTGAATCAGAATAAGTACAAATCTTCGCAGGTCTGTCAATGGAAACAAATAGAATGCCCTAGTTTTTGAACGTTAATAAAAGTGGCACCTGATACTGCAAAGCAGCAAGTTTTTTTTCTTTAATCTAGCCTTTATAAATGATGACTAAACTATCCGTTAAGAATAATAGTTAATTGCAATTTAGTCATACCTTAAATGTAAATATGAACTCATGGAACTCTAAAAGCATACTTGATGTTATTTTAATTGAAGAAAACACATTTTCTCTGTTCTTCTATTTCTTAAAGGAAATAAAAGAGCAGTAACCACTTAACAAAATAAGAAATGTTTAATAGACTACTAGCATTTCCTAAATTAAATATTCGCTGTCAAGAAAGTCATAAAAAGTTAAAAAAGGGCTAAAAAATATTCTTAAAAAATGATTTGTATAACAAACTGCCTCATGCAAATATGAATAAATTTGCTAAATAATTCCTCTTGTTTAAACGAATTTTTTATTCAAAGCCATTTTGAACATGAGAGTAAATTAAGTTTTCTAACAAAGTTTGTCTTCTTACAGACAAAACAGAGAGAGATTAAACGTAATTATGAGAAATGCATCTCAGCTTTATTAAGCAACCAAACTTATTTTGAAGATTTTTCATGTCAATTTTCACTTACAATTCATAAAATTATTTTCTTTTTCTTTATTACTTAAATATTAATTTGTGACTCCTGAAGTGTACATGTTTAGCAATGATTTTAAAATATATTTTAAGGGTGGTGATTTTTGATACATAAAGGGTGATTCTTTTTTAGGGGCGTCTTTTAATTGAAAAACTTGCCCTAAACATCCACAAACATTAATTAAAACAAAATTTCCTAAAGCTGATCAATATATGGTAGAGGGCTATATTTTTTCTTCTCAATTTATGTTTCAATCATTTGTACTTGCTAAATTTAGTTGGATTTAGCAAGTGTCTGGATTTAACAAGCATTCTTCTGTTTCAAAAACTCTGCCTTAAATATACTACTACTGCATAGTTAATAAGAATAAGTTTAAAAATAAATTATTCCTATTACTAACAAGCTCCTTAGATTATTTATTAAATCACATAGTTAGGAACAAATTTGTTTTGATGGAGAGCAACTTACTGCAAAATAAACAGGTTTTTAATGTTGCCCTAAACTGAATAAGAATTAACACTTAATTAAAACTTCAACCATGAACAAAAAGGCAGTGATGTTTCTAGATTTAATTAAAGAATATAGTTTTAAATGTCTAAATAATTTTAAATCTTACTTTGTAGCAGTTAGACATTTCAGGGAAGGCCTCGCCACAATGCTTACATTTGTAAGTTTTGATACCATAATGCAATTCAGCTGGTTCAACCTCCGGTTCATTGTCCTGTCCCTTGATGCTGTCCTCCATTCCTTTAGCTTTCTCATGGACTTTCATGTGCTAAAATAATGTATTTAATATTAATAATTGTGACAACTTTCATAATTTTACAATTTAATCAGTTTATACATATATTTTTTACTGATATTCAATGTTAATCTCATTTAAACTATAGACACCAAAACTACAATAATAAATTGAATGAAATGTATGACCCACAAAGTAAATTTTTTAAACAAAAGTGTTAAATGTATGACATAGGTGCAATCATATGTTTTTAAATGAATTAAAATTGTATTTTCTTAAAATATGTCCCACTTTTTCCCCCAGTATTTTTGACCCCAGTCCAGTCTTTAACACTAAGAGTCATTCTTTTTTATACCCAGTGATCAGAAATAGCACACTAAAAGTAGAGAAACTACTGGAATCGCTACTTTTTTCTTTTTAGTTAGTGATGTTGTGCCCTACTTTTTAAAGGAAGTAGTGTAGCGAGTAGCACGTTTAAAAAAAAAAAAAAAAAAAAAAAAAAAAAAAAAAAAAAACAGTAGTTTGTAGCAATTCCTGGCAACTACTTTAAAGGATAATTTAGGAAAGAAATAAGGCTCAAACATAACTACTTTTTTGAATCAGAATAAGTACAAATCTTCGCAGGTCTGTCAATGGAAACAAATAGAATGCCATAGTTTTTGAACTTTAATAAAAGTGGCACCAGATGCTCCAAAGCAGCAAGTTTTTTCTTTAATCTAGCCTTTATATAAAATGACTAAACTATCCGTTAAGAATAATAGTTAATTGCAACTTAGCCATACCTTAAATGCAAATATCAACTCATGGAACTCTAAAAGCATACTTGATGTTATTTTAATGGAAGAATTTTCTCTGTACTTCTATTTCTTAGAGGAAATAAAAGAGCAGTAACCACTTAACAAAATAAGAAATATTTAATAGACTCCTAGCATTTCCTAAATTAAATATTCGCTGTCAAGAAAGTCATAAAAAGTTAAAAAAGGGCTAAAAAAATATTTTTTTTAAATTATTTGTATAACAAACTGGCTCATGCAAATATGAATAAATTTGCTAAATAATGCCTCTTGTTTAAACGAATTTTTTATTCAAAACCATTTTGAACATGAGTGTAAATTAAGTTTTCCAACAAAGTTCGTCCTCTTACAGACATAACAGAGAGAAATTAAACGTAATTATGAGAAATGCATCTCAGCTTCATTAAGCAATCAAACTTATTTTGAAGATTTGTTATGTCTATTATAATTTACAATTCATCAAATTCTTTACTTTTTCCTTATTATTTAAATATTAATTTGTGACTCCTGAAGTGTACATGTTTGGCAATGATTTTAAAATATACTTTAAGGTTGGTGATTTTTGATACATAAAGGGTGATTCTTTTTTAGGGGCGTCTTCTAATTGAAAAGATTGCCCTGAACATCCACAAACAATATTAAAACAAAATTTCATAAAGTTGAACAATATATGGTAGATGGCTATATTTTCTCTTCTCAATTTATGTTTCAATCATTTGTACTTGCTAAATTTAGTTGGATTTGGCAAGTGTCTGGATTTAACAAGCATTCTTCTGTTTCAAAAATTCCACCTTAAATATACTATTACTGTATAGTTAATAAGAATAAGTTTAAAAATAAATTATTCCTATTACTAACAAACTCCTTAGATTATTTATTATATCACATAGTTAGGAACAAATTTGTTTTGAAGGAGAGCAACTTACTGCAAAATAAACAGGTTTTTAATGTTGCCCCCAACTGAATAAGAATTAACACTTAATTAAAACTTCAACCATGAACAAAAAGGCAGTGATGCTCCTAGATTTAATTAAAAAATATAGTTTTAAATGTCTAAATAATTTTAAATCTTACTTTGTAGCAGCCAGACATTTCAGGAAAGGCCTTGCCACAATGCTTACATTTGTAAGGTTTGATACCATAATGGCGATTTTTATGCTCATTTAAAGACTGTTGTCGAGTAAATCCCTTCGGACAAACATCACATTTATAAGGCTTTTCTGTTGTGTGAGTTTTTTCATGCCTTAATAAATCCCCTACAAAATATAAAAATTTTAATCAGTCACTTCTAAAACATGGCACAAAAATAATATTGATAAATCTTATATATAAATTTTTACAATAATATAATTAAAAAATTGTTAAGATTCTAGTTAAAATATTTAGTCTAACCCTAATATATTGATTCTGGGATATAATGAATATTTCATTGTAGTAATTGCTTTTAGTGGTCCCATCTAAACTGCTGTTTAATTAATGCTATTTCATATCCTCATTGAGAAATTGGCTGTTCGTTTAGAGTGGTTACAAACTTTCTTTTTGTAGGTATTTAAATAATTGCAACAAAATATTTAGTCTCTGTGATACATTCAAAGGTATATAATTATAACTTATAATTAAAAATGAAGTAATTCATATTTTAAAGGAGAGTTTAAGATGAGTTATTTTTCTGAAATAAATAATGAGAGTGGTTCCAAAAAACAGGCATGTAGAGGAATTAATTTGTTGAACAGGAATTCAAACTAATAAATGTAATTTTTAGAAATAAAAAAGATCAACTGTTAAAAAATTCTAAAAATAACGAAAATTAAATAATTAACGTCTTAAAATTCTTTCATAGAGACAATCACTTCATTATATGGAGAGAATTTTAAATATTTTTAACATTCCTATAAGAAATTTAATTATATTCATTCACTAAAAGGAAATTATTTCATAAAGAGACTATATATTTAGTTAGCTAATAATCTGATAAAGCAAATTAGGTACGATGCAGCCAATATTTCTAACAATACAACCACTATAATAAAAAGTATTTTATCAAATATTTTTGATATAGTGAACCATAATTTATAGTTAGATGGCGTGAACCATCATCAATAGTGCAATTATTTCTGGGTCATCTAACGATTCTCAATAGCAAGAACGCCTGAAGTTTGATAAAAATGCAAAAAGTCATCTAAATTGTAAGGTTTTTCACATATTTTTAATCAAGGACAAAGTACAGTAGTACTAAACTTGATTTAAGTTGACTTTCATTTTATCAAAATATGAATACTATGCTTAAAAAGAACTGATTTTTAAAAAGACAACAAGTTTTAAATAAATAGAATATACTTACAGAATTATATTTGTACACTACAAATAATTCACATATGAATTAGTGCTTCATTAGTAAGTTCTTTTTCTTTATCTAAAAATCATTTTTCTATCTGTTAATTTAAATTCATTGTTTTTATTTTCCAACTGATCTACCTACAAATGAAATGTGTCAAAGTATATGGTTCCTTTTAACTACTTTATTACAGCAAAAGCTAAAAATTATTACAAATTAATAACATGTTTCTCCTAGATAACTAAACATTCATGTATTAAGCATCCCCAGCCAATCTACAGCAGGCAAGATATTTCCACAGCTAACTTATAGAGTAAAAAATTAAGACAATCCAGGCAACATTATACAAAAACGGGGGACATTTTTTGGAACAATACACACTCTATATGATTTTTAAGAAACATTACAAAGAATTGAAACTTTTACTTTGCATCGCATAAAAATGGGCACAAAGCAACATTTAACATTTTCAAACAAACAACAAAGCTAGAAACAAGTTGATCAGACATGAATTAAAAAAACAGTGCGATTTTGCACATGCGTAGATACAGAGAGAAATCTTGTAATCTAACATTTTTACTTCAGATATATAATTCTTAACATCAAAATAGATTGAAATAAGTGCTTTAAAGAAAATTGATAATTATAGTTATTTTCATGCAATAAATTACTTCAAAAATAAATTGTATACAATCCACATACTAATAAATGGTAACACAATGTAATCTGGAATACAAAAAAATTAAGAAATTGAACCATCACTTAAAGTAAATGGACATTTAAAAGTAATTTTGATTTTACAATAAATGAAATGAGATTTTATGGAAATGCATGTTTAAAAGTTGATGATGGCTGAAACCAAGATAAAAAAAATAATTAAAATAACTGATTTAAAAAATAAAGTTAGTTTGAGTTTGAAAAAATTAAAGTTGGTTTAAATACATTTATATCAGAGAAAAAAAAAACCCAAAATAAGCATAAGAAAAAATGCTGAAATTGAAACTTCATATTAAAAACAATATAGCACAAAATGTAAATGCTTTTATTTTTAAATGTAGGACACTTCATGGTATTTTTTTATCTTCAAAAATGTAGGACAACTGTGAGGACTGATAAAACACAAATGTAATAAATAAAAAAAAATTTCGTAATTTTAGTAATAAAATTTTTTTGTAATTTTAGTCATTATCTAATGTTTATACAATTAAAAATTTATTTGAAAAAATTCTTCATTTATCATTTTATTTCGATTTTTTGATATTACCCTAGTCTTGCGGGTATTGTATAATTGGGGTAAGGAACAAAATCAAAACGTACTACAGCAAATGTAGAAAATGACTATTTTTATTATCTCTAATTTTATGTTACTAGTTAATGCACAGTATTTAGGGAAATCAATAAAACAGTTATAACATATTGCAGAAAATGTAGAAAAGAAATTTTTTTATTATTACCTCTAGTTATGTATGCTAAGGAACAAATTGAACAGTTGAATGGTCGAATGTTATCGTGCCTTAATCTGTGAACCCTCAGTTGGGATTTCTGCCTAAAAGACTTTCCACATACCTCACAAAGATGCATTTTTGTTTCTGAATGCATTGACATGTGTGTTTGCAATATGCTAGTCTGAGAAAAACGTTTCCCACATTCTTTACACCTGAAATGATTTTCCTTTTTAATGCCTGGAATCAGACAATCAAGAATAAAAACAAATTTTTAAGAGTTTTTAATCTAAATAGAAATAATCCATACAAAACAAGATTCATATTTTTTTTTAAAGTAAAAAAGAAAAAATAATCCAAATAAATAAGATTAAATCATATAAAAAATTATTTAGAGATACTTCAATACTTTAGTTTATAATTAGTTAAATAATTTAAATAAATTTATAATTAAAATGTTATTCAAAATAAATCATAACAATACATTTCAAAGTATAAAACAGCATTACACATTGTTTAATACTTACAAATGTTTGATTCACATTTATTGAAAATGGAATAAAAATATATCATTGACTACTAAAAAACAATCCAAAAAATTATAAAATATTTTACAGATAGCTTTTTAAGTTAAAAAATCCATATTAAAACACAGCATTTAATTTTCATTTTGTTTTCAGTTTGCAGTATGAAAAATTTACAAGAATTAAAAATTTTTTAAATTTAATTTGAAGAGAGCTTTAAATTTTACACTAAGTACTCTTGTTATTTTGCTACTTAAAACTTACTAGCATAACAATAGTTTTACAATAAATTTTAAAACTATGTAAATTAATAAAAAGCTTGAACAATCTTAAATTAAAAGGCTTTTTAAATCAATGATTTATATGCAAAAAAATCATTTGATTTCAATCAATGTGATTTTTTAAAAAACAATTAGTTTAAATTATAAATCAAATCGTGATTGAAATTAACATACAATGATTTAAAGCAAATCATGAGACACAATTCCTCATAAATAGAAAATACACAGATATCTTGAGCTGTCATTAGAATGAAATTATAGCTCGTGGGTCTTTCAAATGCAGTTCTTAACTAATTTCCGTTCCAACACGTGAAAGTCAATTTTATTCTATCAAAGTAGAACACAATCTTGGCTGAGAAACATAAATTCATAAAGAGATCCAAAATATGACTGTCAATTACTTGTGATAGCTATCAAAACATTGAGGAATTATTTTGTTTTCGCAAATTCAGAATTTAATTCATGAATATCCAAAGAGAAACGTAATGTGACGTCACTTGAAAATAAATTGACCAAGCAGAACAAAAGCAGCTTTCAGTTTGCTTCAATAGCTTTCATTCTCGTTTCTTTTGCACTAAAACGCTCTGCAATTTTTATATTAACTCTATAAATTTTTAAACAATTTTAGTTTAAATATATGGGGACAAGATAAAATTTCATCTGCAATAATTGAGTTTATTTTTATGGTTTTCATATAAACATTTCAAATTTGAATTCTATTTAAAATATAAATATTTCCACTCCATAAAAATTTTAAATTTTTATCAACTTTTTCACTTTTTTTTATCACATGCTTCTGTAGCTTAGATTAGTTAATTGTTTTTTTTAGCAAAAAATATGTACCTGTCTGTTTACTTTCTAATGCACACACGTAAAAAAAAAATTTTATACTCTAAATTTATACACCCTTTAACATGCAAAAAAAATGGTTATTGAAAAAAAAAAAAGAGTGTTAGCAATATAAATTATGTGTTGAACTCTAGTTCGGAACTTGGCACTTCATTCATACGTTGATTTGTATAGTAGGTATTTTTTGTTTAAGAAAAGTTTGTGTTGTTTTTTACTATAGCACTACGTTTTCTTTTTGTCAGGAAGACTATTGAAAGATTTTTGAGTCATTAAATGTTTTTAAAAATAATTTTACTTCAAAAGGAATAAGTTACATTGCTTTGAAATGATATTTGGATCATTCTCTACAAATACGTTTTTTTTTCTCCAGGAGGTGACAACAAAAAAAAAAGAAATTGTGTTAGAAATTTATATTTTTTTGTAATAGATTCAGGAAAAGAATAGTAGTTATGCTCAATATTTTTTTAAAAAAATACTAAAATTATTATAAGTTTTTATTAAAGTGGGAGAATGATAACATATTAATTTTAGAATGTAAGCATGTTTAAAATAAAAATTTTAATGAATTTATTTAAGTATATGTCTGTCCTTCACTGCTTTAAAAAATAATAAAGTGAAACAAAAATATATATTTTTTAACTAATCCTTAAAAACACTAGAATCAATCCCTCACAAAAGCATAATTTCTTCATGTTGAAGGAATAAAATTATTACTAGCTTTTAAAGTTTATATCCATAGATAAAATTGAAATAATATATATTCCTATTATACATAACTTACATAAATATTATCATATTATATATTATCTTATATAATAATAAATGCATTCTTATTTCATATTCAGCACATTCTCTTAATAGAGTCCATTTTCTCATACTTTCCTTAGCTTTTCAGGAAAAAAGAAATGGTTTTGAAATGCAAGCAACAATTACAAATGTTTGACAAAGTGATTTCAAATCAAAAACAAAATACTTATCAAAAAAACTGTAAAATTAAATGTTATCAATATATAATTGGCTCAAAAATAACTTTTTTTAAAAAAATTAATATATGTTTTAAGAGATTAAAATTAAACTGAAAAAATTAGTGTCAATGCAACAATTGTAACATTTCGTTTATTAATATTGCTTTTAGCAGTTGTGAGAAGATGTATGATTGGTTGGCTTGACAGAGAAAAATTCATTCAATGATTTCATTGGATGGGAGTACAAAAGTATTAAAAAAAAATTTTTTTTGAGAACTTTTTAAATTAAAAAATACTAAAACATTTTAAATCATTTTTTCAAAAAAAAAAAAATGTTCCCGAAGTATCAGAATGAATTTCACAATAAATAGATTCAGTTCAGAGTATTAATGAAAGTTAGAGTTATTTACATATTATTGTTAATTTGTTAAGTAATAAATAAGTTATATTTAACTTTCAATAAAATTTAAGTAAAACTATGTCCACTTGCAGAATAAAATTTTACTAGCATATGACTTTATCTGTTTGGAACAGAAACTGGCGGAAACAGAAGTAATTTTTACTTAAAGTAAAAAATCCAGACAGAAATTACAAAATTTAATTACATAAGAGTAGAAAAAATATAAAATGTTAGAAATAATTTTCTTAATTAAGAGTCAATAGAAGAAATTTTGTGAGATTTCCTGTTTCTGTGAAATCATTAAAAATTTACTCATAAGTTAATGAAAATAAGGTCTTGTTTTTTGAGAAAAAGCAAAAAAATCAATAGTATCTAGACTTTTTGTGACTTTAAATTTTTTTAAGGAGTTCATATGATTAAATAATTATAATACATAATTCAATAAATAAAGTCATTTTTAAAAGAACAATTCCTGGAGAATTTTCAATTTTTAAAATAAAAATGATACACGAAGAGTTTGTTTCAAAATAAACCTATATAGAGGGGTGCACAACTTATGGTCTGCAGGCCACATGCCGCTCGCCGACTGTTGATGTGTGGCCCGCAGGGAATTCTGAATGCAATAAAGAAATTTTTTAATTTGGTTTTTGTTTAAACATTATAAATTTTCTTATATTCCACTCAAATTTATATTACTCTATAAAATGCGCGTTTTTTCTTTTTTTTTTTTTCCTTTTCGAACTTTCATTCTGTAAGTTTCTTTTTGGTTCGAATTCATATCTCCCCTCCCAATATTTATGTAGATATATATATATATATATATATTTTAATGAATGAATGAATGTTAGTTATACGTTTTTAAAAAATATAAGTTTTTTTTTTTGTTTTAAGTAAATTCAAATAATTATAAGTATTTAATTTTCTGCAAATATGTTATTAAGTTTACTGATAAAAATATTTGGTGCTTAGAACACTAATGTTTACATAAAAATGATAATATTTACTGCTAACATGACTGAATATGTGTGCGGCCCTTCAATAATCTATGTGCTGTGCAGGTGGCCCTACACTCAAAAAAGTTGTGCACTCCTACTATATAGTGTTATTATTAACAAATTATTTTGCGTTTCTCATGAAATGACGGTAAAATAACTTGTAAATGGTCTGTTAACAGACCCAAATTTATCCTTAATAGACCCCAAGTGGTAATTTATTATTTCATTTGATAGAATACTATTGTCAGATACTTTTGTTATTAACTCTTGTTGTGCTGAACAAATATATACTCTTATTATGTCATAGAATTAAAACAATTTCCTTCTGAAATTAACATATTTCATACACATATATAAATTATTTGATAAGCTTACTGATATGGTCTTTCACCAGTATGTCGCCTCATATGTATAGTCAAACTTTTCTTTTCAGTAAAACAAGTTCCACACTTATTACACTGCCATGGTTTTGCTCCACTATGCGTTCTTATGTGTCTTTGTAAATTACCATTAGTTGTGAAGTGGGCAGAACATTTATGGCAGCAAAATGGTTTTTCACCAGTATGTCTTCTCATGTGAACTTCAGGAAAAAAATCTGCTTAGTTACATATATTTTGATAAAATTTTTACAAGTATCAGAATTAAAATGAATAAAATATTTTAAATGAATTTAATTTAATTATGTCAAACTCCACTTTTATGCATAACATATTTTCCATTTAACATATTCTTCAGGGGTAGCAAAAATTATGATTATTTAGAAATATTTTTTTTTCATTTATTTCTTCACAATTACCAATTACAGCTCTAAAAAGATATAAATAATGTTAAAAAATATATATACAAAATTAAAAACAATGTAAAAAATATATATATACAGCTCTAAAGAATATATAAACAATATATTGTTTAAAAAAAACTATATAATTAAAATTAGTAATATTTCTAACTTACAATGGCTAAATATTAATATATTAATAAAACTAATCACTGAATAAAAAAAATATGGTTATTTTTATTCACAAGCTCCATACTTTCATGAATTCGAAAGACAAATATTCAATTTGTCAGTTGAAATTAAATAAAAAATAAATTAATTAAAATCGGGAAACATAGAAATAATTATATATTACTCTTGTCGAAAAAGTCTTTCTTCACTATTTATATACACAAACTACAAATTTAATATGTTTTAAAAATACTTGAATTTAAGCCTAAAACTAAATGGATGTAATTAAATATGTTTATGAAACAGCAAATTATTCTAGATACAGTTATGCAAAATTATAATTTTAAAGTTTAATACCACTTTTATCCACATCTAGTTACTTTTTCATTTATTAATCTCTTTTGAACTTCTAATAGTATTTTATAAAACTCTTGGTCAAGGTTGGGTTTTTGAAGACAAAAACTGCTTTTTAACGTAGCAAGAATCAAACACTAGTTAAAATTGCCAAGAAAATATTATGATATTCAGGAAATCATAATGCTTGGGGAGACTTCTGTAGTATATTTGAAACATTAAACTTACAATTAAATATATTTTAATTTTCATAAATACTAATACATAAATATATATTTAACAATAATTACATTAACTCAAAAATTGTAATTTAAAGTATGAGTAAGTCAAAAATCATAGTTGATAATTTTAGAAATATAGAGCTCTTAGTAGATTTTTTGTTAGCATAAAGAGATCCATGCTTGAAGTAGAAATTTAAAATATCGGTCCATTTGTTAAAAGCAAAATGTCTTCTTGTCACTTAAAATAACGTATCAGACTAAAGGCATACCTTTGATTTAGTAGAAATAGATAGCTATATACTGGAAGTTTGTTTCATAAAATCAACACTTAATATGTATTTTTTATAATTTTTTTAAAGAATGAAAACAAAAAAGTATGCATATTGGAAATCACAAATGAATATTTAATGGACGAAAAAACTAAAACATTCTTTAAATCTAGCAGATCACTGTATAGGAAGGTGGACAGAATAAACTATAGGCCTATTTGTAAGAGGAATTGTAATTATTAGAAACATTTTAAAATATTAGCCTTCAGTTAACCACGTTTTAATATTAATTACATACATTTGTTATATTGTTATTCAGTTGTCTGATTTTGATAGTGTTTTTATCTCCTTGTTTAAATGTAGATTTTCAACACCCTATGAGTACACTTTTTCGTTTACAGTTTTAATAAGAATTCTTAAAATACTCGTTAAGGGTGATCTTTATTAAATACCCTATATTTGAATTAGACAGACACAAGAAACCAGGGTTGGCAAAAAACCAGGTTTTTTGAGAGAAAAACCAAAAAACTCAGTTTTTTTGGTTTAAACCAGGTTTTTTCTGACATTCTTTTTTCAACTAATATACATACTTAAAAAATGAAAATTACTTCCAAGAACAATTAAAATAAATAACAAGCAATTATATCAAACCGCACTAAATGTTATTAAAATTTTTATATTTAAATACAGGGTTGGGAAAAAAACAAAAAAAAGTTTAGAGAATTTTTTTTTTTTTTTACCATTGAAAAACATGTTTAGGATTTAGCACTTAGGATTCAACATTTCGAGCAAAAAAACAAGCTTTGCAGCTTTTTCTAAGCCCAGTCTGTTACCCAATTTTGATTGTACAACTCCAAAAGTAGAAAAAATTCTCTCAACATTCGTTGTAATTAGTTGCTTTCAGAGTAAGAATTACTTCAACTTCCTTAAACATGTCGGCATTAAACTTCTTAATATCGTTTTCTTGCATTCGTCATCATTCTATAACTGTTACATTTTCAATAAATTCCTTTTGAAACCTTTGGAATGGAAAACTTTTTGCACAAAATTTTAATAACAGAGTTAAGAAGTTATTCTTAGGAAATATTTTCATGGCATATTCTAAAGCCATTTTTTTTCATGTGCTGACAATTCGTAATCATCTTCATCATCAGCTTTTGGATGCAACTGAAAAGCAAGAAGGTGCGCTGTTGTTATTGCCATTTTATAACGACGATCTAATTTTTTCAGTACATCTTTATTGAAATTCTTATCGTGCATTTGCTTTTTTAAATTTTTAAAAATTAAAACAGTCTCTCCAATCGAACAATTTTCTCTCTGTGCCCTATCTAGAGCTACACTAATTGGTTTTAACTGCTGCAAGTAATCTTCTGCATTTCTTTTCAATGAAATGTTTGAAATTAAATTTTGAACATTTTTATCAATCTGATCTTTATAACTTTCACATATGTTTACTAGATTGGGCCAGGATTTTAGATACCTCTCTAAGGCGTCAGCAAAGGAATTCCAACGAACTTCACATGGCAAAATTAACCTTGGTGCATTTGTGACTCTTCTAAAGCATGCTCTTTCAAAATGATTATTCCTAAAATACTTAATAACATGCAAAATTTGTTCTTTTACGTTTGGATAACTTATATCCCCAGCCAGTAAGTTCAAAATATGAGCAGCACATCTGTAAGTAATAACTCTGAATTCTTCATCCCCAACTTCACACTCATCAATCATTTTTCTCATTTTTACAACATTGCCCGTATTATCCGTCACTAATGAACATGCTGAACACTTAAATTCTGACTGGCACTTTTTAATCGATTTAACAGCAATGTCATAAAGATTTTCGCCTGTTTGAGCAATGCCAGAAGTTGAATTTATTTACAACATCAAACAATTTGAAAAATATGAGTATAAATAAATAAATAAAAATGCAATTTTAAATTATTCTTAGGGAAAAAACCAAATGGGTTTTTTGAGGAAAAAACCATATGGTTTTAACCATGGTTTAAACCACGGTTTAAACCAATTGGTTTAAACCATGCCAACCCTGCAAAAAACACTTACCCAGCAGATTTGATTTGGTTGAAAACTTTGCTTTACATTCCGAACAGCTATAGTGTCGTTCATGAGCTCTCAGATGGTGTCCTAAAAATTAAAAAGATATATTAAAAGAAGATTTCATATAAAAAAGTAGTAGTTCAAAGTTAAGATTCCGTAAAAAAGGTATGTGAAACTTCTTATAACATTGTAAATAAAGATTTTAAGAAAAATAAAAAAGTTTGTTTATTTATTTATTCGTACCTATTCTAAAGAACTGTAGCTTCATTCAAACATTTTTAAATAATTGCTTTCAAATTTTATGAGCCTTGTAGTAAAAAAATATGGAATTTAATGTACAGGTTGTGTATGCAATTAATAATTTAGTGCAAGCAAATGACAAAACAATAAAATAAATAAAGTTTTTATAAAACCAAAACACATAACAAGTATTATTTCATTCTGAACCTAATTAATGCTTTAAATACAAAATTCTATTAAACTATTATAACACGATGTCAAGAATAAAGTGAAATATAAACAATTTGCATTTAAAACATAAGAACAGTTAAAAAAGTAACAGAAAAAAGTTTTCATTAAAAAAAATTAATACACATAATAACTTACTTGTTAAAGAATCTTCATCAGGAAAAGATTTAGAACATACTTTACAAACTAATCCATCATTGGCATTTTTAAATGTGTCACTGATGATCTTATTCTCTTCATCTTTATTAAATATTTCCTTAGAAAAAGTAAATGTAAGTAATAAATAAACCTAACCATGAAAGTGAATTAAAACCTTTAGTTAAACTTTTTTTTACTTTATATTAATAATATAAAAACAGTAAAAGTAATTATTATTAAAAATTGCTTTTTAATACTAAGCTTGCAAATGCTAACAAATAGTACAATTATAGTAATTCTGAGAAAGCATACGCTATAAACAAATGGTTTTTATTGCACATTATTCGTAAGAAACTGTAGGGTCAACATTTTGATTGCTAAAAGAATGTAAACAGAAATGTTTTAACATTTCTGTTTATATATTCTGTTCTCACTGACATATACTTTTAGAAATTTTAAATATAAACTTTTCAACAAAACTTCCAATTAACAACAAATTAAATAAATGAACTAGGCTCTGTCCCACGAAGAGATTGGCATTTTAGCCAAACAATATTGGATGGACAATAGTTTTATTCTAAAGAACAATACATAAGTGTATTGTTTAAAAATCCCTATAAATTAGTTCAAATAAACATTAAGAGTACCCTAATTAAAATAATCTATATATATATATATATATATATATATATATATATATATATATATATATATATATATATATATATATATATATATATATATATATATATATATATATATTTTAATGAGAGCAATCTATTCAGACATGTTATGAAAAAAATGTGAAAAATATAACTTTTTCATTAACTTTTCTTAATTATATAAATAATGAACTACATTTAAAAAAAAAATAAAAACTATAAAGTTAAATTACTCCAAAACAAAATAAATTTTTTTCTTAAAAAAAAAGCCAAGATATTTTTTTTTTAAGGGGTCACAGTACCTTTGCAATAATTTTTTTAAATAAAGGTATAATCATTCATTTTGTGGATGCTTTACATGCTCATTTAACTTATAATCAATAATTTATCTTCAAAACATAATTAAACTGTTTAACTTTTTTAAAATTTAAAAAAAAATTGAAAAAATTCACAATTTTCAAATCCCTAAGGCTTTTTTATTTTAACATATTTTCAAAATTTTTTTTCTTCTTCTTGCTTAGAATATACATCTTAACAATTTTGTGCATTCATTTGTTGATACATCAATTAGAATATTTTTTATAGGTTATTTTGTAAAAAAGTAGAAAAAAAAGGTTAAAAATTCCTGTTAGGTACATATAACATGCTGTAAAAATTGTAATACCTCCTAAAATGCTTATTCCATGCACAGTTTAAATAAGTGTATTATACTTAAGATAAAAAAGATTACTTCAAAGCTTTATCTTAAATAGAAAAAATTCCTTAGGGATTTAATTAAAACACAAAATTATCATCTATGAGAAAAAGCACTTTAAAGTCTGTCTGCTAAACAAGTTTCTGTATTAGGACTATCTAAAATCATTCATAACTTTTTTAAAAATGTAGATAGAGAGATGATGTTTTTTTCAGTGCATTCGAAATAGTTTGAAGTTTCATTATAAGAAATAAAAAAAAATTCGATATTTTGGTCATTTTTTGGGTATTTCAAACCTAAGAATATATGGCTGCAAAAAAAGTATAACTTATAATGTGATAAATTTTTTCTTTACATTACAGAAAATATATAAAAAACTTAACTTTACAATTCAATTACCCTACAACTTATTAGATATTTAAACAACATAAAACAAAAAGCTAATTTCCAGATGTGGCTGCAAAAAATCAGAATTACATTTTTGTTAATGTTTTTTGTTTTACAATATTATCAGCAAAAAAATAGATGTCAAATAAAACAGAAACATTTCTTAAGAATTTGTCAAGATATGCAAAACTAATGATTTATTTATTTAATTTTTTTTTTTCATTCTATAATTTTTGCATTATGAACATGATGCAGAAATGCTCTCTAATGTAGAATGCTAACTTACTTTAGAATGTGACGTTTCCCTTTCAGGTATACTTTCCAAACTAGGCTCACTAGTTTCATCTACATTTTGATCCGTAGGAGCAATTTGTTCTCTTGTTATATCACTAGAGCTAACATTTGAAGTTTTTGAGTCAGAACTTTTGTTGCTATGAGACAATGACTCTTGATGAAAAGAATTAATTTTCTCACTATTCATGGAATCTCTTTCCATTATGACAGAATAAGAATTTACATTAGATTCCACAACTTCTATTTTGTCTTTAAAGGAGGAGTGAGAATGAAATAAATTTTTCTTCGGACTTAGAAATTTATCACTGTTTTTATTGCTATCTCTTTTAATTTCAGCAAATGGTACATCATTCAAGGTTTGGTTATCTTTGTTTGAATTATCACAACTATTTATAGAAATGTTTTCAATGATGGTGCTTTGATCAGTTTGTACATTGGAATTAGAAAGATCAGAATTCCCAGTAAGAAGCTGATGACTGGGTGGAAATGTAGTAACTTCACTGAATGAAGATTGTTTATTACTATTTGAAAATAGGAGGGAATCAGCAGTAAATGGTTTCAACTGACTGTTTGAAATGCTTGAATGATATTGAACACTAGTATCTGAAATTATAAGTATTGAAAATAAATAAATATTGAAACAAATCTTGATGTACATAAAGATATTGAAATAAATATCTAGAAATACATACCAGAAGATATTTGATAGATTGTTGATAAATTTGTAAATTCAGAATTTGAAACAGAACTCTCTGTGACCAGGGGACCAGTTTCAGTGTTAATGCCTAAATTCATCTTTTTTTTTATTTATAAAAGACAAAAAGAAACATAAGTTATAATTCACGTAAAATA
Source organism: Parasteatoda lunata (assembly GCA_949128135.1). Taxonomy (NCBI): domain Eukaryota; kingdom Metazoa; phylum Arthropoda; class Arachnida; order Araneae; family Theridiidae; genus Parasteatoda; species Parasteatoda lunata. Next base: position 18,739,382 of record OX421973.1, read on the forward strand.
AGACAACAAGTATTGCAATATTAATAAACTAATTGAAATTTTTTTATCTTAAAACCTTTACTGCTTCAAACCCTGATAGTTGAAGCTGTCCATTACAGCAGCAAGTGCTAGAAATCATCACACATTCTGCAGATTATTTTTTATATCAAATTTCAAAAACATAATAATAAACTGCTATCAAGACAATGTTTTTTTTCTTCTTCCTTTTTAAAGTAAATTGCGAAATAAAATAGAGATCAAGTGAAAAAGTAAGGTAGAAGCTGTCCAGCACAGCAGCAAGTGCAACAAATCATTAAACAATCTGCAAATTATTTTTTATCTTAGATTTCAATAACGTAATAATTTGCTATCAAGACAATTTTCTTTTTAAAAGTAAATTACCAAATAAAATAGAGATCAAGTGAAAAAGTAAAGATTTTCATTTTTTTATCCTTAATGATGAACAATAAAGAATCATTTCTCACTCCTTTGAAATCATTATGAAATAAGTTTCTAATTTAAACATGTGTTTCATAGATTCAACTTGTATCTACTATTTCTAAATTCAAATTTTGCTATAAATTTGGGTGAGCCTCATTTTTACAGTATTAGTCACCATCTGATTGTATTTGAGTCGCATACAACATTTTGATTTATGAAGATGGTGCTGCAAAGTGGCTTAATTGTTATCAGACTTCAAACTAACCCAAACTTCTTGGAAGGGAGTCAAGTTTGGTGCCATTACATATGCTTTTAAAATTATCAAACAAGCCGATTATTATTTTTTTGGATCTGACATTAATTTCTTGAGATAGCTCTGTTTTAAATTTTTTTTTTATATCTATTTTCATTTGGCAATAACAATACAAATATAAGAACCGAAATGCAATAACATTTATGTCAAAAAAGGTACTTCTTTTCTGAAAAATCCAAATCTACAATAAAAAATTAAGTGCCTAGTTAAGATTTTAAAGATGTCATTGCCTCAACCTCAGGAGGAGAGATTGGGGGCTGAATTTGGTATCATTGTCTACATTTTTGGAAAATATTTTATAAGTGTAATTTGACCCAATGTGTATTTCTCAATTTATTTGCCTATTTCCATACTGTTTGGTCAACTTGTATATTATCCAAATGATTGTAAAATTGTAACAACAATCTATTCAGATCAAGAATCATTTTTAAGTATATTACAACTAAATTAATAGAAAATGGCTGAAAATAAAAACTAAAAAAAGACTAGAAATGTCATAATTTTAGAAAGAAATTTTTTAATAAATAAAAGTAAACAGTTAGTATGAAAAAATTTTAAACTTAATAAGAATTAAAAATTAAAAGGCTAAGTAAAAAGCAAATTAAAAGCATCAAGAACTTAATAAGATGCCCAAATATCTAGAAATAGAAAAATTTATCCATCTAGATGTAGAGAAATGTATCATTATTTCATTATGAAGAGAGAATTTGGAAGTTCACAGTTTTAGAGAATATCACACTAAGAAAAAACTTTTAATTTAAGTTCATCTAAAATGTGGCAACTTGCTAGTTTTATTAATGACACCTAAAAGGAAAGTTAACATACATAACTGTGCACTTCATTAAAATAATAAATTTATTGATTATAAAAACTAATATAAATTGCTATTAATTAATAATAAAATTTGATCAATTCTCTGTCATAAAAATACAAGAATACCTTTGCACTTTCTACCTCTTCCATTGTAAGGGCAACAGCATTAATATCTGCAGCACTACTGTTCACTATGTCTTGAAGTTTCTCAGAAACTATGTTCCAAAAGTGAACTGCTTTTAACTTATCTTCAGCACACATGGCAGGTACAAGATTGAGAGCTTCTTCGACCTAATTAAATAATTGTTAAAATTAAAGCTTATTCTAAAAAATCTCTAAGAGGATGCTATATCATCGGATGAAACTTTCATAGCAAATTCTCTTTCACTAGCATTAGTTATTTAAAGTCTAGAAAAGTGAATTAAGATTAACCTGCAGAAAACCATGAAGTTTGAAATGCTGAAAAAAAAATTCACTATACATAAATGCAAACAAATTATGGCACAATTACTTAGGATAAAACTCTATAGGAGAGTTTTTATTTATTTATTTTTATTTTGAATGGCAAGGCAAATATACACACAAATAGCTAACAAAAACTAGTAAAAATACAATAAAAAAACGGAGAAACTTATCCTGGAATAATTTTTATGCATTTTAATATTTTTTCAATATTTGAAACTTTATGAGTTTATTCTAGATTTACAACTTACTTCTGAGAAAAATATAATTTTTAACCCCTTGCCTGTGATGTCCGAACTCAGTTCAGGCAACACAAATGCGCCAATTTTGAAATGCAGTTCAGGCAAAAAAAAATCAGTGCTTTGTTTCCTCGAAGCCCCAACTGAGCTTGTTCAATGCATAATATGTAATTTATCATTTTCCTAATAGATGGTGATATAATTTTTAAATCTTCCTGCAAAAAGTTTGGCAGTTTTGCACCATTTGTCAAATTTTTGCAATTTACACTTCAAAGGAATCTGAGAGACATGCAATTCATGACAGTTGAAATAAATAATAATATCTATAGTTTATTTTATTTATCTTGAAGATTGAGACATTTGATTATTTTTGCTATATTTTGAGCAAAAATTATTGTCATTTATTAACATCTCTCATAAATGTGAAAATATTGAATATAGTGGTTATTTGGTTTAAAATAATTTTTTTAAAAAAAATAATCTATTTTTAACATTTTAATGATAATGACACGAACAAAATTAATGTGAGTTTCTTCTCTCCATTTTTGGCACGTTTTTCTCAAATATGCACATGCAAGTGTTGAAAAAAACCAATGGAAATGAAACAGAATTTGCTATGAGCAGTTTATCGCACGGTATAGCGTCCTTTCAAACTGCTAAGAAAGAATTTATCAAATTATTTTTCATAATTTTTGTGCAATATTTTATAGATAAGAAACAAACACTGCTTTCATTTAACATAATGTTAACAGAGCAAAATAAAACCTTAAAATAATTATCTTAACTTGTTCCATAATGATGTACTATTGCACAATACAATAAAACTCTTGATCTCAAGAACATTGTAATAGTTATAGCCGAACAAAATAACGTTTATAGTTCAAAATTTTTTTCAACTAGACTGTTTTAGAATTCTCACCAATTTGTCGTCTTTATTCAAAACTCAAATATCATAGTAGAAATTTTACAGATTTTATTTAATTTGTTATTTTAAAATCCCCCCTTTTACTAAACTAAAAGGATATCTTTTTTTATTCTCTGTATTGTGTCTCAAACAAAATAAATTATATTTAGAATATTTAAAAATAAAACATATGTGAATATAATTAAATATAAAAATATTTAATAAACAGAATGAACAGATATCACATATGGTCTAATTTTTATTCAAACTATTTAAAATTGTTAAGCAATGTTAGATTGATTATTTGAAAATTGTTTTCTTCTGGTAAACACTTCTTTACTTAACTTCATCTCTACTTTTGCTATGGCAAAACAATTTAAAGAAGTATTGCTGTATATCTGTTGCGAAGTATATCTGTTGTTTAAAGAAGTATATCTGTTGTTTAAAGAAATATATCTGTTGCGCCAACTTCAACCGCCAAATGGATTTTAAAATTGCAAATTTAAAAAAAAAAACACTAATATTAAAACTATTGATCACTTTGTTCAAATCAGAAAGTTTGCATTGATTTCTTTAGGTTTTAATATTTAAAAATAATATATAACATTTTAAAATATTTATTAATTTCTCGTAATTATACATAGCTACAATCTAAGTATTCTCTAAAACCAAGACTTAGCATTAAGAATAAAGCATATTTCTTTCGCATTTGGTTTCTTTTCAGTAAAAGGTCTCTTTCAAAGGTTTGGTCACTTTTATTTAATATATACAGTTTTTATAGCTCAGTTCGTTTTATCCAGTCAACAGTTTTGCATTCTAGATCTGTATATGCATGAACAATTAAAATTCATCTAATTATAGATACATTATTCAAAGACCACAAACTTTGGATTGAAATATGTTGAGAGATGAAAGAGGTCTTGAAACAGTCATGATTGTAGTATCAATATTACAACTTTTTACATTCAAAGAATAAAAATAAATTTTCCACAATAATAATAAGATTATTATGTAAAAAACAAAACTTTAAATAGAAAGTATTCCTTCATTTCTATGCTTCATTTGCCTGACATAAAATTAAGACACTTTCAAAACAAAAATATAAACAATAACATCGTTGCCACTTTTGTAAAAAATATGTGATTAATTCTTTGTCAACATTGCGATTGTAATTTCCCGGCTGTTGCTTGGCTGCCCACCTTTTTAATGAATAGAGGCATTTGATTGGTCGATTGCATCATTGTTTTCATCTTTATCGCTTAATCGTTTTGTCAGGATTACTAGAATGGCATTTTTAGCATTTTCGTTTGGCACACTTTTACTGATGCGCATGCTCGGTTTGATAATTTATTCAAACCAATCGAAGTGCTTCTAGACAATGAATATAGAGACTTGTATCCCCTCCTTTGCTTGTGTGCACTCAGACAAAGACATAAAGATAGAAAGATCAATCACTATACCAAACGGATGTCAGGGTGAACTTTGACATCACTGGTCTCTACTCTATTTTTTTTTTTATTTGATTTTTATAAATTGTCATGATAAATAATAACATTCTGTCTCTGAGCCAAAAAAAATCTGAACACATTTTTTTCAAATTTTTTAAAGATTTATAGTTTGTAAATTATAAAATGAAAAAATTAATATAATCTTAAAAATTGATTTTTATATTGTTCTGAAATTCAAATACTTAAAATAAATATTAAAAAAAAAAACAATTCAAGTACTTATTAAAAACATATAAAAATATAAAAATAACTAAAAAATAAATAATTAAAATAAAATAAAGAACATTTTTATGAGCAATCTAAGCTGCCCAAAACATTTAATTTCATGAAGAACAATAAATTGGAAAATGTTAATAACTGCTGAGATAGAGTCTCATTATTGTCTGCTAGCGTTCAATTAGTTATTAAAACTTTTTCATGGTTTTCATTTGCGCGCAATGTAAATTCTAATTATTTTCATTCAAAAAATCTTTCAAAATATAATTTCATTCCTGTATTTAAATTGCAAGTAACTTTGATATCTGGGTTGTGTACAAAAATACAAAAAAGTACAAAAAAAATTTTAGAGCATTTAACAACATTTACTTAGATAGGCTATATATCAAAGATGATAAAATAAAATGATTGATTATTAAAAATGATATCATTGCTATAATGAACATTTCGAAAAAATCCTAATACCATCAAAAAATCTGACAAACGTTTTCGTGGTTTTCCTTCTCTTGTATCGCAGAATTAGGTTACTTCAATAGCTTTTATAAGTATGCTTTTATTCTGATACTTAAATTACAAGTTACTGTTATTCCTGGGTTGTGTAAAAAAATATAATATAAGAAGAGTGTTTCCGAATATTCATTAAGATAATAGATTGTTTTTCAAGGATCATAAAAAAATTATTGATTATAAAAAATAATTTCATTGCGATAATTACCATTTAGCTGGAAACCTATTACCATTAAGCAATTTAAAAGACTTTTTCGTGGTTTTCCTTCGCATGTAACGCAATTTTGATTACTTTAATTTAATCTTCATTAAAATAAACTATTCTTATAGCTTTCATGAATATGATTGTATTAAGATACTTAAATTGTTAATTACTTTGATTTCTGAATTGAATTAAAAATAATAAGGGCGTTTAGCTGCATTCACAAAGATGATAAGCTTCACAAGGATAAAAAAAAAGATTGGTCTTTAAAAAATAATTTCTTTTAGATAATAAACATTTAGCTAGAATCCTATTACCGATAAAAACAATTTTAAAAAAAATACATTTTCGTGGTTTTCCTTAGCGTGTAACGAAAAATTTGATAATTTTAATTAAAATAGGATATTTTTTTAGCAATTGTACTTCTATACTTAACTTACTTTTCGACTTACTTTAATTTCTGGGTTGAGTTAATAAGAAGAGCTTTTCGTTCTGTTCAGAAAGATAGTACCCTATCTATTAAGGATAATAAAAAAATGGCTGCTTATAAAAAATATTTTCATTGAGATGATGATGAACATTTAGTTTGAATCCTATTATCACCAAGGAATTTAAAAAAACATTTTCGTGGTTTCCCTTTGCGTATAACGTAAAATGTGATTATTTTGATTTGATCTTAATTCAAATGAACTAATCTTTTAATTTTCATAGATATCATTTTACTCCGATGCTTAAAATGCAAATTATTTTATTTTATATACCAATAAAAGCAATCTGAAAAAGATTTTCATTTGTTTTTCTTAGCGTGTAACACGAAATTTGATGATGTTAATTTCAATTTAATCTTGATTATAATGAATTATTTTTATAACTTTCATAGATATGGTTTTATACCGATACTTAAATAGCGAGCTACTTTGATTTTCGGATTGAGTAAAGAACAACAAAAATATGAAGAACATCTCGTTATATTTACAAAGAAGTCTCTCAAAGATAATAAAAAAATGATTCATTATAAAAAAAATTCATTGCGATTACTGAGCTTTTAAATGGAGTCAAGCAATCTGAAAGATATTTTCGTGGTTCCCCTTACGTGTGATGCAAAATATGATTGTTTTCTTAAACTTTTATTCAAGCAAGAAAAAAAAAAAATTAACATTTATACCACTACTAACCAAAACCACTCTAAAAACCAGAGTAAACGCTTTATTACAAAACTGATACACCAAGAATTTGGAATTATGAAGAACTTGCCTGTATATTTTGATTCAATAAACTGGTTTATTTTCTACTTCCCTTCTTACAGTTTTTTTAAAGTGAAAAATGAGAACTTGTTACATCTTCTGACTCTTCTACATTACTGTTAGAAAATTCGACGGGTCATCAGGTTGTCCTTTGTCAACATCTGAATGAAATTAGAGCAAATAGTATTGGCGAAAATATCAAAATGATGAAATAAACATGAACTTTTTATACAGTGTTAAAATTCAAAAACTTAAGTACTCGGGTTCCTGTGATTTTATTATTTTACAAACAACTTATTAGTAAATTAACTAGTATGGTATATTAAAATATCTGATATCTGACATATCTGGAGAAAAAAAATTTTCCAGCCAAATATTCTCTGAGTACTATTCAGCTATACTATTTCAGCTTAAAAATTGGGTTTTAACTTCTAAAATAAATTGATATAAATTAACATATTTAGTTATATTTTTTAATCAAACCATTTTATGTAAAATAACATGTTTCTTAAAAATCTAGCAAATCGTTTTCGTGTATTACATGATCACTTTATGAAAATCCATTAGAAATTAGTTGGGTGTTGAATGTATCTTATTATACAGCAAGAAGATCGTATATGAGGTAAATGAATTGTATTTTTAATTTGAAAGTTCATGAATGAAAGGTACATAATTCAAAATAAAATCCTTATTACTTAAGTGTATAAAGTTGTAATCAGCATCTGATTTTATTTTTAAATTTTTTATGCATTGTTGTAAAGAAAAAATTAGTTTCTCAAGACTATTTGCATTATTAACTCTTTAAAAGACCCCTCTTTTTTAGTAATTTTATGTTAAACTATATTTGAGATAGACATTTATTTGTAAAATAATAGTCGAAACCTAATTTCCTTTTTAAAACCTTTGATGGATTGTAAAATTTTACCTATAGCAAAGAATTGATTATTCTGTGCTTATAAATAACCGGATTTATAAATTCTGTTTGTTACTGGAAATAAACTTAATTAAAAGTAATGAATTGAAGGAGCACTTTGTGCACTAGAAAAAATATTTCCCCGGTTTTGGCCTCCATTCATGACAGCTCACTACCCTTAACTACTTCCAGCATTTATGTAAACAAATCCTTTCATTGGTATTTTTTTTCCTGAAATTATTAGAAGATGGCTCCCGAAATTATAAGTGAATAAATAGCTTAGAAAAAATATTTAAAAATTAATGCTGTTGGTAGGAAATATTCTTCCTACCACCTTATATGAGATAAAAATGCTTAATAAAATAAATTATCTGAAACTAAATGCGTATGTGGTAGATGACTCTTTTAAGTTTTACTGAGTTGAATTAACAATTTAACTTTTCGATCAATAAGTCAGTGACATTCATTGGTTAAATAATCTGTCGTTTAATTAATAGAAAATTATAAATAGAATCAAAATGTTTGAATTTCTTCCTATAGTGGATAACTTTTAAGCATTTTGAACATAACAAATATTGTAAAACAAAAATTAGCTAAATACAATAAAACTTCACATTTTTAAAATTAAAAATTATATAAATAAAAAAATAATTATGCGAAACACGCGTGGGCAATAACAAATTTATTTTAAGATTAAGACAATTTATGAGATGTTGAGAAATTTTAAGATATTTAAAAATATTGACTACATATTAGTATTAATAATTATAAATTATATAGTGAAGAAATCGATTCACATATTATTCCAAAAGTCCGCAATTGCTCGTTCTTTGCCAGGGACGTGGACGTTTAGGCTCCATAATTTCGTGATCAAAGAATAAAGTTAATAGTTCTCACTGCCTGTTTTCGTAAGCTGTTAACCATCAATATGAAGCTACTTGAAATTCAGGTCTTTATTGGAGGCAGACCGCAGTACTCACAACGCCAGCTCCGGCATTAGAAAATTCGCGACGGCTCTTGGATGTTTAAACCATGACTTTCCTAATGCTGAGCTTATTCATTCACTGACAAGTTTAATAATTCATACCCATGATGGGCCACGAGCCTCAAGCTTATTTCACTGAAGTCTGCTGCCCTTAAAAACAAATTTTACTTCCGGCCAGCAAACCAGTTATTCAACTTGAGCTGTAATTAATATTATAATTATAACTTAAGTCGCAATATATGTTAGGCTATTAAGTTAATATTGTTCAAAATCATTCATCTGTACCTCAATTTAGGTCTCCCTCTTAATCGTTTTTCTTTGGGCTTCTAGGTAAGTATTGGAGTTGGTTTCTAGTTAATCTGCGTTTAAAACATGCCCAAGTAAACGCCATCTGCGCTTGAAAATTTCGAAGCAAAATTTTTCGACTCTACCTCAATTTTTAAGAATTCAATCAATGTTCAAAAAAATTCTAATGTGTATCTCAGACATTTATTTGGAAGTCTCTACAATTTGACTGTTTGTTTAAACACTGTGCCATGCAAAAGAACTGCATAATATTCTACATAATTGAGTGTAACTCCCCCCCCCTCTTCCTGACACCTTTTAATTTCAAAACAGATCTTTTCTTAACCTTAATTTTCAAAGGTGCTTAATCGTAATTAATCAAAAATGCACTGCAACTTTTTATCCATCGTTGTCGAACTTTTTTTACTGGCCACCTGCTCGAAATGAGTTTTTAAGAAAATGGATATAAAATTTAATTGTCTTTCAAATGAATTCTTTTTTGTTTTGTTTTTAAGAATGAAATGCCAATAGTCCCATAATGTGATTTCGTCAATTTTCCTAGATCACTTATCACATATTTTCGAATTAATCTTCTTTGAAAGACTTTATATGCCAACATTTGTTATTGCACAGTTGTCATGGATCCTATAAATGTATAAAAGTGGTACTAAATTTGCTTTGTACGAATTAAGATTTTTAAAAACTGAATAAGAGCTTAAGTTCCGAAATACAAAGGGATAGCTTGAAAAGCCCGTCATCCAGCCATCTCGATCCCGAAGTCTGGGATTTTGTCCCGTAATTATTTTGCTTAGCACTTCAAAAAATAAGGAAAAGTTAAAGTGAAATTCCTCGTTTACTTATTAAATTTAAGTTGAACATTGAAAATTTGCACTTTGAAATGTGTTTAAACACGCATTTGAGGATGTGCCCATTTTCTTAAATACTGATTTCAAGCAGTGTCCACCTTAAGCACACATTTTGAGTTGTGTCTAAATTAAAAAGCTCACCGATGACATGTGTTGTACCATTTTCGAAATAGAAACGCAGCAGTTTCTCATGAGCTAATATGGTCTTACACAGTATAGTTACTTAAATTCATCCTAGACACCTATTTTATATCTATAACTAGCTGCAGCCATTTGCACTTATTTGCATTGTAATGATAATGGCTGCAGCCATTTGCATTGTACTAGGAAGGTAGTTACAGACTGAAATGAGCACCCTTTATATGTAAACTTAATGTGTGTAAAAAAAAAAAAAAGGTTTTAATGTTAACTATTTGGCAAAACAAATGAAACAAAACAGCAAACAAACAAAAAATTAAATTTGCACCATAAATGTCCCATAAATTTGCACCGTATTCAGAATGATGTGATGGTGGACTGATAATGATAATTTGTTTCACACATTATTTTCCCCATGGGATGTACACATAAAGTATCGCCATAATGAAATTGATTCTCCCAAGTTGAAAAAATAATTATTAATTAAATTCATAAATATTTCTTTTCAGTCTTATTCCATTGGCATTAATTTATCTAAACAATTAATTTTTACTATATAACATAAACTGTCTTTAAAAAATTCTGAAAATAAAAGGATAAAGGTCTAAAAAATTCATTATAGGATGACAACCAGTTTGTAATATCAAGAATATTTTGGATGTTATTAATTGTATTCATTAAAAGTTTCATTACAGTGAAGTGATATCCAACTCATTTTAATTCATTAGTTTTTAAAATTTTTTTTTTTTTTACTATTCTTCGAAGCTTATGCTCACATTATAAAATATATACATTATGGGGCAAAATTAGGAAATTTTGATATGAACCAGTCGTGGCATTTTAGATAGTGGCCACTTCTAAAAACATGTGGCCATCTTTTTAAAAAAATTTAAAACTTTAAATGATTAAAAGGCTGTAGATATTAATATTTGGTAGCGCTTCGCGCTCCCGTGCCACAGGTCCTGGGTTCGATCCTCGGACCGGGCAAGGTTGACTCAGCCTTTCATCCCTTCAGTGGGTCGATGAATGAGTACCAAGCATGCTTGGGAACTAAACACTGGGGGTTCCGCGTTCGGCTGACCACCTGACCGGAACACTTGCTCCTGCACCCCAGAGCCCATGGTCAAGAAAACTGAGATGGGCACAGTAGGCCTTGGCCCTCTATGGGCTGTCGCGCCACTGAGTTTAGTTTAGTTTAGTTATTAATATTATGAGACATTTCTTTTGAAAATGTTTTAAAATATGGTAAACATTACTAGGTTCATTTTTAAAATGAAATATTAAAAAAAAAAACATCATGAAATATAATATTCACAGTTCCATATTTATTAAAAAATAATAGTAAAATGCATTTGAAGTGCACATTGATCGGATGGTGACTGGCTGAAAATTTTTAATGTTATATTTTTCATCCATACATCCTCCATAGTGAAAACCTGTAATTTTGCCCTAGAATACAGATACTATATTTAGTCAGATTTAGATAATATTTCAAAATGTTTTAAATATTAAAATACAAAAGCATAGAAGAATTTGATGCATACTAATATTTCAATGTTTTTATTTTATGTTTGCATACTAAGAATGATAAATTAAATATATTTCAATTATTAGAAAAAAATATTGCAGAAATCCATAGTGTTCTGTCGTGATATGTATTTTATAAAAATAATTAAAAATAAACTACATGCATTACAAATTTCTTTCTGCACGTATTATTCAGTAGAACATGCAAATTTTGAGCTCTAAGCAAGATGAAGACTAAATGATATTTTAATTTTTTTCTTTTTTACTGCCTTTGTTTACAAAAACTTCAGGCCTATTAAAAGAAATTGTTATTAATAAATATTGTATAAAAAGATAAATATAATATGGACCAACTTTTAAATCCTTTGTAACCATATGGGTGGGATATTTTTATTGATAAACCATAGTAATTTAAGAAACCGGGGTTCACTTAACTCAGTGCAAGAAAACAAAGAATAGAAAAATGTACAGAAGCTGGCTTAAAATGATACAAATTTAATACCATTAATAAATCATGTCATCAAAACAAAAGAGGTTGAAGAAAACTGATTTATTAAAAGAATTGAAAGAGACATAAAACAATTTATATATAGATTATTTGAACAATGAAGGAAAGCCATATTTTTATCAATATAGCAAGCTAAAGATATCAAAGAAAGAACACACTTCATTTTGCAACAGCCAACATATTATTGTTTAATAATAACATATTACAGGATACACAAATTTTACATTAGTCACCCATAACTTAAAATAATGTACATATATAAATTTCAAAATTTTTTTAAAATATGTACATGATGCATATACTATAAGCAATCGTTCAGCTATTAGAGTCAGATGAATCATAATCCAGAGCAACCAAAGAAGGTGCATTATCCATGGAATTTTTTGAACTTTGGGAAACATTGGTAGATGATAGTTCATTCTGCGAGGTTTTGCTTTTGACAGTTATCCCCAACTCAGTTTTTTTTAAAGGTTTCAGCAGAGATTGTACTTTTGCTTCTCGGATTAAATTTGATAAGCCATACGTTTCTTTAGATTGTGGAAAAATTGGACTTGAAATCATTTCCGTTCTTTTCAATTTCTGTCTTTCTTCAAGAGCTAAAGAAAGTACAAACAAAATATGAAGACTGGAGTCACTATTATTGTTTGGTTTATCATAAACTATTAAAAAATAAATATATATTTTGTGACTTAATGTTTTTAAATTTAAATGACTGAAGGCCAGTTTTACATAAAAGGTTACGCTGAAGGACACGATAACTCACAGCAATTCTAAGTGACTTGTAAAGTCAAACCTTGGTCCATTCTACCTGTATCTTTTGTTTTGGTGTTTATATTGTCTTGTTTTAATGGTTCTGTCACAAATGCTATTCTTATAATGTTTATAATACCACTCTAGATCATTTTTGAAACTAGCAGATTCCCCCATCAATCATTCAGAAATTCTATCAATATTAAAAAATACTAAAAACTCAGTGCGGCGACAGCCCATAGAGGGCCAAGGCCTACTGTGCTCATCTCAGTTTTCTTGACCTTGGGCTCTGGGGTGCAGAAGTAGATGTTCCGGTCAGGTGGTCAGCCGAACGCGGAACCCCCAGTGTTTAGTTCCCAAGCATGCTTGGTACTCATTTATCGACCCACTGAAGGGATGAAAGGCTGAATCAACCCTTTGCCCGGCCCGAGGATTGAACTAGGGACCTGTGGCACGACAGCGCGAAGCACTACCGCTCAGCCACCGGGAATCATTCTATCAATATTACTTCATTTAAAAGTACTCATAATTCTAATCACGGAGAAGAAAAGGAGGATACATAAGCGTTCGGGAAGAATACCTGAAACATCAGGTTTAGTTGATGAAAATGTTAAAACCAAAGATGTCACTGGCTCAATAAATGGCTACAAAGTTTGAAGAATTGTAAAGTAACACTGATAAAAACAGTGAAACAAAACAACAACCAGTGTCAAGATTTGTGGCAGGCCCCTAAACATCTAAAACATTGAGGAACTTTTAATATTCACCTGAACTTACAGAAAATTAACAGCAATCTGTTACAATTGTTGGATATTTATTGTATACGCTAAAAAAAAGGAAAAGAATGTGTGTTAAAATCAAAATTTTTAAATATTTTATAAAAACAAATATCTTTATACATCATTCTTTTGTATTCAGAATTTCTCCAAGTGCAGCACAAATATAAAGAAACATCTAATTAACTATGCTAAAACTGTGATGTGTGAACTTCTGAATAGTTTGAAAATGTAACATCATATTAAAACAAGTTCTTTGCATGAATATAAGGGTTCTATTCAATGCAGTAAAAACTCAATAGTAATTCATGTCACTGAACTATATGAACAATATTTAAGTTTTATATCCATGACAATAATAATTAGTAAAAAAGTAAATTATGCAAACATTCACTATGTGAAGGAAGTGACCACACATTTGCTTGATTTAATAAGAATAATAAAAATAAAGGTAATATTAAATGATGGGGTGCTTCACACCAAACAATGACACCAAACAGAAAGTTGACACAGGACAGGTTCATGTACTAAAGTTCAATATTTGTTTTGTTCAAAATTTGAGCCAGAGGAAAAATATTAATTTTTCTATCACTTTAATTCTAGTGCCATTATTGATGGGAAAAGATACAATTTTCAAACAACAAAAGAATCAAATCATCATATTGATAATTACAGTCTAGGTAGTTAATATTGATAATTATAGTACATGGATTAAATTTTAAATAAACTCACTTTGCAAAGGTGTAAATTTCAACAGGCTTGCTAACTTCCTGTCTTCATCTGTCTCAGGCAAAAGCTTGATTTCTAAAGAGGATTTCTGTCTAATAGCATTGTCTTTTGCATCAGTGTTCATTTGCTCTTTTTTACGTTCCTTAAATGTAAGAAATATAAATATTATTAGTTCCAGAATAGGGTAAATAAATTCATAGAGACATGGTCACAAAGAAAAAAAATTACAATGGAAAAGAAGAAGAAAAAAAAAAAAAGAAAAAAAAAACATTCTCTAACTTAAAACTTTATATTGTTAATCTTAGGAACTTAATTGAACTCTGGAAAATGTTGCACTATGAATAATCAAAATAATCTAACAACAAATAATATTTAAATGACAAATATTTTAGATTTCAAAACTCAAAAGGTAAAGGAAACTTATGTTAATATGATATGACAAATATAGTTATAATACCAGAAGTTTAACATTTTTCATAGTTACAGCATTGTTGTAGTTTTTAAATAGTAATAGCTTGAGTGTTTTATTTTAAATAGTCCTTTCCTATAAGTCTTTTTATATTAATTATATTTCACAATTTATATTATAAATAAATTTGCATATAAAATTAAGATGTTTTCTATTCTTACTGAAAGTAACTAGAAATATTTGTCATTTGAATATTAGCTATTGCTGGGGAGTTTCGGCAAAAAATAAAAAATAATAAAAAATAAAAATAAAAATAATAAAAAATAAAAATTAAACAAATTATGAGACTTATATGCCTAAAAATCAAAAGCATTTTTTATTTTTCTCTAAATTTAATTCTTCCCACATTTAACCAAAGATAAATATTTTAAGTGTAAAAGTCATGTTCCTTTGCTTCCCTCAAAACTGATACTTAATTTTGAACACACTTATTTACTTTGTAACAAATATTATCATTAAATTCACATTTTTGTAATACAAGCAATAAAAAAATAGTTAGATTGAAAAAAAATTATAGTTTCAATTTTTATGTAAATTAAAATTGCTTGCTTGAACAACATAGTTTGAAACAAATAACACTCATGAATAAAACTCATCATTTTATGCAGCAATTTAAAACAAATACAGTAATTTAAAAAGTAATTAAAATGATATATTTTAATACTTAAGTTGACCAAAAGGTTAACTTAACATATTTTAACATAGTTGTGAAAAGAAATACCCTAAATTGTTGGCGAAGTGCTTTGTTTAAAAGATAATCATCTTTCCATTTTTCTTTATATTCCTCAAGTTCTGAAATGGTTGGTGCAACACTTTTTTGCTTTTCTTTATCTTTCACGCCATGTTCCAAGGAAAACATGCTATCTGTCATTAACTTTTTACTCACATCCTTATCTAGAGGATAGAATATGATAGTTAATAAACATTAAAAAAGGTTCAATGATAAAAGAAGAAATATTACACTAAATGTATACAACCTTCAGGAACAATTTGTTCATTTTGAGTAGGATCCCATCTTCTTTCTTGGCGTCTAGCTCCTTCTAATATTACATAATCCAAGTTCTGAAAAAGATAGAATAATTGTAAGATTTTTTTAAAATAAGTAATTTAATAGAGAGTTTCTTAATCTGTTACTTGAAGTAACCTGTTTTAACACATGGAATAAACTGAATAATGTAGATTCATGACTAAAATTAATTACTAAAAAAGTTACAGACAGAAACTTAAAAAAAAAAAATAATAACTTCATTCAATTTGCTATGCTAAATTTGAGCTAGAATCTACAGGGAAGTAAGAACTAAGAAGGAGTGCTAAGCAGCTTTTAACATACATTCTCAGAAAATATGACACTTTGAAAAAAAAATTACAAATTTTCAGAATAGTTAGGTCTTTATATTTTTCATTTAATAACTGTAATTAATAACATATAGAAAGCAATGTAGTCTGAAAACATTATGCAATTTACAATATTTCCTGGCATTCAAGTGCTAGAAAAATGACAGTCAGAATAACGATATTTTATAGCGTTTACTTCCATGTTCTTATAGTTTAGGTCTGACACTTTTACTTTGTTATTAACAACAAGCTTTTTTGAAAGAGCTCATATGATAATGATATCGTTTATGTTATTAATGACTCAGAGAGGTCAGGAAAATGACAACATAAAATCCTACTTGCTTTCTAAAATCTGAATATATGGATTTTTTTCTGTCCTTACTGGAAGATTTGCTTTAAAAAATGGTTTGACAATCATACATTTAAACAAAATTAATAAAATTTATTTTTACAAAATATTTAGCAAATAATTTCTTACCACACACTCCATAGAAATCCCTTTAACAGTTCAGAAGTAAAAAATTAGACAGAGAAAAATATATATGCAGTTTTAAAGCAAGTCATTATTGAAAATATCACTAGAGACATGCCAGGAAAATGGCATATTCGAACTCAATATACATTTTCAAATATATATAATTGTTAAAACCAGTTCAAAATCAATCTAAAAAGCTAACAATAATAGTTTTAAATAAACTTTAAAAAAACAAACAAAAAAACATCATTTTATTGTATGATATTAGATTTATGTGGCAGTTACAGTAAATTGTTATATTTGATGAGAATCAGCAACACATGACAGTTAAATAAATTAAAATAATACATAACGTAATAATACAATAAATTAATAATAATACATTTAACAATGTCTATTGAATCATATAATTTAGCTAAATATTACAAAAAAAATACAAAAAGCTAAAAAAAAGTACAAATCCAGAAACCACTTTTCATGCCTCTAAACTAATTATTAAACAAATTATGCAGTAAACGAATCATGATGAACTCTTAACTAAAACTGAAACCAGATATGGAAGAAACTGTTTTCTTCTAGATTTCTCTGACAAATCTAGATGGAAGGCAGTGGCTACTTTTAATTTATTTATTGTAATTAGTAACCAGGCTTTCTACCCCCTGTAGGTAAAAGAAATTAGCCTATGGACAAATATAACTTGCGTACTAGTGGATCTCTCCACGAAGATATGGAATCATCAAGATATTCCAAAGCAAGAGGACTAATGGGATAAATACCTTTGGTTATCTCATGAACGTTATTGCTGATTTTTTTGCTCAAATTTTCCTTGTTCTTATTCTTGTTCAAGGCCCCAGCCATAGGAAATAAAAAAAAGTCAGTAAAAATTAGTTATCTAAAAATTAGTAGTAATTAAAAGCAACAATAATGATAGTGTGACTATTAAAATGTGATGCAAGATTCCTTCCTGATAAAAACATGAATTTCGAATATAAAGATGAAAAAAAAAAAAAAAAGGAATGAAGCATAGAAAAGAGCTTAGTGGCATAGTTTATATTTATCTACATTGCAATATAGTGTCCCAGAAGCAAACAATAAAATTTTTATTATTTTAAACCACCCAAACATACAAAGGTGAAAAGAAATTTAAATTAATATCTTGGGACTATATTTAAGCTTTGCAAGTTAAACATTCCATTCATTAAAAATCGTGCAGTAATTATGTATGACAATATAATTGATGCACAGAAAACCTCATTTAAATAGAAGTTTCAGTAGATAAAATAGTTATAATTTTTATGAGGATTGTTCAAGAATTTATTTATTGAATATGTATAAAATAAGGCAAGATATTTGATTAAGAAAGTTTTTTTAGATTAAAATGTACTGAAAAGAAAACTGAACGTAATAGAAAAAATGAGGGGGAAAAACAACAATTAAAAGAAAAAGAGAGTTCATATAAATAAGATAATTTCACATTATTTTTTACAATCTAATATCAAATATTAAAGATCTATAGATAAACTGAATTTTTTAAAAATAATCTTTATATTATAATAAATTTAAAGCAAGAGTTGGCTAGTATTAACAAGTTTGATGACTGACTCACCCTTTCATTTCCTTTTTCTGTAAGAAAAAAAGTGATATAAAATAGTTAAACCTGTTTTCAAAGAAACTTACTTGAGGATCTGTTTGAATTTCAAAATGATTAGGACACAGGTGACACTTCATCCTAAACTTATAAATCGGTGTAGAATAGTACATTCCAACTTTAGTTTTTTCAGCATTATACCTTACACCCATTCCAATGTGATTCTCACAGCCATTGCACCAAATATTGTAAGGCATTTCAAACCTGAGAGAAACATTAGAAAAATATTTTTATTTATTCTTAAATTTTAGTTTATGAAAATTAATTAAAGCAATGAAAATTAAAAAAAAAAGTTGCAAAATTGTAGATTTAATTATCTTTGTAAATATTTTTATTTAAGCATAACTTATGTTAGTTTAGAAAATGTATCAAGTTACAGCAAAACACCACAAGAATAATTTAAAAATCAAACAATTTAAATATTAATTACTATATTATAATTTTAATATGTTAGGTTTTTAAAAAAAATTTTTTGTTCCTAAGGTATGAACATAAACATGAATTAATATATATATTGCTATCATAAAAATATGAAAGAATAAAAAAAAAAAAAAAAAGGAGAATGAGTCACTACTAGATGAAGAGACCAGAAAATATAGGATTTAAAAACTGCTTAAACTGTCTTATAATAGATTATTAGTAACATAAAATTTCAATTAAATAAGATTGATAAAACTATCATAAATAAAAAAGAATTAGGTAGCAAAACTTACAGAAGAAACCTTAGTTTGATTGACAAATCAGACCGATCCTAGAAGAAGCAACATTGAAAATTCAAAATTGCTAGAGCCTGATCTCAATCCTTATTAATCAATATATTTAAAGCTTTATATAATTAATTTTTACATATTTAAAAAAGTATGTGATATTTTGAATATATTGAATACTTTGAGCAAAACAGTTTTTTTTAAGCATTATCAGAAATGTATTAAAAAAGAATGGAAAATTATAAAAAAAGAGGAAAATCATGAATTTGAGAAAAACTGTAGTGTCTGAATACTAAAGGTATTGTATTACTGAACAAATTATTGTAGCATCAAATCCTAAAAATCCTTCTAATACACTAACAGCTTTTGCCAGTTTTAGGAGTGATACTTTAACATGCTCAAAGATTGCAAATTTTAAGTTTTGTCACTTGGCATTATTTTAATAAATTTTAAGAGCATTTTCCATTACCTTCCCTACTTTGATAAATAAAAGAAATATAATAATAAATACGCCTGTTTTTAGTTTACAGTCTATGAGTCAAATGATCAGTTAAAGAAGAAAGCTTAAAGTAAAAATCTTATAATCATGTTAAAACCAAACACATTTATGAAAGTGAAACAAAATATTTCTCATATTTTAATTTCTCTGTGAATATTGAAAACTAAGCAACTTTTGGATCAAGTTAACAATATACCTAATGATAAGAATGCCTAGATGCAATTTTCGAGCTCTTTCACGTAAGGCATGTGTCCCCCGAAATTTGTTGATGGATCCTTTAGAGGGTGTCCAGTCTGGTGGATAATATTTATTAACTGCTTTTCGTTCCGCCTATGAAAAAACTTAAAATCAGTAATGGTTCAAAAAATAATTACAGATATACCAAAATAACTAAATTAAACTAACTTAAATAACTAAAACAACTAACAACTTCATTAACAAAATGTATCAATACCATATATTTTAGTACAAAAAAATTGAAGTAGGAAATTTTTAATAGTATATAATATAAATTTGTGATATCCTCAAAAAAGAATTTAAGCATTTCGCATTCTTCAGCACAGAATGCTGTATTATAGATGACTGGAATTCAATCCTCAGTGGCAGCTCCAAGTGGATGGGTGCCAGCTTATCTGGGAAATAAAGGCGGCTTGTGCACAATGCTGATCACATATTCACAAACAGGATGTTAGTCACAAAAATGTGAAGTCTTATCCTCTATGACTTCCAGTGTTGTTGCAGATATGCTTTGTTTTACTTTTATTTTACTAAGTTTAAAGTTTTTGAAGCTTATTAAACTTTTTATAAAAACAGACAATTTAGAATTCTTTACTATACACTAAATTCTTTTCAATTTTGTTATTTTTTAAAGCAAAATTCTGATTCAGAGATATCAAACAAATTTAATGCATATGCATGATTGGTAAGGAAAATTAAGGTACTTTTTCCGATTCCACTTCAAAAGTTATTTAATTTTTCTTTAATGTTTTAGTTTTAAAATAATTAGTAAATGTTTGATTTTCTTCTTGGAACATAAGACTTCAAAAGGGACCAGATGTCATGTGACACAAAATATTTTAAGGGATACAAGTGATTATAACAACAGATTGAGAAGGATTTTATAGTGTAACTTACTTTTTTTATTTTTTATACTTCATTATTATTAGCATGTAATTTTTAAATTGCGTGTATTTTTACACCAATTTTTGTTTTAACCTTGTTATAATTTAATTCTTAAAAGACGTAATTCATAATATATGAGTTAGAACTAGTCCAATTTTTTTTGCCTTCGACATTCAAATTCAAATATTCACTTATAGAGCAAAAACATAAATAGAAACTATACATATCTACACCTTTCTTTTAAAGTAAAAAAATACGCTAGACATTTTTTCGTTTGCGAAGAACTGTAATAAAAATAAATTAATGGAAGCGTTTATTGTTCTAATGAAATAAACGCAAAGTAATATTCAGTCATACACTTAAAGGTCATTTGGTTATTGATCTTTATAATCATTATTATTTATTTTAAAACATTTAGTGACATTAATATAAAGTAGAATATTTTATGCTCTATGAATATCATATTTATTTGATGCAAGCTGGATTTATCTAGATACTAACCTTTATGTACATTTTTAAATATTAATTTACAGAGATAAAATAAAACAAGATGCTTGTTATTTTGAAATTATGTATAATTATTGCAATTATAGCTTTTTAAAAAAATTATTTTTACATTCAATAACTTTTTTGTAGTAAATATATATGGAAATTTGAATATGAGATTTTTTAAATTTTATTTATTAATTTTAGGAGAACAATTTTATTTTTATTTTCACTACTTTAATCTCATGGAAAACAGCAGATTACATATACAGTAGAGTGCCGATTATCCGAACTGCTCGGGACCATGTAATTCGGATAATTGGAGTAAGTTGTTTAAAATCTAGTTGAAATGATTATGAACAATGAACAAAAATGAAAAAAAGAAAGAAAAAAGATTACCATTTTTGATTATTTAAGGAGTACAACAGTGATGAACTTTATTTCATTTGCTGAAAAATAAATAAATAAAGGAATGATTATATGTAATAAGAAAAACAAAATCAATTTAATTTTGTAGCATCTTAATAAACGGACATTAGTGGATAAAATTTTAAGTTTAAATTTTATTCATTTCAAAGTGTCTTTTCAAATTCAATTATTTCATAATAAGTAGGTACTCCATTGCTAAGATGAAAGTTATTATAAAATGTAATGAACTTATTTTTTAATTTTTAAAACTAATAATAAAATTAACATAATATATTTAAAAAAAAAAAAAAAAAGAAACTATTACTATAAACCAAAATAAGATTAAAAAGCAATATTGGATAATTTCTAATTTTTCTAGCATCATAAAAGTTGTAATAAGCTGTAGGCAACAAAGCACAATTGGGATCAAATATACAAACGAGGCATTGGAGCAATGGATGTAAGTGCTCCCATAGACATCCAGTATATCTAATGGTCGCATGTTTTCTAATTCTTAGGATGCACATCCTTGTACTAAGCTATGAAAAAACTATAACACATTTTTTTTAATTGATAAAAAACAGAGCTATTTTTAATAAAAAACTAGAACAATAAAATTTTTTAACAGATGTTCATGCAATATTTTCTTACTCTAAATGCTTTAATATTACTTTGAAACAGACAGAAACTTTTCAATGAACTATTGATTTTTTTTTATCTATTACACATAGCGAATTTTATATCACTGCTTACATTAAAAGAAACAAAACAAAAAAAAAATCTACTGTACTAAAGAAGAGCAAGAAAATCCTTTTATATTTTAGAAAAAATAATCCTTAACTCAAAGAAAATAAATTCGAAGTGAAAATTATCTGTAGTTTTTTTCGTGCTTGTGATAATGAAAACGTATGGTCATTTATTACGTATGGTATTGCGGTCATCTGCTTAGGAAGTTTGATTGCATATTTCTGACTATAATTTAAGATTAATAATATAATAAGTTACATAAATAACTTTTGCTAGCGTTTGATGCTTTGAAGAGTGAAAAAAAAAGTTGCAATATAATATTTTAAATGGACAAAAAGTGCAAAGTTCTCCCAGGCAAGGAATAGTTTTATTTTTGGAAATGTAGAATTGCTTGGAAAATATTATTACATCAAAATAAATGTAATTCAAACAAATAAAAACCTACGATCTCATATTATAGTAATATAGTTATAGTAATCTGTAACAAAAGAGTAAATAAAACAAATAATGATAGTTGATGATGGAACTGATGGATTGATTACATCTTTTTCAAAAGAACTTAAATTCATTTTGAAAGCACCTAAGTTTATCGCTTAACCCAACTATATTGTTGCGAATTGGCCAGCCAATGAAAACGCCCAAAAAGAGTAGAAGGCGTGTTCTGAACGAAAAAGTGGACCATCACGAACGCAAAAATTTCTTTTTTGTTAACGCTTGCTACACCACATGTGTTGTGTAGGATATTCATAAATATTTATTCGACTGTTGTTTATTTATAATTAAATTAAAATGCCTAAAAAGAAATCGAAGCCAACAAAGAAAGACACCGATCAAAATTCAAAAGCCAGTTCCAAGGATAATGATGTTGATGACGACTTCGAACAATTAGATCTAAATAACGATGACACATTAGACGACGGTATATAACCCACAAATTATTAAGCTTTTTTTTATTGTATATTCTATATAGTTTTGTATAACCGTGTACTTTTATGACTAGTAAATTTTGCGTATTTGATAAATCATTAAAAGTTCTTTAAGAAAAAATTGTGCCAAGATGCATCACTGATAATATCAAATTTTTTTCATCTGTATATTGCACTAAATAACGACTTATACAAGGTTTAAAATGTATTTTTTAAATAAAAGATTGTCTGAAGTTTTTTAATTCTTTTTGTTTAATTTTACCTGTAAGTATGTAAAAGACTCTAATGATAGGTAACCTAAATAGATTGGTGACACCAAAATGCATTGTTTAAATTGTGAATAGCAATCTATTCTATAAAGGTAAAAATAAATAACTCTTACCGTAAAGTATAATTTAATGATTGAATTAGGTCTAAGCTATTTAAAGTAATATTTCAATGGCAGTTAGTTTTGCAAAAATGTTCTCATTGCTTAGTGGTAAAGTTATCAGAGTGCTAACACTAATTTTGTTTACAACATTTATTTTGTAAAGGAATTTCCTTATTAAATACCTACTTCAAAAAGTCAGCTAATTTTGCCAACCCGGCAGTGGCAAATAATAAACTAAAAGAAAACATACAGTGGCAAATAATAAACTAAAAGAAAACAGAAAAAGCAAATTCTAAAAGTATTACTTCTTGCTTCATCAGGCAAATCACTGTGCATTTTATTTAGATTTAATCCAAGTGTGGAATATTTTTGGCTCTGGTAATTAGCCATAACAGGTACTATTGCAGAAATACCACTATTTTGGGCTATGAAAAGTCACTGATATGCTTATCTGGTTAGTTATAGTGTTTTTCTCTAAAATTATAAATGTTTTTGAAAGCAAAAATTTTTTTTATTGCTGGTAATATAGCTTATAAGTGAGTACCTAAGTGGCATGATTGTTTTGAGGTACCCAAAGACAATTTCTAGCCTAAGCAGGCTATTCTACACATTTAAAAGTTCTATATTTCTTTTTAATTAACTGTTGGTAGAAATTGACAAAGCATTTGTAAATTTTTTTTTGCGTTTTCCTGGTAGTCGAACCCCTGCAACACGCCAGTGAACCAGATTTATTTTCAAACAACTAGAGACTGTGTTGAATAATTTAAACCAACTTGTCTTTGTTATTGCCATTTTAACTGTAAATGAGTGTGGTTTTGTAGCAACAAGCTTTATAATGAAACTTCCATCTGCTAAATTGTGAATTGTTATAACTAACCATTACTATATTTAGGGTAAAGAAACCTGTTGATGCAGCATGATAGGAAAAATTTATCTAGAATTCAACTTTTATAGGAAGCCTCAGATTTATTGATTTATCTTATATTTTTATAAATTGCAATATCTGTATATATTTTTAATTTAGGTGATGGAGATGTTATTCCTCCTTCAAAAGATAAAAAGAAATCAAAATCAAAAACTTCGAAGAAAAAAATTCCTGAAGCCGTAAAAAGTCCTGTTTCCAATAATCAAAGTGATGATGAGGAAAATTTAGATAGTGATGTTGAAGAAACTGGCTCCCAATCTAGTCAGGATGCTGATGCTCAAAAAGGTTACTAGTTTTAAAAAAATTTCTGTATTTTTTTTTATTTATAAAAATACTAGCTAAGTTTATGAAACTGTGCATATAATCATTTGAGGTATAGGATAATTGATAAAAATATTTGTTTCAAAATTAGGGTTAACAGTACTAGTTTTTTTAAAAATAAATATAAAACAATGTTTTAATACTCTGAACACTCCTGGTTTTTTCTAAACTCTAAGCTAGTGCTGATCATTCTCATTTCAAAAAAATGGTTTCCTCATAGTTGTTTAACTGGAAAATAGTACATAGCAAGAAAATTTCACTCCAATTGAAGAGTTTAATGATGAACAATTTTGCGGATACAAAAAAAAAAAAAACTCCTTCTCGTACATCTTCTTATGATAAATTTTTTATGTAACTAACTTTTATATTTTGCAAGAACTTGGTAGCATTCGAGATGCGTTAATTCATGCACTTTAAAAAAAAACATTTTTATGTGTATCATCATACCCAAAATAATGTGCATTTTGGTTTTTAACAGATTGAGTATTTATAAAGTTTCTAAGTTGACTGATAGCACTCAAAGCTAAAATGATTTTAGACAGTATCCACATTTTCAACACACAAAGAAACTCATAACTGTCTAATTTTTTAAGCTTTATTTTTAAAAAAGAGGATTGGAAGTCTTTTCATTTTAAAACATTATAATTTTCTTCGAATATCTTGTTTATAAACTGAAATATTGATTTAATTTTTACAGAGGAAGAGCAGAAGCCTAAAGTTAAACTTTCTCATAAAGAAAAGAAAAAGTTAAAAAAACAAGTAAGAATTCTCAATTTGAATTATTATACATTGTTAATTAATGTAACTCATTGTTGCATAAAATATTATTGAAATCAATATATACATCCCTTGATTATCTTTTTTTCTTCTGTATTATTCGTTTTCAGCAGGACATTCAAATGCAATGTTGATTATCTCAGATATTTGTAAATTCAGAAACACACTTGTCTAAAAATCAAAATGAAATCGGCAACTAAGTACACTGTGGAGGGTTGATATGTTTCTAAAGCGGATGTGTGATATCTGATATCACGAATACCATGTATATGACTCGTGCGCCTTTAAGTTAAATGATACCACAACATATTTTATTGTCTGTAGAAAATTTTCTAGCTGTCGAAAAGATAAGGAGTGGAGATATTGTAAATAACATGCACAAGCCTTGAGCTGTATTTCTTAATGCCTAAGACAATCCCATGCCATACCATCACTTTGCTCTTCTATGGCACCGGTGGGTAGCCAACGCCGGGAGTTTGGTTAAGGGTAGGTTAGCAGGGTGTACAAAGAGGGGCAGCTGTATGTATGTACAATAGCTAAATAATAACGAAGGATTTACGTGCAAATATCATTACTGCGGCGTCCAAAAAATATTGGTAAATTACAGTATATCACCCAGCCCTAATATATATATATATATAGAGAGAGAGAGAGTGTTCTCCTTCAGCATTTGTAGAAGAGTGATCCATCCTGCCTGCCCTTTGATCACTATAAATGCTCTCTCTTTGTTCTTTTTGTAAAAATAAGCATCCATTTACTTGAGAACACTGCCTTTTAATTCATATTACATATATTTTTATTTATTATTTTTTTTTTTAAATTCATTATTTAAATGATAACTACACTACTATTATTGCAAATATTTCCTTTTTTAGAATTATTCTTAACTTGTTAAATTTTTTAATGATTTTAATATTTGAAATTATTTTTTAAATAAATACCTTTTTTTTCTCAAAAATTTCAGTTTAAATTATATAAAAATCTTTTAAGTTATTTATCAATTTTTAATTTTTTTTAATTGACTTTTTTTTTTTAAGGAAAAATTATGACCAGAGATTATCTATTTGTATTCCTTTATTTATTTTTACAAAGTGCAATTTTTTTTCTTATTCTGGTAGCGAGAGAGAACTCATTTTTGAAATATACACATAAAATTGTATAAGAGGGTAATTTAAAAATTGTTGAAGATGAAATTCAGTTGTTTCATAATATTACATATTTTGATAAATTTATACGGTGTTAAATGAGTGTCCTTTTTGAGAGGCAATGCCCTGCCCTTTTTTAATCCGTGGGAGAACTATATATATATAATTAAAACTATTGATTAGGTCTAGTTTTCCAAATAAAGACTTTAACCGAATACAAATCTCTACCATAAACAATTATGTGTTCCATAACTGTATGACATTATGTCAAATTTATGAGTAAGTTGCTGATAGTTTTCTTTTGAAATTCAGTTATTTTGTTTTTATATTTTGTAGCTTTATATGATGTTGAAAAAAAAATAGTATGATTAAAAAGTATTTTTAATTTTTTTTTTTCTTGCAGACATTTTATACCATAGTTTCTAAAATTTCAGTATTGTATAAGTTATAAGTGCTTATCTATTTTTAATAGAGTGAGTATCAAAGACAGATTGAAGCATTGGGTAGTGGCGGAGTAGATGATCAATTTACTGTTTCCCAGGCTGAAAAATCGGCAGCTCAGCAACTGCAATTAGAAAATGCTATAGATATTAAGGTAATTTTTTCTCTAGTATTTTATCAATGTATTGTTCAAATTATTTTAGAAACCTGGAAGTCTTATTAGTATAGGTAAGAAATAAAAAAAGGCAATGTAACGAAGCTTTACAAAAATTACTTATCTTGAAATATTTTGTAAAGTTATAAAATATATAAGAGGAAAAATGTTCTGGAATATCAGGTGTCACATCAAATACTGCCACGGATAGTCAGGCTGACAGTACTATCATTTATACATTTAAAATAAGTAAGAATCTAATGTGGACTTCTGCACTTTATATTTCAGACCTTAGTCAGTTTATTTATGCGAAATAATTATTTTATTTATGTCATTATGTTCAGAATATCAAGATAGATTAAACTAGATTAGAATGTTTTGTTTCAATCTGTTGTATTTTTCCATGTTATATGAAGTTTTAAATTTTAATATTTATTTGGTAGTTTTTTAATATTATTAATTATATTCTCATTATTCGTATTGGTATTTCTGAGGTTTTCAGGAAATAAAAAGTAAGTAAAAATTTTTAAGTTTTTCATAAAATCAATTGTGTGAGTCAAGATCTGTGAAACTATATTGTTCTATGTTTTTTATGCATTGTAAGTTGATCTTAGTCTGGTTAGTTTATAAGTATGTCAGTAAAAAGTTCAAATATAAAAGTTAGGTCTAGTTAAAATATAGGTGTTTATAGTCTACTTTGTTTCATTTTACTCTTTATTAAAAAAAACCTTTTGTAGTAAAATACAATTATTCCTTTACAATTTAAATTAAATTGATTAAATCTTTAAACCTTTCCTTGTTTTATTTTTATTACTCCTTATTTTTTCCCCTTGTTTTAATATATAATTGTATAAGCATTCCTATGTTGCATTAAATATAACAATTCTTAAACCAGAATATTTAAATTTATTTATTTATTTTAAATGCATTTTTTTATTGTTTTTCTTAATTTAGAATAGTTTATTAGAATTTTTTTTGTTTTAATATATTCACACATCTTAAAAATCATTTTCTCAAATTTTTTAAGATTTTAAGCCATTAATTTTATTTATTGCATACACAAATATGCTGTAAATTAGTTCATTCCCATTACTGTAAGACAAGAGTTAAGTTGTTTTAATTGAGTATGAGTCTTTGCTTTAGACGTTGAGAACATCGGATTGCAATTTTTATACCTTTTGTGAGTATAGTTAGCATATACAATGCAAAATAAATTAAAACATTTTCATTTGTGAAACTGAAGCTGGAGTGCTTTCCTTTGATTATGTGGTTTCTCATTAAAAACTAAAATCAGAATTTTTTAATAACGTTTTTCTAAAGCTGATGTCCAAATATTCTAAGTGATAATATTATATATTTTCCTTCATTTATGATTATTTTAAATGGTTGCTTTTGCCAATTATACAATTAGAAATGGATACAAAGCTATTTGTAAGTTATAATTTAGTATCATTGATCAGATTGTATATTGTAATGTATGCAGTTAATATATGAATTTCCTACTAAGTTGAGTGGTATAAAACAAGTTTCAAATGAACTAAGTGAACTCAAATGAACTTTCAGAAGTATTGAAATTTGAAATTTTTTATAAAATTTATGTTATAGTGAACTTAAGTAATTAATGTCATAATGCCCAGTAGTTGCCTTCATACAGTAGTCATTGTAAATAACATTTTCTTTGAAATAGAACATGTAGTAACTGTGATTCAATTTCCATGGACTTTTAAACAAAAAAAAAAAAAAAAAAAAAAAAGAGGGAAAAAACTTAATTTTTTACTTGAAAAAAAAAAAATGTAAACAAACAATTTTTGGCCTGTCAACCTCACTCATTGCCAGTCTGAACAACGGAACTCTTTAAGAAAGAGGTGATTCCCAAAAGAACTAAGATTTCAGTACCACCTACGAATTAATATACATAATAAACAAAATAATAAATTCTGATACAACAGAAAACTTCCTCAGCACTAACTTATACCTACCACAACTATTTTGCCTTTCTCATTACTTTACAGTTAAAAAATATAACTTCAATACTCTATTTGTGTTTCCTTAATATCAAAATTTGTTTGTCTAGGTGGATAATTTTTCAATATCTGCTAGAGGAAAAGACCTTTTTATTAATGCCGGTTTACATATAACTAATGGGCGAAGATACGGTCTTGTAGGACCTAATGGGTAAGATGTTTTTTCTTACAGCATGTTAAATAAATACATTTATTTTTATTATTAGTATTGCTAACTATTATTATTTATTTTTAGTCACGGCAAAACAACTTTATTGAAACACATTGCTAATAGATCTTTAAACATTCCACCTACAATTGATGTTCTGTTGTGTGAACAAGGTATGCTTATAACTTGAGATATTCTTCAAATTGGTCATTTTTAATCAGAACATGGTTAAATAAAACTAATTATAATTCCTCTAGAATTTTCGGTTGATTGCAATGTCAAAATTTTGTCAAATCATTTCAATGGGTTACACAAAAATTTTTTCTTCCTATCTATGTAGCTTCAATACTCATGCTTACTCCCTTTTTTTCCCAAGTCAATTGAGTGCTTGCATTTTAAATAATCATGAACTTTATCTTAATTATTTATTCCTGAATAGAATAGCTCAAATACCAAAAATATAAATAAATTATATTGCTAAAGAATAAGGGGTTTTGTTTAGTTATCATAAATGTAAATTTTTTTTAATAAAGAATTAGAAAATGATGTGAAGGAAAAAGTATTGTTTGAAATTATGTTATTAAATTTTTTAAAATTATTATTTGTGACATTCATAACTGTTGAATGGAGTTAATATGAGAAAATGGAGTTAATATTAAGTTGGGCTCTTGTTGGATGTTTAAGTATTTTCTGCATTACAACATTCATAGCTATTTTTTTTATATAATAACTTTTTGTCAATTCAAAATTATAGATAATTTAATAAATTATACAATTCCGTATTGAGTATGAGTAATAAAGAACCAATTGAACTTTTGAAACTGATTTTTGAGTCTTAATTTTTTTAATTCGTTTCTAAAAAATATTATTTTTAATGCATTTATAGATTAGAATTGCACTTTAAAATTTTTTAAATTGTGGCAATTAATTCCTATAGAGATTTGCCTATAGAACAAGTTTTAAAAAATTTTATGTAAGTAATTTTTGTTAATTTGATCAATATGTTAGGATTACGTAATTTTATTTATTTATTATTTTTTTTATGTTTTCATGTCAAAAAGTTTCGTGTTTATTTATTTTTGTTTTAATTAAATTTTAATTGTTACAATTAATTGTTATTAAATGATTTCATTTAAGTCTTATACAGAATAATTTTCATCTAACTTGTTGCCTTATATACAAATATTTTATGCTTTATATGTTGTTTCAATCAAAATATGTTTTATATGTTGTTGTACAATATATTTTATAATATGTTGAATTTTACAATTAAATTAATGAGTCTAAAAACAGGTAACCTCTATAGGAATTCCTCTGTTGATAACATATTGTTAAACTCATTTATTCAATTATAAATATTAAGAAGTACCGTATTTTTCGACGGTAGCGCCGCGGCGCTATCGAAAAAAAAGTTGTTTTTTTCCTACATGCGGCGCTTCCGCGGAAATAATTTTTAGCAGCAAAAAAATTTCTCAAGTAAATTTATTTAAGATGAAATAATTTTCTGAGAGAAAGACTATTAAATAAAATTAATAACAAAGTTGACGAAATATTTGTACGTATCGCGATCTGCTGCAGAACAATTGCCAATTCTTAGCAAACTTTCGGCAGCAGCCTGCAAGAAAATAAATAAACGAAATAATAATTTTAAAAAAGCATCGCGTAAGGAGAAAATTTAAAAGGTAAGCATCTTGTATCCGCCCCCAGCTTAAAGAAAAATCGAAAGCTAGAAATCTACTTAGCGCCTTGGCAATTGTATTTGGAGCGGACAGTAAAGGAAGTAATAGGACCCCAAATCCGGCACTCACGGGACCGACGAAATGCCGAACTTCGGATCTCTTTCGGAAATTCCAATATGGCGCTCAAATATTACTATAATTCAATTTTAGAAAAACCAATAAAATCAGTCAAGTTTCGATCGTAGATTATGATGGGGTGAATTTAAAACTGGTCCATCTTAAGAAATTTTATTAATTAAAATAATCATCTATACAATATAATCAAGAAGAAATAATCCGAAGGAGAAATAATTCAAGAAGTAATCCGAATCCTCTGATGAAGAAGAAATAATCGTTTCTTCTTCGGAGCGAGATCATAGTTCTTGTCTTTTTCTTTTAGATAACATTTTGTTTCAACAAAAGACGCTCACCTCACAAGAAAAAAAAAAAGCTAACAAAGAACTACAAAAAAAAGTAACAATTTATGCTAAGGAACTAACGATAACAGCAAAAAACAAGCTAAAAACTAATAACGATAAAAAAAATAATAAATAAAAGAAACAACTAACAACAAGAAAAAAAACAAGCTAACTAACAAAAAAAAATTAACAGTTAATAACTAATAAAAAAGCCGTAAAATAAAAAATAAATGAATCAAATAAAAAACCGCAAAAAGGATAGAATTCATTTTGTACTCCACGTGGTAGTTTCAATGTCAACTGGGTGTGGCCAATTTATGGTCAAACAGAAGAGGGAAATGTGGGGACAAACCATTAATGCACAAGCTCAGCTGTCAAGGTTGATTGATCAGTTTCTTCCAACTTGCATTTCTTTATTTTGTTCATTGGAAATGAAGGTGTTTTTACTTTTAACTTTATTTGAAACTGCTTTAGAAACAGATGTTTCCTTTGACACAGATTTATTATATATTTTTTTCAAGCTTTTTTATTTTTAAAAGATAAAATAAAGTTACTTACTTCAACAAAATAAAATTCCAAATAAAAAGAGAATATAGCTGATTTTTTTGTCTCATCAATATATATTTCTTAAAAAAAAAAAAAACAATTTAGATCAGATTAAGTGCAGGATTAGGGGTCCAATACTGTATGCCCTTTTCTTTTCCCCAACCCCTTTAAAAATAACTGATTGATTCTTCCTAAACAGCTCCAGTAGAAATGACAAGCAGAGGAATTTTTCATCAGAATTTTTTTGGGGCGCTCTTAGTTATTTCTTATTCTTGTTATTATTAGTTATTTCGTTATTATTAGTTTTTCCTTAGTTTGTTAACTGTAATAAATTTTTTAAAATCTTTTTATTTTAAAATCTTTTTTTTAATAAATTTTTCATTTCATTTTTCTTATTACATTGTTTTACGGATTTCTGTAATTAGTCCAGCATTAATTCAGCTGCTGAGCATAGAAATATTTTTTTGCTGTTACCGTATATTCCGGCGCATAACGCGCCCCGGCGTATAACGCGCACCCGTAATTTCTAATACTTTTTTTAAATTTTAAGATATACTCTTCGTATAACGCTCACGAAAATTAGGATTGTACATGTGCAATATTTCGTCTTTCAAGATCGTAAATAAAAAGTTTTTTTCCCTATCTTTTGCAAAAATAAAAGAACTGAATTTGACATGTATGTGAGGGTAGAGTTGAAAGAGTAATAATGTGATTCTGAGAAAAGAGATGTAGTCGTATTCAGCAGTGCAGGTGTGTGGAAGAATGTTGTTCCCCACATTCTAGAAGTAAGGGGGGGAGGGGTATCTGGAATGCTGTCTATTGTGTATGTCTCAAAAGCATACCACGAATCAGGAGTCAAAACGTAATTCCTCTTCGGCCAATCGCACCATTTGATGTCCTGCCTTTGAAAAGTAAACATTGTAAACTTCAAGAATTCAGCGTAGTTTTTAGTAGTAGACATGGCTCCTATCAAACGAAGCAAACACAGCGCTGGATTTAAATGCAAAGTAATTCAGTTTGCGAAAGAAAGTAGAAATCGGGCTGCGGCGAGACATTTTGGTATTGGGTAAAGCTCGGTGCGTGAATGGAAGAAAAATGAACAAAAAATAATGGATATGCCTAAGGATAAGTGTGCATTGCGTACAGGACTAGCAAAATGGCCGGTGTTAGAGGAAAATGTAGAAAACTGGATTTTGGAAAATCGGCAAAATGGCTTGATTGTAACAAGAAACTGTGTTCGCTTGTTTGCTCTAAAATGCGCAAAGATTAATCCACACGAGAGTGAAAATTTCAAGGCTACTGTGAGTTGGTGTAGCCGATTTATGGCTCGAAAAAATTTAGTTCTACGTGAAAAAACCAAAGTATCACAAAAACTACCAAAAGACTTGGATAGTAAATTGTTAAGTTTTCAAAAATATATTATAGAACTGCGAAAAAAAAAGGAATATTTACTTTCGCAAATAGGAAATATGGATGAGACCCCAGTCATGTTTGACATGATCGGTAATAAAACAATTGATTTAAAGGGAGTAAAATCTGTCAACGTAACAACAACGGGACATGAGAAATCTCATTTCACCGTAGCCCTTTCTTGCTTAGCGGATGGAACGAAACTAAAACCAATGGTTATTTTTAAGAGAAAAACTTTTCCCAAATGTAATTTTCCAAACGGTATTTTTGTTCATGTCCACGAAAAAGGCTGGATGGACGAAAATGGTGTTAAATTGTGGGTAAAAAATGTCTGGCAAATCCGTCCTGGTTGCGTAAGAAAACCAGAAAGCCTTTTAGTGTGGGACATGTTTAGGTCCCACCTTACAGATAATACAAAAAAATTGTTGAAAGAATGTAACACCGATATGGCAGTTATTCCGGGTGGATTGACACCATTAGTTCAGCCATTAGACGTCTGCTTAAACAAACCATTTAAAGCCAATTTAAAAAAACAGTGGAACACTTGGATGTTGGAGGGCGAGAAAACCTTTACGAAAGGAGGACATATGCGTCATGCAAGTTTGGAAACAGTGTGCGAATGGATATTAAAAGCATGGGATGAAATTAAGCCTGAGATTGTTAGAAAATCATTCAAAAAATGCAGCATTTCAAATAATCTGGACGGATCAGAAGATGACTGTTTATTTATGGATGAGGGTAACACAGATGATGAAGACGAAACAGATTGTGATGACGTGCCTGAAGAAATAACGGAAGACGAATATAATGAACTATTTATGTAATAACGAAAATGAATAAAGTATATAGGTAAAGGTATGTTATTTCTTTAAAATAAAGTTTTTTTCTATATTAAATTTTTTTTAATCAATAATTTTTTATATTCGGTGTATACCGCGCACCCGTAAATTCCAATAATATTTTTTGTATTAAAAGTGCGCGTTATACGCCGGAATATACGGTAATTATTTGCTATAATGTTTTTTTGGCGCGGTGCCAACTGGTAAGAACAACTTTATTTTATACCGTTTTTTTTTTTTTTTTTTTTCTTGCTGAAGGAGAAAACTTTTTTCACGTCAACTCTTTGTTAACGCAGTTTAGGATATTCTCTCCCCACCCCCCAAATAATTTAGAAATTACGTTATTTGATGAATCAAAAAATATTTTGTTGCACTTAACATTATTTTCAGAATTATTTGTTGTACTTAAGTTTATTTTTTGGTGTGGTGCCAACAGATAAGAACAATTTTATTTTATATCGTTTTGTCGCTTTCTTTTTTTTTTTTTTTTTTTTTTTTCGCTGAAAAATAAATTTTTCATTATAATTTAGAAATTAAAACCTTACTTTATGAAATTTATAAAAATTTTTTATTTTTTATTATACAGATATTCTAAATTGTAATTTAAAGGTCTCTTGCATAAGGATGCTGATATGCGCGGTGTAGTGCCATTGCGGCGGAGCGGCGCTTACTATAACTTTCTTTTAAAAAATTTCATTTTCATCGATGTGCGGCGCTTGCGACGAAGCGGCGCTTTCGCCGAAAAATACGGTAACAACTGTTTTGTAGCTTTAACATTGCGCTCCTAAACTGTGTATGCATTTATATAAAATAGCTATCATAAAACTGATTGGAATTATAAAAAATATTAAAGGGGATATATTAAAATTGAGTTTTTTTTTTTTTTCTTTTTTAAACTGTTTACTAATTGGTGACATTTTCTTCAAATCTTATGGAATTAAAAAAAATTTGTATTGCTGATGAAAAAAATCTGTTGATTAATATGATAATACATCAGAATCATATCTGTTGATGGTTTTTTCGGTCTTTATAGATTTAAAATTTTTTCTGCGCAAATGTTCACATTTTGTGCGATTTTGCTACACTATATTACTCTTTATTTTTTTAAATACTTTATCCCACTGGCCAGGGAAACCTGAAATTTTATTTTCACACCAAAACTTGGGCAATAGTCAGAGAAAGTTGGAATTTTTTGCAAAATAACCTGAAAAATTCTTATATCGTATCTGGAAAATAACCAGTTTTGCCAGTGACTGTTTTCAGTTATTGAGACTCAAGTTAAATAATTCTAACATCTATTACAGTTATTTGTTGTAAAAATTTAAAAATTTCGT
Source organism: Parasteatoda lunata (assembly GCA_949128135.1). Lineage (NCBI taxonomy): Eukaryota > Metazoa > Arthropoda > Arachnida > Araneae > Theridiidae > Parasteatoda > Parasteatoda lunata. Next base: position 18,775,080 of record OX421973.1, read on the forward strand.
CGTGCTCCGTGACCTTTTATTTAATCATAATATTGCAGTCTATAATATTTGCAGTCATTTTTTAATATCCTTTTTTATAAGGATGATAACGTACAAAATTTTCTAGGCTTTTATTGAGGAAAAGAATAAAGAAATCTATTTACAAATTATTTACAAATGGAGCAGAGCTCCAGGACACAACTTTATACTTCCACTTCCAAAAGATAAGTGCACTTTTTTAAGTGTTCCATACAATATTTCGTTCATGTCATGTGATCTATAAAATCCAGACCTTTTTTTCTAGAAGCGGCGCCGTAAGATCTTGAGACCAGATGGAGATGAATTAATATCTCAATATAGTTCTTGATTTTAATGGTATTCGGCTTCTTTAAGATATTTTACTGCGCGGTATGGACTCATTTTATAAATAAAGATTTCATCGCTATTCAATGAAACTTAAAATATACACGAAGAGCTAAGTTAAGTATGTGAAGGAAATTATTTAATGTCCTCATAAACCAGATAAGCTTATCTGCAGATAAGATATAATTCTTTTTAAGTTCAGTCTCAAAAGATCCTTTTTAATTTTATTAAGCTAGTATTTTAGATGTTACACACGCACACACACAGACAGATATATATATATATATATATATATATATATATATATATATATATATATATATATATATATATATATATATATATAAATAATTGTTTTTTTGAAAGTATAATACTTGGCGTTACAAGTAAAAATTTCAAAATTTTCTGATAAAAAATTGCATGGTATGCTAAAATATGATTTGGATTTTCCTTAAAATACCTGGAAATTTCAGGGAGTTTTGTTTTTTTTTCTTCCTCCTTCAGAAATTGAGTGGGAACCCTGCTTATAAAAATTAGCTTGTATTGTACAAATAAAACTAAAAAAAAAAAAAAAAAAAACTTTATTTAGAGGTTGTGGCTGATGACACCCCTGCTGTTGAAGTTGTTTTGAAGTCAGACACCAAACGAAGTGAACTCTTGGATGAAATGAATGCTCTTGAAGCAGAACTAAATAAAGGATCTTTAAAAAAACAGGAACGACTAAATGAGGTATGTACTAAATATATATATAATTTTGATAGTTTTAATTGTAACAATAATTTTTGTCACTGATTAGGTATATGGAGAGTGTATGCTCTATAATAATTTTTTTAGGTATATGAAGAGTTACGAATCATTGGTGCTGATTCTGCTGAAGCTAGAGCAAGGCGAATTCTTGCTGGTTTAGGATTTGATCGAGAAATGCAAGATCGTGCTACCAAACATTTCTCTGGTGGTTGGAGAATGAGAGTTTCTTTGGCTAGGTAAGTGCCATTGATAATCATTTTATTTATTGGATTAAAAGCAATGTAATTATTTTCCAATGTTCAATTTATTTTCCTATTTTATAATATAATTTCTGTTTCCAGAGCATTGTTTATGGAACCAACTTTGCTGCTTCTTGATGAACCTACTAATCATTTAGATTTAAATGCTGTTATTTGGCTTGACAAGTGAGTATTTACTGATGAGATGATTCATTGTTGTGTATCCATGTCTTAGTTCTGATGATTTATAGGTTGGTTATATTTCTCTGAAAGCTTGAAAAGCTCTATTAGAGTTTTGTAAGTTTTAATGTTAACTAATTGTTTAATTCTCTTCAGTCATAAGATGTATGTCTTTTTCAGTAAATACCGCATTCTCAATTTTTCTAGTGACTATTCCCCTTTTTATTTTCCTGTGCACAGTAAAATTGTTTTTCCCGCTATCCGTTATGGTAGGGGTTTCAGAATCAGATTTTTATTAGTTTGTTGTTTCAAAATCAATATTGATAAGAGACTTATAGTTTTAATTTACACAAATCAAATTTACCCCAAATTTTATTTAAAACTGTACACAATATTAAGACAATTATTATTTGTCTTATTTAAGACATGGCATGCCTGATATTAGACATATAATTAAAACAAAAACAAATAACATTTACTTTATATTTCTGAAATCCCAACAGTATGCATTTTCTTGGAATGTTTATCCAGAATTCAAAGTCTATATGTATAAGTTGTCTATATATAGTGAAATAAGACAAGCGATAAGTCTTATGTAAAGTAAAATGAGACAAGCTACCTTTGTGAGTAACTTGTAGCATCTCTTTATAACAATCTGGTGATCTTACTTATGTTTTCCCTCTCTATTCTTCTTAAACCTTTCAATTTCTCTGACCATATAGAGATTACGAGGAGTTAAACTTGGCAAAAAGCAAAATAAATCAGTCACAGTTAAAGCTATCAAAATTCCGAAGCTAGTATGTTTGACTTTTTCCATTAGTTTGCTGTTTTATGAGGGAAAATGAACAGTAAAAGAAAATCTTATTAAAAAAATATATATATATTTCTTCCTGTTGACATTATGTGTTATGCATATTTATTTTTTTGGCATTTTATTTTTAACTGTTATTTTATGGATTTATTTATTTTGTAAGTGTCATTTTGCAATATCTACCTTATACTTAAACTGAACTAAACATAACTGAAATGTTTTTGTTGTCCATTATTCGATTATCAGCCACAGTTTGACTTTAGCTTTCAGAGGCTCTCATCCTAGCTTTCAAAAATTCCATCCTGTATTTGGTAGTATATAGTATCAGCATCTTAAAGAAATTAAAGCACCACATGATTGAGTTGATGCTCCAACTTAGCAACTCAAATTTACCATACAATTTTTTTATAACTACTAGTATACTCTTAGAGTCACTGGAATTTTATGATTGTCTAATTTTTATCACATTTTTTTTTAGTTACTTACAAGCTTGGAAAAAGACTTTGCTGGTTGTTTCTCACGACCAAAGTTTCTTAGATAATGTTTGCACTGATATTATTCATTTAGATAATTTGAAATTGTATTACTATCGTGGAAATTATAGTAAGTATAATGCCACAGTTTAAATGTAATTAAGAAAAAAGTTTAATTACTTGGATTTTTGAAATTATTTTTTACATGATTTGGGGAATATTGCTTTTAAATGCATTAATAATTGTCATCAATGCATGCTAAACTTTTATGATTCTTTTTACAAACTCGTTTTTTACGTACAGACATGTGACATTTTTATTAAATTCAGTATTTTTTCAGTTGTGTGCAATTGCACATTAATATCTCAAAATATACTGACAAATAGGCATCTTTTTCCTAATTCAGTATTTTTCATTCAAATTCGGTCACGTGTCTGACTCGGTCATAATGAAAAAATATTATGATTCTTTCGCACTTGTTGCAAGCAAGTTCAGCAGACCAAAGTTTTTGAAAACATCAAAATGAAATTTCTGTCTAGTGTTAAATAAAAGCCTCTTTTTAAGGGGAAAAAAGTGACGTTATTTTATTAGTTCTTTAAAATTATAATTAAATATATATTATTTTAGAATTTTTGATAAAAAAAATTCAGTTACATCATAATATTAATGTTATGATTCATTTATTAAGGACTATCTGATTAATTTTAATTTTGTTTTATTTTTTTCGTTTACTAAATTATATTCCAAAACTCTATTTTTGTTTTATATTAGTTTTGCATTTCAGAATTAACATGAAATTAAATAAATTTTTCTTTTGATACTTGGTTAGTATTTTAGGCATGGTGTTATGCATTAGATACTTTAAGAACAATATATTTTCTGGATGAAATTCACTTTTTCATTTCTTCTTATTTTCATTCAGGCAAATTCAAAAAAATGTACGTTCAAAAACGCAAGGAACTTGTTAAGGAATATGAGAAACAAGAAAAACGATTAAAAGAGATGAAAGCATCTGGTAAATCAACTAAAGTTGCTGTAAGTATTTATTTTCAGCTGATTCATTTCTACAATAATGATTTTCTTTAATGTAAAGCATGTAACAATTAATTTATTTACTATGCCTTTATATCATATACAGTAGAGTTACTATGCCTTTATATCATATACAGATGATTTGAGTCTCGGTTGTTCGAGTTTACCGCAAATCCGAGCTAGTGAGAAAAAGCCAGTCTTGCTCCCACTCACAATACGTAGAACAATTACTACGATTGATTTTTTGACCATTCCTCTGACTGAATGTTGAAAAACAATATTGTTTGTTCAATTCTGAGATATGTGAATAGTGTGTTTAAACAAAAATTATTAGACAATTATTTTAAAGTACAATTAACCTGATGCAGTAATATAATGAATATTGTAACTTGGTTTGATGTAGTAAATGTTCCATGATCCTCTAATGTAAGTAAAGTTTCTATAAATATAATGTATTTTTCAATTAAATACTGAAATTTAAAAATTGCTTTGTTTCCATTCATTGGAATATTTATTAAACTTTTGATAATTCATGTTTTTGAAAGTTCGAGTTCGGCTCAGTCCCGTCCACATTGAAATATTGAGACTCTACTGTATGTATAATTTATTTAGTTTTTCTACAAACTTTTTAACTCAACAATTTTCATTTTTTCCCTCTGCAATTAAGTTTTCTTTTATTTATTATTTAAGTTTTTATTTATTTATTAGGAAAAAATTAAAATTTTGAAAAATAAAAACTAGAAATTGACAGTAAAAAATAAAATTGTAATGCCCGTAATGCTAAAAATAATCAAATTTTTTCATTCAATGAGCAAAATTTAGTGCATTTAAGAAGTAATTATTATTATTATTATTTTTTTTTTTGTAATTGTCACCCATTAAGTTTTTATGAAAATACATTTGTCAATTTATAAAACAAAAGATTTAGTAAAAAAGACTACCTAAGTTGTGTGCATAATAAAAAAACTCTGTAATAAATTCATTCTTTAATAGTATACAGGGTTGCCATTCCACAGGGAGAAGCGGTAGAAAACCTGGAAAATACAGGGAATTAAAAAAATCACCTAATATAGCAGGGAGAATGAAGGGAATTTTGAGCTCTTCTTAACAAACTGGGAAAATACAGGGAAGTTTGTTTCTTATAAAAAATTAAGTCTTTTAAAAAATTATGATTACTCAAAATGCAAACTATGGAAATAATCTTGAGAATGTTTCAGTTTTAGGGAACTATTTCATTTACTATGGCATTATTTAAGTATGTTCAGCTGTTCCTTTTTTTCATGAAGTTTTTGCAGTAATTAAAAATACATTAGTTACCCCAATATAGCTCACACAAGAGCACAATAATTGTGTTACCTCTTATAATTGTGTATAATGTGTACAAGGATTTTGTTTCCTGATTTGAGTGACAACCCTGAGTAGCTTAACTGCCCGACTTAAAAATTTTCATCAGCATAAGAATTAATAAAATTCACTATCTTCAAAATAATTTTTTTGTTTGTTATTATATATATGGGTATTTTTTATTACAATAATTTTCTTGCAATTATTGTTTTTATGATTGCTTTATAAATAATTCATTTAATTAATTTACGTATTAATGCAGCTTAACATTGAAATAAAATAAAAATTTCAGGAAAAAGCTACTAAAGAGGCCTATACACGCAAACAACAGAAAAATCTACAAAAACGTTCAAATGACTCAGACTCTGGACCTTCTGAGCTTATTAGACGCCCTAAGGAGTATTTTGTTAAATTTAATTTTCCAAATCCCCCTCCTTTGAATCCACCTATATTGGGTCTTCATAGTAAGTATATTATAATTATAAAATAAATCAATATAAAAAATTTATCAAGTCTTGATTTTTATGTTTTTGTTATTGTTTGAATTAGTAATTTTAACTTCACATTTTTCTTAATATTTTTTCCCAATATATATTTATAAACAGTGCAAAGACCCATACCCGTACGTTCATTTACTGGAAGGGTCTCTTTTTCCAGAAGCTTTTTAACAATTGAAGTAGACAGAACTCTTTTTTTTCCTTATAAAAAAATTCTTATAATTTTTTTTTTTTTTATGTTTGCGATTTGCTGAAAAAAACTATGTAGAGATGAGAATCCTCCATTTTCCGCTTCCTTTTGATTTTTACTTGTCTTCTGATTTTTGTTCAATTTAACTCGATTCCCGCTACTATATGGAAAAAAAATGTGTATCATGGAAACAAAATTTAGCATTTCTAACACAACTAAAAAATTATGTCTTTTCAAATCTCGCCCTTGGCGTATAAGTTTGGCTCTAGTAGCGCCACTGTGGATCCGCGTGGAACGTGTTCTATAGTTCGTATGCATTATTTTTCTTTAAATTTTGTCATAGTGAGTTGCTGCTTGCCAAGAATGCCTTTATGAGGTAGAAGCCATTATCAACAGCTCACTGACTTTGAACGTGGTCGTGTAATAGGACTTCATGAATGTGGATTTACTTTCTGTGATATTGCTGAATGGGGCGAAATGTATCCATTGAGCATGACTTTTTTATTTTATAACTGTCATTGAACCACTGATCCAAGATTTGGGTTTACAACTACTAATGTTTAACTTCGTAACCTTGAAATTTTAAACCCAATCCAGAAGATAAGAAAACTCCTGGATCAAGTTTCAAGAGAAATTTGTTTTCATAAAGGACTTTTTGATGAAACTAACTAGCATTTGCATAACAAAGTGAGGACAACCATGAAAACCTCTCATGATTAGCACAAACTGTATTACACAATGCATGCTTTGCATTCAAAATTCTGGTGGTTACAACGGTTATTAATGTACCAGTATTTCACATTTGAGATGGTTCTCTTAATTGCATTAATCTGTGATTTGAAATTTAAATCAATTAAATATGTTACTCAAGCAAATGCATTGCAGAAAAATCATTATTCTAGAATAATTTTTTCTTGATGTTGGGATTTTTTTTCTCCATCAGTGTAGTTTAAAGTTAGATTATTTGTTCTTTTAAAAAATAAAAACATTTTTAAAGGTTACAATATCTTATTTTACCTATGCTCACATGAATGTAAAATCCACGGATCTTTCACGTTTGCATGAGTTTTTTCTTCTAATAAAGTATAAATATCTTCTAGTATCTGCATGCTTGTAAATTATATAGTTAAAACTGATTGTTTGAAAATTTCTTAGCTATACTCATTAAACAAGTTATAGCTTATTTTGATTTAAAAAAAACTTCAAATGTTTTGAATTTTGATTAATAGTTTTGTTTTATATTTAAAGTATACCAGTGATAAAAAGACAATTAAGAAAAAAATATTTATGTGAAATAATATTGACCATTAAGAAAAATTCTGTTTTTCTAAAAGATATTTAGTAAAATATTTCCTTTAAAATATAATAGCGTCTCAAATAAGTGGATTAATTAACCCGAAGAAGCAAAGAATCTTAAAACACATTGCATTGTATTCACTTGAACACTATACACCCAATTTCTGTGTTAGATTACAATTTATGTTTATTTTCCCCCCTAGATGTATGTTTTGCTTATCCAAATCAACCACCACTATTTAAAAATGTGGATTTTGGAATAGATATGTCTTCTAGAGGTAAATATACTGCAATTTTGCTTTTTTAGAACAATGCTCGCTTTTGTGTTATTAGAAATTTTATGCATTCAATTATTATTTTTGCCCTTCCTTATTAATGGAATATTTTACTTCTAAATAAAAGTAGGATACACTTTTTTATGATCTTTTTATTCTCCTATTTTTCCCCATTGTTATTTCCTTCTTTTCTAAGATATTCTTAATGTTTCTTTCGTCCTCTAGTAAATTTGCTTAATTCAAATTCTTTTATTTATTAATTCACTTCTTAACTAATTCAATTATAACCACAGTTAATGATGGAATTTAAGTGACCTAATTTAAGAATTTATTGTTAATTTTATTACTTTAAATATATTTATTTTTATTTGTTAATAAATATTTAAATATAATAATTAAAAGTTTTAGAGTAAAAAATTGTAAACAAGCCACCTTTAAATAATCTCACAGGTACACACTCAATCCTAATGGTTTGAAGAGGTGACCTCTAATATGTTACTGCAGACAATATTTTAAGTTATGGAATCAGAAACAAAAATATACTTTCTCTGAATACCTTTTTTTAAAGCAGATTTGTATTTTTACCCCCAAAATATAGGGGTAGCCGCAAGAAATATCGTCACACTAGTTTAGTCAGGAGAGTAGACTAGAGTTTAGAACCATTAATGTAAATGTTATTTTTTGTGTATCTCGAGAACTTTCTAAGCAATTGAAAATTTTTTGCAGGCATTTATAAAATTTGTTTATGGAAAGATAATTCTATGCATAAAAGATTTTATAATAAAATTTTCAATTTATTTTATTTAATAATATTTGAAAAAATTGTGAATTGTAAGATATTCATTTCTTTGCATCATTTTTAAAGAGTGTAATTTAACATAGCAAAATACAAAATTTGAGCGAAATTGTTTGAATAGTTCCTGAGAAATCAAATTTTATGTATACGACTTTTTAGAATTAGATTTCTCAGGAACTTTTTGGTTAGTTTTGCTTAAATTTGTATTTTTGCAGAAAAATTAGATACTTTAAAATAATAGAAAAAATTTTATACCTACCAATGCAAAATATTTTTAACTATTATTAAATAAAATAATAATAAATATTTACTAAAATTAAATTTTTTACTTAAAATCTTTAGATAAATGAATGTTATAATCTTGTGCGAAAATTTTTCAATTTGTTTAAAAAGTTCTTGGTGACAAAATACGCAAAAAGTAAAATTAAGGGATCCTAACTTTGGCATACTCCCCTGACCAAATAATAATGACTATATTCCCTAGATTGCGACTACCCTTTATATTTTGGGGGTCAAAAATCTAAATCCATTGAAAAAAGGTGTGTCTGTTCAGAGAAAGTACATTTTTGTGTCTGATTTTAAAACTTAAAATGTGGTCTACACTAATTAAATAACATAGTCTCCCACTCAAACTATTAATATTGAGTCCTAGAAAGTGAAAGGTCTCAGCATTAGATCAAAAGTTATTCAGGAAGTGGTCTATCTTTAGAAAAGTGCTATCTTTTTTTTTTTACGCACTGTACATTTCAAAATTATGGAAATTTTTTTAAATCACTACATTAAAGAAATTCTGGACCGAGTAACAAATTTTAATAAATATTTATTAGGGCCATTTACGAATTTACATTCGTAATATGAATTTATTAGTTTTTTTAGTTTGCTGAATTCTTTACATAAATTCGGTATGATCAATAATATTAATTTTGTTAATGTTATGTTAAATATGCTGTTATAAATAATTTCTATTTAAATCTAAAATATGCACTTGATAATCTTTTTAAATAATAGGTCAATTAATTCTAATTTTGAATTAAAATTTTGTTTCCTGTAACATTTCTGTAGAACTCATGAAAGGATTCAAAAACTTTTTTGTCCAAGCACACAATTATGAAACTTGTTTATCCAAAGAAAATTCCATGTGAAATTTTTTTTAAATTATTTATAATAATTTAATTTATTAATGATTCAAAAAGCTTCGAGTTGTAAAATCAAATTTGTGCATCTATTTATGGAATTTTAATTGATGAAATCCAAAATTTAAAAGGAATTGGTTAAATAGCTCTTGAGAAATAAAAAATTATAAATACAACTTCTTTTGAGATGGGAAAGTATGCAAAAAGAAAGTGAAATTATCAATAAGGGGTGAAAAACTGATGAGTGTTCTTCTGCCTAAATTATTGGGCCCGTATTTTTTAGAGTGCAATGATAAATTTAAATTAAAATAAAATATTTATGTAGAATAAAATTGCATACATGACAAATATTTATTTTTATTTCTAGTGGCTATAGTAGGTCCTAATGGTGTTGGAAAAACTACTTTTTTGAGACTACTTACTGCAGATTTATCCCCAGTAACTATCATTTTATTTTTACTTTTCCTGTCAATTTTTTTGGATTTTCCAATTTTCTCCTAATCTCTTGGTTTACTTGGAATTTTTATTTGGAATGTGTTTAAAAAAAGTTTTTTCGTTTCTTTTAAAAAAAAGAGAGAAAACTTATAAAATAAGATTTTTTACAGTTTATTGTTTAATCGAGTATATAAATGAGTGTTACTACCAAATATTACAAAATAAGCTTCATTTATATTAATCAGTGTGAAGTTTTTGTTTGTTTGTTTGTAAACATTAAGTTTTAATTTAGAACTTTTAATTTTAAATTTATTAAGTAATATAATACACATTATCTTATTATAAATATCTATATTTTTTATTAAAGTATGAATTTAAAAATATTATAAATGCAATAAAACTATTTTATATTCAAGTTTATTTGAATGTTGATAATAAATGGAAAATATTGCAGTCAATTTGTAAATAATATTTGCTTTTTACTGTAATTTGTCTAAAATAAGAACTCCCTCAGGCATTCGTCTGGACCTGTGGCAGTGACTACGGTAACGAGGTATGGCTATTTCAAGTAGGGATGCAGGGTCACTGTTTTGGAGTGGTTTCGGCTTGGGTGGGCGAGGGAAAGGGAATCTCTTTCTTCGGTCTATTGTGTTAGTCCTAGAGCAGGGATGGGCAAACTTTTTTGGTCGAGGGCAAAAAATCGAGAAAGAAAATGTTTGGTGGGCCAAGTAAAAACTTCAAAATTTAAAAGAAAAAAAAAAGCGATATACGAATTTTAATTTAAATATTTAGTGAGATAAATGAAATGAATCTAAATTCTAAGGTTCACAGTTGAAAACTCATATTCACATATATAAGATTAAGTCAACATCATGATTTTCTGGGCATGAAATATTAAATTTTGGAAACTAGTTTTTGGTACTGATTAGTAAAATTCAAACTTTGGCATATTGAGAAACAACTGCTTCAGATGATTGTTAGATTGTCCGCTCGTTGGAGCTTAAAATGCGCAGTCTGCTACATGTGAAGTACAATTCACCTATATTAGATTCCATAAGTCTGCACCTCGAGAAAGACAAACGCTAGTTGGAGCCAATATACGGCTATTTTATAAAGAACTGCTTTCAACATTTTACCAATTGAAGCTGTCTGTGCTATTACCATAAATTTATGCTTTGTAGAACAAAAATAGAGAAAGTAAAAGGCCATCAGTACTTCGATAAAAAAGAAAGAACAAAAATTGCTTTAAACAAAGTCGACAAGAAAATGGATGTATATTGTTTATATTTGCCACGGATCGGCAAGTTAAAATTCTATCCGCGGGCCGGATAAAACCTTCCAGCAGGCCACAGTTGGCCCGCGGGCCGTAGTTTGCCCATCCCTGTCCTAGAGTGAAGCTACCCTCCTTAAAATGAGCCATTCTTGTTTCCATTGCCCCAGGCGGCTTTAGACGTTGTGGCGGGAGGAGTTCTTAGCTTAGACAAACTATAAGTTCATGTTGTTTCCATCTGAATCCCCATTTTTAATTATCATAATTTTTTTCTCTTTCTTTTTTATTTTATTTACCCTTTAGGACTTTACCCTTTATTTACCCTTTAAGTGGGAAGAGTTTTTTCTAAGTTTGATTTTATTAGAAAATTTGCCTTTAAGTAAACAACGACCCTGTAACCCCAAGTCACTCATTTTTTCCCCTTTTTCCCCCCATTTTTAATTAGATTTAGTTTGCAACACTGTTTGATTAACCTATACATAACGTTGTTTAGGTTTGGCGCTGTTGGATCAATAAATTCTGCATTCAATTTACCATATCCAAGTCATCATAACAAAATTCTCACCATTCTACAGTCAATTCTCTAAAACTCGAAGTACGATAACTCAAATATTACTACAACTCTCGAATATTTTTTTATGAGGTCCCGACCCTTTTATCTTTAATTTCATGTTAATTATTCTTGAATTTTATTCCCTTTGACTCGATTTTTTAAAAAAAAAAAAAGATTACTGGATCTTTTAAAGCAAGAAAAAAAACCTAGGAGCTGATATCTTGCCCCTTCCTTTGCAACACACACACAATAGACTCAACTGGTCAGAACAAGTTTAGTCAGAGTGAGAGAAATGGATTAGTAACACCTGTGGCCCCTGTGAGGAATGATAAATTTGTTTTCTGGACAGAACAAGTTTTCAGTGTGAGGTAAAGGGATAACACCTGTGGCGAATGAGTAAACTTTTTTCTATTCTGAACAATCTTTATGCTTATGATTTGCTGTTAGAGATAGTGCGCAAGAAGTGTTTACCTCTAAAGATGTCGAAGCGAAAATTAAAAACTCTCAACTTGGAAGATAAAATTAATCTTATTAATGATGTAGATAGAAATCCAAACATGAAGAAGAAAGATATAGCGTTGAAGTATGGAATTCCCCTGAATCTACGATATTAAAAGAAAGAGAAAATATCCTTAAACAAGATGAATCTACGAACCCGCTGTCTAAAAGAATGAAGATTTGTGCCTTTTCCCAGGTGGAATCAGCTCTTCTGAAATGGTTTCAGCAGTACAGAAATCGAGAAAATGCTATTCCCATAAGTGGTGTTTAGCTACGTGAGAAAGCGATAAATTTTGCTAAACTGTTAAAAATAGAAAATATTCACGCTAGTGCTAGGTGGCTAGAAAAATTCAAGACAGGCACAATATTGTCTTTCGCACTCTTCATGGAGAATCTAAAGCTGTTCCTCTTGAAATATGTGAACAGTGGTTGAATGAAACGTTACCAAATTTACTTCAAGGATACAGTGAAAATGATGTTTTCAATATTGATGAAATGGGTTTATTTTTTAAATGTCTTCCAAATAAGACTATGATGTTTAAGGATGAAAACTGCTCAGGGGGTAAAATGAGCAAGGAACGTTTGACTGTCCTAGTTGGAGGAAATGCGACTGGGACAGAAAAATTGCCCTTACTTGTTATCGGAAAATACCGAAATCCCCGATGTTTCAAGAATGTAAAAACATATCCTTTGGATTACAAGTCTAACAAAAAGGCTTGGATGACATCAGTTTTATTTGAAGACTGTGTAAGAAAATTGGATCAGAAATTCTTCGCTGAAAAAAGAAAAGTGATACTATTTTTATAGATAAATGCAAAGTGCATAGTGATCTACCTAATTTGAAAGCAGTAAACTTGCAGTTTCTCCCACCAAACACAACAGCAAAGTTGCAGCCGATGGACCAGGGTATCATAAAGTGCTTCAAACAGTCTTATGGTAAAAGGCTTGTCAGAAAAATGATAAACGATATTGAAAACAATTCTTTCAAAGTTGATGTACTTGAAGTCATGAGGCTACTTACCAGTGCTTGGAATAATGATGTAAGCAAAACAACAATAAGAAACTGTTTCCGGAAGTGAGGTTTTTTAAAGAAACACAGAGTGAACCTGTGATAGAAGAGCTTCAAGATGAGGAAGTAATTGAGAACTCCGATTTCATAAACTTCGATGAAAACATTGCTGTTTGTGGTGATATTTCTGACGAAGAATTTATACAGATCACAGAAGAAAATTATGTAAGTGCTGCTGAGGAAGAAGGTTCAGAAACAATTGTCCCAAACATACTTGAAGCGCGTGCATCTCTTTAAGTTCTTCAAAAGTTTCTAGAGAGTCGAGAAGGAATTGATAATTCTCTGTTTGTGCACCTGCAGAAAATTGAAGATTTACTGTTTCTAGAGACTCAAAAGGGATTACTTCAACGTAAAGTGACGAATTACTTCAAAAAAACGTAAAATGTAGTACAAATAATAAAGTAAGTTATTACATATATTATACTTTATTGTTTTTTCTTAAATATTTTAAGCATTTAGAAGATTTGTAATTAATAAGCATTAATTAAATAATCCGACAATATTTTGAAAGTTCAAAACCGAAACTAACGGTAAGTCGAACTTCCGATATGTCGAAGTTTTTCGTCAGTCCTATCAGATTCGAGTTATCGCGAATTCACTGTATATAAAATTAGTATTCATTTATAACTAAATGCTATATAGAGTTAAAACTACTGTTCATTAATACTGTTTTATTCTATATTTTAGACAGTTGGTGAACAAAGACAAAATCATCGTCTTGTAAGTAGTGTCACATTTTTTTTAATTATTATTTTTGTCATTGTTATGTAAGTTCATAAAAATACATCTTCAAAAGGATTCTTTTTAATATGATTACTATTCATTCATAATATAATGTTTGATCATCAAGAATTATTAATTCTGCAAGTTACTGTAAGGCAATGAGTGAATGATTATGTTCAGTTGCATTTGTCACAAAATGGTTCAAAATTATGTGAACTAAATAATACCATTGCAATTTATACAGGGATGAGGTTTTTCCGCTTTTTAGCGAATTTCCGCCTTTTTCGCTTTTGTCTCTCGAATTTCAGCCTTTTTATTAAAAACTTCGATTTTCTAAAAGTTTCAGATTTTTAAAAATAAATATTACGCTTTTTCTGAAAACTCAGCCGTTGAAATAAAATAATTATATTTATTTCCGATTTTATGTATAGATATGATATGCCAAAAGATATATAAAAAATTCAAACTACGTAGTTGCCAACCCTTCAGCATATCTACTTATTTTAGCTTTTACGAGCAGAAAATAAGATTTTCCTAATTTTTACCCATCCGCTAGATAGCTCGTATTTTCGTAATCCAGACGTCACTGTATTTTAATATCCGACATCGATTTTTGTATTTCTCTGATTTAAAAGTTGGCCGTTGCGATTCTTATTCACGCGATTTTAATATTGTTCATTGTAATTCTTATTTATGAGATTTCAAAATCCAATATCGCGATTTGTATTGAGGCGTTTTTAAAATGCTACGTAACGATTCGTATTCACGCGAATTTATCCAATGTGGTGATTCTTTTTTGCGGTTGTAATATCCAACATCTATTTTCGTATTTACACGTGATTTCAAAATTAGGCCTTGGATTCGTATTCACGCTATTTAGAAATTATGCATTGTAATTCGTATTTACGTGATCTGAAAATTATACGCATCATGATTTGTGTTTTCATATTTTTGAAATCCAATATCTAGTTTCATTCACATGATTTCAATATCGGGATTTATAGTCACACGATTTTAAATACCTTTATCGCGATTCTTGTAAAAAGTAAGTTTTTTTTCTTAAATTAGTTACTGTAAATGTGGCAGTTTTTCTATCAACAATTATTGTTATATGTAGGCATTACAACATCTGCAAAACTGGGTGAGAATATGGTACTCATATTTTTGCTATAAATCACGTAAGATTTACGCGCGTGAAAATTCAGCTTTTTTGCCTCTTGGCTAATCTCATCCCTGTTTATAAAATCAAATATAAATGTAAAAAATGTGTATATATATATTTGTAAAGTTTCAGTGTAACATTTTTGTGCATGAAAAGTTTTTCATGTTAAATTATCTATAATATTTTTTTCCTTCTAAATTTAAGTATAAAAAACATAACTAAGTCATTTTCAGCAAAATGCCATCATAATTATAGAATTTCTATATGAACTTGAAGATTTCAAGCCATAAACAAATTATTATTATTTTTTTTTTTTGTTTCTCTCTTTTTTTCTGAGTTATGCTAAATATTGATTTTTTATTATAAAATTTTTATTAGCTACTAATGTAGTGGTTAATATTTTATAAAAAGAATATTTCTTAATCTAATAAAATTTAAAATTTTGAAAGAACGTTTATTTCAATTTTTGACCATTTCATGTAATTCATTTTCATGCAGATTTGTAATATCCACAAAAAAATTATTAAATTAGTTATTTAATGAAGAAATGCTGATTTCTTTCCTTATTTTAGCTCCGCCTACTTTATAACTGCATATTTTAATCACATTGATCGTTCAATATTTAAACAATACGAAATTATCTTTAAATAATATCATATTTAAAAAACATTATTATGCTTTTTTTCTATTGTAGAGAATTGGAAAATTTGATCAACATTCTGGAGAACAATTGAACTTAGAAGAGTCACCTGTTGAATATTTACAAGTAATTTTAAATTCTTTTGCTTTGTCCTTTTAGAAATAATAGTTTCACTTAAGATAATTACAGTGAAACATCCTAAAAATACAAAAATATTTCTTTTTTAATACACAATAAATTTATGTTTCTCTCTCTTTTTTAAGTCATTGGTAATACTGTCTGTTTTTGTGGAAGTCTGGAAATCAACACAATAAAAATATCAAATTTTAGTATCTTTTAAAAACTTCTCTCATAAGTACAAACCTATTATTCCTGGGGAAAAGAATTAGAAAAAAAAAACTGCTTTTTTTTAAAACTCTTATGAGAGTGTTAAAAAATAAAGATGGGAAATAAGGTGTAAAATTAATTTTGAGTGTAAGTAAAATTTAAGTTAAAGTAATATTAGTTTAAATTAAAGTAAGTACATCACATTTAATAGGTGTAATAGTTATAGTTGAAATTTTGAATTTAAAAAAAAAGAAAGTCTGAAATGTGATCATTAAACAAAAAGGCAAATTAATACAAAAGGCAGATTAATACAAGGCAAAACAATAACCAATAAAGGTACAAATAAAAAAGGAACAAAAGAGATATAACGATAATCAAATAAGGATTGATAAATATGTCTAATGCTATATATTAATATCTAAAGGTAAAGTAACAAAACAAATTATTTTTTCTATTTGAGACCGTTTCTTTTATATTATACCTGTAAATAAAACTAGTGATTTGACTTAACTAGACTCTCATTTATTTAATTGTTTTATAAACATTTAAATAAATCTTATTTCACTTCCCCTCAAATACAAGCTGTTAAAAACCTAAATTTGTAACCTAATTATAACTTTTCATTTTTACATTCTATTGATACCATGTGTAATGTAAAAAAGTTTAAATTAAATTTAATCTATGAGAACTGTTATTTCTTTATATGAAATTTGTTAAAAAAATTTTTTTGAAATTGTTTGCTGGAAAATTCATAAAGTGATTCTATTGTAATAGATTATTTAAAAAATAAGTTTTAAATATATATATATATATTTAAATTCTTTAGCGGCTATTTAATTTAAACTATCAAGATGCTCGAAAACAATTGGGAAGTTATGGATTAGTCAGTCATGCCCATACGATAAAGAATCATGATCTTTCTGGTGGACAAAAAGCCAGGGTTGCTTTAGCTGAACTTGCTCTTCGTGCTCCTGATGTTTTAATATTGGTATGCATTTAACCTATATTTTATGTATTTTATTTATTAGAAATTACTATTAATAGATAAGTTTACTTTTAATTACAAATTATTTTATATATTATACTTTAATATAATTTATTTTAAAAGATTTTTTTAAATATTTTAGTTTTCCATTTTTTGCTTTATTTATAAATAATAACTGAAATGCATAATAGTGATATATCTTCATTGTTTCATTACAAAAAAATAGAAATAGGTTAGTTATTTAAATTTTTAATATCATAAATTGTTTTCCCTTGCTGATTGATGGATAAAAATTTGTTTTTTATGCAAATTAACTCTATCTAGTCAAAAATATCTAGACACCCAGCAACACTGACTCGGAGAACCCTGAGTCTTACACGCTGTTGGACATCCTTTTGCCTGCACACATCAGGGGAGACTTTTCAGCTATTTTTGGCCATTAAAATCGACTTCTAGATTTCATTTAAAGCTGAATTGAGTGCTGTTAATGAGCTTGTCTATTTGGTTGGATTAGTACTCTGCATTTGAATTCCTCCTAAAGTTCTAAAGGATTTAGACAAATGCCAGTTTAGTATTTAAACGCCAATTTTATAAAACCATGTCTGTGCAAGTTACGCTGTACGAATGAAGCAGTTATTCTGTGGAAGAGAAATCAGCTTTCCCTGAAATATTGCCATAAAGTTCTGAGGGCAGTAATGTCCAGAATATCTACACACAACTTGGAGCTCACGTTTCCAAGCAACAGAAATTAAAAGAAAGATTGGTGTTCAGATACTTGGGCCAGATTTTGTGTAGCATAACAGTCACTGGTAAAGTCATCAGCAATTTGATATTTGCATAATTTTTTTAAAGCATTTCAACATAACATGCATAAAATAATTTATATTGTGCTTTTGAAAAATTATTATTTTTTTTAAAACATCAACTGAATTTAAATGGAGATAATTCAATTTTGTAACTTATTTTTTTATTATTAAAAAAAAAGTTTTTTGAAGATTTGGAACATGTTTACATCAATGTTGTTTTTCTTTTAACGAGTTTTATATTTTGTTAGCTCAAAATTTAGAATAATTTTGAGAAAAATTGAATTGTGGAAAACTAAAACTAATATTTTTTTCTGTAAAATCTTTTTAAAATATGTTATACAGGGTGCGTAGCGTTTTTAAAAAGTACTTAAAGGTGCTTATTTTTGATTTACATTTTTTAAATCCCCTTAACCCTCTGACTGCTCTATTTTTGGACCGAGGCTGCTTTAAAAATTTGCTTTACACTATGCGCTTTCCGCCCTTACAAAATCACTTTAAACTACGCACTTTCAAATAAGGCAAATTAGTGGACATTAACGACCATCTATTGTTTAAAACTGTAAATTAAACTTCTAATACTGCTAAACGGAGAATAAACGGGATGCGCTCATCAATAAAGGAAGAAAAACACATGTCCGCGGGATGAGCAGTCAGAGGGTTAAAGGTGCTTTTGTTATTCGGGGTTTGTAAAAAGTGCTTTATTTTCTATCTTCTAAAAAGAAATTTTTTCTTTGTAGTGTCGATTGTCTTTCAAAATTACAAAAAAAAATGCATGGTTTTCACTATTACATCTGCAATATTTATCAGAAACTAGTTATTTTATCATGATCATATAAAGATTTTGAAAATGTTTTTTAATTTTATGTTTATAAATTAACTTTAAACCATAGAAAAAATATAATGTTTATTACTGTACATATCCTAATTATGATTTTTTTTTTTTTGGAAAGTGATTGAAAATAATTTTTGAGTGCTTTAAATTTTGAGTGCTGCTTATTTTTTGTTAAAAAAATCTGGCTACGCACCCTGTTATAACTTATTTTAATCTATATTTTCAGCTAAAATATTTCAGTTACATTTATTATTATTGATATTTGAATATTATTTGCCATTTATTAAATGTACATAATCTAGGATGAACCTACAAATAACTTGGATATTGAATCAATTGATGCTTTAGCTGAAGCTATTACCGAGTTTGAAGGAGGTATGTATCTATTTTATGTATTTAATTACAATTTACAACTCAGTATGTTTAATAATATTATCTTTGTTTCTTGTTAAAATAAGTTATTACGTTGTTTTTGATCATGGTTCATATATCTGTAAGACAAAAAAAAAATTTTTTTTCTTAAAAATCTTTTGTATCTCCTGATTAGAGTTCATCTGGTTACTTGGCAGAGGTGTGAGAAGTCTTTTTTAAGTTAACATAATGGTAAAGTGGAATGTTGGGTTATAAACATTTTTTAATATAGGGTTCTTATGCCCCAGGAGAAAGCTTGAGGATCCTGAAAACTCAAAGAATTTAATATTAGCTTAAAATGTTTATGGAAAAGGAAACATTTTGCTAAAAACCTTGTAAAAAAGTTAAAAGTATTTTTTTTCCCTAGAGAAATGTTTTAAGAAAAAAGTCATACATATTTATCTAAAATCCTTTCTGCAAAATTAATAACTTTTCAATGCAAAGTGTCATGAAGTCATTTCTTTAAATTAAAGATACAAAGTTGTTTTTTTTTTTTTTTTTTTTAAGATTTGTGATTGTTAAATCTTGTTTGAAATTGTTTAAAATGTTGAGAATGATTTCAAGAGTTTGATTTTTATGTGAGTATAACTATACATCTTATAATGCGAAAAAAAAATGCAATTCAGTATTGATCCAACACAGAGGACATAATTGTACTAAAGCCTCTCAAAGCTTTTTTTCTTAGGCCATGCAACTGGAAAAATTTTACATTATCAAATACTAACCTGCCCCTTAATATGCTTATGTTAAGTTGCAATGACCCAAATGTTAATAAAATAATCATTAGATTGATGAATGTGAGTTTTCTGACAGTGAGAGAGAAGTTGTTAATTGACATTGCTTCATGCAGTTAACACGAATTGCCTTTCAAAAAGCATTAGAAGCAATGGATGACAAAATGACTGGGCTGGTAATTTTTTTTAATCTTATTTTATTGACGGCTGACTAACAAGGTGGAAAGATATTTCTTCAAATTGCAAAAGAAGATGGAATATTACAAGTTCTTAATTAAGGAAGCCTTCCCCTCTTAGATGGCTGACTTAAAGACAGGTTGCTGTGAGAACTCTTAAACAATGGGCAGTAGTCATAAAGTATTTCCTAATTTTTTTTTCTTGGCTTGCTAAATCCGTTTAGTTACAATCAAGCCAGTATCAAAGCACTGCAAAACTCTGACATTAAAGTTAATTTAATTTTTATAGTAGAGTCTACTAATTTTTTTTCTTCGAATTATTTGGAACTAATTCAAAATGATGTACCCAATGCTGAATAACTGTTACTCCATTAAATGGTGATGGATCAAGAGATTCACATTCTTTGTCATTTCTTCTTAATTCTATAATTTCAATGATTAAATTTGCCTCTGTTTCATCAAGAAATCATTTTTGTTCATCATGTCAAGAAACTAAGATGTTTTGAAGCAGAAACCTCCAGGAAACTCTTAAATTGTTTAACATACTGAAAACAATAACTACTTCTTACTTCAAGAAACAGACAAAACCCTTGATAAATAATTTTAAACTTCAAATAGTGAAGAACAAAAAGTCTTTTTAAATTTAATTAAATTGTGAAATTGAATTTCTCAGAAATGTATTTATCTTTAAGTCCCTTTCTTTGAAATTCCAAATTGTTGAACACCTTTTGTTTATACAAACTGCAATGATTTTGTATTGATATTGATGAATTTGGATTAATAGACATTTATCTTCATATCATCCTATTCCTAATCCTAGGACAGATATCCAAGTATATTTACTTACTTTTGTGGAGTAATTAAAATTTAAGAAAAGTGAACATATCAAATCAATACAGAGGAAAGGCAACTAAAAATTTCAAAGCCTGTTTAATTGCCTGAGAATTCAGAGACTTGGAAGGCTATCTTTTTAAGATTCTCTTTTGTAATTTGAGAATTTAATACAGTATGTCCCATGTAGGGACATCTGTTTACAGGAAACAAAATTAACAAATCTTTTCCTTATTCAAAAAAAGAAAAAAACAATTCTTAAGGTTGAAATACTTTATGACTAACCTGTTGAAAAAGATATAAAAAAATTTTTTTTCTTCCTTCTTGCTGCTCTTTTGATACCTAACAAATATTTATTCTGCTTTAATAAGCAGTTTAAGAGTTGTTAAAAAGATGAGAGCAGTGAAAGAAAAACAATTTTGGATAAGTTTAAACTATGAATATTAATGAAGCTGAATATTAATAGTGTTCTAAAAGTATACAAGCAGATATGCTTTGTTTCTCTTTGTTGACAAAATTATTATTCCTTGTTTTATATTATTATTTTTTTAATAAATTGGATGATGACTTACAAAATATGAGACTTTTATTTAATGCTATTTTTATCTGATTATCTGTCCAGCCAATTCTACACACATCAATAATACACATAAAAAGATTAAAAATTTTTTTTATTTTTATTCATAAAAGGAGGAAATTATTCTCTGCTCATGTTTATAGATTTCTTTTAAACCTAATAGAAAATTTTCATTAGATTGACTTTAATTATATTCTTATTTAATGCATTTTATGATGTTTGTTATTTTAAAATACCTATTATCTGGAAAATTCTATTGACTAGCCTTGCAGTCATGTTTTCCCTCCCATAAATTTAGACCTCTAAATGTATATTATTTTACTTCATTTTGACAAGGAATCTAAAAATCTGTATGAAAGGTTATCATTACAGTTTCTGTTCTAATTCAAAATTTATCAAATGTGTATAATGAATAAAATGTCTGCATTTGTTTTAAACTGAAAAATATTTTTCTTTTTTAACCAAATCAGACTGATAACATAAAGTGCATTTAGTCTGACAGTGGGGTTTATTTTCATTTTAGGTGTCATAATTGTTTCTCACGATGAACGTTTAATTAGGGACACAAATTGCCAATTGTGGATTATTGAAAATCAAAATATTGATGAAATTGAAGGTGACTTTGATGATTACAGAAAAGAGTTGTTAGAATCACTTGGAGAAATTATTAATAATCCTAGTATAGCTGCACAACAGGCTATGAAGCAAAATGACTTGACAGTTGTAAAATAATAATGAGTATTAATTTAATAAAGTTTATTTCTTTAACTAGTAGTTTATTTTATTGATACCTTCTTTTTATGGCTTAAACGGTAATTATTTAACCAAGCCTATTCATTGACTACTCTTATAATATCATTATTTTACTTTTTTTAACTTTATGATGGAAAATTTCATTAACTTGACTTGTACTTAAAGCTGAGCACTTTGTTCTTGCTTAAGTTAGTATCTTAATTTTTTTTTCTTTTAGTTAGGCCAACTAATTTTCTTTAATTCAAACTAAAAAAATGTTCAGTTATGCTTCTAAACTGAAGATAGTTAAACTTATACTAGAGTTATTTAAATTAACTATTCCATTGATGACTTTTTGTATCAAACATATTAATGCAGTTCAAGGGAAATACTCTATTTTTTTAAACTATATAAATATATTTTGATAATTGCTAATTTTGAAGAAGTTAGTGATAATTCGAATTCTAATAATAGGCAGAAATTGATAGTCTGTTAAATAAATGTTCAGTTATCCAAGGAATGTAATGAATAAAACAATTCGTTAAGGAATTCAAAGATGTTACATCTTTAAAAAAGAAGGAAGAGAAGTATATATTAAAGTTAACAACTAAATATTCATGTAACTCGTGTACAAACAACAAAAAGGATATAAATTTTAATGTTAATATAACATGAAGAAGTGGTATGAGGATGATCAGGATGGCCACCTACCTGGAAAACCTGGAATTATCAGGGAATTTTTTTTATACTGGAAAAGTTAGGAAAATTTGGATAAAAACCTGGAAAAATCAAGGAATTTTAAAGAAAAGCTGGAATTTTTTTCTTAATTTGAATTATTTTACCATCCGTTATATCCACTTTATTTAGACTGAAATTTATCGTCAAACAGTTGAAATATCATTAACTTAGTAATACTTTACTTGCATTAAAATTCTTTCCATTATTACCTGCTAAATTAGAATGCCATATGAAACTCTCCCATGTTGCTAAATGACTGGCAAAATCTTTGACCTCTTTGGCGAAAATTGTAATAGAGGTGGAAGAAGGGTTTAGGATAATTGCTTCGTAGGCTGAATTCATTTACTGTTCAAGTTTGTTCCAATGCTTTGGGAGTATTTTTTTCTTTTCACAAAATGTTTTAGCGTTTTTAACTTTCCAAAAAATATTTGTTTATAGTTTAATAATAGATTTTATCTTAAACTCTTTTTCGAAAGCTTTTGTCTTCTCATCCAGTGAATTATTTTTCTCAGCAAAATTGTTGTTTCATCAGACACCACTGCTTTTCTTTTTGTTACATTTGTTTTTGCTTATTTCTATCTCTTATTTTGCTTTTTCGTTATGAAATGAAATATGAATAGAAACCATCTAAATATTCTTTTAGGTTAATTTACAATAATGCATTTCACTTCAGCAACCTAATAAAATTTGTTTAACTATGCTGTGCTTTAAGTTATTTATATTTTAACTTAAAATTAATCAATAAAGTTTTTATAAATTTTTTTAAAATTTTATTTTGTTTATTTATTTGAGGAAAGCAACTCAGTTTTGTCAATTCTTTTAAGAAACGATTTAATTTTATTTAGAACATTTTAAATCAATCATTTTGCTTAGAGCTTGAAAAATGTATGTATTTAGAGGAAGAAAAAAATTCAAAACGTTCTGTAGTTATTTATTTATTATTATTATTTCTTTTTTTTTTAGTAGAGAAATTTAAAAATAAATACTTGCATAGTAAATTACAACAATAACACACATTCTATTCAATTATTAGGTTAATGGGACACAAATTTTTAGTAGTTATTGGGCCTGTAATTGGCAAATGAAACTAGAGTATTAAAAAGGGATAAAAATTTATTCTAGAGTTCATATAAATTTTTTTCTTATAAATTTGGCTCATCTCTAATGCTACAACCAGGGACATATGCTCTTTCTCGTGCACTGTTAGCTATGCCACCAAATGCAAGTAAAAGGTACATTTGTTAATATTGTCTGCTTTGAAACATCAAATATAATCTATTGTAAGAACTGTACAAAAGGATAATTTAATTTTACTTAGGCAATAAGGCTATTATTTTTCCTGTTTAATCTTTTTTTACCAGAAAAAATTGTTATAGAATAATAATACAGTAAATAATTGCTTTTTTTCCCCTTTGTACAGTGACATCTCTCTCAATAGATTTTTTTAATTGTATATAAAAAATAATGCAATTTCTTGACATTTTTTTCCATATTTTAAAAAAGGAAAAATTCAGCAACAGTTTTTTTATTCCAGGATTTTTAAAATTATTAAATTTAAGGAAATATTGCTTAAATGAGAGTTTTATTTACATTGTTGTTAATATACCTCACACAGTTAAAATTAAAATTAGTGTTTTTTCAACTAACTTTTACAAGATGGAAAATTGTATAAAACACACGGATCTATCCATTCCAACAGGAAATAAAAGGCAATTAAAAATTTTTTTTTGGGTCACTGTATTTGCTATAAAACATTTTTTATTTATTAAAAGTAATATATTATACAAGCTAAACATATTATTTTCTTCACATCTATTCAAGATGATATATTAAAAAAATAAAATTTTAAATAAAATACTTTAAATTATTGACACTTTTCTTGTACCCAATTGCACTTTATGGGAAAAGAAAACACGCTGACCTGGAAATTCGAAGATTTTTACTGGAAAACCTGGTAAAATCAGGGAAATTTGAAACCTGATTTGAGTGGCCACCCTGATGATATCCAGCTCTATGATAGAGGTGCGCAATTTGCGGTTCGCGGCAGCACCTGAATATAATTTTTAAAAAAATAACTAAAATAAAAAAATTTGGAATTAAAATATATTGTAAATTTTGATTTGCACATTTTTTAACGAGAGCCAAATTTAAATCAATGTAGTTTTTCGATCACTTTTTTTGGTGTTATGGCAACAAATTTGCCAAGTTTTAAAAATTGACAAAATGATGATAGATGAATTCGTATTTTATCCATAATTTTTAAAGCTCTTAAATTGCGTCCAGTTCATAATAAATCTAAGTGATTTTTCAATCGTGTTTTAAGAGGTAATTATCAGATTTCCACGTTAATTTTTAAAAAAAAAATTCTGATATTTTTAATACCTTATAACTACTTGCGAGTTTCGAATTGGGCAAATAATAATAACTTAATGTTCTTTATTTGTGTCAATATTATACTATTTTCTAAGTACTCTATTTCTCTAGGTACGTACTATTTCTGTATCGTTTTTCTAAGTATCGTATCGTTTGTAAATATTTTTTCCCAGCAATTTATTGCTATGCATTTCCACATGATTTTGTAAATCCCGATATTTTTAATATATACGACTCTTTAATCGAGCATTTAAATGTGTTAAGACGCGAAATTTGAACATGGATATCTTAAACTCTTTCAGTTTCTAATTTTTTGTAACTTAAAAAAGGGCTTAAAAAACAGTTTTAATATTTAACCTTCATAAAATCTCTTATAATTCCCTAAATATAAATGTCCTAAAGCTAAAAATATACTGAACTGAATCCCAACGGAATGTTGAATCTGAAAGAGCTATAATGTGGTAGTTTTATTTTAAATCATTTTAGACCCCATAAAGTTTCTTAAAATATAATTTGAGTGAAAGGCTTCTCTACATTCTACCTCTTATATAATAAAAGAAATCATTTGTTAAATATCAAATTTAAGACTTTTTTTTCTTTTATTATACTGTTAATTAAAATCTTCTGGTAACTTTTGAAAAATAACAGGGCAGAGCAAATCACTCCTTGCAGTAACATTTATGTGAATTTCACATTACAAGGTCGACTCGTCGCCGGTTTCCATCGGTTCGGAAACCGGCACACATGCCGGTCGAGAGGCCCGGCGAAGCTCCCCTGTGGCATTTATTTAAAATCTAAAAGAAGCTTTAATATTAAAAGAATTTCTCACAGAATTAACATACAATAATTTATTTATATGACTATTATTAATCAAATCTTGCCTATCGAATCTTCCAGTAAGTATCTCAATGGAAGAATCTCTATTTTAGTCTAAATCAATCTTGCCTATCGAATCTTCCAGTAATTAATCAAATCTTGCCTATCGAATCTTCCAGTAAGTATCTCAATGGAAGAATCTCTATTTTACTCTTCTCACTAAATACATCTTAAGATAACTAAATGTATAAATTTTTTTTCAGATTTAAATTATTATGTATTGCTTAGTTATATTTTAACTATCCCAAAACCTGTTCCACTCACAAGCATCGCAAATTAAAATTTTGATTTTCAGTTTCAGTAATTTAACAACATTAGCAGCATGCTAGATATTTACACAAACTATGTTTTCTTCTGAACTATTGTTACTACCATTAAATATTACTTCCTGTCTCGGAGTAGCAATTGGACATTTCTTAAAAAATCTTTCAATTAAAAGTAATTACTCCATCCTGATATTCTCGATTTAGCATGTTCTCACTTTCGAATTCATCGCTCGAGTCAAAATAAGCTTCGATATTCAAATCAAGAGCCTTTAAAGTTCCATTTTTAACAACTAACTGATTTAGTAAGTCATGCCAAGTATCATATTAAGTAATATTTTCTAGTAGAAATTTGTCAACTTTATTAATAAATTTCATATCAACTGTCTGATAACAGCTCGTATTGGTTTTAATTTTTATTTCTTCAAAAATCATATATATTAAAGGGATATCTCACACGCATGGGCACCACTCTAAAAAAATTTCAAGACTGAACTTATTTTTTGACCAATTAATACCATCTAGCATTTTTTAGCAGAATTTTTCAGTCTATTTCTATAAATATCATTTATTTAAAAGTAATCCTACATTTTTTTGTTAATTTAATAACAGTTAACATTTTTTCTATTAATTAATAACATTTTTTCTATTAATAATAACATTAACAATTTGAAAACTTCATTTACAAAACTGAATGTGAATAAATAGTAATTTTTGACTGATTTCAGTCCTCAGGACTGAAGAGTGGCATCCCTGCTCACACCAAAGGTGATGTCTCTTTAAAATAAGGATTCTTAAATTAGAAATAAAAATTAGCAGAAACTTGAAAGAACAATTTAATATCTGATCTTCACTTATAAGCACTTCCTCCCAGTTTAGGGGCAGAAAAACAATGCAATAAAAATAAAAGTTAAGTGCACTTTGCACAATCAGGTGACATAATTTACAAAATCATTTACAATTATAGAACCGACCTGAATTTTTAGAACAACCCAATATTATCCGATGATGTAGAATTATGATGGAATCATCAGACACCAAACCCCTATTAAAAATATCGCAATTTGAAAAATCATGTAAAATAATAAATAACTGCCAGTGATAATAATAAATATCACAAAATGAAGATGGAATCATCACGAATCAAACACCTCAAAAAGTGGTAGCACAAATTAGAAATTCGCACATCATAATAAAATTAGATTAAAAATATCGGGATTTGAAAAAACAAGTGAAGGGCAGAAAAATGGTAAATAACGTCTACAAAAACTATCATAAAACAAGAAATTGCGATCGAAATGTCGCAAATATAATTATTGCATATTTTAGAAAATTTTTTGAAAAGAAAAAAAAAAAAAATCCTCATCAATTTTTATTGATTGCTTATAGTTTGATGGAAAATTTAAGCAAGTAGTTTTAAGGAACGAAACATAATTCCTAAAGATCAAGATGAGATGGTAAGAGAGGAGTGAATTTGACATTATTGATATTAAATTTATACAGTTCCAACAGTGTGGCAATAGTTGATTTATCAAATTCTTATACAAGCATAGCATGGATAGGAAAACATCCAGTATAATTTATGAAATAATATAAATCTCATGATAATTCTTGCATAATGTATTAAATATTTTATGCACAGGGAATTTTTATAGTCATCGAAATAGAAAAACTGCATTATTTTCCAGTTATGATGGACATTAAATATGAATTTGAAATGTAATGTATTAAATTTACTCAAAATTTTGAATAGTCATAGGCATTTAATTAATTAAAGATAGCTAACAGAATTTTATAAATGAGGCTCGCTTTATTATGTATTAGTGACACTTACAATTTTAAAACATGCAAGAAAGCAATAGTCAGCACAAATATTCTATTTCAAGAGGACTTTTAAGGAAACTTACACATTTTTAGGGAATTTTTTAAAATGTAAAAAAACGAAGAGAATTTTTATTAAACTGGTAGACCAGGAGATACTGGCAAAATTCAGTAGAGTTGGCAGATATTTAGATGGATAAATTAAGGTATGTTATTAATACTCTTTTTTCTGTACTGTTAGGATCTTTAAAGTAAATTTTTTGAACAGTCCTGTAAATGACATAAAAAATCAAAACGGAACAGAATATTAGGGAGGAACAAAGGGAGAGGAAAACTAGCAAACAAGCTGAATGAAGAAGAGGAGCATTTCAGTCTAGTAAGTTTAGCAAGAACTGAATCAAATATAGAAGGGTAAAATCAACTGTTAACAGAAAGTAAGTAATGTATCTGCTCCTTTTTAGATTTTCAAATTCATGACTAATTCCAAGACTTTTCTTGTTCATCGGAAAGGAAAGAAATAATCCTGATTTTTCTGTTCTCATTTGGGAATTAAATAAAAATTGCCAATGACTGGTTTGCTTCAGCTAGAATTTGAAACTGATAAAATAAAAATAATAACAAAAATTCTGATATCACAAAAGTTTAAAAGATAATTTCCATTAGAAATGATGTTTTTTCTTTCATTTTTTGAAAGAACACCATAACTTTTAGAAAACATGATAAAAACATTTTATATTTTAATAAAATATGACTGTGAGTGGGGACTTTGTTACAAATTCAGATATTTGGAATATAAACCATGAAATTAGGTGGTAAATTCCATTTAAAAAATTAGATTTTTCGGCGACCTAAATCTATGACTTATGATTTTAAAAAAAAAAATAGTAAAAATCATGACAAATTTTGTTCAAAACCGAAATTCATGATTTTCCAGGTGCGTAGATACCCTGTATATAGAGTTTCGTAATTTAGAAAAAGAGCAAAGGTTTAGAAAAAAGCACATAAAATCATGAAATGTAGCTTATTTTCTTACTGCAAAACATAATATATAATTAATCGTTATCAGAAACTTCAGTAACATTCTTACAGGATCTGATTGGACATGTTGCCTAATTTGCACCAATCAGACTCCCAATTTTCCAATATCATTTTTACATATAAATTTTCAAACAGATGAAATTTACTGGAAAAAACATTCCCAATTACAAATAAAAATTTAACACGAAATTATTTTTATACAGAAAAAGATAAGAGAATAATCGTTACTCTCTTCTCTTAAGTCAAATCTGAATAATGCAAAATTTTCATATCTGTACTACATTTTTTATACTAAAACATCTAAAAGGGGATGAATTCGAAGAAGAGCAAATCTCTATACATTTTGTTTAAAATTCCTTTAACACATTAACTATTGTAGCTTGCGCAAGAAGGTACTAAAAATATCCTATTTAATTTTTTCATCTTTAATTCCAGTTAAGATCTCAACCACGTCAACAAATTAGAGCTAACCTACGTGCTTCATAGTCAGGAAACTTGCCCATTGTTTATCGAGGTCTCATAAGGTCTAGATTGTTTTGTAATAAAATACTAATACAACATGCAATTCAGATATGTAATTTATTTCGTATAAAGCGATACATTATCACAATACAATAAATCAATGTGCAAAACAGCTATTTAAAAATTTTTAATAAGCTCGCACATATTACAAATTATGCAATGCCTCAATGTAATTCTCTCTTTCAATTGGATATCCTCTGATTTCCGCAAAAGTTGAAATCGCATGATCAGGATTGTAACCACATTTCTCAATGAGATATCGACAAACAATATAACCAGTTCTATTAATTCCATGGGTACAGTGCACTCCAACTACACGATTATTTTGCCTTTCATGTTGTAAAAACTGTTCCATAACTTCACAGAACTTTTGAAAATATTCGTCTTTAGGAACATCATGGCCAACACATGCTATTTTTACAAAATTTACCCCATTTCGAATAAACTCTTCAGGATCATAATATGCTGGAAATTTATTTGTGAAATCAATAATAAGGCCCAAGTTCCAACCTTGGTTGCGCAAGCAGTCCATTAAATCGTTTGGAGTCCAATGAAAATCTCCAGGTGAAAATTTATGAGCGGGTAACGGTGTTTTAAAAGGAACTATTTTGAGAATGGGCAATACATTTTTGATAGGGTCGTAATCTAACCAACGATCAGGTAACTTTCTCCTGCCGCGTGCCATAACTCATGGGAAGAAAAGTTTTTTAAAAATTAAATAATATATAACAGAAGCTCTTGATTAATATGCTAGAATAATTAATGGAATTATTATAAACTGCATCAACTATAGCGTCAAGGGAATTCCCGGAAACACTTAATAACACGTACTACAAAAGTGACCGTAAATAGTAGGCTGGGACAATTTCACCGATAAAAGTCGGTAAAATATCCCACACAGCTATCCTGCCGATTGGCGATCCAAATAGGCTACAGGTGGCCATATCGGAACGCGACCGTTGTTAGATCCTCTCTGTGATTGGTCGAAATTGTTTTCGGCAAGATAAATTTATTTAGCCGATAGTCGGTCTAATAGATATTCCGAAAATTTCATGGGTCTGATTGTCACTTATCATCCAAAGTGCTTTTTAAAACTGAGAAATTTTTCTATGTATAGCTAAAATATCTGTAAAAAAACCTCGATTTTTTTCATTTTCTTAATGATTTGTGAACTCGCTTAGAAAACTTTTATTTTTAAAAAATAATAATTTACTATGTTAAATTGTTATCTTCACTGTTACCCGTCAAGACGGTTGCTTGCTTTTTAATTCTTGTTTATCTTTTGGTGGATTTAATTTATCCGAATATTTATTTCTATTTATTTGTTCTTTATCCAATGTTGAAACTGGAAATCAATATTCAAAAGAATGGCTGACACTTTATGGCATGAATGTGCTGATTGGTTAATAAAACAGCAAGTTATATTACCAGATCACAGAGTAACTTGGCCAGAGGCTCAAGTTATTGACTTGGTTTACACTCTACGAGATGGTGTTCTATTGTGTCAGCTTTTAAACAAACTTGTCCCAGAATGTATAGATTTAAAGGAAATCAGTTTACGTCCTCAGTTATCACAAGTATAGAATACATTTTTATTTCCTAAAATTATTGTCCATTTTGTAATTGATTTCATTCTATGAAAATTTACAATAAAGCTTTCTACTTTACTTTTATTTGAAATTATTACTATGTTCATATTAAGCAGTCATCTATTCATAATAATATTTATGAAAAATGTTTTCTATTGAATTTCGCATGCTTGAAAATTAATTGTTTTGCTATTGAATTTTATTTATAGTTTTAATAGTGATACTTCTTGTTTGAAATTCAATTTTTATGAAATATGTTAAATTCAGAGTAACTAATTTTAGCGTGGAGTAAGCATAGAAAGAAAGGTTTCCCTATAGTGAATAGTCGCCAAGTCTTGGAAATTTCCGAGCAGTGACCCTCTGGAGGTGGTTACCTCCGTGAAAGCCTCAATATAGTTTTTTATTAAAAAGTTTGACAGTTTAAAATTTATTTGGAGTTTTGAGAATTTTAGTTTTCACAACAGAAAATATCCACACATGTTAACTAACTTGTTAAACTACTTAGTTACAGCTGCCATATCCATGTTTTTATAGCATCGTCTTGTTTGGCTATACACGAGTGTGCCCAGGGCAAATTTATTACCATTTAGCGGTACCTTCACAAATTCAACTTTAGAAAAAGCAGTATTTTCACAAAATACTTTTAATAAAGCAAATTCTAAGATTTTCCTGTCTGCCTCTTAAAATTTTGTTTTTGTATAACCTAGTTAAAAATCTTCACATAACGGAAATAATTTTTAGTGCTAGTACTGTTAAATGCATGTTTTTATTAAATTCAAGTTGAAATTTAACTATGGACAAAGTTTTCTATGGATTTTTAAATTTTGATAAAATTTTAAGCCCAGAATTTTACTATAGCAAAGTTTTTTTTGAATATATGGGGAAAAACATATAGAAACTTACCAGTCGTAAATGATTTTTATTTGTAGTGACAATTTTTGAAAATATTTTCTTACTTTGCCATATTTTTGTGTTAGTTTTTCAATATAATTTTTAGTTTTCTGAAATTATATCTAAATTTTTCCAAAATAGATACCTCTAAAAAAAAACCAGGATAGATCCCTGCTATAATAATATGGCAGTTCATTGTGTGACTTGATTTATATCTCTTCTATTGTGTCCTCTTTTATTATATTGTTTCTTAACTAGTTTTACAAATATAATTATCTATTCTAATACTTGATCCAGGAGCTCCCTTGTTTTCTGGATTGGGTTCAAAATTACAAGGCTACGGAGTTGAACATTAGTAGTCATAAACCTGAAAATTTGGTCAGCTGTTCAACTACGGTTATAAAATAATAATAAAAAATCTTAAAAGATATCCGTGGTGTTTCAAGTAGTAGAGGGCTCTCCTCTTAATGAAGTTTTCCGATTTCAAATCCTAGCAATAGTTGATCAGTACGAATTCCACACCCAGCTCGTCCTGACCAGATCTCATCCTAACGGCAGTTCTTTGCCGTTGGATAACCAAAGAAGCTTTTTCTCTTCATGTAATGCAAATGTGTCTTAGCTGTATCAAAAAAAAAAAATAATAAATCTTCCACGATAGCAAAATGTCTCCCAATATTTGATTCAGGAGTTCTCTTGTCTTCAGGACTGAGTTCAAAATTTGAAGGCTACGGAGATCAGCAGTGGTAGTCGTAAACTCAAAATTGGTTTGGCTGTTCAACAATAGTTATTTAAATAAAATAAAAAATATTTTAAGAACCACATCATTTACCAGGAGTTACCCCTGTGACCAGAATTTTCATCCAGGTGCATGGAGCAGTGCTCTTTTTGAATTATTTAAAATCTAAAAAAGACCAAAACTATTTACCTAATTGTAACTAAAGTATTATCTAATTCAACCAAAAAAAAGAGAATTTTTTTTAAAACTTAAGTAAAGACAAAAACGTTTGTAAATATATTTCACAACCGAAGTTAATGTTTATTTACAAAAATTTAGCCAGAAGTTTTATTATTTTTTTTTTTTCAAACTAAATTAATGATTCTCATATGAGGATTTTTTCAGCCTCTTTGCTACAAACTTTTAAAGGAATAATATCTTTTTGCAAGATGCTTTTAATTATAACAATTACTAATTTAAGGTAACAGAAGCATTGTGTTTACAAAAGAAAAAAAACCCTACTTCTATAGAATTGAACTGTATATAATTTTTTTAAATTGTAAATGTGATATATGTTTTTTAGTCTAATATTATGGGTAATATTTTTGCATTTTGTAGATGGAAAAAACGCATTAATTATTTCTTTTCCCCAACTTTATAAATCATCATAACTTTAAAAAAAAAATCTAAAAATTATCAAAACCTTAGTAGTAACTACTGAAAAAAAATATCAGTGAAGACGAAATCGCACATATCGGACTCTTCAAAAAGGGTTTACTAAAATGCGAGTTTGTTTCAAGACTTGGTTGTAATTTATAATGTTGTATTAAAAATATTCGATTTTAAAAACTATGTGAAAATCAAAAGCAATAACTACCAAAGAAATCACTGGACAAAAAATGATCGAATCATGGCGTCAAAAAGTAAATACTCCAATGAACATTTCGAATTTCCCATATTGTCTGTCCGGGATATTTAAAAACCATGTGAAAATCGATATCAATAACTGCTGAAAATACTTTCAAAACACCACTTGGATTAATGATTGATACTATGGATGTAAATTGAGCATGTGAGAAAGTGATTATTTAAGTGTGTGATTCGAATTTCATGCGTCGAGATAATATTAACTGACAAACAGTGGAATTTTTAAAACAATGTGAAAATCAGTAACACTAGCAAAAAGTCAAGAAAAATAATGAAATCTTCACATTAAAAGCGTGTAATAAAAGGGTAATGTTTCATAAGTGTAATAAAATTGTAAAAAATATCTGTATTTTTTTTTAAATGTGAAAATTTAAAGCAGTAACTGCATTGATGGGATTTTAATAAAACAATTCAAGTGAAAATTCGTAGCAATAAATGCCAGAAAAATATAAACACTACATAAATTTACAATGGAATTGCTGTGATTTGTGGGCAATAAATAAATAATGTTTGATAGAATGGAGTTAAATTGAAAGAAGAAGTTTATTACCTTTAAGTGCAGCTACTATATATTTTTTAATTTGTTCCAAATTAAACAACTGGGTAATTTTATTTGGCATCTTTGTAATTTCAGTTAGTATAAACAATGTACTGATTTGGAAATATCCGCATAACTTATTATTTTTTAAAAAATATTTTATTTTTGTATTATCTTATGTTACAAGAGTCATAAGTTTGGATTTTTTTTTTCAGTGATTTTTTTCTTATTAAAGATTACTACTAATTTGTGCTTCATGATATATTCTTATAAAATAGTATTGTTTATTTAAAAAAAAAATGTAAATAAAAATTAGTTTGTGCTATAAAAGAAAGAATATTTTTGAAAAAATATCAATTTTGAGTTACTGATAAGAAAAATGCTATTGTCTATCTATATATTTAAATGTGTTTCATATTTTTTCCTTTTAGTTTCTCTGCCTAAAAAACATCAGAACATTTTTGCAGACGGCACAGAATTGTTTTAACCTTTCACCCAATGATTTATTTGAACCTGCTATGCTCTTTGATTGCACTGATTTTGGAAAGGTAAACTTTTCTATTAATTTTTTTTAACAAATTTTTTGCAGACCGAATGGAACAGCATCCTAATTTGTAAAATTCAGACAGTTTTATTTTTTTACAGATTTTTTTTATTTGTTTTGTGTTTCTTGGTTGTTTTATGTTATATTTTGTAATAAATAAGAATAATTATGTAGTTTGTTATTATTCATACTTAATAACAAACGAAGATATAAATAAGTTTAAATGAAGATATGAAATGAATTTTAAATAAACAGCTCAGCTTCAAAAGTTTTTCAAAAGCAGAGATGATTGTGCCCTGGAAAAGTCCGGATTTTTCGATAACCTTGATCCAGAAATTTTTGGAAATCTAAGGTTTCAGAAGCTTAAAGAAATCATCGATCACATTTATGTATAACAATTCTTGTACATTTTATTTAAAAATATTAGAACTAGAATTTATACTTGGCATTTTGTAAATAATTTTTCTGGTGGAATAATAAATGTGATTAAAGATTAAAGTAAACTTATGCAAAATTATTAATTTAAATTATGCTGCATATAATTTATTTAGAATTAAATGTTGTGAAAATATCAATGAATTAAATTTATAAAGACATACATTTTCTGGATTTTTGAGTTGGGCTCACTGTCACCCCTGCAAAAGTTAATATCATGATCTTCAACTTATTTATATGGATTCGTTATTTTATATCAGAAAACTTAATTAATATTTTACTTAAATGGAGAATTTAAAATTTTAGTTTAAAAAAAATAATTAGTAAGATTGCTTCTCATTTATTACTCATATTTTGAATTTCTAATTCTCGTAAAATAAATAAAAATCAATAAATAAAAGTTCTTATCCATACTTATATAAAATTTCTGCAAATAGAAAAACTCTATTAAAAAACTTTCTTCAAGCACAATTAACTCTTTTTTTTGTTGTTGTTGTGTGCCTGTTTCTAGGCAAGGGGGGGGGGATTGTTCTTGTTTTTCAGTGGCGCCATCTATGGCCAAGAATTCGACTTCTGCCACACCACACTGCCACTAACCCGTTTATAGGGTGGGCCACATTCACACAAAGGAGAAAGGACATAGAACACAGAGAGAGAAAAAAACATCCATGCCTTGCCCGGGATTTGAACCCAGAACCTTTCTGATGCAAGGACAGTTCCCTGCTCCTTACACAGGCTGGTCGGCCAATTAACTCTTAAATATTGTAATACATTAATTAACTCTTGAAACTAGTTTAAACCTTTTTGTTACCACCTATTTTGGAGAAATTCATTTGAAAATTGCTAATTTTTTAAAATATGTTTTAATTTTTATAAAATTCTATATTGATTATTATATACATCTGCATGCCTGAAAGTTGAATGCAATGAAGTAATTGAGGAAAAGTGTTGCCTTTGCGAAGCCAAGTCAAAAATTCTCGTATCATTTTCTGCTATATTGACTGTGGGTTAGAATTCAGAAATTATAACCATTTCTTTTTTCCCAATGAGTAAGGCTAAACAATTTTCCGTAATGTTGAAAATTATTGTTTTCGGGGTAAAATTGGGATTTTCGACTGTTTTCTGTTTTTAATGAGTACTACTAAAAATTTTTTGCGATATTGAAAAATATTAACTGCAGGATAAAATAGGGAATTTTGATTATTTTTTATTTCTAATAAGTGATTTTTCCACATATAGCATACATAAACAGTCTCTTTTTGCTGTTATTTTCTTTTATAACAATGCTTTTGTTGTTGTTAAAGAAGTGTTTATAATTTTCATTGTTTTTCTTCAAGTATGATAAATCAATGTTCTATTCTATTTCAGGTATTGCATACACTATCTGTTTTATCTAAAACAGACAAGGCCCAGTCAAAAGGAATTAAGTAAGTTAACAAATTTATTATTTAACAAATTTTTTTTTCCTGCCTGAATTTCACATTTTTAAGATCAAAAGGAAAAGAAATTATTTTTACAAATTTTTTTAATTGAGTGTTTGTGGTTACTGTTAATGTAAATTGACTTTTAGTGAATAGCAATTTGGTAAAAATGAAATTACATTTTGAAAAATGTTTTGAAAAAAGTTTAATTTGTTTTACTAAAAATTGATTAGAAAATAAAGTTTATTTCTTTGAATAGTTGGTAAGGACCAAATTTTGTTAAAGGTTTGGGTGTGAAAAGTCATAATAAAAAAAATGGAATTTTCTTTTTTTTTTTTTTAATGGATATTAATTATTGATTGTTTTGAAGTTAATGAATCTTCATTAAATCATTTTAGTAAGCATAATTCAAATTCATATTATTTTATTTTATTAAAATTACATAAATTGTGTTTATATTAATTTTCTTATCAAAAGGACAAAGTTAATTTGTTACTTCTGCATAAAGACTATATAAATAGCCCTCAAAGATTTGATATTTAAGATATTAATTTGTAACAATCACAAAATATATATAATTAACTTCCTCATTAATAGCATTTCATTAATAGTTTTTTAGTTATAAGATAGGACTATTTAATTTACAATGCTTCGAAAAATAAACTCTCTTTGTGCAGACCTAGTCTGGCAGTAAAGACAAATTAAAGATGATGAGGGATAATATCTATCGTCTGTATACTTTTTTCATTTATATTGCATCGATTTAACAAAAAAGTTTGAAGGTTATTTTTATTTGTATGTATGCAATTAATGTATGGGGAAATGCTTAATTCTTTGTTAAAGCTTGTATAAAATATCTAAAAAAAAATTTAAAAAAAATTCCTTTTTTTAAATGGATTTTGTTTTCACCTTTACTTCTCAAAACCTTCTAAAAACACAATTATCTTACTCATTATATTTTTACTCTACTGATTTAAATCAATGATTTTTTTTTTGGAAATAAAAAACAATGATTAGTAGAAAATAAATGAATGATTAAAATTTATTATTTAAATGATTGTTCTTCAACCATCTGTTCACAAACTTTATTCATAGGTCTACAAACATTATTACCTGAAATTTGTTATTTAATTAATATATGCTCCTGAAAAGGATGTTTGTTCAGGGAATTTGTGGATAATAAATCATTTATTAAAAACCAAAATAATAACAATCTTACTACACCAGAAAGGGACCTTATTCAATTATCTTCAGGTCAAGTATTAAAGTCACAATTCAAGGAACATATATCATTTCTGGATAAAAACTAGAAAAGAAATGCAAATAAAAATCTTTTGCAAAAGCAATAAGATTATATTGCTTACTTTTTCAACTTATTTATGTGAACTTTTTTCTTGTATAAGTATTATTAAAACAAAACATTGAATTTGACTTAATCTTAGTCTTGCTATATGTGTTGCTGTAACCTAATTGGACACCTAGAATTGACATTTTAGTCGGCAACAATTAACTTCAGCAAACAAATATTTATTTTTTGAATGTTTACTATTTCCCTTTTTTTAAAAATTTCTTATTAAATGGTGTTCTTTTGCTACCTGTATATGGTTACGTAATTTTGTTTTGCTCTATTGTTATTTGAATTGCAAAAATAAGTATTACTAGAATGAATACAAATTATATACTACTAATTAATATTTGTTATATTACAGTTGCTAGAATTAATAGGGTCAGGTGGGATAAAGTGGGTATAAAATCAAGCTTTTTTTTTTTTTTGAAAAAAGAAAAAGAAAAAAAGAAGGCTCTAAAACCAAACTATTAAGTTTATTTTACTGAAAATTTTGATGGATTTTATATACATTGGATTCACATAGATTAAATATAAGGCATAACTTATCTCTTTTGTTTGATTGTTTTCTTACTGTAAAGAGTAATACATTCCAAAGAACATGTTTTGATACTCCCACTTTACCCCAGAGTTGGGAAAAGTAGGTATAGTTCTAAAACTAGTATATATTTCACTAAGATATATATGCAAATATTGCTTTAGAATAAAAATGCTCTTAAATAAATGTATCATGGTTATATTAAAAAAAAATGGTAAAAAATAATTTTTTCTTTGTATTATTAAATTAACGAGTTAATGTTCATGGCTATAAAAATTAGGTTTCACTTCGGATGCAGTATTTTTTGCTGAATTCTAAACTATTTCTCAAAAAGCAAGAAAAGTAGTTTTTGGTTTATTCGAAATATTAATGAGAGTGTAAAAATTAATATCGATAAAGGTAATTTAAAGTGTGCTTACTATTTATAGTAGACATGTATTTATATTGAATTTAGTTGTTTTAAGGAAATTGTTTAGTTTTCCAAGAAAAAACTGTGATATGAAGGGTAGAAACTTGCGTGAAAACTCATCGATATCTTTAAATATGCTCATTAAGCTGTACCATTATGCTATTTTAATAATTTTTTTAAATGTAGTCTATGTCTGTTATAGTGTTATTTCCCCCTATTCTTCTCTTTCAAAAATAAAATTTAAATGAAATTTTGTTTTCACTGTTGAAATTATATGTAAGGCTATAATCAAATAAGCAAGTTACTTTTTAGCTAATTCATTATAAAATATAGAGCATTATATGCCCCTGTGGCAGAACCGCGGCAGAATCACAAAGTTCTTGCAGAAAGATTTTTCTTTTGAAAAGTAAAAAAATTTAGTTTTCTTTTCTGCAGAAATTTACGCGTAATAATTTAATCATGCATTTAGATTATCACTTTTTGACGCTCTCAATTTAAGCTGATAGTATCGTAAATCGATGTAATGTTTTGATTGTATTTTGGGCAGTTATTGATATTGATTTTCATGTGGATTTTGAATATCCCAATATATTTCAAACATCGATAACCCTATATATTTGAATCGTGCATTTGAGAATTTACTTTTTAAGGCTATAATTCTATCAAAATTTTGGCAGTTATTGCTATTGATTGCTCCATAGTTTTTAAATCCGATATTTTTTATACGATATTTATTACAACAACCTAATCTAGCCGAAAGGAGTCTGATTTGCATGATTTTGTCGTCGATCTTTTTTCGGCAATTACTTCTACGGATTTCATAATTTTTAATATTTTTTTTTATTGTGATGATAATTTACAAAATGTGAAGAAGGAAATAATTTGAATAATTTGTGTGCCCCCCCCCCCCCCACAATAAAATGCGAGAATATCGCCTGTTATGTTGGAATAAAAAAATTATTAGGTACACGTTCAATTTAAAAAATTTAATAGTTTTTTTATTTTTATTTTAAATGAGTAACATATATGTTTGTTATTATTAAAAGTACCTTGCAGAAAGATATTAGTGCTAGATAGTTTTGTCGCTGATAGCATGAAAAAATTCTAGGTTAGATGCTTGCAAGAAATGACACAGAAGTAAAAAAAATATCCCCATCATACGATACTTAGCTAATCCTAACCATACACTAGAGATGTCCAATATTTTCTGGAACAGGTATTTGGAACCTGTTATTTAATCATACCTGTTATAAAAATAACAGGTTACTTCCAAAGGCCTGTTCCAAAATATTAGGCAAAAATTTCAATTCAATTATCTTGGCAAAAATTTTTTTTTCTACTTTTTTTAAAATGTTAAACTGTTTTTTTTTTTTTTTTTTTTTTTTTTTTTTTTTTTTTTTTTTTTTTTGGCGATCTTTGTACAGTTTATAATAAATAAAAAAAATCACGTTTTATTTATTATTACAGGGCCGCAGCCAGACATTGCGAGGGTCTATACAAATTTTGTATT
This sequence comes from Parasteatoda lunata, assembly GCA_949128135.1. Classification (NCBI taxonomy): domain Eukaryota; kingdom Metazoa; phylum Arthropoda; class Arachnida; order Araneae; family Theridiidae; genus Parasteatoda; species Parasteatoda lunata. The sequence continues at coordinate 18,815,689 of OX421973.1, forward strand.
TCTAGTATTATAAATTTTTAAGAGCTGTTTTAAATCTAATAATTTAACGAGTAACTTTGCTAAAATCAAACGAATTATTCTAAAAATGTTTATATGCATGACTTCATTCGAATTTTGCATTGTGTCTTTTAAAATTACATAGTTTAAAATGATACACGAGTAATGTGCATTGGTATTCAAAATTGTTTCAACCATTATTAAACAAATTAGTATAAATTAAGAAATAATTTCAAAAAGATTACCTACATTGTTCTTCCCTTAGTTAAACAAATTTTATAATAATGAATAAATTTTTTTTAATTCGTTAAAATTTTTTTTTTGCATTGAATACGTAAAAAGTAAAATTAACAAGCCTAAATAGAATTAAAAGGAAAAACAAATAACCCAAATTCATTGAACAAACGATCGGTTTAGTCAAAGAATGTGTCTTATTATAGATAGCACTTAAAACGTGAAAATCCGATCCTAGAAAAAAATTTTTAAACATTCTTTTTTTCCCCCTCCTTGTAAGTGTAAACATGATATTTCTAAACTTAAAAGCAATTTATAGACTTTAAAAAACTGTTTACTTGTATCAGCAAGAATTAAAAACTTCTCGCGTGAGTAGCATACGTTGTAGTACATTTATGTCCCACTAGAACTGCACAATGGGCTATTGGCGACTGTTTGGGAAGCATCCCTGAGGATTATCCGAAGACATGCCATCACAATTTTGATCCTCTGCAGAGGGAAGGGCACCCCCGCTTCGGTAGCCCACCGAACTGCACGCGAATTCGAGCACTTTACGGTAGAACAGTTTAACGAGCACCCATACCGCACACCCTCGGTTCCTACGCAGACTGATCCAAGTGGTCACCAAACCACTCACTGACGGCAGCCAGTGATGCTTGACTCCGGTGATCTGATGGGAACCGTGTCTTAACAATCAGTCCACTGCGGGACGTGAGTAGCATACGATAAGTTTTGTAACGTATATGTGAAATCATGGTAAGCCTCAATTTCTGTGTTTTCATAGTCTAAAAAATAAAAGAGCTGTAATAGAAGTCATAAAATTTAGTTCCAATAAAACTAAATGTCGTTCTATAAACTTAAATTTAAATATTAATTCCAATCGTAAATTAATAATAGTACTTAAATTTCGCTTCGTTAAAATTATTTTGCGTCCGAAGTAAATCATTAAATGCCTTTTTTTTTATTTCACTAAGAAAATGATTATTCTGCAATTATATTGTTAAAATACATTTAGAGTGTCTTAAATTTCTTAACAAGAAATAGCCTTTCTAAAGTTTAAATAAAAAAAATAAAAAAATTAAAATGAAAAAATTGAAAATTATTAATAGTCCACTGCTAGCCCCCCCTACCCCCTTTGTGATTCTACTTCTGTTTCTTAACAACCTGTTATTAATAAAACTACCACCTAATATTTTAAACATGCTATATCGGAACAGCCTGTTATTTTTATCACAGGCTAGTATTTTGGAACAGGCGATATTTTTTCAAAGCTAGTATTTTGGAACAGGCGATATTTTTTCACAGCTAGTATTTTGTATTTAGGAATAGGCAATGATGCTCGGCCATATGGGGGGGGGCAGGTTGCTTCTAATTGCATTTTCTTGTTTTAATTTTTTTTTCTGTGATGCAAATAGTATAAGCATTTAAATATTTTTCCTAATTTTGATATTGATACATATTTCCTACATGTAAGATAGAAAAAAAATTCTCAAACATTTCCTACAAAATACATTCTTACTCTCTCTCTTTCGCATTTTTTTCTTTCTTTTTTCAAGGTAATAACTATTTAACTTTTTATTCCCTTATAAGAAAGGGGTGTTAAAATTGTTAAAACTATATTTAGTATGCGAATTCAAGCTATATTTAAACACTTTATTTTCGTTGTATGCAAACTATATTATTGTGGCTATATTATTGTATATATATTTTTTTTCATGAAAAAAGAGAAACAATTCTTAACTTTCAGCCAAAGGAAGCATAAAGTTGTCGATTATGGACTCTTAAGACTAATTACATTGCTATTATTTTTATTAGGAAACTATCTAATATATGTTTGGCTTGAACAAAATATTTTATGAATGTGATTTAATAGTGAAGTTTAGTATAAAGTTTTAGGGGTCATTAAATTTATGTATTTTATATATTTAATGAAAAATTCAGAATATTTTTTTTGAAATAGTGAATTGCTCACTATAGTGTAACTACGACCTGCATTTACATAAAAATGCTCCAATTCCCCCCCCCTCTTTTTTCCGACTACTGTATTTACTGCATTAATTACAATCGTCTTTTGGGGGACATCTAATCAAGTAGTTTACTTCGAGAATCCAGGCACCTCTTTACGCCATTGGCCCCCTAATATAACTTTCTGTTCCTTTTTCGACCGTGACCTTCAAGGTTACGAATCGACTCTCAATATCTTTACATGAAGGCGTGTCCTTTATTTCCCTCTTAGTTATTTGTTGTAGTAATTCAATCAATGTTCTATGTGAAGAGTGATTTGTCATTGTGTTGAATTTCGTCCACTCGCATAGAAATAGATGTCTCTCTGCCATTGCCTATTATTTTGTTGCTTAAAAGATTTATTTATTTTGAATTTTTGAAGAAAATAAATAAATATTTTAAAATAATAATATTCTGCAGGAAAGGAAAAAATCTATTACAGTTAATTTGGCGAATTTCTTTTTTTTATTGTTTTGAATTTTCCTTTGACATTAAAATTATCATTAAGGCTGCATAGTATGTGATATTATGAAATTAATGTGCTAATTGTTTTGAGAGAAAAATATTATTTAAATAATCCAAGAAAAGTTTGGAATTGTTAAAAAGGCTTGTTTCTTTAAAAATTATGCTAAATTCGTATACTGATGTTTATTTTGAATATTTACTTTTAAAAAAATGTTTAAAAGTTTGGGATTATGCTCTATTTATATTTAATTTGCAAAATATTTTAGCTGGTGCAAATTGATAAAGCTCAATCAATTAAATTTTTGTATAAATATTTTTTTAGTTTAAAACTATAAAATGATAATATTCGAACTATTTAAAAAGTTGCGACGAGGTTGCAATGCATGCAGTTGGACTATTATTTTTTTCTTTTTGTCAAATGAAAAAAATATTGGTTATTCTGCCACATATACAGAATATGATGCTCAACTCCTACATTGTTTTGATTTAAAAATAATAATACACTATATATTGTATTTTAAATTCAGAGATAAATTTTTTTTTTTAAATTTCTATCTCAATATTTATGAAGTTCCATTTTTCCCCTCTTGTAGAAATGAAAAGATTCTGGTTATATCGTCAAACAGAATGTAATAGGGAATTCCCAAATTCTTTTTATTTAGATTTAGAAACAATGTACATTGTAATATTCAAAACTTTTTTAATTCTCTAAGCTTTCTAAATTATTTTATGCTTGTTAAAAAGAGGCAAATTTTGTAAAAGAATTTTTTCTGCGTCACTCATTTCTCCTAAAAGTGCCTTAAAAAGAACTATATTTTTTAACAAAAATTATTGTTTCTATTATTATTTATTATATTTGATTACACTAACAAATATGCTTTTGAAGTGTTTTCAACCATTTTGAACTAGATTATCTAAATTATAATCACAAAAAAAAAAAAAAAAAAAAAAAATATGTATACATAAAAAAAGACGAAATATAGTTTTTTTGCCGAGCCTAAACAATAGAGAATAAAACAAAAATTACTTGTAACTGCTTTCTTTTAGTTTTAAAAAATAAATAGAAAAAAACTTCGCCATATTTTCTTACTCTTAGAAAGAAAAAATACTTTTAGTAACAACTTTGTCAATTTAATAGAAAAATATGTATCTGCTACAAAAATACTTGCCATTCTAAGTTATCTTTCAAATATAAAAAAGTGGACTTTTTTCCTTAGACCTGTTATCTTGGAACAGGTATTTTTTTGTATTGTAACAGCTGGAACCTGTTTTTTGAAAATACATGTTATTGCCCATCACTACCATACACTCACTTTATCCCTCTCCAGAAAACCATAACAAATAGAATTTTGAAATTTATTCTTAAATTTTTATGTAGATCTGTTCTTTAGACGCCCCTCTACTAGATTAAAATAAAATTAATAGTTTTTTGTTTTAATTTTTTGTATTTTCATTTATTATAATTTTTTTTTATTACAGTTTTAATGATATTAGAGTTTTAAATAAGAGTTCATCAACAGCTTAAACTAACATACTTTATAATTTGATCATAAACAGATAGTTTGTAAACATAATTTTTTTTTTATCAGTTTCTGAAACTGAGATAAAAATGTTTGCTGCAATTCCAGTAAATGCGTCTAAAAATATAAACTAAATTATCTCAACTTAAAAGAAGAAAATGGATGTTTTGTTAACACATGCCCACTTTACCTCATGTACCCCCACCTGACCCTATAAATTATATTAGTGTGTACTAAAATTAATGTAAATTATATTGATATTTAAATAGCTTTAAGCTCAATATATTTTTCATTGTTGAGAGCATGTGATTAATGAGAAATAAACTGTTCAAAAAACTGTCCATATTACTGACCTTACCCAACCTTTTACAAAAATTGAATAACGTTATTGTTTACTTAAGTCAATTTTATGCACAACTGAATTATTATTTTTTTTTTACTGTTGAAGGATATTATTTTATGTGGCTTCTCTATAAAAAAAATTTCTTTTGTAACCATTTTTTTATTTTATTTATGTAGATGATAATTATATTTGGATACTTAAACTTTTTATTAATGAGATGTTTTAAATCTGCATAGCTTGGTTGGTAAATTGATGATTCAGTTACATTTTCTTCATACTACTCTAATAATATATATTTTTTAATTTGCAAGGAGGAATTGCACTATATCATGTAAATTCTTTGGTAAAAAAATATTTATATTGTTTAAGTAGCTAAAATATAAACAATATAACATGTTGTTAAGAGTAGAAGAAAAAAAAAAAAAAAAAAAAAAAAACCAAATAAAGAAACTAAATTTACAAATATTTAGTTTGATTCCTAAATTTCTCTATATTAAAAAAAGTACTGCCATTTCTGTTACCATGTTTCTGAAAATTTTGACCAAATGCTCTTCCCACTCTAGCTACAAATTAAAAACAGAAAGAAAGAGAATAAATAAATAAATATTGGATTTGAAAGAAATGAAACTTTGCACACCTTCAACGAAATATTAAAGAAACATTCTAATATGAAAATTTAATTGATGCAGACATTAGTTTTTGAAGTTATTTCTTTATATATAAGAAGAGTGTTGAGTACGGCAAGAAATATACTTTTCTTCCAGTCCTATAATTTATTTTATCAAAATTCTTAAAAGGAATACAAAGTTTTCTGCATATCTCTAAAACAAACTAGAGTTCTATTGTACAAGTTAAAAGTTATTGAAGACACAAGAAAACGCTTTTACCTAATTCTCCATAATACAAAAATTATCCTAATTATTATTTCAAAACGTAACAATCCTCCCACCGTTTTGATTGGTGGTTTACTTAACTAATCAAAACTAACTATATTTCTATGAATTAAATGAATGAAAATTATAAAGTTAAAAAATATTGTTCCGAAAGTCCAAGTTTCAGTTCAAAAATTTAATTGGCACTTTAATAACTCTTCCACTTCTCGTTCTTACTGTTTTTCCAACTACCTGCAAGTCCTTCTCTGGTTTATTCTCGCATGCCTCATTATTTATTAGATTAGGTTCAGCTGATGAGGAAATTTCGAGTGGGAAAATCTTCTACGCAGGCCTGACCAGTTCACAGGATGAAGTTTTGAGGCGAACCACTCTTACTTGCCCATCTTTACCAGGAAAAACATCAATTATTTTAGCCATCCGGTTTACTCTTTGATGGTCGTTGTAATAATTGCCCAAGATATTCACTTCTAAATCTTTCTCTTAAAGCATTGCGCAAATTTTGCTGGTACTTTAATTTTTTATTCCAATTTGCTTGATCAAGTTGATCTAAATCTGGCACTCCGACTTCATCTATTTCTTTCAAGAACATAGCTGGCGTCAATGGAATGAGTTCATCCCCTTGTTCCGAGACATAAGTGAGAGGTCTAGAATTTATTGTTGTCTCACAATCACAAAGGACGCTTGTCATTTCTTCATAATTTAAAACTGGCTGGCCTAAAACTCTTCGAAGAAGTTTTTTAACCATCTGCACCATTCTTTCCCAAAATCCTCCCCACCATGGGGAAGCAGGAGGATTAAAGTTCCATTGAATTCTATTCACAGATGCTTCAATTTCGATCATTTTCCAATCTAACGATTTAAATAGATTGTTAGCTCCTGTAAAATTGGTGCCATTATCGCTATAAATAACTTTTGGTCTTCCTCTTCTTGCTATAAATCGTCGTAGACCAAGTAAAAAACTTTGTGTTGATTGAGAAGTTATTAATTCCAAATGGATGGCTCTGTAGACTGCACACGTAAATATAATTATCCATGCTTTGCATTTTTCTCTAAGCATCAGAGGTCCCGCCAAATCTATTCCTGTTATTTCAAACACCAATGCATCTTTGACTCTGTTTTCAGGTAACACTCCTGGATTGCATTCGATCCTCGTAGTTTGGTGTCTTTTACATCTCACGCAGCGAGCTAAAACTTTGCGAATCGTCTTACGAGATCTTATAATCCAAAATCGTTCTCTTAACTTATTCATCAATATCTGAATCCCCGCATGGCACATACTTTTGTGCATGTAAAAAATCAGTAATTCCACAAGTTTATGTGTGTTTGGAAGCAGTATAGGACTGATAAAGCTTTCAACATCTTTTCTTTCAGTTAACTTGGTGCTTACTCTTAATATACCATCTTCGTCTTTAAAGACGCATAAAGATTTTAACCTTGCGATATCTTCGTCATTGAATGACTTTTGCTGAATCTGCTTCATTAATACTTTTTCAGCCTCATTCAATTCATACAACTTCAGCTCGCCAATTTCTCGTTCAGTTCTTGTTTTCTGAGCATTTTTAAGGAATCTTAGAATCCATGCCGTAATTCTCAGGATTTTTATGTAACTCGAAAAATATGCTAGCATCCATGAATTTTCAGTTTTCTCACAGGTAAGAGTTGCCACAACTGTTTTTCTCTACTCTGAATATATTTCCTCTTCATTTTCTATTGGGTTAGAATTAGGCCACTCTTCTTTAGACTTGGACAACCAAAGTGGTCCCTCCCACCATTTAGTATCGAGAAGCTTTGAAACAGTACATCCTCTAGACGGCAAGTCAGCAGGATTACTAATACCAGGAACATGTCTCCAATCCTTGGGATCACTACATTCGCGTATTTTCTTCACTCTGTTACAAACGAATGTTCCCCAGGGTAGGTCATTCTTTTTAATCCAGAACAAGGCAGTTGTTGAATCCGTCCAATAATATGTTTCATTTATTTCCAGAGTTAAACTTTTCGTGACGAATTCAGATAGCTTAGCGCCAATATAACAAGCTAATAATTCAAGTCTTGGAATCGTAATTTTTCGCAATGGAGAAACTCTAGACTTTGCCTGTAAAAGTTGCACTTTAATTTCATCTTGCGATTCACTTCTAAGAAAAATGGCAGTTGCGTACGAATTTTTTGAAGCGTCAGCTAAAACATGCAAACTACACGCAATTTTATTGACTGCTGTTGCTTGGCGAGGAATTCTTACTGATGATAATAAAGGTAAATCCTCAAGCCAAACTAAGAATTCCTTTTTCAAACCTTCTGCTAATTCGGTATCCCAACTTAGTTTTTCTCGCCAACTTCTTTGCAGAATCAATTTTGGTATCAATGTATCGTATTGTTACGATTCAAATAGTTAGGAATAAAAATCATTATATTTTAATTTAAGGAATTAAGTGAGTGAAAATTATAAAGTGATCGTATAAAGGAATAGTTCAAATTTTCTTTACCCAATCCTTCGTTCCAGAAGGATTTCCAGGTTTTTCTGGTCGGTGCTGTAACAGTGAATCATAAGGACACTTAGTTCAAATTTACAAGACAATCTTTATTCCACATATTTCATTGACGGTTCATTTTGATGAAGTTGGCTCCCTTTTTGGATGGCCTTCAATCACTCACTTGTAACGCACATTTTGTATTCATATTTTTGAATCAGGAGAGACTTCCTTCTTTTCTTTTAAAAGAGGAGGAATTTGAGAATCAACAATTCGTGCACATCAGCGATCAGTAAACATCAGGATCACTGCAAATCTTGCGACCGTTACTATGGAAACTCTCCAACCATTGGCGACAAAGCCCACGTGTTAAGTACCTTAACACGCCAATGTTCAAATTGAAACAGAATATGATTAATCTTTAAAAATTCATTTTGATAAACCTTAATTTAAATATATTTACATCTTGTACCTTAAAAAGAGGAGTGGAGTATGAAATACTTAACTGGAAGGCGAGAGCCTAAAAGTTTTTTTTTTTTTAAAAGAAGAGCGTTGCTTCCCTCATACCGTGGCTTCCTCTACTGATGCCAAGCAGGCACGCGGAAAGGAGCAAAGCAATACTCGGTTAAAGTTAATGTGAAAATAATCGATAAGAGAAATCAATTGATCAAGTTAAATGTAGTGGAAGGCTATTGCGGTTAAAGTAAAGAAAACTGAAAAAACTATTGATGAGTAAAATATCTATGCAAGTGTGATGTAGCAACATCACACTATCCCCCTTAGGAAGAGAAAAAAAACTTACCTCACATGTTAAAATTTAAAATCGATAAAACCCATTACTTAATGCGAGGAGCCAACAACAACATCCCTTTGAACCTGTCAAAACAAAAATACAAAGGACAGTATTGTTGACACAACATAGCAACAAAAGTATCAAACACAAACAATGTGTAGTTCTTGGCTATACATAAAACCTGATTTCCATATCACATGCAAATAGTAAAATGCAAAATATCATTAAACGCAAAGTTACCACAATTAATTATCAAATCTATTTGTACATACATGTGTTACTTAATCTACAAAATTGTGTTAAAATTGTCACATAAATTTCAGCCTTTTTTTTTAATTTTTTATTTCCTCATTATTATTATTTTGGCTTTACATAATACTGTAGAAAGCTGCATAAAACTACTTACAATATGTGTACAATAATTTGTGAAAATATCAGCCAAAAAGAAAACTCTTTCTTTTTCGAAAAAGTAAAGCATCACTACTTCAATACCTACTCCAATACTTTAACACATTTAAGTAACAGAATGCTGTACATAAAATTACATATTTACATATATACAATAGGAAAGAAAGAAAAAAATGCACGCATTATCAACAGATCATGCTTAGCACATGGGTTCATAACATATATAAAGCTTAAATATTAAATTTAAATATTTGTATATTAACATATTGTACCTTAGAAATTTGGGTGGTGGACTGTTTACCTACTCAAACAACATATACATGCTAAATTTTTAAATACAGTTTGCAAGCATCCATAAGCATAACATAAAATTTATATTATTACAAGTGCAACTAACCACATTGAATTAAGATGAAAAAGGCTTAAAATTGATATATATATAAAGCTGATACACTTAGAAGAAAGTATTATTACATTAAATTTAAAAATGAAGTTAAAAGGTTACCTCCAGCAAACATTAGCTTAACCAATAAAAATAAACACTACAAAAGCTTTTCAGCTGAAGAAACCGATCGTATTTTCTCCAACAAAAACTACTCAACTGAAAGAAAGTATGCCAGCATACTCACTTTAGAATGAGGTAGTACAAATGATTCACAGGTAAAGCTAAGTCGAAAGAAAAGAAAAATTACTTTTGCCTAGGTCTCAAAGAGTAATGGTAAAGAGTAGTGCTCACAACAGGATTTTGATTTGATACAACTAAATGAGGGAGTCTTGGTAAACAAGTCCTTAAACGGCTAATATTAACTTTAAAGGCATCTTGCAATGGGGAATTAAATCTCTTAATTGAAACATGGATGTCATTATGAACTTCAGTTATAATAAATGGACCTAAAAATTTAGGTTTAAAAGTACTTCCAGAATGTAAATAAACAATATCCTTAACATTAAATATCCTATGTTTTGCTTTCTTAAGCTGAATTTCATTTTGTCGTTGTTGTTGTTTCTCTAAATTACCAAAAGTTTGTTTATATATAATACTTAAATCATCTAAAAGATTTTTGACATATTGGGTTTTATCTAATTGTTGGGGCTGAATTTTAGGGTCAAAGGTATCAAAAACTAAGCTTAATTCTCGTCCAAAATGCAAAAGATTAGGGGTGAAATTGGTAGATGGATGTACAATACCATTATACAAATTTTGATGGATTAGTATAGAATTTTTAAATGACACACCTGCTTCATTTAAGGTAATCAAAGATGTTTTAATAGACAGATTAATTCTTTCTGTCGCACCATTACATTTCGGATTTTTGGGAGTAGTATGGGCCACATGAATACCAAGTGCTTTATTTACACAATGAAAAACTTCACAATTAAACTGTGTTCCCAAATCCGATAACACCATAGCAGGTCTACCATTATTAGCAATATAACCAATTAAGTGTTGAGAAACAGTTTCAGCCGTTAAGCTGTTCAACGGGTATAATTTTACAAATTTAGAGAAGTGATCTAAAATAGTGAATACATATCCACAGTTTTTTATGGGGCCAACAATATCAATTGATATAAATTCATTGGGTACTTTAGGGATATGCAAAGATTTAAAAGGAGGCTGGGGAATACTATAACTTTTAGTACGTAGACATACATCACAAGAAAGAACAAAATTTTTAGTGTCTCTATACATGTTTTTCCAGAAATACTTATTAGTTATAAGCTCATAGGTTTTTTTTAGGCCAAGATGAGTAATGTGAGCAATCTTTAGTACCTTGGCTTGTAAACTTTGTGGTACCACAATACACTGAGATAACTTTTTATCATTACAAACATGCATTAATAACTTAGTATCTGAATCAATAATAAAATTTTTAGTTTTCTTAGCATTAATTAATGAAGGTGAGTTAATCATATCAACAATTTCTGAAATATTTGGATCCTTTTGTTGTTCATTAAAGAAAGTGGTTATAGAGATTTCATTTTGGAGGTCAATGTTTTGAATAGAATTTACAATTTGGTCATCAACATTAGCATCAACAAAAGGTAAGATTAACTCATTTTCTGAGGCAGGATTAAGAGCAGGGGTGTAATGGTCAGGGTCTTGACATCTGCTAAAGTAATCGGCTAATTGATTCTTTGGACCAGCTATATATTTTACTTCATACGTGAATTCTGACAGTTGTAGAAGCCAACGAGTTATAATGTCAGCAGGGGATGTTACCTTTTTATAATGAATCAATGGTTTGGAATCAGTGAGGATAGTAAACTTTTTATATGCCAAATAGTGTTTAAATGCCATTACTGATCTATATATATTATAGTTCAAGCTTTATAGGGGGATAATTACGTTCTGATTGGGATAAACCTTTACTAAAGTAAGATATGGGTTTAAGTTGACCATCAAATTCTTGCATTAAAACACCTGAAATAGCAGTGCCACTGGCATCAGTATTTACGATGAACTGCCTATCCCATTGGGGAAGATGTACAAAAGGCTCAGAGAAAAAGATATTTTGTAACTGATTAAAGGCACTTTGATGCTCTTCTCTCCACTGAAATTTAGAGTTTTTAAGGGTTAATTGAATTAGCACACTGGTGAGTTGAGCATAATTGGGAATCAGGTGGCGGTAAAAACCACAAACACCAAGAAACCTTTTAACATGTTAAGAAGTTTTAGGGGGCTTAAATTGAGTTATCTTAGCAATATTCGTATTGATAGGTTTTATGACATTTTGACTTAGGTTAAAACCCAAATAATTAACCTTAGTTTTGACAAAGTTACATTTTTGGGGAGAAAAGGTCATATTATACTTAATAAAAATTTCTAAAACAGCAGTAATTTTATTTAACATCTCATCAAATGAGTTAGCACCTATTATTACATCATCCTGATAGGAATATATTCCTTCAATACCCAAATTTTTCAATTCATCTATAAGTAAATCCATTAAAGCTTGAAAAATACTGGCTGCTGTTTTCAGTCCAAACACCAGGCGTTTGTATGCAAACGTACCAAATGGTGTTGTGAATGTTAATATGTCTTGTAGGTTCTTAGGCAGTGATATTTGATGATAGGCAAGGGGCATGTCGAGAACACTATACATTTGATATTGGGAAATGTCATTAATTAAAACAGGTATCCGAGGTAGGGGATAGGTTGATGCCTCAACAATTGAATTAAGTAGGCGAAGGTCCATAGCAAGTCTAAATTTTACAGGGGCATTTGGATTTTTAGGGTCTGGGCGCTTCTTTACTAAAATTAGAGGACAGCTCCAATCACTTATATTTCTTTTTATTATGCCAGCCTCTTGCAATTCCAACAATTCCTGTTTAACCTGGCCCTGTATGGCATACGGAATTTGAAAAGGTTGAGTTTTAATAGGATTACTCGATCTGAAGGAAATTTTAGGGATGACATGGTCAGTATGACCTAAGGTTTTAACCGATTTGGAAAAAGCAGCAGAATGGGACATTAAAACATTAAGTAATTTTTGTTTGTTATTAGGATTCAAATGAGAGAGATCAAAATCATTTACATTAAGTTGTTCCTTTCTTGCTGTTAAAATATCAGATGAAGCAGTAATTAAATTTACATAATCAGTTAAGTTTTCCTTTGTAATTTCTTGAATGTTTTGCTCAGAATGTTCCTCAAATTCAGGGTTAAACTGAATTTTCCCTATACAAGTATTTTTGTTTATATGCAAAGTGACATCAGAATTATTTTTAATTACTGTAGTAAAATCAGCACTATTAAAAGTGTGCAATGAAGCAAAAATTTCGATTTCAGGTTTCTTAGTTAGAGGTTCAAAAAGAAAAATATCACCTTGTTTACAATTATCATTCTTAATAATAAGATTAATTTGAGTAGACTCATTGGGTTCCAATATTACCTTTTGTTTAAGAAAACAATTACTTTCAAAATGCATAATATTATTACAATTAACAACATCTTTAGAAATTAGAGGTACTTTAAAATTTTGAAATTCAGCAATATTATCTGACGGGCAAATTTTTACATTATTTTTACTCAAAAAATCATAGCCAATTATTGCTTGAAAAGTATCATGTTGAAAATGTGAAATATAAAATGGTGATTTGAAATTATTTTTCTCAATTTTAAATGAAATTTCTGAACAAAATAAAAAATTTAAGTTGGAATTAATAGTCTTAATCTGTACATTAGAAGACAAAAGTCTTGTTTTAGTGTTACACTTTATGATATCATAAGTGGTTTTCGACATTAAGCAAATACTGGAACCACTATCGAGCAAACATTTAACAACATTATTGCCAAATTTAACATGAATCAATGGAATATTATTATTGTTAAAGGCATTATTTGAGTATGCAATATTTAATTTATGTTCATTATAAGAAGTATTTGAAGAAAGTTCATTATTGTGTATAACAGTATCATGCTGCACATTATCTTTGTTTACATTTGATGACACATTTTGAACATCAGAGTCGTTCAACATATTATCACATAAATTATTATTACACTTATTCTTTGGCAGAGAAATACACTGCTGAGAGGAAACATGTCCACCACCATATTCCCTCACAATTAGTTTAAAGATTTAGGCATAGTTTCACCATTATTTACATTAGGGGCATGTTGATTAAAATGTGAAGGTGCAAAAGGGTTAACATTTGGTTGTTGAAAACCAGCATTTGGGGACACAAAATTTTGATTAAATTGATTAGCATACGGGTTGAAATTATCATGAATAGCTTGTTGATTAAAATCTTGGCGTGGCAAAACATTTCTATCCCTAAAATTATTATGAGAGTACGAAAGTTGTGGCATTGATTGCATTTGATCGTTAAGGAATTTTCGACATACATTTTGTTTGTGACCTGGCTTCTTGCAATAGAAACAAATTATTCTCTTATTTTTGAATGTATTGTTACTTGTTCTAGGAAAATTATTAGAAATACTGTTTACAGTTTCAGTGTTAGTTGGTTTTATCAAATTACGGAATTGAGTGCACTCTGCAAGTGAGTGAGATTCATTACAATATGAGCAATTTTGCAGCACATTTATTTTATTGTTTAGGGCATCAATCTGATTTTGAATATTAAGGATATCTCTATTAACAGGGGCTGAGCTTAATATGTTATGAGCCTCAGCTTGTAGCATAGTTTGTTGGGCCACTGAAATGCTATGAGCTTTATTAATAAGCTCCTTAAAGTTGTCGGTTTTCTCAAGCATTAATTTTTCTTTCAAATTTAATGGTAGAGCATTCAATAGTTGTAGGGATTTAATTTGATTAAGAGCTTTTGGATCTGTAACTGAATTGTAAGTCTTTGACACTAATGTGTTAATTCTATGGCCAAAGTTTTTTATACTTTCTCCCGGCAATAATTGGATATTATTAAGAGTCATTAGATTAGTTGACGGATCATCGTCACTTGAGAAGAAAGATTTTAATAAGGCTATTGCTTCATTGAATTTAACATTTTTGAATTCTGGGGAGGACTGAAAATAATTTCTGGCATTGCCAGTAAGCTTTGATTTCAAAAACAACAGGGCAACATCATCCGACCATTTATTAAGCTCTGTTAGATCAGCAACTTGTCCGAGAAACCATTCTGGAGACTCGTCTCCACTATAATTTTGAATACTAATGTTTACTTTTTCTGCCATTTCGTAATTTTTACCTCTAGTAATAAGGTTTGTGACCTCTGTCATAAATATATATATTAAATCATAATCAAATGCATCACTTAAGCAATATATAAACAATACATATCACAAGAAAAACAGCACCATACGGCACCAAAAATATATCGTATTGTTACGATTCAAATAGTTAGGAATAAAAATCATTACATTTTAATTTAAGGAATTAAATGAGTGAAAATTATAAAGTGATCGTATAAAGGAATAGTTCAAATTTTCTTTACCCAATCCTTCGTTCCAGAAGGATCTCCAGGTTTTTCTGGTCGGTGCTGTAACAGTGAATCATAAGGACACTTAGTTCAAATTTACAAGACAATCTTTATTCCACATATTTCATTGACGGTTCATTTTGATGAAGTTGGCTCCCTTTTTGGATGGCCTTCAATCACTCACTTGTAACGCACATTTTGTATTCATATTTTTGAATCAGGAGAGACTTCCTTCTTTTCTTTTAAAAGAGGAGGAATTTGAGAATCAACAATTCGTGCACCTCAGCGATCAGTAAACATCAGGATCACTGTAAATCTTGCGACCGTTACTATGGAAACTCTCCAACCATTGGCGACAAAGCCCACGTGTTAAGTACCTTAACACGCCAATGTTCAAATTGAAACAGAATATGAATATTTTATATATAGAATATTTTTAGAGAATAGAATATTTTTAAAGAGTTCTATTGTACAAGTTAAAAGTTATTGAAGACACAAGAAAACGTTTTTACCTAATTCTCCATAATACAAAAATTATCCTAATTATTATTTCAAAACGTAACAAAGAGAGTGGAATGATAACACATAGCCAATCACAGAAGACTTCTGGTTAGTAACGCACAAAACAGCCAATCAAAATTGAGAACGCATGTGTGTGAAGGGGTAATAATTTTTAATAATGCTGCCTGCAGAAATGTTACAACTAAACTTACCAGCTAAATCTTGTTGAGATTTCTATTTTGTATTGAATGTGTAAAATATATTGATTCCTCTATGATCAGAGTTTACTTTAAAATACTCATATCTTTGTTACATAAAATGGATCTTTGTTACGAGACTCTATCAGAAAGTAAAATATTCTGTCGTTCTCTTCTTCAACTCAAAATAATAAATCTGTCTCCAACTTTTACTAAAAAAAGAACAACATTTTATTTACATAATAATTTTCAGACGATCATTTCTTGTTCCTCAAAAGGAAACAGAAAAACGTTGCCATAGCAACTCGGCAGTTTTAAAGAAATCAAAAGTTAGCTTTTAGCTTACATAAAAACTTTTAACAATCTTTTACTTACTTTTAAAAAACTGTTTAGCCCGAAATATTAATTAGCAGTTCATATTTGAGATATTTCTTACATAATGCATAAAAGTGCAAATCATTGGTTCACAAAATAATGTGAAAAGAAAGATCAATGAAAAATGTACATAGCTAGGTTTTGTGAATATTCAGAGATCTATTGTAAATATTTTTTTAGGTAAAAATATACTTGAGGGTGCCCCTTGGCGAAATTGGTGACTTAAGTTTGACGCCGTTCCTGTTAGCGCGGAACACTGTGGTAACAGGAATAGCGGCCAAAACTTTATAAAATTGTAATGAATCCAATATAAGCAAAGTTAATTAACGCAATAAAATAAATTTTGAATCGAAACAAAAATTAATGGAGTAAGCACAGAAAAAAAAAAAAAACTCCTTCATTAAGCTCGAATATCCTCAGATTTAGGTGCACAGAATTCTCTAATAGCAGTTAGATACTGTCTAAATTTATCAAGAATAAAATCTGTGTACCTCCATCGCCACATAAATTCAGTGAAATACGAATCGAAAATGGCGTCCGTGGTACCGTACTGGCGGTGAAATTTATTTTTTTTAATAATCCCTTTCTGTTTGCCCACATACCTTCGATCTTATGAACCATTAGCAAAAGTAACCTTACCAGCCGGTATCCAACGTAGAACTAACGAACCTCTGAAATTACATATACTGTTGAACATTTAAAAATAAAGCTGAAATCTAAACCTATCAGAATCACGATGGGGTTTCAACGTCGCCCAGCTTGGCGATCAACTGCGATCACAACTTGGCGAGAATAAATGGGCACCCTCAAATATAGTCTACCCATTTTTTTATAACAATTCTGACAAAAATGTTTATTGATCGTTGATAACATAATTATTTCATTTTATATTTGTTTTTTTATTAGTATTCAGTATGACAAAAAAATTGAATTGCAAAAAAAAAAAGACATTTTATATTTCATGAAATAAACTAATGTTTTTTTCATTTAAATTATTTCAATTATGTTTAGAGGTATTTAATTTAAATTTGATAATTAAAATATTTTCTCATTAACCAAAGTAATATTTCATTATAATTTATTCTTTTGATACCAGATTAAGTTGACGTAAAATAAGTTTTTTAGTCATAATTTATATAAGTATTTGTGATTGTTACATCCTTTTGATTTTTTTTAATAATATCATTGAAACTAACCATATTAAATACATTTTTTAAAACAAATTATTTGTTATATTGTGTTGAATTTAAATCAACTGCTACTTTATTTTAATTATAAAATTATTTTTGAATCTGCATTAAATAAAAAAGGTTTAATATTAGTTTTATTAAAAAGAATGGAGGTTTTATTTAAAAAAAGTTTGTCATCCTTTCTATTTACTGAGATTTAAATTAAAATTGATAGTTATCTGATCTATTTGTTATAGTCGTATCTATATAAATTTGTTACTGATACCAAAAAAATTAGTACTTACTCATTCTTGTTCACCTAGTCTTCTTATAAGTGGTTTTTCCCTAAAAATGTATAGTTTTGTAGAAATTGGATCTTTAATTTTTGACAAAGTTAATTTTAATAAAATTCAAAAAAAAAAAAAAAAAAAAAAAACATAATGTATGAAGTTTAAAATCAAATTCCGAAATCAAAATTTTGAGGGGAAAAAAAGAAATTGGTTTAAAAATGTTGTCAAGTTAGAACATTAGTTTCTGAATTAGAATTTTATATGTTTACAGTATAAATCTTTTTTACTCTTTTAAGAATTTGACAACTGTTGAAATATGTGCATAACACTTAATTTAAAATTAGAAAAAAATAAAGAGATTAAAGTATTTTTTGAATAACAGACTATTTTTTATGAAATAGTTTAAGACAAGCAATAGTCAGTAATAATGTAATAAGACGCGAACAGTATCTATTAATAGATTTTTTTTTTTTTTGTAACAGTTAATGGTGAGTTGGGTAAACATTTTAATCTAATATTTTGTTTCTCATGGAAAACATAAATATCGAGTTTTCGTACATTTTATAATTACGAGGGGAAAAAGAAATTTGAACCAGAATTTTTCGAGAAGTTTTTGAAAAGAAATTTTGTAAATTTAATTTTCAAATATCTGAAATTTATTCCTTAGGCGGTTTTTTAAAGCTGATACAGCTCCGGAAAAAAGTATAGAAGGAATGCATCGCAATTAATATATATTTCGATCTTGGGGAAAAATATAAAATTTCATTCAATCAAAAAAATTGCTTGCAGCGGAAGATTTTAAAAATAGTTTTTTTTTTCCGATTTTTTAAATTTTCCACCGCAGGAAAGTATATTATTCTTATTATCTATATAAATAATAAGAATAATATATAATTAATTATAATTCGATTATTTACAATTCTAGGAAGCCAAAAATTAGACAAATAGTTTCTGTGATGAGAGGACGTTGAAATATATCCTGTAAAACGCGATTAAGTTTGAGAATGCGTATTTTACATCAAAACTTCTGCAAGTTGAATTATTATTATTTTTTGTTACACATCTAAATATAAATAAATAAAATAAAATAAAATTCGAAATTAAAAAAGAAGTTCAACTATTAAAAAAGACTTAGGATGATGGTTTTTTTGTTTTGTTACTGAAACCAAAACTCCTTATATTTTCTTTTTTATATTTCCACAATTAGTTTTTGTTTCGCTATCTTTATTAAAATAGTAACAAACCCTGCTTCTCCCCAAGATGTGTTTCACCCCCAGCTGTTGCATAATTGGCATTATCCCAACTCAAGTTACTCTCTAATTTTTTTCATGCTGTTTAACTTTAGATTAGCTTTTGTTTATCACCAGTATAATGTTGCGATGTTGAAATGGACAATTATTCGTGGTGAGGATTCATTAAAAAGGTTTTAATTCTTTTTTACTTAGTTTTTTATATTCTTTTTTTTTCTATTTTTTAATTGAAAGGAATTATTTCTGTATCTTTTAATTTCTCTTCTTTTTACGATTTTAATAATCATTGTGTTTCATTACGATGAAAATTATTAATGTTTGCCTTGATAGTATTTAGAACAGAGCAGCAAAAATAGTCAGTCCGCAAGTTTTGACCCTTTATTTTTGTTTAGATCATCATCCAGTTGTTAATCTAGAACATTTTCCATTATGTTAGTTTGCTTGTTTTTTTTTTTTTTTTTTTTTTTTTTTTTTTTGCTATTGACGATAAGTCAATGGAAAAATTCGAATTATAAATATTTGAATGCTTTTTCCTTTTTCTTTGGAAGAGTACTTTACGGGTACTTTTGAAGCAAAAATTTAATTCATTCGTAAATATAGAATGCTAAGATGTTTTGTTAAAATCACATCACAGTAATTCGAACATTTTGACTGAAATAAAATGTTTTGCTTACGCAATTGAACAAACCGTTCCATTGAGAATTAATTCTTATCTGTCATCTACATCGTACACAACAATATGAGGAAGTTTCCCTTTACTACTGAGCATGGTCATAATTTTCTTGATACAATTATATTCACGTGTGTCCAGCCCCAATTTACGCGATCTCTGAATAATTGATTTTGTAAAGATATACATGTTTGTGTCAAGAATTAACGTGATATCAATTGGGACGCGTTTGTAGAGTTTTGCCTGTTTTGCATAGTAAAAGGACGCATGCCCATGATTCAAATTTCGAATTAAAAAAATTATATCTCTAACGTATTTAGCGTTTTCATGTGAATAGTGTCATTTTGATGCAGCATGTGGGAGATACATGGAGCATACATGTTTAGCGATTTTCAAGTTAAAACATTTAAGCGATTGCGATATGAATACACGCGATTTTCATATCCAATCGTTTTTTTTTCCCTTTACAAATTTTTATGAATTGATGCGATCACTTGATTTATAGAGTATATTTTTCTATAACATGACGCGATTCAGTTAGTTTTAAATTCTCTTTAATTGCAAATTGAGTGGTTGCAAATTTCATACTATTAAATTATATGGATAAAAGTCATTTTCGAATTTTGCATGGAATCCTCCGTTTTCTAATGCCGTCTGACGCTAATTAAATCGATTTTGGTATTGAGATATCTCATATTTTATGTTATGCTTGTAGTACTCGCTGTCCACGTGGACCGCTCTCGCTGAAACTGAAGAAATCAAGCATTTAAAAGAAAAAAATGCTGAAAATTATTATTATTTTTTAAATGTTTCATTCCTTTGGTTAGGTACAAATTTTATGACATTAAAATAGCACTAAAAATTTTGTTTAGTTTATTACATCATGAATAGGGACCTATACCTGGTACATATTCTTTTTAATAACATTCTAGAGTGAAATAAATTAATTATAAAGGGAATTATATAAATATATTCCCTATTTAATTAATTCATTCCCTTTTTAATTAATTGGAAAATATATATTTTCCTTGATTTCATTGTAAAAAGTAAACTCATCAACAAAAAAAAAAACAACCTTTAATTCCCACTGGAGTAATATATATAATTACTACAGAGGGGGAAAAAACCTTTTTCTAATTAGGCAAATATTATTATTATTTCTTTTTTTTCGGGGGGGGGAGAGTTTTCCTTAATGATTTAGGTGTTATTTCTGTGTTTTAGAGATTTTGTATAAATAATGAGATTTATATCTATATCTATGACTACATATCTATATGACTTACGTATCTTAATGTGTAACCAATTCAATATTAAGTATATTAATCTATTATATATTAATGTATTGTATCTTAATATCTAATATATTGTAATAGCTCTTTAATTAAAAATTAAAAAATTTTTTAAAATTTTTTTCTTCCACTTTGATAAAATTGTTCGAATTAATAATAGATAATGCTATCTTATACTTTGATCAGTATAATTTCATATGACTATTTTCAATTTTATTTCTATTGAAATTTTTCTTTTCTTTTTAGAGGTTTTCCTTCTTTTGCAAAGAACCATGATTATTATAATGATGAAATCTATCGAAACTTAGAAGAGATAGCAAAGTATTGACTTTTTTTATTATTAAAAATTTCCTCTTAACATACTTTCATTTTTATTTAGTTAATTATAAGTTTTACTTTATGTGATTATTCGTAAGTGGTTTTAATATACAGATTATTATTACATTCTTTGCAAAGTTTATAGGCTATTGTTACTATGTTTGTTTTTCACTTATTTTTTTTATTTTATCAAAATCATTGTGTGAGCAAATACTCAATCTTTTAAAACTTTTCTTACAAAAATTTTGAAACACATTCTTAAAGTAGAAATTGTATTTTTGTAAAAGTAGAATTTCTTAAATATTGTGTTTTTCTAATGAAAAAAATTTGTTCAAATTCGAAAAAATATAAGTTATTTATCTTATTATGTATCCAAGTATAAATTTCATTATGTTTCTATTTTTTTTACTGGGAAAATGCAATTAAGCAAATTTCAGTCATATATGGCATCCTGTATTTTATCAGCTGTAGTATTCCTTGTTTTAGTTTTTACTGTTTTTAATTAATAAAGTTTTATTAAAATTAGGACAACACAAAGAATTATTTTAAAAGTGACTCTAGATATTTTTTTTCCAGAATTTTGATATATATTTTATTTCTTTGTGTAAAAATTTTTATATTCTTTTATTGCTATAAAATTACAATTCTTTTTCAGAAATTCTAATAATGCTAATTAGACAGCATTAAAAAGAATTAAACAACTCTAGTTCTTTTACAGATATTCTTATCAAATGCTAATTAAGATCCGGGGCTAAATTTTGAAAAGTGTTTCACAGTTTTATGAGTTTTTATAGAAACTGTTTCAACTCTTCAGAAACTTTAAAAAATTTCTTATATAGGATTAATTAATTTTATGATTTATGTATTCAGTTACTCTAGAAAACTGCTTGAGTTTGTATTATAAATATAAGATAAATCTTATAATAGTATGTTGGAAAATATTGTTATGTAATATTAGATCGTCTCATTTTGGAAAGTTTTCCATATTTTTTTGCTTATAAAATATTATTAAATCTGATAATATATTATTTATTAATATTATTTTATATGATATTTGTCTTATTTATTTTTAATATTCAATATCACTTTAAAGTATATCGTAATGAAGCCAAGAATTTCGTTTTGTTTAAACCTGAAATAAACGATTGTATTTGGATAGATTTAAAAAAAGAATTGGCTAATTTTTGCTGTTTCTAAACATTGTAATTAAAAAAATTAAGAAATATTTAATAATAGTTATATCAAAATTTTTTAAATAAGCTTTTGTTACTTTTAAATTTTATATGGGATTTCAATTTGAAAAATATCAAACAGACCATATGAACTTCGTTTTTAATTTGTTTATTATTTTTTCACTTTTTGAATAGTTTTAGACAATTTAAAAGGGTATGTGTTTGTTAAATTGTTTATTTTTACAATTGTTTTGTTTTTATCAATTTTAAACTTTTCTGTCCAAATAAGCATGCTAAAAAATTTTTTCCCTAGAAATCTTATAAAAAACTCATTTATTGAAATCCTAATGAAAGTTTTCCATATGATTTTGCTTATAAAATATTATTATATTTGATATTATATTTTTATTTATTAATATTTTTTATACGGTATGTTCTTATTTATTTTTAATATTCAAAAGAAGAGACATTGAATATCACTTTAAAGCATATCGTAATGAAGCCAAGGATTTCTTTTTTAGTTTAAACTAGAGATAAACAATTTAATTTTAAAAGATTTAAGAAAAGGATTTGCTAATTTTTGCAGTTTCTAGCCATTGTAACTAAAAGAAATTACAAAAGGTTCTACAAATAAATGAAATTTAAAATTTACTCATATTTTTGTTAGTTTACAAAAGTGAATTTAAAAAAAAATTTTTTTTTTTAATTGTGGATATGATATGAGAAATTTTTTCAAATATACGTTCACTAGGTTTAAAATGAGTTAGTTGTGTTAAAATGTTTTATTATCATTATTTTTTCATAATTTTTTATCAGAAATTAGCTAATTAAATTGGTATTTAGTTTTGTTAGAGGTATAACTTAAATGTTACTTTTATCATGCTTATTATAAATAGCCAAAATGAAGAAGACAGAATGGTTGCTTTTGACTTTCCTATTACAAATCACCGCAGTAAAGAAGAAGATATATATGAGGATCTATGTTATGTTACACTTAGGATTTCTGAGGTATTTACATGCCAACAGCGATTGATTGTATATGTGCATGTTGGGATTTGAAGAAGAAATTTGCTTTTACATGCACATGTCAAGAATTTTGTGCTATATTTTATGTTGCATTATTTTCAGGAATTATTTTTGCTTCACAACTCTAGAATTTTTGAATTGTGTTGAAAGATTACAAAAATGTTTTTAATTTTATACATTGTTACATTTTGGCTCATTATATATATATATATATATTTTATAGAGTACTGCAATCTTTTATATGTAGCAATTACAATTGTTTTGGCTATTATATTTTTATTTGTAAATATTTTGCTGCAAAATTAAGCTTTTTCATGTATTCATTTGACTTCTCGTTTGTATATTTTGCATGAAGCTGTTAATTTAGGTTTTTTTTAAATTTATAATTTAATGTTAATTGCATGAATTTTGCATTTTGTTAATATGCCTGCTATGCATGCTTCTTTATTGTGCAGTGAGGCTGATTATGCTGCAAATGTGGAACAGCCAAATGCATTAGCTGAGGAAGATAGGGAAGATGCTTATGATGTTTATGAAGATATTATTCGATACAAACCTAAGGTATTTGTTTATATTGCATGAAACATGATAAATATATGGTTTTTTATTTGTATATATGAAAAAAACTAATTTATGTTAATTTATTTTGTTTTAAAACTTAGTTTAGTTATATGATCATATTGCAAGTAGAGGTTCTGGTTTGTATACAAATATATATTAAAATGTTCATAAATTCTAAAAAATCTTTTTTTTAAAAATCATTACATGTCTCCTTCCTGCTGTGTGATCAACTAATTGGAGTATTAAAAGATAGATTAAGCATATGCTTTAAACTGAGACAACAAAAATAAATGTCAAACAATGAAAAAAAAAAAAAGTCCTGACCATAAATAGCTATTGGTGCTCTAGCAGTATTTTTTGTAAAGTTTATATACAAGTTACTAATTACAGTTATAAAAGTGGCGGTTTATGTACTTGGATTCTGTTACGGTGTTGATCACATTGCTGGTGGATTGATGGCGGTTCTGAGTTTGGCCTTGTTGGCTGACTTGCATGTGTATTCAGCAAGGTGTGCATTGAATATTTGTGGGTGAAAGTCTCCTCTTTAGTTAAGTGTGGAAGTCTAGAGAGGAGTGGTTCAGCCCTGGGGCTATCAAGGTCATTTGGCTGGATTTAACCTTATGTGACATTCTTACCATGTAGGTATAAAGATAGAGCTTTGGGAAACGGGACTAGATGCTCGGTCACATTGCTGGTGGATTGATGGCAGTTCTGAGTTTGGCCTTGTTGGCTGACTTGCATGTGTATTCAGCAAGGTGTGCATTGAATATTTGTGGGTGAAAGTCTCCTCTTTAGTTAAGTGTGGAAGTCTAGAGAGGAGTGGTTCAGCCCTGGGGCTATCAAGGTCATTTGGCTGGATTTAACCTTATGTGACATTCTTACCATGTAGGTATAACGATAGAGCTTTGGAAAACGGGACTAGATGCTCGGTCACAGTTAAAAGGTGTGTACATTTGGATGATATAGAATCCCTTAGCCAAGGCTATTTTCACTCTAGATCTAAGTTACAACAGCTGAACTATTTTTAAAAGTGAAAAATTATTATTATTATTTTTGAACATATAAGTTTCTCACAATTCAAACTCAAATTCATTATCATTAAATAATATTCATTAAAATAATCTTTCTGAAAATTCTGTAATTTTGGTGATATATGAATTGTTATGGAAAAGTTGAGTTCATAACTAATTTTTATGAATTACATCAAATTAAGGTACACTGAAGAGCCAAAAAAAACTGGTACAGGCATGCGTATGCAAATAAAGGGGTATGGAGCCAATCAAAGTACAGCGCTGCGATCGGCAACGCGTATATAAGACGAGTGTCTAGCACAGTTCTTAGATCGGTTACTGCTGCTACAATGCCAGGTTATATAGATTTAAGTGAGTTTGAATGGGTGTTACAGTCGGCGCCTGGATGATGGGACATAGCATCTCCGAGATAGCAATAAAATCTGGATTTTCACGTACGATCATTTCACGAGTATACCGTGAGTATCAGAAATCCGGCAAAACACAAAAATACTATCTTTCATTTCCTTAAAAAAATGTCTAAATTAGTTAAATTTATTCGATTTAGAAGACTCATAGTATTAATTCAGAGGCTAGACTCATAGTGAAAATTCTGTAATTTTGGTGATATATGTTTAATTGTTATGGAAAAGTTGAGTTCATAACTAATTTTTATGAATTACATCAAATTAAGGTACACTGAAGAGCCAAAAAAAACTGGTACAGGCATGCGTATGCAAATAAAGGGGTATGGAGCCAATCAAAGTACAGCGCTGCGATCGGCAACGCGTATATAAGACGAGTGTCTAGCACAGTTCTTAGATCGGTTACTGCTGCTACAATGCCAGGTTATATAGATTTAAGTGAGTTTGAATTGGTGTTACAGTCGGCGCCTGGGTGATGGGACATAGTATCTCCGAGATAGCAATAAAATCTGGATTTTCACGTACGACCATTTCACGAGTATACCGTGAGTATCAGAAATCCGGTAAAACACAAAAATACTATCTTTCATTTCCTTAAAAAAATGTCTAAATTAGTTAAATTTATTCGATTTAGAAGACTCATAGTATTAATTCAGAGGCAGCACAAAGAATTAAAGGACTTGTCTTTCAATTATTTCCTTCAAATATTTGTGCTGCCTCTGAAGTAATACTATGGTAAATGTTTTCTATAAATTTTGTATATGTACCTATTATTGATTTATTTAAATTTTTACAGACTGTTTCAGCTTCTCCACCTGTCCACCCAGTTGAGAAGCGAGATTATTGCATAAAAGAATTAATAGAAACTGAAAAGAACTATATTGAAGCTTTAAACATGATAATAAAAGTAAGTTTACATGATGCAAAAACAGTTATAACAGTTGAACTTTTTATGGGAAAAATTATTAAACGTGAAATCATGATAAAACTCAAATCTGTATTGAAAATGTATCTACCCCTACTATAAGAAAACAAAAATATTGTCAAATTTAATTACAATGAGGATGTAAATTTGAAGCTGATTCTCTTGTTAAATCAGGATAGTCTTTCAATCTAAGTTGGTTGATTTTATCAAAAATAAGAGAAATAAAATCTACAAAATTAAACCAGGAAATGTTTAAAGACTGCTTATTTTTTAATATTTTTTATCAACAATGCTTTAAATGTTTACTTTATTTTTCGTTTGCAACTGAGCTTTAGTAATTGTGATTGAATACTAGGACTATCTCTAACACCTATTTATTCCAAATTAGTTTGCAATTTCTTGAAAAATTCCATGTTTACGAAGGTTTAGGAACCTGGTTTAATTTCTTTCCTGTAAATTCTTTTTATATTCTCTTATTTTGGGTTTTCGAAACAGTTGGTTAGGAGCATGAACACAAGTGAGACAGTGGGTAAATTTTTTCGATGGTTTGCAAAGTAATATCTGTTAGTTATTGTAATAACTCATAATTTCATATCAGCTATTCGTAGGCTACAGTTTTGTAGCTTTGACTAATTGTATGATTCATGACAAGGTACATGAAAAGCTTCACATTGTTTTCTAATAATAAAAAATAACAAAACAATAAAGTATCTTTATTGTTTATTGAATGATTATTGCAAATGCTTCAATCTACTGATGTTAATAATATAACAAAAGATTTGTTTGCATTTGAAATCTTATATGTATATCTGTTTGTAGAGCATTACATAGTACTTTGTATGTCATAAATAAGAATTTGCATTTGATTTTACATTCAAGTAAGTTCTAATAGTTTATTTTCATGCCCTGGCTGTAACCACTTTCTTTTTCCTTTTGAAATGCAATGTCGTGATTCATCTGGACAACTCCCTCTGCCTCGTATCAGTTTCAGAATCAAGAAATTATTTTTAAATTTTCATTTCTTAGAATAGTAACAGTTCTTTTGAAAAACTTGAGGATGGTGTATTTACTAATTCTTAAAAATTTGTTTTCTGACTTGACTTTAGCTATACATGTTGTGAATAAGAATCATTGTATATGTTTTTTTTATTTTTTGCATATTGGAAGTTACATTTCTTAAATAATCTCTCCTTTTCAGCACTTTATGAGGCCCCTCAAAAGTATATTGTCTGCAGAAGTTCGTGAAATTATCTTTATGAACATTAAGGTTAGTTTACTACTTCTAGCTTCAGTTTCTAACTAGTACTTGTTAAATTACTATTGCTCCACATTTAATGATTTTCATTGACTAGGAACTAGCTGAAATTCACACTGGCTTCCATAGTGAATTATACAAAGCATGCACATCTAGCCATTATAAAATAAGTGAATGTTTTCTTCATTGGAAGGATAAATTCATTGTATATGGAGAGTATTGTTCTAAATTACCTGCTGCACAAGAACGTATTGAAGAACTCAGTACCAAAAGTGAAGTTGCCAATCAAGCTATTCTGGTAAGAATCAATCAGGGTATTATTATGTGATATTTCAAAGTTAGTTTTATTGAATTTCATTATTGGTAAAATAACTTTGTTCATTATTGACAGCCCATTGGTTAAGTCACTGAACTGTGTTTGTTGTAGGGTGTACTCATTCCCCAGTGGTGGCTTGAAACCTACTCAGCTTCTGATCAATGGGTACTAGCTAAGTCCTTCACGGAGACTAGTTTGTCCCATTACTTGATCAAGAGTTTCTTTGTCTTCTGGGTTGGGTTCAAAATTACATTATAGTTGAACATTAATAGCAGTAAATTAAGAATTGGGTCCGCTGTTCAACGTCTATTATAAGATAAAATAAAATGGATACTTACTGAGTCATGATGGCTCAGAGAATAGGGCATGAGGTCTGGTAGATATAAATTCTACTCCCGATTTGCACTGACTGCAGTGCTGACGTAAAATGGTAGAATAGTTAGTGGTTAACTGCCACAACTTCCTCTCAATTGACAACTAGTTGTTGCAGACATAATTTTCTCTACTAGTAGTTAGAATTTTATAAAATACAAAGTTTAAAACTCCTCATTTTGGAAAAATATTTATCATCTATTGATTTTGTTCCAGCTTTCTAAGCATTAGTTTTTTGGTTTTAGTTTGAACTTGGCTGTTTTTTTGCTGCAGAATTGAATTCTATTGGGTGAGAAAAATAGGGAATAAAGGAAAAAAATCCTCCCAAAGTGCTAAATGGATTCCCTTATTAAACATTGCTTTTTATATTTTTTATACAAAGTTTTAAATTGAAGTTATAAAGTTTGATTAGTTATGAAACCTTTATTATTTTATAAGTGTTTCTGACAATAAGTAAATGTACTTGACAATGTTCATTGTTATTATAATTTAGAGGACAAAGTTCTTTCATTGAATTGGTTTTGTTTTAGCATACAATTTTTATATAAACTGGCTTTTATGTTTATGATCATTTATATAATAATAAAAATGAGAGAAAATAAAGTGCAATTAGTTCTAAAACTATTTTTAGTTTTATTTTGTGTGCTTATTCATTTGATTTCTTCATAAGTATAGACACAGGGTGCAGAGAAAACCAAGACTTACAAGAGCAGACTTAAACTAATTAAAATTGATTGGTTTTAAAGTAGCTGTCTTTTGTAGTGGTGCAGAGGTGCAAACGTGTTTATTGAAATTTTCAGTTATGGGCTGCAAGCTTTCTACCTGCCAATTGCTTTAGAGAGTCTGAACTTTCGTGTTCAATGATTGTGTGCAGAGTAAATGAATGACTTTACATTATTGTTTTTTTATATTTTTTTTTGCTTAAACAACTCTAAAATAGCAGACCGTTTGCTTGGCAGTGTAACAAAAGCCAAAAAACAATATGTTAAAAATATATATCATGAAATATTTTATGGTAATTTTAGATATATATTATGAGGGAAATGAACACACAAATTAAAAAGAAACTAGTTAACTTTTATTCTATGATGCAAATTTTTTTTTTTTTGCCACACCCTGTAATTTTGACAGTTATAATATATTCATAATATTTTATCGTATTTCGGAAAATTTTACAAAAGTCATATTTTATTAGTCATAATTTAAGTTGATGACTGCTGCTATTGAATTTGTTTTGTTATGTAACGCTCTGCTTAGCTAATTTTAATAGTTTAATTTTGAGACAGTTTTTCAATATGCTCTTAAAATGAAGAATCGTGCATGTTTGTAAAATGCTGATTTAACTATTTCAAAAATCTTATGTGTTGAACACTTTTATTTAACCTGACATTATCTGGAATAATTCTTGTAAGTATTAACTATTAACTATATTAAATGTATCAAATGTCATGATGTCTTGAATGACATTTAAGTCATTAAGTTCAAAAAAGACATTTAAGAAATAAAAAACACTCTCATTCTAAAACTACTAAAATCGCTTAAAACTTAGATTATGATATCTTGTAATCAAGCTTAATCCAATCCAATCTGGTTCCAATCATTCCAATGGTTCTCCTTAAAATAAACACAGTATACACAGTTCAAGATTTAGGGTAAATTATTCTTCTAAAATGGTATCCAAATTAAAATTAAAGTTTTATAAGTACCCAAAAAATTTACGGATCACCTTCTGGAACGCCCACCGGAATTGCAGAAGAGCTTGTGGACAAACAAACTTCTAGTCTCGGATATCAAAAGTACTCCAGCTATTCCAATTTCTTTAGGCTTACGCAGGCACAAGGGGAACACCGGACTTTCAGCATGGGTACATTCGGATTTGGCCCACAGTCTGGAGTATATCGGCCTTCAGCTTTTTACGGTCATTCATCCTGCTAAAGACTTCAGTTTACCTTCCTCAAGACAACGATCCATCATCTCCGCGACTCCGCGGTGCTGTCACGGATCAACCTTCCAGCGGGCAAGCTCCGTCCTCTCCGTGGTACTGATTTTTCAGCCACTCTTCACGTCTCTTTTATCCTCCTTTCAGCAAGGCAAAAGAATCTAGATTGACCTGTTTACCAACTCCAGAGCCATCCCACATCCGGCGGACGTCAGAACAAAAAAAAAAAAAGATCCACGAGAAAAAACAGTCATAAACCCACTAATACACTATAAAAGTGATAATACAATCCTCATTAAATATTAATAAATTTAACTACTTACAATTTACCCCAAATTTTTTGTCAATGTTATCAAGTTATCAGTAAAATACAATGTCTTGAATGTTTCAGCAATTATACTGGCCTATTTTAAACCTTTACTTTAATTTAAATTTATCTCTTAATATATTCTAAATTAAGTTTGTCTTAAGTGATGGAATCAAAATCACAATAGTAATATTTTCAAAAGGGTTTTTTTTATTTTTATTTTTTTTATTTTTTTATTTTTTTGACTTACCTTATGTCAGCCATAAAAAGGGTGTTTTTTTATTAAAATAAATATTTTTAATTGCTATTTTTTGATTCTTCTTAAATTTTTTTTTGTTCTAGCAAAAAATAAGTTTGAAAAGAATTTCTTTCAATTTCTATTTTTAGCGTTGTCAGCATGAAGCCAATGGTGGGAAATTTAAATTGAGAGACCTACTTTCGGTGCCTATGCAAAGAGTTCTTAAATATCATTTACTATTAAAAGTAAGTACATATTATTATTTTATTCCATATTTATATTGTTGTATGCTATTCTTTTATTTTTCTGAAAAGCTGCACCAAAAGGTGTCACAAACTACTATTAATAAAATTTAATTTATGTACTTAAATTGAAGCAACATATTTTATTCCAGTTTTAAAAACATGAATTTCTTATGACACTATAAAACCTTATTTTCTGTTTACTTATAGTCAAAAATAATCTGCAGTCCTCTTATTTAGGCATATTGCATAGTTTTATTCAGCCTTAAATTTATGTTATGCATATTTTAAAAATATTACTGTGTACCACGAACTATAATGAGTTAATGGACATAAAAATTAACACTATTTCAATGGCTTGTTAAATGTTCTTTAAAATGTAGGTAAAATGCATTGGAAAGATTTACTTTCCTCTTAAAATTGAACAAACTTAAATCTTTTCAACTTTTATTTATATAATTTTTTATGTGCTATACAGTTATGAACAAGGTATTGTAACATTAAAAACAATTTCAATCAATGCAATTTTTGTGTTAGTTAGACAGCTTTTATTTTTTTCTATGTTTTTTATGTTAAGTTTTTTATATTAATAATTTACTATAAAAGTTATTTAGCATACATAGGTTTAAATGAGGACCTTTGTGAAAGTAGAGACGATAGATTTAGCAATTGTGTAAATTGTAACACACACAGCATTCTTATTTAAATGTTTACATTAAATATTAATATTAATACTTTTTCTTGCCCATGGCTTTTGTTTTACAGGAACTAATTAGAAATACACCAAAAACTCATGATGATTATTTTGGATTACAAAAAGCTTTAGATGCTATGCTAGTAAGTATTGATTTAGATATAATATTTTGATTAGTTTCATAAATGAAGTAAAATTATTAAAATATTCTCTAATTTTAAAGGATTTGGCACAATACATTAATGAAGTTAAGAGGGATAATGAAACGCTACAAATTATTCGAGATATTCAAGCCAGTATTACAGATTTGAGGATGGTAAGGGTATAATTGCTTATATTGATTATATCATTTGTGTGTAGACTTTTGTTTTTAAATATCTCTATATAATAGATAATTTATCCTGTGATATCATCCTAAGTGAAAGTGTATGGGATAGAAGAAAAGAGACTGCAACTTATAAGAATATAAAGTTGATTTTATCACTTGAAAATTATTACATTATGTTGAGAGGCATTTCGAATTATTCTCCACATCTCCATAGGCTTCTTGTGAAGATACTTAGCGATATTGTCCTAAGTAGTAGCTTAGATTTTAACAAAAATAGAGATGCATTACAGCAGTTTATAAGAATAGAAAACCGATATTGTTGTTAGAAAATTATTATTAACATTACATTTTGTAAGGTTTTCAATTATTAACCGAGTAACCTTTGGTTATTGGTGTTTTTAATCGACCTTTTGTTATCTTTTGGGTTAACCATAGTATGATTTTACATCTAACAAAGTGAAATCAAAGTCTTTTGCCTCATCTAGCTACCAAAATGCGACTATTTGCTACTAAAATCAAAACAAGGAGTTAGTGGCTTCTATTTTTATAAAAAAAATGACTATTTTCATAAAACTTGGGCAACTACTTTTATAAAAATGTGGCTATTTAAAAAAAATATTGCTCCCAAACTAGTGTTGTTGCATCAGATTTAGTTATCAGTTAGTATAAAAATATTTCAATTTGAAAAACCATGAAGAAATGGCTAAAAACAATAAATGCTGAAAAAAACAAGGCTAAAACCATATGGATTTCAGATGCAATTGTTGCAAAGCGAGCCCACAAAGAAATGATTACTGAAATTCAAAACTACACATTATAACATCATACTAAAAACATCAGAAGAACCAGAAAAACCAGAACTCTGATTTATCTTGGAATCCTGCAAATTAAGCACCTCCGAAAGTGATAATTCTGTTTCAAATTTCAGATGTTTTAATATTTGGACTAAAATTATCAGAATTTGAGAAACCATAAAAAAATGACCAGAAAACAATGCAATTTCTGATGGAATATTTGTAAATCGAGTGCATTAGAAACTAATTGTTCTAATTTGAAATCCATGTGTCTCAGCACTTTAAGAATATTGGAATTTAAATGACCAGGAAAAAAAAAAAAAGAAAAAAAAAGCAATCACTAAAAAAACATGGCTTTATGGAATTGTTTCAAATTAAGTGTGTCAGAAAGTGATTACTCTAATTCAAAATTCAAGTCAACATCAGAATATGAAGACTCATGTGAAAGAAAAAGGCAGAGAAAATGATAGAAAAGATACATAAGTTTACGTTAAAATCGTCATGGTTCGAGTATATGTTAAAATGTGATCACTCAAATTAAAAATTTACGCGTTGTGTTAACATTATATTAAATCATTAGAATTTAAAAAAGACGATGTGGAATAGCCTCCAAAAAAGATAAGAACTTGTGATATTGATTTTTTATAGAATCGGTGCATTGAGAATTGAATAAAAAATATCGCAAAAAGGTGAAATTTTGACCTTTAAAAATCGTTTGAAAATGTCCAAAAGAAGGTCAGAAAAATGACCTGGGGTAATGAGGGAATCTTCGCAATTGCTAAGCTCAATTTAATTATAACTCTAATTTAAAATTCATGTGCCATAACAGCACCCAATTCAATATATTACAATTCAAAAATGTAAAACTAGCTGAAAGAGATTAAAAAAAACAAACAAAAACCTGTGGACTTGAAGGAAATTAATGTGCGTTATAATCAGGGCACATTATCAAAATCGAAACCCTTGAGTTGCAGAAATTCTCCTTTTAAAATATTTTTTTATCGTAAAACTTAGCCAAAAAAGGACCGTGTATTACATATTATCTATGCATTCTTTAAATTATTTTTTTTATACCATTAAGTCTAATATAATCTTTTTCTGATGATATTAAATCCTTGATCTACCAGTTTCAGCGAGGCAGAGCCTCTATGGCATCTGTTCTCTCTAAATGACTCTTTTATTTCTCTCATGGACAAATATGATGTCAGTCAGGCTTGCATTTCTTTGCTCATTGGGCTTGTTTCTACTTTATTTTGTGCAATTTCGCAACTCCATCTCTCTTTCAATCTGTTTTAATTCATTGGTTGTGATGTTGTGTGCTTTTTCCAGCAAGATTTTATTTTCTTAGTTTCCAAATTTTATTTTCTTAGTTTTATGTTAAAAGTTAAATTTTAAAATAAAATGTCTGTGTAAATATTGTTTATTATAAGGAACAATTTTTCAAATTCGATGGCTAAAATATTTGGTTTTGTTATTAATTTTTATTTATTTGTTAGCTTTAGATATCTTGATAACTTAGAAAGCAGAATAATTAATATTAATAGTTAATTATATATTTGTTGTTAATACTGAGATTGAGTTTAAATGGAATTTTTTTTAGCCTGAAGATTTGGAGTTGAAAGACTATGGAAGGCTTTTGAAGGATGGAGAATTGAAAATCAGATCACATGATGATAATAGATTAAAAAATAGGTATTTTGGATTTACTTCAACACTATTAATAATTTGTTTTGAAAGTAACATCTCTCTGAAGTTTAAAATAGAACATCTGAGTTTAAAGCTAATGATTATTTAATTAATCTGTATTGTAAAACTTAGGAAGCAATTACTTCAATCTTTAAGGATTTATGTTTCCTAACAAGAACTGATTGGTCAATTCCATGAATAACCAAGTAGGATTCTCAAATCAAAACTAAGTTTATTATATTTTACTGCACAAAATTTATGTCTTAAAATTATGTCATAAAATATACATCTTTTCTCACCATATCTGATTTTAACTAAACTGATTTAATAAATTTCCTTTAAAAAAAACACAACATAAGTGGTCAATATTTGATATCTATGAATTGACCAAGAGCCAGTTACTGTGCTTTCCTTTCATCTTTATACAAAAAATGGTTAAAAATTCAATTATATCTTTGAATTGAACTAAAAAAAAAAAAAAAAAAAAAAAAAAAAAAGATTGGAGGCAAAAATCTTTAAAATAATAATGTTTTATGTAGTTTATAGTAATATTTTATTTTATTATTTTTTTTTTTTTTTTTGTGGTTGTCAGTCAGTTATGTGTGGAATTTATTATTTAGAAGTTTCTCAAATTGATGATTTTATCTGTTGCAGATACGTTTTTATTTTTGATAAAGTGATGTTAATGTGCAAATCAACAAGGGTAAGATATGATTTTTAATTTTTCTCTTTTTGATATAGCAAACCATTCTTTGTTACATCATATTATCTTTTAGAATTCTTTTATCTGCTAATTATTAAAAATTCTATTTATATCTGTGAAGAAGAAAAAAACGATATAGTTTTAATCATAAAATATATTATTTTACTGTGCAACAGGCCAATTTTGTTTGAAAATTTTTTTTATTCATGCAGTAAAATTCTTTTATTTATTTTTTATTTATCAAAATTTCTGTACCACGTTGTCTGAATTTTTGAACTAAACATTATAGTTTGTTTCTGATCTGTATATTTGTAAGCCATTTGTAATTAGTTTTGATAAAGAGTATAACTTTAGCTGTGTTATCTGTAGTTCCAAAATGTTTTTTTAATAATATTTACTTGTTTTTTTCTTGCATGCATCTTAGATTATGGATAAACTTCTATGGGTAAGATAAAAATATAAGATGACTGTAATTATTCTGCATTCTGTCATAGATATTTGATTATAAATATTTTACCACACTATATTTGTATTGTAAATTTTCAAGAGAGTAAATAGTCTGTATAAATTTCAAAATGAATAATTCAGAGCTTGATTAGAAATCATTTGTAAAATTTTATTCCCTATAGCAGAACTTATGGAATGAATCTGCAGTACTATTTTCATAAATCTAAATTTGTCCTCAACTCAGTTATATAGAGATTATTAGAGCCCGGATTTTGATGACCTAAAAAATCTCAATTAATGCCCTTAAAAAGTGCAAAAAAATGCCCTTTAAAAGTGCAAAAAATGCCCTTAAAATGCGAAAATTGCGCTAAAAACGCCTTATGACATGACTTAAAGTAAAAATATTGAACTAAAAAAATTTTTTACTCTTTAAAATTATTATGAGTCATTTCAAAAAATATAAAGCAATGCAATACTTGTTCTACGTTTATTAAAGTTTGAAAAATATGTTTTATATCCTAAAATAACTAAACAAAAGGAAAATATATTGACTCCAAAACATTTTCATTTTGTATAGAAACTTTAATGAATATAACAACTTCCATCTCATAATATTACTAAATATCAGAATTACATTGGATTATAAATTTTTTTTTAATATTTTGAAATGTAAACTAGCGTTTCTTGTCTTACTTGAAAAAGACGGTCTCACTTACTGACAATTCTTCTTCAATTTGAAAAGATGTTGCTTCACCTGTTAATATCTTAGAGATTTTCTTCATTGTTTGGAAGCCAGTGTAATAATGAAAAATGATAAAAAATAATAAAAATTGGAAAAAATTAACAAAAAATTTAAAAAATGCTTTAAAATGCAAAATATGCCCCAAAATTTAAAGAAAAATGCCCTATAAATCTAAAAAAATGCTCTAATGGACAAAAAATGTCCAAAAATGCAAATGTCATCAAAATCTGGGCCTTAGAGATTATTATTGTACAAAATTCAGCTTAATTAACATACATGCTGAAAAATCGGCATCGTATATTTTAAGTATAGTAAAGAGAATGGATAAAATTTGGATAAATTTCTAATAATAACTCAGGACTTGATTAGAAATCAGTTGAAAATTCTTATTCATGGATGTAGAATTTCTGGAGTGATACTGCAGAACTATCTTTATAATCAATCATATCTTTGTCCTCAACTCAATCAGTATTGTACAAAATTCAGCTTAATTTCACATATATGCTGCAAAAATGAAAATATAAGAATTTAAAAACATTTTGCTGTTTTAATGTGAGTTGAGTTTCATACAATGATACTAAATGGAATAAACAACTATTCAGTTAAGCCTGTAATCAAGTAACAGAAAAAATTCTTTACTTTTTGTTTGTGGTGTTCTCTCAATGCAACTTTTAAATTTTGATTAAAGACAAGTTTAGAGATGTTTTAAAAAAGATTTTCAGCAATTATTCAAATTTATTTTTCTGCTTTTTAAAAATAAAACTTAATGAAAAAGGATCTGCAGGATATGGTTCTGGAGAGTTTCCACTATGGGGGTCTTATTTTTAAATAGGAAAGTTTTCTCACTAACCAATCAAATGATTTTATGGTAAAATTCCATCTTTGGTGATCAGACTTAATACCTTTGGCGCAAAGTTTGTTTTATGTTTTTTCTTGGTGAAGTAAAGTGATTCTGTTTTCTAAAGTTAAATTTATAGATGGTTTTATGATAGGATTAGATCTTAATTTGAATGAAAAATAAATAAAAAATTTATGAAAGGTGCGGTCCTCTCAATTTACTGTATGTAGCTTGCTTTATATTAAATTTTTTTTTTAACTTTTGCTGTTTTTGTATGTATTCTCTGCACTGAAGTTTGTAATTTCAACATTCAAGCTTGCAAAAAAAAATTCTATGCTTCATAAAATTATTCAAAAATAAAATGCTAGTTTGTGTAATATTAAATATGAAAGATATTTCTATAACACATCATGTTCAGATTTTGCTAAAAATTCTACGTTTAAATGATGCCTACTCTGCCGTGCAATTGAAAAATCAACATGAGCAACAAAAAATTCAAAGTTAAGATTTTAATATATTTGGTATATTTGTATGGTAAGCTACATATAGCAATAAAAAAAATTCGAAAATAAATGTTGCTTTATCAGTTTTTTGAAATTCTATTTCATAACATTAGCTATAAAAGGAAAATAGTTGTCAAGCCACTTTTCTTGGAATCAATCATGAAGCACTTACGTTGTTTTTTCAATTACACGGCGGTACTGTTAGGTTAAATTGTCTCCTGTGCAGCAGGGTTGTTGTATGATGAAGCCCAAATTTCTTCGTGTACCCTATTCTGGACGGGGAGGCAAATTTATATAAAGCTACTGTCAGATCACAAGATATTAAAAATGAAGTGTCTTCGTTAAAGAGAAATTTTCCTTAGACACATTAATGTTCACAGTAATATGTTTTAAAGTATGCTGTGCATAATTTTATAAGACAAAATTAAGTAAATATATATTTATTTTGGTGAAATATATGTTGGCTAAATAGTATGCAATTTAATTTTGTCTGTTTGTAGGGAGAACAATACAGCTTCAAAGAGGCCTTAGTTCTTCTTGATTATAAAGTTGAAGATGTAATGAATACACCTAGAGTAGGGAGCAGGGATAAGGTATTTATTTATGTTTAATTTTAAAATTTATTTTGTTTCTATATTATGTTGGAAATTTTTTTATTTTATAAAACAAATGTGTATGAAAATTGTGTAAAATTTCACTTAATTGAATGTGATAATAGCTATTTTTTTTTTATATTGATACCGATATTATTTTTCAGTGGAGTTACTATTGGTTACTTGCTCACAGGCAAAACAGTACTGCTTTAACTATGTATGCTAAAACTGATGAAATGAAGCTAAAATGGATCGAAGCCATTGAAAAAGCTCTGTGAGTTATCTAATATTAAAATTTTCATTACAACATTGAATGAATTATATTTTGAGTTTCATTGAAAGAAGAACTAAAACTTTAATACAGTTTATAGTTAATTCAGTGGTCTCCCTAGAAATATTCTTTAATTTGGTAAAGATATATAAAGAAAAATATATTATTAAAATTTATTAAGACACTCATAATTCTGTATCAGTGATCTAACATTATTAAACTAAGAAATTCTTTCTGTTAATGAATTTATACTTTGTACATGATGCAAAGTGTATCTCAATGTAATAAATTGTTTGCTTTGTGTACAACTTGTAATGAATTTCATGGACTCAATTTGTAAATCATAATAATTTCTTATGTTTTCATTCATCATAATTTCATTCTGCTATTTTTTTTTTCTGTTTGTGTATTATTTTTCTTTACTATTTGCCATACTTAATACTTTCTTCGAATTACATTTTTACTGCATAAAAAGATTTATTCTGTGTGCTATTGTGAAAGTTTCAACTTGTCAGATTTACTGTATTTTGCTATTATCATTTTCAGCGATAATGTTTGTCCTGCTGCTTTGCGTTCTACGGATCACATCTTCCAGATGCATTCATTTGAAAAACCTGCAAGCTGTGCTGAATGTGAAAAACTTTTAAGGTAATTAACACAAATTATTAAAGAAATAAATTGATAAAAAAGTATTAATAACCTTTTGTTGACAATTTTTTTGAAACTTTTTGCAAAATACTGTATAGCCAATCTTCTTTCACATAGCCTATTTATCTATTTTTGTTAAAGGTTTCATTTTTAGTTGTTTAAGAATATCTCTAATTTTTCACATTTATTTTATATTTTAGTTTGTGAAAATAATTTTAAAAAAAAGAAATGACAAAAATAAGAAAAAAATATGTGCCATGTCAATAAAAACAAGCTAATGGAAATTTATGAAACAGGTTTTTTCCTATTGTAAAAATTTAAATATTTCAACATTTTTGTGAAACTTTAAAATATTACTTTTAAAGGGGAATAAAAAAATGGCTAGTGTAATTATTTATCATAATTTTATTTTTGTATAATTAATTTTTGAGCATTATGTTTCAGTTTTTTTTTTTAATAATTTCATTAAAGTAATTAAATAATAAGAAAGGAACATCTTAAACAATCTATTTTGCCAAAAATATGTAAAATATATAGAAATATACCCTGCTATTGACCTAAGTATTAAGCCTACAAGCCTACTTCATCTAAACTATATATTATTTTTCTTATTATCTTTCTCTTCTATTTAACAGGAACTTTTGTGTTTTATTTCAGGGGAATATTTTATCAAGGTTATTTGTGTTCTGGTAAGACATTTTTTCTTCATTTACATACTTATCATAAGAAATTTTATCTTATTATCTCAATATAATAATCATATATTTTTTTATAATTATACAATAATGATATATTTTATAAAAACTTTTTCAATTTTTTTTAGTGTGTGGTATTTCTGTTCATAAGGAATGCATTGAAGAAGTTCGATCATGCGGAGCACCTAGACTCCCACCTAGACCACCATCAGTTACTATTGTACCTGAGGTTTTAAGAAGGAATTTATCTTCTGCTACAAACAGACCATATATGTGTAAGTATCCTCATGTAATTTTCATGTGTCTATTTTTTTTTCTTTTCCAAAATATTTGAAATTTTGTTTTGTATTTAAGTACAGTTGGACTTATCTGAAGTATTTGGGACTATATCTTTGGATAATTGAAATATTCAAAATGTAGAGGACATTACCATTTATTAATTTATTTTCATCATGTTTTTATTTTATTTCACCATTTTTTAATTTATTGACATGGAGTTATAATGGGGGTTAATTCCTCAATGGCGATTTGAAATCTAAACAGGTAGGAAGTTATTTCACCTTAAAATTAGCTTACATCATTTTTTCAAATGCCTTTATATAAGCTTTATCGGACTTGGTCTGTTGCAGTTTATTATTGGGGGAAAAAATCTTTGTTGTTGATTTGAGCTAACAAAAGTTTTCAAATGAAAGAGGTTTGGTTTGTCGAAGTTTGTATGATATATATTGATAAATTTGTCTTATCAAGAACATTGATTGAAGTTCTTTGCTTCAAAAAAATCATACTAGATGATAAAAAAAGTTTTTTTCTCTATATATTGAAATTATATTGTTATACCTTTCAATTGACATGAAAAATTTTATCCTATGGTTTCTGTTGAAAAAAGTTTTAAATTTCAGTACTAAATAACACTGTAATGAAGGAAAAATACCATAAAACAGTTCAACATAAAATATAACAAAATATT
The DNA here is from genome assembly GCA_949128135.1 of Parasteatoda lunata. NCBI lineage: Eukaryota > Metazoa > Arthropoda > Arachnida > Araneae > Theridiidae > Parasteatoda > Parasteatoda lunata. The sequence goes on from OX421973.1 coordinate 18,856,465, forward strand.
TTATTTATTTATATGCATATGAGCTTTTGATTTTAAAAATACACCGTCATCTATTGGCACATTTTAAATTCATTATTTTCACTTTAGAATAAATTTTTATATTTAACGCAATTTATTTTTTGCTCACTTTTCAACTTCTTATTTATATTTTATTTGTGAACTTTTATTTGTTTTATTGAACAAGGGCTATGAGCTTCTGAGTATTGCGACTAACTGTTATCACCGAGTATTGTGAAATATAAGAATTTGCAAATTTACATTGATGTTTTTCAGGGTTAACTAAAATCTCTGAATGTTGAGACTATAGATGAGTGAATTGTATACTAATTTTTCTTGTAAAAACATCTAAGAGATAATAATTATTTTTACTAAATTAGTCAGCACATGATCCTTAAGTTTTAAACATAAATGTATTTTATTTATTTCTTATCATCTGTACTTTCAGTTAAAGTGCGTGCAAGATTTGCCTATAAAGGTCCCCCAGATCATCTTTCCTTTGATAGTGATGATGAAATTTATGTAACGAATAAAATCAACAATCATTGTTGGGAAGTGAGTATATATATATTTTTAAATCAAAATATATTCAAATAAAGTTTCAGTTTTAGTGAACTCAAACAAGACCTATTTTTTCAATTTATAATGTTTCTTTTTTAGGGATATGTTGCTCGCACTGGAAAAAGTGGTTTATTTCCGCCTGATCATGTTGAGGTAAATTGAATATTTTTATATATTTTATACCAAACATTTATGTACTTAAGTGGGAGGTCAATGATATTCGGCACATTTTTTTTGGAAAAATATTTGTAGACTTTTAGAGAGGTTCAGGTGAATTTTTCTAACACTAGTAATAATTTAAGGATTGCTAAGTGTTAGCTCTAAAATGTATCCTATTATAACAATAATTTTTAACCCTTTATTCCACAATTTTAAAGGTGAATAATATCAATTATTTTTCATTTAGGATCATCAAGAAATACAGAAAAAAATCAGGTATAATTTTTTGAGGGAGAAAAATATTTTTTGTCACTTTGCAGGAGTGATTGTATTCTGGAGTTGTGCTGGAATTCCAGGTTTTTTTGTATTATCTTTCTGGATCCAAATATTAAAAGCAGAGCTTAGGATTTTTCTGGGAATATAGAGGAATTCTGAGTTTCTCCCGGCCATGGGTTATCAGACTTTTGGTAATTAAAAAACTTATAATCTGACAAAATATTCCCGGGATTCCGCAATCTAAAATTCAAATTTTGAATCTTTTTCTGATTCCCATTAATGAGATGCTACACGCATGTGATTCTTCTGCCAATGAATAGAAATCCAATTTGATTCTTCTGATTCTGGTCTTTGCCATTCTGAATGTTTGTTGCTGTGCCAGAATCTGCTAATACTGCAGTTTTTGCTCACGCCGTTTGAATATCATGTATCGATTTTTGTGTCTAATTTGAAAGTTACACATTGTGATTCACATTAATGTAATTTAAAAATCCCATGTCACAACTTGTATTCACACGTTTTAAAAGTCCAATATCACGATTCCTATTCACAGCATTTTAAAATCTAATAAATTGATTCATATTCACACGATTTTAAAAATCCACCATCGAGATTCTGGTAGGAACTAAGATTTTTCTTAAATTAGTTATTATAAAGGTGTGGTATTCTTCATTGGTAGTAATTTGATTATAAATCTTATTTCAAAATATTACGTTAAATACAAAACATGTATTGTTTGTAAATTGATATCTTGATATCGATTTTTCGCGCACAAGATTTAAGAGTTTTTCACTTTCTGTCACAATCACATCTGATTTTGTATGTCTGCACACAGGGTGCGTAGTGTTTTTTAAAGGTGCTTATTTTCGATTTTTGTTGGTGCTTATTTCATTGGGTGTTTTTAAAAAGTGCTTAATTTTCCCTTTTTCAAAATGAGATTTTACCTTTACCATGTTGATTTTCGTTACAAATAATGCAAAAAGCCACAGTTCACATTGTTCTATCAAACATCTTCTCAATTAATTCAACCCCAATCTATTTCGGCATATTGTCTGTCCGTAGTGTATGAAAACGCCATTCGTTTTACATGATTACGTTTTGATCAAAATTTCATGAATTTTAACAATTGGCAAAAACAATAAATACCATTAGGTTTTCTTTTTGACATGATGGTTGAAACAAGATAAAACAAACAATTGTCAAAAACTTTCCGACCCTGCCTAATTATCACATTTTTTTTAAGTGCTTAAAAATATTTTTTTAGTGCTTGAAAAGTGCTTAAAAGGTACTTATTTTTGTTGAATAATTTGGCTATGCACCCTGTGTGTGTGTGTACAATGTTATAATTTCATTGATGCCCAACATGAATATAAACAATATGTTAACGTGTTTATCACCAGAATTATACTCTGATGATCAAAATTAAGGGAATTTTTATATTTACTCCAGAATTAATGAAAAGATTTCAATAAAATTTATTTTTAATATAGGTTGATATAATACAAAAATAATAACCATTCATCACATATAATATACACACATTATGGTGCATAACACTCATTGGAGTTCGATGTTATCAAAAAGTGATTACAGCATTGAATAAAAAAGGGTTTTAACTGTTCGATGCAAAATTTTTATTAATCATATTTTTCATACTTTTTTTCATTATTTTTTTATTAATTCAGGCCAAAATAAGTGAAAAATATTATATTTTGTACTTTATAATTTATGCATGAAATACTGGTTTCTTTTCTGAATTAAAGGTAAAATCTTCCAAACAATAATTTTTCAAGAAGCAGTTATTCATCATTGAAATTTCTTTAATTTACAAAATCAATTATTGTTAAATTTTTGAATATGAATGAGAAAAAAAAATTAAAACTAATTTTTTTGGATTTGATGTTTCTGTACAAATATAATTCCTATAATCTAAAAGATTTTGTTAGTTACTATTAGACTGTTTTTACAATTAAAAATTACCAAAATATATTTTTGCTTGCAATTAGAACATCAGAAAAAATATATAAAAAGGACACTGGGATCCCTTCTGCATTAAAGTGCTAATGTGGAGAGGGGAAGAGTATGGCCCCTTTTTACAGATATGCAGGCCTTTTACCATGATTTCATAAGGAAAATAAAGCAGTTTATAAGTTCCTGTGGCAGCTTGTCCCACTCGTTCAGTATCATTGCTTTCAAATATCGATGGTTCTCGGAGCAAGGTTACCAGATCTACACAAACATGCGAATGATGTTTGCGGAAAACCAATCATCATCGCGGAAAATGTTTTAGTGTTAATCATTGATAATTGATAAAAGTATAGCCAATTATAAGATAAACCACAATAAGTCAAAAACTAGTTTTATATCTTCAAACAATTGCTAAATTTAAAGAAATTTATGATGGTATGTATAATAATGAATATAAAGTTTTATAAAAATTATAAAACTTTTGAAATAATCGAATAAATTTCATCAAAATTAAGCGGCAACAAAAGGTTTGAAACTAGAAGAATCAAACAATTGCTGGCAGAAAGTTTTTTAATTGACATTTTGGTATCCTGAAATTGTTTCCATAAATTGCACACGATACTGGGCGTTAAATTGAATTCTCTACAAATCTGGATTGGAAACTGGCCTGCTTCAAGTCTCTCTAAAACTCACTACCTCATTCTAGCATCTAAACTCTGGTAGTTACTTATTTTTGTTGCTTGAAATTGGATTAAAAAATCGGTTAGGATTGTTGTAAAAATACACCTAGAAATTCAGCAAGACTTGTGTGCCAACGAAATGCAGATTTTGCCATGCATGCTTAAAAAGTATAATCTTCTACTAGCTCCGCCACACATACGTATACGCTTCCATAATCTACATCTTTGTTTTGAAGCATAAGTTTTACATTGCACTCAATTGTTTTCTGGAAATCCAGAAAATATGCAAATTCTCTTAATTTTGAATGAACACCTGTGAATTAATGAAGTTTCGTGCTTTAATGAATCTACAAGTAGATCAAAATTTATTATTTAAAAATTTTCGTTCCAAAAAGTGATAATACCTCTTACAGAAATGGCAGTAGGGGCCACGCGAACTAAACTAAACATGGGGAAACAGCATGACATGTCCTTAAACGTTAAAACTAGCATGGAATGATGGGTAGTTCTTTTTTCTTACAAAGATGAGAACTTTTTCAGGCGTGCTAGGTAGTTTTCAATGTTAAATTATAGAGGACAGCTGAGAAAATTTAATTCAAATGTAGCTTTGAAAATATGCAACAGTGAAGGATTAATTAAAAGATTCATTTCAATAATTTGGATGTTCTTTGTTTAGAAAAGGCCACCATCTTACGAAAATCCATTTACTGCAAAAAATGATGGGACAAATTGTACTGCTCCAACTCCTGACTACATTAACACAATGCTTGAAGGCCATGATTGGTAATATGTTGTTTTATTTTTCAAATTTTATTGCTTTTATTATATATGTATGAACTTTTACAAGAATTAACTTTGTTAACAAGAGAAAAAAAGGGTCTTTGAGTTTGTTTTTTTGTTGTCATTTTTTATTGTATCTCTTATTTCTTTCATTGTTTCTATCATTTCTTATCTCATTCAATTTCTGTTTGCAAATTCAATTGCACAATTATACATGTTATACTTTTATTTGTAAAAAATTTTTTAAACTTCTACACTCAAAGAAATCATAAATTGTCTTTTTTGTTTATATTTTACCTAAATTATTTTTCTATAATTTCTGAAATATATGATTTGAAATAAAAGCATATTATTCAAAAACTACAAACAACTTAAACTATAACATTTATTATTATTATATTTGTTGTAGTGTAATAATTTTTTTAATATAGGGATTATATTATTTTTAAACTATTTATAATAAATTTTGTTAACTTTTGTTTCTTTTTTTGTCACACAGTATTTAATACTATTAAAAATGGTGCAACTTATATGGTTTATCTTCTTACTACTACTATTAATGTTTTTTACTTTATTTTAGCTTAAAAAGTTTTAATTTTTCATTCTTAAGTGTTGATTTTACAGGTTTGCAGGTGTTATGGATCGAGAAACAGCTGCTAAAAAACTAGAAGAATTGCCTAGTGGAACATTTTTACTGCGAATTAGTCCTAAACAAAGAGGATCTTATGCTATTAGCATAAAGTATGTGGTTTTGTTTCTTGATTCTGAACATATAATTTTTTGATGGTGATGAGAGATAAAATTTTCTCAAATGTTCTATCTAATTCATTCTCATTCCTGATAATTTTGGCAAAGTTCCTTATCTATCCATATCTCAGATGTTTTAACTAATTTGAGAGTAACTGAGTTTTTCTGCAAATCATTCCTACTAGAAGTTAGTTTTGGGTAAATTGTTGAGGGACTTCCACACAAAAATGATATTGCCTTTTTAAACAAAACATCGCCTTTTTATGCAAAACATATTCATGATACAAAGAATTAAAATTAATAATCACCTCTGTTAGAGTTAATTAATATTATATGTGGTGATTATGTTTGGTGCGAATAAAGTGAGGTAATTTAATGTATTAATATTGCGAAATTGAAATCATTTGTATATAGTACTTGTATTTGATAATGTATTTGGATATAGTCATGATAAAGATAGTTAAATGAATGAAATGTCATAAAAAACAACTTAAGGCCGAAAATTACAAAAGGGTATTACATTAACGAGAACGTGATCGTTAAGGAAAGTGGTAGTACAATGCTAATGTGGTATAACAATAAACCAATAGGTCCAAAGGGTCACAAAGTGTGAGGTTTGAACAAATTGGATAAATTGGTATCACCAAATTTAGAATAAGGGTGAAAATTAAGAATTAATCAAAATTAGAAGATAATTAAAATAACGACATGCTATATTCAGATATGTATAAATATATGTTAAAGCAGTAAGCTGACGTTTCCAAATTCACATTTATGCATGCCCATAACAATAATTAAAAAATTTACTCACCACATACAGGAGGAAACAGGCAATAACTATTGGCTATGAAGGTATAACTAAAAAAACACACAAATCTTTCTCTTCAGCTGAACATTTATTTTCGTAAAACATTTTTTAAAACATTAGTTTTGTAATACTACTTATTTTATTTATTTCAAAAACAATGTATATCTTTCAACACATTTTTTTTTTTGTAGCACAAGAAATGTCTTTTAAAAAAAGAAATGGGTGACAAGAGAATTTACGTCAAGCATAAAAGTAAAAATTAAAGGAACGAGATATTTAACTTTTAAAATAAAAATGGAAAGAAAGATTAAGTTCGAGAGGATTTTAATGTTAACGAAACATAAAGGATTAAATGTTGATTTTTAATTTTTAGAAATTAATTACTGTTATGGATTTAATAAAAAATGAAGGTTAAAAAAAAACATGTAAAAGGGAATCCCTCGATACGGACCCGAAGTCCGCATCTCGGAAAAAGGAACTAGCCAGAAGGAAGCACAAAAGAGAAAATCATCAAAAGTGATTTTAAAATTCGTTAACTTGGTGTTGGACCAGAAAAATTACAGCCAATTAAACTTAAAGAGGAGGAGAGTTTGAAAATTAAAGGAAATAGATTGGTTAGTTAGCTCCCTAAAAAAATAAGTAAAACAGAAAGGCGTGGAAAAAAAAGAGGGGTAAACTTTCCCCACAGGAAGTTCGAAGACCACGTTGACCAAGGTCAACCAGAAAGGTTAAAAGTAAAAATAAAAGCTATATTGAAGAAAAAAGGAAAAAAGTTTTAGAGAAAAATTAAAGGCTTAAGTAAAAGTAAAGATTAATTTGTCACTTTACATTAAATGTACATGTGACAATACCCGGACGGACCGGAAATTTTTATAAAATTTTCGTCATCGGGAGAAAATTTTATTTCAAATAAATGTGAAGTAAAAATCAAAATATAAGAATTTTCCTCAAAAGTGAAAATGTTTCGAAATGTTTGAAGACAAAAAAAATCTTGAAGTAGAAGTAACCAAAAAAATTTTAACTTGTTTAAAGTTTAAAAAAAACATAAAATAAAATTCAAAACTTAGCATTAAAAAAAGAAAAAAGATAAAAATTGGAAAAAGAGTCACCCATTTCTGTACACAGCTCTGAATTGCAGATAAGAATTGTTACAGGCGATCAAGATTCGCAAATTACATCTTTCCCATACTGGAAAGAAAAAAACACAAAAACAGTTCGTATAAACACAAAAAAACACAATTTAAAGCAGCATTAATAACAAAAGATAATATGGTGAGCAAATATTGTTAAGGGCAACAAATTGGAAACATCAGTAAAAGTTTAAAGAAATTGTAATATATGAATCTCATCTCAAACATATTGTGACGCAACTAAAGCGAGGAAAAAAAAACGAATAAGGCCAAATAAAACAAAACGTATGTAAATACAAATACTAATGATTGTCAATTAAAATGACATTAAGGAAGAAATAATGAAATTAAACTGGAATCAAAAGTAAAATTCGATTGCATTTAGCCATAAATAAATACATTGTCACTTAGTAATATCAACATAATTATGAAATTTTGATTGGAAATGTCGCAAAGAACGCACTATGTTTGAGATGTTCATACATAAAATGCATTGATAACGCTAAACAGAATTATGTTAACCATACACTCTAAAAAAAATGAAAATAAATTAGACATTGAGATAAAAGGTTTGGAGAAAAAAATTGTTCATTAATGAGCAATAACATTACTTTGCTTAAATCAATATAACTGATACTAAGTGCTGACACAAAACTGAGTTTAAAATGAGAAAAATAATTTAAATAAATTATTCTGATATTATGAATGGTTTCACAAGTGATGTATAAAACCCATTGAACATAATAAATACACGTACATAATAAATACACAGACATAATAATGACACTTCAAAGACACATCTTATTTACTGATGGCCGCAATTAGTTAAATTGCAAGTTTAGAATAACAAGTATTGTAGATTAAAAACTCAAATTAGTATTTAAGCAAAATTGTATGATGAAAATTGTATGATGTTTTGCAAAAGCAAAATAAAATACTCATGAGATGTTCATTCAAATACATTGTGTGATAAGTCTATTTTTCAAAAGCTAAAGTGTTCCACAAAAGAAGATAAGAGATCTCCCTTTTTGAGAAAGTGGGGTGAAAATTTTCTTGACACTGTTTTTTTTCTTTTTCTGAAGGCAATAAACAGTGTTCTGATGGTCAATTATGAAGCTGCAGGTGGCCTCAAACAGAAGCACAACGTTTTCTTGACATTTGATCTTTTCCTCCATAGGACTCCTTCATTTCTGGACATTGTGGGGAAGGGTTTCCCTTCTGCACCTGTTTTCCCCAATTAACGAAACTGCTAGGATGTAGAAACTGGAAACCAGGGATTTTGCAACATCCTGTCCTGGAAGAGGCAATAAAATTGCCCATGCATACAAGAGTAGGTGGCGGGATTTCAACTGGCCACCCCCTGTAGCGCTTATCACCTTCATATCTTGACCTTATCATCAAGTTTCAAGACACAAGAGACAGTGTCCTTGAAGACTCATCCTTGAGTCCAGAAAGAAAAGTCCAACGTGGGGGTTCAAAAGTTCTTTATGGGGGGGGGGGGATTATTCTTTTTGAAATCCTTGGAACATGTAATGATGAGGGTTAACAAGATAAAGCATTTCTTTGCAGCATTTATCATCCAAGTATTTTCATAAAAAGTTGAGCAGAATTAATTTGTTTTAAAATTCATTACGAAATTGTCCATATTCACACAAATATGCTTAATAAGAAAAACATTTTTATCATGATCTGGAATTGCGATAAAAAGAGAAATCTTGACAATTACAAAATAGTTATTCATTTCGAGATATTTAAAGAAATATCTATCTAGTAAATATAGTACTGATATTCAATGAACATAATCGAGAAATATACCAATGATAAGATTTGCTTAAATCAACTGTATATACATTAATAAAATTAATGCAATTTATGTTAAATCAATGGATTATTGAGTATCAAACCAATGAAGAAAATTATAAAACGTCTAGTCTTTAACCTCAATACAACATAAGATTAAAAATATAAGAAATTGATTTGAAAGTATATTAAAAATTATCTATAAAGACAGAGTGTATGGTTAAATACATTCACTATGATTCATAGTAAACTCATTTATAAGGATTCTGAACAACTAATGATAAACACAGTTTAAAAAAAATATTATTATTGGTAGTGATATTAATTTATTAAAAATTGAAATTATTATTATTATTTTAAATATATTTGATGATGCATTATAAGATTTAGTGTACACCAATTATGTATTAATTGAGTAGGAAAAGGCATAAAAGAATCTTGTATAATTATATTTTAATAGTTTAACATGTGACCTTTTGTATTATTTATTCGTTTATAAAATTAGTGATTAATTAATTACAGCACTCTTAATTATGAAAGACATGATAATAATTACGTACTATTATAACAACACAATTTTGAAGAATTTGATTTTGTAACAAATAAAATTGTTTTAGGAAAGAAAATATTCAATAATTCATATAACTCCTTTTCTTTTCCTTTCTTTCTTTAAAAAAAAAAACAAACAAACCACTTATCTAATGAAAGAATGTTCTCAAACAAAGCAAAAAAATTTTTTTACCTCAAAAGATACTTAATTATTATTAATTTTAAATTAACAATGAATGTAAATTATAAAAGTCATGTACATTAGTAAGTATAATATATATATTTTCAAATTATTCAACCAGGATTCAACAGGTTACGTAAATGATTTTTGCCATAGAGTATCAAAACAATTCAATTATTTAATAATTCACCTGAATCATTATTTTTTTTTTTTTATATATCATCTGGTTCTTTGACCAGGAAATCATAATTTATCATCTGGCTTCTTTGACCAGGAATAACCTTCTGATTCATTTTTGATCAGGAAAATAAAAATAATTAACTTCTGGTTCTATTTTGACCAGGGGAAAATCAAAAAAAAAAAAATTCTGGCTTAAATTTACCAGCAAAAAAATAAGAGAAAAATTCCCGAATATAACCTAATTAACAGTGGACCAGGGTTTGAACCTGGGCTTTTGCAGTGACGCACTGTACTACTTTTATACTATCTTATTAACCAAAGTTAAACATCGGGCAGAACCTCTTAAAAAATCATTCCCGAAAAATCGTTGAGCTCAAGTATTACCCAGAGCAAATCAGGACATATTTTATCCCAATTAGATTAATAAAGTAATCCCAAATAAAATTTTGTGGCATCTGTATTACCAGACGCAATTCAGGACATAGTTTTATCCCAAATAATTTGAAAATTTATCCCGAACAACATGATGCGCTCAAGTATTACCTCTAGCAAATTCAGGACCTACACTATCCCAAATATTTTTATTTTTTTTATTTTTTTTTTTGTAATAATTCAAATAAAACATTAAATTATCAGACACTCAATAATGAAAATCGTAACCCAATCAATCAAATCTTTAAAAACATTCACTGGCAAATCTTTAAAAATATTCACTCGCAAAATTGAGAGCATTAAATAATAAAAATTGGAAAGAAGAAAACAATTTTTTTTTTTTTTTTTTTTTTTTTTGTAAAAAAAGGCTAAAAAATTGACCAAAAGAAATCTAAGTCAACCAAAATAACATTCATGAAATTTTTTTTTTTAATTCATAAAACACATAAGGTCACGTATAAATACAGTAATGGTATAGTATTTATTTATTTATTAATTATTTCTTTATATATATATATTTATAAAACAAATTAACGTTCAGATAGGAAAACAATTAAAATACTGTGAGAAAACTTCGAATTGTTTTTAAAAAAAGAAATCCAAATGATGGATAAAGAAGCAATTTTGAAAAACTTACTGAAGACGTCTCTTCAGTTTTGTATGGCCAGCATACAACAAACCTTATAAAAATTGGGACTTAGTCCATCTAAAGAAACTTTGATTAATTTAATTCAAAGATACATTTTTTAAATGTAGAATAATGGAACAAAACACATAACTTATTAGAATGTGTAAAAAAATTATAACCAAAGCACCTCTTTTAAAAGGATTAGCAATATTAATAAATATACATTATAGTTGATAGTTACTAACGGGAATGTGATCGTTAAGGAAAGTGGTAGTACAATGCTAATGTGGTATAACAATAAACCAATAGGTCCAAAGGGTCACAAAGTGTGAGGTTTGAACAAATTGGATAAATTGGTATCACCAAATTTAGAATAAGGGTGAAAATTAAGAATTAATCAAAATTAGAAGATAATTAAAATAACGACATGCTATATCCAGATATGTATAAATATATGTTAAAGCAGTAAGCTGACGTTTCCAAATTCACATTTATGCATGCCCATAACAATAATTAAAAAATTTACTCACCACATACAGGAGGAAACAGGTAATAACTAAAAAAACACACATATCTTTCTCTTCAGCTGAACATTTATTTTCGTAAAACATTTTTTAAAACATTAGTTTTGTAATACTACTTATTTTATTTATTTCAAAAACAATGTATATCTTTCAACACATTTTTTTTTGTAGCACAAGAAATGTCTTTTAAAAAAAGAAATGGGTGACAAGAGAATTTACGTCAAGCATAAAAGTTAAAATTAAAGGAACGAGATATTTAACTTTTAAAATAAAAATGGAAAGAAAGATTAAGTTCGAGAGGATTTTAATGTTAACGAAACATAAAGGATTAAATGTTGATTTTTAATTTTTAGAAATTAATTACTGTTATGGATTTAATAAAAAATGAAGGTTAAAAAAAAACATGTAAAAGGGAATCCCTCGATACTGAACCCGAAGTCCGCATCTCGGAAAAAGGAACTAGCCAGAAGGAAGCACAAAAGAGAAAATCATCAAAAGTGATTTTAAAATTCGTTAACTTGGTGTTGGACCAGAAAAATTACAGCCAATTAAACTTAAAGAGGAGGAGAGTTTGAAAATTAAAGGAAATAGATTGGTTAGTTAGCTCCCTAAAAAAATAAGTAAAACAGAAAGGCGTGGAAAAAAAAGAAGGGTAAACTTTCCCCACAGGAAGTTCAAAGACCACGTTGACCAAGGTCAACCAGAAAGGTTAAAAGTAAAAATAAAAGCTATATTGAAGAAAAAAGGAAAAAAGTTTTAGAGAAAAATTGAAGGCTTAAGTAAAAGTAAAGATTAATTTGTCACTTTACATTAAATGTACATGTGACAACCTCACATTTTTAAATGTAAATAATCTAAATTTATATCTTATATTGACTTACTAAATTTAACGTTTCAAAGATGTAACTGTTTTGAATAAAACAGACTAGGGGTCATGCTAATTAATTTATTTTTAGTGTAGCATGAGATAACATTCTTATGTAATGGTTCAGTTTTAATTTAATCCTTTAAATTTGTGTATTTTATTTATTTAAATATTCCAGTAATTCATATTCAATTTGAATAAAGGTATGTTTGTCATCATAATAATTTACTGTAATTTTTAAGGGTTTGCTAATATCACACCTTTCTAAGTTCCAATGATCTGATATTTATTTCTTATATATAGAAATAGCAGAAATTGCAAAGAAATTGCATTTCTTATGTAAAGAAATTGCATGATTTTCTTAGGGATCAACTACTGAAGCCAGTTCAAGATTATTTGAATCTCTTGTAACTGAAGAAAAACTTTGACACATCAGTAGTTAGACTTTCTGTTAGATTTAGTTTTTGTTGAAGCAATAATAATTTTAATATTTAAATTAATATGTATACTTACATATTGATTAAATTAGTATTACTTCTATTTTTTTTAAAATCCAAATATTCTTTAAGGAGAAATGCTTTGTGGACTTGGCAGATTTTTTGATTGTAGATATGATCATAATTCTTTATTCCTAAATATATTTTGCAGTTATCAGAATCAAGTTAAGCATATGAGAGTTTGTACAGCAGATAATGGGCAGCACTTCTATTTATCTTCAACCAAATATTTTAAATCCATTGTTGTAAGTATGAAATATTTTATCAATTTTTTCAGTAGTATATTAATTTTCATGTTTGATAGTCATTAAAATATACAAAAAAAATTCCATATAGCAGTTGGTAAACTATAGTTATTGTAAATTTTATACTATTATAAAATATTTATTAATTTAAATATGTAACATAAAAATTTAGAGGCTACCCAAGTTGTGTATAACACCACAACAATAAGTTACAAGGAATTTAACTTCTCTTGAAGATTTTTTTAAAATATATTATTAAAATGTTATATTACCACCATTATGCCATTCTGAGTGGAGAAGGGTCAAGTTAGTGAGGGGGACTAATATAAATTAATAATTTCATTATCAATAACAAGTAATATTTGACTCCATAATATAATTGAAAATTCTAAATTCTTTATACATTTTTTAAAACTAATGTCTTTAAAGTGTTAAGAATATAAATTTTTATTTTAGGAATTGATCAACTGGTATCAAGAAAACAGCCTAGCGGAAAGTTTCAATGGCTTACATGTAACACTCATGATTCCTTATAAAAAAGCCTTAGTGGGATTGAACAATGAAAGTAAAAATCCTTTGGAAAAAAATAATCAATTTGAATATTTCGAGTATTATTTCAACTTTTAATTAATACATTTTGTTTTTGTCAGGCATTTTAGGTTATGCAGAAGCTCTGTATGATTTTCATGCGACTTCTCCAAATATGTTGTCGCTTCAGAAAGGTGATCGGATAGCCGTGTTAAGCAAAGCAGGAAATCAGAAAGGATGGTGGAAAGGCCAAATTGATGAAAATGTAAGATTCTGATGAAATTTTAATATTTCAAAAATTAAGATGCCATTAGTGTTCTTTTGTTTTACATTTAACCAATTCAGCTTTGCTTTCTATTGTGGAAAACGAAATTAAAGTGTTCTCTCCTCCAAAGAATTGCTTTTGTCAAATTTATTTATGGGTAGTAAAAATCTTTGTTTATGGCACTTTTGTTAAGTGAATGGACATGTTTTAAATATATGACACATGGAACAAAAGAAAGCTCTGATATTGTTTCAGTTTCAATACTTTTAGTTACCGTCATGCCCTTAAAAATATTTTTGTTTTTTGTACGTAATTTGTTTTTTCTCTTTTAAATTTATCAATTTTAAAATAATTTCCTCATCATTTATCATGTATGAATTGTTTCACTTTTAAAATATTTATAGAAAGATAGATGAATTGTATAATATGCTAATAAATGAAACTTAAAATGAACTTAAAAATTTTGCATACATGTTCCAGGTATTAATTGGTTTAGTTGAAAACATTAAAAATTATTTATGACTACAGAATTTCTCCCCTACTTCTTAACACCTTGAACTGTTTGCACAATTCTTTTCAGATCACTTTACGACCTAAACTTGCTCTTTGCATCTCTTTGTGTATCCTCCGTCTCTGATGACTTCCGCATGTAATCCAAAAATACAATATTTTTATTTTTAAATATATAATAAGAATTGATTTTATATACTAATGAAAACATAATTAAATAATAAATAAATGCTTAAAATATTGTTAATGGTATTATAAGATAATTTCAAGAAAAATGTATTTTGGAGTAATTAACTTTTTAAAGGAATGAATTTAAAACATGGATTGATTTTTCTATAAACCACGACGCTTCACATCCTGCTTGCTCTCTAAAATACTTTTTTAAAAAAATAATTAAACTAGAATATTTGAGTTGGAAAAGCAAGAAATTTTATAATTCTGCAATTAATATGAAATTTTTTAAAAATGTCTAAAAGATGTTTTTTTACCTTCAGTCATAAGAGTGTGAAGCTGCCAAAATTATAATTTTATTGTGATTAGTTTTTCATGTTCATAGAAAAATCTGAAAAATCATGACTATGAACTATTTAATTGCTCTTCCATAATTAAATGAAACAAATTCGAAATTTAAGCAAAGTGAGATGAGTTTTAATAACATTTTAAAATCAGTATGTTCTTTAAATGTTTCGCTAAAAATGTGCAAAATTTCATTTGTTTCATTACATAACTTTTGAATTATGACAGTGAGATTGATACTTGGCAAAAATTTTTTTAAGTTCTAGCAGGGTTGGCTTTTTGCCAGCAGAAACTGGTTTTTGCCATGCAAGTGGCAGAAACTGGTTACAACCGGTAAAAACTGGCAGAAACTAAGAAAACTTCTATATTAGTTCTAGTAATTACTTAATGACATTTTGTTTAAGTAAACTGAAAAATGTAACTCCATGTAACTGTAACTAACTTTTTAATTCATTGTTGGGAAATATATATTATTTTGTTTATATTAAATATAAAGAGTGCAGTATATCAAATATTTATATAAAATAAAGAATAAAGTAATGTAATAATAAATATAAATACTAGATTTTAGTTTATTATATTAAACTCTGAAATTCAGTAATTATTATCATTTAACTCTTAACATAACTGAATAGAGCTATTTTCATGTAGTTTTTTTCTTTTCAAGACATAATTTGCATGGCAACAATCCAATTATTATAAAAGTAAAAACTTGTCTTTTGTTGTAGATTACTGTAGACTGCAAACAATGTAATATTTAATTTCGAATGGTGATAATTTTTTAAATAAATTGTACTTTGTTTAACATTTAATTGTTTTTTCTATGAATTATCCATTGTATGTCAATCTCAGTACTTACTTTTATGTTATTTTCTGAATTTCTGCCATGCCAGTTTTAATCGGTTTCTACCAGTGGTTTTAACCACCTCTGCAGAAACTTGCCAACCTTGAGTTCTAGTGACTGTGATAGTTACCTTTTCACTTTTAAAGTATCTGACTAGTTTTGACACAGTTTTTTTAAAAAATAGGTTCAATTAATATTTTAATTTTGTGCTTAATAAGTAGGGGCTCTAAAATTAAAAAATTAAAAGTAAATTTTATAAATTTATAAAATATTATTTAAAATAAGAGCAAATTTGCACTTAAAAACTACTTATACTATTCAGGGATGATATTTTTCCATTTTTTCGCTATTGTTTCTCAAATTTCAGAACTTTGATTCTCTAAAAGTTGCGTTTTTTTTTTATTTTTTAAATAAATATTCTGCTTTTTCTGGAAATTCAGTCCTTCAAATAAAGTAATGTTATCTTTTTTCAAAGATAAACAGAAAACTCGATCTACGTAGCTGCCAACTCTTCCACATTTTTACTTATTTTAGCTATTTTCTCCACTTATATACACAGAAAATAAGATTTTTCGTATTTATGCCCGCCTGCCAGTTTCAATTTTAATTTCTAAATATTCTTACTTAAAGCATGATAAAAATTGCAAATTCACACTTTAGTTTTGAGTTCAAAACTTAGCTAACATTATAGAAAATCAACTTACAAAATTTTCAAAGAGTTCTATAATAAAATGTTTTTATTTTAAATGTGTGTTAGTCTAAAAAAAATTTCTTAAAATCAATGTTCTTCAGAAAATACATTTTAAATGCAAGACAATTCTGAAATTTTAGAAATTTCTGGCTTTAATGAATTGAAATTTAAATATTAATTATAATAATAAATAAAAAAGAATAGAAAATTTTTTCGTAATTGCCGAGTTTTACCTAGTTGGATATCTTAATGTAGAGAAATGTCTGTCTTATGTTAAAACCTATCAATTGTAGTTTCTAAATGTATATTGATTTGTTATTCTCTTTTTTTTAGGTGGGTTATTTTCCATATTCGTATGTAAAAGAAATCTTTGATTAGTATTGTGCGTTCTTCTGTGATATTATTTTAGAACTTTGTTTCAAAGTAAATGACTTTCTTTCTGACAAGTGGGCGAGCATGGCTCTTATCTTTAATTGATTTCTTTTAAATTTGCATATCATGCATGATGATATTCTTAATACTTTGCTATTTGTTTTTAAGAGTTATATATGTATCTGTTATCTGAAGACAATTTTAATATCGTTAATTTATATCAAGTGTGGTGCATAACAGATTATCCTATATGTTTTGTAAATATATATATATATGCTTTTAATTGCCAAATGATGTATTCAAAGTTGTGTGCGCTAGCGTAAATTCTGGTGATAATGACCATTGATATATTTTTGACTTTAATTTATAACTGTTATTTCCTGTTAATGTATATTTGAAAAGAGAATGATGATCTGTAGTTTCATTTTTTTTTTTTTTTTATATAGAAAAAATTTTATTGTTAAAAGAGAAATGTATATATGTAGTTCTATTAATTTATGCAGTTATATATCTTTGAAACTTTATTTGTGTTGTTTGTTTCAAAAAGAGTTTTGAATTTTTTTAAAAAATTTAATTATCAGGCATGAGATTTCATTTTATCATTTCTTCTTTATTCTAAATTTTTTTTTTTATCATTTACCAGCTTTATTTATATATTTGAGGATTTTAAAAAATAAAAATTCTTCCCAAAATTTATGTCATACATATTTTAAAATTTAATGAAAATTAAAAAATATTCAGCTTAAAATCCATGGATTGAAAAAGATTTGAAATCAAGTAAAAGCAATTTGTATTTTTTAATTTTGCTTTTTAGTTGTTCATTTACTAATTAATTGTTGTAAAGTTATAAGTTTAGTCAATCAGATTGAGGTTTCTATGATCTGTATTGCTATCTAGTTCTTTCATATTAATATTACTAGTTTCATTATGTTGTAGTATGATCTTATTTGATTTAAACACTTTGTTTGTTACTAGTATTCCATTATTCCAACATTTTTAAAATGCTATTTTTTTTAACTCGTTGATCTGATTGCTGTATGATATATCAATATTTATAACTAACAGTAAATTTTTATTATTGAGTTTGATATTTTCTCCCTTATGAAGCAGCATTTAAATTTGATTATCATTAGTTAATAAATTTATTGTTCACAAAATAACTTTAATGAATTTTTGTTATCATGAATCATATTTAAACTAGAAAATTTAATTAATTTATGAACCCAAAATAGTTTTCTGATTGATTTTCAAATGCATTTTTTCAATATTTTTATTTCACAAGTTTCTTTTTTTTCTATCTCATGCCTGTATAATAGGAATATATCAGATGTATGTTATGATTTTTACATGTATTGTGCAATTTTTTTATTACATCAATCATTTTGTACTTTTTGACTCAATTTTTTAATTTTGTGTTTTTGTGTGTCTTGTATTATAAAGTGTCATTAATATGAATGAAACATATATCCTTGTTTCATACAGAGTATAGTTGCCATAACAACATGGAGATGATGTCTTGCCAAAACTTTTATACATACTATGAAGGCTTATTCTGCTTTTTTTAGTATACTGGCATCATCTATTGTCAAATGAAGCTTATTTTCTAAGAATTTACAGTTATATTGGAGACTTTTTATTGCATAAATGTTTCCAAAAATAATACTCTCTGATGAAATTGATATATTTCTTTTTGAAAGATAATGTGTGCAATTAATATCTTTCTACTTAAATTTGTTAGGAAATAATAGGTAGAGTAAATAAAACTATCTTACCATTGATTCATAGCCATAGAATTTTAATTTTAGTAACTTATCAATAATAAGGGTAACATTTATTGAGCAATGTGAAATGGAAAAGAAATATTTTTGAAAGCTATTAAGATCTAAAGTTTTATACAAATTTTAAAATTATATCATGTTTGATATGCTTGCCAGCAGAATAATAGCCTAATGCTAAACTCCACGAAGTGTTAAGATATCAATGCTTTCGAAGAGGATCGATATATATAGTTCCGATGCAGCAGGTGAGAGGTGAACGCAGTTCTTTTGCTTCAGAAAAGATGCACAAATGTTACTAAAGCAACAAGCAATGAACAAACGAATAAAAATGAACAATTAAAGAAAAACAGAAGGGAAAAGGTTGTTAAATTGGATAAAAGTTCTATAGCCTCCCATTAAAAGGAGTAGATAGATCCCTCTTTCAGGGCTGAACAGAGAGGGAGGTTATCACCTGGTCACTACAACATAGGGGAAGTAGAATTTTTGGTGATCTTAAGTTGATAAAAATGAGCAACTGAGTCAAACGTGCATGTCACTCATTCAAAAAGCAGCAACTGCTCGTTGCAATAGTTCAGGAGATTAAGGATAGTTTTACTCGAGCTGCTCCCCGATCTTTGCTTTATCTCGGATGCATGCAAACGTGGCCAAATTGATTTGTGATGCCGCAGAATCATAGTAAACTTCTTGAAAAGGTGTTTTGGATGGTAGACCTTTTTTTGGATCTTCAATCTCATTTCGAGGGATACCGTTGTGGGATGGGCTACTCTGCAAGACAACTGTTTTGTTTCTGAGGAGGCTTCAAAGGTGGATCCTGCATTGTTGTACAAGGGCAGTAACAGGAGTTAGGCAGCAGTTGGTAATTGGCATGATCGCTGACTGTGAATCATTTAATGCAACAGCCTGTTTGTATGGCTCAGAAATATTGTATGAACAATAATGCTAAAATATAAATTATTAATTAAAATTAAAAACATGTGTCCTGCATTCAAGCACCAAATTTTAAACGAACCTAACCCACAGTTCTATATCATCAAAAAAATTTTCTTTTCATATAGCTCAATAACTATTATCCCATAAAAATATTTTTTTTTTGACATCTGATGTAATTAGCTAAAATTAATGTAGAATATTTGTCTACATAGTTTACGATTGCTTAGAATTTTCTATCTATCCATCTTTGCAGCAGAAGACTAATGTTTTATTAACTTATTTCATATTTATCTTGTCCAGAAATATAGATATGAGGAAATAGTAACTGAGAAATATTAAGTTTAGAGATGCTTTGAAATGGTTTAGACATACCTAGACTATCTTCTTACTTTTGTATCAAGTGAAATCTTTCTTTAGAAAAAAATTCATTGTGTGCTAAAAAAAAAGTGAGGTATAGGTGCTTGACTGCAACTAAGCAATAAATATTGCGTCAGTATTAAGTCACTTTTAAGGTGGGAATATCCCACCGTCATGAGAATATTTTTAGATGATTGATTACTCATTTTGCTCTTTTGATATTCAAATGATCTCACATTTTAAATGGCACATACTTTTCTAATACAATATTTATAAGGAAATTTTTTTTTGATAGGATTAGAGTGTGTAGTTGTGATGGTCATTTGAATGTTTAAAACATTTTTATAAATTGTATCTTTCATTGAACAAAAAACTTATTATTTATGTTTATAGTATGGGTGCACAACCTTTTTCCAAAATAAAGATGGATGAATAAATCATTTTTACCTTTTAAGATTTACAATTGATTCGTATGTATACCAATTTTTAATAGTGTAATTATTCCTTATTGTCAAAAAGACATTGTCTTGAAAATAAGAAGATAAAGTACTGCAGATTATAAATATAATAACAAAATATATATTCGTTATATCTTTTAAATTAAAAATCATTTAAAGTTTTATTCACTTTGACTTTAATTTTTTTTAATTATAGCGTGTTTTTAACTTTTTCTGTAGAAAAATGAATTTTTTAACAATATAGATTGCTAACATCTTAAGTTTCAAAATAGACCTTTGAACTACAGTTGTTTTAAATCAATTTCGTCAACAAAAAAAAAAAAATCCTTTTTTAAATATCAAAAGATTTACAACTTCTTGTAACACTTTAAATTAATAATTTGGTATTTTGGAATTATTTTACCCAATTGAGTTTTAGCTGCAAGGTGCGGTTGGAGGCCACATTGCCCATTTAAGGACTACAATTAACACCTAAGCTGCAGGTTGTGCCTCTAATTTATAGTCATCCATTTTTTTCTTTCTTTAACTTATGTTAGAAAAACATAAAGCGAAATGTATGAACATAATTTTACCAATGTTTTGCATGGTAATTTGCAAAAGAAATGACCTAAGTTATGTTGCTTGGACCTACCATGACAAATCATGAGATTTTATTTTGTACTAGAATAATATAGCAACACATAAAAACTTTGAAAAACACAGGAGAAATCTTGTATATTCTTGAAAGAGAATTATGTAATGGAAGAAAAAAAAGTAATTTATGAAATATTGCAAAATAAATTGTGCATGAAAATGTACATAAATTAAACTATGAGTGTTGCTGCCGCATGTTCAAGCAATATAACATGGCTGCTTTTTAAAATTGTTATCCTGTGTTTAAGTCACAGACGATGTCATTTATTATTTGTAATAGTATGGCTTTTTATGCCTTTAACTTCATTTTCAATTGTTGAAATTTTCATCACTTATAAATAACTGTCATGATTGACTTTCTTAAATTTAAACTGCAACACTTTAAATTTTTTTTTTTTTTTTACTTTATTTTTATTTGAAATAGATTTTTTTTCTAATTTATATTATTCCACAAAATTATTATTGTCCTTAATTGAGAATAATTTTATTTCATACTAGGAATATGTTAATAAATAAGAGATTCTGCAAAAACATAACTATAGGTTGCTGAATCGATTATATTTTTTAGATTGTATGAAAATATCCTCACGAATATTATTATAATAATTTGTAACTAGTAACATGTATTATAAAATTGCTTGCATAATATAGTTTAATGAATTATATTAGGCAACTTGTTTTTTTAAATATAGTTGACGTTTTTCATAAAATATATAAATAGTGAATCTGTATACTAAAGCAAAGAAGTTTAAATTTGTTGTGAATGCAGAGATTCTCAAGCTTACGAAAAATTTGATTTCCATCAAAAGAATGTATAATTGTAGGTTAACTTAAAAATTTATTTAATTTTATAAATCTTATCACAATAACTAATCTTATAGTATTAAACTTATACTTCTATTTTTCTTGATAATGTAAAGATATATTTTGAAATTAATTGGTAAAGGTATGATAGAATAAAAAGTTGTTTTTCCCCAGTTTGAAATAATAATACAAATAAGTCAGAAGTTAAGCTATAAATTAAATTTTAATTACCCTGTAAAATTCACTATAATTTTTTGATGATTGACAATAAATCGTCACTGGATATTTTTAGCCTCATATGCAATTGTTTTAAACAATTTGTTTTTCTTAAAAATATATATATACATCTGGTTTTAAGAGTTACTACAATGGAAAATAATTTTTAAAATGAATTTTTAACCCACAAATTCTTTTAATTTAGAATAATAAATTATTTTATGGGCAGAATAATTAACCAGTTCTAAAGTGAAAAATGTGTATAAAGCACAAACGGAGTAGATAATGGACATACTATAGTTTTGGTTCTTTAACAAGAACTTTTCTCAGTGTCCGAACACCAAATGATATTAGAAAAGTTAGTAAATAAACATGTGCAAATTGGTTTAACCAATTAGAACAGAGGAAAAAGTTAGAACAATATTATAAAAAGAAGGTTGATCAGAAAGAGGCCTGAGGAGGTTTGAAGGAAACCTCATAGGGCAAAAGATTAAATTAGAATAGATTTCCATATATTGAGAAAGGACGGGATATTAGAAAGATCATTTACTGAATTTTTGGAATTTTGAAAAACATGGAGTAATTCCCAGAAATCAAGTTCAGTAGATGAAGAGCAGTGGTGAGTGATTTTAGCAAAAGAAAACTCAAACCTATCATTAGAATTCCAACTATATAAGGCTATAGAAGATCATTTAATATCCTGATTTTTGACTTGTGGGTCTTTAAGTCAAAGTTTAATTGTATGTTTAACTTGTCCAATGTGTGATAGACCAAACTGACTAGATATTTGATAATGTCCCAAGTTATTAATATCAGTTATATAGTCTTTAACGTTTATGAAATTTAGTTTGTTTACAGAAATAGAAAACGACTTTAAGAACAAATTTAATAAAAATCTTAGCGATTTGGGGACTGATTTCCAAATAATAGGGTAAAACAATCAAATTGTTAAAATTTAAATTCGTGGGTTTATTGGATTAGTTGTTTTATAAATGGAATCAATAATATTAGAAAGAAATCCACGATCAACAGAATAGATAGCTCTAAGGTAAATGAATGAGTTTTTCACTGAGAAGATATTGATACTTGTTCAAACTTGCTCCTCTGTTCTTATTGGTTATCTCTCTACTTTTCCTGTGTCATTTGGTATTTAGACACCGAGGAAGATTCTTTTTTAAGAACGGATTTTTAAGTATTTCCGCACTTCATTTGTACTTTAATTGTGATGTTTTTCACTTTAGTCTATGTAGCATAAAAGGCTCTATTTTTTTTTTTTTTTTATATTTTTAATTTACCAGTTACTTGTCATTTAGCATAGTTCATAAAAATGAAAAAAGCAGTTACTCCCCAACCATTTCTTAATGAATAAAGTTAGACCTTTTTAAAAAAAAATGTGTTTAAATAAATATTTTCTTGAAAAAAATTCTGAAAATTATGTATTAAAAAAAAGGGTAGCTTATTAGTATATTCTGAGTAGCATAAGTGTGAGAACTTCATACATAGTATTGAAAATACAATCTAGTTTAATGTATTTATTTGATGTCCCTTTCTTTATGAATTAGTGTGAAAAATATTCTGAGAAGTTACAAAAATAAATTGATTCTTTGATATAATATTTTTATAACTGCAGAGTCATGATTTAATATTTTATTTTATGAAAACAATGTGATATCCATTACATTAATTATGTGAATTCAGTTGCTATTTAAATATTCAATGTGATTACTTATGTTTATAAAGAAATATTTTTTCGATGGGAGTAAATTTGAATTATTTTTTCATAGCTGTGCTTGAAATCTTGTATTAAATGAAGTATCAGCACATTAAATTATTTGTTTCAAACTAAATGCATGCTTTTTCTTATTTTACCAAAGGTAAAATATTAAAAAAGCTGCTTTTACTACTATTCTTTTATTAATCGATAGTATTTCGTCCATCAGAAGTAGAATTCAATAGATAAAAATAATTACTGCTAAAAAGTGTGTTTTAGACACTTTTTTTTTTTTGGACTAAAAGAGTTTTAATAGATTAGTGAAATCAGTGAGACACATTATTGCCGAGAGGTCCAATGGCATCATAAAGTTTATATTATAATATTAAGTGGATATAATATTTTGTTGTACAGAAATAAACCAGTGTTTGTGAATTTAAACTGTAGCAAACAGGAATTGTTGTAATGTTAATGTTTGTGACACAAGATATATTTAGATCATAGTCAAACTGTGCTGTTGACGGTATTTACATAGATCATTTGTAAAGTTTTTATCCTCAACACCATCCATCCAGTTATAACAGTTGTGAAAATACTATCTTCAAATTATATTTCTATGTATACTTTGTTTAATAGAAGTAGAAGAGTTGGTTTAATGTTGTTATATAGCAAATATCTAATTCTGATGGTGATTCTTTCTATGCATAACTGAAATAATTAATGATGTTAAATTTTTAAGCATTCAATTTATTATTTATATTGAGCAGAGCTTCTTAAGCTATGGATTCTTCACCCAATAATCTCTGAGGAGTATGACATCATATTAACATGGGATCACAATCCTAGGTTACCCCAAGTCAAAGAATATATATAGGAGAAGGCTAGCTTCCATAGACATATTGTAAACTGGTCCCCCAATGGTTAGTACTGGTCCTGTATATGAAGGAAAAAACAACATTTAGGGGCACGGCACCAAATGATCTTCTTAAGATGAGTTTCTCCTCCATTTTTTCCAACCACTGTTTACTCTTTTTATTTATGATATTTTCTAAGTTTCATGTAAGTTGCTTTTTTGTTGTTCTAGCATCCTGTACTGAGTAGTTCACCACTTAGTTACATGTTCAGAGAGCCGAATTTCCTCTTTGTATGTTCTTTGTCTTAGTGATCTTGCATCAGAATTAGTGTATAACACCTTTTAATTTCAGTATATTGAGTAATAATAACAATGTGTTTGGTGCTGCATAACCGATTTAGGCGAATAGTTGAAGAGCTCCAAGTTTCATCAGACAATCAATTAGGGTTTGATGTTTTTTTTTTTTTTTTTTTTTTTTT
The DNA here is from genome assembly GCA_949128135.1 of Parasteatoda lunata. Taxonomy (NCBI): domain Eukaryota; kingdom Metazoa; phylum Arthropoda; class Arachnida; order Araneae; family Theridiidae; genus Parasteatoda; species Parasteatoda lunata. The sequence continues at coordinate 18,881,417 of OX421973.1, forward strand.
TTTTTTGAGACTTTCACCTTAGCGATTTTTAAAATTAATATTCCATTTTTGTTGCTTTATTGTTAATTTGTGTCATCTAATGCTTATACTTTTTTTGAAAAGGATTTAATAAATATGTATTAAGATTACAGAACACTATGCAAAGAAAACATTTGTCATAGTTGTACTATATGTTCCCAAATTTAATTTTTAAAAAAATTATTTTCAATGAAAATTTTCCGATGGTTATAATCTCTTTTAGCAATCATTTCCCCCCTCAAAAGTCAGGTTAAGTTTTTTAACATTTCTTTAACTTTTTTTTCTGCAGCTATTACAATTCTGAATCTATTCACTTTAGTTATATTGAATTTGAAATAAAAATGAAAACGTTTTGTTCAAAGTCTCTGGCAAGTGTCTGTGTAATAATAAATTGCTATTTTTACAAGCGTTTTAGTATCAATCTGTAACCTCCATTTATTCTGAAAGTCTTTTAGATCGCTTTGTAACATCAATTTGAGTAACAATATTCAAATTGAAAAAAATCAATGGAAAAAAAAAGCTTAAGAAGCTCTGTCTTAGAGTAATTAGAAATTAGACTATGGAAAAACAGACTTTTTTTCTGTTTCATTAAACTATTTACCCTTATTGTTGTTTCATAACTAAATTCATATTTATTCAATTTAAATAACATCTTTTAAATTGTTTTTAAGTATTAAAATTATAAAAATTGTATGTGCATATTATCTTTTTAACATGAATATTTATGTTATCCTGTTTATTGTTTACCAATAAAAGTTTGTGAAATTATTGCAATTTTGTTGTTTTTTCACATTTAAAAAATATTTTCTTGGTAGAAAACCAAAATTATTAATGATTCTTTAATTTGAATGTAACCCAAGAATTTCCTAGTATAGATAGAAGCAAGTTTGTAAATAAAAAATGTTTAATGAAATTAAATCGCATAACGTAATTAGTTGAGAGAATAATCCGTTCATTCAGAGAATGATGATAAATTCAAACTTTAAAAAAAAAAAAAAATTGAGATTCGTATTAAATCTTTTTGAACCCATTAACACTTATTGTGAGTCACAATTACAGCCGGTGTGGCAGTAAAGCAACACCTCCTAGAAGAAGGAAGGCCTCAGCACGGATCAATTTAGTAGTCCGATGTGACGAAGTTAACTGCGCAGTTGATTAAAAATAAGAAAGATGTCATTACGTTCGGGGTACTAAGCTGCGCGGTGGTGGAAAATACGAAATGTGTCATTACGCTTGGACTACTAAAGGATATTTATGGTAACCCGTGCTGAGGCCTACTCTTACCTAGGAGGTGTTGAGTAAAGTCGGCCCTCGCTTCAGATCAATGGATATCGGATTATAAAAAGCTGCCAGTTGATCTCGAAATTCAGTAGCCTTACATGGCTCTTTTTGATGACAACTGTCTTCTTTACTTTTGAAATGCAATAGATGTCATAATTTTAAAAATTGAGTTTGTATTTCCGTCTAATGTATAATCTCAACATGGTTCTTTAAATTGATCAGCGATATTTAGCGGTTAGCCGGGCGCAAACGAAAAATAGCCAAAATATGTAGACCTCCGCCAACAACTCCGACTTTTTTTAAACGCATAAAAATTAAATAAAAAAATAGTCGAATTTCCTTGCGCCTGTTTTACCGAGAAGTACCGATTTATATAAATACCATGAAAAATATAATTATTATTATTTTTTTTTTTGGTCTATTTTTATCTAGACCTAAAAGAAGGAATCCTATTTTTATCGTTTGAAATTAAACATCTTTTGATACCACTTGCACCGGATGAATTTGCATTGGCAACAATCGTCTGCGCTCGCGAAAAGTAGGCTATAAAAATTTCATTCAATTTACAATTGCGTTCTTGCACTTCAAGAAGACCTCCCATACCCACATATGTGACCTATGACGTCAGCGCCAGCTTATCTTTATCTGCAAAATGACGTATTAAAGTTGAGCTACGTCTCTCTACATAAGTTAGATGCGAGTATTTTCGAGAAAACTGTCATAAAAATGACTATTTTTTTTATTCAAGAATATCATGTAAAAAAAGATGTACGTAATATATGTATTCACTTTTGATTTTTGAAATTTTGTTTAGCCTGAAATTTAAAACTCCATAATGTGCACATTATTAAATAAATATTTATCACGGAACACAAACCGAGTGTATTCACAAAGAGCATAAGCAGCTAAACTAAGAGTACGGAATACATGTCACAATTACAAATATTTGAATAGTGTTAACATCTATTTTAAAATAAACTATCTCTAGTTACATCTAATTGGTGCAACCATCTATTGTGTAAAATAAGAAATAAAAAAATCCAGGAGCAAAAGATGGATATATTTAAACCTTTCTGGTGCATAACTTTTGAATATTTTAGCCCGGAAATATCACGGGCACGAGAAATAGGAGACGAAAGCTCACCCCGTGATTTGATGGGAGAGAGAGGGAAGGGACAAGATGCAATTTGCCAGAGCAGGCTGATGAAGACACAATAAAGGCATTAATTGATGCTATCAGGAGAATAACAACTAGCGATATCACTGAGAGGTTAAATTTGCCGAATTCGGCCTTTTATAATCATTTGAAACACCTTGGTTTATTCTCAAAGCTCGACATATGGGTTCCTCGTGTTCTTACGGAAAGAAATTCATGCCGTCGCCTTAGATTTGCTTCTCTTTCTTTCTTCTTTTCATTGTCAAGAAAATAATCCATCTGAAAGTGCATTATCACTTCGGACGAGAAATGGGTTTTCTATAATGTTTGTTCAGGTTTTTACAAATAGTTTTTTCAGGTTTTTATAAATAGACGGTAATAACATTACTTCAAATGAGGAGGTTCAAAATCACCTGGATCAGTTTTTTTTCCAGTTAAGAACAAAAGTTTTATGAACTAGAAATTATGCTACTTTCAGAACGATGGCAAAAGTTATTGGACCAGAATGGGCAATATAAAATTCAATGAAATATTTATTCACTAAGAAAATCGTCCTTCATTTTCATAAGGAAAAAACGAAATTACTTTCTTAACAACTCAATGTTATTTTAACTGTGCAAATTAATAATTATAATTAAAACAGAAACTCAGAACTATTTGTGTGTATGAACTGTTCGCTTTTAACCTTTAATTGTTCTTTTACTCGTAGCTCAGTTTGGTTTAGAGCTTTAAAGAAATTCAGGCTGTTTTGTGACAATACGCATTAGTATTTATATCATACTGGGGAGCTCACTCACTGCTTTGCTGCAGTTTCTTAACTTTGTGTCCCGCAGTCGACTGATTGTTAAAACACGGTTCCCAGTAGAACACCGAAGTCAAGCAACACTGGCTGCGGCCAGTGTGCAAGTGGGTGACTACTTGAACCAGTCTACAAAGGGACCTGCGGTATTGGTCGTCGTTAAACTCTTCTACCGTAAAGTGCTGGCCTGTCTTCGGATCATCCTCAGGGATGTTTTCCAGACTTTCACCGATAGCCAATTGTAGACCGGGATAGCCTGGTCGGTAGGGCGCTGGGCCCATGTCCAAGAGTTCGTGGGTTTGATCCCCGCCGGCTAAAGACTCCCCGTGTAGTAAATGGTGACTGATGCACGTTAAATCTGTCGAGTCGCAAAGTCCTCCATGTTCCCATAATAAATCAATACCTCTGGGGGTACTGATCTAGGAGTTTCCTTGTCTTCTGGATTGGTTAAAAATTACAAGGCCACGGCGTTGAACTTTAGTTGTCGTAAACCCAAAAAATTAGGTCGGCTGTTCAGCGACGGTTATAGAATAAAATAGGCAATTGTGCAGCTCTAGTGCGACATAAAAAAAGTACAACAACTTCTTAACTTTGTATGCATGCTGATACTCTCTAAAACGTGTGACCTATATTTCCCATGGAACTTTTGATTTATATACAGTACGTAAAATAAAAAATAGATCACCCGGAATAGCTTTTGATTGTAATGATCGTATTTTCACATACCAGGACTCAATCTTAACGAGTTAAGATCCTGACTTCAAATATCCGAGTTGATTGGCGTGAACGAACTTAGAGTTACGAAATCAGAAACAAAAACACACTTTCTCTGCATAAATATAACTTTTTATCGACGGGATCGAATTTTTGACCCTTTAAATATGGGAGGTAACCTCAATCTGCAATATATGGTTCCAATGCGTCGAAAGCCTAGTTCCTTTTAAGTTAATTTTACTTTTTTCGTATTTTGACAAATGTAAGGAACTTTTTAATCAAATCGAAAAAATTTTGCACACTATTAGAAAAATCGTTTGTTCAAAGATAATGCTACGGACAATTCTTTTAAGAATTAGTATTTCCTAATACTTAATTTAAATATGGTCGAAAAACTTTTTATGTACATCATGTGGGAGAACGTAATTTAAATGGCTAAATACAAACTTTGAATGAAACCTTCCGAATAGTTCTCAGAAACCTTTTTTTTAATATACGTCATTTTTTTCTTTCAAATTGATTACTCAGAAACTATTCAATCCATTGCGCTTAAATTTTCTATTTTGCTTTTTTAAAAATGGCGAAAAAGTTTGTATGCCTCACAATTAAATTTTGTTCACTATTATTAATTAAAATAATAAAAAAGAATAAGTATATTATATTAAAAATTATACTGTGCATGAAACTGTCTTTGGATAAATAAATTTTATAATTTAGTGCAAATAATTTTCGATTCACTTTAAGAGTTACTGAAATTCGTCAAAATACTTAAAAAATGAAACTAACATTTAGGGTTCAAACTTTTGACTGCTCTCCTAACCAAACTATTGGTAACCTATTTCCAAGATTATCGATCTTTCATATTTTGAGGATCAAGAATTCGAATCCGTCGATAAAAAGGTATGTTTATTAAGAGAAATTATGTTTGTGTGTCCGATTTCGTAACTTAAAATATTATCTGTACTACTTGAGTGAAAACTTCATTCAAAAATTTTAAATTGGAAATAACAGTCGACATGTTTCAAGTGCTCAAAAAAATAGGCACCCATTTTCAAGATTTGCCAGACGTGAATACGAAGAAACGAAAGAAGTTTGAAATAAAAAACGTAAAGTTGCCATGGAAAAATAAAGGTGATAAAAATAAACCAGAAAACCACAGTAGCCGAGTTATAAAAAAGAAATATAACAAGAAAAACCTCAGTGGTCGAGAGGGACAAATCAGGGTTAAATGCATTTCCACACGCTATGGAGAAGTGTTGAGGAACTAATGTCGTTAACAAGTGAATCAGCATTCATATGAATAAAGCAAGATTCCAGGACATCAAGATGAGCTGATAAGACTAGAGAAGAAATAATTGAGGCGTTGTCGGAATTGAATTTATGCCCAAGATTCCGAGAATGTGCAGAAATTGATAATTTCTCGTATTCTTGATAATGAACGCATCTATTGCGTTTAAGCTTTAAAATTTAGATTTAAGGAATACAATAGATATCCATTATCATAAATACGAGAAATCATCAATTACTGCACACTGTTTTAAATTCAATTTCGACAATGCCAAAATCATTTCTACCTCAGTCACATCACCTCATCTTGATGTCCTGGAATCTTATTTTATTCATATAAATGCTGATTTTCTTGTTAACGACATTAGTTCCTCAACACCTCTCCATAGAGTGTGGTTTGAGCTGATTTGTCCCTTTCGACCACTGTAGTTTTTCTTGCTCTGTTTTTCATCTTATTTTCTTCTCTAGGCTACTGTGCTTTTTTCTAGTTTTGTTTTCTCACCTTTAATTTTCCATTTTTTGACAACTTGACGCTTTTATTTCAAACCACTTTTGTTTCTTCACATTCATATCTGGCATGTCTCGAAAATGGGCTCCTATATTTTGAGTGCTTGAAACATGTCGAATGTTACTACCTGTAATTTTTTTGAAGCGAATGAAGTTTTTAATCAAGTAATATCTTCTGTTTCTTGACATTATTTATTTAATAATCGTCTGTACTAATTAATTAGCATTTGAAGTCAGGTTCTCGAATAATAAGAAGCCCCTCTCTTTTCGTTCGAACTCAACTGTCGAAGGGGTGGAAAGGGGAGAGTAAGTTCGAAATATGCTTTTAATCTTCTTTTTTAATTTTCATAAATAAACTGATGGCGGTTATTTACTCTATTATGCAGTATTTTTTGCAACATGCAAAATACACAGCCATCACGTAATCAGCGTCCACATCAGTAATTTTCGATATAAAGTGTGCAGGGCTGGGATAGCCTGGTCGGTAGGGCGCTGGGCCCATATCCAAGAGGTCGTGGGTTTGATCCTCGCCGGCCGAAGACTCCCCGTGTAGTAAATGGTGACTGATGCACGCTAAATCTGTCGAGTCTCAAAGTCCTCCATGTTCCCATAACAAATCAATACTTCTGGGGGTACTGATCCAGGAGTTTCCTTGTCTTCTGGATTGGTTCAAAATTACAAGGCTACGGAATTGAACATTAGTAGTCGTAAACCCATGAAATTGGGTCGGCTGTTCAACGACGGTTATAAAATAAAATAAGATATAAAGTGTGCGGTAATTTAGATTATCTTTTAATTTGTTCTGACTAAATTTTACCTAAACAGTTCTGCGATCTTCATTTTTTGAAAGGTGGTTAATACTATAATATTAGTCTGTTTTTAGATTTTTAATAAACATTTTTTATTTTGTGCAAATTTGCGTTGCAAGAATTTCTTGGCACTAACCAAATCGGTTTTCATCAGTTTAAACTTTCATGAAATTAAATTTAAATATATATATATATATATATATATATAAAAACTGACAAATATGTAGTTAGAAACAACTGACTCAAAACTCAAATGGTATATTTTCTTTTCTTTGAAGTTCTGGTGGAGTATCCATAGAAATTCTAAAAATTATCAAGCGCTATTTCTCTTAATTAAAAAACGACCCCTTTATCTTTCATTTTTTTTAAAAAATATATTGCGGTGTCGAGCAATGTCTATGTCATCCATCGTTAGCTATGCACTAAAAAATATCAAGAAACCACAAAACAAAAAGTTGAAATAAAATGCAAGAAAGTGAGAATAGAAGTCTCTTAAGATTCAATCTCGGTACGCGAAAATCCGATCGTTGAATCAAAAGTTATTCCTGTTACTCCATTTTTATTTTGCAAAACTGCACACTTCAATGCTCTTAAAAATTACGTTTGAAATAAATAAATTCATAGAATTTCCCTATACGATTATAAATTCTAGTGTTTAGAGAAAATAGTTTTAAGTTTTTCAATCTAACATAAACTCGTAGAATATATATTTAAAATAAAAAATTATGAAAATGAAAAAAAAATTCGTAGCTGGTCGATCTTTATTCACGAGACGCCTCTTTTTTTTAAAATTTTAAATTCAGTTGTTGCCAACGCGAAAAAGGAATTTCATAGGTTTTCTAACAATCTATATACATTCGCATTCGTCTTATCCCTTCTTTTTTATAAATATGAGGATACATATTGATGGGTTTTTTTTAAATAATGAGAGGATAGATATTGATGATTAAGGAAGTCCGTTTCAGTTATCTGAAAAATGTTACTAGGTAAGCATTCATAGCAAATTACTACATGCAACAAAAACACATTACCGCGATGATATTCTTAGCAGTGTTGAATCGATATTGTCCCATTTTGTGGGACAACACCATTTCCAATGGTGGCAGGGAGAAAGAAAAAAAAAGAAGCCAGGAACTTATTGGCATCGGGGTTCTTTACGTTGATCTTTGATATTTCAATTAAAAATTTGATAACTCTACAATTCTATCTTAATTAATTGTTTTTTAATATCCGTGAATAAAAAGCTAAGAAATTTATGAAAATAATAATAAAATAAAAAAAACTTACAAGAAAGCATTTTATTTAATTGAAGGCCTTTTGTTATTACTAACGTTCAATGTTTTTGTTATTAACAAATGTTCATGAAACAGTTTAAAAAAATTATTTATACATTCTTTATTATCAATTAGGTACACTTTTAATAATAACATTAATTAATTAAAAATTCATAGTAGCTAGGAAATTTATATTTCAACATTTTGAAGCAAATTTTTTTTCTTTTTCTGAAAGTAGAAACGCAACAGCAGTAAAATAAAAAATACCCTTACTTAAAGAAAAGACTCAATGTGGCGATCTTTTAAGTAAAGCGTAAAATAACTTTTAAACAAGCTATTTAAAAAAGCCCTTACAAATTTTAACATCACGTTCATGATGAATAAAATGTACCAAAATCAAATATTTTGTTAAAAATTCGAAAAGAATGATTTGAAGTTTAAGGGGGAAAAAGGTTACATCAAACTTCCTACTATGCAGTATTTTTTGAGTAGAACACGATGCATTATAATATTGCGTAGTAATCTTTTTTCGATATAAAGGGGCTTCAATACATTACATACAGAGTTAAATATGTATTGGTTTTTCGATACAAAACAAAATAAAATTCAAAAAAGGATCCATTCAAATAAAAAAAGTAAAAAAAAAGTCTAAGTTTCGTCACATTTAAAAGGAAAAATATAAGGTGCATCACTTTCATAACAAGCCTCTATCACCACGATAAATTCTCCCTACTTCATTTTAAAGTTTTCCGCCTTACGTTTTGCATTATAAGTCTGGGCATAGTAAAATTATCATTTTCTTTATTCTACTTGAAAAAATGAATTTTTTAAAACTTTCATTTTATCACTTTCATCTTTTTAGTTTGTTGTACGTCGGAAGACAATCAAAATTTTTTTTGCTTATGAAATGACAAGTTTTGATTGTGCGTAGGAAACAATTAAGCTTGTACTGGCATCACACAAAGTTATACTTAAACTTTGAGCATTGTAGATAGTCGGAAAGCGTCGATTCACTGTAAATTACTTGGCGAAAAGAAACCGATATACATTGTACTTGTAGTTGTCACAAAACTATTGAAACTTGTATTGTCGTTCAGCAAAGATCTCCAGTTCAATTTTTAACACCTATAATCAGAAGGAAAGTAGTTTGAGATTAAGATTGACGATAAATTTCCTTGATTGGCGATGAGTGAAGGGTTAAAAGTAGAGTTGTCATTAAGGATTTGGGTTTAATCTTCAGTGGCGGCTGGTTGCCTATCTAGTCTGATTGTGATTAAATGTAGAGTTTTATGGATCCAAAGGAGGATTTGCTGCGCCAAACAATTTGTTGAGTTAGATCTAATGGTAAATTGCACGCTACAATTTCATCGTCATAAAATAATTGAAACTATTAAAATTGTTAATCACAAGACACGTATGTTTAAAAGTTCATAAAAATCGATAAAAGGCGTAATTTGATAAAATACACAGAAAAGGTAAAACGGTATATGGGTAAGAAATAAGAGTGAATAAAATCAGATAAAACAGTTATATAAAATACAAAATACCAATAGCTCGCAGAAATGCGAAGCCTATCCAGTTTAGTTTCAGATCAGTTTGTGTAGAAGTACAAGGGCGTTGGCCACATCGCTGCAATCATGTCCTTAATTACGAAATTGTGGAGGCGGCTTATACCTCCTAGCCTACAACGGGCTATTGTAAGAAAACGTTATAAATTTAATTTGGCAAAAGATCTGTTAGTGGCGGCAAAAACGTTTGAATTTTGCATTGTGACCAAATATGAAGATTTGAAGACATAAATTAGTCGGAAAGTGGTCGAAATTGTTATATTTCAAGATTTCATTAGTTTAGACCAGTTATTCCCGAACTTTTTTGTCTCTTAAGTCCCTTTGCCATGTTTTCCGGTTTTGTGTAGACCCCCTACTTACTTGATATTGATTTTTTGTAAATTCATAAACTTCAAATGTATTTTTGAGGCTACAATTTACGGTGGATAAATACTTTTTTGTTACAAAATAAAATCTTACACGCAGAGAAAATAAAAACGTTCGCGGGTGGAGCTGCAGGCAACCGCTAGTTTATAATAATTCAGTTTCATATATCAGAAAATAATCCTAATAATTTAAATTTTAATATAATTTTTACTTCATAGCTATTTTTATAAATTATGTAGAATGTAGATAGATATATGTATTTATATTATAAGGTAGTATAATGTAAGTAAATAGGTATCTACTATCAGTGTATGTTGATTATTCCATTCATGAAATGCCAAAATTAAAGTCGCGACCTGCTTAGATGAGATCCACTATCGTTGACCCCCACTTTCATTTCATGGACCCCCAATTTTTTCCCCCACTTGACATAGACCCCTTGCAGGTTGTCGTCGACCCCTGGGGGTCGATAAAGACCACTTTGGGAATCACTGGTTTAGACCAACACTACCTAGAAGACTACCTACACTACCTCAGCACGGATCAATTTAGTAGTCCGACGTAACGAACATAATCTGCGCTATGGAGGAAAAACTGTACTATGAGAGCTGAACCATTATGGAACAGACGAGTTCGCAAAATATTATATTTTACCGTTAGTTGTAATGTTAAACATATATGTGCTTATTCTTATTGGCCCAAACGTCATTTTAATTTCAAGGCTTTTAAATTTATTAAATTCTAATACTAAAACATTTTAATACCAACTATTATTAATATTAGTTAATTGCTCACATTTTTTTACGGTCACGAATTCTAAAGTCTCAAACTTTATTTTGTTATCTTTGAAATGAAAACATAAACTTTATGAAAAAAATCACTTCTTATCGGCTTTCGAATATTCGCGATAGCAACGTCATATAGGGAACGCTGTTATTTAAGACAAATGACTGCTAGCTGAACAACACGATCATGAGTTGCACTACAGATTTCTTCAGTGTAACATGGTAACGTTTCTTCTTTAAAGTGACTCATTAAATTTAAAAAAGAAAAATATTTGATATTCTTTCAAATGCGGGCGAAAACAAAATATTTTTTTTAAAGAGAAGAAACAGTAAATAAATAGAAAAAAAAATATCTTACTTTCTTATTAGAGTTAAAACCTAAGGCTTGCGAAATCGCTCTGCTAAATTTAATAATCTAATATGAAAAGTATATTTAAATTTTACATTTCATACTTTTCTGAATCATATTACTTCAAACATTAAAAAGTGCAAAAAGTATACAGGAACACATAATGTTATATAATTTAATTTTCTAAAAAAAAGTTCTTTGACAACAATTTTCATCAAAAATTTTTAATTTTTAATAAAAAATAAATTTTTATAAATTAAAAAATGTAAAATGAAGAATGCTTACAATAAATAAATAAAAAAAAAAGGATTCTAAAAATTTCTATATTGAAATAAAAAAATTTCAACCTTAAAGTTCTTAATCCCCAGACGTAGAAAACCATTCTGTAGCAAATTATCATCAACTTAGAAAAAAAATTATTAACAAGTAAATTTTTTATTATAAAAATCATAACACTTACTTGCTTTATAAATTTCAAAATGAAATGTTCTTCATTTAAAATTTTTATTCTCAAATAACATATACATAGATTATCCCTTCCTTAATTTAAGATGACATACCACTCAATAAAATTTTATAATTGTAAGATCTCCACATGAATTTCAATATGTAACTTAAAAACAGAATAGCTGAATTCTAGTTGAAATTAATCATTCAAAATTAAAAAAAATACTTACTAAGAAAACTATAAAAATTTACTAATAATCATCACAAATGATAATATTTCAAGTAATTCGGATGATTCTTTACTGTTGTTTTTCGAATTATATAGATACAGAAATATATACTATTCTCTAAAGAAGACGAAGAATATTCTATAACTATTTCAGTTCTGTACGTTCTGAAATCATAGTTATTCATTGAAATGAATTATTCATTCAATGTTGACTTCACTTCAATTTGTATTGAATTGAAGACAAAAGAAATTTATTTTACAGTAATACACACATCTGTAACAGCATGCAATCACGAAATCGGACATTCTGCGTTGATAATAGAAAGGTAAAAACTATTGAGAAACAATGCTGAGCGCGTTGTGTTTCAGAAAGATTTACCAATGTTTTGGGTCATTTTATCAAGTTCTTCTGCCTTTTCTTTTTTTTCTAAATTGCTGCTGAAAAAAAGTGTCCTGATCTACTAATGACTCTGATAGAACTAAATGAAAACTTAGCCTGAAAAATCCACCCCGCTAGAAGGCGTATTCAAGCCTGCGATAGCGAATAGTCCGAAGGCCGAATGCATATATTGTTCAAATTCGTTCCGATGCTTTGGGGGCAATTTATTCTGTTGACGAAATGATTGAAAAATTTTCAGTAGTTTTAATTTTATAAAGTTCCCCAAAACATTTCGGTCATAATTTAATAACAATAGATTATATTTCGCACTCTTTTCTAAACACATTCCTACTCACATCCAATGAAATCATCGAATTATTTTTTTTCTCCACCTAGTCAACCAATCACAGATCTTATTCTCACAACAGCAGGCTGCATTGTTAGTAAAACAAATCGTTACAATTGTTGCATTGCATTAACGTTAATTTTAATCGATTTCATTTAAAACTCTTACAACATATTAAAAAAAAAATCTTTTTTTTTTTTAAAAAAACTCTTTTAAGAGCCAACTATATATTGAAACAATAAATTTTACATCCTGTTAGTAAATATCTGATTTTCATTTCAAACTTCGAACTGTGCAGTTAGTCACAATGTCGAAAATTCGTAATTCTTGTATTCTGGAGATGATATTTCCGAAACTGTTTCTCCCTCTTCCCTTAAAATCCAGCTGAAAATAAATTCAAAGCACTTCATTGTTATCCTTTAATAATAAATTTATTCATAAAGAACGCAATGATTTTCAGTTCTCCTAATTTTTTTCTGACCTATAGAAAATTAAGTGTTAAGCTCTTAAACAAAAATGTCTACTGCTAACTAACATAAGTAGGATGATTGAAGGGTTGAATTACCATCATCTACTTTTCTCGTAATGTTTTGATAAAGCAGAAAATAAGTTCTTTTTAACAAAATGTTCTTTTTAAATAGCAAATTATTTTTTTAATTTTTAGCATGTATTATTTCATGAATTTCGTGTTTTGATATTTATGTAATTATTTTAACCCCTTCCTTCTTGCTCCCGTGAAAATGACGGGATGAGATTTCGCCCTCTATTTCTCGCTCCCGTTACAGTTACTCTAGCCGCCAGTTACAGTTTTCATTCTTTAGAGGTCATAAGCAAGTAGCACACAGCTTCTTACTACTATAGGTCCCGCAGTGGACTGATCGTTAAGACATTGTTCCCAGCAGATCACCGAAGTCAAACATCACTGGTTGTGGTCAGCGTGCGGATGGGTGACCACTTGGATCAGTCTACGTACGGACCGAGGGTGTGCGGTATTGGTCCTCGTTAAACTGTTCTACCGTAAAGTGCTCGACTTCACGTGCAGGTCGTCGGGCTACCGAAGCGGAGGTGCGATTCCCTCTGCAGAGGATCAAAATTGTGATGGCATGTCTTCGGATCATACTCAAGGATGTTTCCCAGACCGTCGCCAATAGCCCATTGTGCCGCTCTAGTGCGACGTAAATGAACAACAACAAGAATAAAACTAATTAAATTTTTTTGTGCGGAAAACATTTTATTTCTCATTTTACACACCAGATGCAGTACCAGGATATTTTTAAGGTAATTGTAGATAATTTATGTAGGATATATGTAGGAAGGAAACTCGATACTACTGTCCAGATTGTGACGTTGGCTTCTGTATCTCATGCTTTAAAATTTATCACAAAAAAAAAAAAAAAAAAAAAAAAAAAAATACTAATCTTTATTTATATTATACTTGAGTTTAATAAAATTCTTTTTTAATGTTTAAAACACATATTTTTTAAATTTTCCTTGTTGCTGGAAAACCAACATTAAGTCATAGTAGAATGTTGGCTTTTCCTAAAAATTTAATTTTTAAAAATTTCAAGCTAAAAACAAATCAAAAATGAATTTATATATTGTTCAAACACATATTTTTATATAATTTTCAGAGATAAAAAAATAGGCACTTTTATGACCGTTTTCTTGAAAATAAACTGATTGTTAAGGGTTTAATATACTATTAAAGATATATTAACAGATATTTGCAATGAGAGTAAAAATCAAAATTTAGCAATTAAAAAATATTAAAAATATGTTAGAAAAAATTGTGTGCTAAACAGATTTTATTTTGCAATTGATATTCATTCAGCATCTATATTTTTTATAATTCATATTGGGTACCCTGTTTTTTGCTAATGTATCACTTGGCTCTGATATATTTTTGAGAGTGAAAGTCATTCAATCAGAATTTTTAGAGTGTGGTGTGTAAACTGTTTAGATATTTAAAATTAGCACTGGAATATATATAATTAAATAAAACCTATCAATGTAGGAAATTTTTCCATTTATAAAAATGACATTTTACTTAAAATGCATGAAATTTTAATATAATTATATTAAAAATGAACGGTATCACATTTTAGTCAATAATCTTAAAAAATTACCTTAATCATTTTTTGTCAATACCTTTATGATTCTTTTTTATTTTTGAAAATAAATGCTCTAAGATTTCATAAATTCTTCTAAGAGTTCATAAATTATTATTTATGAACTTAAAGTTTGTTTCTACTTCAGCTCTCACACATTTTTCAATTGCATTTCTTGTTGCTCTTTTATTTTATTTTATTATATATGTGTGTGTGTGTGTGTGTGTGTGTGCATGTGTGCGGGTGCTTGTGCAGACAATGAACACTTAGAATTGATGTTAACAATAAACTTTTAATAAAGACAGTTAAAATATTTGACACAACTGTGACAATGCAAACATCAATATTTAGGAATTAGAGACATCAAAATAAATGTAATCTTCCGACAATGTTTCGCTGGATGAGTACGTTTCGTTTACTACAGACGTTTCGTTTGTGCAACTACAAAGCTCCTTATGCTTGTAAATACAAACAACACCATAGTATGACAAGATAATCAAACCGACAGCTAATATAAAAATAAAGGAATAAAATGCCATGTCACTACACTTTCTTCCCAATTTAATATTAATCTTTATGTTTTTCCACACATCTCTGCTTCGGTTAATTTCGGCACTTTGATCTGTATTCAATCTCTTTTTATAATAGACTCCAACTTTCTCTTGGATTGATACTCTTGGCATATCCTCTGTAGGCATGATGTTCGAAAACTGAAACAAGAAACTCAAAATTATTTATATTATACTAGCTGAATACTCGTTCTTCGTACCGGGTGAAAAAAAGCAAATAATGAATAAATCTGTATTGATCAACTTTTTGAAATTATGCTCAAAACTGTTAGAAACACAGCAACAAATGGTCATGCCATCTCTGCACTCACATTGCGCGGTGAAAAATGTCTGATCAGATCATGAGTCGCCACACTGTTTTGATCATCGATCCCTATATAATTTTTCGAAATTTCCATCGACCCCCATAAAAGTAATTTTCTGTTAATTAAAATATAACTCTATCAGATACTGTGTTTGTAAATTTATTTTATGATTTTAAAAATTTATTAAAGTAATAGTACATTGTGTAACAATAGTTTTATGAAAAATATATTAGTTATTTGATAAATATTAAGGTATTTAAATTTCATAATAAGTAATTATAATAAGTAGAAATAATAAGTAAAGTAAATACAAATTTATTGCTTCTTAATCAATGAGATGTGTGTACCTGGTGTTTTTTTTGCAAAGTTCGCTCTATTGGGTTCAAAATTGGTCAATTTTAATCTTAAATCCCCTCGAAACTCCACATCTATATATATATTTCTCTTACACGGCACCAAAAAAAAAAAAAAGCCTCATTTCAAACTCCCGAATGGCAACGTTAGAAAATGGACCAATGATTGCATCTAAAAATGTCACATGCCAAATCTAGCTGAGGTGGCTCAACATATAGCGCTTTTAAAAACGGAAACAATAACCAGAGTGGGCACTATCAGGCTGTTCAATTCAGCTGCGGCAAAAATAAAAATAAACAACTTAAAAAATAAAAATGCTGTTGCCAGCCATAGAATTTTTCTAAAGTTAACTTAGCAACATAAATCAAAATTATGATACCTGAGCGTCTGACGTAACAAATCCTTCAATTCTATAAGTGTTGTATCGCCAAATGCACAAATTAACAATTGCAATTTCAAATTAATATTGAAATGTACAGGTTTAGAATTTTCTACAGTGAAAAGTTTTCGGAACTTCAGTATTCAAAAAAGTATACAAAAGCTAGACGTTAGGAACGTATCCAATGAGCGAGCATTGGATTGCGAAGCAATCCGAAATGAACTGCGAAAGCAGTTCCGGGGGTTGGCACCTGAAACAGTGGCGACTCCTTTTTTGCTTTCCAATAAAGCATTTTGACAACACATTTTTCTTATAATGCCACCAGCTTTTTAAATCAAGTATTATTTGTAGACACCTTTTTTACAGTTCATAGTCACTTTTCTTACTCATATCGTCTAAAGAACTACTCTATGAATAAAAAGCATCAACGAAATAACAAGCCTAAACTTAATAAATTTTTGTTTATGCAAAACAATTTCATTAGCAACAACGGCAGCTATCTATCGGTATATTTCCAAGCTTATTCCGAGAACAGGCCATTTCAAGGCTATTTCATGTTTTCGAACTACATTGAGTATATAACATACATTCGAATTTTCCTTAATGTTATTTACCAGACCATTGCCAATAGCAATAGCCTATTGTGCAGCTCTGAGGCGTCAATCGAATACTACTTATCTACAATACGTATCTAAATTCAAGAGCAGAGATGATACTGATGAGCTGATGAGCAGAGATGGCAGGAGTGCTACTAGGGAGTACGTGACAAGTATTTTGATGGCAAGCAAGAAGTGCACATTAAATATCCTTTATTCACCGAAAACATTTTATAAAATAAATATACAAATAAAATAAAAAAATAAAAAAAACAGCTACAGTACTAGTGGTCATCATATGCGATTTGGATACCAGCATAATATTTTCTAGGCTACCTATAGTAACTTTCCCATTATGGAAGTCGATGTTGTAAGGTAGTTTTTAACTTTCTTAGGTAACTTTTTATTAAAAATGAAAATGCTAATGTTGTAAAAAAATACGTGAGTGCATAGTAAATGTGCACAATATTGTGCGCTGTTGTTTTAACAATGAATTCTACATTATCGACAGTAAAAACCCTATTTATTTAAAATTTAAGTGAATCTTATAGCAGTAATAAACGGCAATAAGTTAGACCCAAATATAAACGACATGGCTGATAAGGTTCAACACTAAATGCATTTAAATAATTTAAGTTTTTGAATGTAATGTTGCACGTTTTTATAACATTAATGATTTTAAGGAAGCAAAAATTGAATTTAAATGAAGAGATTTAAAAGTGCTCAATCTATACATAATAATAAACGCGGCTGTGTTTGTGTTTGTAATCACAATATATCGCCCCAGAAGCCTCGCCCAGGCACGAAACTCGGCACATAATTGTGTTTTGACATAATGAAGAAGTATTTTTATTTTTCAAAAATTTGGATTAGTTTTTTAGTTATCAGTCATTTTGTAAGAAAATCTTTGCTTTTTCGTCTTCAAAGAGCCATAAAAATGCATATACTTTTCTCCACTTTTATAAATGTATGCTAATGCGAACCTTACAATTGAAATATTAATTTTCGTCAACTTAAACCAATAATATACGAAGGAATTAATAATTTAATTGTAAGGTTCGCATTAGTTTACATTTATTAAAGTGGAGAAAAGTTTAACTTTTGTATTAAAAATGTGGCAACATATTCGATACGTAAATAGAAAGCTTCGCTTTGAACGCTGTTCATAATTATTATAATAAGTTGTTCTTATATAATAATTATGTCACTGTTCATAATTATTATAATAAGTTTTTCTTCTTCTTTCCACACTCTATTTTTTTTTCTTACGCGAAGACGATAATTTTTGTAGCGATATAGAAATAGAAATTGATACCATAAAAAATTTATTCGTTTTCGTGTTCTTTTCATGTATTTAGCATTTTAGTTTTTTTTTCTTAAGCGTTGTAGCTATATAATATATAAAATAGGAATTTAATTGTTTTTGAAGGAACGATCACACTTACCTTGGATCTCTTTGGTTTTTCTATTCTTTATTTTAACAGTTTTTATTAAATATAATTAGTTATTTTCAGAAAGTTTCAGTTTGCAGGTAAGCACTTAGATTTTAATATTGAAGTTTCATGATTTGCTTTCATAGTAATTGTCGTTCTAAAGTATTCGTTGACTTCTTAAAAACCCGATTACTGACATGGCAGAACCGCCTTCCAAAAAACTTTGTATTTTGTCAAAGAAAAAGATATTAAGAGATTCTCAAAGAAGAAGAAGGGCCCAAGAAACGTCTGTGGAACGTCAAAGAAGGATGGAACATGACCGAATTTTGACAAGCAATTCTAGAGCCCAAGAAGTATCAGAGAAACGTCAAAGAAGATTAGAAGAGGATCGTGTCTCAACTAGCAGTGCTAGGGCCCGAGAAACACCTGAGGAACGTCAAAGAAGATTGGAAGAGGATCGTGTCTCAACTAGCAGTATTAGGGCCCGAGAAACACCTGAGGAACGTCAAAGATTAGATGAGGTTCGTGTCTCAATTAGCAGTGCTAGGATCCGAGAAACACCTGAGAAACGTCAAAGAAGATTGGAAGAGGATCGTGTCTCATCTAGCAGTGCTAGGGCCCAAGAAACATCTGAAGAACGCGGAAGAAGTTGTCCACTAATCTTCAGATTTCCTGCTATGTTTTAAAAAACTTTATTTGTGAAAACCTTTAGCGTGGCGGACAGCTGACCGCCTTAAGCGGCTAGTTTATAATAAAAATAATATATTTTAAAAATTGTATTCATACATATTTTCGGTTCATTATATAAAAAAATTAAAAATGTCAACATATTTTGTTTCAGTTTTTTGCTTTGTATCTTAAAATAGGTACAAAATTCCTTTTCCAAGATTTAGGTTTTATGTACCACTATAGGGTGGAACTTAACTTCTTCAGCTATTATCCGACTTACTTAAAAGTGTGATTAATCAACATTTGATAACTTTAAATTTCCACTGTCTGTTACGTTTAAAATTTTTAACAAAACGGCACTTGCAAAATTTTTTTATAAAATATTAAAAAGAGAAATTCATTAACAAAAATATAAACTATATCAATGTGATGATTTTACGAAAAATTAAAACAAAAACAAAATAAAATTGTATTTGAGAAAACCGAATTGAATTTTTTTTAATATCCGAGTTTTAAAGTTATTGAATTAGTTATAAACGCAAATAAGTTCCTAACATGCAACAGAAATACCACCAGAATGATAAGGTTCAAATTAATTCAAGTATTTTGAAAGATGAATGTGTATATATATAAATATATAAAGAGAAGCTCAATAAGCTGTCCGATTTTCAACCGCAGCTTTCCTGTCATATACGGTAGATTCTTATCATTAAGTAATACAATCTGAAAACTTTAAATTAAAATGGTTTTCGGAAAATTGCTTTTATGTATTCTTTTACCAAGGTTTAACATTTCAACGGCATATTTAACAACAAAAAAGAATCAGCTCTGAGCTATTACCATAATGCTTCATGAAATAAAAATTTCTTATTTTTAAACATATTTAAAGATAATGTGTTTATATACAGATATCTATAGTTATTACAAACTTAACTGAGATTTTTAAATATCAAAAATAACAATACTTACAATATTTTATTCAGGACAGATATCACCAACTTCACTAATAGAGAAAAAATGAGTGCTTTATTGTTTATTGGATTTACATACACTTGAAGGCTTGAGTGCTCAATTTAGGCTTATTAGCTTTTGTCAAATAGAGCAGATAGCACATTATAGAAAATTACAGCACGGAGATACATCCAGAGTAACATCAGGATTCGAACCCGCTGCCTCCACGCTTTGCACAGGGTTTGGCGGGGATACCCCTCGGCCAGGGAGGTCCCGAAAAAAATTGAAATTCATGGAAAGAGTTGTTGTAGTTCATTTACGTCACCCTAGAGCAGCACAATGGGCTATTTTATTTTATAACCGTCGACGGTCTGGGAAACATCCCTGAGGATGGTCCGAAGACATGCCATCACAATTTTGATCCTCTGCAGAGGGGATAGCACGCCCACTTCGGTAGCCCGATGACCTGCACGCGAAGTCGAGCACTTTACGGTAGAACAGTTTAATGTGGACCAATACCGCACACCCTTGGCCCCTACGCAGACTAATCCAAGTGGTCACTCACCCACACACTGACCGTAGCCAGAGATGCTTGACTTCATTGATTGTATATTGTAAATATTCCGGGATACTGTAAATATTCATTAGTGTTTATCTTCCCATTGTACTTTAATATTACCTTTTTTCATGTACTTTTTAGTACTTGTAATTTTGTTATTGCCTAATACTGGCAAAGTGCCATTTTTCTTTTCTCAAGAACTCCATTTTGCTCCCCAAACGTTAATTTTGTCATGTATGTTTCTTAGTTTAATTTCAGGATGAATGGGAAAAGGGCCGTAAGGCCTCAGAAGCCCAGTTTAACTACAACGAAAGAACGAACGAACAGGGATGTTTCCCCGACCGTCGCCAATTGCTCATTGTGCGTCCCGCAGTGGACTGATCGTTAAGACACGGTTCCCAGCAGATCACCGAAGTCAAGCATCACTGGCTGCGGTCAGTGTGCGGGTGGGTGACCACTTGGATTAGCCTGCGTAGGGACCGAGGGTGTGCGGTATGGGTCCTCGTTAAACTGTGCTACCGTAAAGTGCTCGACTTCGCGTGTAGGTCGTTGGGCTACCGAAGCGGGGGTGCCATCCGCTCTGCAGAGGATCAAAATTGTGATGGCATGTCTTCGGATCATCCTCAGGGATGTTTCCCAGACCGCCGCCAATAGCCCATTGTGCAGCTCTAGTGCGACGTAAATGAACTACTACTACTGATCATTGTGCAGCTCTAGTGCGAAGTAAATGAACTACAACTACAACTACAAAATCTTACTACTATAGAAAGGTATAAGCATTGTTTTTGTCGAATTATTGACTGTCGAATATTGGCTTGTTTTTGTTGAATTATTGTCGAATGGTGCTAAGCCGCATCACCCAATTCCATTTTGAAGTTTACCTTTTACTTATCCTGAATCAATGTAAGAATTATGTAATTCTAGAGATTTATTTAATTTTTGATACTTGGAATATTAGTTTAGTATAAGAAGACCTTAAGTAGTAAGTAGATGTTGACATAAAGCGGGGATGATCAAACTTTTCGTACACCTACTGGAAGAAAAAAACTTGCCTGCAACTTCCAACTTTTCCAGCATATTAAAAAAGTATAAGTTTATAGAAAGTTGAAAAAATATTATTGATTAATTGAATATGGGATTCTTAAACGCAAAAAGCCATCCATTTTCCTGCAAGTCGGAGTAAGAAATTTAAGAAAAATGTTATAAATAGTAATTAGATTTTATCGTTAATAAACATATTTAAAGGTCAGTTAATTTATGTATAAAAGGAAAAAGAATAATTTGTGACAATAATTAACGCATTTGGTTAGAAAGTAATTTTTTTTATATTCAAACAAGCAAATTTATGTATCAACATTTTTAAAAGTTTTCAGATGTTTTAAAATAAAATTAAGAGAATAAAAATTAAATTGGATGATAGTTTAATAATATCCTTAACAAATGGTAGCACTAAATAAGTTGTATTTTTTTCTGTCTTTTTTTTTCCGAAAAGTTCAAACGTAATGATTAAGAAGAGTTATTTTGGAAGAAAAATGTTAAATATATTAAAATTATTTATACAGTCTTAAGATGATTTTTAACACAGTATCAAACGTAGATTCCCAACCAGTTTTTTAATTCACGGCCCAAAACTTTATAAACGCCCTCAGAAAAGGAAATATTTTCTTTTAAAGTTATGTAACATTTTCAGCGAGCTACATTTTTAATCATCCCCTTAATTTATTATAAACTTAAATTGACTAGCTATATTCCAATGCATGCATATTGGAATTTTTTTTTTAATTTATCAATTCTTATTAAGGTAATACGAACTTGAAACAGTTGGCATAAAAATAAATACACTTTATCACTTTGCAATTTAAATTAATTATTCAATAAAACATTTTTTTAAATATTTCATATAAATCTGTGTAAAAGTGATGAGATTTAGAAATTAAAGCATTTCAACTTGCTATATGTTTTCATTGTTCTACAAAACACTTAAATTTCTTGTTGAATTCTGAGACAAATAATTTCAACTTAAGTTTTTTCCCCCTTTATTATTTTTAATGAATGATTAACTTTAAGAACTATTTAACGTATTTGAAAATAAAGCAAGCCTCAACGTTATACTTCAAAAACTTAGTGTTATGCAGTATCTATAATTCTTATGTAGTATATATGTATAATTCTTAGTGCAGAGATGCCAACTTGCTCCGGACAGCAAATATATATTATAAAGTGGTAGTTTATAAATTGTAATTCTTGGTTTAATAAATTCAATTTAGTATATTTTTATCCACCACTATTTCTAAATAATTCGTAGGCTTATATAACTCACCTTAATAGTACTTATGTCATGCTATACCTTTTTTTAAAAGGCAAGCAAAAATAGTCAAATATTTGCAATATTTACTTTGTAGTTATTTACCGTTTTTTAATTTATTTTGGCGTGTCCGGGGCAGTTGGTATCTCTGTTAGTGCATAATTTTTTATAGATGCAACGAACTAAAAGTTGAGTATATATATATATATATATATATATATATATATATATATATATATATATATATATATATATATATATATATATATATATATATATATATATATATATATATATATATATATATATATATATATATATATATATATATATATATATATATATATATATATATATATATATATAAAAAATATGGGCGAATCTCAGGAATCATTTACTTATGTCTTCAAACTTTTCTTATAAACGTCAAATCGTAACCATAGAAAATTGAAAAAAAAGGTCCAATTCTGCGAGTTACAAGTTAAACTAATGATACAAATTTGTTCTACTTTAAATAAGTTTTTGGAATATCACCAACATAAAACTCACAGAATTGGATTGCAGAATTGGGAACCTTCTATTAATCTTTTTATGTTATCCTAATTAAATATTCTAATCAAAATACTTTCTCACACTTTTAAAAGCTACATCTTGTTCTTAAATCTATTTTTGGCTCAGGCATGCATATGATTAAAAGCAGGACATTTTTCCCTTTTACTCTCCGTGGGAATCGCCAGACCTATTGGATTAACCAATAGTAATTTCTAAGATTTCCCCTTTTCCCTAAATTGAAACATTTTTCGGAATTACTTTGCAAGATTTTCCCTAACATATAACCAAGGAACGCAACTTTTCGTACACACTCCCATGACTGCTCCTGTCTTATAATTAATAAATAAATTATGTACCCTCCTTCTCGGCCTATGACCTGTTTTAATCCTTCCACTCGGCAACGACGTTATATATATATATATATATATATATATTATGTAATGCTAAAAGAATTATATTTTAAATCTAATCCATAAATAGCGCTTGTATCTAACGCACAAACGTTTAAAACCTTTCCCACAAGAAAGTAATAATATTGAATCTAATTATCTCAAAAAATGTGATGATATGGCTTTATTAGCTTGGGAAATTGATCAGTCCCACGCTAGTGAGACCTATTAATATTTAAATATATTGTCCAGAAAGATATAAAAACCCTTTTTCCAAGGTCAATTGTGCTATTCTCTATCTATCCACCAGCATGTAAGGTTGGCATTCTAGGGCTCTGGCCCTTACTTTAATAAAATTATATTATGATTCCTGCATTTTCCTGTATCTTTTTAAGAAGCACCGGCCACACTACGAAATTACAATGTTTATGTTTTCAAAGCGTAACATATATATATATATATAATCACTTTATAAAGACGAAGAGTTATTAGCTTTAAATTAATGTAGAACATAAACATAAAAATATAAAAATTCAAACTATCGTTACGCTATGCTAATAATAAAAATAAAAAAAAATTTCAAATTATCTTTTTGTCGGAGAACCAAATATTAATGTTCGTAATATAAAAAAATCGACTCCCACACAACTTTACTTGACCGACTTTTAAAGCTTTTATTCAGGACGGTGAGCAAAGCAAAGCGTGGTTTTTACAGTAAAATTATTTAATATTCTTTAATTTAATAAACCGCAACATCAATAGCTGCTTAAACAACATTACTGGGGTTTAAAATCGTCGATGATCTTTTCGTAAGTAAAAAATTTATTCTAAAGTATATTTAATATTTTAATACAACTTTCTCTGTAACTAACTACTGGTTTTTCTAGATATTCCTGAATCACCCCCTAAAAATCTTCAGCACTCATTAGGGGAAGTTAGAAATCTATGGTTGAGCATATATTATGTTCTTCTGAAATATTTTTGAAATAAAATCCAATTTTCTTCATAAATGACTTAGCGAAGTTTAAAAATTGTTAAGATTGGAAAACCGATAAATTTCTTCACAAATTTATCATTTATATAATCTGTCCTAAAATTAAATAAAAGAATTTAATCAAAAGATACTTTTCATCAGTTGTGCTTTTTAGTTAAAGGTAACATAAGAAAAACATTATAAATACATTGAAATTACACTAGTTGTTGAATTTATAGCAAAATAATCACCAATTAGAATTTATTATCAATGCTCCGATCACTAGTTAAGCTTTCAAATCTGAAACTGAGCTCTGTGTTTGATCGCATACAAGTTTCATCGTTTCTTAACTACCAGAAGCAGGATTTTTTTGCCATATAATTGATAAAGTAAGTTAAAATTCAAATATTCCCTGACTAGCTAGAGTGTTTAAACTTTCGCTGGAGTTTTGTTTGTCCTGAAAATAGAGGTTTTGTTTCCTAAGTGTTGAAAATTTCAAAAAAAACATTTTTTTTTCCATCTCAACTAGTAAAATATTTTAATGCTATTACAATTATTTAATATTGATAATTTTGCACTTTAAATTTAGTTAAAAAGAAAAGTAATTTTTATTATTATATTAAGCTTTGTATATAGTACCAATAAAATGCGTTTAAACATTTTCACGACTGTAATTACATATTATAAGGCAAAATTAGGAAATTTTGTAACCTGCCAGTAGTTAATTTTTAATAGCGGGCACTTTTTTTAATTATTGAAAAATTCTGAACCGTTCAAAAAACTATGATTATTATTAATGTAAAGCATTTCTCAAAATGTGGTAAATACTGCAGAGTTAATTTTAAAAATGAAAATTTTTCTTGATCTCCCCAAATAAAAATATGTAAAATTTAAGTATTGTATATAGCGTTTTCAACTTACAAAATTTAGGATTTGAGTTTAGGATCAATATTGTGACCTAAAACTTATGTTTATTAAGAAAGATTCGTTGCAAAATAAATCTGAAGTAATTGTAATCATAACAATGAAGTTATATTAATTATTTAACTTTAAGTTTTTATCGGCCATAAATTTAAAAAAAGCAATATAAAATGAACTTTAATTTGAATGAAATGTATGAAAACTAAATTCAGTTCCCCTAAAGTTTTGAATCAGCGTAAAATATCCTGAACGTTCCGGTGATTGTTGTAGCGTTTCCGAGTAATAAAAAAAAACAAACCAGAAATTGAAAACATGCATTTCAAAGCTCATTTGCCTTTTCGGCGAAGGAAAAGGGGGCCATCGGATAGCGATTAAATTTTATTTACATTTACTTACCGTCAGATGACTGATAGAGATCGTTAATTTTGTCCTATATCACACATATGAGCCGCGATGGCTCATAGGATAGAACGTTCGCCTTCCAATGAGGTGAACCGGGGTTCGATCCGGGCGAGGGCTGGTCGATACGAATTCCGCATCAGGCTTGCACCGAGCACAGTGCTGACGTGAAATGTCCTCAGTGGTAGACGGATCATGAGTTCGAGTCCCCTTGTCGTCGGGCTAACCATAGGAGGTTCACGTGGTCTTCCTCTCCATGTAACGCAAATGAGGGTTAGTTCCATCAAAAAGTCCTCCACGAAGGCGAAACTTCTCCCAATACTTGATCCAGGAGTTCCCTTGTCTTCTGGATTGGGTTCAAAATTACAAGGCTGTGGAGTTGAATATTAGTAGTCGTTAATCCAAAAATTGGGATATATATACATATAATATATATATATAAAATCACATGTGACGACACAATTCTCCTTTCACGGTTCACAATATCATATAATGAGACGAGGCTTCCAAATTCCAGCAGGCCCCGAAGGTGATTTCAAATTGGAACGTTTTATTTCAATTTTTGAACAATTCAACTTTTAATATTTATTAGTTTATGTGAATGTAAGACTTGCTTGCAGTATGGGTTTTGATGGATAATATTTTGTATGTTTTGGGTCAGATTTGAAATTTTTTTTTAAATTAAATATCCCGAAAGATTTATTACAGTATATTCAGGTACTATAAATTTTATTATTATGTAAATTTCAGAGTATTTAATTAAATAAATAATTTTATTTGACATTTTAAATATAATCAGTCTTAATGGGGGAAAAAACGACATAGTGCATAAATATGCACTAGGAGCGTGAGCATCTGAAGAAAGGCTTTTTCGATATGGTTCAGTTTCCTGAATAGGTTAATTTTTTTGCAATTATTCATTGCGAGTCGTGGTAGCTCAAGGGATGAGCGCTCACCTCCCAATGGTTTAACACGAGTTTGAATACCAGCATCACAAATAGTATTGTCCAAAACAGTTTTAGCTACAAACCAGTATTGTCTAAAATAACGCAACCTGTAAGCCACCATTGTCTGAATAATAATACTATCATTTTGCAGCTATGAAAATTTTTTTAAAATTTTTTGGCACGACAATTTTCAAAAATTTTATTTTTGCTGAAAAATTCTCTAAATATGCTCATTTTTAAGCTATCACTAGAGTAATTAGAGTATCACTATCACTAGAGTAGAGTCACTGCGGTATCACTAGAGCTATCACTAGAGTAAGTAGAGTATACCTCAGAACCAGCTTAATTCATTTATTGATCTTCTGTTTCCAAAATTCTATAATAATAATTTTGATTTTAAAACTTCAATTTTTCTAGTATCATGGCAACAGCGGGAACATCATCTGGCTTGAAAAAGAGGGTGCATGGAGAGTGTGAAGAGTTGGATAATTCTCCGTCATATCAACATTTTTATTCTGTGGACTCTATACCTGGTCGAGCTCCAGAACTTATTGTAAGTACCACGTCACTACAATCCCAAGAAGCTTCATCTAGTGGAACTCATTGTCATTGGAGCAGCAAGGTTGACTCTGCCGATGAAGTAAAGCTGAGAAATCCTAGGCAAAGGCAAGAAACGTCACAAAATAGGTCCAGAGTCCGCAACTCGTGTTGCTGTGTAGGGCGATCGAAGTGCTTTTATGCGGGATTTGCTGGTGTGATCGTGTTCATGGCGATTTGCATTGTTTTATCTTCTTTTGGAACACTATGCCTCCTTCGGCATACTAAAGTTTGTAATTGTTCAGAAAATCTCGTAACTAATGAAACCTTTACCGATTATTATAATATTACAAATGCTACTCTAAATAATTAAAAAAAAATCTGAAATGTTGCTGTTTTGCTTACCTGCAAACTGTTTGTTCTTTAAATAAATATAACTTTCTAGTAAAATATCGACTATGTCCATAATTTCTAAGGTTTTCATGTTTACTTAAATTAAAAATCTAGATTTAGAGTAAATATGTAGCGCTTAGTAATAGAACAAGTAAAACATGCAAATATGTTATGTAAAGCATGTAAGAACATGTAAAACACGTTTTGCTAAAACTTAAATATCGGGTTGACAGAACATCAGGTTAGGAAGCTTTTTAATTTGAACTAAACTTAAAATGAGCATTTAAGGAAAAGGACAACATGTACCTTTACAATGTTTAATCCAAATAAAAATAACCAACTAAACCTGAAATTTTGTTTACTTTTTTGAACATAATTATTATACGGAACAAAATCCCCATCTTCACACTGCCATAGGGTGGTTGATTGTATTACTAATGTAGATTTTCAGACGGTCAACTTTTGATTGAATAATCAGATTTTTGCTTACTAAAACTAGGACTCAATCTTAGGGTTTTGAGGGCCTAAGCCTTAAATATGCTAATTGATTGCTGTTAACTATTAAGTTACGGAATCTGATATAAAAACGTAACTTTTCTGGCAAAGTATTCCTTGTTTTTATTATTTATTTACGGACTTTGCTTTGAAGAAGCGAATTTACTCCCAATTTCTCCGATCCAGTCAAATTTTAAAAATATGAGTTTTGTAACTTAGATAACTCAAACATTTGAATCAAACTTTGAACAGAATCAGTTGTTTATTTAAAATTACGTCGGTTGAAATGGTGCAAAAATTGGTATTCCTTACAATTCAAAATGTTTCGACTAATATGTTATGCTAAATAATAAAAAAATAATTATTAATAAATCTTTTTTTACATGAAATTGTCTTTAAATAAATAAATTTTATAATTTCGTGCGAAATATTTTGGATTCCCTGTAAATGTTCCTGAGATATGACGGAATACACAAAAAGTGAAATTAACATTAAAGGGTTCAAACTTTAAATCGCTTTCTTGACCAAACAAAAACAAGGGGGACACTATTTTCCAGATTCTGGTTAACTCCTATATTTTGGGGGTTGGAAATCTGAATCCGTCGAAAAAGGAAGTTTTTGTGTCTGATTACGTAACTTAAAATATCTTCTGTGGAATTTAATAAGTATATGTAGGGTTAAGCCTTCGAATAATTAAGATTATTAACTCTTAGTTTAAATTGGGTTATTAAAAAGTTATTCAAGGTGTTCGCTTTTCTTTCATACTATATGTCGTATGCTTGTACATTAAAAATTTTTGAATCTGGATAAATCATTCAGGCTAAACACAAAAATGGACTTTGCCTGAATAAGCATATATTTGGATTCTTCATCTTCAAAATATAGGGGGTTGCAGCAATATGGAAAACTTTGTCCCCATAGTTTGGTCAGGAGAGCTATTCGAAGTTTGGACCCCTTAATGTTAATTTCACTTTTTGTATTTTTAGTCATATTTTTAAAACTAGTTAAGCAATTTAAAAAAATTGCACTCACTCATAAGGCCCATTTACCCAAAAATAATTTCATGCAAAAATAATTTTTAGTAAGTAGTTTTTAATTATTTAATTTAATTGAGGATGAAACAATTTTGAATTATGAGGTATGAATTTTTTATACAATATAAATCTATATATTTTTCTATTGAAAAATCTAAAGTTTCAACTGTTTTTATTCAGTAGAAGCTGAGAAACATCGAAATTAATTATTTTTAGAAAAAATAATTTGTTGACAAAGAAAAAATATGGGGCGATTAATATTTAAATGTGGTTAACTTACAAGGACTTACGAGCGCGTAGCTTAAAATTTAATATTTTTTTCGCTAATATCCGATTGCTAATCTTTTTTTTTTTTTTTTAAATTATATAATACGATGTTTCTTTTTTAGTCGTTTAAAAAATTATTTGCAATTTAGTAAACAAATTTGAATAAAACATTTTATTGAATAAAAAACATTTTCTTCAACTTATGTCGAGTTTTATAAAAGCATGTTTCTGATAGAAAATGTGATTATACATCATATTGTGATTATATTTAATAAGATTATATTTTATTTTTTATTTTATTTTTTTAATAATTGATACAATTTCAATAACATGCATACGTATGCATAATTTTTTAAGAATATATTTATCAATTTCTTCAATATATATTTTATAATTATTAATACGAATGCGTAGTCAGCATTTCTTAGCATCTTAAAATTTCTCAACATCTTACATATCATCTTAATCTTAAAATAAATTTTTTCATTACGTGTCCTCGCGTGTTTCACAGAACTATTTAATTAAATTTTTACATTTTTAAAAATATTATTCTTTATGCTGCCACGTATATTATTTCATTAATATACTAATCAATCTTTTTAGTACTTTAATTTAGTTTCCCCTTTAAAGTAAAATTCCTTATTAAATTATTTTAAAGTTTTTATTAAAAAAAACTTAGAATTATTGCTTGCTAGCTAAGAATAAAATCTTGTTACCGTAACTATTAATAACTTGTAACTATTTAATTTTGATTCCTAGTGCCTGGCGGGGATGTTTCATTTTCGCATTCGAGTTTTAAAAATTCAATTGTAAGCGGAATCTTGCTGAGATTTTAAAAAATGTTATTAGTACAAGAAAAGAAAAAATAGTGCTGCATTGATTTCTTTAGTAAGTAGTGATTAATTATTTTTTTCAATCTAAGAACCTATTCCTTTATCTTACGTAAAACTTATTTCAATATCACGTGAAGTAATTTAATAAACTGTGTTACTAAATGAATAATCCCAAGAAACGGAATCAAAAAGATAAAAACTTCATTGATTTAAAAAAATAATTGATGATATAAAAAGTAGACATGTTTTGAGCGTCCTATAATTAACGCCATAAGTCATTCACGCCTGACTAGTCTCGAGAGGGCTTATATTCGAACGCTCGAAATATGTCTACTCTTATTTCCCTCTTCATATTTTTTGAAGCTAGTGAAGTTTTTATCACCACTTTTTTACATTTGGGTCTTGATCCTTATTTTGATAAGGATTTTATGCTCGTAAATATAAACTTAAGCATTTTAATATTTTAACAGGATTCATGTGGTCTTTAAAAAAGTAAGAGAACAGTAGTATTGATATTGTAGCTATGAAGTTATCTTTAACTTTAAAATTAAAATTTTGAGACCAGATATGAATCAATGCAATTGTACATTTTATCTTTTAAGTTTCAGTATTTTAAGAACCTTACGAACTATCTTTAAAAGTAGAGTATCGTATCAGATAATCAAGAAATCGTAGTGGCGGCATTTGTTGATTAATGTAGCTTAAAAAACATGTTATGCGACATTTTATGATGAATTTGCGAAAATAAATTTCACAATGTATCGGAACATCAGGATGCTATTAGCAAATCATCTTCATTCAAAGAAAAAATTTTAAATTTCTATCCCTGTACCGATAGTACTGCTCAGGGACTGACCACAGGTATTTAAATTCTATAGATTTTACGAGCACGTATATTGCATGTACTTGGTGGGTCTCAGCGGAGTCGAGGATTGAACCCCAGCCCCTCTGGAGCGGTGACCGTTTCATTAACCGCTGAGCCAGTC
The DNA here is from genome assembly GCA_949128135.1 of Parasteatoda lunata. NCBI lineage: Eukaryota > Metazoa > Arthropoda > Arachnida > Araneae > Theridiidae > Parasteatoda > Parasteatoda lunata. The sequence continues at coordinate 18,912,685 of OX421973.1, forward strand.
AAATAGAAAATCAGACAGCACAATTCAGTTACTTTGACACTTTTTATTTACGTGGCACTAGAGCTGCACAATGTGCTCTTGGCGACGATCTGGGAAACATCCCTGAAGATGATGCGGAGAAAATATACATATGTGACATTCACACGAATTCACACATTATCCATCCATAGATCGTAATTTTGACCAGAACCAGAGCGCGATCAATCTTCAATCTACTACCCCCAGAGATATTGATTTGTTATGGGAACTTGAAGGACTTTGTAACACTGACAGATTTTTGCGTGCACCAGCTACCATTTTGAACGATTGGAGTCTTCGTCAGGCAAGGAAACCGTTGATGCCATTGTTGCCACACATTTAAAAGAAACCCGTTGCTTTTTTATTTGCTCTAACTTTAGAGTGGAAGAGCACTCTAATGTTAGAGCATATGTATATTTCTTTGTGGGTAGCAAGGATGAACAATAATAGTAAAGGAAAATAAACTCTGACGTCATTATGACGCTTATTTAGAAGTTTCTCCTTTCACAACGAGACACTGCGTCCACTCGTGACACAGACAGAAAACTGTTAGTTGATATTGTAGATTTGAATAGTTGATTCTCTAAGGATTATAATTGTCTCGGTCAGGTATTTGTTTACTTCTGTGTGATCACACTGCGATAGTTATTTATTGCTTTATTGAAAATGTTGCAGGCTTGTTTGCTCAATTTAAGCTTAAAACCTTTGTCAAGTAAAAGGACATATAGAATAATTTAGTGAAGGACATCCAGGGTTACGGCGGATTCGAACCCGACACCTTCACACTGCGTTTGGCGGGCAATACCCCATACTGTGATAATTAAAGTTAATTTTTTTTTTCAATAAAGATTGTTAAATACAAATTATTGATTAAAGACAAGATTGCCTGAATTAATTTTAATGAATCAAAATATTATAATTTTGTGCAATTAGTAAAAACACAATAATAAATTCCCAAATCTTTTATCTTTGATTTCATTTCTATTAATCGTATTAAGTGTTTCTGTCATATTTTTATTGATCCTGCATCAATTCGTAACTTATATTCGTCGTGGCGACAATTCGCAACTCACAATTCGTCTTAGATACAACTCATCTCTCATTGGGGCCTCCCTAGCTGAGCCGTATCACCCGCCAAACGCTAAGTGCAGAGCGTTGAGGCAGCGGGTTCGAATCCCGTTGTTACCCTGGATGTATCTCCGTGCTGTCATTCTCTGTATTGTGATATCCGTCCTTCTATTTAACAAAGGTTTATAAGTCATAATTGAGCACACAAGTCTGCGAATGTATGTAAATCCAATAAGCGAATAAATCATCACTCACTATTCGTCATAGCGGTATTTCGTAGTGCACATTGCAAAAGTCGCAGACATTCTGTTATGAGCACAATTCGTTGCGAAGACATTTCGTCGTAGGTACACTTCGTAGTGGGCGCAATTCGTCGCAGCGACATTTCGTCATAACGACAATTCGAAATGAGCACAATTTCTATTGGTTTCGAGGAAATACATTTTACTCTAGTAATTAAAGCAATAAAATGGATGTTCCTTCTGAAAAATTAATACCAAAAGTATATTTCTTTGGTAGAAAACTTTGTTATATCATTAGAAATGAAATCGGAAAACTCCCTTATTCTTATCTGTACGCTTCTCCCGTTTTTGAGGATGTTGTTGTTGTTCATTTACGTCGCACTTGAGCTGCACAATGGGCTATTGGCGACGGTCTGGGTAATGTCCCTGAGGATGATCCGAAGACGTGCCATCATTTTGATCCTCTGCAGAGGGAATTTCACTCCCCCTTCGGTTCGCTTTTGAGGAAGATGGGAGTAATTTGTGGGGAAGAATAGAATTCCTTCCAAACGAGAAAGGAAGGCACTGTTTTAGATGCATTGTTTTTAAGCTGAATGGAATGGAATTAATTACGAGATGATCGAGATGATCGGACTAATAATTTAGTAGTTAAGTGGGTGCCGCAGTGTACTAGTCGTTATGACACGGTTCCCAGCAGATCACCGCAGCTCTAGTGCGACGTAAATGAAATACAACAACATAGAAGTTATGTTGGTTTTATATACAAAAAGTACAAATTTGTATTTGTGCCTATTGACGCATCGGACATTGCTATCTAAACAAATGAATCATTGTTTCCTACGCAGTTTTTCACGTTTAATCGAATGAGATTATACACGAGTCAATTAAATGAAAAATTTATAAGTTAAAAGCCATTTTTGTATAAAAAGTACTTCTATCGACACTTAAATACATTTTTTACACTGTTGTCCAGAACCTATTTGAACATATAGGTACATTTTTCGATATACATTTTGATGGTGATTTAATTCAAGTCGGGAGAATAAATATTATTGAAATTATAAGGAATTTCTCTATAATAAGTACAATACAAAAAAAAGTATTTTTTAATATAAAAAAATTGCACTTTTTGAAACATTATTAATCTTAATTTGCATCTGTTTTCATTCCGTTAAAAAAGAAAAATACATAGGAAAGGGTACCTCACTCGTCTGTTTAACAACATCAGACGCGTCCATAAGTGCAAGTACAAGGTTGTACTTTTTGTACACAAAACTCTTACAATTTCTTAGCTATTTATCTTATTATTTCTTGTTTGATGACAATCAATTTAGCATAAATACATCGAAGTATATATCTTAGATACATAGTTTCTACATAGCATTGTAAAAAGCGTACATAAGTGCATGTCCAAAAAAAGTATTTTTTAAACTCAAAAACCCTTTAAAACCTTGTCTATTCGTTTGATTGACTTGTCTATAGTCTTTATCGATTCAACGTGAATAAAATACACAGAAAACAATGCTTCACTTGTTTAGATAGCAATGTCAGTTGCGTTATTTGCAGTGGATTGCACTCCCACTTGGGACGCCAGCGTGCGAAGTCGAACAATTTACAGTAGAATAGTATAACGAGGACCAATACCGCACATCCTCTGTCCCTTCGCATAATGATCCAAATGTTTACCCCATCCCATCCAGCACACTGACCGCAGTCAGTGATGCTTGACCTCGATACTTCTGCTGGAAACTGTGTCTTAACGATGGACTCACAATAAATCGAGAAGAGAAAAAAATACAATAAAAATATTTCTCCACATTTATTTAAATTTATAAGGATTAATGGTGTGTATCAATCATGTAAATGTGTATTTTATTCAACATTGAATTAAATTTACGAACAAGAAAAATGATATGAGATTAAAATATTCACAATTTATTTTTAAAATGTGCTCTTGCTTTTTTTCAACATGCAAAATCTCTAAGGAATTATTATCTAAACACTTTTAGAACTATAATAAATCAATTTGAAATAATAAAAGAAAACGATAAAATCATTAATAATGACAGCTGAAGAACTCACCAGTAATGACAGTTCATCAATAATGACAGTTGTTAACAGACTATGTCTGTCAACAAACGTTATTGTCTGTTAACAGACTATTCTGTGCTTACAATGTTGCTTAGGAAGTGTGAATCCGTTTTCTTTACTTTATGTCATTAAAAAAAATTTTATTTTGCACTTTCATGAGAAAATAAAGACACTCAAAACAAGCATTTTAAAATCTGATTAAGCATAAGATGAAAATGCAATTACTTGCTATTTTATGGTGCAAAAATGCTAATTTTTAAAACCAGTTTTTTTTTTTAAAGGAAAAAAAAAAATTGCAAATAAGGTAGTTTTGACTTTTTAAATTTTTTTATTTCATTGACAGGATATTTGCTTTTTGAAAAGATATAAGAGAAGTGTTTTATGATTATTACCAGAAAAACATTCATTGAATTTGGGGAGCCAAAAAGGAAAGTCATCAGGTATTTTAAGAAAAACACACCGTTATACAATTAGAAAAAAAATTGTGCCCGACCATGCATTGACATGTATTTTTTGCTTTACTGCTTTCATCTTAACATTTAAAACTCAAATATGTGCAGATGAACTTTGGCATGAAAGCCCAAAGACATTCAAGATTGTACGAAGAAAGGCTTTTACCACTAAAAACTAGAGCTGTACCAACAATGAGCTGAAAACAGCAAAGTAGGAGCAACTTGGGAATTCAGGAATGTTTATGGAGGGGAAGAGAAGTGCAATCTTACCTTGCAATCTGGACCGTGGACAATCTGGACCTTGAAATTACAATAAACTGACATTTTACCCAAGCTTCGAAGTTATTAACTGTCTTCGTCAAAGGTGACCAGATATAGCAGAAACAAAACTTATTCAACTTTGAGAACTATTTCTGACTTGTTAAATTCAGAAATATTTGACGGAAAGCTAAAAACGGTTTTAAATATTGCAATTCAAGTCCAAAATAAATATCTGAAATATGACTCCTCACCCGAAATGAGTGTTTTTGTCATTTTAAATCTACTGAGGGTAAAGGGACGGATGGGGATGACACGTCATTATATTGATAAGCGTTTCAAATGCTTGTTTTCTTCTTCTTTTTTTTTACATTTATTCAAATAAAACCAAGAAGTGAGTGGAACTAATTTTTCAAAAGGTCTAACAATTTTTAAGCATGAAAAATACATCTTACAGTGTGATGACACTGTACACACTGTAAGTGTGATCACAATTCAGCTTTGTGCTTATATTACCTATTTGAGTGTTTATTGATATATTGACAAGTAAAAAAATTAAATCGAATGCATTTCTTACGCAAATTTGAATTAGATTAATATGAAGTGGAAAGAAGTTTATATGTTATAAATGTTGGATTTCTCAAAACTAATATTTTCGATTTATATCTTCGACCTTCATCAATCCAGACAAGAGAGGAGCAATGTGAAAAATTCCGGAGCGAATTCCGATAACAAGTACTGGCATCCAGAGTACAGAGAAGCATCCATAAAATCCATTATTGCATAATTTAATACCGTAATTTTTACAGTAATATTTATTAAATTACAGTGATTTTACAGTAAAAATTATAGTACATCAGATTTTTTTCTTTAGTAAAGTTTTACAGTAAAAAGTATTGACACCCTGAGTTCCGATACTTTTTACCGTAATTTAATTCGAAATTACTTTACAATGTAATTTTCTTAGACATTTTTTACCCACAATTAAAATGAAATTAATTAAAATTAAATCGAAAAGTTCTAGATTTTGGAAATGTTTAGTGTCTTACGCAAAAAAAAAGGTATTTAACAATAAATATTATTTTTATATATTCTTATCCATCTGTCTTATCAATTTAATTTGGATCTCATTCAATTCTTTATAAAAAAAATTTAAAAAAAAACTACGTCAGAATTTTTGTACTACTTATTTATTTAGCAGTTTATAAGCTTATGTCTTTTCTTTCTCATTTACTAAATTCAAACTGGCACCTATAGATTACTTTACTGAGGTGGGAAACATCAGGTAATTGTATTAAGTTAATAAAAGTTTAAAAATGCTTTTCTTTTAATTTTATCACTGGGAAACTATTTAACTGATTTTGTGCTTAGTCATTTAAAATCACATAGTTTAATGTAAATTTTATTTTATTATTAAAGACAGGCACTGAACTTTTATTCTTCGCCTTAGAAGATGATCAAAAGAAGTGTTGCTCGTTTATCGTTACCCGACAATAAACAGAGAAGCATCCATGCCCTGAGCTGGATTTGAACCCACAACTATTGACTTCGCTCTCAGGCACGCAAGCCACTCGGTCGCCTGATTGTGGTGTAAATTTCTGTAAAGCTCAAAAAAATTTTACACTATTAAATAAAATAATTCAAAGAATAATAACTGAAAAAATTTTTTTTTGTTACATCATCTTTTTTTACAAATCTATTTTTTACATCGATAATTTGATGAGCGAAATCATAGTTGTTGGTAAATCTTTTTCTATCGACTTAAAAACTTTCCAAGTTAGATATGGCGAAATTGAAACGAAATTTTCCAAATATTGAATTGAACATTGAATGAATCTCTGAATATTGAATTGAAATGAATTGAATATGAAATTTTCGAGGACATATATGAGAAAATATGCGAAAAGAGAAGCTCACATTAAAAGGCCTAAACTTTCAACCGATTTCCTTAACAATCATTGGGATCATATTTTTCACTTTGATTTATATTTTGATAATCAAAAATCAAAGCCTGTCTGGGAAAAAAAATTTTTATTTCAGAGAAAATGCGTTTTTTTTTAAAGATTTTGAATTTTAAAATATTATCTGCACTAATTAATTTGTTTATATGAGGTCGACTTTTTAAACATAAGAAATGGTTAGGGAAATCCAATCATTACAATAGATGTTATTCAATTCCAAATCGTACCTCAAAAGTACGCCACAATCTGTAATTAGCAGGGATATTTAGCAAGCATCCACGCGATGACCTGTGTGTATGAGCACCGTATTTAGCCGACATCCACGTGACTATCTGTGTGTACGAACACCGTATTTAGACGGCATCCATGCGATGACCTGTGTGTATGAACGCCATATTTAGCTGGAGTCAGAGTGAAACTATTAATACCAATAAAAGCATATGTTGAATACGTTTAATATCTTTCGTGGGTCGATTGCATTTCTTGCAAAATTACCAAACTTATTGCTATGCAAGACTTAATTAAGAGACTCCGAACATCAGTTTACCGACATGCACATCGTTCATTGGCGACACTTCAGCGGAGCGGACTGCCGTAACGAAAGTGTTAAGGATCATGGAACAATATCTTAAAAATTTCATGAAATAAAAAAAGCTAGATTCCTTAAAATAATTGTTAAAAAATAGGATTTTTTTTTTTAAATTAAAAAGCAATAAATAGTTCTTTACCAGTTTAATATTTCTGAGTAAAGCCTGAACTTGATGGGGAAATTCTGTTTGGAAATGTCATAGTTTTGAAATGCCGAAGTTTTAAAATGTAACAGAAAAAAGATTTGACACCATCGCAACCAGCACTAAAAAAATAGCAAAGCTCGCGTGCAAGAAATTTATATTGGAAAAAATTATACACTAAACTGAGGGAGTATGGTAAAATAATAAGTCTGAAAAAAACGCATCTAACAATTGGATACCAACAGGTTATTATGTCAGCATATGTTTTGACGTGAAAATATAAAGGTGGGATATGTACGATATTGAAATATTTTAAATATATAAAAACCAAAAGAAATACAGAAAAAATAGCGTAGTACATGACGAAATTCCATTGAAGCCACGATACCTCTGGCATGATTTCATTATTCATGGACTGGTTCTTTCTAAGCAAGGATTTCGATTTTCCAACAGCTTCTTCTATGATCTCTAATGTTATTACTTTTTTTGCAATAACTTTTTGGGCAATCTGTAAGTACAGTAAAAATGTATGCAGTTTTATATTTACTGATTCTTAAATGTTTTATTTAATTAGAATCATAGAATGTTATTTCTCGAAGGCCTCCTAACCCTATTTCTTAGTAAATTCCTTAGAATAAAATCTTAAGCTATAAAAGATCTTAAGAAATGCATTTATATATAAGTAGTTTATATAGCTTTAAAATCTTGTTTAAAAAATATGTGAATACTAGAGAGATTAGGAGAAGGATAAACAAGCAGAGTCACTTTCAAAATTTGAAAAATACCTTTGCAGCTAACAAAGTTATTAAAATACATTTTTATTTAAAACATGAATCTCCTAAAATAACATAAATTAAAAATAATTAAATAACTACATGTACTCGGAATTATTTCAAGAAGGCAATTGATAGATTTATGATAATTGTATATCTTCTAATAAGTACACAGTTATCTTAATTAAACAATTAAATTTTTGAACGCAATTATAAAATTTGTTTATCCAAAGATAATTTCATGAAATAAATAAATTTCAGAAATATTTATAATTTTTTATTATTTTTTATTATTTTATTAAATACTAGTTGAAAACCTTTTATTGTAGGATACACAAAAATTTAACATGATTTTAAAGAATGTTATTTTATGTGGAAAAATACAAAATTTGAGCGAAATCGATCAAATAATTTCTGAGCATTAAAATTTTTAACATGCAAGTTTTTTAAAATTCAATTTAACAGAAACTATTCGACCGATTTCACTAAATTCTTTTGCTTACCAAGTAACATTATATTCTTTAAAATGATACAAAAAATTATACGCTTTAAAATTCAAAACGTTTTCGATTATTATTAAATAAAATTAAAAAAAAATAAAAAACAATAAATACTTTATAAAACTTATTTTTTTGATTGGGACTATCTTTTAATAAACGATTTTATAAAACTTTTCAATTTTCTTAAAAAGTTCTCGAGATTTAGAGAAATACGCAAAAAGTGAAACTAACATTATGGGGACTAAGATTGGAAGGCTCTCCTCACTAAACTATTGGGACCCTATTTCCCTGATTGCGGGCTATCACCTATATATCAGGTGTCAGAAACCTGAATCCGTCGGAACTATTGGGACCCTATTTCCCAGATTGCGGGCTATCCCCTATACATCAGATGTCAGAAACCTGAATCCGTCGGAACTATTGGGACCCTATTTCCCTGATTGCGGGCTATCACCTATATATCAGGTGTCAGAAACCTGAATCCGTCGGAACTATTGGGACCCTATTTCCCAGATTGCGGGCTATCCCCTATATATCAGGTGTCAGAAACCTGAATCCGTCGGAACTATTGGGACCCTATTTCCCAGATTGAGGGCTATCCCCTATATATCAGGTGTCAGAAACCTGAATCCGTCGGAACTATTGGGACCCTATTTCCCAGATTGCGGGCTATCCCCTATATATCAGGTGTCAGAAACCTGAATCCGTCGGAACTATTGGGACCCTATTTCCAAGATTGCGGGCTATCCCCTATATATCAGGTGTCAGAAACCTTAATCCGTCGGAACTATTGGGACCCTATTTCTTAGATTGCGGGCTATCCCCTGTATATCAGATGTCAGAAACCTGAATCCGTCGGAACTATTGGGACCCTATTTCCCAGATTGCGGGCTATCCCCTATATATCAGGTGTCAGAAACCTGAATCCGTCGGAACTATTGGGACCCTATTTCCCAGATTGCGGGCTATCCCCTATATATCAGGTGTCGGAAACCTGAATCCGTCGGAACTATTGGGACCCTATTTCCAAGATTGCGGGCTATCCCCTATATATCAGGTGTCAGAAACCTTAATCCGTCGGAACTATTGGGACCCTATTTCTTAGATTGCGGGCTATCCCCTGTATATCAGATGTCAGAAACCTGAATCCGTCGGAACTATTGGGACCCTATTTCCCAGATTGCGGGCTATCCCCTATATATCAGGTGTCAGAAACCTGAATCCGTCGGAACTATTGGGACCCTATTTCCCAGATTGAGGGCTATCCCCTATATATCAGGTGTCAGAAACCTGAATCCGTCGGAACTATTGGGACCCTATTTCCCAGATTGCGGGCTATCCCCTATATATCAGGTGTCAGAAACCTGAATCCGTCGGAACTATTGGGACCCTATTTCCAAGATTGCGGGCTATCCCCTATATATCAGGTGTCAGAAACCTTAATCCGTCGGAACTATTGGGACCCTATTTCTTAGATTGCGGGCTATCCCCTGTATATCAGATGTCAGAAACCTGAATCCGTCGGGGAAAAAAAGGAAGTTTATTCAGAGAAAGTACGTTTTTGTGTCTGATTTCGTAACCTAAAATATCTTCTGCACCAATTAACTAGCCTTTGATAAACACCCTCCCGCAAACCGTTAAGATTGAACATAAAGATCCGATCATTAGATCAAAAGTTATTCAGAGTGGTCCATTCCATCCAACGTACTGGAACCACCGGTTATGTGCAATTTGTAACTGAGCACAACTTGAAGATGAGATATTTACATTAATCGGTAGCTGTTGAAGCCATTGAAGATATTAGCTGCTGATTACTGCCTGGAAAACACCTATTTGTCTATTTTAATTTCTGAACGCGAATATTTATATCGATAACTAATTTGCTAATCATTTGGCTAACGACCGGTTTCTTCACAGAAAGGACAAAACAGCGAAATAATTTTACATTTGTTACGCTTACATTTGACTGAAGTAATCTCAAATGATCAACTAAAAAATTTAAATGCGACTCATTCAGTGACTCATTCACAATTTTTTGAGATATAAGTGTTCCTTCTACTTCACCTGCCTAAAAGTCAATAACTTTCCTAATTATTACCATCAGAAATGTTTTCTCGTATCACGACAAATTGGTGACAAATGTTATCTGGTGACAAATCCATCGGTGAAAAATGTTACCTGGTAACGTCCGCAAAGTCATTGGTGCTGAAATTTGTCCATACACTTTAAGTTTGTAATTTTCAATTGCATTCTACGCATAAATTATTCAAAGCAGAAAGCGATGTGTTGAGTATTGGCGTTAAGTTATCCAGGTAAATGTTTAGTCTAAATGGATTGTCATGTCCTTACTGCCATTTTCTTAAAGATGCATTTTTAGCTGAGTCTATTTTCTTAAATACCCTTTTTTAGCTGAGCACATGACACGAGGACCAGTGCTTATTGGAGGAATCAATACGCTGTTTATAAGCAAGAAGTAGGGATTGAACTGTTGGGAAGGGACCCTAACATAAATTTTCATACGAAATTGAAAAATATATCGTTGCATCTGTAAAGGAATTTATCAGTTATTAAATTACATATTACAGTAAAGGAATTTATACCCGATATACTTCTTCTTCATGCTGATGAAATAGATCTGCTAAATGCTTGTAACATTTCTCCATGTAATTTCTCATATTCTGTTCAAGTAATTCTGATTGGTTGTTTCCAAGTATCTGCCAACTGGATTTCCTCGTTTCCATCAAAGCCTAGAAAAAAACATTTAACACATATTTTACCTGCGACTTCTTTATCATTATTTAGTCACTTTACTGTACTCCGTTGCAAAGTTGTGAAAAAATCATTGAGATGTAGGATTTAAGTTATCATCAGCTACTGCATATAGTTCCGTTTTATTTCGCTCTCAAATTACACAAATATGCTTTCAAAACAATTTAAAAGCTTTAAAAAGTTAAAAACGTCAGAGTAAGATTTAATTCGTGCTATCTTTTACGATTTATCATAGAATTATTAAAAAAAAGGTTATAGTTTCGCAATCTTACTGGAATCTTAGACTGGGCGACGTATTTCGGTAAATAAGTAAAATATTCGTTCTTGAAAAAATAAAAAAACAAACTATATGATGTTGCAAGAGCATTAGAATTCATTGAACCACTAAAAATTACGCTTCGTATGCTGACATGTCCTTAACAAATCAAATGCAAAATTAAAAAAGAAAAATTTTCGCTGTCGAAGAAAATCGCCTGTAAGAAACACTATTTATTATTCTTTCCTCAGTTTCTTTAAATGAAAGTTGGCGATGTTGACATACGTTCACGCTGGGAACGTATGTTAACAAAGGAGTGTCATTGAAACGTGTCATTTGCTTACGATAGAAACTCTTTTTTCCATTTTATTTCAAATAAGTCTTTAGTGACACATTCTATATTCTTTCACAATGATTCTTTCAGTATTTATTTCTAACCTAACACAAAGACAAGCACGGAGCCATGTAGAACATAAATAAAATAATTATGCACTGAAGTTTTCAGGTGCACAAAATAAAAATATATCGTGTTTACAATTAAAAATATAATCAAAACGGCGTTGTATTGAATTAAGTTCACGTTAATTAGCATTCTAACATATATGGAGAAACTTAGCTCAACTTTAATATGCCAATTTGCTTATAAACGATTTAGCTCAGTCTTCCTTTCCATGTAACGCAAATGCGGGTTAGCTCCATCAAAAAAGTCCTCCACGAAGTCAAAATTTCTCCCAATACTCGATAGAAGAGTTCCCTTGTCTTCTGGATTGGGATCAAAATTACAAGGCTACAGAGTTGAGCATTAGTAGTGGTAAACCCATAAAATTGGGTCGGCTGTTGAACGACGGTTATAAAATAAAAAGAAATATAAAACGATCAGCTGGCGCTGACGTTACATATGTGAATATCTGTGATCTTCTTGAAATGCAAGTTCCCAATTGAAATAGATAAAAGAAGTTTTGTATTAATAAGTAGGGTTGAGCCACGATGGCTCAGGAGATAGAGCGTTCGCCTTCCAATGAGGTAACCGGGGTTCGATCCCGGTGATGGCTGGTCGATGCGAATTCCGCATCCGGCTTGCACCGACCACAGTACTGACGTGAAATATCCTTAGTGGTAGATGGATCATGGGTTAGAGTCCCCTTGCCGCCAGGTTAAGCGTGGGAGGTTCTCGTGGTCTTCCTCTTCATGTAACGCAAATGTGGGTTAGCTCCATCAAAAAGTCCTCCACGAAGGCAAATTTCTCCCAATACTCGATCCAGGAGTTTCTCTTCTGGATTGGGTTCAAAATTACAAGGCTACGGAGTTGAACATTAGTAGTCGTAAACTCATAAAATTGGGTGGGCTGTTCAATGACGGTTATAAAATAATAAGTAGTGTTAAGTACTGATTCAGAGATTCGAATCATAAGCTTGCATTTGATTCGAATCAGTGATTAGAATCAGTTGATTTTATCGAAACAGATTTAAATTAAAATAAATCATTGTTTCCGAAGTTTCTGTTGAGAAAATTTAATCCACTTTATACAGTGATGCTACGTCAAATTTTTAGTAAAACCTTAGAGATCCTTATGCATTAAAGAATTATTACTTTTCTATCAATGAATTCGATACGTACACAAATAAAAAAAACGAAAACAACAATGCATTTACTTTTTAATTTTTAGAAATTGCCACAAATAAGTATTTTTAGAGCAGCAGATATAATAACAACATACGGAAAATGTGATAAGTATATTTATTTACTTCAAAGAATTCTAATGCTTTAATACTTTTTTATCAATCGACTTTTGATAAAGGGAAAAAAAGTACTATGTTAGTGAACTGTAATGAGAATCTAAGCTGAATAGTGTTTTAAATCATTTGATTCGAATCACAAAATTCGCGATTAATTTGTTAAATCATGTTATTCAAATCAGTGATCGGAATAACATGAATTGAGATCTGAATCTCTTGATTCGAATCGCTAATCCAAAATACTGATGAAAATCGCTTGATATATTGATCGAATCCCTTCATGCAAATTACTGATATCGTTTGATTCGACCAACTGATCTAAATAACTTAATTCAAAAAGTGATTTAAATCACCTCATTTGAACGACTGATCCAAATCACATGATTTTAATAAGTGATCTGAATCACTTGATTCGAATCAGTGATCTGAGTCAGGGATGCGATTAACTTAGTTCGAAGTTATTTGAATCCCTTATCTGAATTCGCATGACGTGAATTAGTGATCTGAAAGATTTGATTTGAATCATTTGATACGAATAGTAATTTTGATCACTTATTTAAATAGCGTGATTTGAACCATTTATCTGAATCACTTGATTTGAATCAGATACCTGAATCACTTGATCAGAATTAGTGTTACGAATCATTTGATTTGAATTATTGATAAGAGTCGTTTGATTTGAGTGAGTGAGCTGAATTACTTGATATGATTCAGTGGTCCGATTTACTTGATTTGAAGTGATTTAAATCACTTATTCGAATCGATTGATATGAATCAGAGATCTGATTCACTTGATTTTAATTACTTGATTCGAAGCACAGTTCTGTATCACTTGTTTCAAACAGTAATTTAAATATCTTCTTTTGTATCGTTAAATCACTTGAACCCCTTTTACAAATAGTGATTTGAATCACTTGATTCGAATCCCTGATCAGGATAATTTTATTCGAATAGTGATCTAAATCACTTCTTTTGAATCATTGAATCATTCGAAACAATGATCTGAATAGTGATTTGAACCTATTGAATAGTAATTTGAATCCTTTGATTTGAATCAGTAATCAGGATCATATAATTTGAATCATTGATCTGAGTCAACCTGATTCGAAGTGATTTGAATCATTTATCTGAATCGTATAATTTAAATCTCTTGATCAAATCAAATGATCCCATCATTTGATTCGAATAGTAATTTGAATAATTTTATTTGAGTAACTGATCAGAGTCGCTTGATATGAATGACTGATCTAAATCACTTGATTTGAATAATGATTTGAATCCCTGTCCCAAATAGCATGATTTGAATCAGTGATTTGAATCTTGTGATTCGAAGTCATTCAAATCACTTATCCGAATTGATTGCTGTGAATCAGTGACCTGAATCACTTGATTCGAATAGTAATTTGAATCACTGATATGAATCACATGATTTTAATCAGTAATCCGAATAGCCTGATACGAATAGTGATTTGAACAACCTGAATCAAATCTCTGATTTGAATTCTTGATTCATATCACAAATCAGAATCACTTGAGTCGAATAATGATTTGAATCACTTTATCATATCCCTAATTAACAAATCCCTACTTCAAATCACTTGAGTTAAATTATTTTTTTTAATCACTTGATTTGATTCACTGATCCGAGTCACTTGATTCGAATTATTGATCCGAATCACTTAATTCATGTCAGTGATAATCATGAAGGTTATGTCGCTACAATTTCGGGACCTACGGGATGATTGTGACAATGTGGTCATGGGCTTACCTAAGCTATTACTGACACTAGGGATGCTTAACTAATTGTGCTCATAGGAAATTAATATACTTCTATAGGCGTAATTTTTTGACCCACCGAAATGTATATAAATCAAAGATCATATCATATTCTTGTATCTTAGTTTTAAAAATTATACAGACTAAAATATGTCAGCATTAAAAAAAAAAGCGAGCTGGATTGCGAAACCATTTCGAAAGAACTACAAAAGCAGTTTCGGGGGTTGGTAAACGCAATGAGCAACAGCCTTTTTCAATATTCATCCGTTCATTTTTAAATATTCATGACTAACTTTAACCTCTACCTACGACTGTTTATGTGATCGAGCTTTTTTTCATCTGTAAATTACTGTTCGTAAGTTGCTATTGGAAATTTGTTACTAACGTTGACGATGACTATGTATGATGCCTATGTACGAGTATGATGCCAAATAATTTGTAATAACTAGACAGCGGATTATATGCACTAAAAAACGGACAAAATATGCATGCAAATATGCACTAAAAAACTTGAATATATGCTCTTAAAACTAGAAATATGCATTTAAAATAGAAATTAAAAGTTCAACTTATTTAAATACTACTACTTACTTTTTCCAACAAACACAGCTAAAACATTTTTTTGTTAAAAGGAAGAAAATCAAAAGATTTCTTACTTGAATCTACACATTTCTGAAGAAAAAGTCTAAAACTGAAGTATGATAAATGAGATAAGAAAAATCATCGCATTTTCCGGAAAGATTTTATTAAACTGAATAATTTTTGTTGCAATACACAACTAAGTGTTTTTCCAAATTTTCAAGGGTGAATTGATGTCGTCGGTCATCAAAGATCATTTTGAAAGCAGAAAATGACCTCTCCACGTCAACCGATGTTATTGGACAAAACTGGTTCAACTTCGTACTCATTGGTTTTACTTTCTCTGGAAGTTCAGTTCCGTTTCCATCAAGAAAATCATTTTTATCTTCTTCACTGCTGCAAAACCCGAATTTTTGCTTTGAACGAAACACCATTTTTCTTTTACTTTCTTCCCAAATAAGTCTGGAAGAGCATTGATGCACTGTTGAATTTTTTCAATTTCGGATATGGCCTCAGCCAGGGGAAGACCTCGTGTTTCGAGCTTTGTTATTGCTCCACTTAAGAAAGAAAAGTGAGTGTCAATTATGGCCAAGTCCTTCTGCAAAGAGATATCCTGTAGTAATTCTTTTGTGACATAAACTGAAGAAGCACAGGAACTGTCAATTGCATCTACAACTGACTTTATTGCATCAAAATTATTAGCCTAAAAACGTGCAGCTTCAATCCATGTACCCCACCCAGTTATCGCAGGCTGTGCAGGTAAGGGCAAATCAGGATACATTTCTTTATACAATTTTATGCGCACAGGTGCCTTGAGAAAAACTTTCTTGATACTAGAAATTAAATCATTCACAAAGGAGAATACTTCTCGAACAGTCTCAGCCAGTCTGTGAACAGCATGAGCCAAACATGTAATATGAAGCATTCTGGGATAAAAAAATTTCCAGTGCTGCTGCAGATTTGACCATATACGGAGCGGCATCACTGACAAAAATCAAAACATCTTCAGAACCATCTCTATCAGGCCATAATAATTTGATAGAATCATTGACAAACCTTGCTATGGTTGAATGATTGACTTTTTCAAGGGCTTTGCTTGCTAGAAGATGTGGTCGAGTAGGAATATTATCCTTTTTTCCACAAATAAAATGAGCAATATAGCGACCGCACTTATCTGTCGTCTCATCGACTTCAATCCATATAGGGCCATCTCCAATATTTGTCGAATATCATCCAGTACTTCGTTATATATCGGTTGAAGGTAGTTCTTTCTTAAAGTCAATTCATCGGGAATGATCTGATTGGTACAATATTTTTTTAAAAACTGTCTTAAGTTTGGATTATTTAACTTTTTTTAAAGGAATATTCCTGCTTACTAAGGCTTTGCATAAATCACTAGAAAAATCACTTTCCTTTTTAGCTGCTTGAACAGGAATAGTTAATAAACTTTGAACAAATCCTTTTGTATTCTGCTTTTTCTTCGCGGAGTGAGCATTAGTCTTTATATGTTGATCGATTTTGTACTTTTTTTTCAAAGGAAATGTGTTTTTGACAAATCACACCAAATACTATTTCCCCATCGGTCGTAAAGTCCTTCCCATAGTCCGAAATCCATGTCTTCATTAAATTTGATTTAGTCGACTTAATTTTTGGCACATTATAAAATTCTGCAGTCAAAAATCACGTTCGAAGCTTCACTAACTACGTATTCAACTGATGGATGTCGAAACTATCTATCGGATGGACTATCAAAATATGTTAGAATAGCAGTTCTCTCCGAAAATGTATTCACTCCACCTTTTAACTAATCAATCATAGGAAAGGGAGGTCATTTTCTACCTACCACAGAAGCCTTATTTTTCCCACACAGATTGACAATTATTTATTCCAGGAAAAGACATCCCTTCATAGAATATCTGATCATCCCTTTCTGAGGTTTCTATGACGAATGTCTGTTTGGGCGGGCCCCTTGTACCCCCCTTCCCGACACACACCTCATTTCTACATATTTTTCACGTGATTGCAATCACCCCCAGCAACATCAATCCAGCTGATAAAGAACGACAAAACAAAATTTAAAGCGTTCCTTATGCTAACATAAAAAGAATAGTGATATGGTTTTAGGAGGGAAAAGCCATAAAATGCTGAAAATATGCATTTATAAGAGCAAATATACCTTTCTATGCATTTATATGCACAAATGGCAAAAAGTGCTAAAATATGCAATTGCATATGCACGTATGCAATTGCATATTATCCGCTGTCTAGTAATAACCATCCTCTGTATATTTCATCTGTAAAAACTTCTCTTCGTTTGTGGTTTCTCGAGATCTGGTGGCTGTCATCATCGAGGAATATTTATGTGATTTGCACATCTTTACATCTGTGTATGCTAGACTTACCACATGCAATCTTCTTGGAATCGGTACTCCCAATTCATATGTTTACTTTTCAACTTCTTAAATGTTTTTTCAAGTTGTAATTCATGCTGTGCTGTGCACAGTTTTCTGTATTATGTTTGTAATCTATCAGTACCCCCTGGATGCCCCCTTGACGGGGGCGGGACAGGGCTCAGAAATAAAATAAAATTCATCCGTTCGACATTTTGCTCTTTTTTTTTTCTTTTTTTATTTATGTATTTTTATTTTTTTTGGCCCAAATATGTTTTGCGACTCGTTAAGACAGTTTTGATTTTATTTTTGAAAAAGATTCTACACATTAAAGATGAAAATTACGGAATAGCAAGCGTAAAATCAATTAAACCAAAAAGTTTCGGTGAAAAAAATAAGTTCAAATAAAATCAAATACAATAACCGCTTGTTACAATCTATTTTTATTTTTTACTAATGAAAAAAACATTAATGTTGGAGTTTTTCTATTCTGTTTTCGTTTCTTGGACTTTTCACAACAGAAAAAAAAAATGTATTATCTCGAATATGTGAAAAAAAAGCTATTACTTACGCTGCTGTAAGCACACACTGTCATTCCAATTATTGGTGATTCTTGTGAGAATTTAAAATCTCTGGTTTCCTCGTTACAAAAGTCGCATATAGTACAAAGACACATCATTCTGAAAATCTGTTAAAAAATTAAAATCAAAAAGATGAGCAACGAAAAACAAAAACAAAAAAAAAATTAGCATGTCGCCAAGTAAAATAAAAAAGCCACAGTTTAAGTCCTTAAACCTGTAGCAAAACGAAGATTTTAAAATTCACGTGTCATCTTGCCGTGAAGATTTATCTAGGCTTTAGAACGGATAAATAATTTAAAGATCTTAAAAAATTTTAAACATTTTTTAAAAAAAAAATACCGTTCCATCCTAATATTATATTCTTACCTAAAAGAAAATTATCAAAATCACTGCTTTATTATAAGTTTTTGCAAATTTCCATGAACCCTGATAACAAAAAAAATTGGATTAGGTTTCTTAATATTAAAAAATTAGACCACAAAAGCTTTAAATTTCCACAAAACCATGGCTTTTTCTTCATATCGACGTTTTGCGCCATTTTCAGAATCATCATAAGCAGTGCTAGCTTTAGATAAGCTAAACTTGTCCTAGCAGTCATAAGTAATTGTTGCAAACTCACAGCTGTTATAAAAATATCATATTATTCTAAAAAAAAGAAGGTATCATTTCACGTAATTACGAAGCCTGCGAAAAACAAACATTTTCAAAAAAGCGCTATTGAACGTTTACGGCCATCTTAGACAAAAAAAATAAATTTTTAACAACGGTTATTTTCCAACACTATAGAAATAATCCTATGAATATTATATGCAATATTTTCTGTTCTTTTGAAGTTTGTTGTAATCGATTATTTATTAATTTAAACGCTACTATCTATATAACTTTTGAACACTGCATCAGTACTATATGAAGCAATTTATATATATATATATATATATATATATATATATATATATATATATATATATATATATATATATACACATAACCTGGTCCTTAACCTAAACTGGTAGAATATAAATGTTAAAAACTAGCCTGGTAGAATAAATGTTTCAGTTGAAACATGCATTAATACTGTAATACGCAAAGAAAAATCTGACCTGGTCTTTTGAATTCCATCCTTTGCTTTTCCCCCAAGGCAAATCTACTTTGAAGTCATATGGTTCAAAATTAAATTCGATGATATGAGAAGTCATTAAGAATACACCAAGATTCAAATAGGCTTCCAGTAATATTTGTCTGATTTGATGCATTTCTGATTGTTTCAACACTTTTCTTTGTTTTCTTTCATAATAACATTTTATTTTATTCATCACTTTCCCACCAAATAAATGATTTTCCAGAAATGCTCTCATTGGCACCGCAAGGGATGAAGTTGCCGAAGTTATTTTTTCACAAAATGGCTCATCTGAAACAAGCATTAAAATGAGTGTGTTAGTGAGAAATAATAATAAAACAATTACATTTATAAATCTGCGTTTTTTCAAGTATGAAAAGGAAAAAATAATTTTATAAATATCACGCTGAAAATAATTCGAGCATCACTTGCACACTCTGTGGTGATGAAATTTCCGTGGTGATGAAAGGAGTTTCTCGTGTAAGTGATTCCCCCGTTTTTTGTTTTAGATTTGCTAAATATAGAATTTTATTTTCCTTTTCAGTTCATTTAAACAACTTAATTTTTAATTTTTTTATACTTTTTTCCAGGGCTCGAAAAACCGCCCGTCCTCGGCGGTTAAAAATTTCCCGCGGACAACAAATTTCTCGAATCCGACGTCCGCGCGGACGGCCATTTTCCCGTTAATGTTCGTGATACATTTTCAATTTTTGTTATCTTGCAAGAGTCTAGCGCCTCACTTCTAAAATGACCCTCTAATCTAGAAATACAGCAACATACTGCGCATGGTGGAATTGATGTTTTCTCTGTCTGGGAGTACTGCAGCTGTTGAAAGAAGCTTCTCAGCAATGAACTTACAAAAACACATTACGTACTGGTCTTAAACAAGAAGCGTTAAACGCAATTATGAACATCTACCTAAATAGAAAACCCCCTTCAGATTTCTGTGCAGAAACCTCTATAAATCATTGGCTTGATTGTGAAACTGGTAAACGTCATATTTGATTCATTTAAAAAAACGCAGTACCCTCGGATAAATTGACATTACAGATAACTTGACCTTTGTTATTTAAATTATTTCATAAAAGAAATAAATTATTTCATAAAATAAATACTAGGTTCTACGATTAGTAACCTGGTATTTCTTTTATTACTGTATAATGTAAACCTAGTATTTGTAATCCTAGTAACTACTAATTCATTGTGCAATTTATATAAATGTTTGTAATAAGTAAGAGAAAATGATATTTTTATTGATTCAGAAGCTACGGGTTAGTTTCAAAGGAGGACGGGTACATTGTTGGACAAGCCGTCCTCGAGGACAGGTAAAATTTCTGAGTGTTTTCGAGCCCTGCTTTTTTCTTCTTCTTTAATTTTGCGTCTGTTAGTTTATATGGGTAAGTGGTAAAAGTTTCAATGGGATAAGAAAATGGGAATAAATTCTGATTGCATCGTTGAAAAAATAAGCGTAAACGTTATTATCATTAAAAGCATATCTTCGGTATGAGTTTGAACATTCTAGCATTTGGAAAGTTGTCCAAATTTCGGCCTTTTCAAATAAACTTTTTCTTCTTTGTTTAGATTAGTTCCGCCTTTGAATTGAAAAAAATGTCTTACGATTTTTTTTTATCGCCTTTAAATATTATTTTGCAACCCTTAATATACATAATAGGACAATATATAGGATAGGACTCGATTTTCACAAAGATTTTGGAAGTGTATCCAAGTGAACCTCATTAAGACAAGAACGATTAAGATGATATTCGTTATAAAACTATCTCTAAACACAGAATAAATGTCATGATCATTTTTGCGGATTTTCAGCTTTGATTAAAAGCAAATAGAAAGACGAGTTGAAAATGTCCATTTATCCCATCTTGATACTTCCTTTTAATGATTTGAAAATCGAACTTAGTATTATTGCGAACAAATAACAAAACATGGATTTTGACAGAACGAAACTTTATATACCAAAACTCATTTTACCAAAAACATTTAATAACATACAGAATGTAAAAAAAAAAATTTTTAAAAGATGGCAGGATCTTAATCTCCAACCCAATATTATTCCAGTAGAAAATCTTTTTTTGATTTGCTTGGAAGGTTTTTTGATTTGCTTAACAATTGTAGTTTTCAAGGAAATACAGGAATTAAACAAAATTATGGAAACACTTCTGTACTTATTCATTTCTCGAGAAATATTTAGCGAATTATTTTATAACTTCAGAAATGTTTAGATCATGCAATATCTCATACATATCAGAGAAGTTAAAAGCTTTTAAAGGTTTGAAGGACCTGCAGTAAAATACAAAAGGAAAAGAGTCTTTTTAAACACCATATGCCAAAAAATATAGCAATAAAGTTCAACGTTTTCAGAGGTTTGAAGGACCTGCAATAAATGACATACGGTAAAGAATCTTTTTGAATATCATCTGCCAAAAAATATAGCAATAAGCCTATAACTTGTAACTATTATTTTTGTTAAAATATGCAGTAATTGCACAAAATATATTTAATCTATTTTTAAAATTTTTTTTGCTTCACATTTACTTAGTATAACTGCATTAATATTCAAAAAAATTAAACGAAATTTTTAAGGTAATTTTTAATTAATAAAAAAAATATCATTTCAAAATTTTTAAAAATTTTTTATACAAATCGCGCAATTGTTATGTTTTTTTCATATGCTGCCAAATACGATTCAGAAAAAATTTATGAAAATTCTTTCGATGATTTTCTAAATGATTCCCGTGCACGCGCAGTATGAAAAAATTACTTTTAATGCCTTAAATCTTGCCCAATTTTCAATTTTTTTTTTCAAACTTTAAAATATTTTCGTTATTAATTAAAATTTACTCTAAAAATTTGGTTTAATTTTATGGAATATTTAAGCAGTTATAATGAGAAACTTTTAAGCAAAATAGTTTGTTTTTTTATAAAAGTTTCCAAATTTCCATCAACATTTAAAGTTTGGTTTAAAAATTTTTTGCAATTATTTCATATAATAAGCAGAATAACTGTTACAACTTACAGGCTAATTGCTATATTGTTTGGTATAAGTTGGTCAAAAGACACTTTTTTGTTCGTCATTAATTGCTGGTTACCAAACGTCTGAAAACTTTAAATGTAACTTTATATGTAAGAAGAAAAATTGCAGAACTGAAACACTTCTAAAGTAATAAAAAAATAATTCTCTAACTATTTCTTAAAAAATATGAAGAAATGAGCTAGTATAGAAGTGTTTCCATAATTCTGTTCAACCGCTGTAAATGCTTCGCTTATAAAGAAGGAGTAGCTTACCGTCAAAAAGCTTGAAACAAATATAGTCGCAAATATATTCATCCATAAATTTAATTTCAACATACAATAATTTCGCGCAGACCAAACATAGGAATCCATTCATTGAAAAACAAGCGACCATTAGTGCTGAGTCTGTTAAAACTTCTGCAAGAATTTCAGTAAAGAAGGCAATTGGTATCTTAATAGAATCAAGGCAATCCATTTTGAGCTCTACAGCAGAGTGTAAACTTACAGAGTAACGCTACAGGTAAAAATAAAATTCGTGATGAAGTTCTCAGCTCAATTATCATGTATCGATTTGATCTATATAAGCGGGACGATGCCATTTTTTCTGTGGTGTTGTAGGGGAAAGTAAAAGATCTATTTGTTTTTGCTTCTTTCCCCCGGGGTGGAGTTCTATATTCACACAATGTGCGTTCTATGAAACCCGGAAACCTATATTATTGATCAGATACCTATTGTGTGTAAAGTACATTCGCTACAATTACATTGTTTTTTAAAATTTGAGATGAGTTTTGCAAATTATTTTACTGTTAAAAAGAATTTGGGCCTTTCAATAGCAGAAAAATCATATTTCGTGCAATCAGAAAGATATCAAGTTATTTTAAATTCAAACAAATAACAAATAACAAATTCCCATGACAAATCAAACCTGTATGGGTACTGAATTTTAGATTAATCGTGCTCTGATTCAGGTCAAAATTACGATCTGTGGATGAATAAATAGTTCCACCCTATAAACGGGCAGTGACATGTGTGCGTTTATGGCTGAAGTCGTATTCTTGGCCATGGATGGTGCCACTAAAAAACAAGAAGCGCACCCTCTTACTTGAATTCACTTGGTTTCACCAAGTAGGCTTGCTGGTATCAGCAGTTGGCATTAGAAACAACAACAATAAAAAACAGGAGGAAAACCATGCTTCATCAACCATAGCATTTACATTAAAAAAGGAGAGTTATCATACAACCCCAAATCTATTGAGTCAATCTGCAGTACCATCTTCATAAATCAAAATTTTATTTTATTTCATAACTGTCAATGAACAGCCAACCCTACTACCAATATTCAACTCCATACTTTTGCAATTTTAAACACACTCCAGAGGACAAGGAAACTCCTGAATATTGTATTGGGAGAAATTTGCTTTCGTAGAGACCTTTTTTAATGGAACTAACTCGCATTTGTTTTACATGGATAGAAAAAGCACGAAAACCTCTGACGGCAAGCGATCTTTAATCCAGGATCCGTCTACCAATGAGGATACTTTTATGTCAACACTGTGGTCGGTGCGAGCCGGGTGTGGAATTCGTATTGAAAAGTCATCGCTGATATTCGAACTCGGTCTACCTCATTGGGAGGTGAACGTTCAATCCCCTGATCCTCCACGGCCCATAAATTTGTCTGCAACCCTAACTCAATAAGATGGAGACAATAATTGTAAAAATAAGGCTTACAAAAACTCGTTTAAATAAAAATTTGAAATCTCAAATTTAAGGAAGTTAAAAAATAAATAAAAGAAATGCATTTCGTTTAAATTTAATTTCGAACATGCCATTATTATTAATACATTAGGAAAATGGAATAAAATCCTTATTTAAAGCATGAAAATAACTAAGTAGAAAAAAAATGTATGCTGATTAAATTAAATTCAAACTTTTAATTCATTTTTATACAATAACTGGTGCGAGTTTAAATAAACTACAGAAAAGGGAGGAAGAAAAAAAAGGAAGAAGGATGAAAACGAACTACTTCGTTTTCAGAACAAAACCCAACTATCGCAAAGATAGTTATGCGAAAATTATTAATCCTTTATTTAAACATTGATTACATAACATATGAACTATGTGCTTTATTTTTTATTTTTAGCTATCTGCGACGAGTACTTAGTTCTAAATACAGCCATTTTTCGAATCAGGAAAATAAGCATAAAATTAAATACTGTTTAATTAATTTTGAATGATCAATAGAGGGCGCTGTAATTCAGAATAATTATGACTATATATCACTTGTGTGGCAGCTTATTGGAAAGCTTGTAGGGAAGAATAATAAATATCACGTCATGACTTGGCTGCTCTGGGGATATAACGCTCACCTCCCAATGAGGGGATTTGAGTTCGAATACTAACGGTGGCTGGTCGATGCGTATTCCACACCCGGCTCGCACCGACCGCAGTGCGCACGTAAAATGGTAGACGGATCGTGGGTTTGAGTCCTCTTGCCGTCACTCTAACCGGGGACGGTTTTCCTCGTTTGCTTCTCCATGTAATGCAATGCGGGTTAGTTCCATCGGAAAGTCCTATACAAAAGCAAGCTTGATCCAGGAGTTCCCTTGTGTTCTGAATTAGATTCAAAATTACAAAGCTACGGAGTTGAGCATTAGTAGCCGTATACTCAGAATTGGGTCGGCTGTTCAACGACGGTTATAAAATAAAATATCGCATCATTTAATTGTTTACAATTAACAAATATGTTTATTATTAAAAATGACTTTTTTATTCAATGCACTTTTCTAGCATGAATCATTTTGCAATTAAGGTTTCATGTATAACAAGTATAATTTTGTAACGCGTTTGACACATCTGAACAAATAAAATATTGTTTCCAGGTTTTTTGTTTCGTTAACTTAAATTTAACAACAAAAAAAAGAAGAAAAAAAAGACTGAAGGATTTTATAGTCTAGTAGTTTTCAAGGTTTTTATAAATAAGATGTATAGTTCGTTCACCAGAATTTGGCACTTGGCTCCACCACCTCGGACGAAGAGTTCATTTCAGCTCGAGAGTAATAGGAGGAAAGATTCCGCGCTTGAAATCGAGACAACGCTTAACGCGTGCCAAACGCATACAGTGGATTCTTTTTCTCTCACTTATTTCTCTTTATCATCTGCTATTATACCTTTCATTACTCTATCTAATTAAATAAATTTTAAATTTGAAACCTGCTGTTTTCTCAGCAAAATGTCTCAAAAAGGACAAACAATTCACTCAAAAGAGAGAAATATCAAATTTATGACATATTTAATGTTAAAAAAATGCACATAAAGATTGTGAAATAGCTATTTTTATAAAACTATCGCCAAATTGCAACCTTATTCAGGATTGTTCACATCTTTCTCCCAAAAATAGCGAAATAGTATCGTCGGATACCACGTGATGAAGGCGGAGCCAAGTGCCAACTCCAGGTGAAAGAACTATACTAACTTTCGATTTCTTCTTACTTCTACACTTCTAATAGTATTACAATAATTTTTTCCTGACGGATTTGGATTTTTGATTTCTAAAATATGTATAATGGGTGAAAAATATGGTTCCTATAGTTTAGTCAATCAGCTTTCGAAAGTTTATATTTCGAAAGCGCCACTTTATATTAATTTCACTTCTATCGTATTTTGCTGCATATCTCGTTAGTTCTCTTGGTACTTTTCCATTATACCGGCGCAAGCGATAAAGCCGCCAATATTGATGCAACCAAAGCCAAACGGAATATCGCTTCTGGTAGCCTTTTGTCTCCACATTTTCAAAGCAAATCGCTGCCATTTTTTCTCCACCAGTCACGTTTTTTCTTAATACGGAAAATTTAGGGAAAAAGCAAAGAAAATTTAGAATTTGCCCAAAACAGAGAAAAAAGCAGTCAGATTCTTTCAAGAGAAAGGCGTTTTGGCTGAAATCACAATTTGTGATAAGAATCATGAAATGAAATTGTATATCGAAGATGAAATTCAATGGCGTTGCAATCTTTCATCTTGTCTGCTGTAAAGGAAGTATCTGTAAAGTCACATGATTTCAGCAATCGAAATTGAACTTTTTGAAGAGTTTATTTATTGTTGGAGCGAAGATTTATTTTCAGTTAAATGGTCTGAAAAGCAGTTGGAAATCTGACACGAGCAGTTGTAGACTGGAATAACTTTATGCATGAGGTTTGTGTGAATTCTTTGCTTAAACTTTAGCAACGGAAAATAGGAGGACCTGGCATGATCGTCGAAGTGAACGAAAGCTTTTTTACGAAGGCGAAAAAAAAATGCGGGTCGAATTCTACCACAACAATAGATATTCGGTGGAGTTTGCCGGGAAACGAATGAATGTTTCCTTGTGGAGGTGCCAAACCGACCCACGAACACTTTATTGACAGCAATTAAGGAAAATTAAAAAAAAAAAAAAAAACTATAATATATTCTGATTCATGGAAATTATACTGACTAGTAAGCTGGAAAATGAAAGTTTCGAACATCTCAAAGTGAACCATAAGTACAACTTAGTCAATCCGGAAACTATAACGCACAAGCAAAAAATATAGTGACTGTGGGGCAGCGCTGAATGGCGAAATAAGAAACACAGAGGAGCGGCACGCCATCATCTCGAAAATTATCATGCGGAATTTATGTGGAGAAGGCAAACGGAGCACTCATTTGAAAAACTTTTAAGCGATATTAATATGTTTATGCCTCCGAAGTAAAAAAAAAATTTGAACAATTTATTAACTGTTTTTTTATGTGTATGCTGTGTGTTGTGGCCAATAAAGTCTGCTTCGTGTGATTTGTTCCAGCGACTGAATGCTGTCGCCAAAAAGTCTGCTTGGCGAGATTTGCGCCGGTATAATTGAAAAGTACCGTTCTCTTAAACGAAATCGAAACATTTTTGCTCACAACTATAAAATTTGTTTATCTACAAAGAAGTTTCTTTAAAAATCAGTCCCGCAGTGGACCGATTGTAAAGACACGGTGACCACTTTAATCAGCCTGCATAGGGACCGTGGGTGCACGGTATCGGTCCTCGTTAAACTGTTCTACCGTAAAGTGCTCGACTTCGCACTCAGGTCGTCAGGCTACCAAAGTAGAGGAGCCATCCCCTCTGCAGAGGATCATAATAGTCTTCGAATCATCCTCATGGATGTTTCCCAGGTCGTCGCCAATAGCCCATTGTGTTGCTCTTGTGCGACGAAAATACCTTTCTGCCCTAAAAGTCATTTCAATAGTATTTATTATTATTTATTTTTTATTTATTTAAAAAGTAGAAAGTAGTATAAGTAGAAAAAGTAGCGAATTCCAAGATACAAAATTTTTTACATCCTGATGTTAGGTTTTTCTTCGAGAAAGTAGTTTCTTGTTTGGAGAAAAGGTAACTTGGAATTAGAATTTTGAACATTTGTCTTTGCTGTTTGAACTGTTGCCTTTCTTATAATCCAGCTACATGTGATTCAAAATCACTAGATCGCACAATGAGTTATTGGCTAAGGGATGGGATGATCCGAAGACATGCCATGGCAATTTTGATCTTCTGCAGAAGAGATGACTCTCCCGTTTTGGTAGTTCGATTGCTTGCGCACGAAGTCGACTTTGGAGTACCGTCACCGAGTACCCTTGGTCTCTACGCAGACTTATCAAGTCGGTCAGCCTCCCGCTTACTGAAAGCAGCCAGTGATGCTTAATTTCGGTGTTTTACTAGGAACCAAGTCTTTACGAACAGTCCATACATGATTCAAATGATAGTGTTAACTCGGTGCAAAACAAATTGTTTCTATCAGGCCAAGAAATATTTGAAAAAACAAGTATTGATTTTCCTCTTTACTTATATCATCACCACTTCTTTTTTTATTTTATTATTTTATTCCAGAAGTAAAAGTTTTGTTTTTCTCAAAAAACACGTTGTCTTATTTTACTTCGCAGAATTTTTTTAAAATGTTCCACAGAAATACGAGGTCCTGCGTTTGCACTGTTCTTATCTATCGAATGTGGAGCTTGAAGAAGAGAATTCAAAGACAAAATGTTTTTTGAAAAAAAGTTGTCTTTTCCCAAAACGATTTTTATGGGATTGCAACTAACGTTGAAAACCAACTTCATAAAATGATGTCAAATAGTGATTTTGATCATGACGTAATTTAAATATAGATTTTTGATTTCGAGAAACACTATTTACACTCTTAGAAATGAAATTTCTCAGAAATAATTGTGAGAAAGCACAGGATTTGTGACGAAAAGCTGACTCTCAAATATGGATGGTCGACTGGACTGAAAATCCAAAAATCACAAGAAATTTAGAAAACTTCCGGTGTATCCCTCCGCTTATGTTATGCTTGCGATATGATGCGTGAACCGGCTTGATATTTTAAGAAGTTTATTGTTGTGATTTTTTATTAAATTTTACCATTTATAGATGTTTTCTGTTATTTACAAATCCTAATTGGGAGTCGCGATGGCTCAGGGGATAGAGCGTTCGCCTTCCAATGAGGCGAACCAGGCTCGAATCCCAGTCGATACGAATTCCGCATCCGGCTTGAACCAACCACAGTGCTGACGTGAAATATCCTCAGTGGTAGACGGATCATGGGTTAAAGTCCCCTCGCCGTCAGGCTAACCCTGGGAGGTTCTCGCGGTCTTCCTCTCACCACTGTAACGCAAATGCGGGTTATCTCCATCAAAAAGTCCTCCACGAAGACAAATTTCTCCTAATACTCGATCCAGGGGTTTCCTTGTCATCTGGATTGGGTTCAAAATTACAAGAGGCTACGGAGTTGAACATTAGTAGTCGTAAACCCATTAAATTGGGTCGGCTGTTCAACGACGGTTATAAAATAAAATATAAAAAATAAAATCCTAGTCGTGAGCCAAAAATCAAATTTAACAAAATTAATATCACAACATAAAGAAAGTATAAAGTTTGCCACGTTTTGAGTGTTATCCCATATAATTCAGTAAAATATCACTAGTTATTTTTCGGATAGCATCATAGCATGCTTGCGAAGTCTCCCAAATTCATTTGTTATTTGTTTCGTCAAAAGTTGAGTTGAAATAACGCGTTACGAACACTACAAGTACTGATTTAATGATTGCTTACTTTTTCCCCCTCGTACGGAAAATAAGTATTCAGTTAGTAAAAAAATAAAATTGATTGAAATTGAGCAGGTTGATAAAAAAAGTGGTTGCAACCGCTCGAAACTTTTCTAAATGGAGACCGATTTTACGGGAGAAGCCTCTGAAACCTCATTATTTCAACGTATTTTTGAACCTCATTCCATCAACGAAACCTCATTCTATCAACGATGAAACCTCATTCTATCAACCTAAACCTCATTATTTCAACGTTATCTTTACCTTTATCAAAATGGATATTTAAATATGAGTAATGAGGTCATGTCTTGTATGCAAAGTCAGTTTTTTTCCTCTTTTAAATAAATACTTTAGAACGTTGTTTATTTATCCAGTTTATTTGAAGGATCGGTAAAATATTTCAGTCTTTTATCGTGAACTGATAATGTTAGTAATTTGGACCATCATCATTATTATTATGTTTCAAAATTGTGGCGCAAGCAAAATTTGACCAATTTGCTTCTGATCACTTACATACTCTTTATATTTCTATAATTTTATAACCGTCGTTGATCAGCCGACCTAATTTTGAGTTTAAGCTAACCAATGTTTGATTCCGTTGTCTTGTACTTTTGAACCCAGACCAGAAGATAAGGGAACACAGGAGGAACTATTGGGAGAAATTTGCATTATTGAAGGACTTTTTATGGAACTAACCTACATTTGCGTTACTAATATAGAGAAAAATAACGAAAACATCTCGCGGTTAGCCTGACGGCAAGTGAACTCTAACTCATGATCCGTCTTCCTCTGAGAACATTTTACGTCAGCATTGGTCTGTATGAGCCGGGTGAGAGCCGGGTTTGACAGCCATTGCTGGGACTCGAACCCGGGTCATCTCACTGGAAGGCGAGCACTCTATCGCTTGAGTCACCATATATAAGTTCTCTTTATATTTTTTATAACAATCATTGAACAGCTGACATAATTGTGAGTTTATGACTAACAATGTTCAACTCTGTAGCCTGGTAATTTTGTACGCAGTCCAGAAGACAGCAGTACTCCTGTATCGAATATTGCAAGAAATTTGCCTTCTTGGAGGACTTTTTGTTGGAACTAACCTGTATTTGCTTTACATGGAGAGGCAAACCACGAAAACTTCCTATGGTTAGCCTGACTGCAAAAAGACTCTAACACATGATCCGCCTACCAGTAAGGATATTTCACGTCAGCACTGTGGTCGGTGCAAGCCGGATGCGGAATGCAACTTCATATCAGACCATATGTTTAATGAACAATTTTTATTTATAGTATTTTTATTTATAGACTGAATTTTATCATACCCTTTTTTATACAGGCTTGCTCATTATTTAAATTTGAACTCAACTCATCTTAACTCTTATAATCCAGAGGGCACAACTGACCTTACAAAACGGTGAAAATCTCAACATTTATGGTATACTACATAATAAACTTCGACATTAATAAACGAGTTCTATTCTACGAATTCTGCTCGCCAAGAAGGAAATTTAATGGTGGAATTTGTCAACTTCAATGGCTTCTTATTGACATTGGCTTAGTATTTTACTGTTTCTTTTTCTTTTCTTAAAAAATTTAAATATAAATATTGAGTATTTATAGAATATGAAAATTTTAAGAAAATTTATTTTATTCTAAAAAGAACGTTTGCTACCAACCTGACAAAAGTTCTACCATTCTAGCCAGACCATTCTAGCATATTGAAATAGACATATCTGTAACAGTTAAGTTAATGATCTAGTTCAGACATGGCACCATCATTAGAACCATTACTTGTAAATTTGACTACCTCTATTCTTAGACAAATGTTCAATTTTATGATTAAGTATTGTGAGTGGGATCATTAATTTCTAATGCTTAAAAAAATAATAAAAGCGATGGTAGATAGTTGGGATATCCATGACTAGAGAGAGCGAGAAACTAGATTATAGCAATCTAGACAAATGCGGTATTGTTTTCGATGTATTTTTGACATCGAGCTGAATGAGTTGAACTATGAAATGATGAGACTAATAATTTAGAGGTTATAAGGTACATATAAAAAGTACAATTTTGTGCTAATACATATTTATGTGCCTGAGATTGCCATCCAAACAAATAACGTATTGTTTTTTATGAGTATTTTTTATTTCTAGTTGAAAGGAACCAAATATGAGTCAACAGAATAAATAGTTAAAATAAACAGCACATCTGCTATTTTTTTTTTGAACCACTTTGGAATAACTAAATTCGAATAGTTTACCAGTTGTATAATAAAGAATGTTTTTCAGAATTTTGACTCATTTCACTATATTGTTGAGAAAAAAAAATTCTCTTTTTAAAGTGACTTAAACTCTTAAAAATATGAAACCTATGCCCAACCAAGACAAATTTGATAAGTACGAAAGAAACTCAATTAAAATCCGTAAAAACTATTGAAAATATAACCAATTTTCCTTCTATAAAAAAAATTTTTTTTTTTTTAAAAACTATTTAACTCTTTATGTGGGATATGGGAAACTGTAGGATTTACATGATAAATTTGAGGCAATTTGTTTATTTTTACTTATTGTTTTAATAGTTAAATATATATTTATGTTTCGAGATTTCAAAGTTCATTTATTAAACTCAGACTGCTTGTCTTTGCGCAAATACTGACGTGGCTGTGTACAGCTTAAATAAATAACAATTTAATGGGATTTAGATTTTTCCTGAAGATAAAAGTTATTAAAGGGTATTGAAATAAGGATGGAAAAATATAAATTTTTTTATAAAAGTCAATAAATTATGAAGTGGAGAATAAAAACGTTTAGTAAAGTTTGAAATATTTGTAAGAAATATTTCATTAAAAAAGAAAAAAAAGCGATTTAAAGGAGAAAAAAAAAATTAGTTACCAGCAAGCGACATCGTCGCGGGTATCGATCTTGATTGGCAGTTGAAACGTGGCTTTGTTTATATTAGCAATTGGGTACTTGCACTTCAAGAAGAAGATCTTAGATATCCACCCATGTGACCTATGACGTTAGTGCCAGCTGTTCGTTAATAAGCAAAATGGCTTGTTAAAGTTGACCTAAGTTCTCCACATAAGTTAGAATGTTAATTAACGTAAAGTTAATTATATATAGCGCGGTATCGCACATTGAATTTGTTGAAATATAATTCTTTCTCGTCTATATCTTTTACTTAACTTAGATTTATTATTTGTTTATGTATTTTATTCTCACCGTGATACATTTTTGCTTTGTGTACTTGGCAACTTCGATTTATAATTAGTTTGCTTATGTCCTACGGGGCTTCATGTCTGTCATTGTGCTAAGTGAGAGAAATATATAGTAAAAAAATTGAAATCTTTGAGAAAGAATCTTTGATGAAGAATATAGAATGTGTTAATGTGTTATTTAAAGGAATTCATACTTCGCGGGCTTAGTTTCCTCGAAAAAGAATGGAAAGAACAGTTACCAACGTAAACAAATGCCACGTTGCAACAACCAAACAGGATCGAGATACCCACACTACCTCCCCTGCAGGTATCCCATTGCTTTTTCCAGTCTATTTTGAGTGAGCCTTGACTATCATGGATATGAATGCCATATGTGATCTCTTTATAGATTTAAGATAATTTCATAGCTAATGAATTCTTGTAAATTAAGGAAATATGTAATTAATATTATAAAAACAAAAGAAATAAGCTATTAATATTCGTTTAATAACAAAACGAAGCCGACGATAAAATAAGCCTAATAAATATAAAGCTAACACGTTATCTTGTTTAAAAACAAACAGTTGGTAATAGTTCAGGTGGTTGTGTATGAGCGGTCTTTTTCTCAAATTAAAAGTATCCCATAGCCAATGTTTCTTTTATTTAAACGGTAGAATGCAGTAAATAAAGCAAGAAATAATCAAACACAGAAAAAATAAAGTAAATGATTCGCTTTTGAATCTCTAGGTCCATGTCAGTGACTGAAGAATTGAGTTTATATGTATATTATGACATAATAAATAAAGGCAAGAAATATAAGCAAACACAAAAGAGATAAAGTGAATGAGTCAATTTTGGATCTCTAGGTCCATGTCAGTGACAGCAAAATTGAGTTTATATATCATGATACAACAAATAAAGGTAAGAAATATAAACAAACACAGAAGAGATGAAGTGAATGAGTCAATTTTTAATCTCTAGGTCCATGTCAGTGACTGCAGAATTGAGTTTATATATTATGATACAACAAATAAAGGTAAGAAATATAAACAAACACAAAAGAGATAAAGTGAATGAGTCAATTTTGGATCTCTAGGTCCATTTCAGTGACAGCAAAATTGAGTTTATGTATTATGATACAACAAATAAAGGTAAGAAATATAAACAAACACAAAAGAGATAAAGTGTATGAGTCAATTTTGGATCTCTAGGTCCATGTCAGTTACTGCAGAATTGAGTTTATATATTATGATACAACAAATAAAGGTTAGAAATGTAAAAAAACACTGAAGAGATAAAGTGAAGGAGTCAATTTTGGATCTCTAGGTCCATTTCAGTGACAGCAAAATTGAGTTTATGTATTATGATACAACAAATAAAGGTAAGAAATATAAACAAACACAAAAGAGATAAAGTGTATGAGTCAATTTTGGATCTCTAGGTCCATGTCAGTTACTGCAGAATTGAGTTTATATATTATGATACAACAAATAAAGGTTAGAAATGTAAAAAAACACTGAAGAGATAAAGTGAATGAGTCAATTTTGGATCTCTAGGTCCATTTCAGTGACAGCAAAATTGAGTTTATGTATTATGATACAACAAATAAAGGTAAGAAATATAAACAAACACAAAAGAGATAAAGTGTATGAGTCAATTTTGGATCTCTAGGTCCATGTCAGTTACTGCAGAATTGAGTTTATATATTATGATACAACAAATAAAGGTTAGAAATGTAAAAAAACACTGAAGAGATAAAGTGAATGAGTCAATTTTGGATCTCTAGGTCCATTTCAGTGACAGCAAAATTGAGTTTATGTATTATGATACAACAAATAAAGGTAAGAAATATAAACAAACACAAAAGAGATAAAGTGTATGAGTCAATTTTGGATCTCTAGGTCCATGTCAGTTACTGCAGAATTGAGTTTATATATTATGATACAACAAATAAAGGTTAGAAATGTAAAAAAACACTGAAGAGATAAAGTGAAGGAGTCAATTTTGGATTTCTAGATTCGTGTCAGTTGCTGCAGAATTGAGTTCATATATTATGAGAAAAAAGGAAAAAGGTATATGAAATGAATCACAAAGAAGATAACAAAGTGCAAAGATAAAAATTGTTATATTTGTATTATATTATAATGTTTGTGTTTATTAAATGTTTATGTTATTATATAAATATTTAAATATTTAAAAATGCAAATATATGTTTGAAAAGTGTCTTCTGGATTAGAGAAAGCTAAAAACTTTCAGTCTTTAAATCTCATCATTATAACTATAAAAGCACATGTACAGAAAAAATATAGAGGATGAAAGTACATTCACAAAATATCTGATATATTAGATAGAGAAAAAGTAATTGTTTATGTTGTTTTTTTTTGCATTTTGAATTTAAACAGGGGGTAAATAAAAACAATTTGGTCATAAATACTGAAAACTTTTACGAAAAATTTTCTTATTACCCTTGGATATAAGGTGAAATTTAAATTTGGTTAGGTTTTCTTACATTAGACATTAGGATTTGTAAAATGTTGAGCAACTGGTGGTGGTTTGGGTTTATTCCTTCATATTTATTTCTACTAAATTTGTCCAATTTTTCTAAATTTGTCTAGAGTTTTACATAATTTCTTACGTTAATTATATGATACCCATCTAAACTGATAAGCCATAATAGATAAGAGTGTAGACAAGGTTAGAGAAAATTTACTGCTTACTTTAAATTTGAAATAATAGAATCTGCTCGAGACAAACCTTAAATTTCTTATCATGTAATTAACATGTGTTTTGTACTTTATGTTTAAATCCAAAAATACTCACAAGTATTTTATAGTGGTTTAAATCTCATGTTTCTAAATTATAACAATTACGAAGTAATAGTAAAGGTAACAGCGTTTGCATTTACGTTATATTTTATTAAACTTTTGCTCGTTAGTAGTGACTTCCTAGGCGCCAATGTGAGCGGTAATTATAACCGGTCCATTACATGGTTCATAAATTCTTTTAATAAAATCAAAAATTATTTTAATAGAATTTTTTACCAAAAAAGTGCGCCACTTAAACCACTTAAATTACAAAAATTTTGCGCTTTTCCAAAATTAAATGAAGTTAACGATTTTTGGAAGGTTTGTTAGGATTATTTAGAACAAAGAAATTAAAAACGATCCATACAAAATAATTAAACTCATTATAGTTTATTTAAATAGCTTATATATTAAATTGTGAAAATTTTGTCTTCTTGTCGTGACTAACACCGTCTTGTCTAAATTCAAAAACTGGACATCAGTGAGCCAAGCAAAAAAACGTGGACTACTTTGAATAACGTTTGATTTAATAACTCAATCTTCACGTTCTAGAACTCAATCTTTTAGTTCTAGAACTCAATCTTCCATTCTAGAACTCAATCTTCACGTTCTAGAACTCAATCTTCACGTTCTAGAACTCAATCTTCACGTTCTAGAACTCAATCTTCACGTTCTAGAACTCAATCTTAACGTTCTAGAACTCAATCTTAATGGTTCGAGGGAGTAACCTCAAATATGCTAATTAATTTGTACTGACAATATTTTAAGATACGAATTCAGACACAAAGACGTACTTTCTTTGAATAAACATGCCTTTTTTTCCTGACAGATTCGGATTTCTAGCACCCAAAATATAGAGGAGTACCACTATCTGGGTTATATTGTACCAATAGATTAGTCAGACGAGTAGTCGAAAGTTTGAACTCCATATTGATAATTTAACTCTTTTTCATATTTCGCTATATCTCCAGAGCTTTGCAAGTGAATTTAAAGAATTTTGCACACAATTTTAAAATTCGTTTACTCAAGGACAGTTTCACGTAGAAAGTAATTTTTAATAAATATTTATTACTCTCTATTAATTTATTTAATAATAGTCGAAAAATTTTTAAAAATTCGAATTATTCGACCGATTTTGTTCAAACTTTGCATTTTGCCATCATAATGCAAGTTCTTTAAAATAATGCAAAAAACTATCTACCTTAATATTCAAAATCTTTTTTGACTATTAAAAAATAAAAACTGTTAAAATGCAAATTTTATACAAACTACTGTTTCTCCTCGATACAGTTTCGGCCAATATTTAGTATTAGTTCTGGGTTTGAGAAAAAACGTCGCTTATGAGCTTTATATTTATTAGTTTCATTTTTAACTAAGAAGAAGATATTTAGAAGAAAAATTCATTTAAAATTTAGTTACTTAAAAGTTCTTTTACCAAAGAATATTTTGAAGTCTAATTGCATTTCATGAAACATGTTTATTATAATTCATTCATTCAATTATGCAAGAAGAGTTTTCAATCAAACAATTGTTAACCTTATAAAAAAAGGTGTTCTTCAGGTTGACGGATGCAAAAAAATACTTTTGAGGTAGAAATGATGCTTTATACCAAAAATAACCACATCAATAAACCTCAATTTTAACTTCGTTTATACCTCATAAAATCAACCGCATATAAAGCTCAGCAAAACTTTTAGTTGAAATCGAGTGAATTTATTCAAACTTCAAATATACTTATTTGCTTGAAATGTAGAAAAAATAACCAGTGTACTTCAAAAGTAGCCTCTCTAAGCTGGTTACTCTAAGGCAGAGGTCGCCAAAGTGGTCTATATAGACCCCCAGGGGTCTATTTAACAAACGCGGGGGTCGATCTGAGCCAGGGGGTCGATTGGGGGTCGACGAAAAAACAGTTCTTAATTTTTATAATTGACTTAATATCAGTTTCTTTATAGAACATAAATTAATGAATGTATATTTATTCGGGTGAAGCAAATATTTACGTACCAGCTCGCAGTGGCACGTACTCTGCACTTCTGGTTTATAAGTCATATGCAAATGTGCTCTTGTCCAAATGTCACGTGTGACGAGCATTGACGTTACAAACGCAAAAACACCTTAAATTTCTGTAAGGGGATTTATTCGATAAAACCCGATCCTTGCTTAAAATATTTACAGTCAAACATTTTTCCAACGACACGCTTATTCTTAACTAGAAACTATTCTAACTCTCCCACTATTAGTATAGTTAAATAGCGAGTTAACTGTTTGTTTAGAAGCAGAAGTCTACCTTAATGACAGTCGACAGCAGAAGTCGACTTTTATGAAAATATTGCATTCATTTTCAATATAATCATTTATTGTATTACAGTTATTTATTATACTTATTTATTATATTTATTTAAGACATTTAGAATTAAACAAGCTTTACAATGACTCATGAAATGAATCATATTAGTTTAAATTCATATAAACTAATATGTTTTGTTTTATGAATTATTGCGAAGCTTGTTTTTATAAAAAGCCGTTTAAATTTATTTAAACATTATTCCTATTCTTACCCCCTCCCATTTTTATATTTACCAAACTGTATTTAGTTATAGAATTAAATTGTCTCATGTTTCTTCGAATATTAAATGCTTGAATATCTTTGTTTATTTGTTTTTTTTAATTTTATTTAAAATTGCTGCAACTGCTTGAAAAAGAAATGAGTAAACCTTTCTCTAAGGTGCACTTCAATGTTAGCCATCAAAAAACATATTTTTGTGTGCTTGATTTATGTTTGAAACAAGTAAAATGACGTTGATAAAAAAATGTAATTATTTATTACTTCCGTATGTTTACATTTACCTATATCATAATGTACATAAATAAACCTTGAAAGTTTTTCTAGAAATTATCCATTAAATTCGTTTTATAAGCCTAAATGACCTTTAAATGCCAAAGACTTTATCAAAAGGTCGTTAAAGTCAACTGAATTCACAGTAAATGTATCTAATCTGGCTTCACAATCATCAATTTTACCAGTCTGCATAAGTTGCGGAAAAAGTTAGCGTATAATAACATCCGCGCACAGTCACTTCTCTAAAACGTATGAAGTTTGATAGCATTGCGCCAGTTGCTTAGTTGACTTTGTCCAACTTGGTGTGTCCAGGTTTGTGACCTTTTTCATTTTAAAGATTTAGACTATTTTGTTTTAAAAAATTACTGTTAAACTTTGGTTTGAAGACCATGGAACATTTTGAGTGTTTCAGTAACATTAATAATGCTAAAGTGCAACTCTGTTATGGATTCTAACTTTTGCTACTAAATAGTAGAATGTTTTGAACTCTAGGACCTCTCTAAAAGCTCTTCTTTCTCGTTTCGGCGGCCCACAACCGGTTAAACCTTGTTTGCTAAGTGGAAAACGTTTTGTAAAGAATATGAGTAATAAATAGTGCAATGTAAATACAGCGTGTCTGTTAAGTCATGGTGTATTTTTTTTCTTCCTGGGAACGGTCAAAATTGCATCAAGACTTTATGGACACTGTGTTTCATCTGATAATTACAATTATTATGACAGACAGTAGAATCGTGCCTCCATTCAAATAACTATTGTTGCAATAATAAAATAGTAATGATAATAACATATTACAATCACATATTTTTTGCCAAGTACAAGAAAGGTTATATTGAATTTTGATTATAAAATAAAAATTATATTTTACAGTTAAAAACTATTCTTTAAAGATATATTTTTACTACGAATTTTAAAAAAAGAGTAGATTTCAGTTTATATGTACCTCTGTAATCTAAAATACCTCTATTAATCGAATCGAAGTCGTTTTTTTTTACATCTACACGGATAAAAAAAATCTGGTAAAATAACTGTACTGTAATGTCATTTCTAGTAAAAAAACAACAACAACAATATAATTCTGGTTAATAAAAGTAAAATAAAAGTCTTTTAAGTGGTAATTTTTCCGTTCATATGGTAACGATTTACCGGAAATGATGGTTTTCAAAAATATAGCTCTTATTATCTCACATTTAGGAAAAATTACAAATTTGAAAGGTGAATTTAACCTAATAAATGGTTTTTATGCCATGCTCTAAGATACTATTCTGATAAAATAACCAAGTTTTATAACACATTATAAAATCATATTTTATTGATAATTTTACCAAAGCAACTATTAAAGCGTTTCGATAAAAATTACCCAGCTTTTAGGTGTTTCTATAGAGTTAGAAACACAGTAAATTTTAGCATATTACGGTAGTTTGGACCATACATTTTTCACAATGTATTAACTATTCGCATTAGGGTATTTTTCTATTCTCACTTTCAGCAATACATTCTCATATTTCCTTTATAAACGAGGACTGCATAAATTCATAGAATTACTTCTGTTTTTTTTTTTTTTTTTTTTTAATTCAAAAAAATTTGGAATCGGTAACTTTCGTTGTTCAATCCATCTGTTCATTATTACTAGTGTAGTTAAGTCAAAGTCTTCCACATCTGATCAAAGAAAGCGTGTTATGTTATCTGTGCAAAAAAAATATAGCATCGCAGTGCGAAGGACTCTGTAGAAAATCTAATAAAGCTTGAAAATTTATCTAAGTCAATGAAATTAACTTCAAAAACCAATTAAACCAACTAACATAATTGGATGCTATTTTATACAAATAGTTAATTCGAAACAGGAAGGAAAGAATGCCGCTCTCTGATGCCATGTGCAAGAGAATTTTAAAATAAAATATCTTTATACCACAGTCAGTTAAAAAGAAATTTGTTAATTGGTCATATTGAAACTCAATCTTACTGTAACGGACAATTATAATTAAAATTCAACTTAAATATTATAAATAACAACTGTAATTAAAACTCAACTTAAATACTATAAAGAACAATTACAATTAAAATTATAGTTAAAATTCGGCTTAAATACTATAAGAAACATTAATATTTAAATTCTATAAAAACTAATAAATTAACCTTGATTTTCATAATTTATTAAGGAAAATATATTAAAAAACGATGTCACTCTTTTCATCAGAACATTTCTATTATCTGTAATAATATTTCAGATAATCGACGTTTGACAAAATGAGTTTTGACAAAAATAAAAAATGAATGCAACACAGTTGACGAAATTAAACATCAAAATATAATTAGAATATACAGTTCGGGATCGATAGTTTATATTTTCGCACATACATTGTAGAAACAATTCAAATTATTTTATCCTAATAAGGGATGTATCAGCATAAAATAACATAATTAGAATAAAGAATAGTTATTAATTGATTAAGTGTTTTTTTATCAATTTGATAAACAATTTCATCAGAAAAGAAAATTTAAATTGTGCAGGAGGTATCGAAGGATGTCGAGGATATTTAATTAAACACCCGAGTGATTATTTCTAATTAACTCATTTTATTTTACGAGATCGTATTATTTATGCAAATAAATAAAATGAATTTCGAAGGTAATTGCCAATATAATCTTCAGAAAATAAAACTGAATATTACGTATATAAATAGGTGATAGTGTAAAAAAATGCTTGAATAAGTTATTAGTTGACTCATCGAATAGTAAAGGAAAACAAATACATTTATTTTCATTTTTCAACATATCTTAAACTCTATTTACAAGATTTCACAAGTAAAATTCTTTGAAGCTAACCGTGTGTATGATTAAGTATGTAAAACGTCTCAATTATATATTATCTATATTAGTAAACACCATCACATTTTACGTTACTTTATGTTATGCATAAAAATATTGTTTAGAGTTGGAGGAAATTGAACATAACAGTTAAGAATAACAGTCACAAATGTTATAAAAATAGCATATTATTAGCTAAAAAGTGTCATTTTATGTGAAAAAATACCTTTCGTCATAATCCTTTGATGCAGATGACACACAAGTGTCTCTTTTATATATATATATTTTTTCTGATACTCTGTTTGCAAGCAAAAACATATTTTGGTATTTTTTAATTATGAAAAACAGTATAATAGTCAGTACCTGATTTATCATAAGGCTTGAGAAGTCCAGGCTTGCCCCCGAAATGTTACAAGTAAGTTTTAGGAATTGTTTATGAGAATTATGAGTCAACATAGATGAAATAGATATAAGCTTATAATTACTAATATATCGTAATTAACTTATGTTAGAAATTGTTTAAAAATACTTCCTTGTAAAACAACAGGTAATTTTTATTTAAAGTAAAGACCAGGAAGCCCCTGACAGTTCCTTGCCTAGGGCCTCAGCATTTCTAGATCAGGGCCCGCTAATAGTTACTAAAAACAATCTGTTAGATTATCGGAATTCTGTGTGTACTAAAATATAAAATCGGTAAAAAGTAGTTTGAAATTTTTTTATTCATATTCAAAAATGTATCTGTAATTGATTTGCAAATTAAAGAAATTTCAGTGATAAGCAATTGTCTTTCTTAGATCTAAATAATTGCAAATTGGGAAAATTATTGTTTATAAGGTTTTACTCTTTACACAGAAAAAGACACCGGTGTTCCATGCTGAATTTCGTAACAATAAATTAGATACAATAAACTAGATAGTTTGTTATAGATTTAGAAATGACGAGAATTTATTGTCTTGAATGCTGACATACATCTACAGAAAAAGTGTGCTGTTACAAAATGCATGTCTGTGTTTAGTTGTGTGATAAAGGCAATTTTAATTTCGCCAGGTGAATTCTTTTGATGGAATTTTATAAACAACTAATTGCAGAAATGTGCTTATGAATTTAATAAAGAAAAATTCATTTCTGCATTAAGAATTATTGACCGTATAAAACTGAAAAATGCATGGGAGGGTGAAATTTGTCATAGATAAGACGGTTCTGAGTAAAGAGGATTTAAAAATGTGGTTGTAACACATTAAAAAATTCTTACACTAATGTTCACACATTTAATGTTTGTAACATGCCTTTTTTTTGATTTCATATATCTCATACTTCAATGTGTCATATTAAATTTTTAGAACCTGTTGTTTATATGTAACCTACCAACCAGTGTTCCAAAGATGACTGTCAGTTTAAAAAATCAATTAAAGAAAAACGGAAGGAAATAAATTCCTCTTACTGCATTCTTATCAAGTAGCAAAATTTTATTTTCACAAAGTTTCAAAATTATTTACAAAGTTTGTCAACAGGTGCTGCTGCTTATGGACTATGTTTTCTGCTCCTTGTCAGATCCTTCGAACTGGAATATTTACTACGGTGCCTGTTAATTTTGTCCTACGACAACAATGTTATTGATGAAAATGGTGATTGTTTTGAAAATATTTTTGAAGAAATTTTCTCATTTATTAACTCTGTCAGTTTACGAACTTTAGCGAATCGAATCTCGAAGCTTTTGACGGAAAAACTTGGCTCCCTGAGCAGAACGCAGCAAAATGAACATTTCTATCTCTTTTGCTAGAATCCATCTTTCAATTGATTTATAAAATCATTGTTACATTTTGGATAATCGGTATATTTTCCGTTAGTACAAGATACAGCTTAATGGTTTTTAAAATACTGTTTTAATATTTTAACATAATGATATATATCTTAAAGTCTTCGAGGAATAAAAAAATCTTAGTTTAATACATTTTTTGAGAAAGACAAAAGGAATCAAAAAAACTTTTTTTCTAGATGGAAAATAACTAGGTAAAAATTGTCTTGTTGTCTCGGTTTGTCAAAAGTAAAAAAAATAATTCCATTGGCAATTTTAATGATCTGAATATATATTTTTTAGATCATTCTTAGGACTTGGCTGTAAATAACTGAGGTGTTGCTGTCAAAGATGAAAAAGCATAAATTGACTAATACAAAAACGATTGTTTTTTTCCTCATTATGTTTTCTTTTTCATCTTCTGAGCTTATGATAGACGATGCCAAAGATCACAATTGGAATGAATTCAAGGTAAATGTATTTATTTTTTAAAACAATTTTAAATATTTTAAACATTTTCATAAGTTTGAAACCCCTTTCCTAACTGTATGTATGTATATATATATATATATATATATATATATATATATATATATATATATATATATATATATATATATATATATATATATATATATATTATATATATATATATATATAAACACACTAATAGAATTATAAAATAGATGTATATATATATATATATATATATATATATATATATATATATATATATATATATATTTATTAGCGTGGGATTAGAAGAGGGGGCAACAATAAGAAGCTAATTTTTCCTCTGTGGGGATTTATGTATGACTATGTCAACTTTCATCTATCAAAAGGTACCTCAAGATAGA
Organism: Parasteatoda lunata; assembly: GCA_949128135.1. Lineage (NCBI taxonomy): Eukaryota > Metazoa > Arthropoda > Arachnida > Araneae > Theridiidae > Parasteatoda > Parasteatoda lunata. Next base: position 18,956,401 of record OX421973.1, read on the forward strand.
ATCGAGTTAACATGTCTTATATACTAGTGATTTAGTATTTAATATTTGTAGTGGTAGTTACGCCACACTACTCCCCTTCCAGAATTTTGTCTGTGATAGAATTCGATAAACGATTACCACTAGTTGATTCATGCTGTTAATATATTTAGTCACTATATTGCTCATTATATTTTCTTCATTTTTTTTTATAGCATTTCACTCATAATTTTTTTCCCCTTCATTTTTGTTCATAGCATTTCGCTCATTTTTTTTTTTCCATATTGTTTATTACCGGGAGACTGACTTTATTTACTTCACCGGATATTTCTTTTTTTCTTTGAGCAATTTTTATTAAGCAAATCAACTGTTTAATGTGGACTATCCATCATGTTAGCGAGTTCATATCACGTGCGCAGGTCACCATTGAAGGGATTTATTTTATGACTATGTCAACTTCTATCTTTTTTTTTTCCTTTCTTCCAGACGTGGACACGTTGTCAAAAGGTACCACATGACGGAATCGAGTTAACATGTCTTATATACTAGTGATTTGGTATTTAATATTTGTAGTGGTAGTTACGCCACAAGTTCACATGGATTTGTAGTCATAAACACAAATTTATAAATTCGGTGATTTATGAGCACAAAAGTCCAAGATTATGACCCAATTCTTCACATTAGGTAAAATTTTATAACTCCCACCTGCCTTCCCACTAAAAAAAATGGTCTTAAAAATCAAATTAATTTTTACTAAGCTAAATGAATTTTTCATATATAAATCAATTTTGATCTCAAAAATATTTTAGCATAACATTACTAGAAAAAAATGGACCGATAGCGAGTTAACTAATCTTTAAAAAAGTTTTTAAATATTTAAATTATAATTATCAATCTTTTAAATTTAAATACAAAATTTATGCGACATTTGATTTTTTTTTAAATTTCAATTTAATTTTTTTATTATTATAAATTGTTACTTTGAAGAATGCTAAAAAAACATAAAAATATATGCTAAACAATTACCTAAAAAACATAAAAATAGTAAGTTTATAAAATTAAAACAATGAGCTTATAAGGTTTTAGTTTTAAATAGTACTAATAAAAATAAATTTTGAATATAATTTTTAAAAACTTTCAAAATTGAGAAGAATTTATAAATTTTTGCTTCTTTGAAATTTATTAATAAAATTAATTTGATGATGTGTCTTTATTTTTTTAATTTTTTGGTAAGTGAATTAAAATAACGAGTTTGTAAAATTTTTGTTTTTAAGCTCAAATATTGCCAACAAAACCACTTTGTTAAAATGTCAGATACGATGCTGGAAATCGAACCTGAAAAAATTCCATAAGATATTTGTTTTCAAAATCATTTTTATATTCTTATTAAAAATTAAATTTCTAAGCATTTCGAGAAATTTGATTGAAGTAATATTTTTAAGTTTTTCGAGATGAACTGAAATAAAGGTAACGCCTGCAAAAGAAACTGGGGGGGGGAATCACTGACATAAAAAAGCTAACTTGACCTTTAATACACTTACGCTGTTTCATTTTTATATGAAATTTTATTAATGCATCATCATAAAATATTATAACTAACACAAATTGCATAAAATTATATTACTTCACATTTTATTATTTCAATAGTAAACCAATGCATCGTACAAAAGTTGTATAAATATTTGCGGAAATAAAATTTGGTCAATCTAAGCTTAACATTAAAACATTCATAAAAATAAGATGCAAATTCAGATCCGAGTCAATAAAACTTATTTGAATTTGTCTTAACCGTTTATTCTGTACAATTTAAGAATTCCTCCTTTTCATGAACTTCCATGAGTCAATAAATGTCAAACCGATTTTTAGCAGACGTAAAATAAATCGCTTTCATTTATATAAATATTCATGGCTAATTTTAAATAGTTCTTTTTACCGTAGATAGGATGAGAGCCGTCTGCTATTTAGTAAAATATCAAACACTAACAAAGTCATCTTTTTTTAAAGAAAGATTGTTTTACAAGTAATAGAATAAGAAAAATCCTTCAAAAAATCATTTATTTAACTTTTTAGTACGAACTGAGTATTACATTGTTTTCGATTTCACGATATTGATTATACTATCATAGAATTTTCATTTACATTATAGCACAATATATTAAAAATATCGATTGAAAGTTGAACCATAATAAGGGTTGAATCATAAGAAGTGGAACTTTGCTGCTACCTTAACAAGGAATTAGTTTGAGCTACACCGTAAGAAATTTCTCGGAAAAATGATTAAATAAAAATTTACTGAATTGTTATTTTAGAATACTCAAACAAAACAGCCAAATAACCTTACATAAGATAGTATTCAAACTGTTAACTGTGATAAAAATCGTTTATTAACTGTTTTCCCCTAATACGGTTAAACAACCAGAATTTTTTCGTAACAACTTGACCCAATTAATGAGGCCACTTACTTTCTTACATATTATAGCCTAATATGGCATATGTCAGTTTGGGTACATATTATAGCCTAATATGTCAATCTTGTAACCGACAAAACAGGTTTCGAAGTCAGGTGACGCTGGTTTCCCAGCGCTGGCACCACAATATTTTCTCCATTCCCTTCAAAACATGAAGAGTTTTTCCCTTTAAATACATGAAGAGTTTTCAGTGATCTGCACTCCCCAATTTGTGACCCTGGGCTGTTAGAATATGATACTCTCATTCAGGCATAGATGACAACACCATAAAGCTACTGAACTATCTCCACTGTTCTGTTAAATTTCCTTTTTACGGGTTTGAAACTATGCTAGCAGTAAATGGTTAAAAAAAACATATAGTTTTGTATTCATGGTTTCTTAACCATACTAGTTGTGAATGGTTTTAAAACAGTTAAAGTAAAAAATGCTCTTTACCGTAAAATTTGCGATTATTTAGATGGACAGACTTCTATCCGTTATTTAACCGTAATTTTTGAGAATGAAATTTCTAACAGTGTGTGTTTCCGTTTACGTTAATCCGTGGTATTATGCAATCAAGTTTAAGAAGCATGATGAAATAATAATAGTTCAAACTAATTAGCACCATACTATGGTTGCAGCAAATCTAAACAATATAACGGTTTAATCCACTCCAAAATTATCCGTTTGATAAAAATTGATTCACTACTTAATTTAGGTGAAATGCGCATTTTTTTCTCACTTTTTTTTTCTTTTTGGGTTGGAAAAAAAACTTTTTGAGCATTGGTTGTGATTTTCTTTTTTTTGGGGGGGGTGGGGGGTTGGGGTGGAGGGGGGCTTTAGAGCCTCTAACGATCGAACATCTTTTAGTGAAATCGCAAGTTAATAAAAAAAATATATTAATATCTACGAATATGCTAACCAAAGAAAGACAACTAATTACTTTAATAATATTTAGTACAAAGAATGAACTTTTCCTAATCATCACTTTATCAATTATAGTCTTAAAATTATAGGTTCTCTGGTAAACAATTGAATTCGCAGATTGAAAATCTGAAAATCTGATCTTGTCTATATCGGAATTTGTTTTTGGTGCGTCCTGAAGCTGAAAATGAATTAAGTGCACTGAATTACAGTTTTCGAAAAATAATTGGTTATCAGAGAAATATAATTCTTAATTCCTGAATTTGGCTTTTTTGTTTTTAATTGAAAAGATCGATGAGAAATACTGATACTATTTTTATAATGTTGTTTTTTCATAATTTATTCTTGTTCTTGCTATTGAAAATAATACTTTTTAAAAATAATTTTGCAGTTTTCTTTTTCATTGGCATTTTACTTAAATAATTTCGTAAAAATGCCCAAAATATTAAATACATTATGGATTATTGTTTAGATGTAAATATAATTAAAGGTTTCAAAAACCGTTAGTGTTGAATAGCTTTAGAGACTTTAAACTAATTGAAATTATTTCTTTTCCTAGAAATAGTATGGAAAAAACGCTTTAATTATGTCATTTGTCATCATTGCTTAAAACTAATTTATTCCTAAATTGAATTTATTATGAATAAGTCATTCCTAAGCATATATATGTTTTATTATGATACAAACATAAAGTTTTCTTGTAATATCATGGTGAGAATTTTCAGAGAGCTTACAAGAAGAACTACACTCGTGAAGATGAGAGAGTGCGGAAACCCATTTGGGAGAAAGCTCTGGTAGCCATCATGAAACATAATGAAGATCACGCCAGTGGTATTCATTCCTTCAATCTGGGATTAAACGATTTTAGTGATATGGTAAGTATTATTTACAAAATCAGACATTTAAAATCAGTATACACTGAATTGTATGACAGAATGACTAAAAAGAAGATAGAAATATTTGCATTTTTCCGAGGAAACGTGATGAATTATTCTTCCCAAATCTTAACATTAAGTAATGAAGATGGTCGACAGATGGCACTGCTATAAAGAAATGAATCTGTAAAACATCGTTTTCAAAATAACCAGCATTTGTAGCAACAACTTGATTCAGTCTGAGAATAAAATAAAGCGATACCCGCGTGAATATTTCGGCTAACATGGTTTTAACATATAACAGAAAATATTGTTTTTAGTCATTTTTCTTCGTTAAAAGAAACGATGCAATTAAAATAATGAATACGAAATTGTGGAACATGATTAGAAACTAGCTTTTTTGCACTATTTTTAAATAATTCCTTTGACAAAAAATATTTAACGAGACATATTTGTTACAAAAAACTAACAGGTATTCTAAAAATCAATATTGTAGATTAAGTTTCAAAGGTTATCCAATCGTAATGATTTTATTTAAACTTTATCCCAATTAAATACAGTATTAAATATATAATATTTAATTTATGCTATTACAATAGGAAATTTTGGGAGTTTAAAGTTAAACATTTTTTTTATAATTTTGATGCTTAAATAAAAAAAAACTTTTATTGGGAAAAAATGATTGCGTAGCAATAATGGAGTTACAGCGTTCAGTTTTACACATTTACTAAGTTATTGAAAGAGGCAGTTCCCCCTTTTTTAGATGACTTAATTACTGTATTGTTAACTTGTTTTAAAATTTGTATTTATTTTTCAGAAATTTATAACACTTTAGCTTAGAAAAAAAACGTTTCTCTTAAATCTAAAAAATAAAAATGTGGTTAGCTAATACAAGGTTGACAGTTTCACTCATAAATAATATCATACTTTTTTCACTATTTTCGACCCCTTTTACCTCAGCGAGTGGAGGTTATTTTGAAACATTTTAATATAGGAATTTAATTTACGCAATATTTATAGGATACAGCAATTGCTGTATAAGAAATAAAATTTTAATTACTGTGTTGACTTTAAAAATGAAAAAAAAAAAAAAAATAAGCCAAGTTTTTTTTTTCTTTCAGTCCGATGAGGATTTTATGAACATGGCAATGGGCTTAGAAGATAAAATGGAATGCGATAACAAAAGTTTGCTATACAAACCTCCAAAAAATGCCTCAATCCCAGATAGCATAGATTGGAATAAAAGAGGTTACGTAACAAGAGTTGTAAATCAAGTAAGTATTCATCCTGAAACGCATCACAAAAAAAAACATATTCAAAAATTTTCCTGTCGAGAAATTTATTGCAGAAAATAATTTTGAATAATTGATAGAACTAACTATACTTGACTAGCAGTAGATATGAAATATATAATTACTATAAATAATTTGAAGTATAATTTGAACGTGTGCAGATATATATTTTTATTTTAATTATTCCTTTGGTTTAATAATCCTTTTTCAATCGGAAAACGTTAAAAATAACTTGCTCGTTTGTAAAGGGAATTTAAAAATTAGACAAAAATTTGAAACGTTGTAATTTTAAAAGTAGTTTGTATTGCGTTTGAAAAATTGTATTCGCTTAAAATCTATCTGACTAGTGCAAAAACGTGATTTTGGGCGACATTTTTAAAAATTTGAAATTCCTGTACTCTTAGCTTTCTATAAGCACTTTACTTTTGTTTGTACTACAATTATTTACAAAGTTATAATAGTTTTTGTGCAAGGTGATAACAGTAGATAGCCTAATGATGCGTTTTTCTAAAAATCTTTAAATGCGTTTATCTCAAAATCAGATTTTTTTCCCTTTTTACCCCTCTTAAAACACGATGTCTCATGTAGTTTTTAAAATAATTGTCTACAATTTTTCATGAGTGCTTATGATTACAGCAAGCTTGTTTTGAACTACAGACTAGGGGGAAAAAAGTACAATTTTATTCTTATATATGTTTTTATACAAAGAAAATTAATGGAATTTTCAAAAATTTTCTTTTTTAACTACATTGATCCCTAACTCAGTAGTATATACACTTGTTTTTAAGGTAATAGTTCAAAACATAGTTGATATCTTTCTAAATAATATCCTCTAAAGTATCTTGGATTTAGGTAATAAAAATTCTTTTACTGTGTTTTCCGTAGAGTAATAATATTTTCGTAGAGTAATAATATTTTCGCAAATTTTATACGTTTTTACACGTGATAAAACAAATTAAATAGCTTTTTTTTAAATTTTATATTAATATTTAAAAAAAAAAGTTGTCGAAACTAGTCGGATACCTTAAATTAAATCTTTTTAATAGACTTTAATCCTTTTAATCCTTTATCGATCCAGTAGTTATAGTCAATCTAAAAAACTGATAAGGGTAATTTTTAAAACACACTGTGCATATTGATTTTTTTTTTCAATTTCTAAACCAGACATAGAATTGTTTTAAACTCTTAAAATTCAGAATTTAAACCAGGATATTTCAGGCTGGAAATGTGCTGCATGAAACTAATCAGGAGTTGGAGAAAAAAAATTTAAGATTTTAAAAGGTATTTTGCCCCCTGCTCGCTTTGCTCAAACCCCAATAAGTGATCTATCATTCATTTTACTTATTTTACTTTATTGTATGTTTCTTACTGATTTGCAATCATAGGATCCCTGCGCGATACGTAAAAGCACTCATTCAAACAAATAAAGATGTTCATTTGATGCTTAAATGTGACTCTTTTAGAATTATTTGAACATTTTTTTTTTTTAATGGCAGGCACTGAATTTGAATCTTTTGCCTATGAAGATGCCAGAATTGTTGCTCATTTCGCGTTACCCAGTGGGCACCTGTGAATCAAAGTCACGGAGGCGAGCAACATTGCCCACGCCACACTGCCACAAACCAGTTTATAGGGTGGGCCACATTCACACATCACACACACAACAGAGGATAGCACACAGAGAGAGAGAGAGAAACAACCATGCCCAGAGCGGGATTCGAACCCGCAGCCAATGGCTTCGCAGTCAGGCGCGCTAACCGCTCGGCCACCTGGCCGGCTATTTGAACATCTATTGTTGATATTTCTGTTTTAAAAACTAACATATACATTATTTTCTCTTGGTGTTGATTTTGTATACTAAAAACCATCCGAAAAAAATTTTTTATATGTTCAATAAGTTAAAAAGTAACAATTATTGAACACTTTTGTGGTATTAAAAGCGCACTCCGTTTCTTTTTCGACTTTCAGCTTGCTTTACTACTAAAAACTTTGAAAAAAACTTTACATTGCCTTTTTTTTTACTCCACAATTACTATAAAATCTAAAAATTTACAAAGACTAGTTATACAAAAATATACAGAGAATAAGATAGAATAAAATATTTAACACTCAATAATTAGTTCCACAATTAATAACCGTTAAATTTATAACAAAAGAACAGACACGGTTTACGGTGCAGAACCGTAGAAAGGCAACTACGAAATGGAAATTTTATATGTGAAAAGGCCATTTTTATTTGTGAGCTTAAAACGGAATGTTTTTCGCAATTCCAATTCGTTCGAAAATTATTACATTTTAAAATGCTTTTTAAGAAAAATTAAAATATATTCTTTCTTGCTAAGAGTAGAAAGAAAATTTATTTGTCTCTCAAAATCATTAAGCATCTCAAACAATACCGTTTGAATAAAATCTTTCAAAAAAAAAATTTGTTGTTGTACTTGATTTTTAATTCATTTTATGAAACAAAAATACATTTGTTCTTTTTTTAAAATTACTTTTTATTTAATAATAATTTTTATTTTTATTCTTATACTTCAGTTTTCTTTTTTTTTTTCATACCTGTTAAATAATATTTTTTTAAAAAATTGTTATTAATAAATATGTAAAACTATATGACTTATTTTAAATCTTAAATTTGAACAGGGAAGATGCGGAGCTTGTTGGGCCTTTTGTAGCACTGCAGCTCTAGAGGGACAACATAAGAGGATGACAGGCAAATTGGTGAAACTGAGTGAGCAACATTTGATTGATTGTTCGACAGTAACAGGTAATTATCATAACTTGAATAATTATCATACTGATTATGCTATTTTAAGCTCGAAGTAGTCCTTAGACTATTCTTCTTTGAATATTACTAGGTGGCTTTGAATATTACTTGGGCTTTTCTAACTAAACCCAATTTCGATCGAAACCAATATTTTTTTTCCTTATCGATAAATGAATTCTTACTTCAAAACTGAAAATTATTCAATGAAGAAATTCACAAATAATTAGAATTTTTAATATACACAGATATTTTTCAACGTATTTCGTTTCCTATAACATAATAATTTATGCAAAAACTTGTTGATTAAAATTTTATTTTATCGGCACGTTAAGTTTTTCGAAGCTGCTCTGCCAAAGAAATAAAAAGCAGCATTTTAAGTGCCTCACACTTGGAGCAAAGCTAAACTCATGTTTGTGAAAATTGCAACACCATGAAGGAATCGTCATAATTGAATGAAATTTAATACACAGTTGAGTGGTAGTGGTACAAATAAATTATAAATTTTTCAAAGCAAACAAACAATAACAAGAGATCGAAATCAGTATTTTGTGTAGACACCACGCACCGTAATAAGTGCTGCTACACGACGTGACATGGAGTCAAGCAAATTTTGAATGTCTACCTGAAAAATAGCATTCCATATTGTTTGTATGCGTACCCAAAGTTCGTCTGTAGAAGCAACAGGACGAGGATCACGAGTGAGACGCCGACCAACGTAATCCCACACATGTTCAATCGGCGACATATCCGGGGAATACGCAGGCCAAAGAAGAAGCTGTGCCATCCGCGATGCAAGGAAGAATTGAACAATATGAGGGCGGGCATTGTCCTGTTTAAATACAACGCCCTTGGCGGGACTTGAAGGAAGGGAACAACTTGGGGCTGTAGAACTTCACTGATGTACCGGTTGCTGTTCAGATTACCCACAATTCGTAGCAATTGAGATCGTCCATGATGTGCTATGGAACTCCAGACCATAACCCCGAGTGTTCGTCCACTGTGGCGTTCGATAATGCACTCCAGAAGGTGGCGTTCACCAGCATAGCGTCTGACGTGAATGCGGCCATCATGGTGCCACAAACTAAAGCGGGATTTGTCAGAAAACACGACACGCTACCAATCAGCACGCCAGTCCCTATGCTGATTGGCCCATTGTAGCCGCAGGCGGCGATGGTTTAGCGTGAGGGGGATCCTGTATAAAGGAGTCCTTGCGCGCAGTCCACGCTGCAGCAGACGTCTACGAATCGATGAACCACACAAGTAAACACCTGTAGCTATTGACCACTGTGCTGCCAGTTGTCTGGAGAGAGCCGTACGTTCCGTCAGGGCCATGCGGACCAGCAGTCTATCACCGCGAGCTGACGTGACATTTCGGGGTCCACTCCCGGATTTCCGAGTTGTCCGACACTCATCCGTCCACTGCTTCCAAACACGCATCACTGTGCTGCTGTTACGCAGCACACGAGCGGCTACTGCGCGATATGACAATCCAGCTTCACGAAGGCCGATGATTCTCCCCCATTCAAACTCCGTAAGTTGTTGAAATCTCGCTCTCTTTCGTCGAAGAGGCATAAGTAACGACTGAGCTAACGTTTACCACTAGCAGATAACCACCTTAACCATACACGCCTCGCTACAGCCGTCTATTTATTGATATCCCTCCGCCGTTCAGAGGACGCTGCTCAGCATACGCATGCGCTACGGGTCTGAAATTCTAATCATTTGCATATCATGCTCTACTTTGCAATTCCTGAAAATTTCAGCTCACTCGCGTAAGTCCTTCATGGTGTTTCACAAACATGAGTTTATTAAGTTTGTGACCCACCTTATGAACGGTTGTCTGTAGCAGTGTAGCGTAGGCCTTCCGTGATTTGGTTGTAGCCCGAGGCAAAGAATGCAAAGTTCAATGCATACAGTTTTAAAAAAATAATTTTAAGCTTTATATAATTCATCTTGTCGTTAAGAATTACCTAGGTTTTAGAACTGTCAATTAATATTCTAATTTTTTTTTTAAAGAAAAAAAATCACCGATATTGCGAGATTTTTAAACATTTATGAAAATTATCAAAATCAATGAACAATGCTCAATTTTTAAATCTTTATATGAATCCAGATAATCAAGAGTTGGAATAAAACATTAAAAAACTAGATCACAAAAACTTTACTTTTTTCACAAAATCATGACTATTTTTCTTGGCGACGTTTTGCGATATTTTCATGCTTAGCAAAGAAGACTCCGGCTAAGGATAGGCAAAACTTAACCTAACAGTCATAAATAACTGTTACCAACTCTAAACAGTTAAGAGAAAAGTATATTATTAAAATTTTTTAAAAAAGGGGAAAAAAAGAAGAAAAAGAAAGAAAAAAAACATTATTTCACACGACGACGGAGCCTTACGAAAAAACCTTTAACCTTTGATTAATATAAGAAGTTGTTATTCCCCAAAGACGTTATTCAGCAATAGTCCAAAAAGTTATATCTTTGAAATTTTAAATACTTATTTTTTAATAATTATTTTAACTGAAGATATTGATGCGATACTGTTTTCAATAAAAATTTATTATAAAAGTAAATATGAAATTTTAAAAGGAAATATAAGAGGTTTATTTTTTAATAATTGGTACTTGCACTTCAGGAAAAAGAAGACCTCCTATACACTTGTGACCTATGCCGTTCGCACCAGCAAATCTTTATCTGCAAAACGTCGTATTAAAGTTGAGCTAAGTTCTCTACATAAGTTAGAATGTCAATTAACAATAATTTAATTAAATACAGAGCCGTATCACACAACGAATTAGTTGAAATATATTTCTTTCTCGTCTACATCTTTTACTTAACTTAGATTTATTATTTGTTTATGTATTTTATTCTAACCATGGTATATTTTTGCTTCGTGTACCTGGTAAATTCGATGCATAATTAGTTTGTTTATGTCCTACATGGCTTCATGTCTGTCTTTGTATTAAGTAAGAAAGATATGGTGTAGGAATTGAAATCTTTGAGAAAGAATCTTTGTGAAAAAATTTAGAATGCGTGAATGTGTCATTTAAAGGAGTTGGTACTTGGTGGGCTTAGCTTACTCGAAATACAATGGAAAGAACAGTTAATAATGTAAACAAATGCAACGTTTCAACAATCAATCAGGATCGAGATACCCATACTACGTCACTTGCAGGTGCGTTGTAAAATGGTAACTAAATGTGTTTATTATAAAATATAGGGTAATTACCTAAAATCATTAGATTACTTTATAATAAAGTAGCGCCACTATTAGTTTTAAGACATTAATTTTAAATAATAATCATGTATAATAAAGTAGCGCCACTATTAGTTTTAAGACATTAATTTTAAATAATAATCATGTATAATAAAGTAGCGCCACTATTAGTTTTAAGACATTAATTTTAAATAATAATCAAGTCTGAAAAACTAATACTGCAATGAACAGTATTTTGAATGACTGACATATTATCGATAACTATTATTAAGAATGTGATAAATAAGTAACTTACAGGGAAACTTTAACTTTCAATAATTCTGTGGTATTGATAGCCTGTGATATCTGGATCATCTTTACTTATTAACCGTCATATCATGCAATTATTTTGTCCAATAAGATTGCAACAACAACATAATCAGAAACGGAAAGGCATACATCTTTTTCATGATATACAATCATGTACAATTAATTGTTTTATGATATACAATTGATTTTTTGTCCAACGAGTATTATATTTTTGAGAAGGCTGTGCAACACCAAGTTTCTTTTAAATTTTTTCGTTGTAAGATTTTGTTTAGTCAGTTGTCTTTTTCAATTTTTAAGTTCGGCTTAAAAGCAGTTTTTTGAAGCATTCAAATGAAAAATGTTAAAATTATTTAATTTTTTAATCGTTAATATTTTTGCAAATAAAATTGTAAAAAATTCTTTTTGAATTTGACATACATTAAGATTTTGATATTATTTTAAAAATTTACTACCCGTAGCAGAGTCTATATTAACATGTAAAACCCCAATCGCTAAATCAAAACTCATTTAAGGTTCGCAATTTTTTTTTTTTCTGTTACTCTTTATGAAACCATAGGTGAAAGTTATTAGATCGTAATATTTATCATCCATTTATAGCATTAAATTTCACGCAAAAATTTTCTAATTTTTACAGTTCTTTTACTAATATATAAAATTAATATTTATCATTTAATAAAAACCTTATAAATTGGGTATTAAGTTAATTAAGAAGTGTATTAAAGTAAAATGCGTAGTTTCCAACAGCTCATTATGTTAATTTATTTTAGGTAACAAGCAATGCAGAGGAGGGCGAATGTGTAGAGCTTATGAATATGCAGCAGCTGTGGGAGGTGTACTGGCAGAAAAATATTATCCATACGAAAATAAGGTAAAAAACATTATTATTTTATTGACAATACAGCAATTTCTACAAACATTTTAATTTGTTTTCATTTATTTAAAACATTTTCTAGTTGAATGTTTATAAACTATTTTATTTGAATGCCGATAACTTTGTGTAAAAGGACATTTTTAATAATTTTTATTTTATTTTTCTCTCTCTCTTCAATATCTTTATGTTTCTTATTTTATGATTTAAAAATACGGTCTTTAATAACTTGAGTCAAGGCAAAGAATCGACCTATTTTTGGGGATAAATCTAAATTATTTTAACTCGTTTCCAACTTACTATTTCTAATTAAAGTTCATTTAAAGTGCAATAAGAAACTTTCTTTATTCTTTTTTTCTTTGAAGATTATTTTCATTATAGAGCCTAAATTACATTATACTGTTTACCTTTGGCGCATTAAAAGCAATTCCAGCTATTGAGTCATGAAATTTTACATTCAACTCAAATCAGTGGAGCATAATAATGGGTCCTTGGTCGCACCAACCATAGCTCTGACGGAAAACATCTCATATGGTTTTTATAATCGTCGTTGAACATCCAACCCATTTTTTTTGGGTTTACGACTAGTAATGTTCAACTCCGTAGCCTTCTATATTTGAGCCCAATCCAGAAGTCAAGGGAACTCCTGGATCAAGTATTGGGAGAAATTTGCCTTCGTGTAGTACTTCCTGATGGAACTAACCCACATTTGCGTTTCATTGTAAGGATAACCACGAAAACCTCCCACGGTTAGTCTGAGAACAAGGGTACTCTAACCCATGATCAGTCTACCACTGAGGATATTTTACGTCAGCAATGTGGTCGGCTCAAGCCGGATGCGGAATTCATATCGACCAGTCATCCCTGGGATTCGAACCGGGTTAACCTCATTGGAAGATGAACGCTCTACCCCTGAGCCACCAAGACTCATCTCATATGGTTGACAAATCAGGGCTTGGGTTCCCCTGCCACCAACTTAATTAGGAGAGGTTTTAATGCTTTCTTTCATTATTTACTTGAAAATTCCGATACGATGGGGAGTTTGTTTCAATGCTTGAATCTCGAGTTCTTTTGACTTTTAGGTTGGGTTCAAAATTACAAGGTCGAATCGAAGTCGAATTTACTGTGCTGAACATTAAGATCCTGTCGGATGGGGATCTATTTTTTTCTCGAGGGCAATAAAATAATAATAATAATAAATAAATAATAATAAAAAATGCAAAAATCAAAATTTCAAAAAGAATGTTTCAAATTTAGTGTTTTGAAATAACAAATTTGCCACAGTCGTTCATGAGTTAATTAATTACTCTTACTATATATTGTTAATTATTGCCTGCAATCTGTACTTGAAAATGCATGGCAATTTAAAATAAATAGCTTTTTATTGAACAAAAATTTCTTTGAAAGAGCTCATTTATATTATTGATTACTTTATTTTAGTATGACTAGTTGAAAGCGCTTCCGTCTCTTAGGATATCTGACTATCAATTCATACTATTATATTAGGCTTTATTAGTATTAAATTATTAATTGTTATAAATAAAGTGATTGAAAACTAATTTTAAAAAATATGCATTAAAATTTTACAGTTTGGTACTCGCACGTCAAGAAGAAGAAAAATCACAGAAACCCACACATGTGACCTATAACGTCATCTTCAGCTGTTCTCTTATAAGCAAAATGGCGTGTTAAAGTTGAGCTAAATTTTCCATATAATTTAGAATGTTAACTAACGTGAAGTTAATTAAATAGAGGGCCATTTCGCCCATCGAATTAGTTGAAATATAATTCTTTCTCGTCTATAACTTTTACTTAACTTAGATTTATTATTTGTTTATGTATTTTATTGTAACCGTGGTATATTTTTGTTTTGTATACCTGACAACTTCTAAGCATAATTAGTTTGTTTATGCAATACGTGGATTCATGCATGTCTTTGTGTTTAGTAAGAAATATATAAAAATAATTGAAATATTTGTGAAAGAATATTTGTGTAACATTATAGAATGTGTCACTTAAGAGAATTGATACTTGACGAACTTGTCTTGCTCGTAATAGAAGGGAAAGAACAGTAGCTAACGTTAACAAATACCACGTTTTAACAGCCAATCAAGATCAAGATACCCATACTACGTCACTTGCAGGTATGACCAATGGACAAAGCGTTATTGCATGTGTATCGCAGCTCCTTCAGTTGTATATTGTTGCTCATATTGAAGTTTCAGAACTAAGAGAAAATACGACGAAAGTTCTTAAAATTTATTTCACAACTTAAGACATAAATTCTTAAATAAGTAATAAAAGCAAACTATCAGTTTAAAAATCAGAAGAGAGAAAGAAAAACATCATAAATCCTGCTTAACTCGATCAAGACAGATCATAGATCCAACATCATCAAACATCATAGATCCTGATTAACTAATCATAGACCAATCCTAGATATCCTAGACCCAAACCTGATATATTGTTAGATATCTATAGATATCTGATAAAATCTGATTTGAGCTCTGTTTTGTTCAAATATGCTCGCTACGTTATAGACTAGTAAAAATATGCTCGTTATGTTACAAATATTATTTCAATTTGTATCGCTTGACGAAAAAATTTAAAATCATTTCAATTTCATTGTATGTGATCGAAGAAGTTTGAAATAGCATAGATTTCTATTATTAAAAGTTGAGCCAAAAAAATTGACATATATGTAAGTGATATTTTTAGAGCAAATATGTGTAAAAAAAAAATTTCTATGTTTTAAATTAAATTCTTTAAAGAAATGAAACACAATTACAAATGGAGTAAATTTTTAAATATTGTATTTCATAGCTGAAATTCAAAAAATATGTATTTAAAAAATATCTTAAGTAATTTTAAATTTTATAAGCATCTTTCTTGGCACTTTTCACTGAAATTTGGCACTTTTCACTTGAACCATAAAATTAAGATTAAAATAATCATTTAAAAATTAACTGAATTTGAATTTATTGAAGTTTTCGATTCCTAACATGTGTGTCATAAGTAAAACGTATTTTCTAGGGAGGTACATGTAAATTTAATTCGAAACACATAGGTGCGAGAATAAAAGGATATATAGAAATTCCATTCGGCGATGAACATGCACTTCTTATGGCTGTGGCTTTGATTGGACCCGTAGCTGCAGGATTAGATGGATACAGGCCAAGATTTAGACATTACAAGTAAACATTTCTTTTATATTAAATTACGTACTCAAAACATTTTTCTTAACGTATAATTTTGAAACGCTATACTTAACACGTTTGTGGACTTCTGTACTCTTTGTAAATGTTGTTTCTAATGCTATTTGCTAATACCGGCAAGCCTGCTTGGTGAAACCAAACGAATTTACGGCAAGAGGGAGCATTTCTTGTTTTTCGGTGGCGCCATCTATGGCTAAGAATACGACCTCAGACACACACACGTCACTGCCCGTTTAATAAGGCGCAACCATTCATACATCCTTTCATTCATCCACCGATCGTACTTTTGACCTGAACCAGAGAACGATCAATCTCCTATTCAGTACCCCCAAAGGTATGATTTGTTGTGGGAGCATGGAGGACTTTGTGACATGACAAATTTAACATGCACCAGTCACCATTTACTTAAAGAGGAGTCTTCAGCCTGCGGGAATCGAACTCACGATCTCTTGGACATGCGTGCAACACCCTACCAATCAGGCTATCCCGGAAACACTCTTCGTAAATAGAATAGGCGTGTCAAGGTTATGCGATTTCTGCACTGTCCACTCTTTTAACCCTCTCCGTTTTATGTTTCGGCAAATCTCGCTTTTTCTGTTTTATTTAGTAAGAAGTTGGAATATACTTGCGTGGGAGAGGAAGATGCAAGATTTGCCGTTAACTATGGTAATGGTGTGGAGAAAGGGGAAATGACACAGGCTTGTGACTCTTCTTCTGTTTACAAAGAATGTAGTCTGCCATTAGTCCATCACGAGGAATTTTTCAGTTTGTCCACAAATGTGTTAAACGAAATGCATCTCATGTTTCGCCTCACGTATATTAAACGAATATTATACTTCAAAATTCTTGGTTAAAAGAAAAAATTAAGGTTTTGAAATGCGAAAATTGTTACTTACACTAATTGAACAAGTATGCATTTTTGAATGCACAATTTTGATTCTTACCCGGCAACGAAAAAGTGCATTATTTCTTTTCTACTGATTGATAACAGTTCTTTTGTAAGCAAATAAAACAATTGCAGAAGAAAATAAAGTGTTAGATACATTTTTGGTTAGCTGAAAAATTTTAATACATTTTTTTTTATAAATTAAACATTTGCAAATAAAGTAACGCTTGTATCCAAAGATAAAACATAAATTTTGAATATCCTTCATATAAAAAGCGATGAACAATTATTTTATTCTTATTTGGTGGATATTCTTACTTTACACTTATTACATGGTTATTCTTTCTTATAAAATTAAGATGGCTTTGTACATCGGTATTGATTTTTAAGCTTTACTAGTCACACATGTAGACCAGCCTTCACATCCTCGCGAACTTGGAAGCACTACACTGCATTGTATGGTGCTTGTTAATTTGAAATTTCAGTAATTAATTTAAAAAGAAACATTCATGAAGGACTTTTTTGATGGAACTAACTCGAATTTGCGTTACATGGAGAGGAAAAACACAAAACCTCCCACTGTTAGCCATGCGGCAAGGTGATTCTAATCCATGATCCGTCTGCCACTGAGGATATTTCATGTCAACACTGTGGTGAGCAGGGTGCACATTCGTTTCGAGAAACCATCATTGGGATTCGAACCCGGTTCACCTCATTGGAACTCGAAAGCTCTATCCCCTGAGCCACTACGGCTCCTTCAAAAATATCGGGATTTTTAAAATTATTTAGAAATCCATGGGTATATTTTCCTAAAAACAATGTGAATTCGCTGCGAAATCATCACTAATCGAACGTGGGTGTTAAAAAGTTATTATTCATATCGTGATTTCATTGGCCATAATAATATCCTATTGAAAATATCGCGATTTCATAAAACCATATAGAAATCTGTAAAAATAATTACTGAAAAACCACATAGATTTGTGATGAAATCTGTGCTGCTTCGAACCCGTAAAATGATAATCACTAAAATGCGTGATTCTTAATTTCTGTGTTGTATTAATTCCGCTCTAAAACACTGAACAACTCGTTCCATTTAATTTGATTTCAGCAAAGTAACAGTACAAAGTAATATTTGTATTTTTGTCCACAGCAATCTCGTAATTTTTTTTTCAAGGCTTGTGATTTCAGAATTTTTCTTCGCAATTTTTTGGAACCGGCGGACTTGGAATGTTTTGCCAAATTTCGTCCCAATTATGCATAATCGCAAAATTTCAGTTAATATACATATTTTATAGAAACATTATACTTTGAATGCATATAGAATTTTAGTATTTATATATTCCTTTAAAAAATTTTATTATGTTGTAAATAAAAAATTTTAAGTGAATGTTCATTTTTTTGTGAATGTAAGTATATAATTTTTGTACTAAGACGTATACAAAATAACTTCAAATTTGGAAAAACAGAATTGTGGAAGTTGCTGATATTGTTACTGGGTACCAGAAATCAGCATTTATTTCCTTATTTTATGTCTTTGTTAATAATCCACTAAAATTAGACGATTGATTAGATAGCTATGCTAAATATGTAAACAGGAACAAGTGCAATATAGTACTTTTTGTACGTAAAACGCATATAAATTCTAGACGGCTCGTAGTACTGCGAAAAATTGCGCATAATATATATTGAAACTAAATTATACGTTTCATAATGTTGATACTTCATAAATTGCTGTAATTTACAATTTATATCTGGTGGGCCACTTAATTTGATTTTTTAAATAATATGACGAAATAAAACTATTTAATTATTTATAAAACAAGTATTAAATAATATTCATTATTTTACGACTTTCTAAATGCTTTTTCCTACTTTTTTTAACTGTTAGATCTGGTATCTATGAAGACCCTGGATGCAGCAACACAACTTTAACTCATGCAGTTACAATAGTAGGGTATGGCACAGAAAATGGAAAAGATTATTGGTTGGTGAAAAATAGGTAGGTCTCTTTAATTGATTCACATAAAATAAAATAGGTAGTAAACGAAGATAATTTGCTCTTATTACTGGAATTCATCATGACATGTTTAACTTTTTGTGTTTGCGATATAATTTTGTTCGTGCGTTAATTAGTAAAAATGATGAATACTGTTTATTAATATGCCAGAGTAACCTGATTGGCAGGGCACTGCAATCAAGTGGAATTCGTGAGAAGTGGAGTTCGAATTCAGCCGGCCGATGACTCTCTGTGTAGTACATGGTAACTGGTACACGTTAAATCAGTCAGGTCATAAAGCCCTCCATGTTTGCATAACAAATTATACCTCTGGGTGGGTACTGAATTGGAAATATATCGTTCTCTGGCTCAGGTAAAAATTACGATCTGCGAATGGGTCAGCCCTTTAAACAGGTGTGAGATATGGGTGTATCAGAAGTTGAATTCTTGGCCATAGATGGCGCCACTGGAAAGCAACAACAATCGAACCCCTTGCCTTAATGGCTTACGACAACAGCAGCAACTGCTTATTAGTCTGGAAATGAAGTTCCTAATTTTTACGAAAAAATAAAACATCGAAGTTGTCTAATACGAATAGTGATTTGTAAATTCTTTTGACATTGAAAAATAAATAGTATAGAGCACTGATGCTTATATTGTCACAAAACTGATGAAATTTCTTTTATCACGGTATCAATGAACTGAGCTATAAGATGGATAGAAATGAATGGTTAAAAGCAAACAGCTGACGAAAATAATTTTTTTTTTAATATTTGCTTTAATTATACTTATGAATTCATGCATAATAATTCAGAGTCATATTTTAGTTTTGATGATGATTAATAATTAACTCAGGAGAGAGAATAGACGTTAACAGAAATACGTAACTTGTTGATTCAACTTACACTGGTATGATACCTCCATATTTTCACTACGTAATTAATATGTTTTTTATTTTCCTTTTTTTTATAGTTTTCTTTGATTTTTATATATTTTACGAAATTAGATTAAATAAAACATGAATTTGCATTTGCGTATGTAGAGCTCGGTTAAATATTTGTTAAAAATGTGATTTCCGAAAAGGCAAATATCAAATCATAATGCATATGAATTAAGCGAAGTAATTATAGGTTTTGCAATGTGAGTATGTTGCATATTTAAGCATATACATGCAAAACACATCACAATCTGTAGTTGGTGCGACACGATACGATAAACGTGGGAAATTGACTCGAAGTTAGATAAAAGTGTGAAAGCAGATTTGAGGATGTGCATCAAGCAAGCGGTGGTAGCTTACTCATTGATTATTTATTTTCCCAAAGACTAGTTCATTTTTTTTGCCTTTAAGATACATTTATTAAAATGTCTCATAAAAAAGAGTGTTAAGCTAATATTGCCTTTGATAAATCTTTTAAAATTTGATGTATGTTGTTTTAAGGTATGTCTTTAATGTATGTTTTAAAATTATTAAGAATTTATTTCTGAGACAATAAGTCTAAAAATTAATGTTAACGATGGTGATTATGGAACATACTGCATACTATTTATTTACCAAATCTTTCTTTAAATCATTCAAGCTCTTAAGTGGTTAGTTTTAAAAAAAATAAAACTAAGGGTCTGTCGACTCCTGATCGCTTTCCCTCGCTGATCCTCAAAACAACTTCAAGAGTCGGTACTCGCTCACCAGATGCTAAAACATAGTAGTCTAGTGTTTCACTTCATTTAGGACGCAAACAAAATTCTGTTAGTGTTGACATATGTCTGTTTAGGCAGAGGGGTGCGATTGTTCTTGTTTTACAGTGGCGCCATCTATGGCCAAGAACTCGACTTTTGCCACACCCATACGTCACACCCGTTTATAGGGCAGACCCATTCATACATCCATCCACAGATCGTAATTTTGACCTGAATCAGAGAACGATCGATCTCCAATCCAGTACCTCCAGAGGTATTGATTTGTTATGGGAACATGGAGGACTTTGCTACTCGACAGATTTAACGTGCAACAGTCACCATTTACTACACGGGAAGTCTTATTCTGGTGGGGTTCGAACCCACGAACTCTCGGACAAACAAAATGCTTCGTCTATTTATTGCTGATCGAATTTTAGATGTTTAAAAACGAACTAAGAATGATACACCAAAAAAGATGTTGCTTACACCAAAAGAAGTAGATAAAATAAAGTATAATAAAAAACAATAGTTTTTAAAAACTGCGTTTTTCAGGTAGACCGAAAAGAAGAAAATAATTCTTTTTTTTTTCCTATCCAAATACAAAAGACATTCCTTCATAATACTATCAAACTTTAGTTGGAAATTATACAGCCATTTTTTCTGCTTAGGACGTTGGACAGAAATATATTCATTTTGTCTCTTTTTAGATTGCTTGAAAAAGTTTAATTTTTTAATTTTTTTTTAATTTTTAATAATTTTTTTTTAATTTTTTGGAAAAGTTTTTAATTTTTTAAAATTTTGTTTTAGCGTTAGTTTTAAGAGCGAAATTTCCCAGAATTTCATTTTAAATCAATTCACTCCTACACGAAATCTTTTAGTGCGAAAATAGTACTTTTTTAATGTTTTTTTTTTTTTTTTTTTTTTGTGATTGACAAGGAACAACTGAAAACAAAACATAGAAACTATAATACTTCAAATACAATCCTTTCAACAATATTTTAAAAACATGATTTTCTTCTACAAGATTTTGTCCTTCATATGAGAAGAGTACATCTTCCACTTGGAAATAAAGTATTACTTATTAGGATTAAAAGTGAGGGTTAGTTGCAATTTGGAATTAAAGATCCCCTGTAGATTGAAAAAGAATTCATCATCTGTGTTAACCAATGGAGAAATATATAGGCACAATTTTCAATTAATATTTTGTGCCTACTTAATATTTTGTATTTGTTTTATTTTTATCAATGATATGTTTTCTATTGATCCAAGCAACAAAATTTTTAATCTTAATATATATATATATATATATATATATATATATATATACAGAGAGAGAGAGAGAGCCAAAACATTATGGCCACCTCTTAAAAACGAGTTGGCCCACCTTTAGCCCGCAACACAGCTGCAACCCGCCTTGGCATGGATGCCACAAGTCCTTGGTAGATGGCCAGAGACAGATTGTTCCAGATGTTTAAGCAACGGTCACGCAAATTCGAGATATTACGACTTAGTGGTCTTTGAACTCTGAGCTGCCGTTCCATGACATCCCAAATGTGTTCTATCGGATTGAGATCTGGTGAGTTAGGCGGCCAGGACATTAACTGGAACACAGCATCATGTTCCTGGAACCACTCCAACACAATTTTAGCCTTATTATTTTGGCAAAAGAGCTTCGAAAAATGCTCTGAAACAATTAGTGTAAGAAATAATTATATTGTTGTTATTTTGATGATTATTCGAATGGTTTATTTTACAGCTGGGGACCACATTGGGGAGAAGGAGGGTTCGGAAAAATTGTTCGAAACAAAAACAATCATTGTGGATTGGCAAGTAGAGCAGTGTTTCCAGTTATGACAGCAGATGAAAACGGAGATCCTGTGCTGCGTGGACCAAGAGCTCAGTAAAATTTTAAAGAAAAAAAAATGAACGCAAAATAAAAACACTTAAATAATAACTTTCGAAAGAATTTTAATTTATTACAAATGCACATATGAAATACTTCTGAATGTTTTGTTACGCACAATGCCATGATGTAAGATAGTGTACATATTACTGCACAATAAATTTTATTTATCTGCAACTGTGACAGATGAAACTTAGAATTCTTAATCAGTTGCAACTGAAACTTGTTTTTATGTATCTTTTGAGGTCGAAATTTGTTGTTCGATACACAAAGTGTCCCGCAATGAATATATGGTTTTAGAATCCTTGTTAGAGAGGAAGGTGGAACAAAAAGCACCGAAACCAGTTTGCTTGTCAAATAGAACTTGGAGGAATTTCTGATAATCAATTTTTCACTACTCTTTGCTTCTTCCGGCAATTAAATATGTTTTGATATTATTATCTTATTTTCCTTCATAATGATTTTTCAGATTTAATAGCGTTTTTGTTTTCTTCTCTGCATAAATATTACCTTGTGATCGTTTAATGTGTTACCTTGTTTTACTTTATTTTTGACTACACAGTTTCTAAATATGTATATAGTACTAAGAATGCAACAAGCGTAGTATGCCCTACATGTGTTGGAGTTGAAACTTTTTTATTATGTACATATTACAATCGAAACTTGTTAGTGTGTATAAGTTAATAAAATTGTAAGTTATGTGATTGTTTATTCATTTTAATGATGCTTCAATCAATGGAAGGGGATCCAACATTTTATATTTTCAACCATTTCCTTAACATTTTTATCATCCATTAGAATAGAAGGTAAAAAAACTCACAATGCTTTTTAAGATGTAGTTTTAGATTAATCCACAATGGTTCTATGATGGTCAGTTTTGTGTCACATTTAAACAAAAGCTTATTCCAAATGCTTTTCTTTCAATTTTGATAAATTTTGTGTTCTCTACTAAATAAAAGACATGTCATTTATTTATTACCTAAGAAAATCCATTTGCTAGTATTTTGAAAGTAAAATAAACGGGCAATAAATATTGTGACCTAATCCAAATTTCCAAAATATTTGATTGATTTGTTCGCGGGTGATAATAAATAAAAATGTAATAAAAAGTTAATATATTTTTAATGGAAATATTTTTTTAATTTGTTTGCTTTATTCCTAAAATTTCTTACCTTTTATTTCTACAATTCCAGAATTACAAAGTAAATATTGTAAATTAAATATTCAAATACGGGATGTTTCATAAATATTATCCTTAATATATATTTTTAGAATGCTTATCTGGAACGAAAACAAAAAAAGTATATACATTGAAGGTCAAAAATCGATATTTATGTGAGGGAAGAAGAAAAAAAAAGCTTACGAAATCCGACAAATATAGGAAGGCAAACAACAATAAGCAACAAGTCAGGTTCGATTGCGAAAGGAAACATAGAGGAGTAAAAATATAATTATTAAACACACTTTCAAGTTTCAACTTATAATTAAGCCTGTTTAAATGTTTATTACAACTGTCACCCATCGCTGTAATTGGTTGGATTTTGATAGAGTTTTTTTTTTTTTTTTTTCCTCAGTCAAACATTAATTTGAGACATTAAATGGGTATGCTTTTTGGCTTTCATTTTTTTATTTTCATTTCATTTTTTATTTTCATTTATCTCGGTCATTTTCGCTCTAAAAATACATATGTAAGAGTTTTCTTTAAGGAAAACTGTGTATTTTTAACGGATTATTAAAGCACTGACAAATATTAATCTTAATCTTTTTATCAAATATCTTTAAATAAAATTAGACATAAAATTTAATATTCGAGAAATAAATTAAAAAATTCTTTTCCTTTTTTTATAATATTTTTTATAAGATAGGTGTTTGTTTTTCACCGAATAAAAACTATTATTTCAAAATTTATTTAAACAAAACTGTGAAACACAAAAACGTTTAAACAAAGAGTTCTCCTGAAAGCCGTTCGCAATGAAAGACGCAATGAAATAATCAACAACAACACGCTGTTCTTCTTGTCTAGTTAAATTTAATTCAGAGATGGTCCGCTAAAAAAAACATAATTAATTTTGAAAAAATTGATGTACCACACCACTCTCTCCTAGATGTTTGGCTGCCATTGTTTTTCTTTGCAATCAGTTAGGGTTTAAAATAAAACTGACTTCATTTCATTGAGACATGCTGTATGAGAAAACTGAGAATTATATAGATATTTTTTTAACAATTATCAATATCTATAATTCAGTTTGTTTATTTCCTTACACTTTTTTTCTTCATAAATGATTTGTCTTTCAAAAGCATGCTAAGGAAATATTATTTAATTTCCCTCTCCAAACTGAAATAAACATGTTTACGCAATCATGCACTTTACACCGATTGGCAATCTTTCAATTTATTTCGTTTTATTGACCATTTGGGTGACAAATATAAAAATTCAATTAAAAATAGTTTTTCTTTGATGGTATTATCTGACAAAAAGGCGTCGATGTGCAAACAAAAAGCACGATACGTTATTACGAGCGCAAATAGCAAAATTCAGAAGTTGTTGTCGTATTTGAAACTAAACAACATATTTTTTGCAAATTCTTGTTCACTATGTGTTTGACATTCAATTAATTGCAATTGTATAAAATTTTTGGATTTCACGTCGAGCGTTTTGATTTGAGTCAGTAGGTAAGATAAAATTACCTATTTAAACGTCAAATTAAATGTAGCACAGATGATAAATGTCTATATTCTTTTAATTTGATATAAATTGGTTTGAATTTTAGTTTAGGGGGAATTTTTCTATTATTCAAAATAAGCAAAACTGTCGAATTTGTAAGGGAGTAATAATTCATTAATGATAATTGATTCATTAATTTTTGATAAATGTGATGTACACATTTTTCAAACAAAGTGTTCTATATGATGTTTTAACTATACTTATGCCGATTCAATAATAATAATTTTATACATAGTTATTATTAGTTATTGAATAATTAGTATTAATTATGCTGTTAACCTTTTTAAGTATAATCGTGCTTTAAGAGCAGAAGAAAGAGTTGATGACAGTTATGAAAAACATAAAGTTGAAAGAATGTGTAGGAGACGTGTCGTCAGTATTATCGAAATATGCAGTTTTTGAGCTGCTCTCTCCTGGAAAAAAGTATAAAATTCTTCTAACAAATACTAGAAAAAATATAGATAAATGTTGCCATGATGTTAAAATCAAGTTGCCGGACTTTTCAATCATTCCGAATTAGCTAAAAAATTTACTATATGAGAATCGAATCGAAAATTTTGCGTTAGAACACATTTAAAATCTTCACTTCGTAATAACACACTAACACAGTAAAATAAATCAGAATACCTTAAAGCAGCGGTTCCCAAAAGGTGTTCCGTGGAACCCTGAGGTTCCGTGAAAGGGTTACAGGAGCTCCAAAAGTAGAATATTTTTTCTAATCAGTAATGATTATATTTATATCCAATCAACAATCCATAATTTATTTAATATTTCGATTGTTAATATGAAATTATTTGCGTGAAATGTCAATAAAGAAGTAGCAAAATTTAAAAAAAAAAAAAAATTCAATAAGAATATATTGAATAAGTTATGAAAAGAATATGCATTTATAAAAAACTACTTAAGCATTTCTCATCGAGTTTTTAAATTCAAAATAAAATAAATAATTTCAAAAATAAAGAATTACGTTCCTGTGATCACTATTCTCAATTTTTATTAAATTTAAAAAAATAAAAATAAAAAATAAATAAATAAAAAGCATTTTATGCATTTTAGCAAATGCATAATATTTTTGCATTTTAGCATTTAATGTATTTTAGCGGTGTATGCATTTTAGCAAATGCATACATCAAGAAGAAATTCAAAATACTAAATATTTGCTTCTTTAGATGAACATTTTCAAAATAATTAGTAGTTTTTTTTTTTTCGTTGATATATTCACACCTGCTAATAAACTTTTTTATAATGCATATATTTTGTATGCATTTCCACCAAGAGATCTTTTAGGATAACGAAGCAGAAAAAAAAAATGCTAGTGGTAGAGTGTGGATAGTATTTTTCCTTTATTTATATTTTCTCTTACATATTTTATACAAATAATATAATATATTATTATTATAACTTCGTATCAATTATATTTAAAGTGCTTGGGTTTATTCTAAATGAAAGTTATATTAACACTATTTATATCTTATATAATACAATATTAAATACACCAGATGACCAAAAAATGACCACTGATGTAAAAAAAAATCAATCAATAAAGAACAGAAGAAGATAGAACGAGCACTGCTAAATAAACTAGTTCTCTATCCTCATCCATTTTTAAAGTTAATGATAGTGCTTGTAAACAGATGGCACTGCTGTCTGGAAAACTGTAAAGAAATATTTTCCTACATGTATAAGACCTTTCTGAGATTATTTATACCATTTCAACATCTTTACACTTCAACATTTTTTCAAAAATATTAATAAGGGTATGTATATTAATTTTGTCCCGCGACTGTGGCATGTTGTTTCTACAAATAATGGCTATCTTTGGATGACATTTCAAAGCAAAGCAAGAGAGAATTCTCCTAATTCTAATTTGGTACAGGAATTTTCGTTCTGAAAAGGTGCTTTTTTTCTCATAACGACTTTTCAAGCTTGACAAGCATATTACAAAATAGTAATAATAATAATGAGTAAATAAAAAAACAATCCCGAAAAAATAGTTGTTTATTAAGTGGGTCATGAAAATTAAGATTCCACAATTTTGAGACTAACATCTTGATTGGCAGCATCATGCTCCGGCCGCCTTTACTTTTCTGACAAGCTGTTACTTATCGATCTGAAGCTAGCAGGCTTCAAGCAAGCACCAGCAATAAAAGCCCCGATCTTTGTTAAAGCATCTCTTAATCTTTCATTTTTGAGTTCGTTTGTTTCTGCCATGAAAACAAATTGACATATTATTCCATTAAAAAATTGAATTCAAATTTTTTATACAGAAAGAAATGAAAAGCTTTTTTGAAAAATTCCATGGCGTCTTTTAACAGAACAGGAAAATAAGAGAGAAAAATTATTTTCTTTTGATCATGAAAATATTTCAGATGAAAAAGGATTAAACACACTGGTTTAAAATCAACCGGTTTAAATTTTCCAACAAGTACTAATCTGTATTAAATTAAAAATGTAAAATTACCAAAAAGGTAATGTTTTCACCTTGCTTAAAACTTTTGAAGTGTTAGGTTATCGATTATTTCATTTTTGATTCAGTCCAATTAAAATATATTCCAAAATTTGTACAGCACGTACCTATAATAGATGAGAAAAAAAAAATTTTTAATTTCCGGTTTAAATATAAATTAGTTCAACTTCGTGAATACTCCTATTATTCTATTTTAACGAAACAAATAAAGGTTTACATAAGATATTATTTTCTCATAAAAAAATCGCTTCAGTTTTATTGCAAGTTTTATCGGTTTAAAGCAAACAAAATGCGTATAAAACCGTAACAGCATCATTCGGCGACAGGGATGTGATGACGATATTCCTTAATAGTGGATTATGATGTTGGAAAGTTCATTTGAAATATAAAATAAATAATTTATTTGCATTATGTATATGTTACCAGCAAAGTTTGAAATCCGGCATTATATATAATGCCTGAAACTAGCCGGCAAATTATGAAATGATTTATATTTCACAAATGTCCTAGGCATTATCCATAATGCCGAATGCTATTTAGGCAAAGTATGAAATAAACGTCCTGATGAGGTTATTATGTAAATGATGTGCATGTTACTGTGAATGACCGAAATCGGTGGTTGTTGACTTTCACCGGTGAATGTTGACAATCACATTGTCGCTTTGGTGAATGTCCGAAATACTTATTACATCCGATGTGATATTAATTTATTCATGAATATAATTACATTTATTCGATAATTTAATACTTACTGACGATAGATTAGAAGAAACATCAGTGTTTGGAGTATCGGGCAAATGTATACCGGGCAATGGCATTTGACCTCAAAAAAACATCAGTGTAGGGTATACTTGGCAAATTTGTACCGCGCAGTGGCACTTAACTAGACCTAGTATGACTAGACCTTTGGTAAATGTCCGAAATATATACTAGGTCTAGTTAAGTGCCACTGCCCGGTATACATTTGCCCGGTATACCCTACACTGATGTTTTTTTAAGATCAAGTGCCACTGCCCGGTATACCCTACACTGATATTTTTTAAGGTTCAGTGACATTGACCGGTATACATTTGCCCGGTATAACCTACACTGATGTTTTTTTAAGGTCAAGTGCCACTGCCCGGTATATATTTGCCCGGTATATCCTACACAAATATTTTTTTAAGGTCAAATATCATTGCCCGGTATATCCTACACTGATATTTTTTTCTGAGTCCCCTTTCCATCAGGCTGACCGTGGAGGTTTTCGTATGTAACTCAAATGCGGTTAGTGCCATCAAAAACGTCCTCCGTGAAGGAAAATTTTTCCAAATGCTTGATCCAGGAATTCTCTTGCCTTCTGGATCGGGTTTTAAATTACAAGGTTGCGGAGTTGAACATGAGTCATAAACCCGAAAATCGGGTCGGTTGTTCAACGCCGGTTATAAAATAAAAAGAAATGAAATTATTATCATTTATAATGCCAAAATAAAAAAAAAACAATTGCAAAACATATTAACAAAAAATATTATGTATCAAAACATAGTCTACGACAAATCTACACCCACAAAAAACATTAAGCATTTTGTCCTTTTCCCACTGCCTCAAAATATAAACAAAAACAAGAGTGCAATAATTCCAGTCCCCTTGAACGAGCAATTGTTTACATGTTTAAATACCTCGTATCCATGTTAAAAAAAATCGGAGCCAAAACCGCATATTGAAGATATGAAGGGAGCATATGTGAACACATTATTCGAAATTAAACAGAATTCAAAAGCCATTTAAAGTGTTTAAAAATTGAAATAAAACGTTTTAAATTGAAATTACGCTCCCGTCATCATGGGCTGCTGGTGTCCGAAAGCCTCGTCTCATATATGATAAAGAGGGCAGTAAAGGGAGAATTGCGTAATCACGTATATATATGATTGCGCTCCTGAAGAAATTAATACTACCACGGCTTACTTTCAATACAACTTTTTTTTTTTAGTTTTAGTTTTACTTCGAAATACTCAAAGTTTTAAAATCTTTTATGAATATCATTTTTTTTTCAAGCAAAGGAACATATTTCATTACATAATGTAGTCCAAAATTTGTCTTATCTTTCCTTCATCAAGATAACCAGTTCCGCAGTGGACTAATCGCAAAGACACGGTTCCCAGTACGGCACCGAAGCCAAGCTTCACTGGCTGCTGTCAGTAAGGGGGTGGGGAAACGCTTTGATCAGCCTGCGTAAGGACCGGGAGTGCACGGTATCGGTCCTTGTTAAACTGCTCTACCGTAAAGTGTTTGACTTCGCGAGCAGGTCGTCGGGCTATCAAAGCAGGGAAACCATCCCCTCTGCAGATGATCAAAATTACGATGACATGTCTTCGGATCATCCTCAGGGATGTTTCCCAGACCGTCGCCAATAGCCAATTGTGCAGCTCTAGTGTGACGTAACATCATGATAACCCTCTTTAGAAGCTTAACTGAACGTTTTTAGAATGTTTTCCTATTTAAAATTTGGCGAAGTTTGATTATACCACCTTCATCCCACTTATCTTATATTTTAACATCTTGTAAAAAAAATTAATATAGATACAGTGGCGATGAAAAAATTTCCAGCTAGTAAATTTTTTAGAACAATTTCCAGCTTTTAGCTGTTTAAGCAAGAGGAAAGCAAATAATTTCTGTTCTGCAAAAATGTGACCTTATTCCTAGACAAGATAAAACCTTCATCCCATTGATTATATATTTTGACAGCATGTCTAATTCTAATATTCAGTAGCATGGAAAAGTTTCCGGCATGTATACTTTTTATACCCTTTTATAGTATGCGTATACTTATGTAATTGAAAAACCAATTATTTTTAACTTTCAAATAATGTGTCTTTTGTCATAGGTACTATACCATGATCTTATGTTTTAACAGCTTGCATAAAATTAATATACATGCTGTGTAAATACAGTGGCGGGCAAAAATTTCCGGCCAGTATATTCTGTATAACAATTTCCAGTATTTAGCTTTTTAAGTGAGTGAAAAAATTTTCTTAAATAAGTACTTTAATAAATTATAATCAATTGTACATTTCATAAAACTTAGCACTGAAAGCTTTACACAGAATTAAAACTTTCTGTCATTCTCACTTCAAATGAAAATTTAATAAATTTCGAAAAAAGTTACCATTTGAAACTGCAAAAATAATATACATGCAAATATATACATCTGTGAAATAATATACACCATTTGAATCTAAAAATATAAAAACGTTATTTATGAAACATCATATCTTATTGAAACTTTTCTAATTTAAAGGCTTGACAATTAATGTAAATTGTACTTAATAACATACTCGTTTCCAATTCATTGTCTGGAACTAATTACAAATGCTATTCGCATAATACCAACTGGATAAAATTCAAGTTGGTGACTTGACATGAAATAATTAAAGTTTTTCCAGCGCAGATATCCTTGCCGCTCAACGGACCTGATTTTCTGTATTCAATAAAAAAAGCTGATTAACAATCACTGGATGCTACTCTCCTAAACTTTTCAAACATCAATTTACACTTGAACTAAATTAAATATCTTTAAAGCAATTTTTAAAATGTTTGTATCTATTTTTTCAGCTTAACAGAGATTCATCAAGCTTAAAAATCCATCCAAGGAGCTAATATGAAAATAATTCTACTGCTTACATGTTTTATTCCTGTGGCATATTGTGCGCTTATTATAATTAGAAAAGGCAATGATAAACTCTGGGAAGAGTACAAGGTAGTATATTTTGAGTAAAACATTAAAATAAACTTCGAAAAAATTAACTAAACTTACTTCGTTATTTGTTATTGGAATTGGTTCAACTGTACTGGTGTTCAAAATTAAAAGAATTTTCAGGGTTATCTTCGGAACTGCTCGGAACGCAGGGTTATCTCCAGAAATACATAAGCGTATGTGCTCTTAATTGCATACAACACTCTTTAAACCTAACATAGAACAAACTTGAATTATACAAATTGTCAACAAATACAAAATGATATCTAAAGACGTTGTCAAACAAGAAAGATAAAAGAAGTAAACTAAATAAAACAAACATTATTATGCATTTGAGTCCGGAACATCTTCCCCACCCTGGTTGACCTCGAGAGGGATAACCAGTTGAACAGTCGAGATATCTCCTTGCCATCTGAGCGTAAAGTACAAGTGCGGATTTTTTTTTATAACGTCCTTTAATTAGTCCAGCAACCATTGTTCATTTCCACATATGTCTTGATCTTATATATTCGTGAAGCAACACTTTATCTCCAACACGAAACGAAATAAAATAAACATTTTAATGCAGGTTACATTTGCGTCCGGAACATGCTCTATTAGATAGACTTTATATAGATTTGATATAATACAAATAATTCGTTGATATACTAAAAAAGAACTATATACTAATAATAATCATTCAACTGTTATAATGCGCACGTATGACTGTGCGTGACACGCATCGTCATCGGAAGGTGTCACAAATTAGCAACAGTGTCACACTCAAACTAAATATAAAGATTATTTAGGGGATATGATCTCCTCTTACAGACATACAGATTTTACATGGTAGTGTTATACTTGAAATAACGCAGTTTAGGATTTTCTGAGGTAATTTGTTTTAATAGCTATTTGCAAGTCTGGGTTGGCCCACAAGATCTCCGGATCTGAACTTTAAGGAACATGCTTAAGATCCGAGCAAGTGACAAATTCCAAATGCAAGTCACAAATTCCATCTGACAGCTACATGCAGGACCTAAAAGAGCGTTGCTCAACAGTCCATTTGTCACAGAAATTTTGCAACTCCAAGTAGGACGTTTCGGTCTCGTTAACGTTCCCCCCTGGTCATTTCTGTTTTTCTCTTTTAGACATTAAAGTTTAAAAAAAATTTCCAAATTTGTAAAACATACAATTGTAGTAACTCGTTTTTCTATTTTTTTTTTTTATTAATTTTTGACTGCTAACAATTATTCTCATTTCAAACATATTTGTTTTTGTTTTTTCAAGGTAAGAATTATTTGATA
Source organism: Parasteatoda lunata (assembly GCA_949128135.1). Taxonomy (NCBI): domain Eukaryota; kingdom Metazoa; phylum Arthropoda; class Arachnida; order Araneae; family Theridiidae; genus Parasteatoda; species Parasteatoda lunata. The sequence continues at coordinate 18,988,962 of OX421973.1, forward strand.
AAAGTTTCTAGAGAACACCACGTGGAGGTAGTTAGTACAGGAATCCTGGGCTATTTACTCACTAAGCCTTAAAATCATAGTACATCATTGCATAATTATCAACATTATTACATAAATAATGGAATACAAAAAAGGATAGTTATTATTGAAACTTAGAGAAAAGTTTTTCGTTAATTCATTAGAAAATTGTGGATAATCCCTCGTAAATATTCTTAATAATTTAAAGGTTTAATTCCACACTTGATATTTTTTAAATGCGTAATAAACATTTAAAAATTCTGATTTTCTGAATAATAAATAAATAATTTAATAAACTAAAAACTGGAAATAATGAATAAATAATTTTAATTAACTGAAAAAAATAATATCTAGGGTCATTGAAACATAATCATTATGATACTTAGTTTTAAAGATTTAAGTGGGAACTTTTTTTAATAATTTATATAATGGAATCGTTTGTTAATAATTTTTAATAAAGGTAAGTAATTTAAATATCATAGGAATCTAGAATAATAGGATAAAGAAAGTGAAATATGATTATTTAGAGAGCTTTTTATTTTCACGAGAAAAATTAAGCAGGTTTTGATGATTTTAATCACGCTTTTGTACTGCTTGCGAACAGTTCAAGAGATTTTGATCACGTTTTTTTTCCTCACTTTATTATTATTACTTTTTTTACTTATTTAATTTATTATATATATTCAAAGTTCATTTGGATATTCATATTACTTTGAATATTTATAATAAGGAAAAATATTTTGGGGAAATAGAGAATTTCATTGCTTGCCATGAGGATTCAAAGATATACTGTCAAAGGTGAACAAGTTAATAATAGGCAAAAACTGTCATAATGTGTCTAAATCATTTAACACTTCTACCTTTTTGGGGGAAAAAATCAAGTCATATTTTATCTTTTGCTTATGTCATAATACATGGCATGGCATTACGTGGCATTGTTCTACTGTATAAAAGCTATGGATACTAACTTGGGTTTTATTTCCCAAAAAAGTAACAAGTGCTTAAATGAGTAAAAAAATTCTCTTTTTTGTTAGTTATTAACTTGACCAATGACTCAAATAATTTACACTTTAAGAAAAGTGTAGTAGTTGTTATTTGCTGGGGTTTAAATTTTATTGCATACTGGAAATGTAAACATCGCTAAAAAAGTATAGCAATTTTTTTTTTATAGAACTCTGCCAATATTTATGGGGGAAATCACTAGCTTACCTATTTGTTTAATTTTTTCAACATTATTTGATTAAATCAGTATCTTAATAACTAAGCATTACTTTTATACCTTGCTTTTTATATAATTTTATTGAACAACTATAAAGAACACGTTAAAAATATTTTTAAACATTCAATTTTTCAACGTTTAGAAAAGAATTTTAATCTATATTATGGCACAATATATTAAAAAATCGGTTCAAAGTTGAACCATAATAAGGGTTGAATCATAAGAGGTGGAACTTTGCTGCCACCCTAACAAGGAATTAGATTAAAGAACACTATTAGAAATTTCTCGGAAAAAATGGTTACATAACAATTTAATTGTTATTTAATCATATTAATAAAAAACAGTCAAATAATCATAAATAACACGGTAATAAAACTGTTCACTGTGAGAAAAACCGTTTATTAACTGTTGTTCCCTAATACGTTTAACAACCAGATTTTTACCGCATCAACTAAGATGATGAATTCACTTAGTTCCTTGTAGCCGAGAGGGATAATGTCAACCTCATAACCAACAGAACGGGGGTTCGAGTCTCAGCGTTAACACCGCAATATTTCCTCTATTCCCTTCTAACACTTCAAGAGTTCCCATTGAATTGCACTCCCTAATTTGTGATCCTGGACTCTTAGAAAACGATACTATTATTCTCGCATAGATGGCAGCACCTTAAAGCTGCTTAATACTTTGTATTCATGGTATTTTGTATAACTATACTAGTTGAAAAAGGGTTTCAAAACCGTAAAGGTAAAAAATATTCTTTACCGCAAACTTTATGGTTAGTTGGATGAACAGAATGCTGCTTATTATTTTACTGTAATTTTAGAATGAAAATTCTTATAGTGAAGTAGATTGTTACAACTATAGTAGCAACATAGTTCAGTTTCTCAAATTTTATTAGGAAAAAATTTCTACCTAATCACTTTGCTTGGTTACCATAGCAAATTTATTTACAATTTTGCATTTTTAAATTCCTATTTAATTTTTGAACGCTTAAAAAACTCATTAAATGCTTTTGGCGCAAGAGATTATTTACTAATAATGCAAAATAATTAATTCATAATGATATCTTACAATTCGCATTTATTACTTTAATTATATATATTAACTAGGCATAGTTTTACGCATAGCTTATGAAAACAAATATAACTTATTCAATTTTTAATAATTGTATAATTGTCACTAAGTTAAGATACTGATTTAAATATATTTAACGCAAAATATTGTTCAATGAGATAATATCACATACTTAATTTAGCTTTAGTCTTAATCCTTCCATTTTTGAATCAAAATCAAAAAAGTAATAATAGCAGAGTATACAAGGAAAGGATGACAAATTACAATTAAGAATAAAAATGTTTAAATCATTACTGAAGATATATTTTACAAGTTGACGAACCTTTATAATTTTTATAGCTTCTGTACTGACAATAACCACAGAAATCTGGTTCTTCATGTCAGAAAACTGTATCATCTAATTTTCTAGCTAATAAAAAATGCAGCGACAACAATGGAAAATGATCTAATGACATAACATTTTTATGTTATAAAGAGAATTAATATACAATTTACTTTGTTTCTCAAAATAACTATTAAGCACTAAAGTATCAAAAACTACAATTTTTACCTTCATTACGTTACTAAGTTTTATCCCACCAAAATACTTTTTCTTAACAAATTCCACCGTAACTCTGCATTTTGCAAATATTTTTAAGCAGAACCATTTAATTTCTGAATTCTAACGAGAAATCACATGAGATTCTGCCAACCGTATTCGTTTTGGCGAAATTTTTACAGTCTAACTTACATCTAATATATATAATTCTCTTACGTGGCTCCCAAATTTTGGCTGTATTTCTTTTCCGCCGGTGGCAACGTTTGCTTTGTTTTGTTTACGTTTTGAAAACACCAAAGCATTCTGCCTTTTAATGATGTGTTTCTGATCTAATATATATACTTCTCTTACGTGGCTCCCAAATTTTGGCTGAAGTACTTTGTACAACTAAATAAGATTCTTTTCACAACACTTAAATATTTACTTTATTTTCTTCATTTATAGAGAAAACAGTCGGCAAAGAATTCTGTTAGGTTAAAAAACATTTCGCTAAAAAAAGAACGAGTTCAAAAAGAAATAAAAATAAACAACTTAAAAAATAAAAATGCTGTTGCCAGTCATTGAATTTTTTGAAAGTTAACTTAGCAACATAAATCAAAATGACATAGAAGCGCAACTAGATCTAGGGGTTGGCGAGCGCCAGCGAGCAGGGGGCGAAGCCTCCTAGTTCTTAATAATTTATCTCTCCTCGAGCATCCAAAGCAAACCTTTTCATTGCGTTATTTCCTTACTTAAAAGGGTTAACTGCTTAAAAAAATTTTATTTGTAAATAACACTTTGGGTATATTCTTCGTTAAGTCATTGAATAATTCATCTTTTAAAATTAAAAAAATAAATAAATAAATTCTTTGTAAGCAGAACAAATTTTTTTTAATTTCAATTCAAGAATTATATTCCCAAACACATTATATTATTTTCCACACTTCCTTTTTTCTTCTACATTGAATGTTGTATTTTTTAAGAAAAACTTAATTCACTGTTTTTAATAAAGTTTTAATTTTAAGGGTGTATTTATTTACATAATGTACTCTATTTTTATATTAATTTTGAAACATGTTATTTTAAAGAAAGCAGACTGATATTGTAGCTACTTTTTTTATTTATAAACATTTATGTATTTTTACAAATAAACTCTTCTCTTATGATAAATTTGTAAAGGCACATTTGCGTTGCATTTAGAATCAATTCTCGAAAAAATACTCAGATCTGGATGATGCGTTAAAAAGGCCTATTTTTGATAAAACTCTGCAAGAAATGTGGGAACACAATAAAGGATACCACAGTGGAGAACAATCCTTCAGCATGGGACTTAATCATTTTTCTGATATGGTAAGCTTGTTTTTAATTTTTTTTTAACCAGTTCAACCTTTTAGATTGTGTCATCATAAAAAAACAACGCTTTTAACGAATAATATACTAATTTTATAATTGTTCCGTGACAGTAACAGATATTTACAACAGTGAATAGAGGTTTTAGTCATTCTTAAACCAGCGCCACCTATGCTTAATATGGAAATGACGTAAGATATCATGATAACGAAAAACCACAATTTATTAAATTAAAATTTTCGTCTTGATACTATAATTTCGCTTAATAAGGAATTTTCAATGCATTGTTTAAAAGTTAAAACTTTTCTTCGAGTTTAAGTCCAATAAACTGTATCTTCTTTTATTATTTTTCTTATTAAAAGAGTTTTTTTTTATTTTTTTATTCTTGGATCCCACTTAGTTGATATATTATAGCTATTAACAATCAATACTAAAAATGTACAAAAATAGACACAAATAGCATAAATTTTTGTGATAATACTTTTCAAACTGTATAACTGATAAAATCCTTCAAACTGTGCCATACTTAAGGAGTATATTTCAAGAAAAAGTTTTAAAAATGAGAAAAAAGTTTCTAAACTGAAATTCTAAATAAATGAATAAAAACAATTACTACCGATAAATAAGTATTAAAAAATCAGCAAATTAAATCTTATTTAGCATTTGATGCCAAAGTAGCATATCTTAGGAACATTAGTTTTTTTCTTGCCTGAAATCAGTTTAGATGCATGTAGATTACTCCATGAATAGGATACTCTCAATTCGAAAAGAAGAAGACCACTGATACACAACCACCTGACCTAAGACCCCAGTGCCAGCTGGTTTCTTATAAGCAAGATGGGGAATAAATATCCTTGATAGTGCTGACTAAGATCGAACTAAGTTTCTCCATATGAGTTAGAATGTTAATTAACATGAAATTAATTAAATACAACATTGCACATCGAATTTGTTGAAATATATTTCCTCTTGTCTACGTTTTTTATTTTGCCTAGACCAACTATTTGTTTATGTATTTTATTGTATCCGTGATTATTTTTGCATTGTGATCTGATAACTTTATTGTACAATAAGTTTATTTTCTACATTGCTTTGTTCCTGCGTTTTTGTGTTAAGTAAGAAATAAGCCAGATCTTCCTTTGTGTAAGAATATAAAATGTGTCACTTAAGAGAATTCACATTTGATGAGCTAGGCTCACTCTGAAAGAAAAGAACAGTTGCTAACATAGAGAAATGCCACGCTTCAACAGCCAATCAGGATCTATAACCACAATGACGTCTCTTGCAGCTGTGGCGTCAAAGCAACGCATTTTCCAAAGGTTGTTTTGCCCTAGACACAGTAGACCCTTTATTAATCCTCGAAGTATTCTTCTTAATATCCTTCTTTGAAATGTTCTATTTGTCCTACTTGACAAAAGTTCATAAGCCTTAATTGAGCACACAAGCCTGCAAATGTATGTAATGCCAATAAACCGATAACTTTAATAGGAAACTTTTGGTTGGGTTGTAAAATTGATGAGTACTACCTTAGCAAATAATACTAGTTAATTATTATTAGTTTACTTCCTGAGTATTAAATTCTGTTAAATGATAAATTCTTCGGGAAACGGAGAAAAAAAAAAGTTAATAAATTATCAAAAATTACTTATAGTGTAACTCTAAATAACAGCTTTTATCCAAATTTATTCATTTATTAGTTCTAACTGTAGCTATTTGTTAGACTGTACCATATTAAATATTACCATTTTGGAATTTCTTCTATTAAGCTAGCTTTGGGAAGGAAAAAAAAACGAGCTTTAGAACTTTACTCTGTATCTAACCGTTACAGTGTTTTTAGATATGAGCTGGTTTTGAAACAAATTGCGTAAATATTGTTTTCTCTTTATACCTAATTTTTAATTTATTAATAATTATTATTATTATTTAATTTATAATTGTTTATTTTATCACTTAATAAGCTTAATTTAATAAAAACATATAAATTGCACAAAATCTCTAAATAATATTTTTACGTAGAATTTCTCAACGTATTAAAGCATAAAGGACATGTAGGATAAAGAATATTACAAATACCTATTGTTAAAACTTGTTGAAGAAAATTTTAAATTTTTGTTTTTGTTTTCAGACTGATGATGAAATTAAGGCTTTGGCTTCAGGATTGGAAGACAAAATGGAGTGCAATAATAAGAGTTTACTGTACTCACCTCCATCAAGCCATCCAATACCTGACGGCATCGACTGGAATAAAAGGGGATACGTCACAAGAGTTATGAATCAAGTAAGGAATTTCATGCTTCATGAAAAACATAGAAATGAATGGGGAGTGGTTATTTTATTTCTTAAAAATACTCTTCGCTACATTGTTAGAAATATCATAACACGTTGAACCATAATTTAGTTTAAATTTGCTGCAACCTTAATATATACAAGTTAAATTATAGTCCTTAATCTTTTTTGAACTTGGTCGAGTTCATTTCGGCGACAATCACTTGAACGACAGGCTGTTTCATCGACACTACTTCGTCGATAGATCATTTAATCCTCTAGGACGTTTCGATGGCAAGTCATTTCGTCGATAAAGGGTCATTTTGTCGACAGGGTCGTTTCGTTGACAATATAAAGAATTAGCTTTATACTGAGGATGCGTGTTGTGACCTGGCGCCACTAATAAATTTATGTCTTGTCATTGATTTTCCATTTTGATTTGTTTATTTTTATCCAAGCAATTTTATATAAATGAAAAAGAATGAAACTGGAGAAAACAAGATCTAAAACATTTGATGCTTTACAATTTTAATAACCCTGCCAAAGTTTTTACAGTATATTTAAATTTAAATTTGCATCCAAAGAACAGAAATAACAAATGTAAAAATGCATTCTATTTAAACTGTCTTTTGGAATTTTTAATGTATTTATTTCGAAGCTACATTTTTAAATTTGTTCGCAAGAATACCATGTGAATCAGTTTACTTATGTTTAAACAATTGTTTTAGATCTATGATTATTTTCATAGCTGTGAGAACTAAACTGATGTCTATGGTTTTTCTAAAGTGTAAATAAAAAAATAAACAATTTTACAGCAAAAAATTATGTTTCCCTCCCCTCCCCTAAATATTCATCAATAAAAAATTATAGAACATTTGTATTACATTTAATTCGATTTGATTTTAAAAATAATTTGATTGTTATCGTCACACTAGAGCCACAATGGGTTGTTTACAATGATCAGGGAATCATGCTTTTAGGAATGATTTGAAGACAATGATTGCGCAAATATGAGCATGACACTATTACAAGATGTATACACACAAAACGCAGATATTGGTACATCAACCAGTCTCAGTTAAACGTCCCCCAACTAAGTATTAATTGATTAAAAAAACTTTTTTAAATTCAATTATCAGCTCTAAAATTATTTCAGTATTCACTAATATGGAAATCAATATTTTGCCGATTCATTGATTCATTGTCATTTCTTCATCATTTTTTTCTCCCTTCATTCACTTGCTACATCCAGAATAATTCCCTGTAGTAATTACAATTGCCTTGGCAACGCTAATCTATTAAAAATTAAACATAAACGAGCAACCTTAGAAGTAAATAGGAGTAAAATATCATTGGAACACCAAATGTGCAAAGTTTCAGTTTCTGTAAACTGACATGCAGTAAGAGAAGTAGACAATTTTAAATTTTTTAAAAAAAAAATGCTTCATCTGTGGCAGTTTCAAAATAGTATACAAATTTGGCATTAGGCTGGGTTTGAAAGATTCCAACAAACACTAAACTAAAAAGAAAAGCAAACGACGTACCGCGCAACCTAACAAATTCTAAAAATAGTTTTAATGTTACGTATAAAAATGTTATGAAATGTCAACGAAAGACCCATTGTCAAAACGGCACTGTCTAAGAAATGAAACAGTCAGCGAAATGACCCATTAGATAAAATAGCTGTGTTGACTTGAGGAACCTCCCAAGAAAACAATTTTGTCAAGGAAATTCCTCTCGACAAAATAACTTTTTGAACGAAATGGCCCATTCAACAAAATCACCTTTTCAATAAAATGGATTTTCGACAAAGTGGCGTCGATAAAACGGAATGTCGATGAAGTGATTTATAACAAGAATTAAAAAGCAAACCCAATTCTGAGTTCAAGTTTCAATTTCGTAGCCTTGTAATTTTGAACCTAATCCAGAAGACAAGGGAACTCCTGAATCAAGAATCGGGACAAGCATGTCTTCGTGGAAAAATTTTTGAGGGAACTAAACCGCATTTGCGTTTGGAATGTGTTTATTGGTTGTTTCTATCCACATGGAAAGAAATACCGCGAAAACTTCCCAAGGTTTTTCATACTGCAAGGGGATTCTAACCCCTTATCTGACTACTACTGAGGATATTTTATGTCATATCACAGTGATAGGTGTGAGCAGGGAGCAGAATCAGTCAACGTTGGGATTCGAACTTGGGTCAACAGCCACCGCTGCTATAGATGAAGCTATTGAAGAACTGGATCCCTTGAACCAGATAGTATAAGAATGTGGTTCAACCTTAACAGAAATGTATTCAGTATACCTTATTTAGTACTATATTTTTTTAATTTGGTACAAATCTGTATGGTCGTATTCCATTCTAAGTAGAAACAATTTTTCTAATAATAAACCGAAACATTTTTGACCAGCAAAAGAAAAATAATCCCAGTTTCATCATTAAATTTTAATAAATAAAACAGGCATTCAAACTATGGTTCGAACTACCTCTTTCCTATAAGGTTTATGCGTCGGTTTTGATTCCTCAAGATATAAGCGAATCTTAATTTTTATAGCATAAGTTAGTTTTTAAAGAATTTATTGCAAATAAAAATACTTAAGGAAAAATATGTAATCTTTTTCTAATAATTTGGGATAAATAATTTTCATACAAACAGTAATTTCTAATAGTCCTTTTTTTTTTTTTTTTTTTTTCAAATTATTTCCATATATCCATAAACTCATTAACTACTATTATAAATAGGAATACCATTCTAGATATTTAATGTGTCATTTTCAGCAGCTTGCCTCGCATTTTATCACAATAATGCCAAACTATGCCTTGCAGAGTCTAACCGTCATTCAGTCCTTACTTAGGTTTTTTACTGTGACTTAGCAATTCCTTACAGTCCTGTTTCGCATCATTCTGGAATAAACTTTCCAAATTCCAAATTAGAATTCTCCATTTGTAGCATTGAATAAGATGTTTTGAACCAATACATGCCAAATTCATTCTCCAATTTTGCCCCAGCCATTCCAATTCTAAACCATTCAGTTGAAGTGCTTTACAACGTTTTTGCTGGTTGTAACCTGAATAATATATAAAATATGCAGACAACCAAAGCCACGAATAAAATATTTCATTTCTTAGGTTGTCATTTTATAAACAAACTCAACGCTTAAATAAAATAAATCCAAGATGTGGTGCCAAATATTTATAACCTTTTAATTTTAAATGCACAAAAGTCCCAAAAACAAGATAAGTAGGTCATCCAAGTCTTTAATTAAACTAGCGTCTTGGACCATTTGGTATCGCTACGGATAACGCAGGAGATGTGCGCTCTTTCTTTTCTTTATTCATTATTCTGCATCTGAAATTACGACTCCGGATCAGCGCTTTTATCAAGAAAATTATACTGTAAGATAAATCCTATATTTTATAAATACTATGCGGTGGTGGGATTCAAACTCAATGCATCTAAAAACTGATGTCTAAACCCAGAGCCTTAGGCCACCCGACCATGCTATCTCTCTTAACTTTAAGACATATAGCATTGCCGGGATACCCTGGTTGGTAGGGCACTGGCCCCATGTCCAAGGGGTCGTGAGTTCGATCCTCGCCGGCCGAAGACTCCCCGTGTAGTAAATGGTGACTGATGCACGTTAAATCTCTCGAGTCGCAAAGTCCTCCATGTTCCCATAACAAATCAATACCTCTAGGGGTACTTGATTGGAGATCGATCTTTCTCTGATTCAGGTCAAAATTACCTCTGGGGGTACTGATCCAGGAGTTTCCTTATCTTCTGGATTGGTTCAAAACTACAAGGCTACGGAGTTGAACATTAGTAGTCGTAAACCCAAAATCGGGTCGACTGTTCAACGACTGATGAAATAAATAAATAAATACATATAGCATGATCCCCACCGGCCAAAGACTCCCCGTGTAGTAAATGGAAACTGATGCACGTTAAATCTGCCGAGTCACAAAGTCCTTTAAGTTCCCATAAAAAACCAATACCTCTGGGGGTACTGATCCAGGAGTTTCTTTGTCTTCTGGACTGGTTCAAAATTGCAAGGCTACGGAGTTGAACATGAGTAGTCGTAAATCCTAAATTGGGTCGGCTGTTCAACGACGGTTATATAAAAAAAGACATATAGCATAGAGTAGACTATGCATAGACTCTTACGTTTTTTCTCATTCTTTTGACTCTCTTTTTTTGAAAGTACATGCACTACCGAAAAAAATAACTGATAGAAGTGTTATGTCATCTTGCCATTCCTAAGTAAAAAAGTTCAATAATTCACAAAAAAAAATTATATGGAAGTTTTGTAATAATCTGCTGTAGAGCAAAATACATTTTTTTTCTCTTTATAGGGTAAACCAACCAGTGAAGGAACACACCCAAGTGAATGAATATTTCATAAATATTTTTCAAAATTAAGATTTTGAGTGTTTTTACTCAGATTGATTGGTAACAGTAGCTTACTACCTAACAATATGTAGTCATCTAACAATACAATGGGTTGCCTGGTCATATAGTCTCCTCTGGAAAAATTTTTGAATTTGTTAATATCTGTTCAGCACCTTGTTTCAATGACAAAATTATAAGGTCAGTGTTTGCATGTATCCGTTTAAAGTGGTATTAATTGCATATAATAGTTCTGTTTTTCTCACTGCGATAAAAAGAATTCAAAATAGAGTTATTGAAGTTACGTTTTATTTATTTTAAGAATCATAGCATAAGCAAGTACTGAGATTAGGGGGTGTTTATTAACTGGATTACCAAACGATGAAAAACCAATGAATGAACAAGTATTCCTTTACTGGAATTTTTTCAAGTTAATGAAAATGAAAGAAAAAAATTTTTTTTTTTTTGTACCTCTAGACATATTATACATGAAAATCATGTTAAAAATACAAAAAACAACTTTTAACCAGTGAAGGAACAGGCATGTTCCTTCACTGGGAATAGATTTTCCAGTGAATGAACAGTAGGCGTGAAATATGATTTTACCTGGCTCTAAGATAATTAGTATTTCTGTGATATAGAGGACACCCAAAATTCTGCTAAATGTTGTATGAATAATTCCTAAAATAATTTCATTTCAAAATGCTAATTTAATTGCTAAATTTATGGAAAGAATTATAATCATAATTTATTTATAATTTATCTTTATAAATGTAGTGGTTAGTTCCATCACATCTTAGACAGCTTAATAAACTATGTTTACTCATTGAAAACTAAATAAATATAATAATAAAAGCTTGAATGGAGCATTTCTTGGCTGTGTTTTGTGCCAGTAATTAGCCAAATTATTGTCCTAATGCGGTCTTTAACGTCATGGCGGAAAGGGGTAGGAAACATTCATTTAAAGACAGCCATATCCAGGTGAAAAATGGGTGAAGTTTTTTTTAAGTCGACATCCACTGATAACTCAGTGCAATGCGAAGATAATTTCAGAAGGCAAAACTTCTTTTTCTTAAACTGAGAATAATATTCGAGAGTGGTTTAAAGAACTTTAGACGAATCTTAAGAATGGAAGGGCACTCTTTTAGAATGTGATCGCATCTACAATGCGAACGAAACAGGAGTTGAATACTGCCCTTAAACGGGAAAAATTTTTGGCCCTAAAAATTATTAGGATTTATATTCTATAGTTCCTAGGAATGAAAAAAAGAACAATAGTTTTGACCAACATTTCAGCTAGTGGATAAAAAGTACCTCCATTGGCAGTTTTTCCTTACTGAAGAATTCCTCGAGGTATTACAGAATCAGTCCCTCCTATATATATTTCATTGGAAAAAGGGATTCATGAAGTGAATCGATGACCACAGCAACATTTTACGAATATATTGTAAATGCTTCTTTCTGCCCATGGCTAATTGAAAATTCTATCAAATTCCTTATTTTGCTTCTTCTGGATGGGCATAAATCTCATATCAATTTGAAATTGAGCAAGTTTTGGTTATCAAAACAAATTCTCTGGTTTAGCTTTCTACCTAATTCTACTAGTGTATTCTAGCCTTTTGATGTTTTGAAGAAAAAAAGAGTCGTAAAACAATATGCAAAGGTAATTTTACACCCATTTTTAATAGACTTTTGAAGTATCAATTGATGAAGTTAGAAGGCTTTTATAAAATGTGGTATTTTTCCATTTGATGTTGAAAACGTTGACTCTAACAAATGCATGCAAGACAGACATAAAGAGTTAATGAGCGAGGAAGCTTAACAACAAAACACATATTTCGATAAACGAGAACCTCGAGTAACGATGCACTATTAATTCAGAAACTTGAGAATGAAATCTCACAAGATATGTTGTAAATTTTTAAAAGAACATTGACAGATGAGTCTAATCTCCCAAATATCCAATAGCCTGTGTTTTTCTAAATATGGAAGAATTTATTGCAAAAAGAACATTTGCTTAATTCAGACTTTGGCACTGAAGTTGAAACAACTTACATTGATTATGAATGTATCTTGAAAACTGATTTTCAGATAAGACCTCTTTAGGCATTGTTAATTGCAAAACAACAGTAATCAAAGTCAGAAAATGGTAAGTACTGCTGAAGACCCACTATAGATATAAGTGAATGAGAGATGGATTTTCCTCAAACTTCGAAACACCTTTTCCCATCAATTATCTAGTGAGAAATAGTACTGAAAAATCAGAAGAAATTTCTAAGATGCATTTACATTGGCCAAATATTAGGAAAAAAGAGGAAGATCAAATCAAAAAAGAAATAAATTACCTTTTGCATTCATTTACGAAAATTTAAAAGAGACTGAAAGAGCCGGAAAAAATGTTAAAGCAAGAAAGTATGATGAAGAGAAAAAAAATACTTAAAAAGATTTTTAAAAAAAAGCTTCAAAAAATATGGGGGGAAAGATTAAACAAAAGCGAGATAAAATAATAATAATAAAACATCATCGGATTACACAATGATAAACATTCATGATTTAGATTCGACTATTAAACCGTGAGAAATAAAATTAAAATCATTTTTTTTATTCTGTGTTTCAACCCCATTTTACTTTCCATTTCATGACTAAAAAAAAAAGGTAATATTATCTACGTTAACTGTGGTTTGATGTTATAATTCCATGAAAAAACTTGTTTCTAGACATTTGTATGGCCTATGAATTCCTAAAGAGCATCAAAAATTCTCAAAGTTAAGTGTTCATTTACTGGTAAGAGCTGTTCCTTCACTTGGTTAACTTACTACTTATTATTTGAACCATCAAAAGCTTAAAACAATATTATTTAAGTTCTCTAAATTTTTTTTACATAATTTGCATTTAATAACGAATATGTTGGCACTGTCATTTAGCTAAAATTAAAAATTTTGAAATTTTTTTAAAGGCAAGATAAGCTTAAGTGCTCCTTCACTGGCTAGTTTACCCTACTTTGGCAGAGGTGGGAGTCGAACCCACACCTCCGAAGAAACTGATGCCTTAAACATTGAGTAACTTTTGAATTCAATATAGATTTATGATTGTCTGTAAAAAAAAAAAAAAAAAAACATTTTATAACCAATTTTAAAGTTAGGATATATTTTTCTTTCAAATGCACTGTTCTTTCCCATCTACGCTTCTTATTTGACGTTAACATTTAACATTTTTCACTTTTAGGGTAAGTGTGGTGCCTGCTGGGCTTTCTCTGGAGTCGCTGCTTTGGAAGGGCAATTGAAGAGAAAAACTGGAAAATTGGTAAAACTAAGCGAGCAGCAATTGACGGATTGCTCAACATTAACAGGTATGAATTTTTCACAATCGCTAAAATTATGAATATGATAAATAAAGAAAATAAAAAATTTTAAGACTTTGTCTTCGGAATCTCCAGAAAGGAGGAGAAAAAATTTAAATTCACTAGACATAAAACGAAAGAAGTAGAGAAAATTGCTTTCGTAATAAACGACTAATCACTTTCAGAAATTCATGTTTTTCAAATTGATGAGCAGCCCTACAATCTTTTCGTCTTAGACCTGAGAAAAATCCAATTATTTTATCATTTTTAACCTACTTGAAAAAGTTAGTCATTTTCAATTTTTATTATATTTTATAAGTTTTCCATTTTAGTTTTGCTTCTATTATTTTGTTTCGTTCGAAAATTGCTAAGTATAATTTCCATATTGTTGTATAATTGAACTTGTACAGGTAAAAAAATTTAATTGATGATTGCAAAAACGTTAATGTCTATTTTCAAAACTGTCACACATGTAGGGCACCATGATCAGAATATATTTTTTTAAGTTCTTGCCAAAAATGAAGTTAAAAAGGCTATTTACCCAATAGGAGAGGCATATAAATAATAAAAAGAGCGATAACACCAGACACCCGTCTCGCGTCGTGGTGGGTGCTATGGTACAAGGAAAGATCACTTTGAATAGGGGTGTGGATTGAATAGTTTTGTCAATCTTAGCGTAGGTCGTCGTAAGTAAACCAATCGACACCTTCTTTCCTCCTTTTCACCCCCATTAGAAATGTGCTCTAGCTTGTTACCATAGCAGCAGACAGCACCAGACTTTCAGTCTGGAGGAGTTCTCCTCAAAGCCGCACTATAGTTCGTTTACCTGAAGAAAGCTAGGAGGTAATTTCTACAAAATCCCTTTTAACTTCTGTTTCATTTATTAATCAAGCAGCTTTTTTTTTTTTTTTTTTTTCGTTCCTATCGTCTTCTATTCATAAGCGCTTTTTTTTTTTAACTCTCTTAAATGCAAATTTTGACCCCTAATGTGTATACTTCTTTTGACTGCATTTTTAAAAAAATACAAGAAGTGTGATCATTAAGGGACATCTTGTTTAACATACCTGTCATACGTTGGTGAGCTAGGAGCAATGTTTGAAAATGTCCGTAGTCAAAACTTTTTAGAGAATATATACGGCTTATTTAAAAGCATAAACATTCTTAAGATCTCAAGTATAATAATTAGAAATGAGTTTAATGTGAAATTTTTGTGTGCAGGTAATAAGAAATGTGAAGGTGGTCAGATGTGCCGAGCATATGAGGCTGCAATTGTACAAGGAGGAGTTGACACAGAAGACTCTTATCCATATGAAGATATAGTAAATATGAATATACAATTTATTTTATTAATACATCGATCCAAAATGAGTGCCATCTTTCAAATTGGTGATGTACCGACAAAGGTGTTCCGAGTGGCACCAGTATATTGTTCCGCTTGAGATGATGGGGAGGAAAGATTTGCTTAGTATTCACTTCTGAAGAGGTCATTTGGTGATACAAACTAGTTTTCTTCAAAATAAATTTCAATAAGTTCAATATAATTCATTTGTTATAATGAATACATTTCTATAATTTATACGGCAAATATTATAAAACATAATGTTTCATATTATAATATTCCTTTAGTTTTTTAGATGTTATGTTTTGTTTATTTTGTTATTTATTTCTTACGATAGACTAAAGATATATATAAGACAAAACATTAATGTATAAAATACGGGTTGTCAGTGACGTGATCATCATTAACCTTTCCGGAACGGGTGAGTCATAAAAGTATTCATAGGGAATTAGAATCAGGATGGAAAGAAATAAAAAAGCGGTAGTTAGGGCTTTCCGGAACGGGTGAGTCATAAAAGTATTCATAGGGAATTAGAATCAGGATGGAAAGAAATAAAAAAGCGGTAGTTAGGGCTTTCCGGAACGGGTGAGTCATAAAAGAATTCATAGGGAATTAGAATCAGGATGGAAAGAAATAAAAAAGCGGAAAAGCTTAAGTTAGGGAAAGTCTAATTTGCTTTTACTTCAAATCTAACGCATCAAATCAATATTGCTGGATGTTGTTGTTAACTAGGTATTTGACTCCACCAACTGATTTATTTCCACTGTGTAGACAGTTATTGTTAAAAGTGTAACTATATAATTTTTTATTTGCACTAACTAAATAGTGGTTATATAATAAAGCAAACTATTATTACCCCCCCCCCCAAATAAACTCTTATAAAAATAGATTATCTACCAGCATTATATTTTTTACCCTAATTGACGCCACCCTGAGAATGCTTATATGACTCGCCCGTCTTCAAGAGGTTAATAATGGATATTTATTATCAATAATCGTCAGATTATTGATAATACGCGTTATTGTTCAACTTACATTGCCCAGAATTCCCAATTCCGTTGCAATTTTTAAGGTTAAGTGCCAGTGCCCGGCATACATTTATCTAGGGTATTCTGCAAATTAATGTTTTTTTCTCAGGTTGATTGCCACTATTCTCGTATTCTTCCTACTGATGTTCATTATTAGATTGATTGTCACAGCTCTGGTATTTTCCACAATGATGTTCTTTTTAAGGTTCATTGACACTACTCCGGTACTCTTAACACTGATATTTTTTTAAGGTTGATCGCCACCTGTATTCTCTACACTCATGTTTTTAAGGTTTATTGCCACTATTTCCGTATTCCCTGCAATGCTCTATTTAAGGTCGATTGCTACTACTCCGGTATGGCATTGGTAATACATTGTTCTGTTTCTAAGGTTGATTGCCACCTGTATTACCCACACTCGTGCTTTTTTAAGGTTGATAGCGGGTATTCCCCAAGCTGATGTTTTTCTAATTCCATATCCTATTCGGTTATTGTTGTAATAATGAATAAATAAGAAAGTAAAGATGAAATTTGTGTTTCATAAAAAAAATTTATTCATTAGATAAAGAGAAACTTATTTTTCTTTGATTATCAACTTCGTTACATTTATTTATACGAAAAGACCGACTGCCTAAAATGGCACATAGTAACAAGCTTTTAACCCGCATCGCCTGAACTGGAACTATTACCGGCTCAAATGGGAATGCCTCAAACGGTTCTACACCTTCAAATTTAATTTTAAAAAATGATATTTACATTCGAGCTATCATCATCATTTGAATTTTAAAAAGTTATCCCAGTATTTACCTGCAAATTATTAATTTATAATTTGTATAAGGAATACAAATAAGTGATTTTTTTAAAAATAAAAATTAGATTTCTAGGGGAAAAATCTTATTTTAGTATTAGTTAAATATATAGCACTTTTATAATGTTAAATCTATTAATATCGGAGATACTCTGTGGATGAAGAAGATTGTTTTAACATTTGAGTGCTTTTCGGGTGGAAGAACAAGTTACTAGGCAGCAACTAGCTGACCAACAACTCTAAAAAATCACGCGTTTGGAAAAACGACTCCAGAAAATCAACGCTAAGAACTCTGGAGAAAATAAAAATAAAAACTTGAAACCGCAGTTTCCATACATTAAGGAGAAATAATAGCATAAGGAGGAAATATAAAAAATAGTCCCTTTAATAGTTTCAACATATAATATTATTGTTTCTGGCTCGCAATATTTTGCGTTTCAGGAACATTACCCTTTTAAATTTAAGTTTTTTTCTGAGTGAAAAAAAAATATTATTTTAGGTCTATGCAACTTTTTCAGTTTATTATTATTATTACTAGCTGAATACTCGTAAGTTGGGGAAAAAACTAAATAATCAATGAATCAGTAATGTTCAACTCTACGAAATCATGCACAGAACTTTGAGAGCTATACCAACACAATTAATTAAGTTTAAACTATTCCAGTTTTTTTTTAAATTATTATTATTATTATTATTTACTGCTAAATCTTAAGTGCTTTTATTATTTGTTACGAAAAAGTTTAACTTTTTTAAAATAGTTTGGGTCAAATAAATATACCCCAAAACGTTTACGATTTTCGGTTACGTCAAATATACTAAGAGCATTAAGATTGAGCAAAGTAACGAAAACGAGTAAAGTATAAGCCTTAAAGCTCATTTATTCAAGTTCACTAAAATGTCACCAACCCTCTTTATCCACACTGCTCTTCATTTAGCATTATTTACCTCCAATAGTTATCTATCATTCTTTCTTACTATTTCCTAACAGCAAAATATCTTGGGCCCTCATTGGATCAATATTCATGAATCTTAGCTCAATAGGAGTTCAAGAGGCCGTTATTTTTCCGAAATTGGCCCTATATAGAATTATCCAATTCACCCTACATTTTACAGCCACTTCACATCCAATATCGGCCCACATGGAATTGTCAGATTCACCTGATATTTTAGATTTATTATTTAGCCAATATAGGCCCTATATTGACCTATAAAAACCCTATATAGGCAATTCTAGGACCAATGGTAAAAAATCTAAACATCCTAATATTGGTCCTTTGATGCATGTTCTTACACGGCCCATATTGTGCAAAATTTTGAGCCAAACTGTAGGCAAGGTAAACTTGTTGCTAAAGTTATTCTTTGCAGTGATTATGTTTTAAGTTTCAATTATTATTCAAAATTAATAGCTGAAAACTAAAAGTGATTTTCTTTTAATTCATTAATCCTACGATATTACCCATTTTTTAAGTATTATTTTAAGATAAACATGTGTAGTTTTCATTTCACAATTATCAAATGATAAATAAGTTAAATTTACTTTTTTTTTAAAGTTATAATCAATTTTGTAATAGGTTTTATGCAAGACTGTAGCCAGACAATGTATGCAATCAAAATAACATGTTACAAATTAACTAATATGAAAATATGATAAGTATGAAAGAAATTAACATTTGAAAAAAATTTCAGGATGGAGATTGCAGGTTTTCACCGGAAAATATTGGCTCCCCTATCAAAGGATATTTAGAGATACCCTATGGAGATGAACATGCTCTGTTAATGGCTGTGGCTCTGATTGGACCTGTAGCTGCTGGATTAGATGGATATCGGTCGAAATTTCGACACTACAAGTAACTCCAATGATTTCATAATAAATAATATGCACAGGGGTAGTTAAAATCAAATAAAATTTCCTTGCTTGCACCAGTACGGATTCCATTCTAGTTGACAGATGTTGGCGAAGCTTGCGGTAAATATATTACTTAGACCATGGGAAACAAAAATCTGCTATAAAAAAAATGAAATTTAGACCACCACGTGAGAAAAGGGTGCTTAAAAAAAACAACAAACCCAAATTGCATATACAAAAATTTATTTATAGTAAATGTACAATGTTTTTCTGTTTTCATCAAATGTTTGTCCAAAATGCGTTATAATGAGTTCAATCGCAATACGATGGGCTTCACAACATAAATGTAGCAACATGACGTGCTACGCTTGCTTATGCGTTGAGTTCCTTTTAGTTTCATTATGAAAGAGTTTTTTTGTTTTCTCTTCCTTTCCAGATTCTTTTAATTAAGTAATCGTCTTTTACAGTTCTATCTCTTGTAATGACATAATGCAGAATGATTTCGCTTTTTAAACCACCCTAAAATGGATTGGTCCGTTTTGTGGTATACAAAACGCACCATTTATAAGTCAAAATTTGAACAAAATTAATTGTTAATTTCTTTCTCTTTGTTAATATAAGGTATATACCGAGTTTCCTAAACTTCAGCCTATCAGAACGAACTCTACATTGCTCTAAGCATGGTGTTAAGAAAACGTAGATGTAAATTTGATTAATTCTAAATCTCCCCACTAGAGGGCTGATAATCAGTCTACATTGAACCACCAAGCAGTAAGCATTGGCTTGAATTAATTGTCTTCTAATGTACAACTTTATGATCTGAAGGGTTCCACCCTAATAATATGGAACTCCTTGTTTTGTTATATGTAATAAATATTGTTTTCGATATTGATTGCCCTTCCTTTATGCTCATGGTGCATTTGGCCACGAAGTATTTTACGAACTAGAGGAATTTAAAGCAAGAGAAAATGAAGTGTGATTTTTAATTTCAAGGGCAAAATCGAAAATGACAGTGGAAGATACATGATCACTTCAAGGAGATAGCTAGTCTATTCCTTTGTATGTGCAAAGTAAGCATTTGTATATCTTTCTTTGTTGCAGAATTCGTTTTCGTTTTGAGGTTTTGATTATTGGAAATTTATTGTTTTATTTTGCTAAGGGTGTTACTTTGTATTAAACGTTCATTATGGCTGAAGCAGATTATTTAGAGAGAATTAAAAGAAAAAGGTCTAGTGAACGAAGTAGTGTTACTAAATTAATAAATAAAATTGATAAATTATTAACTGAGCAAAATGTTGAAACAAATGTATTAGATGAGAATCTTACTGTGTTAATTGAAAGGAATCAAAATTTAATAGCTTTGAATAAGGAAATTGAAAATATAATTGATATTAATTTGTTGGATGAAGGTTTAGCTTCTTGTGAAGAATCTTACTATATATAAAAATCTAATGATGGTGTCGCAATTTCGTGAGTTTTTATTGGCCGCGAAATCACGTGATAGGATCCAGTTTTTCCTCATTCATTTAAATATTGTTTTGGTTGTCATCAGCATAAAATTAATAATAGTCGTAAAGGTATTGTTTTTCTTTAAATATTTTTGTATCCCTAATTTAAACTTATTTTCCAGTACTGCTATTATTAGCGAGAATATTAAATTATGGTTGTGAACTCATCAAATTTGTTTGAACAATATAATGCTATAAGAATATAAATGTTATTTTAAAAAATGATTACTTCGAAAAATCACTTCCGTTCATCAAGAGATCCAAATGTTTATAATACCAATAAATAGTAATTATGGAAAGAGAGGCACAAGAGTAAGCAAACAGAATTCCTTTTAGTACATATATGTTAAGTGAATAATTTTAACTTATGTAGAAAAACTGTTTTCTGCCAAAAAAAGACAATTATTGCGAAGCAATCATCGGGGTTGGTGAGCGGCAGCGAACAGGGGGTTTAGCCCCCTAGTATCAGGATAAATATTTGACGTATGTAGCTTAATTAAAGCAATTGACAAAATGTAAAGGAATAAAGATTTCGGTTAATGAACAAACAGTTGAAACTGTAAAAAATGATTCGGTTATAACTGAGCAGAAAAGAGTTGTTAATAACAATTCCAGTATTAAATTACCGAAAATTCAAATTGTTCCCTTTTCCGGAGATCCGAAATATTTTAATTCCTTTTGGGATTCTTTTGAAAATACTATCCATAAAAATGAATCACTTTCTAAAATTGAAAAATTCTTTTATTTGAAATCTTATCTTACTGGCCAGGCAGGTAATGTTGTATCAGGTTTTGATTTAACGAATGATAATTATGATAATTGTATTAAATTATTACATGAGAAATATGGTCGTAGGGATTTAATTTTGAATTCATTTGTTAATAAAATACTTAGTTTTCCGAGTGTTAAACATACCTCTAATATTACAGCTTTACGCAAATTTTACGATGATTTAGATATCGCAGTTAGAAATTTAGATTCAATGAAAGTTCAGTCTGAATCTTAATTTTACAATTATTGCCTGAAGATTTTGTTTTAGATTTTCAACGAAAACGGAAATCTAAAGATGAAACCGATGTTAATGAATTATTGCTGTTTTTAAAGAATAAGATAGAATGTCGTGAATCGGTTGCGTTTTTAAATGATAAAAAGCCTAACTATAACCATCGAGGTAGCTATAATTTTCGTAACGAGCAAAATAGGTATATAAACAGAAATTTTAATAAAGGCACACCCTCAGCTACTGCGCTTAATGCACAGATGATGCAGTCAATATGCATTTTTTGCTCTGAACCCCATGACGCTTTCAAATGTAATATGTCTTCCCAAAACAAGGTAAAATTATTTAAAAATTCTAATCGTTGTTTCAATTGTTTCAAATTGTTTCATGTAAGCAAGAATTGTCGTGTAAATAAATTACCTTGTTATAAATGTAAGGGATTAAGTCATCATGGGTCTATTTTTTTAGAAGGTAATAAGGGAATAAATAATGCTAAAATAAGTAAAATTCAAAACGCTGAGGAAAAGTTAAATGAATCTTCTGATTTGGCTGCAGTTTCTAATGAAACTCCACCATCGAGTATTTCCAATGAAGAAGTTATTAGTTCTGTTTCCCAATGTAATAATAAAAAAGTTGAATGTTCTAAAAGGGTTTATTTGCAGACTTGTACTGCTGAAGTTAAATCAGATTCTTCTTCTCAATTGACAAGAATTCTTTTAGATAATGACAGCCAGCAATCGTTTTTGTCTGAACGAGTTGCAAATAATTTAAATTTAAAACCGGTTGCTTACGAAGTTTTATCAGTTTATTCATTTGGAATGCAAAGAGCAACAGAAAAGGCTTATCCTGTTGTTGAATTCGAAATTTTCAAAAAGAATACGAATTTTAGAACTAAAATTTGAACTCTTGTCATACCATGCAATACTGGAGTTAAAGTGGAACCTCACGACCCCAAAGTAATTGAATTTATGAATAAAAATGAAATTGATATGGCTGATTCTTATTTGGAAGATAATGATAATTTGCTGAGTATAGAACTCTTAATTGGTTCAGATTTATTCTGGGAATTTCTTTTATATGAAAAGATAACTATAAATAATCGCCTGTGTGCAATAAAAACTGTTCTTGGATGGGTGATTAGTGGAAGTAGTTATAAACGGGAGCATACATTGTCGCAAAACATAGCGGTTATGAAAAATGTAATTGATTCAGGTGATATGTTTGATTTAAGAAAATTCTGGTCACTCGATTCCTTAGGTATCACCAAGGAGTGTGAAATTTTATCTCTAAAAGATAAAGAAACAATTGATAATTTTGAAAGCAATTTAAAATATGAAAACAATCGTTACAAAACCGGATTACTTCGGAATTCAAATCCCGATGATCTCGATAGTAATTTCTCTACTGCCAAAAAGCGGTTTGATAATTTAATGATAAGATTAAGTAAAAATGAAAATATTTTTAACATGTATGCAAAAATTATTGAGATAAAAAGATGGAATCATTGAGGAATGTAAGAATAAATCCATTAATTCTGGTTATTTCATGCCGCTGTTTTAAGACCCGATGAACATCTCGGGCTCGTATCGTTTTCGATGCTAGTTCGAAGGATATTGGTGCGAAATCCCTTAATGATATGTTATTGTCAGGTCCAAATTTGAACCCAAATATTTTGGATGTCATACTTAAATTTCGAAGGCATGAAATAGCATTTTCTGGTGATATTGAGAAGACGTTTCTAATGATAGAGATAGATGAAAATGAGCGCAAATATTTAAAATTTCTTTGGGTTGATTATGATAATTGCGAACGTTTTAAAATTATGAATATGAAAAGGTTACCACTTCCCCTTTCATTTTGAAGGCAATAATAAAGTACCACATTAAAAAATATGCTAATGACAAACCCGATTGTGTTAAAATCTTAAATTCTTCGTTATACGTGGACGATCTGTACTGGGGAACTGATACAGTTAATGATGCATATCGACTGTCATCTGATGCTGTAAATATTTTGCAATCCGCGAGTATGAATTTACGGAAATTTAATTCTAATTCAAACAAATTAAAAAAATTATGGATTCAAAATGGTATTGCCATTAATGAATCAATTGCACGTGGAAAGGTATTAGGTCTTCGATGGAATACAGAAAGTGATGTACTGTTTATTGAATATAAAAATTTAGAGCAGTCATCAAAGTCAATTCAGTGCACCAAACGTACTGTTTTAAAGTTCGCAGCTCAAATCTATGATCCTATTGGTTTAATTTCTCCCTTTGTTATTACGATGAAAATTTTGCTGCAAAACATTTGGAAGGCTGGACTCGATTGGGATGACCCTCTGCCTTTCGATATTGAAACAGACTTTAACAATTGGATTTCTGAAGTTCCCTATTTAAAGAACTTTTTTATAGAACGGAAATATTTTGATAAATGTGATTATAAGAAAAATTTCCATTCATATTTTCACTGATTTTAATAAAGGAGGCGCAAAATAACTATTATCAAGAAGAAATTAAAACCTTGATGAAGGAAGAAGGTATGAAAAATAACTCCAGCATATTTTGTCTTCGTCCATACCTAGATGAAAAACAGATATTAAGAATTTGTAGTAGATTGTTTAAATCTGAAGTGGATCCTGAAGCAGTTAATCCTATACTGCTACCCAAGAATTCGAAATTTTCCGAGCTTTTGATCACTGAAAAACATAAAAAGTTGCTTCATAGCGGAGTTAATGTCACTCTTTCGTAGATTAGGAAAAGTTATTGGATTCCACAAGCCAGGCAACTTGTGAAAAGAATTATTGGAAGATGCGTGGTTTGCAGAAAACACTTAGCGAAACCAGCCAATCAGCGTACTGGTGAGCTGCCTAAAGATAGAATTTCAGAATCTCCACCTTTTTCAGTGGTTGGAATTGATTTTACTGGGCCTATTTACGTAAAACATAAAGATAAAGTTTTGAAATCTTATATTACTGTGTTTACTTGTGCAGTCACACGTGTTGTACATTTAGAACTAATTTCATATTTGTCTACGAATAAATTTATCTTTTCTCTGAAGGCATTGTATGGAAATTTATTGTTGAGCTTGCCCCATGGTGGAGAGGATTTTATGAACGGTTGATGAGAAGCATTAAAGAACCTCTCAAAAGAATACTTGGAAAAGCTCAACTTTCCTTCGAAGAAGTCATGACTATCTAAGTTGAAATTGAAAATGTCCTTAATCGTCGACCACTCACATATGTAAGTGATGATAAATCAGAACTACAGCCCCTGACACCTGCTCATTTTTTGTTTTCTGGACTCGTGAACGATTATTCATGTAATTTCTCTGAACTTATTAATGTGACTCCAATGCGAGAAAGTCAGATAAAAAGAAGGCTTTATCAAACTCGTCTTCTGAAACAAGTGTGGTTACGTCGGGAAAATGAATACTTGTTGACTTTGAGGCAACATCACTTTTCCAACAAACCCAACTGTGAGAAAAACATAAAAATAGATGATGTAGTGCTTGCTCAAGGCAAAGGTAAATCCAAATTTTTATGGAACTTAGGCCGTGTCCTTCAAGCTTATAAGGGTCGTGACGGACTAGTTAGATCCGGTCTTATAAAAACTAAAACTGGGGAATATAGGAGACCAGTACAACTGCTCTATCCCTCAGAGCTGAACTGAAAACTGATAATTAACATTCTGATGATATTTTAATAATTTACTATTCCTTTAAATTTGATGCTTCAAATTATATTTACTGTCTTATAAATAATTGATTAGTGTTTATCTTTATATTTTAGTTTTAATATGTAATGTGTTTGAAATAATGTGAAATGTAGAATTAGTAGAATTTTGCTATTGTTTTGTGATAATTTCTATACTTTAAAATTATCAGGTGGGAAGTGTTAAGAAAACGTAGATGTAAATTTGATTAATTCTAAATCTCCCCACTAGAGGGCTGATAATCAGTCTACATTGAACCACCAAGCAGTAAGCATTGGCTTGAATTAATTGTCTTCTAATGTACAACTTTATGATCTGAAGGGTTCCACCCTAATAATATGGAACTCCTTGTTTTGTTATAATAAATGTTGCTTTCTTGTTTTCGATATTGATTGCTCTTCCTTTATGCACACATGGTAACGTTAATTATAACCGTTTTGCAGTATATCTCTAATTATACTTTTTGCACGAATTTTACTTATGAGCATTTTTAGCACGTTCTATTATATTAAAGTTGGAATAGAAGTTTATTCTTGATTGAAAATATGATAAAAGAAATGCATCAGAACATATTGTAATTTGATTCAAATGGTCAAAAACAAATTTTATTTTAATTTTATCTATCATGCTTTTTTAAAATATTGTTTTATGTTGAGTTTGAATTTTTTTTATGATTGAATTATGTTTTTAAAAAAAATGCAAGAACATGAAAATTATATTGAATTAAAAACAAAATTTCTATCTAAAAATATTAGATATCACACTTTCAG
The DNA here is from genome assembly GCA_949128135.1 of Parasteatoda lunata. Classification (NCBI taxonomy): domain Eukaryota; kingdom Metazoa; phylum Arthropoda; class Arachnida; order Araneae; family Theridiidae; genus Parasteatoda; species Parasteatoda lunata. The sequence goes on from OX421973.1 coordinate 19,015,144, forward strand.
AAAAAATCGATTTAATTTAATTCAGACGGTTAAAAAAAAAACTTTAATCGACATTAAGTTAAATATAAAAAAAACGCAATGCTAAAGAAAAAAATTATAATTTTTATCAATTGTTTTATCAACTAATACAATTGATAAAAATCATAATTTTCTCTGGCTTCTAGTCTGTAAGATAAGAGTTCCATTATTAGCTAAAAAGTTCATTCTTGGTCAACTATAGATAGAGGCACAAAAAAGTGTCCTTCTGGTTTACATACTTTTCTATAGCTGTTTTTATTTATGCATATATGAATAAGTAAATAAATATCAGTTATTATGTATTATTATATACATTTTTCTTTTGTTTTTAAAGTTTTATTATTCTTGTTTTAATGCATTTACTGTTATTGTTATGAAGTTTATTTTGCTGTTTTGTCTTTTTGTATTTTTTTCTTTCTTTCTCGGCTGTAATCTCATGCATCTGCGATGCATGGAGGCCAATTGATGTAAAATCAATTGCTTTTGCAAATAAAAGAAGGAAAGAAACATATTTTTCTTAACTTTTTTAGAAGTGGAATCTATGACGATCCAGGATGTAGCAACACAACTTTAGATCATGCTCTAACAATTACAGGATACGGAACTGAAAATGGAAAAGATTACTGGATTGTGAAAAATAGGCAAGTAAAAAAAATAATTAACACATACAGGATAAAACAAAAAATTATGTCCCCCAGCCTTATAAAGAGAGAAAACTTTCCTAAATAAATAATTTTCACCAAAAAATGTAGGGTCTGAAATCAAAGGACGAATCAATGATAGGATTTTGGCGAAACTACCAGGAGATCGCGTTTCCAAATAGATGGATAATCGGTGGTGGACTTGTCTCTTGGCCTCCCTAGTCTCCCTTTCTGTTTCGTCTAGATTTTTTTTCCTCCGATGATATCTATAAAACATAGTTTACGGAACACTGACAGTACCAGAGAACATTCATTGTCGCCCGTACTGAATTCTGCCGTCCAAGAATCTTCCTACTCCGCGTAATTTCCTCCATCAATGTGAAACCTGTATTGAAGCAGGCTATCTCGCATTTGAGAATGGTTTGTAAAGTTTTCAATTTTAAAGAATTTTTGTCTTTCAGTATCGCGTTCTCCATTTTTTACGAGGATTATGTTGTTGTGGTCTTGAATATATCAGTGCTAAATATATCATTAAGTTTGGAGGGTGAGTTTTGCGAGTTCTTGCGTCGAGGATAGAATAAGATGTCTTCTGATGGTGAGACGGGTTTAAAGGGATTATAAAAATATGTTCTAAGTGTACTCGTTGCAAAACAACCTGTTTTCTTAAAATAGCATCACAGTAATTTGGAAATATTCTTTTAAAAATAAAAGTATCGTTTTTAGCGAGTTTGCGATCCGTGAGTTGTATTCTGTTTTATTTTGATAAACAATTCAGTGCGAAACCTCGCAATTTTAAACGAAAAGGGAACCCTCAAATATTCTATTGGGGAGGCAGTTTATTCACTTATGTGTCGTTTCAGAGCAATCTGGGAGTTCTTTAGAATTGTTTTATCTGATTTAAAAACTGTTTGTATTGCGTAAAGTGATTGCGCAGAGATAGATAATGTGCTCACATTGACAAGCATTCTGCGCGTATTCGATTCCTGGCAAACATCCACTAGTTCCCCTTTTTAACTTTATGCCGTATTTATTAATCAATTGTTTTGATCTATATCGTGCATTGATTTTGATGGAATTCATATTCTCAAACAAATGGTAATTTCATCAATTCGGCAAAACGCTCGCTCGGAGCATTCTCAGAAAACGTCAATAAAAATGAGACTAGCGTGAATTTTAAGTGTTCATTTTTTTTTTAAGTACTGTATACAAAAATAAATGAATAAAGCACGATTTTACATGATGTTGCACGCCGCCTATGATGAATTTGTACTTTTGACAATATTTAAATGAGATTGATTTAGGAATTTGTCAACGCAAAAAGAACTATGCAAATAAATGTAAACATTTTAAGAACGCCTCTTTGTTGATTCTGTATAAGCTATTTATTTTCAAAAAAAAAAGTTTTATTTTACATGGTTTCCTCACAGAGGTTAATGATGCCCTCGCGTCGGTTAATTTTTAAATCTGGAGAACGGAGCTCAAAATGCGTGTTTACAAAAAATGGACATAGCTCTTTTAGAAAATAGAGATAAAATTCGATTGCATTTTTCAAATTCCTTTTCATTGTATAGTTCTTTATTTAAAGAATAAAATAACGAATCTAAATAAATTCGTAATATAATATCGTTCATTTGCATAAATATATTTATCACTAGTTGCATTTAATTAAATTATACTTTTTCTTTAAAATCCAGTAGTTATTTTTATAGAGAGGCCACGGGTGCTAAAAATTTGTAATATTGTAATCAAATTAACGTTACAGGAATTTTAAAACTCACATTATTGTTTTGAGAATCAATACTACTAATTTTGTACAACGCTACTAATTTTGAGAATAATTTTTTTACAGTACACCATATATAATAAATAAATAAAATAAAATTTTAAAAAAAAAACAGATAGAGAGTAAAATATAAAATCTTCTGATGAGAATTGTAAAATAATTTCAGTTGGAGTACACGCTGGGGTGAAGATGGATTTGCAAAAATGGTACGAAATAAACACAATCAATGTGGCCTGGCAAGTAGAGCTGTTTTCCCAGTATTAGATGCAAAGCCGGATGGATCACCTTTACTTTTAGGACCTCGAGCCATGTAATCAGGCCACAAAGAAGAATACTTGAATTCAATGTACCAATACAATAGTAATTAAAACTTGCCTATACAAAAGCATGTATAATGTGCATACAAGTTCTTATGTTATAGTCAGATGCCATATGCGGATATTTCGGGGCTTGCTGAAGTTTAATTTATTTTAGAAAGTTTTATGTTGCATAAAATTTTATTGTAAAAAATTTCATTGTACTATTTACTCAAAAAATACAATTACTATTTCATAATACATAGAAATATTTTTACTATACATTATACAGTAATAAATGTTTACAGAAAATTTTAGAAATAAAAAGAGCATAGTGAATAAGTTATTGGTGTAAAAGTATCTTCCGAATTTAAAATATGTTAAAAGAAGTGCTTCATAATATGTAAACTACGTTGAATTTAAAACCAATTTCAATTTAAAAAATGCTAAGGATAGGATGCTCGTCTTCTTCTTCAAAAAATAAATAAATAAAATCAAATTATACATTTATAATTTTTTTATTTATTATATATATATATATACACGAAAGTTTTCTTAATTGCATCCCCTTTAAATACATGAAATAATATACAACCAAAATAATGACCCACTTTTTTACTTAAAAAAACAATGTATTAAGTAATTATTTTATGATTTTTCCACACTCATAGCATATAGTTATATTATGGACAAAAACAACATTTAAAAAAAATTACTTATTGTGACATCGAGTCACAAGTCTATTTAAATTTTTCTCATAATTTTCTTAATTCTAAATACAAATCTTTAAATTTGCTGATACGATTTCTTCTCGCCCCTTTAAGGCCTTAGTGCTATTAGGACATTCTCCCCCGGAAATTCCTACTCCCATTCTTTACAACCCCTCCTTTTCAAAAACATTTCCTTTCCCTTTCAGCCCTTTTTTTTTCTTGGAATAACACCTGTTTGTCGGCTTCTTTCATGTGCACGTGATGTCCACGAGGGACTCAAAGTATGCATGATCTTAATTCTTCCCTTTCAATCAGAAAGTGAGAATAGAACCTTTAAATAAAAATAAATTAACTTCCCAACTCGAAAATTTAGGAAATTCTACTTTAACTTTCTAAAATATTTGTAGTTCAACTTCGACTTTAAAAAACGAGTATAAATATCTGAGCGCAGAGAGGCTCATTAGCATTTCGAGACCTGTTCATCCTTCAAAACCCTCCGCCTAACGGATTTTTCATTTTTTCATTCCCTCCTCGCTGAAGTGTGGAATTTTAACATGGCGTTGTCATCGCCATCATTAGTCTTTTTCGTCCAATATTGGAGTTTGCATTAAGAAATTGCAAAAAGAGATTTTACTTTCTTCTAATTGTTTTTTTTTTTTTTTTTTTTTTTTTTTTTGCAATATAATTTTGCTGCCCCTTAAGAACATGGCAGGCTTTATCAGAATTTCACACCTGGAAAAACATCAAAACATCATCACTTCAAAATCTTTGGCATAGCCGTGCATTCGTATCGTCGTTAGGCCATTGGAGTTTTGTGTCGGGATCAGCATGGAGTGTTTTATTACTCGCCAGTCGCCATCAGTTTTGCTCTCACAGTTACTGACCGCATGAATTTTTTCTGTCGCCAAAGCAAGGTAACATCCTTTTCCTTTTGCCGCTATGCAGCGATGACCCTGACAACTCCTCGAACACTTGCCACTTCTCCATACTTTTCTGTTGTGTTACCTGGTCTTGAGAATGAATGACTTGTTGTGTAATAAAGAACTGTCGTAACCTCATACACTTTTTGGATTGCCTTCTTTTTTTTGTTTTTTTCTACCTTAAATGTATTTTTGAGAATCCTCTCCTGCAAGAAAAGGTATGTGTTTTTTTTCGTTTAGAGTTTTGTTGTTGAAATTCCGTGTTACTGAGTGTTTTTCGGAACACAATGTTTTGTAAGAAACCGCTATAGTTTTTTCATCACGTGCCACTTTTATTCATAATGTAATTGTTAGTCATTCACATAAATTTAATTCTCTTTTGTAAGTTCTTCTAATTTTTAATACCCAACCGTAAACGGTACACTTGGTGCCGCGACTGTTTTTTTTTTGGGGGGGGGGGGTTAATGTATATTTATTTGATGTTTCTATTCTCACTTTCTGATTGAAAGGGAAGAATTAAGATCATGCATACTTTGAGTCCCTAGTGGACATCACGAGCACATGAAAGAAGCCGACAAACAGGTGTTATTCCAAGAAAAAAAAGGGCTGGAAGGGAAAGGAAATGTTTTTGAAAAGGATAGGGGTTGTGAAGAATGGGAGAAGGAATTTCCTGGGGAGAATGTCCTAATAGCACTAAGGCCTTAAAGGGGCAAGAAGAAATCGGATCAGCAAATTAAAAGATTTGTATTTAGAATTAAAAAAATTATGAGAAAAATTAAAATAGACTTGTGACTCGATGTCACACTTATAAAATTTACAACTAAACTTGCTTGTGAGACAAATGAAGACAAACTAGATAAAGATCAAAATACTACATATGTTCCAAATGATGATCAGCAAACTTTTTTTGACAATTTAAAAAAAAATTCCATTTAAGCCCTTTCCATTCTCTTCTAAACTTCAACACAGAATTTAACTATTCCTAATAGTGGTTTAAAGGAAGCTAGAATGGACAGTTTTTAAGAATTGGACAAAAAAAAAATCACTTTAATCATTTCATTTTATTTAGAGTAATTTGTACCTTATGTTTACCATAGCTCTATTCATAAAATTGTATATTAAAGCGTATATTACTTTATATGCCATAACATCATGTATCATAAATCATGCTACATAACATAAAATTACGTTTCATAATTTGAATTATACTTGAAAAACCTATACTACTGGGAATTAAATTCTCGGTAACATTTCAAACTGTAAATTACATGACAATGCAATGTATCATTTTTTATATTATATTACATACCATGGAAATGTTTCTTTTAATATTATATTGGATGGCTTGGTTTTAAATCATAAATTACATAACATAGCGATATTTCAGTCAATAAATTACATTGCATTGCAATATTTTATACTATAAATTACAATTTTCCTAATCATACGAGGGTTGCTATTTATATTTCTGGCCTAATAATAATGAAAAAACAAAAATGTAGGATCGAAATTGGTTTTATTGTTTTTCAAAATATTCTCCATGATGATCAATACACTTTTGCATGCGTTTGAACCAATTTTCAAAGCACTTTTTCCAGTCCGATTGAGGTAACTCCAAAACATGCGTTTTGAATACATCAACCGCTCCTTCGGGGGTCGAAAATCGTTGTCCACGTAATTTATTTTTGATGTGTGGGAATAAGAAGAAGTCATTGGGTGCCAAATCAGGGCTGTACGGCGGATGACCCATCAGTTCGATCTTTCGCTCCGTCAGAAATGCCTTTGTTTGAGTCGATGTGTGAGAGCTCGCATTGCAATGATGAAGAATGATTCGCCTGTTCTTCTGCTTTTTTCGAATTTTTCCGATGACTTCTGGCAAACAAATGGTCGTGTACCATTCAGAATTGACCGTCCTGTGTTGCTCTAACGCCACTGTTGCCACATGACCGTTAATGCCGAAGAAACAGGCAATCATTTGTTTCGATGTGCTTCTTCCTCGAACAACTTTTGTTGGTTTTGCCTCGTCTTGGAAGACCCATACAGTTGATTGCTGTTTTGTTTCTGGCTCATATGCATAGATCCATGATTCGTCACCTGTGTAGATGTTATACACAGCCTTTGATGTACCTTGAACGAATTTTTTCAACATTTCCTTGCACCAATCGACACGAGCCTTTTTTTGAGCGTTTGTCAGATTATGCGTGATTCAACGCGAACAAATTTTTTTAACGCTCAAATGTTCATGCAATATTTTATTGATGCTAGTCATACTAATGGCCAAAGACGCCTCTATCTCACGGTATGTCACATGACGATCTTGCTTTATCAGTTCACGCACAGCATCGATCTTTTCTGGCACTACAATGGATTTTGGACGACCTGCACAGGATTCGTCCTGGATCGAACATCGACCACGATTAAATTCGTTATACCAAATTTTTACAGTGCTGTAGGATGGCGCTTTATCTCTGAATAAAGAATTAAGTTCATCGAAGCACTCTTGTCTTGACAATCCACGTCGAAAGTTATAAAAAATAATGGCACGAAAATGTTCCCGATTCAATTCCATTTTTTGAAAGAGAAGAACTTTTCAATTTACTGTCAACAACACAAATGAAGCTATAATGGTAAATCGTCTGCTGAATTTATGTTTAAAAATATCAAACTTTCGATTAAAATCGTCTGCGGTCGCCTAGCAACACTTACTGTTGCCAAGGCCAGAAATATAAATAGCAACCCTCGTATATGTTAGACGAATCTATCTTAGATTTCGCATTTGCAATTAGGATCCATTTCTACAAAAACTCTTTCCATCAGCAGTCATAATAAGCACTGAATTTATAATCCTCTAAAATAAAAATAATAATAAAAAAAAGAAATATTTCAATTTTTTTTATAACGTTAATTTTTTTACAAAAAAAAAAAAACAAAATCATGATGGAAGTGTATGAAACATAAGAAAGTAATAATTACATTATTATTATCAATGGAATACGGTATTTTATAGAATGCCTAGTCATTGTATAAAAGAATGACCTATAAGTTTCCGTTAATCATCCTGTGGAATACCAGAGCAATGTGTGAAATATGAATCCTTTCGAACTTTGCTGGTCGATTTTTGAAATACTATACAATAAATAGGCATTTTATAGAATCCCTAAGTACTACGTCTATGTATGACCACTCATATATATAGCATTGTTTGGTATGAAATTTTGCATTCTAGTAAATGTTAGATTAGATATTATTGACGCCAACAATAAAATTTAAAGTTTATTTGTTAAAAGCAAACATTTACTTGTATTTTTTTACATTATCACGCGCTTTATTTTTTTTTATATATTTTTTTTTTACTGCTTTGAATTACTGTCGCGGCTTCTGTAATATTTACATATGCTATTTAATTAGAAAGGAAACGAAAATAGAATGTCATCAGAGTGAAAAATCGTAACCACTAATCAAGTTTTTTTTTATTAAATTAGAAAAGATACCATAGTCTAAAATTTGCAGCTTTTGAAATTCTTTCAATTCTTATTTTCGTCCCCCCCCCCCTTTTTTTCAGATTTTTTGATAGTACACGAATATACCATTCTTCAATCTAATTTGTCTATTATTAAACTTTGCATCTACTTTATTTGTCTATTATTTGACGATTTTATTAAACTCCTCTTTTCATCATTTTTACAGATTTTATTTAGGCACTTATGGCTTCACTTTCGAATTTATACATATTAATCAACAAAAAGGTAACCTTTGAATTTCAACTGGCATATAGAAGTATATTATTTTACTTCTAAGAATAGATATAGTATCTTAATATCTAGTAGAAATTCTGCATAACAAAAACTTTTTAAAGCTGTCTGAAAGCGTTGGAAGGCAATTTTATTAATCTTACGGGATGTCCACTTACTACAGGGTGATGATTGAGTTATGTGACATTATTAAGTTTGAAAACATTACACACATTATAAAAACTACAAGCATTCGAATTCAGTTAATAATGTTACATTTAGTATCACACTATATCTCGTTGTAGCATTACAACTAACACAAATATGACCTTAATTCTTTTGTCGTTTCATTTTGAAACTTGATATACAATACCTCAAATGAAAAAACACGCATTTCTCTATAAATTTAGAAAACAGACTCTTCCTTATAAAAAAAAAATGTCAGAAAAATGAGACATCATGAATCGTACTTCGATTGTGCAACATCTCAAACAATATCTCGAGTCATTTTTTAATAAAATATGCTCTTAACTAAGAAAATCCTACATAACTCGTTTAAGTATACGATCAATAAACGATTCGACAAAAACAAGCTAATTATAGACAATCATATTTCTATGAACCTGTAATTTTTGGTTACAGTGCGTTTCGAATGTTTAGAATTTTTTGTACCAAAATAAAATCATTGCCATCAAAGGAAAGGATAAAACTTTGTGCTATGTAGACTTCACCAAAAAACAACGTTAATGAAGTAGAAATGAAAGTACATAATTGATATACTATGTTTCAGTTCTAAAAACAAGAACCTTCTTCAGAGTCTAAACGTCAAATGAATTATTCATTTGACATTCAGAGAAAAACAACGTTAATGAAGCACAAATAAAAGTACAAAATTGATATACTATGCTTCAGTTCCGTAACCAAGAACCTTTTTCAGAGTCTAGACATCAAATTTATTTGACGTTTATGAATGATTCATATGACGTTTAGACTCTGAGAAAGATTCTTCGTTATAGAACTGAAACTATAGGTACGTCAATTTCGTACTTTCATTTGCGTTTCATTCATGCTGTTTTTTGCTTCGAACATTTTGAACTTGTAAGAATACTCAACCCTTGTCTTTTTTATTATTTATTGAGCAAGAAATATATCTAAGTATATATTTTCCATACACTTAATAAATTATAATCTTCATTTTGAAATTTATTTAAAATATTAATTGCTTTATTATTTTCATTATAAAAAGCCAACTAAATAATTTATACTCTTATTTTTTAAAATTACAACTTTGTAATTCGATTGGAGGGAGAAAAAAAAAACCTTTTTATAATTGTCCAAACATTTTGTATTAATCATTTTTTTTCCTAGAGAAAAAACTATGTAAGTGCGGCAACTGCTAAATAACAATGATCAAGGGAATATTAAAGATGATACTAATTCATGAAACGTAACTTTTTGGTTTTAATTATAAGCATTTATTTTATATAAATTAATGAGTTCTTTAGTATACAAATTTGAAACCGAAATTCTGGTGTGTTTAATACGTGAAACTCTATGGTAGTGACATCTAGTGACTACTTTCTTTATTTTTCTAAGTAATATTTGAATACAAATATTTTATTCATTAAGTATAAATAGTATAATAGTATATAAGTATAATAGTATATTTAAGCAATATTTAAATATTGGTAATTAAAAACTTTATATTTCGAATTTTAAATTTTCCATTCAAAAATTTTTTGTTAATCTATCAAACCTCTGATGAAAACATTAAATAAAAATGAGTTTCATGGTTTCTCGCTGCGATAGATGATATATGAAGGAAAAAAAATCCGGAAAAGTAAAAATTATTCTGTTAAAAAATTTTTTAATAATTTATCAAGCATCTGTCGAAAATCAAGCAATCGAGCAATTGAGTTTCACGCTTTCTTGCAGTGATAGATATCATGGAAAAAAAAAATCCAGAAAACTAAAATTTATTCTATTAAAAATTTTTTTAATATTCCTTCAAGTAAGCATCTGTCGAAAAGATAAAATAGAATTAAATTCTACACTTACTTGCTTACTTGTATATATTTCAGCTAACGTAATCAAACGGAAGAAAAATAAATTTTCAAATTTTTTATAACTCAGAATTTTATTTACTTTTTTTCTTAATTTAAATTGAAGAATTAAACATATTAAAATCAACTTTTTATATTATGAGTTTTTTTTTTTATTTATTTATTTATTTTTTAATCATTTATTTTTTATAAATTTATCTATTTTTATTTGTAAATTTTTAATAGACTATTTCATTATGAAATTTATAAATACTTAATAGATGGCAGCACTACAGTTTGATCCTTTTCTTTTACACTGTAATTTTTGGTTACAGTGCGTTTCGAATGTTTAGAATTTTTTGTACCAAAATAAAATCATTGCCATCAAAGGAAAGGATAAAACTTTGTGCTATGTAGACTTCACCAAAAAACAACGTTAATGAAGTAGAAATGAAAGTACATAATTGATATACTATGTTTCAGTTCTAAAAACAAGAACCTTCTTCAGAGTCTAAACGTCAAATGAATTATTCATTTGACATTCAGAGAAAAACAACGTTAATGAAGCACAAATAAAAGTACAAAATTGATATACTATGCTTCAGTTCCGTAACCAAGAACCTTTTTCAGAGTCTAGACATCAAATTTATTTGACGTTTATGAATGATTCATATGACGTTTAGACTCTGAGAAAGATTCTTCGTTATAGAACTGAAACTATAGGTACGTCAATTTCGTACTTTCATTTGCGTTTCATTCATGCTGTTTTTTGCTTCGAACATTTTGAACTTGTAAGAATACTCAACCCAAGATTTTAGTCTTTCTTAGATTTATCCGAATGCGTTTGTGAACACACTGTATATTAAATTTTCTAGGTTCTAAAAAGCTTGCTCTGTATAACTTATTCCAGCGGAACAGCCTTTGGCTTGCTAACTTTTGAATAGCTTTGGTGAATCAAGCTGGTTTAACTAGTTCATGAGTTACTAATATGATATTTCGACAGTACTTGGACTACAAACGTACACGTCCTAACTTATTAAATGCAGCAATGCGCAAAATAACCTAAGTATATGTTAATGTTTTTCTATTATTAAAAATTATGTAGTTACCAAGTTAGGTTAAAGTGTAGAATCGGGAGCCCCTCAAATATTTGGCTGTTTGAAAACAGGCCTACGTATATACAAATGAAAATAAACCAAGAACCAATCACACAATGGTAAATAGAAATTGAGGTAACCCGGTGCTGACGTCATTAAAAGCCGAGACAACACGAAAAGAATATCATGGTAATCAGAGACTGAGTTTCGGCAACTGAGTTGAAATTTGTCGCCAAACCAAGGGGTCCCCGATTCTACACTTTGTCCCCAAGTTAAAAGCACGTAACCCTATTTGTTTTCTTTCAAAAAGGATTGAATGAAAAATGCTTATCACGATTATAAATAATATCATGCTGATTTTCGGCTACTTGCAACTAGCACACATGGTTGGTATCAGAATTTAAAATTTTATGTTTTGTTTTTATGAAGGATTAAATATGTTTACGCATGTTTTTATGAAAGATTAAAGTTGCAAATTCTGTTAAAAAAATAAAAATAAATAAATAAAACAAATGTTAAGAAAAACCAGGGTTCAACTAAATTTGTTTATTGATTTGATCAGTGGTGCATATACGTGCCATCTTATTTCTTAAATAAAGTATTATTTTTCAAGCACGAAACTTTTTTTGTGTCTTAACGAATGAAATTTAAGAATAATCCAATAAAAATAATATCACATGTTAGAAAATGTCTATGTTTGGCCTAAAATAGGTTAAATAAAAAGGAGTGAATACTAGGGGTGTAACGAATAGTGATTTGGTCGAATACCGAATATTCGGCCAAAAACATAGGCCAAATACCGAATAGCAACCTTTTTTTAAAAAAGAAAATCGTCAATTAATATTTTTTATATCTAAATAGATTTAATCATAATTAAAAAATAATCTAAACTTTGTTTTATTGGTATGTGGTAAAAAGAAAAACACTTTCATAAAAATGTTTAAGTTAATAAAGATAATTAGATATTAAGATAATTAGAAATATTTAAGATAAATAAAAAAGCAGACCAACAGCTATTTAAAAAAACTAAAGCAGTAAAGTTGAACAATAGGAGAAATAGAAAAAAAACATAGTCTTCATTCTTAAAACAAAACTTAAATGCTAAAAATAACATCTTCTGAAAGAAAATCATACATAAAATTTAAAAAAAGAAAACACGCTATCAGGAATCAAAATGTTATGTTTTGGATATATGCTAAAAATAAAGCAATGCTATCATAAAAACACCCTTTAAAAATAAAAAGTTTACCTACCGAAACAAAAATTTGATCTTAGTTTTTTAAAGAAAATTTTAAAGCTGGGCATCTCAGTTTTATAATTACCGTACTATAAAAAAAAGTACAATTTTAAGTCTAATCTAAATCCTCTTAACTGTCGCGTCATAATATAAACGTCTATAAAAACAGAAGTTTTTTGAAAAAGAAAAAGCCTAAATAAAAATCGTTCTTAACTTTTAAATGAAGATTTAACGCTAGAAATCTCAATTTATCTTTTTCACATTGCCTTATTTTCAGAAAAAGTGGCGATGGAAATTACGTTCATTAAAAATACTCTTTAAACAATGCTGTTGTAAAAGGATTCCTTCTCTGGGAAATAATCACTTTGAAATTACCAAGCCGGTTTTAATAACACAACTTTATTTAGACGAAAAACTACGTAATGCATAAAATATAAAAATAAACGTTTACAAATCACGGGACTTTGTGCTGCCATCTATAATTCATTTTGAGAACTACTTCAAATAGAAAAAAAAAAGCTGTCAGAATAAAAACGATGATAAAAAGAAAAATCAATAAAAGCTGAGGAGCAAAAAAAAAATTTTTTTTTTTAGTTCTGAAATACAACTTTAACGTTGAGAATCACAGTTTTCTACGTTACTGATTTCCTGTCTTACCTTAGAGGAAAAAAGTGACAATAAAAGAATTAAATTTATTAGAATTGCTCCGTAAAAATGCTGCGCAATAGTTAATACAGTAAATCAAGCAAAAATGAAAACAAAAGAAAAAAAGTTCTCAATTTTTAAAACTTAAAATGTTGAAAAAACGATGAATTTTTTTATATAAAATTTAAAAAAAAAAATCAATACAAAACTCATTGGTTCAGTATAAAGTAATCTAGTTTCAATTCTTGAAATTTCGTTTTTTTATTTGTCATTCCGAACATAAATAAACTAATTAACTTAGTTAAAACTTAACAAGTACGTGCAAAAATAATTTCTAATAATGAATAGTGAATAATACTATTTAAGATTATTTTATTCGAATTTTCCCCAAAAAAAAACTTTTTAGAAAAATACTTTTTCAAATAATACTTTGCTGAATATTCGGTCGAATTTTCGACCGAAAATTTGGCCAGATATCTGGTCAACCAAATATTCAATACAAGGGCCGAATACCGAATAATGGCCTTAGTGGATACGAATCACTATGCATATCTTAAAAATCACGTAAATACGAAAATTGAGTTTCGATATTAGTTTCAGGAGAATATGAATCACGATTTTAGATTTTAAAAATGCGTGAATACAAGTCGCGATGTTTGATTTTGAAACCGCTATGAATACGAATCACGATGCTTGATTTTCCAGTCACTTGCGTTTGAATCGCGATGTATAGTTTTCAAATGAAAGGGATACAAATCGCGATATTCGATAAGAAAATCGTAAGTAAACATCTGTGAATAACTACTAAATTTTCAAATGTTTATAACTGCATATTTTTGGATTTATGCGTTAATTAATTTCTACAGAAAGTTTCATGAATTTAATGTTATTTAAAAAAAAGCTTATGTATATGACATATTTGTTTCTGAATAATTTAAAAAATATTTTTAACATTGTGTATATTTTTAAACTTCATATCATTATCATAAATCTTCTTATAGTATCTATTTAAACATCATTTTTTCTCTTCACGTTCAAATATTGAAGATCATTTTTTCCGTTTGTCTTTTTTATTATTTATTGAGCAAGAAATATATCTAAGTATATATTTTCCATACACTTAATAAATTATAATCTTCATTTTGAAATTTATTTAAAATATTAATTGCTTTATTATTTTCATTATAAAAAGCCATCTAAATAATTTATACTCTTATTTTTTAAAATTACAACTTTGTAATTCGATTGGAGGGAGAAAAAAAAAACCTTTTTATAATTGTCCAAACATTTTGTATTAATCATTTTTTTTCCTAGAGAAAAAACTATGTAAGTGCGGCAACTGCTAAATAACAATGATCAAGGGAATATTAAAGATGATACTAATTCATGAAACGTAACTTTTTGGTTTTAATTATAAGCATTTATTTTATATAAATTAATGAGTTCTTTAGTATACAAATTTGAAACCGAAATTCTGGTGTGTTTAATACGTGAAACTCTATGGTAGTGACATCTAGTGACTACTTTCTTTATTTTTCTAAGTAATATTTGAATACAAATATTTTATTCATTAAGTATAAATAGTATAATAGTATATAAGTATAATAGTATATTTAAGCAATATTTAAATATTGGTAATTAAAAACTTTATATTTCGAATTTTAAATTTTCCATTCAAAAATTTTTTGTTAATCTATCAAACCTCTGATGAAAACATTAAATAAAAATGAGTTTCATGGTTTCTCGCTGCGATAGATGATATATGAAGGAAAAAAAAATCCGGAAAAGTAAAAATTATTCTGTTAAAAATTTTTTTAATAATTTATCAAGCATCTGTCGAAAATCAAGCAATCGAGCAATTGAGTTTCACGCTTTCTTGCAGTGATAGATATCATGGAAAAAAAAAATCCAGAAAACTAAAATTTATTCTATTAAAAATTTTTTTAATATTCCTTCAAGTAAGCATCTGTCGAAAAGATAAAATAGAATTAAATTCTACACTTACTTGCTTACTTGTATATATTTCAGCTAACGTAATCAAACGGAAGAAAAATAAATTTTCAAATTTTTTATAACTCAGAATTTTATTTACTTTTTTTCTTAATTT
The DNA here is from genome assembly GCA_949128135.1 of Parasteatoda lunata. Taxonomy (NCBI): domain Eukaryota; kingdom Metazoa; phylum Arthropoda; class Arachnida; order Araneae; family Theridiidae; genus Parasteatoda; species Parasteatoda lunata. The sequence goes on from OX421973.1 coordinate 19,030,371, forward strand.
AAATTGAAGAATTAAACATATTAAAATCAACTTTTTATATTATGAGTTTTTTTTTTTTTTTATTTATTTATTTTTTAATCATTTATTTTTTATAAATTTATCTATTTTTATTTGTAAATTTTTAATAGACTATTTCATTATGAAATTTATAAATACTTAATAGATGGCAGCACTACAGTTTGATCCTTTTCTTTTACACATTTATATTATGAGTTAAATATTAATTATATAATTTGACAATAATTATTACTATTAGCTGCTAATTTATTATTATTTCTCTCTGTGACAAATACGACTGAATATTAAAAATAAAGAGATTTTTATAGAATATTTTACGAAATAATCAAGTTTTAGTTTCCTAGCATCAAATAATAACTTGCTCTGAAAATTTTATTCTATTTATTTATTTTTTGTTTCAGTTTTTCGTGATTGAAATTATCAGAAATTATTTAAGTGACTCATTAATTAACGAAATATTTCGTTCAAGCATCAACGAACGATTTTCGATAAATTTATTTTGACCATTTTTGTTGAGTTTTAATTAAACTTACTAAATTATTAATAACTAATTCATTTGTTTATTTCTAAATTTCTCCTATTTTTGCCTTGTTATTTTATTAATTCCTTAATTATAGTAAAATTTTATTTTTTGTTTCAAAAAATAAAATTTTAAATCTTAATTTTTTTATCTTTTACTGAGACATTTAGAAACGAAATTATGCACCAAAAACGCAATAGAAACTGAAAAAGCTCGAGAGTTTTGGAATCGTCAACTCATACTATTACCAGTCCAAATCATTGCGTAATTTAAAAAAAAATAAAATCATAATATTTTCTTTTATTTTATTTAGTGAGTTCAATTATTTCAATTTAATGATCTTGTTTTTATTTTTTAGAAATATAATTTACGTAGATTAAAAAAAAAAAAAAAATCATGTCCTATTTTTCGTTGAATCAGTCTATTGTGGACGCTATATCGAGGTTTCTGCAGTGAAGTAAAAAAAAATTACCTAAGAGCATTTACTCCTTAAAGCAAAAGAAAATAATATGTATGAATTTTAGGATAATGACCATGGCAATACTGACGTATACAAAATCAGTGTTGACAAACTACCTTGAACTTTTCACTCATCAGTTACCTTGAAAGCGTGAGTTCAATATAACATTATCAGGATAGTTCTAAAGTGACAACGATTCCCTTCCTTCAAGGCTCAATTTTAACTGAAACGCTATCTATACGTGGGCGCATGCGTAGTGGAGAGTTGATTGACACTAAGGGATGGTGTGAACGACCCTAGGAGAGGGATCAGTGACCGCCTCTCTCTTTTTGGGGGCAGATCCGCATCCTAAGATTCCAAGGACGAGATCCACTTTCTCTCTCAATCCCTAACCCTTTCATCCCAGTTGGAATGAAAAGTGAAAGTGAAAAAGAAGAGTAAATTGGCGAGAAATATCCCGCTTTTGGCGGATATTTTATTTAAAATCCAAAAAGCTCACTTAAAGAATAACATGTTATTATATTTATATTTTTCTCGCTTGTTTAGAGAAATAAAAAGATAATAAATCAAAAGATTTTTTGATGTACTTATTTTAGAAATTAATTTTTTTAAATTATGATTTAAATTAAAAATACTATTTTTAAACATATTGGATATGCATTTGTTTTTGATTAAAGATTAATCATTTTTTTCTGTATTTTTCTTTTCTTTTTTTGATATCCAACTTACCCCATTAAACTTCAGAGTTTAATTATTTTTTGTAACCTTCCTTTTACTTTACGAGATTTTAACTTGAATGATTATGATTCAAAACAGTAATTTGCAAAATTTTTCTAAAACTTAGTTTAAAAGCTCTTTAATGTGCTTTAAAAATATATTCTGTTTATAGCTAATAAAATAATTTTTTAATATTTAAAACATTAGAAAAAAAATCAACAAAGAAATATAATAAAATATAGAAAAACATGTAGAATTTTTTCCTAACTGTACAAGTTATATATAATTTAAAGCTTTTATCTTATTGAATGCAAGTTATTTTAGGAGTTATTATTATTATATATGTACATAAATATTTATTTTCCTATACATAACTTGACTTAATTCTCTTTGTACCAGATAGTTCATGAGGCTACAAGTCCCTGCTGGGCAAAAGCCCCTTGCACTAACCCAACTAAGCCATCCCAAGATGTTTCTTTCCTTTATTTTATTGTCTGTAGATTTTTATATACATTTGTCTGAAAGATAGTTTTGGCCGGCCTCTTTTCCGTTTTCAACCCGGCACCCATGTCAAAGCTGTTCTAGTTGGATCTTTTGGGTACATTCTTAACATGTGTCCAATCCAAGAGCATCTTTCTTTGTTTGTTTGTTTTCCTACTGTGATGGATTTAGTTTCTGTTTTATAATAGAGTTCGCTATTTATGATTTTATTTGGCTACTATATCTTTGAAATTTGTCTGAGGCATTTAGTTTGAAAAGTATCGACTTTTTTGTTGTTTTCCGATTTATCATAACGCGTTGATACATAGCGTATTTTACTTTTAAAAGAAATTAAACAATAACTGCTATGAATTTCTTTCAATTCACAAATTTTAAAGCTTGGCCGAAGGGGAAAAATGAAATATTAATTTTAAATTTTTTGAAATGTCGAAATATGTGATAAATCTAAATTTTTTGGGGTTTTTTAAAGTTTATTTACTTGATGAAAAATGTTTGGTTATATTCATATTGAAAAACAAAGCATCTCATGTTCAGTAAAATGGTTTTTAATTTGAATGAAAGAAAATAGGTTAATAATGTTTGAAAATAGGTTAATAATGTTTGAAAATAGTTTTAATTGATTTAAACCTGTTCTAAATGAACTTACAAATCGAAAAACATTAAACTTTCTCACAATAAACTTCGAAAATTTTTTATTATTATCAATTAAAAATAATCATTGTTATAAAGTTTTAAATTTTAGCCTCTTTATAAAATACGTGGAGTGATCCGAATTTTTAAATTAGATAGGCTATATTTTTTAATTATAAGATTAAACCAAAGAAGTCTTTAATAAATTTCAAAATCGAGCAACATTAAACTCTCTCACTATAAACTTTGAATTGTATTCCTTATTTTAAATACATAAAAAATTAACTATTGTTACAGCAATACGAAATCAAAGATTAGTAATGTTGTTACTAATAGTCGCCAAATATATCGCCAACTACAGAATAAAAGATTATGTCAACCTAAAAGAGAGAAAACATGGGGAAGAGAAAACGAAAGCGGAACAGGTCAACGCAAAGTGAATGAACGACAATGATTTCACTCTCCCTTTCTTTTCACCTTCAACTTAGCCTCCATAGGATATTCTCCGAAATGGAATGTTCGAACGTATACTTTCACCCTATTCGGAATGCGTACACACCCCTAAGAGTTCGTTCACTATCTAGAAATGGGTGCTGAGAAGCGAAAGTGATTTCCTACTCTCCCCACCCGAAATTAGGTTTTGTTTTCCTTCTATTCTAGGTCGGTCATCGTTTGAATGCGCGAGGTTCACTGACAATACTTAGTAGGTCCTTCCTTGCAAAGGCCTTTTGACCTATATTTTTGAGGCCCTGGCCAGGATTTTTGTGGGAAGGTTCAATATTGTTCACTTTGTAACCTTATTTGACACTTGTTTGATTCACTTTGACCTTACAGAAAAAATAATGTCGCATACATTAAAAAACATGGGATTCACTTACCTATTGCATAAAAAGGCTAAAAATTAAATTTAATCATTACTTTTAATTTATATTACGGATTTATTTTCATTTATTATTAATTTTTAGTGCAGAAACTTTTTATCTACCCAAGGTGAAAACTAATTTAACGCATTTTGACCTTAAAAAAAAAAAAAAAAAAAAATAAGACTCCTGAATTTATTAAATCGAATTCTTCCACCTCTTTTATGAATTAACTAAAATTTAAGTTTAATTATTACTTTTATTTTTCATTTCAAAGATTTTAGTATGAATGTATGATACTTTTTAATTTAGAACTTTGCTTAATTTAAAAAATCAATCACATGTTTTTTAAAAAAAAAAACTTAATTATTTAAAAAAGTTTTGAATTGTTTACATGAATAAACAATAAATGACATCTATTTAATAACTTATAAATTTATTATAACATGTTGTTCAATTTGTCTAGTTGACTTTAAATTTTATATAAATCTTTTTTATTAAAAAAAATTAAATATAATACCAGAAGAAAGTTTATTTTAGAAATAAATAATTGATTATTGAAAAAATCCTTTTTGTTCTCTTTTCTATTCATCTTTCGCATAAATATTCCATTGATAATGTATGCTGATATACATGTATATTGTAGCATATAATTCAATTTATCTGATTATTTTATAACTCCCGTTTTTATTTATTTTTAATTCTTTTTTACTGGAAATTTTATTTAAAAAAATTATTTTTGATAACTTACTTAGATTTGTTTTAAAGATCAGCAAACCATACAGAGAAATTTATTAAATTAAAAAACATTTCTGATCTGTTGATAATTTCCATAAAACACATTAAAATATTGGATGCTAATTTATTCAAAATATTCTTTCATTTTTATTTATAGATTTATTTATGTATTATTTATAGTTGTTATTATTTTTATAAAATATAATATTACTTATGAAATAATATAATTGCTTAAGGCCTGAAAAATCGCAATTTGAGTAAATTTTTCGCACATTTATTTTCTTTTAAAATATATTAGACATAAAATTTTGCAAGGAAAAAAAATTACTAATCAAAATTTATCACTTAATCTTCAAATTAGTGCTTGAAATTTGTGTTTAAAAGTTTAAATCTATCTAAATTAAAGACAACTAATTGTTTTCTTTCTTTTTTTCGTAATAAAATAGTAGGGACTTAATAAATAACAAATGACTATCATAAAGTAACATAAATACAACAAATAAATCAAAATACTTTAAAATAATATTTATATTATTATTAATCACACCATCAAAACTTATTTCAAAATTATTTTGAAGAGATTAAAGCAACACGTAGGACGATTATTAAATTTGGTACAAAATCAAATCGTCTAGTTAAAATCGAATCTTCTGCAAATTCATACTTCGAAGCAACTTTAATTTACATTTATTATTTAAAACTAAGGTTATGCTTTATCTATATATTTTCACGAAAATAATTAATATAAAAATAATAGATATTTTATAAATATTTTGAATCGTTACCCTGAAATGAAAAATTTATCTCATCAGGTTAATGGCATAAATAAATAGGTAGAAGAAAAAAAACATCTAATATCTGAAACGCAACAATAGGAATTATGTCATGGTTAGAAAAAAAAATTTGGAGTAACCGATCGCTTGCACCTGGTATTCTTTTTCAAGGTAAAATAAGAGAGAAGGAGAGGGGGACTAAAACCGTTACTATAGACACGGACGGAGCAGTCTCACAATTTCAGGATTGGGGGGAGTTCAGGTAGAATGGATGAGACCGTCCATGTGATAGTAGGGAACAGGATCAGGATCAAACCTCTCGATTTTCATAAAAGGATGCGGATCCTGTTTGAGTAAAGAAAGGGTAAAGCATATCCGGCAATCTCCTACCCGGGCACGGACATTTCCGACCTTGGCAGGGAGGATGCGTAAAGTGCCGGGTTGCTGTTGCGCATCCTCCTTCGCGGATGACGTCATTGTATCGGGGTGTTCACCGCCTCCCGACCTTGGTGGATGGGTAGGGCGACCTTGAATCGGCTTTCACGACCTTCATATGTCCTCTGTTGACCCGAAACTTCCCCTCTATGGCATTGGGGGGCGTGTGGCACGGTCAGGGCGCACGGGTTCCGGTCAATCACACGGTATTTCGGGGGCGGAATGTGGAGCGCCCCCTCCTGCTACAAAGCGAAAGGGTTACCGCGTGGGATGATTCTGCGGATGGATGTGCCATCTTTTTTTTAATCCCAAAGGTTAGCGGATATTCTTCCGGTGGGCCGCGAACGTCCTTTCGGGTGGAAAAGCTTCCTTTCGGAATTTTCCGTGTTCGATCGGTTTCGCTCCAAGGTTGGGGCCTCAAATGTTGTAAACGCGCCTGTTCATATCGATTGGTAAGAGCGAAATAGGGGAGGGGGGGTAGTTTAAGGTGATTTTCGTCTGCGTTTTGTTACCTTCCCTATCTTAGCAAGGACTTTGGGCTATTCACAGTGAAGAGTGAAAATTCGGCATGTGCTCTGTGGCACATCGTTTCATTGACACACGTGACTATACACCAGTTGCACTGTCCTTTAGAATTATGCTCGCTGCCTCTCTTCTAAATTGAGAGACAAACATTATTTTAATTCTATTAAATAATGTAATCTGCAAGTTTGTTTTGGAATTATTTAAATGAAGTAATTCAATTAATTTATGTATTTTTTTGAATTTCCATGCCATAATTATAATTAAATATTTGATTATTTCGACTAAATTGATTTCCTATACAAAAAAAAAAATAAAAAAGAAGAAGAAGAAGAGGGGAAAAAGATTTCATAGTCATTTTTCAATAATTTAAAATTTAGTTAATATTCATCAGTTTTAAGATCATGCTCTAAGATCGCAGTGGATATTATTAAATACAAGGTTAGATTGATCAAAAGAACTTTTATTTCATTTCAAATTGTCCTTGTAGTTATTTATTTATATAATTTATTTATCTAATTAATTTATTCATTTTACTTAAAACTTATTTCGTTTTAAAATATTACATACTTTTTAATAAACAAAAATGATTAAGGGATTTTTTGTGACCTGTGGAGGCAATTAATCCCTGTTATGTTCGTAGCAATTTATCTAAGTGTTGTGAATCAAAACAACAAAATAATTCATTAAAAAAAATATTTCCGTATTTTTTTGATACTGTAAGAAAATACTTTAGTTTAAAAAAAAATATTGAGTATTTCCAAAAAAATAATTCCTTTGCTTATTGTGAACAAAATAGTTTATTTCAAATAAAACATTTCAGTAAATAAGTTTTCATAATCAATAAATATTTTTTAAGAAAGGAAGTTCATTTCTTAGTCCATTTGATTTAAACATACTAGAAGATATTCTATAGTATCACACTTAGTATTGAAGTACAATTTGTAAATATTTAGTTCTGTAGTTTCTTTTATCATGATTTTCAAATTTCAAAACACAACATTGACATTTTGTCATAGAAGTAGATTTTTTCTAGTGCTACCTTTTTTTCTTCGTCTTTTTTTTTGTCAGTAAGAAGCCCATTTATTTATTTACTTTGTTAGCTTTACCAAATCTTATAAAAACGCACTCATAATTTATTGAGACAGTCATTAAAATAACATTATACATTAAAAAGTTATTAAAAAAGATATTAAAAAGTTATTTTTGATCACAAATAACGGATATGCGTTCTGCACTTCCTTTGTAACGATAAATATTAACAAATGAAGCCCAAGACACATTTTTAATTGCTGACAATTGAAATAATATTTTTAGTAACGTCTTAATAGATTATCAATGCTTTTTTTTTTTTTGTGAAACTTGGTTTGTTCGGTGTCTAATATATTCATAGTATTTTTCGCATCATCATACTTGCGCATAAATGAGGCATAATTCACAAAACAAAAATTCTAGCATGAAAAGAATATAATGTCGTACAAAATTTTATGCATACAATTTATTTATTTTTTTTTTTTTTTAATTCGCTTACAATTTAACTGTAAATTTTTAAAGTCATATAAAACTCGTTTAAAAGATGTAGGTAAAAACTGTGCTCTATTAAAAACAAAAGGATGTTTCTAAAGAAAAATAATTTTCCTTCTAATTTGCAATCAAATTAAAACAACAATATATTAATGGGAGACTTAAGCATTCCGTTGTATTCATTTATTTATCTCCCAGAAATGTTCATAGACTTTTGTAAATAAAATATCTGCTAGATGTCGCTATCAGCGGTAAATTTAGAATTGTTACATTTTTGTCTTGATAGCACTAGAAAAGTATGAAAATTGTAATTATCTTATTGAGTTTTTGATAGCATCATCTATGAAAGAAGTAGAGTTTTTAATAGTATTGCATACTCTAATCTACTAAATGATTTAATAGAACAGTTGAGTTCATAGAAACTAAAAAATCTCCATATCTTTATACAATTTCAAATTTTTTAAGTGAATAGATGTTCATATTTTTCTGTAATTACAAACTAAAATTATTTATTTAGAAAATTTATTTAGAAGATCTCATTAATTTTAATTTTATTAGAATTAAAATTAATGAAAATGGGAAATTTAAGTGAGATAACAAATTCATAATTTCAATAAACAAAATTTGCTTGATATCAAATAAAATAATTATCGAATTTTAAAAGAAAAAATTTAAGTTGAATAAACAAAATTAGTTATAAATTAATTAACGCATTAGATAATTTTATCAATGCATTTAAATCTACATCTCAGTTTTAATTGTTGTATACAGTCATCATAATTATATATATATATATATATATATATATATATATATATATATATATATCACTGTTTTCTACTAATCTAAAGATGTACAACTAACTGTTTTACATCTATCATTATAATACCATTTAATGGAAAATATTCTTATCAAGTTAGTTGCAGTGTTGCCATCTGTAAAATGAAGTTCCGCTTATTTTTAACTTTTGTAATAGAAAATGGATGGCGCTGCTATTTAGTAAGGAAAGTTTAAAACTATCTTTTTTGAAATCTCTATGTGTATAATACTCAGTAGCCTGTAGAGAAAAGAGGCAGATCCAGCTGAATTGGGAATCCAATCAATTACAATAACTAATGACAATAAAGCTTTAAATGCATTGCGATTTTTATCATAAAATTAAAATTTTCACGCTGTAACTTAGCCCCACAAAAATATTTTATAAAAAATCGAGGAAGATAATCGAGCAAAATCAATGATGAAGTTTTATAGCATTAAAATACTAAAAAGAAAATTCACCAACAAAATTTTAGAATTCTTTATGTTTAAAAAAAAAAGTTAATACATTGTTTGAAATATAGAATTTTTTAAATATAAAACTCTTTTAATAAAAAGTATATGGTGCTGCAATCTAGTTAACAATTATAAATGATATCTTTTTCAAATAATTGATTATGTTATACAGTTGCTTGGTAGAAAAAAGGGACACATCGAGCTGATTGGAGAAACCAATCAACAACGATAACTACTGACAATTAAAGTTTAATACGAAGCTATTTTTTTCATAAAATTAAATTTTTAACATGTAAAATTTTTACCCCGCAAAAATATTTTATGAAGAATATAATAAGAATTTAAACACGTCATAATAGTTTTACAGCATTAAAGGACTATAGAGAAGGTTCACCTGCAAAAATTTAGAATTCTTTATATATATATATATATATATATATATATATATATATATATATATATATATATATATTTATATATATATATATATATATATATATATATATATATATATATATATATATATATATATGATTAAAAAAAATTGTTTGCTTTTAATTTGTTTGGAATAAGAATTTTTTTTCCATATTTTATAAAAGAATAGACTCTTTTTAATAAATGTATGGTGCTGTAATTTGTGTGCAATGTTTTAAAAATACTTTTTCCCCGATATCTATGTTACAGTGGCGTGTAGAGAAAATGATCACACCCAACTTAATTCAGAATCCAATCAACAACCATAACTAATAACTATAAAAGTTTAAATGTAAATTTCTATTTTATCATAAAATTTTATTTTTTGAGTGACAAATATGTAGCCCAGCTAAAATATTCTATAAAGAATATAAGAAGATTTTTAAGTAATGCCAATGATGTAGTCTTATGGTATTAATATACTAAAAAGTTTTTGAATACAAAACCTACAAAGTTTTTGAATTCTCTTCGTTAAGAAAATAGAATATTGTTGTAATAAAATGTATGGTGCTGCAATCTTGTGAGCAAAATTTAAAAATAATTTATTTTCAAATATCTGAATATCTTATACAGTGGCATGCAGATTAAAAAGATACATTTAGTTGAATGAGAAATCCAATCCAATCATCAACGATAACTAATGGCAGTAAAATTTTAATATATTGCTATTTTTATCACAACATTCAATTTTAATAGGTAAATATTTCTGTCCAGCATAAATATTTCTCGAAGAATATAATAAGATTTTTAAATAACAACAATGATGAAGTCTTATGGCACTATAATACTAAAGAAAAGGTTAACCCTCAAAGTCTTAGAATTCTGCACATAAAAAAAAAAAAAATAAATAAATAAAAAAAATAAAAAATAAAAAAAAAATAAATAAAAAATTAAAAAAAAGAACAGAATACGTAAGGATTCCCCTTCCCCCCTTACTTTCTTTTATTGAATAGACTCTTGTAATAAAAATATATGATGCTGCAATCTAGTGAGAAGTGTTTAAAGGTAATTTATTTCAAAATATCTGTATATCTTATACAGTGGCGAGTAGATCAAAGGGGTATATTCAGCTGAATGAGGAATCCTTTCAGAGACGATAACTATGACAATAAAACTTTAAATGTGTCACTATTTTTGTCACAAAATTGAATTTTTAGCAGGTAACTACTTGGATTCATAAAAATATTTCACCAAGAATTCAATAAGGTTTTTAACAACATCCATGATGAAGTTTTATGGCATTAAAATATCAAGGAGAATTTTGCCTGCAAAGTTTTCGAATTATTTACAATTAAAAAAATATTAAGAAAAAAAAAAATATATATTTCGTTTGAAATAAGGAATTTTTTTCTTTACATTTTTCAATTGAATGGACTCTTGTAATAAAAATATATGAGGCTTCAATCTAGAGAGCGAAGTTTAAAGAGAATATTTTTTTCCAAATATGTGTATGTTCATCAGTTGTGTAGAGAGGACAGGGACACATCCAGTTCAGTGGAATCCAATTATAAGTATAACTAAGGACAATAAAATTTTACTTGTATTTCAGTTTTATCATGAAATCAAATATTTAGCGGGTAAATGTTTATCTTCGTAAAAATAATTCGCGAAGAAAATAACAACATTTTTAAACAACATCAGTGATGAAGTTTTATGCTATTAGAATACTAAAGACAAGGTTCAGTAGCAAATTTTTGGAATTCTTTAAAATTAAGAAAATAACGAAAGAAAGAATACTTTGTTTAAAATTAAAGAATTACTTGTTTGTTTTATAGAATAGTCTGGTCGGTGGAGTGTATAATATTAGGCAACTCATCAAGTCAATTGCTTGTTCAGTGCTGCAATCTAGTGAGCAAAATTTAAAGATAATTTTTTTAAAAAAAATGTATATGTTCTACAGTGGTGTATAGAGGAAAGGGCACACCCATTGAGAATAACCCAATTATAACGATAAATTATGATAATAAAACTTTAATTATATTACTGTTTTTTTTATCTCAAAATAAAATTTTTAACAGGTAAATATTTTACTTTGCAAAAATATTTCACGCAGAATATAACAAAATTTTTGAACAACATCAATGCTGAAGTTTCATGGCATTAAAATAGTAAAGAGAAGGTTCATCTATAAGGTTTTTGAATAATTCAATTTAAAAAAAATGAAGAAAGAATACTTTGTTTGAAATAGAGAATTTCCTTGTTTGTTTTATAAAATAGTCTGGTCTGCGGAATGGATAATATTAGTCAGCTCATCAAGCCAATTGTATGTGCAGTGCTGCTATCTATTGAATTAAGGTGTGCTTTCCTCGACTCTCATAATAAAATATATATGGTGCTGCAGACTAGTGAGCACAGTCTAACGATAAAAAAAAAATTTCTTCAAAAATTGTGCATGTTCTATAGGGGTGAATAGAAGAAAGGAGCATATTCAGTTGAGAGTAATCCAATTATGACGATTACTAATGATAATAAAACTTTAAATGTATCGCTGTTTATTTTATCTCAAAATTAAATTTTTAAACAGGTTAATATTTAGCTTCGCAAAAATATTGCACGAAGAATTTTTAAACAACATCATTGATGAAGTTCCACGGCATTAAAATAGTAAAGAGAATTTTCAGTTACAAATTTTTAGAATAAGTTGCAATTAAAGAATAAAGAATGAATACTTTACTTGAAATGAGAAATTTCCTTGTTTTTTTTTTTTTTTTTATGAAATAGTTTGGTCTGTGGAACTGATAATATTAGTCAGCCCATCAAACCAATTGCATATGCAGTGCTGCCATCTATTATTTACAAATAAATGAAGTGTTGCTTTCTTTGACTCTTGTAATAAAAATATTTGGTGCTGCATTCTAGTGAGCAAAATTTAAATACATTTTTAAAATATGTGCTCTAACACTATGTTGTTGAAGAAAGGAGCAATAATGGAAACAAAACATTAAATGTATTATTATTTTTGACACAAAATTAGATTTTTAACTGGTAAATCATTTGCTTCTCTGTAATATTTCATGAAAAATTAAATAAGATTTTTCAACCAATTTAATGAGGAAGTTTTAGGACATTAAAATATTAAAAAGAAGGTTCAGCTACAAAGTCATAGAATTCTTCACATTAAAAAAAAAAAGTTAAGAATACTTTGTTTAGAGAAAGGAATTTTATAGAAAATTTTTTTTCCGAATGATTTCCGCTCACATTTACTTATAAAATGAGTTTATAATCTATGTTATAGGTATACATTTTATGAATAAGTATTTTTTTCAATTTTTTTCTTTTTTCGAACATTTAATAGAGAAGTTTGCACCGGGCATCCATACACCTTTACATGCCTATGTACCACTTTAGCTAAGATAGAACCAATGAACTTTTTATTTAATTTAAATTTTTATTACTTTAGGAAATATGATAAACCTATTCGAAAGGATTTAGAAGCTTCAGAAAGCAAGTAGAGGTCTACAGATATTTGCCACTGTAGATACAAATCAATGGTTTCAATCAACTTAAATAAAATAAAAATTAAAATAAAAAAAGCTTATCCTATTTTTATTATTAACCGCATAAACGTCAAGCTGAAAGCTGTGCTATTGGTAATGCACACATTTATCAAAGGTGGGGGAAAGGAATTTATTATTATTTTTAAAATTATTAGGACGATGGTGGCAAAATAACAATTTAAGAGAAATGGATTAGTAATTTTTAACTAATTTTTTTTTTCTTTTAAGTTTTTAATTCAATATGTTAAAACTGAATTTCGTTTTTTGTTTTGTTATAAAAAATATTAATATATTTTTATTTTAAAAGAATATCATTCAATATTTAAATATTAATTTGCAAAATTTATTACATTTGTTTGAAAATGATATAATACAGACTGTTGACTAAAAAATCATTGAGTTAATATGTGCTATGATAACAATTTCTAAACCACACGCACAATTTATATATATATATACAGCAAAGTAAATAAATAAATACAAAAAAACAGAAAAAAATTAAGAAAAACTATAAGTATCATTTATTGCGCATAAGCTGCAAGTAAATAGAACTCATAAGATAAGTTCAAAATGGAGGTAAATTACAGACAAATAAAAAAAAAAGGGGGGGAGGGAAATAATAATAATAACAAACAACTGGGGACAACAACTTTTTTTCCCCAGTTGTTTGTTATTATTATTATTTCCACCCCCCCCCTTTTTTTTTCATTTGTCTGTAATTTATATATATATATATATATATATATATATATATATATATATATATAGATAGATAGATAGATAGATAGATATAGTATATATATATATGTGTGTGTGTGTAGTGCTGCCATCTATGATTGCATTTATCAGTTGTCAATGATAATAAACTAGCAAATATTTCTTTATGAAATGAAAGTTTCTGCATTCACTAGCAGAGGCAGAGTACAACAGAGCTAGACTTTAAAATCTTATTATGTGATATCATACAACATTAAATAAAAATGATGAAAATATGCATCGTAGTAGAAAAATTGATCTGCACTTATAAAATGCATTTTACTAGATTTCCAAGGGGTATTATGATAAAAATTGGATACTTTTTGTCATAAGTATTTTTATCACTTCTAAGGGCTAATCTATAATATAAGGGCATATCTTGAAATCATTTTTTTTTTTTTTTCATTTCAATAGATGACATTAAGTGCAAATGATGGAAACAATCACACTTAATTAAAAAACTGATCCGAAACCATTCAGACAGTGAATTCTAGATTTTTAAGGTGGATTGCGATAAAAAATGAACAATTTTCACGACAAAACATTTTTAATCGTTTTTTAACATTTTTTATTGTAGAAGTTTAAAAAGTAAATTTTGAAATTATTTTAATAGTTTAAGCTTATGATCAACCATATGCAAGTGATAAAAAAATCGTTTATATTTATTTAAAAAATGACTTGAAATCACTGTGCTTTGTAGTTGCAAAAGAGATAACTATAATAATTGCAACATGTTAGTGCATGGTTCACACTGGAGGCTGGCATAAATGTGCCTAAATCAAGACTCAAAAAACTTATAACGATTCAAACAGGATTTTAATGATTAGCTTAATGAACGATTCAAACAGGATTTTAATGATTAGCTTAATGAACGATTCAAACAAGATTTCAATGATTAGCTCAATGAACGATTCAAACAGGATTTCAATGATTAGCTCAATGAACGTTTCAAGCAGGATTTCAATGATTCCACACAGTGCATAAGTACATCAAAAAGATAAGTCATAAAATAAATACAATGATGGATGACAACAATGATTATATCATTAGCTACATAATGATAGTGTCGGATAAACCTTGGAATAAAAAGTGAGATATGATGCAGCATTCGATAATCCCGCTCTCTAGTGGCAAACCACACGCTCATTCAACCAGGTGTAAATAAAACCCGGAATGTAAATAGAACGTTGTAATTTGGCCACTAACCCTTGATCAACGCAATGGATAACTAGTCAAATTTTCATTTTGTGGCGTAGTTAAGTTAATCGTTAACTGAGCAACCGGTAACAAAAACCGGTTCTGACCTCCCGCCACAAAGTCTGGAGCTATGGAAACAAGAATGGCGCATTTTACGGAGGGTTCATGCACTTTTTGTGAATATCTTAATTACAAAACGTTAAAAATTGATAATGAAATAAATTGTTTTACAAGGCTTAGAGCAGCTTTTGGGGATTAATCAGTTTTATAACCATCCAAACCAAATAAATATATCTTTCTGCCAACTAAATAAAAACTTTTAAAAAAATATATTGTAAAAAGATTAATATTTTAGTAAATTAATGGAAATTTAGAAGCCGGTAAAAAATCTTAATCTAAAATGAAAGTATGTACTTTTTACATGAAATAAGTTTTTTTTTTCTTCTTTTTATATTAATAATTTTTTAAACGCATTAAAAAATGCATTTTTATCTCGATAAATATAAATTAAAATTCTGTATCGTTGAAGAGAAATGAAGTAAGCGTTCTCATCAATTTTATTTACTAGAATTTTACTTAAGAGGACGCCATACAAAGGGAGCAACTTTTCGTCTCTTCACCTCCATTACAAATTTAAAAAAATAAATAAATAAAAAGTGAGTTCAGGCAAACCTAGAGTAAGCCAATAAGTTTCTGTTGCTGAAAAAAGAAAAAAAAAAAATCAAAATGCAAACAAATTATTGTAATAGAACTTTTCCATTGCGTTATTTTTCATTTAATTATCGTCGCCTAATTTATTTTCCTTTTGATATTTCAGAAATTTATTTTTAGTATTTGAAATTTTATGGCTTTCTCTAGTTTTGTCTGAACTCACTTTTTCTATACTTTCAATTTTAAACTAGTTATGGAAGGGAAAAAAGAATTCGCATTGAAAAGTTTTCCCCCTGCTATGGCGATCTCTTAAGTTATCGTCAACATCAACAAAATTGTTGCGAAATTCTTGTAAAAAAATGCGTTTAAATTCAATAGGTACGTGAACTAGTAGCACACATAAATTGAAATATTATCAGAAATTCTTTCAAGAAATTTTATATAAGTGTTTTTGTCTCTAAAAAAGAGAGAGAAACAAATAAACTATATTGCATTTACTTAAATTGAAATAAAATGCTTAATGTTTTTTTTAGTCTTTATCATAACCTAAGAGAACTCTTTACAAAATTCGTTTTCTGTATCCTTAACCAACTATAAAATTCCAGGTGAACTGCAACAGCTGTTCACACATCTATCGGCACGCTTTTCGTCCAAGTATATCTTCCACGTTGTAAGTAGTGGCTTACGTGGAGATTACACTATCAAGAATCGTTTGAGGCTAACGTAATTCGATATACACAATCACATATCGATCATTAAAAACTTAACGATTATGGATATTCCCGATAACATAGCGGAAGAATTTGAGGAGTTGAAAAAGCAACTGCCAGACGATATTGACATGGAAGAACTCGTGGCAAAAGTGACGAAAGTTGCACAGGATTTTATGCAAGGTCAAGCCGGTAATTCTTTACCCATACAAGCCTTGATATTTTTGGGATTTCTACTAATTCCTTTATCACTCATTCGTAAGTATCTTTTTTATCTTGTTAAAGTATTAGCATCTAAATTTAATAAGAAGGTATTATACGATTTCGTTATTTGCAATGAGTCAATTTTTGGTCACGAGTTGATAGGATTGTCTATGGGAAAGTTTTTCATTTATTGATCGGTTATTTAAAATTATAGATACCGATTAACCCATGCGAGTATATAAGAAAAGAAGAGATGTGTAATAGAATGAACAATATATTACATTAGGATAGAAAAAACAAAAATCAATATATGATAGATATCCCACTTGGCTGTATCTTGAATTTCTGAAAATCAATGATGGGTCCAGTAGCAAGATCACGTTGCAATTAATTTGGACATAAAGCTTGGATGGAAATTATATGTATTTATATGATATATGTTATTAAAAATTAATTCTATTTAAATAAAAATTAGATGTAAATCTAAAGAATTACAGCATTTGAAAATACAATGATTAATTTGTCTGTCAGATAAAATTGAGAGACAGAACGGTGATCATTAGAAATATCTTATTGTTTTCTTAGACAATGTAACTGGTTTTTACGCTTTTAATTCCTTCTTTGTTGTGACTGACCAAAATAATATTTCGTCAGGTTTTGATAATGCTTTTTTTTTTCAAATTAAAATACTTTTGTATTTGAAAAAGGAAACTATTTGCTACACCTCTTATATCTGAGATCCAAATCTTAAATATAATGACAGAAGTGCTATCTTACTTAGAAATAAGTAGCTTTAGAAGAAGGAAACTTAATATATATATATATATATATATATATATAAAACATATAAATAAACATATATAAAAACCTTTTTAAATTTGTTTAATTAAACTTTATTATTGTTTTTTTTAATTATTCCTCCATAAATGATAAATTTTAATGCTTAGCATTTTTCGTACATTGTATGATATTCTTATAGTGTTATTCTTCAAATTTTGGTCATGAGAAATAAAGATATGAATAATAAAAGATCGCTTGATTCAAATTAAAATATATTTACGGGACATAAATTGCCCATAAGGTTGCTTGAGTCCAATGTCGCCCTTCTAATATTTTTTTAATTGTAAAGAAGAACTCGAATCAATAAGGATAAAACCAATTATATTTTTACATAGAGAATCCCTTCGTGAAGTTATACAAACAAAACAAGAAAAACCTTAAAATATTATTTTTTAAAAAATAAAATTGCACTAAATGATGTCCAATATATTGGATGCTGGGTCTCAGAGCGACGATCTACTGATATTAGTTTTGGTACGGAACTTAAAAAAGCACACATTAAGGGCGGTGATTACGCAACACCAAGCATGTCTGTTATTTGAAATTTTTGTTGAAGAGGTCTTACCAAGAAAGGATTTTTTTATTTATTCAAAATCATACAAGAGCTTACTTAAAGAAGTGTGCCCTACATTGTTTTTGAAAGCTCAAGCTCAAGGACTGATCATATATATATATATATATATGTATATATATATATATATATATATATATATATATATATATATATATATATATATATATATATATATATATATATATATATATATATATATATATATATATATATATATATATATATATATATATATATATATATATATATATTTTAGTTCAGTCTAAAGATTTAAAATACAGACGTTATACAGAAAATACAGACGTTAGATCCAAACGTTAAAATGTCCTAACCTTGTGATATTTTAAAGTTATTTTCGCGTAATTTTTAATGCTCGATTTTTACTTAATAGATCTACTAACTTAACTAATTACTCTAACTTAATAGATTGAAAGATTGACCTCATATTCTTTTTTCAACATAATTAGATTCTTGACCATTAACATAAGGGGGAGGGGAGGTATTTATTAAGCCTCAATCTGGAAAATATTTTCTATTTGACTCAGGAGGCTCCTTAATATTTATCCTCTTAGGCCCCTTAATATTTATTTCACTTTTTTTGCGTGTTTCCTAATATCTAATTATTTAAGTGAATCGAAAGCTTTTTTGAATACAGTTATAAAACTCGATTATTCAAAGATAATCCCATGAAAAAAAATTTATTTTAACAATTATTTATTCTTACTTAATTTAATAGTAGTAAAAAAAATTGAAATTGCAATGCATTTAAATTTTTACGACAAAATATGAAATTTTGACAAAATTGAACAAATAGTTAAAGGCCAATAAAAATTTTAAAAATTGTGACTTTTTTGAAATTTTATTACTCAGAAGCTATTTGATCGATATTGTTTAAATTTTGCCTTTTGTTTTTTATAATTACGTAGCTTAAAACGATGGAAAAATTTTTACTTTACAATTCAAAATTTTTCCGACCACTGTAAATTAAGCAAATGAAAAATAATAAATAATTACAAAAATATTCTTTTACAAGGAATTATCTTTTTAAAACTTATTTTTATATTCGTCCGTAAGAAACTTTTGATTTGCTTGAATATTTCACAGATATAAAGTAATAAAATAAAAGGGAAATTAATATCAAATGGTTTCAATAGCTCTCCCGATTAATATTTTTAAAGTTTTTATTAATATAGCCACTGATTAAGATTTTGAAAGATAGCTCACAATTGTTGATATTTAAAATTTTCACGAAACAATAGGCAAACATTTAAAATTTTCGGTGGTATTTAAAATTTCAGCCAAGCTGAAATTGCTTTTTAATATTGTCAGGTTTTCAACTTTTTCTGGACAATACATATCATACCCTTTTTATTTCATCAGTGAACAGAAATTAAACATTTTAAAAAAAAGTTACAATTAGAAATTAAATGTTTTATTTGAAATTAAATTAAAATAAATTGAGCGATCAAAAAAGAGCAATTTGATCTATTTCACATTCATTAATAATATTTCAGAGAAGTTAAAGTGGACAGAAAATGCTGATATGAAATTATTGAACAGATAAAACATTTGTTATTCCAAAGATTTCCAATACAACTTTGAAGGTCAAATTGTCTGGATTTTTTCCCCCTCCTTGC
Organism: Parasteatoda lunata; assembly: GCA_949128135.1. NCBI lineage: Eukaryota > Metazoa > Arthropoda > Arachnida > Araneae > Theridiidae > Parasteatoda > Parasteatoda lunata. The sequence continues at coordinate 19,049,881 of OX421973.1, forward strand.
TATTTTTAGTAAATTTATTTTTGTATGACTATTCTAAAAATAATTGGATTTGAAAATTAATACCTTAAAAAACGTCATACATTTTTCAGAATTATAATTTTCTCCCCTTCCTTTTCATTCGGAAAAAACGAAGTTCAAATTTGCAGTCGAGATTATTTCTAGAAAAAAAGTTTACAAAATTAAAATTTTTTTTTTATCTGAATTAAAATCAGGAGTTTTTAGCAATACTGGTTAGTAAAGCGATTAGTTATATTTTCTGTTTGTTTTTCTTTAAATTATTGTTTAAAGTATTGTCTTTAAAACATTTAAAAAAAAAACAACATATTTATTGCATAAAACATTTTTAAAGACGTTAATATAATTTGATTCCTCTACTGTATGCAGCAAAAATCAGTTTGTTAAGTATCAATTTTGTAAGATATTAAAAAATTAAATAATTAAAATTATATTTGTGTTATACGCCAGTCTTGTAGCTATTTTTTACGCAAAAATTTGGAAACAGTACATCAAAAATTCGCCTATCAGGATTGCTGCTTTTTGACTTCTGGACAGAACTACGGAATAATAACAATAAAAAAATATATACCTTGCAAACCTTTCATGTAAGATTGTTTAACTTACTGGGATTTTTAAAAGCAAAAGAAATGGGGGGGGGGGAAGAAGAAGAAGAAAAAAACGCCAAGGATGTAAAAATAAAAGGGGCAAAGATGTCTGGAGCCAGTGATTATATGCAAGTAAGATGAACTGTTTCAAGAACATTTCATGTACACTAAAATGCAGACACTAAGTAATCCAAATAATTAATTTTAAATTTAAACTAAAAATGTAGAGAAAACATGGAAAAAATATAATGAAGATTTATGAAAAGAGAAGAAGAAAAATAATTAAAAATAATAATTAAAAAAATTTAATTATTAAAAAAATGAAAAAGCCGAAAACAAAACAATGAAAAGATATAATCTCGTCATCAGCTCACATGATTATTTCCACAAAAAAGAGGGCTTTCTAATATTGTATTCATATAACCAAACAAAACATATCAAAATACAATAAATTTATAATATCGGGAAGAGAATTAAAAAAATCGAAATGAAAACAGAACTAGTTCAGCAAAAAATGATAATTAAAACAATGAAGCAAAAATATAAAATAAAAAACAAGAAAACAAAGAATAAAACACAAAAAGTGATATCTAAATCGAGTAGCGAATTCGAATGTAGAAGAAAAAAAAAAAAAAAAAAAAGAGGAAACTTCAATTATTAATAATATTAATTATTTATTTATTATAATTTTTTATATAATACATAGTAATTATAGTTTTAATTGCTACTACAAAGTTTTTAAGTAGTTAAATTTTTTTGGAGTGAACATTTAATAGCAGACTTCTTAGCAGATCAGTAATTTCTTTTGTCTTCAATCATCTTCAAAGGATTTATTTTACTATGTCTAATTTAAAAAAAAAAAAAAAAAAAAATTCTTTTCATATTTTGTTCAGTTTCTCTTTGTAAAGAAAACGTAAAAATATTTTAACGACGTGTGAGTTACATAAAAAGGAAATTTTATCTACTACACTCTTTAATGGAAAAAACGAGAAACTCTTATGTCCCATATATCTCACTAGATGGCAGCATCATTAGATGTAATCTATAATAATTTAAATCTAACATACGTATCCAAACCCTAAACAAAATATGAAAATATAAGCGTAAATAGATTTTGAGATCTCTTTATGGCACGTTCTTACTGAAGCGTTGGATTTGTTAGTTACCTTGATTAGATGTGCTTGATTTCTATATACTGGATAATTCAATCAAAGTTTATAATTAATAAGGTTGTATTTTAATTATATATTTTTTACATTGATGATTTAAGAGAAATAAATAACATTTAATGAAAAATAGTTTTTTATTTTAAAAAGTTCTTTACTAATTATTACAAGATATTAGCCAGGCATATGTCCAAATTGGATTTGCACATAGTAAAAATATAAATGTAGTTAACAAAGAATTTTTAATTAAAACTTATAATTAACTCAACGATTTAATTACATTAGTTGGATATCCATTATTTCTTAGCAAATTTTGGAAGAGTTGGTTTATTTATTATTTTTTTTCGATAAATAAACATTACTACAAATTCTTTTAATTCTATTCACTTGATTAAAAATATATTTAAATAAATGTTTTTAGAAACATTAGAACTTCATGTTATTAGTTTATTTATATTAAATTTAAAATAATTTCTTTATCGTATAAATCAACAAAGCAGACACTTTCTTCTTTTTTAATATTCAAATCTAAAATTAAAATTAATATTATCATCATGATTGAGAAGCAAGATTAATTAAAGATAATTAAATTCTCAATAAATCGAAAAGCGATTTTAACATTAAGATAAATTTTAAAAAACTGTAATTTGATTTAATATTTTATAATCAAATCTTAATATTTTTAATTAAAGCGGTTCACTAATTTCGAAAATAAATAAATATTTTCATTTAAAAAACTTAATTTGCGAATGATTCCAAAGTTCACCATTTTAAAAATTATGTAATTATTGAACTGATAATTGGATTAAAATCATTTTAAATAAACTTATAAAGAACAACAGAATTTTATTTGAAACAATTCATATGTATCATACAAGATTTGATTTAGTCTTCTAAAACTGCTAAAGTTTAAAAGAGTAAACCATTTTACCCTATTAACATTTTATGATAAGAAAATTTAACTGATCAAGTTTTTTCTTTTATAAAATTATTCAAAAATCCTAAAAAAAATTATGAAGTAACAAATAGGGTAGAATGATAAGATGCTTCTATTACAATTTTGTAAAATTTGTGGATAGACCTAGTTTAACTTTTCAAAAATTTGACAATTTTAGAATTGTTAATAAAGTTATAAAATAAAATCAGGTAAAAAAATAATGAAAAATGGCACGTTTGTAAAAATAATCATGAAAAAGCTTAAAAAATTTCTCGCAGTAATTAATTAATTATACAGGCATTATGAGTAATATAAATAATTTTTAATGAAAAAGTTACATTTTTTACAACGGAAAATCATGATCCATTTATTGTAGATATGGTTTTTTATGCTATTTACATTCTTTAGCTGAAAACTATGCTTTTGTAGAATATATTTTAAGTATGCAATCTATAACCATGTTTAGAATAAGGGGTTAACACAAAAATAATAATAATTAAAAAAAAATCTGATTTTTTAATTTAAATCAGATTTGATTTATTAATTATATTGTGTTAAAAATATTTTAAACTACGTTTACAATTAGTTAAAAAAAAAGTTTGTTTAAATAATAAATTATTTAAAAATATAAAACTTGATTTAAATCAGTGCTTTTTTAATGAAATAATGAAAGGGTTATGCACGTAAATATAGTTTACATGCATATAAATTTCATTATTTCTAAGTAAAATACCATAATTATTACTGAAATCAGGCTTTAAAAAAATCACACTCTTAATTATATAGTATAAAAAATATTTTATAATTAGGTTAATATTTTTTAAAAATTATTTTGCTTTAAATCATGGTTTTTAAGAGAATTACAGTTGAATTAAATCAATGATTTAAAAAAAAAAATTAAGTGATTTAAACCGTGAATCATGTTTTAATTCATGCCAACCTTGTGATGAGCAAACTGAAAGACGATTTTTATGCATTTTTATCTTAATGTTGCTTCTTAATGCTTTTTACGAATTTTTATCTCAAAACGTTTTCACTGAGTTCCACTTTATCGAAATAATAATAATAAAATGATCAAAAACTATATTTTAAAAAAATACACGTACTTACAAAATAAAACAGTTTTGCAAAGTTAAAACAAATAAATTATACATAGTCTTTTTTTTCCCCCTTATAGTTTTCTGCTTTTGCAAACTTATGAATAGTCAAAAGAAAAGACAAGGAAAAGATAAGAAGAAGCAGAAAGAAACAAAGAAAGACACAAAGAAGAAGAAAGTGTGATAGAATAGGCTTCAAAGTTCTAGTCCAATTTATTGTTATTTTTTAAGAAGAAACTTTTTGTATTAATAAAATGAAATTATTTTAATATTGCTACTTTTATTACCTCTATTAATTGCTACAAAATAAATGGAATGCAGCTGTTAATTTTCCAGATAATTTAAAAACGAAAAAATCTATAATTATCCTCACTTGGATATTTAGTTGCATACAAATATTTTACAAAAATACAAATATTTCTTTTTAATAGACTCTAAAAATAACAAATAGAGTGAAGGTAATGACTATTTTAAAAAAATTTTAGAACTTTCACGATATTCCTTAGGAATCACAAGGATAATATTTAAGGATCCTCCATCAGGTAGAAAAATGATTTTATTTCCTCAATGGTGACCAAAGGAGAATTATGCCAGGAATTTTCTTACTTATTCAGTGACTAATAACTATTTTTGAATAATTTTTGTTTCTTTTTATTCAGTGAAATGTTTTCTATCGATCTTAGTTAGCGAATTTTAAAGTTGAAATTATTTTCAGAAATTTAATTTTGAAAAACTTTTAATAATACTTACACACTTAAAATTCGTCAACTAAGTTATCACACACATTACAATGAATAAAATGAAATGAAAAATATTCAAAAATAGCTTTTCATTATTGAATAAAAAAGGAAATTCTGGACATATAATTTTCCATGGGTGGACAGAGGAAGTAAATTCATTTTTCTGTCTGATGGAGTTTACTATGTAAGGAAAATACACCACCAAAATCTAATGAATCACTACTGAGGTAAAATTTTTTTTTGTAAACAAACTGTTTGATTTCTGGAGGAAACTGGTGAAATTAAACACCTGCAAGATTCATCAGGCAATCAAATTAGTTTTGATGTTCTACTTCCTGCTTTGCTCACTAGTGATTTGACTCATTTGGATAATGCTTCTGTTTGAATTTTAATTAATCCTCTAATTTTGTTCTACTTCTTTTAGGGCAAGGATGAATAAAATACTTATATAGTATGGGTCGCAATTACATAACAAACCAAATACTGGTCAACATATTTTCATTTACCGCTAAAATGTAACATAAAGTTGAACACTTAAAATAACAGTGCTGCACTTAACTATTTTTTAATATATAGAAACATGCAAAATTTTTTTTTAATAAAACGAATTCTTTTGACAAATAGCAATGACATCCACATTAATCAGGGAATGGTACCCTTTCATTTAATTAACATTTACTGCAGTAATAAGTTAATACGAATTGAGATGCCATTTTGAGTGATCTAATTACAGTATAAAAATTAAGACGTATAATATTAATGTAAAATAGATTCTCAACTTTTGCCAGTTTTGTGATGTTCAGATGTTAGAGTAACGCTTTAACATCTTGAATGATGACAAATTTTATCACTTACTTATATTTTAATACAAATTATTTCTCTAAAGTTGTGCTACCTTGCTTGATATAAATAAACTTAAATTAAGCAATAAACTTAACTAAATAAATTTAAATTAAATTAGGCATTTTCCAACTATGTTTACAGAGCAGTATTAAAAAAAAGGACGTGCAGGGTATTTGCTCAGGGTTCCACATTCCTATGATTCTAACAGGCACTAGGTCAGCTAAAAATATTGAAAACAGTTTTTTTTTTTATTATAAAAAATTCATTTTCAGAGTTTAAAATTTGTAAATCTTGTTTCATTATTAATCATATCAGTGAAATATATTTGCATTTCTAGAAGCTCAACAGAAAAAAACTTCCTTTAAATCAAAATGATATAATTGAAAAAAATGAGATTTATTTAAATATTTTGAGATAATTATGGAAGAGGAGATTAAAGCACATTTCTCACTTCTAAAGGCCATAAATGTTGTGCTGGTAAAAATTAAAAGAAAGTATTAAATTTGAAAAAGAAAATATACTAATTATTTTTCTTAGGTCAAAAACTCAAAAGAAAAATTATATTCATAGTAATAATAAATGTTAAAATCTGATGTATCCTAAGTAATTTATTTTCTTAAGGGAACCACAAGAAGAGAATATTTAAAAAGCCCTGTGAAGTCTTGTAACAGTTTTGCTTATTTAGGGTCGGAGAAGAAATTTCTACAGAATAAGACAGAACACTTTCTTTTATTGGAAAAAAACTAGTTTTTCTATGCAGAAAAGCAACCATGTGAAATGCTGCAACATTGCAGGTTTAAATACAGCTCAAAAATGTAAAATATATTGAAAAACGGTATAAGTTTGCTATAATGACAATTCATATTACAGAGGAAATTATGGTTTATAGCAAGTTTGTCGATAAGCAGATGTTAAATTTTAATGCTAAAATAGCAATAAAAAAATGCAACAGACATATTTACTTTTTTTTATTTTGATTTAAAATACATATCTAGAGTATCCATCCACTTCAGAGAAACAGAATATGTCTGATTGCTTAAATGAGGTTGGGAGAAATTCAAGCTGTACTTGGAAAATATTTGGTCTAAATAAAAAAGTATTACTAAAAAATATTTTAGTGTAAAAAAAGGAATTGCTAGGCAACAATTTTTCTCGTAAAAAAAAAAAAATGGAACGAAAAATTATTTCTGCAGAAAAAAATGTTACAAGAAAAAAGAATGAGAAAAGCCTTGATGGACAAAAGTGAAAGAATATTTTCTGTTAAGTTACAAAGAATGTTTTTTTGTTATGAAAAAAAAAAAAAAAAAAAAAGAATAGTTTCTGTTATGTTAAAAAAAAACACTTTTTGTTATGATGAAAGTAAATGAATGTTATTAAATTATGTTAAAAGAATGTTTCCTGTTATGTAACTTTAAATCTCAAATTGTTTATTTATTAGTTTAATTTATTCAGCTTATGAGTGTTGGATCTTAAATTTAGTTCAACGAATTATTACTATTTCAATATATTTGTATTTCTTTTTTCAATGATATATTAGTTTATTCAAAAATTGCATAAAATCAAATGAAGCTGTAGTAATTCTATTGGCATTAAGGCTTATTTCAGCTAGTTTGAATCGGAAATACTGCGCTTATTCGGATAGTATGAGCGTATTGCGCCAACTCAAACATTTTGACAATGAAATTTTTCCCATTTTGTGTTTTATACAGCATTTGCTATTTAATCTTCATAAAAATGGTTTCGATATTTTGTTTTTCTGGGTTCCAAGTCACGTTGGAATCCCAGGCAATGATTTAGCCGATACAGCAGCGCCATCTGCCACTACTGCTTTAAATTTATCTATACCATTCCCAGATATAAAAATACACATTAAAAAGTATATAAAATCTTTATGGCAGCAACAGTGGGATAACCAAGTGAATAAGTTGCACGCTCATAAATCAAATTTGGAACTCTTTCCTGTGTTGCGACTACGAAGTGCAGATGTTAAACTTACCCGACTGTGAATCGGACATACCAGACTGACCCATCTACATTCGTTGTTTGGTGAACCACCTCCTCAATGTAACACTTGTGATGTTTTACTTTTGATTCACCATATTTTAATCATTTGCCCGTGTTTTAACAGACAGCATCTTACCTTTTTTGGTAGTTCTATTTTATCTATGGGAGATTTGTTAGGTGACTCTCATCATCCTAACATTTTTACATGCTATTGGCATTTTAAATTGTATATAAGTTTTATTCTATTCATGAATTTATTCACTTTCAGAAGGATATTCTTACTTTTACACTATTTTAAATGTCTTACAAAATTTTACTCTATTTTAACTTTGACCTGATTTTAATCCAATGTTACCGTTGATTGTTTCTATATGATTTTATCAATTTTTAATGTGATTTATGGAAAATAAAGTATGCACTTTAATTTTGACATGTATAAACTTCTTGTTTGGCGCAGCATGTCCACATTTGGATCTTGTGCCATTAAACTCTACATTTAATCAATCAATCAATGCATAAAATCAAACGATTTTTTTTTTTTTTTGTTAAAGAAAAATTAACAAAAAATTTTAACAATATACAAACATTAAAATAATATTTTGGAAAAGTTTTTGTTACTTAGCACTACAATTTTGGGTGAAATTTCAAACCAAAAAAACAATTATCTGGAAAAATATTAGGCCATGAGAAATTTCTGCTCACCTGAACCTCTTTACCTATTAGATTTTAGAGTGAATTATTTTGCTCTGTACTTTATGGATGATAGAAACTGTCAACAACAGGAATGTTTGAATTGTAATAAGTTTTTGCAAGAAGAAAATGATACTTTTTGTCACTGTTAATACCAGTGAATGTTGATTTTAATAGTATGTTGTCAAGAAGGAAAATAAGATGGCATGATTATGCCATGATCAACAAAAGATGCCTTCCTTAAAAAGAGTGAAAAATCTTTCGAAAAATAGTAGAGAAACTTTTGTTAGGAAAAAGAAAACTTAGTCCACAGTTGCTCATGTCTTGCTTTATAAATATAATAGGTTAGAATTATCAAAAAATTTTTTTTTTTTTTTGATTTTGTGAATTGATAACAGAAATAAAAATGTTTTCCATTTAAACGTTTTTTGTATACAGTTGAACCTCACTAACGAGAACCCGCTTAAGATTAAATATCGCTTTACATGAAACACATGTTTGGTCTCATGAGTCAGCAGTCAACTATTGTTGCATTTTGCATGTTTACATGAAATTTTCAAGCTGTATATTGCTTAACATGAAAGGAAACTGGATACAGCATGTATAATAATTATATAGGCATAGTATATTATAATACAATACCTGACTGAGTTATTGTATTATTATAATGGATGATGAATAAAATTCCAATAATTCAGCATCTATAATAATTATATAGGCATAGTATGTTATAATACAATACCTGACTGAGTTATTGTATTATTATAATGGTTGATGAATAAAATTCCAATAATTCAGCATATATAATAATTATATAGGCATAGTATGTTATAATACAATACCTGACTGAGTTATTGTATTATTATAATGGATGATGAATAAAATTCCAATAATTCAGCATATATAATAATTATATAGGCATAGTATGTTATAATACAATACCTGACTGAGTTATTGTATTATTATAATGGATGATGAATAAAATCTCAATAATTCATTTTGGGAAACGCTATTTCTATTTTCTTCTTTTGTTAGAAGTAGCAGAGGGGGAAATAAAATAGTTTAATAAAGTAGTTATAACTTTAAAGATTATTTTAATTTCTTTACTTCATAATAGAATTGTTTGCATACATTAATGTAACATGTATTATTAGTACAAAATAAATTCTTTTCACGATGTATCAGAAAAAACAAAATTCGGTTAACATGAAATAATTATGATTTTACGTTAACAAGGTTCCATTGTAATTCGTTAAAAAAAATAAAATCTTTATCTTTAACCTTTTGATGGTGACTTAAAAATTTAAAGTTATAGCAGACTTCTTACAATATGTCGTTATATCAAGCCTTGTATATAACACACCTTGTATCAAGACTGTATATAATGCAAAAATAAACATATAATTAATATATGAGAGAAAAATTTATTTTTGAAGAAATGGTTAGAAAATGATAATGCATACATTTTAAATACACACAGACAGAAATAAATATGTTGACATAACACATATAATAAATTAAAACATACAATATAATAAAAAATAAATATAAATTTGTTTCAAAACCTTTTGTTACAGATCTTACAAGTTCTTCACATTTAATGAAACTATTAACAATAAAAACCTTGTCCTGAAACATATATTTTAATTGTAAATAAATCTCTAAATTTACAGTAATATTATTATTGCATTTTTAATAGAACACAAAATAGCAGTAATTATGTATATCAATAATGACAAGAGAAAATAAGGATACATTAAGGTATTTAAAAAAATTCAGCAAATGATAAAGAAATGTATACACTAATGAGTTAAAAAGGATGATACATAATTACTACGAAATATTGCGTTTATTATACATTTATGTTTATAATATATATATATATATATATATATATATATATATATATATATATATTATAAATATATATATATGTATATAATTTTTTATAGGAACTGCTTGTTATAGAAATTTTAAACAAATAATCAAAAATTAAGCTCTAATAGTTATTAAGCTCTAATTATTGAGTAGAAACATTAAGCACAAAATTTCTCCAGTTTCATAAAAATTTGTGACAAAAATTATAAGACCTAATACAATTCCTTTGCTAATTTTTAAGCAAACTACAAATATTTTAATTACAAATACATTAATGTTTTTGCCTTTACTTTTAGTTACCAATGTTACAATTATGTCATTTTAAGTTTTTTTTCTTTTTTTGTAAAAAGTGTGTTTTATAATAATCATTGCTTATACAGATTTTTAGACTTCTTGCCAGAAGTGAAGTATACACATTAACTATTCACAAATTAATAATACAGGGTGAGGTAAAGAAAACTCAGAAAAAGTTACTGTAGAGTACAAAACAGGATATGAAATGAACATTTTGTCTTATTTAAGAAAAGAGTATATGATTACCATGTAATTTTAAATAGCAAATTAATAAATACTTAAGCAGGCATACGCATATTATGAATAAAATATGTCAAAATTTTTTTTTCTTCCAAAAAAAATAAATAAAAAAAAGCATCTTCTCAGAAGACATATTCAGCAATATCTAGGAAAATGGCATTTTATAAATATATGTTCATGATAATGAACAAAATTAAAAAATTTCTCTTTTTTTTAAAAATAAAAAAAGTATCACTGCATTGTGAAAGGCATTTTTTTGTTAAAAAAAAATAATGCTACTTTTCTTCACTAGAAAGTGGCAGAGGCACTTTGAATATTTCCTCCCATGGACTTTTAACGGCACTAATGAGTGAAAAAAGTGAGGATTTTGTCTCTGTTTTAATTGTCCAGTTTGCAGAGTCACAATTTTCAGACGAAGATTCATTAATGAAGTTCATTTCTATACTCCTTAGGTCATTTTTCAGTTCCTGAAAAAGAAATAATGGCTAGAATAGTGCTTTACAAACATTTAATAAATGATCAAAAAAATGAATTATTTATAAACAGAAAACAAAAAGTTTTAAAATTGATAAATATAAACATAATGCAGTGAGATAATCACACAAAATTTTTATCAAAATTCATGTGATATTAGTATTTTGCACCATTTGTGCAATAAAATGTTTTGGCAAAAAAAAAAAAAAAAAATAATAATAATTATAATACAGTAAGAAATTAACAATGGTAACTGGTGGTTTTTTTCTCATGAATTTAAAGAAAAATTCAAATATAAATTCAAATATAAATTTCAACATTTATAAATAGATAAAATATAGGACAAAAAGATAAATTATTTCAACAACCTCACTCATTCCCAGTTTAAATTAAACTGCCTAACTTTAAGAAGAAAAACATTAGCATAAAAATTTGATGGTAGCCCCATCGCTTAAGTAAATAACAGTATTAAAAAAGAAAATAATTAATTCTAACTTCACATCACGGTTACAAAAATAAAGCACCATAGGAAAGAACAACTTGTTTTTGTGTTGAGCAAAATTTTGAATGTTATTTAGTCAGTCCTGCTGGTGTAATTTTCAGTTTTATTGATTAGAATTGGATGCCCAGATCATGTGATTTAAGACTGTAGTACCCTTTCCTATTAAAGTCAAAGATTATGCTAACTAACTCATAACAACTTACACCTTAAAGGAAAAAATTGTGTGCTGTATAAAAATAAAATTCAGTCACAAATATTAATAAAGTTATTACAATATATCAACAAATATTAGTAAAAATATCATTAAAATTTAGCCACATTTATACAAAATGGTTACTGAACATTTTGACAGAGAAGTGCCTATAAGCCAGAAAAACTGCAGAGTTTATTTATCTGACATGTTATTTCATACATAACTCTATACTGTATATTTCTTGAATCAACATAAAAATGTAAAATAAAAATTCGAAACAAAATTTTTTTAAAATTATAAGCCTGTGTTTTTCAGCATAATTACTTTTTGAGAGAATTTTTTTAAAATCCTTTATCTTGCAAAGGAAACAAGTCTGACATAATAAGTCATTATAAAAATAATAAACACAATAGTGTAAAAATACATAAGAAATTTTTTTTAAAATTAAAATAACAAGAACCATAATATGGCTCCCAACATAAAGAGAGAGAAAAATTCTTCCAACATTTGCACATTATGAAAAATATTACATATGTAGGGAATTTCAAAGATTTTTATAATCAATGAAAGAGAAAAATGTACTAATAGCTTTAAATTTAAATTATTTACAATATTTTATACTTTCATTTTCATAGTGTATATGCTTGGATTAAATATTTTTCATTAAAATTTTTAACAGTTATTAATTTAATACAATTATTTAAATAATGATAGGATCAGTTAATTATAGAAATGAATTAACTGATAACTTAAATAATATAGATGCTTAAAATTTCTACAATGACAAAACATATATAACATGAAAACTACTTAAAAATCAAGATAATTTTTTATTAAATTAGATCATGAGAAACTGATAAAATCTAGTAGAAATGAATAGAACTGAATAAGCGGTTGAAAAGGTTATAACTAACAAGAAGCAAAGCCCTCTAGTCAGAAAAAATTAAACCAAAAAACGGAAGAAAAAAAAAAGAGAAAAATATATTTTACTTATAGAGAATAACGAATAAAAATAATTTTCCTTAAAGGGAGGAAAAAAAAAAAAAAATAGAGATCCCACAATTTAAAAGAATTCAGAAGTAATATAATAAATGGAAGAAAATTAATAAATGATTATTTAAATTAAAAATGACTGACAAATGATAGCTGCTCATAAAAATACAATAATTATGCTAATTTTTAATTAATGCATACAGTTCATACTCACAAAATAATTTAATATATTTATTATAACTTTAAAGTATCACTAATTGAAAATATTATTTAAAAATGATATTTATTTGTGATTGACTCCTTTAAGCAAAAACTTACCAAAGAAACAAGGTCAGATATTTTTTGATGATCCAAAACAGTGTAGTGATATAAGCATAAATTATTCAGATCTGTGCATGATTCTTGTTTTTTGTACAATATCCTTGCAACAAATATATCATTACTGGTGATGATAACACAAACTGGGTGGCTTAAGTCTTTCTCTGAAAGCAAATTGTTTAAAATAATAAAACAAAACTATTATTATCAAGATTGTAAATCTCATGGGATATTTAATTTTATCTTTTTTGTTTGATGCATTTCAGTTCAGTTATGAACTTATGCAATGACCTGGACCTGATAAACAGAGCATTTAACCAATATAAAAGTCATTTACTTCAACATTTTAAGTACAGTCAAACCATGATGTCTCGAAAATAAAGGGAGAAAATAAATTTGAGTTATCAAAAATCATGCAATATAAACAGTGTAATTTAAAAAAAAGTTTTTTTTTTACATACTTAAGACAGCTAACCATTTTTTTATTAAAATATACAAGATGCACAAGAGATTAATATTTTTTAAAAAAAAAGATTCCATTATTTGCTGCAGAGAAGAATATAACAATTATTCAAGTATACTTTCTGAGTAGGTAATAACTTTAAGTGTGTTCGCCGAGAAATTGGACTGACTTTCTAAAAAAATTTTAAAAGTGCCCACAACAAATCAATGAAATTCGGTACTGTTTGTCTAAGATAGGTACTCTGACCGCCACTAAGTCTGTGGCTGTCTGGTGCTATGGAAACAAGAAGAGGACATTTTAAGGAGGGTGGCTTCAATGAAGAGGTCTCATTTTCTTTCGCCGAAACCAGTCCTAAAGAGGGACCCTGCATCCCTACTTGAAATAATCATACCTCGTTACCATAGTCACCGCCACAGCACCAGACGAAAGTCTGACAGAGTACTTATCGTAGACAAACAGTAGTTTCTTCATCTTTTTCTTATGATAATGAACCAGAAGCTTTATTTTATAGAATAATATTGCATAATTTTTAAAAATTAATTAAAAATTTGTATTGTTTAAAAAAGTTATTTTTAGAATCTTTTTCCACTTTATTAATAATTTGCTACACCACCACAACAGTTCAATTTGAATGGAACTATCCATTATTCAATTTCTATTTGTAAGCCATTTTGAAATGATGACTTACAGATGATCACATATTCAAAATATTGTTCCAAGAATGATTTCTAATCTTATTTAAATTCAATTTTAGATAGCTTGAATATGAGAAAACACAGAATCTCTCTCTATATTTGATTCGACTGTAAGTTTTGACTGTATTATGAGTTTTGAATGCATTGTTTGATAAAACTAAAAAAAAATTTCAGGTGAAAAAAAAAATTTAACTGGGCGAATAAAGTGTTTAATATTCTCGTTTGATGCAATTTAGACCAGGTAGGAACTTTTCCAATCACTGGATAAATTAGAGATATAACTACCAGAAAAAATATCTTCTTCCAGGAAAACATGTGTTAAAAAAATAAAAACAAAAACATTGGTAGTTTTTGTACCAGCAACAAGATACAGTTAAAGCTTGGTGGTGGATCACAAAGCAAATATGCACACTCATGTTATAATTACTGAGTTTTTGGCGAAAATGTTAAAATACATTTATAAGTGCCGATCAAAAGCATCTAGAACTTGACTCTGATGTAAGCTTTGGAGAATTTCACAATTGACCTGTGCCACATCATTTATGGCAAATATATCAAACGAGTTTAAAATAAATCTGATTGTTAATAAATTTTAACTCAGCAAATTTTGAAAATTCTATTTTGAATTTCATATAGCTCATTAAATGTACATACAAGAAGTATTTCAGCAAGTGAAAAATTTTTTTTAGAAAAAAAAAAAAAATGTAAAAACTTATCACATTAAGAATTAATGTTCATATGAAACAAGCAACTTACCATGAACAGAACAGTCCCACCAAAATGCAAAGAGGTGCAATAACACTTCCGGTACTTCATCAGATTCTGTTACTGATGAAAAGACTGAAGTATGCAATTGTTCCAAAGTCTCTCGGGTAGATGAAAAGAACTCTACTTTGCCAAATTCAAATTGTTTTTCATGTATCATTTCTGCAACAATGAATATTTATTATATACTAACTGATAGAATATTTTTTATCATCTACTTTTTTTATATTTATCAATTTATTCTTTTCTGAGGCTTAAATCTGTCACTTTTTAAATATTAAATAAATGAAAATGTAAATAAAATTGATAAAATAACAGTAATAATAAAAACTGTTTTCAACAAAGAACTTCCTTACCAGTCAAGAGAGAAGAGAAACAATTACATATGTCAGCATCTCTTATTAATAAAGTGAACACAGATGATCCACAAGCAACAGTCAACCCTTGATTTCCAAGAACAACTTTCACTTGTTTCAGTTGATTGAGTGGACAGGAATGTATTATTTGAATAGCTTTATCCACTGGTTCACTAGAAAAAATGTAATAATTTTAAGCCAAGAAATAATCAAACAGGAAAAAAAATCACCAAAAATAAAAAATTTAGCCTTTTAAAAAATCTCATTATTTTAATATCTTAGATTCTTTTTATAAACAAGATGCAATTCTTATTGAAAAAAAATTCCTATTTTTCTAAAAAAAAAAGTAAATGAAGTTGTTATTGTCTAGAAGGATGAAGTGGGCAATTTCCCCCCTTTTAATATTTGTTGCTCTGCAATTCAACTTATTCAGAACATTAAACTTATTCTAAGTTTAAAATGGAAGGGATCTGCATATATTTTGCTATATATCCCATTATTTCAGGCAGGTTTAGATATAAAGTATCCCAGTTTCGTTTTAAAAAAAAGAAGAAAAAAAAATGAGAGCATTTCAAATAGCAAATCTATACTCATTATTTATATAAAAAGAAACTCAATTATCTATTAAACAAATGTATAAGTATAATTGAAAAGTCTATTTTCTTGTGTCGACTTTCAATACAAAAAAATATATATATTTATTTGATTTTTTAAGTGTTTAGATTTTTATAATTTTTTTTAAAATAACTATTAATATTAAGAGTTCTGCTTAACCAAATATTTTTGTTAATCAAATCATGTAAAATGCTTTAAATATTTAATGATCAAGACCATGACATGTTTTGCATTAAATAAATTATGATTACATTTTTAAGATTTTGGATCTACACACAAACAATCTGGAAAGGGCCACACTGGCACCTTCAGAATTTATAGATATAGTGCAATATTCTATTTTCTAGTGTGGACTTTCAATACAAAAAAAAAAAATATTTATTTGATTTTTTAAGTGTTTAGATTTTTATAATTTTTTTAAAATCACTATTAATATTAAAATTGAATTTTTGTTTTAATTTTTTACAATTTTATTTTAATAACTTATTAATTTTGCGATTTCTAAAAAAAAAAAAAAAAATATTCTAAAATACAAATAGCTTTCAGCATATTTTCAAACCTAAAGATGCTTGTGAATTGTATGAATATAATTAAATAAATATATATGTAGTAATTTCTTACGTTGAAACACATATTTTTTAAGTTAGATTTCTTCCTTGGTAACATTTATACAAATTGATTAACTTAGTTAAAATTCTGCTTAATGGGGTAAATGCTTTGGGCAAAATCATTAGATTATACAAGGCATTTTTTAATAATTCAGGTGAATGTTATATACTGTCACTATCTACTACCAAAACAACAATTTTGTGGAGATAAGAAAGGAAAATAAGAAAGGAAAAAAAAAAGAAGGAAAGAAAGTCACATAGAAAGACAAAAATTGGGGGTTGAACAACATTTTAGAAAGGAAAAAAAAGAAAGATACATAGAAAGAAAAATATTGGGGTTAATAATATTTTAGACCAGGGGTTTCCAACTTACATGAGGCCGGGGGCCACAATTAAAAACACAAATCAAATGGCGGGCCACAACTTTATCAACATTTTATGTAGAACTCTTTTATGTTTGAAGGAAAATTAAATATTACTGTCAGATTTTTACCAAGTTGTAAAAAACAAAAGTATTGAATTACAAATTAAAATAAGTAGATTTTTAAAAATATTTAATTGCATATTAAAGAATTTGGGCTACAATGACTTTAATGTGCCCCCCTGTATTAAACAATTAATGTGCAACAGATATCTAATTATTAAGATATAAAACTTTAAAAAGGTTGGTATTAAAACTTACATAGTAGCACACAAAATGTTCAATGACAAAATTGAGGTTTGTCTGCTGCAACCACCAGGGAATAGATATTTACATTTTAAATTTAAAATTTACAAATGTGTGTAAAATATTTTCGCCCAAAATGAGTGGTTTCAAAAAGTTAAATCGGAGGATTTCTTCAAGAAAATTTCTGATACACACATGCTAAATTATATTCACAAAATACAAAAAAAAAAAAAAAAAAAAAAAAAAAGTGCAACATACACGATTATTTTTGTATTTGAATAAATATTTTCTTGGATGTAAAACCTGAGAAATAATTTTTCTTGCACCAATGGTATGATAAATTTCACTGAAACGAAGAGATTAGGTTTTTATTAACGAGAAAAGTATTTTAAACCCATATAGATTTTTTACAAAAATTGTCCGCAAAAGAATGACAACTAATATATTTTAGTTGGCGGGCCACAAAAAAAAGGCTTCGCTGGCCGGATGCGGCCCCCGGGCTGCCAGTTGGAAACCACTGTTTTAGACAATGGCATCGTACTTGACTAGTGAGTGTGAGAAGTATCAAAGTGTTAAAGAAATTCTACTGGTTCTTATAAGTTTTCTATTTCAGTTAAAACCAAAAATGTCCAAAAAATCAAATTACTTTTTTTAATGTTAAGAACCCAGTTAAAAAAACCTTCCTGAAATATGATTAATTGGCTTTAAGAATGACTATTTAAAAAATGGAAACATAAAAATGGCATAAAAAGAAAACAACAACCAGGAAAATTGATAAAATCTAGAAGTCTACATAAAAATCCTTTAGCAACCGCAGCTACAATTTAATAAAGTTTAGTCAATATTTTTATATATTAATTTTAGACAGCTGAATTTAATACAATTATATATGTATGTATTTCAAGTCAGAATAAGTAAAATATGTGTAATTAAAAATGCTTTTATCGCTAGTTCTGAAAAACATTTCAAAAATAGATTAAGGCAGTTTTGCTTACTTTTGCTGGATGCATAAGTCATAAAGTGGTAGGAACTTGATTATGTATAGTTTATGGGAAGATAAAGCAAATAATCCCTGGAATTCATCCCCAGTTGTTAAAGGAACTATTGAAGTCTGAAATATCATCAAAACAATATTTTTAGATAACAATATTAATTATAATACATGGACAATAAATTATGTCTAAGGTGGAATTTATCTGGACCAAACAATAAATATGGCTTAGATGTTTTTTTGACTTAAATAATATTACACAAAAAAATTGAGTTTAAAATATTATTCTAGACAAAAACTTTTGTTATGATTATATAGGACTATGGATTAATAAGGCTGACATTGATGGTGTTCTTAATATTATGACTTTTTGCATTCAATTTACATTTGAACAAAAAAATAATAGATATTTACCTTTCCTTGATGTTTTTTTACCTCCTAATTGAAATGAATTTCTGACTACTTTTTTTTTTTTTAAATATTGCTTAAGTTCCACTCTCTCTTCATGTCATCCCCCTAATCAAATAATAGCTGTCTTTTGTATGTTTGCTTACCATGCGCCTCTAAAATTTGCTATTATTCTAATCTCCCTGATGAATAACTTTTTTATCTTAAAGCTATTTCTGATGATCGTGCATTTTCTTCTAATATTATTGATTCTATCAATAGAAAATAATTAAGCAATTTAACGAAATTATTCTTTTGATTGCTTATTATCATAGAATCAGTTCATAAGTAACTAAGCTTTTTATTAAATTTGAGCATAAAGTAACTTTCTCCTCTGTAAAGAAACAGAATTTTACCGACTTTAAAGACACTATTGCTGATATTAACAGCTGGGGTATTTATTAAATTCCTTACCAGTGTGTATATTGGTAATGTTAAACTTCAACTTAAAGAACATGAAAGATATATTCAAAATCAAGATATTAAATAAACATATATAGTTGAAATTTAACTAATATATTTGAGTTCTTGACTGATAAAACCATTCAACACTGTTCTTTAGCAACTGACCTCAACTTCTGGGAATCATACAATATTTTGAAAAATTCTAATAATTTAGTTGATGGAATTTATGGTATCATACTCTTTCCTTATGTTTGGAACTGTATTTCAATTTAATTTCTACATCTTACACCGCTGGGCCACACGTCTGTTTCGTTATCTCCTTTCTTTATTTTATACAACTAGTTCCCCTTTTTCTTATAGGCTATTCATATTTATCTCTCTTTTTATTCAGTCATTTTCTGACGAGACACTAAGGAACATTCTTGCTCTTAGAACTGAAACTACAGCATGTCTATTTATCTACCTTTATTTCTGATGATGAACATGTTAAACACTATATCGACACTATAACTATGATCTCGTAACAGTGATTACTTTTTTATAACTCAATAAAAGTGATTATCAATACGTAAGATAATCAATCACAAAAAATTTATGTTGTTATAAAATCAAATCAGTTCTAGTGGAAATATTTTATTGAAGTTATACTAAACAATAAAGATAGGAGTGAGGAGCATAACTATGCTCCCCACCAATAGTATCTAAGCACATAGCATTAATAATTTCCAAACATTTCTTTATATTTTCAATAACATGCATAGAGTATTTTAAAATAAAATTTGTTAAATAATAAAAACCTGTAAGCATGCTTGAAATTCCTCCTCTTTTCCAAAGACATTGATTTCTAAATGTAGTTTTAAACGATGATTTAGTTCAGAAAACATGTCATGCGTAACTGCTGTTTTTTCACCCAATATATTTATTAATTGAGTACTCTCATCTAATTCAGCAGAATGAATTGAAGTCCTTTTAATCTTAACAGGAGATTGATAATTTTCTGTTCCACTGGATACAACGTCATGAGGGTCGCTAAAGTCCTTAGTTTCATCTGCCAAACTTTCTGTGAAGGAATAATAATCACCATGTTCTTCACCATTAGCACCCTCATATTTATTCTTTTCTTCATTACGTTCATCTACAAATATAAAATTTTTAGAAAAAAAATAGCAAGTTCTTTTTTTTTTAAAAAGTATTAAATATTTTTAGAACAAATATTTTATTGCACTTTGTTTTGACTGAAAAATAAAGATTCTTTATTTGCAACTGTTTTTCGACAATTATACTTAACTTCAATTCTATTAATACTGACGAATAGTCTAATTTTAGTATAATTGAGGCTAAACTCAGTTTACCTGTAATTAGTTAAGAAGGACAATCAAACAACAAAATGAAGTATTTGTCTACATTAAATTTATTTTTTCAACAACACATTTGAGTGAAACTAATCCTAGTCTAAAATAACATTAAAACTACAGTATAGGTTACTTTTAAAAAAGAAAACTTTACTATTTTAAATATCTAAATGATTTACTCTGCTCAATTAGCTTGTATACGAAGTAAATGAGCAAAGAGAAGAAAACTGCAGATATTTCATGTTTGAAAAACAGCAAGTTTTCTAGAAAAACCATACTGCATTTAAAAAATTATGCAATAATTAATTGCAGCAAAAATAAAAACTGAATACAAACATTGTAAAGTGTGCACTACTGCTTTTTTTAATTTCTAAAAGGCTTGAATTCCTACCATAGCTGATTATTTTGAAATGTAAGTTTATTATTTTGAAATGTAAGAAATATGCATTAGCAATTAATACAATCAAAAATAATCAAACATACAGATGGGACAAGAAAAACAAAACGAACTAACTCGTTATTTTCCCTTCAAAAACCTCTTGAGATTCTGTGAGATCTTTTGCTCTCTTAGGTATATGGTCTTGTGATGTGGTTGGGGACCTGTAAAACAGCTCGTATTTTTAAAAAAATAAATAACATATATAACACTATATTATAACGCTATGTAACACAAATTAGCTCAATCATCCCATGAAATAGTGTACTAGACTTTTATAGAGTAATTCTACAGAAAGTATGCTTAACCAAATAAGCATATTTCCTATTATGTTTATAAATGGTACAAATAATAGCAAAAAAGTGGTGACAGAATTTTTCAAAATACTTTTATAAATGTAATAAAATTTTAATATAAATTGATGTTCAAAATTTCATTGGACAAATGGATGCAATATTCAAAAACTGAACATGCAACTATTTAGAATTTTTCCAACTTCCCCATAACTATTATTTGTGAAAAAAAAGTATAAAATAATAGTTCATTTTCACTGATACAATATTATATAAATTAGTAATTTGTGTCAATCAGTAAAAGAGTCCAAATACAGTAGAAACGTGAAACTAAATTTCATAAATAAAAACCAACAAAAATTCATATTCAAATAAAAATAAAACCAAATTAAAATTTCTAGTTACTACTGAACTTTTAGCAATGGACGATTTCACATTAACACATGACCACACATTCTCACAAAAGATAAAATTGTTTAAAATTGTTATAGCTATTAGAACTAAAAAAAAAAAAACCCAACATTTTGAAGCTATTATTAAACGCAAAAGAAATTCTACATACAGGAAATTTTTTTTTAGTAAACATATAAAATTTAAAATAAAAAATCTCTTTGAAGCTAAGAAAAAAGTATTGAAATTATTAAACTTAAATATTTCTTACAAAGAAGCTTGAGAATCCATTTCAACGATGGTATTGAGGTTAATTTCCATGGATGTTGATGTATCCTGCATAACAGTAAGGCTGTTTAAACTGGGATTACTTATGATGGTAATATCGCTAGAGTTTCTTCGCATGTATGATTCTGAAGCAAGGTCACTTTCAATCTGATCTGCAGAATTTTCAACTTTTACAGAATCAGTTTCTATAAGAGGGAAAATGCAGACAGTATATATTTTGAAAAATTATTTCATTAAATTGATACTTATAAACTAAATAAAGGCTATGGGGCAACAAAATAAAGATCTGGGTGATAAGCATATTTGGTTGCAGGACACACTTTAGTAAATTGAAGGGTCACTGAGCATGTAAGTTTTTTACTTAACAAAAAAGTTACTTAAATGTTAACAATAAAAAAAAATTATCAAAAAAAAAAAAAAAATTATCAAAAAAAAAAATTTTTAATCTTTACTAAGTACTTTAAATATAAATCGTAAACTCATATTTCTTTTCTTAATAAAAATTATACTGCTTCATGAAAATTAGATATAATTCGTGTTATCATCATTGACATCATTCTTGCTAATTATGTAGAGTGACCTACTAAATTTGAATAATTAATTTTCTTATTTAGTTTGTTTTAACAAAAAATATATTTCATATAGAGAGCAATATCATTGCATTCTAAAAATACTTTGCTCTTATCTTTTATGAGTCACTAAAAAAGTCTAATAGTGATTCATATATAAAGCGAGCCTGCAGTGTTGCCTTACCATAGTTGATTAACTATTTTATTTAGTAGTTGGGATAAATACTCTTAATACTTTCCATATTCATATTAAAAGGAAAAATTGAGCATTTAATAAACATTTTGCAAGTTGCATTTTTTCTATACAATAAACTCTAATGCAATTAATTGTATAAAGATAAACAATCAGAGTTTAAAAAAGTTTCAGAAATATTGCTTCGTATTTAATTATCAAACAAATAAATAAAATTCTCCATGCATAAATAAAAAATAAGGGCTTGTCCATAAACTGTCAAAAAGATAGTTAAAAATGAAGAAAAAAAAGTTCAGGGGACAATCCAGTATTTCCTGTCAGAAATCTGTTGTTAGAGGTATGAGCGAAAAATGATTTAGAATATTAGGAAATAATACAGAATTTTGTAAAAAATATTTCTGCCGGAAAAGTTATTGGTGTCAGGTGATAATTGTCTGGATCATAAACTACCCCATATGTGCAATGTCATTTTAATGTCAATTAGAATGTTTCAATTTAAAAAGAGCCAAATTGGCTCGCTTCAACACTGCAATCAAAATTTAGTTTAGTTTTCATAGATATATTCTTTTTTCCTTTTTAAGAAAAGCACTTTAAAAGTAAATATTTATCATCTGCACTTTTAAAACAAAATGCTTCGATTGACAATTAATCATTTGATAGCAAGGATTTCAAAGAAATCATTCAAACCCATAATATTCTTTTGAAGCAACTGAACAAGAGAGACTCTTTATTTTTAATTTATATGGTCATAATATATAGTGAGATATAAAAATGCTACAATTATTATTATTAATATAAAAAAGTTACATCTGTCGTATGACCTCAGGTATGCATTTAATCTCAGTCTTAGTAAATTTATTTTTAAAGGGTATAATAATTTATGACTCACACTTTTTATTAAAAAAATTTAAATTATATCGTGGAATACCCAGTTTATCAGAATATTTTTCTCGTTTAGTGGTTCGTTTTGAACTTGTGGTATTCAAATTATTCTTGATTTTGATTAGACTTACAGTTATTTTAATGCATTTAATGGAAGTGCATCTAAATGCAGAGTTTAAAGACACAAAAACAGAAAATGAAGATTGGATAGATTTTTTATTCTTAAAGAAAGTTTTGTTTTAAAATTTTACTTACCTTGATTTAGTTGTTCATTAGCTGAAACAGGAACAGATTTTCTACAGAAAAAAGTTATTCATTAATAAATTTATAATTTTTTTTTTTATTCAAACAATATTTCAATAATAATAATTAACAAAAATTCTTACTTTTTCACACTGATCTTATCAAATTTTTGAAATCCGTTGCATAAATTTTATAATAAATTTTTCAGTTATGACTTATTCTTATGCACAAAATATATTAAAAAAGAAATTTTTTTTTTGGAAAAAAAATACTGGACTCTTCAAACTTAAAGTGATTCATTTTTCCTATTTTTTTGGGCATTTTAATTGAATTCCCTGACATTTGCCACATTGATAAAATGTCTTGAATTTTCCTTATTCTTATTAATTTCCTGGTTTTGTAGCAACACTGAACATCATAAGAAGATTTTGGTAATCTTACTTTTTTTCTTCCTAGCTCTAGAACAATAACTATTATTTGATATTTCTTTTTTATTCGTAAATATTATATCATATAAGGATTTCAACTATGGTCATACTATTAAATTTCACATTTGATATTTTACATTTTTTACACTACATTTATAAAAAGACTATTTTTAAGAAAACTGCAAATGACTACAACATTTGAATAATAATAAAAAAAGAACATTAAAGTATGCATGCATTAACACAAAAAGTACTAAACAAATACTGAATTTGATTAAGACTAAGACTTAAATTTGATTTAAGTCTTTAAAAACTACCTTTTAAGAATTGGAGAAAGTTTGATAGATGAAAACAAGCTGGCTATTATGCTCCCTGATGATGGTGAACCAGTTGATAGGGCATCAGGCGATTTATCTGATGTTTTCTTTGTTGAATTAAGTTGCTTGGTTACATCCATAGTTGGCATGGCAACTGAAGGCAGAGGAACAGTTTCCATTTCAGCAAGAATGTGATTGCCACAATTTGGACAAGCATCCACTTCTTCTTCATATTCTTCAAGAAAATATATCACAAGAAATAAATATACAGATATAGAATGAAATATTAAACTCAAAATAATGTGAAAAATTTTTAACTTAGAAATTGAACAATAGACTTAAATTTTTTTTTGAGTTTAAAAATTTAATTATTATTTAATATATAAATACAATTTCTTTAGATTCAGAAAGCACATGCTGGTTTGAAAATCAAAGTAAGCAAACATTATATACATATACAGTCAGACCTCGATATGAGGTCACCCTAAGGGACATCGCAAAAGTGACCTTATAAGCGGGGCGACCTTTTAACCGATCCATTAGCAGTTCGTAACTAAGCACGTAAATAGCACACATAATGATTTTTTAAAAATGGTAATACAAACGAAAACGATCGGCCATAAATTAAATATTTAAGTCAATAAATTTTAACAGAATTAGTAAAGAATTAAAGAAATTTAGATGCTTTAAAAAAATTTAATTTAAAATAAAGCTGTTTACAAATTTCCTTAAAGTGTACATACATACATTACATCTTACCTTATTTAAAATAATCATTTATGCAGGTCTATCTCGTTTTTGGTTTCATTTTTTGAACAATGTTTTCTAGATTTTGTAACTTCTCGAAATATTCCTCAGCTCCTTCATGGTTTGTAAAAAAAATTTCTTATGACATTTATTGCATTCAAGGCTTCCGCTTGGGTTACAGCTACAGTCTCAGGATCACTGTCCACAACTTGTGAAACAATTTCAGAAATTGTAGCTTCAGAAATGGTGGCAATTTCCTCATAAACCATATTTAGGCTCCCCCTTCAATGGCATGGCTACAGTTTTTCAGATCTTCCATCAGAAGAAGTATTGTCTTCTTCGGTTTCGTCATCCACAATATTCAGAGAACTCACAAAACCAGCATGACGAAAACAATTTGCTATGCATGTAGTAGACACCATGTTCCAACCTCTGTACACATAGAAAAAGGCATCCAAGTAAGTAACGTGAAAATCCTTTTTTTTGGTTGATGGCAGCAATAAAGTCCACTTTTAGGTTTTGAATAACTTCTTCATCCAATGGTTGGAGAACGCTGCTTACTTTGGGAGGCAAGAAAACACGCTCAATTGAGGCTAACTGTGGGATGTTGGTATGAGCTGCGCAATTGTCTGCTATGAAAACAACTTTTCGCTTCTTCTTCACAAACTGCAATATTTTCCTAGAACTCGAGATGGGTAATTGCCTTGTGAGGAAGCTAAATAGACTTTTTTTAGAAAAGAGCTCCCCTTGCCTCAGATAAAATTGACCTTATAAGCGATAAAGATTTTTAAAACTTGACCATATATCCGATAATCTGTAACAAAGAATTCCTATTCAGTGTGCCAGGACTTTGGAAAAGTTACCTTATAAGCGCGGATGACCTTATATCGAGGTCTCACTGTATATATATATATATACACTGAGTGGCCAAATTATTATGACCACCCCTTCAGTACGCTGTTGGGCCACCTTTTGCGCGTATTACTGCCTTAATTCGTCTGGGCATGGATTCTATGAGATGTTGGTAGGTGATAAAATGTATGCTAGACCATGCTCGCTGAACTGCACTTGCCAATTCCTGCAAATTTGATGGTACTGGATCCATCTGTCTGAGCGCCCGTTCAATTTCATCCCACAAATTCTCAATTGGATTGAGATCTGGGGATTGTGCTGGCAAACGAAGCAAGTTAAATTCTCCGTCATGCTCTTCGAACCATCTGAGGACAATGTCAGCTTTATGACAAGGAGTGTTGTCCCGCTGGAAGTATCCACCCCGCCAGAGTACACCATTGACATAAACGGATGTACTTGATCTGCGATGATACTTAAATACCCTTGGGCATTAAGGCGTTGTGGTACAGGAATTAAAGGACCCATACAATAGTAAGAGAACATTCCCCATACCATAACGTTGCCACCACCAGCTTGAAGTGTCGTGACAATGCAGTTGGGGTCCATGCTTTCGTGCTGTTTTCTCCATATTCTCATCCTGCCATATGCGCGATGGATTTGAAATCATGATTCATCAGACCATATGACCCTCTTCCAGTCATCTGCGTTTATTTAAAGCAGACAGTAGAGGCTTACGAACAGGTCGTCTGCTTCCATACCCTATACGATGCAATGTGTGTCGAACAGTCCGTTCAGAGACATTCACAGTTGCTCCTTGATTAAGATCACTTGCAATTTGTCGCACTGTTGTTCTCCTGTTGCGCTGCACAACCCTGGCCAGCCTTCTCTCTGATCGAGCATTCAGTACCCTGTGATGACCAAAAGTCTGACGTTGAGACCCGGTTTTTTGCTTGATTGTCCATTCTTTGTACACATTAACAACTGCTGCTCTAGAACACTTCACAAGTGCAGCCGTTTTGCTGATACTCGTTCCGACACATCTCGCATCCACAATCATTCCACGTTGAAATTCAGTTAAATCACTTTTTTTCCCCATATCAGAACAAGCAACACAGTATAACTGATGACTCACTAGTCCAGCATTCCTGTGTTATAGTTATTTTGCCCTCTAGCGGCAGCGCTGCGACGCAACAACTCATTTGCATAAAACTCTGAGGTGGTCATAATAATTTGGCCCCTCAGTGTATATATATATATGTATATATATATAGATATATTAAACAAATTCCGAAAAATTTATTTATAAAGTTCGCATTAATATTACCCATAAAATATTTAATTAAAAATAAAATTACCAAATTTAAAAAATAAAGAAATAAATTTCATAGAAAAAAATTCTAAACTATTATAACAGTTCTCTTACATATTCATTTTATCGAAAACTACAGCTTATTTTATTCATCTTCAGCTTATGCATATACCAAAAAACAAATTATGAACTGAACTAAATACCGATATAAACAAGTAAATACAATTGTCGACCATAAAACCTAATTTTAAGGCAAATATTGATAAAATGATGAAAACATTTCTTTCTTAGCGTTAAATAATTTCAAACTAATTAGTAGTCTTTCTTTGGTTCATCTGTTCAAACATGATTGAAAAAAGTTGATTATTTATGATTCTACAAATGATCTAGAGCACTTATTTCTTATAGACTTTAAGACTAATAATACCTTTTACTTCTAAAATGGTGGTACCATCTTGGTACTTGCCAATGATACTAATATTTTCATTTGAATCCAAACTTTAATAATTGTGAGTGTGTATATACATATACACGTAATATAATTTAATTCATTTATAAAATTAAAATTATTTCCTTTTTTAAATAAAAAAAAATTAAATCTAATTATACCATTAATTTGAAAAATTAAAACAACATTCATAAGAAAATTTCAATGTTTTTTAAATAAAAAAATTAAAAAAAAGAATAACTTTGGAATAGAACATCATTTATTAATTTCCTTTTGCCATATTTAAAGTTTTAGGAACTGTGTATTAAAGACATATATTAAAATAGTTTAAAACTCAATCACTTATAGTAATGCTTAGATATATTTTTTATAATTTCCATTACTTAAAGAACGTTAGATTTTATAAAAAATTATCAATCAATAAATTTTGGATTAGATTTAACTATTAGGTAAGATTTTGATTACGAAGATTTATGCTTTAAAGAGAACTTAAATTCCTTCTGAGTTATAGTCAGATAACTAAGAAATTAACTAAAATTTATATTTTTTAATGAAATAAAACAATACACTTGACAATTAAAAAATATCAAAACCAAATATTATGATTTTATATTTCAGTTAATTAGATTTTGAATACAACTTTAAATTTGCATAAACTGACACACAAAGTTTCTAATTTTCATTATAATTTAAAAATTAAAAAAAAAATGGAAATGAAAGATAAAATTAAAAAAAGTGAAAGATAATTTTAAAAAATTCAGTTAAGTTAGAAAAATGTAACACCTTTTTTTAAAATCTTATTTCTGACACTGATTAGCTGGCATTAAAAGAAGAAAAATAAAACTAACCTTTAGAAGAATCATAACTGGAAGATAGAACAGCTTTTTTATGAGGTGGAAGTTTTCTTTTGATCAATTTTTTATGAGCAGCTTGCTTGGAAAACTGAGAATTGCATTTGAAGCACTGTATAAAATAATAATAACAATAATTTTTTAAAAAAACAATATCTCAAATAAAAGAGAAAGGTTAAAACAAGACTTCAAGATTTAAAACAAAAATATCATTTAAGTATTGAACATTTAACAAAAAAATAGATATTTCACTAAAATTATCATAAGAGATTTCTAAACATATATAAAATTCATTGTTTTATAAGATTTAAGAATAAATGTAATAATCTTACTATCTAATACAATATGTAATTACTTATTTTTTTTTTCAAAATATGTAATAAATAAATTACAATAATTTTGTAATAAATTACAAAATTGATAGAACTATTTTTATAAAAAAAAATTATAAAAATAACAATTTTATAAAATATAAAACATAGAGCTTCAAGGAATAGATCCTTTTGGTATAAAAAAAAAAGAAAAGAAAAGGAGTACCACAAAATGCTATGCTTAAAAACATTTACTATTGAGAACATACTCTAGTTAAAACTAAAATTTATAACACATTTAAAAATTAACAATATATTTTATTTAAAATATAGCCAAAAAGGGAAATCGAACTATTGAATTATTCATTTATTATTACTGTTTTTGGAAAATGCGCATGTAACTGCAAAACATAAATCTATTTGATTTAGATAGAAAATAATCCAACACAGCAATTTAATAATTTTTTACAGCAGTTTCAAATAATAGAAAAAATAACTGGCACAAAATAACCATTTTTGTACAAAAAATACAACTAAACAAGCAATACAACTAAAGCAGAAAACAGAAATTATAATTTAAAGTCAACAAAATTTATGATCTTAGTACATGAAAAACTCAAAGTATTATATAAAAAATAAACAAAACTTTTTAAAATTCAGATTAATGATCATTTTTAAAGTAACAATTAAATAACATGTAAATATCAAAATATATTTTAAAAAATTAAGCAAATAAAAAAAAATGTGATTAAACATACTTCAAGAGCACCAAGAGTAACATCTTTTAAAGTTTTAGCGTCAGCAAATGGCTGCAAAATTTTAGAAAGAGCCTGAAAAATAAATACTAATTAGTTGAGAGTGCAAACAACTAAAACAACTTATATAATCAAGGAATAGATATTATATATGTGGCTGAGTGGTAGGACTCCATGCCTCTGTGCCACAGGTTTGAGGTTCTATCCTCTAACTGGCAAGGCTGACTCAGACTTTCATCCCTTTGGTGAGAAGATAAAATGAGCTTCAGGCATGCTTAGGGACTAAACACTTGGTGTTTTGTGTTCAGCTGACCACCTAACTAAAATATCTGTTCTTGTACCATAGAGCCCAAGGTTATGAAAACTAGAATAAGAACTAGGGTGGAACAAAATTTTTCTTTCTTTCAATAATTGAAAAGCACTACCCACCAAAAGTTGCATATTGACTTGTATACCGCTCGTGATTTTTTTCAGAATTTTTATGCACCATCTTCATTCTTCGCAAAAGCCTTAAAATTTTGAAATTTTTCAAAAAACAGTTACTTTTTGTAAATTTTTAAAAACTCGTCATATAAAAACAAATTATTTCTCAAAAGTGAATAAAATACTACTTGCAACTTTTTTCAGAATTTTTCAGTGATAATTTTGCTCTTTGCAACAGGTGTAAAAATTTTATTTTATTTTATAACCGCCAATGAACAGCCGACTCGATTTTGAGTTTACGACTACTAATGTTCAACTATGTAACCTTGTAATTTTGAGCCCGATCCAGAAGACAAAGGAACTCCTAGACCAAGTATTGGGAGATATTTGCTTTTGTGGAGGACATTTTAATGGAACTAACCCGCATTTACGTTACATGGAGAGGCAAGCCACAAAAACCTCCCATGGTTAGCCTGGGGGCAAGGAACTCAAACCCATAATCTGTATACCACTGAGAATATTTTACATCAGAACCCTGGTCGGTACAAGCCAGGTGCGGAATTCGTATCGACCAGCCATCACTGGGATTCGAACCTCGTTCACCTCATTGGGCTCTCATTCAAGAGATTTCAGAAAATCTCTAAATTCTTAAAAATTGTCGGAAGAAAATAAAATTTCTTGCAAATGCTGGGAATTTACTGAAATATTATTCATGAATAATTGCCTTTTAAATTTGCAGCTGCATTATCCTCTTTACTCAGTAATGGAAACTGGAGCGTTTTTCTTTTTTACCTTTTTTTCATACTATTAATAATACTGTTGTGAGTCTTACAAAACTAAAACCAAAAGTAAACAAGAGAGAAAAAACTAAAGAATACACTATAGATTCACAAAAGTAGCATTGATGGCTGATTTACTTTTGATAAAAAATTACATTGCAGCATGTTTTTTCATCCTAAAAGAAGTTAATGCCATTAGGCTGGTTGATGGACTTTGCTTACTGTAGTGAGCTATCTTGCATTCTAAAGCTTCTCAGGGCTAAAGTTGACACAAAAGTTTGTGGATATTTACCAGAAGAAACTGTTCGACTTAAATTCAGCAAATATTTTTGATCTGGACTGAGATCAGAAATATATTCGTGCATTTCTGAAGAATTTTCTTCCATTCGTTGAAATTTATAGGTGGAAGAGGTTCACAGTTGACCAAACTCGCCTGGGGAAAAACTTTGAGAAACGTCCAGATAATTTATAATATGCCTTAATTATAGCACATTTGAGTAAAACTTGAATATCACCCATGGCATATCTTTTTTGAACATCTTTTAAGCAGACAAATAATGCCTGATTCCATTCATTTACGATAGTTTCGTTGCAACCAACTACAATAAGTTCCGTTTTTTCCCCTCATTATTTAGAAAATTCAAAATAGATTCCCTTATATCTGACACTGAAGGAGCTTATGGAAAGATGTGACTAAATTATTTAGCTCCTAGTTCTTAGAAAATCAATAGAATTATTTTTCCATTTTAGATTATTTTTTTTTTGTTGTTGTTGTTGAAACAACCATATTTAGCCTCCTCCATGACCAACTTTTTGTTTTTTCTTCCATCAAAGTAAACATTTTAATTTGATTTCCTATTTTACTACATAATTCTGCAGATTTAGTTTCAGTTTGCTTTGTACTCTACATCTGTCTATAATGATCTTAGAACCTTTGTATTTCATAACTTTATTTTGAATGGAAGACATTCGTCCCATTATATTCGACGTGCGTCAGGAAGCATGACAACCAATCGTCTCACTACAGTGAGACGATCTGTAGTGACAAACGATCTGTAGTGAAAAGAGAAGGCAGAATCTTTACACCCCACCGGCCGAAGACTCCCCGTGTAATTAATGGTGGCTGATGCACGTTAAATCTGTCGATTAGCAAAGTCCTCTATGTTCCCATAACAAATCAATACCTCTGGGGGACTGATCCAGTACAGGGATCCAGTAGTTTCCTTGTCTTCTGGATTGGTTCAAAATTACAAGGCTACAGAGTTGAACATAAGTAGTCGTAAACACAAAATTGGGTCGGCTGTTCAACGACGGATAAAAATAAAATTAAATCTTTACAACTTCAACTAGTAGCCGGCCTCCCAATGAGGTGAACCAGGTTCAAATTTCCAGCAATGGCTGATTCGAATTCCGCACCCGGCTTGCACCGACCACTGAGCTGACGTAAAATATCCTCTGTGGTAGAAAGAACATGGGTTAGAGTCCTCTTGCCGTCAGACTATCCGTGGGTCAGTACCATAAAAAAGTCCTCCTCGAAGGCAAATGTCTCCCAACACTTGATCCAGAAGTTCCCTTGTCTTCTGGAATGGGTTCAAGATGGCAAGGCTACGAAGTGGTACAAAAGTAGTCGTAAACCCCAAAAACTGTTTAACTATGGTTGATGGGTTAACTGTTCAACGATGGCTATAAAATAAAATATAAAATCTTCACTAATCATCTTTTGAAAAAAAAAAAAAAAAGAAATCTTTTGTTGGCTTAAAAATCCATGTTTACAGTATTTTCAAAAATGCCTAATTTTCTTTTGTCACGAAAGTTATTGTTCTGAAAACAAATCCGCAACATATAGCTATAATACGGAAAATTAATATAAAAATTGTAAAATTCAAAAACATTGCAGGAAAGGAAAATATGTTGACATTTCCCCCCCTTGTCCAGCAGGTGGCGCAACGCCACCACTACTGTGTCTGTTTTTGTAAATGTAGGAGAGAGAGCGTAGGTGCGCACGAAGTAAGCCTGTTGTGCAGAATGGTGCAACGATTGAATGTCTGTGAATGTTCTTGTAAATAAATGTTGTTGATTGTGTTTTAAGTGTTGAACTCTTGCTTCCTCCTCCCCCCCCAGCCGAGCTGCTTGGCACCTGGCACAAATGGTATAGTTGCCAACAATTCAGAAGTGGGATAGAAAACCGCGTCAAAGAACCTAACGTAAACTCAAGGTATGTCTTTCTTGATTTTAAAATTATGCATGAGTCAAGTATTATGAATTAAAGAAAGTAAAAAGTATTTTAAGAAAGTTTAACGTATTTCTATAAACTATCAAAATGTCTTTTCTGGGAAAAGGCAGAAAAAATGATTTGGCTGAACTGGCTAGAGAAATGGGTGAAACTGTACCACCCAATGCGGTGGTAATAGAAATTAAGAATATTATCACAAAAAGTAAAGATTATGAGGAATCATTCGTTAAACAAATTTTAGAAAGGATAATTGAAGAAAGAATCCAACGCGAAGAAAATGAAAGTAAAGAAAAATCAAAACAATTAGAATTGCAAGAACGAGAAAAAGTAAGAGAATTAGAAGTACAAGAACGTGCAAAACAACGCGAGATAGAGGAACGACCTAAGCTTAAGGAAATCGAAGACCGTGAGAAACAGAGAAATTTTGAGTTGCAAAAACTGCAATTGCAAAACGAAAATAAAATTGCATGCCAAACGTCAAACGAAAGAAATACTACGGTGCCAGAATCAAATAAAAAGACTATTGATTTGCGAAATCTAATGCAAAAATTCGATATAAAGGAATCCGAGATTTCGTCATTTTTAATATTATTTGAGAGACAGGCAAAACGAGTAGGGCTAGAAGAAGGTGATTATGTTTTTCACCTATTAGGATTGTTACCCCTCGAAATAACTCAATTAATTGCGAGAGAATCTGAGGAAGAGGCTAGTAATTACGCATTCGTTAAAAAATTATTACTAAAACGTTTTAAGTTAAGTCCAGAAAAATTTCGTCATAAGTTTGTTAGTCACGTTAAAGATTCAAAAAGTACATGGTCAGATTATGTTTTCGAAATACGTAACTTTTTTAATGAATGGTTGTCAGGGTTAAAAATAAATGATTTAGATTCATTAAAAGAACTAATAATAACGGACCAATTGAAAAAACGCGTCCCAGGTTTAATGCGAGAGCATTTTATTGATTCATGGCCTAATTACGTAAACGCGAATGAGTTAGCCAATAAATTAGACGAATACCATAGTGTGCGTTCCGGATTAAAAATTAATAGTGAAAAAAGTACTAAATCTGAAGGTCAATACGATGATTACAAAAATTATTCGCGAGTATCAAACTTCCGAAACTTAAATAGATACGAAAATAAATTTGAAAACAGAAATGAAATGAGCCATAAATCTTTTGAAAAGGAGAGTTCGTCTAAATATGATAGCAATAAATCGTTTAATTCTTCCATTCGAAATGAAAAAGGTGAACCTAAGTGTTTTTCTTGCAATAATTTTGGACATATCTCAAAAGATTGTCCGTATCCCTGTAATTTATGTGGATTAAAGGGGCATAGTAGAAAGAACTGCACTGATAAAAATAAAAAGGAAGTTAATTTAAGTGTGAGTGACCCTGAATATTTCGCCTGCGTCGATAAATATTTGAGAAGTGCTTCAATTAATAAACACATCGTCAGCTGTAGTCTTGACACCGGCGCCTCTTCTTGTTTATTGAAAGAATCTGCGGCTAAGCATGTGGGGGTGTGGGAGCGAATGACGCCGTGTAAAAAGGATCTTTATGGCTTCGGAGACAAAACAAACCCAGCTTCGCAGAGCATGGGGGCAGTGATATTAGATATTAAAATCGAGGATGTATTGGGAAAAGATATTTCTGTTTTGATCGTCCCAGACGCAGCACAAAACGTTGACCTAATTGTCGGGAGGACATTTTTGGATTTACCATACATCGCATATGCTAGAGTCGGCGATACCTTGCATATCGGTTATGAAAATGATTACCCATTCATTACATTAAATTGTATCGAAGAAATGCCCTGTGTTAAGTTGAAAACGCAAGAAACTACGAAAATAATAAACAACAGCGTGAATTTTGTAATTGCAAAAACTGAACAAGTAAATAATGGGTTAATTTTGATTCAAGGAAATGAAAGTAACTTTGATTCGTTACTAGAAGTAAGGGAGGGTAAGACGATTGTACCAATCATTAATATCGGAAATAAAGAAATAACATTAAAGAAAAATCAAAACATTGGTAAGGCGGATTTAGTGAATGAAGAGCTAAATGTAAGTAATTTTAATTCACTTGAGGATAATCCATCATTAGAATGTTTTAGTGTTAATCCAGTAGATGTAGAACAAAAACCCATAACTTTAGATGAAATAAAATTTAATGAAAATTTAACGGAACAGCAACGACAGGATATCGTTAAGCTTTTGAATAAATTTAGAGACTGTTTCGCATTAAACATTTTGGAGTTAGGTTGTACAAATTTAATAAAAATGGATATTAAGGAAATTGAGGGATCAAAGCCCGTATGCATGAAACCATACAAAACGAATGCAATCGAAAGAAAAGCAATTAAAGAAATCGTAAATGAATGGAAAGAAAACGGTATTGTAACAGAAACGCGTTCACCATATTCGAGCACTGTACTTTTAGTGCGTAAGAAGACAGGTGAAAATCGGTTAGTCATTGATTACAGAAAATTAAATAATCAAACGATAAAAGATAAATTTCCCCTTCCGAAAATCGATGACTTATTGGAACAACTACACGATTGTAGTCTGTTTTCAATTTTAGATTTGGCTCACGGTTATTTACAGCTTCAATTAACCGAAGAAGCGAAATTAAAAACCGCGTTTATCACTCCAGATGAAACTGGACAATTTGAAAGAATGATATTTGGCCTTACTAATGCTCCAGCAGAATTCCAACGTTTAATGTATCGCGTGTTAGGATGTTTATGTAACAAGGATGTTTTATGTTATCTTGACGACATTCTTGTTCATGCTAAAACGTGGGAAGAAATGCTAAATAAATTAATTAAGGTATTTGAGGCATTACGGGAAGCAAATTTGACTTTAAAATTATCCAAGTGTGAGTTCGCAAAAAATGAAGTTGAATTTCTGGGATTTATTGTCAATAAAGATGGGATATAACCGGGCTCCAGAAAGGTTGAGGTAATTTCCAAGTTCCCCGAACCTAAAAATGTGCATGAGGTTAGACGTTTTCTTGGTTTAACAAGTTTTTTTAGAAGGTTTATTCAGAAATACGCCATAAAAGCTAAACCCTTAACCGAATTAACTAAAAAGAATGAAGAATTTAATTGGGACGAAAAGAAAAAGAAATCTTTCGAAATATTGAAAAATGAACTGGCACGACAACCAATTTTGGCACTTTACAATCCCGAAGCTAAAACCGAAGTTCATACTGATGCAAGTGCAGACGGCATCGCGGGAATGTTACTTCAGTTGGGAAGCGATGATAAGTGGCACCTAGTTTACTGTGTCAGCAAGAAGACTACCGAACCTGAAAGGAATTACCATTCAAGCAAACTGGAGCTGATGGCCATAGTTTGGACTCTAGAAAGACTCAGACAGTTTTTGTTAGGTATCAATTTTACAGTTGTGACAGATTGCCAAGCATTAATCTACAAGAATGCCAAAAGTCAAGTAATCCCCAAATCGCACGATGGAGTATTCTAGTACAAGAGTACAATTTTGAAGTTCGCCACAAACCAGGCATCAAAATGACCCACGTAGATGCTTTGAGCAGGGCTCCTATATTAGACCCAGAAGACACCATGACAAGCCTTATCGAGAAAAAATTTGAAGTATGTCTAACACTGAGCGAAGATGAGCAAATTTTAATTATCCAACATACTGACAAGGAGTTAAAGACATTAATAGACATTTTTAAGAAAGATGAAGGAGAAAGATCTGCAGAAGAAAGACAGAAAATAAGTAATTATGTTTTCAAGAGAAATCGATTATACCGAAGAATACTAGAAAAAGGAAAGGAAAAACTACTCTACGTGATCCCAAAAAGTATGAGAAAAAGTACCGCTGTTAAATTTCATGATTTGATGGGACATTTTTTCTCTTGACAGGACTGTCAACAAAATCAAAGAACTTTATTGGTTTCCCTACATGAAGCATTATTTAAGGAAACACATATCCATGTGTTTTGAATGTCTAGTGAATAAAATTCCTGGAGGAAAGCAACAGGGACATTTACATCCAATTAAGCCAGGAAAAAGACCATTCTCGATCATACACATGGACCATTTAGGCCCATTTGTGAAGAGTTCTAGAGGAAATCAAGATTTGCTCGTTATCATAGATAATTTTACAAGATTTACCAGACTTTCTCCAGTCAAAAACACATCTTCTCAACACGTTTTAAAAGCTCTGGAGAATTTCGTTCAGGATTTTGGACTGCCTGATCGGATTATTAGTGACAGAGGTTCATGCTATACGTCACATCAGTTTGAACAATACTGCCACGACAATGGAATAAATCACACACTGAATTCTACCCAACATCCCATGGGTAATGGAATGGTAGAACGGGCTAATAGAACAATTCTATCCACAATAACAACATCGATGAGTGATCCACGTCATAAAGATTGGGATTTACGAATCAAAGAAACTGAAAGAAATTTAAACACCATCAATAAAACTACTGATAAAACGCCCTTTGAAATCTTGCATGGATATTCTCCAAGATTTACTGATGGTATCCTTCGAAAACTTGCCGACGAGAGTGCAGACAAATGGACTGATCCCAAGGAACTTCAAGAGGAAGCAACCAGTGTGATTGAAAAGAAACAACGTAAGATGAAGGAATACTACGATAAGAAAAAGTGTTGAACCATGACTTTTGAACCGGGAGAAATAGTGGTTGTCCGACGTCCAGCAAAAGCAACAGGAGAACCAACAAAGATTCAGCCAAGGTACAGAGGTCCTCTACTTGTGACTGAAGTCCTCCCCAACGATACGTACAGAGTGACCCAAATGGAAGAAAAAGTGGGAAATAGGTACTACGCAACAACATCCCACGTGAGTCAACTAAAGGCATGGCGACCACCAGTACACGATGATGATGATGATGAGGTCTCAGGTAACTTATAAGTTGGAACCAGGTAATATGAACTTTTGTTTTTTTTATTTACTTCTAAGAAAAGAACTTTGGTATTCAACATTTGAAAGACTTTTCATTTTGGAACAATTAAAAAAAACAAAAAAAAAACAGAACTATTAAGCAAGACAAAAAAAAGAACTGTAATAGAACTTTAAAATTTTTATTCATTCAATAAATAAATGTGTATTAAGTATAAAAAAAAATGTTAATTGTATGTATCTTTTGTTAAGTGGGTGTCAATTGAGGGCAATTGTATTGTCAGGAAGCCCGAATGTTG
This sequence comes from Parasteatoda lunata, assembly GCA_949128135.1. Classification (NCBI taxonomy): domain Eukaryota; kingdom Metazoa; phylum Arthropoda; class Arachnida; order Araneae; family Theridiidae; genus Parasteatoda; species Parasteatoda lunata. Next base: position 19,088,167 of record OX421973.1, read on the forward strand.
ACATTTCCCCCCCCTTGTTCAGCAGGTGGCACAACGCCACCACTACTGTGTCTGTTTTTGTAAATGTAGGAGAGAGAGCGTAGGTGCGCACGAAGTAAGCCTGTTGTGCAGAATGGTGCAACGATTGAATGTCTGTGAATGTTCTTGTAAATAAATGTTGTTGATTGTGTTTTAAGTGTTGAACTCTTGCTTCTTCCTCCCCCCCCCCAGCCGAGCTGCTCGGCACCTGGCACAAATGGTATAGTTGCCAACAAATATGATTGAAAAAATTTAGAAATATTCACTTGCAATATTACATTCAATACAGAAAGTTTGAGAGGAAACAGAAGTTTATCCTGACAAGTTTTGAAAATTTAAAAAAGCGTTTTTTTTTTTTTTTATGGAAATTTCTAAATTTTAAGGTTTTTGAGAGAAATGAAGATAATGCATAAAAAAATCTGAAAAAATTTATGAGTGATACACTAGTCCATATACAATGTTTGGGAGGTAGAGCTTTTCAATTATCAAAAACTTTTTTTCCAGCTCCACCCTAATGGGCACAGACATCAGCTCTATGTGAGCTGTCGCACCATTAAGTTTAATATTTAAAAACATATTTTAAATTTTTAAAGAAAAAAATCAATAACTTATAATATTACCATTTAATTTCTATGAGAGCATAAAAATTTATGTCAGTTAAAAAAAAAATGCTAACATCAACTTAACTTTTGAACTCTGTAAAACTTTAGTTTATAATATACTTCTGCTGTTTGGAAAAATAGTTAAGAGAGAGCTAAATTATTAAAACAACATTTCATATCAAAACAAAATAATGATTGGTGAAAATTTTCCGTGAAAATATGTGTTATAGTTATATATAAAGAAATTTTTATGACATCCAATTAAGTAATCACTTTTAGAAAAACTTGATTTGCATTAGCATTTGCTTTTTCAGTAGATTACGGATTCCCCTATGATATGACTACGGATTTCCAATAAGTTTTTCAAAATTTTGTTATTTGTAATTTCATTTTAATACAACATGCAATTTTTGAAAACCACATTTTCGTACTATATTTTTTCTCATACAAGGAAAATTTAATGTAGAGATTCCTCAAATGCGGAAGATTGAGTTTTGGCACAGAAAGAAGGAAAAAAAGGCAGAAATGCAGAAAGATTCTGTAAAATGTGGAAGAGTTAGGATCTAAGTTAATATAAAGTATAACAAAATACATGTGACAGTTTAAAACACAAGTTTTTTACCTCAGCACGCTCTAAATTTTCCATCAAATACAGTCTCTTCTGCTTAGTTGATTTTAATGTATCAAATTCCAAATGAATCTTGTGCTGAAGTTTATCACCCTGTTTGGTAATAAATAATTAAAATTATTTTATAAACAAAAAATATATAAAAATGCATAAATTTATTTAAAAGATAAATAAACAATATACAGGTCTGAAACTGAAAAAAGAAGTTAAAGAAGAAAATGTGAATGAGTTAAACATATTAAAACAATGTACTTGAAAAGAAATTAAGGAGATAATTATGTGCAGCAAATTTATCACCAATCAATATTTTTGTTTAATGTTGCTTCTAAGTTGTACAGAATAGCATATAATATTAATTACAGCAGAATTTTTAAACAAGAATACTGATATACTATCAGTAATGGATCAATAGGTTTAAAGTACTTAAAAAAAATTTCACATTTTCTTAGAATTATAAAATATTAGTTACATAAAATTTTAATGAAATAAGTAATTTGAATATTGAATAAATAATAAAACTGTAAATTTAAATAGAAACGATTTGGTAAGAAAACTGACCTTAACATCTGCAGATCTATTGCAAAACATATATTAACAAAATAAAAAACAAACTAGATAATAATCTTATAGTAAGCTATTAAAAATTTCCAATGAACTTCATTTGATTGAATTTTATACAATTTGTAGAAAGCATGATAGAAAATTATTAACGAAGGGGCTATAATGCAATTAACAACACTGTTTTTATTATAACGTCCTGAACTCATTAAACGTTTTCAGCAGCAAGCTTCATATTTAAATATAAATTTAAAATAATTTAAGAACATAAACCCAGTTAAATTGGTATAACTATAAATAAAAATAAATAAAGTACCAGTAAACCACTTTGAAAAATCTAGCCAGCATTTGAACTCAAACTCTATCAATTAATTAGATTAATTTGTTTTTGCACTTTCTGAAAACGTGCATTATAAAAAACATTCAACATTATGGGGTGCAAACTTTGAACTGCTAGTGATAAACTTTTAAGATCGTATTTCACAAATTGGGACAACCCTCTTTATTCTTGGGGTGAGAAATCCCAATCTGTTGAAAAAAATATAGGTTTATTCAGAGTTTGCATCTCATTCCGTAACTAAAACTATCATCTGTATTAATTCATTAGCATATTTGAGATCACCCCTTCGAACCATTAAGAATGAGTCCTAGAACTTTAAAATCTGATCATTAGATCATAAGTTATTCAGGGAGGTTCATTTATTTCTTGAGTACTGTACATAAGCAGCCAACTTCACAATTAATTTTACTCTAACAGAACTTGAATCAGTTTTAACATATTCCATTAATTTAAACATTATTAGTTGCATATATTTAATTATTTATTAATAATCAATATAATATTAATAATCAATATAAATATTTTATCAAAAAATATAACACAAACCATTTCCTTAGAGATTAAAGAAACGGAAAGCAAGCTTGTCAAATCTAAATTCTCTAAATATTTTCCAGTAATTACATCTTTTTCTCTCAAATATTTTGGTCCTAAAGTGACAGATAGAGCTTGTCTTTTGGAACCAACCTCATTTTCAACAAAGAAAATCTTGTCTTCAGATTCTAAATTCATAAATAAAACGATTTTAAAATATTTAGAAGTTCTAAAAATAGGCAATAAAAATAACATTATTATTTAAAAAAATTAAAAGTTAAGTATGACAAAAGTTATGACAAAAAAACACATATAAAAGATTTTATGGTGAAAACACAGCTTAAAACACCAAGTTAAAAACTGAATCATCCTTTAACAAAAGATTGATGGAAAGATTTTAGTAGTCTATGACCACCATTGGGTCCAAAATATTATTTAACTTAATAAACAAAAAAGGAAAAGTTGAATAATAATGATTAATTGTAATTTGAATTTATTTCAATAATCAATTTAAAAAAAATCAATTTAAAAAAAAATTAATTAAAAAATACTTTACCCTCTTCTGATGACAAAGTTTCATCATCGGCATTTGCAGATTTTGTAGCACGATATATATCACACTCTGAAAAGTTATCCTTGCTGGCAGATAAATCACCACAACTACTAGATTCAGAAGGCAAAATTTCTATGTCATCGCTTTCTTTTGAACCACATCTTGTACGATCTGGTGGCACTAGTTCAGAACCACATTCTTTGACAATATCTAACACTTCCACCATTTCTGCAGCAGAAGGTGAAGCTGCAATAGGTACCCTAGCAGAGCCTGGAGATTGTGAGATCTCGGTTGTGAGTGTGAAACAGTCTGAAAGTTTTGAGGCTAGATCTGCATCGGAGACCATTTGGGGAGGAACAGAACTCACAACTGGTGTATTGAAGGGTACTATTGGGGGAGTGACAGTTAAGGTTTGATGTGACAGATCAGGTATTAGCCAGGTTTCACCACGTTCTTGTCTTCTTGCTTCAATCGCTTGTCTTGCCTTAATGTGAGCAGTAATATTTTCTAAATAGTAATAATAAGATTTTATCAAATGAAAGCTTGTTTATAATAATAATAATAAAAAAATAAGCTTAAAGAATCTTAATTTGAATTTTACACTTTTAATACGAAAAATATTCTCAACTTAAAACTGTTATAATAAAAAAAACTCAGTTCAGTAAAGTTAGTTCATACATAATACTGTAATATTTCAATCTTTACAAAAGGTGGAAAAATTTTATGATTGCCTTTTTGATGAAAGATCCATTTATAGGTAAGATTTAATGTGTATATTTTTTCCACTACATACTTTATTAATATTTTTTACAAGAGAATATATATATATATATATATAATTGGAAAGACTATAGTCACACATCCCGCTCATGATTGTTTAGCAGCAGAACCTCTAAACAGCATTGGCATCCTTCTGACAAGTGAATGCCAAATCAGCAGAGCAGGTAAAACGAATGCTGAACACTTACTATCAGGACTTGATAAAGAATCTCAAAGAAGTGGCGATATTCTCAAGTTATATATATTGGGATGCTAAAAGGATAAGGAATTCTCTGTAAAACTTTCATGTTTCCATTTGTCTGACACTTTTTACTGAAGTTCACTTTAATTTTGTTATCCTTAACATTCACTGTACCCTGTTTATTGTTCACCTATTTATATGTAGTGTATTCTTATTGATCATGTATTCATATACCCATATTCTCACTTTTTGTATATGTTGCCTGTATTATATGGATTGACTTCCAATATAGCCATATGTTAAAAAAAAATAATTTATCTTTGGATCTTAAGGCACAAAGCTTATGCAAAGCAAAGCAAAAAAATGGTAGGACATATTTGTGAACATTTCTTTTTTATTATTTATATGGCCAAATAATAAAAAAGAAATGTTCAAATATGTCCTACCATTTTTTGTCGTACCTAGACCACTTTAATGGGTTAAAACAAGAAATTTTTTCCTATTTTAATAAGCCTGACCAAAAAAAATATATATAATATGTTGTGCTATTCATGCTTTTGTTATCATCAAAATATTATAGAACAGATTTTATCTTACATTTTAAGATTAATTACATCTGCATTTTAATTTTAAGATTAATTACATTTAACAATAAAATTTTAAAAATACAGTTCTTATTTAAGTATAGTTTCATTCTATGCTACTTCTTGTAGCAGCAATATGTATCAGTAATGACAGATATAATATATATATATATATATATATATATTAAATTCCTAGTGCACTTTGGCATCCAAATAGAGTCTCGGTGCTGCCATCTAGTGTGGCAGAAACTAGACGTCCAAATTAACATGGCCAGCGGTATCTCACCCATCATTGTGGTGGCCACTGAAAGAGTAGATACCACTTCTTGAGAACGCACTAGGTCTGCTCATCGGGAACACTGATTGTGCAGCTCATTGGAAATAAAAAAATAATATATATATATATATATATATATATATATAAAATATGCAGGGGAGTGGAAAAAAAGTTACTACACATTACTAAAAGATGCAATTCTCTAACACAATAAAAAGTTTAAATAAAGAAATAATGCACTAGACTTATTTAAGAAAAATTAAACTAAATAAAAAAAAATCTTTTACTTTAGCATTAATAGCAGAAATGCGAATAATTTTTTATTAAATTAATATTAATTGGTTTCAATTCTTAGTCAAAGTATTATTACTGAATCAACCAAATAATTATATTTTCCCCCCTAAATATTTATTTTTTATCTCTTTAGATCACAGATTTGCATTATTTTAGGTTCGGACCTGTTTTTAATAATAATAATAATAAAAAAAAAAAAGACCTGAAAATTCATTAGCCCTGGGTCCTAAAGACATGTAGTTTCCAAAGTCTAGTAAAATAAATGTGTGTGAATTGAGTAGTTAAACATTTTTAATGGTGGCAAATGTGCAGGCATTTCCTCCTTAATGTTATACATTTTGATGAAAAAAGAAAAATTACCTTTATTGACAAGATCTTTAGAGAGATCTTCTTTGTCATGTTCTTCAGGTTCTTGAATGAGTGCTTCCCTTTGTATAGGAGTACTTGTCGACGTTCGAGATTTCCGTTTCTTTCTTCGAGGTCTTCTCTTGTTGACTAAAGACTTTCTATCTTTCTCACTCGTTACAGATGAAACGCTGTTTTCATCAAGATCAGATAAAGATGAACTGCTGGAATAATTGGTTCTACTACTTTTTACAGGAACATGCATTGTGCTATCTGCATCTCCTACAACAGTGTTTATGGACGTCTGATGATTAAAAGCACTAGATCCACTGAGATCAGATACTACAGGTGACTACAAGAAAATTAAAATATTTAGAATAAATTAAAATACTTATTATTTCAAAGCACTTAATGGTTACATCAATATCTCAAGCCTGTAGTTTGAAATCTCTGCTCTCAGAAAAAATAATGCTTTACAAATAAGGCAATTTTTATAACAATTGTCAGCTTTAGTTCATAACTGTTCAGTTTTTTTCATCTCAAAAAATAATCTAGTTAGAAAAATGGGGCAAAATAATTAAATGCAGAAAAGCAACTATATAGTTCAAAAAAAAAAAAAAATTGATTTAATTTTGTTAATACTTAAAATAAGATTGCGAAAATGCTCGTCTTTTCTGAAAAAAGCCAAACTGATCAAATTTTAACTTTTTTAATATTTCATATTTTAATATTCAAAATTAATTTACATACATTTAAAATTATTTTATTTATTACTTAAGTAAAACAATATGAGTAATATATGTTATTTTATTAATTTTACTTTCGCTTAAGAGTGTTTATTCTATAAATAGATAAAATGTTTTTGGATTTTAATGATGTAATTGCTGTTCCATATTTGCTCCAAAACTGGCAAAAATGCTTGAAATTATTCCTTAAAACCAATTTTAATCATGTTCTAAATATGTTTCACATTGATTCAAAGTGTTATCTTTTTTTATATATTGAGCATAATTTTCCATAAATATGGCATTTTCCATAACATGGTTTGTTGAGCCTGCATATAGTTGTAAATTTTGTTCAAAAAGTTGGACAATTGGTAATTATAGTTACTTTGTATCATTCATATATTTATGCTGCATTAAAAAAGTTGTGTAAAATCATTGTTCTTGATGCTTGTAAGTTAAAGCTGTTGCTTTAAACTGTTTTTAGAGTGTAAAGTTGATGTTCCAAATCATTCCTAACATACAATCACGTCAATGTAGTTCCTAATTAATAATTTTGTGTCCATTTTATGAAATTACAGTTTTTGAAAAGTATTAGCTCTAATAATAGTTGGCATTTTAAATTTTAGGGAATCTTTTTTAATTAGCTTAAAATAAAAAAAAGTTTTTTTTTTTTGGCCTGACTAAAGTTTGGCAAACCTGATTTAAAAAGCAACTCTAACACTGACCTGTCAGGGCTCATAAAAGTATGCAAAATTTGAAAATTATTTATAGACTTTAAGCTAGGTTAAAAAAATCTAGCCTAATTGTCAATTTTACAAAATGTTCAATAATATTTAAGCTATTTGGAAAATATATAATTAAAGTGCCTTCATTTAAGATTATTTAGACCACTTTCCAATTTAAGACATCTACCAATTAAAGAGCATTGATTTTAAGAGTTTGAAAAGCTTGGATCTACGGTTATACTATACCTATATATGTATAGATGTTTCTTTTTTAAATATTTGCAAGATTTCTCCAAAAAGTAAAGTTACTGAGTCAACTACAATACACGCATAGAAAAACTAGTTTGTTGTGTGGAAAAGATTAACAGTCGAACACCTGGCCTTAGTTTGAGATATAGATGATTAACTATCAATAAGATGTAAGAAGTTTTTGGTTTATTCTCTAGTTATTTTTACGATCACATTTATGATAGTATATCCCCAAATACTTGCTTCTTTCAAAAGTTTTTCACAATTATAAAACCTTTTGATCCAAAAATTATAGCATGAATAATGGATAGGGAATTCATTTCTCTCCAATTTCAATACTTTACTCATTAAAAATTAAATTGGTTTTTTTTTTTTTTTAACTTTAAAATTTCATAAAAAATTTTTTCTTAAGAAGTATTTTCAACTAATTCATCAAAAATTTCAATTTTTAAAAATTCTTAAATTATAAGCGTCTGTATCCATAATAATTCAAAATCTGTAGTTAAAAAAAAAAATTTTTTTTATACAATTTTTGAAACAAAAAGTTTTACAAATCTGTGGTTTAAAAAAATTATATAAGTAAAATATATGCTGCTATATATTACAAACTATTTATACAATGTAAATATACCTGAAAGCAAGGCACGGCAAAAAGCTTTCCATTAAGATGAAGTCCTCTATTCAATACAGCAGGATTGATATAGTCAGACACAAGAATTGTATGGCGATTGTGGAAGAATATTGGGTTGCCTTCCAAATTCAGCTATAAAAGAAAAGAGCCATGGTTATATTAAAAAGAATATTCTATGAACTGTTCCGTAATAACTGCACTTTATTTTTAGAGTTTTTGTCAAAATTGAAGAAAATAGTATACAAATACAGAACACAAATTAAGTATTTAAAAGAGGAATAATCAGAAATGTTATTAAAAATATGTAAAATCATCAGAGAGGAAGACAGCATAAAAAAAAAAAAAAAAAACACATCAAAACCAGTTTCATTACTTGATTTGGTCAATGATTTCTAATAACCACCCATCCTCTCTTATTGACTTCCCTAGCAATCAGACAGATTTTAGTATTTTTAGTCCCGCTTTCCTTTAAAGTTAACCTTAATATTTTTTAATAAAGCTTTTGCTTCATATTTGCTTAAATAAAAATTTGAAACTACTACTACGCATACTTTTTTGACTTAATGCTTGGAAAGGATCCTCTCCATACATATAAATATATAAAGAAAACATGAAAAAAATATTATTTTTTAAAAGAGAAGATAATAAAGTAAATTTTAAAAAAATTTAAAAATGTGAGAAAACAATATAAGAAAAAAAAATATTATCTCATCATCGCTCACACAATTATATTTGCAGAAAAGAGCTTTATAATATTGTATTATTATAACCAAAGCAAAATATATCAATACAATAGTGAGAGGAGCACCAAAATTTTTTTAATGAAAATAAAACAAAAAACAGGTATGTGTAAGTACATATGAATTTGCTACTTGCTTTATTTATTACATTTTGTACTTTAGTCTGTATTTTTCTTGATTTTATTTTCTATTTTTTGTTTAATATGTTTCATTTTGCATTTTTTGCTTGTTTTGTTCTATTTTTGTTTCAAATTTTTTACTGGTGCTCTTCTCACTATTGTATAGGTATATTTTGCTTTAGCTATATTAATACAATATTAGAAAGCACTTTCTTTTGCTAATATAATCTTGTTAGCTGATGATGAGATTATATCTTTCCCTTATTTTTGTTTTTCGGCTTTTTTAAAATATTTCAATACTTCAAAATAGTTTTCTCAATATTTTTAAGTTGAATTTCATACCAAGTAAAACCAGTAGTGGAATTCCAAGCGTAACAGAGGAGGAAAATCACACAGGTATTTTATCATAAAAAATGTATTGAATGTATGCGAAAACAAAAAATTGTGCAATAATCTGCTACTTGCTACTTTAAGGTGCAATGTTTAATTAAAAGGCATGATATTTTCCTGTAACTATTTGTCAAATTTGCAAAATGTCCCCTTTGTTACATTGCATTTTTTGAAATTAATAAAAATGTGTAAGAAATTTAAAAAGTCTTATAATAATTTCTTTTACCTTGAAATGTGATAATAATAAAAAATGCAAATAATGCTTAGGACGTTCCAAATCACAGAATATAACGGAAATAACAGTGCATGTCAAAAATGTGGAATTTTCTTTGTCCCTCTCTGTTACAGATGCTTTTAATTACCCCACAATTAAATTATGAGGCTCTTTTATTATTTTATGCAATTAAATTAAACATTGCATCTTAAAGTAGCATATTATTGCACATACCAATGTGATTTCCCCTCTGCTACACTTGGAATTCTACTTAATTTATTTTAAGAGATCTAGGTACTTATAGATCATAAGCACTAAATAAAACTTATTGTTATTTTTCTTAATTTTGTTTGTTTGTTAATCTCTCTTTTTTTTAATCATTTTCGTCTTTATTGTGCAATATATAATATATATATATATCCTATTCAGTAAATGTAATTCAATATAACAAACTCTAAAATAAGAAAAAGGTATTAAGATATTATTTTGAATAATTTTAAATTATAAAAATCAGATTTTAAGTGAAATACTTATCTTAATGATTCAAAAGAGTGACTTGATCATATTAATTAATTAGTGCTGGTTTGTTATTTTATTACAAACCAGTTTGCATTTTTATTTGGTTTGTAATGGATGTCAACACAACTACATATTGATTTTTTTTTGTTGGTCTATTTTTTTTTACATCAGCAAAACTTTTTTACACAAAATTATAAAGCTTATTTAGCTGAAAATAATTTTATGTAAAAAATAATTTCAAATGATTATTTATAATTTTTTATTATTTAATTCAGAAGAGGTAAGAAAATTGTGAATTTAAAATTACAAAAAATTTTCACTTTGTTAAGCTATTTAATTTTAAATGACAAAATAGAACACTTGAGCAAAATTGATTGAACAGTTACAGAGCTAAAAATTAGAAAGAAAAAAAAATCTTTATTTATGTAATTTTTATATTTTTAAACTTTTAGTTAAAAGCATTTTGAACAATTTCATTTATATTTTTCCAGTTACAGAGTTTAGAATGAAGTAAAAAATTTTAAACCTCACAATTCAACAATACATATGAGAATGATTTACTTTTTAGGTGGATGATGAGCTCATAAAATTATTTTGCTTAGCAGAGCAGAACACATGCACTACACTGATATTACAATAATTTTGTTTTAGCCTAGAAAAAGTGTGCATAACTTGCTTGTGATTCTGGTTTTCAGATTATTAGTAAAATGGAAATATTAGTCATATTAAATGAACTAACCACTCTTAGTGATTTTAATTTTTCTAATGGATTCAAAACAGAATACTCAGAAAGTAGATTGAAGGCCACATCAAATTCTTCCAAATTAAAAATGCATTCCAAACCTGCCAAAAATATAGAATATTAATAGAATATAAATGAATAAATTTTAAAATATCAATAAAATTTACAAAATTTCAAAATAGAGTTTATTCATTAGTTTTAAGTTCCAGGGTAACTAATTAAAAAAAAAACTTAAATAACCAATTAAATAAGTTTAATAGTTACATATAGATTCCACTCATCTGTAACTTTGTCAACAGAATATACAATTATTACTTAAGATAACATAATGGCAAGCTGCCTAAGTATATATTTAACACAGGTAAAATCGGTAAATTTTGCAACATTTTGTTCTTTAAAGGCTATTTCTCTAAAGGAAATGAGTAATTACAATATAAAACTCTTTTGCATTGGCTAAAAAATTTGCTTTCAAATGTGGACAATCAAATATAGTTTCCAAAAGCAGCTTAGCACTAAAGCACATAACAATATCAATAAAGCAAAATTGAAAGTACATTAATCGACATACTATAGTTTCAGTTCTATAAACATGAATTTTCCTCAGTTTTTAAACAGAAAAAAATAAATAAATAAAATAGTTTTTTTTTGACATTTAAAGACTAAGGAAGGGTTTTGTTCATAGAAACTCTAGTATGTTAATTTATGTACTTTTATTTGTGCTTTAATTCCCATTGCTTTTTTACTTTAGTCTACATATTACAAAGTATACCTTTCTGTTTGCTGGGCAGCTTAGCACTATTTTCAATATCAATAATTTTGGATAAATTTGAAGGGAAAAAAAAAAGATTGATAAGACTTATTGGGTGACGTAGGACAATATAAGATGCTTTTTAAGGTTTTCAAAAATGTGTAGGATATATAGGATTTATAAAAGGACTTTGACCCCAATTAATTTTATTTATTGGTGTGTTAAAAGTAATGAAAAAAAGTATATTCTTTGGTAAATTTGCCACCAAATTTTACAGATAATCAACAAGAGTTTATTGTACCATTATATTTTTCAGTTTAATGACATACAAATTTTGTATCTTGGTGAAAAGACTATTCACTAAAAATTTAATTACATTTAAACAGTCTCAGTTTAACAGTGTCACAAAGATATTTTACAAAACACATTTTGCAGTGTCACAAATATATAAGTAAAAAAAAAAAAAAAAACTGCAAGAATTTTTCATTACGGTATTATAGAGTATTAACAACATTACAAAAATAAAAAAATCCAAAATTTAACTTACCACTGAGATTTTCTAAGTTATTATTTCTCAAATAAAGTTTAGTTAAAAAGCGACAGCCTTCAGTACTAAAGACCGGAAGATAATTAAGCTCATTAAAACTCATATTTACAAATTTAAGACTTTTCAGGACCTGAAAAAAAATAAAATATTAAAAAAATAAGCTTTAAAAAAAATTAGTAACTTTATAAAATAAACTAAATAAATTTACCTTAATTTCATCAGAATTTCTTATGTGATTATGACTAAGATTAAGAACTTCAAGATTAGGCAAACTTTTCTGAAAAAACCATTGCAATGCATATGAAAAATTATTCTAATACAATAATTAGAAAACTATTACTATAATATTAAATAAATAATTTCTTTTGAAAATAAATTAAAAAAATAAGATCCAAAATGAGTTTATATGTGTGACATAACATCCAATAATTGATATGGAAATCAGGAGATTATAAACAAAATTTGATTATTGCAAGTTTAAACATCCTATTATGTTGGTGGAATAACAAAGATGAAAGATGGGAAAGATGAACTCAAAATAACGAAGTTTAATGACTCATAGTTGCTGCAAATCAAACTAAAATATTTGACAGCTCACTGAATCACTTAGGCAATAATTTGTGGCAGAATCGATGAAACAGGAACATTATCTTCAGATTCAACTATTTTCTTGCTTTCTTCATAGAGTGCAGAGTTCACTGGCCATGGTTAGCAAATGAAACATTGTTTCAAATGCAGTACAATTCTTGGCTAAAAAGGAAAATAGCCTTGACTGATATCAACTGCCAATTTAACATCGATCAACTTTAACTGCAAGTAGGAAGACAATATGGCTTAATGAATCTCCCGCATTCTACTGTTACAATGAACCTTCTGCACACAAGATTGAAGCAAAATCATTTGTTATCCAAAAGAAAAGAGAATAAAAAGAACATCTAGCTGTATTTAAGCTATTATGAAATTTATATACATCAATGCTAACAACTAATTTTTAAAAATTAACTCTTAAAAATTGTTGGAAAATAAAAATATGTGTAGATTTCTTGCTTACAGCACGCAATGAATTTCTTGCCTTTGCCATTTGAAAAATCAGTGGAAGATTTTTAGAGATGAATAAACAAAAGATCTTAATGAAAACAAACATCTAATTTTGATATGTTATGTTAGTTGATTGACGCCTTTTGAGTACAATGATCAACCGTATGCTATAATTACATCCACACTAGTATTTTTCTTTATACAAAACCTAGAAATACATTTTTCAACATTACATAACTATTAGAACAAAAAAATACTAGCTAAAAATAATAACATTTTCTTGAAAACATTTAAATAATACATTTTAATTAAAAGATTAAAAAAAAATCTATAATTTGAAAAATGCTTAACCCACTGACGGTTCTGCATGTAAAAAGTCGCATTTTAACCTGCAGGCTTCTCTGCATAGCAAAACCGGTTTTCCCATGTTAATAGATAGGGGAACTGTGTGTAGGGGAGAAACGTTTACCCAATTTTGATCATTTCCTTAACGGCCAGTGGGTAAAAAGAGGTTTTGAAACACAACTTCTGAAACTTAGAAATTGTTAACACTTATTTCAGCAGTAAAAATATAATTGTATTAAAATAATTGAAATAAATTATTAAGGTAGGTTATTTATTTTTTCAATGAGATTAAGAGTATTACAAATCATATTGTAATCATTCTAATATAATTATATAAAAACGACCAACAATATTAATATACAAAAGGCACACTATAACTCTTATTAGAAATGATAAAGTCTCACCAAAGAATTATCAAGACATTCGAGATAATTATATGATAAGTTTATTTCTTGTAATTCATTCCAGTGCTTTTTCACAGTAGAACCATCCATGGAAGAGCCAAATAATTCCTAATGGGAAAAAAAATGGAAAAGTCAATATAAAAGTAATAATCAATAATGCCCAAGATGAAATTTATCATGTAATAATAACTTTAAATAATTATATTATGCTTAAAATATTCTAATCTGCTTTGAGGGCATTTAAAAGGTCCCAGTTGATAAGGCAATATACCTAAATGAACTTTCAAATACAAGGACACACATAGAATACAGAGGGTTAGAATTTCATCACGAAAAAACTGGACAAAATGAAAAACAAAACAAAATAATTGTTTAGCAATAAATATTATACTAAACTACAAGAATAATTTAAATTTTAACAAATTAAATTTAATATATCAGAAAGCAAAATGTTTTTACAACTATTTTTTTAATTAAATAATTAGTTTTGTGCTATTTACTTTAGAAGTTTTAAATCAATATATCTTCATTTAAGAAGTGATTTTAGTATTCATACCAAATAATATTTGATAGTAAAAATTAGAATGCTACTTTCCAGTGCTAATTCAATATGTGATTGCAGTAGTTAATGTTAATTTAATTATATTAATTTGATATAATATTTTAACAGTTCTTTATATAATTATAAAAGTAGGTTGCACTTAATACTACTCCTCTACATCCGTTATTGAAAAAAAATTAAAGCAAATAAATTTTTAAAGAAAATTATTTTTTTTCTAATTTATTAACTCTTTAGCCTTCATTAATTTAAAAGTGATGCATGACGTAGCTTGGAATTTAATATCAATTAAACTAGATTGCAATTATAAAATGTTTTAATGTTTGATAGTTTTTTAATGAGAAAGCATTGGTAGGTTGATAGAAATCTATATTTTGTGGGTTGCCTGATATAAATCTATATTCACTTGGGTTGATAGAAATCTATATTTTGTGGGTTGGTATTTTCACCGTACTCTGACAATGCAATTTATTTTTGTTAAAATATCTATTATATAAGCATATTAAAAGTTCTTGTAAAAATATACTATAAACTAATAATGTTCAACAGGTATAAACTTTAAAAGCATATTAAAGCATTTTACTGATAAGACAGAATATCTAAACTATTATTATTATATTGCAATTCTATTTCTAAGGAAATATATCTGTTTATATTTTATACGACTATTTAACTAAACTTACAAGCTGATGCATAATTTGTAGGCATTTTTAAGCCATTATACTACTTTGTTTTACCAATATCAGCACAGTTGAAATTTCTGTAAAAAAAAATAAACATACCAAAAACTTTCTGATCAAAACTAACCTTCAAAAGGTATATGCTACGAGAACATATCAAGACTTTGAGCTGATCAGACAAAAGATCCAAACCAATTAATAAGTGTGCAGGAATCTTTCTCAGTTCTAAGACAGTGAGACTTGTAAAGTATGACAAATCCACTCCTCCACGAAGTGTTTGAACACCGTGGAAAAGCTAAAATAACAATTAAAACAAAATGAGATACATATGTATAAAAAAATCTCTAGTTTCAAATGCAAATTTCTATATGATTACTTTTAAAGTGGTTGTCCGCTTTATAAATGAATAAAGAAATTGAATGTCTTCAGAAATTTCTATATTTTCAGGAAGTAACAAATCTGAAAAGTATCGGCCCTCATCATCAAGCAAGTCCCAAAACAATGTGTTAAGTAAACAAAGTGCTGATGTTGTAAGAGATAGTTTGCAAGAGCCATTAATCACTTTTGCACCTAAAATGTAAAAAAATAAGATTAAATGCAACTGTAAAAACAATTAAATACAGAAAAGAAACTTCTAAATGGATAACCTAGTTTTAAACAATAATAAGCTTCCTATAACCATAAAAATCTTTTAATCCTTCTTCGCATGATTTTTTTCTTCCTGCGAAATAAATCAGGGTGATATAATTCATGCTCTAGATGGAAGGAAAAATGTTTAAAAAAACCCTAGAACGAATATGAGATGGAAATATCCATCATCATGCAAATTCACTACAAAATAAATAAATAAATAATATATCATTGCATCATTTTCATTCCTGATGATAATTAAAAGAACAAAAACATTAGAAGTCAACAACATATCATCATACATTAGTAATTTGCATAGTAATGTAAATTTCTGTCACATGGTTTTGGGAAGACTATTTTATATAAATTGCACAGAAAATAGCAGAAACACAAAAATAGTCCTTTTTTTCATTTATTTTCATTTGCATTAGCAAAAAAATAAAATAAAAATCTCAGATTAGTAATAGAAAAATATGCAAGAAATCACACATTTCTTCCAACCCCAACAAACAGTGGAATGACAAGTACCAACCAGCTAAAATGATTGCGAAATTTGATTTTTTTTGTTTTGACAACTACATTCCTTATTATGCAATAGTCATGAAAAAAGTTGCCAGCTAAAACCAATGTATAGTAACACCTGTTTTGAGTACAGTTTTATGCTTACTAAATATTATGATGGAAATTTCCATCATAACATTATTATTATAGAATTCCATCATAACATTATGATTTAATTTATTCATTATTTCCATCCTAACATTAATCATGCAAAAAAGGGTTAAATTTCAGGAGTATCTATTTGCTGATGTTGCATTTATGATGGGGTAAAGTGTAAACAGACTCAATATTGTTGAACAGTGGTCACTAACCATTTGATCTTCATGAACCACCAAGTAGGAAATATTTAATTTTGAAGATCACTAATGTAGCACATACTCTCTAGCACAGCAGCAGGGGCTGCAGATTATGACAGCATATGTAGATTTTTTTTATTTTTTTTTTTTTGTGCCAATGTTTTATTTTTAAAAAGCAAATAAACTAGCTAAGCATTCTCTTTAAAATATTTCTAAACTTGTTTCAGATAAAAATTAAAAAGAAGAATCGAGAGAACACCACAAAGAAAAAAAGTACAGATTCTTTTTCTTCTTATGTTTTCATTTGTAAAGAATATATGATAAATATGAAAACATGGAAAATTAATTGCTTTTGACATATTAAAGATAGTTTTTGAAAAGGTTAATTTGTAAAGGTAAATTGATACAGAGTTATTTATATGTATCTTATTGCTTATAATGCATTGATATTTTAAGATCAATAAATGTTAAACTTTATTAAGTCACCCCGTTTTACATAAGATTTTGGAGTTTTGAAAAGTTGACTCATACACTGGTATATCCAGTACCTATTTGTTCTTTCTGAATTTTCTATAAACAAAGGATTATTAAATAGCTTACATTTGTAGATAACTAAAAGATTCAAACTTGGATATTAATGCTGAATGGACCAAAATAGAAATAGCTGTATTAAGAGGATGTCATAATACAAGAGAAACTTTTCATTGAATATTTTGTTTCTTCTCCATAACTAATTTAAAGCAGGGTTCATGTTTTCTTTTTTTTGTTTAAATCAGATTTTTTTTAAATATTTAAATCAGATTTTTTTTTTATTTAAATCAGATTTTTTTAAAAATTCAAATACACTGTAAGAACTTTAATTTATGATTAAAAAACTTTATAAATGCTTAATCAAAATTAAATTAATATTAAAACTATATCATAACAATATTTTAGAAGCTCTAACTTACTAAAATAATTTTTCATTATAATGCATAGCTTTGAATGCATAGCAACCATTTTGAAACAAATGCATGATTGAAATTTAAAGATTAGATGAAATGGAGAATTTAAAGAATACTTCAGGGGTCAGTCTATATTTTTCTGAGCGGTACCTATTTTGTGAAAATTTAGACATAATTTGTGAAAATTAAAAATTATATTAAAAAATCAACAGAAATATGGTAAAAATATGGATTTATCAATTCTTATGAGACACAAAAATAAAATTTTAAGAAAAAAGTATTTTGTGAAATTATTCTACTGTTTTTTCTAAAGTTGAATTTGTGAAGGTACCGCTAAACGGTAGTAAATTTGGCTTAAACAGACCCCTGTACTTTAACTGTTAAAACAAAGTTTCAATTAGCAAACCATAATTTTAATTTAAAATTGTGAATTCTTTTTTTTTCTCTTGATTTTCAAAATGACAAAATAACTGTAACAAATTGTGTTAATAAAGTCATTCATCAAAAAATAAATAAATATTTAATCTATATATTTTTATATTAAAATATTCATTTTTAATTCTGTATTAAAATAGATAAGTTAAGCTACACAAATTTTTTAAAAAAATTCTATGTACTCATTGGAAATTTTTTTTTCCACAAAATTTCTTTATAGAAAATCTGATAATGTCAAAGGTACTGTAAACATATTATGAGAAAAAAATACCAGTTAATAACCCTACTGTTTCAAATAGACTTTGAAAGAGTTTGAAAGGAAAGAATGACACTATATCAGAAAGAAAAAAAAAAATATCTGAATTCATTAGCCTTTTTTTCTTTCTATTTTTGGCATATTAGGGAAATTTCTTTTTAATATAACCTCTACCTTTAAAAATATACATTTTCCACCAATAAAATATAATGAAGATTTTAATTCCATGCTTTTTCATTTAAAAGGTAGAATTTTAATTAACATTATTTGCATTATTTTTTGAAAAAATTTCATGTTTATTAATTGCCTTCTACAACTATGCAAGTCTATATTAAGACAGCATTAAATGTTTACTTTAATCTGTATTTTCAATCTCAAGAATCAAAAGCTTTTTAAAAATGTAATTTCAAATATGTTGAAATTTAACACACGCCAAGAAAGAAAGTAATTTCATTAACTAAAATTAATTAATGCAGCAATTTATTTAAAATAAATTTTAAAACTAAAAAAAAAAAAGAAAATAATAAAAGTATCAATAATTTAAAACACTGCTTTTTAACTTTTAAAATCATTCAGTCAAACCGAGCTATAGTGAACACGGTTTATAGTGAACTCCCGGATATAGTGAACAAAATGTTCGGTCCCCTGCCGTGCTATACACGTATAATGTTATTTTTTGCGGATATAGTGAACCAAAAGAGTGAGGAAGTTGGATATAATGAACTTTTTTCTGTCTTTGACTGATTTTTTCCTTCATTTTTTTGTAATAATTTTGAAATTACTATTTTTTAACTAAAAATTACTATTTTTTTTTGCACGCAAGACGAAAAGTAATGAAAAATAACACATTGTTTGCTACTACATAATATTTTCAGTCATTTATTTGAATAATGTGTAATAAAAAGGAGGAGTTTGGGAACCACTAGTTAAATTGCCTGCGTAACGGATATAGTGAACTCCCGGTTATAGTGAACCAAAATTTCGGCCCCTAAAGGTTCACTAAAGCAGGGTTTGACACTATATAAAAAAATTAGTTGATTTAAATTAAGCTGATTTAAATCAACAAACCCTGATTTGAAGTATAGAAAAAATGAGTTCAGTTAAACCTAGAATAGGCCATAAAATTTCAATTGTTGAGAAAAAAAGAAAGAAAAAATTTAACAAAATTATTGGAAGAGAACTATTGCGTAATCTTTTAAGTTACCCTCTCCTAATTTGTTTGCATTTTTAAATTCCTTTTCAGCATTTGACACTTCATAGCTTACTCTAGATTTGCTTGAACTCACTCTTTCTTTTTCTTATTTATGGAGGTGTAACAGAATTTGCCATAAAAAGTGTCTTGTACAGCATTCTCTTTACAAAATACTGACAGGCAAGTAAGGATTTCAGATCAAGAATAAATAACAAAAAATTTAGCAGTTGTGATTTCTACATTTCTATATAGGTAACAGTTTATAATTTAACTATAATACTATTTGATTTAAACTTTTATTCACAATTAAAGAAACAGAAATTAATAAAGAACAGTTAAAAACAGAATTTGTAATTTTTTTTTTTAATTTATAGCATTATGTATCGTTTATATAAAAAAAGAGCATTTGGATGCTTTTGATATGTCTGTTGTAGTACATTTCAAACAATATATTGGCTAGAACACAGATTAATATCCAAAAATTATATTTTTTGGAGCAGTCTAATTGGAACCTTACTACACATTTAGAGCTGCAAACAATTATTTATGAGAAAACAAGACATTGAGAATTGAGAAAATGTAGGCTAAACTTTATAATTTTAGATTGACATAGGTTTAATTATTCAACAATAATAATTTAAAATGCTATATTTACAACTATTATTCAATTCTAAAACTTGATAAAAAAAATTGCAAAGTAAAAAAAATAAAAAATAAGCAAAATATTTTTATAAATCCAAAAATGAATAAATTCTAGTACAAAAACTCTATTACTTCAACATATAAGATAATTTATCACTAATTTATAAAATGAATAAATGTTGCATACAACATTCTATTTTGATTTTTACGTTGCAAATAATAATAAAATCAAAAAATGAATACAAATTGAAAGATTTGAATTTCAATGATGCAATTAAATACATATTTTTTAATAAAACAAATTTAAACTAAAACACCTTTTAAGAACAAGAATACATACTGATTTAAATTGTAAAGCATTAATTGCCTGATTATCAGTTAAACATTTTAGATAATTTAGAATTTCTTTTTTTCTCTTAGAAATATAGTATACCTTACCATTTTTTCGCAAAAACTGAGCCAGCCTAGAAGCGATAGAGAACTTAGTATCGAGAGACATAATCATACGTTAATAGTTTCAAGTCAATATCTCTCAGAAATAATAAGCACGAATACTAATGATTAATTTATTAACGGGATTGTGCAAGATTTGTTGAAGATAATTAAGACGATTTCTAGTTACACAAACGTTAGATTCTACTGATAACAAATCACAAAAGACTTTTCCTTGTGCATCATAGGTGACGAATTTCAGAACATAAAAAAGTTCGTAATAACCATGTGACAATATTGATCAAAATCGCCTTCTTCTGGCCTCGCTTTTAGCAAGTTCGTCATTTCCATTTTCCAAATAAACAAAGCTATATCATTGCCATTACATAAGACTAAATAAAAGCTTTAAAAAATTAGAAACGCTTCCCACTTACTACTTTTGTAAAATTTATTTCTTATATCATTGATTAGCTCGTTTGGTAAAGTTCTCATTGGATGTAAAAAAGTCGTAGATGAGAATGAGAACTTGATTGGTGAAACATATTTATCCACGAAAAATTCACCAATAAAAATTTTTTTTTCTATATAGTAAGAATGACTCTTTATCTACAATTCGCCAAAGAACTTCAAACGTAAGTGTGTAAAAAGCGTTTATTTCTTATTTGACAATGTTAATATAAACAAACAACTTATGGTTATATCTAAAAAGTCGTAATATGTCTCTGTACCTAATAAACGAGTAATTCGCTTAATTTTTTACTGTTTTCATTTGTAGCACTTGAATGACTCATTTGTTTTTTCTAATGTGAGCTGAACAAGGGGTTTGAACTTTGCTGTGAAGAAATTATTAACAAAAAATTGCATTTGCATAAATATTCTCCTTCATTCTAAAAATAAGCAATTCATGAAGTAAATTTTTTAAAATGTTCTCACACAAATAAATTTGCTCTTGTTTATTCTGGAGAACAACCTTATTCATGCAGTATTTGTAGCACCACATTCACACCAAAAATAATACAAAAATGCATTCTTATTTATATTTGTGAGAATCCTTATTCATACAATGTGTAACACAACATTTACATCAAAAGATAGTTTAAATAAGCACTCAATTGTTTTTTCTGAAGAAAAGCATTACTCATGCCATGAGTGTGATAAAACATTCACTCAAAAATCCAGTTTAAGTAAGCACTCTCTTTTACACTCTGAAAAGAAGCCTTATTCATGCAGTGTTTGTGACAAAAAATTCTTACGGATAAGTCATTTGAAAGAACACTCTCTTGTTCATAGTGAGGTAAAACTTTTTTCATGCAGTGTGTGTGAAAAAACTTTCTCGCATAAACAAAGTTTAAATAGACATTTAGCTGATCATACTGGAGAGAAATCTTATTCTTGCAGTATATGTGAAAAATCTTTTAGGCAGAAATGTAATTTAAGCAAACACTCTCTTGTTCATACCGGAGAAAAACCTTATTTATGTAGTATGTGTGATAAATCATTCTCACGGAAAATTCATTTAAATAGTCATTTGCTTCTCCATACTGGAGAGAAACCTTATTCGTGCAGTTTGTGTAATAAAAGATTCACACAGATAGCTCATTTAAGAAAGCACTTGCTTCTTCATACTGGAGAGAAACCTTATGCGTGTAGTTTGTGTGAGAAAGTATTTACACAGAAACCTCATTTAAATAATCACATGGTTCTTCATACTGGAAAAAAACCTTATACATGCAGTGTATGTGATAAATCTTTCGTACAGAAATCTGATTTAAATAGGCACTCTCATACAGCTCATTCTGAAAAGAAACCCTATTCGTGTAAGGAATGTGATAAATCTTTTACACGTAGATTAAACTTAATTAAACACTCTCTTGTTCATAATAAAGATAAGCTACATACAGTGTATGTGTCATAGTAAGAATAATTTGTTAATATTGAAAAGAGAACTATTGTTTAAAAAAAAACTTTTTGTAGAAAACTTGATGAAACAATGCTCTTGCTTCTACTGGAGAAAATCATTATTCATGGAGTTTGTGTACAAAGTTATTGATCCAGAGAAAACTGATTTAAATATTCTTGTTCCTACTAGAAAAAAACCTGAATGTAATGTTTATGATAACCGCATTAAGCTGATTTATATAAATACTGTGTATTGCTCATACTGTTAAGAAATACTGTATCTGATGTGTTTGTGAATAGACATTCATGTCATAAGTTGACATAAATCAATATTTTATTGTTTATATTGAGGCAAAACCTTGCAATGCAGTATTTGTGATATAAAACATTCACACCGAAATCTGATTTAAATAAAAATTTTCTTGTTTGTATTGAGCATTATACATGTAGTTTGTGTGTTAAAAAGGCAGATTTATATAAATACTGTGTATTGCTCATACTGTTAAGAAATACTGTATCTGATGTGTTTGTGAATAGACATTCATGTCATAAGTTGACATAAATCAATATTTTATTGTTTATATTGAGGCAAAACCTTGCAATGCAGTATTTGTGATATAAAACATTCACACCGAAATCTGATTTAAATGAAAATTCTCCTGTTTGTATTGAGCATTATACATGCAGTTTGTGTGTTAAAAAGGTTAATTTAAATAAACATCCTTTTGTTCATATTATCAAGAAACCTTTTTACATGTTCGATTTAAAAACATTCTCACACATTTGTCATTTGTATGTCATTTACTCTTGTTTATAGTTATGAGACCATAGTTAACCTTCATCATGCTGTTATGTGTAATAATTAATATTCTGATAAATCTAAGACAAAAAGCCCGAACAGAATAAAACTTGTGAGAAGAATTTTAAAAATAAATTCAAAATGATTGAAGTGTGTGGTTATCTTTTCTATAATTAGATCTGTTTCTGTTCTTAATTTTTATTATAAAACTTAGGTAAGGTATTTTTTATGTGTCCATAGAAGACTCTAAACATCTTAGGCTAAAGATTACAAAAATTAAAGCTTATGCACAGATTGCATTTTTTATTTTGACCATAACTGGGGACAAATAATAAATGCAATATGTATTTAAAAAAATTATATTTTTATTGCTCTTTTATGTTACTTTCAACGAAGAAAAAGAGTAGTGTATGAAAAGTAATTAATATCCTTTTATAAAGACAGGTGGCAGTTAAAGATATTTAATTATTTTGGGTATGATATGATGCAAGAACACTAAAAATTATATGGAATCTGATTGACAACAGTCAACCATTCTGTCATATTCCTAATTTGTTTGATATGTTATTTGTAATGAAATTGTCATTGTTTTATAATCCAATGTATGGATGACGCAAACTAATTGACATTAACTCACATTCCCCATAAAAGAAGTAAAACCTCTTAAAAGGGTTTTTTTAATTTTTTTATGAGGATGGTGATTTCTCAAACCCAAGGTGCTGTTCTCTTTCTTTTAGCACCTCTCTGACCATTTGGCCTGGTATGTTTAGTGGTTGACTGCTGTCAATTGATTGTTTATTGCTTGAGCTAGCATTTGCAGTTTATTTTTGTGCATGTGTGTTCATATTATGCTGGCATACTGCTGTCATAAGGCATATTTCAATTTAAGAAATAAAGATAATAATTGTGTTAAATTTAAAAGAACATAAGCTATAAACCAATACTGCATTGCAATGAATTCTTCCAATTTTAACAGTTGGCAAAAATTATTAATCAAAACGCATTCATTAACTAAAATAACACGAGTAAAATAAGAATTGTCTAGCTATGTTCTGTACGCAATAACACAACAGTCCAAAAATAAAAATATAGCTAAATCATTGTCAAATTTACAATTTTTTTTGTAAATTAAGTAACTAAGTCTTTTCTCATAATCAAAATTATTCTAAATGATATTGCCTTAATGTTTACTAGGATCAAATGATAAATTGGATATCTTATGAATCATAAATTAAGCTCATACTTATATTTACTTTTATGTTTTGATAAAAACAAAATCAAGTATTGAAAAACATTGCTTCGTAGGATAAGCAAAAATAAGCTAGTGGTGACCATAGATGGGAACATTACTTTTAAAAAGTAAAAAGTTCTGGTTTTGAAAAGTAACAAGTAAAAGGTAGAAGTAGGGGAGAGTGGCTCACCTTGGGACACTTTTTTATTTTCATTTTTTTAAATTTTTTTTATTTTGATCAATTATTGTCAAAATTTTACCTGGTATTCTTGTAACATTTGAAAACATTTTTAACTAGGTTTTGATTTTGTATCTGTCATAGAAAATTTTTTAAAAAATGTTTAGTTACCTTGTTATTTGTCCCAAGGTGTACCTCCTAGTGGGATACCTTGGGACAGTTAAAAAAGATGTGAAAAGTTAAGTAGAAATTTTCTAAAAATGGTATCACTAAATAAATTTACACTTTTAATTTTTTTAATAAAGTTTTATTTTGTTAGTTTCAACTTCTCGTATGCAAATCCAATTGTTCAGAATCAAATACCAAACCTAAAGAACGTTCAAAGCTTTGCTCTGCTTAAGTTTTAACAAAATATCATTTGAATCTAAGTATGATTTGTCTTCTTTTTTGGGATAAATAAATGTTGCAGATTGATTCACTCTTCTCAAAACTGATAACTCTTACTCATCTCCATCAACTCTTTCAATGCAACCTACAAAGGTAACAACAGATCTTTTACCAGCAAATTTGATCTGAGCAAAATCTGCAATATGTAATCTTGTTTCACTACTTTTTTCTTATCGTCAAATATTTTGTTGTCACTTTCACTGTTCATTTCATTTAAGCTACAAGCATCATCATCACTGTTATCATTGCATAAATCACTAATTACTGATTTTCTTCTGAATGTATTTCTCACTAACTCTGATAGCATTAAATCCTCATCTTCCCAGATTTTTTAAAATTTTATATTCTCCCAGTTAGGAGGAATGTTCATTAGGTTTGACGAAGCACACTCATATGTATGTGCACCTGCATCACATATATTGTCAATCCTTAATAGTACTTGGAGGTTTGTAACATATAGTGTATCAAATTTGTTTCTTCCTCATCTGTGAATATTTTGCGACTCTTCACATTTAAAATATATTTAAAGTTAGAATTTGGCTGCTCTCTTTTTTTAAAGGAAATAAAATTGCAATTCAGAGTGGTCTTACTAATACTGTAGAATTCAGCAGCTTTCTTACAAGTCATTTCCTATCATAAAATTGGCAGCTGCTTATTCAATATTGTTAGCACAAATTGCTGCATTATTTTTATACTTTTTGCTTCCAATTCTTGTGATAAGTTGCTTCTAATGAGTTCCTAAAATAAGAAATAATAACTATTAATAAATACAGATTATATAAATTAAAAAATACTTTGCATGCACAATATCTTTTTGTTAAAAATATATTTTTAATAAGGATTAATTATGCATATCTAGTGTCCCAAGGTGGGCCACTTCCATCTGTCCCAAGGTGCACTATATACTTAGTAGGATATTTTAAAATATTATACTTTTAGGCTTAGCATTAGAACAATTAAATTTGATAGCTTCTAAAGGCAAAGCTTTATATTTCATTATATTACCCATTATTAAAAAAAAAATTATTAAAATTTCTTTCTACAACTAGTTAAACTTTTGTATAGAAGTAAAAAAAACATGCTTCAAAATATAAAAATTCTTACTTGCTTAATCAATAGATTCAAAATATGTTCCAAGGTTAGGTGATGCTGACATATATCTGTATCTAAAAGGACTAAAAGATAATTTAAAATTTAAGACCAAAAATAAAAATGTCCCAAGGTGTACTGTGTCCCAAGGTGAGCCACTCTCCCCTACTAAAAAAGTTTAAAAAAGTTAAAAGTTAGAAAAAAAAAAGTTTAAGTACACTTGATAATAGAATTTTAAGTACACTTAAAAGGAAACTAAAAATTGAACTTCCCTCTCATTTCAAAGTAATCTCAACTATCATTTAAAGATGTTAGAATAGAATATAGAACTTTAGGTGATTAAAATAACTGGTATAACAATTATTTGTTTAAAAAAATCTTATTTATTTGTGTGAAATAATTGCATTTCAAAACAGATGTTGTTTATTTGCATTTATTAAGTTGTGTCAAGATGAACTTATATGTTTTTGTTGTATGGCTCAAAATTTTTTTTTTATATATATAAAATTAAAAATAATAATAAACTCTGGAGCCTTTCTTACAAAAGACTAAAGCATATGTTTCATTAAAAATAAAAGAATGAAGCATGATTTTCCTACAATGTTTTACTTTTTAAAATTAAAATGCTAAAGAAATTATATTTATAATATTGACAAGATAGTAATTGGATTAAGACTTTTAAATGTAAATGTAGTTTTTATTTTACAATTATTTTTTTAGTAAATCTGATATACAAAGAATAATTTATTCTTTTTATAAAATAATTTCAGAATAATGGTATTGATTATTAATCATTTCTTTTTTAATTCTGAAATTAATTGAAACAATTAGATTTTGTAATAGAACTTATAAGCTTTTTCTTAAAAATGAAGTTTTTGAGGCACTGTTGTTCTTGCTGTTTATAATAGTTAATGATAAAACAGACTTACTGAAAAATTAGTATCAACCAACATTCTTTTGTCTCAAATCGAATTCAATAATTATGAACAAGGAATCTATGCCTATTGATCAAGGTCATCATAAATCAAAATTTAAATATCGGATCTTTATTTTCTGAGGAAAATGTAAATTTTTTTAGGGTGTCGCAACAGTTGAAATACGTCAAAGACTTCAAATCAAATCAAAGGTATATCAAATGTGTAACTTAATAGAAACAAGGCTATTTTATAAAAAGAAAGATGTTGTTTTTCCGGTGCTTTTTTTTCCTGTCTAGCATGATAAACAAGCTAACTGTTAAAGTGAAGTATTCTTTATTTTTGGAAGTGTGTTACTGTTTACATTAAGTGAACACATTAGCTTCTGATCTCATAGGAGTGTGGGATATTACTCACACAGTTGTACATGAGGGATAATCATTTGTGCTAATTAGCCACAGTTCTTTTATTCTATTCCTAAAAAATATTTGATGTACTAATTATGCAAGAAATAATAATGGTTTTTGCTGAATACTGAGTATTTGACCTGAACGTTCAGCAGTTGAATAGTTATACTATTCTAATAATTCTAATTTCAACAAAAATACCATTCATCGATATGTTCTTATTAAATATGCTAATTATTGAAGATGTAGTACAATCAAATTTTAATTGATTTCAAACATTTGATTAAAATCAAACAAAAACACCCAGTTTTTAAATACTAAAATATTTTATAAGAAAAACTTTTA
The DNA here is from genome assembly GCA_949128135.1 of Parasteatoda lunata. Taxonomy (NCBI): domain Eukaryota; kingdom Metazoa; phylum Arthropoda; class Arachnida; order Araneae; family Theridiidae; genus Parasteatoda; species Parasteatoda lunata. The sequence continues at coordinate 19,115,930 of OX421973.1, forward strand.
AAAATCTCTTTTAATATTTCCCCAACTTAGAGTTTTTAAAGAATATAGTTTTATTCTTTTAATTTTGTGTTAAAATATTTTGTTCATGAGATTTACTAAAGATTATAATTGCTATTTTAAATATAATATTCTTTAAATATAGGTATACAAAATATTCTCACGGCGTTTCTATCTTTTAAAGGTTTAACCTTTAATTGAACCAAAACAAATATTCTTCTTAAAAGCATTTCCTTAGAGTTTTTTTTTCCCTTTAAATTTTAACTAAAATAATCATTTATAAAAGATTATTTTTCATGTCTTTACATATTGAAGGAAATCAAATGATTATTTGTATAGCTTGGAGGGCAGTCGAAAATCGGTCCCTTTTAGTGTTATTTTTTTTTTTTTTTTTTTTTATATATATTTAATTGTACTTATTAAAAGTGAAGAAAAATTTTTTGCCTACTATTTTGAAACTCACTTTTGAAAAGAAATTTGTTGCAAAATGTAATTTTTAGATAATTCATTATTAAATATTTTAGTAATAAGCTGCACAATAATACAATGTCAGATACACACTGTTACATTGTCCCAAATTATGAATTTTAAAAACAAAATACGAAATTTTGTCACAATTGATAAAATAGTTCTAGAAAAATAAAAATTTTAAAATATGATTTTTTTTTTGTTGAAATTTTATGACTTTAAAACTATTAGACCAATTCTACTGAAATCTCAGATTTTGTCCTTTAAAATTATATCCTTTTTAATTATAAAGGATATAAAATTATATCCTTTAAAGTTTTAAAAAATGTAAAAATGTACTTTTTTTTTAAATCTTTTTTCTCAGTATTAAAATAAGTAATCTTAAAAATATTTTATTTTGTATTAAACTATCTTTGGATAAACAAGTTTAATAAATGTGTGCTAAATTTTAACGAACGGAATTTTAACGGAACTTAAATGATTCCACCGATAAGTTAAGTACGCAATAAGTAAAATTAAAATTAAGTTAATAACATTTAAGTTAATAACATTAAGTTAATAACATTTCCTTACTCGGTGCTGGTGAAGGAACTGGAACAGAAGACTCTTGTTTTGGTATTGCCATGTGGATATATTTAAAAGAATTGTTAAGTTCCGAAGCGGTTTTGGTTCCGTTCGATGAAAAATTGCCGATAATTTTAGTTTGCGATGCATCTCCGTTTGGCGTAGGAGCTGTCTTAAGTCATGTTCTTGAAAATGGTTGCGAAGCACCAATAGCTTTTGCATCGCGTACGCTCACGTCGACAGAAAGAAATTATGCGCAAATCGACAAAGAGGCGTTGGCAATTGTGTTCGGTATAAAAAAATTTCATCATTTTGATTATGGACATAAATTCACTATTATAACGGATCATCAGCCTCTGCTAGGAATTTTTTCAAAAAATAAGCCCACTAAAGAAATTTTGTCTCCGCGTATGCTGAGATGGTCTTTAATACTTAATGCATATGAGTATACTCTAATTCATAGACCAGGGAAAAAGATTCAAAACGCAGAATCTTTAAGTAGACTCCCAAAAGAGACTGATAAATTTGAGGTTCCCGCTCCTTTAGAGGTATTGTTTAACGAGGATTTACAAGATCCTCCGCTTCAGACAGCAGAGATTCGCAATTCTAGAGCTCGAATACGCCACCTTGCGGTCTTTCAAGAATTTAACGTAACAGGTAAAACCGTAGGTTAAATCTGGGGCTTAGGCTGTTGTTATAAAGGCGAAATTATAAAATGTCTGAAGTTGCTTTTAGCAATAGAAATTGTTGTGTTCCACAGTGTCACTCGAGAGCTTCTCGAGATGACGTTAGTTTTCATTCTTTTCCCAAAGAAGAGGAAACTGTTTTTATTGATGGTAAAAAAGAAAATCGGAGAAACGTGTGGATAAATAAACTACGCATCGGAAAAACAGTTACAAAGCACATGCTTGTGTGTTCTAAACATTTTTTAAAGGAAGACTATATTTTACCCGGTATGTATGCATTTATATGATAATTTATCCTTTGAAAATTTTTTATTTTCCTTAAAATAATGCATTTCTATTTTGGAGGATTCAGAATTAAAATTGAATGAAATTCTGCTTCATATATCTGGTTAAATATTAATCTTATAACCGGATGAAAAGTATGTTATTTTAAATAAAGATAGAATATGGCATTTGTACATTTTTTGAATGTATGTCTAATTAAGCGTAAGTAACCAAAGGATAAAGATATTCTTGCTTAATTTTTATGAGAATAAGTATTGGTGACACTTACCTTATGGTAAGTGGAATTATGGAAAGAAAATTTCTGAGTCCTCTGCTTTATTTTGCTCGAAAAAGATTTTATTGGAAGTAAGAAATGCATTATTTATTTATAAAAAGTATTTATTGGTTAAATAGAAAAGTATTCTAATATTACAAAGCAACAAAGCATGATGTTTAGATTATGGGGAGTTGTTTGAGTAAGAATGTTTTGCAGGAGTCCAAGCTTGTAAATTAATATTGTGACTACATTGTTTTTAACAAATTAACAATTAATCAATTTTGGAGATATTATATGTCAATCATGTGTAAGACATAACACTTATTGCTGAACAATTTATTATTATTCATGTAGGCTATATTTTTCTTACTGATGATTGAAATTCAGAACTTTAACGATTTAAGGTGATTAACATTTCTGAAATAATCAATTTTTATTTTAATTTCACTAAGTATGGGTCAAATTTGAAGATTCACAACCAATATTTATAAATATATTTTTGTATTTCATGTTATGAATGTATTATGTATGACAATTGGTATATATTCCCCCTCGATATAGATATTTATCAACAATTAGAAATCTATGTTCTCTTCAATATTTCAAGCAAATAAAATTTTTCTGAATTGCCTTATGAAAGCAAGAAATTGATGAAACAGTTATCACTGCCTATATTTGATTTTGATCTTAATAGAAATGATTTAAGAGTTGGTAGTTTCAAATATGTCAGTAAACTCTATATTGAGTTTTATAGGTAATTGCAGAATTCTATTTAGAGTGGTATAAAATATGTTTTGTAAAGTTTTGGTTAGAATTAAAAATAATATAGACATGTTTGGTTATAATTTGAGATTATTTGATTATAGTTAATCTTTAAACACTGATAAATTGATGTGATTAAATTGGCATGTTAAATTCAGTTTACTGGCATGCATAACATCAGCAAAACTTGGAAGATTAATTATTATTTAATTTCTCGCAGATGTAGTCTTGTTATTTTAATTAAAGAAAAAATCTAAATTTCAATTATTTTTTGTGAAATATTTTGTTATTTTGGCCGTGGACTGGGTCTAACAAATTTTTTCCTTATGTTAAAATATTATCCATAATTAGTATTGTTCAGATATTATTGGTATTTTTTTATTATGTGGTTGTTACGGTAGCAGAATAAATTTTCGTACCAATACTTTTTAATAGGAAAATAACGATTCTGCAACTTTCTATATAAAATGTATTTATTTTTGACATTTTGTTATATTATGTTTATGTGTATTTTAATTTAGGTGTTTCCACAATGAAGCCACGGTTAAAAAAGATTTCAATTCCAAGCCAAAATGTGCCACTTCGCTCCAATGAAGATCAAAGTACGAGGGAGAAGGAAGTGACCAAGTCAATAGTTCGGAAAAACAGGCATGCTCAGATTAATAGGTAACTCACTTATTTGTTAAATATTTGATGTGATGCTCTCAATTCAAGAAGACTGCTGGTATATAACCAGCTAGCATCTCAGATGCTCTTGGAACATCTGGTTTTGAATGCACTTCTGTTTTATAAATGTTCAATATTATTTCCTTCGCAGCCTTACTTGTGTAAGATTTCTTCTGCCGTTTTTAGGAGGACTTAAATCCATCACCGCATGCCGCTTTGTTTACTTTCACTATCAGTTCTCGTTGAACAGGCTATAGATTTGTTTGTTTGTGATCTTAGCAAATTCTACATTTATGGATTTTAATTTGTATTGTTAAGTGGTACAATTTTTTTTTTCTTTTTCAGGAAGAGGAGCATGACAAATGCAAACGAGGATCTTCCATCCCTAGATCTGCAGGCTGGCTGCCATGAAACAGAATTATCTGCAGCTAATACATTACTCTCCCTTACTCAGTCATTGAGTAATAATAACTCTTCCGACATTCCAAGTACAGGTGGGAGCGAGATGTATGTACCATCTACTTCAGATTTTGGTGTGCAAGTAGCAACGGCAGATCTTGTATCAGCCAGGCTCAACCTATCAAATTTAACTGCCAATGAACTAAAAACCTTAACTGGTATACCAACTTTGGAGCTGTTAGATGTTTTTATAGATTTTTTTAATAAACATGTGCCTTCAGTGTCTAAGAGGAAACTACTAAGTGTCAGGGAACAAATATTACTCTCCTTCTTAAGATTGTATCTAAATATAAAATTTGTTGTTTTAAGTATATTTTTTAATGTTACAGGTACAACATGTAAAACAATATTTTTAGAAATAATTCATAATTTGGCACAACTACTTTCACAATGTATTCCATGGGGTAGTAGGGAAGAAATTAGGCATAATATGCCTAAATGTTTTCTCTCCAACTTAAAAGTTAGGATAATAATTGACTGCACTGAGGTGTCGACTGAAAAAAGTAAATGCTTAACATGTAAAATTAATATGTATTCGCATTATAAGGGTAAGCAAACCTTAAAATTTTTAGTCGGTGTTGCTCCAGCTGGATTATTTACCTTTCTCAGTAAAGGCTATGGTGGACGTGCCTCAGACAAAGCTATTTTTAAGCAAAGTGGAATCTTGGAAATGTTAGACCCGTACCATGATGATATAATGGCAGACAAGGGATTTCTAATAGAGGAAGAGTGTAAAGAAAATGGAATTGGTCTGTTAAGACCAGCCTTTTTAAAAAAGGGCAAACTGAGCAAAAATGAAGCTTTGAGCTCTCGCAATATATCAAGTGCTCGTGTACATGTGGAGAGAGCGATTCAACGTCTTAAAGTTTTTAATTTTTTACAGGACAAGATTCCGTTGGAACTTATTCCAGAAATGGACAGCATCTTAACTGTTATAGTTGCTCTGGCTAATTTAAGCACACCAATTCTTTCTGATGATAAGTTTTAAAAGTTTTTAAAAAATTTTATTACTAAATTATTTATTGTTTTTTACTTTTATATGGCACAATTAATGTAGATATTTCTTTATCTAAATCTGTACCAGGAGATATTTTGAGTAATAATTAAAGTTGTGTTAAGTAATTAATTATATGTTGAGTATTTATTTAGAATCATTTTGTTAAGTAGTGTTAATAGTAATATACTAATTTAATAGTATTTATTTAGGATAATTTTGTATATTTTTTTAATTATTATAATTAGGTGTTAATTTAGAAGAATTTTTTATTTAAAAAAAAAAACTTTATGTGAATTGTTTATTCAGATTAATTTTTGATCCCTTCTAGAATGGCTGTAGTATTTTACATGTCGGGTATTTACTTTATTCAGTTGCAATTATATTCTATCATACCAATTATTTGTGACAGAGCTACCATTTTTCTAACAATAGTATATATAAGATAATGCAATTATAAAGTTTAATAAATTTTAAATTTAATATCAAATTTAAGAAAAAAGTGACATCTTTTCATTCTGCGTTTTCTTTGCATTTAACAGATTTTATTGTTCAATTAGGTAAATATATATATAAAGTAATAAAAAAATGATGTACATTTAATGTAAGTCCTTAAGTTACATAGAACTAGAGTTGAATGCATGTATACTGCATCTAATAAGAGGTACATATCTTAAAAAGGAGATAAGTATTTGAAGGTTATTTCTAATGTAATTTGTATACTATTTATTATTATTTGATATTTATTTTATTATTCTCACTTTTGAATGTGACATACTAATTCAAGCTCTCGGAATTATAATTATTAAGTTTCCCCCTTTTTTAAAAAAAAAAAAAAAAAAAAAACTCGTATGTCTGTTAGAAGGGGTTTTTGCAATCGATTTTATACTAGCTACATACAAATTTTGCATCCAGTTTGGAATGGTATGACAATGAATGAAAATGAAGAGAGAAAAGGCAAAGTTAAAATGAAAGAAATATTTAAAATTTCGCATTTGTCTTTTGTTTTCGATTCAGTTGTAAGTTTGAATTAATTTCAAATTAGTGTCACACATCAGTTGAAAACCATTAGGCCTCATTCTCAATTTTTATTCTTCAATTATTATTGTCCGCTATAAAGACGCAGTTTTTAAGTATTTTTTGTGAAAATTCACACAGGCTGTTTTTAAACTCGTTCCTTGAAGCTTGGTATTTGTCCGATATTATATTTTAAATATGTATGTAAAAATTATTTTGACCAAAAGTTGCCTTTTAATATATACTTGAATTGAATGTTTTCAAAACTCGTTACTTGAAGCTTGGTAGTAGTCCGATATTATATTTTAAATATGTATGTAAAAATAAAATTATAAAAATAATAAACCAGTTTTTGCACTTTAGAACTACAAGATTTGTAATAAAAAAGAAGAGTATCTGCTTTAAATTTACATACTTAGTTTTTCTCTATTTATTCATGAAAATTTCCGATTTATATATTTATTGTATTCTATGTTATAAGCTGAATTTCCACGCGAGTAAATTTTACGCAAGCGCAATCCTTGAATAATAAATAACAATGTGTTGACATACAGTTGTGTACTAATCTATTATTATATAAATGATTACATTGATACTTAACATTTAGTGAAAAGAAAAATTCCCAAATTGAAAAAATAAAGCTGGAAATTATATTTTTCCTCAGTTCACATAAGAATTCAATCATTCCTACAAATCGAGCAGTCATGAGATAGATAATCATAGACATTAATGTTACAAATTGCTCAATTCTTAGAAGTTTTAACACTTTTCTGCCTGCCAAAAAAATCATTTTATTCAACACTTTATAACTATTTTATGAATTTTAATTATAAATTTAACAAAAAATTAAGTATTATGGAAGTTAGGTTAAAAATAATCTGCTATTTACAGGATGGATGATGTCCAACAGGATTTTTGTAACTTTACCTAACCAATCCTTTATCTACATGAAAATTCATGTAGATGAAGGAAAAAAAACGGACCTTTCACAAAATGTCTGGACAGACCCCTGATTGTGCTCAGGAAAAAATCCGGATTTTTCCCTAACCGCACTCCGGAAGTTTCCGAAACTCTTAGGTCCAGAAGTTTTAAGAAATCATCGATCACATTTGCATATAAAAATTCTAGAATATTTTATTTAAAAATATTAGAACTAGGCCATGGCACAGAATAGATCAAGATGGCAAATACTTATTGAGACGGCCTTGGCCTGTCATAGGCTGTAGTCTCCAAGAAGAACTACAATTTATACTTGGCATCTTTCATTTGTAAATATTTTTTCTGATAGAATAAATGTGATGAGAGATAGAAATTAACTTATACATAATTATTCATTAAAATTATGCTGTATATAATTTATTTAAAATTCAATGTTTTGAAAATATCAATGATTTAAATTTATAAAGACATGCGTCTTTAATGATTATACTCAAGAAATTTTTCGAATTTTTGAGTTGGACTCACAATCAGCCCTGGATTTTAAATTACAATATTAAAAAATTTAATAATGTTGCATATCTTAATTTACTACACTTTACTCGTAAGTATCAGTAAATTTTATTCATATATTCTTCACTGTTGAGCGCCATAGAGAACTTCCCTCTAGGCCCTGCCAGTGCCCAATTTTTGGTCCGTAAACCGGGGCTAAGAGTTAGTTCCCCTTACAAAAGCATAAAAAAATTCAAGCAAACGAATAAATACAATAAAATATTTACATAAATGCATTCTAAAATATATATATATACAAAATTTACAGAGAATTCCTAAAAAACATCTATAGCAAAAGTAATAAATGTTTAAAAAAATATATTCTAATTATACAAAAAATAAAAAGAGTAGCATTAGATTATATTAGGTAAAAAATGAGCAAAATAAACATCAGTTAAGGTTTTAAAAAAAGAATTATTCTGAGCTGGAAAAACTTCAATCACAACATAGCTGTTGTCAAATGATGAAAATATAACAAGTTTAGCTTTAACTGCACCTGTTAAATACATTCCCAGCTGGACCTGGCCATAATAAGTATGCCTAGGTCTCAGAGCATATTGACCAGTCTTAGGGTCAACATAGACATATGGTAAGGAGACTATTGCCGTTGTTACAGTCTCATTCCTCATCTTGAATGGACATTTAATTTCCAATAAAATTAAATTTCCATCTTCAAAATAAAGTTCAAAATATAACCAAACCATGGCATCTCGGCACGCACTATCAGTCCAAAACAGAAGACTTGTACATTTTGATCCGAGGAAAAGATACACCTCGCTCTCTCTTCCATTTCCTGTCCATGGAAAGTTGAAGCATTTCCAGAAAAAACATCTTCTGTTGCAGAGGCAATTTTCTTCTTCCAGTCAGGATTTTTATTCTTGCTATAAGTAAAAAGGGAGTAGCAAGTAGACCCAGTTATTCGCTTCCTACGCTCACAAATCCAAGTATTAGACCCTTGCTTCTGTAATGCTAGGTTCCAAGCTTCTTGTTTTGTGAGGTATACTTCCTCCTGCAAAAATTTGGCTGTTGCATCATCCAGATTTGGAATGCTTATGATGACTAAACTGCTAGAAAAAAAACTTTTTCCAGGACAGCAGATTCTTCCAAATTTTCCTTCTCGGCTACATTCCTAAAACAAAGCAAAAGACATGACATAAATAATTCATTGTAATTCAGGAGTTTTATTATTATCTACTTTGAGAATTTTGTAATTCTATAAAAGATACTCATGGTTTAAATAATCATAGCAATAGCTTAATTATGTAAATGTTTAAAATAAGAAAATTGTTTTATTGAATGCTGATCATTATGGAATGGTTTCATCTATATTAAACTTAAGTACATAGTATCTAATAGAGGTTAAACTTTTTTTTCATCGAACACTGGTCTTATATCCTATTTTCTCAGACTTAGTAGTAAGCACGCCACTGACTGTGTCTGGAGATTGTGAATACTTAGTATTTATTTTCGTGGAGGTACCTATATACTAGACATATAATTTTTACACTAATTTGGAGAATTATGCAAAACAATAAATATTAACCCAAAACAATATTGCTGAAATTGGGTATACTATCGCTTACGTCACATGTTGTGTTATTCCTACTAAATTTAACCATTGAACAGCATTTTCTGCGAGCCTGAATTCAAGCCACAAATAAACAAACAGAATGTTCGATCTTCTAAATAGCTGCCCGCCAGATTATATTGTATTATAAAGAAAAGTGGAAGTAGTTGTGTTTTTTTTTATATTATACCCAATATTCATCCAAACACCATATTTTTTACAAGGATTTTTCAGCGAAACCAGCAACAAATCTGTGCAAAATCCAACAGAAAATTGCCTAATTCTGAAATGGTCATCATTTAAAATATCATCTACTAGGTAAAATGGCATTTCTTTTTATTTATACTTATATATCTCAATCAGAAGCAACGTTGCAATATATATCTTCCTTATATGTTTGTCTACAACTAGTTAGAATCTTGTTTAAATATAGGAAATTAATAATACATGAAAATTTTCAATTGTGTATTTCAGTAATTAGCTCTTAAAGCAATGAATTCGCAATTCTTTTATAAAAAAAAAGCATCAAAATGAAAAATAACTTACACAATAGGCTTTGGCGTTGTTAAATAACAAGCTTTATGTCTGGCGAGAGCTGAATTTGGACAGGCTTTTAAAATCTTTAACTCATAAGAGCCAAGTACATCCTCACTGAGAGAGACAGCATGATCTTTTTTTCTGTGAAACACAGCAGAAGTCTTGCAAAGGCACAATGTCATATTTCTTTAGAGATAATTTCTGCTTATCCCAATAACAAGACTTATCAGTAGTAGATATTTCCTCTAACGAAGAAACTGCATGCCTTAAATTAGAAAAAAACAAAATTAAACTAAAATAAAAATTAAACTAGAAATTTTTCATTCAATTAATTTTTTATAATAATAAGAAAAAACCATATGATTCAATAACCTTTATACACACAAATTTTTATGCAAGGATTTGTATATAATTGTTGAATACCTTTTGTACCAAACATTGACCTGAATTGAAACATGACTATTATTCTAGTCACTGAATAATAATTAATGAATCAAAAATGTAAGAAATGAAATAAATTAAGTTACTAAGATTTGATAAGCAAAATGCGAAACAAAATATAGCTAATTGATCTTACAATAAGAAAAAAAATATATTATTGTAGTAAATAATTTGGCTAATAGCTCAGAAATTAAATTGAACACTTTTCAACAGCTTAATTATATATAATTAGGCTGGTTATATCTGTTTAATAAATATGTTTTAAAGCATAACTTCACAAAAAAAACTATAAAGAATAAAAGGATACAATCAACCTGGCATTTTCCATCCGTAACAATCTGGGTACTAATTTTACTGAGGCCGTAATTAGATGATTATGTTGATCAAATTATTGAAAAAAGCCTACATTCTGAATTACTAAGCATGATTACACAGAATAATCTAGATACTAATATTACCGAGATCGTTATTAGAAATTCTGTTGATGACGTTTATAAAACGTGTCTATAATCTGAATAGTAAAACATTATATAGAGGTTCTGCCACATTGTTCTGCAAACTAATAGAAACAAAATTGAATTTCATGAAATTGAAATTTTAAGAAACGATAAACCATACATAAAAGAAAATACCCAATTACCTGTTACAATACAACAACACTGCAGCCACATGTTTGCAGACACCACCAGCACCAGCAGGACAACTGCAATTAAATTGTGATATGCCGTATCCATTTCCAGACATTCTTTTAAATAAAGCACCTTCAATTATATACGGAGAAGAATTTAACTTCGTAGAACGAAGGCAAACAGCATAAATAATTCTTTTCCGCGGTAATGCCTGCTTAACAACACCACATGTTATGATGTGGTTAGAATTAAGAATTTTTTCACCTTCAGTGATGCTCCTGGATTTCTCGTCCCTTTCCAGATATGCTAAAATATCTAATAATTTAATAAAATCCATCATTGGACAATAAAATTAAGCTGGTAGTCAAAAAATTGCTAATATATCACACAGTTATACACTGAGAAACAAGCACAACATTAGATTGTATTACCTTTTTCTGACGCCATTTGCCCGAGACTGCAACGCCACCTATAGTTTATTTGAATTGCGAATTGCAAAATTAACATTGCGTGATCCAATTTTGTCGAGAGTACTAAATTGGGTTTTGAGAGGATGGCCAAATGAAAAACCAGATAAAAAATTTCAGACTTTTTTCTCGAAACGTAATGAACTTTCTACCCATCGAAACTGCTTGTTATGGGGTAATAGAGTAGTTATTCCAGTGTTGGGAAAATCACGTGTTCTCCAGGCTCTACATCTGGGACACCCAGGGATCGAAAGAATGAAAGCTCTCGCACGTTCATACGTGTGGTGGCCAGGCATGGACAATGACATAGAAGTGCATATTCAAAGATGCCAGGAATGTCAACAGACACGTCATGCCCTTCCTAAAGCTCCAGTGCATCCTTGGGAGATTCCAGAGAAACCTTGGTCTCGTCTTCATATAGATTTTGCAGGTCCGTTCCAGGGACAAGAATTTCTCATCATAGTAGATGCCATGTCAAAGTGGATAGAAGTGCGTCATATGACTTCTACGTCTGCTTCTGCGACAGTCGACGTCTTGCGAGAAATCTTTGCTACCCATGGGATACCTGAAGTCATCGTTTCCGATAACGGAGGTCAGTTTCGAGCATCGGAGTACCAGACTTTCTTAGAAAGGAATCTCGTCAGAAGGGTTATGATCGCACCAAGACGTCCGTCCGGAAATGGTCAAGCTGAAAGAACAGTCCAGACCGTCAAAGATGCCCTAAGACGGAATGTGAAGGGAAATTGGAGGAAGCGTCTTGCCAAATTCCTTCTACAACAACATTGCACTCCCTCCACAACAATAAGTGCTAGTCCTGCGGAACTGTTGATGGGGAGGAAGCTAAGGACCGTGTTAGATAGACTCCATCCAGATCTGACGGCTGAGAGGAAGTTGAGACAGGAGCGAGATGCGTATAGAAAAAATGGCGATTCTCTTCCAAGATCGTTCAGTTCGGACGATCCAGTATTTGTGAGAAATTATGGACAGGGTCCAAAGTGGTTTTCAGCAACGGTACTTAAACCCACTGGTCCAGTTTCCTACCAAGCTGTGACAATAGGAGGCGGGGTAGTTAAACGCCATGTGGATCAAATGCGGAAGCGTATTCCCGATCCGTTGACTGTTCCGTCTGATCCTAGTGTAGCATCTCCACCAGCACCGAGTATTGAGACTGAAGTACCATCTTCCATTCCTTCTAGTGCTGATTCTCAGAGTGAAGTGGTTGAACCTACAATACCAAAAGAAGAGTCTTCTGTTCCAGTTCTAATTTCGTTTACTCCTGTTATTGAAATTCCTAAAGGTTCAAACCAAGAATACCCCAAAATATTCGTACATTGATTGTTTGAAATTAATAATTCTAACTTAGATTTGAAAAAGTTATGCACAACTTCAACTTTACATACGCCAGCTAGTGAAATCCCATTTTTAGAAAAGTCGCGCAGTTTAATTAAAGTTTTTTCGATCGCGGGTTTCTTAGAACGGAAAACTTTATTCAACGTTTGCAAAGAAATAATCGAATAATAGGAACCCGAATCAATTTCCATTTCTAACTTTTCCTTATCAACCTCAACAATAACGTTTTTCTTAAACGGAGATTGAGAACTTAAAACATTCAAATATTCGGGTTGAACTTCAATTTCATTTGCACGCTGTTTTTCAAATTTATTTTTCTTCCGACAAACTTTTACAATGTGACCCTTAAGACCACAAGAATGGCATATTGCATTTTTGAATTTACACGTTGAACGTTCATATTTACCACCGCAACTAAAACACACTTTAGAATTTTGAATTTGTAATTTGCTACAACTTGAAACATTAGAATTTTGTTTACTGAATCGCGCATGATTTCTTTTGTTCCGATCACGTACGAAATCAACTACATCCGAATTCTCAGAATAAGAAGAACTTTGGGTATGAATATGCTTTGATTGGGAAGCCGCAACCTCAGATGCTACGGCAACAGAAATTGCATTTTCAAGAGTTAATTTGCGTTCAGCCAACAATCTTCTTTGAACCTCTTCATCACGAATACCGCAGACTAATTGATCTCGTAATCGTTCTGACAAAGTTTCTCCGAAATTACAATCTTCGGCCAGCTTTCTTAACTCGGTAACGTAAGCATTCACAGATTCTAATTTTGATTGAAATCGTTTATGAAACTTGAAACGTCGAAATATTTCTGAAGATTTAGGACAAAAATGTTCTTTTAAAAGTTTGATTAAATCTTGAAATTTAAATTCTGTAACTTCTTTTGGCGAAACTAAAGTCCGAATTATAGACAAAGTTTTAATTCCACAAACAGCTAAAAGAGTCGCACGCTTTTTATTATCATCTACGATAGAATTAGCGTCCAAAAAGTAATTTGATCAGCATATAACTCCAATGAATTTGGATTTGAAGTGTCAAATTCCTGAATAGAGCCTACCGTCGCCATCTGAGTGCGAAATTTAACTTAAGCCAAATGAAACTAAAGCAAATAGAAAACACGAATTTAACATTTAAAACACCTACCGGAAGCATGAAATAATACCGGTATCGGATCACATCAACAACTCATGGCCCGCAGTCTTTAAGAAATTGCATCTTCAGAAATTGCATTCAATTGAAGTGGAACTTCTTCATGCTGTGAGGTAAGATTCCAATTTTCGTGGAGTAAACGATCCCATCCTCGTCGCCACGAGTTGAATTGTGATGTAACTTTGGTGTGGTAATCCAAGTAAGACACATAATAACTTAAAATGTAAATTTAATAAAACAACAAAACATAACAACTAACATGCTTGCAGCACGTAACAAGATTAGCGATGAACATCTATTAGTAACGTGTTTATATACTCTCTGGAAAGGTAAGGCAGCGCCGCGATTCAGAAACTACAGATTGTCGTCGTTGACTCGTAGTGATGACGGAAGGTGACGTCGGCTGACATCACAACAGTAAAATTAAAATTAAGTGCTCGAAACTTTCGAGATCTCTTCTAATATAACTTCTAACTATTGAAGCCATCCAATAGTTCGATCTCTTCTATTACAACAATGTTTTCTAAATTTTGGCTATCACCAGCATTTTTATGATAAAGAATCCGAATACATGTGGGTGGAAAAATGTGTTTATTCAAAGAAAGTTTTTTACTTATTTCGTACATAAGTATCTCTTCCACAAATTAATTAGCATTTTTATCGTTATCTTTTGAAACCGTTATCGGGCACTAAGATTGCATTTTAGTGCCTGATAATAATACGATCCTTAGTTTAAAATTTCAGAACAGTCGCTAGACTTTGCGGCAGGCTTTGAATATTCTATTTTTGAAATATCCCTGTTTTCTTCGAATTTTATGATATCATTTCATTTTTATTTACTTAACATTAGTGGACACTACAAGTAAAGAATTTGACGCTTTAATTAATAATAAAATTATACCATCAGTTCTAAAGATCAGGGAAATTCGATAAAATCAGGCTGAAAAACTCAAAGATTTTTTTCTTCTGAATGTTTAAGGCCAACTTTTAAAAAAAATTTCAAAAATGTATAAAATTAGATTTTATCAATTTGCTAAAAATTGGAAATAACTAAAAATATTTAATGACTTCTTATTTTATTGAGATCCTTCAACGTGGGAGTGTCAAAGATTCGTCTTATTAGACAGTTTTCCGTCTTATACAAGCACAATTTTTTTTTAAATGTTATAAAGATTAAGATTCCATTACATTAAAATAATTAAATAATCCTCAATAAAAAGTAAATTCCTGCAACAGTTGTGGGCCAAGGGGTCATGGTGGTTAAGGCTCCAGAATTTCGTGACCAACGGCATGATTGCGACAATGTGGTCAGCACTGCGCACAAATTGCCTTTACTTGCCCGACACGCTGGTACACTTCGATGGTGGGCTTCAAGCCGCCTCTGGGGAACGAACCGCAGTTCCTCATAATGACAGTTCAGTACCTTAACAACTCTTCAATAAATTAAAAAAAAAAAAAAAGAAAAGAAAAATTTTATTTTTACAAAAAATTATTTTGAAAAAATTACTTTTATTTTAATCAGTAAGGAATACTTAATTAATCATTACCATCATTAGTAGTAAGGGCCGCGATCTACGGAAGTGACGTCATAGTCAACCGGAGCTTATTTCTGCCCCAACCGGAAGTTGCTTATTTCTGCCCTCCTGAAAATCGAAACTTCGTCTGCAACGTCATGGGGAGCTTATTTCTTTTTTTTCTTAAGTCTAATATATTTTTAGTTTCGGTTTCTGTTTTTAATTTAGTTTCGTTTTTTAAATATTATTTAATTTATTAGTTTTTTTTTTTGAGGATCGGTTTTTAATTTAGTTTCGTTTTTTAAATATTATTTAATTTATTAGTTTTTTGAGGGTGGCAACACTTATTATTTTTAATATTAGATTTTAAGGATGGCAATACTTAGAAACTTTGTTATTTGGGGTAGAAATTGTATATTATGAAGTAATGACGTCATCTTTTATTACATAATAAATATCATACACATGCTTTTACTCTAGTGGCGCCATCTATGTGGGAATGTTAGAAATAAAATAACTTTAAATGTATTTTATTATTTAATTTAAATATAAATAATGGTGAGGATTGAACTCACCATGTGGTGATATGAGATAACGATAAATAGAGGTGACGAGAGTAAAGTTTTTCATTCATCATGGATCTTTTGAAGTTCAAACATCCCTTTACAGCAGTCCTCGCAGGTCCAACAGGTAGTGGTAAAAGTTATTTCATAAAAAAAGTGATTGAAAATCAAATGATACAGCCTTTCCCAAAACACGTAGTATGATGTTATGGCGTTTATCAAAAATTATATGATGAGATGCCCAATGTTGTTTTTCACGAAGGACTTCCATCCGATTTGAATCAATATTCAGATGCATTAATTGTGATTGATGATCTCATGAGTGAATTGGGAAATGATCCTCAATTGACGAAATTATTTACAAAATTTTCCCACCATAAATCTCTTAGCATTATTTTTGTGGTTCAAAACTTTTTTCATAAAGGAAAGGAAATGAGAGAAATATCCTTAAATGCTCATTATCTTGTATTATTTAAGAATCGAAGAGATCAATCACAAATTACACATTTAGGACGTCAATTGTACCCTCGAAAAGTTAAATTTTTTCAAGAATGTTATGCAGATGCCACATCAAAACCTTATGGTTATTTACTCATTGATTTAAAGTGTGATACCGAAGAATCTTTACGCATGCGTACTGGAATGTTTCCTGAAGATACTTATTATGTGTACCAACCTCGATAACTTCATTTCAACAGTGAATTTCAAGGAAATTAGATGTCTGCTTTAGTCATTGATTTTGAAGGTTTCCAACTTTCATCAGGGTGCCACATTGTCAAAGAACTTGCTTTTCATGCCGTGAAAGGTAGTCCTATTACCGGAGTGTGTTCATTCCAACCACCGTTCCCGTTCGAAGAACTTCCAACACAGCATATTCTTGGGTAAAAAGAAATATTCATCGAATAGATTGGAACCAAAGAGAATTACCCTACATTAAATTTCATACTATTTTGACTTTTTTGTGTGATATGTATTCACAAATCTATGTGAAAGGACTCGAGAAACGGAAATTTTTAGAAATTCTAACCGGCAGAGTGTTTTACAGTTTAGAAGATTTTGGGTGTCCTAAAGTAGATGAACTGATAACAACTTTTTCTTCGTGCACTATACACTCACCAGATTTTAAACATTGTGCTCTAGTTAAGGCGAAAGCATTTGGAGGATTTCTACAAGACCTATAAATAGGAGAAGCACTCGGAATTCAAATCATTTGAAAGTAAGATGTCCGTATGTAATGAGCGAACATTAGAGCTCATGAAATTGATCTCTAAAACTAAACATTGCAAGCCTCTTTTAAAAAAGTGTTCAAAAAGTGAAATAAAAACTTTGTGTGAGTGTGTATTGAATGTATTGTGTGGTAATATACCACTCACGAAATCTCAGAAAAATAAATTAGCTCCTCATAAAGAAAGTTTAAGAAAACTTTCTAAGAATAAATTGCCATTGTATAAGAAGAAAAAAATTCTTGTACAGAAAGGAGAAGGATTTTTATCATTTTTATTACCTGCAGCTATATCTGTCATTAGTTCATTAATTCATGGAGTACAGTAAGAAATTTGTGTTGGTTCCGGAGGATAGAGTACAAGTAGCGGAACATTTATCACAATTGGATCAACAAATGAAAAATATTCTACAGAAAAAGGACTTAGCAGATGACGAGAAAGCAACTCTGTATTTACAAATATTGCAAAAGTATACGCACTTTTCAATTTCTAGACCGAATAAACCAGAGCCTCAAACCGATCAGGAGGAAATTCCGAACATAGCCGATCCTCTAGTAGAGTCTGCAGAAGAGATCTCTTCAAATATCAAAAAAGAAACTGAAGACTTGGAGGGAAAACTTCTAACTGTTGTTCCAGTTCGATTTCAAGAAAAAGCTAAAGATATGTATAAATTCTTAAAAAATAATGAATCTCTCCTTTGGAGCGCTAAAGGTGAAATTATTCATGAAGATAAAGCCGTTCCTGGAAGTAATATAGTAAATCTTATCAATGACTTTTTGCGAAATAGAAAATCAGCTCCAGTGGGGAGAAATGTATTTTTAAAAACATTAAATGATGTTCAATTACCAGTACATTTAGATGTAAATAAAAAATTGTATAGTAAAAATAAAATTGTTAAGAAACCTAGGATGTATGCCCGCAGAAGTGGTTGGGTGAAACTTTGAATAAAATGTTATTTATTTTATTAAGATATATTTTGTCTTTATTGATCATTTTTCACAGGTGAAAAAGTTTATATTATCAAGAAAAATTACACCCTTTAATAATTAATACAATAAGTTTCAGAAAAATGTAAAGAATTTTCTGAACAACTAGAAAATGTTTTGCAAAAACATAAATATTTTCTTAAAAGATAGAAAATTTTTTATAAAAATAAAAATATTTTCTGAAATAATAGAAAGTTTCCCTCAATAATAAAAATATTTTCTGAAAAACTAGAAAATTTCGTTAAAAAGTTTGAAATATTTTTTACAAAACTAGCAAATTTTTAGTAAGAAGTAAAAATATTTTCTTAAAAGATAGAAATTTTTTTATAAAAATAAAAATATTTTCTTAAAAGATAGAAATTTTTTATAAAAATAAAAATATTTTCTGAAATGTTAGAAAGTTTCCCTCAATAATAAAAATATTTTCTGAAAAACTAGAAAATTTCGTTAAAAAGTTTGAAATATTTTTTACAAAACTAGCAAATTTTTAGTAAGAAGTAAAAATATTTTCTTAAAAGATAGAAATTTTTTTATAAAAATAAAAATATTTTCTTAAAAGATAGAAATTTTTTATAAAAATAAAAATATTTTCTGAAATGTTAGAAAGTTTCCCTCAATAATAAAAATATTTTCTGAAAATTAAAAAAGGGAATAAAAATGGAAAAAGGAAAAAAAAGGAAATAAAAATTATAAAGAAAAAAGGAAATAAAAAAAATAAAAAGGAATATTAAAAGGAAATAAAAAATGTTACACTATTTCCTATATCACAATATTTAATTGTAAAATTTAATAATAATGACATGAAAGATACTAGATTTAGTTTCATTCTTTTTATTTTCTAAACACAAATCTTACACCATATTTTTTCTTTACAAATTGATACATCTGAATATCGTTTACATATATTTGATTTGAAATATGATACATAGAATAGCCTTGACAGCGTTTGAGTAAAAAGTAAATACAATATTGTCCACATACATTGGATGTTGGTGATTGAAACACTTTGGAATTCCATAGTACGTCCGTGGAAGTGGTGTTCACGTTGTAGGAAGTGGTGTTCACGTTGTAAAATCCGGGAGGCTTCCCATATGAGTCATAAAACTCTAACTGTCTTTGATCATTCACAAATAACGCTTGCCAGTGAGTCCCAGGTTGTGATGAGTCATCTGAATTCGTGATAGCACATGTGTTTTCTTGGAGATCCGGAAGCATATCTCTTGAATATACGCCTTGAAAGTAAGGTGATGTTATCTTATCTTGCGATAAAATGTAGAATAGTTGCAATCCATCCATTCTTCAATTTCCGAAGTCGAATAAAATATTTCTTGACTTGTTAATTTCAATCAAATTTTCAAATTCGGCAAAAACGATAACGCATACTGTTTTTTCTAGTGAGTTGGTAAATTTCAGCTCTAATCGCAAATTGCTATGCTTAATCAGATTTAAATGTTCTCCTGAACATAGATCTGGGGAGAGATTAAATCCAAATAATGTATTTCCGTTCTTGTAGTCTTCTCTGGAAATAAATATTCCTCTATCTTGACCCATTCGCTCCGTTCCATCAAATAGAGTTTGATAGGCACGAATGTATTGATTTTGTGAAAAGTTGAGTTCCAAGGGATTATGGGGGACGGGTTGCCCATCTACATACACTCCAATAAAATTTAAATTGAAATGTTCAAAATCAAAAGGAGATTTTGTCAATGTTCCATGAAAAGCTTCATTATCTACACAACCAATAATAACTTTTTTAGGCATTTGACCCGAAAATATATTATCTTGAATAAAAGACATGCTCCCTTTTGGAATCGAATACACTTTGCATAGGACTCGATTAATGGGGTATTTTGCACTTGTTTTTTCGAGTGCTTTAGCATGACCAAGAATCACTCCGGGGTTCACACGAACTTTTCGAATGAATAAAGAGACATGATCCAATACTACTTTAAATCCTTCAGATCCTTGTAGACAAAATTCTGGTTTGCTTCGTATTAGTTTTATTTTCAAATCCACTAAATTGAGTAAAAGACGATCTTGATGAAATAAATCTGAATGAATGCAGCCAATCATATCTACTGTTGCGCTTTCTTTGAAAAAAGCAGTTCTTTTGTTTAAACCATCCTCAGAATCTTTATAAAATAATTCAGCAGTTAATTGAGATGTTTTGCTATCATATCCATGGTTTAGGAGTGTTTCAATATAGGCCCTATAGGGATAGGTATTACTTGAATTGGAAACTATACGATCGTTTAAAGATACATCTACTTGAGAAAATAATGAATGTAGAAATAAATTCACAGGTCCTATAACATCATCTTTAGTGATAGCCGTATTGTTCGCTTTAACTATTTTTGCTTTCACATACAATTGTGTTTGACTGAGATCTATGTAATCTTCCACACTTCCAGAGACGTGAAACTCTACGGGAGCATTATCAAACACATTCGATAACGGATGAAATTGTATCCATTGACCATCTTGAATAACTGTTTGAGTTCCGGGTAAAGTATAAAGTTCCAATTCCGATTTTACGCACTCAGGAGAATCTTTCAACAAAAATGCCATCTTATGGATCAAAAATATCACGTCCACTCACTTTGCGTGCTTTGGATGAAATGAATCTTTTTTGCCTCGTACGCTTCCTTTTATAGTTTCCTTTCCCGACCATAGACTGCACTTTATCAATAGCTTTTTGTGCTAGATGTTTTCCACTTTCTTTAGTTCTTGTTTTGACGGCTTCCTCAAAGTTTTCTCCAGATAACACATCAGATGCTACTCGAGTTCCTGTTTTTAAAACTTCTTTTCCAATAGTTTTACCACCTTTTACTAAAAAGGGTAGTGCTGCTCTAAATAATCGACGAAATATACCACCAAGTCCATAGCCCTTTTGGAAATTAATACCTTTATAATAGGGCAACCCCGAGCCAATTTGACTCGCATAATGATCTTCAAATTTTTCAGCACAACAAACGTACGGTACACTCATCTTGACGTCTTCTCTTCAAATGAATGTTTCAAAAACGCATCGTACTATTTATAGTATTTGTCTCATGCGGAAATGTAAAACTATAATCACTTTACCACTTTCAAAAGGTACGAAAACACCTGAATTCAGTCTGAGCTCCATTTGAATAGTTTGAAAGGAGTGCCTCGTTAAAGGTAAGTATTGAGGTCTATCATAATACTGACTGATTGTTTCACCATCATATCCTTTTATTCGAACGATCCGTAGTAAAGGAGCTTGTGTATCTCCGACAATTTGTGGAGAAATTAAATCTGAGTAGACGTAAAAAACGGAAAAAATTAGACCATGCGTCAGCCACAAATTCGCTTTTCCGGTTACCCGTAATGACTGTATCACGTTGGAATCCTAACAATTCACCTAACTTTTCTAAATGAAGGCTGCACCCTTGAACGGCGTTAATTTTTACTCGTTTCGTAGCTTTATTGAAAATTATTGTAAACCGACTTGGATTTTTAGGTAAAGCAAGTTGTATAGCTGATACAATATCGAACATTGATTCATAACACCCCACATCAATTGTTTGCTTAACAGTCGATGCGATATTACCATTACTAATCGTGTATCGAAAATAATTATTAGTTTCATTAACGTTCAGCCAAGAATGCGGATAGATGATTTCAGATAGGCCTACTTCCCATTCACCTTTTAGATTAACTGGTATCGGTAACTGCGTCTTAAAATGAGAGATTTTGTTGTTAGGAAAAAACTGCATGGAGCTATCAGAAGGTAACGTCACGTAGAAAGACATTTTCGAGAATGAGACTTCAGAGGTTAAGTTTCACTATTTATACTTTTTGAATATCATTCACCCAGGCATTAAACTTTTCAGGATAGCCTAAAAATTTAACAAAATATTCTGTGCTTACACCTTTCTTTCTCTTTTTGATAACTTTTTCTACGGGATAATAACCCGAGTTGACTACTTTTTGTAATTCTTCTGCATAAAAAGTACCTTCTATTGCTTCATTCATTAAATCTTTCAATTTATACACTATAGGGTTTCGATGAACTATTTTATCTATGACAAATAATTCTCGTGTCCAATTATTTTCATATCCTTTCTCAAATGTAAGTTTTGATTTACTAATTCGAACAGTGTCACCTACTTGAAAAACAGGCTTATCATTATTCACCTTATCACTATATAAACTATTCCAAACTTGTTTTTGATTGTTGATATTCACTGAGGCTGGTTCCATTTTTATACTTCTATGCCTTGTATGATTATAACTATGGGTTAATTTAGAAATGACATCAATATATTTTTTCGTGTTAAATTCTGTAAAATATTTACACATCTTCGTTTTCAAAGTGCGGTTAAATCTCTCAATTATACTTGCTTTAGTTTCATTATTTGTGGTAAAAAAATAAACTCCTATCTTTTTAAGATATTGTTGAACAAGTTTATTTGTAAATTCCGTACCTTTATCTGATTGCAGTTTCTCAGGTTTTCTTTCTTTAAAAATAGTTTTTAAAGCAAACAATATATTTTTGGCTGATTTGTCTTTTACGGGGACAGCCCAAGCAAACTTTGAGAAACAATCTATACAAGTTAACAAATATTTATATCCATTATTAAATTTTGCTAAAGATTGCATGTCTACTAAATCAATTTGAAATTGTTCATCTATACCTCCGACAATCACTCGATTCCGTTTAAATTTGTGCTTTACTGGTTTATGTAAAGTATAAGAATCTTTAGTCTCTAACCATTTCTTAACGTCACTTTTCTTCACTTTACCTTTCACAGAATTATAAATAGCATTTACACCTCCAAAACTTCCTGGATTTTCAGGTTTCGTATAAACTGATGAAAGTAAATGATCCATAATCTATTTCAAAGTTTTTTAGAAATTATCAGAATTTTTTTTTTCTCTAATAACAGTTTATTTCTAACAGTTAAAATGCGAGGACTGCTGTAAAGGGATGTTTGAACTTCAAAAGATCCATGATGAATGAAAAACTTTACTCTCGTCACCTCTATTTATCGTTATCTCATATCACCACATGGTGAGTTCAATCCTCACCATTAATTATATTTAAATTAAATAATAAAATACATTTAAAGTTATTTTATTTCTAACATTCCCACATAGATGGCGCCACTAGAGTGAAAGCATGATATCATTTATGTGTTATGTAATAATTAACACGTGTATGGTCAGTACCGTTGCCACCCAGAGAAAGTTATAATAGCATTAAGAGGGGCAGAAATAATTATTGAATAACTGTCAAAGATTAAGTGAAACTATATCGATGAAACTCTAGGATGATATCGATATCAAATCTTTTTTATTTATACACGTGTTCAGAAAACTAAAGTTTAA
Organism: Parasteatoda lunata; assembly: GCA_949128135.1. Taxonomy (NCBI): domain Eukaryota; kingdom Metazoa; phylum Arthropoda; class Arachnida; order Araneae; family Theridiidae; genus Parasteatoda; species Parasteatoda lunata. Next base: position 19,139,371 of record OX421973.1, read on the forward strand.
CTTATTTACACATATCTTAGCAAGCATTCGTGGGTCAGTGGTTATGATATCCAACTACTGATCCGCGAAGGCTTTTTGTTGGCGTGAGTTCGATCCTCAGCCTTAATTATATTTAATAAATAATAATAAAACAGATTTAAATATTAAAATAGATTTAAAGTTATTTTATTTCCACATAGATGGCACCACTAGAGTAAAAGCATGTGCATGATATTTATTATGTAATAAAAGATGACGTCATTACTTCATAATATACAATTTCTACCCCAAATAACAAAGTTTCTAAGTATTGCCATCCTTAAAATCTAATATTAAAAATAATAAGTGTTGCCACCCTCAAAAAACTAATAAATTAAGTAATATTTAAAAAACGAAACTAAATTAAAAACCGATCCTCAAAAAAAAAACTAATAAATTAAATAATATTTAAAAAACGAAACTAAATTAAAAACAGAAACCGAAACTAAAAATATATTAGGCTTAAGAAAAAAAAGAAATAAGCTCCCCATGACGTTGCAGACGAAGTTTCGATTTTCAGGAGGGCAGAAATAATCAACTTCCGGTTGGGGCAGAAATAAGCTCCGGTTGACTATGACGTCACTTCCGTAGCCTAGATCGCGGCCCTTACTACTATCATTTGACTTTTATTTCTGGGAATTGGTCGCCATGTTAAAGAAAACTTTTATTGAAAATATATAAGTGTGTTCATTTGAAAACTTGCCGCAACATTTTTAAAACAAGTCAAAATTTTTAGTTAATACAATTTTTAATAATTACATAGAAATCAGTCGAATTTGTTTGTGTAGGCAGTTTATTTACGTCTCACTAGGGCTGCATAATGGGTTATTGGTGACACTGTCTGGGAAACATCCCTGAGGATGATCCGAAGACATGCCATCACACCTCTGCAGAGGTGATCTCATTTTTGAGGCCACTTTCTTAAGATCTGAAAGGGAAGGGAATCAAATTTGTTTTGGTGGAAGACATATTCCACCAGACTTATTCTAATCAGTTGGAGAATATTCCCCATTCTCCCCCCCCCCAAAAAAAAATAGGTGATGGTCCACTAGATAATCTTCTGTTTAGTAGTCCGATAGGAAGATTTGCTCTGTTCCATAAAATGGCAAATCGTCAAAGTTTGAAATGGTCTTTCATGCAATACCAGTAACATATGTACTAACAGTTTTTGTGATAGTATTCTTTTATTTTCTTGTAAAATAAATTTTTTATTTTTTTAGAATGAACTCAGACTTATTATGACCCCCCCCCCCCACACACACATTTTTCCTTATCAGCGTATGTCTATCTATAGAATGGCTTAGGTTTCATATATTTTTGGCTAAGCTAGGTTTGGTATATAATTCTTATAATTGAAGTTGTTGTTCCTTATGCTCTAATTGTCTGACGGACTCAGACAAGAACAAATAGATTGTTGACCCTCAAAAAGTCGATGACAAGAAGTGGAGTAGCGTATAGGTTCTCCTTGGAAAGGCCCAAGCAGTCAAGGATATGTTCAGCAGAGACCTGCTGGGCTTTCACATTTGGAAGAGACTACATAAGTCTTTCTTCCTTTAAAATACGAGAGACTATTCGTGTGTCCACTTGGCCATCTAGAAATTGCTGTCTGAGTCGCTCTATCACCTATATGAGCAAGTGAAGAGCCCGGTTATAATTGAAGTAATTTACATTTATAAAATGAAGTATTTTTTAGAATGAGAAAAATTAAAACAAACTGAAAAGAACACAGATAATGGGTAAATCACCCGACATGGAGCTTTCGAAGACGCTCCCAACTGTTCTAGCGATGCCGTTTGAACTTTTTGTTATAAATAAACGATTTTGTGTAGAATTCAAATGTTTTGAAAATAAACTTTTCATTTCAATATATGACATTTTCCAACGCTGTATCGTCAATTTTTTGACACTTTTTCATCAAAATAAAAATTCATATAAAACAGAAATTTAGAAGTTTTAGAATTTGATTGGTGTATTATAAGTAGAACGATCAAACCGCATTAAGTAGGAATGTTCCTCAACTTTGTGAAATCCTGAATTGTATTATTCCTTAAGATTTTATCTTTTTGATTGTAATTAAATTTCTTAGTAGAAATATTTAAAGTATTGATAAAAGAATTGTTATAAAATAAGGAATATAAAAACCGATAAACGATTAACAACCGTTAATCGCTAAACAATTAACTTCTCCAAAGTTTGCATGTGTACTCAGTTTTACCCCACCATTGGGGTAAAACTGATTACACATGCTAACTCTATGGGAAATTTAAAAATACTAGAATTTTACTGAAAAAGTGGCAGACATTTCTATTTCATGCGACAATTTCAGAAAATTATGAATGCCATTTACAGATGAAATAGTCAAGGTCGTATACTCACGGAGGGGAGCGCGGAGTACAATTGTCCTCGAGTGTGGGACTGCTGAGAGCCTGACCAAAATTCCTTACAGAAAATTACAGCTTATAAATTAGTTTTTTTTTTAATAAGAAAACTGCATAGAATTTATTTTTATCTATATAATAATTACACAAATTGCATTAAGAGTCTTAAAAATATGAATCTACGAAAAAAGAAATCGACAAAATAAACAACAAAACAAGACTTTTTCGCTTGTCCCGTGGCCCGTAAAACCTTTGCTCAGCATTGAATGTAGTTGTCTTCTTCCTCTGCTGCTCTGCAGCTTTTGTCAGCCCAGCATAGACACACATCAAGGAGGTATCTGGTCTTACCCCGAGAGCAGAGGTTATCGAAACGAAACAAAACAGTTGGACAAAATCCTCAATGTTTGTTAGGGTAGGAATTTTTAGTAAACGTATAGTAATCTGAACTAAAAATACTTTTAAATAAATAAGGATAGCTTAAAAACAAGGAAACATTAAAGAGTTGACATAATAAAAGAAACTTATCTACCCAGACGCCATGAATAAATCAACAACAACACGCCAATAGGGTAGGTCTATAGTTTGTTTATGTAAAGAACTCTCCTAACCATTCTTCTGGAGTAATGGCGTTGACTATGGTTACAAGGTTTAACTATTTCAAGTAGGGGTGTTGAGCCGTTATTTAAGGCAGGTTTTGTCTCGGGTCGGCGAGAGAAAAAGAATCGGGGGAGAAAGAAGCTCCCTTCTTCGAAATGTGCTATTTCATGTTTCCATAGCAGCAGATGGCCTTAGATTTCATGGCGAGGGGAGTTCTTTCTATAGACAAACTATAGGTCCTTCATGTTGATCAGTAAAATGTAATTCAGAGATTGTCCGATAGAAAACAGAACTAATTTCCTCATAATCAAAGTACCCGCGGTCCTACTCCATGTCTTTTTATAATCACAAGCTCGCTAGAAGAGGTATCCCTTCTGTTATTGTAAAATATTGTCTCTTACAGTAAGCGTGTAGATGTATATTAAAGTTATATGAGTATCCGATTTCTTTATGCATTGATTTCAATAAAGTATTTTCCGGTTTCTTTAACTCCCTCTTATCCTGAGAAACATATCAGATTAATATCATTTTCCGAGATGACACATAGCGCCTTAATCCTATATTCACTTTGACAGGTATTCGCTGCTTATTTTTTTTTTCTTCTTACTTATTCTTCCCATCTTTTCGTTTTGAGCTTTCTATTAGATTCGCAACGGCAGTTTCTCATTCCTTTTAACATTTTGATCGAAAATTCCTGTTTTTTATTTATTTTTTTTTTTTTCTTAAACTGGTCAACGATAGATACGTTGTCATCTTATAAGCAATATGGAGATATCACAATGAGAATTAAATTCGATATTCCGTTTTTCCAGGTTGATGTTTATTGGCTAAGGGGCTGAAAGCAAATTGAAAATAGGTTAATGGTATACTTTTTTTTCTGATAATCTTCTTATGCAGTACATTTTCGGTCATCGTATTGGTTAAAAAATTCAATTCAATATTAAACCTGAATGTTTAAAACCAATTTATGAAAATTGTTTATAATACCGAAGTAACATTAATATATGGATATATATATATTTTTTAAATTTTTGTGTGGATAAATGATCTAGTATTACATTTAATATTTTTCTGATGCTTATTAATTTTGAGTAATTATTATCTTTCATTAATTATGTTTTCAAATCATCTACCTAAGAAAAGTTTTCAATTTAAAACCCAATGTGTGTGAAGCCAATCACTGATCTCTAACATATGATTGGATTTTTAATAATTCTTTTTAGAACTGAATTTTAAAAAATTCCGCCGAATTCTAATTTTATAATTTTTGAATCAAATTAATTTCTAAAAAAAAAAATCGGATTTGGATTATATTTTTATAAGGTTTTCGAACATTTGCACTGTTAAAAGAAATTATGGCTGATTTTAATTGGTTATGAGAAATAAATTTTAACTATTTTTAATCGTTCTCTCCAAAAAGCAAGAGATAGAGATATAGATTTCCTTCTCTATTGAAATGAGATATGGGATGCGAAAAGTTAAGTTATTGGATTGGGTTGAACAAATTTATATCTCTTTCTTTAAATTATACAAATATTAATTTCTCTCTTTGAAATCAACCAATATTTCTATTTCTCAATGGAGTGAACAAATATTAGTTTTTTCCCCTTTACTTTACATTTTTATTTACTTTACTTTATAATTTTCCTTAAATTTTACTTTACTTCATACTTTGCTTTAAGTTTAGCGTTAAGATTTACTTTACACTTTACTTTGTGCTTCTCATTTTACTTAACACTTCACTTTTACTTACACTTAATTTTATATTTTACGTTTTACTTTATACTCCACGATTTACTTTGCTTTACACGATACGCGTTATTTTACTTTCTTCTTTACTTTACATTTTATTTTACTTCACTTTACTCTTTACTTTTTGCTATACAATAGTTTTTAGTTTACTCTACTTTTTGCTACGCTTTACTTGACATTACTTTTTAACATACGTCTTAAAAGTAAATATTAACGTATGCTATTAAAAAAAATTCATACTCAATGTGCACTCAAAAAATAGCGGATGATTTAAGGCTTAAAATTACAATGCTAAAATTCTGGATGCTCTAAGCTTCAACTCATCTTGATTCTTCGCCAACGTAAGTTTCAAGCACAAAGCCCTGAATCAGTAATTCAGTGAAATATAGAGATCAGTGAAGCTAATAGGGCAAGTAACTATCATCAAATAAATCAAAGTTAAAGTTATTAATCATTGATGTTCTACAAATGTGAATGAATGACCAAAGTTATTTCATTCACAAGTCGCAATAGCTCAATGAGAAAGCTAATACTTCTGCAATTTTTAAATTACCCCTTGTAACTTTTAACATTTTGGAAAAACAACAAGTAGAACCAATACTGAAACATTTATTTCTTCTTTGCAGTGACGAACTGACATACAGTTTTTATTTGATTAAGTAGAGATGTAGCTTCAAATTTAATGATGCTACATAGCTCAAAATTTCATTCCTCTTTCGACAGAGAAACTGTCAAAATTGGAAGAGAGTTTTTCTCGGACCGAAGTAATTCAATTTAAAGCCGCCATTTGCAAACGATATTATTCGCGCGTAAAAATTTTCTGTGATGTATTATTTGATTATTCTTTTAACAACCATTATATTACTTTATTTTAATCTCAGAGTGTATAAGATTCAGATTTAATTGATTTAATGGTGAGAGCTTAATTGTTTTTACAATTAAAGAACTTCAACGCTCAAAAATAATTAAAGACGTTTCAACAAAACTTCAGACGATAAATTTATTTAATGTAATATGATAGAATTAAAACAAGATTTGATGATACTGTAATTCAATATATTAATTTTTTGAAGATATATTGTTTGATTTTAATTTTATCTGCTTTTTTTTTTTTTTTTTCTTTCATCAATGAGACAGTTTATTGTAAAAGATTTTAGTCGTGAAGTAAGATTAATTTTAAATAATATTTTAATTTAGGAAAAATTTACGAATTAACTAGTAATATTTCTTTATGTAATTAGCTAATTCGCGATCGCAACGAACTATAGGGGGCGTTGTTGTATGTGCCGAATCCCTGCGATTTCCATATGAACAGTCATTCAGTTACACTGGAGACGTCTTTAATGTAGCATGTAGCATTGTAACGTTCCATCTTTATTGTGGCTGATTAAATTTAAAAAAGAAAAATGTTTGTTTTCTTTCTTATGCAAACGAAAACAAAATGGTATCTCTTTTTTTTTTTTTAGAGAAGGAACATCCAGAACACATCGGAAAAATATTTGTAAATAAAGAGAAAAAAATAGGTATATTTTTATAAGAGTTCAAACCTAATGCCTGAGAAATAGTTTTACTAAATTTAATGGTATAACATGAAAGGCCCATTTAAATTTTAACGTAAAATAAAGAATGCTTACGAAACAAAAAAAAAAAGAACCATTCTTTTTTTGTCGCCATTTTTTAGTGTTACGAAAATGCCTCTTTGGGACTTGCCAAAAACAAAACAAGATGCAATTTTATTTTTTTAGGAGCGAAATATTTTATGGAGTGAAATATAACGAAAATGTACCAATGTCCATAACATGAAACTTTATCTTAGTAAACGTCCGTTTTGGAAATGTTATTTCATTTTGAATTCGTGATCGCAACGAACTATAGGGGGCGTTGTTGTATGTGCCGAATCCCTGCGATTTCCATATGAACAGTCATTCAGTTACACTGGAGACGTCTTTAATGTAGCATGTAGCATTGTAACGTTCCATCTTTATTGTGGCTGATTAAATTTAAAAAAGAAAAATGCTTGTTTTTTTTCTTATGCAAACGAAAACAAAATGGTATCTCCTTTTTTTTTTTTAGAGAAGGAACATCCAGAACACATCGGAAAAATATTTGTAAATAAAGAGAAAAAAATAGGTATATTCTTATAAAAGTTCAAACCTAATGCCTGAGAAATAGTTTTACTAAATTTAATGGTATAACATGAAAGGCCCATTTAAATTTTAACGTAAAATAAAGAATGCTTACGAAACAAAAACAAAACAAAAAAAGAACTATTCTTTTTTTGTCGCCATTTTTAGTGTTACGAAAATGCGTCTTTGGGACTTGATAGAAACAAAACAAGATGCAATTTTATTTTTTTAAGAGTGAAATATAACGAAAATGTACCAATGTCCATATCATGAAACTTTATCTTAGTAAAAGTCCGTTTTGGAAATGTTATTTCATTTTGAATCTTATTTGTTAGAGTTCATAATGGCTATAGAATCAGGTGAGAGAAAAGTTTGTTTTGAATCTATGCTAAAGTCTATATCGGCCCATTTTCCACCTAAATCCGATTGACTACTTTGATTTTTGTTTCATTTTAAGATTTTTTTCCAAAAATTTTAAGTGTAGATTGGCGGCACTTGAAAATCTGCCAAATCTGTAGCTGTGGTTAATACGTAAGTACCGAATTTTTCTTCCATACTTTTCTGAATCATATTACTTCAAATATTAGAATATGCAAGAAGTATAAATAAACATATAATTTAATACCATTTAATTTTTCAAAAAAAGTATTTTGACAACAATTTTATCAAAAAATTATAAACTAAAAAACGTAAAATAAAGAATTCTTAGGATAAAAACGATTTAAAATTTCCTCATTTTTCAATAAAAACTTTCGTTTTGTTTCCTTTTTTAAATTCTTATAGTATTTAATCAGACGTAAAAAAACCATTTTGTTGCGAACGATCATCAAGTAAGAAAAAAATTATTTACAAGCAAATTTTTTATTATAAAAATCATAACACTTACCTGATTTATAAGTCCGGAGAATTCCAAAATGATACGTTCTTTGTTTGAAAACTTTATTCTCAAATAATATATACATAGTTTATCCCTTCATTACTTTTAGGTAACATACCACACATCAAAATTTTATAATTGTAAGATCTCGATATGAATTTTAATATGTAGCTTAAAAACAGAATAGCTGTATTCTAGTTGAAATTCTTTCAAAACTAAAAAACACTTACCAGGAAAACGATAAAAAATTTATTTATAATCAGCACAAAAGATACTTTTTCAAGTAATTCGGATTATTCTTTATTGTTGTTTTCTGAATTATGTAGATACAGAAATATATACTATTCTATGAAGAAGAAGAATATTCCATAACTATTACAGTTCTGTATGGAATTCATTGGAACACATTTATTCATTGGAATGACGAAAGCAATGTTGATTTCATTTTAACTTGTAATGAACTGAAGACAGAAAAATTATTTTACCGCAATACACACATCTGTAACAGCAAGTGATCATGAAATCATGTTATGTTGTTGGTAATAGAAAGGTAAAAAATATTGAGAAGTTGTTCTTCAAATGCTTGGCGTGTTCTGCTTCAATGTTTGGCATGTTCTGATTAGTTTTTTCAAGAAGTTTTACCTTTTCTTTAGGGAAATTTTGCTTCTTTTTTTATGCTAAGAAAATGGCGTCCGTCATTGCCAATGGTTATGTGGGAACTAATGCACGATATTTACAGTCTCCCGCTAGATGGCGTATCGAGTGTTGCGATCGCGAATCTTATTTATTAGAGTTCATAATGGCTATAGAATCAGGTGAGAGAAAAGTTTGTTTTGAATCTATGCTAAACTCTATATCGGCCCATTTTCCACCGAAATCCGATTGACTACTTTGATTTTAAACAAAGTGTTTCATTTTAAGATTTTTTCCAACAATTTTAAGTGCTGATTGGCGGCACTTAAAAATCTGCCAAATCTGTAGCTGTGGTTAATACGTAAGCACCGAATTTTTCTTCCATACTTTTCTGAATCATATTACTTCAAATATTGGAATATGCAAGAAGTATACATAAACACATAATTTAATACCATTTAATTTTTCAAAAAAGTATTTTGACAACAATTTTATCAAAAAATTATAAACTAAAAAACGTAAAATAAAGAATTCTTAGGATAAAAACGATTTTAAAAATTCCTCATTTTTCAATAAAAACTTTCGTATTGTTTCTTTTTTTTTAATTCTTATGGTATTTAATCAGACGTAAAAAACCCATTTTGTAGAGAACGATCATCAAGTAAGAAAAAAGATTATTTACAAGCAAATTTTTTATTATAAAAATCATAACACTTACCTGATTTATAAGTCCGGAGAATTCCAAAATGATATGTTCTTTGTTTGAAAACTTTATTCTCAAATAATATATACATAGTTTATCCCTTCATTACTTTTAGGTAACATACCACACATCAAAATTTTATAATTGTAAGATCTCGATATGAATTTTAATATGTAGCTTAAAAACAGAATAGCTGAATTCTAGTTGAAATTCTTTCAAAACTAAAAAACACTTACCAAGAAAACGATAAAAAATTTATTTATAATCAGCACAAAAGATACTTTTTCAAGTAATTTGGATTATTCTTTATTGTTGTTTTCTGAATTATGTAGATACAGAAATATATACTATTCTATGAAGAAGAAGAATATTCTATAACTATCACAGTCCTGTATGGAATTCATTGGAACACATTTATTCATTGGAATGACGATAGCAATGTTGACTTCATTTTAACTTGCAATGAATTAAAGACAGAAAAATTATTTTACCGCAATACACGCATCTGTAACAGCAAGTGATCATGAAATCATGTTATGTTGTTGGTAATAGAAAGGTAAAAATTATTGAGAAGTTGTTCTTCAAATGCTTGGCGTGTTCTGCTTCAATGTTTGGCATGTTCTGATTAGTTTTTTCAAGAAGTTTTACCTTTTCTTTAGGGAAATTTTGCTTCTTTTTTGATGCTAAGAAAATAGCGTCCGTCATTGCCAATAGTTATGTGGGAACTAATGCCCGATATTTACAGTCTCCCGCTAGATGGCGTATCGAATGTTGCGATCGCGAATCGAATAATTCATATAACTAAGCCAATGATTATAAATTCCTATTATATTATAAATGTTACACGTAAACCTATTGAATTATAAATAATACTAGGAAATTTCTTTTGTATTTTTTGTACCCCTGTGAGTTTTTTGACATTTTTTCGATTGCCTTATTGAATTTAATCTTTAATTTTATCTGTTGATTTTTTCCCCTCCAATAATGGAATTTATTGTTTATTTATTAATTTATTGTTTATTTATGAACTTTATTTCACTGTCGCTGTTTACTTTTTCTACGGAAACTTCTCGGAATACTTTAGCAGTAAAGTATAAGATTAATTTGAAATACTATTTAAATTTAGAAAAGGAGTCTCCGCTCCGCTCGCCAGCTCCCAAAATTGTTTCTTGTTCGTTATTGTTTTTTTCCCCTTAAAAGTCAATATTCTCTTCAAAAACAAAGAACATTTTGTCATTAGAATGTTTTTGTTAATTATTGTAGTTTTATGTTTGAACTTTTTGTTGCTAAGACAATCATGGCGCAGTGATTTGTAAGGGAATCATGACCCTGGTTTTGCAAAGTCATCATGTGTACTCGAAAAAAATTAACTTAAAGTATAAAAATTGTGAGATTCAATGCGAGGAACTAAATGAGAAGTAATTTTACTCGTTAACGAGATTCATTACAGTTCAAAGAGGAAACAGTTTTTATCTCTATTTCATTAAGTTCTTTTTATTTTTAAGAATTCTAATATAAATGTTATAACTTATATCTGGCAGCAGCTCTATCTCTCTCTTTGTTACTTTTGACATTAACTAACGAGCGAACTTATAAAATAAAGATCTCTAGGGAGAAAAATAATTTTTTCTTCAACAATGAATAAATGTTTCATATTTAAAGCAAACGAACTAAGAAAAAATTCATGAAAAAAGCACTTTAAATTGAACACAACTTTCGAACAAATTGGAACTTTGAAAAATAAATAAATAAATTTGGCTAAGTTAATAATAATTTGGCCTTTTTCAGCACGTCAAATTCCACTCCATAGTTTAATTACTGAGGTCTGTAGAGTGGTCAGCATGGTATTTTATTGGTTATATCAAGTATTTATTAGATTGGTAACTTAATTATTACTTAACGGGTTCTCGCTCTACCCTGGAATAGATAGTAAGCTTCCTAGGGTAAGTAAATAACGCTCTTTTTGTAAACAACGGTTGAAGTTATCTGCTACGAAATCGGGATTGTTTTGTCAAAACCAATTTATACAATGAGAAATAGGGAAGGTATTTCAAAACATAAAATACGATTTATTTATCATGTTGAAGTTAGTGGGTCAACAAATATGGATAGAAATAAAGATGTTTCAAAACATCTCCTGTTTTATTGTCAATAAAATCGTCCTGACAACAGAGTTATCATTGATCGCAATTTTTTGCACGTGCTGTGTTGTGCAGCACGAGACACAATAGTACACCACTCCAATGTCGCTCTAGTACGAAGATGGCAAACCTTTTTCTATTAGTGTACCTGTTAAATTACGTTTTTTTATTTTTATTTTCAAGTGTAATGTGCTATTTTGTTATTGAACTAGTGGCACATGCAGTAAGTGAGATACCATGCATTCAAAAAATAATCATTTAGCTACTGCTTTGATTTCAAACCATAGAATTACATAGTGTAGAATTACATAACCATAGAATTACATATTTACTGTTTAGTCATTAACTTGCTTTAAATTCAAAACAAAGCGGTTTCTCTCAATTGATTATATAAGATTCATTGATGAAAACAACCTTCTTACAATATTGTGCAATTTACTATATTGCAAATTTTTCCATCATTTATAATCTAGTTTTGCCTTTTCTCTTTACAGCTCATTTCACTCGCATACTTCACAAGAAAATATCAGCTTTTCTTATGACACAAACTTCAACGTGGAAGGAGCACTGTTAGCTTGCGTCCTGGAAAAACACATAATGGTGTCCAAGAATCACTTATATTGATGGGGCTTTTTTAAAAAAAAAATGTTATCTTTAGTGAATGTAATTGAATAAAAGTAATTTAAAATTACTTTTTTGCGTGCCATCTAAATACATGGGACACCGAGTGACACGCATGCCATGGGTTCGTCATCTCTACTCTCGCACATCGTTTCTTAAAAACAAATAACGGATCTTTCTCGCAAAAATAAAACCTTAAAAAAATGAAAACTACGCTCTTCACAACATTAAAACATCGATTAAGTTAAACACCAAAATAGGTTTTCTCTCAATCGTTTCTAAAGCAACTAAGAAATGTTTCTCAATGTCGAAATTTAACATCATCTAACGTAAATAATTCTTTTGTTTTTACATAATAACTATCATTTTGTGGAACTCTACAAGAGATAAGATGCATCGTTGGATTAAGTTTAGGTTATGAGCAAGCTTTTATACAAAATGGTTACAATCCAGTTAAATTTCTGCTATACATATAAACTTTAATAATATAACATTAATTGTAATAAACTAAAGACTAATTTATCGGGAAAATTGTTTGTTTGAGGTAAATCTTGACAATAATGTGTGCCAAATGAGACTGAGTATAGTTGATATTTTTTTGATGAGTTGAAAATCTAAAAACGTTTTTATTTATCTAATAAGTCACCGAAAAGGACAGCAAATGATAATATTAAGAAATTCATATTATTTTATCATTTTTAATTGTGTAAGTATATACTTTCTAGCTTTGTGCATTATTGCGTAGTTGTTAAAATTTGTTGTTTACACTGCGGAAGCATTTTGTCGCATGAGATTTTTTAACAGATTATCGGTGAGTTTTCAAATCTAAAAAGCTCGAAATGCGTGTTTATGAAAATGGAGGATACAGTCAAAAATGCGCTTTTCAGTTTTCAACCCAAATTTAACAACGAAACAGGGAATTACGCGTTTGCATCTTCCTTACTTCATACAGGGCTAAATCCTGAACTTTGGATTCTGGGCTGCTTAGTATACTTCAGATGTAACTTTTGAAGCGATGTCTTCTTGTTCAGAACTGTAAGCGATAAATTGAGTTTTAAAAGTGGAATACCAACAACGTAAATTTAATACCACTGTTATAAATTTATAGCCCTCGTGCCTACCTTGTAAAAAGAACTGTTGACTTTTAAAGTTTTTTCAAAAACGGACTCATTTAATGAAATGTACCAAGTGATCTATGCAAATGAACAATTATTTGAATTTATTAGTTTTTTCTTTAAAAAAAATTACTTGTAAAAAAAGTTTAAAAAACGGAATCAAATACCTTGCCCAATTTCGTAAACACGCGTTATGAGCTGTGTAGATTTTCGTAAACACTCATCTCGAGCTCTGTCTATTTTTGTAAACACGCATTATGAGTGGTGTTCATTTTCATAAACACGGATTTCGAGCTTTATTCATTTTCTCAAACATGCATTGCGAGCTTAGTCCTGATTTAAAAACTCACGGACGAAATCTTATCCATTCTCGTATCGTTGATTTAAAATATGCAGTCGGTCTCTTCCTACAAGATAAAGCTTTTACGCAATTTTATGAAATAAGGATTTCCAGGATCCAGGATTTTTTTTTAAAAATTCAGTCGAGTGACTTCTAAGTGTACGTATGATGTTACATGAAGAAGGTGGTAATACATTTTCAGTTTATGATGCAATGAGTTATGGTCATTTGTTTTTTATCCTAAGTGTTATTTTCAAAGAAACAGATATGTACATACATTCAAACCTATACGTTCTTTATAAGGGTTCTTTATACATTCTTTGTAAGCGCAGACAAAAAGTAACTGAACTAAAAATACCATTTTGAAAATAATCTGTAGCTTTCGGAGCAAAACTAATTTCAGATTTGAAATACCAACAGCTGTACTTGCATAAATGCAACTGAAAAATTTCCCCCCAGTCTCATTTAAGATTTTACTTAACCAGTACGGAGATTAGGTATTTAGCTAGTAATTAAAAAATGGTATTAAATAAGAAAAAAATAAGTTTTATTTTATTCGTAGTTAAAAATTTACCTAACTTGTTTATTTTTAAAATATCTTCCAGTTATAAATCTTTTCTTAGAGTTATTATTAATAGATGATATTTTATATAAAGGTTTAAATCGTGGTGGTTTAATTTGAAAGTAACAACAAATATAACTTTCTTTGGCGTCTTTCAACAAAAACAAGAAAGATGTTGTAATATATTTTTATTTATCACTTTTTTTAAAAGTTTGATAATAAAGAAAGACGCAATTAGAAACAGTTGAAAGAGCATTTTTCCTTTTTGTCCTCTGCTCAGATGAAAGCAAGTTTCGCTTTTAAAACCAGCCACCTTTACCATTGCACCAGGAAATAGGTTCTTTATAAGCATTTTAAGATTTCTACTGTTTCATGCTTAGAAAAGAAAAAAAAACCTTCATTACAATTACGATGAAAGACACAAGCAGGAAACGTAGACATTCTATTACTTCCTCTTCTGTTGTCATAGTAATAGTCATTGTTTACAATCTAACAGTTTCATAGACATTCAGACCATAAATATAATAATTTCTGTTTCTACATAACTTTGTACACTTTCACTAGCTGAGAGCTATCAATGCTTCGAGATTCTATAAGATACAAAAGCCTCTTCAATCATTTTCAACAGACGATGTCTCTGACCCAAACGATATCCGGGAGTGATTTGTCCGGATACTTTTTTGAGCATTCTGAGCTGTGCAAACTTCTAATTTCAAGACATTGATTGAAACTATAATATGCTAAACTTGTGGTGCCAGTACATCACACTCTGAGTCTTTGTTCGACGATGATTGCACTAGCCGAGGATGAAAATATGGGTGGTATTTCAATCCAGGATACAGAGGGGGCAACCTTGATGGGATTGAAGAGTACAGTGCTCCAGAGTGACTTGAAGTCGGTACCGACGACATAGTCGATGAGGAACTTATAGGTGAAAGGCTTGAACCTCCGGCAGTGCTTCGTGTTGATGATGGTGGTGGCTGTAGATGAGGTGGAGTTCCGGATATGAAAGCTGTCGGACCACCAGCTCCAAGTAGAGAAAATGGTGGGAAGGCAGACCTCTGTAGGCCAAAGTAGAGACTTTGTAAGTTAGCCTGACTTTGTTGGGATTGATGTTGAGCTGACATCAAGGCACTCAAGTCTGCCATGCTTAGAGGGGATGATGGAAATTTCCATGGGGAACCTGGCTGACTCGCCATGAATAGGAGATCGGCACTCGATGGCATTCCACCTAAACCTGAAAGAAAAATACAATTTATTTAAATAATGCCAATTATCTTTAAAGAAAGTTTTGAGAGATGTTAAAACATTTTTAAGTTATGAGTAATAGAATAAAATTTGGAAACAATAAAATTATAATTATACGTATGCCAAGTAGGAATGGATGACGATTAAAGAATCAAAGATGTCAATTGAAAATAATATAAAACTAGGTATTTTGAATTTAAGAAACCAATTGTTGTTCTTAAAAATAAAATAAAAAGACGTTACTTTTTAACACTTGGAACGTATGTAATATTATGTGAATTTATTTTAATTTTTATTTCTTTATTTTTTATTTTAGACATTAACCAACTCGTTAACAATTTAGCAAATTATACATAAAAATAAGTACAGTTTTTGTTTATTAAGGAGTCAGGCCATTCTGAAGTCTAAGGAAGCTTCCCAGTTCTCCATAATTCATTGCCTGTTTCTAAAATAACTTCAGAAGCGTTTCAGTGTAGAAAAGTGCTGACAGCTAAGCTCATTTTTTTAGGTCTGTATATTCTTAGATAAGATTGCAGAGGTCTGTTTCGTCTCCAGTTCCTTTTTATAGATGAAAATAAGCGTCCATACTGGACTGGGTTGATAGAGAGATACCTTAAAGCCGAAGGTATTTAGAAGATGGAGTGGCCTGTCAGATCTCTAAATCTGAATTCCATTTTCCTTAGAGCATATTCTGAGATGATCTATGCAGAAAATTTGCAGTTCGTCACCTCTCCCCAGAAACCATCGCAACCTCCGGGGTTTATTGACCCAAATCATTCGCAAAGCCCGTAAAAAGCATAAGAGTTCATTGTGAAACCTACATTGCTGTCAGAAAAAAATCATAACATATATTAAACACTCCATAAGATCCTTTTTGCAACAGAATATGTTTCACTACTAGGCTGTGATACCCGTAAACTTATCTTGCGTTCCTACCATTACTTTTCTGTTATCCTCGTTTTTACCACATTCTGGAGTATTTTAACATAATGTATCACTTGATTTTGTTCACTATTTCTTGTGTTTTTGCAAAAAAATCGCTTGATCTTTAACTTTGTAATTCAAAGAAGTTTAAACAAAACAACAACAAAAAATTGGTTTAATAATGTGGCGTTGTATACAGAACTTAAACCGCGTGAACTTAAATCATCATACAATACTAAGTATTTATATATATGGATTATTAAAAAAATAATAATTACCTGATAGAGCATACTGATCAGGAGGAATTTCACCGGTCATGAGTGTTCGGAAAGGTGAATATCGAAAGGCGTGTTCTCTCAATAAGGTCTCCATTGATTCCCTAAAAAAAAAAAAAAAAATGCAAAACACATAAGAACCAAAACTAAATTAATGAAGAAAAAAAATTAATGCGTTGAGATTATGAAAATAGAGTTTTTGAGAAAATTTAATCTAAATTTCGTTTCATTTTTTGAGAACAAATTCAGTTACTAGTCCCCCCCCCCAAAAAAAAAAAAAAAATAAAAAATAAATCAAAGATAGCATTTTGTTCAGCAAACAAACCATTTCCTTTTCAAATTTTACATGCATCCTCTTGCTTTGTTATTTTTGCTTGATTAAACGAATTTCCATGTTAAGGGGGGATTGAAACCTTAAAATGATAATTTTATTTGCTTGATAAATAAACTTATTCTTATAGGTAATAATTAAATGCGTTCTTAAATTGTGGCTTCCTTGTGAGGATAGATATTGTCCCAAGGCAGTATAATTAGTATGTTTAGTACAAAGGTGAGTTTGCAACTCATTGTATAAATTTTATATTTTCCAAAAGCTCGATATAGTTCCTCCCATTTTTTCGACATTCAATTTAGAGAGATATTATTTCTCAAGAACAGTAACTGCTGGAAACGCAGCTTACCACAGGTGTTAATTAGCAATACATATTTGATGAACATGATTTGAGGAAATTATCATAATTTTAGACTTGAAATCATGGACAACTCGCGGCACACACTTTGAAAACCGTTGCCATATTTCAAACATGAACTTCTTATGAATTTAAAGTTTAAAGGGTGTGTTTCTTGCTATGAAGGTTTAAATGATATATTTAAAAAGTATTTATTTAATTTATATTATTTTTTTCACTCACTTACTTAAACGGAAATATCAAGTGGTAACCTCTTATTTTTTGTGTTCTGTAATTACCACCTTTAGTATGTGCTTTTACAATAGTTGTTAAAAATGTTTTAGAGATAGCGTACTGCATGTTATTATTCTCTGTAAAACCAAAAATACGCTCAAATTTGGCTCTTTTCACTTATGAGAAAAGCGGGATGCGTAAGATTAAAACCAGTTTGATTACTGATCAAAGCTCGAGGCGTTTCTGATAATCGATATTTGACTGCTTTCAATTTTCAGCAATAAAACAGGTTTTGATCTTTTGATCTTTCTCTGTAGTGATATATTACATTTTGATAGCTATTTTTTTTTTTCTTAGCTTAATATAACTTATGCGACCTCTAATATGTACACCTTTTTGCTTCATTTTTACAAGGATTCTGACGGTCATTTCAAGCATCCTATATTTAAAGGCTCAAAAGATTATTTGGACTTCAGACCTCAGATGACAAGTTCTTGGAATCGGGTCAAGCTTTCTCCTTCAAAGGAGAATTCAAATAGAAGTGAGATTGAAATGGTTAGCTAGAAAACCAGATCTATATTCCACAATAATCATAATTTTGTTCCTTGTTATACACTATTTCATGATTGAGTTTTGTGCTTTTTTTTTTTTTTCTTTAAACAGGGGATATAAATACAAAGGGGATAAACAAGAGTTCGTTAAAATGCTTAAATTCTAGTTCAAATGCATAAAACCGAGTTTCTCCTTTACAAAGTTACAGAAAATATCTAAGGCTGGGAGAGCTTGGTTGGTAGGGTGTTCGACCCATGTCCAAAAGGTCATGAGTTTGATCCCTGAGGTCGAAGACTCCTCGTGTAGTAAATGGCGACTGATGCTCGTTAAATCTGTCGGGTTACAAAGTCATCTACGTTCCCAAAACAAATCATACCTTTGGGTAGTAGCCCATATGGTGTGGTGAGCATCACGGTTTCGGTTGCCCCAAGCTACAAGTTCTTTTCTAGTCGATATGCACTTTCTCCGATTGTGTCTAAGAGGCTTTTAGCTCTAATGCAATGTGCCTGGTTGTTTCAGAGTTGCAAAATGCTCAATGTCTATAAGCGGAAGTAATTAATAGTATTTTATTTCAGTAAAATTACTGAGCCTTCTGCGAATATTTTTACGGTGTCAGTATTCCCCAGCGCGGGTTCAGTATTTTGCAGTAGGTTGTTATGTAAAGTTCATTTTTTTAAAACTTTTTTTTTTTTTTTTTTACTGTGTAATGAAATTGTCTCCAAACTTGAAACAGAAACAAACAAGTATTTAAAATGTACGAACCTATCTTTAACAAATTTTACAGATCAAAGCTGTCATTCGCTAATTCTAAAACCCGAAATCGATTCTTCTGGAAGTACCCAGTCCTTAACAGAAATCTCATTTTCGAAGTCCAGGCTCTAATTCCGAACGTAGACCTAAGTCCAGCGCTAGTATTAATGAATTTGGGGCGGCATTTTGACGTAGAGCGGACTTAAAGGTGGGACGTGCTTGGAACTAAATCGCTAATTTATTCGTCCAGTCAGTGCCTGCACCATTAAGAATAAAGGGCTCTTCTCATTTCCATTCGCTTTTAAGCCCTTTTACCCATTTTATCCTAAGCTCTTTCGAGCATAATGGTCATTCTCATTGATTAGAGTAAAACACTGACTTAACGGGGGGATATTGTTTCATAATGATGGCTGCGAATAAATTTCAAGAGAAGTGTTATCATTTGTTATTTAGCACTAGAGAAGAGACATTTGAAAATGCCCGATAAGATCTCCGACATGGGCAATTAAATCTATGTACTCTTCATAAAATTTTCAAACGGTATTTTTTTCTTTCTAATTCAGAAGCCATCTTGCTTATATTAGGATTAGTTATTGGTGATGATTATAGCTATGTATTATCAAATGATTAAGCTTAAATTTTGAAACGTTTTATGACTACTATTTTAAATGTTTCAAGTAAGAAGTCATTTATGAAGAGAAACAATTTGAAAAATAAGTTTTTTCAATTGAGAAAATGAGACACAATAATATTTATGTACGGTACAATACAATGGAATAGACGTTGATATTATGAAAAGATAAAAAAGAAAATAAAAATTGGTGTCTGACAACGTCATTCCACTAAATGGTATTGATTATGTTATTAGAGATGATGATCCAACTTTTAATTAAATTGAGAATACAAAATTAAATTTGAAGCTCCTTAACATATTATTATTATTGTTAATTTGTTAACCATATCGTATGAAACGAGAAGTTTTTTATTGTATTTTAGAAAATTATTAACAATTCATATAAAGTTATATGAAGTCTTAAGCTTTCAATCCCGAAGAGAATTAAATTAATTAGGGAAGTTAAAAAGAGAACAAAAGACTATAAAAGCTAGTTCTCCCGTTTCCTAACAGATGGCGACACATACATGTAAAAAGTTTAGTTACCTCTTCTGGCTGATCGTGAAGTTACAAATAAAATCGCGGATAATGAAGAGTAAAAAATGATTAGGAAATTAAAATGTGATAATTCTTTTTATTGAAGAAAATGAGGAGCAGGAGAAATCTGATTTTTTTCTTTTCTCATAAAGAGTTTTAAATAGTGTTTCGAATTAAATTTTTCATAGTAAATAGAGTTTCGAATAAAAAATTTTAATTACGTATAATTGCCAAGTTAACTATAAAAAACTATATCTTTGATCATTAGTTGCCAATCGGTAGGGAATAAATGGAGATGTCAGCCTTTTTTTTAATGGAATTAATAAGGATAATAATAAAAATAAAAAATTTTCATTGCCAGTTAAATAAATTTATTAATTAAATTTTGTTTTACCTTTCCAAATCAGTAAGTCTGGAGGAATCTCGGAATCCTTTGGCAAAAGGATTGCTGTCGATTTTCAACTTCGTTATCTGAAAAGAAAAAGATAAACAAAAAATTAATATTATTTACCTAATTTTATTTTATAATTAATACATTAGGATATTGTTTAAAAAGCTAATAAAATGAATAAGGACGTAAAAATTGATATAATTGTTTTTTTTCTTTTCTTTTTATTTTAGTGTAACTGAAATTGAGTTATTTCATAATCAGACATTAAATCATAGCAGATCGAGCAAATCTTTTTCTATTTTCCCTTTTTCAAAACAAAATATCACATTTAAATGTAATATTTTTCACATGCATGATAGTTAACAAATAAATAACAACTAAAAAGATTTTTTATTTCAGAGTTGCCATGGTGGTATTTTAATAAAGTGATAACATTTTCATAACTTAACCTTTATGCAATCTTTTTCTTCTCACTCTCCTTCTTTCTTTTTATTTATTTATTGATGAGAACAAATATTGCGTTTGCATTACAAACCTCACCTATTCACATATTTGTAAATATACAGACATGTTTAATGATATTTATGATATTTTGTTTTATGATACAAAATGAAATTTGAGGAAAACCCTTATCATTTAGAGCTTTTATTAAAAAAGTACAAAAGCTACCTGGAAATTTGATAAACACTTTTCACATTTTCAGGATAATCAGACATTTTTCATAAGTTACCATGCACGATTCTAAATAAAATTCTGAATTTTTTTTAAATGTTTTCCACGCATGCGCAGTATGAAAGGATTTCTTTAAATACTCATATCTGGCGCAATTTTTAACGAAATTTTTTCACATTTTCGAATAAATTTTTATAATTAATTAAAAATTTTGTTAAATTTTATTAAACATTTACGCAGTTATAGTTAAAAAATGTAAAACAAATAAATTAGTTTCTTATAAAAAGGTCCATATCTCCATCATTATTTAAGCTAGGTTTACGAAATTTTGTGCAAATATTTCATTTTCTAATCAACTAATATAAATTATAAAACTTATCGATGAATTTTTTGGCATAGGGAGTTCGAAAATATTATTTTTCGTCCGTAATTTATTGTCTGTGTCCTTCAGGCCTCTAAAAGATTTAAACTTTATTGATATGCATGAGAAATCGCATTAGACTTAAACACTTTTAAAGTTTTAAAATAATTCTCCAAGTGTTTCTTGAGAAATTAAAAATAAAAAAAATGAGTAAGTATACTAGTGTGTTTCTATTATTTTGTCCAACCCCTGTATATATACAAAGAAAGAAAGAAAAATAAATTAAAAAGAAGAAGAAAATTAAAAGTTATAAAATTATTAAAAATTAAAAAAATTTCAATTTTCACTATTTCTTTAATTCCACTCCAATTTCTAAATTAAAAAATATTCTTTCAAGTTATTACTATGATTATAAAAAATATCCTCAATTGCGAATTCGCTTACTGGGAAACTATAACTAATATTTGTGTCTATATAATAATTATCTGTATAACTGAAAACTATAAATAATTATCTGTATAATGAAAAACTATAAATAATTATCTGTATAATGGAAAACTGTAAATAATTATCTGTATAATGGAAAACTATGAATATCTGTATAATAGAAAACTATAAGTAATTATCTGTATAATAGAAAACTACAAATAATTATCTGTATAATGGAAAACTATAAATAAATATCTGTATAATGGAAAACTATAAGTAATTATCTGTATAATGGAAAACTATAATTAATTATCGTTATAATGAAAAACTATAAATAATTATCTGCATAATGGAAAACTATAAATATTTATCTGTATAATGAAAACTATAATTAATTATCTGTATAATGAAAACTATAATTAATTATCTGTATATTGGAAGCTATAAATGATTATCTGTATAATGGAAAACATTTTTTTTTTTATTCAAATTGGAGTAGGATTGGAAAGGATTTTATTTTTCGTCACTTTTAGCTTACTCTTTTTTACACTGCTATGAAAAAAATTATATTTTAAATATCAAATTTGTTTTTAGATTTTTTGAATTTAATTATATTTAATTTTCAAAATTATTAAATTTTTTTAAATAATATTTACCCTGGAGAATTAACATTGCTTTGTAATGAAGATAATATTAATTTTAATTTTTTAAATTTAAATATTGAAGAAGAAGAAAACATATGCATTGTCTATAAAAGGAATGATTTTAAGTTTAATGTAAATAAACTAATTATAGGGAATTCAAATGTCTATAGTCTAAAAACTTTTATTTAAATAACTAAAAAACTAATCTCAGCGGCGCGACAGCCCACAGAGGGCCAAGGCCTACTGTGCCCATCTCAGTTTTCTTGACCTTGGGCTCTGGGGTGCAGGAGTAGATGTTCCGGTTAGGTGGTCAGCCGAATGCGAAACCCCCAGTGTTTAGTTCGAAAGCAAGCTTAGTACTCATTTATCGATCCACTGAAGGGGTGAAAGGCTGAGTCAACCTTGTCCGGCCCAAGAATCGAACCCAGGACCTGTGGCACGGGAGCGCGAAGCGCTACCACTCAGCCACCGGGCGTCTTTATTTAAATACTATTTTTAAACAAATGAATGGAATTTCAAAATTTGTTGTATCATTAATTTTTTTTATAAAATTTTTGAATAAATGTCAATAAATTCCCTAAAGAAATCATCGAATAAAAATGATAAATCTCGACCTTTTATGAATTATAAACTTTGGGTTATCTAGTATAATATATTATTACCTTGCTCAAATCCAGTTTTCGGGCCAATCCAAAGTAACAAACGTATCAAATGCGGTTCGGCGCACAAGTAAGAACGCGCCTTAAAAATATATTCCACTACACTCTATTTTCGCTTTAATGTCATATTTTGTAATTTGGCAACCTAGTTACGGAAATATTTTAAAATAATTTTTTCCCCGGGATTCACAAGTACATCATTCTCAATTCAACTTTCTCACAGCACAGAGGATAAAAGCGAATAGCACAGATCCTCTTCATCTTCCTCAACTCAATTCATAAGTACATGCCGTCAGTTCTCACTTCTTGCTTTGTGTGTTCCTATTTGTGTTTTATTTTATACTTTTCTTGAATTTTCGTGATTTTTTCTAATAATGCTTCATTTTTAAAACAGTTTCTTATTTGCTTTTTTGTTTTCTAGTGCTTTGGCTATATTAATACAATAATATACATATACAGTACCTGGCCAAATTATTAGACGCACTAAAGATTCTATGTAAAATCTTAATTGCCAGGAGATACTATACAGCTATACTGTATACGTCCATGTATTAATTGGTTAACATTGTTATGCAATACGTTAAAAATAAATATAAATAGGAAATGTATAAAGAATTTTCCTCATAAAAATCCATTACACGTGTGTTTAAATATAAAAGTATTGTATATAAACTCGTGCAAAACATGTAATTATTAAAAAACTACTGTGCGTCTAATAATTTGGTCGAATTATTATAATATATTAATATAATATAAATATTCTATATTTATATAATATATCGCTCAATTTATCCAATCGTTGAATTTAAGGCCGGGATAGCCTGGTCGGTAGGGCGCTGGCCCCATATCCTAGAGGTCGTGGGTTCGATCCTCGCCGGCCGAAGACTCCCCGTGTAGTAAATGGTGACTGATGCACGTTAAATCTGTCGAGTCTCAAAGTCCTCCATGTTCCCATAACAAATCAATACCTCTGGGGGTACTGATCCAGGAGTTTCCTTGTCTTCTGGATTGGTTCAAAATTACAAGGCTACGGAGTTGAACATTAGTAGTCGTAAACCCATGAAATTGGGTCGGCTGTTCAACGACGGTTATAAAATAAAATAAAATCGTTGAATTTATATTATGTATCGTCTAATTTAATCAATTAAAACACTAACGTAAACAAGTGCAAACCGATATCAGACTTAAAAACAATAAAGCTGTATAGTATCGCAAATTAAGATTTTGCATAGAATCTTATAGTGCGTCTAATAAATTTGGCCAGGGGCTGTATATATATATATATATATATATATATATATATATATATATATATATATATATATATATATATATAAACAGTCAAAAGGCTCCTTTTTAGGCGTTGTTGCAATTGGCGTATTTTAATAATGAGATCACGTTCTGTATAATCAGTACAATCTCTCCCATTTATTTATTTGTTATTTGACGAGAAGAAATATTGCGTTTGAATAACAAACTTCACCTGACCATTTCAATAGTTCGCAAACAACATCTTACAATACCTTTATAGATTGTTGTAAAATAAAAACCTCTCTCTCAAACTTAAAAACAATTATTTAACTTTACAGTCGACGAGTTCATCTCTCTTGTTGTCAAAATTAAGCCAAAGAAAGAAAAAAAAAAAAATCGTTTGCGTGGTGGAGTCTGCAGCTCAGTTTTCTTCTTATTCCATCAAATTTTCTCATCAACATCGCGATTTTAGCAAGAGATTATGTCACCGCAAACGCAAACATTGACTTCTCGGGCGATTGAATCGAAAGACGAGATCAAAATTCTAGGTAACAATAGGAAGGGTTTTCTCTTCTTTTTTTTTTAAGTTGGTTGAGCTGTCACATTTCGCTCATGACATTCGATTTGAGACGGAAGTTGCAAGGCCATCACGATTTCTAGTTCCTCATCTCTTACTATTTCTTCTCGCGATTCTAAAACGCGAAAGAAATACTGTCGTCAAGATGGTGTCATTCCGAAAGCATTGAGTAGATACTGAAGAGAATGTTTTAACTAACTTTTGTTCGAAGAATTCTATTTGCCGTAGAATGCATAACTCGTACCGAGGGAGAAGGTGGTTGTTGTTTAGTTTAACATACGAGGAACAGTTTTAATTTCGGAACTGTTCTGGTGACGTGATGGATAACAAGCCAAGTAACAGTCAAAACATAGGACTTGAAGGATTTTTTTATGTTCCGCTAGATTCAGATCATCAGCAAAAATGCAGTTCCAAATAGTTTAATTTCTGAGTATTTTACTTCGGAAAATTTCCTTGTATGTTGGAAACAAGTTTAATTTCCTTTTATAACAGTCGTTGAATAGCCAACCCATTTTCGGGTTTACGACTGATAATGTTCAGTTCCGCGGTTCAGTTCTTGTAATTTTGAACCCAATCCAGAAGACAGGGAGCTCCTGGATCAAACATTTAGAAAACAAAATCAAAAATTGCCTTTGTGGAGGACGTTTTGATGGAACTAACCCACATTTGCGTTATAAGGAGAGGAAAACCACCCAAACCTCCCACGGTTAGCTTAACCGCAAGGGTACTCTAATCTATGATCGGTTTACCACTGAGTACATTTTACGTCAGCATTGGGGTTGGTGCGAGCCAGGCGTGTAATTCGTATTGACTAGCCATCGCTGGGATTCGAACCCGGTTCACCTAATTAGAAGGCGAAGGATGTATCCCTTGAGCCATCACAGTTCATGGAAACAATTTTATAACCATCGTTGAACAGCCGACCCCATTTTTTGGGTTTAGGACTACTAATTTTCAACTCCGTAGCCTTACAATTTTGAACCAATCCAGAAGGTCGGTGCAAGCCGGATGCGGATTCATATCGACCAGCCTTTGCTGGGATTCGAACCTGGTTCACCTCATTGGAAAGCGAACGCTCTATCCCCTGAGCCATCGTGGCTCAAAACGGAAACAATTGGAAATAAATTCTCATTATGCTACCTAATTACGCCACAAAAACTTTACTTGCCAAATAAGGTATTATTACCTATTCATTTTCTTACGCTGAATTAGATGAAATCCAGACCAAAAAGTAGAACTTATAATTTCGATGATTCAAAAGTGTTACGCATTAAAATCTTAATTTTTCACTGATATTTGAATAAAACCCTTATAATTATAAAACTAACACTTTTATCGGCTTACTTTTAATTTTATGGAATTTAGCGTAAGAGAAAATAAAAGAGGAAGAATGTCTTACTTGTCTGGATAGCGAAGTTAGTCGCATGAATAGACATAAGTACACGAAACCTTTATAACTTCTAAACTATTTCAAAATCTATCCAAAACGAAAAATATGTATCTAACGAAACTATGGATTTGATTTAGATTTCATTAAGTATAGTATAAAAATACATAGGATTTGGTACTTCGCTTGTCTTGGGTACTGTAGGTACTACATGTGCATCACACTAGAGTTGCACAATGGGTTATCGGCGATGGTCTGGGAAATAACCTTGAAGATCATCCGAACACGTGCCCTCATAATTTTGATGATCTGCAGAGAGGATGGCACCTCCACTTTGGCAGCCCGACGATTTTCACGCGAAGTCGAGCACTTTATAGTAGAATAGTTTAACGACGACCGATAACGCACTCCCTTGGTCTCTACACATGCTGATCAAAGTGGTCACCCACCCGCTTACTGATCGCAGCCTTTGTGGTGAGAGAATCGTCTTTTACGAAATTTTATATTAAAATCTGTTTAATTTTATATAAAAATAGAAATTTTGGAACATTTTAAACCATTTTATCGTTTCTGCTACCTTAATATAGAATTATGTTGAATCATATTTTTGCACTACTTAATATGGATTATATAATACTATGTATAAATTATGGATCAATTTAGAATTTATATTTGCAGTATTTAATGGTTGAAAGTTGATTTTTTTTTCTGAGTGACATTGACATTTTGAGAAAGATTGATATAAGACAAGAAAGAAAAACTTTTGTGTTTGGATGAAATGTGTCCGAAATTTTTTTATATGCATATATTATCAGGTCTGAAGACGGTTAAAAAAGAAAAGTAAAAATTACAGGTTATGGTGAGTGATTTCCTAAACAAGGATGCATTGATGGATCAACTTTATTGCAATAAAAATGAATTTATCAACGGAAATGTTCGAGATAAATTGCACATCAATTACGTGCCAAATCAGTTCTGTGTCAGCTATTTGATATCTCTCACTTCTCTCATTTCACTTCAGTTTATTTGGAAGACGTTGATGGAATGAATAAAAAATGAGGCCCAAGCTCCGATCTTTATCTCGTCGGCTGGTCCTGCTTCAGTGAACCTGTGACATCCACTCGCAAGGCTGACACAAAGGCAACAACAATCCATTTGTGGCAAAAATCTTTTGCTTCTTTGTTTCCACCATCAGGAATGAAACCGAGTGTGGACTTGAGTTCTAATTTTGCCTTCAAAGGGAACTTCTGATGGTTATGAAACGTAGGGAAAACAAACACCGAATCTTCCACAGATAAGAGCTAACTAAACGGCTGACTAACTTCGTTATTGTGGCGATCCGTCTTTTAGGCCTGTCATCGGCGCTATTTGAATAAAGGAGAGATTCAGTGTGAAACTTTATTATGAGAATAATCGGCGGTGGTTTCTCGAAAACGTCATGAACGTGTCGGGATGAAGAACTGTGGAGGATGAAAGAATAGATGTATGTAAATGATTTATCAAATGATGATGAACAGCTGTCAGAGTATGTCAAGATGATGAAATCTAAAATGGAAAGGAAGAGAGCGATTCGAATTTTAAACAGTCTTTACAGTATTGAAAGAATAGGGTGCATGAATTTATGGCAGAGTAAGAAGCTCACAGACGTATTTTATTTAATATTTAATAACCGGTGTTCAACAGCTGACCCATTTCTGAGTTTACAACCATCAATGTTCAACTCCTAAGCCTTGTAATTTTAAACCCAACCCAGAAGACAAGGGAACTCCTGGATCAAGCATCGGAACAAACTAGCCTTCGTGAACCAACCACGCCAAACCACGGAAACCTCCTGATAAACTCAGAATATTCTACGTTAGCACTGTGGTAGATGCGAGCAGAACTCAATTCAACAAGCCACCTCTGGGATTCGAACCTGGATCACCTCATTGGGAGAAACGCTCTAATCCTTGAGCCACTGCGGCTCTCACATAAGTATTAAGGAACTCTAATGAGCCCTATGAGTCTAATGAAATGAAAAAAAAGTTACGCTTTTTCTTTGAAGTGTGCACAATGTTGACACTTTTTGCGCGTAAGCATACAGCGCCCCTTTGTGGTAATGGACTAAACTAATTGCTTCAATGGATTAATCGATTTCTTTTCTTATGATATTTTCTTTAATAATTTGATTCATTCAATTATTTGTTTTATTTAACTTGTATAAAAGACTTGGCTGCTTTTTATTTAAGAATACCAAGCATTAAGTCAAAAGTGCATTTTTTAGCACTAAGTAAATTGTGAATTGGTTTAAATATTTCAACTATTCTTTTTTCCTTTTGTTCTTTAATTTATTACATTGAACATAATTAATATGTGTTCCGCATGATTATATAAATCCTGTTATATTAGTAGTTGAATAAATAAGGATAAGTATTATGCTTCAGAGTTACGATAAATTATCAACATAAATTTTTCTTCGTTATACTTATATTAGAAGTTATTATATAACAGAACTAAATAAAAAGTAAATGAACCGAAGAAAAAAATGAGGATATCAAATCGTAGCGTTATTAACCTTTTTTTATTAAACGTTTCCTAATAGGTTAAAAAGGATCCTTAGACGAAACATTGGAAAATGAGTTGCTGGGACGTCATGATGGACCTTCCTTAAATATTAATTGTCTAGTATTTATTACATTTGCTACAATTCTAATTGAGTAGAACCATATCAGTGATAAAAGTTCTGTTTATTAAAAAAAAGCCAGTTTTATGGGAAAAAAGATTGTTACTTCATTCAGGATCAGCTAGGATGAGATAAACGACTGTGAAAGCTTGTACGTGTTAACTTTGCTTTTTTTCCCTTCACTCTTAATTTTGCTTTTCTTATTTCCTTTCTCTTTTTCGTCTTTCTTCCTTTCCTTCTTTTCTATTTAATTTTTGCTTCTTTCCTTTCTCTTCTTTCTTCCTTTTTGTCTTTCTGAAATTTTCTTTTCCTCTCTTTTTATTATTTTTTAATTTTCTTCTTCTTATTCAATTCTTTTATTCTATTCTAATCCATTCTATTATTTTCTTTTCTTCTTATTCTATTCTTTTCGTACATTTCACGTTTGTTTAAATTTGAAAGCACTGTGATAATTTCACTTGGCGTCATACTAAAATTTAAATTTGGACAAAAAAAAAAAAAAAAAGCAAAATAATATGTTATTATGTTATGATTAATAACACCTATTGGCTCAGGGGATAGAGCGCTCGCTTTCCCATCAGAAAAATCGCGTTCGAATCCCAGTGATGGCTGTTCGATGCGAACTTTGCACTTGGCTCGCATCGACCAGAGTGCTGACGTAAAATATGCTCAGTGGTAGACGGATCACGGGTTAGAGTTCCCTTACCGTCAGACTGATTGTGGAATGTTTTCGTGGTCTTCCTCCCCGTGTAACGCAAAAGTGGGTCAGTTCCATCAAAAAGTTCTCCACAAAGGCGAATTTCTCACAAGACTTGATCCAGAAGTTTCCTTGTCTTCTGGATTGGGTTCAAAATTACAAGGCTGCGGAGTTCAACATTGGTAGTGGTAAACTCATAATTGGGTCGGCAACGGTTGAAAAATAAAATAAAATATTAGTTAGGTTGTACCGTAAGAGAGACAGTGTTTTTTTCCATCTTTTTTACGCGTGTTTACTTGTATGCAATATAATGAATTTTTTTTTCAGCTCCGAAGTAGGATTTAAATTTAGACATGAGGAACAAAGTTTCAGCAGCTCAGCCTCGACAGACCCTTAGAGCCTCCCGAGCTTTATCAAAACTTTTCCTTTAAACCAGCATTATTTCCGAAATTTCTCTCCAGTTTTATTTTACTTGAGCATCCAGGATTTGACAGGAAAAGAAAAAAAAAGAAAAAAAAATCAGTATTAAATTAGCAATGTATAGCATGTAACGAAGTTTGAGTTTGAATTTATTGTTTTGAACACATTTGTCCTTGTTTAAAACATATAATAATAAGTTTGGTAATTCAACTTTAGAGTAGTAAAAACTATTGCTAATTAATACATGAAATAGTTACTGTTAATTGTTAATAGTTACTCAAAGAGATGGACGTAAAGGAAGATTAGAACTTTATCCGTGGCTAAATAATATGCAGATTGTGTCATTTTTCACCACTTAAGCGATTTTCCCACCCTTTCTTGAATTTATTTCTTCGACTGCATTTCACAGTCGTGAGAATAGAGACATCAAGCAAAGTCAACATTTAACGAACGCTAACTGTGTTGACAGAATTGTCATTTTCGTCCTATCAGTGACTGACGGAGAGTCAACACGGGCGTTCAGTGGCGTCAACAACTTAACTGCTTTTGACAAGCAATAACAAGGAGGGTCTTCTGACTTAACACTCTCGGAGCTGTTTATTGTCTTGTGGGAAAAGACTTGTCAACATATTCTATTTGTTCAAAGGTCGATGATTTTTGAGGAGAAATTGGAGAACTTTACCTTATCGCCGAATGTCTGCGGAGGAGACAGAAAACCGTCGTCGGATATTTACAACTCCATTCTGATTTATGAGTTACTGAGGAATGCTTTAATCGTAAAATATTAGTGATTGAATCTGTCAAATTGTTTGAATTTACCTAGATCTGCGGTACTAAATATTTATGTGTGGGTAACTTTGGCATGCCATTACGTGGGCCACAAAATAAAATAGAAGTAAGTATATTTAATACAGAAAATAACTATATTAATTGATTGAAAAAAACTTCATTATTTTCCAAAGCGCTCAAAAATAAGCGCACATCCTCAAGGCTTACCAAATGTGACTGAAAAGAAACAAAAGTGATTTGAAACATAAAACGCAAAGTTATCAACAAGAAAAAAAAAAAAAAGGTAAATAAAAGTGAGAAGCAAAAGTATAAAACTATTTCAAATTACTTTTATTTCTTCGGATTTATGACTGGCAAGTCTTGAGAATAGACGCCTATTTTTGAGCGCCCGAAACATGTCGACTTTTAATTCCATCTGCATATTTTTGAAACCAATGAAGTTTTTTTAATCAAGTAATTTTTTACCGTTTCAGTTTCTTGTGGGTTATTTATTTCATAACGACTATATACTATACATTTAAATTTTAGTAAATATATCCGATGTAAATGTATTAGTGATGGGGCTAGTCAAATTGTTTGAATTAGAATTTACCTTAATTTTTTCTCAACAAACATTTTTTTTTGTCATAGTATTTTATGGACTACATTGTTGTACTTGTTGCATTACAAGGGCCACACAATAAAATCGTAGGGAATTAATTTTACCTAAACTATTTTCCTTCTTCATCATCTTCTTTATGAGAACAACAGCCCTTAACAGGCCTTACCTGCTTGCTTCAATTACAAGCGATTTCCAACGTGGTCCTATCCATGGCAACTTATCGCCAATTTTTAACTTTCAAGACCCTTAGTCTTTGGCAGTATTGTCTAACAATCTAGTTGTATGTCCTCCTCTGGCCCGAGATCCTATAGGATTTTTAAAAGTGGCAATTTTATCTCTTTCTGCCTTTCTCCCGTTATGTCCAAGGCATCTTAACCTATTGCTCTGGATGGCCTATGTTATTTATAGCCGCCTACAGACCCTATGTAACTCAAAGTTACGTCTAGTTTGCCAACAGCCGCGCTCTTGTACTGGGCTAAAAATAGCATTGGGGATTTTTCTTTAGAGTAAGCTGAGTGTCTGCATTAAGAGTTCAAATTTCACTTGCTTTGATAAAGAAAGGCAGAATAAGAGCTTTGTAAATTTTAATTTTAGTTTTTCGACTGATTAGATTGACTGCTAGAACTATTTTAAGAATTAACGGAATAATTGCTCAAATTTCTATGGACCTCACGGTATTAAGCATTGTAAGCAATTCAGTAAGTATTATAGTATTTATCGTTATTGGAACCTGAATTCCCATTTAATGAAATGTAAATTAGAACAGTATTAATTAATTTTTAAAATTCGAATGTTTATAGATTTTATTTCTAGCTTGGGAGGGAGAGAGAAGTCCTCTGTTAGTTAACGCTCGTCAAGCATTTAAAGTAACTCTGAAGATTGAATGACGATTTATTTGTTCATTGGTCACAGTATAAAAAATATTTCTATTATCTTGTTTAACGTAAACATGAAGGAAAAAAAAAAAAAAAAAAAAAAAAAAAAACACATACATTTGATTTAAAATAGCTTGCTAAAATTTCCGGACTCTACAGGGGGAGGTTATAACCCCCGTACCCCGTTTGGCTGCGCAACTGTACCGAGCAACTTACCGAGTCGCTAATTTATGACTTCGAAGTCCAGAAATTAAAGGGGTAGAGAACATGAGACGTATTAACTCGGTGGTTAAAAACACTGTGGCACTGTGAAGGACTGGGGGTTCGTACCTAGGGGGTGGCTTGAAGTCCACTCAGTTTCCGATTGATGTATACAAGCTTATATGGAAAGTGAAGGCGGCTTGTACTTAATGCTAACCACATTTTTGGTATCACGCTATTAGTCCCAAAATTCTGTACCCTTTACCTCCACGATCTTCTTAGCCACAATTTTCTGCTGCTGTAATTACTTTATTAAAATTATTGTTGCGAAAATAATTGCTGAAAATATATTTTTTGACGGGGCATTAGTATAGGGAAGTTTGTTTGATCATTGATGTATAAACTGTTTAAACGATTTATGCCATATTTGGCATACAATTGTCTTATAGAAAATGAAAAGATGATACTTACTAGTTGGTTTTGATAAGCAGTGACCGCTGTAAAAACAGTTTCGGGAAATACATATGACCTAAACTGTTCGTTTTCTAAGTTCGTGATTGTAGGAACACCCTGGCAACTTGGCTTCAGCTTCACTAAATGAATCCGGGGTTGGTATTTGTGCATTGAGTTTAGAACAATCTGCAAAGGAAATAATGAAAATCAGTAAGTCATTGCTTTTAATAAGTATTTTATTGCCATTTTTAAATTTATTTGTGAAAAAAAAAATAAAAAAAATAAATAAAAAATCGCGTCTTTTTGCATACAAAAAAGAAAAACTTCAATAACTTTTCTATTGGTGAGATTTTCCAACGCCAAGATTCAATCGTTATGTTACGAAAGTATTTTTTTTAAAAAATATACTAATTAATTTAGACCAACGATGTTTCATGGCACATAATCAGGCATAAAAACTTAC
Organism: Parasteatoda lunata; assembly: GCA_949128135.1. NCBI lineage: Eukaryota > Metazoa > Arthropoda > Arachnida > Araneae > Theridiidae > Parasteatoda > Parasteatoda lunata. The sequence continues at coordinate 19,172,567 of OX421973.1, forward strand.
TTCTGCTTCAAAAAAAGAAAAGAAGAAAAAAAAAAAAACATTTTTGATCCAGACTTTTGAATCCAAGCAATTTCGGGTGAAAAAAAATTAAATTAATTAAATTAACATTAAAGAGCCGAAACTTTTGATCTTTTTCCAATTACACTTACGCAATTACATTTTTGTTTGCTTCACGAACAAAATTAAAGTTGTTTTAATGGAGATTAACTGGCAATTTTTCTGCACCAACATCACATAGAGAGAATATGATAGGAGCATTATGAGTGACACACTATGCATTATGAGTGAGCAAGTTTTTCTTTTTCCATTAACAAAAGAACACTAACCATATTGCAATGATTTTCAAGGGATTTCAATTAAGTTTCAGTATATCAAATTTTTCATAGCAGCCCCGTAATTTGAATGTAGCACTGAAAATATATGCAAACAATCAAATTGAGACAAAATGTGATTCAAAAACTCTTAACAATTAGTTAAGTATCTGTAAGGCAATGTTCAAAAACGAGATAAAATTTTCAAAAATTTTAATTAGAAACCATTGCGTTGGATGTCTATCTTAATTTTTTTCGAGTTTTTATTATTATTTTGGTGTTATTACGAAAACATTTAATTGAACAGTTTAATATGGATAAATTAAGTTTGCAAGGTGTCCCAAAATTATCAGAACAAGCTTTAAGGAGAGGTAGAGGACATCACTAGGATTCAGAATCATGCAGCAACTCATGATCGGAAACATCATGGAAAAGTAGTATGACAAGTACAAAAAACAAAGAGATGCAAGATTGAGATCATCTAAAATATTTATTGGTCAAGGATATCACAAGTGCTGTGGTAGTTGATTTGTGAAAATTGATGATATGCTGCGTAAGTAGCACTTTTCAGTGCCCCAAAGAAAGAAATCCATGCTGCTCAAATAAGGAAAGCGTGGAGCCCGGGAGCGGGTCTACTACGCCCAATCCATCTTGTGAGCAACAACATTTAGAGGCGAACGAAGATGTTTCCAACCATGAGTTGCTATGCAAATCTGAATCCTGGTGATGCAACACCTCCTAGAAAAGAGTAGGCCTCAGCACGGGTTACCAAAAATATCCTTTAGTAGTCCAAACGTAATGACATATTTCGTATTTTCAACCACAGCGCAGCTTAGTATCCCGAAGGTAATGACATTTTTCTTATTTTTCACCAACTGCGCAGTTAACTTCGTCACATCGGACTACTAAATTGATCGGTGCTGAGGCCTTCCTTCTTCTAGGAGGTGTTGGGTGATGTCCCCTATTTCCCCTTAAAGTTCGTCTTAATCCTAAGCCACCGAGATGAACCGGGTTCGACTCCCAGCGATGGCTGGTAGATACGACTACAGTGCGGACGTAATCTAAATATATCCTCAGTAGTAGATGGATCATGAGTTTGAGTCAACTTGCCGTCAGGCTAACTACGAGAGGAATTCGCGGTTTTCCTTTTCATGTAACGCAAATCCGGGTTAGTTACATTTCCTCCATGAAGGAAAATTTCTCCCAATACTTGAGCCAGGAGTTCCCTTGTCTTCAGTATTAGATTCAACATTACAAGGTTACCGACTTGGACATTAGTAGTCGTAAACCCAAAAAATTAGGTCGGCTGTTCAATGACGGTTATAAAATAAAATAAAAAAATTAAAAAAAATTCCTGGGCTACCCTGTATAAGAGATTGGCTAAGAGTGACTTCGACTTCAGCTGTTTAAGTTAATTTTTCTTAGTGTTAAAGTATAAGCATTTACAAATAGTAACAGCTTCTAATATAAGAGATGTCCTAAAAAATGAAATGAAAAAATAAAATAAAATAAACAATCTGAAAAAAAAAATACTCTTTTATAATTTTTTTTTCTTTTCAAATTTTGCTACCAATTTTTTTATATTTTTCGAAATATTGCTGTGCAATAATTTATCATTATTTTGAAAGATGTGACAGTAAATTTTTTATGCAGAAAATAAATATAATTTGTCTTTTTTATCTTGCTTTAAAATATTATTTTTTCTTTTAATACAAATCATAAGATAGATCAAAATGTTATTTGGATAGAGAAAAATATGGAAGTTGAATTACGGAATTCCCCCGATTTTTTTAACATTAATGAAATCTGACATTTGATAAACATTGCTTATAAGGAAAAGTACTTGAATAAACATTAAAACTTTTTCTGCAGTCTTACGACGATTTTTGAACAAACGGAAATCAAATTCTTAAAATAAATTTAATTAGTGCAATTAGGAAAGATTAAAAGTTGTTATTAATTTAGTAAACTCAATATATGAATTGAAAAATTTATGCTGGAAACTTTTTTTGTGTTTCTTATTCGTTTGTTTTCAGAACTGTTTTACTGAAAACAAGTTCTTTGTTAATGAATAGACGATAGACAATAAAACTTTCCACCGATTAAATAAGGAGTAATAAAACAATAGTTGCTTAAGTTAAGAACAGATGCTTGCAAACGATAATCCCTTTATTTTCTGTAACTCTTCCTAATGCTGGGTTTTCTGGGAAATCGGAAGTTACCGTGACTAATTTTTAAAACTGCTAACTCGCAAACTACCAGTTTTTATGTGGGTCATAAATTATTTTCATATCTTGTTTTAAAAATAAATAGAAAAAATTTCTAAAAGGCAATTGCTGTCCATGAGTCATCGAGAAAACAAAAAATAGCATCTGGTGATGATATCATTATAAATTCAACTTCATTCTTTTTAAGCAAACGATAAAAACATATTCACTTCACTGGGATTTCGCTTTGTATCTTTATTTAAGTAATTAAGAAAGAAAAACACATGTTGCGCTCCAAGCATCGCCTTAGGCTGATACGTGACTATAATTTTCTTACAGCATTTGTAAAAAGCTAACAAATAATATTTCTTGCTTTTTGTCCAGTTTAAAATGAATTGCTCAGTTAAAAATGATACTTAGAACAATTAGAAATAATTAAGCAACTGTATGCGCATTAGAGCTCATCCAATGCAATTTTTAACCCATTAACTGCCATAACTCTTATATGTTTTAGAAACTTTTTTCAAAAACTGCTAACTCAATTGTTTCATCGTTTTATTTTATTTGAGTGAGACAAAATATATTAATCATCTAAGCAAGTAGATATATTTCAAACTGAAATAATACATATGCAATTTTCTTTTTAAACTAAAGAGTTAAAAAAAGAACGTTTTATTTAGAACTTAAATTTTTTGCTGTTGTCGGGAAGCTAAGGCAGTTTTACAAAATAAAATGCATGGTTTTAAGAAATTATATTACGATAACCAAAGATAACATTTACATATTCAAGTTAACATTTAAGGTAATATTTTATTTTATAACCGGCGTTAAACAGCTGACCCAATTTTTGGGTTTATGACTACTAATGTTCAACTCCAAAGCCTTGCAATTTTGAACCCAATCCAGAAGACAAGGAAACTCCTGGATCAAGTATTGGGAGAAATTTGCTTTCGTGAAAGATTTTAGATGGAACGAACCCGTATTTGCATTACAGGGTGAGGAAGACCACGAGAACCTCCCATGGTTAGCCTGACGTCAAGGGGATTCTAGCCCATGATACGTCTACAACTGAGGATATTTCACGTCAGCGTTGTGGCCGGTGCAAGCCGGATGCGGAATTCGTAATGACCAGCCATCGCCAGGTTCGAACTCCGGTTCACCTCATTGGAAGGCGAACACTCTATCCCCAGAGCCATTGGGCTCTGGATCAAGCATTTTATTTTATTTTATAACCGTCGTTGAACAGCCGACCCAACTTAATGGGTTTACGGCTACTAATGTTCAACTCCGTAGCCTTGTAATTTTGAACCCAATCCAGAAGACAAGGGAACTCCTGGATCGAGTATTGGGAGAAATTTGCCTTCGTGGAGGACTTTTTGATGGAGCTAACCCGCATTTGCGTTACATGGAGAGGAAGACCACGAGAACCTCCCACGGTTAGCCTGACGGCAAGGGGACTCTAACCCATGATCCGTCTACCACTGAGGATATTTCACGTCAGCACTGTGGTCAGTGCAAGCCGGATGCGGAATTCGTATCCACCGGGATTCGAACCCGGTTCGCCTCATTGGAAGGCGAACGCTCTATCCCCTGAGCCATCACGGCTCTGGATCAAGCATTGGGACAAACTAGCCTTCGTGGATGATTTTTTGAAGGAACTAACTCACATTGCAATCCTCGGAAAACTCGTATGGTTAGCCCGACGGCAAGGTTATTCTAACCCATAATCTGTCTAACGCTGAGAATATTATGTCAGCACTGTGGTCGGTGCGAGCGGGGAGCAAAGTTCGAATCCACCAGCCAACTCGGGAATTGAACCTGGATCAATTAATTGGGAGGCGAGTATTATATCCCCAAGTCATTTAAGATAATATTAGCATAATCAGTATTTTATTTTTCTGGAATTTTCATATATTCACTTGTTTTTGGTCATTATAAATTACAGAAGATACAGACATACATGTGAGAAAACGGAAATATAAAAATAATAATTTTTTTTTCTTCTGGTGTGGGGGAAGTGTGTCACATATCATCATCTACACCAGTGTTTCCCAAAGTGTGGTATGCGTACCCCCAGGGGTACGGGAACAGTTTAGCGGGGGTACGCATTCTTATGCAAAATATCTTGCAAGAAAAGAAAATTTCAAAAAATTATATTTAAAATCAAAGCTATAGCCATGAAAATTTACGATAACGTATTTTTCTATTGGCTATTTTTTGCAGAGTTAACAGTTAATAATTAGTGGTATCAACAGCCATTTGTGATTTTTAACTTTTGTGCAATTTTTTATAGTAAAAAATACATTCATTTTTTTATTAGTGGTACACAGCATTACGAAAAATTTAGAAAGCGTACACAAAAGTCATAAGTTTGGGAAACACTGATCTACACCCAATCAATAGCAGCATTCAAATTTTTTCACGAATAGTGACGGAAGTAACACAGACAATAGTGGATGTTTTTTTTTTTTTTTCCTTCTGTTTTGTTTCGAGTTCATTTATCCAAAATCCTTTCGCATTAGAATGCAAGAAGTAATCCATAAATTGTATGTCATCAGCTTCACGTGAATCCGTAGCAAAATAAAATAAAACTCATCCATCAAACTCACATTTTCCCCAGTTTAATTTTGCTTTAGTTCATAATCTCAGAATAACTTTTCGTTGTTAAACTGTAATTTTCTTTAAATTCTCAGCATTTGTTTTTCTTTTTTCGTACGATTTCTCATCTTCATGATGAGAAATCGTACGAAATAATCGATCTTAATCGATCGAATAATCGAAATAATCGATCTTAATCGATCGAATAATCGAAATAATCGATCTTAATCGATCGAATAATCGAAATAATCGATCTTAATAATCTACTGATTGAATAGTGAGGGATTGAAAAGTAGTTTAAAAAATACACTGACTTTGGTGAATTATCTGCCAATCAAATTTTTTTATTGTAATAATAATGCAATTCTGATTTATTATGATATGCTTGAAAGCATTTCATTTACTTGGAAAACGTATTGAAAAATTATGAGATTTTTTTTTCCCTCTCCTTTCGGGTGGTTTTTCCAAAACCTAATGATGGTATTGATATTATTTATTTATTTTAACTTGTTTAAACTATTTTAAGTAAAACATAATAACTATTTATTCCAGGCGTCAACATTTTTAGAAAAGTGCCAAATTTATGTTATAAGACAAGCAAAAATTGCTCCCAATATTGTAGAATTTAAAATATTTTAGATTCATTACATGTTCGATTTTTCACAGAAAAAAATATGTACTGAACGAAAAAAGAAAAAGAAGAAAAAGAAAGAAAAGGAAAAACCCTGATTAATATTTGATCTAATTATAAGATCTTCACGTTCTAGGACTCAATCTTAATGGTTAGCGGGGGAGATATCAATATATGTTAATTAATTAGTGCAGACGATATTTTAAGTTGCGTCATTAGATACAGAAACGTACTTTTTCGATGGATTCAAATTTCTAACCACAAAAATATTGATGGTAATCGTAATCTCGGAAATATGGTTCGCAACGTTTGGTCAATAGAGAGGATCTCTTAATGTTAATTTTTACTTTTTGCATATTTCGCCATATCTCAAATTACGCCAATTTTAAATTCGATTTCTCAAGAACTATTTGATCGATTTTTCTCAAATTTTGTATTTTGTCATCAAAAATCACAGTCTTTAAAATTATCTAAAAGATAATATACCTTATAATTATTTAAAATTTTTCGACTATTATTAAATAACATAATAAAAACTAATAAAAATTTTCAAAAAGTTATCTTTTGTGTAGAATTAACTTTGGATAAATAAATCTTATAATTGCATGCAAAATTCTTTCAATTCGCTTAAAAATTTCTTGTGATAGGGCGAAATACCCAAATAGCAAAATTAACATTAAGAGGTCCATCCTAGCCAAACTATCGGGACAATATTTCCCAGATTGCGGCTACTCTATATGTTTTGGGAGTCAGAAATATGAACCTGTCGCAAAAAAAAGTTTATTCTGGGTACATTTGTGTTTGATTTCTTAACTTAAAATATCGTCTGCACTAATTAATTGACATATTTGAGATCACCTCTTCGAATCATTAAAATTGAGTCATAGAACGTGAAGATCCGATCCTTAGATGAAAAGTAATTCACGATGGTCCATTTACTTATTTATTTTGCGCACTGTGCAATACAGCTATATATTTTATCTTTTTAAATAAATGTTTTAATGTTATGAATTCAAATTTTAGGTTTTTTGCACAAGTTTACGTCAGTGATGTACAAATGTAATTGGAAGTACCTGGAAAGAGAAGTTATTTTATCATCATAGTTGGCCAGACAGCCCAATGTGGGCCAATGCCTTCATCAGAAGATTTCTCCATAATGACTTCCGATTTATCTTTGATCTCCAATTCTTTTCATTAATTGCAAAAATTCTTTTTTATATCTTTCAAATTAAAGCAAACAGAAATTATTCTCTGGTAAAAAAATTATAAGTTTTTCTTTAATCTTATAAGTAAGATGAATATTCTTATTATTTTTATTACATACAAAGAAAATTGAAATTTTAATGATTTAAACATTCAGAATTAATCTTTGTTAAACTTTATTTTAATCGTCGAAAAATATTTTGCTTAAGCTAATTATTAACCAGCTAAATATATCATTTCATGATAACATTAGTAATAAATGTAATAGTTTAGGGTCCTTAAGTTGTGGGTTAGATGCCTCCCTTGGCTAGATACACTTTGTCCTCCTCTCTCTGCTTGCCACGTTCGCTTTAAATTAATTCATAAAACTGAAGTTATTTCTATGGAGAAATTATTCTAAAATCAATCGTGAACCTTTACCCTTCCACAAAAAATTAAAAAGTATATTCACAAATTTAAATTTCTAGAAGAACAAAATAATTTTTTTTTCTGAGCAGATTCTTGAAATCGAATTGTGGTTGTTTTGAAAATAAACCCTTCAAATCAGAATTTTTACCTGTTAGATCAAGGGTTTCCAACTTACATGAGGCCGGGGGCCGCAATTAAAAACACCAGCCAAATGGCGGGCCGCAACTTAATCCAAATTTTATATATGACTCTTTTACATTTGAAAGAACATAACATATTACTGTCAGATTTTTATCAAATTGTACAAAACAAAAGTATTGAATTACAAATTAAAATAAGAAGTTGATTTTTGCCAGAAAAATAAATTTTTTGCACCGTTAGTATGTTAAATTTCACGGAAACGAAGAAATTGGGTTTCTTTAACGAAGAAAAGTATTTTAAACGAATATGGATTTTTTACAAAAATTGTCGATAAAAAAATGACAACTAATATATTTAAGTTCGCGGGCCACAAAAAAAGGCCTGGCGGGCCGGATACGGCCCGCAGGCCGCCAGTTGGAAACCACTGTGTTAGATGGAAAGGGGTGCAAACGCATATCCTAAGTCCGGCCCTGCACGAGTGAACTTTACCCTTTTGTAGGGAATAATTTGGCATAGTCATGGCAAGTTACACCAGAGAAACCCAAAACCGTGGAACCCTAGGGTTCCTTGGAAAAGATACAAGAGTTCCGAGATTTTGGACATTTTCTTTTCTCTAAGAAACTAGTAATGATTTTTAAATCCTGGAATTATAATTATATCCAATCAATAATCCATAATTTATTTAATATTTCGATTATTTTTTTTTATAAAATTCAAACAAAAAAATTAAAAAGCAAACTATTTTTACAAATATTTTTAATAACAATATATATTGAATAAGTTATTAAAAGGTTATGCGTTCATAAAACAAATACTTCAAATATAACCTAAAATTGCTTTAGTTTTTCTCAGCAAATTTTAAAAAATATAATAACTAAACTCATGAGTTAAGAATCATGTTTCTCTAACCACTCTCAACGTTCAGAACAGTTCATTTTAGAAAACAATATTTCAGCTTATTTCATTCTAATTCAGCTCATGCATGCCCCAGAAATAAATTCAGAAATAAACTAAATGCCGCTGCAGTCCAGTTAGTTATAGTGCCTTATATTATACCTATGTACTTTAACTACTACTGTTGACATACATTTCATTTCTCACTTAAATATTTTTAAAATATTGCTTTCTAGGAGTCTGCCTATAGTTCATATATTCACAGTTGCTAACAAACTTAGTTTAAAATTCTAAAAAGATCTCGGTTGTTTCAAATTTTTCTTCGGCTTTGGAACATTAAATGATAAAGCTTAGTTCGGCGAAACCCCGACTTCATAAATGAGTCCGTTAGCTAGCAGCTGTTACACATGATGTACTATAACTATATTCTTCAATTTGGTAAATTTATTGAAAAATTTCGGCTAGAAATATTTACGAATTTTTTTATAAATGAATATATATATATATTTTTTTTTTCTGAAATATATTTTTTTAAATTTTACTATACTTTTTCTCACTAAAATAATTTCTTAAAAATAACCGACATAATCAATTCCATATTATTGATTGGACATAAATATAATTACTAGTTACAAAAATCCTCACTGGTTAAAAAAATGAACTCTCAGAACCCTTTTGATCTTACTACAGAATCCTAGACTTCCATGGAATATCTTTTTTTGAACTGCTGATTCCGTAGCCGCAAAAGAATTGGAAAACCGCTGAGTTACACTATGAAGCGAAAGCTTTGCAAAAAACATCTGTGGACAAGAAATTTGAACTAGAAGTTACTACTTAAACAGATTCTGAAATTAAAATTGTCATTCGTTTCTGACTTAGTATCTCTCTCACGCTCAAAAGTTACAATCAGATTAGTCCATAATTTGTTCCACTCTAGACTTCATTCTCAACGGAGTAGTAACTCTTCGCGTGTCTTTGTTTAAATCCATCTGTCGTCATTGTTGATAACGCCGAATTTGACGGCTTCTTGACTTTGTTTTCAAAGTTGTTGCAGAGATGTGAGGACATCCTGGGATAGACAGTCTCAGAAAGTTAACCAATTATTTATATATATTTTTTTATTTTGTTGGCAACGGTCTCTTGGAGTTTTCTTTTGTTTTCTATTATCTTAATGGCAACACCGCGTTGGCCATGTTCTTTTTTTTAACCGGCCGGCTTTTTTGTTATGGCCTCAACTCCTTGTCAGGACTCGTGTAACGTTTTCTGAGAATGTTTGCAGTCGAATTAACGGACTGGTGAGCATCCAGGATACATCTGATATTTTGAGGAGGTAATAAAGATAATAGTCGATCGTGTGTGCTGAAATTTAATAATGGGCTCTATTTTGATTGCCTGTCATAATACCATCAGACAGAAGATGACATGCATTTGTTGTCTAGATTTTAATAAGTGCTCTGACAGGAAATGATAAGTTTAACAGATAAATTTTTGATACACAATGTTACAAAGAAGCTTCCTTTAACTACCCATCTAGTTAGTGCATTCCATTAAAGATGCAAACAATAATTATAGCTTGCCGTTTTCTGTTATATTTAGTTCATAAATTATTAAAAAGCTAATTGTAAGAAATGCTACTTAGCAAGAAGCATTCAAATAGCATTAAATTTTTCTGTCCCCTGTGTCAGAAACGAGATCCAGGGTTTACTAGCAAATTTTTTTAAGGTTAACAAATTATTTCTAACTTGAGTAATAAATAAATAACATTAAAGGACTGAGACAGAAGATTTAAAGCGATTACCAAATGCTTGGGTTTATTTATTTATTAAATTTATAAACATGAAAAAACTATTTTTATCTGTTCAGATTTGAAGCTCAGATATTTCAGACATAATTAATCTTCCCAAAACGAATTAATAATTACTAAAATATGAATTAATTTGCCTATATCACATGTGAAATAATTAAAATATTCCTCACGTGACGGCGGAACTACTTTTAAATTAATTCACTATCCTCGTATTCGCGATCGCAACACTCGAGTACGCCATCTAGCGGGAGACTGTAAATATCGGGAATTAGTTCTCACATAACCATTGGCAATGACGGACGCCATTTTCTTAGCAGCAAATTGGAAGCAAAAATTCCCTAAGGAAAAGGTAGAACTTCTTGAAAAAACTAACCAGAATATGCCAAACATTGAAGCAGAACACGCCAAGCATTTGAAGAACAATTTCTCAATAATTTTTACCTTTCTATTACCAACAACATAACTTCCAATTTCATGATTACTTGCTGTTACAGATGTGTGAATTACGGTAAAATAATTTTTTCTGTCTTCAATTCATTACAAATTAAAAGGAAGTCAACATTGCTTTCGTCGTTCCAATGAATTACGTGAATTCAGAACTGTAATAGTTATAGAATATTCTTCTTCTTTATAAAATAGTATATATTTCTGTATCTATATAATTCGGAAAACAACAATAAAGAATCATCCGAACTACTTCAAATAGTTTTATTTGTGCTGATTATTAATAATTTTTTTATCGTTTTCTTTGGTAAGTATTTTTTAGTTTTGAAAGAATTATTTCAACTAGAATTCAGCTATTCTGTTTTCAAGCTACATATTCAAATTCCTATCGAGATCTTACAATTATAAAATTTTGATGTGTGGTATGTTATTTAAAAGTAATGAAGGGATAATCTATGCATATATTATTTGAAAATAAAATTTTCAAACGAAGACCATTTCATTTGGAATTCTGCGGATTTATAAAACAGGTGAGTGTTATGATTTTTATAATAAAAAATTTGCTTGTAAATATTTTTTTTTCTTATTTGATGATAGTTCTCTAAAGAATGGTTTTTTAGGTCTGATTAAGAACTATAAAAAAATAATAAAAAGAAACATGAAAGTTTTTATTTCAATATAAAGAATTTTTAAAATCGTTTTTTATCCTAAGAATTCTTTACTTTACGTTTTTTAGTTTATAAAAGATTTTGATAAAAATTTTTGTCAAAATACTCTATTTGAAAAATTAAATGGTATAGCATTATGTGTTTATGTATACTTCTTGTATATTCTAATGTTTGAAGTAATATGATTCAGAAAAGTATGAAGAAGAAAAATTCGGTACTCACGTATTAACCACAGCTACAGATTTGGCAGATTTTTAAGTGCCGCCAGTCTACACTTAAAATTTGTGGAAAAAATCTTAAAATGAAACACTTTGTTTAAAATCAAAGTAGTCAATCGGATTTCGGTGGAAAATGGGCCGATATAGAGTTTAGCATAGATTCAAAACAAACTTTTCTCTCACCTGATTCTATAGCCATTATGAACTCTAATAAATAAGATTCAAAATGAAATAATATTTCCAGAACGGACGTTTACTAAGATAAAGTTTCATGTTATGGACATTGGTACATTTTCGTTATATTTCACTCCATAAAATATTTCGCTCCTAAAAAAATAAAATTGCATCTTGTTTTGTTTTTGGAAAGTCCCATAGACGCATTTTCGTAACACTAAAAAATGGCGACAAGAAAAAGAATGGTTCTTTTTTTTTGTTTTTTTTGTTTTGTTTCGTAAGCATTCTTTATTTTACGTTAAAATTTAAATGGGCCTTTCATGTTATACCATTAAATTTAGTAAAACTATTTCTCAGGCATTAGGTTTGAACTCTTATAAGAATATACCTATTTTTTTCTCTTTATTTACAAATATTTTTCCGATGTGTTCTGGATGTTCCTTCTCTAAAAAAAAAAGAGATACCATTTTGTTTTCGTTTGCATAAGAAAGAAAACAAATAGTTTTCTTTTTTAAATTTAATCAGCCACAATAAAAATGGAACGTTACAATGCTACATGCTGCATTAAAGACGTCTCCAGTGTAACTGATTGACTGTTCATATGGAAATCGCAGGGATTCGGCACATACAACAAAGCCCCCTATAGTTCGTTGCGATCGCGAATTATTTCATCTGCCGTCGAACTTTTTTGTTCCTAATTTATGCATTAAAATCATTGAACCAATGTACTAAATCATTAAATTGAAATAGCTTATATATTACCATTACAAAACTACTATCGGACGAATATAATGTTGTTGCACGGAAAAGAAACTGTAGTTAGTTTTCAATTATAATATTAAAATTTCAGAAGCGGAATGGCAACCAACAATTTCAACAGTAAATAAATTAACTAACATTTCTAATATCCTATTGTGAAACACTGATCTAGGCTAAAACAGTCATTGAGCAGGTCAAATTAATTTTTTTATTAGATTATTATGAAAAGGATACGTTACAAATGATGGACATTTTAATGATTGAATCATTTGAATCATTAAAAGCTTAAAAAGCCGAGGCATTAGTAACAGATTAATAACCTGCATTGAATATGACGTATTAAAATTCCTAATGAATGGCAAGATGAAATCTGCAAGTCTAAAATCTTTCATTCAGAAGCATATTGCATATTCAGGTATCCAACAACCGGAATACGAGTAAGCCCTTATTATACGGGAAGCCGCTAAGCAGATTTATTGGCGTTAGTTGCCTCTTTTAATGTTCCATTAGTGACTGTGCCGACCAGCTAAATTATCGTTTGCTCCCCAATCCGGAAATAATGAAATGGTGATTTCCAAATAAATATTTATAGTCCATTTTGATAGTGACACAGCTGTAGTTTAGTTTAATTACGATGAAAGTTGGTCCTTCCTTTTTTTTATTGATAACTTCTGTAAAACGATTCACATTTTGCTACATGAAAGAACCATAAAAAGATGAATAATGTTACGTAACAGGAAGGAATTATCTCTCAGAAGTTGTCACGGTAAAAGTCGGTATGGATGATGTCACGTGACCAATCAGATGTCTCTGAGCTCTTGATGTCCTTATTGGCTAATATTTCATAGATTTCGTGGCCAATTACGTTTCGCGATCATCTCATACATGTCTGTATTTAGTCCCTTGGTGGCGAGCTAATGACATCGTTGGCGATTTCTCCGAAAACAATGAATGAAAAGTGCGTGTGAAATAAACATTGCAATCGCCTATTTTCCAGGGTCAACATCTGGTGCAATATGAAGAAGACAGTCCTGATTTTGATTTGTTTCTTCTGCTTTTACTAATGGTTTCATTGTGTATATGAAATCTTATAACATTCTATTTACAAAAAGTTTTTACATATTTTATGCAATTTTAATGATGAGGAAGAATCTCAAACCACTTATTCTATGGCAAACTTAGAAATGAGCATTTAAACTGAACGATAGCAAACTATATGTTTCATAATATTCATATGTTCATAATAAGTCCAATGACGTTTATGAGATACATTTTATTTACTTCTTTATTTATTCGATGTTTAAATTATTTATTTATTTTTACATAATTCAAGAATATGCAATTTTCGACACATTAACCAAACAGTATGTAATTTGTGTAAGCAGTAAACACTATTATTTTCTAGTATGTCCCATTTGTGTAAATAGTGATAGCAAATAACACAAATGGATCAATATGCATCAATGTTTTTTACATCGGAGTTCATATGCACGTATGAAATAATCTTTGATAAACTTTAAAATATTATCTAAGAATTCCTAGTGTATTTCTTCATCACAGTTTGATTAGGACAAAACTCATGAAAACTTGTAAGCATTGCTTAGATACTATGTATTCTAAAAATGACCCATGGTTAGAAAATTTAATCAAAGAAGAACGGAATTAAAAATGTACAGTTTGCTAGGTTCTGCTTTACCAGAAAATTCATTTGTACCAAGTTTTAAAATTAACTACCAATTTCTTTAACATATGGATTGAGAAATCTGTAAAATCTTTCTTTTCTGCTATTTATCAAAACAATCAAAATATTTGCACGCGCGTGTTTGATAATTTTGTCCCCTGACAGGGCCACGTTATTGCTGCAAATGATAATGCATAATATATTGAATTCTGATTAAATACATTAAATATTGTGACATACAGATGATAATTTCGAAATACATTATATTCGAAACTACTTTTGTACTTTAATTTTTAACCATGTGTGTTTATTCGTTGTATTAATTCAAAATTATGAATACATATTTCCGAAGAGGAAGAAGATCACTTTTTATTATTTGAAATCATGCTTTGTTTTATTCAACCAAGTTGTCTATTTAAGTATGGTTGTTTATTGAAGTATGTTTTTTTTTTCCTATCTAAGTTTGGTTTTTTGCCCAAACAGGTCGCTAGTATAACCTCCAAAATATGTTTTTTTTTTTTCAAATTAAACATTATTATTATTAGTTGCAATAGTATAAATTTGCAATTAAATAACTAATTTATCATTCAAATAAAACTTTAAGCCGTTTTATTTTAATTTCGTTTAAAGAAAAGAAAAACCTTAAGGACCCAGTTTTGGCAAACTTTCCCTTAAATGTAATTTAACTGTTAAAAAATTATTTGTTTGACGCCTGTTGTGCAATTTAAGCTATTAAAATACAAATTTTCAAATATTAACCGTTTTCAACTCACTTGTTGAAACTACAATATTAAGATACAACGAAAAATATGTCTTTTAATTAAGGAAATTACTTTCACGGAAAAATTCGACTTAAAATATCCTTCAAAAACCTATTAAAAATATTACCAGTTTTTAACCAACTGAAACTGATAAACTTCGATCAAACTATCGATATCACTCTATCATGTTAATGTATTAACGAAACATTTCGAGGAAAAAAGTTTTTTTCTTATGTCACGCAGATTTGAAACATAATATTTTAAAAAATCACAAAGAAAAAAGTAACACTATTAAATTCACAATATCCTGCAAATAATACGCTTGTCTGCATAAATCAGTTCTGGAAATCAACATGCAAAACTGATTTTTGTTGTAGAACACAATATATCTGTTTCTGTTAATAATCTTTTGTAGAAGGGAAGTACAAAAGACTGTTTTTGTCATACTTTCTGATCGATCTAATTGCCTTTGTGTGGTTTACTTCCAAAAACATTATTTGATGCTAATGTATAGTTTTCCACAAACACACTGGCAATTGGATGCTAAATACGTTTATTCCATTCGTAAATTAACTTTACTCTCCACAATTCTCATTGGCTAACACACGAACAAACGATTTTCTTTATTTGTGAATTGTCACAAAATTATCGTCAAATTTTCTGGGCAATGTGTTATTCAATCGATCTGGCGATCTGGTGTGTACTTATAGCTTTGTTCTTGCTTACAAATGAATTGTAAGGTTCTAGTGACAGGAACGGTAAGTTCTAGCTATTGGATAACTTTTCATTCTAAAGAAATGAAAAAGGCATTGATTGGTCATTTTGTGATTTGTTTATAGCTTACAAGTGAATGGAAGTATACGCTTTTGGTATATTATTAATTTTTGTACTAGTTTTTCAAATTTTAAGCAAACAATTTTTATAAGTCACCAAAATATTTAGAATGCAAATGATGTTATTATTGTTAGTTTTTGGATCAACAAAGCAATTTAAAAGTGCTTTCGTATGTTTTTTCGACCGTTTAGAAAAACTTTCACAAGTTTCTTTTAATTTTTTATTATTTTATTTTAGAGAACAATAAATAATAGGGGAATATATGGATAAGAAGATTCACTACTTTTATTTGTTTCAAATATTTTTAAATAAGAATAGGATAATTAGATTAGGTTAGGTTAAATTAGATGAGGGTTTTAGATATTTGATTGGGTTAAATATTAGTTCGAAACAGCTTATTTCACGGAGGATATAAGTAACGTTTTTGAAAAAAATTGCGATTTTTCGGGGAAAGTTTTAATTTTAGTCATATTTAACAATGCAACATTAAATTATTTTGAGTTTGAGACCTTAGAATATTTTTTTTTTGGAGTGGTAGAGGGATTTAAATGCACGTGCCAATAAAGAGTTAATTATACTAACTTCAGAAAATCTATTATTTAGCAGCAAATTAAAACGCCAAGAATGCGAATGCCATGAAACAAACATCTTATATCCTTCTCTGCATACGTTCGGCGTTTTTGTGCCGTAAGGCAAGCGTCGCATGCCATGTAACGAAGTGAAATATTTTATCATTAAAATTGAATTCGTCGCAAATTTCCCTTCTCTTTAAATCCTGAGATACTTTTTGTATTTCTGAATATTGCTATCAGATGGAACAACTAGTCCCACTTTCTTCGCAATTTTCGCAGTGAAATTTCCCACTTCGAATTGAAATCAAAATCATTTTGCATTTGCTATAATTACGCTTTCATTAGTGTTTCCTTTGCATGTCCCAATAGTCAGTCAAAATAGTTGTGACTTTTACTCTCTGATGCCTAGGACTGATTGTAAGCTATTTTAACAGTAAGTTTGGAAAATTATTTTCCAAAATATTTTTGCCTAATATTAATAATCATGTTAGTCATTAATAATTATTTTTAATTCATTTATATTTTTTACCTAATATTAATAATCTTAAATTTCATCAGCAGATGGCGCTGCTAACTAAGATAAACTATAATACTATGTAACTACCATTTGCAGCAACATCGTGATTCATACTGTGAACAAAATTAATGAAAGCTCGTGAAAATATTTCAGTTGAAATGATTTGACATGAAGCAGAGAATATTGTATACTCTTTTACAATCAGATTCGCCATCTGTTGATAAACTTTATAACTAAATTAGAAATCTTGCATGAAATTGTTTGTTTTGTTTTTCAAACTGTATATTAAGATCTCCTTACGTTTTTCTAAATTGCTATGTTATGGATACCTGGTAAATTAATTCATTTTTGCGTTTTTAATCTCAATTTTAAACTTTGACGGACAATAATTGAGGATTTTTGCGTAGTATAGTGACTTGAACACTTTTCTTTTGGTCAGTTCCGCATTGCACTCAGATGTTTAGAATGGACTGTATTAAGTAATAATGACTTACATGTCCCTGCTTGTCCATCTCATTATTCGTGAGCTTGACCTTTTCGAAGGAAACTACTTGTTTCTTGAGCTGATCACCCGTGAATGGGGAATCTGGATGTAAATATAATCTAGATGGTGAAGGTGGATCCGCCTTACCGGCCACCAGCCACGAAGACCGATGGTACGCGTATCGGTACCTTTTATTATCTACAGGCACAATGTCCATGAGAACGGCGTATTTGGCGTGTGGATCTGCTCCAGAAAAAGATGCCCTTACTGTAGGAAACATTCGCCTAAAATACAAAGTTGAGAATTAATGAAATGAAAATGATGAATTATAATTAAATATAAAAAACTACTGAATTGTGGCTTGTTATAAATATAATACGCAAGGAATCAGTGGTAACTTGACGACTCTTGAAACAATGACATAAAATTAATCTATTTTAATCGTCTATTAAAGTTTGTTTTAATACTAATGGAACTTAATCACTCATTATGATGTATGGCCTGTAGTCATCACTTATTATAATGTATGTGTATGGCTTTTACCACTTGTCTTACGCACCTACATGTTTTACGTGGATGAATAAGTTTTTTTCAAGAACAAGCTTTGGCATAAAAAAATATTTTGACATCTGAATTTTAAATTGAAAAATAATTAAATTGATTATTTCCATTCAATTCAGTCGTTGCTATATGGTAAATATCAAATAGATAGAAATAACTAGAGTCACTGAATGTATTGTAGCGACCTTAAACTATGTAGTATGCCTTTAGATACTAGACAGATTATGATATATATATATATATATATATATATATATATATATATATATATATATATATATATATATATATATATAGATTATGATACATATATAGATTGTGATATATATAGACTTTGTAGTATATAGATTATGTATTAAAAGTGAATCTTTATGTAGTACAGGGTGCGGAAAAAAAGATCGGACGAAGTCATTGCGTCATAGAATAGAAATTAATTAATTTCTTTTTAAATTGTGAGTTTATTTCTTTTTGTTCGCCACTTTAATTAGGAAGAAAATTATATTATATCTTGTAAATTGCGTGTTGTTTTCTGGCTTATTTACAATGTCAAGCAAAAAAATCTGTTATTTTAGGGTTGTTTGAACAAGCAGAATGACAGTGAGCAAAACGTTCGTTTGTTGTAAAATTGTCGCCTCGACAAAACCACACAAAAGTTTGAACTCTCAAAAGCAATCGCTTTGGCGGGAATGTAATAGATTAAAGGCCCTGCGGCTAATTGCTTACAATAAGCATTTGCGCCTCTGTATCGCTACAAAATGCGGTCTCACTTTGAGACCAAATAAATTTATTAATTATTAAAAGTCTACTCTTATTATTATTTCTTATATTTTGTTTATTTATCTATTTTTAAGAAAGTTACATTAAAGAGTTTTTATCCTGGAATTTTTGCCACCTCCTTTATATGGTAAATATAAAATATAAACTATCCGCAAATGTAAATTGGACATCACAGTGACTTCTTGTGTTTAAAGTGCATAGATTATGATATGCGAAAATTTCTGGGTGTTTTGTAATCATCGCCTTTAACACATACATTTTAAAATGATTGTTAGAACTGAAACAATAAAAATCTACACACTGGGTGAGATATAGATGTAGTATTATGAAAAGTTGATTAGTACAAAATTAAAAGTTGACTAATTGTCCATTGCGCCGTAATTAAAATCATCAAAGAGAAGTCAATTCATCGCGATGGTTCCTAGCAAAAGGCAAAAGACTCTCAGTTCTATCTGATAAACTAATTGGTTTTTATATGCTTCATTGTTTCCATGCTTGCTTTGATGAATTTCAATAATGATTCATCAGTTTTTTACTCGTCCTTTTCGACGAGCATTCTAAAAATGCTACGGAGCATTCCGCATAACTGCAATAATGAATCAAAATAAGAGAAGTTAATCAAAACAATGATTGAATCATTCCACTATCTGTAAAAATTAAAAGAATTGGTCAGTTTTAATTGTATTTTTGTCCTGAGATCTTTCTCAAAAACAGAATTTTGTGCATGACACTATATACTTCTTTTCTTCCGGGGTCGATCGACGATTTATGCACAGAACAAGCTCATTATTATAATTCATACACACTTCGAATAAAATTAGCATGACGTTATGCTAATGTCCAGCTCCAAAAGTTCTTCATTTTTCTTCCCGGCCGACAAAGACTAAAGGGTGTAACATTTCCTGGGGGCGTAGATCACGCAAGAAAGTCGCCCCTAAAATTCTTCTAAGCTCATCCCGCCTCTTGGTCCCACAGAAAAGGCCTGTTTTCAGGAGTTCAAACACAAAGTGCGTGTTGCACGCGAAGATTCTTTTAGAAAGAGTAGAGTTTAGTTGTCTCGCGTGATCACGCCTGAACTAGTTCTCTCCCTTTCTTGATGTGGATGTGTGATAAGGAGCGATAAGTGTTAAAAGTAACGGGCTCGATACCCGAGAGGGGCAGTTAATAGTGATGAATTAGTTACTAAATTGGGAGAATGGGAATTGAGAAATATGAGTAAGGGGAAAAAAAAGAAATTGAAATAAAATGAACTTGGTTTTGTTAACGATTCTTTCTTGGAATGTAATTTAAATTTAATGTTTTTTTTATTCTATTAAATTACATTTTACAAATTTGATAGCAAATTTTTGGTTTACATTTTATTAAATTTTCTTTTAAAAGAAAAATGTTTAGATTGTTCTTCAAACGCTCCATTGTCACACAAAATAATGTTTTTATATTTTATTTTATTTCATTACCGTCGTTGAACAGCCAACCCAAGCTTTTGAGAAAATAATGTTTTATCGAAAATAATAGACTATTTTTATAACTGTTGTGATTTAGTAACATTTATTCATGGTTGATATTTTGTTCATACCAAATCAACACCCTTTACATTAATTACGAAAATGACAAATTTTGTCAATAAACCACAGTTTTGTAAAAATGAACATTATTAGTGATTGTGGTGCAATTTTTATAACATCTGAAAAGTTGTTCTAAAGTTGTATTATTAGGCTCATAAAATGTAAAAAAATTGAGAATTATACGTATTGCAATTTTGTTACTTATTTTGAAAGTTTAAATTCTTTAAATACTTAAAAATTTTTCTCATTAATTATTTGTGTTGTACAGACAAATCTTTTGTTCAAGATAATTTATATAGCTTAAAATTAGAGCTTTGTTTCAAATTTAACTCTTTCAAACTGTTTTTTTTTTCTTTTCTCTTTTTTTTCCCTTGACAAAACATCTTAATAAACGCGTTTGAGCTGTTCCATCGTCTTGTTTCAAATGTGTCGCAAGAAAATAATTAAGATAATTGTAAAATATTTTGTAAAGATGTTATTATTGTTTTTAATGACTCTTGGACAAGACAAGTTCAACAGTCATCGGCTTTTTTGCGAATTAAATCGAGGAGGTGCGCCTTTCGTTTGACAAGAGAGCACCGCAAAGGTAAAAGTGCGTCTTAGCTCAGAACCCAACAGATAGTTAGCAGCACCATTAATTTGGGAGGCCCTTTCCTCAATTTAGACTTAGATCTGAAGGGGAAGGGAATTTTCTGCAGAAAATCTGTACCCATGTTACTGTTCAGCGACCGACCACAGGACTTTCGATTCCACAGATTTTACGAGCGCGTATATAGCATGAAGGTGGTGGGTCTTAGAGGAGGCGAAGATCAAGCCCCAACCTCTCCCGACCGGACACCGATTCTCTAATCTCTGCGCTACCACGACCCTGTAGAGGTGTTTTTAGTCTTATTAAAAAATGAGAAAACGTAAAAAAAAATTTTTTTTATTCACATTCTTAAAAACTATATCAGATATATTAACTTCAGACTGTCCCTGCAATACCGAATTACTCGATTACTGATTTTGCATACTTTAATCAGATGCACGTTTTAATAAATTCGAATTATCAAAATATGTTGCAACGAAATACAAATACAAATATTTTATCAAAGGACAAATAAATCTGATAATTGTCCTTATTTTTATTAAATTTTCTCAAGTTATCAAAAAGTAAAAAATAGATTTCCGCACTAATATTTTTGATTATAATTCATTAAAGAAACTAATCGCAATGATGACGTAAAAAATTAATTTTATTTTTATGGCAGTCATTATTAGCAACTTTTTGCTTCTTGTGAATACAAAAATCGATATTCCTTTCCACGTGTTTCACTATGACTTAGAGTTGTGTGAAATGAAAATAGAACAAAATACTTCTCTTGTTTTGTTGGAAATGGCTGAACAAGCTCTGGAATTTCGAGTCGCTGAGAAGGGAGAAACGAAATTGAAATATTTTTCTCCCTTTTCTCAAAATAATGTTCAATAAAAGAAAATAATAAAAAAAAACAAGATGCTAACGTTGACGCGATTTCAAAGTTTTTCAATTTAGTTTCTCCCCCAAAAGTTATTTTCAAAAGAAATTGATTTGGGGGCAAAACATGGTAAAGTGTTAAGGAAAAGGTAGCACAAAGCTTGTTTGTTATTGATGTTTTTGTTATAAGTGCTTTATAAGGTCTTGCCTTCTTCCAAATACATTTGTAAGTTTCCTAAGGGTATTTTCTCCTGAAAATGGTTTACACATATTTCTAGATGCTGTTCTATATTTTAGAACGAAAAATCAATCAAGTCTTACTGTGTTTCTCAATTTCAACATTTACTACATATAGTCACTATGTTTAAATAATAAATTGAAACTAGTTTATGTACATTTATTAAATCAAATTTTGTGTTAAAAACTACAGACTTCGCATTCATCTCAGAAATTTCTTTTTTAAATCTGAGTATTTTTAAACTGTATATCTAAATAATTAGAAAACTTATTATCTTTCAGAAAAGAAGTTTCACGATTAAAGTGCGAAAACAGATTATTTTAATCTTGCAGTATCTAAGGGACTTATGAACCCCACTAATATTATTTTCATATAGCATTGAAATGGAACAAAATATCCCATTGGAACTTGTCTGTCGCTTTAATATGATCATTGCTAGTCATAGATCATTGCATTATCATTGATCATTGCATTATCATTGATTATTGGATTATCATTGCTAGTTGACAACGCACGATTATGTAAAGCTGAACATTTCCTATGCAACTATTTAGTTGTTTATGTTTCGATCGTGAACGCCATTTTATAATTCCTCAATTTTCAACTTTCTCTCTCGATCAATTTTGCAAATAACTAAGTAAGCAAGTAATATCTTTTATTGATTCGTTGATATTTTCAACAAGTTATAAAATCAAGTATTAGATGCTTAATTTTGATTAAAGTTTTATCACCTGGGGTAAGTTCCAAATTAAGAATTTTATGAACAATTAGAAAATAATATGGAATATTAAAAAAAAAATTTGTCAAAATGTAAATTAGACATTATTTAATGGGACAAAATATTTTCGCATATTTTTCATAATTTGTTTTATAATTTCGTAAATAAAAGGTTAAAATTAAAGGAAATATTAAATCTGAAAACTTCGTCCAGTGCGTTTTTTTTTTTTTTTTTCTCATTCTTTTGCAGGGTACGGAATTTTGCATCACGCTCTTAATTAAAAAGGGGCTTAAAATTGGATATTTACACTGTAAGAAGAAGACCACGGATACCCATACATGTGATTTATGACGTCAGTGCCAGCTGATTGTTTACGAGGGTTGCTATTTATATTTCTGGCCTAAGAATGAAAAAACAAATATGTAGGATCGAAATTGGTTTTATTGTTTTTCAAAATATTCTCCATGATGATCAATACACTTTTGCATGCGTTTGAACCAATTTTCAAAGCACTTTTTCCAGTCCGATTGAGGTAACTCCAAAACATGCGTTTTGAATGTATCAACCGCTTCTTCGGGGGTCAAAAATCATTGTCCACGTAATTTATTTTTGATGTGTGGGAATAAGAAGAAGTCATTGGGTGCCAAATCAGGGCTGTACGGCTGTACAGGGCTGTATGACCCATCAGTTCGATCTTTCGCTCCGTCAGAAATGCCTTTGTTTGAGTCGATGTGTGAGAGCTCGCATTGTCATGATGAAGAATGATTCGCCTGTTCTTCTGCTTTTTTCGAATTTTTTCGATGACTTCTGGCAAACAAATGGTCGTGTACCATTCAGAATTGACCGTCCTGCGTTGCTCTAACGCCACTGTTGCCACATGACCGTTAATGCCGAAGAAACAGGCAATCATTTGTTTCGATGTGCTTCTTCCTCGAACAACTTTTGTTGGTTTTGCCTCGTCTTGGAAGACCCATACAGTTGATTGCTGTTTTGTTTCCGGCTCATATGCATAGATCCATGATTCGTCACCTGTGTAGATGTTATACACAGCCTTTGATGTACATTGAACGTATTTTTCCAACATTTCCTTGCACCAATCGACACGAGCCTTTTTTTGAGCGTTTGTCAGATTATGCGGGATCCAACGCGAAAAAAAAATTTTTACGCTCAAATGTTCATGCAATATTTTATTGATGCTAGTCATACTAATGTCCAAAGTCGCCTCTATCTCACGGTATGTCACATGACGATCTTGCTTTATTAGTTCACGCACAGCATCGATCTTTTCTGGCACAACAACGGATTTTGGACGACCTGCACGGGATTCGTCCTGGATCGAACATCGACCACGATTAAATTCGTTATACCAATTTTTTACAGTGCTGTAGGATGGCGCTTTATCGCTGAATAAAGAATTAAGTTCATCGAAATACTCTTGTCTTGACAATCCACGTCGAAAGTTATGAAAAATAATGGCACGAAAATGTTCACGATTCAATTCCATTTTTTGAAAGAGAAGAACTTTTCAATTTACTGTCAACAACACAAATGAAGCTATAATGGTAAATCGTCTGCTGAATTTATGTTTAAAAATATCAAACTTTCGATTAAAATTGTCTGCGGTCGCCTAGCAACACTTACTGTTACCAAGGCCAGAAATATAAATAGCAACCCTCGTATAAGCAAAAGAGTGTCTGAAAGTTGTGCTTAAATACAGTGCCGTATCACACATCGAATTTATTGAAATATAATTCTTTCTCTTTCACAAATTTTTACTTATCTTGGATTTATTATTTGTTTATGTATTTTATTGTAACCGTGATATATTTTTGGTTTGTGCACCTGGCAACTCCGATGCAATTTTAGTTTGTTTACGTTCTACGTGGCTTCATGCCGGTCTTTGTGTTAAGTAAGAAATATATAATGGAAGAATTAAAATCTTTGTGTAAGAATATAGAATGTACCATTTAAGAGAATTGATGCTTGGCGGGCTTGGTTTACTCGAAATAGAATGGAAAGAACAGTTGCTAACGTAAACAAATGCCAACAACCTATCGGGATCAAGATACCCACACTACGTCACTTGCAGGTATCCAATTGTTGTTATCATATGCACGTCAAAATTGAAATGAACTGCTTTATCTTTTAATCATATTTCAGTTCTAGTCGAATCAATATTAATAGTCTTTTAAATTGAACCATGCTTCAGTTCAAGCTGAACCATCATAGTATGTATCGTGTAAATAAGTTATGTAAATACAATAATATGGATGCACCCTATTAAGATCGTTGAAAGTTTCAATGGATATTATGGCTTAACACTTTGACATTGAACACTTTTTTCAAAAATTGAAAATTTTAAACGATTATCTAATTTGCTGATGTTAATAATGTAAGGCATTTCTTTTGAAGCTTATTAGGTTGGTACACATTACAAGTTTTATTCCTAAAATGAAGAAAAATTTTATGAAACAAGAGTGAAATAAAATAATTTTCAGATTAGAAAATTTTCCTAATAATTCCATATTTGTTTAATAATAATAAAATGGACAAATGGTGCATTTTCGGCAAATAAAGTGGCGGTCGAGTGATGATTGGTAGACAATTTCTTGATCGCTATTTATATTTGGACGCCCTGTGGTTTCGAATTGTTTTTCGAAGGCTTTCGTCGTCGCATAAAATGTTGCTTTTTTACGAATAATATGCTATTTTCATAACAGCTGTGAGTTTGCAACAGTTACTCATCACTGTTAGAACAATTTTAGCCAATCTGAAGCTAGCGCTATATATGCTTATTCTGAAAATGGCGCAAAACGTTCATATGGAGAAAAGCCATAGTTTTGTGGAAATAAAAAGTGTTTGGGTCTAATTTTTGAATATTTAAAAACTTACCTCAATGTGGCATTATCTGGGTTCATAAAAAGTGGCAAAAACTGAGAATGAAGCAGTGATTTTGGTAATTTTCTTCTAGGTGGAAAAATGTCGTCAAATTGGCGATTTTTGAAAACGTTTGATAAGTTTTAAAACATTTAAGTTATTTGTCCATTCTAAATCCCAGATAATTCTTAACAGTAAAATGATATGTGTAGTTTAAAATCATCGTTTCGCTTCAAGTGTAAGGCACTTAAACTGTGGCGTTTTTACTTTCCTTGGCGACACAGCTTCGAAAAACCATGTTAACAGCGTAATACGGGGATGTGTACTTGATAGGTTCAAGTTTTATAGAAATCGCGATTTACTAGCATTTCCAACAGATTTGGAAGATGGCGATTTTACTGCAATCACGAAAGAATCGCGGCATATCACAAAAGAATCTCTTTTTCTAATTGAATTCGCACGCAACTTCATTGTTTTTACCCCTCCCCCCTTGGGGTATCTTGGCGCCTATTCTCCCGGAAGTTTTTTTTCTTATTCATCGCCTTCTTCCCCTAATGAGGACGTCTTTGAATGAAAGAAATAAGAAATGACATTACGGGGCTTTTTAGAGGCTAATAACACAGATTAAATATCCTAAATAGCTTTTTCCACTTAACCTTTCGGGTTGTCCGTCGTAAGTAGAAGAGAGGAGGCGGATGATTCTTGCTTACGACAAGTAAGAAACAATGGTTTTTGTGGTACAACCAATTTTGCCTTCGTGAATGACAAGATCTTTACTCGAATTCAGATCAAAAAATTTTTATTTAATTTAATTTTAAAAAGATCTTTTTTAAAAAAAAACTGGTTTGTATGAGGTTTCTTTAATTTTATTTAAGAGAGGCATTTTTTAAAAACACAGGGCCAAACTAGTTTGGAACAATGGTTTTTCTAGTTCCATCAATTATTGTCATCGTGATAAGAGATTGTTACTCGAATTCAGATTAAAATTTGTTATCTTAATTTTATTTAAAAGAGAAATTTTAAAAAAAAAAAAACATAGGGCCAAACTAGTTTTGGACAATGGTTTTTCTAGTTCCATCAATTATTGTCATCGTGATAAGAGATTGTTACTCGAATTCAGACTAAAATTTGTTATCTTAATTTTATTTAAAAGAGAAATTAAAAAAAAAAAAAAAAAAAACACAGGGTCAAACTAGTTTGGGACAATGGTTTTTCTAGTTCCATCAATTGTTGTCATCGTGATAAGAGATTGTTACTCGAATTCAGACTAAAATTTATTATCTTAATTTTATTTAAAAGAGAAATTTAAAAAAAAAAAAAGCATAGAGCAGAACTAGTTGGGGACAATGGTTTTTCTAGTTCCATCAATTATTGTCATCGTGTGATAAGAGATTATTACTCGAATTCATACTAAATTTGTTATCTTATTTTTATTTCAAAGAGATAGGGACAAATATTTTATAGTTGTACCTATCATCGTTAACATGAAAGAAAAGATCCTTATTCGAATTCAGACATTGGCTTAACAAATTTCGAGCTGGGGATTTTTATTTGAAGGATGCTCCTCGTTCAGGAGAGCTTACCCGGATAGATGATGACAAAATAAAGACATTGGTTCAGTCAAACCCACGTAGGGCAAGAGATTGCAAAGATCAGTCAAAACGTCTATCTAAAGAAATTGACAAGTAAACAAACATGAATTTTGGTATCTTCATGAACTCATAGAAGTCAATTTGACGTCACGAATAAACGTCTGCAATATGCTCATGAAACCGGAGGAAAGCAATCCTTTCTTTAAACGAATGATAACTGGTGATGAGAAGTGGATTGTTTACAATGTGGTCACAAACAGATTTAGATCCGAGATGAAGATACGCCATCAACGACTTTAAAACCAGAACTTCATCAGAGGAAGGTTATGCTCTCAGTGTGGTAGGATTGGAAGGCTGAAGTGTTTCCATCAATGACTTCAAAAACAGAATTACATCAGAGGAAGGTAATGCTCTCAGTGTGGTAGGATTGGAAGGGTGAAGTGTTTCCATCAACGACTTCAAAGCCAGAACTTCAAGAAAGGAAGGTTATGCTCTCAGTGTGGTACGATTGGAAGGGTGAAGTGTTTCCACCAACGACTTCAAAACCAGAACTTCAAGAGAGGGAGGTTATGCTCTCAGGGTGGTACGATTGGAAGGGAGTAGTGTTTCCATCAACGACTTCAAAACCAGAACTTCACCAGAGGAAGGTTATGCTCTCAGTGTGGCACGATTGGAAGGGTGAAGTGTATCCATCAACGACTTCAAAACCAAAACTTCACCAGAGGAAGGTTATGCTCTCAATGTGGTACGATTGGAAGGGTGAAGTGTTTCTATCAACGACTTCAAGAGAGGAAGGTCATGCTCTCAGGGTGAGGCGATTGGAAGGGTGTAGTGTTTTTTTCAATTCCAACCAAGGAATGGAACTATCAATTTAGATCTGTACTGAAGGCAATTGTACGGCTTGAACGAAGCTGTCATCCAGAAACGTTCTGAGTTCGTCAGTCGTATAGAAGTAATGTTCCACCACGTAGACTACGCACATCTTTGGCGATCCCTCAAAAGTTACTGGAGCTTGGATGGGATGTATTGCTCCACCCATCATACTTTCCTGATTAGCACCGTCAGACTTATTCTTGTTTCCCTCAGTTCAAAACTTCTTGTATGGATTCGTTCAGATGAGGCTGTAAATCAGCACATTGTTCAGTTTTTCGCAAATAAAGACAGGTCTTTCTGCGAACGAGGTATTATGGAGCTCACGGAACGATGGTAAAAGGTCATCAAACAAAAGTTATCATATGTCATTAATTAACCTTTTTTCATGGAACGAAAATTTTAAAATAATTATGTTACGTTTTTTTAATTGCATATATGTTCTTGTAAAGAAATATTTTAATAAATTTTAATAATGATAATTTTAATAATGAATATTTTAATAATGATAATACAGATAACCTGATCTGAAATCATTCATGATTTTCGGACGCATTTGAAAAATAAATTTTAATATACCGTTTAAAAAATTTAATTACGTTTATTTTTATTTTGATTCGTAACACATAAGAAATATGTGAACTGTATGAACAACGTAAATAACACGATAGGGAAAAAAAAAGCAGTGGCTCATTGTGGTGTAACTACCACTACGAAAATTAAACATCAATTCACTGGTATATAAGCCATGCTAACTTGAATCAATCATGAGGTACCTTTTGATAGATGACGGTTGGCTTGGTCGATAACTCCGCCCCCACATTGGTGACCTCCGGACGTGATTTGAACACGCAGTAACGCCCACTTCAAATTGGTAACGCCTACTTCGATGGATAGTCCACATTGAACAGTTGCCTTGCTTTTTATGACTGCATTATCCACCTCCACACGCTGTTGCTACTCAGTCTCGTCTCGATTAAACACAACGTCTGCCTGCATACACTCGACTGCTAATGGCAACACAAGAGCGACTACTACTGTGAAGTTAATACACCTCTCACATTCAGCACTCAAAATTCCGGTGACCTTAATTCCAGCTCTCCCGGTCTGTCACAAGTACAGCAACTAGTGGTATCTGTTCATCGAATTCTATCCCTGATAAAATTCTAGTGGGGGAGTATTGTGGCGTAACTACCACTACGAAAATTAAACATCAATTCACTGGTATGTAAGGCATGCTAACTTGAATCAATCATGAGGTACCTTTTGATAGATGACGGTTGGCATGGTCGATAACTCCCCCCCCCCACTCATCTCCTCTGTAATTAAACCACTTATATAAGTTGACCACAAAAGCATTGAATTGCAAGTGGTCAACTTGCACAGTATGTATTTCACTGAGCGATAGCAACTTTTCTCCCTCTATACGCGATATTTTGCACATATTTTTGACTACAAACAAATTTCGGTTGCTAGCTTTCTACAATCAAATCTTAACATTTTGGAGAATCTTTAGGGTTCTTATCTTTCGGGGGATCGACCCCTGTCAGGTGGTGATTAGACTGTAGAAAGCTAGTAATCACAATTTGGTTGTGGTCAAAAGCAAGTGCGAGATATCACGTGCTATGTTGCGCAGCAGTAAGAAAAAGTTCCCAGCCGTGCAGCCTTAACATTGAGATATTGCTCCATATTTAGTAAAGAGGGCGCCAGCTGGAGATTGGCGAAACTAAATATAATATTCACGAATAAATTGTTCCAAATCCATAGCTTACAACAGTTGTTGAAACAGCCTATTATTCGTAAATAAGCCTTTTTTTCATATGACAGTGCCTTCGAAGAACAACCTAAATACTTTACGTTCTTTTGAAGTCAGCGCCAGAAAAAGAAGACACAAACTTATGAATGAATTTTATCAATGAATAAAGCGATGACATCGGAATCTAATAACAACCGTAACCTTGCATGTGAGTGAGTAGTTTAAATAAAAATATTCAAAAACTAAGACCAGCCACCTCACAAACAAGGTTTTAGCTCTTCCACGATCGTGGGAAAAAGACATTATTACGTCGTGAACGGATAAAAGTTTTTTTTTTTTTCGGGGGGAGGAAGGGAAGACAATACCGACATCCAGCTTCTTGTTTACCACTATATTTCACAGAACTTTCGTGTCAATTGAATTTTCATTCTCTCTGCACGCTATTTTGTTTTAATTCTACCTTAATATTGAGCATGAGTCATAGATTTGACGTCATTATTTTTCAATTTCTTTAAGACTGTTTTCCCGGCAACATGTTGGAGAGTTATCTTTAGATAATGACTATCACATAGTAAATGAATGATTTAAATAAATGATTATTCAAATAACTATTAACATGCAGTAAGAATATAATTTCTGCTGTTATGTCATGTTAATTTTTATTGGCATTGAGATTTTTAGAATGAATAGCAATATACACTGTAAAAAACGTTGTTATATTACGGGAAATTTCTGACAGCAAAGTTGCCAGATATTATCCGTATGCCACATAAAAAACACGTTGACAATAATTTCCAGTAACAAAACATTACAGAAAATGTCTGCATTCCAGCAGGTCAGGGCAGGGAAATTTGGCATGAAGGTAGCTGTATACCCTCTGGTTAGCATAGCGAAACAGACCTCTAAAATTTTGATTAAATTTTTAATTTTTCTATTCTCAGCGTAGCATTTCGCAATTTTTGAGGTATCGAAAACTATCAAGTTTGATTTTATTTATTAACAAAAAAAAATCTCTTTTGACAGATTACGAAGTAGTTAATTTCCGTAGTTATAGAGAACAGAAATTTTCTGAGAACAGAAATTTACAGAATCATTAATGTCTTTTAAAATGAATTCTTTACATTGTATTCGAGTAGGAGCTATAGTATAATAGTTGAAATATTTCTGGTATTTATCCACTCAAAAATTCTCCAAATTTTTACGATCAAAACTGTACCACATTTCTTTATGCAAGTGTACAACAACACACTTGATTGTGAAGTAGCAAATTAAAATAAGTCTTTACGGAGGAAAACTAAATTCTATATGTTCCTTTTAATTAGTACTTTCGACTGTATACATTCATCGTTTTAAATAATGCGTACTGGTAGTTTTCACGTCACATTAGAACTACACAGTAAGCAATTGGCGATGGTCTGGGAAGCATCTCCGAGGATGATCTGGCGACAACATTCATAAGTCACATCCCGTTTTACAGGAAGGACGCATTCACACTCCATCTATTCATCCACAGATCGTAATTTTGACCTAAACCGGAACACGATTAATCTTCGATCCAGTATCCACAGGGGTATTGATTTGTTATGAGGACTTTGTGACCCCGACAGATTTAGCATGCAATAGTCTCCATTTCGTCTTCGGCCGGTTGGGATCGAACTCACGACCTCTCAGACATGAGCCCGATGCCCTAACCGCCAGGTTATCCTGGCCCTTTAACAATGGGAGATATTATGTTATTAATGACTATTAGGATGAAGTGAAAAAAAAAATGAAAATCTCAAGTTTCAAAAGCTGTATGAAAGTTATTTTCTAAAAAGCTGATTTGTATTACAAAATTTTAGCTCAATCAAATTATTTCTTTGTCTGCCAAAATAACTAGAAATCTCAAGAATTTTGCCAAATTTTACACAATACCGACAGAAACGGATTGATGAAATATAATATACTCTGATTTCTCTATATGTTGAAAAATCGCACCAGAATCATAAAAAATAGTAGCCACTTACGCACTTTTGAAGTCACTTTTAAGACTTTAAGATAAGTGTAGGCATAGCACAAGATTTAAATGATTTACTGTATTGATTGATTTAATATATTGTTTTGGAAGAAAAAAAATTATCAAATTAGAACAAGTTTTTTGTTTTGTTTAAATCATCATTTTGAATTTTAATGAATTTTTAAAAAATATTAAATTTATATTTAACAGCATACCGATAATTAGTTCGTGTATTAGCATTTTTGCAAAAATACATAGTTAAAATAGTATTTAAATACTGCAAATATCAACCTTTTAGGAATATTTACAAACTAAAAATAAAAAATCTTATACTTGTAAAATATATCAATACTTTTATTAATGGAAGAAGAGAAAACGAACAATTTTTTGTAATATAACTTTGTCAACGAAATTGGTCAAGAAATAATAAAAATAAATGTATACTAAAGATTTATGGAGGTTACTTAAGTATTAAATTTTTACAAATAATTTCACTTCATTTAAAATTCATTAATTTTTCATCTTAATAGTGTAAAGAGCAGCCTACACATTAATAAATATTATGTTAAGCAATTTATTAAAAAAAACAAAACCACTAATTTATTTAAGCTTATAACGTGATCGCCATTTTCGGCAGCCACAGTTTGATATTTTGGTAACCGATTTCTAGGTACTGGTCGTCCATTAGCGATTAGTGACCGTTCATCTAGAGCATTTTGGTCATCTAAAAATATTCATCTGACCACCGTGTTCATGTGAAAGAGTTAAACCTTTGAAGCGTTCTATAGAGACAAATATCTGAGGTTAATTTCTATTTTAAATCTCAAAGCAGACTGAATGAATATAGTTGGTACATATGATATAATTGACTGAAATTTATATATCATTACGAAGTCAGCGCCTACATCTATTTTCAACTTTCTGATATCCGTGCTATTCATACGGGGAAAAAAAAAATTTCGTATTAAATTAGTTATTCAGTCATCAGTAATTGTAGGAAGCAAAAATGCGTATGACGATTTATGAGATAAGAATTTTTTCTAAACTCTTTTTTTTTTCTCAGCTGGAAAAGGTTTAAGTACTTGCTTAAATGTCTTTTTTTCAATATTCTAAAACTAGGCGTCCCCCCCCCCCT
Source organism: Parasteatoda lunata (assembly GCA_949128135.1). Lineage (NCBI taxonomy): Eukaryota > Metazoa > Arthropoda > Arachnida > Araneae > Theridiidae > Parasteatoda > Parasteatoda lunata. Next base: position 19,205,417 of record OX421973.1, read on the forward strand.
TCATTCGTCAACAATTAAGATAAATCTAATTTATTTACACAAAGTATTAATATTCAAAGATTTTCATTGTTCAAATAGTTTCTTTTTGAATTATTGTTATTGAAGCAACTAAGTAAATTCGAAGGAAAAAACAGCAAAATGAAAATTAAAAAGGAAAAATAAAATTGACTTTTTTGAAAAACAGACCGATAAATCTAAATAATACACATAGTAAACCTATCCTCTAACCTTTAACTTCTTTGAGTACACTCAACTGAAACTGAATCATTCTACACCGAAACATAGTCAAATATAAACTGTTTTCAATTTCATAGCGATTCGTTACGCATTTTAGAGATCTATTGCTGGCAACGGAGAGAAAAACAGCGAGGCGAATGATGAAAATTCAGAATTTCAGTTTGAGCTATGGCAACACCCTCAGAACAGGTGATAAAGTCTTCGTTGGAGATAATCTCCATGGGTGGTATGGATTCAATCTGTTGCCACCATGTATCTCCTAAATATCTGGTAGCTCTTTCAATCCGCATTAGCATATAAATTGAAGTTCTTTTCAGAAAAGAAAATTAAACATCAGTTTGGTATTAAGACGAAAAATAGTTTGGAAATTGGCAAGTAAAGTCCTTGAAAACGTCCGCTTTCCTTTATAAAAATGAGTTGTATTGGGTAGCGAGGTTTCATATGCTGTATAGATCAAATTTTAATTATTCTGAGTTAATAATACGAACAAAATCTGTCTCTTTTTAATTTTTCTTTCGTATAACTCAGTCAGAAGTAAATTTGAATAATGAGTAGAAAAAATTAAAAAAATTTTACAATTAATACTTCCCATACGAAAAAAAGATCTGGCATTGGCTAAACTGCTCACTTGGTAGAACCGTGCTAAATTAGTGGTATAATGAATAATGAGCAATAATAATCGAAGTATGGATTTTATACTTCCTATGAATTGAAAAAAAAAATCCATATTATCTATATTGCTATTTATTTTGAAGCCCTTTGAATGGATTTTAAGTTGTACTTAAAATACGTTCAACCTGCAGCAAAGAAAGACTAACGATTGTAATATTAGATATCGATATGTAGAGAAAAAAAAAGTGATTTTTGTTCACGAGTTAAAAATCCTTGTTGACTGGTAAACTTTTTAGAGCGTGTCTTCAAGACTTTACACCTTTCATGTTGAAGTTTTATTGCTTTTTTAATTTTAAGTTTCTTAAAATTACACCTATTTTATTCTTTTAAAGTTAATTTTTAGCCGAGTAGCCTGTATAGGGGCCAGGGAACTGTCCTTGCATCAGAAAGGTTCTCGGTTCGAATCCCGGGCAAGGCATGGATGCTCTTTCCTTCTCTGTACTATCTGCCCTTACTGTGCGAGCGGCGTTGGCCCACCTAATAGGGTGCCCCTTTAAGAAATTATCTTATTTCCTAAGCTAAACGCCGCAAACTGAATGTTTTATCTCATTTTGTTTATCAATCAATATTTCATCGCTCATTTTTGGGACTCCATGCGGAACATTTGGACACGTTTATAATAAAAAGGCTACGTTCTTTAAATATTTTAGCACACTGCAATAGTTTCTTGATCTATAGAGAAATATTTACTCGTTGATATGGGAAATGGATGAATACTACAAAATTTGTCAGAATGATTTATAGAGCAATGGGCAGCACGGTAACTTCATCTAGAATTTATCTTGATTTCTATACCTTTCACTCAGCGATTAACGGAATCAAATCGTTTGGGACTTTAATCAACATTCTCAGAATCTACAAATTACTTCAAGTTACGTGTTTGTTAAGACTTAGATTAAGACTTGGGCAGAAACTAAAGTAATTGGCATTTTGTCTTGGAACAGTTGTTGTTGCCAGAAAATGAGATTAAATGATTCGATATTCCCGAAATCGGAATGTGGAAAAGATCCCTAAAGGTAATTTGTTCATTCCTGTCCGGTGAAGTAAGAGGGCAAGTGTTTGGTTCAGTGTTAAGTGAAGGAGACGGTTAATGGAATTAGTGTAGGTGTTCGCGTCCAATCACGTCTCGACTTCACTTCAGCGGCTGTTCCACGGGAAAAATTTCCCCCATTGAGGGAAAAACAAGTTACCTTTCAGTAAATAAGACGTCTTTTGTTTTCTATAACTTCTTTGTTTTCTTCCCTCTTTCATCTAATGGCCACGCAAGTAGCTGATAGTCCGAGACGTTAGCGTCAAGCCTAATCCTCCGAACTTTAGAAGGGGATAAAATTGTTAGATCTGGATTAGAAAAAAAAAAAAGAAAAAAGAATGAGTATAAAACTAAATTATTTATTTTTTCTCCAAATCTTAGTCGTTGTAATGTTCTTCTTCCTATTTCTTTTAAATGTACAAATTTTTTTTAACAACATTTAATCAACAGTTAAACAGTTTAGCAACATTTGGATTTTAACTGTCTAAATTTTAAACTGTCTAAAGTGTTATCTAGGGTTATTCAAACAATGCACAGTGGCAACAAAAGTCATTTTGTAGGAGAAATTTCAGACACTTATTTTAGCAGCATTGCCCAGAGTTTGATATGCATAAGTGAAAGAACATATTCCACTTTCTAATTGATGAGAATTAAGGATATTGCAACGTTAACACAATCAATTTCTGAGCAGTATATTAAAGCTAACAACTTTATTCTCGCCATGAATAATGTATGCTTCAATATACAGATCTATTTTCACCATGAGAATGTATGCTATATAATATAATGTAGGTATTTAGTATAACATACGGTCCTATTTGATAATTTAATCTTTATTTTGGAATTGCCAAAACTTTGTTCCCGAGAATTTAAAATTATATTAGGGTAGCAAACAAATCTCTCTCTCCTTTTCGTGTTTAAATTGTCAGCGTTTGAAATGCCTAATTAAAAGAACATATTCCAGTTGCTAAGAGGAATAAATACGTGCAATATAAGTACTTCTCATATTCCACGTAAGGTATATTACGTGCTAATAAAATCAATAAGTCATGGGTATAATAAAGGTTGGGCACTGAGAAAAGTATTCTGATAAAATTAACGTACTATATGATAATGACATTTCTGGTAAAAACAAACCATAATTCTGATTAATAAAGCCAAAGCATGATATATATATATGTATATGAACCATTCATTTAGCAATTTTGCCTTACATATGGTAATGGTTTACCGGAAATTCTGGTTCTCAAAAACTCCGCTTAAAGCGATCGGATGACGTTAGAAACTTATAATATTCAGGATAAGAATAGAGCTACACCTGGAAATTGTAAATAATACCTACCTAATACCGACCAATAAAAATTCCTAACTATTAGGAATTTTTATTGGTCGTAGTTTCCCTTTCGCGATAATATCGCGATGGATTCAGATTTTAGCAGTGTCAGGAAAGGTTAAAATTTGTATTTTAACTCCTTACAAAGCTCTAATTAAAACGTGAAACTCTCAGTATATTTTGATTAGGGATAATATTGCAATTAATTTTGTTAGAAAATGATTAAACTTTGCATTATTAATTATCATCATACACCGAAATTCAGCTGAGATATAAGTGCTCTAGCTAGTCGGAATACGATCGAAATTTCAATTGCAAGATTCCACCCCCACGCACTAGAAAACGAGTTAATAAAAAATTAAGTAGAAAAAAAAAGTAATTTTCGATTAAAATTACGATTGCGTATGAATTACCTGCTGAATTGTTTCTCTCTCTCTCTTTTTTTAGGTTAAAAACATTCAGAATTTTTATACGAAAGAGGAAAAAGGAAAGAAATCGGGAAAAGAAATACTTCTTCCAACACATCGTGTGTTTTGTTTTCCCTCTTTACAGAGAAGAAAGAACGCCATGAACATGAACAATGGAACAAACACGCTACCGAAAACACCTTCAGAAATTAATCACAACAACAAAATAAGGGTTTGGTGTATAGTTTTTATCCCCCCTTCTTTGCATCTTGTATCAACTCCCCTCACTACAAACACTCCTTTTTTTCTTCCCATAAGGAAAGATGGAAAACGCATGTGCGTGAGATGCGCAAAATTCTCGTCTGCTTTGAAGAATGTGCTATTGCGTTACACCTTTGCACGTCAGAGAAACATTATCTAATTTCTTGCGAAAACCCTCCCCACCTAACACCAAAACAAAACTCAATCTCTTCTTGGTTCCAATTCCCGAGCAAAAATAAAGCTGCAGACGATTTTAATACAGAAAAGAAGCTCGGGGAATGGTGGAGAAGTGTTCTTAATTTTTTCTCCATCTTTTTTTCTTTTTATGCGAAGAGCATGCCAGTTAAAATTCGCGTAATTGGATGAAGATTTTTTCTCGCCGTTTAATTAGTATTCAAATTTGTTTCATTTTCGTTCGTATAGTTGAGAGCTTATTAGATGTATAAATGAAAATGGAAACATTTGTGTTGAAACGTAAAGCTTTGTGAACAATTTGTTTTCTAGTGTTCGTTTCGTTTTTACTTTTTGTTCTTGTTTACTTGTTAAAGAACTTTTCGGGGGAAATGAGTAAATGGCGGTGCTTGCGCTTAATGGTTTTTGGAGTGGTTTAACGCGAAGATTAGCACAGAGTGTGTACTTTCTGTATTTAAAACGATATATATTTTTTGCTTTTTAAAGTGTTTTTTGTTTCAGTGTGATTTTAGAATCTTTTTATTTCATTTTCTTAACAACGTTCGTAAATGGAACTGTTTTCTTTAACAGTTGCGGAACAATAAGCAGTTTTATGAGCTTTTTATGTTTATCGTGATTTGCGAGTTAATTGAATGCAAATTTTTAGTCGAAACGATGGTTTTTATTTTCTAAACCAGATAAAAAAAAAATTCGAACGTTCTTTTTTTCAACTCATTTCTAAAACTCATTATTTTTCGAGAAATGTAAATTTGCAAAACTAATAAGAATTTTGTTCATTTATTTTTTTGTTTCTAATTTTCTAAAACCGTAATAAAAAGTAATTTGGGTCATTTTAGTGCTTTTGTTTGACAGATGTTTGAATAATATGATATCTATTCAACAAAATTTAATTCATTTTGCAAACTCTTTTTTAAAACATATAATAGAAAATATTAATGAAAATAGTAATGAAATAAATCAATATTTTAAGATAGAAAGAGGAATGCTATTTAAGATATCTTTAGACGGGTATTTGACGAGTAAAAATTTTTCCCCCTAAAGTTCAAAATACATGACTAAGTTTTATTTTATGAATTTGCAGATTTTACAAATTAAAAATTTCCGTTGTCCAATACTTTTTGATCGGAACTTACGTTTGTTATGTTTTCCAAATTTTTAATATACATTTTTTCTTACCATAAGAAAAACTGAAAGTAGATGACATTTTGTTGTTTTTTGACCAATAAAAGTGCTTTTTGTGGTTATAATGAGATTTTTAGGTTATAAAAATCATCATTTTTATTTGATCTACAAACGTTTTATGGGTTGCAATTGGTGGCATTACAGCTTTATACTGAAAAAATAGTTTTGATGAATGAAGTGGAATTTTTAACGATATCATTAAAATGAATTGTAATGAACTTATTTAAGAATTTTCTTGAATCTATTGTTTGTATAATGTTGAGGGCATTACTTTGTATTGCAGAACAATTTTGCTTAATGCACTTTTTTAAGAATAAAATTTCATGTAAATGTAATACTGGGAAGGAGCTTTTAATCGAAAGATACTTTTTTATTTCTTGACAGTGGGGTACATTTAATTGAAGAAAAAAAAATCTATGATAAACGGCTCTCCGAAATGATAATAGTTCGTTTCTTTTTCTTCTTATTTTTAAAAAAGCAATATTTTTTTTTTTAACAAGAATGAAACTGTACGAATAAAAGCTTTTAGCAATATAGTTAGAAGCATAAAAGCTACTTTGATTGAAGTAATTTATATAAATTCTTTAGTTCCTAAATGAAAAAGGGAGATAAAAATAAAGAGTAAAGAACTGTAATTTTTAATAACTTATAATTTAGTGGAGTGTATGCTCAAGTATTGTACAAAGAGATAACTGTCACTTTCCAATTAATATATATACTTGATTTGGTAAATGGTATTTAATAAAAAAATAATTGTAACTAAATTTGTAGATACCCAAGATTGTTTTCAATATAAGTCCAGGACTAGTTTAATTTTCAATGCTAAGTATACTGAGACTAAGTATGAAACTTTTCTAGTTCATTAATTAAGCTTTACTTCTGGTAATAATTTTGCAAAAGTCGCTCTAAGTTTGTAAAACGACGAGAACACTTACAATTTCATGAAAATCCCCTCAGAATTTATGCGGGAACTTTTTACGACAACAGATTACAGAATTTCGATAAATACTCTTTAAAATAAAGCCTTGTGTATTATTTTACTAATCGTTGGAGTAATCATTAAACAATGACCCATATTCCATTTTTCACAGAAAAAGAAGTTTCCTCTATACCCAATCAGAATTATGGATGATATGTCATTAAATATTCAAAAGATATTACTCCTGCTTTCTCGAACCTCCCGTACAACAACACTTCCAATAATTGACCGCAAAACATGTTACAGCCTTCTTTCAAGCACTCATTGATAAAACTCGGGTATTTTGTCACCAAAGCCAATAATCAAATTATCCGGCCGCACTGGGGACTGATATCCGGCGTTGACACGCGCTTTTCAGAAGCTCTCAAAAAAGGCAGGATCAGTTAGGTCCCACTGGGGTTTCTCAAAACTAGGTTTTTCCCGATGCGATCCCAGACGATAACGGCACTGTCAAAAAGCATTTTCCCTTCCCTCCACTGGATAACCAGAACTTAGTTTATCCATTGAATCTGACTTCACACCCCCGTGGGGTGTTAATGAAATTAAAGAGTCACTTATCACGGGTGTATTGAAGGTTTGAGATGAGAAAGGTTTGTGGTGGTCTAATCATTTGTGATAGATGTGGTTTTTGAGATCTCGAACGCTCTCTGTATGGCAAATGCGTTGATCGCGTTGGGAATATTGAGAGGGCATTCTTGTGTTGCATATTTTATATCATGGATAAACAAAGTGTTTGATAGAAAATATTAATTCAATTTATTATACACTGTTGCTTTATGAAACAAATATTAATAAAGTCTGAAATCTTATCAAAAATTTGGATTGTTTTTCCTCAAATATTGTTTAATAATTTTTTTTTTTTTTTTTTTTTTTTGTGCTGAATGTTTCTATAAAAAATTCGGTTGGGTTAAAGTTATCAAAAATTCTGTTTTGAGATTCTGGTGCTCATTATTTTGGAAATGTGTTACGCGCGTTGGCAATACTTAAAGATTATTGGTGGGTGTCAGTCGTAACCTTTTACAAAAGAAATAACGCAAAATTCTACAAAACTAATTCAACCTTTTTATTTTATATTCTTTTTTCATCCATCGTTTTAAAAAACCAAAACAATAGAAAATGATCATATCTATAATATCAAGCTTTTAGCTCGCAACATCAGAAAATGCGTGTTATTACATCACGTGACCCTGACACCTTCCCCCCAGAGTCATATTAGATCCAAAGATCGAATATGGCAAATAATTTAAGGGTCACACTTTACACATAACAAACTATGTTTCACATTCACCCAAATATTCACTGAATCTTAGGTTTAACTTAACACTAGGTATTTACTTTAATCACCTAATAATAATAATAGGAAAAAAAATGTTCAGAGTCTTATTTTAGTTTATATTTACAGTCTGGACAATGCATCTGCATTACTAAGTTTCGATCCTTTGATGTGACTTGCCTCAATATCATGGCGTTGAATGGCTAACGCCCATCTCTGCAACCTCGGGCTTTGGGGTGTCGCACTCGTCAGAAATACTAGGGGATTATGATCAGTTAATAAAATAATCTTAGCACCACAGAGTAAGGTTTCAAATCTCTGCAAAGCCCAAATAATAGCATAAGCTTCCCTTTCAATTGTAGACCATTTCTGTTGAGTTGAATTCAGCTTCTGGCTACCGAAAGCTATGGGACGAATATTTCCTTCTTCATCTAACTGACCTAAACAACATCCGACCGCATTTTGAGATGCATCCGTATGCAAGTAGTATGGTTTCTCTATGTCTGGGACTTGTAACTCTGCGATCTTACATAGCGACGTCTTCAATTCCTTGAATGCCTTCTTAGCTTCTTCGCTCCAAGGAATCTCATTAGGAACTTTCTTTTTAGTAAGCTCTGTTAGTGGAAGAGCAATCTTTGCGAAGTTTGGAATATACTGCCTGTAAAAGTTGCATAATCCCAAAGCACTTCTCAGTTGTTTTTTGGTTTTGGGTGCCTCTAATTTCTGTATTACTCTTATTCGTTCTTTGTCAGGAGCATGTTTACCTGAACCAATAATATGTCCTAAGTATTTAACCTTTTGTCTAGCAAATTCGCACTTTCTCAAGTTCACGGAGAAATTAAAATATTCCAATCTCTTAAAAACTTCTTCAAGATGAATCAAATGTTCCTCCCACGTATCAGAAAATACTGCTAAATCATCGATATAAGCACAAGTGAAATCAGACATGGACTGAACCACTTTAGACATAGCTCTTTGGTAGGTTGCAGCAGCATTTCTTAATCCAAAGGGTAATACATTCCATTGGTACTGGCCTCGGTGAGTTCGGAATGCTGTGAGGTGTTTGCTGCCGTTCTCCATCGGTATAGCCCAATATCCCTTCAACATATCTAGCACAGTAATGAATTTCTTCTTTCCTACTAAGAAATTCAACTCCATCATATTTTGCATTGGATATGCATCCGGAACGGTAAGAGCATTCAAACTTCTGAAATCAATGCATAACCTGATTGTTCCGTCTTTCTTATGAACACATACTACCGGGTGTGCTATCTCACTTACCACCGGTTCAATCAGTCCTAACGCTAGCAATTCATTGATCTGTGCATCCACTTTCCCCTTTAAGTTTTCTGGTATCTTATACGTTTTTGGTTTCATCGTATCCTCCTCAGCTTTCAGCTTTATCGCATGTTTCCCAACTTTAGCTATCCTTATCTTCCCCGAAAACAACGTTTTGCGTCTATGTAAAAGATCTTTCAATTGATTTTGTTGCATTTTGGGTAAGTAATCCAAATTTAATCCTTTCAATGCTTCATAGCTTTCCACATCTGTAGGAAGAGTTGGTGTTTCGTATATTTCACCAAATTCATCATCAATATCATAGACAACTCCAACTGTTTGAATTCTCGCTTTGTATTCCCTCATTTTGTTAACATGCAATAATCTTAAATTTCCTTCAGGCATTTGCAAATAATACGAATTCGGTTTCACTCTTCTAATTACCTTTACTGGACCTATCCATCTGGCATATAATGAATTGGATGAATCATGCATTAGCACAAGTACTTGATCTCCTGGCGCAAATTCCCGGTATTTTTTCCTTCTATTGTAATATTTGGCATAGTTACTTTGTTGCACATCACTTGTTAACCTTGCCTTTTCGGTTGCTATTTCTAATTTTCCTTTTAACTCTTTTAAATATTCCTCCGCTGATCCTTTCATATTCAAAGGTAAAAACATATCTCCGGCCCAAATTGACTTCAATATAGATAACGGGCCTTTCGGTTCTCTCCCGTACATTAGCAGAAAAGGTGGTACTCCTGTAGTTGCATTTGGAACTTCTCGATAAGCCCATAGTACAAATGGTATATGTCGATGCCAATTTCTTCCTACTTCTCTAATAATGTGATGTAGCATATTTTTGAAGGTTTGGTTCCATCTTTCAATCAATCCGTTCCCTTCCGGATGGTATGGCGTTGAAAATCGCGGACAAGCTCCTAAAACCTTCAAAAACTCTTGCGTTAAACTTGCCGTAAAATTTGTCGCATTATCCACCACGATTACTTCTGGAATTCCTGTCCTACAGAATATTTCGAGCAGTGCTTCGCATGTATTCCTTGCCGTTAACGATTTGAGCGGGACTGCTTCAGGCCATCTTGAATGTTGGTCCATCAAACAAAGGATATATTTATGTCCTTGTGCTGATACTGGATCTAGAGGACCAATTAGATCTACGTTCACCACTTGGAATGGAAGTTCAGGACGTGACACAGGTGTTATCGGAATTTTGTCTACTGAACGAACAACTCTTCTACCTTGGCACCCATGACATGAGCTACAATAAGCTTTAATTTCCTTGACCATCCCTGGCCAATAAAAGGAAAATTTAATTCTTTGAATTGTTTTACGAGCTCCTAGATGTGCTCCGAATACTGACTCGTGGGCAATTTCTAGTATTTTACCTTTTCTAATTTCGGGAATTACTAATTGTTGTATTCTATTCCCGTCCAACAGCTCTTCATGGCATAGTATATTATTTTGTATCACATACCCTCCTTTATTTTGCTTCCCCAATTTCCATGCTTCTTGGAGAGTATCGCAACTTTGTTGTTGTATCTTGAATCGTTCGGTTTCATTTCCATTCTTTTTATCACCGCATTCACCTACTGTTGGCTCCTGCTGCTCTTCTCCGTCACTTGCACTCATATATAACTGCTCCTTTCGGGAATCTGATCTTAGCTTCATAGCAGCAGTAAAACTGGGATTGTATACTCTTTTTTGTTCTAATAATGCCTCATAAGTTTCAGCATCCAACAAAATGTCAGCATTTAACCCATTGACGGCTGCTATCATCGTTTTAATTATAGGCGTAATATATCCTTCCGTTACCAAAGCGATTTCCACTTCTTTTAATTCAGCTTTTAGACTTTCGCCAAACGCAGGTTGTAGTATTATATGTCCTTTGTAATCCACTTCCTTACCCACTATATCGTTTTTAAATACACTTATTTGTGCACCAGAATCTACTACAGCTTCGTATTCATTTCCATTATATGAAATTCTAACTTTCTTAAGGGCAGCTATTTTTGGTTGAACGCCTTTACATTTTTTGTTTCCTATCATGACTTCACCGTTAAATCTTGCAGTGACTACTTTGCTTTCGATATTTCCATTTCTGAGTACCTTAACTTCGGATACTTGCCCTTCCGATACTTGAACCTCGGCCACTTTGCCTTCAATGTTTCTTCTCCTCTCTTTATTATCTCGACAAAATCGTGCCAAGTGTCCTACTCGTCCACAATTAAAACATGTGACTGGATTTTGGGAAGAACTCCGCTTATCAATTCTGCCATGGTTGTTATGCTCATGTTTATATCCTTCACCAAATGTATGATATCTTCTACTAACCATGTTTGGTTTTTCCCGGTATAAGTTCCTACATGGTTGAGAAGCAATGAATTTAGTAGTTTGGTTATATTTCCTTGCATTCTCTAACTCATCTAGCTTCTCAGCAAGTGTGTCAACTGAGCAAATTCTACTCCACTCATCAATAAAATGATTTTGTATGTCTCCAGGTACTCGTTCTTTTATCTGTTCGACAATGACAAGTTGTTTCAGGCTGTCGAAATCATTAATTTTTAGTCCCGAAACCCATTCGTTAAAATAGTTCGCCAATTCAAATCCAAAATCTCGCCAAGTGCTCTCAGCCGCTTTACAATGTCTCTTAAACTTTATTTTAAATGCTTCTGGGCTCAATTTAAACCTTTTCAATAACATACATTTTACATGTTTATAATCATTTGCTTTTTCTTCAGGCTCCCTTGCAATTAAATTCGCCATTTCTAGAGGCAATAATCCAACAAGATGCGTTACCCAATCTTCTTCTTTTATATGGACTCTTCGTGCTTGTCTTTCAAACAATATTAGATAAAAACTTATATCACCTTCTTTTGGATCAAAGGTACGCATTAATTTTTGCAATCCACCAGGTACATGTTCTCTTGTTTCTTCATTTCGAGAGCTGCTCGTCTCTCCTATAGTACCAGTATGTACCAATGAAGCTTCTATCTTCAACCTCTCCAATTCATATTCCTTTTCTTGCCGCTTTAATTCATCTTCCCTTTCCTGTTCTCGCCGCTTTAATTCACCTTCCCTTTCCTGTTCTCGCCTCTTTAATTCATCTTCCCTTTCCTGTTCTCGCCGCTTTAATTCGTCTTCCCTTTCCTGTTGCTTAATTTCATATTCTTGTCGCCTAATTTCATCTTCTTTTTGTTGGCGCTTTATTTCTTCTCTTCCACTAACTATTCTTTTTAATAATTCCTTCACAAACTCCTCTTCGTACTCCGTACTTGCCAATATAATCTTCTTTAATTCGGTAACTCTCATGTCTTCCGTTGCCGTTTCTCCTAACTCTTCCGCCAAACACTTCAAATCTACTTTTAAAGCTCTTCCTAAAAATGCCATTTTTCACCTACTACTTTCTAAACTGCACCTTCTTACAAAACAAAAAAATGCCACTTCCTAAACCAATTTCAAGACAATCTAAATAACTCACTATCTTCCATCAAACAACTTGAAATTCATAGAACAAACAACTACCAATCTTTTATTTCGAAATCCATTGGGATCTTCCCGCACATTTGTCAGTCGTAACCTTTTACAAAAGAAATAACGCAAAATTCTACAAAACTAATTCAACCTTTTTATTTTATATTCTTTTTTCATCCATCGTTTTAAAAAACCAAAACAATAGAAAATGATCATATCTATAATATCAAGCTTTTAGCTCGCAACATCAGAAAATGCGTGTTATTACATCACGTGACCCTGACAGTGGGGATTATCAAAAAATTGGTTCAAAATTGATTTCATCAATTTTTTGTAATTAAATTTTTTTTTTTTTTTTTTTTTTTTTTTTTTGAAATGGTGACTCTAGCAAATGCATAAAAAGCACAGGGAAAATTGAGGAGGTATTAACGATTTTGGATATTTGTTAACATAGATTTCATAAAAAATACTAACTCAATTTATAAGCATAATTTCAATGGAATACAAGCGAGAAAATACTATTTCCCTTGTTTGATAATGATTTTTAAAATAACAATTTAGATAAGTTCTTTACTCTAAATTTTCGTGGCGTTCTTTTTCCTTTCTTTTATTTGTGTTTTTTAAAAAATGGGATCCAATAAATATTGTAGCTCAAACGTAGTTACTTTGTTACTTTGGAGTGTTTTATTAATTGTAAGTTTAAACCGCTTTTAGATTTATATACTGCTAGAAATTTCTCGAAAGAAAAAAAATGGTTAATTAACAATTTATTTAATTGTTATTTTACCTCAGTCAAATAATCATAAATGAGATGGTAATGAAACTTTTAACTGTGGTAAAAACAGTTTATTAACTGTTTTCCCTTAATACGGTTAAACAACCAGAATTTTATCTCATCAAATAGGCCCACCTAAAGAAACCACTTAGTTTCTTGCAGCTGGTACATGTTATAGCCGAGATGGCTAATTTGTCAATCTCATGACAGTACAAAGGTTTGAGTCTGAGCGTAGACACCAAAATATCAACTAACTAGAAACAACCTACTCCAATGTCTATTACCTAATGGAAAGTCTAGCTCCAATGTCTAGTAAAATTTCTTTCTTATAGTTTTTTAACCACACTAGTTGTAAGCGGTCTCAAAACCGTAAATTAAAAAAACTGCTCTTTGCTGTAAACTTTGCGGTTAATTGGATGGGCAGACAACCTGCTGGTTATTTTACCGTAATTTTAGAATGAATTTTTACAATATACCTACATAGAATATTAAAGTGAGCTAATTGTTTTCAGTTAAGAATACGTTAAAATGCTTAGTCAGAAATTATTTTTCAACCTCTAAATACAGTTTATCGTTTTTCTACCCATAAATATAATCGTTAACATTTAGTATGGGTCAAAAAAGAAATCCTAAAAGAGTACTTTAAGGGGTTTGGTGTAAAAGGACGGTCCCTCTGACAAAAAAAAACAAGCGGGGTGGGCCGCCCTGACTGTTTCACATCTACTCTATCTTTCTGATCACATTTCGTGTGAGGAAAAAAAAAAAAAAAAAAAAAAAAAATGAGGCAGGTCAAGAGATTCGCCTGCTGATATGTTGTACTTAGCGTAATTTGGCAGAAAGGGGAGAACTAATGCTTTCCATTCTGATGGAGCTGATTCCTTCGATATTATTTTTTGTTTTGGCCTAAAAGGTAACATCTTTTATATTATTTTATAACCGTTCTTGAACAGCCGACCCTATTTTTTGAGTTTACGATTACCATTGTTCAATTTCGTAACCTTGTAATTTTAAACCCAATCCAGAAGACAAGGGATATCCTGAATCAAATATTGAGAGAAATTCGCCTTCGTGGAGGACTTCTTCATGGAACTAAACCGCATTTGCGTTTCATAGAGAGGAAAACTACGAAAACCTCCCACGGTTAGCCTGGCAACTAGGGGACTCTTACATATGATTCTTCTACCACTAAAGATACTTTATGTTAGCACAGTGGATGTTGCGAGCCGAGTGCGGAATTCTACCAGTATCTACCAGCCATCGCTGGAATTCATACCTAGGTCACCTCACTGGGAGGCGAGTGATCTATCTCCTGATCCACCAAGATAGCCTCCGTTCGCTTTGAAGCAAAAAATAAAATAAAGCCGAAACAAAAGAAAATAAATAATCAAATAATTAAAAGAATAACAATGTGCTTACTTGCGTTTTACTAAAGCATTTACAGCCAGCTTAACTGCTCAAAAATTTTTTCGCTCCTTCCTAATTATTTTGAAATTTATCTACTGATGAGTTGAGTCTTTTAGCATGAAAAAAACCCTTACAGTTTACATAAAAAGTTTACATATTTTCAATTAAAATTAGAGATTTTGAGACCTCCTAAACTATACATATAAACCAAGGAAATAATGTTATGAGCACAAACTACTTTAAGACATAAAACTGTAAGTAATTTTTAGTGAATTATATATAAATAAAGCATCGATTATTTTTTAAGATATATATTCCCTAAAACTGGATTTTGTCTTTATTGTGATATATAAAGACAAAAAGGATAAAAAGAAAAAGAAAAACAGAGAAAATTAAGAAAATCAATATGTTTTATTTACTGCGCATAAGCTGCAAATACAGAACTCATAAAATAAGTTTTAAAAAAATATCGAGAAAACATGAAAAATAATAAAGAATAATTAAAATAAAAGAAAAAAATTATTAAAATTAAATATATTTTTTAAAAAATTATTTAAAAAAAATTTAAAAAGCCGGAAAATTATTTTTTTGCTTTTTCATTATTTTGTTTTCCGGCTTAAATTTCTTTTAAATTTTTTTTTAAATATTTTATTTTTACATTTTTTTCTTCTCTTTCGATTTATCTTTACCATTTTCCATGTTTTCGATATGTTTTTAACTTTATTATTAACATATTTTTATGGCAAACGTATTCAGAGTGATGTGCAAAAAACATTTAAGCATAAATCAGAAAAAATAATATATTAACAAATTATTATATTTAAAATGAGTTTTTATTCTTTAGTTTGTATAAAATAGCTCAGTAGTAAAAGAGGAATTTCTGTAATGTGTTACGAAATGCTGTGGCGAGAAAATGTGTGCTGTCAACGTAATCTTAGCTTTCGAAGTGGCTTGGCGTCTGTAAACCGCTACTGCGGGCGCCGGCGTTCGATATGGATAAGAAAATTCAATAGTTTCGTTATCGATAAGTGTTTGGCGTGGAAAATAAGCAACAAGTGTCGATAAGCGATTAACTTGTCGGCGATTGTAAAAAATATATATATATCAAGCATTAATCAAATTTTCTATTATTATGTCTTAAATGCGTGATAGCTTTTATTTTTATTTATTATTTTTTTTCGATGTTATAATAAATTATTTGGATTATGAAGAAATGCTATAAAAAATGTTTTTAAAGTTATAACAGTGAGTTTCATGATACAAATTAAACATCTACTTTTTTATATATTAAAAATTTAAATTGATGAGAAATTAAGCAAATAAAAGGCATTTCCTTTTTTTTATATAATTATATAATATATACATGATTGTAAATCATATATTTTTATATTATTTTAATTTTATGCTAATAACCCAAATAGTCCCTCAGTGGATTGGTCATAGGACACGGTTTCCAGCATATCACCGCAATTAAGCATCACCCACATTCTCAGTGAGCTGAAATGCGACCACTTTGATCAGACTGCGAAATGACCGAGGGTGTGCGGTATCGGTCCTCGTTAAATTGGTCTACCGTAAACTGCTTGACTTCACACGCAGGTCGTCTGGTTACCATTGAGGGGAAGACATCCCTTCTGCAGAAGATCAAAACTGTGGTGGTATGTTTTCGGATCTTCCTCAGACATGTGTCTCAGACCATCGCCAATAGCCCATTGGGCAGCTCTAGGGTGACGTTAATAAGTACTACTACTACAAAACCAACTAAGTCTGCATACTAATTAACGTTTTTTTTCCTTTTTTTAATGTAGTATTTGTTATTTGAATCAAAAAATTTTTTTTATATATATAAATGATGAAGTTTTGTAAAAAATATGAATTTTTCTTTCTTTGGCACCAAAAAATTCGCTTAATTTTTAGTTTAGGAAATATCTGATGTTGAGTAGCCATCCAAAAACGAATATTTTTTATGAATTAAAATTTTTTATTATTACTCACAATCCAAATAGTTTTTTTAAAAAATTAATGAATCTATTAAATATGATTTTAAGTTTTTAAATTCATTTTTTTTTCCGGATAAATTATTTGATAATAAATAAGGAACTCAAAGGATAAATCAAGATATTGTATTAGTCAAATATGTCTTAATGATTTAATATAGAAGATAGAAGTAATTAATATTTTAGATTGTAAGAAAAGAAGCAAAACATATATTTAAAGATATGTTACAGAGCCTGCCCATAGATGGCGCAATCAACGTGAATTTCAATCTTGAAGTTAGGAAACGAACAAGATGTTGGTACTCGGTTATAGTTGGGAAAGACGGGGGAAATGTCTATACTGTTTATAATGAATCGTCGATATTAATAAATACTATTATTTTCAATTTCAATTGTTTTCGAAAGTATGGACAAAAATACCAGAAAATGGTCAAATTTACCGTGTTTACTATTTAATTAATTTACCATATTACTCTATGAGAAAGCCAAAAAGCTTTGATAACAATTTTGGTAAAACTAACAATAAATTATGGTTTCATAAAAAAAATTTGGTAAATGTGTGTAATTTTACTATGGTATTTTAGAAGACAGAATAAAAACTATTTTTTTTACAGTTTCGTATTCTTTACAAATGAAATAAGAGCTGTGGTTTTGAAAACCAAAATCTTCGGTAAGCTTTTACCATCGGAACATAAAAATTTATATGAGAAGTTGAACCTTTTAAGTTAAGAAAAAAAGCATATAAATTTGCGTGACCATCCGTTAAAGGATTTTTATAGGTATATAAATTAAATAAATTACTAAAAACCCTCAAGAATTTAATAATACAAATCAAGTTCGTAACATAATTTCCAGTATTGACTTCTCAATTGATTTAAAGTATGCAATGTCTCTGTGCTTTGTGTTAATTGTTTGCCGGGGGTTGTGGTTATACAACCCATTAAATAATTATAAAATTTCTAAAAATCCCCCTCAATATTTTAGACAAATAAAAAAAAAATTTCGCTAATCATCATTCGCCCATCAAAATTAAAAAGAAGAAAGAGATCTAATTAATCTAATTAATAATTTTGCAGTTTTAAGAATTTTTTTCTTATGTTTGAAATTTAGAAAAATTTTATTACTGTGCAATTTAATATTGATCCCAACAAAAAGTGAATGTACTAAATGTACTAATGTGCAATTATACTAATATAGATTAATAAATACTTGTGTTATTTAACCAATGTATAATAATTGAGCCACAGATAAAAAAGCCATAGACTAATAACTATAATAGTTACGTTAGTATTTTTATGGAATAGTTACACAGATTGCATAGAATTCATAATCTTGAATAGTCACACAGAAAAACTGTTTTCTGTAGTTCGCACTAAATGTTTAAATATTTATGTTAGTTGACTAATATTGAATGATAGCACAGCAAGATGTGTGATCAGTTTATTAATATTAAAATATAGTTGTAATTGTATACTAAATCATATAAATCAGTGAAATAATTATGCAAACAGAACTAATACAGAATACAGAATGACTAACAGACACATATGACTAATAAATACAAAATGACATGTTTATAGAGTTTGCTTTCGAGTGATAGTTGTGATAGTGTCAGTGATATTTTTTAAATGTGTAAAGGACTAAATTTTGTGCGTAGTGTTAACATTATATGCGATAACATTATTTTCTGTTTAACGATGTTGTACAATAGTTATACCACATATGAAAAACATGCTTACGTAGTTGCGTAGCATTTAAATAATCGTTGCGAATGTACCGTCAAAGTGTAGAAATCAGTTATTCTATAGATTACCTAGCCTATGTGCAGATCAACTAAAGTGATCCTTTAAAGTGCTAAAAAAGGACTGCCCAGATAATCTACATATTACAGATATTTACTACAGTGCATTACATATTAGGCTCTCGTTAAGTTAAAATAAGACCTTTGATGCAATGAGAAAAAAAAAGAATGTACAAAGCTATCAGAATATGATAAATTTTACAGTTTTTCTGGCTCTATGGGTGTACGAAAAAGCTCGATAATTTTTACCGCTTTCTTTATATTATATATATTTTTGATGTATTTTTTGATGTTATATTTTTTATAAAATTAATAATAAAATACGGCTTTATTATATATGACAAAATTTAGTAAATCTTGAAATTTGATAATTTTTATCGGATACTTTGAAGCATGCCATAAAAATCATTTATTCGATTAAATTTACTTTTCAGTTTTGAATTTTTTACGAAATATGAAGTAACTATGATTTTGAAAACCAGAATTTCCGGTAAACCGTTACCATATAAACAAAAAAAACAACAAAAAAAAATTATCAAATGAATGGTTTAAATACCATATATTTCAGTTTTATTACTCAGAATTGTGTTATTTAATTAATTTTTTTTATATTAGAAACGCTATTACTATACAGTGCTGTAATTTCACTAGAATTTTCCGTGTGGAACAACAATTTTAACATTTCTGTATGCTTTAATTAACATAGAATTTATTTACTTTTTTGGTATCGTAAAAACCAAGTTATTGAAAACAAACAATGAATACATTCGTTGTACAAATAATAAAATTGTTTTAAATATTATTGCAATTAAGGAATCTAACTTAATGCCATTTATAAATTTTTTAATATCTTAAGAATCAAGTTAATAAATACAGATAAACTATCAACGAATTTGTTAATTGAATGAAAGAGACTAACTTTTGAATTTTAACGATACGAAAACTGTAAGTGCGCACATTACCTAGGCAAATTGTGAAAAACCCTTGATTCCGCACTTTTACGGATAACCCTAGTTAATCTGCAGATTAGCTAGGTACTTATTAACCCATTAATGCAGATGGGACACCGGTGTCGCTATTATATATTTTTTTAAAAATACTTAGGTTTATTTTACTTACTTAGGTTAATTTCACTTATTTAGACCAAAATTTATACAAAATAATGCAAACAAGTATGAAAAATATGTTTAATAAAAATTCTGTGTCAAAGGGTTAAGAGCTTTCGAGCTTTAGCGATAACATAGGTATAGTCAGTATTTCTAAAAATTCTAAAGCACACCCATAATCTTCGAGTTTGAAACAAAGTTATTGCGATAAAATTGAATTTTATTGAATAATTTAAATTTTTTTAAACAATTCTTAAACAGATAATTTCAGTTGGTTTGTTGGATTGATTTTTTTATCCCTAATATGGATATTATTTCTCAATCGCATTGTAAACAATAGATACTCAAATATCACGCAACTTTCTTTGTTTTCTACGAAATATTTTCTTGGTATATGCTCCGAACAAATATTTCATCAAAGAGGCGAAATGTCTATCGTCACTTCTTCAAGGAAACGAATTTCGTCAAAATTAAAAATATTTCTTCGTTCTTTTTTCTTAGAAACAAAAAACTCATAGTGCTTAATGAATTTAACGTTTCTAATAATAATTTTATCAAGTGCACCACATAGCTGGCACAACTCAAAGATAAAAGGAACAGAACGACAAACTGCGCCAGTGCCTGTGATTTGAACCCCGGCTCTTCCTGGTACAGCACTTTCACCACCATACAAGCCGTTCGGCTCAATCTGTCACCTTATTTTCCATCGTCTAGTCTTTATTTTAGTTTCGTCATTCGAGTTAACAATTCCCACAATGCACTACGACGAGTTGAGGAAACATTTTCGTCTTGTATTTGACAGTTAACGTTTCTCAAAACTAACGAAATACTGCTCAAGGATTGATGTATCGTCAAAAGTTAGCGTTATATATCTGAGAGTGCGAGTAAAAGCTATGTCGAAACTCTTAGTAAAATTCAAAGCTGGTATAAATACTAATAATAATCGGCATGGTATTTATCGATTATCACTTCAGATGTCAATCTTTATGCTGCCAGGGAGTCGCGAGCAGATATCGCCTTATCATCAAGAACTTCCGTCTTACAAATTGAGAAGCTCTAAATCAATTTTTAACACAAATCCATTCGATAAACGCTTATAATAGACTGACTTATCAGTTCTGAATTGAGGAAGACAAAATAAAATAGAAAAACACATCAACCGAAGCATGTTTATTAGCCTCCGAAAGATTTTGTATCCCTCTCAACACTGAAAAAAGTCTCTTTCATAATTGATTTGATCAACAAGACGTCGATGTTAAATCATCAGTGGGCTGTATTGTGTTTGGATATTTATAGCCGCGATGATAGTTCACTGATAAGGATTTGAGTTTTTCGCAGAATTTTGATTTCGGTATTTGAGTAAGTGTATATGCGGATCCTGTTCGCAATTTTAAAGAGTTTCACGGGTTGAATTTATAGACGTCATTT
This sequence comes from Parasteatoda lunata, assembly GCA_949128135.1. Lineage (NCBI taxonomy): Eukaryota > Metazoa > Arthropoda > Arachnida > Araneae > Theridiidae > Parasteatoda > Parasteatoda lunata. The sequence goes on from OX421973.1 coordinate 19,226,261, forward strand.
TCTTTCTTTGTTAAGGTTTTTTTTTGGTGTCTAGAATCTGAAGGTCGAAAAAATCTGTTTAGCCGAATTGGAGAGAAGAAGGAGGAAAAAAACTAAAAATTAAGAGTATTTTTTTTAAAGTATCAACATTAAGTAGTGAATAAGATATGATAAAAAATTTACTGTTAATTATTGAATTGAGTAAAATACCATTTTATTCAAAGAGAGTCAGAGGCGATTTTATATTAAGGTTTCATTAACCAAACTGACAAAAGAAAAAAAAGAAAAAAAAGAAGAAAAAAAACGAATAAATGGTGATAAAAAGTAGGATGGCGTTCAATGATTTAAGAATTGCCGCATATCTTACAAAATGGTTGTTCTTACGTGCTGCTAAGGTTATATAGTTTAATTTTGCTACACGATTTTTAATGAAATATAAAAAATAGAAAAATATAAACATATTAAAATGTAATACATTTGCAATATAAATTTCGATTGACATCCTTCAAATATTTTATTTAATGCGCCTTTACAAATATGCCCTTTCAAAATTTCGAAGTTTCATAGCCCCGAGTGCTAGATAACAATATGTAACGCCATTCTTGAGCAGATAATGTATGATACATTCATGCAATATTTTACTCCGTCCTCTAAGAAGGCATACATGCCAGGAAGCAGGGGGGGGGCGTGTTTAAGGGTGACCAGGGCCTATAAAAATTCAGGACTGGTTAATAGTTTTTTTTTTTTTCTTCCAGTTCCAGTTCTGCCATTTTCTAAATCTTGGATATATTTTTACTATTCCTTAGATATATAATTCATACGAGAAAATTCACACGAGAAAAATTAATCATTCACAAAACTTATTGAATATGTAATTAATATTTTTACTTTATAAAAAATAAAGCCTTGTTCTGCCAAAGAAAAATTTATTTTTAAAAATGTCTTGTTTTTTTTCTTTTTATTCAACAAATTAGTTCACTATCCTTAAATTCATAAATTTTTTTTTCGTTTGATAAAAAAAAAAACTTACATCATTTATTTAGTAATTAGTTTGCAATAATTATGTAACAATATTAAACTTTTAATTACAAGTGATATTAAGAATTTCAGTTGCAGTATTATTATTAAAAAATATTAAGTATTATTTACACATTTTATCAGAGTTTCAATAGTTAAATTCGAAAACAATTTTAAAAAATTTGATTGATATTAAAAGATATCCAATGTTTAAGGTATACTTAAGCACAACATGATTTTTATTTTAATGCCTTAATGTTTCGCCCAGAGCCATAAGAACCCTAAGCACGCCCTTGTCAGGAGGTATAATGTCGGCAAAGCTATATTCGAATCACCTTTCATTCTGAAATGCAGCTATAATGTATATAAAAATGAGTTGTAAATGTTAGTGCTATGGCTTAGTGGTAAAAAAAAAAAATAATAATAATAATAATAATAATAATAAAACCAAAAAAAAAAAAAAAAAAATATTAAAAATCATTGTAAAAGGTCAGGTAGAAAGAAAAATGACGATAGTTTTGGATGTATACATTGCTTTGACTTAGAATACACAGGAAAGAACAAAAGAAAGGCGTAGAACGAAAGATAATTTTTGTTGTACACTGTAAAACTTCCCGGACCAACTTACGGTACACAGTACCAGGATCTATAAAATCTATTTTACCGTAAAATCCATTTTTACCGTAAAATATATTACAATAGTATTCATATATTAGAATGATAAAGCGATTTTAAGGTAATTATTACTGAAAAAATTACGGTCTAGCAGATTTTTCGTTCGGTAACATGATCTGGTTAAAAGGGATTTTATGGTTAAAATTACTGACAGCCTAAGTACCGGTACCATTTACCGTTATTTTATATGGAATTTTTAACAGTGTAATCCTTTTAGGAAGCTTTGTTTTTGTACCAGAAACTTAAAATGCAAGATAAAAAATTTTACAACGTTATGCAAATGATTAGATTGTTTTCATTTTCTGATAAAACATGCTTAAAAAAATCGATTACAAAGTCAAACAGTTGGAAGCAAGGAAACATCATTTTTAAATGAGGAACTTGAAATATAATTGGTTGTATTAAGAGGGCGCTATACAGCAAAAATAATCTTTTATGACAAATTATTATTTTTTTTACCATTTAAAGTTTAAGATTTAGGTATTTTAAGATTTAAAGTTTAGAAAAAAATGAGTTCAGGTAAAGACCTAAAGTAAATGAAGTTTCAAATTCTGACAAAATGTTTTTAAAAGATCAAAATTAAAACTGAGAGTTTAATGAAAACTTCCCCATTACGTAATTTTATTTAATCATGTCATAAGTTGCTTGCATTTTTATAGTTTTAAAAAAAATTTCAAACATTTGAAAGTTCAAGATTTACTCTAGATTTTCCTAAACTCACTTTTTCTTTACATTAAATTTTGAATTTCTCTTAAATGAAGGTGAATATATATTGTTTCCATAATTGTATAAGGTTCCGTCGTCATATGAAATTGTTGCAGGAAAATTTTCCCACTGTTGTTTGCATTTTGATATTTTGAATAAATTTTTTTTTCTTCAGCGTTTGAAAATTCAAGTTTTTCTCTAGATTTTCCTAAACTCACTTTTCTTATATATTAAATTTTAAATTACTTGTAGATGAATGTGAATTTGATATGAATTGTTTCTACTGTTGTATAGGGCTCCGTCGTCGCGTGAAATGATGATTTTTTGCGAATAATAGGCTGTTTTCAAAACTGCTGTGAGTTCACAACAGTTGCAAGACTGTTAAGTCACGTTTTGCCTATCTGAAACCAGCGACGCCTGTGCTTATTCTTAAAAAGGCGCAGTTTTGTGAAAATAAAAACAGTTTGTAGTCTAATTTTTTAATATTTAAAAACTTTCTCCAATGCTGCATTATCTGGGTTCATAAAATTTTGCAAAAATTCTGAATTATACGGTAGCGATTTTGATTATTTTCGTCTATGTGGAAAAATATCGCCAAATTGGCGATTTTTAAAAAAAATTTCATTAACTTTTGAAATATTCAAGTTATTTGTCCGTTCTTAAGCCCGGATAATTCTTCAGGACAAAATGATATGCATTGTTTAAATCATCGCTTTTCTTCAAATGTAAGAAACTTGAAATACATTTTTTTTATTTTTTATTTTCCTTGGCGATAGAGCTTTGAATAACTATATTAACGATTTAAAAACGAATAAGTTTTTACCCCCTTAAATAAAAACTGACATTGTTTTAATTCTTTCGTAAAACTCACGAAAATACTAAGCATTAAAGTTAAACATTTTGGTAAGAAATTAATTTTGTAGGTAGTCCCTTATAGGAAGCATAATTTTTCTATAAGGAGCTTCTGAGGTTAACCATGACTTGACGATACAGAATTAACCATCCTACTGCATAGGTTCTTACCATAGACATGGCGTATAAAACCACATTAAAAGAGACCGTAATTACCTGACCAGGCTCATGAAATCTTTTAACTGCGTGTTATACACGTGTAAGACGCTCGGTTTTGTCAGCTGGCCGATGCTTTTATTCCGTATTAGTCCTCTTTTACGAGGATATTACGAACGAAGTCTTTTGTCCACACAGCTGGTACTTGAGAGAACTTTTTATAAGGATCCGGATGCTTTTCACGAAGCCTGTAATTGTTAAACGGTGTGTTGTTAATTACCAGGTAGGCAGCAGGTTTACTAGTTTTTCTCCTTGTTTTCAACTAAGTTCCGACGGAATGGCTTTCTTTTGTATGTGGCGAGGCTAATGTCGTCAGGGACATAATAACCAATCTCACAAGTTCCTTTTTCAAGCAAATTCGGTATTCAAACGTGTCATTAACGTTTTAGATAGGGCATTTTTTATAATGCCTTTAAAACTCTCAATTTCCTTATTAGGCTAGCAGCATTGCAGTTTCTCTATTTCTATTCGTTGTATAAAAGTTTCTGACAAAGTTCCTTCATTACATAGAAAAGCTTATTATATACCATAATTCGTCGCGTTAAAGAAAACTTCCGAATTAAAAAATAAATAAATAATAATAATCATTAAAAAAGGCATTTTTTTAAGAGTTTTTGTCGGGGAAAAAGAGTAGAGGGAAGAAATGTAGAAGCGTAGAATAAACTCTTTTTTTTTTAAAATTTAATTATTTTGCAAAATTAATATTTAAGATAGGCGCATTTTTTTTGGGGGGTTGGATAAGATCTATCATGCGTGGGAAATACGAGAGAGGTACAATTTAATTATTTTGTAGAAGTAATATTTAAGCTAGGCACATTTTTTCTGGGATTACTAAGATCTATCAGACGTACAATTTACGAGAGAGGTAGGGGAGAGTGGGGTCAATTGTAACAGGGTACTATTATAACAGAGCAAAAATTTCGAGTGTCGAGTTCCAGATTTGGTTCCTAGGTGGCGCACAAGGTGTATTTAAAAAATCTACATGCACACCCCTGCTGGCATACTTTTTTTGGTATTAGAATATTATATTGTAACAAAGTAATTTTGTTTAAACAAATAAAAATTATTAACCGAATATGTAAGTGGACACCTTAATTAACATTTCAAAAAAAAAAAAGATTAGTTTTTTTAGTTAACTAAAATTGTTTTTAACAAATGAAGCTGAAATTGCGTCTTGGGGACGATTGTAACCATAAGTAAAGGGACGAATGTAACAACTGAAAATAAATAATCTTACGTTTACAAACCATTACTTAACTCTTTAAGAACCACCAATAGTTTCCTATATCTCTTATATTATGTTGCATGTGCATTATGTTATTTGTCACCTTTCACAGCATAAATTAAAATTTTTAACCCCTTAAAGTTAAAAGTTTAACCCTTTAGGTCTCTGCTCATTATTATTTTTACTCCTAAAATATCACTACTATTTTGATCAATAAAAAAATATATCACAACTATGATAATATGTATAGTTAACTATGTTTTAGTTGAATTTACGAACTGTTACAATTGACCCCGTAAGTGGGGACAAAGGAATTACAGTGCGCAAAATGAAAAACGAACAACTTTGAATAAGTTTCGATCTAATGACCGTATCTTCAAGTTCTAGGACTCAATCTTAATTTTTCGTGGAAAGGGGGACCTCAAATATGCTGGTTGTTTAGGGCAAACTATATTTTAAGTTACAAAATCAGACACAAAAACGTACCTTCTCTGAATAAACATGCTTCGTTTTCGACGGATTAAGATTTATTGATCTTCAAAATATAGAGGGTAACCGCAATCTGGGAAATATGGTCCCAATAATTTGTTCAAGAAAGCGGTTCAAAGTTTGAATCCCTTAATGTTAATTTCATTGTTTTGCGCATTTCGCCTTTACCTCGATAACTTTTAAAGCTAATTGAACATTTTTACCAAATTATGAAATTCGTCTATCCAAATATAATTCCATGCAAAAAATAACTTTTAATAAATATTTATTATTTTATGTAATAATAGCCGAAAAATTTTGCAAATTTGACACATGCTATTTTTACATCATTTTAAAAAATATGATTTTAAATGGCAAAATACAAAATCTGAGTGAAATCGGTGAAATGGTTCCTGACAAATTTATAAAGTATGTACTTTTGTGTATTATAATCTATCGTATTTTGTCTATTTTCTTCCAATTTTCAATTCTGATGTAAGGTTTTTCTCTTTTATTCGGGTAGAAAAGTTTCGAACTTTTGATAAGTTTATTTTCTTACTTATTAAATTAATGAATAACTTAATTGCTCAATTACTTACACGAAAGAGATACAAATATTTTCTATAATTTAATTATAATTCTTTTACAAGAACAAAATTATTTATTTACAATTTATTACAAAATTATTTTCTTATACACATAGCTTAATATCCAATTGTCCACAAAATTAAAATTAAATTACTTACAGCTCTTATTAATTAATGATGTTAATAATAATTATTAAATTACTAATTCATTTCACTAGTTGTTATTTTTTTCTAGCATATATCATACAGTTGATGCATTTTTGTTTTAACATCAGAAGAAAACAACTGTATGACCAGTTAATAATATTAATAATTATTACTAAATTGCATTACTAATTATACCTTTCACAAATTGTTATTTTTAGTAACATATACCTTACAGGTAATGCATGAGTGGAATTTTAGTTTGTTTTAACATCAGAAAAAAACAACTGTACAATTAATTAAATGTTAATAATTAATACTAAATTATTACAATAACTCGTTTTAACCCTATTATAACAACTCGTTTTACAAGTTATTCTTTGTAACATGTATCTTCCAAGAAAATCAAATGTAGGATTTCGTTTTTTCATCAGAAGAAGGCAACTATATAGTTAATTAATAATATTAATAATTATTACTAAATTATTAATAACTCGTTTTACGAGTTGTCATTCTTTGTAACACATATCTTACAGGTAATGCATGTGTGGAATTTTACTTTGCTTTAACATCAGAGGAAAACAACTGTATAACAACTGTATAACTAATTAATATTATTAATAATTGTTAATAAATTATTAATAACTCTCGTTTTACAAGTTGTTATTCTTTGTAACATATATCTTATAGGTAACGTAAATGTTAAATTTTTCTTTGTTTTTACATCAGAAGAAAACAACTGTTAATCTAACCTTATTTGAGGTAAACTACTGTTAATATAAATTAGTACTTATAATAAGGAAAAATTAAACTCAAAATTGACATTAAGAGTAATACTACTTAGTAAAACATGTGCTTTATGAGGCCAGCTAACTTTTCATCCTTTTACTCAAAGCTGTATGATATTCACATTCTCATCAGTGTACACATCGTCATGAATCTAATCTAAATGCTGAAATCATCACCAATTTGAGAAACCATTATGTGTTCCCATTCAAATTCTAATTACGCTAGGAAACAAACTACCAACTCGACTTCTGACTAACCAACACTTCCAAAAGCACCTTTCTTGTGTCCTTGGCGAGTTTGTTAGATGAATAGAACAAAAATAAAATAACAGAAGAGCTCAAGTAATTGGTGATGTAGTACATAAGTCTGCGAGACTGATTAGTAGTCCTTCAGTTTCTGGGCTCCTACGTGAAAAACAAAAATTCTGCGATAAAACTCCGCTTCACTCAACACCTTTCTACTGCAACTGCCTGGATAGTTAGTATTGACTTAGGTGATGGTATTCTTTGGGGAATTATTATTTTTTTATTCCTTCCATATCCCTTCAAGGTGAGTGAGTAATTACTGCGAAATTCGGGAAAAAGATACTGATAATCATTGGCGTTGCTGATGAGTTGAGATGTTTTGACTTGGGTGCGAGAGTAGAATTTCGAATCAAGGCAGAACTGTATTTACAGTGATCGGGTTCTAGGATATTGCTGATATGAAAACAGTGACATCCATTATTTTTTTACACTATTTTCTTCCGTTGAGTGAGATGGATATTTAATGCACCATTTAATTGAGAGCAACATCATTTTGTACTTGGCATGAATTTATAAGGCTGTCTCTTTCTATTTAGTAACTTTTTGATTAAAAAAAAATTTTTGATTAAAAAAAAAATTGGAATATTTTATGCTATGAGAGTAGTGTTGAAACGACTAGCTATTCTGTACAATATTTTTGATGCTAAAAATAAGTTATTATTTTTTTTTTCCATAGTAATTTATGTCGATTCACTTTCCATATATACTCTCCCGCTGCCCTGCATGAAAGAGTTTACAGTATAGGATCATGAGTTGGCGTGTACAAAGTGAGAGTGAAGCGAATCGGTAGATTTCATTCTAGCTATTTAGGAGAAGGCAAAGAAAGTCGGAGCGAAGGAGAAACGGAGAATCGGAGGAAAGTGAATATAGATTACGTTTGTACGCTTATGTACGTTTGTTATTTGATGTTTTGCAGGAAAAAAAAATATAATTCCAATAACGAAAAGAATGATCGAAATAAAATTTAACTCTTTGAAAGGGCTTTCTATCATAGTAAATCGAATAATTGGAACTGTATACCAGCTTCACGCAGTGAAAAAAAAAAGCACGCTTATATTTAACACGTTTCAACTTTCTCCACCTATGAAAAAGGGAATTCTTTCACATAGTTTTCGCGGTTGAATAATAATTACGAAATATCATTTCGTAATCGTCTGAAAACAAATAAAAAAAGGAAGTGCGAAAGTCTAAAATAGAATACGTTGTCTTTGCGTCAGCGTGGCGTGGTTTAGTAAAATACATTGCTATCATTTGTTAAAATAAAAATTCTTCGCATAAGCGAAAAAGATTCGTATTTATTACCATAACAGGAGTCGTTAGCACCGAAATTAATGACAAATATTTCAATAATTCTTGAACTCGCAACAGAAATTAATCCATTTTACTTTAAATCGTTATATATAAAGCGTAATAATATGTTATTATCGTTTTCCCTTCTGAGCAATATATATATATATATATATATATATATATATATATATATATATATATATATACAGCAAAATAAATAAATACAAAAAAACCAGAAAAGAAAAATAATAAGTATCATTTATTGCGCATAAGCTGCAAGTAAATAGAACTCATAAAATAAGTTCAAAATGAAGATAAAACAAAGGAAGACATATTTTCCTTGTGCAAATATTTGGTCAAAATTATTTACTAAAAATTTCCTTTACTAAAAAATTCCTTTGTTAATTTATAATATTTTTCCATGTGCAAATCCATTTCGGGCAAATCCGTGGCTAAAATTATTTACTAAAAAAATTTTCTTTATTAATTTATAAAATTTTTCCATGTGCAAATCCATTTCGGGCAAATCCGTGGCTAAAATAAGTTTTCTTTTTTTTCTTTGTTAATTTATATAACTTTTCCATGTGCAAATCCATTTCGGGCAAATCCGTGGGCAAAATTATTTACTAATAAATTTCTTTATACAGTTTTTCCATGTGCAAATCCATTTCGGGCAAATCTGTGGCTAAAATTATGTGCAAAACTGGCAATTCATGTTTCTTTCTCTTTTCTATTTTATATTTGTTTCTTGAATAAATATTTATTTTCTAAAATTATTTATAGTTAAATTCTTTAGATTATCCAGTTTAATGTTACCTCGCGTACATCAGTTTTCTGGCCCATCCTTGGTAACTAACAAATCTAACGCACTTCAGTAATGCAGCAAGAACGCAATTTAAACTCCTAGTTACTCTCAATTTGCGCTTTTGTTTTCACAGTTTTCATATTTTGCAATCTGGCAATCTTGTTACGTAAACACTTTAAATCATTCTTGAAAAATTTCCCGTTCATGTAAGTTCATTATTTTTCGCTACTCGCTTTATAGATTTTGTTCTGCTCTTCCTTTTTATTTTATTTTCTGTTTTTACGTGTTATTTTTACTTATTGTGTTTTATTTTATTTGTCGTAATTTTTGTAAAAGATTTTTTTTTTTTGAGTGCTTCTCACACTATTGTATTCATATATTTTGCTGTGGCTATATTGATACAATATTAGAAAGCACTCTTTTTCGGATATAATCGTGTGGGCTGATGAAAAGATTATATCTTTTATTTTCCGGCTTTTTAAAAAAACTTTTCCTTTTTTTTTTTTTTTTTTTTTATAAATTATTTTTTTTTTCTTTCCCCAGTTGTTTATTATTAATTATTCGCCCCCCTTTTTTCCTTTGTTTTATCTTCATTTTGAACTTATATATATATATATATATACACACAATTTTTTTTAAACTTTTAGATTTTGATTTTAGGGGTGGTAAAATCAATTTGTACCTTTTTAGACCTGATGATAATAACATAATGCTTTGAATGAAACGGAATATTGTTCAAAAAATTGCTATAAATAGCTAGCAACCATTCTATAATAGTTAAAAAAAAGTTTTAAATTTTATTCAATAGTCATTTCATTTTGTCCATAAATATTTTAAAGATATAAACATCATTTTCAGTTGTATCACACGTAGGACGAAAAGTTCAGAAAGATATTGATTGCGCTTCATAGCTAATTTCTTATCAACTGCAATAAATCAGTTGCTATCGCATTCACGATGCTTTTGTAATGGTTTCGAATTCGAAACTATAACCGACACTCAGTCATAGTGTTGCTGCAGCAAGATCTAATGTAACAATGAGCAGACGATTACTTCAAACATATGGTTAATGAGCCGAGGCAAATATGTGATCAGCTATCTTTTGCCCAGCTGTCATCTCTTTGATATGCGAGCGAAATGCATATCAGCTATGTAAAATCGCATAGCGGTAGGGCGATATGCAAATGCACTGCACAACACCGTCCAACTTGGACATTATGAATGATGTGTGCTTCCAACGAGGAGAATTAAATTGATTTAAATAACTGGGTTTCGAAATTGAAATTTAGGAGAATATTTATTGTTTGGAAAGGTTTATATTGCAATGGCCGCCAACTCGTTAAGCGATATTCAAATTTTCAGAATCTAAATAATGCACGGATTATTGATATTAAAAATAAATTTACATATCTTTAAAGTTCACACTCACGCAATGGACTTCAAATAAATTGTTACGACTTGCATTTCTGATTGAACTAAAATGATCTTTTTATATTTAAGAAAATTTAAAAAAAAAAATACTTTTTACGCGTTGTTTATTATTCCAGTTTTTATTGTCAATTTCTTCTTGCAGTAGTTGTAAAGTTATTAAATGTGCTGCACCAATTATTAATTTCTTTATTCGTTTTATAGCCTCTACCAGATGCTATTTGTAAGCTATTATGAAGTAAAGGGAAAAAAAAATTTAAATTAGGAAAGACAAATGGGATTTTATCAATGTGCTGAAATTAAAGTGAACTGGTTTTTATTTATTTATTTAATTTTTTTGCGTGCTGATGCCTTTTGCTTGAGTACATAGTAAGTAAGTAATTTGTATTTTTTATTTTTTGGGTATGTGTTTCATTTTCACGCCTGTCACGTAGTTGCCATCTCTGTGCTTAATTCTCATTTTCTACAAGAAACGTGTTGGGTAAATTTTTACATAATGGATGCTGTATATTTTCTAACTCTTTCTAATTCTAATATTCTCTTTCTAATCTCTTCTTTAAAAATCATTTTACATAAAATTTATAAATGCACTTTTTTTAAATATTTTTTTCCCAATTCGTAACATCACGTTGTCACCCCCTACTTCATGCCACAAAAAATATCTTCATTTAAAAATTTTGGAATTAAGTGGCAATTCGAAGAATCGTGGAAAAGAAATAAATTATGTCAAAGGCAGAAAGACGCACAGCCACTGTGTGCCCGATACCAAATTCTCCGCACGATGCGAAATTCTCAACAAAAAGTAATGTGTTCGAGTAACAAACAAGGATTGTTGCATTTTTAAAAGCCATACGCATAAATCATTCCATGTGTATAAGTTTAAGGTTTGTAAAATAAAAAATTCAAAAAGTGATGCATAAGTGGAAAAATAAATGTAATTTAAATAAGTTGTACAAATGAAAAGTTAGATATATGGATAAAAATATCTTCAGGACTTGACCACTACGAAGATCATTTGTGAAATTTGTATTCATATAGTGGAGGAGTGTAACAATCGAACAATTTCAACAAGTTTATCTATAATATAGTGTGGGATGTTAATGTTGCGAAGAGTAGTGTAGATTGTTTTAATTCGTAAAAAGAAATATTAGTTCTGCAAAGGAATTTAAAGTTAGCCAATTGATTAATGATTGTGTTTTGTAGATGAAATTTGAAATAAGCTAATGATTTGAATTTGATATTTTTGGGATGAATACTCATGTTTCGACTACTGTTTATCATAAATGATTCGATAATTATTTGATTAGTAATTTTAATAGATCGGTAATCTACATAAAAACTGTCTAGAATTTTTTAATATTTACTTTTATCTGCGTATAAACTTAACCCGATAAAACCATATTTGAATGAAGATGAAAAATTCTTATAACACAAATTATACTATAAGGGCAATTTTAACAACTGTACAAGAAACTCATAAACGCAGAAACTATTGAATCTTTCTGAAAATGCTGGTTTTAGAATTGTATTGGTATAATTTTCAGATCAATCTCCTGGAAAAAGACCACCTTAATTGAAAGAAAATCAACTTTAATCAACCATTTTCAGAGAAATTTGTACATTTACTAAAACATGCTAAATATCTGTACTGGGTTAACGTAAACACTTCTCCAAAAATCGGATGCACTTTAAAAAGATTAGAATACTTAGTTTAGTTTTTGAAAAGTAACTTAAATGCACAAAATTCACTTACATACTACTTTGTCTTAAAATGCTGAAAATACGCCTAAAAAGGTTAAACAAATCTCGGTAGCCAGTTCTTTATTTCTCCGAGCGAGTAATTCTATTGTTCCTGTTTGTTTGTAAAAACATTTCAAGTGCACAAACTGTTTCATAGAGACTGTTAGCAGTGGTTTTACGACCCATTTTGAAAGTCGCAGTTAACTTAAGTCGTTCAAATATTCTTTTTCAGTTAGACTGTGAAAAATAGCTTTTTTTTGTTCATATTTTTACAATATACGACTTGCAAAATAACACCATTGTTTTTCAAAAGAAAAACGAAATGCGTAACAACTTCGTTCTGTCACTTAAACAGAGAAAAGGAAACAATTTAAAATAAAAAAAACTGAGTTTAAAAAGTTGCTTCCATTCAAAAATAAGAAAAATTGAAATGAAATCGTCTGCTTAATTCTGCCACGAGCTAGATGTCATTTTCAAAATGCATTTTCCTTTCGCGTTTCATTTAAATAATGATACTAGTTTAGTTCATAATCAAATGCGAATAACTGTATGAAATTACCACTAAAAAAGAAAACAATCACTTATGGAACAAGTCATATTTTACCAGAAGTGTTTTCCCGCCATTGTTAATATCAGACGATTGTAAAATTAAAATAAGAGCTTGCGCGTGCTCACAGTAAATCTTCTGAAGTATTTACAAAGCAATGCCGGCTGTAGTTTTTACGAATTGCAGAAATTTAAAGGAATATCCTATCTCGGTTACTGAGTCCATATTATTCTATTTTAGGTTCTTTAAAAACATGAAGCAGTAAAAAATTGTTTGGAATATTGTTAAATCGTTATTAAAAGGCAAACAGACTTTTGATTGCTGCTTCACAACAAAAAAATTTGTCTGACGCGTGTCTTAAATTATTCTTTATGATACAGCAAAAAAATTTAAAGTGGTATCTTAAAATTTTTTCGAGTCTGTTTCTAGAAGTTTCGAAGGAAAAGTGAGATTACTAACATTAAGTGATTTAAAATGAATTACAAAATTTGCTTTCATTCATGAAAGAAAAATATAGTGATAAATTTGCTTATTTATTTCTGCCACGTGCGAGCTGAAAACTTCATTCGCGAGCTGTAAGCTTCATAAGATTCATATCGCTTCATTTTTCACATTTCATTTAAAAATAAAGGCATTTTTATAATCAAAGCTAATAATTGTATGATATGACGAACAAAGAAGAAATAATCTTATTGGAATAATTCATATTTTATGACGAGTCCCCCCCCCCCCCCACCATTCTTAATAACAAACGATACTTAAATTAAAATAAGAACATGCGTGTTTGTCCAGTAAATCTCCTAAAATATTTACTAAGCTAAGTCAGGTGTATCTTTTATGAATGCCTGCAAATAAATCTTATTTTAATTACTGAGTCCATATTATTTATTCCTTGTGATGTTCTTTAAAAAGACGAAGCAGCAAAATACAATTTGAAAAGTTGTTAAATCTCTATTAAAAGACAGATGGAATTATGATTACTGCTACACTACAAAAAATTTCGCCACATGTGCTCCATCAAGTCATCTTATAGATATCACTTTAGTTTTTTGAGCTTCATTTAAATAATAGCATTAATTTCATAATGAAACCAAGTAGTTGCATGAAATAACCACAGAAGAGGAAAATAATCTTTATAGAATATTTCAGTAGGAGATTTTTTCCGAGATTGTGAAAAATCAGACAACCCTAAAATTAAATTAGAGCTTACGAGTATGTACATAATAAATTCTTTAAAATATTCATTAAGTATAGCCGACTGTAGTTTACATGTAACTAAAATTTAAAGGTGTTTTTTTTCCCGTTAACTATCTGCTTGATTCAACTCAGTTTTTTTTTTTTTTAAATTTTTAATTTTTGAGATGTAAAACAATAAATTGTTTTTAAACAATAATAAAAAAGCCAAAAATATTTGATGATTTCATGAAGAAAGTATTAAATATACTTAAGAGAAAGGCAAACATTCTGAAAAACTTCTTAGAATTTTTTAGTGATTATCTATTGTTAGACGCTTTCTTTCAAAGTATACAATAGTTATTTTTTTGTAAATAAATAAATTATGGAATATTTTTTTTATATCGGTAACAAAATTTCTTTTTATCCATTTCTAGAATTATGAAACAATAAATTGTTGAAGATTACTAAAAAAGTAAAACACTTTCGATTATTATTTCACAGAAAATAAAATTTAAATGCATTTCGAAAGAAAATATGAAAATAATGAATTACTTCTTGGAAATGTTTAGTGTTTATCTATTGTTGAATATTTGAAAGGTTATTTTGATGTATGCTTAAAAATAAATAAATAAAAAACGAACGTTAGAGAAACATTATTGTACCTCTTTATATTTACTTGCCCGTTTTATTGTTTAACTATATTCATAGAATATAAAAAGTCAGAATATGTACTTGGAAGTATTGAACACGAAAAGGAAAAAAAAGACTATTTTTATGTGTGTGGAAAGTGAAACAAAACAAATCATTATAAATGATTTTTGATTATAATTCGCTGAAACTGTCTAAGTATCCAATTATTAGAAAAAAATGCATTGAAATCCTTTTTCATTTACTTTTTTTTTTAAGAAAAATAGTTTTATAGGTGTTATTCTACAATTCAAAAACAAAGTTAAAAAATACTTTGATTCATGCCTGTGTTTAAGTTATGACTTCAAAAATTAATGTATGTCACGTGTTTTCTAAATGTTATATACTTGATGTGATTGCGCATAAAAAGTGACTATAAAACTTTTTTTTCCCTTTTTTGTATTGAGAATTCGAATTTAGAGCTTAATTTTAACAGAAAATATTATTTTCAAACTGAAGGAAAAGAAGAGGAATTTTGTCAAGCAAATATATCTTAAAAATCCGAATATCGAAATGAAATAATTAATTTCTAATAATAATTTTTCATATTCTATAAATCTGATAATCAAATACAAATAATTTATGTATTTGTTTATAGGAATCATAGAAGATTATTCTTAAAATATATTTACTCATGCATATATCTTACCGAATCATATCAAATAAATTTGCTCTCTGAATTTATTTATCAATATATCTCACGAATCCTATTATCAAATAAAAGTATCTTATAAATCCTTTTATTAGATAAATATATCTTATTTCCAAATCAATATAACTTACAAAACAAATTAATTTATAAACATAAATTAATTTATAAACGTATTGCTTCCATATAAATACATATATCATTTTATGAAACCAATTACCAAAGGAAATGATGAAGTAAACAACCAACTATATGCATGAAAATCATGTGGTATGAACCAGTTTTCTCAAATAAAAATCCAGATTTCTTTGATTGCCCTCAGCCTACAATTAATAAAATTGTATGCCTGCAAGTTACGTCATCTTAGGTCCTGGCATTTGCCGATTCAGAAGCCAATCAGGTTCAACAGTCACGCGTGACGCTGATTACACGTATCTAATTAAATCTGATTTAAATCACATGGTTAGGCACTTAAGCATCACTTCACTTCTTTTCGAGTCGCAGGTATCAAATTATAATTAATTAATATTCATTTAAATATATAGATTTTTTCCTTCCGTAATATTATTTTTTTGCTATTTTTAAATTTTGTTTGGTAGTGAAAACTAAAATTTTAAAAATGAAATTTTAAAAATAAAAGCGACGATTTGATGTATTTTATTGTTTTAATAAGTGAGTTTTCGGTAAATTCTCGCTGAATTATTATCTTTACGATAATTTTAATGATAATTTTAATGATAATATTCATGCTAATTTTCGTATAATAATAAAATGATAATGATGATAAAATCTTTACCCAAAAAAGTAAACCGATTTGGTTAACGAAATTTTCATATAAAAATAAATTTACCAAAAATGCATGTGAAAAGTATTAGTTTAAAATACTATAATAATTACTTTAATGTGAATATTTTTTTAAAATTTCAGTAAACTTACCATTTAGATTTTTGTATCGAACCAGCGTCAAAAAAAAAGTTATAATAATGATAACATTTTTACTACGAAAGATGCTAAAGAAACGCCAAATTTTGACGACAACCGAACAATGACCCACGACAAACTATATAAGTATAGATATTGAATTTTTTAAATAAGTAAATAAGTAATAAGTGTTATAAGTAGTTAAGTGAAAAAACTTTTAGCGTCTTTAAATATTATTTAATTATGAGAAAAGTGACTTGCCTTCACAAACGCAATGCATTAACAATGCAAGGGAAATCTAATAAAGAGGGAAATCTGTTCATCATAAAATAGGATAGTCAGGGCCGTTAGTGGAAAAAGGTGTACAGGTGTTTTTGATAAAAATTTAAAACAAATAAGTTTTAAATTTAGTATCAAAGATTGATATTTAATTGATTTAAATTTAATTTTGCAATAATTAAACGGTAAATAAGTTGTATTTACTTTTTAATACCTTTTCTATAGAACTTTGTCCTATAAACAGATGTAATTCAAACGGAATCAAAATAACAGCTCAAAATTGTAAAGCAACATTAAGAATTAACTTTTTTCACTATTGCCAATAAATAATTTGCAAAGCAAAAAATTCTTACGAATTTCAAATATTAAATTTGATCTCAAAGCAAGTTATTGGATGGAATTGCAATGGTAACAGAGCTAAAGGATTATTGGCTTAAATATTATCTCAATCGAATCGAAAATGTAATCTGCGGAACCAAATATTAACACATATTTAATTTCCTATAAATATAGTATTAACAAATATTATTGCATACTGCGAAATATAATAAAAAGTTTAGGCATTTTTTATTTAAAAAATTTTGATGTGACAATCAGTTTAGCGTAAAAAAAAAAAAAAAAAAAAAAAAAAAAATACTGTTCAGCACAATGTAAAATATTTCGATCATATTACTGTCTAAAGTATCGGCACTGCTTTGGGTGCATTATCCATAAAATTCATTTTACCGTGAAAATCATTTTTCTCCATTAAGTCCATTTTTACCGTAAAATATTATACCGTAATTTTAACACAACTATTCATTTAATCAGAGTGATTCAGTGATTTTAATGTTATTATTACTGTAAAAATTTCGGTATATCAGTTTTTCTGTTCAGTAACATGTTTCGGTAAAAAATGTATTTTACGTAGCACCCTGAGAGCCTGTACTTTTAACCGTAATTTGTTTCGGAATTTTTTACGGTGCAATCGAAGTATTAGCGAGCAGGAGAAGCCATTAGCATATTAAAACTAAAGGAAAAGAAAAAAAAAAAAAAAACACTAAAATAACTTATGCTTTTAATTATATCAAATAAATATTTTTCTTGAGGTGATGTATGTTTGATTATGATAATTATCTAACTATCCTAATAAAATATTTATATAAATTTTTATCTCAAATGTTTTGAGGCTCACCGAGACGTTTGTGGATCATTATTCGATTATTCACGTCTATGTCTCGCCATTACAGGTTGACTTCGTTAAAATTTTACTGAAACGTGTTTAAAATTTATATAAAACACATTATGCAAAATAGTCAAAAACATCTTTCCTTTTATTTTTTAAATAATAAGAAATATGTGTGACCAAGTATTAAAAGAATTCTTTTCTTATAGTTTCTGACAGTGTATATATTCGCGAACATTTTCTTAAAAGAATAAATTGTACCTTGAAATGAGATAGATGTATCTTTTCATTTATAGGCAGAACATTAAATAGCTGAATAACTTTGAATTTTTATACTGCTTAATAAAAAACTTTTTAGCATTGCGACTTGAGGTTAATTTTTTTTTTAAAATCACGTTTATAGTTTTTGATGAATGAAAAATTTTTTTGTTTAATATAAACCAATTTTGTAAAAAATAATTTTTTTTTGAAAAATAAATAATTAGGATAGTAAGTAACAAATTTTGAATAATTCAAAAGAATATAAAAAAGTTACGTAGCTTGCAAAGTGCATTATTTGAAATTTCTTGGAAAAAATGGTTAAATAACAATTTATTTAACTGACATTTTATCATATCCAACCAAAACAGCCAAATAACTATAAATAAAATGTTATTCAGACCAGTCAATAGACGATATAAAATCGTCTATTGACTGTTTTAACCTAATACGGTTAAACATACAGAATTTTATACCCGCCAATTAGGCCCACAATATCCAGTGTCCTGCTCTCCCCATTTGGTGAACATGGACTATTAAAAAAGTAATCTCTCATTCACGGATAAATAGCACTACCGGAAAAACTATGTAAGTTTCATTTCATGGTTCATTTGGCATAACACAAAGCAACCAATACTTAACTCCAACTAGCATAACTGCTATGTCTAGTTAAGTTATAATCTTACGGTTAGTTAACCATACCAGTGGTTAACGGTTTTAAAACCGTAACCTAACCGTAAACTTTACGGTTAATTAGATGAACAGGCTGCTTTTGAGGGTCATTTTACCGTAATATTAGATTGAAATTTCTTACGGTGTACTTTTCATCCTGAGACGAGTGTAACATCAATATGACATTCTTTTCGAAACTTTGGAAACTGGACCCAAAATATGTTGAAACTTTAGTATAGCATTTTGAACAATTTAATTGTTCAAACTAATCCTTCTTAACCTATTTTTACTTCGAAAGAAATTTACTTCAATTTAAAACTTAATTAAGGTTGATCAAAACTTGCTATCCAATATTTGTAGGTATATTGAGAATCTTGTTCTACATCTAGAAAAAAAAAATTATGGTCCAGAATATGGCATAATTTACAGTGTTTCTGGCTCTATGAGAACATCAAAGAGCATATTAATTTTTACCTTATCATTTTGGTGAAATTAATAACAAAATATTGTTTTATTATATGCTTTACAATTTGGAAAATTTGGTAATTTTATCATGAAACCTTAAAGCATGGTATAAAACTATTTATTCTGTTAAATTTGCTGTAATTAATCAATTTATATTTTTAACTAAATGTGTGGTAATAAAATTGAAACTTTTGAAAACCAGAACTTGAGGTAAATTATTAGCATATGAACGGAAAAGTTATCAGATAGATGTTTTAATACCATATGTTTCGGCGTTATTACCAAAACTAATTTTTTTTTTCGGTAATGTCTTTACCATACTGAATGGTAATTTTACCTGAAATTTTTTTTCCGAGCATTTTTCTGAGAGTGAACTGCATTCAGTTTCAAGTACTGAATTCACAGAATTTCTTTTTATTAACTGTTTTTAAAAATAGTTTAAACCATTTAAAAATGTAGAGATAAATACGAATGTTTCAATTTATTTTGCGATCTATAAATTGATTTAAAAAAAAAAAAAAAAAAAAAACTTCTCTCTTACTGATTTGTAATTAATTTTGATATCATTTCAATAATATTCTTCTTTCAAGAAGAATTATAAATTTATAAAAAAGATTTTTTTTTTTTTTTATTTATTTATTTTTTTTTTTATTTTTTTTATTTTTTTTTTACATTTTTAGAACATTCTAGAGTGGCAATACCCTTTAAAATTATCTATAGAGGTATTGAAGGTAGAAAATGGCACCTGTGTTAAATTTCTGTAGTTTTTCCATAAAATGAAAAAACAAAGCTATTACACCATTTTCACACGCTTAAATTTTATAACACTTATTCCATCAAAAAACAAACAGCTGTTAAAAATACTCTACGTGAGAAATAAATTCGATTTTTATAACATCCATTGCACTTGCTGTAATTAAGGTATTCCTTGCAACGGTATTGCAATTTAAGGTTATGACTAAAGTAAATTAATAGTCTCTTGAGTCCTGTGAAGTTGCAAATTGCACTTTCTCAATTTTTATTTATTTTTTTTTTTTCCTTTTTGTACTTAAGGGTAATGAAATGCCGCGAGAAATATTGATTATTAGGTTGGTAGTGTGAAAGGTGGAGTTGAGAATCCCCCTAATGTGTTCGAATTCTTCACAGAATGATCGAACATATAATTTTCTTCCCAAAAAAGAATAATCCATCTTTTTTTAGCTTCTTAGGAAGTCAATGGAACTTGGACGGGTCAAAACCTTCAATTCATTTTTTCTTTTCTTCTTTTTTTTGTTGTTCTTTTTAATTTGAAATGCTCTTAAAAAATTTTACAGGGACAAAGAGAATAACTTTAAACAATCTGAGAATTATTTACTACTTAAAATATATTCTATTTAACAGAAACCTAAAATAACGGTAAAGTAATTTATAATTAAATTAAACACCAAGATAAAAAAATATAAATATTCCCACCCACACAGTGAAAGCAATTATGGTTAAAACTACCAGAATATGGTAGATTTACTGAGTTTCTGGCTCTATTGTAACATTAAAGAAATTCGGTAACTTTTACTGACTTCTTTGGTAAAGATTTTTCGTAAAATTAACAATAAAATATAGTTTAATAATGTGTGATAAAATTCAGTGAATATGGTAATTAAATAATGATACCTTAGAGCAGATCATAAAAACTATTTATTGAGTTAAATTTACTTTTCAATTTTGTATTTTTGTAAAAGTGAGGTAATAATAACTATAATTTTTGAAACCAGAATTTCCGTTAAATCATTATTATAGGAACGGAAAATGATGCTTTAGATATTTAAACCAAATGAATGATTTAAATACCGTATATTTAGGTTTTCATTGCCAGAGTTTTTCTTTTCTTTCTTTTTTTTAAAAAAAAAAACTATAAACACCATTACTATTCAGTACTGTAAGTTTACCAGAATATTTCCTCAGTGCAAACATAATATAAGAAGTCGCAAATTAACATTAGCGAGCAAGAAAAATAAACGCTTTAGAAATCTGCCAATCTACATGTGAGGAAGGCGGAATATAAACATTAAAACCAGTTCTATAGTCTTATTGAAAGTTAAAGGGGCTTTGAATAATAATCTTTTTATTTCTCTCTGTAAACTTCCGCAATTAAATGATATTTGATGTTTTCAGCTCCGGTTTTCTCAGTAAAGATTCGTTAAAATTCGAAAGCGTATTTTTCCTAGCTTAAATAATATTTTGTGACCTTTAATGTGTATTGATAAATATCTTTTAAATAAATATCAAAGGAGGTGATTACAGAACACCTTGCATAGTGGATGGTCATGTCATTCACTTAGCTATATATTTTTGTGTTGTTAATTACGCGTTGGATCTAAAATTTACATTTAATAACGAAATTCGTGCTTCGAAGTCGAAAGTCTGATTTTTTTGTGAGAAAAATAGAGATTCTATTTAACTAAAATTGACATTATAATTCGAACAAAAGTTGCCCCTTCTGTTTTTCTCAGTTATTTTAGCAAATAAAATTTAATCGAACATTCTTTCATTTTCTATAGATAATAACCAATAAAATAGTCCAAAATAATTTTCTACGCTTTCTGTATTTTAAAAAAACTAATCATTATCCTCATAATATTACTATATTTCAAAATAGTGTTCAAAGTTTGATCATTAGAATGTTGTTGACATTTATCTTTTTATTATTTTTCTTTAGCAGTTTTAATAATAAGATTGATTGCACTGATGCTTTAAGTATAATTCAGTTTCTACAAAAATTTATAATATACGAAACGAAAAATTATTGGTAAGTTCATTCACGAAATTTAGTTATGTGTTATGTAGAGAAAATATGTATAATATACAATTCTTTTTTAAACAGACTTGGTAAGGATCTTGATATTTTTATATAATTTTAAAATTTTATAAAATATTATGTCTAAATGATTAATTATTGCAATGACTTTTTCTGAAAAAAAATTCTGGTGAAACTGCCTTACTTGTATGGTAATGGTATTTCTGATTAAGAAAACAAACAAACGCAATTTCGGTAATAAAATCAAAATATATGGTATTTAAACCATTCATTTGATAATTTTGCAGTTCATATGGTTACGGTTTACCGGAAATTCTGGTTTTCAAAATAATAGTTCTTATTACTTGATTAAAATTAATAAAAAATACATAATTTTTACCATACATTTAGTAAAAAATACGAAACTTTAATAAAACCAAAATATACAGTATTTATTATTTGGTAATGTTTTTGTTCATATGAATCGGAAATTTTTGCTTTCAAAATTATAATTTTTATTACCACATATTTAGTATAAAAATGCAAAATTGAAAAGTAAATTTAACCGAATAAAAGGTTTTTATGCTATGCTCTAGGGTATAATAATAAAATTACTAAATTTTAAAACATTTACTAAATTTTATCACACTTTACAAAATCATATTTTAATGTTAATCATAAGGTGCTAAATTGAACCATATCTTCCTTCTTGTTGAAACATAATATCATGAAACGTAGTTTGACCACTAATATTCTGTTCTACACCATATTAAGGTGGCAAGAAATTTTAACCATATTATGGTTCAGCATGCTTTAAAACTTTTAACAGCGTTTTAAAGCATCAAAAATGTAATGTGAATACAACGCGAGAAGAATCGAGGCGAATCAACGAATCAGCAAAAAAAAGAAAGAAAAAAGAAAACGAATTAGACTGGGAATAAATAAAAGCTTTTGAAAACTAAAAATTTTGTGGCATGATTTTCGATGAAAAAATTACGTGACACATATCACGACAGTTTTTTTTTTAAGTAATATAAATGGACACAAAATTTGAATACACAATAAATTATTAGCAAAATCCGAATACACTATAACTACTAAGTTTTCGAAAATCTAAAGATATGTTATGTATTTAATACACTGACAAAAGAAAGTTTGGTCAAACTACTAGAATATGGTAGAATTTTCCGTGTTCCTGGCTTAAGGGAGAGATTAAAAAGTTTACTAATTATTACCGAAACACTTCGGTAATGAATTTGGTAAAATTA
Organism: Parasteatoda lunata; assembly: GCA_949128135.1. Classification (NCBI taxonomy): domain Eukaryota; kingdom Metazoa; phylum Arthropoda; class Arachnida; order Araneae; family Theridiidae; genus Parasteatoda; species Parasteatoda lunata. Next base: position 19,249,346 of record OX421973.1, read on the forward strand.
ACAATAAAATATGGTCTTATAAAAAGTAAATAAATTTGGTAAATGTTGTAACAGCTGATGAACAGTTAATTTGTACTAGAAACTATCTATCTTAAAAATGCATCATAGTTCGCAAAAGACTCTTTGAGTACTGTACTTTTTGATTGCATATAAATGCTCATAAACCTATCACGAAAAAAAAAAGCAATTATTAATTATAAAGATATAGTGATTACTCGATTTAATCACTGATTATGAAAAGAATGGCAATTAACAACCAACCATAAAAAAAAATTATAGCCGATGGTTTATTTAAGTTGCACCATAGTTTAATGTAATCAGGTTTAAAAAGTACCATTATATATAGTTCAAACTTAGCACTATAATAATATTGCACCAAATTTGAACGGCATTATGGTTAAACTCACTCTAAAATTTTTAACAGAGTACTGAAAGTTTGTACTATCTATTCTTAAAAATGCACTGTAATAGACAACAGACTCTTTGAGTACCGTCCTTGTTGATTGCATAATTGTCTACATGAAAAGAATAAGAATAAAAAAATGCTATTAATTATAAAGACATAGTAATTAGATTATCAAATGACTGATGACTAAAAAATGACAAATACCAACTAACTACAATAACAATTATGTCGGCGAATTGCTATAATAGAATAACATGTCCAATATTGATTTATATCGCGAATACAAAAGCTGTTCCATCTTCTAACTGAAAGATTATAATCGCTGATGCATCAGCCAATCAGAATTCGCTTCAGACCAAAACAATCGCTTCTCCATTTGTCAGTGAGAATAAGTTAATTAAAGCACTCACCTTCCGGACTTGGTGATGATCATTTCAGTACCTAATCCGTGGAATTTTTCCCACAAATCCTTTGTCTCCAGGTGAGCTTCCACTGATTTGAGCTCCTCACAGTTGCATTTGCCCACAATAGGAGGAGCTTTGTCACCTTTGTCCTTTTTTCTGTCTTGCTTTGTCTTCGTCGGCTTGACCTGATCCATGCTGTCCACGCTGTCTTTGCTAGACAAATCAAAATTGTCCTCTGATATTTTGATGGATCTCTTGTCCACTTCGTCGTCCACCAAAGGACCAGTGTCCGTATCTGAAGGAGTGAGTTCTGGTGATGTAGGACATCGCTGTCCACCTGGTGACATTAGAGACAGTGGACTCAAAGGACTTTGAGAGGATCTTTCAACCAGTTTTGCTGCAAAAAAACAGAAATGAAAATGTGTATAAAAGATTTTCAAAAACATAAGATTATTTAAATGAAATTTTGAAATTTAAAAAAAAAAAAAAAAAAAGTGATTTACATTTGGATTCTCCAAACAAGGAGGAATTTCTTCAGGGAAATGTGACGTACGAATTGCGTAACAAACAAAAATTCCTGCAGTAAGAATGTTTGTGCATTAAATTGGACTAAATTATCACTTTTAATGAAGTAAATATGCATTCAATTTAAACTACTAGCCTATGAAATAGATTATGACAGCCTTTGAAGATTCAAAATATTTGGATTTTTAATTGTTTCAATTAGTTAAAAATTCTGCATATTTTAAATACAATACGCCAAATTTTATTATGGTTTTAATAAAAAATAATTATGGCTTAATCTGTAGTATTTGCTTTTGATCAATGGGATTTTTCCAAGCTGGATATTGCATATTACTATGGTATAGTTAATAAAATTTGTGTTACTTTTAAAATTAAAAAATATAATAAAATTTTATATTGAGTTTTCATTATTAAAATTTTAAAATATCATTGAATTTTTTTCTTAAAAATTTGTAAAACAAAGTTTTGAGCGAAATTTTAAGCTGAAAAAAAATGTTGTATAATCTGTTTTATTTACGCACATTTATATATGAATGAATTTTTTTTTTTTTTTTTTTTTTTTTTTTTTTTGCTGTCTGTGAAAAGTGAAAATGAAGAAAAGTTATGAGAAAAGTTTAATATTAAAAAAGATTATCTAGAGAAGTTGTTTAAAGCAAAGTTATCAAATTTGTTGTTTATATAAGTAGAAAAAAAATTCTGGTAAATTTGCTTACTGTATAGTAATATAGTATTTCTAACAAAAACAAACAAACATAGTTTTGGTAACGTAAACCGAAATATACAGTATTTAAACCATTCATTTCTCAATTTTTCCGTTCATATGGAAACGGTTTTCAAAATTATATTTCTCACTACCGCACTTTTAGTAAAAAAATACAAAGCAGAAAAATAAAATTAACCGAATAAATCATTTTTATGCTATGCTCTAAGGTATTATGATAAAATTATCAAATTTTAACACAGTTACCAAATTTTATCACTCATTATAAAACCAAATTTTATTGTTAATATTTACCAGAATCATTAAGGTAGTTTGATAAAAACCACTGAGCTTTTTTGTGTTCCCATTCACCCAGAAACAGGGTAGATTTTAACATATTCTGATAATTTTTATCATATTTTTTGTCAGTGAATGAATCAGTTTTTTTTTTTCTTTAATCAGTTTAAATAACGTTAGTGAATGAGTTTAAACTAACACACAAGATTGCAAGGAGAGAGTGCTTAGATAAAGTTATAAAATTTATTGCTTAAACACGTCTATGAATAAATCAATTAATTTTTTTGTATTTTGTTTAAATAACATTCCCCGCAGAGTTAATGCCCGTGAGCAGTGAAATTTCATGCACCACTGGTGGTGTCTCCATAACGCATTTTCCAATAGGCCAGTTTATGTTCCCACCCAAACGAAACCCATGTGATGTGATTAAAAACTCCACTTCCCATTTTATTGTATTTTTCTTTTTAGTACTCTCGACCCTAAATAAGGCAAAGCATAAATTTTATCCGGTAATACAGTTATCGCTTTCTAAAATAAAGAAGAGTTCACTTAATTCCAATAAAAAAAAGAAACAAATCGTAACTTAACACCTTTCTTGCCATATAAACTAACTCCAAACGAGATAGACCAGTTTTTTGTTCTTTTCTTGAATTCGCACGTGTGCCGACTGCGTTAAATCTCAGTCTTCCATAAATCCCTAATCTTTAATTGAGGCTGCATCATTCCACTATTCGAATGTTCCAAACTGCCACCAGGCCTCATACGGTTCTTGCGCAGCAAGCATTCGAGTTTTGTCATGCAAATGGCAATACCTATGAGGGGGAATTATGCAACTGCAGACGATTAGAATGCAGCAGGTGAAATGTATCTCACCGTATGGATTTTGAATTCGAATTTGTGACAAGTGGTGTTCGATTGGAGTTTGACAGCTGATTTAATCATCGCGAAATCCCTGTGAATGAACGTGTTGTAATTTGGTTAATAGAATAATTCAGGTTAATATAACACAGTAGAGAGATGGTTTTAAAGATTTGTTATATTAATTCCTAATTTCTAGTCTGCAACTCGCAGACACAACGAATTAATATTATGACTGATTTCAAAATTAATATCGTCACAATAATGTGAGATAACTTTTAAAACTTTAATATGTATAATAATTGAGGTAATACAAAAATGTAACAAATTTCGAAATGTATTTTTTTTTTTTTTTGTTTTTTTTTTTTGTAATGTTTAATAGAAAAGCTATTAATTTTTATTGTGATATATTATATTTTTAAAAAAAAGTTATGTTTCTTACATATTACCATCAATTTAAAACGAGATTGTGGATTGCTAAATACGTTTGTCTTGGTAATTGACAATTTTTTGAACTATTTGAAAATGCTTTAATTAATAGAATTATTCTTTGCCAGAGAATTGTTCAAGTATTAACTGCAACAAAAATAAGCTGTTTACAAACCTGAACCATGCTTACGCAAGAAAGTTGCTCCAGCCTCTCCTGATTTTGCTTATTAATCAAATTTTAAAAACTTCAGGATTAAATTCAAATAAAAAATGTTACTTTAAAACAAAATTTACTTTCTAATATATTTATATAATTTTAAAACTCTTAGGAAAATTTTGCGATCTATTTTTTCGTTAAATTTAACTCTTATTTCAAAATTAGTACATTCCTATTATTTTTCATTTCATTTTTTTGTAATAAATTTCATTGAAAAAAAAATTGAAAATAAGAGATATTATTGTATTTTACGCAGGCATTGTTCACCTTCTCCTCCCCCTCCCTCTTGCCAGAAAAATAAGCAAATCATAACCCCTTTCCTCCCTTTAGTTTTTTACGTAATATTTTAACGGGCCTTGGCAGTCAGAAAATGCATAATTTTTCCATACGAAGTTGGGGCAAATTTTGAAAAATGGGTAAGAAAAATACTTTTATAACTTATGAATATTTTCTGGTTTTAATAACGATTTCGAGACAAAAAGAATATAAAATTTCCTAACGTAATCAAACTTTTTTATGAAAAATACCATGCAGCAATCGCTAGTGCTTTATGCAATTTATTTCTTCCAGAGACTGATATCGATAAAAGTTTAATTTGTAAGTATTTTTTTTTTCTCACTTTTTCCAAGATATGTACGAATCTCGCTAGTTTGATTTTACCCAAAATAAAAAAGGGAAGTAAAAAAAAAAAAAAATAAAATAAAATTAAGCCAGTATCAGCGAAGTACTTGTGAACAGGCCGTGAATAAAAATTAATTCTAATAAAGAGTTTTACCGTTACGATACAAATTCACGTCAACGTGTCTGAGGGCAGAACTCATTTCACAAATTGTTCTTAAAATAATCATCTGCCCCATAAAAATCGATGGAAATTTTCTGAAAATCAAGTAGAGTGTCTGAGGTGATTCATAATGCAGTAGGAAAAAAAATTCGGATGATGAATATTTTCTTTCGCCAACATTAAACTGAAAAATTATTATCGTTTATTATTCCTGCTTTTCACTGATAAGATGATGCATTTTACAGAATGTTTTTATCATCGCCACAATCCATTTTCCCCTTTATTTTCCTAATTGAAATTACCCCTTTCCACATAAAATATGGAGTTTTCATTTCATTTAAGGGTTCATTTTAATGCGCTTTCTACAAAAGATTCATTTGTATCCATTAAGCAGAAACTGGAGAAGCGTAAACATTCTAAGAACCATAAATTTTAGAATCATTAGAATTTAAAACCTAATTTTTTTTTCTCTCTCTCTCTCTTCTTCATTTCTATTATTCAGAAAATAGCCAGGTTGCTGAAAAATTTAATAAAATCCATTGTTACTTAGCAGAGAAGAATTATGGCTTAGTTTAACACCGAAGATTAATACTGATTTCTCGAGATTAAAATAAAAGATGATGCTAGAAAAATATTTTTTCTTTTGGCGTAACTAGAATCGTCGCCAAAAGAGGAGCCATTAACAAAAACTGATGTTAAGCTAGATATTTTTAAATTGTACTATGTTTGATAATTTGCATGTAGTATTAATGTATCCACTGTTGATACAATATAAAATGTATGATTGTCAACAATTATATATTTTATTTTCAATTTATTTTAATATTACACTTCAGTTGTGAAAAATATTTAAAAATTCCATTCAGATATATTTCATTCCATAGAATTTCTACAGTATTATTTTTATTTGCAACAAAAATGGCAGTTTGAAATTCCTATAATGTTTAATAAATTTTACTAGTGCATGTTAAAATCAATTTGTTAATAGGCACGAACCAGTCACTCATATGAAATATATAGAATTCATAAAACAAGTTCACTAATTTTGAGTAATTTATAAGGCATTTTTCAAAATAATTTTTACTCAAAAACTGTCTTAAATTCTGAATTATATTCGACAACAAATATTTAAAATTTAAATACAAAATATATGTTCAAAAGCCTGTTACTGATATTTTTATGTAATTGTTTTCTTAATTTTTCTTCTTCAATGAAATGGGGCATATACTTCGGCAATTTTAGATTATAAATTATTCTTAAACCAATAAACAATAAGTTCATCAAAATTTGGAATCTAATTTTATAAAATACTGCTGGGTTATAGATAATTTACCAAGTACGTTCGGTTTCAGACATTTCTAAAAGAGAACGAATAATTATTTTGTGTAAGAACGTAGCTTACATGATAATTCAAATTTGTCTACATTTTTAATTCATATTCATTATCAATTTCGTATAAAATCATCATTAAAAAAAGGAATTTTTTACGCATAAAAAATTAATTCAGAATTGAAGAATTGAAAAACAAAATTTTTTTTATACAAAGACTACTTTCATCTGTAGTTTATTGGTTTGTATAATAAACTTTATTAGTACTGTAAAATCACCTATATTTATTTATTAAATGTTTTTAATGATTCAGTGGTGAATAATTAAAGTTTAATCATTGATAGGAGGAGTTTTTTGTGAGTTATATGTTGAGTCATCATCATTTTTGATTCCTGATAATCTTCAATTATATTCTTTTAAACAAGTCATAATGAAATTTTAATGATCTAGAGATGAATAATTAAAGTTTAAACATTTCTAGAATAATGATTACTTTTATGATAAATTTATAGAACCATATAATTATCATTTTTAACTGTGTAAACTACTATTTGCACAATTTTCACAAAATGTCGAAGGTTATAGAAGTTAAAAATTTAAGAAAAATAAAATAAAATAATAAAAAGAAAAAAGAAAGAAAGAAGCAAGGATTTATTTATTGAATAATTTAATATCCATTTAAAGTTCCATTAAAACAACAATTATTATTTGGACAATGTATCTTATGTATTCAAGGTGATGTAAAGCAGAAAAATAGAAAATTATTTTTCTGAGTTATTTGTTGGGTCAGATATTCATCATTCGTTATTTTGTATAATTATCAATAATTATTTTATCTTTAATGTTGCAGGAAAGAATAATTTAAAAAAAAAGTTCTGGTAAAGTTATCGTTCTATATGGTATTTACTTTTCTGGTAATTCTAGTTTACAAAATTATAGTTACTACTACCACACATTTGGTAAAAAAATTAAAAAGTTGTAAAGTAAATTTACTCGAATAAATTGTTTTATGCCATGCTCTTAGGTATCGTGATAAAATTAATAAAATTTACCACATTTACCAAATTCTATCACATATTATAAAGTCATATTTCATTGCTAATTTTACCAAAGCACTTCAGAAAAAATTACTGAGCGTTTTGGTGTTCCCATAGAGTCAGAAACACGGTAAGTTTTACCATACTATGGTAGTTTTGCCCATGCTTTTCTTCTCAGATTTCTTTCTGGAGACGAACAACTGAAAAATATTGTTTCGGAAACAGTAGTTGAATACCAAATCATTATTCAATAATGTATTTACTTTAAACTCCATATAATCATCGATAACTTTTTAAACTGACGCCCGGTGGCTGAGTGGTAGCGCTTTGCACTCCCGTGCCACAGGTCCTGGGTTCGATCTTCGGACCAGGCAAGGTCGACTCAGCCTTTCATCCTTCAGTGGGTCGATAAATGAGTACCAAGCATGCTTGGGAACTAAACACTGGGGGTTCCGCGTTCGGCTGACCACCTGACCGGAACATCTGCTCCTGCACCCCAGAGCCCAAGGTCAAGAAAACTGAGATGGGCACAGTAGGCCTTGGCCCTCTATGGGCTGTCGCGCCACTGAGTTTAGTTTAGTTTAGTTTAACTTTTTAAACTTTACTTATATATTTTAGAATGTCGTAGATATGAACTACTGCAAAACAAATATTTCTTACAGGATGATTATTTTTTTTTTTGTGCAATTTGTTGAATCAAATTTTTACAGTAAAAAGATGCATATAAGGCTTATCTGTCTCTATTTTAATAAAATTTTCTAACTTTTAACCTTGGAAATAAAATGAGTTCCTTAGAAATGTATATTTATGTGTTTAGTTTACGATTCACTATTTCTTGTAAATTGTTTCTGTTGTTTCCTTACTTTCATTAAAATGTAATATGTCCTACTTTTATTAAAAAAAATTCTATCTAAAGAACAATGCTGAACTAATATTGATACTTATAATTTAATCTTTGTCCTTTCGAAAAATATGAGTTCGCAAATATTCTGTTAAAAAGTTGTATTCTATAGAATTTAGTCTTAAGATGGTTATATTTATCTTTTTTACGATGTTATAAATAACTAAATCATTTTTATAACCTCGAAATGCATTTCATAATATTATGTGCTATTTGCGTAACTGTACAGCCGTTCTTAAAACATGAATTCGCATAAATTTTATTTAACATCAAGTATACATTAAATATACCTACATAACATAAAAAGATTATGGTCGAAAACTGTTAGCAGTTGTTAATTGATCAGAAAAATCACGTGATAGAATTTTTACTTAACATAAAAACAATATTCGGTTATCAAAAGCTAAAAATTAATGAAACACAATAAACATATGTTTTACCAGTAAAATATTTGTTAAACCATAATTTAACGTTATATAGCTGCAATGTATAGTTATCATCCTTAGTATTCTCTACACTGAAAAAAATTCTGGATCAAATTCAGTAAAACGTCCCGGCACACAGGGTGACGGTACTTTTTACCGTAAAATTTCTTTTTATACGAACATGTTAAGAAAAAAAAATCTGAAATACCATAATTTTTACATTAAAAATTTTCGTAGAATCATTGAATCACTCTAATTAAATAAATATTACTATTAAAATTGCGGTACAATTTTTTACAGATGATGCACCCAAAATGCCGGTACTTTATACCGTAATTTTTACTACGCTTATATTGATTATTGTTCCAAATTAAAGGCTTAAAACTAAAAAAGGGGTGTCCTTTTATTATAAAGCATTCCTATGATATTTACTTATTAAGCAATATTTTATAAGAAAGATAAAGCTGCATTCAACGACCGTTAACAATTATTAAGCAGTAAAAAGGTTATATTTACTTTTATATTTATGTAAAACTGTTCAAGATAGCATATTTATGCAAAATCACTTGCTTGTATGGCGCCGCAGCCCTTAAAATTGAAATGTAATGTATTGTAATAAATGTAATGTAATGCATTACTCATAAAATGAATTCGTAATGTTTATCACTAAGTGAGAAAGTGAAAAATTTTAATAGTGATTTTTAAACAGCGGACATTTTAATATTTAATCCCGTAAGCTAAAAGGATTAGCGTCTCAAAATATTTATATTACAAAATGCATGTGTTACAAAATTTGTTATATTTCTGGAACTTTTTTCCTGCGTTGGCGTTTACCAAACGGTTAGATATATTTAGTTCTCTTGCCACAAAAATAAATACAGTTCAAGCACAATTAACTAGGTAATTAAAAGAAATTATTTAATTATAATTAAAATATGCTACTGTGATCCATCCCCTTCCTCACCCACTCTATAAGTTAAAATAATCTGTAACACTCCAAATAAAGAAAAACAATTATATTAATAAATAGATAAATTAAGAAATAAAATTATTCAATTATTTTCCCATATTTAGTCTTTTAAAGTTTTTTTTGTATTTTTTTTAATTTATTATTTTTTTTATTTATTTTTTTTTTTTGTTATGTAACACTTCCATTAATGGTACATTTCCATTTTCGTCTTGTATGGTCATAAAAATTTCCAATTAAAAAATAAATAAAGAATTAGCAAGTATATAAAACCATAATATAACTGTGTTTAAACCCTTCAGTTGGTTTGACTTTTAAAAAGTTTGTCTGATAGTATACGTAGGAAAATGAATGAAACTAAAATTTTCTGAAAACTTTTAAATCTCTGTATAATACTTCCAAATCTGTCGTAAAAATTTTATGTACAAAATAATATCGAGTGTAGCTGCTACAAAAACGTTAAGATTAGATAAAATACTTCTAATAGCCGTTGCGAAAATAAAATGTTTTCTTTGTTTTAATTACAGTCATTGTCCCTGACGTTAAAAAAAGGGTAAAAATATTTAAAAACAATAAAGAAGATGTAACGAGACTTGCTGTATTTTTGGTTTATAATTACTATGCCAAACGTCATACGTGACTTAAAAGCAATGTCACATAGCTTCAATGGATAAATGGACTATACGCTTTCCAGAATGGCTTATTATGATGCCGGTCTTTCTTTGAAGTTGAGACAATTAAGTGTAATTTTTTTTCATTAGCTTTCACGAATAATTTGATGTTTTTATATGTTTGCTTTTTTTTAATTTGTAGGTGTCGTGTTCCTTAGAAACTAAGTGCAAATAAGTTTACTTTTTATGCTTCTTCTATATATATATATAAATAAAAAAAATTCTAATCAGTACTTTTTTGCTGGATAGAAAAGTGTGAAACTATAAGTAAATGCAATGAAAATTTCCTGCTTTTAATTTATTAAAACAAAATTAATTTAAAATATTTTTTTTCATTCTGTGCACGTACACTGAGAAAAAATAAAGTATGGTCGAAACTACCAGAATTTGGTTAAATTTACGGTACTTCTAGCTCAATAGGAGCACCCAAAATCTCGATAATTTTTACCTAAGCGCTTTGGTAATAATTTTGGTAAAATTAACTATAAAATATGGATTTATAGTGTGTGGTAAAATTCGATGATTTTGTCATGATACCTTAGAGCACAGCATAAAAACCATTTATTCGGTAAACCATTATCACATGCACAGAAAAATTAACAAGTGAATGGTCCGTGTATATATATATATATATATATATATATATATATATATATATATATATATATATAATTTGCAATATTCTGGTAATTTAGACACGACCCTGGGCCAAAGAGCTTTTACCCTTCTTTCAGTAGGTTGCATTCTATTGTAAATTATTTAAAGCCAACTGATAATAAATGCAGAAAAGAGTTTGAAAGGGAAAAACTTATTTGCCATTTTAATCCACTTCAGTTGTTCTGATATCTCCCTCTGAAGCTTACAAGGAAAATGCCTCAAATATAACGCACAAGTTCAGGTGAAACTCTGCATAGTGATAAATGTTTAAGTTCGAGACATCATATGTGAAATTTTTTTGTTGATTTCGAATTATCGCTTGATTAAAAAAAAAAAAAAAAACATTTAAACCCCATATATTGTTCACCAATTTCTTCTAGTTGTCAAAGGAAAAGTAATCCTCAAGTATAAAATAATTTTTACCACAATATTGTCTTAATATGATAGATATTTTATACTGAATTTAAAAAATTACTCAGATTTTAAAGTAAGAAAAATGAAACCTTTTTCAACAAACGACTATTGTTGCATTTTTTAATCTTTTTCAAGCTTCTCAATTCTATTTAAAGGAAAAAAATTCTTTTGGAATAAACTATGAATAAATTTTATGCTAACAGCAAATAATAGTCTGCGCATTTTTTATTCGACAATTTCAGTTGTTATGAAACAAAGAATGTTCATCGAGCAGTTTAAGTATATAATTTTTCTGTTTTGAATACATGCTCTGAAATTTCTTAAAATAATTTCTATACTAAATGAGTTTTCATTGCTTGTTTTGAGAAAAATCTATTAAAGTTTCAAATGTTTTCGTTGAAGTTTCGTCATTATCATTGGAACAAGTGCTAGTTGTAAGTTTTGACTTTCTCCAGAACATGTCTCCGTTGTCGCCAGTCCTTACCAATTCAATTTTCTAATTGTTTTGAAATCTGCGTTACTAGAATTCAGCCATCGCAGTTTTGGGCATGCTGTAGCTCAGGGGTTTCCAACTCACATGAGGCAGGGGGCCGAAATTAAAAACACCAGACAAATGGCGGGTCGCAACTCTATCAAAAAATATTTTTTCAACTTATTAGGAATTATAGCAAAAAAACAAAAAAACAAAAATAAAAAAATTCTCGAGCATCTGAAATATTTTTTTTTCTCTTCTGTTCATGCCATATTCAATTCAAAGAATGTAAATAAAACCTGATATTCATTACCTCCTTTATGCGTTTTAAAATTTACAAATGTAAATAATTTCGTCCGAAAGGAGTGGTTTCAAAAAGTTAAATTGGAGAATTTCTTCGAGGAAATTTCTGATACGCATGCTAAATTATATTCACAAAATACAAAAAAAAAAAAAAAATAATAATAATAATAATATTAATAATAATAATAATAATAATATTAATAATAATAATAATAATAATATTAATAATAATAATAATAATAATAATAATAATATTAATAATAATAATAATAATAATATTAATAATAATAATAATAATAATAAATAAATGAATAAATAAATGAATAAATAAATTAAAAATTTAAAAAAATAAAATAAAAAAGAGCAACATACACGATTATTTTTGAGTTTGAATAAATATTTTCTTGGAGGCAAAACCTGAGAAATAAATTTCTTTGCACCTTTGGTATGTTAAATTTCACAGAAACGAAGAATTACGTTGTTTTTTAACGAAAGCAAAGATTTTTTACGAAAATTTTCCGCAAAAAAATGACAACTAATATATTTTAGTTCGAGGGCCACAAAAAAGGTTACACGGGCCGGATGCAGCCCGCGGGTCGCCAGTTGGTAACCACTGCTCTAGCTCTACTTCCAATCGGTTTATGTTTGAAAATTTTGTGTGTTAGGCTAGTTGAATACAAACGGAGAACATGTCCTGAAAATCTCATTCTATTTAACTTTAAGATTTTTTTCGTCTAAGTTCAAACATTTGAAATCTATATTTCGAAACTCAAGAAACCCAAAATTTTCTTTCGGCCGGTGAGTGTCACGTGATGGACATAATTTCCTCTTTAGATTATTTCGTACTTTAAAATGTTTGCTTCAGGAAATGGAAATATGCTCTGATTTCTGTTACTCAAAATTTCGAATAAATTATAGGAAAAATGTAACTTAAAATTAAATTGAAAATGTTACCAAAGGGAGATTCTTCGAAAGGAAGTTAGAATAATCCGATATTTCGAACTATACATGTCTCAGAATCCTTATTTTCAATATTTAAGTTCGTATTTTTTTGTTAAAGTATAGAGGAAGAAAAAGAAAATCTGATTCATTTTCTGTACGCAGTTATCACTGAATTTTTAAAGAAAAATCAACTTCTTAACCTTGTACAAAGAATAAGTTTTAAAAAAATCGTGAGTTTGGCATTAGATTTTTTTTTTTCATCTCCTGCCACCGTTCTTGACTTCACCTCCTACAAAACCCGAAGAAAAGGCGAAAAGCCTGAATCACTAATGGGACATCTTTTGTGGAAGCAGACAGGTAGACAAAATAAGAAAAAAAAGAAAAGAAATCCACCAAGAAAAGAAAACTGACAAAATACCTTGGCATTTTATTTCCGCCGCCAATGTTTATGACAGGCGAAGGCGTAATGCCAGTTGTAAAAATAACATTATAAGTCGAGGCGGTTAATACTGCCAAATGAAACAGAACTAAATGGATGTTCATACTTTTTTTTAAAAAGGGGAATTCCTTGTCCATCAAATCATAAGAAAAAGCTGGCTGTTTTGGCGAGTTTTTGACAGTCCCCAAATGCATAACTAGAAAGGGGGGCGTTCTCATGTTGCCAATCTAATTTATTGTTATTGTTATGTCACCTCTGCACTGGCCACACAAAGGTAGTGCCACCTGTGATGTCGGAGGGCGCGTTTATAAACTGTGCCATGGAAATGGGGCGTGGCCGTTTTTTTTAAGATCTAATTGAAAAATCATAATTGTCATTACTGCAAGAGTTAATATGGGTAGTGCTACTATGTGAATGCTAATAATTAATATTAATTCCAAAAGTTTTATACAAGACTCACGTATATGACTTAGGAAGATCAAGCTGATGAATTTTAACAGGATTATTACTTTTAATGTGTAAAACTATTCAAAGGCATAGCGAGGGAATTTTCAAAGGGAAGAACATGGCCCTAACTACTAATGCATACATACATTTCTGTTAACAAATTCGACACTTTTTCACCACTCTGACATAAACATTGCAGTTTTCTTATAATAAAGTTTTAACCTCAGTTCTTTGCCTCGACTACCATTTTTTAAAAATAAAAAAAAATATGTTTGAAAGGAATATAGTTCTGTTTTATATAAAATCTAGAGAATCTAGCTATCGCTTAGTAACTATGTTTACCAAATAAGTTTACCGCATAAAAGCAAGCATTGACAAAAATAAAATAAAAAATTCTTGATAACTATATCAAAATTTGCTATTTAAATTCTTATTTAATTCGGTTAATTTTTTTATCTAAAAAAATTGCATAACAGCAAGGTGAAAAGCCAATTCTAAATAAGAATTTTAAATAGTTTTGTTTTCTTTTTTTCTAATGTTTTTATCTAAAAGGATTACATAACAACAAGGCGAAAAGTTAATTCCTAATAAAATTTTTAAATAGTATTGTTTTCTTTTCTTTTGTTGCTTCATAATTTTAATTGCAATACAAATATTTTAAAGCAATACATAATTCCAAAATTAATTAATTAATTAATTAATATCATGTCTAAGATAGCCAAATATAACTGAATATATATATATATATATATATATATATATATAAGTTTGTAATATATGATAGTCTTATCCAATGAGAATGCTCCGATAACCATTGGAAAGTTGGAAAATAAGTTAGGAAACCAGTAGTAAAATTAAAAGGTTCGCTTTATTTTTTCTAAGAGATTCATTTTTTCTGTTATACATCCTAGTTAACAATAGTTACTTTTAAAAACTCTGTGAAGACTTTGATTGTTATTCATTGAAGAACTCAACTATTTAATTTTCAATCTACTTTAATTTTAACTAAATTGCCTCACAAAATTGTTCATAACATTAAATTATAATTATTGATTAAATACTCTTTTTCCAAGATACATTTTTCGCTGAATGTACATGATAATGTTTGAGTGAAAAGTAACTGAATAAATGCCATAAATAAAGAACAATATTTCGATGTAAAACAGCCCCTATTTACTAATATTTCGAGCAAACAAGAGATGATAGTTACAGCGGAAGACGGTTTATTCTTCTTATTTATATTTTCGAATTCATAATTTCTGACTACTTGCTTATTCATAAATACTGATTTATTAATAATTCCTCCTCTACGATTCATTTTAGTCGAATATACATTTTATTACATAATTGTTTGGTGAAATGTATCTAAACAAGAAACATAAATAAAGAACAATACACTGATAAACATCAAACCCTGTGTATTAATTATTCCGAACAAACAGATAATAAAAGTTTTAGCAATAAGCGGCTTCTGATAAATTAGTTGATACGTAATTTTATTTATTTAATCGTAATAGCGGATTATTCGTTAATTTATAATTACTAATCAGTAACTCTTTCTCTAAGATGCATTTTTCGCTAAATGTTTATTTCATTACATAACTGTTCGTAAAGTAACTAAGTTCCATAAATAAAGAACAATATCGGATAACACCAACCCCTGTTTATTGATATTTCGAACAAACAACAGATAAAAGTTTCAGCGGGAGCCAGGCTTCTGACAAGTTAGAAGAAGAGAGCCAGATTGGAAATAAGAATAACTATCTCTCAAAATAAGAGATAAGATTTTTTTTTTTTTTTCTTCTGTTGTGTTGTCTAGTGTAAATGGATAATTACTTCTTGTTACCCGTTTTATGCTGTCACTTTATTCACACTTCGGGGTTGACGTAGGAAGGAAGATGTTATGGAATGAAATGGAACAGAAAAGGAATGGCTTCTGGGAAGGGTGGAGAGAAAGAATTGTGGTCATGTCAAGATCAATCACGTAATAAGAGATATTGCCCTGTTGCCAAACCTTCGACTGAGGGATTTTTATTATTATTATTTGATGCAATAGGAAGGTTTTATTGGATGTAAGGGTTATTAATCAATACTGTAATAATGTATTATTTTTCTCCGAAATGCTGTGCAAATATTTGTAGAAATGAGCCGTGTGTAATATTTCCTAGCAGTTATGCACTTTCTAGTATACGCTAAAAATAAAAATAAAAAAAAATCCGGATCAAATTACGGTAAAAAGTACCTGTACTGCTGCCTTTTTTACAGTTAAATCTATTTTTACTGGAACATGCTACGGATCAAAAAACTGGATTTATCGGAATTTTCACAGTAACAATTACCTTAAAATCACTCTAATTAAATAAATATTTCCATAAAAATTACATATAAAACTTCACATTAAAAATGGATTTTATGGTAAAATAGATTTTACGGATAATGCACTCAAAGTACCGGTACTTGATACCGTATTTAGATCCGGAATTTTTTTACAGTATGTATTTTTGCAAGATGAAGTGACTAGCTAAATAAGTTGAAAAACAAAATTACACTTATGCTCGAAATTAAGTTGCAGTTTTTTTAAGGATATTTTTTACAAAACATAAAGTACAAAGGAGTATTTTTTTTTTACATCAACATATTTATTTTTTACTGTACCATATCTCATGGTACTCAAGTTTTTGTGATTTAAATTTATTAAGGTTTAGAGTAAACTTTAAAAAATTTAAAACTTGATCTTAATTCTTAATTTTAACTCATATTTTTTTAAGACGAAGTTTAAGGTTCGTTCAGTTCGTTTAATAAACGCAAGATCACTTTGACAGGAAATTCATCAGATATCCCATCGTAGAATTGTAATATGCCTGTTTATTTGGCAATGCTCTATTAACTTTATTCTTTATAGAATTTTAGTAAGTTTATATCAAGATAAAATTTTCTCTTACAAAAGTCAACTTTAATGAATTATTAATATAATAATTATAAAAAAAACATGAAATGATTACGAAAAGCACTATTTATAAGCCATAAAGAGTCAATAATCCCAGAATTTATGTATTGATTACCTGAAACTAAATGGAAACCAATATTCGATTGCTGCAATAATTCTTCTCGAGAAAAGGTATTTTGTTTGCACAGAAGTTCTATACCTATTTTACGATTTTCAGAACATTTTTTTCAGATAAATCATACGATATATTTTTCTTTTCTTGACAAGAAAACGATCTTCCGTACATCCACCTGTATCGATTCATTGTTTACCTTTAAGTCATTTGACGATGATTTGTCTTCAAAAATCAAATCTAGACAAAAATTAATTTCAATTCGGTTTAGTTTCTTATTTAATAGTATCGAATCATCGATACAAAATAATATTTGTAGTTGAAGCAGCTGTGAAGTTCGTTCACAACGTTATCAAATCTTGCAAGGAGCAATCAGCAAACAGACTTCACCAAATTAAGCTTGTGTTTACGACCTGTTTTTCGAATGTTCTATTTGCGTTGAAACTTACTCTTTTGGAAAAGGACATTTTATTTGAGTTTGAGTGAAATTGTTTTCCCGCTGTCGGTGCCATGTCGTGATCATAGATAAAGGGAAATCATTAACGGTTATTTTGTAACAGATATCTGGAAGTGTGACAAAATTGGCATTTTCCAACTCTTTTGAAAAAAAACTTTTTTTTTGTGTGGCCTAAGTTCATTTGTTTTCCCACCAGCGGCACCATGCTGTGATTATAGATAAATGAATGTCGTTTAATATAACTGTTATTTTATAACGGATATTTCTTGGGACGATGACGAAAATAACATTTTAGTTATGATGTAAAATTAAAAAGCTAAAATATCACAAAAAAATTTTGGATTGCAACCGTTTTTTACACGATTGCTTTCATTTTGAGCGTTTTGAATAAAATCTTTAAATAATGTGCTGCATTAATTTTATAGAATTTAAAAATGTAAGTGTTACGTTTACGAGCAATGTAAAATAATAATGGTTTTGTTAAAAACCACAACTTTCATTTCAAGCAAAGGAAGGAAAAAAAAAGGTACATTTTTAGTACATTATATTTTTAGTTAAATCAATGATTAGATTAGCTGACAAAAATCTGAATAAAGGTTATTTTAATCATAGCGATTTGCCATATAAGGACAATTCATGAAAATCTTAAATTATTCTGTAACAACACAAAAATGATTATTTTCCAATCAATCATAATTGCCATAAATTTTATTAATTTATTAAAATAATAATGGAAGCTAGTGTATACTGAGTATCGAAAAATATTCCGCAACAACACTGAAAATCAGTTTTCCAACTAATCATAGGTGCTGACACTTTTTCGTTTGAAAAATAACAAGTAGTCGAAAACGGTTATTTTATAACGGTTATTATAATCAACTTATTTTTATGATACACTACTGGTGATGTTGATATCCGTGCCATGTGATGAACAATGAATGTTTATATTTTTCAAACTTATGCTTAATAAAAATGAAAAAGTGGCTCTTGGCTGAGATTGAAGCAATAAATATTTTATTTTTTAGTGCTATTAACAACAGGAAACCATTAAAATTAAATTTATAGACTCTCGCAATTTAATGTTTACTTACTAGAAAGTCTACTGTCCATATTTGAGCACGTGTATGTACAACTCATTCAAAACATTAACGCATCTATAAGAAAAATGTATGAAGATATACAATCCTGAATATGCAAAGATAATTTTTTTAAAGGTGGGAAAAAACGTCAATTACATACATATTTAATGTCATACATTAGAACATAAGTTAAGTGTGATCATTGATATTGTCTATTTATCCATATATATCTCTTATGTGGCACAATAAACTCGGATATTTCTTTGTCTATTGGCAGCATTATAGTTATTATTCATTTTGTTAGTACGGCTAGTGTTTGTTAGTTTTAATAAAAATTTAAGAAGTTTTAACTAATTAGCTATACGTTAAGTATTTACTTAAATTCATTTTTTTACGTTAGCTTAAGTGATAATTTAAATAGTGTTGAATAGTTAGTTATGCGTAAAATAATTATTTAGAATAATTTTGTATTTTTATAGAAATAAAAACTAAGTAATTATTTAGATTTATTTTTGATCCTTTCTAAAATCGCTTTAGAAATTTTAGAACAAAAGCGGTGCTATGGCGCAACATACTTTAATGCCAATTATTGGTGATGGAGCTTGCCTTTTTCAAGCAATAGCATCTACATATTATAAGATAACCAAGTTATGGCTCGAAAGGTGAATGTAGCATGTGATGGAGTATTGGGGTGAGTTTTCTATCTTATATCACGAGTGAGTTGGAAATAGTTTTGCTGCTTAATACGATGAAATTTCCCAAACTCATACATGTGATGGTTTGTAGGATTTAAGGGCTGTCGGACAGATTTTAAATTATTACCAAAATTGAATGCATAGAGAGCTTTGACAACATCACCGACAACTCTTGAAAATAGTTGTACTTAAAATCAAAGTTCGTACTTCACTTACAAAGTCGCAGCCACGGTGAAAAATATGGTTTGTACATCGCTCATTGGCTGCAATAGTGGCACAACTCAAAAAACACGCGTTTTGGACTAAGAACAGTTGTAACTATGAAAATACACATTCTTTTCAGCAGCAATACTAGCACAACTCATAATTCAACTTGAAGATAATCTTCATTTAAGCAAAATAAAGCATTTCTTATGCGTTTTCCTTAGAATGAAAACTTTAAACCCACTTATCTCAAAACATGATTTTTTGAGTTGTGCCGCTATTGCAGCCCATGAGCGATATCTTTTAAAACTATTTAAGGTGTTAGGATCGAACAATCAGAATATTTCAATACAGTTGTGCTGTGGCATGGTTACAATTACAGTTTATAAAGATAGTTTTGAAAAGTGACCCAGCAGGTCGCCAAAAGTTCCTACTATACATTATTAGTAGACTATTAGAAGTTTTGGTGCGAGTTGAGTCTTATTCTTCGATCAAATGTGCTGCACCTTAATATGGTGCTTGGTTCAACCATATTATCGTACATCTTAAACTTGATTATGAGATATCATGGCTTGATTATGAGATATCATGGTTAACTTTCAGTTAACTACAATAAAACAGTTTTAAGAAGATTCAGATTTTAATTTCAGGTGTCAGGTTTCCCAAAATTTGAAAAATCCATTTTTAAAATTCAGAAAAAAAAGAAAAATTAAAAAAAAAAAAAAAAAATGAGATTTCAAATTAAATAAGGTTTTTGAAAGTCGATTCAGCAGTTTCTGAGAAAATGCGGATCGTAATATTATGTACGATTGGACCAACTATAGTCATTCCCATGTCAGATTCCCTTCAGATAAAATCATATTTCATGTCATATCATATCCTATCATATTTTTAACTTCTTTCATTTTGTGGTGAAGATGAGGAGATATCATATTACGCTTTCAACAATGCACGAATATCATATTTGTGGATAACTGCTTGCCATGGGTTGCTAATTAAATATGAATTAATTTTAACAAGCACTGGAGAAATATAGGAACATTAAATGAATTCTCACAATATTGTTATAATCAAAGCTTAAGCCCGTCCCGCCCCCGTCAGGGGGCATCCGGAGAATACTGTAGACTCTAAGTGCACGCACGTGACCTCACAGTAAAAAAGAGGATTCAAACAGGTAGGCTTGGTGGCGATTCATGGCAGCACCAGAAGGCCTCAAAGAATTTAGTAAAATCTTAAAATTAACAATAGTAGTTACTCAAAAAATAGGAGTTTGAGTGTTCAAATATAATAGACGAGGCACCCCCCACCCCCCAAAAAAAAAATTTAAAAAAAGGTAACAAACATATTTTGAAGATGAAGAGTACAATATTGTTATAATAATAATATCAATTCTATCAAATAGAATGAGATAAAAAGAAGCAAATAAAGTGTTAATGTTACGTTAAATGATTTTTCTAATAACCGCGGTTTAGTCGTCACAATGATTGAAAAAATATAAGAATGGTAAAGAATTTTGCATAATGTGGTTAGAATATTACTATCAAATTGGTCGCATAGTGTGCACGGAGAAAAAAATTCAGCTAAAATTTACCGTACTGTACAGTAAAGACATTTCTGGTAAAAAAAATCCATAATTCTGGAAAGGAAACCAAAATATACGGTACTTAAGCCATTTATATAGTAACATATCATAATGGTTTACCGGAAATTTTGGTTTTCAAAATTATAGTTTTTATTACCTTACCAGTAAAAATATAAATCTGAAAAGTAAATTTAACCGAATAAATGGCTTTTAAGCCGTTTTATCAAGTATCGTGATAAGATTATCAAATTTTTACCACATTTACCAAATTTAACCATTTATATCAAAACCACACTTTATTGTTAATTTCGCCAATAGTCAATACCTATGTATTCGGTAAAAATTACCTTGCTTTTTGGTGTTCTTACAGAGCCAGAAACACAATAAATTTTAGCACATTCTGGAAGTTTTTACTATACTTTTGTTTCTCCGTGTAATAAGAATGCCACCAGTTATGAGTTGAAAAAAGAAAATAAAGTTTACATTTATCTTACACTCTCAACAAAAACTGATATAATCAGTAATTAGTTTCCTTTTATATTTTTATCGACTGATCTTACATTGAAATCTTTCTTTCAGTTTAAGTTCATTTTGGAATGATTGGAACGAAAGAACATTCAAAACAATTTGAAGAGGTAGACTGAATTTGATTTATAGGTCTATAAAGTGACCTAAATCTTTTTGTCGAATAACTAGGTGGCTTAGTGGAAAAAGAGTTCTACGACCACTGGAGTCACTAGGACTTTTGCAGAATAGTGGTATAGTAATTCCCCTTTTGACAAAATTAAGTCCAACAATCATAAAATTATTGTTATTCTTCGTATGGTATATTTAGACATTCAAGAAGTGAATTTTTGCAAATTTACAGAATTTTTGCAAATTTATTTTAATGATTGATTTCAGGCTCTACAATATGAAGTTTGACAGGTTTAAAATTAAGCTTTAAAATTATACAAAAATTTCATGATTATAATTCCAGCCTGCCTGAAGTTTCTTCTTCTATTTGTTTTTTTTTTTTTTTTTTTTTTTTTTTTCTTGCACGGGTTGGTTTTAAACAATATATGTTATTTTTTAATACTTTGAACCGTATCAACAATGATAGAATCTTTTCATGGTTTAATACGATACCAATTTGAACCATATTATTATGCAAAATAATCCTTAGTAAACATAATTACATGTTGTTATGGTACAACTTGAATAGTTGAAACTAACACGGTAATGATTTTGCAGTAAATTTTCAAATTAATACGATTCAATAAAATGATATTATGGTTCAATGAACTCATTTGTTTAAAAATGTAGGCAATTAATCTTTTACACTGTAAAAATTCCGGATTAAATAATGATCTAATATACTTACTTCGGATGCATCATCCGTGAAATCCTTTTTACTGTACAATCCATTTTTTACCATGAAATAATATACCACTGTTTTTACTGTAATACATTAATTAGAGTGATTCAGTAATTTTACTGTACAAATTATAGAACATAAATTTTTTTGTTCCATAATAGGTTCCGGTAAAAAATACTGACGCTTTGTGCGCCGGTGTACAGTGTAGGTCGTCACGAAAATTAATTTGAAGAGAAAAAAAAAAAAGTGTGAAATAAGGATGTATTTTGAACCAATATAAAGTTTTAACACGTGAATCACGATGAACCGATTTCCTACACTTGGTTACACGATAACATGTTCAACGATAACATGTCGGTTCAACTTATACCTCTATCAAGATCGTAGAAAACTTTAATAATAGTTATAAATTAACAAAATTATAAATCTTCATATTAAAAATTCTACCTCACCATGCTTAAGCTAAAAAGCATACGATAGTTTTTTTTTTTTTTTTTTTTTTA
The DNA here is from genome assembly GCA_949128135.1 of Parasteatoda lunata. Taxonomy (NCBI): domain Eukaryota; kingdom Metazoa; phylum Arthropoda; class Arachnida; order Araneae; family Theridiidae; genus Parasteatoda; species Parasteatoda lunata. Next base: position 19,271,903 of record OX421973.1, read on the forward strand.
GTGACACACTTTTTTTTTTACTAAGTGACACATTACATGTTATCAGTAATATAAGAATAGGATGTTATATGTTACCATAACGCGCTTCACATTCATCTTAATTTTAGAAAAAACATGTTACCACAGATGTTGATAACACTTTTTACCTATGACCACAAATATAAAATAACGTACATATATTGTGGTAATGTGCAACACGTTATTCTAATATCGAATAACGTAACACGCTATTCTTATGCGTGTTGTCACACATGTAAGAACAACATGTTATAGTACAATAAAAAAACAACTGCAGCAGCGAGATTCAACGGCATTAGAGTTTACACTAAAGTGCATTTCCATTGTTTTTAGAATTTTGATAAATAAATCAAAGAAAGTTGAAACGATGGGGGATGTGAGAGGAAGTTTCGCCACCCAATTGATTCAATTTGTTTGTTTAGAATTTTGACTATTCTTCCATAAAGTTCGAACAAAATGGTTGACGGCGTTAACGACTTGATGAGTGTGTCTTTTTGATGTCGATTTTCAGAAATATCGTGCCACATAGATCCTCGGTCCATGACCCCTTCTGGAAAAATAATAATAAGGGACGAAAGCACGTGGGAGAAAACAAAAGGATGTGGATTAAGTAGATGAATTAAATATTTTGTCGGGCGGAATTTAAAACGGAACGAAGTTGCGACTAAAAATATATAGTTCTTTTAAGTTGGAATAGTTTTTGTAATTATAAGAACGAAAAGGGATTTTTGTTATAGTTTGGGTCTTTATATTTATTTGTAAAATAGGTTCTCTCTCTTTTTAAAAAACAAATTACAAGAGCTTTCGAAATTTTAATTTTTTGTATTAGAACTTTCGAAATTTTTATAATAATTAAAAATAAGAGACTTTTGGGTAAAAAAAAAAGCCGCTTGATTCAATTTTAAAAATGAATATTTTAATTTTTTTTTTAAATTTAAAGAAAAATCGCTTGTAAACCAGCTTGAATAATTTTTTTTTCAAAGGAATATTAATACAATTTATTATTATTATTATTTAAAGCTCAGTACCAATTTTCAAAAGTTACATTTTTACACAGAAAAAAAATTTTATTTTTGTAAAAGTAAATATCATGTAAGCTCATTTTCCGGCTAGGTTCAAAATATACCTCTAAATATTTTTTATTATTTATTTATTTATTTATTTTTGTATAGAGTATTTTTCTTTAACTTTAAAAAATATTTTGTATGCTATCCATCCTAAGTATACTTTTGATTGTTGAAAAATTAACACTGGACTTTTTTATGTTTGTAAAAATAAAAATAAAATGTTTAAAAAGATATAAACTTTTCTAAAAGACATATATGAAGACATAACCTTTTAGAACTTATGAAGACATAACCTTTTTAAAAGTTCATAAAGATATTTAAGAAGTTCAAATTTCAAAGGGCAAGTTTTATGGGATCAATACATATTTTTTCTATTTGATTTCAGAATATGTATTTATAGCTGGATGTATATGTAAATATGTAAGCGTATGTAATTAATTTAAGACCCGTTAAAAATTACATAATTAATTATTCATACAAAAAAATTGCATAATATCAATTATAAAATTTGGTAAGACAATAACTTGCAATAATTGCATTTTTTAAAACGCATTTAAAGTTTTATTAGTTAAGGTCGTTTTATATGAGTCGGTAAATATTTACAAAATATGCAATTAATGCGCAAATATGTATTCAACTTAATGTCCATATTTCAAATTAAACTATACGTATATCTTATAATTCTAAAATTGAATAATTGAAAGAATAAATTTAAATTTAATACATAATTTTTATAAAAATTTAATACTTTTGTAATTTAATACATACTCATGAAAAAATCGTTTTCTAAAAATATTTTTTAATATAAATTATCTATTTCAACTATTCTAAAAAATTAAGGCATTATTGAAATGTTGGACTGCAATATGATACGACTGCAGAGCATATATGATATGACTGCCGTATGACTGCAGAGCATATTTCAAATATCTTTTTGCTCAAAGTGTATTTTTAGTAATAATTGTACGCTTTTGAATTCGTCTAAAAAATACTGATAATTTGTTTAAAATTTTGTTTTATAATTATTATTATTATACGATATCTTCAACAATCTTCTAGAGTATGAAAGTATTAAATAGTTGACAACTAGTTGCGTTATTTGAGAGAAAGTTTATTTAAATTTTTACAAATAGAAAAATTTGAGAGGCAAAAAAAAAAAAAAAAAAACTACAAAAAAATAATCATAATAATAATAATAAATAAATAAAAATTGAGGCACATTTTTGTTTCTAATTATTTTAGAGAATGATAGCTCATATGATTATTCTGAAAATGAAAGCCTGAAATTAATTTATTTTGAAGCCAGAATAAAATTTAATTTGATAACATATTGAAAATAAGAACTTGCCCATAACTGTCTTATAACACAATGGTAAAAATCATAACGGATTTTTTTCTAAATAAGACCACCCAAATAATAAGGGTTTGCACCATCCAAATTATAAAGGTTAGCATTAAATACTTTAAAAATATGTTAATTAAAAGAACAACCACTTGCTGCGGTTGGCATAAGCATGTACTCCAATTAGTGCATGACGCATAATTATACTCTTGTGTCAGTGTTGTCAATTAACCGCGTTTGTATTGATGTCATTGCGTCATAATATGAATCATTATTGAAAGAGCATCATTAATTTTAATGAAAATTCTCAAACAGAAATTAAAACATGCTGGAAATAAAAACTTGCAGAAAAAGTGCAAGCATTATGTCTTGCGCGCTAACACGCAATATGCAAATTTGATTTCCGATCTTTATAACAATTAAGACTTTCTGATGTAAAAAGGGCTTCCTTTAATGCTAGCTTGCTGGCTGCCAATTAAATTTGAGAAAATTTCTCTTCTAATACTAGCATTAAACAAAGGTAAGTATCGGTCATTAGCAGAAACGGCATTTCTAATGACTTTTTTAAAGTAGAAAAAAAAATAAAGCCCTATTCAAAGTGCAGAAAAAAAGTAACTTTTTAATCGAAGGGAAAAAATCTTTTGTTTGACTTACACCATTATTGTTGAGTATAGGTTTTCTGTACAAATAACTTTTTGTTATCAATAGTTCACTTTGAAATAATTTTTGCTTCGTAATGTTTTAAGGAATTTTTTTAAGAAAAATTTTTACTTCAGTTTTTAGGGACAATTTGACAACTTGACGAAGTCGCTAATGTTTAAACAATAGACAACTTTACAGTTTTCTAAATAAGTGAAGATTTTATTGACATCTTTTAATAAAATAAAATAAAATAAATAAAAAAACATTGAATTTAAAAACAGTGTCTGTGTAATCTTTGTCTAGATTCGAAAAGTTCTCGTAAAAGAAGGGGGGAACCCTTTATTTAATATTTTTTAGTTTTTTTGCTAACCATATTTCAATATATTTGGAAGAAATTATGTTTTTAAATCAGAAAAAAGAATTTTATTCGTATAAAAACTTAAACGAAAAACATATGGCTCATCGATTTCTAAGGGCGGGGGGGTTAAGGTGAGGATCGAACTTTTTACGTGTTTTGGCTTTTCATTATGTCGATCAAAAATAAAATTATATTTCCTTATATATTTTTTGAAAACGTAGTTTTTAAAACTCTTTCTTCATTTTATTAATTTCTTCTTTTTATTTTAGTGTATGTTAATTCGAATGTCAGGAAATGTTCTCGAAATTTCGATGGGAGACAAAGCGATAAAGTTTGTTCGGACCATTCAGAAAACATTGTACTGGCATGGAGTTCTATTTCAAATGTAAGCTCTCTTGCGAATCTGAAATTGATCAAAATTTTGAATTGAAGATAAATTCTATTTAACTATAAAATGGCGGTATAAATTCCGGTTGTAGCGGTTAAAGAATAAACTAAACTTATTCTATCACCCAGACTTAGTTTTCAATTAATAAAAACTAAAACTCTCTAGCTAGGTGAAGAGAAAAAAAAGGAAAAATTACTATACTTGTATGGCAATAACATTTGCGAATTTCCAAAAAAAAGAAGAAGAAGAAAAAAAAGAAGAAGAAGAAAAAAAAGAAAGAAAAAGAAACCAACATTTTTTAAAAAACTATTTAAACTATTCATTAGGTAATTTTTTCGTTGACATGGTAACGATTAAGCGGAAATTATAGTTCTTATGACCACACATTCAGTAAAAAACTGAAAAACAAATTCAACCAAATGAATGGCTTTTACGCCATGTTCTAAGGTATCATAATAAATTACCAAATTGTACCATATTTGCCAAATTTTATGAAATATTATAAAAATCCTATTTTATTATTAATTTTACCAAAAGTCATTATTAAAGCACTTCAACCAAAATTACCCAGCTTTCTAGTTATCCTATACCGACAGAAACACGGTAAATTTTAGCACATTCTGGAAGTTTTGACCATACTTGTATAGGTATAGTCGTATGGTGGTTGAAATTCCGATAGTTGATAAAGCCTCTTTGTCAGTAAAGTACAAAATATTCTGCTTGTAAATGCGTTAAAAATTTGCAAATCGAAAATAAGTTTTTACCTAAAATGGAAATATATCAAGATATTCACGTGATTCAAAAGCTAATAAAACAAAAAATACAACACATATTTGAATTCGAAAATTAAATTAAAATTTACTTTAAAATCAAAGTTTTTTTCGTTGTTTAGATTCATAAAGACTTTAAAAGTTTGTAAATCGAAATACATTTTTACGTCCAACGGAAAGATATCAAAATGTTCGCGTGATTCAAACACTAATAAAAAAAATTACAACGCATAGTTGAATTCAGGAATAAATTTGCATTTTCATTCATATTATCTGGACGGTTTATCATTTCGGTAACTAACAAACAATGACGTTAGATAAAAATCGTCATTCATTCCACATTGGCTATCAAAGTAACGTGTGTAAAAATCTTTGTTTCCAATTCATGGTGTCAAAGCTCGATAAGCAGAAATAAATTCACGGCGACAGTGAGAGAATCTGTTTAAATAAATTGTATCTCTTTTTTGAGATAAAAAAAATTCCATAGTGCATAGAAGAAAAAATTCTGGTAAAATTAAAGTACTGTATGGTGAAAAAAAAAAAAACATAATTCGGATTCATAAAATCAAAATGTGTGGTTTTTAGACCATTCATTTAGAGATTTTACTGTTCAAATGGTAGCGATTAACTGAGAATTGTGATTTTCACAATTATTCTTATCACCACACATAAACGCTGTTTTTCGAAGCTCTGTCGCCAAGGAAAATAAAAAATGGCGTATTTTAAGTGCCTTACACTTGAAGCAATGTGATGATTTTAAACTATATATAAAATCTAGCGGTGAAGAATTATCATGTTTTTAGAACGGACAAATAACTTAAATATTTTAAAAGTTATTAAACTTTTTTTAAAAATATCGCCAATTTGGCTACATTTTCCCACCTAGATGAAAATTATCAAAATCAGTGCCTTATTCTTAGTTTCTGCAAATTTTTATGAGCATTGGGGTAAGTTTTTAAATATTAAAAAATTAGACTACAGCTTTTCGTTTTCACAAAACTGAGGCTTTCCTCCATATTGACGTTTTGCTCCATTTTCAAAATAAGCGTAGACAGCGCTGACTTTAGATAGGCTAAACTTGAAATAACAGTCATGAGTAACAGTTGCAAATTCACAACAGTTATGAAAATAGCATATTATTCATAAAGAGCATAATTTCATTTGATGACGAAGAACAACCGAACAGTCGATAAAAAGCCTTAAAGAAAAACATCATTCGGTTTACTTTACTAATTTTCAGCTCATGCATATTGTCCAAAAAAGAAATTTTTAACTAGGCTAGGTTAAATGAATGAATAAGACTTAATAGCTGAAATTGGGAACAACAGCTACGAGGTATCAAGATAAGATTTCAAAATTTTATAACGCATTATAAAATCTCTCTCTCTCTCTCTATATATAAATATATATATATATATATATATATATATATATATATATATATATATATATATATATATATATATATATATATATATATATATATATATATATATATATATATATATATATATATATATATATATATATATATATATATATATATATATATATATATATTTCAAAACACATTTGAAGTATTAACTGAATGGAATCAAGAATTAATGTTTTTCAAAATCTGTTTTTTAATAAATATAAAATTCTAAACTTGTTTTAAAATTTACTCTTGAATGAATAAAAATGTTTATTTCAAAGTATAATTTTGAATGATTATACACGATTTCAAAATAAATGGTTAGTTCAAAAGTGGTTCATTCCAAGTGGTTAATTTTAAATACCACTTTTAAATTAATAAAGTGGTTTTTATTTTTCAAAATATATTCTTTAATTTTATATTCATTAATATTTTATGTATTCATTTTTAAATGAATATACGCCGAGAAAAAAGTATGGCTAAAGCTACCAGAATATGGTAAAATTTATCGTGTTTCCGGCTGTATGGGAACACCAAAATGATCGGTAATTTTTACAGAAGGACTTTGGTAATGATTTTGGCAAAATAAATAATAAAATATTGCTATATAATGTGTAATAAACTTTCGTAAATTTATCAGAATGTCTTAAAGCATGCAATAAAATCTATCTTTTCGACTAAATTTACTTTTCAGTTTTGTATTTTTTACTAAATGTGTGATAATGAGAACTATAATTGTAAAAACCATAACTTCTGTTATACCATTACCATAAGAACAAAAAAATAGTTTTGATACAGTTTATTTTGGTTTTATTTACCAGAACTATGTTTTTTTTAAAGAAATGTCATTACCATACAGTGAGGTAATTTTACCGGATTTTTTATTTTTTATTTTATTTTATTTATTTATTTATTTATTTATTTTTGCCACGTAAAAGTTTTTTATAGTACATTTTAAAAATCAAGTGATTACTTTGATATTATTAACGAAGTTTATTCTGAAGTATACTTTTTAATGTTTGTGAAAAGTCATTGAAAAGTTCATGAGTCATTGAAAAAGTCATTGAAAAGTTCATGAAAAGTTTTTGTCTAAATTAATGTTAAAAGAGTTTTGAAAGTTAATTTTTCCAGAAAAAAAATTTTAAATTAGAAATTTATTTTATTTTATAAAAGAATGACGGGGTAAATAAAATACTCATTGTCACTGGTTTTTTAATCAATTTTGTAAAATCATTATTTGTTGAACAATAATAGCAAAATCCTCTTTTACCTATCTAATTTCAGATTATAAAATATATCGGGATATTTTTTCAAAATCTATTTCAGGAATACTTCTTGAAATTAAAAAGTGGTCTTTTTTACTTTATACGTTGTAATAAGTGTTGCTTTTTAAATAGAAAAAAAAAAGGGAAATAAATAACGAATCACTCAAAATTTTTATAGGATATAAAAAAGAAAAGTTCAATTCTTTCCTGATACAGGTAATTCCTTAGATATAACGTTGTATAAAAATTAGAAGTTAAAGTCAATTCTAATTCAAGAGTATCCTTATATCTTAACGTGGATGAGAAAAAAATTACGCTTTGAAGTTGATCACGCTTCTAGCATGTATTTTTTATTTTTTATTTTTTTTTCATATAATAAAAATTAAAAGTTAAAGTTTTTCTTGATTTAAGTAATTCATAAGCTATTGCGTTGGAAAAAAAATTTGCAAATTGTAATAATATCCTATGGTTTAAATCATTGCCGTATTCCCTTTTACTTTTTGGGTTGGATAAAAATCCAAACTAAAATAAATTCTGATTCAATTGTTTCTTGCACTGAAATGGAAATTAAAGTTAACCAAATCATGTGTCCCTTTGTTTTCTCTTAAGTATGATAACACTTTCAAATGACATATTCTCTTTCCATCTGCATGGAAGTCAGAATTAAGGTTTAATTCCTTTACCGAATTTCCTATCTACCTTCTGCATTTAGTAAACAATTACTAATTAATATCACCTTTGAATTACCTTTGATATTCAAGGCTGAAATAAGTTTTATTTAAGATGTTTCTAAATTTCCGTACTCAATTTAAAAATAATTATTATTAATACTATTATTATTTACAAAAAATATTATTTATTAATAAAACTTTCTCTTAAATAAGAAACATTACTCCAACATAAAATTCTCAAAGCAATAATATTTTCAATTATACTTTCAAGAAAAGTATTTAACCTTGGGATTATAAATTTTTATTTTATTTTCATATCTTCTTTAAAATTTTACTATTTTTTAAAAAGAAATTTGTTAATTTAAATATATATATATTTGTGCTTATAGAAATTTTTTTTGTAATGTATCTCAAGCAGAAATAGTTTACTGAATAGACTTTTTCATCTGGCTCTTACGCTTTAATTATTACATTTAGTTAATACGCCAATTATTTTTTACATTTTAATTAAATTTTAAAATATATTTAAAAAAACTTCTTTTCAATAGACTTCTAATTTTTCAAAAAAATTAATTTTTTGCAAATTTTTTTTTTAAAAACTTATTTACGTTTTCACAAAATATATAACTAAATGATAATTAATATTGTAACTTATAAATTCTTGAACATAAATTTTAGGACAAATCTAAACGTTTTATTCGATTTTTCAAAAGAAAAGCTCCATTATATCTTTATCGATATTCAATATACCTTGAGAACTTTTTAAAGAAGAGCCAATCTCTCTCTCTTTCATTTTCGTCAAAATGAAAAGTTTTATAATTTAATTGTTTATACCTTTTTAATTGCGTTCACTTAAATTTTTTGAAATATCTGCTTATAAAGTCACATAATAAATTTTGTTTTTTAAATAAAAATCTTAGTGAATGTAATCTTGTTGAATGAAATTTTCAAAACACTCAATATCCCAGCAAAAGAAAAAAAAAAGTTGTTTTCTAATTAAAGTAAAGAATTTGCTTTATCAGGTTTTTATAAAATACGATTTTCGTTATTGCTTCTGTTTTCAGGGATTGAATATGTTAAAAATGATATTTTGAAAACATTCAATTTTATTGCAGTTAAAAAAATACGTTATTGTCATCAGAAAGTATAGAACCTGAATTTACTGTATCAAATCTTTAAATAAGGCTATTTTCTAAAGAAAATCTGATTTGTGAGCAACATTTTAAGTAAGAGACCCTTAAAATATCTTATTTTCCCCCTAAATTAAAAATTGAAAGTGAAAATATTTCATAGACAATGTCTGATCGTTTTAATTTATTCCAGAATAAATGTCTGTTTACTTCAACAAATACTAAATAATTGTTTGAAGTTCGAAAAAGTATTAGACTTAGTTGGAATGGAGAAAATGTCATCCAGGCGATGATATACAAATAGTTCTTGATTGTTTTTATTTATACCAAAATGAATCTCTATTTACCGCCACAAATGATTAATAACAGTCTAAAGTTTGGCAGTAAATGATATTTAAATGACTGGTGACATATACTGTCTACATGATATATCCGTAATTTTAATGTAAAATCATCCTCCATAACATTGTATTGTTACTATTTTATAAATGAAATGACTACGTTAATATAGTAGTTATAAAAACATTTACAGAAACTGGTAATTTCGCTTCTTAATTTGTAGGGTATGGGGTTAGAAAGATAATTAAAAGAATATTGCACTATTACTTATAAATTTCAATTTCATTTAAAGAACTGGCGTGTTGCCAATATCAAATTTATTTTCATGCATGATAATGTTGCATAAAGCACGTGTCTACAACAGTTATTACTTCCCAGTTATAGATTTAACTGTTTAAAAAATAGCATGCTTAATTGATTATTAAATTCATTATAATTCAGACAATAGCTATACTTTGTTATTAAAATCTTATTTAAAATAATTAAAGTTAAGTATTGTTTACGAAATGTTTGTTCACTTACTGAGCGGGGAAGTGGAGAGGGAGTCGCTTTCCAGGGGGGTGTCCCTTTCTGATTCTTCGGAACTTTCTTCGGCCACCGTAGTGGACATCAGAGCATCAATAGAAAAGTCTTTGGCCTTACTAGACATGGCCGCAGAATAAGGACGGCGGTGAAGGAATTGGAAGCCGCTGGACCTCGGTCCCGCGGCGGCGTCCATTGAGTGACGGACCGGTGCCGGGACGACCATAGACCCAGCCTCGTACGCCACCTTAGGCTTAGCTGTGATGCCGATACTTGCCGGACACTTCACCGGGAGACTTACAAATCAATAATTTAACAGATGTCATGTAGGAAATTGCCTCCAATTCTTTTCTTCTTTTTCGTTTATGCTTTTATATACTTTTCCAAATTGTTTTTTTTTAATAAAATATTCTGTATTAACTTTCAACAAAACACTAGTTTATATATTCATTATATCTGTAAATTTATTCTTGTCCAAACTTATTTTACATATCTTCGATACTATTCTAGAACATGTTAAATTCAGGTAAGAGAAATAAATCATATGTTTCTTCTAATGTTGTCTAAAATTGTTCCTAAAATTCTTCAGATAAATTATACAATGTGGTAGAAGATTGGAATAATAAATATTAAGTAATTGTTCAAGGATTGGCAAATGTTTTGACATATGGCACGACAATAGTTTCATAATAGTTGATTTTTAGTGTTGCCATATTTTACATGTGTAAAGATTAAATCATAAAAAAAAGCAAACGATATTGCACAAAACGCGTCAGCAGACGATAATGTTGAAAAATGCTAAGTGAAAATTTTCTCCGACTATAAGTCTTCCGCAGAGTATAATGAGTGATTTAAAAATCGAAACTTCTCATGGCACATCATTGAAGAGAAGAGAAAACCGCACTCTTCTCAACACAACTTGTTACTCACTCACTTAGCTAGAAGTCCGTTGGGGGGTCGGGCATTTAGTCACATGCACACATAGCGCCACCTTCGTGTTAGTTACACCCAGTCAACACAAATCCAGATCCTGCCCACCTTTTCGCTAAGCGCAAAAATCGCATAAAAAGTAAACAAACGGAAAATATAGCTTCCGACGACATTCTAGAAGAGCTCTATTTCCCTTTTTACTCCAATCACAGGACGCCGCTTCTAGCAACAAAAGATAAAGAGGGGGATGAAAGGGGGGGGACCAGTTTAGGGGAGAAAAAAAGAAGAATGAGACATGCACTGTGTATGTTTGTATGTGAGTGCGTGTTGTGTGTCGCAGAAGGAGATGGCACAAGCAGGCGAGATTTCAAACACGACGCAAGAATGGAAGATTTGGAGTTGACGAATGAAATGGACGATGGCGCCACCTACACTTTTTGAAAGAGAGGGATGCTGAGTTGACTTCGGAATGACAATTATGAATTGATCCGGAGTTATTTTTCGTTTAAAAAAATTAGCACAATTATTGATTAAAATGTACCAATTACGTGAATTTTCGTTTTTTTTCTTTTTTTTAAGATATAAAAAAAATCAACTAATGTGAATATCTTTTATTACTTTAAAAACTTAAATATTAAAAAAAAATTAAATTGAAAGTTTTTTTTTTATTATTTAAATTTGCATTAATTTAATTAATGTAATGCAATTTAAGTTATCCAAATTTTGAAATTCGTAGAAAGATATCACAAATATGATTTCTCAAATAGTATTTCAAATATTAATAAATTTATTTATTTGATTGTTTGTTTATTTATTGCTCCTTAAAATAAGTAAATAAATATTGATTTAACTCATTCATGTACAGTAATTTTTAAATAATATAAAATTCGTGTTATTTTTGATAATAATAAATTTTGTTTAATATTTTCAACTTTCTAAGCAGACAGTGTTGTACGTCTAAATAAAAAAAACTGCTTAGGTCAACGAAAATTAGGATCGGAAAAGGAAAAAATCTCGAATTTGTGTAACGAATCAAGACTAGAATTCTGAATAAACAAGCAAAGACGAAACTGAAATGTGGAAAAACCAGCCTAATGACTGATTTTTTAAAATCATAATTAATAATAACAAAAATATCTATAAAATATTTTTAATTAAATGCAAACGAAGCTATCTCTATCAAGAATAAAAATTTTAAAAAATTTATTCGAAATTTTAATTTGGTGTAAATTTTGGTTTACAGCTTTCATATATTTAATGACAAAAAACTGTTAACTCATTTTAAACATTTAACATTTCGAATATTTCACTTAAAAAAAAAAAAAAAAGGAAAGTTTTCGTCTATGTGGCGATCAGTTACTTCAAGTGCGTTGTTAACTTTTCGAAAAAAGATGAAGGCATTGCGGACCACCATTAAATAAGAAAAACAATTTTCCCCTTTGTAATTATTTTTCAACTCTGTTTAGAAAAAAGGGAAATATTTAAAATGATGTACAAATTTTAATGGATTTTAAAGACTATGAAAGTATTAAATAAATTCAGAAGGAAACCTACAGTCTCAGATAAATTGATTTAACGTTCAATCGATTGTTAAATACGAGTAGTGAATATGAGTCGTATTTTTGTCCACATATTACTTACTTCCTTCGAGATAGATAATTTGCATGATATTTAGTAGTTAGGTAGCAGTAAATTGGAACAATATTACTCTTGGAAGTAACCTAAAAATTTCTAGCAATGTAAGACTACACCGCAAAAATAATAATAAAAAGTTCTAAGTTGAGTTTTTCATTTTCTATCATTTACCTACAAAATTTGATTTGGCAAATGTTTCCTTAAATTATAAATTGAAATTAATTAAACAAATGAAAAATAATTATTTATAATAATAAATAAATAAATTAATTAATGAAAAAAAAAGAGAGAGATTCCTTCAATTTCATGTGACAATAAAACCTGTAGTTTCTTATTAAATTTTATAAAAATGTATTCCTTACATAAAAATATATTTTTTAAAAATTATATTCTGAAATAAATAGCATAAATTACAGGTTAACTAATATCCCCCCAACTACATTATAAAATTTTACCAATTCACCTCATTTCTGGTTAAATTTATACATATTTTCCAACATTATATTTTGATCTCAAAAATGTAATTTATAAATAATTGAATTCAAAAAAATATTTATTCCTATATTATCGAATCGTTGTTAAATTTTTAAAAAAATATATTATTATGCAAAATAAGATATTTGATAATTTAAACAAAATTTTAATGAATTTTTGTTTATAAATTTTAAGAATATTTTTTTTTTAATTTTTTGTTAAATAAGAAATTTAATAAACTTTTTTTAAAACTGGAAAATAATCATATTATTGAAAATAATCGCATTTTGAATATAATTTTTTAAAAATTGAGAAAATAATTTTTAATTTTTTTCTTGCAAATGAAAGGTATAACACGTACTCTCTGAGAAAGAAGTTTTTGATAATATATATATATATATATATATATATATATATATATATATATATATATATATATATATGTGTGTGTGTGTGTGTAATAAAAGGGCTAGAGTTTTAATTCTTTTATTAATACTAAAGTATTATAACTTTTGTATTACATATATGTATATATATATATCATTCATTACTTGACTATTTTATACTAAGTTTTTAATTATTATTCAAAATAAAAATCTTCAGACTATATCGTTTAAATGAAAATAATATAATGTTTTGGAATTACGGAAAAAAAATTCAGTCACCTATTTATTTTAATAAGTTTTTAATAAAGCTCTTTAAATATGCTATAAGCATGATTTAAACTTCAGCGTATATAATTGCAAAATCATTGGTAGTTAACTTTTCAAACTACCGTAAAATCTCCACTTTGGAGAATTTGTATTTATTGTTACAGTTTTTTAAAAAAAAACTATAAATATATATAAATAAATATTAATAAGTAATTAAATAAATATGGATTGAAGAAACAGGTTCCTAAATGAAGGTACACGAAACATCAAAAGTACACGAAACAGGTACACGAAATTATCAAAACACAATAAAAGTGTTATCATAAAAAAGTATATGGGTGTTAAATATTATTTTCGTTTAAATAACAACTGAGCATTATGATTCAAATTATTAATCCATTGAAATGCAGTATGAATTGTCTGTAAATAATTGAAATATTGTTACGAAACATTAGCACTAAAAATTAGTTTCGTAACTAAAATTTTATAATTTTATCTTTTGAATTAACTTATATATATATTATGTACTTATATCGCATACTTATTATATGTCGTATACTTATTATGCATTGTATACTTTATATCGTATACTGAATATACTTATATCGTATACTTATTATGCATTGCATACTTTACTTCGTATACCGAATATACTTATATCGTATACCGAATATACTTATATCGTATACCGAATATACTTATATCGTATACCGAATATACTTATATCGTAAACTTATTATACTTATTTATCATGTACTTATATCGTATGCTTTGCATCGAGACATAAAAATGGATGAAAAAGACAACAACGATGAGGGCTGTGAGCTATTGGAATTTTCATTCTAAAATTACTTTGTTGTAGTTGTAGTTCATTTACGTCGCACTAGAGCTGCACAATGGGCTATTGGCGACGGTCTGGGAAACATCCCTGAGGATGATCCGAAGACATGCCATCACAATTTTGATCCTCTGCAGAGGGGATGGCACCCCCGCCTAAAATTACTTTAAAATCACCGGCCGCAGTCTTTCCATTCTATTAACCGTAAAGTTTAAAGTCAAGACCATTTTTTACGATTTTGAAACCATTTACATTTAGTGGGGTTAAAAAACCATGTAAAGCCTTGCAAAACCCTACAAAACTACACGGTTTCTTAACCATTTACAACTAGCATGGTTTCAAAACCAAAATCGTAATAAAAGTTTATTAGACATTGAAGCTAGGTTTTTTGTTAGGTTGTAATTGAGTTATGCTTTGCTAAATGAACCGTACAATGTGGTATACTTCAGTTGGTTGTTTCGCCCATCATAAGAGATGGGAAATACTGAATTGTTTTGGATTAAGACGCTTTATGGTGCTGCCAACTATACGTGAATGAGAGTATTGTATTCTAACAGTCCAGGGTCACAAATTGTGGAGTGCAGGTTACTGGAAACTCTTCAGGTGTTAAAGGAAATAGAGAAAATATTGTGGTGTCAAAGCTGGGGCACGAACCCAAGTGCTGTCTGTTATAATATAATGACAGGTTAGCCCTCTCGTCTATAATATTTACCCAGCTACAAAGAACAAAGTTGTTTCATTAGGTGGGACTGGTTGGTACGATAAAATTCTGGTTATTTAACCGTATTAGATAAAAGCTGTTA
This sequence comes from Parasteatoda lunata, assembly GCA_949128135.1. Lineage (NCBI taxonomy): Eukaryota > Metazoa > Arthropoda > Arachnida > Araneae > Theridiidae > Parasteatoda > Parasteatoda lunata. The sequence goes on from OX421973.1 coordinate 19,287,162, forward strand.
ATAAACGATTTTTCTCATAGTTAAAAGTTTGAATACCACCTTGGATTTATGGTTACTCCACTGTATTGTTTGGATATGGTAAAATAACAATTAAATAAATTGTTATTTAACTATTTTTTAAGAGAAATTTCAAACAACGTTGAGCGAAACGTGCAGGTAACGTAGCCACGCGTTAAAGAATAAATCAGAAGTATCACCCATTATACAGTACAATTATTTTAGAACTACTAATGCATAAAACCATTTTATAACTTCAGTTTTTAAACTCTGAATATTTTTTAACACGAGTAAAAATAGAATTAAAGGAAAGATGTACTATTAAAATTGTAAGACTATCTTCAAAACAATCTCTTTACTTTGTTGCTCCCTTTGCTATTCAGAAAACATTTGTCACTGCAGTAATGGTAATCAAGCAGAGAAATCGAACATCACATCAATTGATTTCTCCTCTTTTTTTTTTTTTCATCAGTGCAACAATAACACACAAACGCACATTTAGATGAAAAAAACTGTAACTTTGAGTACATTAATGCAGTCGATTTTCATCATTTCATATTTTTTTCTTGCTATTCTTGGAGCGAAGCAAATATTTGAATGAAAAAAAAATTGTTTCAGAATAAATAAATGCCATATCTCTACATGGATATTATTATTCGATTTTTTTTTCTCCTGAATACCTTTCTTAGAGTGGAACAAAATGCATATGTATGACTCTGAATAAGCTAATAGGTCGGTTTTCTTCATGAAGAAAAAAAGTATGGTCAAAGCTTTCAAAATATGGTAAAGCATGCCGTGTTTCTTGGCTCTATGGGATCAACAAAAAGCTTGAAAGATTTTACTGAAGCACTTTGGTAATGAGTTCGGTAAAATTAGAAATACAATATGGTTTTATAATGTGTGTAAAATTTGGTAACTGTGGTAAAATTTGGTAATTTTATCATGATACCTTAGAGCATGGAATAATAATCTTTATTCGGTAAAATTTATTTTTCAGTTTTGTATTTTTTACTAAATGTGTGGTGATAAGAACTATAATTTTAAAAACCAGAGTTTCCGGAGTAAATGAATAGTTTAAATACCGCATGTTTTGGATTTTGTTACTAAAACTATGTTGTTGTTTTTTATCAGAAGTGCCATTATCATACAGTATGGTATAATTTTGCCAGAATTTTTTTTCTCCGTGCAGCTTATGGTTCTTGTGGTGAAATAAATATTTCAATTTCATTAAAAAAAAAAAAAAAAAAAAAAAAAAAAATTCAGAATAGATTAATCCAGATAATTCACGATTATCTTTTTATGAGTGTTTCATATAATGAAACTAATACTTAAAACAGATTTTTGCTCTCAAAATAAGCAAATATTATGTTCTACGTAATTAAATTTTCTTTCTAGTAGTGAAACAGAGATTTGTAATCCAAAATTTGATGCTAAGTTAGGTTTCAGCATTGATTATATTGATTATTTTTCTGTAGTGATACAAATGTTTGAATTAAAACATTTTTTTTTTTTTTTGGAATAAATTAATATGGTTAAAAAAAATTCCGACGTTGGTTTACTTGTATGAGTACTAGCCATATAATTAAATAAATATTTAGAAATAAATATTGAACTCAAAATAGATTAAAATTATGGGTATCAGAATTGATTGACTAGCTTATCTTTCTACAATGAAACAAATATTTGAATCAAAAAATTTTTTTGGAGTAAATTAATACAGTTAATTCAGACATTGCATTGCTTTAATTGTATGAATACTATCTTTACAATGAAATAAATATTTAGAATTAAATAGAGTAGTAGATTGTTTATAGTTTTATTTAGTTTACCCACTGTGTGAAGATAAGGGAATCTTTTTATGCAGGAATTAATGATTTTTTATTTAAATTCTTGTGTTTGGGCAAATTATAAACGAACTAATTTCCTGAGCCATATAAATATAACAGTTGAAGATTAACTTTTCCCGTATTTAGTTGAATATATTATTTTATTTATATATTTTTTATTTAGGAATAAAATAGTTTTTTTTAATGACTTAACCCTTCTCTTACGGTTGATGCAATTATTGGACCAGAATGGTTTCATCATGCTAAGCGCCGTAAGTAAAAGGTGAAATATTTGTTTTTTTGTTTTTTAATACGTTGATTATATTTTTTCCAACCGGCTGAACCTTTGAGGTACATATATAGTCCAATGTGGTTTCTGAGAAAAAAGCAAAGCAATATAATGTTGATGTGATGTGACCATCTCATCTTCAGTTTGAGATCAAAAGAGATAGCAATGTAAAATCGAAGAATGATGATCATTTTTCATTAATACGTGTAGACATATCAGGAATCGTATAGTGATTAAAAATTTTGAAAAGTGGTAACAAAAATGCGAAAATGAGATGTATTTTAGTAATTTTGTATTCACTATCACACTTAATATTTCCAAACAAATAAATCTAATTACAATATCTTTGGTTTCGTATTTTTAATTTTAAGATGAACGTTAATAATAAAAAAAATTTCTTGGCTTTTTTATTACCATATAGAAATAAATTTTAAAATTTTTTTTAAAAAAACAATGCGAACGCTGTATATTATCTTCCGATTCTACAAGACCTAAGACATTGTCTGACAGACCCCTACAACCTACTCGATAGATCCCTGCATATTATCCTATTCTACAGACTTAAGATTTGATGAATATCAGTTTGTAACTGTGGAGAAGTATACAATACCACAACTAAAAACGATGACTGGATGAGATGTGTAAGAAGCATGAAATGTCCCCATGAAACATACACAAAATTTGAAAACCTTTGCATTTGTTAAAATTTTTTCGAATTTCATGAATTAAATCTGTACACTAGATTTTCATGAAATTCTTTTTAGATAATTTATGATAAAGTTCATTTTTTACAACTTATCGTAAGTTTTTTCTAGTTAATTGAAGTGTAAATGTGTAAATCTAGTATAAATGGCCATGGTTTTTTTCTTCTTTTTTTAAAATCGAAATAAAAATTCTATAAGCATAGAGATAATATATTGTTTTGCATATTTTAAATTCTCAAACATGTACTAAAAATATTTTTTAACAGATCAATAATTAAACATGGTGAACAAAATATGAAAAAAAAATCTCTTCGTAATTTCGAGGTGAGTTGGCCATCAAATAGAGTAAAGGAAAAGTAAAGTTCAAATAATGAAAACCACACATTTCATATGGATAACCATGAACAATTTGTGATAAGTTGCAAAGAATAAATTTCAGTATGAAAAATAAGTAAAGAGAATCTAATAAATAAAATATAATGTATATCAGATTTAACCAATCACTCTCGGAAAAATTTCGCATCATTTTTGGCTATGGTTTCTGGCACATTTTTCATTGAGCCACTACATTCATGGCACACATTTTATCCAGCCATTGTTTTTAGTTGTAGTATTAAATTTTTCATCACAGCTAAAACATTGATATTCATCAAATTCTGAGTCTGCAGAATTAGAATATAATATCCAGGTTTCGGGTGGTCCTTAAAAAATTTAAAAACGTGGTTTCGATGTTGCAATAAAAAAGTTGAAAATTTCTTTTTCGTAGTTCTAATCTTAAAATTAAAAATATAAAACCTAAAATTACGCAACTAGTTTTAATTATTTGGAAATATTAATCATGGTGCTAAATACGGAGATAAAAGAAATATCTAAATAAATTACTTACTTTTCATTGTCTCAAAAAAAAATGACACTCCGTCAAAATTGATAAGCAAATTGAATTGCTTCCTGTGAAACTGCCTCTGCTGAAATCTAATTAATGACGGGGCTATTTAAACTGGTTTATTTCCATTTGATCTAAACTTATCTTATGAAGTGTTGTTTTTCATATTTTAACTTCCCTTTTCCGTAACTGTATTGGATGTCAAACTTAACACGATCTTAAAAAGAGTTTTTGTTTCATATTTTGTTCTCTGCATTGTCAAAAAGGATTCTCAAATATCACGAAACTTTCTTCGTTTTTGACGAAATTGTTTCTTATGTTCCGAGCGAACATTTTGTCAAAGTGACGAAGTCGCTATCGTCACTTCTTTGAGAAACGAATTTCCTCTAAAAGAAATCTGGTAGCCATATTGGCGGGACAACACTACATGGAGATATATTACACCCATGATCGAAGAAGAATTCGAACCCCGGACAGCTTAATTCGTTACTTTATCTTCGATTGTTTGGTCTTTATACTAGTTTCGTCATTCTTGTTAACGATGAGGTTTCGAGTTGAGAAAACATTTTAGTCATATATTTGAGACCTCGTGTTTCGTCCCAAATCACGTGATTTCGTGATGAAATGATTCTTAAAATTAACGAAATACCGTTCAAGGATTGCAGAATCGTCAAAAGTGAGAGTTTTATTTCTGAGAGTGTATATTTCGTTATTTTTTACTCAAAATATGTTGAGTATGTATGGAAATTTTAAATATGCATAAATATTTCGTATAATATGTTAATATGTACAATAATCCAAAATGTTTATTTCGATTTGAAATAACTAAGGCCACCTATCCTAGACTTATCCTATGTGTCGAAATAGTTTTTCGTTTTAAATTTAAAGTACGAATTCAAATTATATTCTAAAATATATTTTAACTTGCATCTATCAAACCATAAGCATTTTTATTTATTATCAACTCACGCAGAGCAGAATAAATGTAGAGTTAATTCGTTAATTCGTCATAAATGTAGAGTTATACAGTGAAGCTTGTTAAGTTGACCATCCCCTGTTAAAGTGATCAACTTACATAAATTTTGCGGTATAAAATTTTTTATTCAAAGTTATCTTGTGATTTACATTGTATCAAATATAAAGAACAAAATTTACTAAATGAATTTACTTGAAAATAGTATAAAGTGTGAAATACAAGAGTATATTGAATCATCTAAAAGTTTATTGTGCACCCAAGCGCAAACTTAAAAATGTATAGAAAAATATATTTAAAACTACAACTAGGGAAAAACCGAAAATTTATATTAATTTAATCCTCGAAATTATTATATTACATCAAGTTCCAATTTTAAAAAGTGTAAAGTTACTTTAAAAGTTAAATCGTATCAAGCGCGAAGTATAAAATTTATATTGAACAAAGTTAAAGTTTAAATTGCGCTTAATGATAACTTTAAAAACTGAGAAACAAAATATGGTCAAAAGTTCCAGAATATCGTAAAATACCGTCTATCTGGCTCTACGGGAAGACAAAAATCTCAGTAATTTGCGTTTTTGATAATGATTTTTGTAAATTTAGCAAAATATCAAAATATAATTTGGTAATATGCGATAAAAATTTTTTAATGTGGTAAAATTTGGTAATTTTATCGTGATATCTTAGAGCATTGCATAAAAACTATTTATTCGTTTAAATTTACATTTCAGTTATTTTTTACTAAATATGTCACAATAAGAACTACAATTTTAAAAACCAGAATTTCCGGTTAACCGTAACCAAATGAACTCAAAGATTTCCAGTTGAATGGTATAAATACTGTATTTTTGGGTTTTATTATCAGAATTGTGATTTATTTATTTATTTTAAATTTTATTTAACCAGAAATGTCATTATTATTCGCTGTGGTAATTTTCCCAGAATTTTTCTTCCGTGTGACTTCAAGGAACTCTTAATTACATTAAAAGTAAAGCATAAAATTCATAATAAAAATTTGTTGGATTTTCTATTATAACAGCATTATATAACATTTTAATTAAAGTGCAATTACATGCTTTCTATAATTAATATCATTATTAATTCTATTTTTTTAGTTGTGAATTTGCTTTAAATACTTAGTGAAAATTTGTTTAAACATTACCTCTCATAAATGATCCACCCTAATTTAATAAAATAATATTCCTAGTCAAATCGCAACAAATTTAAAACATTTTTTATTATCAATCAATGGGGGGGAAAAACGATTGTACACTTATTAATAACACAAATTCATTTAAGTTCAAAGTTTAATTTCTAAACCATGAAATTTAGAGTAAATATAGAGTTTATTAAGTTTCACGAAAAGCTGTAACGTGATTATTCTATGCGTAGGACATTTCCCTTCTAATTGCTTAATGAGATGTTTTGACAAGCGCCTTGATGTCGCAGCAATACTGTCTCCAGGTCCCTTTATTCCCATGGGAGGATTGGTTTCTGGTACTCACGTGACTCCCCACGCAGCGTCGGAAAAGGCGGAGTCGGCCACCACTCAATCCGATCTGCAATTGGTTCGCGTCACAAACGACCACCATCACAACCAGAAGCAGTGGAGCGAGTTAACAAGGGAATTAAATAAAAAGAACAAAATGTCTTCAGAGCTGGATATGAGAACTTGAAAATGGGGCAGGACATCTTGATCTTAATAAGATGCATAGGAGGTCTTATAGCTTGAGTCATAATTATAATAAAGACAACTCGAGCTTTGAAAATGTTTTTTTTGAGGGATTAGAAATTTTTTTTCGGCTCCTTTTATGGCGCTCTTTTTAATTTTTCTCGCCACTCGACAGCCACTCTTGTGAAAGTGGAATGAACTTGTACTAGTTGAACTGCTGTGATTATCAAAGGGTTAATGATTAAAAATAATCCATTCAAAGCCTTGATAGGTATTGATGAATGGGTGAATAATTAAGATAGGAAATTTAATCTCCATGGTTGAGAGATTATCTTTTATTTTTTGAAAATCATGAATAAGTATTGCACCTGTCAAACATTGCCGAGTTAATTTTCTTTCTTTTATTTTTGAATTATTGTGCAACAAACTACATCATTAATTGAGCATTTTTGGTTATAAAAATGCTAATTATAAACACGTATTTTATTTCCTTTGAATGTAAATTTTTTTTTTCTTCATTTAAAGTTTTATTACACGATTGCCTATTTACAAATAGGCGCATGTAAGGACTCCTCTCAATGCATATTCATTGAGTAAAATCTTCCTAAAGAAACCCAAAAGTTTAATCAACATTCGAAAATCAGTCACCAATGATATAAAAAATATAAATCGAAATTCTTTGATCTTAGATTAAGGATCTTACTTACTTACTCACTGTTGTTGATCTAACTTTGATGACTTCGAAATATTTTGATAGTTTGCAAAATGATTACATATTTAAAATTTATAATATTTTAAAAAATAACAATTTTGATAAAAGAATACGAATGATAAAAAAATAGGGTTAATAAAAGAAAAAGAATAATAAAGGAATTAAAATAATAAAGGAATAAAAATAGTATATTTTATGAAAAACATTATCCGAAACAAGTTTATTTTAACGAAGTCTAGGATAAAAATAAGATATAAGTAAAATTCAAAAATCTTGATTTGTTTACTAGTTTGTTTACTTGATTTGTTACTAGTAAAAATTCAAAAATCTTGGTTTGTTTTCATAATTTAGTTCGTTTTTGTAACTTTAAGGCCTTGTCTTACACACCTGCAAATTCTTTAAAAAATGAAACACTTTTGGTTATAAAACTAATATTAAAAAGCATATACCTATAATAAAATTAATAAAATTTTAAAACTGAAAATCTAAATGTTAAGATTGCTTTAAAAAATTTTTTTAAAATGAATATTTTAAAATTTTGAGCATATTATCAAATATTTGTAAATTAAAATATATTTTATAGGCAAGAGGCAGTCACAAAATATTAATCAATTTAACATATTTCGTATTTTGTTTAGAATAAGGTAGAAACTGAAAAAAAAAAAAAAAAAAATATATTACAGTTGAAAAACAGATACGTGAACCGATATTTTTATTTGTTCACATAAACTATTTTTAAGAACTGAACTGAAGTGAAAAAAAACCCGGCTAAATAAAGTGAGTCTATGGAACAACGAAATGATGTCTATTCCCTTTATTTGTAAACGCTAGAGATCTTAATTAAAAGTTTTCTTTTCTATTAAATTTCGGAACAGATGTAGTGTTATTTCAATTTAAACTTTAACAAGGCAAAGAATCATTCAGCTTTTCATCAAACCTGGTTTCTTCGAACTTATAAAATTGAGTTTTTCTGGAATATCTGAAAAGAGCAGGTATTTTTAACGAAGCTATCTTTTTAAGTAATGAAATTTCTATCTAATAATATCATTATGAGATATCGCCAAAATAATTTACACCCTAAATAGTATTTCGATATCTTGTTTCAAAATAAATATTTAAAGTGAAAAATTAATACATTATTTTAAACAAAATATTCTACAAGTTCGGACACAATTTCGGAATTTTTACCAAATTTTAACTTCAAACTTTTTTTTCTTCTTACTTTTTAAATAATCTTCATTATTGGAATATAATGGTTATACAGTAATATTACGAAAGAAATCGTTAAAATATTAAGCAATAATGTTTTCGGCACTTTTGGAATTCCTGTATATTCTTGTCAGCGAAAATAAGCAAATTGCAAACTCTTTTCTATGCTATGCCTGTGTAAAAAGGGAGCAACAATTCCTTTGTTCTTTTTTGCTCTAACTTCGACTTTTACACTATTTATCTAATTTTTAGAATTTTACGATTAAATTGAAATAAAGAATGTAACTTCGTAAAGTTGACATTAAAAAATTTATTTTATAGAAAAAGAAAACTTTTTTATAAAAATTCTTGAAGAAATTTAGGACTGGAAAAATACTGGACGTTTTATCGAAAAACTAGGACTAGAAAATAGTAGATTCTTTACTATTTGTTGATACGAAAATTGGTAAACTCTACTTAAAATCGAATGACTAAAAATCGAAAAGTATTAAATTTTTTCAATAGAATATAACAACAAATTTATTAATTTTTCTTTTTAATATTTGATTTATAATATTTTTAATCAGTTAATAATTTATAAACAAATTATTTGCCCTAGTTTAATCACTATTTCCAACAATACTATAGTCAGATGTTAAAAAATAATTTTTCAAAAATTTGGATAATTTGGATCTACCATTTATAGTGGACTTATTGCTGTGATTCCTCACACAGTTCACAATAACAGGGCTCGAAGGTATATCGAGAGATTCGTTTAAAAATATATTTTCTTAAATTTTGCATTTTTACTTTATGATCGATCGATGATCTTTACTTCTTCATTAAGCTTCGATTTAAATTCTATCAACTAGAAATTCCACGTGCGTGAATAATTGACAAATATTTTTCACTGTTGGTTAAAACAAAATTGGCGCCGCCCTGGTTGTCGTTTGGGGAACTTTTCAGAGAGTTCGATTTTCGGGACTCAAGCATGAAGTTGAATTTTATTTTTTTCACTTTTTCCCTAGATTTAAGTAATTGTTTCTTATTTCATTCTTTAAATAATTTTTTTCTATTTTCTTTATGCAGTGTATGTGTTTTAGTTTAATTAAATTCCTCTTAAAAAAAGTTAATTACTTTGATTTTTTTTTTCTTTTTGCAAGCCGTTTACACAATACAACATTATGAAATGCTTGACGATAAATATCTATTTCAAATGTTAAGCATACATGAAACAACCAAAGCATATTGAAAGTAAACTTTTGCTTACATCGCAAAACTCTTTAACTTTTATTAATGGAAATCGAGATTTTTTTTCAATGAAATCTCTTAGATAAAAATTAAAAGATAATGATTAAGATAAAGATAATGATAGGTTAAGCGATTAAGACGATAAAATTAAATTAAAGCAAAATAAATGCAGGCACAAATACGAGGGGATTTTTTTTTAAAAGTAAGGGCCGTTTTGTTGTGTGCACTTACAGGTGACGCGTACGTCGCAACGAGTGCTCGCGTCGTGACCCGGCATTCCTTGGGAATAATTGTGCTCAGCTGCAGCTGTGTAGGTAACCTGTACCATCAGATCTGTGTTTTTAAAATGTTCAAGCTTAACATATCGCTTGCCCCGCACGAGGTTTGATTATTGATTTATTTTTAGTTCGCAAAAAACCTATCTTTTGCATATATACACCAGCATTCACACATTTGGGAAGTTTACGAAGCTACCTACTGCCATGTTGACAGGGAATTTCGCTACTCCATGACAATGGCTTTCTCCACAGCTCAGACCCCGTACTTTATTGGACTCTTTTGGCTGGGAAGCTTTGGACCACACTCCCTACAGCCCAGACCTTGCGCTGAGGGATTTTAATCTTTTCCGATGTTTCGAACATCATTTTGGCGGCAACCATTATAACAATGACGAAAACGTCAAAACGGTTGTGATCTTTTAGTTATTGGAGCAGGCGGCAAGTTTCTTTGAAGAGGGTATTCTAAATCTATTTGTAAGAAACGATAGGTGTTCAAACTTGGTAACTAGGTTGAATCATGATCGAACTTATGTAGAATCTGAAAATAAATTTGATACGGCGATAAAATTTGACGATTTGATACGAATTTGATGATGAAATTAAAGCAAAATAAATAGAGACACGAATACGAGGGGCGTTTTAAGTCAGGGCCGTTTTGTTGGGTACACGTGTAAGTGACGCGTGCGTCGTGAACCGGCATTCCTTGAGAACAATTGTGCTCAGTTGCAGCTGAGTAGGTAACCTCTACGGTCGGTTCTGTGTTTTTAAAATGTTCAAGTTTAATAAATTTCCTACGAGATACGATCAGTGATGTATTTTTAGTCGGCAAAAAAAAAAAAAAAAAAAAAAAAAAAAAACCCCGTCTGCTGTATTCATTTACCGACATTTATACATTTGTGAAGTTTATGAAGCCATGCCATGCTGACAGGGAATTTTGCTACTGCATGACAATGGCTTTCTCCACAGCTCAAGCCAGAGTTTTATTGGACTCTTTTGACTGGGAAGTTTCGGACCACCCCTCTACATCCCAGTTCTTGATCTGAGTAATTTTCATCTTTTCCGATGTTTCAAACATTATTTTGGGCAACCACAACAACAATGACGATGACGTCAAAACAGCAGTGACCTTTCAGTTATCGGAAAAGGTGGCAAGTTTCTATGAAGATAGTATTCTAAATCTAGCTGTAAGGTACTATAAATGTTCAACTTGGCAACTAGGTTGAAAAAAAAAAAAAAAGAAAGAAAGAAAGAAACCTATGTAGAATCTGAAAATAAATTCAAACAGCCCTTACTTAAAAAACAAACCTCATATAATGCGATGTGTATTATAAAAACGTGTACAAATACGAACTCAAAAAAGGCACTTATCTTATGAATCTTTTTTATCACGTTCAAGGGAAATAAAATCAGATTTGTTCAAAAAATGTACGATCTAAATTAGGCAATTAGGTGACTTCATGATTATTCTTCACCTCTTCATTGAGTTTATACTGCTATTCCATATACTAGAAATCCTTCGCGCGTGCATTGGAGGCAAATATGTTTTATTCTGGAAGAGCGGAAGTTCACGGTGCGAGAGAAGATTAAATTGTCTTTCTCTATAAAATGCTTGGCGAGAAATAACCGATCAAAATATAATACGCGCAGAAGGCGGACTTAGCCATGCAGAGTGATATATGGTACTTTCCATAAATCCTCCGCGGGAGAAACCCTCTCCCGAACTCAACGACGTTCTTTCGAACATTATGGAGAGAAAAGAATAAAAATAAAAGAACGTTTGGCAGAGATTGCGCCATTTTTTTTATTAGCGTTCGCCACGTGGGGTCAGGAGACTCAGGCAGTGGAGGGCAGCATGCGGAAAATTGTTGACTTCTTTTCGATAGAAGCATCCTGACTTGTTCTTGGAAAATAAGAAAGAAAAAAAGAAAGCTGTTCTTCCTGGCTCAGGAAATCAAAAAAGTTAGAATTATGAGAAAGAACAAAAAGTGTGCTGTGGATAATATGTAGAAGTATTGAGATGTCATAGTATTAAGTATTTTTAACGTGAAATGTAAAGTATAAGTAGTTTATACACGTTATCAAGAGCAAATAGAAAATAATGACGATTAATTGCAAACGAAAAGAAATTGTGATCGCATTATTGCGATCACTAGTTACGTTATGGACAAATGTTTTATATATGGGTGATTCTCACGAAATATGACAATTCGGACCAAAAAATTTCTTCAAATTTAAAGTTCAAAATAATCTAAAATTTTTTTTGTACGCTTCTTTAGTTACACTTATAAATATCTTACAGACAGCAGTGTAGTTTATTGACATTTGCTCGGGGAAAAAAATAAAATAGAAATTCACCAAATCTTGAATGCCAGGAAAATGACATATTAGCTTAGAAATTTAAAAAACAGTCATTTTAAGTTAATAGTAAGTAACTCAACTTAAGCCTTTATGTTAGATGGACCATAAATTGCTTAAATTAATTCTTTTTATTCATTCTAGAAAGAATCAAAAAAATTTTGTTGCTGATACGTACAGAATAAAATTGTGTATAATAATCAATTATTAAATAAATAAATAGCTTTGATTACATCCAAGCATATTACAATTATGCATAACTTGTTATTGGGTTAATATTTGCTTTCCCTCCTTACAGTATTTGCAGTTAAAAGAAATTTCTGGGAACACTTCAATGTCCTGGCATTCATAAGCCAGGAAAATGACAGCCAGGATAATGACAAATTCGCCATTTTATAGCATATAACTTTAATTAAATATTTCGGCCTAAGACGTTTATATTCTGTAGAAAACAACGGGGTTTCTTAAAATAACTCAGATAAATCGATGTAGTTTATGTTATTAATGGTTTCAAGAAGCCAGGTAAATGACAACACAAAAAACTACTCACCTTGAAAAATTTTTTGAAATAGATTTTGATCCAGAAAATTAGTTCTTTATTCATGCAACAAGACATGTTCATATAGGAGGGTATTTAATCAATCTATTAACATAAGATTTTGATTGCTGGCTCTATCTATTTTGGTTATAAACCACTAAATAAAAGTAGCCAGGAAAATGACAGATTTTCTTGAGACAAAAGAATTATTGACAGAAAAAATTAATTTAAACGAAGTTTTTGTAAATTATACCCTCTGCGTATATTCTAGAAATGCTTACACCGGTTGAGATAAAAAAAATTAGATACTGAAAAATTTTATGGGAAGTTTTGAAGCTAGTTATTTTTGGAAACATTGTTTGGGACATGCCAGGAAAATGACATTTTGAAGTTCAATTAAATTTTTTAACTATACAAAACAGTCAATGCTAGTGCAAAGTTATTTTAAAATGCTAACAGCAATGCTATTTATTATTTTTTTAAAAAAAAGTTCTCTTAGTAATATAGTATTAGATCTTGGAGCAAAGGACAGTGAATTGTCATATTTCGTGAGAATCACCCATATATATATATATATATATATATATATATATATATATAGGTGGGAGTTTCCAGTTTCAGACAAAATAATACGTTTCTTAAGACGACGCAAAATTCCTTACCTTCTTCAGTATTTATATGTATATTTTATTTTATAACCGTCGTTGAACAGCCGACCCAATTTCATGGGTTTACGACTACTAATGCTCAACTCCGTAGCCTTGTAATTTTGAACCAATCCAGAAGACAAAGGAAACTCCTGGATCAGTACCCCCAGAAGTATTGATTTGTTATGGGAACATGGAGGACTTTGAGACTCGACGGATTTAACGTGCATCAGCCACCATTTACTACACGGGGAGTCTTCGGCCGGCGAGGATCGAACCCACGACCTCTTGTACAGCGCCCTACCGACCAGGCTATCCCGGCCTTTATATGTATATTAACAAAATGGTAATTATGAACGAGTAAATCATAAAAAGAACACAATACTTTAAATTCTGTAAAAGCATTAAAAATGCACGCTGTTTAAATGTAAAGGGAAACCTCAGTCAGGAAAGCAATCAAGTCTGAGAGGTCGTCCACTTTTTTTTTCTTATTTAATCTTAATGTACTGCCTTATTATTAATGCTTATGTTGGCCTGAATTTTTTATGACCTTTACAACTCTTTATGTATGGTTGTGGTGTTGAAGTTGATCAAGTCGAAAAATATGCGGACATGAGAAATCTGGAGCAACATCCATTTTCCCAATGGGTAATAATATTTTCAAAACGAAACTATCAAAAATTATGTATGTACTTGTTAAAAAACGATATGAGATTTATGGAATGTGGGACATAAAGCAGAAATTAAATAATTCTGATGAAAATAGCACAAATAATACTTCTTAAATAGCATTTGTTTGCGTGGTATTATTTATGCTTATTCCGCGTTGTTAATTTTATTAACATAAAGCACAAGTTAATCCTTTCTTCACTTAAATGTAAAAATTGTTTGTAAGAATCACTAGATTCAGCGAAAATTTAGAAAAGAACTTGGTATGTCCCCATCTCTTAATAATTTGTATTTCGTGTCAACTCTTTTTATTCGTGATTTACGTTCCAGTTGTCTTAAATTGGTGATTCGTATTTTCCCGTGTCTTCCTTCCGTCTTTTTAGTGTCGAACATCATATTATTTTCAATATTTTATTCTTCTCCATTCGTCAAATACCTCTTTGTTTTCAATCTGTCTATGTTGCTATGGTCAGTTTCTTTGTCTTATGGGTTGTATTTAAAAATCAAGCCTGTGAAAATGAAAAAAAATCCGATAGGGATGGGTCGTTCCATGCCAGTGATAGGATAAGATATAATTTTCATTTTGTCAGAGGATTACCTATTTGGCTTCAGATATATCCAAATGAACTTATTGTGCCTCGAAATTTTATGTTCCGACATCGGATTCTTCGTTTTGCGCGGGGACACCAAGACTTGGAGCGATTTTTCACAACGTTCCATTGATTCTTGATTCTGAAAAAAAAAAAAAAAGTAAAACATCTTTGATTACCATGATTGTCAAAATTGAAAAAATTCTAACGATTCATTAAAAAAAAAAAGTAAATACTTTATAAAATCGAAAAAAACAAAATTATTATTAAAACATTAATAACCAACTTAGAATAGTGATGACTTTTCGTACTAAAGCGTAATCTAACTATTTTTGAATTTCCGTTCGAAAACTTACTCTCATTTTCCTCATTTCACAATCCATCTCGTTTCCGCAAATGGACAAACATTTCTTTCGCTACTTCTGTTGACCTCCCCTATTGCGAAGCATACATTTTCGTTTATTTTTATCACAAAATAACAAGCAAAGCTTTAATGTTAAATTATTATCTTGCTGGATAGAATTATCTGACCCTTAAAAGCGGGAGAAATATTTTTAATACTTAAAAAAATTGTTAAACTTAAAAATTCGTAAATTTTGCAAGATTTTTCCTCTCAATTGAAAGCAAGTAATTAACAGTGCTTTCCATAATTCTTTCAGTGAAGAAAAGAAAAAGCCATAGTTTAAGTGAATTACAATTCAGGCGAAACTATAATTTTAAACTATAAATAACATCTTGCCGTTATGAATTGTCTTTGCTTTAATAATAAGCAAATAGCTTAAATATTTTAAAAGTTATTTAACTTTTGTAAAAGATGTCAATTTGGAGAGAATTTGCCACCTAGATAAAAATTATGAAGATTAATGAGTAATTCTCAATTTTTGCAAATTTTTAAGAGGTCAAATAATGCAGCATAGGAGTGCGTGTAAAGGCAGGCAGCAAAGAGCATGTTATATCTGTTATGGCAAAAAAGCTTTCTCGTTGGTTGTGGTGGGGAATTTGGATAGAGGGGCACCAATTAAGGCGTTTTTTATGTCGCTTGACCAGGTCAAAATTATATGGCGTTCCTACCATGGCTGTTAAAAGATCCAGCCTAAGAATAAGGCTAGATGCTTGAACATGCTAGAGTGATGTGTGCAGCATTGGATTTAATTTTTAAATGTTAAAATATTAGATCACAAAAGCCTATCATTTCTCCAAAACTATAACTTTGCTTCAAAGACATTTTATACAATTTTCAAAATTAGCATAGAGAAAGCTAGCTGAAGTAAGGTGGCTAAACTTGACCTAACAGTCATGTATAACAGTTACAAGCTCAAAATATACACTGTAAAAATTTCGGATCAAATTACGGTAAAAAATACCGGCACTCAGGGTACCAATGCTTTATTTTTTTCAAATAAGAAACTGCATTTTGCAGAAAAAGGGATTTTATGGATGTTGCACTCAGAGTGCCAGTACATTAACGGTAAAATTTATTTTTACCGAAAAGTTTAACAGAACAAAAAATCTGATATACCATAATTTTTACTCTAATATTTACCATGAAATCACTGAATCATTGTAATTAAATAAATATTAATATGTAATTAAAAACATACTTTATAACATTTTACAGAAAATGGATTTTTCGGTAAAAGGTATTGTTCGGATACAGCTCTCAGTCTGCCAGTACTTTTTACCGTAATTTGATCCGGAAATTTTTACAGTGTAAAAATGATGTGACATTTACTAGTAAGTGTCATTTCATCACTATGGTATTCTTCATTCCATTTCTTTTTAAACTTTAATTTTCAAAATTGTAGTTTTGAAAAGTTTTATCAGAAGAAAGTTATATGTTTGAGAATTCAAGAACCGTAAACAACTTATTGCCGCAGTACCTATATTTGATAATTATATTACTATAAATTTAGGTACTTATTATTACATTAGCGGGCACCTATTACCACAATTAATTAAGTATCACTGATGTCAATCAATACTACGATCCCACAAGACGAATAAATGTAAACAATTCTGTGAGACGCTATTTTCAGATTGTAATTTGAAATTTTTAAAATGTTTTCACGAACCATGTTCAAAATCTTTTTGTTCAGATTTGTTTTAACTGATAATAACATAAAAGAAATTGTATATTTCCTATGCAAATGAAAATTTAACAACTTTTAAACATTAATCACATTTCCGTTCAAAGATTACTTCATTGCTGTATCTTAAAGGTCATAACTTATATTGTTTCAACTTATATTAAACGTCATAATTTATATTGTAAATAAATTCAATTTTGTAAAAATTTATAATTGCGCGCCACTTTTATTTTTGCGGTTTTTTATATTCCTCCAGAAAACAAAGAAAATGACTTAAAAGCTTGATTTTTTAATATGATGAAATCATAGGAAATGGATGATTTTATGCTCAGTAAAAGCTCAAAGTTACAGTGCCTAAGGTCATCCAATTTTACACTCTAAGCAATAAATTTTGTAAGAAAATACATTAAAATATTAATTAATAATTGCACGCAAATTTTTTTTGAAATCAATTTGTATATCTCAACAGCTTTTTTCTTCCCACATTTGATGAGAAAAAGAAAACTAAAACTCCAAAATTTCAATAATTTTAGTTGCAATAAATATCGATCTTATTTATTTATTTTTTGAATACATGAAGCAATTATTTTTTTGTGATTTTGATAGTTATCAAAGATTTTGCATATTACAAAACATGTATATCTAGTTTAAATAAAATATTTTTAAATGATACTATTCTTCAAGTACTCGAAAATTTAACTTCCTATTTTATGATTTAAGATTTGACGCTTTGGTGTACTGTTTCATTGGGTAGGGGGCCATAAAAGCTGAAAACCTCAGTACCAAGTACCGATATTAAGTGTCAATTAGCACAATTAATTTAAACATCGTTAGCTCAATAACAGTTTAGCAATTTTTTACGGCTCTTCGAAATTAATTTGTTCCAAGTTAACTTAGTTCAGTCTTAATAACATCTCAATGTGTAATACCTGTGTAAAACACATTTTTTTTAGTTCTGATTTTTTAAGTGCTTCTGCCCGGTAAACCCTACACTCGTGTCTTTTTAAGGATACGTGCAAGTGTTTTAAAGTACACTGACATTTTCATTGTTTCCTAACCTCAAAATTGTGAGGGCTGTAGGTACGGGGGATAATAATAACTATGCAGCTGCCATTTGCTTTGTATCGCTTTGGAAAACTAATTTTTGTAATTCACAATTTATATTATGAGACTTCTTAAGAATCTTAATTTATTCTGTTATCTTGCTCTCTCCCAAAAATAATATGAAAATTTTTTCCGCTATTAGAACACCCTCACTTAAAGCACTTTTATGATACCAAATAATCCCCCATATGTTGCAACGTAAAAAGTTTTTAATTCTCTTTTTCTAAGCATTTTTCTTTTTTCTTTTTTTTTCAAATTCTATCACCATTCTTTGTAACACCTTTCTCTGTGACTTCTATTTTATTTCAATACTATCATTGAACAGGATTTACAGGTTTTTGGGTTCACGACTCCGTAGCCTTTGAATTTTGAACCCAATCTAGAGGACAAGGGAAATCCTGGATCAAGTATTGGGGGAAATTTGCCTTCCTGGGGGACGTTTTGATGGCACTAACCGGCATTTGCGTTACATAGAGAGGAAAATTACGAAAACTTCCCCCGGTTAGCCTGACGGCAAGGGTACTCTAACCAAAGATTCGTCTACCCCTGAGGATATTTCACGTCAGCACTGTGGTTGGTGCAAGCCGGGTGCGGAATTCATATCGACCAGCCATCGCTAGGATTCGAACACGGTTAACCTCATTGAAAGGTGAACGCTCTATCCCCTGAGCCATCACGGCTGCTAGTATCTTCCATTGTGCTCTTTATTATTCTCAGTTTTGATAACATTTTGATTCCTTTTTCGGATAAGCCCTTTATTATTTCATATGTTCAAAAAATATCGCTGAATGATTTTTTCTCTCTGTAGATCTCGAGTTCATTCGAAAAAAAAATCGTTTGACACTTGTATTGTGAGCATTATTGTTCTGAGTTTTGATAACATTTTGAGTCTTTTTTGAAAAGCTCTATATTATCTGAGATATTAAAAAAATATCACTGAATGATTTTTTTTCCTGTAGATCTCGAGTTGATCCGGAAAAAAAAAATTGACACTTGTATTGTGCGCATTATTGTTCTCAGTTTTGAAAATATTCAAATATATTTTTGAAGAACTTCATATTAACAAAGAATTTTTTAAAAAATATTAAATATATAAATAAACAATTCCCTAAATGAAGATTTTTTCCTCCGTAGATCTCGAATTGATCCGAGGGAAAATCGCTTAACACTTTTTTTAGCATTATATATTTCAGTTTTAATAACATCTTGTTGTATTTTTGAAGGACTTTATATGTAACTAAGATATTTCTGTAAAAACAAAATTCGCAAATGGCTATTTGTTTTCTCCGTACATCACAAGTTGATCCGAAGAAAATCGTTTAACACTATTGTGAGCATATTTGTTCTCAGTTTTGATAATATAGTTATACATTTATGAAGAACTTTATAGCAACGAAGATAATTCTTTAAAAACAAAATTTTCTAAGTGAACATTTTTTTTCTTCTGTAAATTTTCAGAGGATTCGAGAAAAATCGCTTGACACTCAGTTAAAAAAAAAAAAAAAGGATTGTTTATCTAGAATTTCTAAATCAAGTAGTGGCAACTAAGAGGCAAGCATGATAATGGATCATAAAAAGCAAAGCCAATAAATCTCAGTGCGATTTATTTATCATTTTATATCGCGGACTCAAGTTCGATGCACCCCGCAAATATGTCACTTCCTTCACCCATTTGAAGACGTCAATGGCGATCAGATTCAGTTCGGGGTACAAGAAGAGGATCCTTGAAAAATGTTCGAACCAGGAAGTTCGAAGAACATGAAAATTGTTAGCGTTGAACTTCTTCTTTGGAAGATGACTTACTTTTTGGGTAATAAGATTTCAATGGAATTTATGTGTTCAAAATGTTCTGGAGTGACGAAGCGTTGCAGAATTCAAGGTTTCCGGGATTTTTGCAGGGACACTCGACTTTCTGTGCCAGCTATTTGGTTGGTAATAAGTAGCATAGCGATAGCCTTCTCAACAATAATTTTTGAGATCTGACATTAATTAGTTTCATAAAGCTCTTCAAAATGATAGTTTAAAAACCATGGAACGAATTTTATATGAGATTTTAAGCGTTTTTATATATTTAATCCCCACTAATTGATGTTACATCGAGACATTGTAAAATCACTACAGTTATGCATTTGAACATTAAAACATCTTGTTTATAAAACACTGCTGGATAAAATGTACAGGAATTAAGTCTAGCCAAACAAGTGAGACTTTAAAGAATGTAGCGTATTTGATTTTTTTCGGAAAAATATCACAATGAAGAGAAAAATTAGTATTCGTAAAATTAAGAAAAACTTTAGTTAAGATAAAAGAGTAGTTTTAATGATTTGATAGAGTTTGATTTTTTTTAATTCATTCCAAGTTCAGATTTAAATTTTGCTATTTTTAAAAAAAAAAAAAAAAAAAAAAAAAAAAAAAAAACACCTGAGTAACTCTGTTTCGGTCAAAGTTTATTTTAATTTGGTCAAAAATAACATGAATATTTTAATTTTAAGTAAATTATAAATAGATTGAGCAGGATTTCACAAACCTTAGGTTACCAGAAATAATTTAATTGTAAGATTCCTACAAATTGGAAAAAAACTTAAATAATGTGTTTACGAAGCTGCGGAACTTATTGCATATTTATTTCAATTTTTTTAAAAATAAATCATTTATGTACTAGAATTTCCTTTAGTAGAATATTTATCTTTTACTATTATTCTTTTGAGTCTACTAGTCTACTATTATTCTTTACAATTATTCTTATCTTTTATTATTATTTTTACTATTATTCTTATCTTTTATTATTATACTTACTATTATTCTAAGCAACGCTTCACTTTTTTTTTCCATTCCGTATATAAATCCTGAAAAATTTTGAGAATAAAAGCTAGAAGCAAAAATGCTTTAAAATAGACATACAGATATTAAATCAATATATATTAAAATTGTAATTTTAAAAAAAAAAAAAAAATATTTGCCTTAGAGGATTTTTTTGAATTAAAGATTAGATAAAAATTTTCCAAATAAAGTAAGAAAAATCTTAAAATAGACATACAGATAAAATAGACATGAAATAAACTTTTTTGATGGCAGATAAAACAAAAATAACCCACACTATGTTCTTCCAACAACAGTAGAACAGTTAGTAATTTACCCCGGCCTATTCCTAGTTTATACACTCAACCTTATTATTATTATTATTTTTTAATTTTTTAGATTATTCCATCAAAATGTTTTTAGAAAATTCAAATGTTTTATCAATGGTGAAATTTTGTATCATATTCGTCAGTTCAATTCAATAAAAATTTTATTAAAAAATTGCCAATTCAATAAAAAAAAAAAAAAAAACATCAATTTAATTCAATAAAAATCGTCAATTTAAAAAAAAGTACATTTTTCTTGAATTAAAATAAAATACTATTTTCAAAAAACTATTCAGCCTTGAACGAATCTCACCCGGAGAAAAAATTCGGACAAACTCACCATACTTGTAAAGACAGCAAAGAAACCATAATTCTGGTAATTAAACCAAATATACTATATTTAAACCATTCATTTGATAGTTTTACCCTTCGCTATGGCAACGGTTTACCGGAACTTTTAGTTTTCAATATTATAGTTCTTAATTACCATACATTTAATAACAAATACAAAACTGAAAAGTAAATTTAATCAAATAAATGAGTTTTAGGACCGGCTCTTAAGTATGGCACTAAAATTACTCATATGTTACTCAGTACTGTCACTCACTTAATCATTTATTTGACAACTTAAACCTTTTGATGTCTATACTTTTTGATGGAGCTAAACCGCATTTGCGTTACATGGAGAGGAAGACCACGAAAACCTCCCATTGTTAGCCTGACGGCAAAGGGCCTCTAACCCATGATCCGTCTACCACTGAGGATATTTCCCGTCAGCACTGTGATCGGTACAAGCCGGATGCGGAACTCGTATCGACTGGGATTCGAACCCGGTTCGCCTCATTGGAAGGCGAACACTCTATCCCCTGAGCCATCGCGGCTCGGCTAGGATGTATTCTCGTGATGCCTTTTTTATTTTATGTTGACTATATTTTAACTTCTCAAGACTATATATACTAATCTTTGTCATGAGCATACAAGCCTGTGTATGTGCACGTAGCATACATTGCTAACTTTATGCTCCCGTTTAAGGATGTGGGGACAACACTGATGTGTAACAGTTATGCACTAGTTTAGTTTAGTCTTGTCCAGAATTTTGTACAGTGCACAAAAAAAAATAATAATAACAAATAAACGGACCACTCGAAAAAAACTTTTGATCTAATGTTCCGATCTTCACGTTCTAGGACTGAATCCTAATGGTTCCAGAGAGGGACCTCTAATGTGCTAATTAATTAGTGCAGACGATATTCTAAGTTACGAAATCAGACACAAAAAACGTACTTTCTCTCAATAAACACACCTTTTCCCCCCGACAAATTTGAATTTCTGACCCTCAAAATATAGGATGTAAAACGGGAAACATAGCCGCAATAGTTTAGTCAAGAAACCGGTTCAAAGTTTGGAACCCTTAATGTTAATTTTATTTTTTGTGTACTTCACAATATATCGAGAATTTTTTCAACGAATTTAAAAAAATTTTTATGGAATTTTAAAATTCTCTTATCCAAAAATAATTCCACGCAAAAAATAATTTTTAGTAAATATTTATTATTTTTTTACTATTTTATTTAATGATAGTCGAAAAAGTTTTATTTGTGAGGTATAAAATTTTTTCATCACTTTAAAGAAGGTACTTTAAAAAGACAAAATACATAATTGGAGTGAAATTGGTCTAATAGCTCCTAAAAACAAATTTTGAAAAAGTCTTATTTTTAAAATTAGATTTCTCACGATTTATTTGACTTATTTCATTCAAACTTTATAATTCGACATCTGAAATTGCATTTTTTGAAATGATGTAAGAAATTGTATATTTTACAATGGAAATTTTTTGACTATTATTAAATAAAGTAAGCATAATAAATATATTTTGAATGAAATTTATTTTGTAATTGTGTGCAAAAATGTTTCAATTCTCTTATAAAGTTCTCGAGACATGGCGAAATATGCAAAAAGTAAAATTAACAAACTTTGGACAGCTTTCTTGACCAAACTATTGAGACCATACTTCCCCGAGACCATACTCCCTGTATTTCGGGGGGACAGAAATAGAATCCGTCGGGGGAAAAAAAATGTTTATCCTGAAAAAGTACGTTTTGTGCATGATTTCGTAACTTAAAATATCGTCTGCACTAATTAATTAAGATGTGTGAGATTACTCTCTCGAACCTTTAAGATTGAGTCCTAGAATGTGAAGATCCAATTATTAGATCAGATAATGTGCAAGGTGGTCCATTTTTATTTTGCACACTGTACATTTACTAAAATCACATTACTTATAGTTTAAAGGTTGGTGGGTGTTAACTTATAGCTTACATCGGAAAAATATCAATTAACCGACGAGAAAGAAAGCTAACTAGTGTTTACTAAATTAAATAAAGATTATCAATCTGAACATTTTTGTGTTATCACAAATTTTACCAGTACTTTTAAAATTTCCGAATAATGGTTAAAATTACTAAATTTTACCAATAAAATTACTTCCAATTTCAATATGGTACCAAACAGTATGGTGCTAAAACAGTATGATACTGAACAGTATGGTACTAAAAACGATATTTTATTGTTAATTTTACGAAAAAAAATAAAGAAAATAAATAAATAAATAAAAATATCAAAGCGTTTCTTACCAAACCAGTTAAAAAATTACTGGGCTTTTTAGTGTTCCCATAGAGAAAGAAACATGGTAAGGTCTGGTAGCTCTGACCATATTTTTTTCTCAGTGTAATTCTTTGTGAAATAAAATAAAACCCGCCCCCTGCTCTCTATTTTTCACTAACCCCAAGTATGAAATAAAATTAAAATTTGAAGAAAAAAAATTGTTCGGGCAGTTTCTTCATCTAGCAGCATTGCACAGATCCAATCTTTAAACTCTGACAATAACTAAAGTTAAATTTAATTCACTGTAAAAATTTCATAATTTATATTTTTTTTATAATCAAATTAATATAAATTATTGCAAAAGTTTAAACAGGGCGGTAACTTGATATTATCATAAACAAATGGCAGAAATAGATAAGTTATATTACTGGGCAAAAGACTTTTAGAAAGGAAAAAAAAAAAAAAAAAAAACAATTTAGTGCATATAAAAAAATTTTTTGCACCTGGATAAGAGAAAAGTTGACTTCCTCCCTTTAAATTAATATTAATATTTCTAAAAAAATTATCTAGTCTTTAGAGTATATATTTTTGAAGAATTAAGTTTTAAAGAAGCAGATCGACCGAAAGAAGAAAAAAATATTTGAAATCATAAAGGCATTTTTTAGGAGCAATGTTCTTCTAACAACAGCGGAACAGTAAGTCGACCTTTTCCCACGTTTTATTTCTATTTTATTCATTTTTATACCTGACCCAAAGCATGCCAACGTTTGTCAACGTTTTACGAGTGATTCGACTTTTCTTCTGCTTTTGTTTTTACGATACGTTTATGTCGTATAATGCGAGCAATTCACGACATTTTCGCATTTGATGAGTAAAACGTCTTGATAGGAGGAAGACCAAAAGAATAACAGGAGTTTATTGTTTTGGCCCACGAATTGGCTGAAGTATTTGTTTCTCACTTTTCGAGCGTGAAAAAGGATGTAAATTCGTGTGATCGCAATCATTTTCTTTTTTATTTCATTTGAAAAACGAATTCCTTTGTCAATTATCGAGTTTTCCTAACAGCGTGGGCATCCGGCATTATAAAAGATCATACTTGCACATTATTTTATTTAAAAAACGATCAACTATCATCGATCTTTTATTCTATATGAAAAAGAAAAGAAAAACAACTATTTAAATTATCATGGTTTTCAAAAGTAACAATTTCATTACATTTTAAAAATGGTCTACTTTCAGGATTCGATATTCCGTAATTGATTTCATATAAAAAATTAAATAAAGATTCGTTGTATTTTTCAAAGTACGTTGTTCTCAGGCATTTCAAGATTTAAACTAACTGTATATGATCACGAAGAACACGAATTTTACTTCACTTAAAGACTATCAATTTTGTTGTAAATTTGCAAAATTATTGATTTTCCTCAAACAATCGATTTATATTTCATTTGCGAAAATGAAACATAAATTCTTTTGCGAAAATCGTGTTTTTCAAACATTTAAAAAACAATCTGTAAAAGTTACCGGCTCTGTAAAAGTTGAATAATTGTAATTAATAATGTTCAATTTGAATTTTATCAAAGTGGAATAGCACGGATTTTCATTGATTTCATTCCACGTAAATAAATAATCGATTTTCATCAATTGATTAGTTTTTATTTCACTGGGGAAGCAAAATAAAAATTCCATCCTTGATTGTTGTGTTTTTTTCAAACGATGTGAGCATCAGACATTTCAAAAGTTAAATAAACTGCAAGCGATCATGCAAAACTGAAATTTTGTTTGATTTGATTCGATTTGATTTAATATATCACCCTTGAAAAAATAAATTTTGTCAGTGAAATGTTATCCACACGAGTCTTTTCTATATTCATATCATATCTGATGTGTTTTAGAGAATTGATACCAAAAAACTCCAAAAATACTCTGAAAAAACGTATGGTCAAAATTACCAGAATATATAGTAAAATTTACCGTATTTCTGGGTTTAAGGGAACACCAAAAGCTCAATAAGAATTTTTTTCTCCCAGCGAAATTAATTTTTTCTTCTCGACATCTAATAAGAAGAATGTATATACAACAAAAAGAGTAAAATAAAATAATAATTTAATCTCAAATATTGTATAATATTCTGTCTTGTAGCCACAATGAGTGCTTTTTTTAAATAAATAAATAAAATATTTTCTAAAGTGATACTGTTAAAATACATGTTTAGTTGCTTATTGTTCTGAGTGAAGTTGCTTTTAGCTGTTGTTGGGAGATTTTCATAAAGAAGAAGGTTAAAAAACAAAAACGACAGTGAGCAAGCCTATATTTTTCTATACTGTGTATTGAGGACGCAAAATTCTGATTTGTCATAGTGATGGGCCAGAGGAAGGTTGAATATATATTGGAATAACGCTAATTTTATTAAATACACCAAGGTATGAAGATTGGTACAGTAAGAATACTACTAATAAATTAAAAGTTCATCTTGAAACTCACACATTCCAAACACCTTTTTGAATAAAGGGCCGCTTCCACAGGTTGACAGGCCGCACACGTGCTTAGTTTACGGTAAAGCTGGTAATTTTTATGTAATGCTAGTGTTCTAAGCATTAATACTTTTTATCACACAACTTAGTAATATACTATTTGCAGGCAACCAAATACTTTTAAGTATTAGAATTCATTTAAAACTAAAACACTAATATTTTTAAAAAATATATTCTCTTCTTATCGAAATAAATTCAGACATAGAATTTTTTTTTTATCGTATGACATAATAAAGTTCATTTTTAAATAATTTTTAACTGTTAAAAAAAAATTAAAAAAACAGAAATGCTTGCACAATGAAAATAAAAAAGAAAATTAGATATTTTACTGAGTAATATAAATTTAAATTAAATATTTTAATTATAGAAAGCTTATAAGGTTTTAAATGATTTAACTTGAAACAAAACATATCTAGTACAAAATAAGATTCAATATCTATATTTGGAAGTAAACTTCAACTGAAGGATATTTATATTTAGTGAAATATTAGGTTTTATGAATGCTAAATCTTAATTTTTTTTTTCTCCTAAAAAAGTTACTTGAATCACAAAAAAAGTAAAAATTAAATTACACTCAAAGAGCAGTTTCGTAATTAACGTTTCCTCCATTTTTGCGTATTGTTATATTGCACTGTGGGCCAGAAGATCATGATCCTTGAGAAAAAGTCAAAATTAAATTTTCTACTAAAATATGTATAAGCAGTTTTAATATAGCCCAAATTAAATATTCATAATCATTCCAAACCATTTTCCATTCCATTTATTATTATTTTTTTTTTTTACATGTAACTTTTAAATTTATATTTCAGAAATATATATATAGGAATTTCACCTTACTGTTACATTTTTATCAGAATAATTAGTCTGAAATTATAGTACAATTTTTCAATTTGTTGGATTAGTTAATACTCTTGACAAATTTATAGTTTATATCTTATCATTTGACATTTTACAATGTTTGAATGACTTTTGAAACTTAGTTCCAAAAAGTTCCAAGAGGTAATTAGCTAAACTTTTTTTTGTTGTCTTCTTTGATGTTTCTTCTTTCGAAAAAACCTGCCCCATTTTTCCCATATTGTAAAGGTGGACTAAATATACCGAAAAACAAAAATTATGTTTATTTTTCATTTTTTCGCGTTATTTTGTAATTAATTAGAGTTATTTTGTAATATTACTTCGGAAATATAATTTGCTTTTCATTTTTAAAATAAATTTACGAAAATTATTATATTTTCATTGCTATATTTACTTACTCGCCATATTTCAGCCGCCATTTTATTTATTTTATTTTTCGGGGGATACTTTTAGTGTATTTCAAAATTTCAACTATGAATTCAATTTACCTGCACATAAAAAGCCCCAAATTTTGAAACAAATTTTATCGAAATACCAATTTTGGCCCCGAAACCTTGGATACTGGCCCACTATGTATTGGATTAAAATGTCGAGATTTTAAATACCACATGGAAATGCATGGCGCTAATTGCCAGTAAAATGATGGAAAAAAAAATTAGAATTTTGATCAATTGGGCACAAATAAATCTTATCAGAAAGTGATTATTGAAATGTACGATTTAAAACACACTTGTCCTAATACCATTGCAGTTAAAATATCGGAATCTTCAGAATCACGTGAAAAAACGCAGTAATAACTGTGCCCATTAAAAAAAAAAAAAAAAAAAAAAAAAAAAAAAAAAAAAAAAACCCACCTAGATTAAATATGAGATTAGCACGAATAAAGTGCCTCAAAAAGTGATTATTTAAACATGCGATTCAAAACTCAGGTAACGTTGTAATATCGTAGTAGCAATATGGGATAGAATGAACATAGATTTAAGATAGAATCGGCGCAAATTGAATGGGCTAAGAAGTGAGACCCTAAATTTGCAATTTTTTTATTTAAGTAAAAAAAATAATAAAATAAAATATAATAATCTTTTTATTTTGCTCAGATGCTTCCACGGGCCGCACATCAACAGTTGTTGGGTCGTAGGTTGGGCAACCTTACACAAAATAATTAACCATGCTCTTTTTGTCGGTCGAATGCAAAATAAATAAAGTAGAAATCTTAGATTTCTGCAGTTAATATATTATTATTATTATCTAAAATTTGAAGTATTTCAGTGATTATAAAATTCTCTTTTAGAAAAATTTCTGCTTTTAGTTTTATAGAATGATTCATTCTGTATAAAATTTAGTTAATTTGAGTTCAGCTGAAAGAAAATTTTTTATTTTTAAGCTATTTATTAAAATATAGCTGTTGTAAAATCATATTAGAATGTACTAAAAGATATAATAATTATTTATTTATCTGCTAACTTCTTAAGTTTTGTTGCGGAATCGGAAATTTATTCAATAAATCATTCTATCAAAAAAATTTTTACAAAATTATTTATTTAGGTCTAAAATAGCACACTGAATTTCATTTTATGTTCAGGCATCATTTTGCTAAACTCTGAAAAAGACAGCAATTTAACAAAATAAATTTAAATTTCTCAGTGTTTCAATCTTTTCAAAGTTAAACGCCGATTTTCCCGTTCATTTACTTTTATAGACTTTGTTTCCTATAAAGCAGAGCATATTTTATCTGACAAAACATATACTGAGTTTTGCAACCTTATTCATTCAGGTATTACGTGATAAAGCTGGCAAGAATAGTTAGTTCCGTTTGGCGTCTAAAAATAAATCGTCAGAAAACACTCCATGAAATAAACAGAAACAAGAATCTATGTTAACAACAATGACAGTTCAGAACCGTAAAAGCAAGGCAACAAACCAATTATGTTCGTAGGCCATGGTCATAAAATGCCAAGCAATTCTTTTGTTTTCAATCGCTATTGCTTCCATGCTTTAATATTGCAGTTCAGAATTTAGAACATTGGAAAAACCGCTAAGAACTCATCATAAAAAAAGTTAGGCCTGCGTGGTGAAAATGGCACAGCTATGTTCGAAATCGTTTTCATCAAAACATCAAAAAGACACTAAACGCAAACGATAATCTATCATGAATATGTGAGCTATATGCAAATGATATCGTAAAATATCTATGAATTTCAGTTAGACAGAATAATTCCCCCCCCCCTCTCTCTCTCTTGTTAGAGACATTTTTATAACTGAGAACATGAATAGGCTGTAAAAGACAATATGAACTATTAATACCTGTTTTTAAACTATTAACCACCAATAATTATATATTTTTAATTACTTATTTTAATTCACGGATACTAAAGCCATTTCCCCACGCCATCTTGGAAATTAGTGTAATTCTTTGATTTTCGTTTTCTTAAATGCTTGTTCTTTTAAAATTTTTGATGATACGTCATTATTCATCAACAAAATACTTTTCAAAATGGCTAGAAATGAAAACCTCACTTTAAAGGAAAAGGAAAAATTAAACTTGTTAAATTTTAGAATTTTTTTCATTTTTATTTCAAGAAAAGTAAAAAAATTAAGCAGTTAAAAACTTTAGATAGGTAGCTTAAAATTCTCGAACCGAATTATTTTGTTTAAACTGACGAAAACCAATTTAATTGACGATGAAAAATTATTTTGACGTAAATTACACAAAAGCAAGCAGTTTCTTCAAAATTATGAATAAACAGAGAAACTTACTAAAATACTTTCCGAAAAACCCTGATTTGTATCGGTATAAATACCACGTGCCTACATATTTCTGATTCTGATTGGACGAGAATCTATTTTATATATTTCGAAACATTTTGGGCTGTGCAGAGTAAATAAAAACTATAAATTTATTTGCCAAACTTAAAAAAACTAAAAATTTGTAATTGAAAACACTTTTAACTCTCTTCTCTTTTGCCCATATCCCTCAGTTGTTAGAGCTCGGTGACAAAAATAGAGCAAAAATAGATTACAAATATTTTTCTTTATTTCAATCTTTTTTTTTTCTTCTTTCATTCATATTTGTATAGATAAATAAGGGATTACCGCTAAGAGTAATTCCAATTTAATTTTACGACTATGAATGCTGCTTTTTTTGCTTTACATTTATATAATTTATAAACGATGCATTTCGTTTCCTGGTGCTTGTGATATAGTTTGTGATATACGTAATTAGAAAAGCCAATGTTTCACTAACATCGTTTTATTCGATACAAACGTTCACACACTCTTTTAAGTGAAGCACTTCAAATCACATTCCTTTTAAGTAAAAGAGTATCAAATCATACCCTTCTCATAATTTAGAGATTTTAAATAGTTTATTATGTTGCATGTTATGAAATTTTTCTTAATTATATCATGCATGTTCCATTATCAAAACAAGTATCAATTAATTGCATCAATTATTTATTTTAAAAATCGTGCATCTTTTAAACATATATTTGTAGGGAGGGGATTAAATATATATACATATTTCTCAATGAGATAGTCAAGCTTTTCTAATATCGTTTTTTTTTTCAACCTAAAAAGTTATGTTTGTTAAAATTCCCTTTCTTGTGCCGTATTCACAATTTTTAAATTACTATAAGTGTTGTTTCATTGTACAAAACATTATACATAAGCCCGTAATTGTTAAACACAATCGGTGAGAAATATGAGTTTTTAAGTGATATATTCAAGCTATTTTTTTAAAATTTTATAACCGTCGTTTAACAGCCGACCCAATTTTTTGGGTTTACGGCTACTAATGTTCAACTCCGTAGCCTTGTAATTTTGAATCCAATCCAGAAGACAAGGAAACTCTTGGATCAAATATTGGGAGAAATTTATCTTCGTGGGGGACTTTTTGATGAAACTAACCCGCATTTGCGTTACATGGAGAGGAAAACCACGAGAATGTCCCACGGTTAGCCTGATGGTAATGTGACTCTAACCCATGATCCGCCTACCACTGAGAATATTTCACGTCAGCACTGTGGTCGGTGCAAGTCGGATGCGGATTCCTTTCGACCAGCCATCGTTGGGGATTCAAACCTGTTTTACCTCATTGGAAGGAAACTCTCTATCCCCTGAGCCATCGCGGCTTATATTCAAGCTATTAAAGAAATCTTTATTTTCTGCATAAAAAATTTCTAGGTAAAATTTTCTTTCTCTTTATTCAAAACTTAAAAACTTTTTGTCGTATGCATGGTTAAACTAACATAGGTATTGCTTCATTGATAATGCGCCAATAATATTACCAAAGCATGCATGTATTAAACATATATATTGTAGGAAAATATCAATATAGCTTTCTAAAGAATACTAAAAACGCTTCTAAGGCGCTTCTTTCTTCTCAGTTAATCAATAAAATCATGTTTTTTATTAACACAAAAAACATTATAGATAAAATTTCCCTTTTCGTATTTCAGCGCTTAAAATACTCCCATGCCGTATGCACGATTTTAATACCAATAAAGGTGTTTCATTGAATCAATCGTAATACATAAGGAGCCGCTCAAATATTGCGTTAGAATGTTTTTGGCAATTTTGGACACCACTGCTTCTTTTTTAGCAAAAATAATCAAATCTGAAAATCTCCCCATTCCTTTTTTTTGTTGTTGCTAAAACTGTAATAATGTAACATAATTTTATTATTAAATTAGAAAAAAATTTAACTTTTAATGTAACGAAATTTCTTTTGAAACTAATTTTATTAAACTTTATGCTTAATATTCTTTAGGGATCATTTGTGTTTGCCTTATATGCTTCCAAAACACTTAGATATAAAAAAATCCTAAATATAAATATTATTTTAAATTTATATTTTCACGCTACAGTTTTTTTTCATTTTTATAAATTCATAAAAACATTCCAAATATGATAATTTTAATATGTTACGTAAACACTGATCATACTCCTCCTCCGCCTACGGCGCTTACGCAATTTTTGAACAGCCCCTAAGCAAGGCAAACAAAAGTTTAGCATATTTATTG
The DNA here is from genome assembly GCA_949128135.1 of Parasteatoda lunata. Lineage (NCBI taxonomy): Eukaryota > Metazoa > Arthropoda > Arachnida > Araneae > Theridiidae > Parasteatoda > Parasteatoda lunata. The sequence goes on from OX421973.1 coordinate 19,319,064, forward strand.
GTGACAGATATGCACACCATCTTCTATCTGCATGAAGCAACAAAATTTAGTTGTGAAGATATAAGAGAATAAATTCTTTTTACTTAAATTTGGATATATACTATAAAAGAACTTTTTTTAATTCACCGTAAATTATGGTGGAGAGTAAAGATATCAGTTAGAAAACGTTCGACATTTTAGAGATGAGAAGGACATGTTTTCTTTTTTAAAAATAAATCTCTTTATTTCGAAATGAGTATGCCTATCTACTCATTTGTGGGTACTTCATTTTTAACATATAGTATAATAAAACTGTTAAAATAATGGTGCTAATCAGCATAGGAAAGTTTTTAAAAAAACTTTTCTTTTATTATTTTAGAGCCCATAAATATCGTAGGCCTCATACATGTATCTTAAAATAACAATGATATAATTTGTTTATATTTGAGATAAAAAAGGCAAATCTGTGGGCAGATTTTTTTAAATGATTCAACAAAATTTTAATGAGACTTTCTTAAGCGGTGTAATTGATCATACATCTCAAAAATTTTACTGCACTTCAAGATTTTAAAAGTAAGCAAGATGTTTGACAGTAAGCATAAGTACATAGTTTTTAAAAAGCAGGCTTGTATATTTTATAGTTTGTAAAACAAAATATTTCCTTTTCTAGTGTTCGCTCTTTTATTTGGGTACGAGAAGGTTTTACAGTTTTTTTTTTTCTTTTATCTTTCATCTGATTTATAATAAGAATTATCATATTTCTTTTGCAATAAAAATATTTTGCGATTATTATTGTGTCTATTGTGTGGTTTCATAACGAAATATTATTTAAAAAAGTAAAAAAAGGGCAATATATTTAGAAAATACACAATTAATTTAATTGTAAAATTAATAAAAGTTAAAATAATTAAAAAAATTTTTTTTTTTTTTGGATGAAAGCAAGAACGTTATTTTCATAATTAAGAAAAGCATAACTATATAAATAAGCGGCGGAATTTTACAGCTCATTGTATCAAAACTGTATTATCAAAACATGAATAATAATTCTAGTAGTTATGTCATTCATGTAATTAGCATCACAGTTAGTAAGTTTTGCTTATGTAATGTGATAGGGTTGAAATTTATTTTATAAGATAATTATTAATCAGGCATTACGAAATTTAACTGAACATCAATCAAAAAATGTAATTGATTGCAAGGGATCTGGAAATGCTTCATATGGTAATCATATTAAAACATAAAAGTAATCATATTATACATGATTACTTGTAATTTTGAATATATGTAATTTTGTATGCAAGTAAACATGCAATCATAATCGTCACTCATCACTCGTCATTTTTTTTAATTGATAAATTATTGTGCTTACTTGATAACTTAATAATATTTAGAATCACTTTATTGCTTGCAATTACAATTAATTGATGGCTTTTAGTAATTATAGTTTGAAATTTTTTTTACTTGTAATAACTGTTAATTGAGTGCTTTTAATTATAATTAATCATTTAATTTTAATCTTGGTTTACCTTTTCTAATGATTACTGGATTACTCACAGCTGTGATAATTCGATTATTATATGATGATAATTCGATTATTATGTCATGATTAACTGTCATCAAAATTACTTGATTACTTGAAATCATGACTATTTGATTACTTCCAGTCATGATTACTTAATTACTTACAATCTTGATTACTCAATTACTTTTAATCATATTAATTCATAATCAAAGATCGCACACATGATTACTTTCAATTAAAGATCATTTGATTAATTGTATTTTTAAGTACTTGTAATCTTGATTCTGCATAATTATAAATCCATGCACTCGTTGTTTGATCATGAATGCACTCAGAAATTATGAGTACTAGTAATTCTTCTCTTTTTTCTTCTTTTTTTTTAGCTTTGTTACTTTTGCTTTTGGATATTAGCAAATTCAATTGGATGTTAATAAATTCAAATGTTTTCCTCTTTTCCCTTGAAAAACTGTTATATTTTCATTTTTGATTCCATTTTATCATTCACGATGTTTTCGCATTAACTCTATGTCATTATGTTTTCATTTTGATTACACTTCATCATGTTTCCATTTTGATTCCATTTCATAACTTTTTTACCTTCGTTCCATTTCATGAAGTTTCCGCTTTGAAACTATTCTAATATGTTTCTCCTTATAGTACCATATCATCGCGCTTTATTATGTCTTCACGCTGATTCTATTTCATTATGCAACTAATTTGATAGTTTTTCGTCATATTTCTTTGATTCAGGTAAAGAAAAGTTTTTTTTTATCTTTTGATTTGCTAAATTATAAAGTAAAATAAGTAAATCAACATAAATAAAAAAATGAGGATATTTTTTCATGAATATTGTTATTTACTGCTTTTAAAAAATAAACACATTTATTATCATGCACTTTATTGTAGCAGATATTTAAACACAAAAAACGGTCTTTTCCTGCGAATTCTTCTATAAAATTTAGAACAGTTTCAATTGTTGTTCACAAAGACAAGTAAGTATTCATGGAACATAAAGCACTAAAAAACAATGCAAAATAATTTTATCGCTGTTCATACGAATAAATGAATGGTTGCGTGAATTTTCAAGTTTAAGGTTGAAGTCTCATTTATGTATTATGAAATGCTCAGCAAGTTTTATTTTTCATTCGTGAAGGTAATCGGGTAATTTAGAGAGCAACAACCGAATTATTATTCTTTTATTTCATTCACGTGCTGTCTTTTTATTAATTTCTTACAAATGTTGCTAGCTTAGAACTAAATTATTTAATAATTTAAATTAAATGTATTGAAGCACGCGTTTTTATTTGATTAATTGTACTATTTAAGAAGGACCTGCCCAATGTGAATCGGTTATTATTATTATTAACAATTAAATTTGGTCAATGTCATTCTTTCACGTTTTTATTGTGGATACTTCCGTATCGTGATCTGCCACGCCAAATACAATCGCCAAGGTGCTAAATTGATTTTAAACTGGAAAAATTTTAAAAATGGTAAAAAAAAAAAATTAAAAAAAAAGTTTTGATCTTTGCGAGTTATAACCCTTTTAGTTGGTCCCTTTCTGTGATGTTTTTATTAGTTTCTCAAGTGCCGCGGCCCGCAAGGTGCAAAAGACTAGGCAATTATTCTGCCGCAGAACACGATACGAAAAACTCTCCTTTTTATTTCTTACTTTCAACAAAAGAAGCGATTATTAGTAGTTTTGACCGGCTATTTTTAATAATTACCGGATTTATCATTTTAGCCGTAACACATATACAAAGAAGCACACCCATGTCCCAATGCTATATAAACCGTTTAAACACATTGACCAAACTTAATTAGTTGTTATTAATAATAACCTGTTAAAGTAAATAGTTTGCGATTTTTCTCACTTTGACCAAAACGAGTGGTTATTATTAATATTGACCGATGAGTATTTATTACTTTACCCGTAACATATACGTACATTTAATAACTTTTTGTGTTTTTTTCCTTTACTTAATTAAATATTACCCTCAAGAATTAATTATTTTTTATAATTAATGTTGAATTCTTTTCAATAATTATTCATATTGCGTTGTTTACATAATTTAAGTAGCTTAGAAACTGAGATTTAATGCAGTATTGCATTGTACTTAGATAAAATTTCGTATTTTTTAAAATTTAATATTTTTTTTCAATTAATTATTAAATCTATTCATCATTGCATTTAAATGAACCATAATATTACAATATACATGTTTGTTTCTACTTTAGGAGCAATTTTATGTTTCTAAAATTTATATATTTTTACTTAGTTAAAACCTGAGGTCCACGTATGTGTACCTACATTTATTAGCCCCCATAAAGTGTAATTAAGATTTTTTTTTTAAAATCTTATTGTGACCTATAGCAGTAAAATAAAAATTCGGAACTTTAAAATATTCTTTTGCTAAATTCCTTTATGCTTCAGTTGTGGAGAGGTTGAGTGTTCTTTGTAATTAGCAGCTTCATGCATAATTTATAAAACTTCCTTACAGCGTCTCTTAATTTTACAATTATATTCCTATGCATATATCTACATACCTATGTATTTCTCTTATAAACTCTTTATTTATTTTTTCGGATAAAATTATATCAATACAATTCTGCTATCAGCTTTTTTTGAAGGATAGTTTAGAATAATACACTTGTATATTTTTAGGTTTTGCGTACTTGTTTTTGCGTCATTCAGGAAAAAAAATTACATCACCTCAATAGGCTTTTATCAATTTAATTTGTAACAAACTAAATTTAAAAAAAAAATCTAATAACAGGCAAAAATGTAGTTTTAGATTACTAGCTCAAAACAAAAAATTACATTATTTTTATCGTTTTACATCCTTGAGAAAACATTATAGTAGTTGTAAAAACTATTTCTCCCGATCTATTAAGAATTCCCTTCCAGAAAGGGAATTAAGGGGTCACGTTTAGTAAAATCCCTTTTCTGAAAGGGATTTTGATATCGAATGACACTCTATCATGAAACTTTTGTTAAGAACGAAGAAAAGAAAAAAGCCTAAAGAGGACGCAAATTAAAAATTTAGCCTGAAATTACAGATGACGAGGGAAGAGGCCTTTTACTAGTCAAGCCCACCTTTTCTAATCATTAGTCCAGGCTTGTGTCGCAGCGCAAGTTTTATTGCTTTCCTGCAATGCAAGCCTTGTTTCTCTCCTTGCAGGTCAACGTTAAACGGTGCATAAAGGAAAAACTACCATACAATTTCTTCCATACAATGAACGATGAAAAAGCGGAAAACATTGAATGAAGGTGATAAAACAAAGTATCAGCGTCCTATCCAAAGGGATGAAACAGCTATTTCTTTGAAGAGTTTGGCATCAAAACAAGTTCCATTAACTTTTTGTCAAAATTAACTTTATTTTTTCCAGTCACTTTTTATAAATACTTACGATTTTTACCAGGTAAATATTCTTCACAAATTACTCAGTAACTTCAGTCAAATTCAGTGTTTTTCTATTTTTTTCTTTTTCTTTTTTTTGTATTGGAAAATTATTTCAAAAACAATATATGTTTTTGTCATTTAATTACAACACAAGCTTGCAAGCATAAAATTGTTTAAAAACCAACAGCAGATTATAGAAGATTTTTAAATGCTGATTTGACTGTACATTTTATGCGTAAGACTTTATTTATTATTTTGAATCTATCAGCTCTGTCGACTTCTTTTTTACACTCATTCATTTCAACATAAATACAATAATACAATTCAATAAATACGAAACAATACTTCAGTTGTCTAGAGTGAATTTTGAATTTCGTTTATTTTTATTTATTTATTTATTTTTTCTAGAACACTGAGAAAAAAGTATGGTCAAAACGACCAGAATATGGTAAAATTTATCGCCTTTCTGGCTATAGGGTAATATCAAAAAGCTCGGTAATTTTTACCGAAATCATTTGATAATGATTTTGGTAAAATTAACAATAAAGTATGGTTTTATACAATGTGATAAAATGTGGTAAATAGTATGAAATTTGGTAATTTTATAAGGATCTTATAACATGGAACAAATACCGTTTAGTCGCTTAAAATTACTTTTCAGTTTTTATACTTTTTACTAAATGTGTGGTTATAAAAACTATAATTTTTAAAATCAAAATTTCTGGTAAACCCCGCTACCAACGAAAATATTACCAAGTGAATAGGTTAATGCTATATAGTTCGGTTTTTATAACTAGAATTATGTTGTTGTTTTTTTTAACTAGAAACGTCATTACCATACAGAACCGTAATTTTACCAGAATTTTTTTTTTCTCCGTGAAAATCAAGAGGACGCTATGCCACGGGAGAAATTGTTCGCGAAAAATTCTGTTTCATCTCCTTAATATTTCAAAGTTTAATGTTCAGAGAAAAGTGAGTTCAGGTAAATCTAGAGTAAACCATGAAGTTTCAAGTGACAAAACAATGAAAAAACAATGTTTTCAATATATCAAAATGCAAACAAATATATCAAAATGTCTTCAAATATTGAATTTGAGTATTCACTTTAATTTTATGTGAACTACCTTTTTTGAAACTTTTAATTTTAAATAAGGGCTTTCTTCAATGAATCAATGGCACTTATTTTAATATTTTCGATGTTTACTTAATACTTTATAGTTATATTATCTTTTCCTATGTATCTTATTAGTATGGAACGTAATTATACTAGCATGCAAAAAACCATAAAATTACCAAAGTTTGCGGTAAAATTGATAAATAATAAAAAAAATAGGTGGTCGAGTGATTGTAACTTTCGCTACATTACATTTGTGATAATTTGAATATTTAACACAATTTTAAAATATTCCATTCGACTACGAATTGCGATTCAGTAAAATAGAAACTATTCATTTTGAAATTCACTCGTGAATAGTCAAAACTTCCATATTTTCAATATGCATCGTTATAAGCTTGAGTATATCGGATTTAATTTCATAATAATACGAGGCATAAGAAAATAAATGAAGCATTTTATTTCAAATGATTCCTAAATGAAATCTTCAAACCTTATTCACAAATGAATAGCAAATTCTTATCTTTGAAGAATATTAAGCCGCATCAGACACTAAAGTAGGAGACTATTTCTTCGTTTAAGACGTCTGCCAGTGTTAAAAAATAAGCGTTATCTGTAGCGTCACCACATTGTCTCAGCATCAAATAACATTACACAGGCGACTAAAAGGTTAATGCACCGTTTCTACTTCTGTGTGGACAAAGTTCGCCCAAAAAATGTTGCTAGATAATAAATTTAACGTTTTTCGTCACCGTATGAGTATTTACTCAAAATGGGAAAATAAAATCGAAAAATGACATAATGTATACATATTACAATAAATGAATAGATAAATTAAACTGTATAAAAATCGAATGATGGTGTCACAGTTTTCCATAGTTGCCCGTGCATTTTTATTGGCCGGAAAGTCACGTGGTAGGATCCAGTTTTTCCTCATTCATTTAAAATTGTTTTGGTTGTCATCAGCCTAAAATTAATAAAAGACATAAAGGTATTATTTTTCTATAAATGTTTTTGTATCTCTAATTTAAAGTTATTTTCCTGTACTGCTATTATAACGCTTTTAATTCAAGAATTTAAAGCTGAGATAAATTAACTTAGATTAATTAAATTTTAACTAAGATTAATTAATTTTTTAACTAAGATTAATTAACTTTTAACTGAGATTAATTAACTTTAATTTAAGATTAATTAACTTTTTATTATTATTATTATTATAATGTAATTCTGCGTTACATTTTAAAATAAAGTTATTCAGAAAGGCGGTCTATTCTTATAAACCATTTTACAATTATTATTTTCGTGCGAATAACATTAATATACTGTTATAAATTACAATTAAAGAGATCTGTTAAATGATTTAGAACTTAATGATCCGCTTCATGTACAATGAGATGCAAGCAAAAGTAGTATTTAATATATTCTCCCGTTTGATAAGCGAGAATATTAAATTACAGTTGTGAATTCATCAAATTTGTTTGAACAAAATAATGTAATAAAATGTTATAACAATATATATGTTATTTTTAAAAAAATGATAACTTAAAAAAAATTACTTCTGTTCAGCAATAGATCTAAATAATTATAATTTCAATAAATATAATAATATTTGAACGTGAGAAGTGAATAATTTTAACTTTAGTAGAAAATCTGTTTTCTGCCAAGAAACAATAATTATTTCGAAGCAACCATCGGGGTTGATGAGCGGCAGCGAACAGGGGGCTTAGCCCTCTAGTAAACTATAAGACTATACATTTTTGATCTTGAAACAAGAATACAAAAAAGTCTTCAACCTCAAAATTTAGTAGCTGCCATTTTTCTTTTTCGTTGAAAAAAGTGTAATGCAAATTGGAATGATTAATCTGAATATTAATTAGTATTAATTTAATTGGAATTAATTTCATGATTATTAATTAGTATTAATTAAATTCGAACTAACTTCATGATTATTAATTAGTATTAATTTCATGACAAATGAGACCAATGAAATTTATCTGGAAAATTTATGATTAGTTAAAACTTTCAATACATGGGGTACTTTGCATTTAAAACTGATGGTAAAATTGTTCATGTAAGAGTAAAACAATATCTGAAAATTGGACGTGAGAAGAACTAACACTCCGGGGCTAGTATATTTCACCTTCGTAGGTTGTAATTTTACTTTCACTGCATTGTTAACCGAAGTTTCTTTGTTAAATAAACTTCATTTTACTTAATTATTAATATAAATACTTCTTTATGTTGAAATAAGTTAATTAAGATTAATATTATAATTATACTTATTGGGATTTCAAATCAAATAAGATTGAAATTTTATCTCATTTGATTTGAAATCCCAATAAGCGGATTATCAAAAAATGAAAAAAAATTTAAGTGTTATGTTAGTGCTATACATTTAGAATATCAAATATATTAGAATCGTACATAAATATATTATACTAAATAACTATTAATTACTATTAATAAAAATTATGCTATGCTAAACGACGGCCTAGAGATATTGATTATTTCCATGTTTCAACCCCTAGAATTTTTAATCAGTATAGCATTAAATTCACCTATGAAAAATTTTTAGAAGATTTTACTAAAACATTGTATTAACGTGCACTGAAGAAAAAATATTTGTAAAAACGATCATAATATGCCAAAATTTATCGTGTTTCTGGCTCTTTGAAAACACCAAAAGCTTGGTAATTTTTACTAAAGCGCTTTGGTAATGATTTTGGTAAAATTAACAATAAAATATGGTTTTATAGTTTATGATATAATTTGGTAAATGTGCTAAACCTTGATAATTTTATCATGATACCTTAGAACATGAAAACTATTTAATCGGTTATATTTAATTATTATTATTATTTTTTATTTTTTACTTAAATTGTGGCAATAAGAACCATAATTTTGAAAACCAGAAAATCCGCTAAACCATTACCATAAGAGAACGAAAAAATTACCAAATGAATGGTTTAAATACTGTATATCTAAGTTTTTTTAATCAGAATTGCGATTTTTTTTCCGGGAGGTTATTACCGCACAAGTACGGTGATTTTACCAGAATTTTTTTCTCTGTGTAATATTGTATGTGTAATTTTCTCTGTGTAATTCATTCAAACAAATTTTTTTTTCGCGTTTTGGATAATAATCTATAATTTAAAACTTATATATGTATGCTTTGATATTTTTACGAAATAAAATGAATTAATCAAAACTATAAAGGTCAATTTATTCCTTTCTAAATCTTCCTAATTTGCTTTATAAAATATGGTTAAAGAAAGCAACTATCAGAAATATATTAATAAATTGAAACCATTATAAATCATTATTTTCAACTATATATAGACGAAAAATTAAATGAAGAAAAAAACATGCTTTGACTTAAACAGTATTATTTACTTACATCCCAGAATGCTTAAGAGGTCCTTTCTGTGCTAAGAGAAAAGTTCAACTTACTGCTTTAAATCTTTGCCCCTTTCAAGCTTTAGCAATTAATCCTAGAAACTACTCTTGTATAAATCTTTGTAGCATATGCCTCTGGAACCTTAAATTTCTCTAGAATTTATATTTCTTCCTAGGGAAAAATAAAATTAAAAGGAGATTTTATCTCAGGCCTTATAAACCATAAATTTTAGAGAAATAAATTTTAAATTGGATTTAAGGAGGTAAGTAAATCACGTTTCAAATCTTCATATGCTTTTGCTTTTGTCAATATTAGCAAGTGCATGATTCTTAACTGAATTATATGTATCAACTTTTTAGAAAGGAAAATTTCCCTATATTATATTATATATATATTATATCATTTTATTACATTATATTATTATACTATATTATTATATTATATTATTATGCTATATTATATTATTAAATCCGATATGTCATTTTTTTTTCCATATATTTATTTGCTAAATGTCTGTATAGACTATGTATATACGGGAAATAAATTGAGATAATTGACTCAACTTGGTAGGTAATCAAGCTATGTTAAATTTACTTAATATTCATGAAAATAAAAGATTTATTCTTTATTTTATTACGAAGGTTTTATTCTTTACTAATTCAACTCCAAAAGGTGGAAGAGGCGAATTTTGCTTCCTTATAAATTTTGGTTTACTTATAAACATTTATATTTTGATGAAGTCAGTGGATTTTTATAACTTTTGAGATGCATACAAATACATTTCATATTAATGAAAACAATCGGTTAAGAAGGAAATGATGAAAATAAATCCCTATTTGGGGATTTTTCAAAAGTGTGAAAAAAGCAAAATATTTCCTTTATAAAGTAGTCTACTTTTTAGCGTTTGAATTTAATATTTGTATAAATATTACCTTATACATTCAATTATTATTCTATTTATTACTCTATACTTATTTATTACTTTATATTTATTAATTGCTCCACACATTTATTTATTTATTAGTATTCATTCGTTAAAAATTGATTTAAATAGATCCAATATTTGGTAGTTTATGCAAAAGAAGTTCAGTTATGCTTTAGTCATAGCTTTAAATGCATTTTGTTACAAAAAAAGTACTTTTTAAAGAATTATAATTACATAATGTTTTATATTCCTTTATTACTTTGAATTTATTATTAGGAATTGATTAAGATTCATTCTTTTAACTTTAGCTCCTTACCGTTTAGGCAAAAAGTCGCATTTTTAAAACTACTGCGAGAATATGCGTGAGTCGGATTCGCCTATACTTAATCAATAACAGGTAAGATAAGCTTTAAATTTTTTGGTTTGTTCTTTTTTATTTTTATTTAAAAAAAAACGTCATTAAATTAAAAAAAAAAAAAAAACTTTATTTTCCTTGAAGATTGACGAAACTTAGCAGTAAGCGTAAACGAAGTAGCTCTGAATCAGATACTTGAACTCAATTTTTATTTCTCTCCATCAACATTTAACACGTGCTTTAAAACTACCGTTTAAGCCCTGAGCTGTCAAAACTATCATATTCACATACTTTGCTTTTATAAAAACTCTTTCAAAAAGAGCCAGAAGAGAGAAATTTTTTCTTAAAGCGATGACGGCTGCACTTCATCAGTGATGTTTATCCCCTGTTGCCACACATCTCGAAGCAATTTCTTACGTCTGAGCCGTCTGCGGGAAAAAAGGCAAGATGTCTGCTAACGTTAACGGCTTACAAAGCGCGATTTCGTGTAATTCCGCGAGATAACGGAACCTTGGATGGTAAATGGAACACTTTGGAAGAGTGGTCAGGCGCCACTGGACGCCAAACCGTATCTGAAACCGACGCCTGTCGCTGTTTGAGAAATGCAGAAAAACACTCTCTTGGCGAGATTGAGAAAAGAGTACTTTTTGTCAGTTATGGTAAATTGCTAGATTAGGAGAGGAATTATATGGAATGTTATTGGCTTTTTTTAAGTGTGATGAAAGTAATTGTCGCCATCACTATCGACAACATCTTTGTCTGCAGTAAAGTGAAGAGAGCGATGAGTTAAGAGGCGTCTTCCGAAATGATTTCATGATGAACGGGTGTAGTGATGAAATATTTTGCAATATGATGTGTTTAATACCAGTTTGATACAAAAGTATTAAATTTGAATTTTTTTAAAGACATAATAAAATAAAATCCCGATTTTTAACAGTACGTTTTTTAAGAGGATTAAAAAAAGGGAGAAAAAAATTCTAGTTGTGTTACGCATAAAATGATATAAATACATAAATAAAAAAAGGAGAGTGCATCACTTTTGAAAGGTGTGGTGAGAAGTTTTCGGTGGTGATAGAAGCTTATGAAAGATAATGCGCCCATGGTTTTTAAAATGTAGCAAAAATAGAGTTATTTTCTTTTTTTCAGCCCATTGAATAAAATGCATAATTAAAATTAAAAAATTTCATTAATGTCTAGTTTTTTGTCTGTTACAGCGTTTATGATGATTAAGTATAGATCTGAGCAACGCTACTCGAAATTTCGATGTACGATAAATTGGATTTTAGAGGTTAAAAGTGATTCAAACTAGCTTTGTCATCTAGCGTAGCGTTCCAATTTAAATGCGAGTGCTCTAGCTGATCGGAAAATCCTATTTACAATTTTAAGCTCGCTTGCATTTATTTAGTCTTCAACTGTATTGAAAATATGTCATGGAGGCGCTTCTCGAGAACTTAGCATCAGATCAAAAACCTACAATTTGATGGGTGAAATATTTCCGAGAGGTACACCCAACGGTTTCAAACTCAGCCCCTTATTATCATCCTCTGAAGTGGAAAAGCTTCAACATCTTAATTAAAAAACACCATTTTTTAGTGCAGTTATTTATTTATTTATTGGAAAAGCGTGCCTTAATTTCAAACACAAGCTGATCAACTGACACTGCACGAAGTAAAAAATTCTGGTAAAAGTACCACGCTGTATAATAATGATTTATCTATTTTTTTTTTTTTAAAGCCTTCATAATTTTATTTAAATTTCAATCAACTTTAATTGAATTTCAAACACAAGCTGCTGCATTTATAATTGAATTTCAAACACAAGCTGCTGCATTTAATTCGTAGCTGACACTGCACGAAGTAAAAAATTCTGGTAAAAGTACCACGCTGTATAATAATGGCATAACTTAAAGTATCATAAAAAATAACCAATTTTTATCATCGCCAAATTTTATAATATATGTATTATAAAACCATATTTTAATGTTAATTTTACGAAAATCATTACCAAAGTACTTTGTTAAAATTTACTGAGCTTTTTGTTGTTTCTATAGAGCCAGAAAAAAGGTAAATTTTACCATATTTTGGCATTTTGGACCATACTTTTCTTTTTCGTATTGCGTAATTGTAAAATAACAGTGGCGTAAAATTTGTTTAAAACAGAGATATCTCGTGAATGGTCAGATCAAAAAAAAATAAAAAAATGTTTGTTTAGTAATTTAAAAAACTTATCTACATCAAATATACATGTTTGATGAGTAGGGGAGAGTGGGGTCAATTGTAACAGGGTACGATTGTAACAGAGCAAAAATTTCGAGTGTCGGGTTCTAGATTTGGTTCATAGGTGGCGCACAAGGTGTATTTAATAAATCTACATGTATACCCCTGCTGGCAACCATTTTTATGTACTTTTGAAAGAGTTACATCACAAAAGATATTTTCACGCTACGTAAGTACTTTTTTTGGTATTAGAATATTATATTGTAACAAAGTAATTTTGTTTAAACAAATAAAAATTATGAACCGAATATGTAAGTGGACACCTTAATTAACATTTCAACAAAAAAAAGATTAGTTTTGTTAATTGACTAGCATTGTTTTTAACAAATGAAGCTGAAATGGCGTCTTGGGGACGAATGTAACAGATGAAAATAAATAATCTTATGTTTACAAACCATTACTTAACTCTTTAAGAACCACCAACAGTTTCCTATATCATTTATATTATGTTGCATGTGCATTATTTTATTTGTCTCCTTTCACAGCATAAATTAAAATTTTTAACCCCTTAAAGTTAAAAGTTTAACCCTTTAGGTCTCTGCTCATTATTATTTTTACTCCTAAAATATCACTACTATTTTGATCACTAAAAAAATATATCACAACTATGATAATATGTATAATTAACTATGTTTTTATGAACTGTTACAATTGACCCCGTAAGTGGGGACAATTGTAACAAGTGCACGACTGTCAAAAATTGTTAATAACTAATATAATAACATTTAAAATAAGTTTTTTTTTTCTTCTAGTAGAGGATAGTCTACTTTACTCGTCTGTCAATTAATACTAATAATATATTGTATTTTTTGATAGTTAAAAACAGTTAAGTAAAAAATGTTACAATTGACCCCACTCTCCCCTAGTGTTTGCTAATTTTATTATAATAAATTAGATTATAGTATAAAAACCTTATGTTATATACAGTGCTGGACTATTGCTAAAGACAGATGATAATAGCAACGATAACAACCACAAAATTGAAGGTAAGAAAATGTGAAAATTAGCATAGGTGCAATAAGACGTGTCGTGTTTTGCTTATGCAAATTTTGAGTGGTCGAACTGGTTCGCCACATGACAGCGCAGATAAGAAATATAAAGAATTTGACGCGTATTGAGCATTGCTGTTCAAATTCAAAATTTAACGGTAAACAATCAATTGACGGACATGCAACTTTCAATACGTCTTCTCGACGTCATTTAGATGATTTTATGCTTAGCCGTATTATCGGCAAAATTAAAGAAGGCGGGAAAATAGCAGATGTCGCCAAAGAGTTTGACGTCAGCTACAGTATTGTTTCAAAGCTTTGGAACTCATTTCAAACAACTAGAATGTGTAGCAGACGTCACGTATTCCTTGTACGACACCTGCAGAAGACAGGTACATAGTGCTATAGACAAAAATGAGCTGACGCAGTACAGTCAGTAAGGTAGCAAATTAGTTTGACGCTGCTACTGGCAATCTAATCTCTCGAAAAACTGTAGCCAGGCGAATGGAAGCAGAAGGACTATACACCCGTCGACCTGCTGTGTGTATACCATTATCCAGATCTCACCGTAGCACTCGTTTGTGCACCATAGCACACGGTCAACTGTGTTTTCAGCTTCGCAGTTGGAGCGAAGAGGACTGTGTTTGCATGGAACTCTCAGATGAGAGTAGATGCAGTCTCTCGTCTTATTGTCGACAATAAATGATTTGACTTGAGATTGGCACTGCGTATAGTTGAGCAAACATACAGGAAAGGGAGAGGTATCCTATATATAGTGCCATGGTAAAGGCTGACATTGTGATTAATGGCCTTTCGTAAAAACTCTATGTGCTTCCAATTGAGACTATGACTGGCCATCGCTACGTTAATGATATTCTGCTGCCTTATGTTTGCTTGTTCCGTGGTTCTGTCGGTGATAAATTGCTTTTTATGGATGACATGGACAACAACGCAACACGCCATGGAACAGTCTCTGACTAAGAGTGAGTAGAAAGTGTAAATATTCAACGCCTAGTGTGGCTAACACGTTCTCCAGATTTGAATCCCGTTGAAAATGTGTGTGATGATTTAGGGAGGAGTGTTGCTGGTCGAGAATGCTCTGTAATAAACAAGGACACCCCCTTCGTGCTCTGCAAAGGAATGGAATAAGTTGTCCCAACAGCTGCTGAATACTTTAGTGCGAAGCCTTTCACGACGTCTGGACGCCCTCCATTGACATCTTACTTCAGGATGCCTAAAAATGAAATATACATTTTTTAATTTCCACGTTTGCAGCACAAAATGATTATTTTGTTTCATGAACGAGCACAATAAATAATCTTTTTTTAATGACCTAACATTTTCACCCACGCTTAATTTTCTATGAGCTATGCAGTCATTTGTGATCCGTACTTAGCGATTGTGAAGCAGTGTATTTAAAATAACAGCGATATTAGAACTGTTCATAAATTTCATGCTAATAAATACTATTGGTAAAAATTATGCTATGCTGATGTCTTTAGGACTAGAAAGATATCCAGCTTTCGACCCCTGGAATTTTTAACCAGTATTTAATTGAATTTACCAATTACAACATCGTACACTGAGAAAAAATTATGGTGAAAACTACCAGAATACGGTAAAATGTATCGTGTTCCTGGCTCTTGTGATACTTCAAAAAGCCATCGGTAATTTTTACCGAAGCTCTGTGGTAATAAATTCGTTAAAGTTAACAATAAAACTTGATTTTATGTAGTAAATGTGGTAAATTTTCGTGATACTTTAAAGCAAGGTATAAAAACCATTTATTCGGTTAAATTTACTTTTCAGTTTTGTATTTCTTACTAAATGTGTGGCGATAAGAACTATAATTTTAAAAACCAGAATTTTCGGTAAATCGTTACCATATGAGCGGAGAAATTACTAAATGAATGATTTAAATACCATATATTTTAGTTTTATTAACGTTTATATACATTTATGTATATATAAATAGAAATTATTAGCATGCAGTACGGTAATTTTTCTAGATTATTTTTTCTCCGTGTGAACACTCAGTATATTGATTGCGTGACGATACCTGAATTTTTTTTAAAACACGTATAGATAAAATTTTCAATTTTTGAACATAATATTTTTTTGCTTAAACATTTTTTGATTTAAACTCATTGTAATTATATTTTTGAAGAAAAAAAAAGTAGTCATAATGCAGTTAAATGACTCAAACTGCAGCCGATGAAGTGTGTGAAAGTATAAGTTATACAAATTTATGCACAGCATGTACTTAAAGAATTTTTTCTATTTCTTCATTCAGAAAAATGTTTACTTTCATCTACAAAGGGCAGGAAACGCTAATTTTAAATCTCTGATTACAAACTTTTCTGTACGCATGACTTACTTCAACACCTGTTATTTTCATTTCATTCAAAAACCGTCCAAGAATATATTTATTTAAAACTTGAGTTTATAAAACATAATTTCAAAGTCACAAAAACGCCTTTGTTAAACAAAAAAACGCAAGATTAGTAGGCGTATATGGATATATTTTTTTTTCACGTTGGCAACGAAAACTAAATTTAAATATGGATATAAAAATAAATATCTTTTGTTGCGGCAAAAATTCGACTTGTACGTCGAAATAGTATGTTGTCAATAAAAAATTTAATTGTGGAGATAGAAGAATTATTATTGAATATTATTGTGAGAAAATTTCCATCCCTTTTGAAAGACTATTTATTTATAAGTTGGGACTTTTTTCTAAATTCTAAATTCATTCATTTAAATTCATTTGTTAAATCTAAAGTTGAAAGATTTACTTTTAACTTCACTGTAAAATTGAATTAATGAGTCCGAAAACCAGTCATCTCCACTTAAAAAAAAAAAAAAAAAAAAAAATGAGATTCTTGCTTTTTTAAGTTTAGCTGACGTAGATATCTGGGATATAAAAAATTCATGACCACCTACTTGGTACAGTAAATTTTGTGCAGTTAAAAAAAAAAACTCTATATATATCAAGCTGATACTTAACTATTCTTTTGTCTCTCCTATATAATTAATATTGTCGAAGATGACCTGTTTCGAACTCACTGACTCAATTGTTATTGTTGTTTTTGTATGTAATTAACTTTTTATGGCTATAAACTGAGGTTAATAAATTTTTCTTTATAAGTAAATTCCGTTTTCAGACGATTAAAGTAATGAATAATCGGTTTGTTACTGTAAAATCTTTTTTCTTAAAAAAATCTTTTTAAAATTTTTTCATGCATTTTTTTTTAGTTCTAAATCGCTAAAAGGTACAGTTTATTGAATTGAGTTTAAAAAACATAATTTCATACTCCGGAGAACATCTGACTTAAACAAAAATATGCAAGCTTAGTAGATATGTATGATTATATTCCAAAAGTTTTTATAAAGTCATTGTAAACATTTTGTTGTAGATTTTGCTTTTAATTATGTATGGGCATAAATTAATGTTTATGATGTAGGTAAATTGAGTTTCGAATGGAATGAAACAATAAATATCAGTTTGTTACTGTAAAAATTTTATTTATGCAGTTTTGATTTTTTTTTTCATGTAATTTTTTTTTGTGTAAAAAAAATTCAAACTCTTTACAGAGTTTTATTTATTGAAATCAGTATATAAAATTTTATTTCATACTCACAAAAAAACTCCGTTAAACAAAAACACTAGCTTAATTAGCGTATATGCATATATTTTTAAGATTTAACTTCATGTATAATATGCATATATAATTAATTATATGCATATATAATTAATATTAAACGTATATGCATAGATAATTAAGATATTAAAGTCCTTATGTAATTATTTTCTAAGTTTTGTATTTAATTACAAAACTAAGGAAAATTAATTTCCAGCAAAATTAAGTAAATCCTAACAAAATTATCTTACTTTATGGCAATGACATTTCTGGTTTAAAAAACATTACTCTGGTTGATAAAACCAAAATATACGGTTTTTAAACCGTTAATTTTTCCGCTCATATGATAACGGTTTACCGGAAATTCGGTTTTCAAAATTAGCACACCTTTAGTAAAAAATACAGAGCAGAAAGATAAGCAAAAATGAATATATGGTTTTTATGGCAAGCTTTAAGGTATTCTGACAATACCACATAATTTTACCGCATTTACCAAATTTTAACACACATAATAAATCAATTTTATCGTATTCTGGTAGTTTTGACCATTTTTTTTTTTTCTCATTTAGTTTATGCTGAATTTTCTTCAATAGGTAAATTCCGTTTTCCACTGTATCTGAGGGCAAAATGTTAAAATACAAATCAAATGTCAAAAATTAAAATTTTTCCGTTCATATGATGATAATGGTTTGCCGCTAATTCCTGCTTCCAAAATTATAGTTCTTATTACCACACATTTAGTAACAAATAAAACACTGAAAAGTAATTTTTACCGAATAAATGGTTTTTATGCTATGCTCCATCATATCGTGACAAAATTACTAAATATTACCACATTTACCAAATTTTATAACCTATTATTAAACAATATATATTATTGTTTACTGCTACCAAGATCATTAGAAAAGCACTTCGTCATAAATTACCGTGCTTTATGGTACCAGAATTACATATAAGTCCAATAGAACCTATGACACGGTAAATTTTACCATATTCCGATAGTTCTGACAGTTCTTTTTCTTTTTTTCTGTTTTGAATCAAAAACAACTCGTAAATAAAATTCGAAATCATACGTTTATTTATTTATTATTTTTTTTCTTCATACATTTTCACTCGTCTGCACAATTACGCCTGGGAGGTATTCATAAAAATAATTTTTAATTTATTAAATATGAATAAAGCCTATCAAAAAATGACCACAATTAACAACAATAAAAAAAAAACATCTTTCAAGAACGAAAGGCAGCCGCTCCTTTCAAGCACGCCAAGAACCGAAAGAGGGCGTAAGACCTGGCATTTAAAAAGCATTATCTTCGAATTGCTACCACAACTTTACACCCCACCGTCTAAAAGAATACCGCCTTCTAATTGAATCCTATCCGACTAGTCGTTATAAGCTGTATAAAACAACTTTGCTGTAATCGGCACACCCTCTATTTCTTTAAAAGCGTCCATTTTATTTTTTTTATTTATTTATAAAGACACGGTCAAATGCCCAGGGAGGATCTGGTGTCGGCGTAGAGCTGTATTTACAGCTCGCCAGGAAGAGCTACCTTTTATGAAAATTGAAATCAAAATCGTGTTATTTCACAAGAAGTGAAAATTATTTTATATGTTTATTCTTCTTTCCTTCGAAGAACTGTTATTATAGTTATTATAAACTCTAGATTTTTCATTCTTATTTGAATTGACTTTTAGGAGAACTTTTTTTTCATAAAAAATAAGTTATAGCGAAATTTTTATTTCGATGGTTGAATCTGCTATCTTATTTTAAGTATTCGTGGGGCGAGTGTTTGATTATATTTTAAACTCAAAAAACGTTTTTGTTTACTAAACTAAAAAAAAAAGAAGGAAAAAAAAAACATTTTTAGAAAATTTTGGCGTGTATTAAACCATGTTACCCTGAAAAATTTGTGCAATCTTAATTTATTGAACTATATTGATATATATTTTAATAATCCTTTAATTTTATACCATGATATAAATGTTTAACTTTAACAGAAACATGGTTTATTTTAACCATGTACAAAAATAACTGTTGAGTACCAATCTTTTTAAAGCATTAATGTACTGGCACATCATTTTTTAATTTTTTTTAAAATCATTTTCTGCTGCACGACAGTGTCTGAATGAAAGGTACTGTATTACACCAAGTCACAGAATTTATAGGTACGTTAGCAAATTAAGTACATCAAATTACTGAATTTTCTTTTGAAAAAAAACCCAGTTATTTTACAAATCTACCATACTTTACTTTAAAACAACATTACATTAAATTATGTCAGTTTATTATTTACAGTCGAAGTCTGAGGGGAAAAAAAAAGTATGGTTAAAGCTGCTAGAACGTGATAAAATTAAGCGTGTCTCTTTCTCTATGGGAACACCAAAAATTTCGGTCATTTTTGCCGAAGCTCTTTGTTAATGTTTCTGGTAAAATTAGCAATAAAATAGGATTTTAAAATGAGTGGTAAACTTTGTTAAATGTGGTAAATTTGGTAATTTTATCATGATACCTTAGAGCAAGGCATAAAAACAATTTATTCGGTTAAATGTACTTTTCAGTTTTACTAAATGTATGGTAATAAAAACCATAATAATAAAAACCAGAATTTTCACTAAACCATTACCATATGAATGGTTTAAATACCTTATATTTTGCCTTTATCACCAGAAATATGTTTTTTTTTTTTTTCTCACTAGAAATGTCTTTATGATACAGCATGGTAATTTTACCAGACTTTTCTTTCTCTGCGAAAATTATTAGCATAGTAATGAACTTAACTACTATCTGAATCACATGATTATGTGAATTTTAACAATTTTTGTCAACATTCTTTTTATTGATGCAAAAAGAAAACTTTTCCTAAGATATCCGACTAGTTTCGACAACTTTTTTTTAAATATTAGTATAAATTTTAATTTAAAAAAACTAGCTTATTTGTTTTAAAATGTTAAAAACCTACAAAACTAGCAAAGAAATTATTATTATTATTTTCCTTTTATATGCCCATTTTTAGATAAAAATGATTCATTTTTTTGCCTATACGCTGAACTAAAGCATAAACCTTTGAGGATTTTATTTAGAAAGCTATCAACTATGTTTTGAACTATTATCTTAAAAGCAATATAATTCTTATAAAATTGTAATTCATATAATTAAGAATTATAATTCTTATAATTCTTAACAAAATTTAATTCTTATTAATAAAACCGAAATATCGGGTATTTAAACTATTTATTTGGTAATTTTTTCTTTTACAACAACAGTTTACCGGGTAACAGTTTACCGGAAATTCTGCCTTTAAGAATTATAGTACTTATTACCAAGCATTCTGTAAAATACAAAACTGAAACGTAACTTCAATCGTATAAATGGTTTTTATGCCATGCTTTAAAGTATCATTATAAAATTACCAAATATAACCAAATGTTAAAAAAAAAATAATAAAAAAAATTAATTAATTTTATATTGATCGAAAAAAATTAACTGCAAGGTATTTATTTTTTTAAATTTTATTTAAATAAATATTTTGAGCTGAATGGATCGGATCATGCCCGAGGAGAGTAAAATAAATTTTTAAAGTTCCATATGTCAGTAACTATTCGACCGTTTTTCTTTAAATTTTGGAGTTTTTCACTTATATAAGTTTAGTTCAAAACAATGTTAAAATGTGTAAAATTTATAATTTAAACATTCTTTTATCCTCTAAAATTTAGAAATTTTTTTAAAAGAGAAATATTTTTAGCTCATAATTATCTTCAGAAGAAGTTTTTTTTATAATTTATTATTGTTATTAAGATTGCATTAAAAAATACAGATATGGTAAATTAATGGGTTAAAACTTTTGACTGCTCATCCTTTAAAATTATAGTCACTATCTGTTCTAGCTTGCGGCTAGAATCTTTGTCATGTTTCAAAATTCAGCAGACCGGATTGTGTAGGGGTCAGGGAACTGGTCTTGCATCTGAAAGGTTCTACGTTCGAATCCCTGACAAGGCATGACTGTTCTTTCATTCTCTGCACTATCTGTTTTTACTGTTAGAGAAACGTTGGCCCACCTAATATGGTACCCCTGAAACAGTGGCCAACAAATCTGCCCGAATCAACCGTTCCTAGAAAAGAGTAGGCCTCAGCACGAGTTGCCATAAATAAGAAATTCGATCCGTTAGTAGTCAAACGTAATGACATATTTTGTATTTTCCACCACTGCGTAGCTTAGTACCCCGAACGTGATGACATCTTATTTTTCATCTACTGCGCAGTTTAACTTCGTTACATCGGACTACTAAAGTGATCCTTGCTGAGTCCTTCCATCTTCTAGCAGGTGTTGCCCGAATAAGCCTGAATTGATGAATATCAACCCAGGGTGGGCAATGGAGAAAAAAAGAATTTCGAAATTCAAATTTTAAAACCATCGGACAAAGTATGTTGCCTCAGAGAGTCTGAACAATTAGTTACCAGAATGAAGATCTACCCATTTTATTTTATCTTGAATATAAGGGGAAAAAAAATTGACCTTATATAGCAGGATTAAAATTTTTCTTGAAAGTTCGTTACATATCATTGTATTTGAATAATTCAGAGAACAACTGAATGATAAGAATTTAAATTCAGGCAGGAGCACAATAAAAGCAGAACTAGAAAAGAAAAAGAAACTGAGAGAATGCATTATAGAGGAATGTAAGGCATCTACTGCAGCGATAACAGACTAATTGTCCCAGAAGATAAATGCTGGAACAAAATTTCGACGCTATCTGGGCTTTTACATTCGTTGCCACACCAGCAAAAAATCAGTATTATAATCAATCTATCTTTCTGAAAGAAAAAAAATGTAAAACAGGATTTCATCAAACAAAAAACACATCTTTCAGCTTGTGTGGTCTGACAGAGCCAGATGAGTAATAATTGCGTATGCAAGCTCTTGTTGGAGACATTACGAACGAGTTGAAATGAAGATCCTAACAAGCAACCAAACTTCTTTATGATTAAGATTGAAAAGCTTTCAGAGGTCAATTCAATTTCTCATTTCAACAGAATGAACTACTCTCATTAAACGGATAATTCGATAGGATTTGGAATACAAAAGATGACATTCCGAACGAAAAGGTCGCCATTGTTTATCAGAACACGCTGCGTGCGAAATTGCTCGCCTCAAGAATGAAGGTGGCTTGTAGTTGGTACATTATTTAGAATAGAATGTTTTATAACTTTATTAATGTGTTTTTCAGATATAGGCACACCTGTTTGTACAGACTGTTGTTTATTATGTCTGTTTTCAGAATTGACCCAGGAATCAATTATTGGTTCTGTTCGATTACGTATTCTTTATGAATAGTATGGCGGTTAATCAAAATTGTATCCTTCCATAAGCTGCTTCATCCTGTTTATTGTTTATCTAATATTTTCTGATTTAAATATGCAATGATCAATCGTCCTCAGAAATTTTTTTAATTATTATTTGAATTCTTTTTAACCGTTTTTGATTAAATTGTCGATTTTGCCATTCAAGTATATAGAGGCAGTTCAAATATTACATAAGCACCTAAATGAGGGGGAGATTTGTGATTTTCTTATTTTTGCTGACAAGGAGGCAGTAGGATTATAAGCAATGCTTATTTAACATGTTTAAATCAACATTTTAATTCTTTTTATGCAAAAGAATTTTAACATTTAAATCGAAAAAAAAAAAAAAAAAAAATATTGATGAAAAAATGTCTAATTTGAAAAATGAAAAAATTTGAAAACTGTTCCTCGGAGGAATTTAAAAAATTTTATTAAGTAAATAAAAGCAAAAAATTCTGTCTTAGGCAACATCTTTAATTTGATTATAATCCTAGAATTCATAAGATTAGATTACTTAACTGGCCGACCAGGTAGCCGAGTGGTTAGCGTGCCTGACTGCGGAGTCGACGGTTGCGGGTTTGATCAGGGCATGATGTTTCTTTCTCTCTGTGTTCTATGTCCTTTCTCCTTTGTGTGTGATTGTGTGAATGTGATCCACCGTATAAACGGGATTGTTGTTGTGTGACGTGGGCGACGCTGCTCCACCACCGTGGCTTCGCTACAGGTGCCCACTGGGTAACGAGAAGAGAGTAGAATTTCTGGCACTCCTGGCCAATGGGACAATACATCCGAAGTGTTCGCCATTAAAAAAAAATTATATCACTTAACTGAAAGTTAAAACAAAAAATAAAGGGGTTTTGTCCCTTTCATGCATGGTCGGGGGGCTTGTAATTGGCTTATTTTTGCTTTCAAGGTAGAAGGGAAAAATTAAAAGGGCCAAAAATATACTTATGCAATATTTGAATGTGCCATGTAGCAATAATAATAATTCACCAGCCTTGAAGGTATTAAGTTAATCTTACAATCAGTCGTAAAAACAGTTAAATACTCAATTTAAGCTTCCTGATTTTAACATGCCAACTAAAACACCAAGTTCACTAAAAATAAAAAAAAGAAGGAAAATAAGAGAGGGGAAAAAAAGGGGGAACGAAAATACACTTTAAATTAAAAACCCTTATAAAAAAGCCATGCGTAGTCAATTTAGGAAATAATTTTGAATGTTTAGATCAACCAATCACATTATTGTATTATTGGTCCTCTAAAACAATCGATTTTATTAGCGGGTCTTTAAAGAGTCTTTTAAAAAACGCGTAAACGTACTACATCAGTTTAATAAGACAAGGAAATCGGTACTTATATTTATTAATGACCTCTCTGATTCTAGTGAAACGCCTTTTATTTTATTTTATTACATCCATATTTCTTATTTCTCCGTTTTCATCTCCCCCCGCTCATAAGTTTCATTTTTCTTTTCGAGAACAACCTCCTCAATTGAATCAAAGACATCTGCTTCAAGATCGAGGCAGGGCCTAATTGAAAAAGTGAGGCAATAGAGGAAAAAAAAAGTACCTCTTTTACTCTCTGTGTGTATTTGAAAACCTATAATTTTCTTCCATTTTTTGATGGATTAATAGGTGTTATGTTTGCATTCTTGCCTTGTTTCTATAGCTGTTTATTTGACAGTGATTCGGGTTTTGTTACTGTTTGAGTAGGTAGGTACTTAGATTCCTATAATTGTCTATTCTTGCTTACGATTTACTTAATTTATAAATTTATATATGGTGAAATCTGTGTGAGTTGACTACTTACTGTGCTTTAGTTTAGTGTTTAATTATTTTTTAGTCGGCAAGGCAACTTAAAAAAAAAAAATAAAAAAAAAAAAAAAAAAAAAAAAAAAAAGAATGAGCCATTGTTTTTTTTTCCCCTATCATTTGTTATGCAATCATACCCACGTGATTAATGTTATTCATACATGTCCTATATGCATTGAGGAAAAAGTAACGTAAAAAAAATTTCTTATCAGAATATGGTAAAATTTATCGTGTTTCTGGTTTTATGAAAATTCCAAAAAACTCGGAAATTTTTATCAAAGCGCTTTGGTTAAATTAACAATAAAATATCGTTTCATAATATGTCATAAAAATTGGTAAGTGTAGTTTTTAGCATGATACCCTAGAGCATGGCATGATTTATCCATTTAAAATTACCATTTTAAAATTAATTTATTATGTGTACTTACAAAGATATTTGTTATATGTATTTACAAAAGAGTTAGCTTTTAATATTGTTTTGCCAATTCTGTGAAATTTCAGTGCCGAAAGTAACATTATATAAAACTAGGAGGCTTCGCCCCCTGCTCGCTTAAGCTCACCAACCCCCGGAACTGCTTTCACAGTTCATTTCGGATTGCTTCGCAATCCAATGCTCGCTTTGCTCGCTCATTGAATACGTTCTAACCTGTTCTAAATTCTAAACCTGTACATTTCAATATTAATTTGAAATTGCAATTGTTAATAATTTGGTCAACACTTATAGAATTGAAGGATTTGTTACGTCAAGCGCTCAGGTATCATAATTTTTATTTATGTTGCTAAGTTAACTTTCAAAAAATTCTATGGCTGGGAACAGCATTT
Organism: Parasteatoda lunata; assembly: GCA_949128135.1. Lineage (NCBI taxonomy): Eukaryota > Metazoa > Arthropoda > Arachnida > Araneae > Theridiidae > Parasteatoda > Parasteatoda lunata. Next base: position 19,344,643 of record OX421973.1, read on the forward strand.
TTATTTTTTAAGTTGATTTTTTGATTTATGTTGCTAAGTTAACTTTCAAAAAATTCTATGGCTGGCAACAGCATTTTTATTTTTAAAGTTATTTATTTTTATTTTTGCCGCAGCTGAATTGAACAACCTGATAATGCTCACTCTGGTTATTGTTTCCGTTTTTAAAAGCGCTATATGTTGAGCCACCTCAGCTAGATTTGGCATGTGACATTTTTAGATGCAATCATTGGTCGATTTTCTAACGTTGCCATTCGGGAAGTTGTAATGAGGCTTTTTTTTTGGTGCCGTGTAAGAGAAATACATATATAGATTTCCCGAAAATGAATTTTGTTCGGTAAACTTTTGACGAGTTTTCGAATTTCATTCTATAATATTCAAAAACTATTTTGACTTATATCAGCGGTCAACATGCATGATTAATAGGTGGACATGTATCAAGGTTTTCTCGATTATTATAGTGGACGAATTTGGCTATTAATAATAGAGGAATGGTCAATTAGACAGGTTTCACTGTATCAGAAATATTATAATTGCATTATTTTTTCCTAAGATCATAAAACTTTCGGAATTATGAAATTTTTTAGTTGCCCAACAAATATCGCATGTTATTACGGTTTTTTAAGTTCACTGATAGAACTTTTCAGATAATGTTGAACTCTAATACAGACACACCTAAAAATTTTATTTGGTAATTTAATTCATTTGGATATTTTTAATCTCTTTAATTTGGATGTATTTAATTCTTCTTTAAAATAAAGCCTTTTTCCCCAACAGGTCACAATTTTGGGTGGGTGAAAGCACGGACAGCATTTCGCATGAACCGCCTTTACTTTCCATCGATCTGTCGGTGGGTAAGCTTCACATCGCAACCGGAGATTGAACCCCACTCTTTACCTCAACAGAATAGTGCCTTCAATAAATATTATGCCATCGTGACTCTTTATAATTCTATCTTATAACATTTAGAAAGCGATTTAACTTGCAGTGTATTAAATTAACTTGCATTGTCATATGACAAAGATCTTCAGTAGAGATTTAAGGGCTCTAGTCAATTCGAATGGTCGAAATTTCCACCTCACAAATATGAAAGCGAGTTAGAAAAAAGTAGTTAAAAATTTTCCGTGTTTTTACTACAATCGTCAGAGAAAATTTTGCATTGATACTTTTTCATTCCAATTTATAACCGGCGTCAAAGAGCCGGTTATAAAAATCAACTATAACCACGAGTCGAATAACTCCGTAGTCGTATAAATTTGAACCCATCCAAGAAGACAAGGAACTACCGTATCAAATATTGCGACAAACTAGTTTTCGTGGTGGACTTTGTGATGGAACTAACCCGCATATCGTTACATGTAGAGGAAAACCCCGAAAATCTCACACGGTTAGCCCAACGACAAGAGTACTCTAACCCATGATCCACCTACCGTTGTGGATATTTTACGTTAGCACTGTGATCGGTGCGGACCGGGGGCGGAATTCAAATCAACTTGCGACCCCTGGGATTCGAACCTAGGTTAATTCATTGGGAGACGAACGCTTTATGCCTTGAGAAAAAGAAAGAAAAATGTCCTCTATCAAATTATGATTTCTAATAGTCTCGACATGTAAATTCTAATTGAGTTTTTCCAATTGAAGTAAATGTTGCTTCCATAACGTTAACATAATATTGAACCCAAGCAAAAATCTGTCAATATAATCAATAAAAATCCAGTATAATTCTTGCGTCTGGAGGCAGTGCAATCGATGGTATCCATCAACCAATCATAATCCTTATGAAGTCTTTCTCGCCTCACGTCTCACTATCATAACTCAAAACCTCTCAGGAAGTCTATTGTATTGGTTAGGAAATTAATAACCGATACACAGTATTTGAGGGGAAAAAGCATATGCGGTAATAAGATCTAGCAAACAGAATATTTCTCAAGCAAATACGTGCTAGGGAAATGGAATATAGTCCCCTACCCCTGTTTTTTTTCCCTGCCTTCATCTATCTACTACTTTTTTTTGATATTCAACCTATCTTCTCTGAAACGGACAATCGAAAAAAGGGCGGAAAAATTGGCAGTACAAAAGCTGCCGACGCCGAAGTTGCGTGCGAATTTCATCGCCAAGTGTCAGCGGCTGAACGCACCCTGGTTCCCTGCTGGGAAAGAGCGTTAATTGGTTATCTAAGAACCAGATGTTTGGACAACTGCAGACACTTTAAATTTTAGATGGGCTTCCGTTTCTTTATTTTTCTATGTTTTTTGTATTGTTTGTTGTAATAAGTGCAGATTTGTGAATAAGAAAAATGATAGGAAGCGAAGTGAATTTTCTGGTCCAATTGGTGGATGGTGTTTTTCTATATTTCTTAATTGAATAATTACATTAGGAGTTTAATAAGGCGTGAATCACGCAACTATTGTAAGATTGTAAGATTCTTCTTCTTTCCCATTCTCTCTTTCTTTTTATTTTTCTATTTGCTTTAAAAATTGTAAATCTTTAATAAGAGATAAAATCTGTACAAAAACTGTCTATTTAAGAAAAATTTCTCTTCAGAACATTCTCTTTCTATTGACAAATACATTATCACTATCTGCAAAAATATTTTGTTTTCCGCTGGGGAAAAATTTATAGGGATGTTTATTAAGCAAACTTTATTTTTTTTCTTCATTTATTTATTTATTTATTATTTTTTTTATGGAAATCGTAGATTTTAACTTGAATTTCCAAAACTAATTTTTACGAAACTTCATCGGTATTGCGGGAATTGCAAAAGGTAAAAGTATGATAGTGGAAAAATCAACAAATATTTAAAGCAAAAATAATTAATTTTACAGTAACTAGAAACCTTGAAATAGACGGAAAAACGAAGGTATGCATTGTAAGCGTAAATAAATAATGATTGGAAGCGGATATTATGCATTATAAATTGTTCTGTTATAGAACAAAATTTCATTTCTAAGATCTTAATTCTTCTTTGTTCAAAAATTACAGAAGACGTAATCTCAAGTAAAAATCCAATATTCAACAAAACGCAAAGTCTAAGCGAGAATAAAACACTTTTATTTAGACAAGTTGTTTCATAGCAACTTGAAATCCGCGTCTTTTTTTTTTTTTTTTTTTTTTTTAATAAATAAAACGATATAAATTCCAGAGTATAGCTCACACGCAATTAAATAATAAATAAATTGAATCTACTTTTAACAGTCTCTACGAACTGGTGTGCTGCCACTCACCAAAAAAATCATGCTTAAGAAAAAAAGAAAAAAAAGAAAAAAAAAAGAAGAAAAAAAAAGAAAAAAAAAAAACTCAATACCGCTTAAATATCTACAGCTCAAATTCGATTTTTAGTATGTAAGTATTTGACTCAAACATAGATGTATTCAGCTCAAGTTTAGTTTAAACAATTTCACTCTTTTTTTTAGAAGAATTAACTCATTCATTTTAAGTTAGTAGAACGTGAAGATCCGATCATTAGATCAAAAGTTATTCAGGGTGGTCTGTTTTTCATTTTGCGCTCTGTACACTTTATTTACTCGTATTTTATTTTATTAGATTTCAAATTTGATTAAAAATTCCAGATTAACCCTAAAACTAATGTATATTCTTGCAAAAATAGCAATTTATAAATTGATTTTGGAGGGGGTAGTGGCCTTTTTGAGGTTTATCCTCAGGGGAAACTGATTGTTGTATATACTAAAATAACCATTTTTGAAGTATACTTTTTCTCGGAATCTACAGAATGGATTTTCAGACTTTGTTCACCTATTACGGTGCAAATTTTAATGTTTTTTTTTTCTCTGAATTTTAGGTAGTTTGGTTTTCGAAATTGAAGTATAAAAATTATTTCATTTTATAATGTGCTTTTCGTTTCAGAAATAATTAAAGAAACAATAAATTTTTAAATTTTTTTTTATATTTAAAGTTTTATAGTGTGCAACATAACAAAAGGTCCCAGAAAAAAAAAAAAAAAAAAAAAAAACGTTTTTGGAAAATCCCTTTTTTACCTTTTAATAAAGGTACAATAACAGAGTTGCTATTTTAACATAGGCTAGAGAAAAAAAAAGAAAAAAACTTAAACCGCAAACAATAACGTAACCTAAAATTTTTTTCATTTTATCTGTATTTTCTGAACGAGGAAGCGACGAAGAAATTTGCGGTTAGGAATCAAGTTATAAACAAGGATATATGATTTAATCAGGGCCTATGACAAAAAAAATGATATTTTATGTGAGGTAACTACAGCATTAAACAACTACTATACTATAAACTACTACACGTTTTATAAGCATTACACCATCATGTTTCGTGACATCATTTATAGTTTTATGAGATTTCTTGAAGAACTAGTAATAAAAGTTATTTCTTTTAAATTTTGTATGCCAACGTTTGGTGCAACTCTCATCTGAAATAAATGTAAACGATTATGAAATATCTACAGGATGTTTTCAAAATAATTTTTTTTCCGAATCATTTTTGAAAAGTATTTTGTTTTGTTTTCGTTTCGACGAATTATGGGATTGATTAATTTAATATTTATGATAAAGTAACGATTGTTAATAATTGAAAACTAAAGTATTATTAAATTTTTTTAATATAATTTCGATATTTATTTAAAAATGAAGCTAGCTATTCTCTTGTAACTTCATATTTTTTTATGAACTGGGCACGCGTAATTTATATATATTATTTTCTAACTGAATATCCGTTCCACGTATGGAGATAAAATTAAAAAGAATAAAAAAATTAAAAAATAAGCAAACAAGTAAAAAATAAATAACGAAAAAGAAAACATCAATAAATCAGTACTGAGCAACACTTCAAAATGAAGACCAGTGCTGAAAGATATGAAATAATTTAAATTTTTCTTTCTTAATGATTACTTTTTGCCCTTTCTGGTAGCTATACTAGTATTAGATCAAGCAAACCACGTTTTTATTTGTTTATCCCATCAAAATAAAGATTAACTGTATTCAGGTATTCAGTATCATTTGGCAAGATACTGTTGCTCAAGGTTAACTATTGATAATCACAATTTACCACAATCAAGCGATATTGTTATTTCGAACTGGCCGAATAAAACCTTTTTCCGCAATATCTATATTAGTGCACACTGTTCGTGCAGTTTTAATAAGTACCAAATATACTAATACTATACTTTATACACATATTAGTATATTTGCTACCTTTTGGACTCAATACCATAGTGGCAGTGGTGCATATAATCTAAAATAATCATTGGTGTTTAAAATAGTAAGCCGGTTTTTAACGTTTCACTTAAACGAATTAGTTCCATTTCTCAATTAATTTAGCTTGTTAGTATATATTATTTTTTAAATTTTGATTAATTTTTTATTTTTGGTGGTGACTCGGGAGATAGAGCGTCTGACTCCCAATGAGGTGACCCAGGTTCGAATCCCAGCGATGGCTTTTTAAATTCCATTTCTGACTCGCACCGATCTCAGTACTGACGTTAAATATCTTCAGTGTAAGACAGATCGTGGGTTAGAGTCTCCTTGTTGCCAGGCTAACCGTGGGAAGTTTTCGGGGTTTTCCTCTCCCAGTAACGCAAATGCGGTTTAGTTCCATCAAAAAGTCCTCCACGAAGGTATACTTCTCACTATACTTGATCCGGGTGCTCCCTTGTCCTCTGGATTGGGTTCAAAATTACAAGGCTACACATTGTTAAACAGTGGTAGTCGAAAACCCAAAATTGGGCCTGTTCAACGACGGTTATCGAATAAAATAAAATTAGTATCTATTATTATTGGTGCCGAAATATAGTATAGCGATTGTTCGCTTTACTTCTAAAGGAAATAATACTATTTCTCCATAAATTTTGTTCTTTAAAACATAGCTCTTTTTCATTTTTTTTTTTTTTTTTTTTTGGTTTCAATTTGTGAATTAGTGCTTTTTTTTTAAATAAATTTTTGCCATATGTGAATGTTTTTCTATTGAAATCTGAGCACTCTAGTTAGACGAAAAATGGACGAAATTTCTGATTCCACCCTTACAAACACGGAAGCTAGTTAACATAAATGTGACCAAATGGAGCATCATGTTGGATGACACAACAATAATTGTAACTTCAATTATCTTTTTTAAATTATGCGAGCAAAATTTATGACCATTTTATAGCTTGTTGAAATTTTGGCCACTTTTTGATGTCAACAAAAGAGAAGGAAAAAAAATAAAAATGAAATGAACATTTTAAAAACGATGTTTTTCTAATAGATTAAACAGAATAAAATAATTTTATATATGTCAAGCATAATATGAAAAGCATAATATGAAAGCCTAATAATAAACTTCTATTGTACCATAAAAATCTTCCTTAACACATTTTTTTTTTAAAAAAAAAGAGCCTTTCAAATATTACTTAAGCATATTTTTAGCACTTTTAGACTACACATTCCCGCGTTTCATCAAAAATAAACCTATTCCAAACTCCCCTTAAAAAAGAAAAGTCCCCTTAAAAGTCGCTATGAAGTAAAATTTCGCAAATTGCGCTTACATTTCTTTTGCTTTAATTTTTAGTTTTACCGAAGAAATCTAACTTATATAGAATTATAGGTTTAAATTCTGATAAAAGATGCAACTTTGCAAAATTTAATGCTAAGAAACTATATTATAAAAAAAAACTTGTAATGAAAAATTATTTTATAGCTTCAAAATTATAGAAATTTTTTTCCTATATTTTCTTTTCCCTTTTATTTCCTTTTTGAAAAGTTTTCGAATGTAATATTTTTCGATTTTTTGGTTTTGTTATTATTCGCCATTAATTTTTTTTAATAAAAGGATTTTAGTGTCTTACGTAAGCACTGCTGATACCCGTCTTGCCCCTTTGTTAGCAAAAATAAGCAAATAGTCAACCCCTTACCCCCATCAGGCACTTAGGTGATATTTGAACGACTCCAAATGATACGCTCTTCATTTTTTGTTTTAAGTCTAACAAAAAAAATTTTTTTGTGTCAATGAAAAATTTTGTATTTCAAACATTTTCATTTTATTCATGCTTATGTATTAAGTTATTTTCGAATTTCTATACAATTAAAACCATTACTCAAGAAATTAATGAGTGTCCTCTTCTATTACTTCTTACAAAAACCTTTGTGTAACAGTTGCAGGAAATTTTGCTTCTGAAAAAAAATGAAGGTTAGCAAATCTAAAACTTTAATGAGTGACGAAATAAATGTGACTAAATTACAGCAACCTGCCCAAATGACGGAGAACATCTGAATGAAACAATCAAGAGTAAACAAAAGCTCTTTTGATTTTAACCGCCAAAACAATGAAGAGTTAATTAAATTTCCAAGTAAAAACATCTGTCGCTAAGATTCGCTCATTTCCCATAACAATAGTCGGCGTCTTTTTTTCTTTTTTTTTTCTTTGGCGGATTGTTTACAGACCCACATTATTCCATTTATATTTTGTTGTAAGTTAAGAAGGAAGCGGAATAATTTTTAAGGTAAAGTGTCAAAGTTATTGAGATGGAATACTAAGTTTTTTCGCCAAAATGATATAAGCCTAATGGTATTTTAGCACCGGATGCCCTTCTGACTTGGCGATGTGGGACATAGACAATTAATGTTTTGTTTGTTGCATCTCATTTTGAAGAAATGCTCAAATCTTGTAATCCATTCTTTTTTCCTTTTTTTTTTTTTTTTTTTTCCTTTTGTCTCTTTCTCAAGTAATTATCAGTTGCTTCGCAGCTGTCTCAGTATATTATAGTATATATATATTTTTCATTTCAGCTTTCAGAATATTGAAATGTCGAATTTCTAAGTACTTCCGCTATAATTCAAAATAATTATTAATTTATTTCGAGATTTTTTTTTTTACAGTACCCGTTTTACGCAGTGTCATTTTAAAATTCGTGACTGACTTTTATTTTTTTAGGGTTAAAAAAAGTCACAAATTAGAATTCTAAATCAAAGTTAAGAAAGGATTTATTAGGGAAATTTTCACTTACTTAAGTGCTAATTTTTATGACTTAAAGGGATAACTTGAAATATGCTTATTAATTAGTGCTGCTGATTATTTAAGTTACACATAAGGCATAAGAGCATACTTACTCTGAATAAAAATACATTTTGACGGATTTGTATTTTTGACCGTCATATTACGGGGAATTACCGTAAACAGAAAAATATTGTCCTACTAGCTTAGTCTGGAGAACAGTTGAAAGTTTGGGTCCTGTTAATATCTTTTACTCATTTTGTTATTTTTCTGGAACTTTTCGAATTGCATGCAAAAATTGAAAAATTTATACTTTCAATTTGAAAATTAGTACATAAAAAGAAACTTTCATGCAAAAAAAAAAAAAAAAAAAAAAAAAAAAAAAATGTCTTTTTCTAATTATTTTCTATTTTTTATTGTTTTATTTAATAATCATCGAAAAAGTATAAAATTCTAAAATGCACAAATTCGTACATTTTTTTCCGATACGATAAAGGGAAAACAAACGAGATTGTTTTCAGTATCTCCTTTTAAATAACAGATCACGAAATTTGACGATTGAGAATGGAAATTGCATATATTTATAAACTAAATAGTTTAATACTTCTGAAAGGTTTATTTAATGCTGACAAAATTGGAAGTGGTGATTCAAATCATCTAGGAATGACATCCCCCCCTCCCGGATTTTATCATGTATGACGAATTTTAGTCCAAACATAGAGATAATTTTAGTTTCGTTTCCTAATTGTGGTTATATCCCATTTCCAACTATCCCAATTAATCAGGTTATTATTAATAATGCATGACGATTACGAAAAGTTTATTCATGAAAATATACGCAAAATGACAAATCGATAAAGAACTAAATAATTATATTTGATACTTTGTGAGTTTGTCATTTCGCTATGTAGGGGAGAGTGGGGTCAATTGTAACAGGGTAAGATTGTAACAGATCAAAAATTTCGAGTGTCGGGTTCTAGATTTGGTTCCTAGGTGGCGCACAAGGTGTATTTAATAAATCTACATGTATACCCCTGCTGGCAACCATTTTTATGTACTTTTGAAAGAGTTACATCACAAAAGATATTTTCACGCTACGTAAGTACTTTTTTTGGTATTAGAATATTATATTGTAACAAAGTAATTTTGTTCAAACAAATAAAAATTATTAACCGAATATGTAAGTGGACACCTTAATTAACATTTAAAAAAAGAAGATTAGTTTTGTTAATTAACTAGCACTGTTTTTAACAAATGAAGCTGAAATGGTGTCTTGGGGACGATTGTAACAATAAGTAAAGGGACGAATGTAACAGCTGAAAATAAATAATCTTATGTTTACAAACCATCATTACTTAACTCTTTAAGAACCACCAATAGTTTCCTATATCATTTATATTATGTTGCATGTGCATTATTTTATTTGTCACCTTTCACAGCATAAATTAAAATTTTTAACCCCTTAAAGTTAAAAGTTTAACCCTTTAGGTCTCTGCTCATTATTATTTTTACTCCTAAAATATCACTATATTTTGATCAATAAAAAAATATATCACAACTATGATAATATGTATAATTAGCTATGTTTTAGATGAATTTATGAACTGTCACAATTGACCCCGTAAGTGGGGACAATTGTAACAAGTGCACGACTGTCAAAAATTTTTAATAACTAATATAATAACATTTAAAATAAGGTATTTTTTTTTCTAGTAGAGGATAGTCTACTTTACTCGTCTGTCAATTAATACTAATAATATATTGGATTTTTTGTTAGTTAAAAATAGTTAAGTAAAAAATGTTACAATAGACCCCACTCTCCCCTATACAACTCTTTGGCAATGTGAGCGGTGCTTAAACATTTTGTACTTTGCTGTATAAGTTTTTTTGTATACAATGCCGGATTAATTACTTTCCCAATAAAATATGTAGTTTTAAAATACAGAGATTTTATGTTGTTATCAGGTGACTTCGATTGACTTACTTAGTTATTTGTCTTCTTCGTGCCGAACTGGCATATAAGGCCTCGAGTCTTTTTCTCCACACACGCCTGTCTATGGCCAGGCAACGCCCTTCCTACCATCCAATTAATCCTGCTCTACTAATATCTTCCTTAGTGCATCATTACCATGTTAGTCTCTTTTTCTCTTTCCATTAGGAGCCCATCAGCTTGCAACAATTGCAGGATGGTTTCTATCGTAGTATATGGCAGAGCCATCTCCATCTTCGTTTTAAAATTCCGTCATTAACAGATGGGATATTAGACTTCGATTGACTTACTTACTTATTTATCTTCTTCGTGCCGAACTGGCATATAAGGCGTCGAGTCTTTTTCTCCACACACGCCTGTCTATGGCCAGGCAGCGCCCTTCCTACCATCCAATTAATCCTGCTCTACTAATATCTTCCTTAGTGCATCATTACCATGTTAGTCTCTTTTTCTCTTTCCATTAGGAGCCCATCAGCTTGCAACAATTGCAGGATGGTTTCTATCGTAGTATATGGCAGAGCCATCTCCATCTTCGTTTTAAAATTCCGTCATTAACAGATGGGATATTAGACTTCGATTGACTTACTTATTTATCTTCTTCGTGCCGAACTGGCATATAAGGCGTCGAGTCTTCTTCTCCACACACGCCTGTCTATGGCCAGGCAGCGCCCTTCCTACCATCCAATTAATCCTGCTCTACTAATATCTTCCTTAGTGCATCATTACCATGTTAGTCTCTTTTTCTCTTTCCATTAGGAGCCCATCAGCTTGCAACAATTGCAGGATGGTTTCTATAGTAGTATATGGCAGAGCCATCTCCATCTTCGTTTTAAAATTCCGTCATTAACAGATGGGATATTAGACTTCGATTGACTTACTTACTTATTTATCTTCTTCGTGCCGAACTGGCATATAAGGCGTCGAGTCTTCTTCTCCACACACGCCTGTCTATGGCCAGGCAGCGCCCTTCCTACCATCCAATTAATCCTGCTCTACTAATATCTTCCTTAGTGCATCATTACCATGTTAGTCTCTTTTTCTCTTTCCATTAGGAGCCCATCAGCTTGCAACAATTGCAGGATGGTTTCTATCGTAGTATATGGCAGAGCCATCTCCATCTTCGTTTTAAAATTCCGTCATTAACAGATGGGATATTAGACTTCGATTGACTTAAAGTTAAAAAAATTGCTTGTCAATTTACAGTCAAGAGACGAGGTTGGGAAATTGTATAAAATATGTCTGATGAAATATGTCTGGAATGATTGTATAAAATATGTCTGAATTGCCTTTTATTATTATTATTATTATTATGACTTAAAATAAGTTAAATTTTATTTCTATTATATTTGTTTGTAAACCCACAATGGCTGGGTGGTTAAGGCACTGGGCTGTCATTAGGAGGAACTGGGGTTCGATCCCTATAAGCGGCTTGTACTCCCCGCAGAAGTAGACCGATGGGTATCAACTCAACTGGGAAGTAAAGCGATGACCTCTGCAGAGTGCTGACCATATGGTCACTTTCATGCCTCTAGTGAGGAAATTGCGGGGCTTTAATCTCCATAACTCCCCTGGTATACAACGGCTGTTGCGAAAATGTTTTTCTTTACTATATATATATATATATATATATATATATATATATATATATATATATATATATATATATATATATATATATATATATATATATATACATATATATATATATATATATATATATATATATATATATATATATATATATATATATATATATATATATATATATATATATATATATATATATATATATATATATATATATATATATATATATATTTGTTTTTAAATTCTAACTTTAAAATTTTCAAATTTTTTCAATTAAGAATTTTAAAAAAAAATTAAAAATAGTTCACATATGATTTATAAGAAAATATGTATGGATACAAAATGGTGAAAGAGCTAAAAATCGATAAAATACATAAAAGAAACTGTACGAGTGACTGACATGTTATTATATCTCTTTCTCTTTTGAAAAGAGAGAAAAAAAAAAAAACAATTAAAAAGATTATCGCATCCTTTATATACTAAAACTTTTGGCGTGAAAGAATGCAATATTATGATTCAAGTGGGTGTGTAATATTTACAAAAACAGTTTTACAAGAAAAGAAAGAGTAGAAAAAAAGAACAAAAAGAATGCGAATTGTCAACTTCATGCAAATCCATTGAAAGGTCAAGTTCTAGCGGAAACATAAATTTTGTCAATTTCTGTGGATGTAGTGACAATTTTGTCACGCAGCGACAACTATTTATGATGTAAAAAAAAAAGGAGTAAAATGAATAAAAAAAAGGAGTTCTTCTCAATATGCTTCAGTGAATGTAATAAAAATGGAAAGTGCGAATGTAAAAGTAAGTTGGTCCACGAATAGTTTATGAAAGTAAAGCAATTTGAAATATTTTGAAAGAACTTTTGCCTTTCTTTTTTAAAGAAACCCTTAAGAAAATACAGGCCTGTTATTGTTTGCAGTGAATGTGAATTTCATAGGTCTACAAAATACATGACTGAATTTATTTCGAAATTGAAAACATATATTAACTGTTATTAGTCTGTTGAAAACAAAAACAATAAAAAAAAAATTATTTTAAGATTAAGTCTGCAGTAATAAGTATTATTAACAAAGAATTGTTCTATATTTTATTTTATTTTATTTTATAACCGGCGTTGAAAGGCCGACCCCGTTTTGAGTTTACCACTACCAATGTCCAATCCCATAGCCTTGTAATTTTCATCCCAATCCAGAAGACAAGGGAACTACTTGATCAAGTATTGGGAAAAATTTGCCTTCGATGAGAACTTTTTGATGGAACTAACTCGGCATTTGCGTTACATGGATAGGGAAACCACGAAAACTTTCACGGTCATCCTGACACCAAGAGGACTCAAACCCATGATCCGCCTACCACTGAGGATATTTTACGTCATCACTGTGGTTGGTTCTAGATGGGCGTGGAATTCGTATCAACAACCATTCTGAGGCTAGCACTCTATCCCCTGAGCCACCATGGTTAACAAAGAAATATTAGAAATTATATGCAGTAACAAAGAATTAATATTATCAAATTTATTACGTACTAGATGTTTCACACGGCTTTGCCTGCATGGTTTAATTTCAATTTCAACTATTTTCAATCGATGCCCTAGATATTGTCTCTAAATTTCTAGACGTATAGAATTTTACTAATAATTTAAAATCTGCTTGACAGTCGTTTAATCACACGAGCTACAATAATTATGATTTCGGGATATTTCAACATAGTAGGTAGCAAAAATATATTTTAAAAAAATTCTTTTTATTTGAGTCGTGAGATAATATGGAAAACTCATCCCAATGCTTTATAACGTGCTGAACTACTTCCTCACGCACCTCTGGAGTCATAACTCAAGTATCACATAATATCTATGTAATTACTCGAGAAAGGCTAGCTCCATCTCCAATAATTGGCATGACAGTATGCGGCACCGTAGCTCTGTTTATGTTTAACATTTCTGCTGTCATTTTAGATAGAAGCAAGAATAAATTTTAATAAAGACTTCGTAACTAAGTTTTTATTTCTATAAAAATACAAAATTATTCCAAACAAATACTTAGCACTAATAAAATAATAAAATAATCGCACTAATTAAATTATTATTTATGACCACCTAACAAAATGAATCTAAAATGCTTAACGTATAGCATTTACTAATTATTTAACACTATTTAAATTATTGCTTTAGTGATGTTAAATTATTAAGTAGTTAACCTAACAAAAGGAATCTAAACTAATTAGCGTATAACTAATTATTTAACACTACTTAAATTATAACTAAAGACAACCTAACTTAATTATTATAGATTATTATAGATGACTATATTGTTGCCAATTTACATAGAGAAATACCTGCGTTTTTGGTGCCAGTTGGGCAATATCGTTCTAAATACCTGGATTTCCACTACTTTTCCTGCAGCAATTGTTATAAAACACAGATAAGATAAACTCTTAGAATTTTTGCTTTGTATAAAGCATAATTTTATTTAAGTTTGTCATAATCAGGTACAAAGTTGTACTATATTATCACGCGATTTAATTTATCTACCTACATGCATGCGGATTACGTAGCACTGACATCTTGAGTATTTCGCGTTCTTAATTGGCCACACTTAAGTCTTTCGTAAATGCAACAGATATAATATCCATTTTAGGATTCCAGAGTAAATGTGTTAAATCCTGGCTTAGTCTAATTTTGATTTTAAAAAATATGTAGAACTAGATATTAATAACTGATGATGATGCTGCCTTTTCACTACTGATTTTTCAATTTTCGTTCCTACGGTTCAGGCAAATGGAGGAAAATTTAATTTTTTTTGCAGTTCAATTTTGAGGTTTTTGGAGAATTTTGAGAGTGTTTTCTTTAAAACACAGCACCATAGTTCAAATTAAACGGTAAAAGTTATAACCATGTAGGATTGCAGCAAATTTGAACGGCTTATGATATTATGGTTCAAGCTACCAACATTATGGTTCAACGTTGAACTAGTTTTCTTTTAAATGTAAGGGAGTTAGTGAGAACATTTTTTACAAACATTAAATGAAATTTTCAGCGCAAAAAGTATTAAACAATAATTTAAACGTTTTCGTGCATTATGGTTTACATCTGCAATTATAAAGTTGTTTAGCTTTTCCATAATAATTTTTTTTTTAATAAAAGGTTGTTCTTGTCCACACTACAAAGGGCTACTGTAGACAAACCTATGGGATTAGTGCTGCTATAACTTGTTTGGTAGTCATTTAATACAACTCCGAAAGGTAGACTGAAATTAATTCCAATCTGAACATTATTGGAAAATAAATATTGACATACATTAATTAAAACACTAAATTGTAATTGAGCATTTTATTATACCTAGAAAAATATTTTGAATGCAAATCTATGCATTTTAAAATCACTGTTTGATAAATACTTTGAAATTCGTTTTGCTTTATCAATAAAAGAAGAAATAAAAACAATTGAAAGGACCACTTTAAATGTGTTTTGGCATGCAGTCCTAGTTACTGATGATGCTACATGATGGAAGTTA
Source organism: Parasteatoda lunata (assembly GCA_949128135.1). Classification (NCBI taxonomy): domain Eukaryota; kingdom Metazoa; phylum Arthropoda; class Arachnida; order Araneae; family Theridiidae; genus Parasteatoda; species Parasteatoda lunata. Next base: position 19,359,676 of record OX421973.1, read on the forward strand.
GGTAACCATTTCTTTTTTTGAGATTTGAGACACATTTTTTTTTCTCTTTATTTTCGCCTGAAATAAAGAAAGATTCATGATTCAGAACGCCTCGAAATCTATAAAAACTTATCCTCTACCAATCAATATAATGAGCATCACTCATTTGCTTTTCATTTTTTTAAAAAATTGATTATGTGCCCAAAATATTAACTCTTATTGAGTCAGTGTTGTTAAGAAAATGCAATTTATTTATATCGATTTTATATTCTTGAGATTTAAAAAGAGGAAAGCAATCTAACTTTAGTAAATGAAAAAAAAAAATCACTTAAAGTATGTCCCCACCACAAAGAATTATGTTTGCCTTCTGTTGATTAATTGAAACTATACAGAGCAAAAGTTATTATTAAAATAATGTAGAAAACGGTATCATTTATAACATATTATCAAATTTAGGCTAAAAATAAAATATGTAAATAAATGAGTAAAGAAAAAATTTGAAAGTTACTTTTGAATCTTAAAAACCTCCTTCTATAAATTTTTACTGATGTTTTTACGATATGATTATGTAACTGTACATGTGTACAACAGTTTTTCTAATTTATGATGTCTTACGGAGAAGATTTGACCAATAAATAAAAATGTTATCCAAAATGTCCACTTTAGCCCCATGTCCTCACTAGCCTTCTCTCTTCTACTTAAGTTAAAGAATTTCTTCAAAATATCTGCATAATTTTTTAAAAACTTTATTCAAGTTTTGAGGTGCAAGAAAATTACTTTCCCACTATTGACCCGGCCTCGATCAGTAATTTCTCAAACACAATTTCCCAACGCAGATCAGCCACCTCAGCTCATAAAATTTAAATTTCGCATTTAAAAAATTGGATGTCAAATCCATCAAAACCTATTTGGTGCTTCTACCCGGCAGCCTCATCGTGTCACTTTATGCCAGTTCGTATCCAAGGATGATAATTCGCTCTGATGGATTGACAATTTTTCAGGAATGAATTTTAAAAAGAAGCAACTCGCCTTTGAACCCAAACGTCTTGTGTGTTCTTTTTAGAAAGTAGGGGGATCCTTTACAATCCCTTGGAACCTCCTGCTGTCGGATAATGAAGGCAACTGCAGTCGCCAAGTCGGGGTCGTCATAATATTCGTTTGTGAGACTACAATAGTTTCTAGTTGGCGGGATTATGCCCATCACGCCATTGTTGGTGTATCAACCTTTCTTTTTCTTTTTTTATTGTTGAGACATATATTGAAGCAATACACGCTTCTATTCAAAGCTGAAAATAGAACGATAGAAAAAACTAGAAGGCAAAAAGATGTTTTGAGAATTGTATTTTGACGACAGTGATTATCAAATTAGAAATTTCGGTTGCGAGGTATTAAATTGTTAAAATTGCATAAAATAATGAAGGTTATTTTTGCGATTTTTTTCCTTTTATTTATATATTTAATACTTTTCTTGAAATTTTAGTACGCTTTGAATCTGGTGCAAATCTGCTGCAATACTACAATGCTAATTTGTACCCTATTATTGTGATAGAAAGCCACTTTAAAAACTAATCGATATTATAAAAAGAAAATATTTTCATATTTAACACTTAGTTAAGATCGCAGCAAATTTGCAACATATTTTGGTTCCATGGTGCACCGATTTTTTTTCGTTTATGAGAGAAAGTGTTTAAGCTTAAACTTATGAAGCGAAATTGGAAAAGTTGTTTAGTATTACACACTTCATGCAGAATTTGCATTAATATATTTATTTTTTGTATAATAATTTAAATACAATTTTCAGTATCATTTTGACTGCTTTTCATCAGTTTGAACAATAATAATAATTAAAAAAAGCGAACCCGAAAAATTTTATAGCATTAAATTACTTATCCAAATTAATGAACCGCTTAGTTTTATTAATTTACACAATGAGAAAAAATCGTCGAAGTTCTTAATTTATCAAGCGCTATTTCTTCTAATTATAAAGCAATGACTGCATTTTTTACATTTTTTTCTGAAAGATCGATAATATATTATCACGTGTGTGTTTTCAAAGAAATAGAAAAAATAAATTGAAAATTAATCATAAAATCCAAAATGGCGAGTGAAGATGCCTCATAATTTAACACTGTTGCCTTTTAAGTTATCAATTAAATTATCATTTATTGTATAAATGTATATTTTAAAACATAATGTTAAAATAAAAAAATTTAGCTGATCATATGAAAAATTTTGGTAAAAAATATTAATAAAAATCGAATTTGAGAACAAAAATGTAAGATTCTTTGTTACAATTAACGATACTTTTTTCTTCAAAATTTGGTATTTAATGTTAGAAAAGGGACCCTAAGCAAAAAAAAAAAAAAAAAAAAAAAAAAAAAATAAGGAAAGAAAAAAAAAAAGTACAAAAAATGCTGCAAAATTTTAAAAGATGCCCTAAAAAAGAGAAAAAATGACTAATGCTCAAGAAATTTCCTCTAAAATCAGGTTTTATTTATTTATAAATAGTTCTGTTCACACGTAATCCACTGGCGAGTATACAGTACGAAAGAATAGTAGGAAATGTTATGTAAATGCACAAAAATAAATCAGACCACCCTGAATACCTTCTGGCCAAATGATCGGATCTTCACGTTCTAGGTGGTTTGCCCTTGATCTCAAATAAGTGATCTCAAATGTTTTAATTAATTAGTGTCAACGACATTTTAAGTTATGAAATCAGGCACAAAAACATACTTTCTCTAAATAAAGATACCTTCTTTTTTTTCTTTTTTTTTTTTTCTAATAAATACGAATTTTTGTCTCCCTAAATATAGGGGATAGCTGCAATCTGGGAAATATGGTCCTGATAGTTAGGTCATAAGAGCGATTCCAAATTTGGACCCCTAATTGTTAATTTTACTTTTTGCTTATTTCACCATATCTGGAGAGTTTTTTTAAGCGAACTGTAAAATATTTGCACGCATTCATAAAATTCGTTTGTCCAAAGATAATTCCATGCAAAAATAACATTTTAGTAAATATTTATTATATTTTATTATTTTATTTAAAAATAGTCGAAAACATTTTGAAATGAGAAGTATAAAATTTTTACACCATTTCAAATGATCCAATTTAACATGGTAAAATACAAAATTTGGGCGCAATTGGTTGAATAGTTTTTGTGAAATCGAATTTTAAAAAATCGTATTTTAAAAATTTGATTTCTTAGGAACTATTCAACCGATTTTGCCTGACCAAACTATGGGAGCCATGTTTTCTCGATTCCCTCTATATTTCAGTAGTCAGAAATCCCAAATCCAATGAAAAAAAAAAGTATGTTTATTCAGAGAAAGTACGTTTTTGTGTCTGATTTCGTAACTTAAAATATCGTCTGCACTAAAGTTTTAAGCGAATTGAAAAAAATTAATATATTATAAAATCCATTTACCCAAAAATAAATAATTCTACTAAGGAAAAAAAAAATTCTTTTTGTAAATATTTATCAGTTTTTATTATTTTATTTAATAACAGTCGAAACATTTCGAATATACAAATTTTTACACCATTTCAAAGACCGTAATGTTACATGGCAAATTACAAAATCTGGGCGTAATCAGGGACGGATTAAGCGTACGCGGGGCCCTAGGCTATTCAAATTTTTGGGGCCCTTAGATTAAATTTTTTTCTCGTATATTTTTTATTTATTCAAATATAAAAGTATTTATCTTTTCATTTAAGAAAGCATATTTAAAATAAAAATGAATAATAATAAATTAAATTTTACTCTATTTTGTTAAATTAGAACTAAAAAAATTATCGTATTTTATTAATATATATCTGAAATTGATTTTTTTTAAAAAAATCATTGTTTTTCTTAATTTTTTAAAATTTATTTTCAAAATTTTTTTTAAAGGGGGCCCCTAATCATTGGGGGCCCCAGGTCATGGCCTAATGGGTAATCCGCCCCTGGGCGTAATTGGTAGAATAGCTCTTATAAATCTAATTTTAAGAAAGTCGTATTTAGGGTGGACCGGTTTTTATTTTGCGCCCTGTACACTCAAGATTTGTGTCAAAAACGATTATCTATATCTCACGGATACGGTTACAGTAATGTTGACGGAATTGTAAAAATTGGCAACACTTAATTGTTTCTATCAAAATATGCTTCTTAATATTATAAAACGCATTTTGAAGAAATTAGCAATAATTATTAAAATAAATACATATTCAAAATGTTAAGAGATTGTCTGAGTATTAAGAAATTTAAGTATTATAGAGAAAATCTTTTGACTTGTTCGCATCTTTTCTTTTTAATGTGAGAGATAAAAAAAAACAAACTCTCTCCTAAGTTTAAGAACCTCCAACACCCAAACAAGCAACTCATCATTTCAGTGTCACGTGGTCACAATGGAATCAGTTGAAGGCTCTTTTGTCGTCAGGGGGTGAGCGAATGAAATGGAAAAAAATAGTCGTCTGCCATGTCAATTTTTATGAAAAGAAGCACTGAGTGGCAATGATTTCTGCAACAGTTTTCGGACGAGGTGAATATGGACTCGTCGCAGTTAACTACTGCCGCCCACCAACCGTGTGACAAATGGATTAGAATAGCAGAGGGGTGGTCTGTGGGATTGTTTGCATATTGGTTATGCCCTTTAACATGCATTGAAAGCCAAGTGACTGACTGACTTTCTGACAGGGAATAGTGGCTGCCGTAGAATTTTTCTTTCGAATGTTATGTTCGAATGTCGCGACAGTATTGTTGGAGCAAGTCTTTGAATTGGAAAACATCTAGAATAAGTGGATAAGGAATCTGAAATATTTATTCAGTGTTATTTTTAGTGCCTTTGGCGTGAAATAGGAATTTGAATAACAATCATCGAAAATTATTTGAGGAAACAAGAAAGAAATAAAACTTGAAATGGTTTTACTAATGTGCCTTCATGGAAAAATCTGAAGTATTTAAAAACAAACAAACAATGATTTCAAATAATATAGAATGACAACAACAATAAAACATACATTTTATTTGCCAAAGGACACATTTTGCATATTAATTCTTGATAAATGACATTTCATTTTGCTTGACTCTATTTTTCAATATATGAGCGATCACGTAGAATTTCTGTTGCACAAAAGGTAAAATTTTTTGATTAACGTTTGTAGAAATGTTTAGTTTTTAAAATTTGATTAAATTTTTTTAAAAACAAATTTATGCCATAAGTTTAAAAATTACGCATTCGTGACTTTTCGAAACTTTAAAAAAATAATTACAGGATTCTATTATGTTGTTTTTCTTGATATACAAGCATGAGCGCCATGGTCCGAAAGGATAGAACGTTCGCCTTTCAATGAGAAGAACCAGGTTCAAATCCCAACGTTTGTTGGTTGCATATATATATATATTATCATCAAGGAAATAAAAATTTTTTAGATTTATTTTAAAAATGTTTTCCCCAAGCTAAAGAGGACTAATAATTCATATTATATAAAGTTTTATTACAAAGTTAAAAAAAAATACAATGCTTAAATGTGTTAAAGATAACAAAACATTTAAAATTCATGCCAGTTGATCACAAAAGAAAAATATTATTCTTAAGAAGATGATAATTTTTAGATTTATTGCGAAAAAAAAACTTTAATTTTAAGACGGCTGAATTTCATAGCTTTATGAATGTCGCTGAAATGTTTTTAATTTCTTCGAAATATGAAGCTAATAATGAAGAACAAAGGTTTTATTTTTTATCGGATTTCTTCTAAATTGCATTGTGTTTTGAAGCTGCACATGTGAGATTTTTCTCGAAAAATAGTCCTTCGGGAATTTATGATTGTTTGTTCTGAGTTTCGAAAACTTCTGAAAACTCATGACCTCGGCTAAAGCCATTAAAACATATCACTGAAAAGAAAAAAAGAATATGTTCTGAGCAAAAATCAAATAAAAAAGTACCTTCTCCCGCTAGGAGGCTCAAAAGTTTCAACCCCTAAATGAAATTAGTAATGAGATGTTGAACAAAAAATAATTTTTTTTTTTTATTGTCTCAGTGGTGGAAGAAATTCTTTTGAAAAAACATAAAACAAGAAAAAACAAAACGAGAGGGTGAAGTAGAAAAATTATCCTTTTTTCTTTATCCTTATTTGGTGATTAATGCGGGATGAGGCCACGGGATGACACGTAACAATCGCCCCACAGAGTGAGACGTGACTTTCCTGATGCTGAGGGTCATTCTTGATCTTGAGCCTCATCCTTTTCGGAATTCTGATCTCTCAATAAAGCATGATAAGATGATGACTCCCGGGATGAAGAGTTGGAATAAGAAGAATTGAACAAAATGATATCAGAAAGGATGGAAAAGAATGTATTTCTGAAAAATTACTCCTCACATTCAAAATTTGATTGCTATTCTGAAAAAATATATTTGTGGAACTTTTTAGTCGAAAATAGATAAAAAGGTAGAAAAATAGAAGAAGGTTGTCTTCGGAATTTTTTTCTTCCAGAAATTGTTCTTTAAGAGTACATCAATGTGCCCCACTTTTTTTTCTTCTATTTTCTTGGTTTACGCATAACAGCTAAAACGTTTAGCTATTATTTGTTTGTTGTCTTTTGCGTTGCTGTATGCAATTTGAAAGTATATTTAAAATGTGGTGAGACTAAGTTAAATAAATGACATTCATTTATATTTCTTATAGAAGTGTTTAGAAAAGATGTTTGCAATTGTAAACACATTTTTATGAAAAACGAAACATTTTAACGGTAATAATTTATGCAGTTATCAAACTTAGTTATCTCCAGGAAGGCATGTTTCTCCCAATACTTGAGTTTCCTGTCCTCTGGTTCTTATACCAGGCAATAGAATTGAACATGAGCCTCTAAAACAAAATAAAATGAAAAAACTGAATGAAGGGATAAAATTATTATTTTTTAATTAATAGAAGGAATTATTTAGTTTTGAAGTCTGTAGTTCGTTTTTCTAAATTCTTCGGAAGAAATAAAATTATGCCATCCAGGGATTGGCATTGGGGGCTTCCTTCATACAAATATGGAAATATTCTGTATTTAGGCATAGGATGCATCCTATCATCCATAGCATCCTTTCTTCAAGTATTAGAAACAGAATTAATCCAGGTTGTGAAAATCTCCTTTATCTAGACATTGAAGACACCATGAATCAAAGCACGGATCTCAGGTTTTACCTCAAACTCTAAACACAATTACTGCAGCCACTTTTATTTAATATTTATTTTATAACTGGTGTTGAACAGCCAAACCATTTCTGAGATAACGGCTCTCAATATTCAACTTCGTAGCCTTGTAATTTTGAAACTAGACCAGAAGACAAAAGAACTCTTGAATCAAGCATTGGGACGAACTAATCTTTCCGGTGGATTTTTGGATGAAAATGACCTGCATTTGCGTAACATCGAAAGGAAAACCACGAAAATCGCACACGGTTATCCCGACGAGAAGGGGATTCTAAACCAAGATCCGTTTGTCACTGAGTATATTTTACGTCAGCCCTATAGCTAGAGCGAGTCGGGAGCAGAATTTGTATCAATTAGCCACCGCTGAGATTCGAATCTGGGTCACCTTATTGAGAGACGATTTCCTGAGCCATCGAGTCTCACTGTAACCAGTTCCAGTTTTAAGCCTCAAATAAAATTATGGTACTGCGAATGAATTTGTAATTTTTTTCAGTCACGTGAAATTTACCAAAAAAAAAAAAAATCACTCCTGCTGATTTTGACGAATCAAACTTGATAACTAGTTTTAAGTGATCAGAAAATCAAACTCGATTGTTGCTTTTTTCTTCTCTTTTTCTCCATATAAATTTGATGAAATAACAGTCTTTATATTGCGAATTTTAATCCTCGATGTTCTTGACTAGAAGTAAATAGCTCAAATTTGTGATAATTTGACCAGTAATAGATCGGTTGTAAAATTGAAACAGAAGTAATTGGAGGTATTTAATAAGTTAATTTTTTTAAGCGTATAACACTAAATTATATGAAAAATTACTCAAAGTAACTGAAAACAATTGAAAAACTAAAAACAGCTATAAAAATTTTTTTTTTCTTTTCTTTTTTTTTTTTTTTTTTTTGAAAAATGAATGGGGAAATGTTTAGAAAGTTAAAGTAAATTTGTATTCAAATTTTCATTAAAAAATTATTATTATTATTAATAAATTAATTGCTATCATGATGCAAAGTTTTCTATTAACCGTCCGTTACATAGCGATTGTCGCAGTCACGCTATTCATCCTTTCGGACACAGTGTTGCCAGCACGGCAACACTTAATTCAAAAATTTTACAAACCACTGCAATTTAAATCAATTTGCTTCTAAACATTCAACAATTGTTAGGTACCACTATTCCTTACGCAACAAACTGATACAGTAAGAATTTACTGACAGAGGCCGAAGTTGCTAATGTATTACCTGAATACAATTTACAATCGAAATTTGATGTTCAGAAAAGGGTTAACTATCATGATGATTGACGATTATGACAGCTCGCACATTATATAGTTCAATTTTTTGTTCGCATCGAGAAGACTAACTGCATAGCATATTTACACTGTTTATTGTAAAATTTATACATAAAAATAATTGTGTTTAATTCGATGAAGGCAATCAAAGTTTTAAAAGTTAAAAAACATCTTTCTAATATTCTAAATGTATATATTAGGGGCAGTCATTACGGAATATCCTGTATCGTACTAAAAAAAGCGCTCTGTGCTTACTTTCCTATTGAAACGGTTATTGCTGTAATTTGTCATCTTGCTACCTTTCTGTAAAATTGAATAATCATCTTTACGAAAATATAAATACACTTGGAAAAGTCCTTTTTCCCGAAATATCGGTGTTCGTTGTACATTATGAGACCAATTTCATAATAAAACACTAAATAAATAAAACTTCTAGGTACGGGTTACTTTCTGGCAAAGAACGAGCACGTGTTTCCTAGAAAAAGATGATATAAAAATAAAAAGTCGGGTGAATCAAATCGTATTTTAAAATGAAAGGGAAAAAAAAAGAAGAAAAAAAAATGTTTCGATGATTCAATTGATGGTATGTAATCTAACAATGAATGGAACGTCGAAAACTTTGAAAGGGACGAACCAGCCTTAATGTTGTCATTTACTTGGTTTTACCATTTTTCTCATTTTATGAAGTGCATCAGGGGGAGAAGGGAAACGAATGGGAATGGGAAAATCAAATGGGTTATTCCATAGTTTGGGGTAGGAAATTGTTATGAAAAATTAATGCTAAGCTTAAAATTTGACAATATTTTATTTTGGAGGAAAAAAATTGTAAATTATCATTTAAAGCTTTCCAATTCTCGAACTATTCTTTCAGGAAAGTTAATATTGTTAATGATAACAAAGATTGATCCATGAAAAGCTATGTACCCAACTATATAGGACCCAAATGCCCTGAACCCAAATATATTACAAAATCACGGTCCATATTATGTATGTTTTAAAAAACTGCAAAGAAATCAGTTATAAACGAACCAGAAATCCCCAAAAAGTATATTGAGGGAAAAAAATATGGTTTTAACTATCAGAATATGGTAAAATGTATAGTGTCTCTGGTTCTATGTCAACACCAAAAAGATTGGCAATTTGTATCGAAGTTCTTTGATAGTAATTTTGGAAAATTAATAATAAAATATGGTTTTATAATATCACGTGATAAAATTTGGTAAATGTCAAGTCTGGTAATTTGATTATGATACATTAGAACATTTTTTAGGAATATGTAGTAATAAGAACTGAAATTTTAAAAACTAGACTTTCCAGTGAACTGTGATTAAGTTAGCGGAAAAATGACTTAGTGAATAGCTTAAAGAATGCATATCTTGGTCTTATTACCTTAAATTTTGCTTTATTTTTTTTCTTAGCAGAATTGTCATTATTATACAGTTCGGTATTTTTACCTAATTTTGTTTTTCTTTGTGTACTTTCGCAAATCGCATGCATGCCTTCAAGATACGTGTGAAAATGAAAATTTTATTAATTTGTTTGCTTGTCTTGAATGCTATACTTATTATGCAGATTGTTATTATTATTATTATTCTTGGCTATGATAGGGAAAGTACTAAAGTTCTATTAAATGGAAAATACATGTTAGTAATGGAATTTATGTTTATTATCAAGCGAGACTCTAGTTATTTTCAATAATGGGTAACCTGAGAAAAGATTGAAATTATTTTAAAATGCTTATTGCTCTGTTCATTGAAAAAGATTGTACGTTCTTTATTATGGAGTACTGTATTTTGTTAATTTAAGAATATTAGTTGTTTTTTATTGGAAAATATTTTATTTCCTACAGTAATATCATAGTCCTTGCATTTAAATATTTTTTTCTTTCTAAATTTAAAATGATTGTATTTTTATAATGAAAAATATTCTAAATTTTATGTTCATTTATATTATATTTTCTTTATTTTTAAAAATAGCTATCATTTTGATACACATGAAAATAAATTGAAAGGTATTTAATAATAAAAATTAAGGAAAAAATTATGGTAAAACGTACTGGAACCCTGGGTGCAGAACCTGTAAAAACCATTTCACCATAAAAATATTTTTTACAATAAAATTTTATACCATAATTTTTATTATAATATCTATTTAAGTACAGTAATGCAGTGATTTTACATTAAATATTACTGTAAAAATTTCGGTATATCAGATATTTGGTCGAAATTTTTTACTGTATAGTAAACCTTTATTTCAATATATTGTACAACTTTCATTTAAAAACTTTGTATATTTTTAAATATGCTACATTTTTTGTATAAAACAGTGTACTTAAATATTATAAAAGTATTTCGCATCTCTTTATTTACTTTAAGCATTTTTTATAAAAATATATAAATTTCAAAATTTTAAATTATTTTTAAATATTTTAAACTAATTAAATATTTTACTTTAATTATAAAATAAATACTACATTCTACTTCCTTTAGAATTTGCATACCATGCTTAACTTTATAAAATTGTGTACTTAATTCTTTTCTTTTTCATCTTCAAACTAGCTATCTGAAAAAATAAAAAATAAATAAAATATGAACTGCTTTCGGAGGATTTTGACCATAATCATCTACATTCGATTTTTTCGCGATTTCTAAATAAAATAGATGACTTTTTTTTTCTTCAACTTTACGTATTGAGTTCTTGCCTACAACTTATCATAAAACTGAAATAAATCCATTACCTAAATTGTTCTGTCATCAGTGTGCTGTCTTTTTCAATGCATTCGCAGGGGCATTATCAAAAAAAGCAAAAATATCAATAACTCTGCGGCCACATTTTTCCTTTCTTTCGACGAACAAACAAAATCATTCTTCGTGCTTTTCTATTTTCAAATCAACTAATAGAAAATAAAATAAAATAAAGAAGTGGTTTCTAGCAATAACTATTTAAGGAACTGGATTCGTAGGACAAATGACGTCATTTCTTTTTAAAGAATTTTTATATTTACGATAGATAAAAGTCGTAATATATCCAATACATTGTACTATTTGAGCTAATATTGAAGTCTTCAGAGTTTTCGTGCTGTATAAAAGTTTTAAAAATATTTAGGATGAAAATAGATTCTGTTAGGTACATAGATGACATTCTATCTCCTTTTCGATCATAAACTATAATTTTTTATTTTATTATATCTTAAAAAATTTATGCCGCATTAAATATAGTAATTTATACTGTAATAAAACTAATAAATTTTCGTTAAACTTCTTGATAGATAAATGAAATAATAATTAATTTAAAATTAAAATTAAAATTAATTATTGCTTTGCCAGAAAATTAAAATTCTTTTGTATATCGAAAAAAAAAATTTCATTGATTAAATACAACATCTAAGCCAAAACATTTTCTTTTCAAAACAAGTCTCGCCTAAAGTATTCGTGAAAATTTTGCTTTGTGTATATGTCATATATTTATTAAAAATTTGTAAATAAATAAATAAATAAATAAAAAATTTCACTAAAATTTGAATTATTTCAATATTTATTGCAGGACTAATTTATCTTTTTTTCTTCTTCATGTTTAAAACCGTGAAATGATCCTTAAGACTTAGTATGTTTTTGTCATTCAAATGTTATTTAACATGTTTTTTGCAATAATATCGTTAATTTAAGGCTTAATCTGTGTAAAAATGAGATTATTAAACCGCTGCTACACATAAACATTATGTGACCATAATGTAACACCATTTAAAACATTATGTAGAAATGCTCTAAATTTATTAAGAAGTTGTATTTAAAAAATAAGGAAATTGGCTAACTTAAATATGGACTTACTGAAAATTGACTTACTTAAATATTTATTAACAGAATAATTATACTTTACTAACGAAGAGAAAAAGAAACACACTGAGAGCAAAAGAAATTCAAAACTAACAGAATATGGTAAAATTTACCGTGTTTTTAGCTGTATGGTAAAATCAAAGAGCTCGGTAATTTTTACCGAAGCACTTTGGTAAGGATTTTGGTAAAATTAGCAATAAAATATGGTTTTATAATATGGGATTAAATTGAGTAAAAGTGATGCCTAGAGCATGGCATAAACCATTTATTCGATTAAATTCAGTTTTTTTTTTTTTTTTTGCTAAATGTGTGGCAATAAGAATAATTGCGCAAATGAGAATTTCCGGTATACTATTACAACATTAAAAAAAATATTATTACTATACAGTATAGTAGTTTTAACAGATTTTCCTTCTCCGTGTAAGATTTTCTAATTAAGATGAGTTCTTAAAATATTACCTCTTATCTTAATTTTTCTAACCTCTTTCGCTGTGAAAATGAGATCAGTTATTCGCATCTACGGCTAAATGAACTCATTCATTTTGTGAGAAAAAAAACAAAACTAAAGCAACGTTCACAGGCATTGACAATGATTATTTATGAATGTTCCTTTGTTCGAAGGGGGTTTGATTAATTGTCAATGAAGTTTGAGAGCCGACACTTTTCTTTGATCTTTCCGAAAACGTCAATATTTAATAGGCCAATAGCGCGAGCTGGCGCATCATTGGTGGTCGGTGAAAAAATTTGAAAAAAGAAAAAATATTGCTACAAACTGAATACTTTTTGTTGGGTTAGCGATGAAAAAGAAGTCAGGACCTCCAGGCTTAAGAAGCCTTAAGCCATTTAAGATAACCCAGCTATCTTGGATTTTAGGTTAAACTTCTGATTTTTTTCCCTTGATATTTTTTTTAGTAAAAACTTTTGATGATAAAATATAACTTCGCGATAGCCCAAAGTGGGCCTTGGGCTCTGGGGTGCAGGAGCCGATGTTCGGGTTGGTTGGTCAGCCGAACGTGGAACCCCCAGTGTTCAGTCCCCAAGCATACTGGTACCCACTGGATCGACCCACTTGAGAGAGGAAAGGCTGAGTCAACCTTGTCCGGCCCGAGGATCGAACCCATGACCTGTGCACGCGACTGCGAAGTGCTACCATTCAGCCACCAGGCGTCAGATGCTTTTCGGAGAAATGAGGCTTGATAATCTTTAAATTTCTTTGGATTTTTCTCAAAACATTACATTCTCAAAACGAAACATTTTTCAAATCCAATTTGGATGATGCTGAAAAGTCTTCTAACCGGTAACTGAACAAAAACAGAGATACTTATCAAAAATCTAAAAATAGACAACTGTATACTATTTAACTAGCTTTCAAAAACTGCTGATTACAGAATTTTATTGGTATAATTTTGTCAGTAAAAATGGATCGAGAATACAAAAAAGGATAACAAGATGAAAAAAGGGATAGAGAATATTAAATGGATGGAGAGATGAAAAAACGGATAAAAATAGAGAAACAATGGAAATTTAATAAGGAATCTAAAATACCACACGTTTTATATCCCAAATTCTGATGAGCGAACGGCCTTGCATTTTTCATATATGGAAAGATACTGTTGAATTGAGTAAATATCCACCATCAGTTTATTTATTAATTTTTTTAAATTTTTTATAACCGTCGTTGAGCAGCCGACCCAATTTTATGGGTTTGCGATTACTAATGTTCAACTCCGCAGCCTTGTAATTTTGATCCCATTCCAGACGACAAGAGAACTACTAGATCGAGTATTGGAAGAAATTTGCCTTCGCGGAGGACTTTTTGATGGAGCTAACCCGCATATGCGTTACATGGAGAGGAGGACCACGAGAACCTCCCACGGTTAGCCTGACGGCAAGGGGACTCTAACCCATGACCCGTGTACCACGGAGGCACTTCACGTCAGCACTGTGGTCGGTGCAAGTCGGATGCGAAATTCGTTTCGACTGGGATTCGAACCCGGTTCGCCTCATTGGAAAGCGAACGCTCTATCCCCTGAGCCATCGCGGCGCACCATCAGTTTATTTATGAAAATTAAATAAAAAAGATTAAATACATATTTATAATTTTTCTCCTCCCCCCCCCCTTCTACAGTTGAATACGCATTGTGGGATAAACTAAAATGGGGAAACTAGGGTTAAGATTTGGCTATCGAAGAAATGAAGTGAAGAACTGAGTCGGCCGGGCTGTATGGTGGTCAAGGAGTGGGCACTGTACTGGCAAGATCCTGGGTTCGAATCATAGAGTTGAAATAGTAAGTAGAGGAACCAAGCTCGCTTTATTCCTTCCGAAAAGGCACGCCACAGATAGCAAGCAAAGAGCTACAATCACGTGACGGAAAGAGTGCAATACTTGGCGCAGTATCACAAATGTTGGCGCACAAAATTTTTCAACCAGCTTTATTTCGATATTACCGATGCGCAAATAATTGCAGCATTTGAAAGAGAGAAAAAAAAATATTTTCATTAATCACATTTCTTTAATATTATTAAATGGGTTTTTAAATCATAAGGAGTTTTTTTTTTAACATTTAATTTTAGTACTGCCTTTATTAAAAAAATTAAGTAGTTCTCGTCTTTACCCTTAACACTATTCCTTAAAATTTATTCATTATATAAAAATAAAAAACGATATTCTGCACCACTTATATTTATTTATATTCAGAAAAATTTTTTTTAAATATTCTTATTACAAAAACCAATTTAAAAAAAAATTAACAATATATATTGTAATAACTATTATTACATTTAACTATTGTTATTTTTTAAAAAAAATATATAATAACTTCGATAGAAAAATCACGATTTTTTTAACACCTACCAGGGCTTAAAATGTGAATTTAAAAATGTTGCCTTTCTTTTTTAATGAAACATAAGTTCGTTTAAAAAATAAATTTAATCTTTACGTTTTAAAAGTTTTATCACTGTTAGATAAAACAAATTGTAAAATTAAACAGATAGTCTGAAAAAAGTTCGATGCTTAGAAATAAAATAAAGAAATAAAAAGGTTCAGTTTTAATACGTAAAATGTACGTTAATATTACAACACTTTTATCATTTTTATTTATGCTCACCAAGAGACTACTCCAGAGGTAATATTAAATTTCGGGGAAAATAGCTTGGAGAAAAATAAAACCCTTTTTTAGTAGAATAGAATAGTTAGAAAACGTATTTTTGATAAAATGTAATTACGGTTAGAATTTTATTTATTTATTGAATACATTAAATTATTTATACAATAAATATTATTTACGTTATTAATTTAGAATTTTAACTTATTTTTTTCCTGACACTTAAAATTGATATTTTCAAAAATAAACTACCGTTGCATTTTAACCTAATACTCAACAATTTGTCTAAATATGAAATAAAATATTTATTCTAATATAAAGGTTTTCAGTGCCGAATAGAGAAAATTATAAGATTAAAAGCATTAAATTAATAAAACAAAATAATAAAAGAGTTTAATTAGAAATTTTACTTTGTATTTCATGTACAATCTAATTCCATAAATTACAATTAAAATTTAATTGTACACACAAAGTGACTATTAGAAAAGCTTTCAAAATTTAAACAAAAAATAATTAAATAAAAGAGAAAACAATTAGAATTTTTACTTTGTACTAAATGTAGATTGAAACTAATAACAAACTTAGAATTAAAAAAAACCTTACTTTTATTGTGATAGAAATTGCAATTTATGCAACTTTTTATGAGGTAAATTTATGCTACTGTTATAATTCAATATATATTTCATGATTTTTATACAGAAAACCAGTAACTTAAAAATTAACAGTTAAAAATATTTTATTTTACAAATAAAAAAAAACCGTAATCATTTTATAGACATTAAGAAAATTGCAATGCCCCTCCATAAAAAATTTAATTTTCTTAAAAATAGTAAACACATTTAAAACTATATCTTTTAGCCAGCTAGCAAATAAAATATATACAATCTATACAAAGGTAAAAACAGTTGAAATTTTACAAGAAAGGTTCAGGATGTTCAATCGTTGCACCACAGCCAGCTGTTAGCCTTGGCCGTCTGAACAGTTTATTCCATAGCAATCAATCACATGCTAGTACACTGCACTAATTTGCTCCTATACAACTTAGCCACTTCTATGTTATGTTTTCTGAATTTGTTGCACTAAATCAAACTAATTCTACAGTTAAATATATTAGTAAAATAAAGTATTTCCAATAAAGCAACTATTTTTAAATAAAAAGAAGGTAAACAAGTACTTAATGATTATATTAAATATACCTTAATTTATTTTCTAAATAGTACATAATTTCGTATTCATTTTATGTATAGTAACAGAATTTTACAATTTTATTAAAAATTAACACTAAGACTACTATACACTATTTTATATTTAAATACTAAAAATATTTCATAGAATTTGATTATTCATCAAACATATAAGAATATACAAAAATTTGTTTTTTAAGCATTCCTATGTAATTTAAAAAACACAACTTCTTATGTACCATATTTTTTATTTAAATATATATATTTATAGGAAACATTTCAGAACAAGATAAATATTGGATTTTAGTAATCAAGAGGTAAAGATATGCAAAATCTTCAGAATATATAGAAATGATAGCGAAATTTAAAGAGAACTAAAACAAAACCGAAAGTTTACTCAACTGTTCCTTGGCGCTAGAGTATCTCGCCAAGGAAGCCAACAAAGCTTTGCAGCTATTTCAGCTAAAAATAGAGTATATATTGAAATATACTTAAACATTATAAGTTTAAGAAACAATAAAAACTTATGTTAAATGTAAAAAAAGTGAACATAAACGAGTGATTATTAAAGCAAATAAAACATGATTATCAGAGCATGAATGAGTATCGGAAAAATTTTAAAATCAATTTTAAAATAGAAAAAATGAAAAAGAAATGTCGCCCTTTCTTGTAAAAAGTCATCGGACAGTCCCTAGAAAACTTCTCCGTGCAGCAAAATGCTCAGGACTTTTGTACCATTCTTATTTCTGAATTAAAAAGACAGACAGTTAATTGCAACAAACTATCGCAATGCTAAACGAATGGACGGGAATAGAAGCAGTCTCAGTCAACCGCAAGTTTGGGCTACAGTCACGTGACTTCATCTTGTCCACGGGTCGGGGGTTATTCTACTCTCTCTACCCCAGTATTTCAACTCTATGGTTCGAATCCCGTTTCGCGCATGTGCCTAATTTATCTATTTGTTCTATTTGTCCTTCTTGTGTTGTTAAGGTGACATTAAGGTGATTGGCTGTATGACCCCCACTATAAAGTGATTATTAGAAAAGTTGCTTGATTAAGTTGTTAAATGATTATTAGAATTGATGCATTAGCACTACTGAATTTTTATTTATTTATTTTGGAAAAAAAAAATAGAAGGACGAAATATTTCTTTACCATTGACTAAATTCGTTTACTAGAAGAAGTGATTATAGTTGTTTCGTCATTCGGAACATATACCAAGAAACGGTTTCGTCAAAAGCGAAGAAAGTTGCGAGAAATTTGAGTATCCATTTTTTTACAGTGAATAAGTATAAAGTACCAAAAATATTTTGATTTATAATTGAAAATTCTTGAATACATATTAAATTATTATTTTTGTATGGATAGAGAATATTTTTTCGAGATTGATGTAGTATGGTCTAATCAATGGCCATCAAAATAAGCTAGTTATAGAAACCCGTGTACTTACTTAAAACTTTAATTACGTTCTATAGTTTTGTTACATAACGCAATATATTTCTTTAATATATACTACACACTAAATTTAAATAATTTTAAAGCAGATAAAGTCTGAAGGTGTTAACTTTAAAAGATAAGTTAAGAAATGGGTCAGAATTTTATAATTTGTCAAATACATTATTTTGTAAAATATATTATTTGTCAAATACATTAAATACGTTATTTTCTAAAACGAAATAAAAAATTTTTACTGATAGTATACAGTCACGTTATTATATTTTTATAGTTCTTCAGAAAATATTAAAAAACCTGTATGCATAAATTTATATATTTTAATACCTATGTCTCAATACATAAGAGATAGTTCGATTTTTCATCAAATTATTTAAATAAATTATAAATGACGCGCAAATTAAATATAGTGAATATTACTCTAAATATAAATTAATAAAGCATTTAAATAAAAAATCGCAAATGATTTTTTAAATTAAGAAATATATTAGAATTATTACTTTAGTGGGATGTTAAAAAAAGGCAAGACTATTGAATGGGGGGACCCAAAAAATATCATGATCAAAATAAGGCATCAAAAATGTCCAGAATTTGTGAGACAATGCAAAGTGTGAAATTAATTAGTATATCATTAAAGCTTAACATCAGTATTAAGTCATCAAAATGATTTCTGTTGGGAGATAAACTGGAATGAATATGTTTAGGCTTGCTATAATATACTTTAATGTAATGATAAGATATCAGTTATAATGCTGATATCAGATATCAGCATTATAACTATAATGCTGATAACTGATATCAGATATAATGCTGATATCAGTTAAATAGATACTAAAAATTCCAGAATGATTGATACTGAATTGGAAAAGTTAGAAACACAAAATTTTTATTAACTTAGGACAGTAACGCTGAAAGTGCAAAACAAACTTTAGTACCGAAATTGTAGCATTGTAGATGTAGCACTGATTGTAATGTAGCATTGTAGATGTAGCACTGATTGTAATGTAGCATTGTAGAAAGAATCAAAGTGATTAAAACTCAATTAGTATATGGTACTATAAAAGTTCAGAATCAAGTACAAATACTGAGAAACTGGTTTAGCATTACATTGATGGAATACAGAATGATTTCGTGTGACACAGAGAAAGTCCAACATCATTTGCTGTCATTCTACAGAATTAAGTCGAGAGCTGTAACATTTCAATATCATTGACTCTGAACTAGATAAGTTAGAATAACAAAGTTCAGAATAGTTTAATACAAAGAAATTCAGAAAGCAAAGTAATTCTGGGGGGGGGGGATAGAAGGGTAGTATTTCAAAAAGTCTTGAATAGCATGTAGCGCGATATTGTGAAAATTAATACAAAAGTGCAGAATTGTGTACAAAATAGGTAAGTAATAAAAAAAGAATATTTTGACAAGGTTTTTAGAACTACAAGTGTCAAGAATTTTTTTTTCTTTCACTGCCCTTTATTATAATACGTGAAATGAACACCGAGATGATTTAATTTCAATTTAAATCTCCGAGAAATTTAATGTGGGACTGCAAGAATTCAGAATCAGTTCGTGTAATGCTGGAAAATTCTTAAATCAGTGATGCCATACTGATTTTTTAAATAAATAAATTGAAATTAAAAACAAAATCATAATAACGTCAATTTAGCAAAGTAAAATTTAGAACAGAAAAAACCAGAATACACTACTCAAAGACCTACTTAAGTCAGACCCAGAATCTATCAATTGCAATTATGTATTATTGTCCCGAATCATCTAGCATAACACTGATTAATCAAGCATAATATAGATTATTTGATCTACTAAAGTATCGGGACAACCATTGAGCCCTGAGGCCAATGGCTGGTTGCCCTTTTGCATCGACGACAGCCAGCACATGCCTGAGGTGATTTTTCTCCAGTTTTTGATAGGTGGCCATAGTGAGGGATGACAGTGAGCATGGTCGTAATCTGCTTGTGTAATAGATATGTATATAAGGAAAGAGTGTGTGAGAAAGATGTCTATACAATGTTAAAGATATATTATAAACTAAAAATTATAAAAATCTGCAACAATTTATGCATCTGACAACTCTGTTCATACAATGTAAAAGATATACTTTAAACCAAAAGTACAAAAGTCTGTAACAATATATATAACTCTGTCTATACAATGCAAAAGATATACTATAAACTTAAAATACAAAAAGTCTGTATGTGCAATATATAACTCTGTGTGTGTACATTGTAAACGATATAATCTAAAAAAAATGACATTAGCCTTTAACAATATATATGTTACCGGCAATGTATGAAATCCGGCATTGTATAGAATGACTAGGCATTGTATAGAATGCCTAAAATTAGCCGGTAAAGTATGAAATGATTTATATTTCACACATTGCCTAGGTATTCTATAGAATGCCAAATGAGAAACCGGCTAAGTTTGAAATAAACGTCCTGATGAGGTTATTATGTAAATGATGTGCATGTTACTGTGAATGACCGAAATCGGTGGCTGTTGACTTTCACCGATGAATGTTGACTATCACATAGTCGCTTTGGTGAATGCCCGAAATATTTATTACATCCGATTTGATATTAATTTATTCGGGGATGATATAATTACATCTATTCGATATTTTAATACTTACGGACGATAGATTAGAAGAAACACCAGTGTTTGGAGTATCGGGTAAATGTATACCGGGCAATGGCACTTGACCTTAAAAAAACATCAGTGTAGGGTATACCGGGCAAATGTACACCGGGAAGTGGCACTTAACTAGTATATATTTCGGACATTAACCAAAGGTCAAGTCATACTGGGTCTAGTTAAGTGCCACTGCCCGGTACATTTGCCCGCTATACCCTACACTGATGTTTTTTAAGGTCAAGTGCCATTGCCCGGTATATATTTGCCCGGTATACCCTAAAATGATGTTTTTTTTTTAAGCACAAGTGCCATTGCCCGGTATACATTTGCCCGATACTCCAAACACTGATGTTTCTTCTAATCTATCGTCAGTAAGTATTAAAATATCGAATAATTGTAATTATATCCACGAATAAATTAATATCAAATCGGATGTAATAAATATTTCGGACATTCACCAAAGCGACTATGTGATTGTCAACGTTCACCGGCGAGAGTCAACAACCACTGATTTCGGTCATTAACAGTAACATGCAAATCATTTACATAATAACCTCATCAGGACTTTAATTTCCTACTTTGCCTAAATAGCATTTGGCATTCTATAGAATGCCTAGGCATTGTATACAATGCCTAGGCAAAGTATGTAATAATTCTCACATTTCATACTTTGCCTAAAAACAGCCGGCATTCTATACAATGCCGGCGTTTCATACTTTGCCGCTAACATATACAATATATATAACTCCGTCTATACAATGTAAAAGATGTACAATAAACAACAAATGCAAAAATTCCATAACAATATAAACAACTCAGTGTATACAATATAAGAGATACTATAAACAAAATATACCAATAGTCCGTAAAAATAAATACAATATATAACTCTGTCTATGCAATGTTAAAGATATAATGTAAACAAAAAATGCTACTTGTCTGAAAACAATACATACAATGCATAACTTTGTCTCTACAGTGTAATAAATGTACTATAAGCAAAAATGCCAAAACTCTTTGGCACTGTAGATGTAGATGTAGTTAATTTACGTCGCACTAGAGCTGCACAATGGGCTATTGGCGACGGTCTGGGAAACATCCTTGAGGATGATCCGAAGACATGCCATCACAATTTTGATCCTCTGCAGAGGGGATGGCACCCCTGCTTCGGTAGCCCAAAGACCTGCACGCGAAGTCGAGCACTTTACGGTAGAACAGTTTAACGAGGACCAATACCGCACACCCTCGGTCCCTACGCAGACTGATCCAAGTGGTCACCCACCCGCACACTGACCGCAGCCAGTGATGCTTGACTTCGGTGATCTGCTGGGAACCGTGTCTTAACGATCAGTTCACTGCGGGACTGAATGACATTACATACCTGTATCCAAGACAGCAGGGTTTCGTTTTCGCAACGTAGCGCACAGCAGCTGCTGTATGCCATGATGCTTTTCCTCTGGATCATACATTTTAAAACCATAACAAATAAACTATTTAAAGACAAAAAATTATTTAAACCATGTTCAAGCGGAGCCAAAATTTTCCAACTAACCGAAAACTTATATTAGAACATTAGTAGGTATTCTTCCAAAATATTGGATTGAAGATGACATGTCATCAATAGAAAATTACGGCAATGCAGAATTTTAAAGCTATAACAGAATTAAATTTGAAACTGATATAAGGAAATGATTAATAAAACTAATAAGATATTTCTTAAAAATTAACCTTCGTTTAAAATTCCCCAACATTAAATTGGATTTGTTGCTGAAGTTAGATTGCTTTGTATAGCTAACCAATATCAAGAACTTTTTCATTCATCTACTTTGAGTTTATGTTTTATCTATTTTTGCGATATGTATTAAGCAGTTGGTTAAATTTACACATTAGCAACTTAACTTCGTTGACAGTTCTGATAGTTCCTAAGCGCCAATTACACTTTACAATTAAGCCAGTAAAGAAAAAAAGCTGATGGTATCTTATGCATTTTTTATTCGACTTTAAGAATGTTACAGCTGGAAGCTACATTAAGAACAAGAGAAATGAAAGTAAAAACGTGTTTTAAATAAACATTAGCCCACGGGCTAGCTTTATTTTTCTTAAAATTCTTTCACAGTAATTCAAGGAATACTTTGCCCCGAAACTAAAAACAACTTACACAAAAAAATTCACGAATTGAAAAGAGATATCAAAAGAAGAGGGAAAAAAAAGACGCATTAAAATTAAAAATTAATCCAACGGATAACAGTGACACCACGTAATCAAGGGAACTTCAAAAATAGCAATTTTCTTACACTCTATCTTCGGCTTCGAAATTGAAACTTCCTAAAACTAATAAAAGAAATAAGAACATTGAACAGCAGTGGTGATAATAACAATAAAAAAGGAAGAAAAAAAAAACATTCCATCTCACCCCCTCAAAGGTAAAAATCGTCACGGAAAAATCATTGATGACTGTGGGAGGAAAAAAGTTCATTTCGTTTCTTTTTTAAAGTTTTCGAACGCCACTCCATCTAGAACGTCATAAAAACAATTGGGCAAGTTCTATTTTACGAGGGCTTGAGAATATCTCCTCCGTCCTGGAGAAAAAAGATCATTTTTTTCTTCTACAAAAATGTTCTTAAGGCAGTTCGAGATTTTTTTTACTTTTTTTGTATATTATTGTAGATTTCTTTAATGTTCTTCAATGACCCCCTTAGAACGCAATTTTCGAGTTTTATTTCTGCAATGAGTCTTTCGTTGAAATAAAGATCTTAGTTTTTTTTTATTTTTATTATTTGAGTTGTTCAGTTTTCAGATGAATGTTTCTTCATTGTGGCAAAATGAAATAATTTTCAAGTTTTGTTTTGAAACTGATCTACATTTTCATCAATACTTTTACTGAAGTAATAAAGCATAAGAAAGAAATGCGAAATTGCTCAAATTTCATGTAATATGTTAGTTACCACAATATTAGTACAGCAGAAGTCCGTTATAACGACAATACCCAAAACGCATTGAACTGTTGCTAGAGCGAGATAGTTGTTACACGAACAACCACACATTTGAAGTTAAAATAGACTGTAAAAAATGGATACCCAAATTTCTCGAAACTTTCTTCGTTTTTGGTGAAATCGTTTCCAAGTATATGTTCCGAGGGAAGATTTCGTCAAAGTGCTGAAATGACTATCGTCACTTACGAAAAGGAATTTCGTCAAAAATAAACAAATAGTTAGTTCGTCAGTCTGCTTTTTTTTTTTTACACCTTATGGTATCTAACGGGTGTGAACATTTATTGTTGCACCATATTGGTTGATCACCGTCGCCTGAAATACACTAGGACAGATAGAAACGGGATTTTAACCCGGGATCTTCCTGGTATGAGGCTAACTCCTTGACCACCATACAACACGGTCGGCTCATTTCGTCATTCTTGTTTTCCATCGTCTAGTCTTTATTCTAGTTAGCTATCTCCTACAAGGCACTGTGATGAGGTTTCGAGTTGAGGAAACATTTTCGTCATATATTTGAGATTTCGTTTATTGTCACAAATGACGTGATTTCGTGACATAATAATTCTCAAAATTTAACGAAATACAGCTCAAGGAATGGTCAAAGGGGGAAAGTTTCCTTTCTGAGAGTGTAGAAAGAACAAAAAATGAAATGATAAAATGAACGCAGTTTTTGCCTTCATTTATAGCACCGAATACTGATTGATTTCAACAGTAAGATATCATGAAGAGAAATAAAGACAATAGAGATATGTGCGGCAGGTTACTTCAGAAAACAAAAAGAAATTTTCTTTTGAAAGGAACAGAATAACTTAGTCAGGGATTGCCCACACCTTTGCTTTATAAACATAACGAGTTAAGGTTGTAGGAAGGAAATAAAGTGAAATAATGTTCACTTTAAATTTTCTGTACTGATATCAGAAATAAATATTTTTGTCTTCAATTTTGCTTTTTTTCATATAATATTGCATACTTGAACAGCAGAAAAATGTTTTTCAATCCAAATAAATAAATGAATAAATAAAATAAATATAATAGTTGTCGTAATAGCGGCAGGTTAGTAATTTTTAAATAGTTATTAATGTACAATTTTTGTATCTTTAAGCTTAGCATTTTGACGGTGACATGGAAAATTATAATATCGGATTTCTCGTAATGTATAATATTCGTTATATCGAAGGAGTATTCGTTATATCGAGCTTTTCTCTGCATATATCTTATAAAAAGTTGAAAATTGATTCACATTTAAATTATTAATCATGAATGTTGAGGCAAATAAAAACAAAATATCATTCGAAGGAGTTTTTTACTTAAAAAATAAAAACGCAAACTTGCTACTCGAATTATGTACTGAATATTTATTTTAATATGAAGATCACTTTTTTCGGCATTAGTTCCGTCCAAACGTTATAATAAACCATTATTAACGAAAAAGATGAAACGGTGAAGTACCATTTTATGCAACGCTTGTTATAATTCTTTACCTTCGAAACTTAAAATTTGTGTGTAAAAATTATTTTTAAAATTAGCTTTACTATTAAATTATAAACTAGAAATTTAAAAATAGACATTAAAGGTGGTTGTTACGAAGTACCATGTACAATTCGCAGTACGCAGTTCCTAGTCATTACACATGTTGATGATTAACAATTCCCAATTAAAAATGTTTTCTTTTATAAACATGTAACACATTAATGAATTCAACATTCTATTTTTAAATTTATAACTTAAGATTGCATAGACGTTGCATATTAATAAATACTAGTCACACTCTTTAAAAATTTCCCCACTAGATTACAGTTAGTGACCTATGTTTCAGTCAAAAGTGTTTCAGTCACTAACCGTAAAAATAAATTTATTCCCGTTAAGTTACCATGACCATAAAAATACAAATCTGCCTGGAAGTCCTTTTCGTAAAATATATGGCTATTGAATACATTTTGCCAAAAATACATTCAGTAATTTTGTTTAATTACATGCTATAACCATGAAAGTTAAATTATCGTTTTGATCATAAAAGTTATTGTCTGTTCGGACCTTGATATTGTTTGAGACCCAAGGGAATCAAAACGAACTATGGAACTTGGCGAATAGTGTAGTGATATCATCTGTCGAGAATTGAAAGAGATGTTCTCTCGTTGGGATCAATTTCAGTAACTTCATGTCCATAGAGCCTGGCTCAGGGGAGCCAATCCCCTGAGCTCAATCCCCTGAGCGATGGCTCAGGGGATTGAGCGTTCGCCTTCCAATGAGGTGAACAGTTTTCGAATCCCGGCGATAGCTGGTCTGTACAAATCCACATCCGGCTTGCACCGGCCACAGTACAATATCCTCAGTAGACGGATCATGAATTAGAGTCCATTTGCCTTCTGGCTGACCTTGGGAGGTTCTCGTGGTCTTCTTCTCCATGTAACGCAAATGCTGGTTAGTTCTATAAAAAAAGTCCTCCACGAAAGAAAATTTCTCCCAATACTTGATCCAGGAGTTTCTTGTCTTCTGGAATGGGTTTAAAATTACAAGGCTACCCCGTTAAACATTAGTAGTCGTAAACCCAAAAATTGGGTAGGCCGTTCAATTAAAAAAATATATATATATATTTAAAAAAATATTTAAATTTTTTTAAAAATTTTTTTTAAAAAATTCATGTCTATAATCTGAAGCTGTAACTGCCAAGGGAAAAGGAATACATTCTCGAATTGAGTTAGCTTTATTTATAGACTACATAAATTAATTGGCAACTCCATTCAAATTTGATGAAGTTCGTGACATTTACGGTCTCTGAACTTTTTTTTTCCTCAAAAAAGGAAGCTGGCCGTATAAATTAACGACCCACTCTCAGAATTTTAAAAAAGTTTCTTAGAGAGTAGAATTTTGAAATCAATCTCGAGTTGATCAGGCTAATAGTTCAGATGTTATCAGCGTTTTATGTACAGAAAGTACAATTTGTTTTTGCACCTATTTACGTATATGGTATAGCTAATTGACAATTGAGCAATTTTATCCTGTCTATTTTTTACTCCAAAACGAATGAGACCTAGTATACAAGTCAATAAAACATATAGTTAAAAAGTTTGCGCGTGTTTTTATGTATGAAGCGTACTAATTTTGACTCGAACATATGCATACATTTTAAGTTAGTATCTAGGATCTATTTGAATATGTAAAGTTTATTATATAGTGCAATTTTTTGCATTTTACTTCGCTATACAGACAATTGAGGTATTCTTTTTACATCTCTTTCTTGTTTAATTGATTGAGACTAAGCACGAAGCAAAAGAACTAATACATCAAAAATTAAAAAAAAAAAAATTTCATATATCGATTTTTGATTTAAACATGTTATGAAGAAAATCAGTATAATTTCTTAGCCATTAGTCACATTGTCTAGGAATTACAATAAACACAAAATTAAATAAAGACTACACAAGAAACGTTTGTCGTTTTTTATTTTATTATGAAGAGTTCTTGTCTGGCTGTCATTTTTCAGAAAATTTTAAAAATGTTTGAAAATTACTGAAAAATTAATTTTTTACTTGTTATTTTTGCAAAAAAAAAAAAAAAAAAAAAAAAAAAAAAAAAATTAAACACATATTTTTTTAATCAAAAAGACGATTTTGAAAAGCTGAACCTCGCATTGATTTTTTAATCAGTATTACAAAGGATGTTTTGCGGCAGGGGATTTAAAACTTTACGATCCTAGGCCTGTACGTGCCGCAAATAGTTGGCTTACAGTCGAAATTTCGAAAGCACAGAATAGGTTGAGAAATGTGAGAACTTGTTAATGGTCTGAAGATTTCCAGCGCTAATGGCAACACTTTCTGTTGGCCATTTCCAGGAGAGCACAAAGCAGTGTTAAAATTGGAACCATCAAGTGTTCCAAAGCACAACAGCTCCATCACAAGTGTGACTTTAATTTTTAAAGCCTACTGTACAGTAATTTATTTTTAACGGAGGCTTTCAGTGTTTTTTTTTTTTTTTCTCTCATTCCGTTAAAAACAGTGGGGAGTTTTGACGGTGCCTTCTGAAGAATTAATGAAGTGCTCAGCTCTTATGCGATGCGGTGGGAGGTGGAAAAAAAAATTAAAGTTTGTGTTTTTACTGAGTCGGGATTAATATTATATAAGTATTTGATGACAATGATTCTTTTTACTGTATTAGATATTTTGAGAAATGGAATTTGAAGCAAATTGAAGCAATTAATGCGCAGATAATTCTCTAAATGTTTTTTCTTCTTCTTCTTCATAACCATCGTTGAACAGTCGAGCCAATTTTCAGTTGTTTAACTCCATAGCCTTGTAATTTTATAACCCAATCCAGAAGACAAGGGACCTCCTGGAAAAAGTAGTGGTTGACGTCTTTGTGTGTACTTCCTGGAGTACTTTTTGATGGAAGTAACCCGCATTCGCGTTACATGCAGAGGAAAACTACAAAAACCACCCATGATTAGACTGACGGCAAGGGGACTCTAACCCATGGTTCGTCTGCCATTGGGGTATTTTTAAAACGGCATTGTGGTTGAGGGGTGCCGGGTGCGTAGTTCGTATAGAACAGCCATCGCTGGGATTCGAACTCAGCCACCTCATTGGGAGGTGAGAGTCCTCTGAGCCACCACGGCCCACTCTAGATGCTTGGTCAAATTCTCAGTTATTCAAACGTGCGTAAGAGTGTTTTTAACTATCATTGGATTATTGATGATCATCTTCTTTCGGACGTAGATAAAATTGTATGTTTTAATAGGTATAGCTTGAAATGAACATTTGGAAGGAAAAGAAAAACGAGGGAAATAATAATAATAATATAAAAAACGGGTTGTGTTTAAAAAAACGGACATGATAATTATTTAAGAAGATGTATATGGCTTTATATAAAGGTTTAAAAAAAAGGGTACATATTTCAAAATTCGCATTGCAAAAAAAAAAAAAAAAATTACTTAGAAAAATGGTCACAGCTGAAAAAGTGCATTTAAGAAAATGGTCACATTTAGTTCAGAAATTTTAATTTCTGCCTTATGATGTTTCAGTAGACTGAATTGTGAAATAGTCACGAAATTCAGGCTTTAAATTCACTTAAATATGAAGTTTATACAACATGAGTTTATCAACAAGAAGTTACATAATATTTATTTAGTTATATGGCATTCACTGTCAGAGATGGAGGTTCTTCAATGATTTCATCGTACCAACTTTAGCACACAACTTCTCTGCTGAAGTTTTCTAGCCTTGGATAACCAGAGTATTTCTTTCCAGTAGCAATTATTTTGCTTTTAAAGCTTTTACTTGTGTACAAATTGAGAATCATAAACGGTTAACCACCATTTTACTAACATTGCATCTACAACTATTGCTCGATAAAATGGCAATCACGCATATACAGTTCTGTTGAAATAGGATTGCGTACTCGATACGCATATTTCAAAATACGTAGCATATGAGTGCGCTTATTCATTGATGGTCAGAATTAGCGTTTGGTTAAAATTCGATTGAATGTAATGGGTTCGCTTTACATATTTGATTCCATATTGTGTTACGAAATCATTTTTTGAATATAATTTGTTTGCGTCATGGATTACGTAATACATAGTTCAATATTATTTTAGTCCGGTCTCATCCAAGATGGTGTCTTGAATCGAAAGCCATTGAGAAAGTTGATTTGAAAAGCCATAAAAAATACAGTAGCACTTCCTTTAAAGTTCTGTAAAGGACGTCTCTGAATATAAGACACCTTCAATTTAGGAGACAATTCTGTTAGTTCCGGTTCCTTTGAATAAGTGTCTCAATGTATTTGCCTCTAATAGAAGACGTTCAAGACAGAGGTAGAGCAACATAAAATAAATGATGAAATATTTTTTTTTCATTCGAGTGAAAAAAAATTACATTTTTCTGCACATTAAAATTACTAAAAAAGTGAAAAGAGCGTAAAAATCCCACATAAAAATACAAACTGTAACTTCAGCTCGATTAGGTAGAATCTTTCTGAGTGTTGAAACAGTGAGAGACTTAGAGTGAAATTAACAATTTACAATAATAATAAAAAGATGGGTTGATTGATAAAGAACGAATTTGAACAAGATAATCAAATGAGAGAAAGAGACAAAGTAATCCTAGGTTTTTCAAGTTTAAAGGAGAATTGATTTCCTAACATTTGAGAAAAAAAATTTCACTTTTTCAGTGACTGATGCTATTAAGTGTTTTCTTTGAGGCTATTATGTAAATAAGTAATGCTCTAAAAAGTAGAAAAAGAAATAAAAAAATATGGATTAATTCAAATGAGTAATCCAAAACTGTAAAATTTAGAAGCATATGAAATCTGCAAAATAGTGTGAACATTATCCTAGAGTATTAAAGAGAAGGCGAGAAAAGTTTCGGCCTACAGGACATCGTAGCAACAAATATGTGATTTAAACGAAGGCACACGTTTATGACTATTTGAGGTAGAGAAAATTCAATATGCAGCATAAGTAGAAAAATTTATTGTTCATATCATACACTTGAACAAAGAATGATTTTTTTTTTTCCCTTTTAATTTTTATTTACTTGTGGCTAACACACTTATTTACATGTCATTTATTTTAATTTTTATGCAACCTGTGTTTATAATAAAATGACACTTTAAAATTTTCATATATTTCTGAATAAAGGGACGCTTTTATTTAAGGGATAAAAAGTATTGTACGTCTGGTATCACCGAGTGAGAAGTAATGGTATGGATGGTGTTTTCAGTAGAAATGTAAACAATAACAATCTCGAGCTGCATGCCTGTTCCAGTTCCGGTTAGAAAGTTTGCAGCTGCTTACTACACGTTATTTTGCGAGGCGATATTTTCAAACGGATAATTTTGTTTTCAATAAAAGAAATAAATTGGATCATTTCTGAGCTCAAATCTGCCGTATTTCATAAGATATTAATGTTATTATGTAATTCTGGTGAGTTTGAAGTGAAAATTTGTTTTAGTTATTTAGAGAGATATTGTTAAAAAAGGTGACATGGTTGCTAGATTTTGAATAACTCGCTTTTTTGGCAGTCTTGATTTGGCCTCTTTCCATTTGTTTATTACTGTTTGTTCGTGTTGCAAGCTGTGCACCATCTTACGTTAGTGTTAGCATATAGTTCGAGGAGCAAGATTGAGTTTAGCAATAAGTATTCAAATACCACGTTTGCAGGAATCTTAAAGCACAATGATCACGTTGTGAGCCAAATGGCTTTAAAATGCACCGGAAACAGTAACCAGGAAGTATAAACGTCATACAGCTTGCAGCGCTCCCTAGTGTCGAAAACACCATCCATAATGTATATATATATATATATATATATATATACACATTATACTATTACTTCTGCTCCTTCAAGCTCTCGCTTTTTTAAGCTGATATTTTTAGTCTAAATTTTGTCAAAATGCATAAGTTTAAAAATGTGGTATATAACAGAGGGTCGTATAAATGTTGCCAAAAAGTTCTTGGGGAGTTAGGAACTCATGCCCATAGGAACCCATGTCTGAAATTGCATAAAACCTAGGCCATACGCCGTTAGCGGCGCTAACCTATTTTGAACGGTTTCTTCGCGGGCTTCTGAACAGGTCATATTAGGGAAGAGTCCCCAGCCTCGAACGACGATATTTCTAAGCACGGGTTCCATTGCGATTCTGATCCTGATGATGTGCTCTTATTTCCCTAGAAGTTTGTTGCGATATTTACGTAATTCTCTGCTATGTACTCTGCTTTGCTCTTAAACGTGTACCTTAGGCAGAAAATAGATTAAAATTAATGCTATTTTCAGAAAAATCTGTAGCTTTAGAAGCAAAACTAATTTCAGATATGAAATCCTCACACTCGAATTAGGCAACATCAAGTATTTGTACAAATGCAAGAAAAAATTTGTTCACCGGTGTAATAATTAGAATACTCTTGTAATGACTTATTTTATACTATTTTTAGTACTTAAATACTGCTCAGCGATTTAATTTTTGGATTTATCGCTAGATTTTCGTATGGTGGTTATGTTATGGATATGGCTCAGTTGGATTTATAGCTTTTACCCGATGTGCATCGTAGACTTGTGGAGTTCATCGGCAAATGCTGGTGTTGGTCTGTTGGATAATTTATTTTTTTCTATCTTTGTTTGAAATACTGCACGACTACTTGCAAAAGAGGAATCCTCTAATTTTTAAATGTTTGCGAGCAAGTTCCTTTATGCAGTTTCATCTACTCATTTTATCAACTTCTTGTAAGCACCAATAACACGCTTTTTAACTATACATGTTGAGTTAAAGTAAAAATTTGATACTTTAATGCATTAAATACAGTGAAAATTGATAAGTTGTCCACCTATATAACTTTATCAACCGGGTAAATTAACCATAATGATCAAGTACGAAACTGGATTTTCCCTTTAAATATTGATCACTTGTCTAAAAGAACTATCAAATAGTTGTCCCACAAGTAGTCAAATTTCTCTTGTTTCACTGTACTGATGCTATTTCCTGAAAAGTGTGCTGATTTAAATCTATTTTATGAATTTAAATATAAAATTATTTCTGAAAATTGCACTTGTAATTAGACACAATAAAATATAAAACGAAATCGCTAGATAATCAAAATCGCTAGAAATCAATCTTACTAATCAAAACTAAACAACCCAATATATCAAACAATATTTTTATTTTTAGTTTTGGCATCGAAAACAAAGTTACTCGAAGAAATGAACTTCAATCTCAAATGAGCTAAAAGCAATCTTCACCATCAGGGGAAGGGAAACTAAGAAACTACGGGGCAAAGGCAATAAAGACCTGACTTCCCCTTCATTAAATATGGCGACTAAATGAAAGATAGATGCGCCAAGGAGTGGTTGTGGGTGGATAATTAGACGATACAACCACGGGTTAAGTCAGGCAACGTAATTGGGAAGGTCCAATGTCTGACTCCGATGAAAGAGCCAAATAGGTTCTTAATCGAATTATGTTCTTCACCGCAACTCTAGGTACCTGAAACGATTTGCTTGTCTCGCGGTTAGAGAAGGGTGGTACAGTTAACAAGTCTTATTGGATCTCCTCGGCCCTTTGTTGCCTACTATGGGTCATCCTTTTTCCTTCCTGGCTGATTAGACCTCATCAAACTTTTATGTGAATGCTTCAGATGATATGGGGATCCACTACGAATCAACAGAAGATGCAACATTAACGGCTTTTTCTGATTTTCAATTATAAATCAGTGAAAGTTCAGTTACTAATTATTTATTGAATTCAGTATTTACTGCAATATTCTTTACGCAGTTAACGTAATGCAATTTTTAGTATTGTCATCAGAAACACTTTGTTCTGCAATTATGAACCAGTGAAAGGTTATTTCTCATTTAGCACTTAATTCATTAATCACTGGAACATTCTTGTCGGAATTAACGTAATTTTATTTGAGTATTGCGACCATGAACGCTTTCTTCTGATTTTCACTTGTGAATCAATGAAAGTTTGGTTCTTATTTAGCCTTTGAATTCATTATTCACTGCAATATTCTTGACGGAATCAGTGTAATTTATTTTAAGTATTGTCAGCATGAACGTTTTCCTCTCATTTTAAATTATGAATCAGGGAAAGTTATCAGTGAAGTATCATATAGAGGTGAAATTCATTATTCACTACAATATTCTTGAATGAATCACGGTAATTTAAATGCGAGTATAGCTGCTATAACAGTTTCTTCTGCTTTTCAATTATAAACTAGTAAAAGTTTAGTTCTCATTTAACCGTTTTATTCATTATTCACTGCAATAATCTTAATGGAGTCAACGCAATTTTAAATTTTATGTCCTATGAGTAAATTGACCGTTACTTCTGACTTTCAGTGATGAATCAGTAAAAGCTCAGTCAGAAAGTTTATTATAAAAAACTGAATTCGCAATAAGTTAAAAGAGAGTGATGAAAAAATTAGGAATTGATTTTTTTGTTTTGTTCTCAATTTAAATTAATTTTTTTCGATCGCTAGACTGTCTTTTTAACACTATATTTGCACATTTAAAAACCTTTAACTCCATTAATTTATTTCCATTAATTTCAGAAGTTAACCTAAACTATTTATTAGGTGAGCATATAACACTGCTTTAAAAATTGAGCACAGCGTTTCTTTTTTTCTTCCTAAACGATTAAAATTTTTAAAAAAAAATCATTGAAAGACATCATAAATTACATACAAATATGTCATTATAAGTATTTAATAATTTTAACTTCGAAAATTTATTAATTTTACAGCTTCAAAAATTCATTAATATCAAAAAGCAAATCAATTTACTTTTGAGCATTAGATTTGAAGAACTTGGAGAAAAATGGAAAGGTATTGAGTTGTCTGATCGATTAGAATGCAAATGAATACTAGTTTCATTATATTATTCATATATTAATGTCATTACAAAAAATGAAAAACAAAAACAAGTTTAATAGTTTATTTCTGATTAATGAAAACGGATATAATTTTTTTGGAAGAAAAAATTCAATGAATAATATATTAAAGAAGATCAAATACATAGAAATGTTAAAAACGCCATTTTGTAAGCAGATTAAATGCAAAATCGATAAACAATTTAAGAGAATATTTTAATTAGGTATTTAAAATTTCCATGGATATATTAGTTTTTTTTACTGGATTATTAGAAGTTATGATGAATGAAAAAGTTGTTATTAAAAACTTTGAAGCAAAGGTCAAACGTGTTATTCAAAAAAGTATTACACGTTGATTGATTTAGGAAAATATATTAATTTTTAAAATAAAAATTCTGTTCTTTTAAAAAAAAATATATGTTACCTATAAAGCTTGAAAGCAATTAATACACGTATTGCATAGCAGATCTACAAATTAACTAGGATAATCCTCTAAAGTGCGAAATCAAAAGTTTTCAGCAAATTACGTAAGCAATGTGCACATTAATGATTTCCGCTTACTTAAAAGATCAAAAGTTTTTTTTTTCTGAATCTATTAGCTAGTTAGTCGATTGTTTTGTTGATTGTATAATTATTTAGTTATTGAAAAAAATGAAATTATGTTAATTTACTTAATTTTATCGTATTTTATAACCGTCGTTGAATAACCTTCGTGGAGGATTTTTTGATGGAACTAACCCACATTTTCAAAATAGGACAAAAATGTGTCAAAATTGCTCCCAAACAAAAAATAGTTGAATTCAAAAAGGCGGTGTATTCAAAAGTGAAATAGCATGTTCTCAGTTTTGAGCAAAATTCACAGTCTAAAAAAAGTAGTGTAAAGGAGTTCTTCGGATACCGGCAGGATTCGAACCCAAGATCTGCGTTAGACGCTCCAATCACCATAGTAGTCCACACTAGAGCAATGAGAGTTTAGAAAGCTTTATGCTGCAGCCGTCGCGATCATAAAATACATTCCATTCACTTTAAGTTTTTACGAAAAAAAGTCTGGTAAAATTACCGTACATATATTATAATAACATTTTTAGTGAACAAAAAGAATCATAATTCTGGCATTAAAACTAAAATATACGGTATTTAAACTATTCTTAGGGTAGCGGTTTATTTGGTATTCTGATTTTCATAATTATAGTTCTCAATGCAACTCATTAAGCAAAATTACAAAACTGAGAAGTAAATATAACCTAAGAAATGGTTTTTATGCCATGCTCCAAAGTATCATGATAAAATTACCAATTTTTATTACATTACTACCAAACAGTACAGTAATAAAAGCATTTTTTATAGTCAAATTTAACAACAGTCATTACCAAAGAGCTTCGGTAAAAATTATTGAGCTTTTGGGTGTTCTCAGAGGGCCAGAAACAAAGTAAAATTTAACATACTCAGGTAGTTTTGGTCAAACTTTTTTTCCTAAAGAAAGATATAGCGAAATGAGGAAAAAGTGAATTTAAAATTACTGACCACTTGACTAAGCTAATGGAACAAAAATTTCTAAATTTTAACCCTTTTTACTATTGAAATTTGAAATCAGTATTTCATGATGTGTCTTTGTGGTGTCCACTATATAAAGCTTCCTAAATGGTATTTGACTGAATTGTATTGTAATTCAAATTTTCATTACCATTTATTATTATAATTGCTTAAAAATAAATACTTAAAAGCTATACATAATTTAAAAAATAGAATTTTTAGTATTTATTTTTATTATTAACTATTTTCTTTATTTTTACTTCTTTTGTACTTATTATAATTTATTTTGTATAATATAATCTACTTATTATAACTTATTTTAAAATTATTACTTTATGACCAATTTTAAAATTTTCAATTTTAATACTTTTTATTATTTTCTTATTCTAGTTATTACTACTTATTTTATTTTAAAATTATTATTATTACTACTTATTTTTGATATAATTAGTATTTCCTTGTTTATTTACCATTTTACCTGTTTGTAGGTTGTTCTTTTTATAGTTTTTTCAGTTTCTTTAAAAATTCTTTTAAGTTTATTTTTTTATACTTTGCCTTTTTTTGTTGTTGTTAGTATTATTAGTCATCGATTACACTCAGTTCTTATTTTTAGTAAATATTTTAATCATTTTATCAACACAGCAAATAAGACAGGATTTTACTCTACCATGGACCAAATTTTTTTTTCTAGATCACCCCTTCTGCTAATAGATATGGAAGATCAACGACCAAACCTACTGATGTTGGAAATAAAATCCACAAGGGTGATTCGAACATCTCACCCAGTGGCCACCGTAAGCGCGAATAATTGGAATTAACCCGGTCAGTGGCTTTCAATATTTGATGGCCATTACTTCCCTTTACATTCGATGACCCAGGGAGTAAGCAAGGGGGTGGGACTGACCCTCGTGAATTATAGATGACGGGAACCTACTCATTCTACTGTTTATGAGACAACAAGTGGTAAAGATAACCTTCTAATCTTGATGAGGAAAGAAAAGTTTTTCTTTTTTTATTTCATTTAATACTGTAAGGTGAATGATAAAAATAAGAAGGCCTTTTAAAGTTATATTTTAATGTTTTTTTTTTTTTTTTTTTTTTTTTTTTTCTTTTTTTTTTTCTTTGAAAGATTTATTCAATGAATAAAGAGGATAGTAGAAAAAAAAGTGTTAGCCTAGTAAATTTGCGCTTATATATAGGGTGTTTCATATTGAATGGGACAAAAAAAAACATGATTGTAAACGTTATAATTAATATATTTAGAAAATTCAAATTTACCTCAAAACTACATTTATTCAAGTTTCTACAGGTGTTCAATATGTGCCCCTCCGGTGACACGACAAATGTCTACACGGTAATCAAGCTCCTGCCACACTCGTGATAGCATTTCCCCTGCGATGGAGTTCAACACTGCAGTTATCCGCTGCTTCAGTTCCTCTAAGTCCTGAGGAAGTGGAGGCACAAACACATTGTCTTTAACGAAACCCCAGAGAGAAAAAAAACAGGGCGTTAGATCTGGTGATCTCTGCGGCCAATGAAGACATGTCGAATCCTGTGGCCCAGCACGGCCAATCCAGCGATAGGGTAGACGTTCGTTCAGGAACTCACGTACGCTGTTATTCCAATGTGGGGGAGCATCATCTTTCTGCAAAATTAAATCAGCAACAGCTTCCTCCAGCTGGGGGAGCAAACACTCAGAGAGCATGTCTTGGGAAAACGCAGTACGCTTTCTCCTGCATGGACGACATTTTGTTTAACAGCGCCTCTAGCGGCGAGTTCGTCATTCGATGATTTTTCCCCGTTGCCAAATAAAACTTGTATAATTGTAGTTGCAGAATAAATTTGTTTCGGCTGAATAAATCCATTACGGCAGTCACACTGCGCTATTCTTTTTGTCTCATTCAATATGAAACACCCTGTATGTATATGTATATATATATATATATATATATATATATATATATATATATATATATATATATATATATATATGTCGTTTGACGTTAATATATGTTACTTTTGAGTTATGGCACCCTCTACATGTACAGCACAAATATTACGAGCAGCTTTTAGGGCTTTAAAACCTTCACTAAAAGCAAAAAGAAGAAGCTATCGAATATGGATATTTTCCCCAACTTGACATACAATTTTAATGATATGAAAATTAACATATATTAACTGGAACGAAAAATGAAAAACATTGATTCTGGTAGAGCATAGAATTCTTTCAAATGATCAAAAAATAGTGTTTAAAGCATTTAAAAAACTTTGGGAACCCAATAAATAAATATTTATTTTTCTTTTTTACATACCCACTACTACGGTTTGGGTATGTAAAAAAAAAAGACGCTTTTTTTTTTTTTTTTTTTTTTTTTTTTTACATATACAACCAGTCACCCAATTTTTTTTTTTTTTTTTCATTAAATAAGTTTACAGCATAAAAATGTGCTAACCGCATGCTTTTATTGCTTCTCATTTTTGAGATTAAAATCTGTAGAAATTCGGAAAAAAAACCCCCATCAAGTCTTTCTATATTTTTCATAAGATTCTTCTAATTTGAAGTGACGCTTTTATTTTCCATTTTTTTTTTAAAAAATAAGAGATATAGCTGTCTAATGATGCACCATCATCAAAAGTATGTTAAAATGCATGTAAAAATATGAAAAGCAAAATGCTAACTTGATTTTCATCGTTAGCTTTTTTTAAAAGGGATGACAAATAAAAACCTATTTTAAACACACGTGTGGAAAAAAAATCACTACAATTTTGAAAATTTCAGACGTAAGAGCATAAAGTTTTAAACATCTTAAAACCAAAAAGTTTATATCTAGGAAAAAAAAGAAAAAAAAGAACTGTAGATTTATAAATTTTGCTGAATATAGAAGCAAACAAACATTTCTATAATCAAATAACATATAACTTCATTTTGTTTGTTCAAATATCAAAAAACAAAACTTAAAATCTGCTTAACCTTAAAATGTCGACAAGCTTCGATGAACTTCGGAGCACCTGAAAATCAGGTGGAGTTCTCTCCACCCCTTTTTTATATCATTCCAAACAATTAACAAAGACTTACATTGTTGTTTGACAACAAAGATTTAATTCTCTTACCGATTCACGGCATAAAAATTTTTTACCCGTGAAACTTTATAATTAATGCAAATGGTTGGATCGCTTTCAAACACACAAGGATTGCGCAGCTTTATTAACTCTCATTTCAGCTAACTGCTAATTTTCACCATTGTCTTTTTCGGTACCCGTAACCGTGTTCACGGGGTTGAAAAATCATGCCACCGTTGTATTTTTTAACATAATCGGCAACGGATTTTGACATTTGATTTAATAAGGCAAGGTGGAAGCCAAAATTAAATCAAGTGATTTGCGATACTTCATTTGGAGTTCTAATCCATAAAGGATTAAATGTGATGGCAGATCCTTGAATAGAGGGTTTCATTTTAAGCATTTGCTATTATTGTTTTTTATTTTATTTTATAGAAATAGATGTATCTTTTGTTGTTTAATGTTTAGCATGAAGTACATGTTGCCAAAGGACTGTTTCTTGATCTCTATTGTTTTCTCTTTGTTTCAAAAATTATGAAACCTTACTTAATAAAGTTTTGGTCAGATTAGAAAGATCCTCATTTCATTTGTAATAAAACTTTTGAAAACTGGGATATTATAATTATCGGTTTGTTCGCAAAATAGTTTTTGAAAAGAGAACATCTGAAGCGCGAAATGTGGTGCATGTAAAATAAAAAAATGGAAGACCGTCGCAATACAAATGTAATATATTTTGAAACCCGTTTCTAATGCATTGAAAACGTTCTGACGGATGAATTGGGAAGTTTTCGCACCGTGGATAGAGATCCATGAAGAAAAAAAAAAAAAAATAATAATAATAATTTGGCCATGTACTTCTGCTAAATTTTTATTCTAGTAAATCGGTTTTCTAAGTTTTCAATGCAAATTTCAAAAATCTTGTGTATGGATATAGCAGAATTAAAGTAATGTACTGATTATTAAATGCACCGTATAATTGTAAACAACTTATTCTGTTATGTTCTACTTATTCTTTTGGTAGCTTGTTTCTTTGAGTTTTGGAGTGCCTCTTCGTTAAAGCGTTGCTTTTTTGTTTAAATCTCATATCGTGTGCAGCTTTAAATCGTAGCGGTGCTATTTAAAAGCAACGCTACTTCTTTTAAACAGATACATTTTCAAGTCATTTTAACTGCACAAATTCCATGATTTAATGTCTTTATTTTGTAATTTTATTTTTCTTATTCCTTGACCGAAAAACATACGAACTATAAGCCTTCAGGTTAGTCAATTGATGATCTAGAAATTATTAGTTAGTATTGTGATTCGATTGACCAATCTGTCCTAGTACCTTCTACGCTAAAGGCTTCAATCAAACCAATTTCTTCATTTCCAAAACCTAAGAAGAAAAAAGTTGGTTAGAGATTCTAAAAAGATGCAGTCTTAATAGGCGTCGCTTCAAGAAGTCACCTTTAAACTTTGAAGC
The DNA here is from genome assembly GCA_949128135.1 of Parasteatoda lunata. Taxonomy (NCBI): domain Eukaryota; kingdom Metazoa; phylum Arthropoda; class Arachnida; order Araneae; family Theridiidae; genus Parasteatoda; species Parasteatoda lunata. Next base: position 19,399,746 of record OX421973.1, read on the forward strand.
ACGCAACATATTAACATTTTATAGGCTTATAATACAATTACTATTTTTGTAACTGTTCAAAAATTTAATATCACATTCATTATTGTGCTATTAAATATAGGCTACACTTGTTCTACTTGTCCACTCAATATTTATTTTAAAGGGTTGTATGCTTTAGGGATTGAATGGTGCGATTTAACTGTGTTCTGTATCTAAAATATTTCAAATGTAATTAATAAAAATTTTAATGAGAATATTGGTATAATTTAGGTAATCCTATTAACAAAATGCAAAAAAATATGAACGACTCAAAATGGATTACGATTGTATCTATGTTTTTCTTATTATGGGAGGAAAATTTTCGTTATATTCTTTTTCAAAAAGATACTTGAATACTTGTGTTTGCTAATATTGGGATTAACCATGGTATTAACATAATTGGTATGATTTAGGTAATTCTCTTCTATCTGACAAAAGGGGGAAAAAATGAAAGGCCTAAAATACATTACGATTGTATCCGTGTTTTTCTTATTATTGGGAAATTTTTTTATTATATTCCTTTTTAAGAAGCTAACTTCAAACGCTAACTAGCTAACTAGCTAAATTAACTTCGAACGATGGAATCTGATCTCGCTATTTCCTCTCTAAATTACATCACAGAGGCTAGCTTTCCTGATGGGACAACAAAGTAATGAGTTTTTTGGTTTCATTTAAAATAATTCATTTTTCTGTTTTTAGGTATTTTGAAATGTAATTTTATTACAGTTTAAACCAATGAAAGCTGATCAGGACGATGCTAAAAAGATTTTTACAGAGTGAATTACGCTAAAACAAACCTATTTATGGAAATTCTAAAAACTAACAAATGTATAACACTAAACTCCTTCTCTTTCTCTCCCTCACTCAAAAAAAAAAAAAAAAAAAAAAAGGAAGAAGGAAAAAAAAAAAGAAAAAAAAGATTCCATAACGAATCATACCTAGAGGGGGGGGGGGCTACTGGCTCAGGTAAAAATATTACGATGTGTGGATGAATGAATGAATGGATGTATAAATGGGCCCACTTTTTAAACGGGCTGTGACGTGTGTGTGGCTGAAGTCATATTGGCCATAGATGGGGCCACTGAAAAACAAGAAACGCAACCTCTGTCTTCAATACAACAACAAAATTAAAAAGAACTGTTAACTTCCTTATTCCTAACATGGTTGAACGAAAACAAATAAAATTTGCTTTATCAGAATGGTATGCTGATTAAATCATTTATTTAAATTATTACCTTTTATCTTTCTCAATAAAATTAATTTTTAGTTTTATAATGATCAACAGTTTAATACCACGACAATTGTACATTCTCTTAAGATCTTAAAAAGATACATTAGTATAAATTTGAAAGATGATATTCCGAAAACAAAAAGAAAAAATAATGAAGCAAAAAACCGAAAACTAATAAACTCTGTGGAATATATGAGGTGAAACCATTTATTCATAACCTTTCTCTGAGTAACAAAGCTTATTTCCAATAATTCATAACTATTTTTTAAGCAGTTGTAGTTTTTTGTGGTTTTGTGCTATGTGTGTAAAAAAGCAATACGGATATTATGGTTAACAAATCAGGATTCTGATGAATTTAAGGAAGGAGATTTCGAATTGTTGGTTTTGACAAAAACTGTATTTTATGTTTAAAAAGTGTCATTACATCTATTTATATTTTATGATGGGAGACGTATGTCTACGTTAGCTATAAAATAAACTAAAGTTCACCATTGCTGAAATTCAGTTAAGTTTATTGAAATGTATAGTATAGTGTTCGTATAGAGTAAAATAAAAAGGTCCATGGATCTTTTAAGGAAAAAAAATCTTATTAAATTCTTCTTATTTGAAAATTTTCTTATATTTTATGATGGGAAATGTGTAGTATTTTCGATAAAATAAAAGATAAAAATTCTTAAGTCATTGAAATACCAGCGCCGTTTACTGAAATTACTTGAACAAAACTCTCATATCATTAAATAAAATTATTTTTATTATATTCTATATATTTATTATAAGCTACATGATTTTAAAAAAAATCTTATTAAATTCTTCTTATTTGAAAATTTTCTCAATATTTATTTATATTTTAAGATGGGAAATGTGTAGTGTTTTCTATAAAATAAGAAAAAAAAAATCTAAGTCATTGAAATACCAGCACCGTTTACTGAAATTACTTGAACAAAACTCTCGTGGCATAGAATAAAATTATTTTTATTATATTCCATATATTTATTATAAGCTACATGATTTTAAAAAAATCTTATTAAATTCTTCTTATTTGATAATTTTCTCAATATTTATTTATATTTTATAATGGGAAATGCGTGGTGATTTCTGTAAAATAAGAAAAATTTCTACGTCTCTGAAATAGAGCAAATTTACTGAAATTATTTGAAAAACTCTTAAACTGTAGAATAAAATTATTTTTATTATATTCTATATTCTTATTCTATGCTACATGATTTTAAAAAAAAAATATTATTAAATTCTTCTAATTAGAAAACTTTTTTATATTTATTCATATTTTATGAGAAAAAAAACAACATGTGATAGCGTTTAGTTTCAGGCTGAGGAATTTTTAAAAATAATTGTCTAGAAAAGCAAAAAAATCTTCATAAAAAGTAGATTGAAAGTAGATGTAAAAGAAATTAAAACTTTTTATACTGTGCTAATTGGAAATCAAATATTTAACTACTTATTGATATGACTACAAAACCTTGAACACAATTTCTATGAGACGTTGAATTTGAGATTTCAGTTTAATAATATTCCATGCTCTCATTAAAAATCACAGGCTTATAATATTCTTTTCTTTTTTTTTTAGCTTTTTATGATTATTTTTATATTCCCTTCATCATTTCCATGTAAATCTTAAATAAAGATTATAAATTTTTATCAAACATAAATTATAAGACCATTTTATTCAAAATGCTGAATGATAAATTCATCTTTTTGTCAATTATATGCATTAATTTAACCAAATATCTTAATGATGTATTGATCGCTTAGTTATGCCTAAATTATGCATTCATTTAATCGTAAAACCATAGTTATATATTAGATTCGAAATCAATCTTAAATACAGGAATATTCGAGTAGATTTCAAGTAATGAATTCACCGATTTTCGATTAAAAAAGATGCATTGATTTAGTGAAATAAAAAATCACAAATGATGCGTTCATTTGTTTTTAAAGCATATGTTATGCAATCATTGAATCAAAAATCCTAATTGATGCACAAGCTTCTTAATCAGCTCTAAATAATTCTGTCGTTGGAAAGTAATGCAACGACCACTTTGTTATTCATAAATGATGCAATAATCTCTTTGTCAATCTTAAGCGATTCATTCATTAAATCAAAAATCGTAATGATGCATTGATCATCATTTAAGAATTCAAGAATCATTAATCATTGATCCTCATTAAGAAAGTCATACATAAATTATGCATTCATTTAATCTCAAAACCTTAAGTATGTATTAGTTCCTTAATCAATATTGAATCAAGTAGAGTTAAATGAATGCTCTTCTCTTTTTCTCAGTCATGCATTCATTTAACAGACTTAAATGCAGCATTTTAAACGTAAGTTATGCATTACATTTAAACGTATATTATACATTCATTGAAGCAAAGATGCTTAGTGATGCTTAGTGATTTCTTTTTCAGTTCTAAGTAAAACTGTCGACGAAACCTAATGAAACGACCTCTTTGTTGTTCACAAATAATGCGATAAACTCTTAGTCGATTATGCGTGGTGTATGCATTTAATAAGAAATTTTTTTTTAATGTTATATATTCATTTAATCAAAACTTCTCCTTATAAGTTCCATAGTTAATCTTCAGTAACGCATGCATCGTGACATCAATAACTAATGAAACGACCTCTTTGTTGTTCATAAATAATGCAATTAACTCTTAGTGAATCATACGTGGTGCATACATACAATAAAAATATTTTCATGTGATGCATTCATTTAATCAAAACTTCTTCTTATAAGTTCCATAGTTAGCATGCATCTTGACATCAAAAATTAATGAAATGACCTCTTTGTTGTTCATAAATAATGCAATAAACTCTTAGTCAATCATACGTGGTGCATACATTTAATAAAAATATTTTTATGTAATGCATTCATTTAATCAAAACTTTTTATGAGTTCCATAGTTAATCTTCAGTTACGCATGCATCTTGACATCGAATTGACCTTATCATTTCAAAATGGTTCCTCTCGCTTGTTTTTATTTATTCGATCTGATTTCAATAAAAGTTATCCTTGGTTTAAGCATTTTAGTATACGATTTTTAATGCCGAATAAATCATAATGACAAAGAATTCAAGATTCAGTAGCTGACGGATCATTTTAATGAATGTTGTCTCAAGGTTATAAAGAGGGAAGAGATTCATATTCGAAACAATTTAATTATAAGATTAAATTCGAAAATTAAAATTCCATTTTATATTATTTTTCTGTTTTTAATAATTGTGTGATATAAATATTGTGTGATATAAATATTGAACTTGTGTGATATAAATATTGTGTGATATAAATATTGAACTTGTGTGATATAAATATTGTGTGATATAAATATTAAAAACTGAATCATTGTTCATTGAAACTTAAACAGTTGAAATAACTACCACGATCTGAGTTTATTAACCAGGAATTAAAAAGGTGATTACTTTTTTTTTTAAATGCTCTATTCCAATGGATATAAAATGTATAAATGTTTTTAAAAATGCTCTATTCCAATGGATATAAAATGTATAAATGTTTTTAAAAATGCTCTATTCCAATGGATATAAAATGTATAAATGTTTTTAAAAATGCTCTATTCCAATGGATAGAAAATGTATAAATGTTTTTAAAAATGCTCTATTCCAATGGATAGAAAATGTATAAATGTTTTTAAAAATGCTCTATTCCAATGGATAGAAAATGTATAAATGTTTTTAAAAATGCTCTATTCCAATGGATAGAAAATGTATAAATGTTTTTAAAAATACTCTATTCCAATGGATAGAAAATGTATAAATGTTTTTAAAAATGCTCTATTCCAATGGATAGAAAATGTATAAATGTTTTTAAAAATGCTCTATTCCAATGGATAGAAAATGTATAAATGTTTTTAAAAATGCTCTATTCCAATGGATAGAAAATGTATAGATGTTTTTAAGAATGCTCTATTCCAATGGATATAAAATGTATAAATGTTTTTAAAAATGCTCTATTCCAATGGATATAAAATGTATAAATGTTTTTAAAAATGATCTATTCCAGTGTAAATAAAATGTTAATAATAAATGTTAAATATAATTAATTACGACAGCATTTATTACGATGAAATATTAATGATATTAATGGCCATTTTACAATTCTAATCAAAGAACTTACAAAAAAATAAAAATAAATAAAGTACATAAATACTTTTTTACTGTTGTTAAAAAACTTTATATATTATAAATGATACTTTATTCTGAATTTTTTTCAATAATTTCCCCCATTTCTTTCAGAAATCACCTACAACAATCAAGGTTAATTCTTAAAAGTACAATAAGAGCAATCAGTTAAAAAATAGCTCTTTAAATACATAGAATTCTTAAAAACGTTCATTTTTTCAATAATACTAGCTACTAGACTGTGAACTACAACAGATTATGATTTCGATAATATCGAAATTTTCGATTATACAGTTATCTGGTTCTAATCGTAAAAAATTACTTCGTTTACGAACACGCGGAATATCCCCAGCAACAAATGGTACGCAATTTTTCATCTAAAAAAGAAACCCTGATAATATTCAAATAGAAGATATCAGCTTTCAGATGGCATTATCGTATTTCGTTGAGGAAAGTTTCATGCACGCCGCGTCGCTATTATTATAGCACAATGCGTTGAATTTGACATGCATTTAATCGAAAGGACGCATAAAAAAGTATTATTCTTTTCAAATGGAAAAAATTGGTTTTGCATGGGAAATGTGTATTTATAGAATAAAAGAATTTAGTCTACATTTTCAAAGTTATAATAAATCTATTTTGAAGAATAGTGATTTATTATGCACATTACTGGACAAATTGCAATAATAGTAAATTAGTTCTATTCTATTATATATATATATATATATATATATATATATATATATATATATATATATATATATATATATATATATATATATTATATATATATATATATATATATATATATATATATATATATATATATATATATATATATATATATATATATATATATATATATATATATATATACACACAGAGAGAGAAAGAGAAACCAGGTGAAACTATTACTTATTTTCTTTGCTCACTTTCTTTTTTCAAACAAAGTTTAGCTTAATAGTATATTACTTTTTCAACTTATTAAAAATGAAAATTTTATCTTAATCACTTATAATAAAAACACTTTTAAAATTTTAGTATCAAATAATTCTGAATACATTGATTTCCTAAACATTTAAACGAGCAATTTAAATTTACATAAATTATTCCTTCATGATTTCTAAAAGTATTATTTCCTATCAAATGTAACTGCAAATTTGTACAGAGAAAAATTACAGTACTGTATGCTCATGAAATTTCTGGTAAAAGAAAAAAAATTAATAATTCTGGTTAATAAAACTAAAATACATGGTATTTAAACCATTCATTTGGTAATTTTTCCGTCCATTTGGTCCTGGTTTTCAAAATTATAGATCTTATTTCCATACATTTAGTAAAAATTACGAAACTGCAAAGTTAATTAAACCAAATAAATGGTTTTTATACCTTTTATTTGGTCATTTATTCTAAGTTATCGTGATAAATTACCGAATTTTACCATGTATTAAAATTTTATCACTTAATTATAAAAAACATATTTTATTGTAAATTTTACAAAAAATCATTATATTTTATCTTTATATTTTATATTTTCTGAATAATTACTGAATTTTTTTTTTTTTTTTTTTTTTTTTTTTTTTTTTTTTTAATTTTCTTTTGGCGTTTTCCTAGAGCCAGAAACACGGTAAATTTTATCATATTCTGGTAGCTTTGTTCTTACTTTTTTCTCAGTGTGAAATTAGAGGAAACAAATTAATTAATTATAATAGTTTGGTCAACACTATTATTTAAAATAAAAATCCTGCTATTTTAGAACACTGCAAAGTGTATGATGGAATTTCTAGCAAAAAATATTCATTCACTACTTAATATGAAATTAAAATAGCAAATCGTTTTTAATATTATTTTCAAAAACATTTCTTCGTAAATAAATATTCCTGTAATTTTGAAGTTTTAAGAAGGATTACTAAATTTAAAAATGATTGATAATTGCGGTATTTAAAAAATAATTGCACAGTGCTTTGGATGCTATTATAAATTAAATTTTATAGTTTGCTTCATTTAAGATAAAAAACATTGTTTAAAGAACTTTCACAAACTTTCGGCACGTAGAGTTTATACTTAAAATGTTAGAAAAGTGATGATTCAATCAGGATATTTTATATTTTTAATAAAATGCAGTTAAAAATGAAAAATAAAGAGAGGGCAGTGTTTTTTAGGTTTAATGCATCTAAAAGTTCTTAAAACTCGATTCAAAATTGAAGTATCAATTCGCGTAGGCGAAGCTATGCCTACACTAACCGAAGAACATAAAAGAAAGCATGGTACTTTTCATGGGGAGGGCGAAACAAAGTGTCAAGTCAAGAGACATAAATGTCACCGTGTCAAGAGCTGCCTCCAACAACAATAGATGAGGTCAATTTAATCGAATTCTATAAAGAATTCCCTGCACCCCCAAGTGCTTCAATTTTACGCTTGCTCTGCCTTCCGACATTCTCCAGCAATATAGCCTACATATATAGCTTGTAGCAAAAACACAACAGGAGCAGTTTGAAAAATAAAAATTTATGTATATCAAATAAAAAGAAATCGAATCGAAATTGAATGAATATTAAGTGATTTTGTACAAATGAAAAAAAAAAAAAAAAAAAAAAAAAAAAAAGGAAATTTTCCCAATACAGAATAATCGATAAGATCTATGTTATTATTATTATTACTCCGTTGAACGACCAACATACATTTATAAAGAATTGTGGAACGAGTTGAACCCATAATATCGTTTAAATTTGCTGTTTCCTTAATGTGGTGTTAAGCCGAACTCAATTATCATACTTATTAAATAGGATTACACGATTTTATGGTACAATTTGGCAGAAAAGTATAATTCTACTCAACATTTTATTAAAGTTGAACTAAATTTGCTCCATATTATGGTTAAATATTATGGATCAGCTCTCCAAAAAAGTGTTAGCGGTGAATTTCAAAATTTTTCCATACAATACTGTTCAATATTTTTATCCCTACATTAACATATTTCAACTATACATTTTCCTATTAGATGATTAGATAATTTTGTTATTAGATTTTTTAAGGATAAATAACTATTTTAGCTAAACTCTTGCCGAGGCAAAAATTTACATTTGAACGAAATCAGTATCATGAGGAGATTCACTCCTAACAGCCTAATAAACTTTTCCCTTTCGATTCACACTGCGCAAGCGTGAGGTGAATACAAGCTGGTTGGAGATTGCGCAGTGGTATTTTATTTAAGTGAAAGTTACCAAAACGAGTTCGGATTTCTTTATTATTATTCTCTCAACGTAAGTAGAGTCTCATTAAAACCATATTTACATTTGAGCAATAGTATGCACTCAATTTTTACTGGTTTATTCTCCTATTGTTTTATACCCTACATTGTACAAAATGCTAACGTCCAACTATGCATGGTTGAATTTAGCATTTAAAACACATTTCAAACTAACATCATAAAATATGATAATAAAATTAAAATATATTCATTACAATATGAAAGCAAAAGCAGATAAATATTTTTTTAGTTTAATTAGAGAAAGAGAGAAGGGATTTATCTTTTCAAAACAATATCAAAATAAAAGTAGAGAAATTTATTTTTAATAAAAGTAGAGAGAGATAGAGAGATTTATATTTACCACAATATGAAAGTTAAAGTTGAGAAATACCTTTTTTTTTTAAAAAATAGAGAGAGATATTTCTATATTCATCACAATATGAAAACAAAAGTAGAAAAATTAATTCTTAGTAAAAATAAAGAAAGTTGTTTATATATTTACAACGATAAGAAAGTATAAGTAGAGAAATATATTTTTTTTCTTGTAAAAGTAGAGATATTTCTATCTTTACAATAATGATAAAGTAAAAATAGAAAAATATAAATTTAGTAAAAGTAGAGAAAAAGAGTGAGATTTCTATATTTACAAAAGTATGAAAATAAAAGTAGAGAAATTAATTTTTAGCAATAGTAGAGATAGAATTTTATATATTCACAAAGATAGAGTAAAAGTATAAAAATTTATTTTTAGTAAAAGGCTAGAGAGAAATTTCTATGTTCACAACAATATGGAAGTAAATATAGAGAAATATATATCTCTAGGTTAGTGTGAAGAGTATCCAGATTTTTGGATCGCGTGTTTAAACAAACGACGGCCTTTCCTGCGGATATTTCGTTGACTGACAGACGAGAAAAAAATTAATCGAATTTATGATTTCGAAAAAAAAAAGAAAAAAAATCGAGTAAAGAAGTTATCACATATTTATCCTATTGTCTGACATCCTGATATTATATTCGCAGTATTCGAATTTCAGGAGGCTCACACATTAAATATGGCTCTTTATAACCTTTGTGAAATTGATTAGATTTTCCATTATTTTGTTTACCACTAAAAGTAACTGAAATGGAATTTATTTTTTTCCAAACATTTTTTTCGTTGGATCTGAAAATCATAACATTAATTTTGCAAAGAACCGATAAAAGTTTAAAAAAAGGATAAGAAATTATAGCTAACTATCATTAAATGATACATTATCAATAATATTTCTGTAAAATTGATCATTAAAATCACATTTAGAATCGATGCAAGCAGTTGCTAGAGTTGGTACGGGTAGATGACAATACTAAATCATTTTTCTTAAATTTTCAAAGTCTTCTTTCTTAAAGCCTGAATAAAACGTAAATTTTGTAAATAACTCCGGGAAAAAAATTTTAGCTGCAATTTTACAAATACTTGATCTTGCCTAATTCGGATGTGGGGATTTCAAATCTGAAATTAGTTTTGCCTTTAAAACTTCATTTTTTTAAAATGACATTTTTTGTCTATTTTTTCTCAAAATGTGCAAGTTTAGAAATGTCATATATATATATAAGAGAGGGTCGCATAAATGTTAAGACAAACTTCTAGGGGAGTTAGAGAATATCTCCAGGATAAAAACTGTCTAGGAACCCATGACCAGAAATGTCATTGTACGCTGTTGGTGGCGCTTTTCTATTCTGATCTGTTCAGAAGCACTCGAAAAAACAGTTCATAACAGAGAAGAGCCCCTAGTGACACATAGCGACTATACCGGGCATGAATTTCTAACTCCCTAAGAAGTTTCAGCATTTATGCGACCACCTGTTATATGTAACATTTCTAAACTTGTACATTTCAAGGAAAAAAAAAAGACGGAAAATGTCATTTAAAAACATCAGTAGCTGGGCGAAAGAAACCGATTCAAGATTTGAAATCAGGTAAGTGAAAACATACAAGATTCGTTAAAAACAACGCATGCGACAAAAAATAAATAAATAAATTATTCCCTTTGTAATAGAGAAAAAATAGAAAAAAATTCATAAAAATACAATGCTAATCATTATCTTTACTAGTTTTATAAAAATTTAACTTTAATTTTAATTTCAAACTACACATATAAATTTATAATTTTACGTTTTTATTAGTATATCCATTTTTTTACAGAAAATTTTACCTGGAAACATTATTTTCGAATGATTATATTAACTGGTACGCAAATGTATTACTGCTATAAGTTAAAAAAAAGTAATTACTTTAGCATAACTTCCAGAAACTTATAAAAAACGTAAATTTTGTTTAACTTTGCAAAAAATAGAAAGAAAATGATGTAGCTTGCAACTATTTGTCTTTATAAACTAAGCATCTCATTTAAATAAATTAATAAAGCATTCGTAAATGAAATCTTGTGTATACGTATGTATTATACACTATTAAGCATAATCGCATATTTATTTTATCCTAAAAAAAAATCTATTCTTATTAACAATATTTGCTTCAATTTTTTGAAATGTATGTATTTCGTCTTTAAAAAAAATAAAATAAAAAAATAAAAACTGTGAGAAAAAAATCGATAATAATTTTATTGGCAAAATACATGAATAAAAATGTGTTTCAATCTAAGAAAATGAATTTTGTTTTAAAAAATAAATTTTCATCGTTATGAGGTAGTGATTTTATAGCGTCTGACACAAAAAAAATGTTTTAGCTGTGCAGCATTCAATAGCATCTGATCTAGTCATTGGAATTTCATGTTTTAACTCAGCAATCTTCGCAGTTTTAGAGTCATTTTTATTATTTATTTATTTATTTTTATTATTATTATTTTTTTTTTTGCATTTTGCTTAAGTGGATGCGACAACTGTTTTATTTATCTTTTTCTTTCTTTCTTTCGGTATTCATTTATTTATTTTTGAACTTTTCTCATTATTGAAGGATGAAATGCAAAATTTCAGAGTAGGTTGCTTTCATCAAAATTGGCTAAGTACAGTGAGCAAAAAATAAACAAGATGACCTGAATATATATATATATATATATATATATATATATATATATATATATATACATATATATATATATATATATATATATATATATATATATATATATATATATATATATATATATATATATATTTTTTTTTTTTTTTTTTTTGATCTAATGAACGGTTTTTCACATTTTGGGACTTAATCTTAATTGTTCTATTGGGGTAATCTTAAATATTCTAAATAGTTAAAAGTGCGCAAACGATATTTGAAATTGTATGTTTCGAAATCAGGCACAAAAATATATTTTCTCTTAATAAGCGTGTCTTTTTTCGACGGATTATGATTTCTGACCCCCCAATACAGGGAGTAGCCGCAATCTGGGGAATATGGTCCCAATAGGTCAGGTAAGCGGTTCAAAGTTCGAACCTCACAATGTTAATTTTTCTTTTTACATATTTCGTCATATCTCAAGACTTTCGATCTTTTTTTTTTTTAAAAAAAAAAAAAAAAAAAAAAAAAAAAAAAAAAAAAAACAAGACGAGCTTTTAAAATTAATGTAAATTACTTTTAGTAGGGGAGAGTGGGGTCAATTGTAACAGGGTACGATTGTAACAGAGCAAAAATTTCGAGTGTCGGGTTCTAGATTTGGTTCCTAGGTGGCGCACAAGGTATATTTAATAAATCTACATGTATACCCCTTCTGGCAACCATTTTTATGTACTTCTGAAAGAGTTACATCACAAAAGATATTTTTACACGCTACGTAAGTACTTTGTTTGGTATTAGAATATTATATTGTAACAAAATAATTTTGCCTAAAGAAATAAAAATTATTAACCGAATATGTAAGTGGACACCTTAATTAACATTTCAAAAAAAAGTATTAGTTTTGTTAATCAACTAGCATTGTTTTTAACAAATGAAGCTGAAATGGCGTATTGGGGACGATTGTAACAATAAGTAAAGGGACGAATGTAACAGCTGAAAATAAATAATCTTTTGTTTACAAACCATTACTTAACTCTTTAAGAACCTCCAATAGTTTCTTATATCGTTTATATTATGTTGCATGTGCATTATTTTATTTGTCACCTTTCACAGCATAAATTAAAATTTTTAACCCCTTAAAGTTAAAAGTTTAACCCTTTAGGTCTCTTCTCATTATTATTTTTACTCCTAAAATATCACTACTATTTTGATCAATAAAAAAATATATCACAACTATGATAATATGTATAATTAACTATGTTTTAGTTGAATTTATGAACTGTTACAATTGTAACAAGTGAACGACTTTCAAAAATTTTTAATAAATAATATAATAACTTTTAAAATAAGGTATTTATTTTTTTTTTCTAGTAGAGGATAGTCTACTTTACTCGTCTGTCAATTAATACTAATAATATATTGGATTTTTTGTTAGTTAAATATAGTTAAGTAAAAAATGTTACAATTGACCCCACTCTCTATTTTTCTTCCTTATGACTATAATTTTAAATAGCTTCATAAAACAAATAATGCCGCTGCAACAAGTTCTTGTGTATTGTTAATAATAATCAGATTTACTTTACTTTTTCTGTAATTTGAAAAAAAAAAAAAAAAAAAAAAGAAAAAAAAAGGAGTAATATCAAAAATAGTTTTGCTTAGCTAAAAATAAAATAGCCTTATTTACTGAAATAATATATCTTTTAAAGATATTTAATAAATAATTTACTATAGCAACACTTCCACTAATTATAAAGTATAAATATAATTGTAAATAATATAATTGAATTGCAACATTTATTTTTATTATCTTAATAGAAAAAGATTTAAAAGCAGCAAGCAATGTGGCACAACTTTTAAAATCCAAATATTAAGATACGTTAATATGAATTGGGTAAAAATAAATTAGCATTTTTTCCAAACAAAAGGGATATAATTAGAATATTGACCCTTGTCATAATTATTTTCAATTTTACAAAATTGTGCAATTTACATTAGAGAGCACTTGACAAAACCAAGGGAATTAAGTTCTGCCCACTGCCTAATTATACGTCTTTTATAAATTTCGCTTATTCGTTGCCACATTTGCATAAAAATATCAAAGGATTTAATGAATAGCTTTTGGACGAAGAAATAATTAAGTTTCATTGGCTAAACAAAACAGCTTCCTGATTCTAAGTACTCAAGAATGAGGACATTTACTTTAACCTGCGATTGATAAACCACAAATTTTGAAATTTAATGAAGCGGTCACCTGAGATCTTTTTTTTAGACTTTTTTCATCTCCGCCAAAAATATTCTGACACAAGCTTTTCCGGCAAATAATTTTGTTCGAAATGATTCTTTTAATTACGAAATGTTATCGTAAGTGTGCAGATGGTTTAAAGATAATATATCCGGGACCAATGACATTTATAAAAAATAATTATAAAAAATTAGTTGAAAAGAAATCCTGTCCCATTTACGTAATTTTTTATATCAAACGCGTGGTTCCTGATATTTTTTTTTTAATTTCTTTTTTTTACTTCTCATAACTGTAAAACTTTTGGGCGAAGTTTGGAGCAAATGTTGTAAGGTGTGGTTTTAAGGGATACACCTTCCTTTAGTTCAAAAGAGGTTTTTATAAATACTTAGAGTATAAAGTTCGATTTTACTGGATAATGCGTAAGTATTTTTTTAAGGAAGGTAATTAAGAGGGGAGAGGCACAATTTATTGTCCTCTTTATGAAAAAAAAAGAATTAATTATATAAAGATTAAATATCATATGAAGCCTAAAAACTAACTAAAATATTTTATGTACTATTATCTGTCTATAGTGAGCAGCTGTTCACTCTTTAATTTCTTAGAATCTGAAAATTTGGAAATACTGTTCAAATTTTATCTATAGACTTTTTTAAATAGGATTTCTGGAGAACTATTTGATCAATGTCAATACAAAATATTTGACGAATTTTGTAGTTTGTAACTTAAAATTGCATACTTGAAAATGGCGTAAAAATTGGTTAGCTTTTACATCATTTACAATATTTTTTTTTACTATTAATAAATAAAATAGTAAAAATAATGAATGATTAACAAAAAATTTTTTTTGGATGAAGGAATTTTATTACAGCGTGAAAAAGTTTTTTTGTATCGCTCAAAAAGTTTGCAAGATATAGCGAAATGAGCTAAAAGAAGAGTGAAGAATAGAAAAGTGAAGAGGAAGTGGGTGATTGCGTAGTGATTATGTTATTTAAAGCTGTTTTTCGAAGCTTTGTCGCCAAGGAAATTAAAAAAAATCCATAGTTTAAATGCTTTACACTTGAAGCAATGCGATGTTTTTAAATTTTCCTATAATCTTGCTGTGAAGAATTATCTGGGCTTTAGAACAGACAAGTAACTTAAATATTTTAAAAAGTTATTAAACTTTTTTAAAAATCATCAAATTGGCGACATTTTTCCACCTAGATAAAAATTATCAAAATCACTGAATTATTCTCAGTTTTTCCAAATTTGCATGAACCCAAGTAATTAGAGTAAATTTTTAACATCAAAAAATTAAACCACAAACGCTTTTCATTTTTACAAAACTGGCTTTTGTACATATTGACGTTTTGCACCATTTTCAAAATCATTGCCCTTTAGATAAGCTGGCTAAACTTGACTTAACAGACGTGAGTAACAGTTGAAAACTCACAGTAGTTATAAAAAAAAAAGTTTTGAGGAAAAATTTTTAGAAGTTCTAAAAATTATCAAGCGCTGTTTCTCTTATTCTCATAAAGCGAATCCTTCATTTTCTACCTTTTCTCATAGTTATTGCATCGTCTAATATAATACTGTATCTTCAAAAGTTTGTTAAGTATAAAGAAATATCGAGGAAACATAAATTAAAAATGTAAGCTAGCTCCAAGATGGTGAGGGTAAAGACCTCCTAAGATGTTGAATAAATTTAGATTATAATATTATTGAGAAAAAGTTAATTGAAGAAGTTAATTATTTTCCTTTTATCCATATTTGTCAAATTTGTTAAGGCAATTTCGTTGAAGATCATAGTTACACTTGCATATATGGGTAAATATTTTGTTTACTGATCAAGAGCTCCATTTCAATATTTCAATGAAATAATGTTTCACAAAACAAAGAATTTTCACTCATCAAAATAATTAATTTTGAAGATGGCCTGGAAGGAGTGGCTGCAGGGAGTAAGCTCCGAAAGACACCTCAGACCATCAAGAAATCAAAGATGGAAGTCATTATGTGGATGCTAGAATAGTTTTCTATAAGGAAAGTTTAGTAATCTATGTACTGGCTATCAATTGTTTTAAAATTATTGCCAAGGCTCCTTTTCTTAGCTTTGTACATTCAAATGTATTGGCGGGGAAAAAAAGCATGAGAAAAAATAACTTATTTTAATAAAATCATAACATTTGCCAACCATGTATCGGTTTTCAAATTCTATGCTAATGTGTTAGGCTAGGCCGGGATAGTCTGGTTGGTAGGGCATTGGTTCCATGTCGAAGAGATCACGGGTTCGATCCCCGCCGGCCGAAAGCTCCCCGTGAATGGTGACTGATGCAAATTAAATCTGTCGGGTCACAAAGTCCTCCATGTTCACATAACAAATCAATACCTCTGGGGTTACTGATCCAGGAGTTCCCTTGTCTTCAGGATTGGGATCAAAATTACAAGAATACTGAATTGAACAATGGTAGTCGTAATCCCAGAATTGGGTCGGACTGTTCAACGACTGTTATAAAATATAATGTGTTAGGCTGCACCACGATAGCTTAGGGATCCTTAGAACGAGGTGACCCAGGTTCGAATCCCAACAGTGACTATTTGATTCGAAATTTGCTCCCGTCTAGCACAGGCTACAGTGTAAAAGTTATTGACTTTTAGGAATATATGAGAAAGATATCGGACTCTGGGAATTTTCTCAGTGAGTGCGGGGTGAAATAAATCTTCGCCGAAGAATTCCCTTAGTGAGTTAATGGTGAAATATAATTTTCCTATGAAAAGAACTCCCCTCGCTTCGAAGTCTAAGGCTGTTTGTTGCCATGGAAACAAGAAATGACGCAATTTAAAGAGGAGAGCTTCTTTCTCCTCTGATTCCCTTTCTCTCGCCGTTCCGAGTAAAATCTGTCTTAAATAATGATCTAACACCCTAGCTTGAAATAGTTAAGCCTCGTACTCATAGTGACCGTCACCATTCCAGACAAATGGATAGGGGAGTCCTTTACATAGACAAACTATAAATCTTCTTTCAGAAAATTTCTCTGTGACTAAAGTGTTAAATAAATATTCTCATCTCTTATATGAGGTATCTCGTAACATGAGATATCTCGTTTTCTTAATTGACATAAAAATATTTTAAGTGAATTTTTCGCTTTTTTAGGTTTTGAGGCAAGAGATGGATACAAAGTGAGGCCACACCGCAAAATCCTATATAGCCGTTTTCTTCAATAATGATTGCAAAATATTTGCTCACAAATTATTACTATCAACTGTGTAATCACACTAAGTATATTTACACAATTTTGAGTGACATAAAAAATAAATTATTATAATAAAGACCTCCCTACAAACATAATTAAAAGTTAATATCACCCAGAACACTGAGTTTCGTGATATAGAAAAAATAAAATTAAAAAAATAGGAAATAAATAAACCTAAATTGTCTTTTTTTGAATATTTTATCATGTCTTAGAGGTGGTCGGCGTCGAATATCGTTTGCCTCATCGATTCCAAAGTGTGATTCAGAAATTGCTGCACTATAAATCCATACCTTATTTCAACGTCTTAGAAAGAAATAACTACTTTAAGTGCATCTCAGCCCCCTCCCACAAATAACCATAAAAATCGTCTGAGTGCTGCAAATATCTCACATAATCATCCAATACGAAGTGACGGTTACAGCGACCTTACACCCTACAATCTATCACTTTTGCGCAATGGACGAAATAAGAGATAGCTGACCTTTTGACCTTACTAATGCTTCTTAATCCTCGTTGGAGCCCTCCCGCACACTAGCTCTACATCAGAGCAGTGATAGATAGGGGAGCTTCTCTGCTGATGACATTTTCGCCTCCGCACCCCCCTTTCGAACATTTCTTCTTGATTCGAACACGACATGATTTCTATAACATCTGAAAGAAAGATATAATGATAAGTGTGTCAGATGTAAATTTAAGATTTTAGGGGCGGAATTTTTGATTTAGGTTCAGATAATGTCACTAAGAAAATTTTAAAGTTAATTTTATTTAATAAAGATTTACTTTATAGCTCGAAAAGGATATATGCATACAAAAGGATTTTAAAAAAAAATTTCTAGTTCATAGGTAACGGGTTGTCAAATTAGTTCCATTACTTTTTGTTCAATTGCTTTTGCAGAGCACTTTGAGTCCCAAAAATAGACAAAAATTTTAAAGATCAACGAAAAATGGAAGAAATGTACGTTTTGCTACATTCTGCTCATGAAATTAATCACTTATTATGTATCACCAAATTTCAAATTTACTTACTAAGTTCAACAGCAGATGACGCCGTAAACTTAGGAAAACTTACTTTGCTTTTTAAAATCGTCTTTTATTTTGTGAGCATATGGTAACTAAGTTAAAAAGGTTTTCAAACTTAAAGATGCTTTATTATAGTTCAATAAAATAAATGCCAGTATTTATTATCAATAATAATAAGAAATAATCTGTCGCCGTCAAATTATCAATCCACCTAATTTTTGGATCTGAATGTTCCACTCCATATTATCGTAAAATCAAAAATTAAAATACTATATTAAGAAATGAAACTTATGAGTTTAAAATCAAACTAAGCATAGATTTGTGATAAATTTCTTTAACTATAAAGCATAAACTCGTAAGTATTTCCTCTGAAACTTTCAGCAGTCACTTAAAAACCAGGTATTGGAACTCTAAATCATAATGTATCTGAAGTTAGAAATCGATAATATTTTATTTAACAAAAACTTTCGACTTACTTCAAAAGTAAACAATGTGTTTCTTTTCAAAGTGCTTACAAAATACGCAAGAATAACTTTATTTGACTTATTTAAAAATCTTAATTTCGCTTTACCTTTTTTGCTCTAATAAGTTTCCTATAAACCGTTGTCTGAACAGGTATAAATAGCAGTAAACATGTTTTTTTTTAAATTATTTTTTGATCATTAAAAATTCTTCATACAGCAATTCATTAAGTGAACACAGGAAAATGTTACGAAATGGCCTGTTACGATTTAGTTTACGAAAACAGCAATAGAATTTTTTTTTTTTCCATTTCATTTCAACCTATGAAAAACGTTGACAGAAAAAAAAAAAAAAAAATTACATAAATAAAACGAGTGTAACCATGTTAAGGTTCAATTTTAATGTTTTGAAGAGCAGAACTTTTCAAATAATAATTCGAAATCTTGATAAAAAAAAAAACAATTTTGTGCTCATTTAAAAATCCAGTTTACCCCTCCCCCTCAAAAAAAAAATTTTTTTTTCATACAGAAAATAATTTTTAATTCTTATTTAATGTTTTATTTAATTGTGATAATGAAATTTTTGAATTATAATACATGAAATTTTACTAATCATGAAAAATTATTTTATTTTAAATTATAAATTTTCAAATGTCAGCGAAATTGGTTGAATAATTTTTAAATCGTATGTACCCTGTATTGTAGCTTCACTGTGAATCCTGCGGTGTAATATCTCTCCGAATATGTTATAGACTAACTCAAATAATTGTGTAAAGAAACACTTTATTTCAGTTTAAGGGGACACAGGACGCTCAAAACAAAACAAAATAAGTGGAATTTTTAATCCATCACTTTCAAATTTTAACAAAATATTGATAGTCTAATAGAAGTTAATATACAAATTTTAAATATACAAGTTTTAAATGAAAAATAATAATTAGTTTTAAAGTTATAGCGAAAAATATGGTTTTTAATTGCTGGTAATAAAAAGTTCCTTTCAAACAAATTTTAATTTTTTGAATTAAATTTTTACCTAAATACGTTGTTTATAGTCATTTAACTAAATTAAAGTGGTTTTGGTAACGGTATAAAAAGAAAACGTAACTAGACATTTACATTTTGTCACCACAAATTTCTTTGAAACTAACTAACCCGCATTTGCGATACATGAAGAGGAAGGCCACGAAAATCTCCCATGGTTAGCCTGACGGCAAGGAGACTCTAACCCATGACCCGTCTACCATTGAGGTTATTTTACCTCAGCACTATCGTGTGTGCCAGCCTGTTGCGGAATTCGTATCAACCAGCCATTGCAGGGATTCGAGCCCGGTTTACCACATTAGGAGGCGAGTGCTCTATCCCCTAAGCCACCACGACTCTTTGTAGGCTAATTTTATTTTATAACAGTCATTTAACAGTCTACCCAAGTTTGGGTTTACGACTACTAATGTTCAACTCCGTAGCCTTGTACTTTTGAATCCAAAAGACAAGACAACTCCTGGATCAAGTATTGGGAGATAATTGCTTTCATGAAGAACTTTTTAATGAAACTAACCCACATTTTCGATACATGGAGAAAAAAACCACGAAAACCTCCCACGGTTAGCCTAACGGTAAGGGGACTATAACCCATGATCCGTCTATCATCGAGGATATTTTTACGCCAGCTCTATGGTCGATGCAAGCCGGTGCGGAACCACAACTGGGATTGGAACCCGGTTCACTTCATTGGGATGCGAACGCTCTATCCCCTGAGCCACCTTGGCTATCGTAGGCTAACTAAAAAATCCGACTTTTTGTGTACAGCCGCCGACGTTACTTTGCCATGCGTCAGGCTAATTGAAATAGTCGCCAGTATTTTCATATCAGCCTGATAGATTTTAGGCTTGTTACAATTAACTCATTTACATATAGGGCAACTCATTTAATGTCTAGTTAGCCTGACGTACTTGAGACCATCGAATTGAGTCTTGTAGACTCCCTGCAACAAACCTAAGAGAATTCAGTCTAATTGAGAAATTTTTCTCATATTTTCTAACTATTTACAAGCTTATTGGCCGATTACAATGTACCTAAAAATACCCGACTGAATAGTAAATACTGAAGGCCTTTCTAATTAGTTGGTTGCATTGGAAAATGAAGTCATATGTTGCGGGATTTATTCAATTGATTTATGATGAGCCCCGGTGGCTCAGTGGATAGAAAGCTCACCTCTTCATGTCTAACCCTGGTTCGAATCCCAGAGATTGTGGATCGATACGAATTCTGCCCCACGATCTCTGATGGAAGATATACGCAATGATTGACGGATCATGGGTTAGAATCCACTTACTGTCGTACTAACCATGTGTGGCTTTCCTCCCCATCTAATGCAAATGCAGGTTATATGAATCAAAAAGTCCTCCTAAGAAGGCTAGGTTATCCCTGTGTCTGATTCAGGAGTTTCTATGTCTTTTGGGTCGGCTTCAAAATCACAAGTCTATGGAGTTGAACATAATGGTGGTTTTCCTCTCCATGTAACGCAAATGCAGGTTATATCCATCAAACTGTCCTCCCACGAAGGCTAGGTCATCCCAATGTTTGATCCAGAAATTTCATTGTCTTCTGGGTCGGTTTTAAAAACACAAGTTTATAGAGTTGAGCATTAATAGCCTCAAAGTCAAAATGGGGTCTGCTGTTCAACGCCAGTTTTAAAATAAAATAAACCACATTATGAAAATTCTCGCCAGAAATTGCCGTGATCAATTTATTTCCTTTACATGGGATAAATGCCAATTCTATGAGAATAATAGCTATTGGCTCTCTTGTTTAACTCTTTCTAAAGCCAAGACCATTTCGCTTAACTTAACGTCCATTTAAACACTCAGTCACTAAATCACTGCTATATTTCCTTACGAAACAACTTTTAAGACTGTGGGCACCCCCATGAAATAAAATATAGCCTTGCTCAGCAAGTAAATCTCAATAATTCGTAACGCGACCTGCATCAAGTAATTCTTCAACGTTTTCAGTAGAATTATTGCCACAGGCCGTATTTTTCTCGCCCTCACTTGCTGCGATCGTCTTGTGAGGGGGGGGGGGTAGAAAGCAATTCCTCATCCCCTTCGAACATGCATTCCAAAATAACGCGTAACACCTGCGCTTTGCGCACGTTTAGAAAATTTCAAAAGTGGGGGTGGTAGGCGAGAAGAAAGATAATTTTTCGAATATGCGGCTTTATTCGTAATTTATGCAAAGGCTTGAAGTTCTCTCGTATTCCGTAAAAGTTTTCGATGGAATTATTTCCCGGATTTGGGAAATGAAGTTGCGCTTTCCCGTATAGAAGGTGCCACTTTTCCATTCCACATTCGTTTCTTACTTTTGTTCTCTTTATTAAAGAGCAGGATGGCTGGGATTTCGAATTATTTCACTTACAGTCCCTGCTCGGATAATGGAATGCGCACCCACAGAATGAAATGATTCGAGAAAGAATTTGTCCTCTTTTAGCTAACAGATTCATCATCCCTGAAGAAGGGATTCTCATAGAACATTTTTAACGTAGTAAAGCATCTTAGACACACTTTCACAAACGTAGTAAATGGGGACTTCAGTTCTTTCGTGTAAAAGAACAAAGAAAAAGCATTTTAGGGAATAAAATTTTCCCTCTTTGTAAGGTTCGATAAATGTGAATAGTTTGTAATCAGTTTTAGTTGCTTCAAAGATGCTGAAATCTGACAATCATTTTAAGAGCATAATTTTTTTTCTCTAACTCTTCCTAACAGTAATTTTTTTGACGCATTAAACAAAATTGTTTCATATCATAAAATAAAAAATAACTTTTTTTATCAAATTGAAATTTACATATTTAGTTTTAATAATTAATATTATTTAAATAA
Source organism: Parasteatoda lunata (assembly GCA_949128135.1). Lineage (NCBI taxonomy): Eukaryota > Metazoa > Arthropoda > Arachnida > Araneae > Theridiidae > Parasteatoda > Parasteatoda lunata. The sequence continues at coordinate 19,422,224 of OX421973.1, forward strand.
TTTTTAAAACAAACTTTTATTTTGTTTTAAATTTAAATAAGATTGAGGTTGCAGAATATATGCTATAATTTAATGATAAACGTTGAATTAATTAAAAGTACTACACTCACCTATAAATGTTATGTAAGCATGTTTCTGCCAATTTCGGACAATTGGCAATTTGTCAGCAAAAATCAAAATCAGCAAAATGTTGCAAAATGTCAGCAAAAATCAGCCAATCAAAAGCCCATTCATGCTTACGTAAGAAATTCACATTATCACCCTTAGGTGTAACTTTACACAAAGTTTACATTTTCATTCATTTTATAAAATTTTGAGAATATTCTTTTAAGAACCTTTTGTATTTTCTTTCTGTTGCCAAAACTCTTCAATGAAATTTTTTTCTAACCTTTTCTTTAATTCTAGAGTAATTTTTGTTATAATTTTTGTTCGGGTTTAAAAAAAAAAAAAATCCTGAAAATAAGGGGATTTTAATGCTTTACGTAAGTCCTTCCTCTCATTGTCAGCAAAAATAAGCAAATCACAAAATCCCTTTCCCCGCCATGTACTTAGGTAATATTTACACGACCAACTATGTCTACTGAAGCAATACTTACTAATGACTATGAATTTTTATTATTAATTAATCTGATTTTAATTTTATTTTATGATCGATACTAAACAGCAAACCTCATTACGGCTAACAATATTCAACTCCATAACCTACTAATTTCGAACCAAACATAGAAAACAAGGGAATCCCTGGATCAAAATTTAGGAGAAATTAGCCTTTGTTGAGGATTTATTTGATGGAACCACCCCGCATTTGCTTGATATGGAGAGAAATATTACGAAACCCTCCCATGGTTAGCCTGACGGCAAAGAGACTCTAACCCATGATCCGTCTACCATTGAGACTATTTTACATCAGCGCTGCGGTCGGTGTCAACCGGGAGCGGAATTTGTATTGACCAACCTCTTCTGAAATTCGAACCTGGGTTACCTGGGACGCAAACACTCTGTCATAGGAGACACCTCGACTCAAATCTGTAATGTGATTTTGTTTTATATTTTATTACCGTCGTTGAACAGCCGACCAATTCAACCTCTCTATCAATATATACTACGGCTATCAATATATAACCTCCTAATTTTGAACCAAACATAGAGGACAAGGGAACTCTTGAATCAAGCTTTAGGAGAAATTAGCCTTCATGAAGGACTTCTTTGATGGAACCAACCCGCATTTGCGTGACATGGATAGAAAAACCACGAAAATCTCCCACGGTTAGCCTGACGGAAAGGGGATTCTAAACCCATGATCCGTCTACCAGTGAGGATATTTCACGTCAGCACTGTGGTCGGTGCAAACCGGATGCTGAATTCGTATCGACCAGCCATCGCTGGGATTCAAACCCGGTTAACCTCCTTGGAAGGCGGACGCTCTATCTCCTGAGCCATCGTGGCTCATAATCTCATTTGAGTACTATGAGAACAAAGCAATACCCTAGTTTTTTTTTCTCTATAGTCTATGTTCTGAGATTTCGTTTAGATAGATCTGTGTAACGCCCGATACCATAGTACGATAAATAATATAGAACTCAGAGATTGTATAGGACTAATATCTAGAGATTGTCACAGGGATAGAAATTTTATATCAGACTATGGACAATGCAAAGTAAACAAATCTACAATAAATGGGGAAGGAGTGGTAAATCAAGACCAGTTAAGAACTATCTTTAATGCATTCAGACGAATAAAATTTAAAACCTCTTATTCAGATGACTGATTTTACCATAAAATCACAAAATACTACGAATGGCACTCTATTTCTTATTATTCTCATTAAATTGCAGTAATTAAACTGATAAAGTTCACTTTGAGATATAAATATCTGAATAAATTTGATTTCACTTATGGCTTTATGAACAACAGTTTATGGAATCTGTTGCAACAGATATTCCAAATTATCACGCAAAAACACGGTGGTGCCGAAGTGCACACACATACGAAATCAGCTGCTTTAAATTCCTTTTGCAATAAGAAGCGTATCCGGTGATAAACTACTTTCTCGAAGTACAAACGGCGGCGCCGAAAATACAAAAATCGAATGGCAAGAAAGGAAAAATCCATTCCTTCCAGAATTATGCCCTTCGTATTCGCCATATTACTTGGTGATCGAAAAAAATTCGATCTCATTTTCTGAGCTGAGACATATTATTGGGGTTCCTGTATATTTCACCTTCTATGTTCAAAGGAGGCCATACGTGATTTATGTCTAGATTTCAGGAGTGAAATTTTGACAACCTCACGGCTTCGGGTGTAACGTTTGTCCTTATAGCTCAGTACCATATGTTACTCAACATTTGGGCCGCCAATCTGCAATGTCATTTCGGAGCTAAGCGAAAACTGTACTTTCTTTGGAAAATGCCAGCGGCGCCCCTCCGAAAATGGCTCCATTTCGCCAGGGAAGTTGTCCAAAGTGAATTACTTTCAACTCTTAGTTAAAACATTTTTCTCTGATGTGTGGAGATATGCTAATTAACATTAAATTGGAGATAATTATCCCTACTCCCATAGAAAATTTAAATTTTGAAATTTTTTGAGTTCTCTGCAGAAAGTTGTGTATGTACACGATATTAAAGCGGTTTACTATGCGATCATATTATTGTTGATTTCAAAATTATAAATTAGTTATTCCTGAGTTATTCCTTACTAATTGGTGATCTCGTGATGCAGATTTTTGTTCCTAACTTATTAGACTTTACGGACCGAACTCAAATGTCGAAGGGGTAGAAACGAGGAGAGAAAATTTCAAATATGCTTTTAATCTTTTTCAATCAATTTTCACAAATAAATTAATGATGGGTATTTACTCTATTTAGCAGTATATTTCGCTACGTGTTAAATATAAGGCCGTCATCCAAGCAGAATTTGAGATATAAAGCTTGCCGTAATTCAGATTCTTTATTAACTTTTTCTCACAAAATAATGCCAGAAAAATTCTGCAATCAAGAGTTTTTGAACGATATTTAAATATAGTAACAACAGTTGTTAGTTTTTATATTTTTGATAAAAATCTTTGTTTTTAAGCAATTAACGTTAAAGGAAATTTTCAGCATCATGTAAATCGCTTTTCATCAATTTAAACTACGAAAAAATTATATTTTGAAAAATATAAAAACAGAGACACGTGTAGTTTTAAATGTCTTACTCAAAACCACAAATCGCATCATTTTAGTGTTTTACAAATTTGTGGAAAAATTCAAAGAATTTTTAAAAAATTATAAGTCGCTGTTTCTCCTAATCTAATAAAACGATCTCTTTATTTTCTACCTTTTTTGATAGATATTGTGCTGTGTAATAATACTACATATCATAAAAAGTTTGTGGAGTACAAAAAAATATCGAGAAAACACAAACTAAAAATTTAAGCTAGAACCCAAGAGGGTAGAGGCCTCTTAATAACTAATAGGTCCTAAGATGAGCTATAAATGTAAAAATTATTTATATGCATTTTCAAAGATACATTCATATTAACTTTTTCAGACTGTCCAACGCTTCAATTATCAAATTAGAAACGCTGTTATTCTTTAACCTTTTGACTTAGAATTTTTATTCAACTTATTTTCATACTTTTTTCATTATGCATTAATTTAGTTCAAAATAAATTAAAAATATTTAGCATCTTAATAATTTATGGTTATGAAATACTGCATGAAACATAGGTGTCTTTTTCTGCGTTAAATCTTCCACGCACGGCTCACTTTCAAACACTAAATTTTCGAATTTGCACTTCTTTGTAGTTATTTAGATCTAAGGGAAACAGTTATTCCTCTTTGAAAATTCTTTAATTCACAAAGTCAATTATTGATAACTTTTTGAATATGAATGGAAAAAAAAAATTTCAAACTACTTTTTTGAATTTTATATTTTGCAACAAATATAATTCCGAGAATATGACATATTTTTTCAGTAACCATTAGACTGTTTTTTATAACTGAAAAATACTGAATTATTGAAAAATACCGAAATGTATTTTCACCGGTAATAAGAGTGTCAAAAAATATATAAAAGGGAACACCGGTGCCCCATTTGCACCAAAGGGTTATGAACTGGTAGTAAAAAAAAATAATTATAAAACTTCTAGCCTTCATTTGCATTTATGTACGGTGTAAACCAGGATTCGAAAAATCTTAAAATTTTTACATGCCCCACCGGGCATAATAGTCTATAAAATACATGAAACTTTTGCATGCCCTTCTTTAATTACACGTTAAAAGCGCATGAATGTGTCGATTATTAATTTGATGAAAAAAAATTGCATTAGGAACATTAAATTTTTGTCGACACTTTTATTTTAAATATAAATCAGAAGTAAATTAACAAAGACGCATTAGGTACTATTAAGAAGGAAGTATAGAGCACGAATAAACAAATTAAAAATGTTTTGTATTTGAGAAATAAAACCTCCTTTGGAAAAATACCAGCTTCAGTATCGAATATCTAAATTTGTGGATCATATCTAAATGAAGTCATTCAGAAGGCAGATTAAGATTATGTGTTTTCTGCAGATCATATGTTTTCGTCAGTGTATATGTTTTCTTCTAACTCCTGTCCGCAAAGGTTCTTCACCTTTATTTTGATTGAACGTTCTTTTCTTATTCTGAATTCATAGAATGTGATAAAATTTTTCATATTTTCTGTTGCAACAAGTAAAATCAATATATAAATACAAATAAGCTAACAAGTTTAAAGGATTTTTAAAATACAGATTTAGTCGTGACACACAATACTCTTGTAAAAAAAAATAATAAGTATAGAATTGAAATGTAAGACAATGACTTTGAGGACAAAGATCTATTTATTTTCTGTTAATCATACTTAAAATTTGAAAATGCTTTTTGAGGTATTTGTAATTGTCTTGAGAAGTAAATAAATTTATATTGTAGCAAAGATGAGAGGCCTCTAAAGTTATATTTCTTTGAAAAGAATTACTTTTCCTAGTTGTTGAATCGATTAAAAAAATAGTCATAGGAAGTTAATTGAATTTTTTGATAAAAAAGACAACCTATTTGTGAACCTGTACGCTTGTACGTTTTTGTCAGCTAACAATGGATCATGCAGCTGAAATTTTTTAGCGGGACTTCAAATTCATGCATTGGCAGACTTATGGAAAAGTATGAAACACGTATAAAAAAATTAGTTACACCTAAGCCTTATAATGAAAAATTTTGTTCATTGAAAAAGATATCTGCTAAGTATCAATAAGCCCTTGCTGTCGAAAATAACAAATAGACTAGAAATAGACAAGGAATACATGATAAAGATAAAAAGTTAACACTTTTGAATCAGTAAGAGGTCTGGTGGCTGAGTGTTGCGCCCCGTGCTCTTGTGCCACAAGTCCGGGCTTCTATCCCCGACTTTGCAAGGTTGGTTCAGAATTTCATCCCTTCAGTGAGTTGATAAAAGAAGCATGCTTGTGGACAAAATACTGGTGATTCCGCGTTCGTCTGACCAACCATCCGAGACATCTGCTCTCACACTCCAGTGCCCTACGTTAAGAAAACTGGGATGGGCAAAATAGGCCTTGGCGCTCCATGACCTGTTGTGTCACTAAGTTTCAGTTCTGAATTAGTTAATGTGCAGTAAATGTATTGTTTCGTTTATTTTTATTTATTTATTACGTTAGCCATTTTAAATTCTCGCATGACTATGATACCTTCTTGAACCATCTTTAAACAACTCGTGAACCATTAAATCGGAATCCATAACTTAGCAGTATATTGGTTCCTTAAAAAAACTCGTTAAAAGTCATAAAAAAAAATTTTTTGTTCATTTTTGAATCATAATAGTGTTATTTAAATCCTTAATTTCGAGAAAATTTTCTTCCAATCTTGCCCAAATGCTTGGGTAAAGAGTCAGTTTGAATTAAAATGTATAATACTGGAGTCAAGTTAGATTAACTAACGTCCATGAAACATTATCAGTGTATCAACATGCTTATGCTGATCTAATTAGCTACAAGGGCGCAGTCGGTTAAGGTATCGCTCATTCCACTGGTGGTGAGCTTAGGATCGCGGGTTTGATCCTGGCAACCTGTTAAGCAACTGGCGCAGCATGGTGCGCGTTAAATCTGTGGTGGATCAAATTTCTCACGTTGGTTGTAGTGTGGAAGTTTGGAGTACCAGCTCCAGAGTTGTCCACGTCATCTGACCAGGGTCAAAGTTACGTGGCATTCATTCCATGGTCATTAAAAGATAAAAATGTGCTTGCTTATAGTTTGGTAATGTGTGGTCAATTGATCATGAACATACTCGGTAGATATGGGTTAAAACTGATTGATTCAGTTACCAGCTTGTCAGGTGACAAGTGAGACTTCTCGAATTCAGAACGCCTTACGAAGATAAGATTTGCGAAAATTAAGCCTCATTGCTGTTTGCAGGCCTTGTAATCCTCTCACACCAAAGTAATGCTTTTAGTGGTATCATGAACCGAAGAGGAAAATAAAAATGTAGGCTGACTAAGCGATATATCTTAGTGTTCAAGACTGGTGGAAAGTGATAGCCTGTTTCTGACTATTTATTCAAATAATAACTCACTATTCATTCTGTTCGCTGATTACAAACTTAGTAAAGCAAAAATTATTGATTATGTAACTCACTGTTCGCTTTTTCGTTATTTTAATGAACAAGCTTTTACTACAGAGTAGTCTTTCGATTGTTTCCATATTTTCAATCCAACGGTGATAAAATTTTGTATACAGCCTAGGTCTAAAATATGAATGAAACAGGTTCGGATCAACATTAAGAAGGCTGATTTTGTGTCATATATCAAAAGGAAGATACCGTCAATTGAGTTTTTTTTTTTTTTTTTTTTTTTTTCGGAGTGGCAAACTGTAGATACTCAAACGGTCACTGAGTGTTTTGCAAATTATCAGGGATGTAATTGCTATCTGGACAATAGCGAGCAAGGAACATTTCCATTTTGTTATTGAGTGTCAGTGTATAACAAATTAATTTGTTAAGTGACTCTAAGCAAGCAATTTGTTAGTACTTTAACTACTTTGATTTGTGCAACCAGGGCCGGGGATCTTCCATTAGGCGAATTTTGGCAAATATCTTTGGGGGGGGGGCAAAAAAAGGGGGTGAAAAATTCACTTCTATGAAATTCACTTTCTTTTTAAAGTATTTTAATAAAATTTCTTTTCAAATGGTAAAAGTAAAGTAAGTTTTTTTTCAAAGGATTCATTAGATTTAGCAATCATGCTTTTCCAACGTGAAATTTTTTTCACTCCTCCTTTGAAATATAATTTCCTTAACTGGGAAAATATAATTATTTTAAATGTGCTTAATGTACTGTTTTAAATTGTGATTTGAATTAGATTAATGTTAGAAAGAAGTTGTGAGTTGCGTTGTAAACAATTATTCTGTTATTTCATATTTATTATTAAAGTATAGCATTGCTTTGTTCTAATTTTTCCGTATTACTAGCTGTCTCAACGATAATTATGCCATATTGAGTGCGGTAAAGAGAAAGTTGCTGAACTTTCTACATATAACTCTACCACTTTTGATGAAAAACGAAAGACGGAGACTGAAAATACAGAAAATGAAAATAAAACCATTCAAATTAATGAAAAACTTCTGAACTTCAAGCAGGATACTTGGAAGCAAGCATGAAACTTAGTTTGGAAATTTCTTGGAAAATTGTATTAAAGATTTCTAGTAAATGGTGACTTGAAAGTTTCCAATCTTCTGATTTTTTGCCTGTCACGGAAACAACAAGGCGATATTTTTTTCTTTCTATTTTGTAGAACATTTTTCAAGATTTTTTTATAGTGTGAATTCTATTACGTACGTATATTTATTCTTTCTTTCTTTACTTCTTTTAGAATTATACCGCGAGAATCAAACAATTTAACGAGAAAACAGAATATATTTTACTACTCTCTAATTACAAAAAAAGAAAAAAAGTATTTTTTAATTATAAAAAAACAGTCTAATAGCTATTAAAAAAAATCCATTAGATAATCGGAATTATATTTGTACTAAAATATGAAATCCAAAAAAAGTAGTTTGAATTATTTTTTTAAATTCATATTCAAAAATTTATCAGTAATTGATTTTGTAAATTTAAGAAATTTCAAAGAGATGTAACTGTTTCTCCTAGATCTAAATAACTACAAGTGCAATTTAAAAAATTATTGTTTGAAAGTTAGTCGTGTTTGGAAGATTTTTTTCTTTAACGCAAAAAAAAAAAAAAACACTTGTGTTTCATAACTATAAATTAATTTATTTCTTTATTTTGGCCTAAATTAATACAAAATGATGAAAAAAGTTTGAAAAATATGTTCTATAAAAATTTTGCGTTCAAGGGATAAAGTAACTTTTTCAGAAAAGTGTTTTTAAACGGCATCTAGTGGACAAAGTAGCCCATAATGTCCGGTAATTTAACAAACCAGTTGCTTTTTTTAAAGGTTACTGAAACATAAAACAATAAAAAAATAGCTTCTAAAAAAATCTATTAATTTTAATGCTTCCTAATTTATTATTCATTTATACTACATTTATTGTTTTATTTTTTCTTCATTTATTTCGTTGCATAACATAAAGCAATAAAAATGCACAAAAGCTATTTGAAATCAATTATATAAACCAGCCCCCAAGTTTAAAAAGTATTTTACATAGCAGAAATACGTGGATTTTTTTTTTCTTTCTTCTAAACTTTAAAGTGTGACGAAATGGTTAATAGTACATCTAATACAAAATAGATAAAAAATAAACTGCTTTTTTTTAAATGAAAAAATATGAAATAAATGTCTTAAAAATTAAATGTGCTGTTTAATTTTTTTTTTTTTTTTTTCTTAAATTGGCTCAAACATTGCAATGCCTTTGGGGAACATACTGCTATTAGCCGCAATGAGAGTACATTCCCTATACGTAAAGTATCAAGAGCAAATTTTTGAATCACCTTTTGCGTTGTTATTCCTACCTCAAAACTTATCTACCCCCCCTACCCTACTTCCTTTTCCAATTCTCTAGTAGCTTCACCCCCTTTTATACATAAGCCCTCCCTCCCGAACATATAAGCGATACCCTGTGAGCCATTACACTAAAACTCCGGGCTATGAACGACAAAATGCCCGGTGATTCGAACATTTCCATATAAATAGGGTGAGCTGGGTGAACTATAAATCACATATTTCTCTCTTTCTCTACCCCCTACCCCTCTGGCTTTTATACACAAGTATGTGGGGTACCCTCTGGTCTAAAGTTTTATTCTAAAGCCAGTCGCAGGAGTTGAGGGTTTATTAAATATCGATTTCTTTAAACAGAGAGTTCTGTGGCCAATGTCGTACACCGATACGGGTTGTCCCTCGATACTACGGGGGGAATGGAACGTAAGCTGTTCCATCCACCCTCTACTGAATAGAATATGACTCTATTTTGAACGTGGGTAGAATAAATGGCTTCAATTACCTGCTTTTTTTATTCTTTATTATTTATCACAGAATGAGGGGGGATTAGAAGAGGTTGAAAACATTCTAATTTGTTTAGTGTTTCGTTGGTAGTTAATAAAATTCAGGCTTGGCGGTAAAAATTAATGCGCGCCTCATTTCACGAGCATTTTAAATGTTTTGTTCTTGCTGTTCATTTAGGTGAGTTATGATAATTAGTGTTGATGTACTGCGTTGAAAAGGTTAACATTTTAATTTATATGCGGTGATTGGAGATAGCAGCTTTGTCGTTGCTAACGATTTTATAATTTAATCGTACATTAATTATTTAGTGTTCATTTGTGAATGATAAGTTCTGAAACTTTTTAATAACGAAAAGTTTAATAATAATTCATTTCTAGAAATTAATGTTATTTTTTATTAGAAAAATATTAATAATAATTACCATATCACTAATTGCAGGATTGTTATTTAACACGGTTTGAAGTCTAGCATTTCATCCCTACAGTAGTTGTCGAAGTGTACACGAAAACTATGAGCTTATACATTACGTTATTTGTTCCTTTTACACTTAATAACTATACACAGGATGTTTTGCAATCCCGACCCTTAATATATACTTTTTGAATCCTTGAAATCCCTTTTTGGAATTAAAAAATAATCTATAAACAGTGGGTATTAACGATTAATATTAAATTTAGAAGAAAAAAAATACATTCAAAAAATCTGACTAATCATCAACAAGAAAGGATACATTAAAAATATCAAAACCTGTCTGACTACCTGAAGAAACTGGGAGAATGTGAAATATAACCATTAGAAACATCTTCAAATTTAATCAAATCGGTTTTGAAGTTTTCAATTCTTCCTTCTTCAATAGTGATTTTTCCTCACTAATTATTTTCCCTCTTTTTTTTTAAATATCGATTTGCCACCATTTGTGAACATAAATTTATGACTTCATTTTTGACATATTTTCAAATAATTTATTTATAGGCAACATGATATTTTTAAACTCACCCAGGCTCTTGGAGGGATAGGCTAGTTGACGAATGGATCTTGTTAACAATTTCAAAAGGACTTAGAATTATTGATAAATGATTCATATAGTTTAAAATAAGGGCAACTTTTCTATCTAAACCAAAACTATGAACCACTATTGTACTATCCAGAACCCTTGACTGTTTGGTTAGAAGTTTTGGAAAGTTGTTTGTATGAAGACTATTTTTTATTCTAAATAAAATTAAATTATAAATTTTCAATTGTTAAGTATATGAATTGTTCTTGTTGCAACGAGAAATCATATTTCCTACAACTTATACTACGTTGTTGAAAAAGTCTCTTTTGCAGACTGCTATAAAGCAATACAATTATGAAACATTACACTTCTCTAGCCTGAAAGATATTTAGTTCATCAAAAATATTTGGGAAATAAAAAAAATTAAATAAATAAGGAACTGATTACTTATTAAACCATTGGGATTTTTTGAGATTGGTTGAACTAAACAAATGTACAAAATTTGATTTAATAAACTGAAAAATATGCAAAAGCATCAGTAAACTAAATGCTCATAACCTGTTCAACATTGTACATTGAAACTCTATTGTTGAATCATAGATTTGAATTTTCTCCTGCTATAACATAATTTCACTCTACTTGGAACCTGGATTACAGGTAATCGCGCAGTGTTATAACACATACTGAATTCTTATTTACCAGTAGTTTGAAAAGATCTTTTGATTTTTGCGCCATGTTACCAAGACAATATATTGTATTATAAAAAAGTTATATTGAATTAATTAATGATTCCTTATTTTGCAGTAGAATCGAAATCTCCTTTTTTTAAATGTCTACGCTAAATTGGTTGAACAGTGCTAAAAAATAATAACCAGACCACCCTAAAAAAATTTCGATCTAATGATTTGATCTTCACGCTCTAGTACCCAATCTTAAGAGGACGCCATACAGCGGAAGAAAATCTTCCTCGCGAATTCTCCTTAATTACTAATTTAAAGTGCGGAGGAAATGAGTTCCACAAACCTAGAGTAAGCTATAAAGTTTCAAATACTGAAAAGAAAATTTTGAAATATACAAATGAAAATAAATGATGCGATGATAACTTAGGAATACGCAAAGAAGAAGTTGTCTTCTAATAATTTGTTTCCATTTTAATATTTTGAAATATTTTTCTCCGCAATTGAAACTTTATGACTTACTCTAGGCTTGTCTGAACTTACTTTTTCTTTCTTTTAAATTTTAAATTAATAATGAAGTAGAAAGAGAATTTACGACGAAAATTTTCTTCCTCAGTATAAAGTAATCTTAATGCTTTGGAGGGGTGACCTCGAGTATGTTAATTAGTTAGTGCAGACGATATTTGCGTTACAAAATCAGTCACAAAAACGTACTTTCTCTAAATAAACCTAACTTTTTTTTTTTTTTTTTTTTTTTGGATGGATTCAGATTTCTGGCCCTTAAAGTATAGGGAGTAACCGCAATCTGAAAAAAATAGGATCCCCACAGTTGAGCCAGAAGATTTTCTTTTTCTCACCTTTTAGTTTCACTAAAAGCTTCACTAACCTCTTACCCATACTTGCTCTAATTTTGTTTTTCTTCCGTCATTAGTCATTGATTACTTTGTGGATAAAATTTATTATATTTCTGATGCAAAAAAATACATTTTCATAAATAAATTCGATCATGTTTGTTATGGTTTATAAGTTTAATTGTTTTTGTCATGACACTATTCACTCTGTGAGTCACCTACGATTGATAATTAAAGCTCAAATTTATCATTTAATTTAAATGAAATTTTAAATTACTTTATGGTAAATAGGATCTATAACTTAAAACTTCAATCTGTTAAAAAATGAAAAAAAAAAAAAAATATTTAAGAGTGTTCGTCGAGTATCTTAAATAAAGGGAAATGGAAATAAAAAAAATAAAAAAAACACAGTTAATGTTTAATAAACTCAAAGTATAGCTGCAATTATAAACCCACTATCTTTTCTTAAATAATCATCTGGGCTTTAGAATAGTCAAATAGTTTAAATATTTTATTTAAAAAAATAGTTAGTTTAGCGTAATTTTTAAACATACGTGAAAATTCTTAAAATTTATCACTTATTCTCAATTTCTGACAGCTTTTATCAGCGCGCTGTAACACAATATACGCAGTCCTCGATTACGTAGTGATCTATTCTTAAAAATTCATTGAAGATTTGCAGATAATTCCATAGAACTTTTTTTCTTTTTAAAAAAGAATAATATACTAAAGTATTACTTTTATAGAAATGCAACACAGATAGTGTCTACAGCACAATTAGGTTAGATCAGCACTTTGTTGGCATTTACATTGTATTGTTATCCTCCAGAACAAAAATATAGATCGGTTAGTCCGATAAAAATTTTATATGCGTAGTATGAAACATATAAAGCAATTAGGTGCTATTGTACAATTTTTAACGATGCTTATTCATTTATTTATTGCTTTTTTTTTGTTAAAAATATGAATGCAAAATTTTTACACTAAAATTCAAACATTATCGAATAAAAATCAAGAAGAAAAAAAAGATTATTATTTTGACTTATAAGTCTCATAACTGTAATGCAACATTTGAAGGTACAAATAAAAATATAGTTATAACACTCAATTGAAAATATTCAATGCTATATACTTTAAAAAACTATTCGATTTATGTGACAACTTATGCTAGACTTCAAGAATGGGACTAGCAATCAATTAAATCAATTTTTATATCTATAAAAACTCAGTTGTATCGACTCAAACACCGATGAACATACTTTTCAAATAATATTTTATCTAAATTCTACTTTATCTATATCAATCTTGAAATTATTGAAAATCAATTGAAATGACACTTTATATTACATTTCATAGCAATTTAAATTTATTTAATTTTATGGATGCACTACTATTAGAGAATTACAATGCAGAGATAACGATTTCAAATTTTACATTTCCTGAAATTTACAGAAATTGTCTTAAATCGCAATTGATATTAAATGTCATATTAATTTAAATATATTTATATCAATCCATAAATTGATGGAAATTGATTAAATTCAGACATTTTATATCAGATTAAATTTATTTATTTCTTTCGAAAAATTATTTGAGATTGATCAATTGATTGAGAAAACCAATTCCAATTTATTTGCATCAATCCTAGTTAGAAACAAATATCAGTTAAGAGCTCAGAATTTTTAAAATCCCAACATTTACTATTATTTATCCTCAGTGAAAAAATTTATTTTATAAATGAAATTGTCTTTATTTTCTTGTTTAAAAAATAATACAAAACACGCAAAAAATACAGAAAATATGTAACATTTTAGATAAATTATATGACGTTTTCAATTTCATTAAAACAAATTATAAACATTTTTTTACGAAAATCACATTTAAAGTTTAAGACTGGCTACAAAAACACTTGGGACAATAAACCTGATTTTATTTCTTCGACCATACAACCAAACTCGATGATCTTCTTTATAGGAGAGGAAAAGCATTTTTTATTTATTTTTTATTAAAGAATATAAGAATATAAGCAGTAGTTCAATATTAGGAGTCGCTTTTTATATATTGATTGATTACTGCGGAAAAATTTTGAAAGAATATATATATATATATATATATACAGACATAAGTACTTTCAAGTTTTTATGTTTAAATAGCCTCTTTTTCGCTCTCTTTTTATTTAATTTCGCTTAAGAATATTTTTTATATCTGTATTTGTCAAATAGTTGAAACAATTAAAGTTTTTAAAGTAATCGTGGTTATGTTCATAGCTTTTAAGTTTGCTTCAAAATTGACTAAATCATAACTATAAATAATATTCCATGGTTCAGATTTTTAAAACTTTGAATGCAATAAGATTTTTAAGAAAAAACAATAATAAATCTCACAAGACACACTTTTGAAACTTTGTTTTACGTACGTTTAAGGTTTTAAAAATACAAAGATTTGAATTTTAACATATACTCAATTTTGAGTAACTTTTAAAGAGTGCTCAAATTTTTAAAACCTTAAACATAAACTCTGCTTTCAAATGCTTTGAGAGTTTTTTAAATTATAGTAACACTACTTCCATTCGATTTGTTTTTCCGAAAATTAAAGCTCTTTATAAGCAAAGGAGAAGTTTACATGCTATTGAAAGAAAATTTATCTATAAACAAACATTTATCTTTCGATAATCTTTCAAGATGAGCTGTGTTTGCTCACGTAGATACTGTTTTAAAATTTTCTATTCCTCCCTTTTTTTAAATGTATTTACAAGGAAAAGGATGGGTCCATATCCTGAACAACAGCTAACACAAAAAGCTTTGTTCGTTTTTCAAATCGATTTGAAGCAAGATAAGAAAAAATGCATTAAAACTGCCAACGTATAATTTCCCCACGCCGGTAAAAACGTTGGCAACAGCAACAACAAACTGGCCATTTGGCTAAACTCAACAATAAACAAGAACGAATAATGCAACTAAAGAACTTATCTACAATAATATCTCTGTTAAAGTCAGTGTAAATACCACTAAATGGATAAATAGCCTATTTAATGCACAACTTTACCAGGAGTCACCTTTTGGCTGGGGATGAGTATTACAGATATTATCAAGTAATAATTCCATAGACACCGCAAAAGCATATTGAATGAAATCGCATCAATTATTGATTTCTATACGAAGTGACACGGCGTTCAAGGGGTGTTCTTCCGCGACATATGTCACAAACATCTCACATGGTATAATGGCCTAAGTGTTTTGACAAAGCACCCTTTGAATTTTTATTGCAAAGGAGGAAGCATCCTTCTCAGAAAATGATGAATCTTTTTGTGTGATTTGAAAAGAAACTCGTACAGGGTGACTTTCCTGTCTAAACTTAAGATCTTGATCAAGAGATAGCTTCAGTTGGGTGATAAGTTCAGATGGGAAAAGTTTAGTTTTCTTATTCAGGCTTTTAGAAAAAGGCGCAGTTTTTTGTTCAGGATTGTTTATTAAATACATAAATGCTTATATAACGCATACGAGTTGCAGTCAGACATCTTTTTGATTCTAAAGTTTTTTCAGTGCTAAGTTGAAAGCTATGATATATTATTGTAATAAGGGTGCGCGGCGTTTTTAAAAAGTGCTTAAAGGTGCTTATTTTCGATTTTCGTTTTTTAAAAGCCCTTAAAGGTGCTTTTTTCTTTGGGTGTTTTTAAAAAGTGCTTAACTTTCCCTTTTTCAAAATGAGATTTTTCCCTCTACTCTGTTGATTTTCGCTTCGAATTATGCAAAAGCCTGCTTTTCACATTGTTCTACTCAACGTTTTCACAATTAATTCAACCCCAATCTATTTTGGCGTATTGTCAGTCTGTAGCGTATGAAAACGCTACGTTTTACATGATTCAAAATTTCATAAAATTTTGACGATTGTCAAAAATAATGCCAAATTTTTATTTTTATTTTTTATAATATTATTATTATTATTATTAATTTTTTTTTTTTTTTGACATGACGGTTAAAACAAGATAAAACCGTCAATTGTCAAAAACTTTCCAACCCTGCCTAATTATGATATTTTTTTATAGTGCTTAAAAGTATTTTTTGAATGCTTGAAAAGAGCTTAAAAGGTGCTTATTTTTGTTGAATAATTTGGCTACGCACTCTGTGTAATTGTGCTATATATAGTTTCATATTTATGATTAAAAGTAAAGCATTCCTGCAACATCCTAGCCAGGGTAGACATGGGGTCAGGGGGTCTTTTATATAATTTTATTTATGTGATTAAAAGCATCATTTCAGAGGGGGGGACCATGATGGGGCAGGGTGGTCAGGAAGGTAAATGTCCCACAATTTCACGAGCATGATTGCAAAATGATTATGGTATTGCGGTCAGCATTCCGCAGAGGCCGCCCTTACTTCACAGACAAACTGATACTCACCGATCTGAAGCTGGATGGGCTTCTAGCCGCTCTGAGGATCGAATCCCAGACCTTATTTTAATGATTATAAAACAATATAAAATATGTATGTTTTAGACTAAAAGCTTATTTTTACATTAATTGCATCTAGAAATAAACTGGCCTTTTTTAAAGACTATAAAATTGTATCGGGGAGCTCTAGAGTGGGCATGAGGCTAGATATGAAGAACTTTTTAAATTATTGGTCAAATTTTTTTGTGAGATATCACACCTGGGCTGACACTTCCTGGGCTGACGCGTACACTTCCATGTGCAATTGCATAATCACACTGTGAATACTTTAGTAGAAATTTGTAAAAAAAGGTTTTTAAGATGCTAAAATAACTTTCCTCTTAACTATTTCATCAACGCGTTTTATTCTCTGAATTTCAACAAGAGGTCATAATATGTTATAAATTATACTGTTCTTACCTATTTCGATATTAACTTTCGCTCTGCATAGTTTCAACTAACCAGCATTAGGGCATAAGCCAACAAATGTCTTCGTGGGGGGTAGTGTAAACGTGATGGTGGGGTTAGTGAGAAAAGGTTGATGGAAGAAATATCAATTTGTTACAAATGTTACACATTTGATGTTATTTATTTTCTAATTTAGAATGATTTTGTGGAATTATATACAGTTGCTAATAGTGATTTCAATCTCAAGTAAAAAAAAATTAACACGGAACTTTTATATTAAACCACTTTTAAAAGGTTTTAAGAAAATTTAAAGTTGTTTTATCAAGTTTAATAAAAGAATATAATTCAATATACATTAATTAATGAAGTAAAAAGATTATATATATATATATATATATATATATATATATATATATATATATATATATATATATATATATATATATATATATATATATATATATATATATATATATATATATATACTTATGTTTTGCCATGTACTAGCGGCCCCGCCTTCTCTTCCACGATTTCTTAATTTTTGTTAACTCCGTGTGCTATCCAATTAGACAATCTCATCATTAAGTTAAAACTAAGGTTATTAAAATTGGTTCAACTTCAAATTGGTTCTGTGCTTTCAAATAAATTAAATTGAATAACAGTTTTCAAATGTATTGATTTGCCTTCAAAATTTCTTTTTTAGTATAGTGAAATGCTCTATTACAACTTACTTATAGTTTGTCCACACTAGCCCAGTGTAGTGGGGCCTAGTGTGGAAAAAAACAACCTTTTCTTTTTAAAAAAAATATTATGGCCAAACTAAGCATCTTTGTAGTTCCAGGTATAAACCAGAATGCAGACTGTCCAAATTAGTGTTGAAAAATATCGAATTTCGACCAGTTTGTGAAAAATCTTTATATTAGCTCCTCTCACTCCCCTATTATAATTGCACGAATGTTATAAAATCCTATGAGATACTGTAAAAAAAAAAAAAAAAAAAAAAAAAAAAAAAAAAAAAAAAAACTATCCCTCCTTCTAAAAAATAATAGTTCTTCCAGATATACGTGAAATGTTATGCCCCCAGAAATCAGTTAAGCAATATCATGTACAACGGATAATTTAAATATAACTCGAGCACCTGAAGCAGATAGGGATTTTATGATTTGAATATTTTTAGACAATCGGGGAGGTAGAGTGTAATCAATACTTACATGAATATTTTTTTTTTTTTTAATTTTAGTTTTTTTAGAAAATGGCAACAAAAAATTTGGGAAAAATTGCATTTAGAAAGATTTTAAATTTCATATAATAAAAAAATGGGGGCAAAAAAAAAAAATTTTTTTTTCAAGGATTTTTAAATTTTACAAAATAAGATAAAGCTCAAATTTTGTTTTATTATACAAAATTTATATTCTTTAAATTCGATAGCTATAGTAATACTCAAAGGAAAAACAAGGAGTGTGGGTGCTCAGACTTTCTTATGTATTTGCTTACATTTGCGAACAACGCCTAAAAATACGAAAAACATGCTCACGCAATAATCGAACGTCCACTATTAAAAAACTATGTTTACCATAATTATAGTTATACCATAACCATAGTTATGGTATAATTGTATGGTTAGTTAGGTTATGGTATGACATATGGTTAGTTAGATTATGGTATGACTAGGTTACCAGTTTACCATACCCATAGTTATTAATAACAAAACTATGTAGGTGTGGATGGGTTGCGTTTTGCTTCTACATTATTTAATTTTTACATAGGAAAGTGTACTGCTATTGGTCATTAAATTCCTTAAAGTTATAAAGCGTATGAATCGTAAATAAATAACTGTTCGGCTATAACGTATCATGTATTTCAAAAAATAAGTTAAAAATTATACTTTAGAAATAAATTGAATGTTATCATGTATGATTTCAAAACTTATACGGGATAAACTTATATGGGAAAAGTTTTGTTTCCAAATTGTGACTGTTGTAAAAAAGAGCATAGCGTTTGGTTACTGTTTCTTTTTAATTACAAAACATCTGCTGTTAAAAAAAATTTTAAACAAGAAAGATTTTTAGGTGCTTTACGAACAAATTCCCATAATTTATAAACTGTTAATTACCATAACAACAAAAAATTACTTGAAACTTACATGGAACAAAATAAATAATATGGAACCATAACACTTTACAAACAGAAATCTGTTTCTTTTCATTAGCAGTTTTACTTAAAAGTAAGTAGATAAATAATTGAAATCAATTATTCTTTTCTAGAATTGATCAAAATATAAAAAGCTCAAGATTAATAGCAGCTACTTACTTCACAATTAATATAAAATTTAAAAAACTTTTTTCCTCAGCTAAAAATTAGCATATGGAAATGTTTTTACAAAATAAACATTAATATAAGATATTAAAAAAGAACACATTTGACGTTTCCATTTTTTAAAATAATCTTGCCACCTTATGGCAAGTTATGTGCGAAAATGAGTAACAAGCACGATTCAATTCTATTCTCATTCATCACGCAATTTTAAAATTTCAATTATTTACACTTCCCGAACAAAGAACGCACTGTTTAAAAAAAAGAAAAAGAACCAAAACTAAATAAACGAATAAAACGTGTAAATAAAATAATTTCATTGAGAGCGCCATGATGGAAACAATTACTCAGAGCTATCTACAATCATAAATTATTTTGCAGAAAGAATCACATCTGAGTCGGAGAATAAAATGGGGGTGGTTCAAACGCAGAAAACGATTTGATTAATACCTCTTTCGAAAGAATTCCGTGCGAGAATTCGTAGACATTAATCTCTAATTGTTTTAAGAGGGGTGGACCAAGGGGTGGAGCAATCATACACACACTTTTCACTTGCAAAATCGTTTTATCACGGAATTTCCATACAGTGAAGCAGTTAAAATTTTAAAGCAACAAGCGTTCCAAATGAATTGCATCACCCCTTCGCATCCCCTTTCTATGCCCCCTCTTCGAATCAAATCTCGAAGCATTTAACAACATTTTCCAATTCATTAAGATTAAAAAGGCCGAAGTACAGCTCGTTCAATTTGCGAATACCTGCCGCTTCCCCTGTATACTCTTTTATCTTTTTCCCACGCCTATGTTAGGGGGTGTACAATTGTGAAAATGGGAAAATAGGGGTATATTTATAGGGGGGGAGAGAGTTTTGGGAAATTAAATGATTTGGAAAATAAACTGTTTAGAATTCTTCTCTCTCCTTTCTCCCATATGGTGTTATCCCATAGTTTTACTCTTTACTTATTCTGCGATGGTAAAACGCATCTTCGAAGTTCTCTTCCCCCCCTGGACTAACCTTATCTTTTATATCTGCATCCGCGTACCATCCTGATTTGCATAACGTGCTCAGCAGCCTCCAATTAATCATCCAATGTGATGGATTCTGCTATTCTTCTGTCACTTCAATTCGGGAAGTCGTAAAAATTGTGATCAGATGATTCGGTTGTTTTGGAAATTGATTAATTTTTTTTTTTTTTACCTTTAAGTTAAAAACATTTTTTTTTATAAATTTATCTTAAAAAGTTAGTAATTACTTAACTTATTTTCATAGATAAAACTAAATAAACTAATAAAAAAAATAAAAATAATATAACTAAATAAAAAAAATCTAATAATTTTGTAAGTTTTTGTTCGTTTTTGTATGTTTCTGTTTTTGTTTATTGTATATTAAATTTCTAAGTTTGCGGTTCTACCAAGAAATTTTCATTACAAATTGTTTTATCAATTTAATATAAAATAAATCGCCGTAGTGAAATTATTACAATTTGGTTTAAGATTTAAATTTTTTTTTAATGTATGTTTGTATGAAACATAGTTTTCATGGTTGCATGAAATATGATTTCATAATTAAAGATGCTATTTTCAAGTGATATAAACGTGTTTTTTTTTTTTTTTTTTTTTTTTTTTTTTTTTGGTGACCAAGGCTTTTAAAAGTTTTGTAATCTGCTGCAAAATTTTAATAAATATTCAAACTTAACAAAATTATTATTGTTTTTTTTTAATTTTGTACTGGTAAGCACGCTTTAAAAATACTTAGAAATTCCCTCGTAGAAAATATTTAAAATTAGTTGTATAACTCATTGTGGAAGACCTTCTTAAATTACCTATACCTTCAAATAAATGTGTGCAAACTTTTGATTAATTTAACAATATCATGATGAGGGATAATGATGAAGATGAGTAATTAATTTATGAAGATGCTAGTAAAGATTTTCGAAGATTTACATGAGGTTAGACATCAGGCTTGTGACATCACAAGCGAAACGAAAACCTGATTTTCCACCTCCACATTCTTTCAGGCAAGCATTGCGAGAGGGCAAAAACAACTTCCAGTCAGGTCGGAATTCAGGCGTCTGAAGATTGGCTGTTTTTGTCACGTGATTATTTTTTTGCCTATCCTCCCTTGTGACATTAGAAGACTGCGTTCAGGCGCCTCTCTTCAGCCTCGTTTATATAGGGTATGGTGTTGTGTAATAACCTCCCGTTACATGCAAGATGTTTATTTATTTATTTATTTATTTTTTTTTTTTGTACAAATTAATATTGAAATGACGAAAAAACAAAACGCATAATTAAGGAAGTTGGTCAAGCAAAACAGCAAGACCCTTTTTATTGCCAGTGCTTGTAATTGCCATGTTTCAACTCCTCTGTGTTTTTCCCACAATCAAGCATGCTTTGGTGTTTTATACACATACCTTCCTGAATAGCAATTTATTAGAATTTAGCAGTGTTTTTTGTTTGCTTTCTTTCCTCGCCTAAGTACTGATTTATGACACTTTCATGTTTATTCTATTATTTTTCTTTTATTCGGTATTCTTTTACGTCAGTTTTTACAAGAATTCAAAACTATATATGGAACACCCTGCAGAAATTTAAAAAATTTTTATAGAGAAATATTTAAGCACATATAAACGGCAACATTAAAAATGACTTATTTGTTTTTCATTTTTTTAAAATATAAATAAGGAATTTTAAATAATCTTCTTCTTCATAGGCACTACAGCTGGTTCTCGGCCAAGGTCTTCTCAGTCAGTTTTTCCCATCTTGATCTATTCGATGCTATATTTCTCCATCTATTAACTCCCAAGTCTTTTAACCACTTTTCTACTCTATCTAACCATCTTGTTCTAGATCTCCCTCTTTTTCTCTTTTTGCCACTGTTATTTGAAAAGTTATTTTTTAAACAGATTTTCATCGCTATATCGAAATACATGTCTTAGCCATCTTTTTTGAGAAACCTTGACCATTTTTACTGCATTATGTTCTTTGTGTTTTGACTTTAATTCATGGTTGAAACGAATTCTCCAGTTTCCGTTTTCTCTTACAGCACAAAAAAATTTTCCAAAAATTTCTTCCCCTCAGTTTCTTATACAATAAACTTTAAATAATAGTTCATAGGCCTTACATGTTCAGCCATAAAAAACAAGTTATAATTTAAAAGAAGAAATCCTGTTTTCTTTAAGATGACATAGTTCTTTCCTTTGCACATTATTTGAGCGTTTGGGATCTCGTTAGACCAGTGTGTTTGTTGATTTTAGATAGTAAGTTGGCTATCAAATTCTTAATTTGCAGCGTATGGTAAAATTTATCTTCTAATTATTTTGCTGTCGGGATTTTCATGGCTCGAACGGGACCTATAGCGCGTAACGTTCAGTATAATTTCCTGTAATAAATGTCGATATTTTATATTTTGCTTAATATAAGATTTCCCAAAGAATGATATTCTATTGAAGTTCTTAGTAGTTTATCACATGAGTTTTTACCCATGAACAATGTATTATACTTTTCAAAATGAGTAATTGAGTACATACATAATATAAGCAAATTATTAATTATGTGATGATTTATATTTTGATCAAAATGTTGATGGTAACAATGAATTTTAAAATTTAAGGGCAAAATATCGTATACTTCTAAAATTTATTTAGAATATGTGTTGGAAATTATTAGAATGTAATTTTTAAGAATGTGTGTGCTTAGTTAGAAAATTAGCTGGAAAATACAAAACACAAAAAGGGATTAATTTTTTACTCTCGTTATATAAGAGGGGGGGGGGAATGAATTTGTAAATTTAGTTTATCCTTCCTCTATAAAGCGTTAAAATTTTAGTGTTAAAGAATTAGCAGATCGATACAGAAAAATATAATTATTTGTATGGTTTGGTGTGCCTAATGTGTATGTGAATATTTAATCAAAAATTTATAATATGTAAGGAAAACTCACCAAGCCATTGCAATTTTAAAACAGGAAATTATATTGAAAAACATGTTGAAACATATATAACTTATTAAAAAGGAGATGCTTTTAAATAACCATCTTTTGTGTATTCAGTTTTTTTTTTTTTTTTTTTTAATTAGTTTTAATAATGTTTATTCGACTAGTCCAATTTTTATAGTAAAAGCAGCACAGAAAAATTATTCTGCATATTTCTTATTTAGCTTCATGAATAATTTTTTCTTATTAAAAATACGCAAAAAACTGTTGAAATTTTTTATAGAAGTAAGTTAAACTTCAAATTATCAATCTGAAATAACAAAGTAGTAACTAAATGGTTCTGTTTTTATGCTTCACTTTTTAAAACATTGAAGTTTTAAAGAACAATTTAATAAAAATTCGATGTATACTTTTGAAAACCTTCAAATTTTCAATTTTTATTTTAGCTTCGAGCCCCTTTTCTTTCAAAACCCCAACAATCTCGCTCGCCGGAAACTAAATTATTCAATTACACACTTTCACGCGTTTTCTCGCGGATTTACGAGAAAACACGCGATTTTGCTATTTCAAAACCGCCTTGCCGTTGGTGTGAGTTCGTACAGAAAAGTATTAACCACATGCAAATTCGGAACGTTTTTGTTCTCTCCGAACAAAAGCAGCGAATCAGAGAAGATGTTTTCGCCCACGCTAAAAGCGTTCCAGGCCAGCGTTAACATATTAATAGGTGTTTTCATTAACATGTCCCACCCACCCTACTTCCCCATGCCTACCTGCTCAGTCAAGCATTTAAGGTACTTTTTTGACCCAAACTCCCCTTTTGCGAAGACGAAAAGAGATTTTATGCATTCATGAAAATTCTCTACGGCGTGAATTTTTACTGCTTTCGTTAAATCATCGAGATTCAGAGGAGAGGATTAAATTTTTATATTCCCCGATGAAGAATTTTGCGAGAAAACTTTTTTAAAAAAGACCTGTTTTCGAGAGTGAGCTTTCAAGATGTTGAGAGGGATTTATGAATATTTAATTTTATTCATACTCTTGAAATCTGGTGAAAAAAGTTTTTTTAACTGAGAAAATCTAAACGAGAAAGATGATAAAAGAGCATTTTCGAACGTTGATAACAACAAAGGACGATTAATTAACCATGATCAAATTTTAGAAGGAGGATGTAAGAACAAAAATTGATCTTCTGAAAACTATGAGCGGAAAATTTATTTCCTCTTAATAATTACGAAAATTTGCAAAACGTCGTAAATAAAGTATATAAAAAATGTGAAGTGAAAAAAAAGCACAATATCGTCAATATTTTAATTAAAAACAATTTGTAATATTAAATAATAATATTGATTTTTCGATCGTCTTCATCGTTAGGGTAAATTTCTTTATGCAAATGCAAATTTCTTTATTTAATTGATATCGTTTGCTATTTTTTTCTTTA
This sequence comes from Parasteatoda lunata, assembly GCA_949128135.1. Classification (NCBI taxonomy): domain Eukaryota; kingdom Metazoa; phylum Arthropoda; class Arachnida; order Araneae; family Theridiidae; genus Parasteatoda; species Parasteatoda lunata. Next base: position 19,446,727 of record OX421973.1, read on the forward strand.
CCTTTCAGTTTAATCCTTTGCTTTTTTATGCATAAAAAGATTAAATAGAACAACTGAGTGGAATTTAGCATTAAAAATTTTACGTTTTTAAAATCTTAGTTTTCGAGCTTTTTTCTCTGTTTAAATCCTTAATGCCGTGAGTTTTATTTAATATTGGAAGGAAAAATAAAAAACTATGAGTAAATAAATCGTCACCTGACAAAATTAGTATAGTGCGCAAAGTAAAATAAATAAATAAAATTTAAAAAAGAAAGAAAAAGCGAGCACTGAATAACTTTTTATCTAAATATGGTGCCAATATTCGGATTTTCACGCATTAGAACTCAGTTTGATGGCCTAAATTCGAATATGATAATTATCTAACGCAGACTATATAAGTTAACGAAATCAGGCAAAATATAATACTTTCCCTGATTAAGCATGGTTTTCTTCGACGGATTTTTCAAATTCTTGACCCTTTTAATAAAGAAGGGTTGTTGAAATTTGGAAAATATGGTCCCAAAGTTTGATCAGGAGGGCGATCAGGAGTTTTGACTCCTCAAGATTAATTTTACTTTTTCCATATCTTCGGAAATAAGAAAGTGAGTCAACAAAAAAAATTTTTTTACACACAATTTCAAAACGTGCTTATCCGAAGATAACCCGATACACAAATTAATAATTTATAAATACTTATTATTTTTTCGATTTTACTTTAATAATGAGCTTAAATTTACGTAGTTTTAAATGACAAAAATCAAAATTTTGAAAGGAAACGATCTATTCGTTCTTGAAAAATATAAAGTTCAAAATACGACTTTACTTGAGACAGCGAAGTACGAGAAAGTGTTTTCGAGTATTTTGGGTTCCGATATCGTCACTTAAAATATCGTCTACTCTTATATATTTTATATTAAACCCTTGGAATTTTAGATCGAGTCCTAGTATCTGAAAATTTGATCCTTTAATCAAAAATTATTCAAAACATTCTTCTTTTTTCTTGCGCATTGCACGTTTGACTGTTTTTTTTTTTTTTTTTTTTTTTTTTTTTTCTAAATTCAAAATGCATCCATTTAAATGCTTTTTTAATTTTAAGATTTAATAAAAATTATCATAATTTTTTTTGTGTCATACATTTCTCAAATAATGATTTCAGAAGAAAAAAAAAGCAAGTATTTTAAACCCATATAGATTTTTTATGAAAATTGTCTAAAAAAAACGACAACTAATATATTTTAGTTCGCGGGCCACAAAAAAAAGGCTTAGTGGGCCGCCAGTTGGTAACCACTGCTATATAAGATTGCATAGCTATCTTCGGAGGTTGGGGAGCTTCATCAAACAGGGGGCGAGAAAATACATAATTACATTATGTATTATTTGAAGATGATTAATCATGCCTATATTATTCTTGATTTACATTTAGATATAAGTTATTTACACATATAAATGAAGCAAATCGGCAATTTGGCAGGCGTTATTTGAGACAATTGTTGAGTAAATTTATTCTACGTTCATTTTAACTGACTGATCCCATTTTTTCCACTTTGCGTTCATAAAGTAATGAAGTATTCATTGATTATACATAATTTTCAGCTTATAATCACTTAAATAATAACAATTAGTATAATATGTATCGAGCCTCAAATAAAAAATAATTTTTAAAATACGTATATCTAATTATTTCTGATATTATTTTAATGCATGATTTCCAAACAAATATGCCATTAGAAATGGCTCAAACAATATGACACAGATAAATTAAAAATAAAAATGTGTTTAATATGGTGAAAATTGTCTTAGTTATTTTCCTAGCAAATTTTTTCAAACAAGCATAATGAAAATTACATTTTATTTATCGACTGAACATCCATATTTCTCGGGTGTTCACAGAAATACAATCCTGATTCACATTTCAAAGTAATTTTCTACAGCTAAATTAAATAAATCTCTAATTTGGCGAAGATTCTCCAAACCATTTTCGCCAGATTTTTTTATTTTTTTATTTATTTATTTTTCTTTTCTCTTTCGATTTTACACTCATTTCCATTGCGTGATACTCAAAACAGATTCCGTGAGTGAGTATTTGGCACTTTAAAAATCTACTTGCAAGCTTTTAGACCTTGAACGATTTCGACCAATGAGATGCTTCGGGGGAATGAAGAAGAATATTAGAACATTTTACACAGAGGCAGAGAGTGTAATATAGAGATTAATCAAAAACTTTCGACTCAAAAACCCAGGTGGTAATTTACCCCTGTGAATTTCGCACCATTTAAGGGACTGATAAAAGCTGCAACGATTTTTATTTTACTTTTTTTTGGTTTATCTCCAACCCCCAAAATTTTTGACGACTTTTTTCCACTGTGGGTGAAAAGTATAAAAAAAATGCAATCTCTATTGCCCCCTAAAAATTCTTATTCTTTGGCGTGACTATCTTGGCGACTGGCGTGGGATATTACTACGAACATTACTGTGGGAAGCCATTGCACGATGAATCGCGTGCCAAACTTAATGGTGTGACAATCATCAATGCTCCATCATTTAGAAAAGAAAAAAAATTAAGTGAACGAGTATATGTTGAGGATATAAGAAAAAAAAATCTGATTCTTTTTTTTTCTTGTAATCGAAATTCATTAAGGAAATCATTAACTTTGTCAAACTTATTAATACCCTAGCATTAACTCAAACATGGAAAATTGAACAAAAGGGTAAAAATGAATATAAATTAGGAAGTTTTTTTTTTCTTTTTTTGCTTCGAAAAACGACTTGACACATGCCAATTTACGCTTTTTGTGAAGAAAAGTACACTATTTTTTTTTGTTTTCAGGTAAAGGTTTGATATTTTTGGGTATAAATATTAAAAGCAATATATTCCATTTAAAAAAAGAAACTATCAAAGAGACTTTAGCTGAAAGATAAACTGAATTAAAAACTTCATTGGTTTCAAAAAATATAAAAATGGTAATAAAAGTCTGCTCGTTTCAAGCGCTCAAAAATAGGCTCCCATTCTCAAGACTTGCCAGACGAGAATGGGGAAAAAAGTGATTTAAAGCATAAACGCAGTTGACCCACGAAAAATTTATTTTTTAACATTTACTTTCCCTTTCTCTTTGGCAATTTTACGTTTGCTTCAAACGACTTTTATTTTTCTCATTCATGCCTCGTGGGTGCCTATTTTTGAGTACTTGAAACAAGTCGACTTTCATTACTCTCTTTATATTTTTAGAGCCAATAAATTTTATAATCAAGTACAATATATTTCTATATAAATAAATTAAGTGAATTTTTTTGATACACATAACAGTCGGAAAATGCTCTAAAAACAGCCCTTGGTTTGTTTAATAATGGAGACAAAAATGTCATCGATAGTTTGTTTAGTTCTGGGCAGTGCAACGCAACAGGTGTTTATATTTCTTTTACGAACAAAAATCCAGCATGCCTCTGCAGCTTGGAGTGCTTGCTTCAAAACCCGTCAATTAAGCATGTTACTAACTAAGTAACATCAAAGTTTATTGACCAGAATTTTCACAATTTCACAAAAAACATCTCATGTTATGTGAGTATTAAAACAGGAATAACCTGATAATCTTCATTTTTCAAAACGAAGTTTACGAAAATAATTAGATATTTTTCTGAAATTTATTTTTACGAAATCTATTTCATAGATGTCTAATGAAGCTTTTCTGAGACTTCCTGTGACACTCTTTAAGTTATTAAATGAAAAGTACAGAAACCTATTGACTGTCTTCAGGTATTAAATGAAGTTACAGAAACCTATTGACTGTCTTCAGGTATTAAATGAAGATTACAGAAACCTATTGACTGTCTTCAGGTATTAAATGAAGTTACAGAAAGCTATTGACTGTTTTCAGGTCTTAAATGAAGATTACAGATACCTATTGACAGTCCTCAGATATTAAATGAAGATTACAGAAACCTATTGACTGTCTTCAGGTATTTAATGAAGATTACAGAAACCTATTGACTGTCTTCAGGTATTAAATGAAGTTGTAGATACCTATTGACAGTCCTCAGATATTAAATTAAGATTACAGAAACCTATTGACTGTTTTCAGGTATTAAATGAAGATTACAGATACCTATTGACAGTCCTCAGATATTAAATGAAGATTACAGAAACCCATTAACAGTCTTCAGGTATTAAATGAAGTTACAGATACCTATTGACAGTCCTCAGATATTAAATGAAGATTACAGATACATATTGACTGTTTTCGGGTATAAATGAAGATTACAGATACTTATTGACAGTCCTCAGATATTAAATGAAGATTACAGAAACCTATTAACTGTCTTCAGGGATTAAATGAAGATTACAGATACCTATTAACAGTCTTCATACACATTAAATGAAGTTTGCAAAAAGCTAGAGACACTCTTCGGGTATATTAAATGAAGTTTACACATACCTATTGACTGTCCTCAGATATTAAATGAAGATTACAGAAACCTATTGACTGTCTTCAGGTATTAAATGAAGTTGTAGATACCTATTGACAGTCCTCAGATATTAAATTAAGATTACAGAAACCTATTGACTGTTTTCAGGTATTAAATGAAGATTACAGATACCTATTGACAGTCCTCAGATATTAAATGAAGATTACAGAAACCTATTGACTGTCTTCAGGGATTAAATGAAGATTACAGATACCTATTAACAGTCTTCATACACATTAAATGAAGTTTGCAAAAAGCTAGAGACACTCTTCGGGTATATTAAATGAAGTTTACACATACCTATTGACTGTCTTCAGGTATTAAATGAAGATTACAGAAACCTATTGACTGTCTTCAGGTATTAAATGAAGTTGTAGATACCTATTGACAGTCCTCAGATATTAAATTAAGATTACAGAAACCTATTGACTGTTTTCAGGTATTAAATGAAGATTACAGATACCTATTGACAGTCCTCAGATATTAAATGAAGATTACAGATACATATTGACTGTTTTCGGGTATAAATGAAGATTACAGATACTTATTGACAGTCCTCAGATATTAAATGAAGATTACAGAAACCTATTGACTGTCTTCAGGGATTAAATGAAGATTACAGATACCTATTAACAGTCTTCATACACATTAAATGAAGTTTGCAAAAAGCTAGAGACACTCTTCGGGTATATTAAATGAAGTTTACACATACCTATTGACAGTCCTCAGATATTAAATGAAGATTACAGAAACCTATTGATACCAAATGCTACGCTTTTGAAAATAAGATGAGAACTAAAGGGAAAATTCCTTTTATGCTTAGTTTTATGTTTATGTTTGTGGTTTTAGTCTTATGTTTATGCTTAGTTTCGAAAGCAATTTTTTGCTTCTTACAATCCAATGACTGTATATTCAGATTAGAAGTTCAAAATTCGTAATAGCCAAATCTGTAAAAGCCGAAATCAACGAACACGTTTTCGGATTTAAGTAATTTGGAGTGAAGTTGGATTCTAGATGAGTTTTGGAAGAAATACCGAATTTTTATGAGAAAAGTAATTTAGACTGAAGTTGGTTTCAAGGATTTTGGATATGTTTCGAAAGAAATTATACATAATCAACGAATAAATTCTATGATTAAAAAATAAAATCAACCCATAAGTTTTGGATTCAAGAAATTTGGAATAAAATTGAATTCAAGGATGTTTTGGAAGAATAATGCTACGAAAACGTAATGAAATAAATTTCATGCTTAACAATACCCGAAAACTTACAACTTATAATTCAATTTCTAAAAATTTAGACAAAAATTCGAAATTTGTAAAAGAAAAAATTAATGAATTAGCTTGTCATGATAATGTTTTTATAATCATCAGAATACTAAAACATTATCTCAAAAAACCTTTTAAATTTTTCTACAAATTCAAATGGCAAGTATTTCACCAGAACTGTCACCAACCCGGTTACCCTTCAATTAAATAAGCAGCGTCGCGTTTAATAAATTCTCTCAAATTTGCAATTACTGCAGTCGACGCTTTTAAAATATATCTCCTCTATTCCTCCCTTTAATGTTGTCTTTCCCTCCCTACTCCGGCTGTTGAAGCGCAGAGGAGAGAAAAGCCTTTTGCGGTTTCTAAACTCCACGGTAAACTCGGACAATACCAAGAAACTGGAGAGGTTTTAATAAATGTATTCTCATTTATTTCGCCAAGAATGCCCCAAGCTCGCAATTTGTGGCAAATGTAATTCGTCCTTTCCTACTGTACTGTCCGCACCGTCTGTTACATTATTAATGGGACCAGGGCCTTGCACCGGCCACAGGCTTTCCTGTTTGCTTTTACGGACTCTCTGTCTGCACACCCCCGTGCCTCCTACCACTCTCCTTTCTCGAATTAAAGGCCGTTGCTGAAAAGTTGCTTTAATTTTGGAGTTCCGTCTTACGCAGAAATTATTTCAGCAAAGGGATGGAGTTACGCTGAAATTAGTTCAAGAAAATGTAGCAACATTAAAATGTAAAACGAGTAAAAATGATGTGGATGAAAAGGGCTGTTTTAAGTTTCATATAAATGGTCCTGAAAATGAAGAGTTTGGGAATTTGGTTTGGGGTCAGTAGCAAATAAAATTGTTATTTGGTGGATTTTTATAAAAGTAATTGGAAAACTGTTTTTTTTTCTGTTGTTTATTAGTTTTATAAAGAAAAGGACAATTTCCCCTGCAATAATAATAATAAAAAATAAAAAATAAAAAAAATATATACATTGATTGCTATACAAAAAATAATGCTCTTAAATTGCATATAGTAAAAGATAAAAATCTAAGGATTATTTCAATTTATTGATTTAAACTAGATATTGAGTTAAGAACCGTTTTAGAATTTTGATAAAAGAAAACTTAAGCCCAAAAAAAAAAAAAAAAAAAAAAAAAACTATGTTATCTCATTGATCAAATTAAAAATTAGAAAATTAAGAGCCAGAGACGAAGAAATAAGTAGAAATTGATGGAAAAAAAACAGAATAGAGAGTATAAAGAGAAATAGAGTGTCAAATATGAAAAAGTTTAGAAAATACTGCATGGATAAAAATAAAGAGACGATAAGAGAGTTCATAAATGAAAATGAGACAATACAATAAGAAAGAAGGTGCTAACAATAGGGAGAGAATAAAAAAATAAATGAATACAAGAATAAAGATGAGAGTATGTCATATCAGAGAATAATCTTGAGATGCAGTAACATTGAAAAGAATTCAAAACGCAAGAACGAAGAGGAATCTATAGGAAGCAAGAACAGAGACAAAATTGTATAATAGAGGAATAAAAAAAAGTAAGGAATAAAAGAATGCACAAAGAGTGCAAGAACAACAAGAAGAGTGAAGGTTCAGAATGCAAGAGTGTAGAAAAATGAAAGAATTTACAAACTGATGCAATAATAAAAAGAAGTGTAGAGAATAATCTAGGGAAGACAGGGACGGGAGAAAAAATAAATTAAAAATATAAGAAAGAAGAAGAATACAGAAAAAACAAGAACTGAGGAGAAAGTATAAAATAGAAGAATGAAGAAAAAAGTGGGGGACATTATAAAATGAATAGCAAAGAGTGCAAGTAAGACGGAAAAAAAGGAAACAAAGAATGCACAAACAATTGCAAGAAAAAAAGAAAGAAAAAGAAGTGTAAAGAGTAAAAGAATACAGAATAAATTACAGAATGCAAGGACGGGGGGAAATATAAAAAATGCAAGAATGAAGAAGAATCTTGAAGAAGCAAGAACTGGGGTATAAAATAAAAGAATGAAGAAAGAAAAAGATGGGAGTATTAAAATGGACAGCAAAAAAATAAATAAATAAATAAAAATAACGATAAGAGTGTAGACGCAAAATGCCAAATGGAAGAAGAAAAATAACAAAAACAGAAGAATGTATAAACTAATGCAAGCGTAAAGAATAAAAGAATACAGAATGAAGGAATACAGAGTAAATTAGAGAATGCAGAAACGGAGAAAAAATAAAATGCGCGAAAATAAAGATCAGTGAAAAAAAAAAAAAAAAAAAAAACAAGATTAGAGAATAAGTGAATAAAAAAAGACAGTGATGATAGAAGAATAGAGAATACAAGAACAAAGAGCAAGAGTGCAAGAGCAGTGAAGGCTTAAAAGGCAAAAGAGTTAAGAGAAGACGAGAGCATTTACAAACAAATATATGTACGATATTAAATCAACTATCCAAATAATTAAATAATAATTGATTGTCTTTGAAATTTGAGAAAATATCCAAAAGTCATATTCCAGGGTTTTATCATACTATTTCAACGACTTTCCACTCATTGACCAATAATGTAACTACTCCCATTATTGAAAAAAAATAAATAAATGCTATAACTTCATTACGAAAAAAATAAAAAAGAAGAATGTAGCTACGTCTAAATTAGAACTTCAATTAGGACATGAATTCAAATTAAAAAATAAATAAATTTTATAATATTTTATTAACAGTTTATTACACGAAATATTGAAACCATTTTCTAAGACAAGACTTTAAAAAAATTGGTTTTTTGATACCAAACAAAAAAACACAAGGAGCAAGATTTAATCGATACCACTATAAAGAGTAATTTATTCGATATAAAACAAAGAACAGAAAACAACCCCTCGAAAATCCGAAACATTTCAATAAGTTGGGTGAAGTGGTGGGGGTGTTAGAGGAGAGGCATATTTGATGATCAAAAACCTCTTCAGGAAGCGTAACGAGGGGCGCGTCAGAAGCCACGGGGGCAAACAAGCTAATTTCACGGGCCGCTTAGTACTCGGTCTCGCTACGAACTTGCATAAACTCACTTATACACACAGAGTACGCAATCTTCCTTTCCTGTCAGATAGATCAGTGGATTGAAAAGGGGAGCTCCCATGAGAGGCTAGGAAAGTGTTGTATGCAAACTAGGAAAGGATGGAACGAGGGCTTAAATGACGGGGCGTCACCCCACTATTAGGGGGGCAGAAGAAAAACGGAATCTAAATAGAGGGGGGGTGATGTATTTTTAGATCGTGCATCCTTCTGTGAACGGATTACGGACGGTAAATTAGTTTGTTGTGGCTCTTTTGCCAGTTTGTTTTTTGAAGGGAGGTTTTATTGCTAATAATTTAATAATGAACGGGATTTGGTATGCATTTCGAAATATTCGAAATGGTTTTGATATTGGAATGGAAAATGAACTAAAGTACTCGAATTTAACATCAAACTGGAAATCTCGATTTAAAATATAATAATGCACAAAATGGGGATTTTGTAATACATTTTATATTATTTTTTTAGAAATTTAAATGGTTTTAGATATCCAACTGAATAAAAATTGGCAATTTCAATGAAAATTTCTATTATTATTTTTTTTTAATTATTATTTATGCTTAAATTTTAGTTCATTAGCTTTCTAAAAACCTTTAAAATTTTGTTCTCGAAATTTTAGAAATGACAGTTGTTTTTTAATATGTTGACAGATGAAACCGAAAGTATACTTTTTGAGAACGAAAATAAAATGTTTTTTTGTTTTATTTCGAGTATTTTAACCATTATTTATTTGAACAAAAATTCTAGTTTTGATACAAACAAAATTCATTTTTTAAAATTGATCTTCGAATTATTAAGTTTCTTGCATTTCAGAATTCTCTTGCATTTTAAATAGGTTTCCTGAAAAACGTTGATTCTGAGAAAAATTTATTGACGCAAACGCACACTTCAAGAAAAAAATCATTATAGAATTCTTTAAAATTTTGTGTGTTGATTTTGTATAGAGTTAGCAATGTTTTGTATTAAAAACTAAGGTCTAAGTGTGAATTTGTTATTTTTATCAAGCATTAAGTAACAATCTTCGGAATTTTTCTTTAAAAATTCGATATTCAGCAATGTTTTTAGTTATATTTCATTGTCCTCTTTTAAAAAAAATTTCAGGATTTTGTTCGAAACACAAGTAATTACATTATTGATCTAAAGAAAAAGGTATTTGAAATTTATGCATTACAATTTGTTGTAGAGCTATTAGCGTTACATGAAAAAAAAAATTTTTTTTAAAGCTCAAATTTGCCTTTATTTTGAAAAACATTTTATAAATTTTTAAACTTTAGTGCAAATAAACTAAACATAACAAAATTACTAAACGTAAAATTAAAATTTTAAATGAGTTTTAAAAAAAAAATTGTATTAAAGCCACTGGGATGCCTTAAAATGTAATTTTTATAAGTTGAACAATAACATAAGTTCCGACAACTTTGGAGCTGTTGTCGAGAATCCTCTAACTTATGTCAGTTATAGTTTAGTTATACAGGGACTATGATGGTATGGATGAAAAACTTAGTGCAAACAATAACAAGATTCTAAAACTCGAACGGAATATTGAAACTTCCGGTATATCCATCCGCTTAAATTATGTTAATGAAATGATGCGTGAAAAGGCGCTATATTATAAGAAATTTCATTATTCAGATTTGTATTTAAATTTACACGTGATTTTACCATTCGTAAGATTTTTTTTACATTTTATAAATTCTAAAAAATCGTGAGCCATACTTCGATTAGAAGAAAATAAATATCACGACATAAGTAAAGTGTAAGGGTTGCCATATTTTGAGAGTTATCTTCAGGTTAAGTTTTCAACTAAAGATAAATGGATTTGCAAATTGAATAGTAAATAGCACAAGTCCTTCAGCAAACAAGACAAGCACAATAAAAATATAGGGTGGTGTGCTTTACAAGCTCAGGCTTATAAATGTAAATCGGATATAGTAACCCAGAAGTCTTATTACAATTTTTAACCACTACCGTCTATGTGTTTAGTTTGATAAGGTTCGTCATCCACATTTACCGTATTTCTTGCGGAATGTATAACAATGCTTTGCTGAACTCTAATGCTCCAAGAAACCCTGACTGAGAAATACTGGATTAGAGTAAATGCAAATTTCATTTATAATCATATTTTGCATAAATTAAAGACTGTTCCACGAAGGTTTTTTTCCGTCACGTGATCTTACGCTTTTAGTTATTTATTCTCATGTACCATTGTATAAATATAGGGAGTTGTTTTTAACAACCATCCATGACTGTTAGGTTAAGTTTTGTCCATGTCTATACAGCGCCCTCTGTGCCGAATATGAAAATGAAGCAAAATATCAAATTACAGAGAATCCACAGTTCTTGTTTCAAATTTATAGTTTCAAGTTGAAGCATTTAATTCATGTATAATGCATGCACACAGTGACTATTTTATTCTAATTTTAAAAATATAAAGTTAGAAACTAATATAATATATATAAAGCAGGAAAAAGAAAATTCGAAACGCATTTTCGATAAGCTTTAAGCGCATATTATAATAATACGAAGAAGAAGAAGAAAAAAAAAAAGCACTCCATTTCTTGTTAAGCACAAGCATTTCAGCTAAAGACTTTTCGATACGCTTATGCTTGTCACTTCAATTTACAACCTCCCACGCAAAGAATCATCTCTTCAGATTTACTTTTCCAAATGCCTTTTCCGATTCAACAATTTAAAACTTTTGCTTTCTTTAGCGAATATTATTCGCTACGACAATACTTAGAAGATAATAAATATCCTGGAAAATAGCATTATCCCTTCACGGTGTGCATCGAGAATGACTACTAGTCAGAGAACATTTCACGCTCGCTTCATTCGAAACGAAAATTCTTTTTGAAAAGCAAACGACAAAATTTTAAGCTGCAAGTAAAAATAGTTGCTTTAGTCGTGGGTTTAATCTTACGGAATGGTTGTCCATTATTTTGCCAAAAAGTTCTTCTAGTCGATTAACTTACGGATCAACTACGATGAAATTTTCCAACAAAGTAAACATTTGTTAAGCACAGATAGGTATTCCTTCATCAAAAGAATCTTTAAAAGAATTGGAACTTTACGCTTGCATGTACTGTGTAACGGAGTGATTGTTTCAGTTGAACTCATAGAGCTAAAAGCTTAACTTTTCGCATAGTATATATCCCGTTGTAATTCTCCTCTCTCACTCGAAATCGAACTTAAAACTCGCACGTGGCATTACTGATGAAGGGGTTAGAATTAAATACCTCGGAAAATCAGTGGTATTTAACCGTAAGAACAAGGTTAATCCGATTTAACTGCCGAATGGGTAAATTTAAATCAGCTTTTCTTGAAAGTCGACCGTGATAGGGGGTGGGTGTTATTTTTTATTTTACTCGTATTGTTTTATCATGTTATTTTTATTATGAACATTATTGTCATCGATCAACATTACATTTCTCTGTTCTGAATTATCACCAAAAACTCTTTAAACAATTATTTATTTATTTATTCATTTATTTATTTATTTATTTATTCATTCATTTATTTATTTATTTATTTTTTTGTGGCTGATGGATAAGCATTTTTAAGATAAGCATTTTTGGTTAGCACCAATTTTGAATATTACTTTAAATTTGCATTGCAAAAAGTTACGGATCAAATTACTTTAAAATGCTTCGGAACAAAAAAATCTAACTTACCGTAATTTTTACAGTAAAATATTTTGTAAAATCACTGAATCACTGTATTTAAATAATTATTGCTTCAAAATATGCAGTAAAAAAATAGATTTAACGGTAAAATGAATTTTATGGAAACCGCAATTAAGTTTTCCTATTTTCTAGTCTGATTATGGTTTTTCAATTGTTGCAAATATGTTAATGAATAAAAAATATTCATTAAATTTAAAAAAAGATGAATAAATTTTAATCTTTATCTAATAATTATAAATATTAATTAAACTAAAATCAATGAAAAATTGTTTTTAAAAATTTTTACATAACATAAAAAGAAAATATCATTATATTTTTAATAAATTGCTATCTGAGAGCAATTAATATCTTAAATTGTAAACAAAAATGTATTTTACAATTATTCAAATTCTTTTTAAGTTCACTTGCAAAGCTTTGCATTTTTTTATTAGCTCGGATAATATCATATTTAAATGTATTTATTAAAAGGGTTAAATTATTATGAAAATAATAAAACCGCAATTGCGTTATAAAGAATGTACTCTTTAATAATAATATAAGTTTCAAATTTCGACGAAAACATATTAAAAAGCATTACAACAATGTTTTATAATTTTGAATGTGGTTTTATTTATTGTTAACTGATTTGAGATAATTCAGACACATGATACCCATTCAAAATATAAATAAAAATTAATATTTCTTTAAAAAAAGGTTGGCGAAGTAATTTGATTTAAAAAAAAATCTTTGTTTAAATAATTAAAAAAAAATGTTGTAAAATGAAAAAAAAAAAATTTTAATCTTTACAAATGATACAGATTTTAAGTATTCTATCTGGCGGGGAATAACAATGCAATACAACATTAAGCGCTTAAATCAACTGAAAAATATGTTTTGTTAGAGGCTTGGGGCATTAATAATAGCTCATTGGAGACCGCGAACACCTGACATCACCCCACTTCGTTCTCGTCTGATATTTTATGTCAACAGAGACGAGGGGTTAGAGACAGGACTTATTCCCTCTGATGTCATTAGTCAAGCAGTGCAGAGAGTAAACAATGAGCAAGTGTTGATGACATTATGACAAGAGCGAGAAGATATTCTATTGATTAATGGTTAGAGATTATGTGGTTACTTAAGCGGTTGAAAATTCAAAAGGTTGAAAGTCGTTTTAAAAATATGTATCCAAATTAGCTAATTTGAAATCGGCTAATTTGAGATTTCTCTAATTTGAGATTTCTCTAATTTGAGATTTTGAAATCAGATTTCGAATACTCTGTTTGGAAAAAAAAACTACTGAATTCATTCGGTTTAAAGCGGGAAAAAACCATCATTTGGTATCATAATTTGATTTGTGTTGCTTGAAGAAAAATAATAATCAGAGTTGAAAAGTATTAGGAAGTTAAAGAAAGCAATTAGGAGATTGCAAAATGATAAGAAGATTAAGGAACTAATAAATGAACTGTTACTTTATTTCAATTCATTTACCAGCTACACAAAAATAATAATAAAAAACCGAACAAGTTTTTTCTGCTCGAAAAATAACTATGAAGGGATAAAATAGAATAATATTCATTAGGTCTTTTTAAACGATTTAAATGACTCGGAAATAGTCATCTAAAACTCTCTTAAAATCCAATTTAAATCCAATTTTTCTCTCAAATTCATAAGTGGAATAATGTTTTCAAAATCTATCGGGGGGAAAAAAATCCGCAAATCGAAATCAAAAACCTAAAATGAATTCTGTTTCGATGTGGTACCGATGAAAGGAGAAATCCTGGAAATGTTTTATTCAAAAACGCATCTATCTTTTTCATGTTTTGCTAAAATCATAGGATGTTTTTCTCCAATTTTAAACACCAATATGCATCGCCTCTGTAGAACGAGACTGGTGCTTGATTTCAATTTCGTGTTTTGAGTACTACAGTCTTACTAATATGCCATGTATGTAAAAATTTAATATTGAGCTCTTGATGGCTTATGTTTGGTACACTGTAAAAAATTTTCGTGTTTCTAAACACCAAAAATGTTAGTAACTATTAATCAAAATAATGTTCTACTACACCAAGAATCAAGGATAGTTCATAGCGCAGTAAAACACCTAAAATGTTACACAACTTGGTGTTAAATAGCCGTCGCTAAGTCAGTTATTCAGTAATAGTACTAAAATTTAAAATTACGGTAAGATATATGATGCACATATGAATGAGTAAAGATTTCTTACGAGACAATATAAAATAAGAATCAGTTATTTAGGTTGCATGCATACACTAATTCTAAAAATAAAACTAGTTTGTAAATCAAATATAACACAGATAGAATATTAAGATAAATTCAAACTGGGTTTGGCAGAGCAGAAACGAATAGAAATTATACATTATAAAATTATTAAGTATAGTTTACAAAGACTTAAAAATTAAAATATAAATATCCTTATTACGCAAATGAAATTATACGTACATATTTTTTAACTTCAATGAGTATATTTTATAAGATACAGGAAAGAAAACTAATGAACTCTTAGAATTGAACATTGAATGGTGCATAAAATAGCACACATTGAAAAAGGCTGTTTTAGAAGTACTACAGAAAGGATTTTCTGAGTTGTGTCAATATCCTTATATTTGTATGAAATAATGTTTAAATATATTGAATTTTAATATTTTTAAATAATTGTAATTAAAAGACGAAAACTAACTATAAGATTAATTGAAAACCATACAAAAGCTAATTGTTGTATGAAATCAAACTACTTAATCCTATACGAGCAAATCCTGTTTATCCGAATATAGTTTTAAATAAAATCTAGATATCCTTTATCAATAAATTACAATCCACAGTATATTCCTGTGTTTTAAAAGAGCATTCTGAAATCATGTTCCGTATAAGTAGCATGGCAATCAAATATGCATATTCTAGTAATATATTAAAAGAACTTATCGGAAATCCAAGAATGAAATCATGTCAGGGCAAAAATATGATCTTCTTGACTTCCATCACGGCATAGCACCAGAAATAAGTGACTCGAATTTTTTTTCTTGTCGTTTTCTATTTTTTCTCCATACTCGTTCAATTTCTGGTCGAAGCTTGAGAGGGTCGTCATATACCGTTTAGCTTCACGGCCAAATCATTAGTCTTTTCTTTCGATTCATATTTAATACAGGCCCGTCACAAGAATCTGTGACAAAAACCAAGAAATTTCTTTGTGCGAGACTGGCTTACGTCTCTTGTATTAAGCTAAAAAGCAGACGATCAAAATAAACTTGAGTAAGATTTTTTTCAGAAATAATCATAGCGAAGAAAATTTTAAAACAATCCAGTTTACAGTTTCATTAAAGTAAAGGTGAATGGAAAATATAATTCGAACAAATTCAGATTTTTCATGTAGAGAAGACTGTTTTTATTTTATTTATTATATAAATGACTATAAAAATCGTGATGAAATCTATCCTTTTGTTTCTGACGCGTTTTAAGTTTAATAGCAAACGATTATAAAATGTCGAGAAGGAATTTAGAATAAAGATTAATATTTGCTTAACAAAAAGGAAACATTTAGACTTCATATTACAAATAATAGTTCTTAAAATTAGAAAGAAAATTTAGTTTTGTAATGTACTTTTATATTGCGGTTTTAATGCATAGTAAATTATGTATTATGTAAAGTTTTATAAAAAAAAAATGAGAACTGAATTTACTAAAAACAATTAGATTGTTTAAGTTTCTTTTATATTGATAAGGGTATTAGCGTTGCTTTTTACATGTATATCTAGTTATTTATAATCGAATTTTACATAAGAAAATTAAAAAAATATGATTACAGACTCATTTTAAAGGAACGGCAAATAGCTGCGTTCAAGTGCTGATTTTTTTCTTGTTATTTTTTAAATTACAACAGAAATTTATACTAAATAAAAAGAAAATATTAGTTTGCATTGATGACAAGAACTATTTTCAATGGCAGTTAAATCGAAGGTTTAACTCTGGTTGCCATTGGGAAAATTTTAAGGATTCACAACGCTTTGTAGTTAGTGGTTTAACTTCCCAAATGCTGTTGCTGAAGACCGGTTTTATTTTATTTTATAACCGTCGTTGAACAGCTGACTAAATTTTTAGTTTTACGACTACTAATGTTCAACTCCATAATCTTGTAATTTTGAACCAAATCCTGAAGACAAGGAACTCGTGGATCAAGTATTAGGAGAAATTTGCATTCGTGGAGAACTTTTTTGATGTAACTAACACGCATTTGCGTTACATAAAGAGAAAAACAATTAAAACATGATACGGTTAGCCTGACGGCAAGAGGGTTTTAACCATTAATCCGTCTACCACTGAGGATATTTTACGTCAGCACTGTGGTCAGTGGCAGCCTGATGCGGAGTTCGTATCGACCAGCCAATTCTAGTGATCTCTAAAATATATTTAAAATTAGCTGAAAATTTTGCTTTTTATGGGGTCCGTAAACCACACATAAGTGCAGAGCCCTGGCATATGTTTTGTACTATACATAAATCAATGCTTGATTAAAACGCAAAATAAAATAAAAAAAGATTTTTAAAAAAAATTGAGAAAGTAATTAAACAATTCTGTTTTATAAGATTCAATTGAATGTTCTATAAACGTAATACTAAAATTCTTAAAATCGAAACCAATGTTTTTTTAAGAGTAAAAGTTTTTTTTTTTTTTTTTAATGTTATAAATGGCAAATTTACGCTGTTATTAAACAATGGAATTTTGATGAAATTCAAATTGAATTTGCTAAAAATCTGTGTTTCCTTAAAGTAATGCACTTGTTAAAGTAACGTTTAAATTCTAAAATCTACATTGAAAAAAATTTCAGAAACTAATTTTGACTCAGCAAAAATGTTGCCGAAAATCTCAGAGAATTTCATTTATTATCATGCTTCTTATTAATTGAGAATTTTTATTTTATTTTTTTTATTTTTTTTTATTTTTATTTTTATTTTTTTTAATTTTTAAAAGTAGGAAGCTGAATCGCATTGAGGCTTATTCAGTTTCAGAGGGTAGCGTTGTTACCACTACAACTTTTAAATTCTAATTCACTAGTCTATAAGACACGTTAATTCTATTCTATCTTGAGGTATACCTTTTGATAGATGATGGTTGGCATTGATGGTAGCCTAGGCTCCAAAAGAGGTTTATGAAATATTAGGAAACATTTCAAAATATTTAAAGAAAAAAAAAATCTGAAATTGCGAGAAATTAATAAAATATTTCTGAAGTGCTGCGAGATGTTTCTGAATATTACAGAAAGAGGTTTTCGAAATGTTCATAAACGTTTTTGAAAACTGCATGCACCGTAGTTGCCTCATTGTTCCGAAATGTTACGGATTATTATTATTTTTTTCTTTTTTAAATATAAAGATCTAATAATACTTTAAAAATTACATTACACTAGAATAGAATGAGCAAAATACTTTTCAATAGCGATGATGTATTTAAATTCACACAGAGACCATTTTGGTCTTTCCATAGAGCTAGAAAGATGGTAAATTTTATCACATTATTCTGGCAGTTTTGACCGTACCAGCCATTTTTGAATTTTGTTATATTATTACTGCACATTGAGTTTCAATGTCAAAATATTTTCTCAACACTTGATATTCATAATCAATGTGCTGTAATAATAATAACGAAACTCTCTCCCTTAAAATTTGACTACATATTTAAACCATTGGTCCTAAAACTTTCTTCCTTTCTCTATTTTCTTACAGTGAAAATTATGATACCAATGTTAATTGAAATTTTAATTCTGACCAATAGAAAACACTTTTTTTCTAGCCATAATCGCTTATACTTTGTTTAGCTTTAAACAAATGAATAAAATGGGGTAAAAAAATAATAATAAAAGAAAAATAATTAATTTATATTTAATTTTCAAATCCTAACGAAACCACTTGAAATCGGTTAATTCTCTCTTCTTTTTTTTTTAAATCTCATTAACACTTCTGAGATCCGTCAATATAATTGGTTAAACTTTTCACTAATATTTCTATTTCAGACCTTTCCTGCTACATATTATCAGTTCCCAGTAGAATTTACTAAAAATTATGCAGTAATCATCAATTTATAATTTTATGATTTTTGTGACCACTTTGCACTATTTAAAATTTCTAATACCACTTTGCACTATTTATAATTTTGGAGACTTTTTTTATTTCAAAACTTTTAGTTATAACAATAGAAGTAAATTAGCAATGAGATTTGACTTGTAAATTAGAGTCCATGCAAAACGCAGAGCACGAGTGCAAACGATTAATTATCTTTTTGATTCAAACGAAACACATCATTGAAAACCTAGTTATTTCAGATTTTAAGATATTAATTCAATTTTACC
Source organism: Parasteatoda lunata (assembly GCA_949128135.1). Lineage (NCBI taxonomy): Eukaryota > Metazoa > Arthropoda > Arachnida > Araneae > Theridiidae > Parasteatoda > Parasteatoda lunata. The sequence continues at coordinate 19,465,518 of OX421973.1, forward strand.
GAAAAATCTAGTTTTCCTTTTATTTAAAAAGAGCATCGATGATGTTTCGCGAATATTTAGAAAGCTTTTAAGAGGGAAAAAAAGAAGTTTTCTCAGAGATCTTGAAAATTACTATGTTCGATCGCTCATATGTTTCAATGACAAGAGCAAAACCACTACTCAAACTATGATGAATTAAGAATTTGATGACTTACACCACTTTGCCGTACAAGTTCTGTCTTATTGGCAGGAGTGGGGGTCGCATGGGAGAGGGGAAAGAAGCAAAGAACAATCCAGGAAAATGAAGGATGAAAGAATGGAGCTCCCTGATTGGACGAAACGGGGAGAGTCTCGGGGATAGGATGGTTCTAACACCAGCTGTCTCAACCTCCCAATTACAAAAGCCTTGGTAGGGGCAAAATTAAAAATATGCCCAAGCCAGCTTGTAATGGCCATAAAGCTCCTTATAGCTTTCTCGCCGTACACCCTCTGACAGGATACTTATTCATTTGTCAAAACCGAGGAAGCAATTAATTTGGGGGCGCTAAAGGAGCTTTCTTGTATCGGCGATGCGGCCTATACGATGAAATTTAGCTCCTTTCCCAAGACTTTCTCTCTCTCCCTTTTGTTCTTTTCCCTTTTCTTTTTTCTTTGTTAATTTCATCTAACATTTTTTTCCCTCTTGCTTTCATTTGTTCTTTTTTTTCTATTCACTTTTTCTAGCAATTTGTGGCAACTCCATGGGCTCTTATTAAATGTCGTCTGCTTCTAAGAAGACTGGAATAATATCGTTTGGGGAAATAATGTGAAATTTACCTACACGTAATTATTCTGAAACAAGGAACGAGGGGAAGTTGAAACGCTGCATTCGTGTTTTATTGTGTATTGGCATATTTAAAATTTAAATTAACTGAGCTTATTTTTCCAGTAAAATTAGATAGAAATTTATGAATTGTTACTTCCATCAAATTTGAATTAATTATTTATATTATTGATTTATTCATTCTATTATCTTTTTCTAGCAATGTGTGGCAACTCTGTGAAGACGCTTATTAAATGTCGCCTGATGCTAATAAAACTCGGTGCTGTTACTTTTCAAGGAAAGAAAAAAAACTAGTGGTCATAATAAAATTTATTTATATTGTGTGTTATTACTGATGTTCGTTACAGCCACTTTTAATTTATTTGTCATAATATACATACATTTATTGGTGACATTATTTATCAGTTAATATATAATGTAAAAGATTTCATTCCGTGATAGTCACTAGTGTTTATTTCAATTCTTCCTCAAACAATAAAGAAAAAAATATGGAGCAAAAATTGAAAATTTTGTCACCTAATTTGTATTTAATTAGTCTCGAAGTAGAATTAAAATTTAAAAATGATTTTATAGGACGATCTTTCGTTCTTTGATAAATGACTTTTTTTAATCACTTAGTGAATAACAGTTAAAAACATCCATTGATAGTTGCGCTGTTATCTTTCTATTTGATTGGACAATGTATTTCTGTGAATAAAAAGCCAGAGATGGGATATTTTTTGTGCTTGTGGTTTCCAAACTTTTTCATTTGAGATAATCAATTATGCCAAACTAATAATTTACAAATTCATATTATACTCTTAATAAATTAAATAATTATTCATGGAAACTTATAAATTTACATTAATAGAGTGTAATTTTATAATTATGGCTAATATAATTTGAAAACGAATAGCAATCTTTATAATGCTAGACTAGCTAAATTGTAATTATTGCCATATTAAACAGCTTATCATATGCAAAAATTTATTTATCTGAAATGGAGATAAATATTAAGTTTTAAAGTTGAACAAAATTCACATTAAGTAAAATAGTACACTAAGCCCTGAGTAAAAGTGGCCTATTGATTGCTTATTTATCAAATGTTACCTGGGGCCCCCATCTCAAGATGATTCTAAAATTCAAAGGTAAATTAATAACAGATATTATATTGGAAACAAAAATAATTATTTGACTTACCCATAAAAAAAACATAGTTTAAGATTAGCATTATAAGCTTTATTTGTAAGAACATGAAGAAAATTATTGTTTAATGCTTTAAATTAAAATATGTTAAAAAGAATTTGAAAATTAAAATTTTTTGAAATTATACCTGCAGGAAGATCATATAATCTTTGTGTTTAAGGCCTTTAAATTTTTAAATTGCCTTGGTGTTTAATAATATGAACCCTTTTTTTTTTAATGTAAAGATATCAGGCAATGTAAAATTTTTACACATAAATTTTCCATTGCTTGATATCTTTCCTTATCATAACGTTAACATTTTACTTTAAATAAATCGTTGGGGGTAATGTTAAGACATATGCTTTACAAAATCTCTTTAAGCTTACAAAAAATAAATAAATAAGTAAGAAAAATTAAGATCTTGAAAAGAATTTAATAACATTCTAAATGTAGTTCCTAATCCTTAATCAATATTTGACTTTTCTTAATTTAGTAAAAATAATACGTAACAATGCATGTATTCGTAGTTTAAAAAAAGCCCTACAGCAAAACGATAAAACCAGCAATTTTAAAACGATTTTTCCGAAGGAAAAACATATCGAATAAAAAATAATAATAATAAAAAAAATGCATGATTCGTTCAAGTTATGTAGTTTTTGAAAACTGACTACCTTGTGTAAAATTAATATAAAAATAATAGCATTTTTTTATAGTAATAACGTCTTTATTATATAGTATGAGCAAAAAAGTTTGCAGAAAGCCAAAAGAGTCAAAAGAGAAATATTATGTTCGCCTTTCAGCATCCATTTTTTAAAACTTATCTTTTACGTCTAAATGTCTCATAAGCATTACAAAAACGTTTAAAAAAAGTTTCAAGATTGAGATTTACAGATGGAACATCTAAGAACTGGTTTACAGATGCAGCAATAATTAAACAAATTATTTTTATGAAAACGCTCTCGTTGTCATTTTGCTATTCGTACAAAAATCTAGAATTACAAGTGATACACAGAATTTACTAGTAAATTTATCTCAACTTATACACTTCTATCAAGATTTGAATTTTGGAATTCAGAACTTAATAGAAACTCAATAAAATTATAGATTTTTTTATAAATAGCTAAATATATAAACCACTTAAAAGTTCTTATAAACATTTTCAGTTGCATTCAATTTTATTTTATTTCCCGACCCAAAAATCGGAATAATCTAGCCTTCTTGAAGGACTTTTCATTGAAACTAGCATGAATTAGCGGTATATAGAGAGGGAAACCACGAATATCTCCCATGATTATCCCAATGGAGAGGAGACTCTAATCCAGTATCCATCTACCACTGAGGATATTTATACGCAGCAATGTCATCGGTGCGAGTAGGGAACAGACTTCGTATAGACCAGCCATCGTTGGGATTCGAATCTGGATCATCATATTGGGAGACAAGCCTTCTAACCCCTTTGCCACCAAAAAGCCACATTCAAAACTTTTTAAAAACTAACATTGTGATTAAAAGGTTTTTAAATCATTTTAACTTCTTTTCAGTATGATTTTTACTGTTTAACTCTTTCTTAATAATCATTTTCGAGCACCCTTTATAATCGATTTTACCTTGCAGAATTAGGGAAGAAAAAGAACAAAAATATTTAATATATTTATTGAAAGCATGGAATGAAATATAAAGATGTTTTAAAAGAGAAGAATAAAAAGTTATTAAAAAAATTTTTTTTTATAAAAAATATAAAATAAAAAGCCGGAAAACAAAATAATGAGAAGATATAATCACGTCATCAGCTCATACAATCACAACCGCAAAAAAGAGTGCTTTCTTTTTTGTTTTTAATGTATATATATATATATATATATATATATATATATATATATATATATATATATATATATTGATTTCTCTAGTTTAAATTACAAAAATAAAAAAATGAAAACTTGGTTATGAAACAAAAGAATAATACAAATTCCATTCTTTACACATAGCGAAAGAATACTTCCTCAAAAAATTAAATTAAAAGCATTTAATTAAACGCATTTCGCTTTATTTTGAAAATGAAATCCATGCTGCATCCTGCAATAACAAATTTAAAATGAAATCCACCTTTTATTATTTTTTCTCTCCCTTATCTTCTTCAGCAGAATTAATTATGCGTCGGGTAAAGACCCTCTTTCGGCGACACGTCAAACAACTTCTTGCCAGCAACAAAATGAATCCGGGGCAATTTTAAGGCGCAGGCAAACTCAATAATAGGAAAAAGGGCGAATTAGAGACGAAGTGTGTGTCTCCCTAATTAATTCTTATTTTATCGGCGCTTCTAACCACTAATACTCTTGTTTTGGGAATCATTTTTCTCGACCGGTGGCAACAAGTCGGATAAGTAAGTCCCCCCGTTTTATGGTAAATGGGAGAGAGGTTGAAGATTTGCATAAAGTAAAGCTTTCGCTATTTAGAGAAGTCAATGGATAAAAGCTTTGTTGAATCCTCTCTAAACTAACTGAGAGGATTTCATTTTGTATTTTAATCGCTCTTATTGGCTGCAGGAAAATTCTACTTCCTCTTGTCATATATTTTCTCACAGGTAAAAAGTTGACAAAATAATTAATTTTTTCAAGATTTTCTTAAAGAAAAAATGATTAGTGAAAAACCAGTAGCCGCAGGGACAGAATGAACCCTCAAAGACATCTAAGACGTAGGAGCAATAAAATATTAAAAGGTGTGTTAGCTTCCGTCAAATCTCAAGTTGAACAGATTTGTTAGTCACAAGGAAATGTCAAAAACAGACACGTTAGCTACAAAGGAAAATAAAAATGTTGGTTATATATATAAACCTAAAGATAAATTAGTTGCAGGAAAATATCAAAGATAGGTTTAGCAGCTGCAGAGGTTAATAGAAATGATAGTCACAGGAATATATCGAAAAACAATCAAACATGTTTTAACCAAACATGTTTAGCGAAGAATCAAAGATGAAGAAATATGTTTGCAGTGGAGTCAGATAAAAAGGTTGGTAGCAAGAATAGATCTAAATATAAAATAGTTGGAGGGGGAAATCAAAGATGAAGATAAAAATTAGCTGCGATGACAGATAAAATGTTGCTCACAGAAACCTATCGAAAGAGGAACAGATTGGTTAGCCGAAATAAAAAAAGGTTGACTTGCGGAAAAAAGATAAAAATGATGGTTAAAAGAATAGATCTAATGATGAACAGATATATTAACCGCAGTGATAACCAAAGATGATAAAGCAAGTTAGTGGCAGAGGAAGATAAAAATGTTGGTTCCAGGAATCGATCCAAAGATGAGCAATTATAATGGTTGTAGAGAATAATCAAAGATAATAATAATAATAATAACCTATTCGCAGAGGCAGATACAATAATAAAGAGATATGTTAGCAACAGTGATAAATCTAAAGATGAACCAGTATGTAAGCTACATGGAAAAATCAAAGATGATGTTTGCAGTGGAGTCAGATAAAAAGCTTGGTAGCAGGAATAGCTCTAAATCTGAACAAATATGTTTTTTGAGGGGAAAAATCAAAGATGAAGATAACGATGAAAATCAAAAAGAGATATACTAGTAACAGTTATAGATCAGATAAGTTAGATGAATAGATAAGTGAGCTACATGAAAAATCAAAAATGAACATTTTAGTTACAGAAGGAAAAAAAAATATTCGTTTTAGGAATGGAAGATCAAAAAACAATTTCTTTTTCTTAAGTGTGTGACAAACTTTGTTCCCAAAAATTTAATTATATTCTTAATCAAACGTATAACACATTTGATCAAAAAGATCTTTTTTTTCTTTTAATTATTACTCACGACATAAAAGAAAAATTCGAAGTTAAAGTTAATCTCAGGTACTTTACTCTTCTTTACATTAGAATGAAAATAAAATGAAATTTACTAGAGCTACCAAGTCAAAACTAAATTGGCGTGAAAGGAAGTTGGCGAGAAAACTAGTGCTTTATTAGTGTGAAAGCGATGGGCGCTAGGGATGCAGCAGTCCTGTGCCCAATTTCGATGACAATAGAGGAGCACGTGTTATTCTGACACATTCGAATAATAACGAGGATTAGAATTTGCCAATAGGAGAAGCCCAAAGATTAGTTTGAGCGCTTTTCCGAGCATTTTCTTCTTCGGTGTCACTCAGGAATTTTCGACATCCTTTCGAACGTAAAGGGGATGTTCATAAACAGTGAAGTGTTTTATGCAGAGAAAACTAAACACAATATTTGAAATGAGGAACAATTTTAATTTTAATAAGTCAATTTACTTGATGTTGATTATTTTCAGAAAAAAGATTTTGAAACTTTAAAAAATTTTCTAAATAGTTTTATTTCAATCACTTATTATTTGAAAAAAAAAAAATCTGCTACTCGCTGCCTATTAATTCGAACCACGGAAAAAAAGCTTTCCAAAAAATATTGTTTCATTATAACATCAATAGCTGAAAATGCATTTTATACATACATAAAACTGCTAACAGTAAAGAATACGCGAGTAGCTTATGAATTTAAAATGTGATACTCCATTATAAACTTCATCAAGATTTGAGATCATCGGCATTCAGGTACATTCACCACCTCTCTTTCTCTCTCCTCATTTTCAAGGCGTCACACAACACTCAATCAGATCCTCTGATATACACTAATTAAACACTAATACACTAATTAAATAAGTATAGTAAACAATACAGAGTTTGTGTGACCTCTTATAAATCCAGAACCGTTTGTGCTAGCGTTCTGAAATTTGAGCAATGACTGCAAAGAGCAATTTCAGCTCAAGATCCTAAAATCATTCAAAAATTTAGACTAGGAATTAAATGAATTTTCTCATTGGTTTAACGGAAACAATTGGTAAGAATTAATCTGTAGGTGATTCTAATTTTTTTCTAAATATTTTAAGGATAATATCAGTGATGCTTTCTAGTATATAGCTCTCATTTAAAAATAAGTTGAATGCACGTTCTTTAATATTTAATTAATTTTAATTCTTAACGGTGGATAAACTCAATGATCAACGAGAACATGGTAGCATAGGCAGTTTACCTCACCAAATTAGTATTTCTAAAGTAATCTAAACTGCGTGTTTATTTTGCTTATAGTTAGACATTTAAAACGTGTTTTTATAAAACTAAATAATTTAAATTCAACAATATTTGAAATTTAAAAAAAAAAGTCTTGAACTGAAAAGTAAAATCGATGAAGAAATGGTACTTATTTGTTTAGAAGAAACGTAAAAAATCACCATGCTATTTTGACGACAATGATGCTTGATTAATTACAGTAAAAGGTGCTAAATGTAATTTAAAAAAATCTGTACTAAAAAGCAAAATGAATTGCTAAAAAGGTACCAAATTACTTGGGAGAAGCGCAAAAATTTGCTATACAATTATTGACGCTTAATTAATTTTAGTAATAGGCACTACTGGTATTACTGTAATTAGTGCAGTGTTAATAGGTGCCAAATACACTAAAAAGGCACAGTGTATATTAATATATTTGATACCTAATTAAACTGCATCAATATCGTGCATTTTTAATATTGATACTATGGAAAAAAGTTTTTAGTGTTAAGTAAAAGCATGAGTACGGGAGAAAATCGCTTGATTGTGATTCTGACTAGCATGAATTAGCCTCGAGCAACAGCATTATGTTAAATCATACTGAATACAGTTCATCCTTAATTTGATTTGATGAACTATTAAAAACGTGTTTTTCTTAATCTTATAACATAAAGCCACCCGGAAAAAGAAAATATAATTATTAAAAAAAATATTGGAATTATTTTTGCTTTAATAATTGCGTGGGAATATGTATTTCAGTTTTGAGCCGGATTTCAAGCTTTGTTAAGTATACTTATTGATTATATTCTTTATTTCCCCTCCCCCGTACGAAGAATGGGTATTCGGCTAGCAATTAACGTTATTAAGCATCAAGTAAATATAATTAACTAGCAATTGCAATTAATTAATATTTATAATTAAATAATCATTATAATTAGTGTTAATAATACAACTAATTAAAATAATTAATTATAGTGAGTTTCTCCTTATAGGACAAAATTAACGGTCACTACAGGGCTACTAAATATAATAAATGATGATTAAAAACAGTCTGTCATTCACCACTCTATCGCTACATTTTTTATCTGAAATGCAGCCCGTGTGCATTTTATTATAATTAATTATTTTTATATAAATTTGTAATTACTATTACTATTTTATAATATTCTGTAAATTACTTTATTCCGCGTTTGTTCCTTAAATTTTTTCTTAATTTTAAGAATGAATTTTGCAAGGTTTACCACATTTAAAAGCAATGCATTGCACGATTCATATTATCAGTATTTTAACCCGTTTAAAATTTTCAATTATTGAAAATCTTTCAAAAAATGGATACTGTTAAAAATTCTACAATTGGCCACTGGTCAGTAGCAAAACCACCTAATTTTGCCCATAGAGGTTGAATAGAAGTATACTCTAATCATATAAAGATTGCATATAAAAATGCCTTTATTGGACTAAATATTATTTATTATGCAGAGTATTTTTATATATACTTTGCGAGTAGCAATTAAAGTTTCGAGTATAAAATTTTCTTGAACTTTTGAGGCAAGGAAAATAATTCTATGGGTGATCAAAAAATAACTATTTTAATTCAAATACAAATAATTTACTTTTTCTGGCGTATGCTTATATGTAACAGATTAAAACAATCACTTTTTAATTTTTTTTTTTTTTTTTTTGATCACGTATTCAATGTGTCTCAGTATACAAAAGCGATAATAATAACAATAATATAATTAAATTTTTATTCATTTTGTTGAAAATGAACTACTTGTTATTTTATAATAATAATAACAATTAATGTATTTTTATTAATTTTGTTTAAAACGAACTTAACTAAGCTTACGATTTTATAATCCTGAAGACAGAATAATTAATTTCTGTAGAAAATCATGCTTTGAACGTGGGATACTGAACAATTTTTAAGAGAAAAGGTAAATTTTTACATCCCCCCTTCATTCTCATCCAAGCAACTATGGCGACGTGTTTCCCGTCGTCAGGGCAAATTCGAATTTTAAAACTTGGGACTCTAGTCGTAATCCCCCAATAACAACTACCCACAACATTGTCGCTTGAGGATTAATAACCAAAAGCTCCGACGTTGATCGGTCCCAATTGTTAGTCACAAGAACAACGAATTTTTTTTTTTTTTTTTTTTTTATCTGGTACGGTTATTTTATTTTTAAAAACTCCCTGACTTAAACTAAAATAAAAGACACGAAAGTCTGACAAGAAAACTTTTCGGTTTTTTGCCAGCTTTAATTTAATCCTTTATTTTAGTTAAAGTTACAGTCAGAAAATACGGTTATAGTGAAAAGTTTTAACACATAGAAGTTAAACACATAGATGTAGTCAGATTATGTTGTTGAGTTACGTAAATATAAATTTTATAGGAAAAGATATCATACCTATCTTACGAAATTACATAAACGACGATTACAAAAAAATACGAAACGCAGTACGAAATTACTTTATCTACGTATATTTGCTATTAATTAAGTGTAATATACTATGTGCCAGTGGTGACTAATCTATGACCCATAAACACGAAGCTTTCTAAATGACCCACAATTGATCTTTATTAACTTTTTCTATCAGCTTAAAAATTAAACAGATAATTAAAAACATTAAAAAAATTGAAGAATAAATATCAAATGTGATATATATATATATATATATATATATATATATATATATATATATATATATATATATATATATATATATATATATATATATATATATCAAAAATTAAATAAAAATATAATAAAAATTGTTGTAACTCATCAGCAGCCAACAACAAAAATACACACCACTGAACGAAATACGTATAGGGTTTTGTTATAGCAACCTGATATTAGTGCATAGCCAAACTAAGTCCGAGTCCACGTTTTATAGATCAACACATCAACAGCCATCCTTCCAAACTAATGGATTGAAGATGGGGCTTCATAAATGAATGTATGTGACGATTACAGTTTAGTCATTTGTGGACAGTGTAAACCCCAAAAGGTGAATTTAAGGCTACATTTTAAACTGGGCCAAAAGACGATAGGCTAAATAAGTTGGAAAGATATTGTGAATAAGATTGGTTTTTGAAATGATCTACTTCCAATACAGAGTTGGTATGATAATACAAATTCTTTTAAATCTGATAATTTGAGAAATAATACCTCTAAGCACCCTGACACTAATGCGACTGAAATAATTTTCTAGACTGAGTAATTCAAATTTGAAGCCTTTGCGTTTATCTTTAGAGATATAGTGGGTTCGTGGGCCAAAATTAATTGCAAATCCATAATTAACAAAATTAACAATTGTAAATCTAAAAAGTTAGCAGTATACTGTCTACATCATTAGCATTAACAAGATTTAAAAATTAGGATAAATTAAATTACGTAAATTTTGAAATTCAGGAAAGTTATTACAGAAATTTCATCAATATATCTGCAACATAAAAAGTTGTGATTAATCTCGTTATAACAATCTCATTTATCTCGTTATAACGAGATAAATCTTGTTAGCAGCTTCCTGCTACCAGCTCTATAACGAGATAACAAGCCTATTTGTTATATGTATTACTTTTGAAGAGTTTGCGAATTGCATTAAATAATACTAAAGGACTATTTATTGAGACTTTTTACTAGAAATGTCTTTTTGCCAGAATATTTTTTCTCCATGTATGAAAATGACAGCAAAATTTAATTTTAAAACTAATCGATCTCTAAAAAGTAAGTAAGGAAAATATATAATTCAATTTATGGACAGGTTACTATTTTAATCTTTTCCGTACCGCGTTTAGATGTTTTTTATGTCGATTCGAAACGTGATGGTCTTATTAATTGGGAGTTTCGAAGCACACGAATGATTATACACAATGGACATTTTAATTAAAAATTAGAGATGTGAGAACTCATAACGAAGCATAAAAGTATTGAGTTTAATAAAAGATGGAACTTTTTGGATTTATTTATGGGCTATAAAATGTCAACGCAACTATCAGCGACGCTATAAAATCCCTTGATTGACGATATTGAATTTAAGCCAAATCTAATCATGCAGTTTCACTATTATGCGTAGGGTGTCGCCGATTTTGTTTGAAAGAGACCTATTTGTATTCAAAGCCAAATTTATTATATTCTTCGTATTTGATGCGTTTTTAATAATTAATAATAGTAACAGCTCGATACGCTTAAATAATGAAGAGTAATAGAGTAATGTCCATCTTAATTTGAACTAGAATATTTTTAATTGCTATTAATTCGATTTTTCGTATTCGATGAGGAGAAATAAGTTCCTGTAGATTGATTTTTTAAAAAAAAGTTTTTTTAATAAACTTTTACGATGAATTCCGTAATTGGAATTTATTAAAAAATATTGAATAAAAAAAATTTATTTTACTGTAGTTCAGCATATTTATGTTTTTTTTAACAATGAGACAACTTTGTAAATTTGTAGTTAATGTGCTCAGTACAACGTTTCATATTCCGAACTAATTAAATTATATATTATAACCATCGTTGAACAGCCATTAAAAAAAAGTTGAGTTTACTGCTACCAATGTCCAACGCCGTAGCCTTGTAATTTTGAACCCAATTCAAAAGACAAGGGAACTTCTGGATCAAGTACTGGGAGAAATTTGCCTTCGTAGAGGACTTTTTGATCAAATTAAACCGCATTTGTGTTACACGGAGAGGAAAACCACGGCAAGGAGACTCGAACTTATGATCCGTCTACCACTGCAGATATTTTATGTCAGCAATGTGGTCGGTGGCAGTCGGGTACGGAATGTGTGTCGACCAGCTATAGCTGGGACTTGAACCCCGTTCACCTCATTGGGAGGCGAACACTCTATTTGTAGCAGGTATTCATTGGGGAATCATTCGAGAAGACTCTACTACAACTCGCTAATTTTGCAGAAAATGTTGTAATTTAAAATAAATAAGCAACTGCTCACTAATTTTGTAGAAAATGTTGTAATTCAAAATGAATAAGCAATTCCTCATTAATTTGTATAAAATGTTGTAATTCAAAATGAATAAGCAACTCCTCACTAATTTTGTAGAAAATGTTGTAATTCAAAATGAATAAGCAACTCCTCACTAATTTTGTAAAAAAAAATTTGTAATTCAAAATGAATAAGCAACTCCTCACTAATTTTGTCGAAGATATTTTAGTTTGTCATGAATCAAAAACATTTTGCTAATATTGAACAATTACATATTATAATTTACATAAATCAACAATACTTTACTAATTTTGATTAAGCATGATTAATTTTATTATTAATAGTTAATTTAACTTAGATCATTGTTTTACAATGTAGATACCTCAGTAAATTTCCAGCAACTGTATTCGAGTAGAATGCTTTTAAATTTTAAAATTTAATACAGCACACTCATTTTGTAGCAAACATTATTGTTCTACATAATTCCATATATTAGAAGAACAAACGCATGGGACGCTCGTGCTTTAAATGTTAATGCATTAATTAATTCTCATGTTATTTTTAGTTCAATGTGATTAGATTTTTTAATCAATGTTAGGCATCTCAGGAAATTCGTAACGTCCAATCGAATGTTTGAAATTACTAGCATTTATAGCTCAACTTGAAAGTACATCTAATTTATTTTGTAATAAATGCAATATGTAACAGGGCTCAAAATTGTAATGATATGATTCAATTTAATCAACTTTTTTATCATACGTTACTTAATAAATGATAAATGTTGGCAAAAACAGTTCAGCACGGAAAAAAATTTCGAAAAATTCGATAACAGAAATGATTTGACTAATGATAAAAAAAAAATTTGAAATGTAGTAGTGCAACATTATGAATAGGTTTTCTACAATGTACATTAAAGAACTGAAGTTCGATCCACAGTAGTAACTTGCACTTCACCCCGCTTCAGATTGATGGGTGCCAACTTGTCAGAGAAGTAAAGGCGGCCTGTGCACAGTGGTTACCACAAAGTCACAATCATGCTTTTGGTCACGAAGAGCTTACTTTTCCTCCCAATATATTTTATTCAATTTTTCTTTGTCTCGCAGTGAATGGATCATAAAGACACGTTTCCCAGTAGAACATAACACCGAAGTTAAGCATCACTGGCTACGGTCAGTAAGCGGGTGGGTGACCACTCTGATCCGTCAGCGTAGGGACCGAGCAGGGTGGCCTCGAAAGGAGTCAACTTCTTCTTTCGAGGATGTCCTGAAACACGGGTCGCTGGCTACCAGAAAAACCATCCACTCTGCATAGGATTAAAATTGTGATGGCATGTCTTCAAAATTGTGATGGCTCGACGGAATTGTGATGGCATTGCGGGAATCGGATCATCCTCAGGGATGTTTCCCAGACCGTCATCGATAGCCCACTGTGTAGCTCTAGTGCGACGTTAATAAAGTACTTTTTTACCTCAACTTTTCTCTAAGAAACACAGTAATTCAAAAGAAAAAAAAGATTTAAGTTAGAAACTATTAAAATTTGCAAAAGGATCTGAATAATAACATGTTATTTTGGTAAGAGGTTGATACCGTCTCTTAATACAATGCATTGTGGAATATAAAAAAAAAAAAAAAAAAAGAAAGCAAATTTTCTGATGATGAACTTCTTTTCGAAAATTTTTACTTAAAATTCTAAAGTAAACAATTCTTGAATATTTTAAAATAAATTTCAATTAGATATAATAATATATTTGTCAAGCTAAGTCTTCTTATAAATATATTCTAATTTTAAATAAAATGGGATAATTGCGTATATATATGACCAATTTTTAATTTTAGAGCCACAATGATAACGTAAACGGTTGGCAAAATGCGCTAGCCATCACCGGAAACTATTCCAAAGATCCCGTATGCATGCAATTTACATGACGTATCATTTAATAGGATGATGCACTATAATCAAATATTATTTTGCTTGCTTATTTTTTTAAACATGCCACAATCTCTAATTATTACACAAATATATTTTTTCAAAAAAATATTTAAGTATAGAGGACGGTGAAAAATTAATAAAATGTACATGTGAAATGATGTGATTTTGGTGGTAGGTTTTACTTGATGACTTGCGGCAAATTTTAAATATAATTAAAATATTCAGCTTTTGTAAAAATATTTAATACAAACTAAGAAAAACAATTTTTTTAAGATTCACCATGGCTGAAGTCAACCTTGACGGGATGATACATGTAATAAATTACATGTTTCTGTTAATCTTTATTTAATTTCATTTAATAAATGGAGGTTTGTTATTTTCTTTACTCAAAAATATATTTTAAAACATTGAAAAGAGACAGTCACCTTTCATTCAAACGGAAACGGATGAATAAAAATGATTTTAGTTTTATTATATTTTTCTTAAATAATTTCAAGTACTAAGATTTACAATTATAAAAGTGTGGAAAATGAAAATATTCTATTACTATTTTTATTATTTGATCTATCACATTTAAAAAAATTTCCCATCATACAATAATTTTCGTCTCTACTAATGAAATTTTTAATAACGGAGTATTCTGTAAAGACTACCTGTATTTTAAATATATTTTCAAAATTTTTTCAACTGTTTTTAAATAAAATGATAGATTATTATTAAAAATTATTTCATGGAATTAGATATTGGTGTGGAATCTTGAGATAAAGGAATTTTAAAATTATGTTGAAACATTTTTCAATTTACTTAAAGGTTTCGATTTATGGCTGTATACGCAAAAATTAAAATTAACACTAAGGGATCAAAATTTTCGACCGCACTCCATACCAAACTTTTGAGACCATATTTCCCATTTTCCGGCAACCGTTATCCGTCGAAAAAAAGTATCTTTATTCAGAGAAACTATGTTTGTGTGTCAGATTTCGTAACTTAAAGTATTATCTGCACTAACTAATTTGCTTATTTGACGTCACCCCTTTGAAATCTTAGTATGGGAAGATTCAATTATTAGATTAAAAGTTATTTAGGGTTATTGTTTTTTCTCCCCACCTTTTTTTTTGTGCACTATATATTAGGAGGCGCAAATAATTATTTAAGCGAGAAAAACAAAAACGATTCCAAAATTTATTCAGGATATTGTTTCTAGATCCTATTGGCTTACTTTTTAAATGTGAAATAGCTAAACAGGATTTGTTTTAAATGTTTTGGAAAAACTGCATTATGTATCATGAGTATTTTTTTAAAAATATTTTTTTAAAAAAATCGATAAAAATATATAGAGGCGTGACAGGTACCTACAGCAAAACAAGCCTTTAAATTGAATTTAATAAGTTTCATATCAGAATTAAAAAGATGCTGTGAAACATATATAAATATTTATTGAAACTTATCAGTACAGTGCACTTGAGAAAAAGAACACCTTGAATGACTTTAGCTCTAATGATCAGAATTTTACTTA
Source organism: Parasteatoda lunata (assembly GCA_949128135.1). Classification (NCBI taxonomy): domain Eukaryota; kingdom Metazoa; phylum Arthropoda; class Arachnida; order Araneae; family Theridiidae; genus Parasteatoda; species Parasteatoda lunata. Next base: position 19,480,954 of record OX421973.1, read on the forward strand.
CTAGAACTCCCTTAATGGTTCAGAGGCCTAATTTTAAAAGTGATAATTAAATATTTCTTAAATATTTTGCTTGATTATATACTATAAAATATCATCAACACAACTCCACTGATTAATTGACATTAAAATTGGAACCTAAAACTATTAAGATTGCGTCCTAGTACGTGATATTAGATCAGAAGTTATTCAAGGTGTTTTCACACTGTATAGCCTGTAGAGATAAGTTTCAATTAAAAAGAAATTAACTACCTGATGAAGGAAAGTTCGTTCTTTCCCACGTGTGTATTTATATTTCTCTGTATAAGGTGTATAAATAATTAAATAAATATTCATTGAAAAGATATTCAAATCGTAAAAAACATATTTAAATATTGTAGTACAGTCGGTGTAATTTTGTATTTAGAAGCACATTAGCTAGAGCATTAATTTTTTTTTACCATTTAGCTCATTTATTTGTGTAGTTTCGGCACAAATATCAACATTTTCAATCACATAAATACTAATATTTTCCTTTTAATTTTAGCTGACACTTCCTCGATGCAAATTTATCAAAACTAATGAAGCATGCATTAATAAATGTATGATTTCTCATAGCCTAATTTAGAAACCTTAATAAACCAATCTATAGGACTTCCAGACCACATCTGCGCATGTCTCATTTCTTTTGTCAGACTTCACTGACGTCACACGCAACGTTGATTGCACACGTGATCTCCATGGCGATCCACTCATTAAACTCAACCATCACGTTCGAAAAGGGAGGCCAGAGGGAAGAAGAACTTCAGGTATAACGGAATAGATCTATTTCCTCCCCTCTTCTTCTAGTTGAAGATGACATATAATAAAGCCAATAAATTAAATCAGAAGCCAAACCTCCTGGAACTAAGTATAGCTAAAGAGAATGACATAAATTAATCTTTTTTGGAGATTGGCGAGAATTTCTGAGTATTGAGTTGTTAAAAGAGAAAGAGAGATAAATGTTGAGATTTAATAAGCCAGGAGGGGCAGATCAAATTGGGATATTATTATCATAAGGGTTGCAAAGCAACTAAATTGTCACTTGCCAGCTAAATGGTGGGTATTAATCTTATACGGAAACAAGACCTAGTTATGAAAACATGCCAATTGTTGGCGAGCTGCAGCTGCCATTCCATTATTAGTGATTAACGCCAATCACACTTACTGGAGTGAGAAGATGAATGTTTGTTTTTAGATTATATCAAGCAATATAGATTGTATTTAGAATGCAATTAATCCTATTGTAAAAGCTCTATTGTATTAGAATGCAATTAGCCTTACTGCATTATAATTTTAGGAGGGTGTTCTTTAAACACCACTCTTTCTCACTTGAGTAAATACCCCAACCCTTCAGTATCTTTCTAACTTTTACTAACAAATAAATAATAATGTCACTAATTATTGATATTTTGTAAATGATGATCATATGGGGGGGGGGGAAGTATGGTAAAACTTGAAACTTTTTTAATGCTATGAGAATATGCAAAATCAACATTAAAAAAAACAAAAATTAAAAACTCAATATTGCGACAGTTATTTAACACGAATGTCGAAAGTCTTGTAATAAGTATTTCTTACTTTCCGATTCCAAAAATTAAATCGTGCAATATATTTATTAATTTTTAATGAGGCCTAATTTTAAAGTTTTAAATATATATTTAAATTCAATATTAAAAAATTATGAAAAAAACAAAACAAACTAAATAGAACAGTAACAATATCAGAACAATTATGATGAGTTAATTATCTCTCAAAAGAAAAAATTTGAAAGGGACGCCATCGCTGTTTTCTTTGTTAACTTAACGCTACATTTGTTTTTTTTGTTTTTTTTTACTGCGCAAAATAAGATTTCGCGAAATTTCAAACTATGAAGACGTTTAAAAAATGTACTCATAGTAGAGTGGTACAAAAAAGAATTAACATTCGATAATCACTAAGAGAATTATTAACTGTTAAACTTGTAAAAAAAAATAAATAAATAAATAAATAAATAAAATAAAATACATTGAAACCTCTCGGGAGAGACCACTCTCTGTTGGTTGTTAATGAAGGTTGACCGCTCTTACCACCATTGCCTTCAAAATGATATCGAAGGTACATGATTTTTAGCAAACAATTTTAATTTTAGTTAATGTCATTTTCTTGGTGCGGAAATGCCACTTGTGTTGGCACCAGGAAAGACGGATTGGCGAATAGATTTTATCGTCAATAAAAATTATCCCTGCTGATATGATTATGTGTAAAAAAATTTACCCAGTGCTGATGTGAAATATTCTCAGTGGTAGATGGATCATGGGTTAGAGTCCCCTTGCCGTCACGCTAACAGTGGGAGAATTTCGTGGTCTTTCTCTCCATGTAGCGTAAATGCGGGTTAGTTCCATCAAAAAGTCTTCCACGAAGGCAATTTTCTCTCAATTCTTGATGCAGGAGTTTCCTTGTCTTCTCGATTGGGTTCAAAATTAAAAGGCTACGGAGTAGAATATTAGTAGTTGGAAACCCAAAATTGGGTCGGCCGTTCAACGACGGTTATAAAATAAAATTATGAATGATAGAACTATTTTAAATAAATAAAAAATTATGTTTTTCGTTTAAGTTTGCATTTAATTTTAAATCATAAAAATTAGTTAGCTTTAAAAGATGAAAAGAAATTTGTTTGTTTAAAATGCTTAGTTTTTTTTTTTTTTTTTTTTTTTTTTTTCTTTTTCTAAAATTACCTTTTTTTTTCCTGTCTGAAAGTAAATTCTGAAAATAAATCATCGTCTTTAGCGCCCTCTGACTGCAACATGAGGTTGTAGATCTCTTTCAGAATTCATTTAAAAGAGAGCTCTCCAAATAAGAGCCTCGGACAAATATTTTGAATACATTTTAATCTACTTATTTGTTTCGTTAATATTTTTTGTACTGATATTTTTTCGTATTTCTTATTTGGCCTTTTCCGCATTTGGTGCAAAGGTTTGCCTGGTCGCTGGGAGAGGTTTTGATGGCCTTTCCTATAGGTTTTCTTTAACAGGCTTATATAAAAAATTTTGTGCCTCAGAAAATCGATCGTAAATAGAGGAAATCGCTACACACTTCCTAGAGGTTTCTCTGTACTATATGGACCGTCTCACAAGTCGAAGGAATGAATCTTTAGAGTTGAACTTTGTTAGGAAGTATTATTTGCCATATTTATTTATGCCATGCCAGTATGGTATTATTTGCCATATTTATTTATGCCATGCCAGTATGGTATTATTTGCCATATTTATTTATGAACTTAGCAAATTTTTATCAATTCGAAAGTCTAATTTGTTCGAAAGTTATTGCAATTTTAAGTGCTTTATTGTGAACTTTTTATATCTTTTTTTTTTTTTTTTTTTTTTTTTTTTTCGTTACAATTTGTTTCGTTACAATTTGTTTTGTTTATAACATATTTTGGAACTTTTAAGTTTCGGTGATTTTTTATTTATTTTTTACTACCTTAACATATAGCGAATCCTCGAAACTTTTATCACAATGTGCCTTCTCAATTTCAAAAGTTAAAATTTTCATGAAATTTACTGGTTAATATTTTATGGGAGGGAAGAAATAAAGGTCTTTTAAATGTCATTAAGAATATTTAAATTTAATGCTAAAAAAATAATGTCTTGAGCCGACATCTCCTACAAAAGAGTAAGCCTCAGCACGGGTTACCATAAATATCCTTTAGTAGTCCAAGCGTAATGACATATTTCGTATTTTCAACCACTGCGCAGTTTAGTACCCCGAACGTAATGACATCTTTCTTATTTATCATCAACTGCGCAGTTAACTTCGTCACATCGGACTGCTAAATTGATCCGTGCTGAGGCCTTCCTTCTTCTAGGAGGTGTTGCTTGAGCTCGATAGAAAAGAAACAATATAAAAATGCCGTGCCGATTACAACAAAAAAAGTAATTTGAAGATTTTCTAAAAAAATAAATTAAAAAAACCTGAATGTAAAAATCTGAAGGTATTTGGAGCGCTTTGTAAACCTTTTAATTATCTACAGATTTTATCTTCTTGCTTTATATTTTATTTCATAACCGTCGTTGAACAGCCAACCCAATTTTGGGTTTACGACTACTAATGTTCAACTCCGTAGTCTTGTAATTTTGAGCCAATCCAGAAGCCAAGGAAACTCTTGGATCAGTACCCCCAGAGGTTTAATTTGTTATGGAAACATAGAGGACTTTGTGACTCGACAGATTTAACGTGCATCAGTCACCATTTGCAACATGAAGAGTCTTCGGCCGATGGGGATTGAACCCACGCCCTCTTGGACCCGGACCCAGTGGCCTTATTTCAGATATCTCTGAGAATTTTTCTGCAAAATCTAGTCTTAACGCTATTTTTCGAAGCTGTGTTGCCAAGGAAAATAAAAAAGTTATAGTTTAAGTGCTTACACTTAAAGCAATATGATGATTTTAAACTAAGCATATAATCTTGCTGTGAAAAATTACCTGGACTTTAGAACAGACAAATAACTTTAGCACTTTAAAAGCTATTTAACTTTTTTAAAAATCGTCAATTTGGTGACACTTTTCAACCAAGATGAAAATTATCACAATCATTGCCTCATTCTCATTATTGGCAAATTTTTATGAGCCCAGATAATGGAGCATCGGAGTAAGTTTTTAAATATTAAAAAATTAGACCACAAGCGCTTTTCATTTTCACAAAACTGCGGCTTTTCACCATATTCACGTTTTGCGCCATTTTTAAAATAAGCTTAGGTAGGCTTAAAACTCCTGCCTAACAGTTGTGAACTCATCGCAATTTTAAAAATACCATATTATTCGTAAGAAAACATCATTTCATAGTACGATGGAGCCTTCGAAGAACAGCCTTAAGCTGTTAACCTAATCCCTTTAAAATTTATTCAGAATTTATTATTCAGAATTTATTATTCAGAATTAGTCCATATTAACAAAAAAATGGTCAGTACTCCCACAACAGCTGAAACCAATGTATGATGATGGCAACGAAGTCATGCTTGAGCAAATAATATTTTTAAAGGAAAGATAATTCTTTGAAATGGCTCAAATAAGTTCGAAAAATCAACAGATATTATTATTTTTTTTTTTAAAGTAAAATTTCCAGATAACTTGAGAATTTAGAGGGGGAAAAAAATGGAAAACGCAAGATAATTTTTAGGGTGATATTTCTCAAACTAGTTTTTAAGAATCTTGATTTCACTGAGCAATTTTGGATGAAATTTTTTTAACATGCTCGAAATTCAATATATTTACAGAAACAGCTTTAAACATTTTATTAATAATATAATATTGAAGTTCAAAATTTAAAAAGTGTGAAAAACTCTGCTTAACAGTAAGAGTGTGATAGCACTTATTTTAAATAATAAAGTTGTTTTTATTAATAAAATATTATAATTAACTATCATAATAGTTAACATTCAGAATCTTTTTTAAATTTTGATATCTTTGTTTAATGTCTTGGGTTAACAAATTGAAATATGTATGAAATTGAAATTTTGAATTTTTAAATTGCATTTAGTATATGCAATATTATTTTTTTGAAGATAAAAAAACCCACAAATTTCATTTAACTTAAATAATATCTAAACATTTAAAAAAGATAATTTTTCGAACCTTGATATTTTTTGAACTGAAAGGATATGTCTGAAATTCAACATTTTTACTTTTTAATTATAGTAAAGTTTTAAAATTAATCTTTTTTTTAAATATTTTTTAATAAATTTAATAGAACGGCAACTATGTAAAAGATAATATTTTACAAACAAATCATATGCAAAAGATTTTTTTGAACCTGGATATCTTTATATTTTTAGAATTAAAAAATAACTAAAATAATTATTATATGACAGCCAAACGTTATAATTAACTGCTTTATTATACTTAACTGTTTTTTTTTTTTTTTTTTTTAATTTTTAAATGCAAAGACAATTTAAATCAACCATTTTTTACTTATTTATTTATTAATTATTATTATTATTATTTTGAAAAAAATAAAAAAACTTTCCGAAAAATTTAGTAGAATGCTGGATACGTCAGAAATTTCGCAAATAATTGATTTGCAAAAGAATTTTTTGAGACTGGACATCACCATGACTTTCAGATAAAAAAAATTAAAAAAAAAAAACTGAAACAAAAATAACAATTTTAATTGGATAGTCAAATATTATAATTGCTTTGTGATTGTTCCTTACATTTTAATTGAAATAAGATTATATAAATTTATCTTTTAGTTTCTGGAGAAAAAAATACTTTCTAACAAATTCAATAAGATGCTAACTATGTATCAAATAACATTTAACCAATAGTTTATTCTAAAAGGAATTTTTCAAACCTAGATATCAGCACGTCTTTGGGATTAAAAAAGAACTAAAACAAGACTAAATGGTTCAACTGGACAGTCAAATGTTATAATTGCCTTGTCACTGTTTTGAAGAATCCAACAACTCGTGGCGGCAGCTCTAAAACGAGATGCATGCAAATAGTGATGAAGGAAAAGGGAGGGAAGAAACAGGCCGCCAAGAAGTCTTGAACTTGGCGGTAAAATGTGATTTAATTCTCGTGACAGTAATTAGCTTTAAAGTGAATGCGGCGCCTTTGTAATTCGGGTAATAACTTTGAATAGCCAGCAAAAATAGCCATTCAGAAAAGAACTAATCAATCTGTGGAATTAAAACAGTTCTCAAGTGTTGCCGCTCAAAACAGGTTATTTTATTTTATCGTCTGCAATTCTCATTAATTTTTTCTTCTGAAATCTGAACCAAACGATTTTTAAAATTTTAACTTTGACTGCGAAAGCATAATTAAGGAGAACTTAGAACTGAAACTCGAATGGATCTTTTCTGCTTAATTTAAAGATAGCTCGGCTAAATTCAGAAGCTGGCCTAACTCGTGTCTTCGGCCTTTGTTCGGCTGGTAATTTATAGCAGAAAATAATTAAAAAATATGGAAAAAAGAAGTCGTACGGACAGCGTGTCTCAGCACGATTCCTGAAATAGGAAATGACTTCCACGGTGGTCTAATGTTTTTGCTAATTTTTTATTTTCATAAAAAAATGATAAAGATTAAGAAGAAAAAAAAATCCCATTCTTCACTCTGATAAGTTACTTGAACAAACTATAATTATATCTTTAAAATGAAAAGATTGTGAAGTAAGAAAAATCAATATTAAAGAATGATTGATGATAAGATTATGGATTATATTTTTAGATTGATAAGTCATAAGAAAAGTTTAGCCTATTAATTTAAAAAACAGCAAATTATTTAAAAAGAATGAATATATCCAAGTAAAACTTTATTACTTATTACTAATAAGTAGAGCCCGGATTTTGATGACGTAAAAAAAATCTCAATTAATGCCCTTAAAAAGTGCAAAAAATGCTCTTTAAAAGTGCAAAAAATGCCCTTAAAAAGTGCGAAAAATGCCCTTAATGCAAAAATGCCCTTAAAATGCAAAAATTTAGCTAAAAACGCCTTATGACATCACTTAAATAAAGTAAAAATATTGAACTAAAGCAATTTTTTACTCTTTAAAATTATTATGAGTCATTTCAAAAAATATAAAGCAATGCAATAGTTGTTCTACGTTCATTAAAGTTTGAAAAATATGTTTTATATCCTAAAATAGCAAAAAAAAAAGGGAAATATATTGACTCCAAAACATTTTCATTTTGTATAGAAACTTTAATGAATATAACAACTTCCATCTCATACTATTACTAAATATCAGAATTACATTGGATTATAAATTTTTTTTTAATATTTTGAAATGTAAACGAGCGTTTCTTGTCTGAAAGTTAATTTTTATACCTGAAGAAGCTTCTTTCAACGTCTACTGATGTTATTGGTGCGTACTTGAAAAAGACGGTCTCACTTACTGACAATTCTTCTTCAATTTGAAAAGATGTTGCTTCACCTGTTAATATCCTAGAGATTTTCTTCATTGTTTGGAAGCCAGTGTAATAATGAAAAATGATAAAAAATAATAAAAAATGGAAAAAATTAAAAAAAATTTAAAAAATGCTTTAAAATGCAAAATATGCCCCAAAATTTAAAGAAAAATGCCCTATAAATCTAAAAAAATGTTCTAAAGGACAAAAAATGTCCAAAAATGCAAATGTCATCAAAATCCGGGCCTTACTAATAAGTAACTAAATTTATCAGTATTTTAACGTTTTTTTAAAGAAGATTTTCAAAGCAGAGGAGCTTTTAAAGTTGAAATGCATAGTTTAGTGATATAATAGGGATCTTCCTGGAAAATCGATATATTTAGGGATCTTCTTGCTCACTCAAATAATAACGTTTGGACTTATTTATAATGTAATTTCAAAAGTTGTCTATTCTATAACTATTTCATTAACTGCCCATCATTTAAATTAATTACATCTAACATGAGATGTAAAAGCAGCTTAGTCTATTAATATTTAAAACAACGAATTATCTAAAGAAATATTCATGAAATTTTAATGTAACACAATGCGAAAAAAACTCACCTTAAAATCTCTTAATCAAATGATGGGATTTTAGCGTACTAAGACACAATGTTAATGAATCTATGATATATTTATGCTAACTAATAAGTGCAGGCAATATTTTAAATTACGACATCAGACTTGAAGCATACTTTTTCTGAATAGTTTTTGGAAAAATTTGGATTTTTTACTAACTTTGATTTCTTTTTCTTCTCCTTCTTTTTTTTTTAAGCGTTAATGGGAGATAGCTGAAATCAGAAAAATAAGGTCCCAATGGTTTAGATAAGGCAACGGCCGTAAGTTTGGATCCAAAAAATGAAACTTGCACACAATTATATTTTTTTTCTACCTAAAGAAAATTCAGAGAAAAAAAAATTTTTTTTATTATTTTTTCATTGCTGAATTTGCTACTGATCGAGAAACTTAGGAATTGTAAGGTGTGCACATTTTCCCACCAATTTCAACTACGTAATTTTAAAGCACTAAATTCAAATTTTGAAGGTTATCCGACAAATAGTTCTTCAGAAATTAAAATTTAAGAGTACGACTTATCAGTGAGTCTAAATGCAAAAATCTGGTCAAAAAATAAAAAATTAAATTATTATAGTATACGTTTTTACGCACACTGAAGAATTTAACAGCTTTTTAACGTTCTATGTCTTTCAAGTCAGTTTTTTGAGACCCTGAGATGTTTTCGAATTTTTAAAACCTAGTTTAGAAATATAAAAAGCGCTTTCCTAGCAAACCAATAACTTCTGGGATCTTCTGTCACGGCGGTTCCCAATTTCTTCCGTCTAAAAAAAAAGCTACTAATTATTTTCAAAATATTTATTGTGAGCTGTGGTTGCTTACGGAATAAAAGGCTCACCTTCCTATGAGAGAAACCGGGTTTGCACCCCAGCGATGGCTGGTCGATACGAATTTCGCACCCAGCTCGCACCAACCACAGTGTTGACGTAAAATATCCTCAGTGGTAGACGGTTATAGTACCCTTGCCGTCAGACTAACCGTGGGAGGTTTCCTCTCCATGTAACGCCAATGCGGATTAGTTCCATTAAACAGTCCTTCACGAAGGCAAATTTCCTTCAATACTTGATTCAAGAGTTCCCTTGTCTACTGGATTGGTTTCAAAATTTCAAGGATACGAAGTTGAACATTGGTAGTCGTTAACCCTAAATTAGGTGGGAATACTTAAATAAGTTCGCTTGTATAGTAAGGACATCTCTGGTAAAAATAGAATAATTCTGGTAATTAAACCATAATATAAGGTATTTGAACCATTCATTTGCTAATTTTTTGTTTGTATGCTAACTGCTCATCGGAAGGTCTGCTTTTCAAAATTATAGCTTTTATTACCACACATTTAGTAAAAAAATACAAAAATAAAAAGCAAATTTAATCAAACATATAGTTTTTTATGCCATGCTCTAAGGATTCATGGAAAAATTACCAAATTTTACCACATTTACTACTAAACAGTGTGTTAATAAAACCATATTTTCCCGTAAATTTTACCAAACTCTTCGGTAAAAATTGGCGTGCTTTTTGATGTTCCCATAGAGCCAGAAGCACGTACGTTTAACCATATTCTAAAAGTTTTAACCAAATTTTTTTTTCTCAGTGTCAAAATTTTATGGCCTTTAGTTGGGATCAGTGTAATGCATGATTATTTTCATTAGGCAATGTGTTGAATGTACTGCAGTTAATGGTGGCTTTTCTGTTATTTAAACAATATAATTTTATTAAAAAAATTTTTTTTAAGTTATTTTTCTCTTTTAAACATTTCTAAAATAATATATAGTGAAAAAAATATATTTATCCAATAAAATTCATATGAAATTAGAAATTTCAAGCAATCCATTAAAAGTTACGTTAATCGCAATCTAATTTACATTCGTGAGATATATTTCTCTGCTCTTAACATCCAATATCTGTATAAAATAATAATAAGATAACTATTTTTACGCCTCTATTGGATAACTATCAACAAACAAGAAATAGAGAGAAACCAATCTTTAAATACTCTTACTTCAAATTATAAATATAAAACTAGTTGTGATATTGAGAAATATTGATAATACACTACCCTACAATAATGGACATCTCATTTTTTTACATTTTCAGTTTTTTACATTTTTTCAAATTTCTCAAGAAATAATTAAAGGATTATTTTGTAACTTTAGTGGTAATTATTCTCAAATTTTAAAGCAAAAATTTTGTAATTAATTTTAATTTGCTCTAAAAACTTCGTTCAATTTTATTAAATATTTTTAAAGTTTCAAACATAAGAACTTAGGACAAAAGAAAATTAGTTTTTTTATTAAAAATGTCTATATTTCCATAAATACTTAAGCTTGGCTTATGAAATTTTATGAAAATATTGCAACTGATAATAAAAGTAATCAACATAAGTTAAAAACAACGGGTGTTTAAAAATACTTATTTTCTTTCGTATTTTATTGTCGGTCCCTGAAACGATTGAAAGTTTTAAATTTTATTGATAAGCATAAAAAAATTGCATGAACTAATTATTTTTAAAGTTACAAAATAATCTTCTAAGTATTTTTTGAGAAATTTGAAAAAACTGTCAAAAACTGAAAGTGTCTGTTCCATTATTGTACAGTAGTGCATTATCAAAATTTAAGATTGCTTATCAACATTATTATAGAGTTCAGTTTATTAAATGACTTGAAAAATATTTAATTTTTCACTTATTTTTTTTTTCCAATAAAATAGCGGTCCAATAAAATAGCATTATTTCACAGCATTTATATAAAATAAAAAAATTTTTTTCAATAACATATCTTAACTGATTTTAGGCTTTTCACACATTCATGTGTTATTCTTTTTAAAAAATGGTACATGATACATACCTTCTGCCAGATCATCTCCAGTTCCAGATCCTCTTTTTAGAAGGCATAACAATTAAAATAATATATTTCAAATGTTTCTTGCTATAGAAAAAATGTGAAAAAAAGGTAAAATTACTGCTGCCTTAGGAGTTCTTAGGTGCTGTCTTAGGTACGTTACATTCTGTTTTACAGCGCATAAGCTATTAAATTTAGATGCTGGAAATTACTAAAGTATGTAGAAAGATGTACAGGGACTACAATGGAATATAAAAATTCAATTAATTATTTGTTCGAGAATTAACTGATAATTTGCAGTTTAAAATATCATTCAAACCGATCTACCACCCACTGTAATGCAACTACAAAGCTAAAATTTGCCATGCCAATGCGCTATTTTAATTTATTATTTTAATATGAAGCTTTTCTTAACTTTACTTTGATCAGTCGTTATTTCAGTTTGAAGTGTTTCTTCGCGAATTCCCTTTATTTGGCTTTAAGTAATGACTATTTATCAGTTGTTGTAAAAAAAATTAATTTTTCTCTCTATCCCAAAAGAAAAGAAGAAGAAATGAATAAAATAAAACAAAAAATGACATTGTGAGCAATTAGATGTTGCTAAATCTTAACTCTTATGTCGAAATTCTGAAGAAAAAATTTAACTATATGTGTTAGAAATGGTTTAATAAAATTTGAGTCTTGTAAATAACTCGAAGGTGATTTAATCATTTCCAATTTAAACTGTTATATGATAAAAGGTTATCATTCATATTTTTAAGAAGTAAAATTACTTTTCATTTACTACTTCTTATTGTGTCACGTATTCTGTATTTTTAACTTTAATTTTTTTTTTGTTTTTTGTTGTTTTTTTGTTTTTGTTTTTGTTTTACGTAGTAGATAATTTACAAATACAGGAAATCAATCATTTCGACACGATAAACATTCTAAGAAAATGTTCTTAGAAAAATCCATTACAATTATACATTTTATTAATTTAGTGAACTTTTTTTAGGGTTAAAAATCTTTAAAGAGAAAAATGATGAATGAGGCGGTTGGCAGGTGGAGCTAACAGAAGATAAAGTCTTATAGTTTAAACTTTAAAAAAAAAAAAAAAAAAATGCCACCTGGTTGACATTTCCTTTTATAAATGATCATTTTATAAATTTCCAAAAGAATAATCCTATATAAAATGCAAAAGATGGTTCACTGATTATTCTAATCATATCGAATCAAATTTAGAGGACGTTTCCTATATTTAAATTCTTTTAGAGTACCCCACTGCTTTCATTGAATAATATTAGCTTAAATTTTTTTTTTTTTTAGAAACGATAAAAGTCTAATGCCCCCTTCTTCTTTTGGCTCTTTTGAATCCTTCGAATAGCTTCCTTTAAATAGCTTTTAATCTAAGAAATCTTTTTCTCTATTACAGAGAATAATACACCTAACAAGTTACCCTAATTTGGCAACACTATACAAAGTTGTGAGAATTTTCTTTCATAAAAAATGTCAACTACTTCCTAAAACTCCGCTTCAATGCACCAAGAAAAATGATGAGAAGTTTGGCGAGTTTTAGCACCCCGAGCACCTCTTATCACTTATCAATGAGAATCATCAACATCTGATGGCGAGAAGTGTCACAATAAAAAATGAACTACGAAATTTGGCATTCATTGCGCCAACGGTCGACAGGAAATAAGAGCTTACAGCATCTTGTTGCAGATCTTCAAACGAAATGATCCCCCTCATAGAAATTAAAGATTATTAATGATTTCCTGTGGAATTTTCAATATTCGGTAGTGTTATTGGTCGAAGATAAACGTCTTTTAAGTTCGGGTATCTTTAACACAAGAGTCATTTTCCTATTAAACCGTATTGTATTCAGTCTGATTATCTAAACCGTTTAAAAAAAGGGGGGTAGTCTTATATGAATGAATGCAGTGAACTGTGTCAAAATGGTTGTTGACTGTCAAATAACGAGCCTCATAAAAAATGAAAATCAGTTCAGCGATATTTTTTGTGTAAAATGTGAATAATGCAAGACAGATTAGACGATTTTAAATTTTTTGACACATTGACTGAAGTATTGCATGTCTAAGGGAATTGTTATAACAATTCCCTTAGACATCTCTCTGAAAAACAAAAACTGAGTAAAGTTTTTAAGATAAATAAGTTATTTCCGTTCCTCATGTTAGACATTAGTGAAATTTTAAGTACGTACAGTACAAAAGTAAAAAATGAAACATCCTAGATAACTTTTGATCTATTGATGAAATTTTCATGTAGTAGGATTTAATTTCAATGGTTTAAAGGGGTGAGGTCTCAAATATAATCAATTAGCGCAGTCGATATTTTGTGTGTCGAAATCAGACACAGGGACGCAGTTTCTCTGATTAAACTTACCTTTCAACGAATTTGGATTCCTTACCCTCAGAATATAGGAGCTAGCCTGTATCTGGAAAATAAAGTCCCAATAGTTTGATCAAGAGAGCAATCCAAAGTTTGGACACCTCAACGTTAATTTTACGTTTCGCGGACTTTACCATATCTCAAAAATTTCTTCAGTGAATTTAAAACTTTTTTGCATTCATTTATAATATTTGTCAATTCAAAGATAATTTCATGCGAAAAATAATTTTTCATAATGAATAATTTTTTATTATTATTTTATTTAGTAACAGTAGAAAAAACCATTAACTAAAAAATTTTTAGACCCCATTTTAAAGAATGTGATTGTATAAGACAAAACGAAAAACTTGAACAGAATTGGTCGAAAAGTTCCTGAGAAAGAGAATTTTTAAAATGTTGTTTATTTAAAATGCCATTTTTTAAGAACTATTCTGCCGATTTCATTCAAGTTTTATATTTTGCCTCGTAAAATAGAACTTTACAACATTTCATTTCAAATTTAAGTGTGTCCGTTTATTAGTGAAAAAAGAAATATTTTGATTATGGTATTTTCTTAATATGGAATTTCCTTAACAATTAATTAATTGAAAGAACTTTTTTCAAAAAAATTATTAAAAAAAAACTTATATGTAAATCTAAATATTCTCTAATCGAAAGACCACTAAAAGTACAGAGAAGAATTACTTTCTAACAAACTATGCTTAGATTTGTACTGACCAATAAAATAATTTTAGATGTTTATTCAAATGCATTTATTATTTTGCAAATAAAATCTATTTATTACTCCAAAAATCTATTTAAATCAGTCCTTTAGTGTTTTTAATCTTAACTTTTAATCTCAATCTTAAACGTTCAGCGGGGTGACGTCAAATTTGCTAATTAATTAAAGCAGACGTTATTCGACGGAATCGGACACAAAATGCACTTTCTCTGAATAAACACACCTTCTTTTCAATGAAACCAGAATTCTGACCCCCAGAATCTCGAGAAAGTTTTAAGTGAATAGAGAATTTTTTGCTCTTAATTATAAAATTTGATTATCCAGAGAAAATTCCACGTAAACTATAACTTTTAGTGAATTTTTATTATGTTTCACTATTTTATTTAATAATATTTTAAAAAAAATTTAGAATTGTAAGGGATACAATTTTTAACATCATTTTAAACAATTAAAAGGCAAAATACTAAATTTGAAAGCAATCTGTCGAATCAACTAATCGAACTTTAAAAGTACACGTTTTTCAAAATTCAATTTTCTTAGGAACAATTCGACCAAATTCGCTGAAATTTTGATTTTTTCAATTTAAAATGATGTTGAAAATTGTATACCTTGAATACAAAACTATTTCGACTATTTTTTAAATAAAGTAATAAATATATTAAATATTTACTATAAAATTCATTTTGCGTGGAATTATTTTTAGATAAAAAATTTTATAATTGTGCGAAAAAATTTTATCAATTCGCATTAAAATTTGAATAATGCACAAAAAGTAAAATTAACATACAGTGATCCAAATTTACGAATGCTTTCCTGGCCAAGCCATTGGGGCAATATTTCCCAGATTGCGGCTACCTTTTATATTTCGGTGATCAGAAATCACAATCTGTCGGCAAAAAAGATATGTTTTTTCAGAGAAAGCAAGTTTTTGTGTCTGATTTCGTGACTTTTAATATTGTCCACACTTACTAATAACCATATTTGAGATCACTCCCTCGAACCTGCTTTTGCTTTGCGAACATCAATCTTAACCTTGACAGAAAGTGGTTATAAATAAGAAATTTTACAATGACTTTTCTATAATTCTAAGAAAATAAAACGTCAAAATTCAGACTGACCATGGTTTCATAATATGCCCTAAATACATTACCGAATCCTCTATGTTCCACGGAATATTTTAATTATTGCCAATATAATAGTTATTAACTCCTCTGTTAAGTTAAAAATTACTCTTAAAATTAAAGACATTTATAAAATTTTCCCTATGTATTTATTTTAGAGTTTTATTTTTAATTTTTATATTCTAAAAAATAAACAAAAGAAATTTAAAGGAAAAAAAAAAAAAAAAGAAAGAAAAAAAAAAGAATCCACGTGACCCTTCAAAAATTTCTTTCACGCTGCGCCTATGCTTTCAAATTTGGAAAGTGAAAATGAGCATAATCGGCATATTTTACTTTTTTACGGCCGAAAAGATAAAATTGTTGAAAAGACAAGAAAAAAATTATTCGATGTATAAGGAGAAGATGTATTGACAGTTCGCCAAAATTGGTTTGCAAAATTTTGATCAATCTATTAAGATGCACGAAGATGCTCCGACATCCACTATATTATGCAGATATATCATTAGTGTACACATGGATACAGTATTTTCTGTATTAGCCGAAACCGGATTATCCGAAGATGGCAAAAATCAATCCTTTAAATTTTACAGGAGTAAAAAACTGACGTCAATCGATTCATTCTTCACAAACCAACTACACTTACATTTTTATTTAATTATTTACTTTTGTATTGTATCACAGAAAAAGGTAAAGCCTAACATAATATTTAATGCACAGTGTGCGAAAAAAAAAATAATATTAAATAAACGGACCACTCTTTTTAACTTTTAATTTTGATAAAAATTTAAAAATTCGAGTTTTTCAAAATTCGATTTCTAAGGAACTATTCAACAAATTTTGCTCAAATTTTGTATTTTGAAATTTAAATTTGCATTCTTTAAATTTATGTAAAAAATTGCAAATCTTATAATCCAAAATTTTTTTCAACTAGTATTATTAAGTGAAATAACAAAAAAGAAAATAATATTTACTATAACTTATATTTTCCCTATATTTTTTTATGGAATTATCTTTGAATTAACGAATTTTAGAATAGTGTGTTCAAAAATCTTTGAGCTCGCTTAAAACGTTCTCAAAATATGCTGAAATGCGCAAAAAGTAAAATTAACATTAAGGTGTCCAATATATCGACCACTCTCCAGTCGAACTATTTGTATCATAATTCTTATATTTTGCATAGGATTATCTTCGGATAAACAAATTTTATAATTGCGTGTTCGTTTCGCTTTATCAATTTGCTTTAAAATTTGTAAAAAGTAAAATTAACATTAAGGTGTCCAAACTTTGAGCGATTCTCCTATTGAGACAATTTTTCCCAGATTCCGACTTCTTCCTTCATTACGGTGATCAGAAATCCGAATCTCTCGAAAAAAAGGTATGTTTTTCCAGAGAAAGCACATTTTTGTGCCTGATTTTGCATCTTAAAATATCGTCTACACTAATTATTTAGCATATTTGAGGCCACTCCCTCAAACCATAAAGATTGAGTCCTAGAACGTGAAGATCCGATCATGAGATCAAAAGTTATTCACGATGGTCCGTTTTTTCCTTTGGTACATTTGTTTCCTACCGTTTGTATTATTAATCTAACATTACCATACTGTGCAATAATAGGACATTCTACATAAATTTCTAAAATTTTTCATCGAAATTTCCGGATGTCCAATTTTTGAGATAGTTACTTAAACTGAACGAGATATTTTCAGACCATATTAGTTGATCGAGAATTAACTGCAATATTTTTCATGATATTTGTTTTATTGCTCTTTTAAACCAACATCACGCATCATATAACAAAAACCGTTTCTGACAAGACAGTTATCGTTTGAGGGAAGAACTTAGAGCATTTCATTCGATTGCGTTCCTAAAATCTAAATCACAATGACAGGGTTAAGTACAAAACATGAAGATGGGCGACAACTCTCCTTACAGCCTTAACCTAATCCAAACCCAATTATCCGGTAAACGATTTGCTCGCATTGGCAAAGGGTATATGTGTTTTCATCCGACAGGGGGCTCTTACATCGGTGGGATTTGTCGCAGACGATATATGCTCGAGTGACCTGTCACCTCTCCGAGCCACCGTGTAAGAGATTTTCCTTCCCATTGATCCCTCCCTCTTATTCGCTCGCTCCCGAGTATCATTTTCTTCATCCCTCTGCTCTTCGGCATCACTCCTGATCTAAATGGAGTGTGATGGATAGATTTAAAAGATATGGGATTGAGGCTGCTAATTATGCAATCAATTAAGTTTGAATTTTTTTTGATTTATTAAAACAAATATTTTTTTTCACTTTCATTTTGAATCGCCACAATAGATAAAAAGGTATTGTCAAAACTACCAGTATATGGAGGAATTTACCGTGCTTATGGCTCTATGGGAACACTATTAAGCTCGGTAATTGTTACCAAAGCTGCAATTAATAGAAATCTGCAATTGAATAGAATATGTAATATGTTATAAAATTTGGTAAATGTGATAAAATTTGGTAGTTTTTTTATGATACCTTAAAGCTTCACTTGAATACCACTTATTCGATTAAATTTACTTTTCAGTTTTGTATTTTTTACTAAATGTGAGGTAATAAAAATTATTATTTTTAAATACAGAATTTCTGGAAAACCGTTACCACAGGTCGGAAAAATTACCAAATGAATGGTTTAAATACCATACTTTTTTTACCCGAATTTTCAGTTTTAAATTCAGTTTTGTATTTTGACTTTTATTACCAGATTTTTTTTTTTTTTTTAACCAGAAATATCATTCTGGAAATTTTACCTGAGTTTGTTTCTCCATGCGTTTAAGGCTTTTTTTTTTTTTTTTTTTTTTTTTTTTTTTTTTTTTTTTTAAAAACTCAGTCGTCGTATAAAATTACGATTTTTAGCTAATATTATGTTGTTTTCATAACTATTGTGAGTTTGCAAAAGTTAGACAATAATAAGATTTAGTTTAGTCAATCTCTAGCCAATTGATAATTATAAAGTAACTCACAATATATCATTACGAAAAACCAAAGTTTTGTGAAAATTTAAAAAGAAAAAAAAAAAATTTTTTTTTTAAATTTCGTCTGTGTTAACCTTTTGACACAGATGAGAAACCGGTTAAGAACGTTTTTTTTTTTTTCTGATGCTCTATTTACAGGCAAATATATATTTTAGTATTTCTTAATTAAAAAAAAGTTACTAAAAAAATCGGTTAGATTATCGAAATTATAGTTGTTCCAAACTATAACTCATCATTTTTTTCTCCATATACAATTCATATCTGCGTGTTCTTAAATATAAAAGTGTATCTATATTGTACACTTTAAAGCATATTTTAGAATCAGTGAAAAATATTTGGTGAAATTTAATTAGTTAAACTCTGTTCCGGAGGAAATTTTTACATACAAATTTTATGCAATGAAAACCGTATATCTATGAGAAACGTTATTAGTATACTGCTTTATTTGGTGGGTATTCTTGTTGACCTCTTTATTTTATTCTTAGATATCAAACTTTTTGAAAGTTAAATTTTAGTTTTCTTCCCTTTTACACTTTGTAATTTCTTTATCTCCCGATTTCATTCAATTCTCTGCCCCAGTGACGATCCCTCATCTTTTATCCCTCTACCCCCACTCTACCCCACCCCCACCTCAACCTCCTAGGGTCTCAATAAAACAGACAATTAAACACCACATCAAAAGGGGCGCGACCGACTGAAACGAAAATCTTTTGACCCGAAATTCAAACGAAGGATTTTAGAGGGATCCCTATTTTTTCCCCTCTGTTTCTTTTTCTTCATTTCACTTCACCAATCCCCTTTTCCGACGCCTTTTATTTTTATTGTTTTCCTCTCTCAACGTTATCACCATTTTTTTTAGCTCTCCTTCTCCAAATCTCTTCATCTTCATCCTCTACCTCCCACACCATGGAAAAAAAAAAGAACTTTATAAAGAGTGTTCGAGAATTTTTTGGTTCGCTAGTTTTCTGCCGCCGGGTCGAGTACATTAACTTTGATTACTGTACTTTGTTACTGGTAGTCGAAAGAAGATAATAAAAAGGATTGCGCCACTGATCATTTGGGATACTCTCCGCCACTGTTCTTTTTAGATATATCTATATCTTCTCCTCTTTCTCAATTGTTCTTTATTTTTTCTCCACCTCTTACCATCCTCTACCCCCCCCCCTCTTGGGAGATAATTCCGTTTGGAGTGAAAGGAACACCCCATAGAACGTTACTGCCTTTCTTCAATAATGGGGCAAATATGCAAACGACGAACACTAAAGAAATTGTTCTTAGAACTTTTTTGTTTTGTTTTTTAAGGGTTCGATGGGGAAATATAAAAAGAGGGCTTAAATAGTAAATTTCGCTCACGTCTTTCGATTGGGTTTTAAATTTTCTTATTGCCGGAGAATTTATTTGAAAAGAATCTTTGGAATTTGAATAACACCGCCCTACACACAGTTGAACCCTGCTTACTTATCTTCAAGTAAAGGGATAATCGAAAAAATGTTAGGAAAAAAAGATAATTGCTTTAAGTATATTTTGAAAAATAAATTCTTAAAATGATGAGATCAAACGAACTATATAAAAAATACTCATTTATTGTTTTAATGTTTGATTACAATTAGCATGATTTTTTATTAACTTAACTGTCAAAAAATTAAAAAAAATAAATCAATGCTAAATTATCGAGAAAGTCTCATAGATTTAAATTATTCTCATTGATAAAGCTTAGATTAGGCCGCAAGGCTATTATTCCGTTAGAATTCTAAATAACAAAATAATAAATCTTCAGCTATGTATACTAACCTTCTCTTCGACTTCTTCTCCTTTTACATCTTCTTCTGCTTCTACAACCTCTTCTTATTCTACTACTTCTTATTCTGCATTTTCTTCTCCTTTTGCATCTTCTTCTACTATCTCTTCTAATTCTACTACTTCTTATTCTGCATCTTCTTCTCTTTTTGCAACTTCTTCTCCTTTTGCATCTTCTTCTACAACCTCTTCTTCTTCTACTTCTTTTTCTTCTTCTTTTCATTTTTTACTTTTTATCAGTTCGAAACATTGAGCTTTTTTTATTTTTAATAATTTTACTACATTTCAGTCATTCATATTTAGTCCTGATGAAAAACGTAATTGAATGATGTTTGAAGCATCCACTTGTGTTTTTTATCAGGCCTAATCCAATTTCTAACTTTAACTCAAGTATTAATATTAAGTGATAGAGGTGCTTAGTAATTGAATAAGTCACGCTTCAGTTTTGAAGTTACGTTTTCATTGCTTATGAAATGAGATTAGTCAGGATGCGAAAGTATCTAAATATAGTTTTGTTATTCAATTACATTTATTCGGATATTTTGAGGAAAATCACAGTCATAGTATTATCATGGTCATGGTATCATCATAGTCATAGCATCATAAGTCTTATGGACAAATATAATATTAAGTGTATTATTTTCGAAGCTTTCACATTAAATGATATGTTGTTGTTGTTATAGGCCATTAAGGTAAACGGTGTGATTGCTATTATTAAACGTTATTAGATTGGATAAATAATATTTATTTTTTAACTATCATTTTTCCTTATTTTATTTAACATTATGCAGTATTTTCAGACTTCAATCCATAGAGGGATTTTGCATCTCTTTTTAACATCACCACAGTAAAATAGGCATTCTGCCAGCAATAATTAAATCACGTTTGCACAGTGTGGATCTAGTTCAGTGGAAGGAAGAGAATAACCATATAAAGAAGAGTGCAAAATATCTCTATTGTTTTCTCCTGGATGTTATAGAGGTTCGTGCTTTAATATCGCAGAAGCCCTTATAAACTGATGTACTGTAATCGCTTTCCCCAGGAGACGAATCACTTTTAAAGTTACTATTAAACTCACAAATCTCGAGAGATTTGTGTAGTTTGTCCTCCGTATTGATTGTAAAAAATATATTTCTACATACGATTTAAAAAAAAGAAAAATCATAGTCTTTATCGATTTGTATGTTCTTCCTTTTAAATAACCAAAAAAAAGAAGAAAAAAAATTACTCCACATATGTTTGTTACCATATATAAGTAACCAGAAAGTACTCCTCTTATGTTTGACCCCGAAAATTGCAAGTGATCCTCATAAGTTTTTCAAACAATAGAACACAAAATCTATTTTCTTCATCATGTGACGTTAATATAGATTAGTGTCACTCATTTGATGGAGTGAAATCAGACGCCGAGTTTGCAAATTAATTGAGTCTTCTTAATTAATTAAAAGCACAAGCAACTGGGGGTAAATGTTATTGACTCTTGAAGTGGATCGCCATTGAATGCAATGTGTGTATATATATATATATATATATATATATATATATATATATATATATATATATATATATATATATATATATATATATATATATATATATATATATATATATATATATATATATATATATATATATATATCATTTAAGTATTTCTCAAATGTGAACTAGTTTCACTCAAAAAGGCTTCCACCTAGGCAAGTTCATGTAAATGATTGAATGATTATTTTGTTTCTTTGGTTGGGCTCAAAATTAAAAGGCTACGTAGTTTAACATAGTACATCACCAGTAATGAAATAAAATAAAATCATTACCATATGAACTAGAATATATAATCGTCTTGTTCACTGCCAGAAATGAAATAAAATAATGTAATTACTACATGAACTAGAATCTATATTCCTCCACAACTGAAGCCTGTAAGTTCATATGTCTTATTTGTACAAAACATTTTAAGCACGAACATTACAATTGGAATCATCCAAGGCTGATCTTTGTAGTCATACGAAACAATGCTTTTTAAGTGAATATTAGGCTATTTTTAAAGCTGTTGCTAGTTCATAAACGTTGATCATGACAGTTAGGCTCAGTGGTTTCTATACTTAGCTCTGCACTTATAAAAATGATTCAAAATCAGAAAATGAAGAAAAAACGCAATTCTGTGAAAATGAAAAGTGCTCGTGGTGTAATTTTTTAGCAATGAAAAGTTATACACCAACACAGCAATATCATTCCTAAAAGTATGCAAAAATTGCGAATTATTCCTTAATTTTATTAATTTTTCATCTACTTGGGAAATTCTCGTAAAATGCCAATTTTTTTAATAAAAACTTTAATAATTTTTTAATAATTCAGACAATTCCTTTCAGCAAGATAGTAGTACATATAATTTAAAATAAAAACTTTGTTTCGAGTTTAAGCCGCCCACACTGCGGCTCTTTTATTTTCCTTAGCGAAAAATGCTTTGAGGAACAACCAATAAAAGTTTCTACAAAAAGAACAATAATTATATCCCCTTTAAACTCAAATTTTCATATTACAACATAAAACCAATCGTAATTCAACCAAAGTGAAGCCGTTGCCAGTTGTTGTTTCAAAAGTTATCTAAAACTGAAGAAAACGACATAAAATGAATTCCGGTTTCACACTTCCCAAATACTCGGGGAACATTGGCTCCAATAATGGGGGGGGGAAAGAAATTGCACCATCTGGCAAGAATTTACTCTAGGGGACCTTTTTCCATCACACCCCGTCCACCCCTAGGGACCCAGCTGGCAAGTGGCATGCGGGTATAGAGAAAGAGTGGGTCATTCCAAATTCGAACATCTCGATCCCCGAGTGTGCCCTCAGATTAGAACAAAATGTTACTATTTGTTCAGCACGCGTCAGGCCGTGTGTTCAACTACCCACTAATCCTGTCGTTAAAACGAAAGTTTCTTTAAAATGGGAGTTATGTTTGCTCTTCCTATTGAAAAGTGTGACAGTGTTAGTGGGGGAATGAACAGATTAATCACAGCAGGGAATAAGATTTAAATGTTAGTGTTCATTATTTTTTTTAATTTCATTTTATGGTTAGTTTCTGCAATTTAATTCAAAATTCCACTTGATTTACTACCATCAGTTAAATTATATTTCTATGAAGTTCCCCCACATGTTATGCTAGGTCTTGTAGCGCTGATTACTGTTAACAATTGCAAAAATATAAATAAATGAACTAAAATATATGTTAAAGTGGTATTTAAATAAAATGTATGTATATTTATTTTTATGTATTTAATTTGACATAGCAAAATTCTTCGAAACTACCGGCTTCAAGACAAATTTTTTGAATCCTCGACAAAAACAAAGTTAAAACTAATAATGCATAATGGAGTTCACAAATTAATATTTAGGTGACTAAAAAACAAAAACTCATGTGAGTGAAACGGTTTTTAAAAAACCTTAAAATCAGTTTTCATTGATTGAGGAAACATAAAAGTACTTCTACGAACCACCTTTAGACTCCTGTTTCCTCAGATTATGATTTCAGTCCTGTTTTTCACACTAGTAAGTCATTGAATCTCTTTCCCATTTCTATTTTATTCGCTCGTTTAATTAAATATTATTTTGCATTTTTTTTTATTCATTTATTTCTAACTTTTTCTTCTCTTTCTTTAATTCTACAGCCTGCTGCAGGCCAAAGCTGTCTGGTAATTATCCGCTGCCCGCTGCTACAGCTTTCCAACGTTTAACTCCAAGGTCATGTAATGTTTCCCCAACTGTATTAAGGAATCTGGTATTTGGTCTACCTCTTTTCCTTTTTCTTTCATACTTTTGAAATGTCTTTTTTTCCCATTGGGTTTAAAGCATTGTGTCTGTAGATATGTCTAAGACATTTGAATTGATATACCTTCATAGTTTTTACAATATTTGGTTCTCTGAATTTGGTGTAAAGTTCGTTATCATAATGTATTCTCCTGGCATTATTTTATTTGAGACTGCCAAATATTTTCTTAGTATTTTTCGTTAAAATATTAATAACTTATCTCCTCATTTTTTTTTTTTTTTTTTTTTTTTTTTATGGTCCAGCGTTTGATTCCATACACAATTACTGACTTAATTCTAAATGGTGATTACGGGGTGAAGGTGGTGATTACGAACAAAACATGCAAAAAAAGAAAAGCCTTAAATGCCAATCCTTCTTAAAAATAAATAAATAGGCATTTGACTCTGTAAAAAAATACTGCACCATATTGCTGCATTACAGATATTTGATCATAATACAGTGGTCATTTGAGCCATATTTCTTGCTAATTGAATGTTGTTATTAATTGTTTCTGTTGATAGTGTTTTAGTTTTATTGTAGCTGCAACTTTTGTAAAGATGTATCTGGCAACAGCTGTAAGTGCAAATAGTTTTCAAAATAAAAATGACTATTATCGCCGTTCTATAAAATAGTGTTGAGTTTCTTTATAACATTGTGTTTGCTAGAGGTCATCACAAAAAATTATGACGTAGACTCATTAAAACCTCGAATTTTGACACTAAAATAACTATGATGGCCTCTCATAAGCACAATTTTATGAAGAAACTCCTCCCTATTTTTCCTGATAGCCATTTTTTTTTTTTAAACTTTATTTTCACTCACTGTAGGCATAAACAACTTTACTGAAGCTTTAGCAACAGTAAAACTGAAATGCCATATAGGAACAAAGAATGACAATTGGTTTTATTGTTCAACATAATTGGTTTTATTGTTCAACAATATGGGTTAAGTTTAACGACAGTATGGTTAACTAAACATTCTAGTAGAATTGCAGAAAACTTTTACGACAATTGGGTTAAAAGAACCAAAATTACGTTCAAAATTATTTTCAGTTTTATTGAATTTTCCTCAAACATGTTAAGCTATAAAGTAGTGTCTTTGGTAATTTTAAAGAATAATTTAATACTGCACATTTGTCTGCTTTTAGATTTTTCAAAATTTTCTTTAATTGTTTAAATTGATGAAAACCGATGTTGAAAACATTTCCTAACTTAAACTATGCAAAAAGTGTGAACTATTAAATTACCTATCAGAAATGCTGATTGCAAAGGTATAATTTCTTCAGAAAAATCAGTTAAAATTTTAGAATAACATCTGCTATATTTTTATAATTCCTTACAATAATCATTTCCTTGTATTTTACATATTTTGGAAGATACCCTCTATAAAAACAGTGCCTCTTACAGACGAGGTAGAAACACATTATACCATTTATTTCCTTCTTAAAAGAGATAATATAGTCCAGGAATCTCATGATTATAGAACACACCACAAAATCAAAGGTACAAAAAAGTTTTTTTATCCAATGAAAGGTAGAAAAATGATTTGTCACCCTTTTGTACCTTTCAAAGTAGAGATGTTTGTTTCTTTATAGTGGTACACGAAGCAGAAGTATAGTTTGTCTATATAAAGAACTCCCCTCACCACGAAGTCTAAGGTAGTTTACTGCTATGGAAACAGGAAACAGCGCATTTCAAAAAGGGGAGCTTTTTTCTCTCCTGATTCCCTTTCTGTCGTCGACCAGAGTCAAAACCTGTCATAAATAATGACCCAACACCTTTACTTGAAATAGTAAAACCACAGTCACCGCCACCACTCCAGACAAATGGCTAGGGGAGTTATTTACATAGAGTAACTATGCGCATGCGCATAGAGTTTTCGATACACATGCATCGCTAATACACTTTTCACTTTGGCGTCCGTTTCTAACTGCTGCTATTGCTCCAGACTTTTCGTTGCAAGATGAATCTAGATTTAAGACAGAAATTTACTGGAGATATTTGGTATCCGTTTATGTTTAATACGGATTACGCACAAAATTTTAAGAAGGAAATTGTGAAATCAACCAAAGGGGTTTACGTCAATAATGCACTTTATGGCTGATATTAATGTTACACTACTGGTATATCATCATTATAAAAGAGTGATTGTCACATAAAGCAACATTTTTCGAAGAATAATAGGCTATCTTATAACTTTCATGAGTTCAAACTTATTTATAACTGATAGGTTACGTTTTGTACATCTCTAGTCACTCCACAGATTTAATTATAAAAATGATATATTAAGCCGAGCATTCTTTACACTTCTTACGGAAATCACTAAGATGTAGTTTTAATTCCAACTTAAGAAAATTAATATATTTCGATAATAGTTTACATTTTACTATTTGACGAATGTTAACTGCAGTCTATATTATGTGGAATCTATTTTGAAAGAACTTAAAAAAGAAACTCACATTATTTAGAAATCAAATTTACAACATATCCCAAGTTTCTACTTTTTTCTAAATCGAGTTTTAGGTCTTTAAAGCTAACATTTTTTACATTTCATGTTAACACCAAGATTTAGTTTTAATTTGACCTTACGAAAATTAAGATATTTAGATAATATTTTACATTTAACAATTTGGCAAATGTAAATTGCTGTCTATATCATGTGAAATAAGTTTTAAGAGAGCTTGAAAAGCTTATCCACATTATTTAGAATTCAAAGTTATAACACTTCCTCAATTTTCTCTTTTTCCTAACTCGACTTTCAGGACATTAAGTTTAACATTTTTTGTCACTATTTACGGACCTCATTACAATTTAGTTTTAATTTGAACTTACGAAAATTAAAATATTTGGATAATAATTACATTTAGCCATTTAATAAAATTCTAACTGCAACCTATATCATATGGAATTATTTTAAAAGAGCTTGAAAAACAAATTCAGATTATTCCGAAATCAAATTTACCACAAAAAATATCGTCCATTTCCATTTCTTCCTATTTCGACTTTCAGGACGTTAAGCCGAACATTTTATCTTCATATGGAAATTGTAAGGATTGACTTTTAATTCGAACCTACGGAAACTACGATATTAAGATAACAGTTTGCATTTAACCATTTGACAATTGTAAACTGCAGTATACATCATATAAAATCAATTTTAAAAGAGCTTGAAAAACATATCCACATTATTCAGAAATCAAATTTACAACATATCCTCAGTTTCCGCTTTTTCCTAAATCGACTTTCAGGACTTTAAGCCTAACATTTTTTACACTTCACACGGCGTTTGCTAAGAGCAGCAGATTTTATTTTTACGCCGATCTTTTACGCCCATCCCTGCTTTTGGACACTTCAGACATCCATTTTTAGAACTTTTTTTCCCCACCAAACAAGCTAAAACTAACAAAAGCAACCATTCGAATGTTTTTTGTTCTTGCCATTTCCTACCGTAAATCCCTGTAACAAGAAAGAAATAGTCGCAGCTTTGAAGAAAAAGGCGTTTTCGAAATTTGTCATGAAAGCGATCGCCACATATTACTAGCTCAACGCATCTCCAGAATTTTTTTTTTTTTCCTTTTTCTCTATACATACCCCCCTGTGTCATCCCCCCTCTCAACAGAAAGCCCCCCGAACTCTATCTTTCGACCATTTACTGCACCCCCTCTCTAAGCTTACCTTCATCCCCTTTCCCCTTGTTTTCCGGAACGATATCCCTCGGAAATGGTTGTAACAGGACAAGTTACAGTCCTAATATGTCAATCGGAAATCCAGGGATAAATCCTTCTTTTCCCGTTTCTCCCCCTTCTGTTGGGGGATCAGTTTCGCAAGAGGAAGATACCCCAGCGAAAGATGCGCTGTTTAGGGTTGTATACTGATGCAGAGTCTCGCCAACGTCTTAGGATTATTTCGCCAAATGCCAAAATAATTCAGTTTCATCTCTCTAATAGGAATTTCTCGCATATGTGTTTTTCAGTCTTAATTATATTATATACGTATTTTTGTCCTCAAATTAATATCAGCTAGATATTTAAATGCAGTTGTCAAGTTTATACTTTTTCAGTATCAATTTTCCTGAATTTTTATTATTAGAATCTTTTTAAGCGCGGCAAGTAGCGTTATTTAAGTTTTAGTATAATATTTCTACACTATTCACTTCATGAAAAGTAGCAAAATATTTCAATTTTTTTCGAATTTAATTTCATATTTACTGTGATTAAAAATTAAAAGAATAAATTGTTAAAAAAGAAATCGAAATAATGCTTTTTATTAGAATTTCATTATGAACTTTTAAACATCTATGTAATATTTTATTTAAGGGCAGAGGAAATCTAGAAAGAATTACGCATGCAATTCCGAGAGCTGGCGAGCGATCGTGAGCAGAGAATGTAACCTCTAATGAAATTTAAATAAAAAAAAACATTAGATCTTGAGTTATTTTATTATTCAAAGTTGTTGTTTTTTTAAATTTATTTATTTAATTACTTGTTTGCAACATGTAAAATAGTTTACTTGTAATTTAGCATGCAATTTAGTAACTGTGTTGAGTTATGAACTTTTGTAACCACATACTCTTTTTCCTGAAAATGAACAATACGCCTTTCTTTAAGTTAGCAATTTAGTTTAGTTCCAGTTTAATTGAGTGATTAAATAGGAAAGGTAAAGATTGAACAAATGACAGTATATTTCTTCTTTTGTCACATTATCGGTGATTCGTCTCACTGTAGGTAAGACTGGAGAAATCAGAGAGTGAAATGATTGGTACGAAAAAATGTTTTTATTTTCTTACACCCGCAACTATAAAATATTATAATGAAATTTATATTAACTACACAGTCGAACACCATTGGTTAATAAAGGTATAAAAAACCATGATTTGTGACTTAATTTGTACTGAAAAGTAATTAATTTAATCCAATTTCTTGTAATCATTGAAAATCAGGTAAAACATTTAAAACTGTAAAAAAAATTTAAATTCACGAAATGAAAAGAAGAAGAAAAAAAATGAAAACACATTTAAAATGTTTTTTTAAAAGTTGCATTTTTAAAATCGTACTTTTTGAAAATTATTGATAGTTTAATTTTATAAAAATGTATTACATTGTGCAACAGGATGGTAATCTTTTATTTTTATTTACTTTCTAGTGCATTTTTGAATGAGGAGTTTATGCTGTTTCGATTAGTGCAAGAATGAGGCAAAAATCTAACGTTAATCTTCGAGTAATAATAGTATGGTTAAAACGACATAAACCTAATATTATTTTTATTATTTTTATTATTATTATTATTATTATTATTTATGTTATTAAAATCATTATTATTATAAAAATAATTAAATTTTCCTTAATTCTCATTTAAAATTTAAGAATTTAGACTTATTTTGAGAAGGCATCCAGCTCAATATAGTGTAAAAAGATAACTTTTTTAATAAACAAATCTACAATTTCATTAAAAATTATATAATTCAATGACATTTTTTTTAAAAAATAATTTTTTTACTAAAAGAACTTTTTGGCAATTCCTACACTATAAAAATGCAAGAACGACAGCTGCAAGGACAATGATTCTAAATGAAAAAATATATTTTCAAAGATTCATTAAAATTTTTAGATAATTATTTTTTTTTATCGAAAACTAATACCTAAATTAAAATTAAAATTAAAATTATAAATATCATTATTAACTAAACTCTTAAATTTTTACTACTTTATTTTTTAAGTGTAAAAATAGTGTGACTTATTCATACAAAAACACTATGTCCTATTTTTAGATAAGTCTGAAAATTTTAAATTCTTTAATCTATAAAATATTGTGAAATTTATTCAATCAAAAGTTCCATTTAATATCGTTAATTCTCTATTTGTTTAATTATACGAAACATGAACATTTTGTAACTTACGAAAAAATATATTTGAGAGAAAATTGTGGTTTAGTAAAACTGTTACTTAAATCTAACACAATTCTAATAATAATTTTAAAAGATATTAAATATTGTAAAAAAAAAATTTGAATGATAATCAAAATTAACAGAAAAGGTAAATGAAAATTGTTAACTTTTTTTTCTTTTATATATCTATAATTTGTTGTAATAATTTTCTTTGTTATCTTATAATTATGTCTGTATAGATATGCATTTGCATTAAGTATTTTTTTTATTTATTTGTTTGTTACATGAAATTTTATTATCTGTGTCCGAGTTAGAAAGCTTTCAAATAGAATTTGAAAAAACCATCATTCTTAATAATTATGTAGCTTAACGCTACCATTCAAATGGCCTTTTCTAATTATTATGGTTCCCTAGATTGATATAAAGCACACTTATTTGAGGATATAATTGTGTGAACTGATGACAAGATTATATCATTTTGCTATTATGTTTTCTGGTATTTTTTTTTTTCAAATTATTAAAAGACTTAACTTAGTAAATTTTTAAAAGTTATTTTCGGTAGTTTAAATTTTCGTTAAAAATGTTTTTTTTTTTTTTTTTTTTTTCCTTTTATTTCTCTTTTTTATTTTTTTGTGTCTATATATACTGCCTAAAGTTTAAAAATAGTCGTGGTACGATGTTTAAACATAATTAAAAAGATAAGTGATACCATACTTTTATTCACAAAATATTCTGAAGAGATCCTAAAAAATTCTTTTTTTTCAGCCAAACGGACAAAAAACTGCCAAATGCGGCAACCTCTTCTTGAGCATCCTCTCGATTGAAGGGATGATGCGGAGGAGGATGCGAGCGGAAGGTTGTGGCAAGCGACACATGTACCAATGGTGTTTCTATTTGATTATTCCCCCAGCCCTGCCTACGGTTACGAGTATTGAGGGGTGGGATAAGAGTTAAGAATAGGACAAGAGAACTATCTCTCTCGCAAATTGCGCCTCTCCTGCATTTCTAAGCGATGAATGTTTGGCTTTCTGTTCCGCAGATTCCTGACGAGAGGATTTAAAATGACGGAAAAATATGTCGAAGTAAAAGATTATTCTGAATGTTTGTGAGGTATTACGAAATAAAGCCAGTTAGTCAAAAGATTTACGAAAAGTTACCCATAAAAGTATTTATATCTTTTCATCGAAGTTTTAGCTAAATTAAGTTGAATGCATTTAATGATATAAAGAATGCGGAAAGTATAGTTAGTTACAGTCATGCAATTAAAGAATTACATGTATTTCATTCCCCCCCCCCCTCTCTCTCTCTCTTTGTACACGTTCATAAGCTGTGAAACATTTATTTATAAACAGTCGTTTGTTGTTGAAAAGGCGTCAATATTGATTTCGTGAATAAAATCTTTAAACTATTATTGACGCCAGTGGGGTAATAATTACTCTGATATTTTGGTAAGTAGTAAGGTCGCAAGTTTGTCGCAGGAAAGAAAAACAAAATTTGAAAAGAATTCATGAACAATTTCAAAATTTTCAATTTTTAAAAACTATATTTTGCATGGAATTGTCTTTGGCTGAAGGAATTTTATAATTGTGTGCAAAAACTTTTGAATCCGCTTAAAAAGTTCTCTAGATTGGCAAAATACGCAAAAAAATATAAAATTAACGTAAAGGGATCCATACTGTGGGCTTCTCTCATGACTAAACTACTGGGATCATATTTTCCAAATTACGGCATCCCCTTATATTTTGGGGGTCAGAAAATCGAATCCGTCGAAAAAAAAGTATATTTATTCAGAGAAAGTGCATTTTTGTGTCTGATTTCATAACTTAAAATATTCTCCTAATTAATTCCTCAATATGCTAATTAATCATGTATCCAAATTAATTAGCATATTTAAAATCACCCTGTGAAACCATTAAGATTGAATCCTAGAACGTGAACACCTGATTATTAGATTAAAAGTTATTCAGGGTAATCCGCTTCTTATTTTGTGCACCGAAGATCTGTATAGAAACATAAAGTTTTCAAAAACTATCAGAATCTTTTATCTTAAATTTTATTTCATGTTTTCGTAAATAGCGATTTCTGCGTATATATTGGTATTTACTTCAGTTTAATTTTTCTAATCTGTAATAAATTCTTCTAAAAAGAGGGGGGGGGGACTATCTATATTGATAATATAATAAATATCGTTTATGTACTACTTATGTACACAATAGCGCTAATCAACATTTATTTATTCTTCCATTAGTTTAAAATAAGGAATGGTGCATGTCAGTAATTTAAATAAAGAAATGAATTCAAGAACAAGAAAAATGGAGAGTAATCAAAATAAATAAAGTCATATTTACCTCGTTAACACTCAGAATCATTAAAGAAAAAAACATATGATAACCAAATGATTTAAAGGAATTTTATAAGATCAATAAAATATTTGAATAACTGTGATCGCTTTATTACGATGGTTACCCATTGTTCAAATGCTTTTTTTCTTTTCTGGTTTGACTCAGATAAACGCCACCACGTTACAAATCATGGGTTGCAAAAATTGTCTCAACTGATGTTTGTCGTCAGATTGGTTTTCAAATCCTGGCTATATACGTGTTTCAAGACGTCACAATATACTTTTCCTTCTTCAGTATTCTTATTTATATTAAAATCACAGTCAGGACTGTAATTATAAGTTAATAATAAAAAGAATATAAAAATACTTTAAATTATATAAATATATTAAGAATGATTGCTGGTGAAAATTATAAGAAAAAAAGAATTCTAAAAAAATTATCAAACAGCAACAGTTGCCATAGCAACGCATGCAATGACGACGCACGCTCACTGTTTATTATTATTCTTGAACACAGTTGAAAAGTGTGGTGACGTCCACGTAAAGTGCGACGCCATCAAACTCAAACTAAGACCCATTTTGAAAATGGGTAATACATAATAGGAAGATTTCGCACCTTTACGTTACATCCCATACACTCCCGTATTGAAGTAAATTAAATCTAAAGATCTGAAGTAATTGCACATGCGTGCTTGAAGCAAAGAATATTCAAAGAATTGAAGCAAAGACAAGCTTCAATTCTGGTAAAGCACACATGCACCTGTGTTAGACTATTAAACTTACATGAATGAAAATTAAAGATTTTGTAAATATCCGTAAGATTAAAACGTTAAAGTTGTTGAATGTCATCGTAGCTTCGACTACAAAATCAAAACATGCATTTACAATGGACGCAGATATTAGAGAATTTAAGCTTCTTCCAATTAAATAGTATAATTTTAAAAAAAAGATCTATAATTTTAAATAACAAAAGAAATTTTTTTTGTTTGTTATGGACCTGTTACAATTAGACAACCATAATTTTAAACAAAAAACCTATAACATTATGTTTTATTAAATCAACCAATTGTTGTAACATCACACGATTCATTTTAGCATTTTGTAATAACGATTCCTTCATCTTCTTTTTGTGTTGCCATTCTTCTTGATCTATCTTTAACGCGTCCATGTTGTTGATTCGAAGATAGGCTTAACATTTCACAGCTATGAACAGCGTGCTTGTAGCTTTGTAAGAGCCCTCCAGCATAACGTAAAGATACTAAAGAAAACGGAGCATGAGCGGTTGTTGCAAATCCAACATACGGAAGCGTATACTGAATCTAATGTAAAATCTCTTTAATAATATAAAATGATTATCTTAACTTTTTACTAATAGTTAAGCTTTATACCGCCGTAGGGCGCTGAATCCATTTGGTAAAAAATTGTGCCATTTTGTTACGTTTTGAAAGATAAGGCATCTGGTTTTTACATGCGCCAGCATTTGAATAGAACCTCTTAATATATTTCAGGATGTTTTTATGCAAACTATATTATTACGTATTAAAACTATTTGAATTTTAATATTAGAAAATGACACAATTTGTTATGACTGTGTTAAATTATTCATCATCCAGATTTGAGGTCCAGAATAAGTATTGGCGATATTCTCTTAGTCGCCATATTTCTTATGTTTTCTTAATTATTTTTCCCTCTTGAATGTCATGCTGGATGAATGAGTGAATATTGACTTTTCCGGTTTTCTGCGAGTTACGTGACCAGATGTAGAATTGATTTTTCTTGGCGAGTTTTTTTTTTTTTTTTTTAATAAGGGAGGGGGATGACATTTAGTTAACTTTTATTCTCTAGTTGGGGAGGGTTTGTGTGATGGAGTATATAACAAAAGCCGGTTAAGTCCACAAGATAAATTGCTGACAGTACCATTTCACGAACTCTACTTGGGCACAAAACACCTAGCGTTTTTATTCCACGCTGAGGACATGGCAATACACACAAATAGCGTGTGTTTTTAATTACTTGCGCCTTTTTCATTCTTCGCCAAGCCTCAGATTTCACGGAAAAAGAAAAAAGGGGGGACCACACAAGACCACCCATAAAGGCGGTCTCTTTTTACTACATGGAAAAATCACTCATTATTAAAAGTAGAAAATGAAAATGAATAGAGAGGGGGGGGGTGTCTTTTGTTTTGTTTCGGAAAAGGTCTGGAAATATCGTGAAATGAAAACGAAAGAAAAAAATTATTGCGCATTGCATGGAAAGAAAAATAGAAAAGCGGTGGTGAGGTAAAAGCGCAGGTGAAACGTTCACACACAGTTGTGACGGATTAAAACCGAGCAAACGATTTCTAAAGAGGGGATTTGCTTTAATTTTTGGTGTAATTTCCTAATTTTGGAATCGTTTTCGGGATTAAATATTAAATCGTGTTTACTTAGTGTATACATTATGCATTTTAGAATAAAGCGTATAGAAAGAAATATTACCGTTGAATTTTCTTCTGGTAATAATTTTACGGAAGTGTATTTTTATTTTTTTAACTACTGAAAGCATGATAACGCGATTTGTACTTTGAGGTAATTATGATGTTTAAAAGGTCGGATTAATTTTGACCCCACTTTTGTGCTACCGATACTCCATATACCGGTGCATGATATCTGATCTAGCTTTCGTCGCTTTAATGAGTGGTTACGAGACCGCCCGGAGCCAGGAAATGTGGGAAAATACTCTCATTGAATTATATCAAAATAATTTTAAAAGGATGTTAAGTTTAAATACAGTATATGATTTTAGGGCTGTGAATCTAAACATGTACAATTTTCAATGCCGACCCGTATTTGACGCAAGATTTTGGATTTCTTTCTCCCCTCCCCCCTTCAAACACTTTTGATGATGGCGTAGCAACCTTTAAAAGATGTTGGGGGGGGGGGGGGACAGAATAAATCCTTAGATTTGAAGAAATAGCCCTTGATAGGATTTAGAGCTACTACGCTTTTTCTTCTTCTTGTAAATTGAATACTATGATGTAGTAGTTCTATATTTATTCTTTGTAAATGGAATAGACGTCTCATGATTAAGCAATTGCTTCACTTTTACCCTCTCCGTTACTATGGGTATCACAAATCTTGCTTTTTTCAAATATACTTCAACTTCTTATTGAAGTATACTGCTGTAGGTAAAATGCCTGATATGGCGAGACCATGGCAACGAAGAGGTGGAAAGTGTAGACTGTAGGGAAATCGCAGAACTTTGGTACGCCCTTTCTGTTTACGGAGAGTATAGAAGAGTAATTTAATACTATATATTTGCCGGCTTTTAGATATATTTGATAGGTATATTAATACTAAGGGTGTTACTAAGAAAATGTTTCAGTGATTTAATTTAGACAAATTATTACGAACCTTAGGCACATCAAATTGAAGGTAAATTAATCTCATTTCTTTTTCCAAATGCATCATGATTTATACGGCTAACATCCAGAAGTTCGATTCCTACCGGAGGTTCAAATAAGAGTAAACACGAATAATGTTTTACTGTTTTCGTAAAATGATCAAAAGGCATTTTGTGTTTCGCAAATTACCCCTTAGTGTGATTCCATCATTCAAGTTCAACGTGCATTTCGTTTTATGTTTAACTAGCTGAATACCCCGTACGGAGAGGGGGGGAAAAAACAATCAAGTACTCCGTACTGAGCAACACAACGAAAACATGTACAGTATGGCTTTTTTTACGTTTCTTCTAAGAACTTTAGAATCATTTCTCCATTAATTTTGATTTTTAGTACAGAGCTTATATTTTTTTATTCA
Organism: Parasteatoda lunata; assembly: GCA_949128135.1. NCBI lineage: Eukaryota > Metazoa > Arthropoda > Arachnida > Araneae > Theridiidae > Parasteatoda > Parasteatoda lunata. The sequence goes on from OX421973.1 coordinate 19,517,157, forward strand.
CTTAGTATCTATTACCAAAATTAATATTAAGCATCATTGGCGTCAATAATAGTTTGCCGATTTTTTATTTCACTTTCATAAAAAATTAGCCATGTTTCTCCATTCATTTTGCTTCTTAGTTAATATCTTCGTTTTTTACTTCAATTAGTTACTATATTACCAAATTTAACTAAGCATCATGGGGGCCAATTATGGTGCTATGATTTTTTGTGGTCTCAAACGAATAAGTACTATTTCTCCATTAACTTTGTGTTTTAGTACGTAATTTTTTTTTTCAAAATTTCGATTATAACCTGGTACCAAAATTAATCAAGCTTCATTATTGGCATCAATAGTAGTATGACGATTTTTTACGTTTCTCTTTAACGAAATTGTGAAATTTCTCCATTAATTTTTCCTTCTTTTCAGTACTTAACTTTTTTTGTTTGAATTACTTATGATTTTAAATTTAGTTTTATATAAAATTTTAGTTTTATATAAAGTTTTAGATTTCAAAAGCATAACATTAAACAGAATAAACCCGTGGTTTTAGATCATTTCAGAAATAATAATTTTAAGAAGTTGCCCACACATGCTAACACCTTCACATTGATCATTTAACTTGTTTGACATAACTAATAATAAAAAAATAATTGTTAAAGAACGTGCCATGAACTCCTTTTTTTAAATAATAAGAGGTAGTAAACATTGATGGTGTTATCTCAAAAATATTTGGGGGAAAAATAGAACCGTCTAAAGCGTAATTACGTCATTGTAGGTAAATTGTGGCATTTGTCGATTCAGAAGCCAATCAGGTTCGCCACTAACGCTTGACTTTACTTTCAGGTATCAATTAAACTGATTTAAATTGCATGCTTTGGCATAATAACTTCCGATACAAGAACCCGACTCTCAGAGAAATGAATAAAGATTTTACACTCTAATGCAATAGCATAGAAAAAAGGTGACACCTTTTTATATCAATGCTTGCCAAAATGGCAACACTCTGACTGTAACGTTTATAGCGCCATGCTACGGTAAAAAGTTTAACTACTGTAGATAGATGATTTTACAGTTTTCTTTTATTACTTTTAATTAAATTCATGAAGTATTTTGTAATCGTTTGGATATTTGCTTTAATTTAGTACTATGAAATGCTTAGATGTTAATTCTTTAAAGATGTCGTGTGTTTTTGAAGACATAAGTACATTTTGTAAAGTAAATTACAATTCATTTGAAATATTTTAAGTTCTAATCATTCTTCTAGTTCCTATATATATATATTTCATTGAGAAATCTAAACGTTGTGGGCCGGGATAGCCTGGTCGATGGGGCGCTGGGCCCATGTCCGAGAGTTCGTGGGTTCGAACCCCGTCGGCCGAAGACTCCCCGTGTAGTTGGTGACTGATGCATGTTAAAATTCTGTCGAGTCGCAAAGTCCTCCATGTTCCCATAACAAATCAAAACCTCTGGGGGTACTGGATTGGAGACCGATCGTTCTCTGACTCTGGTCAAAATTACGATCTGTGGATGTAGGAATGGGTCCGCCTTATAAACAGGTGTGACGTATGATGTGGCGGAAGTCAAATTCTTGGTCATAGATGGCGCCACTGAAAAACAAGAATCGCACACCCTGTCTTAAATTTGAATGGTTTCACCAAGCAGGCTTGCCCGTGTGACAAGTGACATTAGAACCAACCAACCAAACGTAGTTGTTATTAAAGTGGATGACATGCACCATTAATCCTTTTAGAATAAATACCGAAATATCGAAGAATAAATAGCGAAAAGCGTAAGCGATTTTTTTTCTTTTCTCTGTTTATAATAGACTTTTTCATATGACAAAATAGAAATAGGCAGGAGTAAATAAAACTATGAAAGAAACACTTTTTACGTAAAATAGGTCTCGCTTAACTTATTTTGAGGTTTCACTAGTATTTAATGATAATAACTATATGCAATTCAAAGTAGGTTTGGTTTTTTATGTATGTGTCTCTTAAATATTAGTATATGTATTTGTATTATTAATATATTTGTAAAAATAAATAAAACTGAATTCTATAACACAAGATTTGAAATTGATTAGAAAATTTTGTGTTTCTGCGTAAATGAACAATGACAGAAAAATTCGAGCATTCACATAAATCCACGTTATTTCATCTTAATTCAATAATTTTTATTGAAATTAAGCATGGAAACGCATATTTAAAAGGCTAAATCAAAAAGATTTATGACTCATTGATGCTGCAAATAAAATCGTACAGAAGTAACAAAAATGTATGTCAGAGAGAGAGGGAGAGAGGGACACTTCATACTATCGTACAGAGATACTGCATTCCATGTGATTGAGGATCAACTTTTCAATTTTTTGTATCAACTAGCAAGTTCCTTTAAGTGTTACTTGAGGGCGCTGCTCAACGTATGGCCCGGAAAAGCTTCAAGAAAAACGTTGTGGTGACGTCAGAGTCGATCGTTTAGTTTAAAACTACAGCTAATGCTAAATCAATCCGAAAATTCCATATTTAAAATGTTTCTCCCGAATGATCTAATTGAAATTTCTAAACGAATTAAGGGATGAAGGGCTGAAATTACCCCTTTTACCCACTGTTTGAATTTTCGAACGCCAGTAGAAACTTTATAAGAGAGAGACAGACACACACACAAAAGCTCTTCTTCTTATCCTTAAAGATTTTGATCCCCTAAGTGACAAAAACATTTGTCGATGTTATTCTATTATTCCAAGCTTATTTACAAATACAGAGAAAGTATTGGATTTTAGGTTGAATGTAGGCCCCATATCTAACGGTGTAGCATATATTAAACATTTGTAAGAAAAACCAGGCTATAATTTTTGAATTTGACGCACTATTTATATTAATGGTCTGAATTAAGGTCTTAAAATATGTCATTAAAACTAGGATATTCATTCACTCTTTGATTAACGTTTGACTATTATTAGGTATTTTAGGTGTAGTTAACTCGATTAATGTTGCTAGCTTATTTATTTAGCACTGTACATTTGTTTGTTTCATAGGTAATATTTGATAAGGAATTTAATACTATACATTTAACAGTTTTTAAATATTTTAGATAGGTAGTTAGATTAGTAATTTTATATAGGTAATATCATATTCTACATTTGTCTGTTTTCAGTTATTTTGAATGGTAATTAGATTAATTATGTTAACTAATTAGTTTAATAATGTACAATACCTTTTTTTTTTATATAAGTTAATAACATAAGGTAATTTTATCCTGTACAACTGCTTGTCGTGAGTTCTTAAAAATTTGCTTCTATTTTTTGTTTAAATTTACAAAAGCAGAATTGGATACCATTAAAATGGAGACAGAAATGTAATACTACACAAGCTTCATGAAATTGCAGACTGCAAGATTTATTAACATAATTTTTATCTTAAAAAATTCGTCAAAATTGCAGAAAATTACATTCGCCCTTTTATTTTGATTGGACGATGACGTTGCACGGATTACATGAGGTACGGAAGCTTGCCACCCTATTTCCATATGTGTGAAAATTAAATATGATTCAAATTTTTTTTTTATATAATTTCTTTTCATTTAATTTGGCCATACGATATTTTCAGAAGTAAGAATTACACTTTAAAACATTTTCTAAAAGTGAGATCGCATTTTTCCTCGATATTCATATAGGATAGGTATTTTTAATAAAACAAGTTTTGATAAAACCATTTTTGAATGGCGTTTTACCGAAAAATTGTTCAGCACACTTGCAAACCTGATACCTTTTTAATATTCAACCAATTTGACACAAACTTCCATATCATACGTAGTATTATTAAAAAAAATTATTTAAAAAAAACGTTTTCATAGTTTTTAATTAACTTAATGCGATTTAAAAGGCTTTTGATAATCGAAACTGCATTAGCAATATGGTGCCAGTAAACCAAAAAGTTTTTACTTATTTATTGAGTATTAGTAATAGTTTCTTAAAAACATACTCAGGAATTAAATTTTCATCCGATACATGTCACATTATTGTTTATCAAGCTTAATTTAGTTTTATCAGAAAATTAAATTTTCAGTTCCAATCATAAAATTGATAAATGCATGAAATAAAAAACGGTAGATTAATTTTAAGTGCACTATTTTAGTTTTAGTTAAGGCGTTATTTCAAATTTTCCATGAAATGTAATATTACTTATTATTATTTTTTTCCTAGAAAGGTTTTCTAAATTCTACAAAACCAAAAGATTTTGAAATCTAGGAAAGGAAATACAAAATAAGCTCATTTTTATAGTTTCATTTTTTTTAATTATTTAAAAAGGGGTCTAAATTTTATTCATGAAGTATGGTTATTTATATAGTTTACTTGAAAAATTGGTAGTTAATATTCTAATTCCCTTTTCTTTCCTTCTTCATATTTTCCCCTTTAATTCAAGTTATTTTATGATGATTTAAATCTACAAAACTAAAAACTAAACTTCCTAAGAAATAACTTTTAAAACTAAATTTTGCATTTAATTTAAATTATTAGCAAAAATATTAAATCTTAAGATTTTTTTTTACGACATATATATATATATATATATATATATATATATATATATATATATATATATATATATATATATATATATATATATATATATATATATATATATATATATATATATGAACTTTAAAGCCTAAAACTTGATTTTTTAAAGAGTAAGTTATTTATTTTTTAAGAGTTTTATTGAGTCCAACACAAAAAGGACATATTTATTCAGAAAATGCATTTAATGATGAATAACAAGGAAATTCCTAAAATAACTTTTCCATTATCTGAGACCTTCCTCCTTTGGAATAAAGTATTCTTTTATCCTTGTGTTCCACCGCCCAGAAAATTGGTGCCAATCAAATCTGTATCGCAGGTGGTCGAAATAGAGAGACAGTGTGGCGGGCGAGGCATCAACAAAAGTTACTATAAGTGACAAGTCTTCATAATGATAAAGGGGTGGCATCATGTTTTTTTTTATTCTTATTATCTTCTGAAAATTACGTCATGCAAGAAAGAACGTTTTCTGACCTAGGTGGTCTGTCACTCGGATTTCGAACAATTTGGCATCGGTATCTTGCAGTTGAAAGTGGCTGGAGCTTCAATTTAAGTATTTTTAAAAGTGATTCGGTTTATTGATGAAAAAATAATAATAAAGAAATTAAAAGTAAAAAGACTTGAACACAGCGAGAAATTGTACACAAGTGCTAATTCTTTATTTTTTATCAAAAAAAGGAGAGAAAAAAGTGATAAAAAAGGAATTTTTTAATTCCAAAGCAATTTCAAAACCATTAGTATATAGGCATATTTTATGTAGCATTTTGACCACAGTAATACTTTATAAACACTCTCACTTTAGACGATTCATAAATCTTTGATCAGTGTTTCGTTAATTATGAGAATTATTTCTTCTCGAAATCCATGATATGTGACGAAACGGTAACTCTCAAATATCTGATGAAAATGTTTCCTCAACTCGGAACCTCATTGTAGTGCATTGTGGAAGATTGTTAACTAGAATGACAAAACTAAAATAAATACTAGATGGTTGAAGATACAGTGACGAAAAAGTCAACCGGCTGTATGGTGGTCAAGGAGTTGACTTCGTACCAGGAATATCACAGGTTTGAAATCTACTTTGGATAAACTGTCACGAAATTCTCAGAAAAAGATTAAGGAAAACTCCCTTAAATATGCAGAATATTTACAAAAGAGAGGGAAAGAGGGAAAACTGCGGAAACTAGAAAATGTGTGTAAGTAGTACCCCTCCAATTTAGGCGATCGCAACGCAGGAATACGCCATCTGGGGAGAAGACCGATTCCATGCTTTTGGCCCTTCTCCCTTCCCTCTTCTATTTTCAATTGTAGAGGAATGCACTACGACATTTTTCCTTTTCTTAATATTTTTCGTACTTAATTGTTAAAAATATTTTGTAAAATTTCCATGAAGTTTTCCTTTAGAACTACGTTTAAATGTAGTTTCTTATAGTTAAAAGTATTTAATCTATTTGAAAATCGGGAGAGAAACTAACGTACTTCCTTCTTCTATGACTCTCCTCACGCTACTGGGGAAAGCATGTGAAGTGGTGATTCTATATGAAGTTACAGAATGAAGATGTTGAGATTCTCCATCTGCTGGATACCCGATAGTAGTTGGATTGCAGTATTCAGCGGAAAATTAAAATTAAAAGAAAGAAAAGAAGGAAAAATTGCAACACTCAAGAATTGGAAAGAATTTCGGCGACTAAAATAGAATAAAAGGAAAATAAAATTTTTATTTTTTGATACAATTACTGTATCATTCATTAATATAAAAAACTAAACTCAGTGGAGCGACAGCCCATAGAGGGCCAAGGCCGACTGTGCCCATCTCAGTTTTCTTGACCTTGGGCTCTGGGGTGCAGGAGCAGATGTTCCGGTCAGGAAGTCAGTCGAACGCGGAACCCCCAGTGTTTAGTTCCCAAGCATGCTTGGTACTCATTTATCGACCCACTGAAGATTCATTAACATAATTAATTAAAAGAAACTGCTTTATAAATATTTATGTGTGTCATTATTTCATCGGTCAAACAAGTAACACCCTCAACGAAATCTTCATATATTTCCTACACAAGTATGAATTGAATAAGTAATTTAATTTTTTCATAGAATATTTATTTAAACATTGTATAACATAACAAAAATGTTGTTATAATTTACAGAATTTTGAGTTTTCGTATTGAAAGAGGAAAATACATTTCCTTTTCATGACATACCCGCAACGCGTAAAAGTTGTATTTTTTTTTTTTTAATAATAATTAAAATACAGAAATACAGGGCAACTTGCAGATTTGTATTAATGTATATGTAAGTAATCAACGTTGAAAAAAATTTAAACCAATAAATATTTAAACAAATGCTTAGAAATATTTTGATTAATGACCAATTTAGTTTGTGTAAATGTCACACCCGCAACTCTGGATTGGGTGATAGATAACGACAATTATTGAAAAAGATATTATAGCGAGAGCTAATGAATTTTATACATACAAAAAAAATTTTGGCGAATGAAAAAATAATTTAAATTCGTTAAATTAGAAAAGCGATATATTATTAACCGATTCCCTGATTATCTCGAGTTAACTCGGGTATGTATATATTGCAAATATTTATTATACCGAGAAAACTCGGGCGTAGCAGAATTTGTCAGTGCGTTTCGTTTTATCACTTTTTTACTCGGCTGGAAGAAATAATAATAATAATCTGTTGTGATTGGAAGTTTGTCAAGTTTTGTTGCTGTTGGATTATGGGACTGCACACGTGTTTTGCGCGATTGTATATACGATGGTTCCTGAATTTGCATAGAAAAAAAAAAGAGTATAACAATTGCGTATCACTTCACTGGCGTTTGGAAAGTGTCTTTTTGTGTTGTCCCTTGTTTTAAAAACTGTCATGATAACACTAATATTTAACTCTTTTCATTTGCTCGAGTTAACATGGGGTAGTAAACTGATGATAAATTATACGTTTTTTTCACGTAAGAAAATTAAAATATCAACTTAAAATTTGTGTATTGCGTTTTGTTTTAGTTCCTTGTAGTATTTGTTAATAAAATAAAAGAATACGTTGATTTTTGGCATTAAAAAAAAAAAAAACTTGGCTAGGGAAACGTTTAAATATCGATATTTTTGACAATACATCGTGATGCTAAAATTTTTCCTTATTGTTTACGATGACTTACTTTTGCTTTTAACAATTCAAAAGAGCACATGGATTCAAAACTGATAAGTACTTGCAAAAGTTGGTGCAAAATAGTTCCGAAATTTATCGTTTGTATTCTTCAGTTTTTAAATTTAAAACTATACAGCGGAAATAGATCTGATGTATTTGAAATATTTCTGATCCATTTTAAAAATTTATTATATATTAGTCTTAATTCTGATGCATTTAAAACTCAATTGCTTTAAATCTATTACTTTATTTAGTTACATTTGAACTATTTCTGAAATAGTCCAGAAATTATTAAGAAACCATCATAAGTACTCTAATGAAGTCGCGCAAACTATTGCTTAAGTTAATAAATTAGACAGAAACGTATCTTTCTAGTTTTCCACCGCATGCCTTAAATTGATTTCATACACACAGCTATTATATATCTTTTCACAAAGGTTAAAAAAATGTCGAGTTTTATAAAGTGAAAACGTGGATACCATTTAAATGTTAAGAGACACACTTTGAAAATTAGTTTCCCAAGTTTACACCTCGAAACTTACATATTTTAGGAGATTTTCTACAAGTGTCAAACCATAATCTAATTGCTTAAACTAAAAACATTTTATATGTATTTTCAGAACTCATTTGCGCAAAGATAATTTTACGCAAAAAGTTTTTTAATTGACTTTAATAATTCATTTCATACGTACTGTACTGCAGTTCGAAACCAAAAATTTATTTTACTCAAAAACAAAAGCTTAAAAATATCGTTTTCCAATTCGTTATGAATTCGCGATCGCAACGAACTATAGGGGGCGTTGTTGTATGTGCCGAATCCCTGCGATTTCCATATGAACAGTCATTCAGTTACACTGGAGACGTCTTTAATGTAGCATGTAGCATTGTAACGTTCCATCTTTATTGTGGCTGATTAAATTTAAAAAAGAAAAATGTTTGTTTTCTTTCTTATGCAAACGAAAACAAAATGGTATTTCTTTTTTTTTAGAAAAGGAACATCCAGAACACATCGGAAAAATATTCGTAAATAAAGAGAAAAAAATAGGTATATTCTTATAAGAGTTCAAACCTAATGCCTGAGAAATAATTTTACTAAATTTAATGGTATAACATGAAAGGCAAATTTAAATTTTAACGTAAAATAAAGAATGCTTACGAAACAAGAAGAAAAAAAAAAGAACCATTCTTTTTTTTGTCACCATTTTTTAGTGTTACGAAAATGCGTCTTTGGGACTTGCCAAAAACAAAACAAGATGCAATTTTATTTTTTTAGAAGCAAAATATTTTATGGAGTGAAATATAACGAAAATGTACCAATGTCCATAACATGAAACTTTATCTTAATAAACGTCCGTTTTGGAAATGTTATTTCATTTTGAATCTTATTTATTAGAGTTCATAATGGCTATAGAATCAGGTGAGAGAAAAGTTTGTTTTGAATCTATGCTAAACTCTATATCGACCCATTTTCCACCGAAATCCGATTGACTACTTTGATTTTAAACAAAGTGTTTCATTTTAAGATTTTTTCCAAAAAGTTTAAGTGTAGATTGGCGGCACTTAAAAATCTGCCAAATCTGTAGCTGTGGTTAATACGTACCGAATTTTTCTTCCATACTTTTCTGAATCATATTACTTCAAATATTAGAATATGCAAAGAGTATACATAAACACATAATTTAATACCATTTAATTTTTAAAAAAAGGTATTTTGACAACAATTTATCAAAAAATTATAAACTAAAAAACGTAAAATAAAGAATTCTTAGGATAAAAACGATTTTAAAAATTCCTCATTTTTCAATAAAAACTTTCGTATTGTTTCTTTTTTTTAATTCTTATAGTATTTTAACAGACGTAAAAAAACCATTCTGTAGAGAACTATCATCAAGTAAGAAAAAAAATTATTTACAAGCAAATTTTTAATTATAAAAATCATAACACTTACCTGATTTATAAGTCCGGAGAATTCCAAAATGATATGTTCTTTGTTTGAAAACTTTATTCTCAAATAATATACACATAGTTTATCCCTTCATTACTTTTAGGTAACATACCACACATCAAAATTTTATAATTGTAAGATCTCGATATGAATTTTAATATGTAGCTTAAAAACAGAATAGCTGAATTCTAGTTGAAATTCTTTCTGAATAAAACTGAAAAACACTTACCAAGAAAACGATAAAAAAAATTTTTATAATCAGCACAAAAGATACTTTTTCAAGTAATTCGGATTATTCTTTATTGTTGTTTTCTGAATTATGTAGATACAGAAATATATACTATTCTATGAAGAAGAAAAATATTCTATAACTATTACAGTTCTGTATGGAATTCATTGGAACACATTTATTCATTGGAATGACGAAAGCATGTTGACTTCATTTTAACTTGTAATGAATTGAAGACAGAAAAAATATTTTACCGCAATACACACATCTGTAACAGCAAGTGATCACGAAATCATTTTATGTTGTTGGTAATAGAAAGGTAAAAATTATTGAGAAGTTGTTCTTCAAATGCTTGGCATGTTCTGCTTCAATGTTTGGCATGTTCTGGTTAGTTTTTTTCCAAGTTCTTCTACCTTTTCCTTAGGGAAATTTTGCTTCCAAGAAAATGGCGTCCGTCATTGCCAAAGGTTATGAGGGAACTAATGGTTACAGGCTCTCGCTAGAGGGCGTATCGACCGTTGCGATCGCGAATTAGAAAACGCTTACAAAACTGCGTCATTTCCAGAATCGTTTGCTCAAATATTGATTTATTTTGACTTTAAAATAATTGTTTGTAAAATAGAACATGTTAAGCAACTTTCATATAGAAAATAATTTCGCAGTAAATAATTTCTAAATTGTGCTCAATTTATAACTTTATTTTAGCCGATTTTCTAATACAAATGTGTGAATAAAAATAACAAGTTAAGCTGTTTTTTTTCCCTCAAGATCAAAACAAGCGAAAATAGCTCTTTTTAGAATTTATTCACCTAAAGGCTAAAACTATGCAAAACACATGCGTAGCTAAGCCCCTCAATTACTTTATTTATGAGTGGTAACGTATAAAAAGACTGCTGGCAATACAAAATAGAAAAGAAGAAAAATGGTGTTTTTGTTGCACGATATATTTTAGTAGAAAACTCAACATGAGATTTGCGCGTATTTGAGAAATGACATGATAACTCGACAATCTTTTTCAGAAAGAGAGAGCTCGGTCTATGGGATTTGCATCTCACAGGTAAAAAGCGCAGAAAATATATTCAAATGATCTACATATATATGTCTTATCTACTTTTTTTTTTATTGCTTTTTTGTTTCTTATAGTTGCAGTACACGAGAAACTGTTCGCAGCTATCTTTTGGGAATCTAGGAAAATGCGGTGTGAAGGTTTTGAAAAGTATAAACAGACTGCCCCTGAGGATTGCCTTTGTTTATCGTCTGCATTTTTCTGAAGAAGAAAAAAAAAGCGTTAAAAATGGTTAGAAAAATAAATTTAATATATTTCGTTCAGATATTACATTTTGTAGTGTTAAAAAAATAATCAATTGTATCTTTTTAAAAATTCGTAGACAAAATTACTCATTGTCTCTCAGTTTTTGAAATGTTCCTTTATTTGAGGTATGGGTTTAATTTCATCATGAGTTAACTAATGGGTTATGGGTTAATGAGGTATGGGTTAAAATCAGAAAGCGATTTTTCTGACAATTATATTTTGTATTCGTTCTCTTACATATTAGTTTAACATCCAATGGGGAAAAGCAACACATCCTTTTTTTCGCATAAAATTTAAAATCATTTAAAAGTTTCTTAATTGCTTAGCAGTTCATGAATATAAAAGAAAAGTTTTAATTATATTTGTCGTAATCTTACGATGTTTATTTTTCACGGAGTAAAAAAAAAAAAAAAAAAAAACTGCTTTTCAGTGATTTTTAGTACGATGCAAATGTTTCACGTCACATTATTGGGTACTTAGAACCAATCCCATTGTTGTGTCTAATCAAATGGTTGTGCTTGACATGTTAACGTTTCAGCTTTATGGCTTGGGTTTGCTTTTACACTAAATTAATTTTCGGATCAGATTTAATTAGATGTTGTAAATGACGGTGTGTTTGTCGAGCCTGATTGGCTGACCAACACGTGATGTCGCATGTAAGTATCCCATTGTGTTACCCTTCTGTGGTGATTTGTGTTGTGATATTGGCATATTATTAAATTCAAATGAGAACTATGTAGTTAGAAAACTACGTAGTGGAAACTGCGTAATTGGAAAAAATACCTAGTTCTAACATTAGTTAACGTTCTTCATAGTTAACTTCATAGTTCTACTTGTAGTTAGAAAAATTTTAAACTCAGTTTCCTCTTTACTAATAATTATTTGAAAATACATATTTCTTTTATTTATTTATTTAATTGACCCAAATAAACACAGTTTAAAAAAGCATGCATGTTTTTATAATATTGAGCATCTGAGTTACATATTAATAAATCAATTTACTCTTTGTCAATTAATAAATTAATTGACTCTTTTTAATAAATAAATTTTTACAGAATTGCTGTTATTAAAAGGCGAATCAAATTCAAATTTCTTCTGTTTACATTGTCGCAAATTTTAAAGGTTTCGGTTTTAATCTTTTAAAATTTTTGAATGTTATTCGATCACAACGCATAAAATTTCCTAGAGCTCTCCCAGCAGAACCAGCTTAAACTAATAAATCAGTAATTTTTCAGTTTATATAGTAATGGTTTAACAGAAACTCAGATTTTCTAAATTATAGTTCTTATTACCGCACATTTAGTAAATATATATATATATATATAAAATAAAAATTAAAAAAACTTAAAAAAACTGAATAAATGCTTTTTATGACATGCTTTCAGATATATTAAATTCCCAATTGTTTGCCATATTTACCAAATTTTATCACACATCATAAAACCATATTTTATTGTCAATTTACCAAAATCGTTATTAACGTTTCGGTAAAAATTACCGAGTCTCTCAGTGTAGACATAGAAACACGGTAAACTTTACCATATTCTGGTAGTTTGACCATATTATATTCCATACAATATCTGTGCCACATTTTTTCCCTGTGCAGATATAATCTAAATGATGCATTTTAGAGCTATGCATTTTATCAGCCTTCATGCTATCGAGTAATGTTTGTATATATCTGGACATTTTAGCAAAAATTAAAAAAAAAAAAAAAAAAAAAAAAAAAAAAAAAAAAAAGAGGAAGAAACAAAAAAACGATATTTAACAGCGTTAAAAGAAATCCCAGAAAGCTAAAATTTTAAAATTAATGTTAAATAGTTAAAATATTCTCAACTTTTTTATTCTATTGTTGTCTTAAAAAGAAATATTTCCAACGCAATGGCAAATGAAATATTAAACAGAAAGTCAATGCAAAATAATAATAATAATAATAATAATAACAATAATAATTATAAAAACATTTTATTTTTTCTTTAATATAAATTTGTGATAAAACATGTTATTTGGTATTTATATTTGAGTACTGCCAACAGAAGAAGAAAAAAAATCCTTCACTCAACTTTAGTTTGTAGAAAATACTTAACTGAAGCACAATAAACTGAGCCACAACAATTTATAGCTACATTGTTATTTAGTTGCACATATTTCTCCAAGTATGGTTTTGTAAAAATAATCTCCAACTGTCCAACAATGCAGCCCTAAATCCAAAATTAGTTTTCCACGTGTTCTGAATTGAAAAACTGAAACTGCAACAATCTAAGCTTTAAAAAATAATTACTGCAGAGCTAATGAGGTCCTTAACACCCTGCTTTACCTGATTTCACATGAACGCGCTGACAAATTCCTAAATTTATGGTAGATCGTTTCGCTGACTGGGCTCCAGAAGCCATTGTGTCAACAACCAACATTGCTTATGGAGATGGATGAAACGAAAGATGTGATTCCTTGTTGCCACTATCTCAAGCATAATGAAGACATACAAATGTGAAAAACGGTTAATAAGATGCCAGTGTATGATATTTATGACCTGCCCAAGCTGAGATTTATTTTTGCATTGTTGTAAACAAAACATTTTTTGCCTGTTCCTTGGCAACAAGATTATCTTCATCGCAAACCTTATCAGATGAAATTACCACTGCAGTCATCCGATCAAAAAATTTACGATACTACCATAAAACTTACTATATTATACATTTACTACATTACTGGTTGAATGTCAGTTCTTCTAAAGGGATTTAAAAAATCTTAAATAATTATTTAATCGTTATTAATTACCACTATGCAATCATGCACAAAACAGGCATTTATCAGAGCAATTGAGAAAAATTAAAGTTATTTTAATTTTTTAATTATTTTCTTAATTTTTATTTTATTCTTATTTAAAGTTCTTTTCGATGACTTTACGCAAAGGATGAGATTAAGTAAAAAAATTTTAGAAGTTCAAGTCATCAAAAACAAAGTTCAACTGTACTTTTTGACTTCCAGTTAGAGACACAGGAAAACATAATAGTTTTTGTACTAATTTTCAAAAAATAAAATAAAAATTATTATTTTTAGTCAAAGTTTGTAAAAAAAGAAAAAATAGAGTGTGTCTTAATATTTTATGTCTTAATTTTTAAAAGTCTGTATTTGAGCCATTTTAAATAATCTCAAAGAAAACAGAAAGATTTTAGTTTTTTTCTCACAATATTAAACGTCTTAATTTTTTCTTCTTCTTCTTCTTTTTTTTTTTTTTTTTTTTTTTTTTTTTTTTTTTTTTTTTACACTGGAAAGCATGACATTTAACATCACGTGAGAAAAATGATTCAAGACATTTCATTTTTTGTGCTATAAAAAAACTTTAAAATATTTCAATTGAAAACCACTTCATTTTTATTTTTATTTTTATGTTTCAAAATATAACATTTAGCATTACGAGGGAAAAAACTGAGATCAAGATATTTTGCTTTTGTGTAGAAAAATTTGTTTTGAAATATTTTTTCTCAAAACCACTTTTCAATATTTTTAATGTCAAAAATTAAAAAACACCTTCTTGATTTTTTTTTTAGTTCGAAAAATATGCGAAATGAGGTAGGGAATGTTGGTGTTTCCCTGAAGGAAAAAAAATTAAAATTTACAAAAAGAAAAGAAAAAGAAAAATCCATCAAAAATTATTTAAATAATTTTTTTTAAATATTTAAAAAAAAAAAAAAAATTTGACAAAATATTCATTTTCTTCTTTGTTTACTACATGTTGACTTTTTTCTTTCTAATGACACCAAAGTTAAGAAAATATGCTCAGAAATAAAAAAATTGAGACATTTTTAAAATTCGAGCCACCGTTTGCAGTTACGTCCTTTTCTAAATAAAGTCAAATTTCAGTTTTGGTTCAAAAATTCTAAAAAAAAGTAAGAATAATAATAATAATAAAAGAAAATAATAATAATAATTTTAACCATTTTTCAGCAAGAACTTTTCTACCAAGAAATTTCATAAAAATCTGTGACATAGCGTCAAAGACCATTGGTCGATTTCACCAAATAATTAAATGAATAAATAGATTCATTTAAAGAGTATTTCAGGATGTGAAACCAAAGTATTAGAATCAACACAAATAATAATTGAAAATCTATTCTTTTTTAAATGGATGTTGCTTTTATTTCCTATTCTCGTTTTTATAAATCATTCATAAAGTTGACTCCATCACGCCTCATGAAGGGAGTGAACCTGAATTCAACCTTCCATAGTTCGCAATTAAGAAACCTCTGGCTTAATTTATGATCGAGTAACCTATCATTAAAGTCACTGCAATCGAATTTCTTGCCAACAATTAGGCGACTATGCGCGAACCCGTTCTTTCGATCTCTTAATTGATTCAAATTATCAGTTTTGCAACTGCGATTCCGGGGTCTTATCATCTTTGGCAGAAGAAGGCAGCGTGTTGGAGCGGGGGGAAAAAAAGAGCTGTAAGCGAACTCAAACTGGATACAGCGTTAATTAAATTTCGCATGCTAATCAACAAGAAATTAGAGTTTTTGCACGCTGGTAAAAGAAGGGAAAAAAACGGTAATGGGTAGTGAAAAAAAAATAATTTTGATCATAATGGGTTTGGAAAAAGTAGAAAGAAAAAAATTCATGAAAATCTGAAAGTTCGTGTGAAGAATTAACGAATAAACAAGAAGAGGATATTTTCAGATTTTAAATTGTAATTAGGTTTCGTGATTTGCGAGTGTTAAATTAATGGAATAAAAAAAATCAGAAATACAAAGAAATATTTGTTTAAAAATTAAATTTCCGAGTATAATGTTTTTCTGAATTAATTGTGTATTGCATTATGCATTTGCGTGAGATTCATTATGTGATATGTTACGAAAATTTTCAATTACGAGTAAAAATAATTATATAACAAAATAAAACAGAAGAAAATAAACTTCTTAATATAAATCTGAAAGTATTACAAAATTCTTATTCAAATTGGAAAAATGAGTTACAGAAGTAAATGTATTATTTTACGGAAAATATTAATTGGATACCTGCAAGTGAAGTCATCATAGGCAAATCGTTACATTTGTTGATTCAGAAGTCAATCAGGTTCGACACACATGTCTGACTTCGCCTAAAGGTATCGAAATAAATCTGATTTATTTCGGTTAGAGGGTTGGGTTAGAGTCACATGGTTAGAGTCACATGGTCACTTCACTTCTTCTCCAGTTTCAAGTATCCAATTACGAGCAACAACAAAAAAAATTCATAAAATATAAATCTGAAACGACTGAAAATTCTTATTGCGGTTAGAAAAACGAATACAAAAAAGTAAACAAATAAATAAAGTAAAATGAATATAATGAATAAAAATGCATGATTATATTATAAAATTTCCTATTGTACTTGGAAAAATATGTTATGTTACGAAATTTTTAAATTACGAAAATTTTAAATAAACATACAAATTTTGAAAAAACGAGTCATTAAAAATTTCAATTATGTGTTGATAAATCACTTTAAAAAACAGAAAGAATTTAAAATTTGCCAATGATTTTCAAATCGTTTTTAAATTTATTATTGGACCCTAGTATGCCTAAATAAAATTATTTCCCGTTTTTGTTCAATATTATTAGCGTCCTGAAGAAACTAAAAAAAAAAAAAAAAAGAGAGAGAGAGAGTAATAGTAAGTTGTCTAAAATTATATGGTGAGTTATTGTATACAACGTCCCGTTTCTTGGTATTCTCGGAATGTTGACAAGCCTAGTTTTACTCTAAGATTCCTAAATTTCTCAATGGGTGGAATCAAATTCTACAAAATTAAAGTTCCTTAAAAATTCTGAGAAAAAAAATGAAAGATCAAACTGTTTGCAAAAATATAAATGACGTATTACGACTTAATTAAAAAATTATTTTATCTTTATTTAATCTGGTGTCTTACGAAAATTCCCCATAAAATACTTATTCTACATTTGTAGGGCCGGAATAGCCTGGTTGGTATAACGTTGGATGTTGGATCGTGAGAGCTGGAGTCCAAATCCCGCCGACCGAAAAAACTCGGTGTTTATGTTTTTATCAATGGTGACTGGTGCACGTTAAATCTGTCTGGATCATAAAGTACTCCAAGTTCCCATAACAAATTACTACCTCTGGGGGATACTGAATTGAACATTGATAGTTCTCTAGAACAGGTCAAAATTACGATTTGTAGATGAATAAATTGATGAATGGGTCCGC
Organism: Parasteatoda lunata; assembly: GCA_949128135.1. Lineage (NCBI taxonomy): Eukaryota > Metazoa > Arthropoda > Arachnida > Araneae > Theridiidae > Parasteatoda > Parasteatoda lunata. The sequence continues at coordinate 19,534,552 of OX421973.1, forward strand.
CAAGTAAAACCATCTGTAATGTGTGTGTGGATGAAATCGAATACTCTGCCATAAATGGCACTACTAAAAAACAAGAAACGTACCCCAGTCTTGAAATTTCGCTTGATTTCCCTAGCAGACTTGGTCATCGATAAGTAGCAAGTAGCAATAGAAACAACAACAACAACAAAAATATTCTAGGTTTGTTATCCTCATACCGTACCATACATTTCATTATCTAAACTTGCTATTTTCCTATTTGTCCCGACTAGATATGCATTTTATGGAAAAATATAAATGTATAACTAAAAAAATTTTTTTTATTAAACAGTGTAAAAAACGGGGTGAAATCACACATTTTAAAAACATTCTAGAACATTGGTGCCAGCTAGAAATGTATAAGAGAGTCTCAGTTTCTTCCCTCGTAATGCTAAATGTCATATTTTGAAACATAAAATAAAAATGAAGAAAGGGTTTTTTTGTTTTTGGGCATTTAGAAAAAAAAAAAGTGGTTTTCAATCAAATTATTTTAAGGTTTTTCTTATAGCACAACAAACAAAAAAAAATAAATGTCTTGAATCGTTTTTTTTTTTTTTTTTCCCGCGTATTGTTAAATGTCATGCTCATGCTTTTCAGTGTAAAAAAAAAACAAAAAAAACAACAACAAAAACAAAAATCAAGGGAGAACATTTTTATTTGTTTTGAATGGGATCAAAGAATTTTGTTATTTCATTTTTAAAAAAAATATTTTCAAATATTAGAGATAAAAACGACAAGTGTTTTTGGTTTAAAACCTCTTTTTTATTATTTTCATGTCCAAAATAAAAAAAAAATACTCTCATGAGTTTTTTGTTTTAAAAAAATATGACGTTTAATATTGTGAGAAAAAAACTGAAATCTTTCTGTTTTCTTTGAGGTTATTTAAAATAGCACAAATGCAGACTTTTAAAAATTAGGATATTAGAAATATAATATATTTTTCACAAATTTTGACTAAAAATAGTAATTTTTATTTTATTTTTTGAAAATTAGTACAAAAACTATTGTTTTTTTTTGTGTCTCTAATTGGAAGTCAAAAAGTACAGTTGAATTTTGTTTTTATGACTTGAAATTCTAAGAATGTTTTGCTTAATCTTCTAATGTAAAGTCATCGAAAAAAAAAAAAACATTAAATAAGAATAGAATAAAAATTAAGAAAATAATTAAAAAATTGAAATAACTTTAATTTTTCTCAATTGCTCTTATAAATGCCTGTTTTGTGCATGATTTCATAGTGCTAATTAATAACGATTAAATAATTATTTAAGTTTTTTTAAATCCCTTTAGACGCAACTAGTAATGTAGTAAATGTATAATATAGTAAATTTTATAGCAGTATAGCAAATTTTTTACCGGACGACTGTAATAGTAATTTCATCTGATAAAGTTGATATTTTCATATTTGTTCCGACCAGATATGCATTCTATGGAAAAATATAAATGTATAACTAAAAAAATTTTTTTAATATTATTAAACCGTTTGAAAAACGGGGTGAAACCACACATTTTAAAAACATTCTAGAACATATTTTGAAACATAAAAGCTAGAAGATGCCAGCTAGAAACGTATAAAACAATAGACGAGGGTAAAATTGGTTAAAAAAGAAAAATACTTACATAATTTTATTCCATATTTACCTTCGTCCCTCTAAGCTTTCAAAGTTTTATAAAAAGAGTCATTCATTGAAAATTATATAAGACCAATAATGATTTTAAGCAATTTTGAAATTTCCGATTTCACAAGAATTATTTTCTAAACATTAGCTTTCGAGAAATAATCAATATTATTAATGCTAATAATTTTAAATTAGGTTTTCAATAATCACTGTCGAATTGAAGAAGAAAAATTTTAGAACTGTGTCCGAAGAACAGTTTGTATTGTGTTTCTTTATTACAAATTCATCCACTCACTATTTGTTTTCTTTCTTTTAATGGAGTTGCGTTTATTAAAAAAGAACCAAACAAATGGTAGAAATTGGTGGGCCTGAATAACAGGTAGTCTCTTATTTATCATTTTCATTTTGTGCTGGACAAGATATATATATATATAATTTTATTTTTATATTTTTATTTAAGCGATTGAAAGCTCCTCCTGCACCACAAAGTATAGCATGAGGCTTACAGAAGTAAGTAGAAAACAAGAAAATTTACAAATTTTCATTAAAAGGATATATATTGAAGTTACAATAAACTTTAAATCCAAATATCTCCCAACAAAAATTTTAAAAAATAAATTAAATTATTGATAAATGCCCCCTTCCAAATAACAATGGGTAACTTACTTCCTTTGATACTCATTTGGGCACAAACCTGATCTTTTAAGTACAAATAATATAAAAATATTCAGTCATCTGATAACTATTTCAAAAAAAAAAAATTTTCGTGACATAGTTACAAATTTTTTTTCTTCTAATAATTGCTTTATCTAGTTTTGCACGAAAAAATGAGTAAAAATAATATTATCTCAGCAATTAGAACTTATCCTTATAAAGAGTTGACGTAATTATGCTTTCTTTTTTATAATATTCCTAAACCTAGTTTTAATGTTTAAAAAAAAAATATACTAATGTCGACAGCTTGAAGTTGATTAAAATCTCGCCAAGTTACAATCAGCGCAAGTGTTAATTTTTCACTCAAATCATTTTCTCTCGCCATTTCAGAAAACCAACTTTTTGTTTTTTTCTGGCAAATAAAGTTTTTTCCGACTCATTTGAAGCGAAATGAACGTGAGTGCAATAAGTCTTATTGGAAAAAACTCATTCCAATGTCATTAAGAATCATTCCAAATTGGCGATTTTTTTTCGAACGCGCTCTTGTTTTTCACCCTGTGGGGTGTGGGAGATAAGGTTTAATTGTTTTCAGATGCTTTTTAGGACATGTAATTGCATACTGTGAGAGTAATTGGTAATTTAGATTACACTTTTCAAGCCAAAAATAACTTTTACGTACAAAGTTGTGATGTTTTTTCGATTCAGCATAATGGTATCAAATTAGTATTTTTTTTTTCTCCTCACTTCCAAATTTTTGTCATAATTTTCAATTGTGACTTTGGCACTTCTTTCTTAATGATTGTGTAAATTAGCTAAGATCTATAAACATCTTAGATACCTTTTTTAGATGTTTGGTATGGTAATTATTTAAATACCGATTTTATGATTAATTATTTTAGTGACAGAACATAAATGGCCAATTATAGATATACAAAATCCTGGTTTATAATAAGAAGTGTATCAATAATAATGGAAAAAAATACTGAATTATTAAAGGAATTATAAGTCTAGAAATAATGGCAATATAGAAGGGGAAAAAAAAATGTTCAGAAAGAGAAGTTAAAAAAAATCGATCTCTGATACAGATTAAATCTCTATTACTAATGAAATTTTCAACATTGAGTTTAATATTTACATCATATTCCTGGCACTCTTAGTTTTCTAATAATAATTTTACTTTTGTTTTTGCTCCAGTTATTTAAAAATTTACAAAGCAGAGCTTGTGCAAGTTGGGAGCAAAGAAAATGCGCCGGAAGTTGAATACTGAAACCGATTGTATTTTCATATACATTCGATAAAAATACAAATAAAGCAAAGAAATAAATAAAAAGACAAAACTTTTTTGCAAAAGAGAAGAAGAAAAGCTGCCAAAATTAACAAATTTATTTGAAAAATTCTTTTAAATATTTTTTAAAAATTTAGAAAGAGAAGAAAAATTAAAGAGTCCGAAAAAAATGGCAAAATAAGATAATATCGTTATTAGCTCACACGGTATATCACAGATAATATCCTCACAGCTTTCTAATAGTGTATCAATATAGCCAAAATAAATTATATCAATACGATCGTTTTGGTATATATATCAAAATATACTTATCAATACAATAGTCTCACACTATTGAATTGATATATTTTGCTTCGGCTAGATTAATAGAATATTAGAAAGCACTATTTGCAGATATAATCATGTGAGCTGACTACTAGATTATATCATTTTGCTATTTTGTTTTCAACTTTTTAATTTTTTATTTATTTATTTATTTATTTATTTATTTTTAAATTTTTAAAAAAATGTTAAAATAATTTTTAAAAATAAATTTGTAATTTTCGGCATCTTTTCTTCTTCTCCTTTAAAAATTGATTTTTCTCTTTATTTCTTTCCTTGTTTTCTTTGTATTTTATCTTATTATGTGGATTCTTTGTACTTGCAACTTATGCCAGGTTAATAAAACTTATTAATTTTCTCAAGTTTCTTTTTCAAAACCCTTTTTTTCCTTTTTGTCTCTCTATTGTGCTTTGGATATATATATATATATATATATATATATATATATATATATATATATATATATATATATATATATATATATATACAGGAAGAAAAAAATTTTTTCTTTAGTGCTTTTTTAATGTGCAATAAATATTTAAATATTTCAATGAAAATGGAGATATTTGTCTCTTACACATTCCTAAAGAGAAGTTAATAAGAAATAAATTTTTGTAAAAAATCTAAAAATACTGATGTAGTTTGTTTTAGTCAAGTACAAACACGAAATATGTAAAAGTATACACTTCTTATGAATGGCATGATATCATAGTAATCTCTCGATAAATTTTGTTTAAAAATTTCTTTTGAAAAAAATTATTTATTAAAGGTATATAATAATACATAAATAAATGAAGGTCATCTTAAATAACTCATCCTTAGAAAACAAAAATCCTTTTCAAAATTATAACATCCAAAAACCCAGCATTGAATAAATTAAAATTATACCTTTATCCACACAAATTTACTAAATTGATAAACTTAAACAACAATAAATATGGAATAATAAATTGAGAAGACGAATTTTTTTTTCTTCCGCCGGCGAGAAGAGAGATGAAAGAAGAAGTGAAAAATAGCTCTCGCCATAATTATTTATTAAAGGTATATAATAATACATAAATAAATGAAGGTCATCTTCACAGGTATTGTAGGGCTCAAAACCAAAGCCCTGTAATTAGACCCGCGCCGACAGCAGAAAAAAAATATTCATGTAGGGGTAGATGTCACGCTGACCAGCCTCCCCCCTCTCACCACAGGAGCTGGTGCAAGGGGTTGGAGGAATAATCTGGCCTACCGCAAAGAATTCGAACCAAACGTTCTACCCTCCCCCTTGCTTATAAAGAATATGAAATACTTCTCAACGAAATTGTTTCGACCCTGTCGCAGAAAAGAATTTTTTAAAGGGGGCGGGGCCAAGTAAGATGCTCTTTCTTTTGATCGAATACTTGCTAACTGGTCCGTCCGACATCCGGAAATTATGTAAGGAATTTTTTTTTTCCTTTTCTCATCTTACTATGTATTGCAAAAGGTAGCGTTGGAGGTTTTTTTGAAGTTGCCGCTTTTGTAGATTAGTTTGCAGCATCTCGTGTTGCTAGTTTCTGCCTTATTTCAGTCACCGCCTCGTCCTCACAATATCGTCTGTACGGACTGCTATCGTTTCATACAATTCAAAGCTTTATTTTATTCATATCATTAAAATTTAATTTTTTGCTCTAAACCTAAAAATACATTTTTGTGTTAATGTTATTAGTGAAAATTGAGTTGGGGTCAACTAACCTTAAAAGAAATTCCCTAGCAGTATTTTACTTACATGTATATTAAAGTTTTTATAATCTTCGCTAGCCGCCTTAGGAGATCAGCTTGTTCACCTTTCAAAATTATACAGCACAACATATAAACTTTAATAGTAACCAAGCCGAAAGCACAGCACAATTGTATTTAAACTTTCTAATTCTTCTTCCCCTCCTCCAATCCTTAACACATTAACTAGTTTTAAACAATATATTAATTAAATTTTCTCACCAAATTCATCTAGCTGTTGCCCGTGCAAAAGTAATTTGATTTTAATTTCAACTCGGTGAAAATAATTCCGATAAAATTACCGTACTGTATGGTAATGACATTTCTGGAGAAAAAAACAACAACATAATTCTGGTTAATAAAACTAAAATATACGGTATTTAAATGTAATGTATGGTAACGTTTATATGGTAACGGTTTCACAATAAATAAGTTCTAGTTTTCTCTATTACAGTTCTTAGAACAAAACACTTATCAAAATATACAAAACTGAAAAGTAAATTTAACCGAATAAATTGTTTTTATGCCATTTTCTAAGATATTAGGGTAAAATTACCAATTTTTACCAAATATTATCATATATAATAAAAAAATATTTTATTGTGTATTTCGCTGAAATCATTACCAAAGCCCATCGGTATTAGAATTAGCGAGCTTTTCAGTGTTCCCAACGAGTCATAAATACGGTAAATTTTACCATATTCTAATAGTTTTGAACATATTTTTTCTCCGTGAAAAGATATCCCAGATATTTTTAAAGTTCACTGTGTATTGAATTTTAGTTATAATTTAAAATCTGTCCTGCAGCTATTAAATCACAGAAACAACAAACATTTCTGCAGAAATATTAAAATTATTTCCCTCTCTGTCATGAGATCTCCATTACTACTTCCTTACTCACCTCTCGATCCATAATTTTTGAGAAAAATGCAAACTCCGTCACCACGAATTTGTATGACAGTATCCGACACCATAGCACCGTTTATGTTTAAAATTTCTACAGCTATTTTAAAAAAGGATCAAAAATAAATCTAAATATTTACTTCGTAACCAAGTTTTTATGTTTATAAAAATATAAAACTACTCTAAATAGATACCTAACGTATAGCAAAGCATTCAACACTATTTAAATTATTACTTAAGACAACCTAACAAACTGAATCTAAGTAAATACTAAATTTATAACTAATTTTCAACAAGTAATGCAAAATGGTAATACTTTCATTTAATTTTTATAGAAAAATTCTATTGCATTTTTTCTGTACATTTTATTACTTGGTTGCTTGGCACAGATCTCTTAAAAATTTACAATTCCCATTTTCATGCAAAATGATTTTTTTTTGTGTGTTACTTATTTTTAAGAGACCCTTTTTGGTTTTTAGGTAAAATTTTTTATCTTCGCTTTCTTGATATTTTTTCTACATAACAAACGTATGATGATATAGTATTATTATTTGACAGCCCAATATCTTTCCAAAAAAAAAAAAAAAAAAAAAAAAAAAATAAAAAATAAAGTGAAAAAAAGGAGTCACTTTATTAGGAGAAAAGTAGCGCTAAAACACATTTATTTATACGTCTATTTTCCCCAAAACTATTAAATAATAAAAATGTGCGAGTTGTGCTTTTAGGTCAGCAATTTAAAACGTTACTTTTATCAGATTTTAGATTTTTTAAATTTTAATATCCACTGTTTAAAATAATGTAAACATTTTCGGGTGATGCTAAAAAAGCATCATAACATAAATTGCAAAAAAACAAAAATATTGATCAAAAATTTGAAAACAGAAAATAAGTTTTGTTTTTTGTAAAGGAGAATTTGTAAAGGAGTGTTGGATTGGAAAAAAATACACCAGTCAACAAATTTCTTCCCTTTCCTCAAATTAATCGAAATATCTTTGCAACAAACAATAATTAAAAAACAAGGAAATTAATATACATAAAGATATTTAATACCTTCGATCTTGAACTTCACTGCTTATGAAAACAAATCCCACCTGAAAATTTTTTTATCAATTTTAATGAGGCTTTTTTTTTCTTTTCTTTTTTCGTATTTGTAATCGATAAGAAAAATAATTTTTAGCGTGTAGAATTGATTCGGCGAAAAGATTCTACGTATATTAAAATCGGCGTATATTATTTTTAAAATTCAATATATAAATATAAATAAAATTTGAGAAAAACACGGAATCTTGAAAAATATTTAGTATAATATAATAAAAATACGTTTTTATATCTCCCCTCCCCCAACAAAAGATATAGTGCCAAGCAAAGCAAAGTATAGTCAGGGGGAAACAGTGAAGGAAAAGTCGACATATTTTAAGCGCTCAAAAACAGAAGCCCATTTTCAAGAGTTGCCAGACATGAATAAAAAAAAACAGAGAGGATTTGATGTACAAAACATGAAGTTGCCAACGAAAAATGGAAAAATAAAGGTGGAAACAAAACTCGTAAAACCGCAGCAGCCGAGAGAGAAAAAAGATGGAAGCAGATTAAAACACTTAATGATTAAAACAGTTGAAATTATAGATGAAAAACGCAACAAGAAATTTTTCTTTACTTGTTTTTCATCTTCCAAAAAAAGAAAAAAAAAATTATTTTGCTTTTGAAACCAAAAACAAAACACATAAGAAAAATGTTTCAACTATTACAATCATCTGAAATAGGAAAGAAAAAAAATGCGGATTGAACCGGTTCTGAAACTATATGCGTCACGTGAGAAAGATATTTCAACTGTTGCATGCAAACTAAAAATAGAAAAAAGGGTGAATTGATCTAGTTTTGAAATCACGTAAGAAAATTTATTCCACTATAGCAGAGATTTTTAACAAAGTGGATTGATCTGGTTTTGAAATCAAACGCATCACACAAGAAAATTGTTTCAACTGTTACAGACATTCTTAACAGTATGGATTTGATCTGGTTTTGAAATCAAACGTATTATCGAGGAAAAATTTTTCAACTGTTATCGACATTCTAATCATAGTGAATTGATCTGATTTTGAAATCAAACGCATCACACAAGAAAATTGTTTCAACTGTTACAGACATTCTTAACAGTATGGATTTGATCTGGTTTTGAAATCAAACGTATTATCGAGGAAAAATTTTTCAACTGTTATCGACATTCTAATCATAGTGAATTGATCTGGTTTTGAAATCAAACGCATCGCATAAGAAACATGTTTCAAATGTAACATTCCTTTCATCTAAAAATGAGGGGGGTGTGAAGGGCCCCGGCTTCGAAACTAAACGCATCACGTGAGAAAAATATTTCAACTGTTATATACATACTAAAAATAGAAAAGAAAAGAAAAGAAAAAGGAGATTGATTCGGTCTTGAAATAAAAAGCATCACATCAGAAAATTGATTCAACTGTTACAAAAATATTTTACAAAGGGAATTGATTTGGTTTTTTAAATGAAACGCATCACGCAAGAAAATAGTTTCAACTGTTACAGACACTCTTAAAAATATTTGATCTGGTTTTGAAATCAAACGCATCACATAAGAAGCGCGTTTCAAATGTTACATATATATCCAAAAGCGAAACTAACAACAAAAAAAAAAACACAGCAATATTTTTTCCAAACAGGAAAAGTGTGGAACAAAAGCTTATAAATAGTTGCAGTCATTTAACTGTCAGCTCTATTGATGCCAGAAGTTGGGAGGCCAAGCGTCTTAAGAAAAAAACCAAATGTTTTATGTTAGCGATCAAAGATGGGCATAAATTTGTATTTCAGCCAGAAAAACATCGACGCTGGTGAGTTTTGACGTAGAGTTCTTCACCCGCTTGTGGAGTTTTTAGTACCCATTCTTTCGAATGGAAATATCTATTATGTGATTATAGGCATTCCACTTAATTCTCCACGGAATGTGGAAATATATGGCTACTAAAAATATCACCTGAAAAACAAAAATATTTCAATTTTTTCATCGAAAAACATAAAAACATTTATTTTTGTTTTGTTTTTTGATATCATTGTTTGATACACATATCGTATCTAAATAAATACACTACTGGTCCTTGAAATTATTAATCATTCCCTTAAATAAGAAAAATTCGTAATTATTACAGTAAATTTTAATTTTCCTTTATTTAAAATCTTTTTGAAGTGAAACTTCTTATGCGACTTCCAACAAGGTTGCGTTAAACGTTTAACGCTACCGTTGTCATGGAAACTAGATTTCTCTTTACGTTCCGTTGAGCGCACGAGGTAAGAGAAAAACATAGTAGGTAATATTGGCGTTAAAGAAAACAAAGCGATATTTTTTTTTAAATTCGCCAAGACTACCTTACTGAAATTTAGAACATTTAGAAATAAGCTGATTTCGTATTATAATATTTTTTTTTTAAATATATTTTATTATTAATATTTTTTAACTAAGCGAAATTTTTTTAAATGAAACAAAGTATTGTTTTTAAAAAGTTAATAAGTATATTTTTTTTTATTAAATACAATTAAAAAAACACTTTGATGCACATAGATACTCTGCTTTAGATACTTATTTTTCTATGTTTTTTTATTTTATTTTTGCCGGTATTTATTTTATAAGTGAAACTTCTAATGCGACTTCCAACAAGGTTGCGTTAAACGTTTAACGCTACCTTGGAGGGGGAATAGAAAGAGACAGAGTGAGAGTGAATGCGTGGCAGTCGAACGCATGCGCGTAGAAAATGATAATTAAAAGATGCGATCAATTGTGAATTGTAAGTAATGTTAATAAAGTTTGTCTTAAAGAAAGGATATGATTTCACTAAAAATCAATTTCTACCCCTTCCTATCTTCATTTCCACATAAGAAGTTTCACTTCTTCCGCGCGGAGGGACTCCACGCACTATTCGGTTGTTTTTTTTCCTCTCTTGTTTTATTTTATTTTATACTATGGGATACATAGCATACCTTCATCAAGAATGTTAGCACTTCATCGTTTCTATTTTACTACAATATAAGGCATATTTGGCTTTTTTTACATTATCGGAAACATATCACAATTTCATTGAGAATGTTAGAGCTTCGTCGTTTCAATTTTACTACAATATAAGGCATATTTGGCTTTTATTTCACATTATGGAATACATATCACAATTTCATTGAGATTGTTAGAGCTTCATCATTTCATTTTTACTACAATATAAGGAATATTTGGCGAGTAAATTGGTCATTGTAAGAAATTGTACGTTTGTACGAAACCTTTTCAATTAGAAAATTTATAAAAGCACCTATTCGCACTAAGCACAATTGCAATTAATTAGGTTCCGTTTCATGTAGTTATTTTAAAAAATAATTTGCATATTAAGTTTCGTTTCATGCAATAATTTTCAAAAATAATTTGCATATTAGGTTCCATGTCCTGTAGTTATTTTCAAGACTAGTTTGCATATTAGGTTCTGTATCATGTAGTATTTTTTAAAAATAATTTGCATATTAGTTTTTTTTTTTTTTGTTTTTAAAAAAAAAAAAAGAAATCTAGAAAGTAGTTAGACCTATAAGGAATTTGAAGTTACATTCAAGTAACATATTAATAAATCAGATTGAGTAAAAGTAAATACTCATATCAAATATGCGTTTCACTTATTTATTGAACATTGTTTTGAGTTATTTTTAAACAACATAATAAAATCTCAACAGTGTGTCATTGGAAAACTGAACAGGATATAATAAAAATATGAAAAATATTCATATAACTTATTTATTTATTTAATTCTTTAGAAATTGCTTCAACTATTTCTTCCAGAGAATTGCAGGCTTCATTGCAGTGGTCACCGCATCCTATAAAAAATTAAAAACAGTACCCAAAGTGAATATTAAAAATCCTAATAAACCGAAGAATATACTTAATATAAAAAATATTACTTTAAAAACTTCGTTTTTTCATATTTGCTTCAAAAGCTTCATTTGCTTCATATTATCATCTTCATAATTATCGTCTGCGCGACGGTCTAGCAGGCTGCAAGTTAAAAAAAAAATATGTTCATTATATTTACATATTTAAAAGTGAATCATCAGCACGATTCTGATCAAAGATAGGCATCTTTCGATTCTGTTTCACAGCTATGAATGAAAGTACAGACCTTACTGATATTTATAAACAATTATAATTAAAAGGAGTTGATTATGAGAACTTTAAGCTCACTAAAAGCAATTAAATTTCATGATGTTTTTCGTAAAGTTCTTGAAGAGTTTTTAAATTTGAAAATAGTCAAAGAAAATGTTAACAGACAGGACTGTAAATCAGTTTTTATGTTAACATTTATGAATTAAGTAATAATAACAAATACGATGGTAAATCAATAGAAATATTAACTAGCAGTACATTAAGTCAGAAGTTATAGGGACAAAAGCCAAGAGGAAAAGAGCATCGGGAAAAAAAATTCCCGTAAAAACGGAGCACCAGTAAAATAAAGTACCTCATCAACTAATATATAAATGTAACGTCCGATTCGATTCTGAGTTCTCAAATTTGATATAATTAAGCAACTATTCCAACATAATTATATATTTTTTAAAACTTTAATTAAAATACAAAGTTTTATGTGAAATTAACTAAATGGAACTTTTAATTCCTAATAAATATTTTATATGTAAATGTATATTGAATAATAGTAATGATATAAATAATTTATCAATTAACATTTGTCTCTCATCGAGTAAATATTTTGATGAGTTAAAAATATTATCGAATGGTGCAAAGTATTTTAATTAAATACAATTTTTAAAAAAAAATTAATTTGTTAAAAATGTGTTATTTGTATATTACTGCATCACAATTACAATTATTGCTATTTGTATATTGTTATATCACATAAAAAATATCCAAAAGAGCCAAATTATATCTACTCGTAGACAATTTAAAACACATTTAAATAATAATTTATTTAGGTGTAACACATTTTGGAAAATTAAAATACATATTCACTGAAAAAGTTGTACTCAAAATATTGATACGTATAAAAGTATTCAATATAATGGACTTTTTAAAAATTTATTTATTTATTTATTTATTTATTTGTTTACTTATTTATTTGTTTACTTATTTATTTATTGCATCTTTTCAGCAAATAATTTTATGAAAATTCCAAAATCTTGTTCTGTATTATTATCTGATTCAACTTGTAACATAATAGGTTCTTACTGCTATAAAATGTGATCTTAAATATTACTAAATATATATAAAAGCAGAATATAAAAAAAGAAACAAAGTTATGTTCAAATAAAAATCGTTAGAGGCATTTGGTGACCACAAACAAAAACTATCATGAACTTTCGCTGTGTCATTAAGCAGTAATTATTCATTAGTTAAACGAACACAAAGCTTCCCCGCCTTACGTTCGAATTTGATTAGTGCAATGTTTAAGTGAGTTTGGTCTTATCACGATATTAAGAAAATCTGAAATTTAAAAAAAATGATTTTTTTTTTAGAAAAAGCTGTTTCTTTCAGTATTTTAAAAAAATAATAAAAATAGTAATATTGAGGACTTTATACTAATATATGCGGCCCTTTAGAAATTTTATTATTTTTTTTTATTTTATAACCGTCGTTGAACAGCCGACCCAATTTCATGGGTTTACGACAACTGATGTTCAACTCCGTAGCCTTGTAATTTTGAACTAATTCGGAAGACAAGGAAACTCCTGAATCAGTACCCCCAGAGGTATTGATTTGTTATGGGAACATGGAGGACTTTGAGACTCGACAGATTTAACGTGCATCAGTCACCATTTACTACATGGGGAGTCTTCGGTCGGCGAGGATCGAACCCACAACCTCTTGGACATGGGCCCAGTGCCCTACCGACCAGGCTATCCCGGCCCTCCCTTTAGAAATTGTGGGTCCTAGGCCCATGCCTATTTGGCCTAGGCGATAATCAGGCCCTTGTTCTACCGAAATCACACTGAGCAATCTCTAATCGGCCAATAATTACTTTTTCTATTCTACTCGAAGTTTACAACACAAATGAGTTACATTTTATTTATAAATTTGCTGATTTGATATACAGCAACTGAGCAGGATATACAGAGTACCAAGAGAGTAAAATTAAGAACAAATAGCCTAAATTATAGGAGATCATCCAAAAAATGCGAAAGATATATATTTCACGTAGTAGCAGGAATCGAACCAGTTTCAATCACGCTTTTCAAACATTGTAATGGAAAAATACATTCTTCTTTTATTCAATTCCTAGAGCAACGGTTCCCAATTTTTTTGGCTGTGGAACCTTAAATGATTGACTTTTTCTTTGCGGAACCCCGAGACTTAATGATTTTTTCTTTTTTAAACAATTGCGAATATATTAAAAAAAGAAAAATGAATTATTCTGAAAAAATACCTTGCTCAAAGTGTTATTTATTATTTCGTTAATGTATCGTGAATAATTGGAGAGTAAAATGTTTTCATCGTACCGTTTTATGAAGATTAGTTTTAAAATTTGGTTTCATGTCAGACAAGTCTGGTGCTGTATATATTCTAGTTCTTAATTAGATTTTATAGTGCGTTCTTAAATTTAAAATAAATGAGCTGAAATATGGCTTCCATTAAAATTAAAAAGGAAGAAAATAAAAGTTGATAATGGTTGTCGGAAAACCTACTTCTTCATTGTTGAATTTAGTTATTTTTATTCGATGCAATGAAACTTTTTCGCAAATTTATATCATTTTCGTGATTCATTCATGATATTACTATTAGAAAAAAAAAAAATTTATAAATTTCTTTCATTGTAAGCATTTCAATTAAATAATTTCAGAAAAATAGTACAAATATCAAATAAGTAATGGATTGTTAAAAACTGTAAATAATGGAGTGTAAATTGGATAGTTAAAAACTTTAATTACAGGATTCGAAAATTATATCTAGTTTAAAAAAAAAAAAAGTCCTAACTCTCGGAATCCCTATGAAACTTTCACTGAACCTTGACATCCGTGGAATACCATTTAGGAACTGCTGTCCTAGAGTGTAGGGAAATGCCTCCAGTGGCGTATAACGACATATCCGGACATGGGTTTCAGTAAAAGAAAGAGAAGAAAAAAAAAATTGTCAACCACCAATTTGAGCATTGAACTTACACTTTTTCACAACAGAAATCAAGATACAAATAGAAATGCATTCGAGAATAGACCCGCAAGATTTTGTTTATAATTGTGACTCAAATCTCTTTAAAATTCGGCTTTAAATAATTACTTTCAAAAGTTTAACCTATGAATTCCACAGAGGAACAAATTTCTCGTTGCGTTTATACAAATATTTGTTCTTGCCTAACCAGAGTGTGAAGATTTCAAATCTAAAACTAGTTTTGCGCCGAAAGCTACAGATTGTTTTAAAATTGAAATTTTTAATCTATTTTTGTTGAAATGTCCAAATTTAAAAACGTTATATATAACAGGGGATCACGTAAATGCTGCAACAAGTTTCTAGGACAACTAGGACTCATCCTCTGGATTAAAATTACTTGGGAACCCATGCCCGAAAATGTCGTCGTAAGCCGCTAGGGGTGCTTCCGCTATTATGACGTGTTCAGAAGCAAACAAAGAAACAGTTCATAATAGAGAAGTGCTCCTAGCGGCGGATGATGACATTTCCGGATTTGGTTCCTATGCAGTGTCATTCCTGATTATGTGTCCTAACTTGCCTTGAAGTCTGTCTCATCATTTATTTGACCCCCTGTTATATGTAACGTTTTTAAACTTGTCAATTATATCATTTGAAAATGTCATTTAAAGAAAAAAGAATATTTTGCTTGGAGTGATAAACTGATAAGCATTTTTAAAATCAGTACTACAAAACCATCGAAGATCTGTTAAAAAAATCTCATGCAACGAGGGGGGGGGGGAATGTGTACCAGTGTTATATTTAGATGGCTCGTTTAAATATAATTGGATTTAATTGTGAATTACATTAGAAATATACAATTATAAACCATACTTCTACGATTTTTTAAACTGTGATGACCAAAAAAAAGTCTTGTATTCAGCTTATAAGCAGTAGTTGTTTTATATTATACATTTCTGAAGTTTCAAACTGTGAATTATACATTTTCGATACTTTAATTGTGAATTATACATTTCTTATGTTTTAACTTGTAATTTTTAAATTTTCGGTGCATTACTTGTAAATTATATATATTTCAGATGTTTCAAAATGTGAATTCTAAATGTTCGATGCATATATACATTTATGATGTTTTAAGTAGTAAATTACATTTTCCATTCTTTTCTTAGAACATTTATGATGTTTTAATTTATGAATTATACTTTTTTTAGCTGTCTTATTTCCAATTTATGAATTTTCAATGTTTCTGTAAATCATACATCTGCTGATTTTTATAATAAAGAATTTACTTTCTTCAAAAAAATATTAATCGTACCGTGATTACGTCAGAAACATTAATAAATAACAATACAAAAGAAAAAAAATTATTGGTCTAGAAATAGAAATCAGCTGACTCTGATCAAAGTAGATACCTTTTGCATTTAAGGTTCAAAACAATCAACTGCCAGGCCATAAACTTCGAATTACAGTCCGTATCCACATTTGACTCCGAGAAACGCATCTTCCCCATCATCGGTAAAATGTATATTTCGGTATTAAATCACCTGCAGAGCCTAGCAATAGACTAAAGAATAAATAAAAAAAACACAGTTTTGTTATTTTGAACATAAAACAACCCCATTATTCTGTCGTTTAAGAGAATAAAATAGAAATGCGAAAATGTGCTATGTTCGTAAACAACACTTTTGATTGCTGTGAAGTAAGCACCATGCACACTATTCTTGTGAGCTATGAACCATTGTTATAGATATCATTGTACAAATTCCGAGAGAATAAAAAGGTTAGAGAGTACATAATGGCGATATCACATTTTATAGTCTCAGAATTTTCGCGCTTTTGTTTTGGAGAATAAGATAGTCATTTTTTTTTTTTTTCCTTCGGGCAATTGTCGTCACAATTTTTTTTTTACTCCATTTTGACTCAATTTCTGAGAAGAAACTATTTTACAGATAGTTTTAAACTTGTAGTTTTCTCCGACAAAAGTCAGATATGAATTTATTTGGTTGGGCTTGCAATTTTATTTCAAAATTTATTGGAGTGATATGAAAAGTATAGTGCGAAACAATATATTTGATTTAAATTAAAAATTTCGATTCTAATTTTTAAGAGGCACTTTTTATTCCAATTGCACTTAAGACTGTTTTTCGAAGGCTCCGTCGTAAGATGAAATGATGATTTTTGGCGAATAATATGCTAATTTTATAACTACTGTGAGTTAGCAACTGTTACTCATGACTTTTAGGCCAGCACTATCTACATTTATTTTGAACATGGCGCAAAACGTCAAAATGGAGAAAAGCCACAGTTTTGTGACAATGAAAAAGTTTGTGGTCTAATTTTTTTAATATTTAAAAATTCACTCCTATGTTGCATTACCTAGGCTCATTAAAATTTGCTAAAATTGAGAATAAGGCAGTGATTTTGATTATTTTCATGTAGTTGGGAAAATGTCGCCAAATTGGCGATTTTTAAAAATGTTTAATAACTTTTCAAATGTTCAAGTTATTTGTCTTTTCTAAAGCCCAGAAAATTGCAAGATTATGTATATAATTTTAAATCATAGCATTGCTTCAAGTGTAAGGTGCTTGAACAATGGTTTTTCTTATTATCCTTGGCGACAGAGCGTCGAAAAACAGCGATAACTATCTGAGACAGGTAGCGAAAATTCTAATTATGCTTCTAACCTTTTTTAGATAAATAGTGCCCTCCACCCTCTATTCTCTCCTGAACACCCGAAGTTTGTTTTGCAATCTTCTATGACAATTAAGATTGTCAAATGATATTGTATTCAGATTACGCTGGATTAAAAACACTATTTAGTTACAAATCAGTTATCTTAAAACTTCTTTTGCATACCTTCTTCATAATTTGATCAATGTTGTACAATATTTAACTGTTCATAACTCAGTTGAAGAATTTTAAAGTTATCAGTAAAAATCACTTTCAAGAGTTTTTCAAATACATAATCGATTATAAAATGTGTTCGACGGTATAAAATTCACTAATTTACTACAGATAGGGTTTTTTTTGAAAATTCATTTTATTTTTGATTTTAGCTAATAGTTTTGCTTTAATTTAATTTAATTTTATTTTGCTATAGTATTAAAATGCAGAAGAGTTTGAAATTATATAAGTTCAAAAGTTCAGAAAGCGTGTTAAAAATAAACTTGGAATTGCATGTTGGCCTCGGGCTAAAAAACTTTCCCATGCCCATTAAAAAGCGTGCAACATTGAGATATAAATAAATTTTTTCTAATTTTTCTACAAAATTTTTCTACAAGTCTGTTAAAAATAAATAAATAAATCAAAAAATAAATAAATAAATCAAAAAACAGAAACAACCTAATTTTGCATTGGACATGTTTTTAAACATAATTCTATGACAAGTTAATTTTGAAACGAGCACAAAATCGTATATAGAATACACTTGCAAACCAACTTGTGGCAACAGTTTCTTTTTCTTCTTGATTTCAGAATAAATATCCTTTTGCTAAACGATCAGTTTGCGATTAGTCATATGAAGAGATTTTGCATTTCCTTGCTATTTCCCGTTAAAATAATTTAGGATTCAATTCACATGGGCAAATATTTACCAGCATTTCGTAATAGTATCTGTGAGAGGAAGGAAATAAGTTTAGCATTTTGGTTTAAGCAAATAAAGCTAATCAAAAACAAATGCTACATTTTCTCTCTGTCTTTCTCTTAAAAAATTATGAGCTTGTCCAAATGAAAAGGTGCCACACGTGATGGTGTTAAAATTATGATAGCGATAACAAAGCCTTTATTTAGGATTTTATAAGGGAAGGCAAGAAGAAAACATCGCAAATAGTATATAAGAATTTGGCCAGTCTTCATGAGAGCATTTAAAGTGAACATAAAGTCATTCTAAAAGTGGATGCGTCCAAGGCAAAACAATATGCAGCAGTACGATTTTTAATGGAGGAAATTAAGCGTAAAGGGGACACTTATCGTTGAAAGATCATTTTTATGGCAAGCAGTCGAGGAAGAATGGCTGTGAATAAGGATCAATATTTTCTAGCAAGAAGTACATCGATATTGGACTTGTCAAGAAAGGACAAGCTAAATATATTTTTTTTTATAACTATAATTGCTGAAATGAATAGAGGTATAACTGAACTGTTAAGGTTATGATTTGTAGCATTTGCAACGCCCTGAGTAAAGGAAAGAGTAAATTCCCTTCAGTCATTAAAATACCTGCTACTGCGCATTGTTCGGTTCTTAACGTACATGACTTTGCATTCACTTAAAATGCTCTCATATAGACTTGTAAAATAGCTATACGCAATTTGTGGGAAAATTCTCTTACTTTTTTCAAAACCTTGAATGTTGACGTAGCTATTGGTACTGCATTTCTGATGCTGTCACACGTATCTAACTTTCATTTTGGAAATACTTATTTTCCAGCGGTTTAAAAAAACGATATACTATACTAAGCTATACCATATACATGTTAAGACATAGCATATGCAAGTCTAAATGGACCGTGTTTCAACTGATCATTTCTTAATCCAGACAAGATCTTGAAATATGCAATAATTATTAGCAATACAACGAGAGACCGCAGTGGTTCAGTGGAAAGAGCATTCGCTTCCCAATGAGCTGATTCCAGTTCGAATCTCAGCAGTGACTGGTTGATACGAATTCTGATACCGGCTCACGCCGACCACAATGCTGGAGTAAAATATCTTCAATGGCAGACGTGATCGTGGGTTGGACTATTCTTGCCACCTGGCAAACCTTGAGGTTTTCGTGGTTTTCCTTCCCATTAAACTGAAATGCTGGTTAGTTCCATCAAAAAGTCCTCCAAAATAGTTAGATTGTCCCAAAACTTGATCCAAGAGTTCAAAATAACGCAGGTTATTGGTAGAAGTAAACTAAAAGTTGGCACGTCTGTTCAATACTGGTTATTAAATTAAATAATAAATAAATGTAATAATCTTGAAATTTCCAATCTCGATTTTATTTGTATTCTTAATTTTAATTTGCGAACTTTTTCCCGTGTTAGGCGAAAAGCAAACTCTCTCAACAAGACATTTATTAACACTCGCCGAATTCTTTCAACACGCAAGGTTCTCGAGCGTTTTGTTTTCAAGAGAGGGGGTTCTTCTGAATGATGGTATGCCCTTAATTAGGTTCCCTTCCATGGACCACACGCGGTGGCAAAAGATATCGTCTTTCACGGTAATACCGTCCTCCCCCTTTTGGCTGTGAGGACAGACGGACAGGAAAGTTTATCGTGGTTTTAAAAGTTGTTAAAAGAGGGAAGCCTTCACACACAACAAAATGAAAGTCCTTGTTGATGACCTGGTCGTGAGAAGGGAGTTTGGGGGGATAAACAGAATGGTAATGAACTTAACACACGACAACTTTTACAAAACTTTTTTTTTTTTCTGTTGAAGAGCCGAGATAAATGATCTCGGTTTTCTCCGAACAGTAGCTTTAAGAAATATTCTATTCTAATTTACAGTAAAAAATTAAAAAAATTGTTCGAAAAGATCCCCGTGAATTGAGTTAAGGAACAGATAACGATAATTCCCCCCCCCCCCATCAACTTATACTGGTATACTTCTTTCTAATCAAAAATAAAAATAGAATTCTTAAGACTACTCGTGTAACTGTTAACGAAATTCCGATTTTCACGCCCAATTTTAAAAATTATTAAACAATTACTGATAATCACCGGGAACTGTTAAATGATAAGTTTTATTCTTCAACTTATGCTGGATTACTTCTTTCCAATCAGAAATAAAAATTGAATTCTAAAGTCTTCTTTTATAACACTTAACGAAATATTCTAAACCACTTTTCTTTCCCGAATTTAAAAATTATATGAAAAAGTTATAGGTAATCACCGTTAACGAAGTTAATGAACTGATTACGGTAAGCTTTTTTTCTTAAACTTATACTTGAATACTTCATTATATATATATATATATATATATATAGTTCAGATCAAGCTACTTTAAACCATGACACCTTCGTTTGCTTTTATTATTATTACTTAATTTTTCTAAAGTTTTTTTTCTTACTGAAATCATTCCAAAAATTTAAAAAATATTAAAAAAAAAAAAAAATTCTATAAAAATAAAGAATTTTAGAGAGAAAAAAATTTAAATAATCTCAAATGAAATTCATCAACGTTTCTTGATGATACTGGAAAAAAATTAATGAAAGCTTCTAAATCTTGATGTCAATGAGCACCTGATTAAAATAAAAAATAAATAAATAAAAATAAAAATTGGAAAAATAAGGAGACGGGATGAGGTGAGAAAAACAGGTGACAATAAAGCACCCTCGATAAAAATAAATATAAAAAAAAAAGAAACCATGAAGCTACTCTTTTAAATTATGTTCACAAAATGGCAAAATCTTGTTTGCTTATCGTCATATGGGTTGTTTCACTTGACCCGACTTATCATCGCTGATAAGAGGAGGCAGCTCATCTGATAAGGGGTGCACCTGAAATCGTGTTGACCTTATCATAGCAAGGCAACGTCACTTCGAATTCTGTGCAATGCCCCTTGTATCACCTTTTTGATGGCTGGCGAGCGAACTGTAGATGACTATCTTCATTTTCTTCAGCATGAGAAAAATTTTGTCTTAGACACTTCGTTAACCTGCTCATTATACTTGTTATTCAGCGAAGTAACTAAAACTTCATCTTTTATGTTTGACTGTCTTAAATATGGGCATCCTGTGTGAAGATATAGGGGTAGTAACATAACTCCGTTTATTTCTTTATAAACTAGCTGAATACCCGCTATTCAGGTTAAAATAAATAAATAAATAATCTGAATTTATTATGACTACGACATTATGTTCGAAACTGAGGCATATAAAGACATCTTCTCTATATCCATAGAAGCAAAAGTTTATTTGTATGGATGTTCGCTAATCACTCGAGAACTGGAGCACCTATTTGGACAATAATCGCCACTTCCCGGTGTCATTTACTTCGGACGCAAAATCGAAAGTAGAAATATTTCATTATTGAAATGCATGGTTACAGATTGTCTTTCCTTGATATCTTTTGAATAGATTCATCCATTCGATGCGGCATTTTTTTGTTATAGCTTGATAATATTTTTTGGATCATTTTACGATATTTTCCATCCCTATTGGCTGAGATGCTCACATGCAATATTGAAAAACATGCTTTTTTCATTGTTTCAACGCTGCGCTGTCATGGAAACATTTTTTTAAAAATGTTTTAAAAAAATGTTTTAAAAAATGCTTTAAAGCAGAAGAAACCTTGAAAAAATAAAATGACTAATGCCAGCTAAGCTATTTGTTTAAATGAAATAAAAGAAATTCCTAACTAGAAATACGTAAGCTAACATAAGTTATCAAAAATTTAAAAAAATATATAAATAAATAAATAAATAAATAAATATATATATATATATATATATATATATATATATATATATATATATATATATATATATATATATAACTAGTGACGGGAAATATGCAGCCAAATGTTGATAATAATTATTTTTTGACCTCCTTTTTAGACACAAATTTTTAATTACCTAACTGTATATTATTATGCTTTAAATAAGAAAATCTTAAAAGGTATAAAAATAAATTAAGATTTAGAATGGTGGAAGGTTGGATAATAGCGGGTAAATGCATTTAAACGTACAGTGTGCAGAAAAATTACGGATAAAATCCAATTAGAGCTTTTGATCTAATGATTGGATCTTCACGTTCAAAGTATCTTAATGGCTCAAAGGGGTGACTACAAATATGCTAATTAATTAGTGCAGGTGATATTTTAAGTTACGAAGTCATACACAAAAAAAAAAAAAAACGTACTTTCTCTAAATAAACATATCTTTTTTTTTTTTTTTTTTTTTTTTTTTTCGAATTTGGATTTGTGGCCCTCAAAATAAACTAATTTTACTTTTTGCGTATCCACCATTTCTCGAGAACTTTTTAAAAAAATTTTAAACATTTTTGCTCGAAACTATAAAATTTGTTTTCCGATGATAATTTTATGCAAAATATGACACTTAGTAAATATCCATTATTTGTTATTATTTATTTAACAATAGTAAAAAATTTTTGAATGGTTAAGGCATAAAAATTTTTACATCATTTTAAAAGCAAAATACAAAATTTAAGTGAAATCGGTTGAAAATTTCCTGAGAAAATGAATTTTAAAGATACTTCTATATTTCTAAATTTAATTTTTCTGGAACTATTTGACTGATTTTACTCAAATTTTGTATTTTACTTCATAAAATTACATTTTTTTAAAATGACGTGCAAAATTGTGTACCATACAATTCAAAATTTTTTCGACTACTATTAAAGAAAATAATAAAAAATAATAAATAGTAATAAAGGTTATATTTTGCATGCAATTATTTTTGGAGAAACGAATTTTATAATTGCGTGCAAAAATTTTTCACTTTGCTTGAAAAGTTCTCGAGATATGGTGAAATACGCAAAAAAGTCAAATTAGCAATAAGGGACAAACACTTTCCTCCGTTCTCCTAATCAAACTTGGGATCATATTTCCCAGATTGTGAATATTCCTTTCATTTTGGTGGTCAGAAATCCGAATCAGTCGATAAAAAAGGTATGTTTATTCAGAGAAAGTACGTTTTTGTGCGTGATTTCGTAACTTAAAATATCGTCTGCACTAATTAATTACCATATTTGAGGTCACCCCCTTGAACCATTAAGCCTTAGAACGTGATGATCGGATCATGAGATCAATAGTTATTGGGGGTAATACGTTTTCCATTATGTGCACTGTATAAATTACATATTTGTAACTCACATTTAAGGCCCAGAGCAGTTAAGTCTCAAATCCTGGATATTATCGAAATATTAAGATAAAAAATGTTTAACAGCAAAAATTATTTAATCTAGATTTTAAAAAATTAAATAAAACTGATTCGCAATCAAAACTTTATTTTATTACTACTAAAACTAATCATATGAAAAGACTGATTTTAGCGCAAATACTCATCTTCTTGGTCGGTTTTTAGTTCTTCGACAACGCCATTAAACTAAATTATTTCATTTAAGTTTATTTTTTGCTTTAAAATGTATTATTTAATGTTTTAAATCAGTGTATTTCATAAACTTAAAAAAATTTATGACAGTTACAGTTCGTTACGTTTTAACAATAAAAAATTTTAAAAAATCCTTAAAATAAAATGCACTTGCTTGCTAGGACGTTTTAATTACTAATACAACGATGAAAAAGTTGCTAATTTGATTTTATTATCCATTAAAAGCTCTACTGAGCTTATTAGTATATTTGTCTTGTTTAAACAGATTTTGTACCAAACATTTTAATTAAAAATTTACTACGATATTTGTTTTCGTAAAATCTGAAAAATTTCTCAGGATGTTTGAGATCTGTTCGTGGGGACATGTAAAAGGAAAAGAAAATTAAATCCAATCTCATTTGAGCAATATGAGTTTAGACTTGCAAATTTTCTTGATTTTCATTGAATGGTAATTAATTCTGTAAGACTTGAAATTCTACTTATTTAAAAAACTGGTGTCTTGAGGCGGCTAATTACAAATAAGGCCTAAATAATTCCACTTTTTTTAATTTATTATTATTTTTGCCCTTCACTGTGGTTTTATGTTATTAAATTATGCAAGGCACGCTTTTAGAAGTTCATCATAACAATATAAAGATTGCATATACATACTTAGTATCATCTCGGCGTCATGGTATTGCTCCAGGCCAACTCATAAGAGCCTAATTTTATCACGAATTTCAACACATTTCATATTTATCAAGAATTTAAATCCGGTGGGAGTACAGCCCATTAGTAGGGACGTATTACCACCTTACCTATGTTAAATATCTTTATTAGTATAGTTGGTACTCATTAAAACAGATCTAATTACCACAATTAATAAAACAGCATTGACGACTGACATGGCAATTATTCAAGGTCCCCCGAAATGAATAAATACCTTTTCTCTATTAAGTTTTTTAAGTGCATAACTTATTATTATAATTTTTTTAATGCAGTTAAAGGTTCATTTTAAAATACTTAGATTTATAGAAAATCGTTTCTTTAACGTTACTATACTCAAAATAAACACGTGGTGTCAGATAAAATTAGCAATACTTATTCGGAGACGGTGATGCACTCCGTTGACTTTGAATATTTTAATTTATTTTATAACCGGTGTTGAGAACAGCCGACCCAATTCTGAGTTTACAACTATTATTGATCGACTCCGTAGCCTTGTAATTTTAAACTCAATTCAGAAGACAAGGAAACTCCTGGAACAAGTATTGGGACAAACTAGCCTTCATGGAGGACTTTTTGATGGAACTAACCCGTGTTTGCGTAACATGGAAAGGAAAAACATGGAAACCTTCTACGGTTAGTTCGATGGCAAGGGGAATCAATGATCTGTCGACCACTGAGGATATTTTTTTAAGTCAGCACCGTGATCGGAGCAAGCCGGGTGTAGAATTCGTATTGACCAGCTATCGCTGGGATTGAGCCGGGGTCACTTCATTGGGAGGCGAACCCACGTTGAATATTGAGCTTATCTGACATAATGAATGAAAATAATTAAATATTTAAGAACGTGTAATAAGCTCAATTTTTCATAATTATAGCTACAAGCTAACAAGCAGCACTGCACTTTATCTCTTAAATATTTGAATAAACAAAATCATATACACAATTATTCAGAACAAGCTATTGTCCGTAACTAAATGAATCTAAATAAATGCTATACGTATAACTAATTATTTGACGCTACATAAATCATTACTTAAGGTAACTTTCATTACTCATTGCTTAAGGTAATGTAAAAAAGACAATTATTTGATGTCTACAGTAATGCTAATTTAGAAAGAGAAAATACCTGCGATTTTGGCGTAACAAAAGCTGCCGCTGGTGAGTGAATCCCTGTCCAGCTGATAATTCAGTGTCTTAAACATTTTGTCATAATGCTTAGTTTTTGTTCACGAATAAAATAAAACAAAATAAATAAATGTTATTTCATTTTAAAATCCTACCTCAAAAAAAAAAGATAAACACAAAATATTACTAAAGCGCATAATTTCATTGAATTATTTATACGGAAAAAAAGGAAAGAGAAAAAACTTTGAGGTTTTAAATTTAGCGAATGGAATTTCTTTCAATCAAATAAATTTCAGGCTTTGTTTAAACTTATTCTGCAACTGAATGATACTTAAACATCAAAAATATGTTGGAAAAAAAAATCCAAAAACTTATCCTATAAACCAAGATGGCTAGAGCTCTCCAAGAAATAGCTTTTGTGACATTTTAAGGTTAAAAGAAAAAAATCTCTCAAAAACAATTTAGCATCAGAATTCAAAATTCAAAGCGATGCTACAACGCAGTTAATATTATATGCCGCACACGTTCTTTCAAAAGTAGAAACAAAATCACTCATTGTCAGAAACGTATATCAAAATCTTGACATGTTTAATTTTGCGTGCTTAAAACAAGCGACATAGGTTGGAACTTTTTAAGAAATTTTCACCCATAATTCTCTCCTGAATGAAAGAGTTGAAATTCTTATTCGTTCTGCCTGCAGTATAAAACAAACAGACAGGTGATATTATCGCTACGCAATTGTTTGCAAACAGTGGTCGCGCAAGTTCCTTTTTTTTTCTTTCTATTATTTGTCACTAAAATCTTTCTCTCTCTTTTTGCTAAAAAGCTTCTCCTTAAAACAAATGTGCTTGCATGTTACTTTGTAACTTATGTGACCTTTCTAAAACAAATCAGGTAACAGTTTATTTATAGTTTTTAATATAGGGTTTTAATAGCTTACTTAGTTAACTAAGTTTGAAAAAAAAATAATAAATAAATAAATAAAGGTTGGTAACTGGTTTACAGGTCCAAATTTTCAAATTTCCAAAAATATTCTCGCTCTTCCCCTCCCCTTTTTTTCAAATTGAAGGGGATGATTTTTTTAAACTTTTAAATAAATTGTCATTTTTTTCTCCAAAGCAATGATTGGGTGAAAGAAAAGCAAGATTGATGAAGAGAAACCAAAGCATCAAAGCAAAGATTTTATTTCATTTATTTTGTTTCATTTTATAACCGTCGTTGAACAGTCGACCTAATTTTTGGATTTACGACTACTAATGTTCAACTCCGTAGCCTTGTCATTTTGAACCCAATTCAGAAGACAAGGGAACTCCTAGATTAAGTGTTGGGGTAAATTTGCTTTCGTCTAGGATTTTTTGATAAAACTAAGCCGCATTTGTGTTACGTGGAGAGGAAAACATCCCACGGTTAACAACGGCGGCAAGGGGATTCTAACCCATGATCCATCTACCACTGCGGATATTTTACGTCAGCATTGTGGTCGGTCCGAGCAGGGTGCGAAATTCGTATCGACCAGCCATCGCTGGGATTCGAATCCGAATCGCCTCATTGGAAAGAGTATCTATCCCCTAAGAGTTATTTTGGTTATTATTTGCAATAATTAAGCACAATTCCGCAAGCCTAGCTTAAATATTTATGGAGATATGAACATTTTTATAAAAATTAATTTTTTTGTCTTATTTTTTTTTTTTGCTATTACGTTTTAAAAATATTTAATAAAACTAAACAATATTTTTAGAACATTTTAAAAATAATTATAGAGTTTTTTTCTTTTGAATTTGAAAAAAATTCGTTTAAAACTGCGCGAGATATAAGTAATTAAAACTTATCTGCGGGTAAAAATTTAAAAAGTTTTAAGCAATTTTCTAAGTAGTTTTAGTACTTTTTAAAAGAATCCTTAAAATTATGATGGGGTTTCCACATATTTCATTTTGTACTATTAAAGAAGATTTATTGAAAATGACCCCGCCATTTTTGGGATCATCCCCTATTTTTAAATATTTTCTTTCCTTATCAAGTCACATTTTAGTGTATGAACATTTATAGTAAGGTATTATCATTTGTTATTAAATTGTGACTAATGATAGAAAATAATAATTGTAGAAAACCTTTTATCATTTTGAGCATTCTTTTAAAAACTACGAAAACTGCTGAAAAATGGTTTGAAGCTTTTTATATTTTTAATGTAATAAAATGGGACTTTTTTCATTAGTTGTGATTCACTACAGAATTAATCCCATGCATGCGCAATATAAAAGAACTAATTTAATTACTATATCTTACGCAGTTTTAAACAAATTATTCTCAAATTTTAAAACAAAAATTTTGAAATTAATTTTAAATTGCTCTAAAAATTTTGTTCAATTTTATTGAATATTTTTAAAGTTGTATCAACCAAAAGAAATGTGAGACAAAATAAAACTTAGTTTTTATAAAGATGTCCACATTTTCATAAATATATAAGCTGGCTTACAAAATTTTGCGTCCTTATTGCATATTAATAAGCAAAACAACTGTCACAAGTTACAAAGCTATTTATATATTTTTTGCCATAGAATGTTCAAAACCATTATTTTTCGTTTCTAATTTATTGCCAGTCCCTCAAACTTTTAAAAGCTTTAAACTTCATTGATATGTATGAGAAATTGCATGATCTAAACACTTCTAAAGTTATGAAATATTTCGTGAAATATTTCTGGAGAAATATGAAAAAATTTATTAGTATAGAAGTGTTTGTATTATTTTGCCCACCCCCTGTATTTCGTACATAACCAGCTATTAAAATCATTTGTGTAAGTAATATATATTATTAAACTGAAACTGATTGTTCTCTTTTCCGGTTGCTAAAATGCTTATTTGTTTTCTTTTCCAATTGTACGACCATTCTCATTTGCAATTGCATGCCTATTCTTTTTGCTCGGTATGATTGCTCTCTTTTCCAGTTGCATAATCTCTACTGTTTTTTGTTTTTTTTTCTTCTTCTGTTTTTTTCGTTTGAATGACAGTTTCTTTTTGTGTTTGTATGATTGTTCGTTTTTTTCAGTTGCATGAGTGTTCTCTTAACCTTCTTCGTGTCTGTTATTTTTCGTGCTATATGATGGTTTTCTTTCGTGTAATAAGATTCTTTTCTTTTCCAGTTGCATGAGTGTTCTCTTAACCTTCTTCGTGTCTGTTATTTTTCGTGTTATATGATGGTTTTCTTTCGTGTAATAAGATTCTTTTCTTTTCCAGTTGCATGAGTGTTCTCTTAACTTTCTTCGTGTCTGTTATTTTTCGTGTTATATGATGGTTTTCTTTCGTGTAATAAGATTCTTTTCTTTTCCAGTTGCATGAGTGTTCTCTTAACCTTCTTCGTGTCTGTTATTTTTCGTGTTATATCATGGTTCTCTTTCGTGTAATATGATTCTTGCATAATTGCATAAGTTGCATAATTTTCATGCATAATAAGTTGCATAATAAGTTGCATTTCCAGTTGCATAATTTT
Organism: Parasteatoda lunata; assembly: GCA_949128135.1. Classification (NCBI taxonomy): domain Eukaryota; kingdom Metazoa; phylum Arthropoda; class Arachnida; order Araneae; family Theridiidae; genus Parasteatoda; species Parasteatoda lunata. Next base: position 19,563,602 of record OX421973.1, read on the forward strand.
CATTTTATTTTTCCGGTTGCATGAAATCTCACCTTTCCAGTTGTCTGAGTGTTAGCTTTTTTAACTGCGTGCCTGTTTTTTTTTTGTTTTTTTTCCCCCCAAATGCATAATTTTTGTTTATTTTTATCCGGTAGCATGAAAACTCTCTTTTGAGGTTTTATGATTTTAGATTATATTACAACCGGCGTTGAATAGCCGACCCAATCCTGAGTGTGCGACTATCGATGTTCAACTCCGTAGCCTTTTGAACCCAACCCAGAAGATAAAAAAAACTCTTGGATCAAGCCATTTGGAAATTGTTTTTAGCTTTCGTTGAGGACTTTTTTGATGGAACTAGCCGGCACTTGCATTACATGTAAAAAAAAAGCCACGAAAATCTCCAACGGTCAGCCCGATGACAAATCAATTCAAACACATGATCCGTGTACCATTGAGCATATTTTGAGTCAGCACTGTTGTTGAAGCGACACAGGAGTAGAATTTATATTCATGCTGCCTGACTGTTCTCTTTTAAAATTCTATAATTGTTCTCTTTTCCAAATGACTTATTGTTCTTTTTTGTGGTTATAGGAATGTTCTCTTTCCAGATTGCATAAGTATTCTTCGCTTCAGCAGTTTATATGTTCTCTTTTATGGTTTGTAAAGTGTATTTACTGTAAAGTGCATTTATTGCAAAGTGTATTTATTGTAAAGTGTATTTATTGTGAAGTGTATTTATTGTAAAGTGTATTAATTGTAATGTGCAATTACTGTAAAGTGTATTTATTGAGAAGTGTATTTAATGTAACGTGTATTTATTGTAAAGTGTATTTATTTTAAAGTGTATTTGTTGTGAACTGTAAATTAAAAATAATAGCAATAAGTTTAAAATTATAACTTTTATTTTATTGTAAATGCTTTATAACATCTAATTAAAACACAATGAAAAAATAATTACATATATTTAAGAATTTTAAATAATATAAAAGAAAAGAAATGCAATAAAAATTCCATAACTCCATAATTATATTAAAAATAATAATAAAAAAAATTACATATCAAGAAAACAAAATGTAATTTACGAAAAGAAACAACCTTCGAGAAATTTATTACTTCAATAAACTTTCACAGAAGCAATTTCCTTCGTAGCAACATTAAAACTGAAAAAAACTTTTTCAACTGAAACAGATTAAGATAATAAACTTCCTGCTTAATCAAATGCCTAGACAATCAACTAAATTGGAAAAATATATCACCTCATCAAATAAGGGGTCCCGTCCGTAAAATTGGGTGATCTCTATTAATAACACCCTTTTTGAAAAACCCCGTCTCTCAAATTAGGGACATTTCTTTCTTTTTTTTTTTTTTTTTTCTTCTTCATTTTTATTTCATTTTTATCACCTTTAAGAGTGGTAACATTAATTTATTTTCCTTGATTAATAAAATTTGGAGCCGCTGTTTTTTTTTTTTTTTTTTTTTTTTTTTTTTTTTTTTTTTCTCCTTTCTACCGATTTTTGAATGCATTATGTATTACGTGGGTGTGTGTGGCAATACAGCACCAGAAATTACTTCGTCTTGTAAAAATGAGATCGATCATATTCAGTAATGAAATTGATTCATTGTTTTCAACCAATAGAAGAGTTATGTTTCCAGTTTATGGCAGAGAGGGGAAATTTTCAAAATACAGATTTCTGTTCTATTTTTACGTTGCTCAATAGAAAGCACACCAGAAAATATTCACATAAAAGGGTAAATTGAAATCTCGATCACTGCAACGAGTTCAAAATCTGATTAAAAATTTAACAACTCTTAGATTAATGTGGTGTGTGCATTCTTATTATTTTCATTATACTGATGGGTTTTATTTAATTAAATGAAACCCTAATTTTCAGGAAACTTTTTATTTAATTTGTAACAATTTAGATTTTTTTGAAAAATATCCTAGGTAAGCAACTAAAACAACAATAATGTAGTTGCTGATGACAAGAATTTAAAGGTTCTTAAAAAAAGGATTCTACTACACCTCCATGTAAATTTATAGAGGTAGTAACTACATTGAATGTAATTTTTTTATTTTTTTATATCGGAATATTTTCGTTTACTTTTATTCATTGAAATGTGTCTTATTAAATCAAATTACCAATATCAGAATAAACTTTAAAAATACATTAAATCTTAAAACTTTTAATATTTTTATAATTTTTTAAAGTTTTTTAAAAATGTGTGCAAAATTCAAATTAGATTACTAGGTTCATATAACCTTTATAATTACTGAAGTATAGAGGGATATAGCAAAAATTATAATGTTCCGAATTTCTATTTTGCTGCTATAAGTCATAATAAGATAACCAAAACATGAATTACATTGCCAGAGGTGCTAATAGTTTTAGGTATACGTTCTAAAAATCATTTTGCTATATACTGTAGTAAATTTTACCATATTTTGAAAGTTTTGATTCTAGCAATAACTTGTTGCTGACGTATAAATTTTATATCCGTCATTGAACAGCCGACCCAATTTTTGGGTTTATGACTAGTAACGTTCAACTCCGTAGCCTTGTAATTTTGAACCAGTCCAAAAGACAAGAAAACTCCTGGATCAGTGCCCCAGAGGTACGATTTGTTATGGTAACATGGAGGACTTTGTGACTCGACTGATTTAACGTGCATCAGTCACCATTTATCTTCGGCTTTTCGAATCTTCGGGAGAAGGGGATCGAACCCACCAATTCTTTGATATCGGGCCAGTGCTCTACCAACTGGGCTATTCCGGCCCTTACGTATTAATTAATTATTTTATTACTTTTAATTGCATTTTTGTAGTAATTGACTCGCTGCGAGTAGAAAAGATTTCAGATATGTTTATAGTCAGGGGCCTCGACCAAAAAATTTTTTTCTTCAGATAATTCATACTGAATAGGAAAAGCAGAAAATAGTTTAAAGCTATCTAGAAAAACAATTAGCAGGACTGAAACCTTTCCTACTTGTAGTGATTAAGTTTATATATTTAACAAAATACATAATAATAATAAAAATAAAAAAATAATAAAGAAATTGACCATATTTTCACTAAGAAATTATTCAGTATACAGATAAAATAATTATGCTCGACAACACTTGAGGTTTTAAAAAATCATTTAAAATAAACTTAGCATTTAAATTCATCACAAATGTCATAACAAATATTTACAAAAATTCATTGTCCATGCAGAACGACTGGATGTTTGGTATTATATAGGGCTCCTTGTCTAGGTAGAGTATAGTCCTATTTTTAAGTAATAAACTGAAATCTATTCCAAAATGCAGCCTTTATAAATAGAGTATCAGGTCTGGGGAATTCAGTTGGGTGAAAATTTATTTCATACTTCCAGAAACAAGAGTTGATGTAAACGCGAGATTTTCTTTTCATCTCCTTAAAAGCATCATCTCTCCGCATTTTATGTTTTTATATTTTTTTTCCCCTTCTTTTTTCATCGTCATATTCAATAATATTTTTATGGATTGGAGAAAACCGTGCGCGTAAATCCAGACTTTAGGACGTTTTTTACTTTTTTTTATTAATTTATGTATTTATTTAATTTTTGGTTTCGCACACACCCCAGTGAATTCAAGTTACGAAATGAAATTAGCTTGTTAATCAAGCAAACACACAAGCATAGAGATAGTGTTAACCTGAATTCAAAGAAGGCTTAACAAAATCGAGACGGGTAGAAATAAAATAATATAAAATTTAATACGATTGACGGATTTCTGTACACCTCCCTCTGAGAACATAAATATCTTTGTGATATAACAAAAAACATAAGTACTTTTTTATCAACAGCGACCTTTTTACTTTAAGCGACATCAAGCTTTCGATTTCTTGTGAAAAATATATCGACAATTTGGCCATTAAAAAACTTACGTCTAGATTGACGAAAATAATTCATGAAGGAAGTCATTAAAAAATTTTCGTCTAGATTGACGGAAATAATTCTTGAATGGAATCATTAAAAAATTTACGTCTAGATTGACGAAAATAATTCATGAATGGAGTCATTAGAAAATTTACGTCTAGATTGACGAAAATAATTCATGAATGGAGTCATTAAAAAATTTACGTCTAGATTGACGGAAATAATTCATGAATGGTGTCATTAAAAAATTTACGTCTAGATTGACGAAAATAATACATGAATGGAGTCATTAAAAAATTCACGTCTAGATTGACGAAAATAATTCAGGAATGGAGTCATTAAAAAATTTACGTCTAGATTGACGAAAATAATTCATGAATGGAATGAGCTTGGTATAAGCTGTGAAATTTTTTGAAGTTAAGATTTAACTGCAAGCTTTAAAGTGTGTATGAACGGTCGATTCGGTATACATTCTTTTTTCAACATACATTTACATACTTTTTCACATATCAATAATATACTTCTTTTTAGAGTTTTTCAGCACCAAATTCGGATGGATTTGCAGTATATAGTATGTAGAGTTTAGAGCTAAATTAACTTATTTTTTTCTTCTAGAAACTTAACTGAAAGTGCTATTTAACAACTACAGTCATGTTGAAGTTCAAAAATAATCTCCAAAGCATAGTACTTTGTAAATTACAAATTAGGAATCAAAAATACAATTCTAGAACTTAGAATGTTCTTCCGAGTAGTTTTAATGACTAAGTTATCTTTACGAAGAACTTAACAATTTATCTTAAAGTTAGAAGGAAAAAATCTGTCGTAGTTTGTAACTTAAATATCATTCATTAAAACAGCAGTATTAGAACTTTTACTATTCCTACGGATAAAATCTGAATCATTGACTTACCTCTACTGTCTACTGAGAACTTAACTGAAGTTCTGTTCGTCAAATACAATTCTTTAAATTGAAAAATTATAAAGAAATCATTCTAATTTTTAAGTTACAACTTGCAACGCAAAAGTCAAAAACACCACAACATAAGGCAAACCTTGTAATTAGAATCTAACTGATTAAATTATTCCTACTAAAAACTTCACGGAATATCTGTTTGGCTACTACAATTTGTCTTAAGATTTTGAAATTGTATTTTAATCATAGTAAATTGTAAGTAATAGCAAAAATCAAAAGTACCACAACTCCGAGTAGATCCTCTAGTGTAGAGTCTATGTCAAAAACCTAGTAACTTGAACGTTATAACGAAGCAGCCTACATTGTAAACAAATTCTGGATAAAATTACAGTAGAAAGTAATTTTTACCGTAAAATCTTACGGAACAAAAAATGTAATTTTAACTCTTATATTTAATGAATCACTGTTATTGAATAGACAATATTTGAAAAATTTCAGAATAAAATTTTACGGTATATATGGATGTTATGGATGCTGCTCACAGGGTGCCAGTACTTTTAATCTGATCTGGAATCACCAAAATTTGATCCAAAATTTTTTGCAGTGTATATTGGAATCTGACTAACTTATCTCAAATGTGGAACTTCGATACTCAACCGAAATCATATTCTCTTGTTAACACTTCAAGTTTTATAAAGTTTCCTGATCAACTTGAGAACTTAATAATTGCTACTTATTTCGAAATTGTAAATCTAGTGATATCCTCTTGAATTACACTGGTTATCAGAAATCAAGGAAAAATAAGAATGTCAAGCAAGAGTTGTTAAGTAAAACTTTACTTAGCATTGCAGAACCACTAATTTTAGTGGTTCTGCAATGAAATGACGTCCTCGGCAATGAGCATAAAGTTGTAAGTTTAATCGCAAGGCAGCGAATTTCACTGAGTTTCTGAAATTAAAAATTCGAGATTACCAACGATGACCCCCAGGCATCATTTGTTCGAAGAACTGCGATGGAGATCTACTGGAAGAATTAAGGCAGAACAAAGATAGAAGTGGAACGGGGGCTAAATGTGAGTCTTTCTGTAGTTCGTAGACTTTGGTAACAATATCTAACTACGGGTTCGGCATCCAGAAGATTCCGCACAGGACGGTCAAAAACTACGATGAGCGCTGATGACCGATATTTATTGTTATGTGCGCGAAGGAATAGAACTCAGCTCTGTTCCTCTCTTAATGCAGCCCCCGGAAGAATGGTGACAGCGTCTACTGTGAGTAGAAAGCTTTACGAACGTGGCTTATTCACTAGGCGACCAGCTATTTGCTTGCCACTCTCGTCACGCCATAGAAAGGAACGTTTGAGGAAGGCGCAGTCCACTGAACAACTGACCAATGGAGGGCTGTTCTCTTCACAGATGATCCCCGGTTTAGCCTCCAAAGCAATAGAAGGCGATTTTGGTGGGAACCTGGAATCCGATATCATTTATCAAACATCAAATAAAGAGATGCATACCAAGGAGGTAGTGATTGTGTGCGAGGTGGTATCTCTTTGGATGGACGCACAGACCAGCATGTTTTTCTACATGGAACAGTAATTGCTCACGTGTATAGAGATGACATCCTTGGTGTTTATGGGCGTTCTTGTGCTGGTACAATAGGTGATGATTTCATGCTGCAGAACGATAAAACAACGCCGCATAGGACTCGCATCGTGCATGATTATCTTCAGCAGCAAACAATTCAGCGCATGGAGCATGGAATAGCTAGCTTAATCAATCCTATGGAGCATGTTTGGGATGCTTTAAGAAGAAATGTAGCTGCTTTCAAGCATTCTCTTACCCTTGAAATACTGTTTTGTTGGAACTGGTAGACCACATAGTTGAAAGCATCCCACATCGCTTTATGTGCTGTATTGCTGCTAAAGATGATCATGCACGGTGATCATATATGGTGATTTTTCCATACTGAAAGTACTTTTTCTTTAACAAACTGACACGGCTGATTTATTCATTTTATAGATATGCTAATTTCTATAACACCATACCTGTCTGGTGAAAACTTTCTATGCATTTTATACATTTATTAAGTGCACTATAATGTGTGACAGTTCAATAAATTCAAAACTGTTTAATTATGGTCCTTTTTATGATTTTCCCTTAATTTATAACAGTGTATCTATGCGTTGCTTGCAAATTATTATTTCATCGGAAATACAATTCTACTATTTCTCACAAACTTTCGAAATATTCGTCTGAATATTAACGAACACTACATGTAGTTTCAACAATTTAAGCATCAACACTAGACACACGGTCATTTTTGAAGGAAAAGAAAATGACATCTTTCAAGTTTCTGCAAAACTTTACAGTCTAAGTCTTCATAGATATTTTTTATTATCTCAATCACGTATTGCTACTGATAGTCGAGCAAAATTTATCAAGATCCATTTCAAAAGCGTGACTTTTGAAATGGAAATTTTGTTCCTATCAGTTCTCTAACTTATAATTTATTTGCCGATTTATGATATGATCGTATGAATATTAGTCTTTGTTTATTTTATTTTAAGCAGAATTTAACGATATGATGTTATGAATTCAAAATTAGTTTAACGTAAAATACATTAATGTGCAATTATTAACTGTCCATAACTTTGAGGCAGCATTAAAAGGCAGTATGAAAAGGAAAAAAATGTTTTTTTCTTTGTGCATTAATATTCTTTTGGAGTGAACAATTCTGAGTGGCATAAAAAAAAAGTAAGGATGCCATATTAAAAATTATATATATATATATATATATATATATATATATATATATATATATATATATATATATATAAAAGGGGCATTTTTCTTATTCTTATTTTCATTTTCTTATTAGGATTAAGAAACTTAAATTACGAGGGGGTATAGATGTACACACAAAAAGTATAATGAATTAAGAAAAATTAACTCTTGAAAATTAATACAATTAATAAAATTAATAATAATTGTACGAGAAAAAGTTACAGTTACTTAATTAGTTTTAACTGTTAAACTTGCAGTCAAGAAAAACTCACGAAATCTGCTTTGTAGCCCGCGGAAATACAACTACTGAGCAGAAATCTACTTTGTGCAAGGAACTATCTTAATTTATGAACATAACACGACTTTTTTTTTTTTTAATTATAATTTGTTCGAAAGTTTTCAATGTTTTTTTTTTTTCTCACGTTGTTGTAGGTTATTGTTGTCATTTTGTTGTAGGAAAATTTATGCATCATTCTCCATATTTCTATTTCTTAAGCTCGAGTTCAAGTCAAAATTAATAAACAGAGAGAAGGAGAGAGCGTTAGAGATTATATTCTGCCAGATATAAATTTATGTTAAAATTTTTAAACATCAAAAAACTTAATTGAGGACAGATAAAAAGCAAATACTATTTGAACTGCTGCAATAATCTACGAGTTAAGTAAAAAAGAAAACTTACTATTCAGTAATATTTTTTACGCTCCTTCAGAATTCCTAAATTTGAATTACAGTTGAATATTTTTCAAATACAAGTAATAAGAATTCGGAGCCTCCTAGTTTTAATTATGAAAATATTTGTATGAAATTATTTTAGTTATGAAAATTTAATTAAGAAAATAAATTGTAATTTTAAAGATATACTGATCACGTGACACTAGGAGAATGTAGAATTTCATTATTTCTGTAATATTTAGTTAACACTTACATATTGCTATCTTAATAAGATGAAACGTTTCCCGGCATGAAGTTATCTATAACGTCGGTCTAAGGATATATAATGATAAAGTATTACTTTGCGGCATGACTTTAGGGTAATATGAATCATTTTATCTGTATGAAATGTTGTTAATGCTTGCAGATCTTATGATCCATAACTTTAATGCAGCATTGAACGGCCAAAATTTATCAAACAGCTACTGAATGCTTTGATGTCGTTTGGCCATTACATATAATCAAGATCACGTGTTAGGCCGTATCATATACAATTGATTTATTAAGACGGTATGGCGCTACAGAAAGAAAATGATATTAGTGCATTAACATTCGTAGATCGAATGTAGAAAACCTAAAATGGAGAAAAAAGTTTTCGATAGAAATAGAAACTAGATAAAATTTATTCAACATGTATAACGATAGGATCGAAATATTGTTGCTTCATATGGCAAAATCAGAATTCGCTCCATTACCTTAGACCACTCACTCTTGACCAATACAGTATCTTAGCAGAACTTGCCAAATACCAAAACACTAGAGTTATCAAATGCCAAAACACTAGAGTTGGAATTAAGAACATAGAATTGGAATATATGATCAGTTTTGATGTTCTTGGCCCCGAAACAACAATTTAATAATAATCAAGTAAGTCTTTGCCTTTGTAACCTCCAGTATGCTTGGCTCTGAAACAACAATTTAACAATAATCAAGTAAGTCTTTGCCAATGTAACCTCCAGTATGCTTGCCCCCGAAACAACAATTTAACAATAATCAAGTAAGTCTTGGCCAATTTAACCTCCTGTATGCTTGGCCCCGACAGACCAATTTAACAATAATCAAGTAAGTCTTTGCCATTGTAACCTACAGTATGTTTGGCTCCGAAACAACAATTTAACCATAATCAAGTAAGTCTTTGCCAATGTAACCTACAGTACTTGGATAATACTACGCTCTAAATTGAGAATGTAGATCTGAAATATATGACAAGTTTTAATGCAGTTGACTCCATTCAACAATTATCAAACAAGACTTGAGCATTGTATCCTCCAGTAGGCTTTGCTTTCCAAGTGCTATATTCTGCTGCGTATGTGTATAACTGGTAATGTGTAAACATTCCCCTCACACTGAAAGGAAGTGGTATAAAAAAAAACCTAAGTGCAGGCGCAATACTCTAAACACAAACTTCATCACGTTTTAAAATTTTTGCATTCGCTGGCCGCACGTGCAAAGGGGAGAGCAGACCGAGAGAAGAGAACATTACGTTTTTCGATTGCATTCCCTTCTATAGGATAGAATTGGAAAAACTAAGTAAGTGGAAATAGCATAGGAGGAGGGGAAGGAATAAAAAAAAATATTTTAAAGAAATCAACGTAGTGGGACTAGGTATCGCAACATTTCGCGGAAGTGATTCGCCTTTTTTCTTTACTGACTGTTTTATTACGTTATGATAGCGAAATTTTAGTGAAAATGTAAAATTCAAGCGATGGTTCGGTGGAGGGGGGACGAGCGAGGAAAAAAAAAGAAAAAAACCTTCTTTTTCCCGTTTCTATCTCCACCCTCATGAGAATTTGAGGATTTTTTTTCTTCTTTTCGAACATTCACATCAAGGTGTGATTCGTTGGTAACAAGAGTGATAGGGCGATCAGGAGCGAGGCGGGGGTGGAGGGATGTTTGAAAACAACACCCCCTGTCCCCTCTGCGGGCAATTTACATCAGAGATGCTGCTGAATTATTTACCTGTTATTTTTTGTAACTCTCTCCACAAGCTTTAAGGGTGAAAAGAAATTGATGGATAGACGTTTCTAGCTCCAATCAAAAATTTAGAGCTTCTAGAAAAATGCGGGGGTGCCGCTCACTTTTTTTTATATATTATTATTCTATTTTGCTACATTTTGTACAGTAGTGTGTACACTTACAACTCAACCACTATCACTCAGGGGAATTTGGGTTCGCTTTGAAGATTTTATATTTTTAACGGTTTCCTCTCTTATAATCCGGTGAAGATGTGTTTTAAGCCGATGGTGTCACGTCTTTATGTCACGTTGCGTTGTTCTGATGACATATGCCACATTCTCGAACCATTTTTTTCATAACTTGATGCAAAATTTAAACACTTTGTATCAATTTTCCATTTTTTTTCCTTTCGTGTACTAGTTCTTAACGGTTCTGACATTTTTATGTATTGCTTTAAGGCGAGAGCTGCCAATAGCTCTTTTTTCAATGCTGTATTTTAAGAAATAATTTTTAGCATGAAGAAAAATCTATATTACTAGGTTATAGATTTATATTTTCTACCTAAAATTTTTATACTTTTTACGTTAGATAATATCAAAAATAAATAATCTCTACTATTATTTGTCTTACGTGGCATCAAAATAACGGATATTTCTTTATCTAAATTGGCAACAAATGAGTAAATGAATTAAATATATAAACACTAGAGATTTCTTAATTAAAATTTTAATGTAAAATAAGTCTTATTCTAATTTTTTTCCAATCAAAACTTTATTATATTTTTTCGTAAAATATATCTTTAATGTCATATAAAAAGGAGAATAAAATATGATATCGACATTTGATTGTTTTTTAAATGTTATTATGTTTACAATGTTTTATGGAGTAACATCAAAAGGAAATAATATTTATTTTTTAATGCTGTTATTTGTATGTTGCTTAAAGTTTTTGATTAAATTACCCGCAATTTTTCAAAAAATCATCATTTTAAACTATTTTTGAAGAATGCTACATCTTAAAAATATGCTGATTTATTCCAACATTTAATAGAAGAAATAAATGTATAATGAATCAAAAAGAAACCGAGAATATCACTTAACATTTAAATTTTTCAAATAAGACTTGGCTGATTTTCTTCAATACTCTGATAAATTCCTGAAAAAAAAAAAATAATTTTGTGATTTGGAGTAAATTGCACTGATGTCCATAGATTATGCATAATTCAGAATGACACGGAAATTGAACTCTAAAGTAAATATTTCACCCGTAGAATTATCATAGTCTCATTCTGAAACAATATGCAAATTTCAAGAAGCCACCAGATGACGCTGATAGTACGTCACAATGAGGAGTGTGTCAGAGAGGGGTATATAAGAAATGGTGATAAAGAAGTAAATTTGTTCCATATTCTATTATTCCAAGCCACGTTTTTATCACCTTTTTTATTGTTGCCATATCAACTGAAGCCTTTGGTCATGTACCGAGCAACAAGCCCAAAAAGTAAAATTGTTCGCAAGTGCTCTGTAGGGCGCTTAGAGCCATAACCGAATAGTTATAACCCAGAGGACACATACTGCTGATTTTTTACGCGATAGAACTATCAGCCGCCTGAAATGAGACGGGTGGAGCGCAGCATCCACCCTGCAGCCAACTATTTGCAGCCACGGATACCACAGTTTCAAGGCAAATCGTGTTCAGACGTTTGCGAAAATATTGTTCTATATACTTGCAAGCCTGTCAGATGTGTTCCACTCACGGCAACTCATTGTTGGCAGTTGTTTTGCCTGGAGTAGAAAATATGCGACGAAAACTTCGTCACAGTGGGCTTGTGTGATGTTTTCCGACGTATCCAGATTTGGCTTGCAGTCTGATTCATGTCGGACTTTCATAGGACGGAAGAACACCAGGTACTCATTACCAGCAAGACGTCATTGAACGACACCGTTATTGTGGTGCAGGATTGCTCGTTTGGGTAGAATTATACAGGGCTTCAGAGCAGGTTTGCATGATCAAATCGGAACCATTCCTGGGCAAATTTATCAGGATATTATTCTGAAAAAACATGTATATTTGTTTGCCATGGGCGCAATAGGCTCATAACTTGTGTTTATGAATAACAACGAACGTACTCAGCGAGCAAACATCGTAAAGGAACGGCTAATCTGACAATATCACTCGTATGGAATGGCCCCCATTCTCACCTGACTTGAATCCAGTAAAGCAAGAGTGGGACATATTTGGTCGACGATTTGTAGCGCTATTACTTCCTACATGTGTGCTGGAGCTTCGGAGAGCATTGCTGGCTGAGTGGAGTAATTTTCTCCCAGATCAACTTGATAATTTGATTATTCAGCATGCTTAGGCGTTGTATAGACTGTATTGCATTGCATTGGAGACCTATAATATATTAAGCCTCTTAACTACCATGTAATATTTTTTGTAATCGCTCCAGGGAGCGAAAATCTCAGATTTTATGAGTGGTATCATACATACACCATATTTATTATTATTTTTTTTTTTATCTTTTGTTTAATAAATGAGCTTTATGAGTAAGTCACATCTGTTTTGTTTCTGTTCCTTATTTGCCATTATCCTTAATTTATAGACAGGAGTATAATTTACAACTAAATGTGTGAATCTCATTTTCCAATAGTATAAAATGGATGTTAGTAATTATAATATTTAACAGGTATAGTATAAGTTTACTCCCAATTGCTGAATTCTTCACTTTTTCAAATATTGTTTCACAGTTCATTCTTTCTTTTCTTTTGCAATTAACATTAAAAAAATATTTCTAGCGTCATCCAAACCGGTTTAATTAGTTCATACTGTAATGAAATTAAACTTTAACAAATCTAGATACTGACAAAAGTGTCGTTTTAGATGACTTACCCAAAACCACAAATTGCATCATTTTACTGCTTTAAGGTTTTGAGAAAAATTTCATAAAAGTTCAAAAAGTTATCAATCGCTATTTCTCCTAATTTAATAAAACGATTCCCTTTATTTTCTAGCTTTTTTGAAAGGTATTTTGTTGTCTGACGCCCGGTGGCTGAGTGGTAACGCTTCGCGCTCCCGTGCCACAGGTCCTGGGTTCGATCCTCGGGCCGGGCAAGGTTGACTCAGCCCTGCATCCCTTCAGTGGGTCGATAAATGAGTACCAAGCATGCTTGGGAACTAAACACTGGGGGTTTCGCGTTCGGCTGACCACCTAACCGGAACATCTGCTTCTGCACCCCAGAGCCCAAGGTCAATAATACTGAGATGGGCACAGTAGGCCTTGGCCCTCTATGGGCTGTCGTGCCTCTGAACTTAGTTTAGTATTGTGTTGTCTAATAACACTATATCGTCTAAAATTTGTTAAGCACAAAAAATATATTTACGACACAAATTAAAAATTAAACCTTAAGTTCAAGATGGCCAGGATTGCAGCCTTTTAATGAAACCACGCTGAGCTCTGCACTACATCGATACATTCTTGAAGAAAAAAAATGAAAAAAAAAAAAAAACTTTTATATTTACCTCAGCACGTTCACGCGTGTTAATATTAAATTATCATCTCAAGAAACTTAATCATCCAACTTTAGTTCGTTCTAATTATTTTTAAATAAATAGAAATTATTGCTTGAATTGGTGCTACTGTCACTGTAACCCTTCAGTAGGGTGGGACGAACGAATAAAATATTCTGTTTCTCAAAACTATTATGATTTTTAAAAAAATAATTTAAACTAATAAATGTTCATCTGCCAATAATTTAAGATATATATTAAACAGGAAACATTCAAGTGCCGTAAAAATGAATTTTTAACTTCACTGTAAACAATTTTGGTGCATATTAAACCATAATATCCAGGAAATTTGTTGCATGTCTAGTAAGGTATCTTATTTATTGCTTTACCATGAGTCGATTTTTCTGAGAAATCCTGAACTACTTATTTAAATAAGCAAGCACTTTAATTCATTTCTGAAAATGTCTGTTAAGATTTCCTTCTTTATTTGATTTTGATCTTCTAACAGAATGAAATGTTTTTGTTAAATAGTTATGAAACAACTAAATAATAGTATAAATAAAAAAAAATTTTAATGTAAAACCTTAAGCTCCGCACTACAATCAAGCATTCTTGAAAATAAAACTGTATCCAACTGACAACTGTAACTACAACCAACTGTAGTTCATTCAAATTATTTTAAACAAATAGAAACGATCTTTTTGTCTTTGCGCCACTCCCTCTTCAACCCTTCTAGGGCTAGGATGAAGTATTCAGCAACTTAGATGTTTTCAAACTAATTAACAAGTAAAAATGTTAATCCGCCAATGATTTAATATGTGTATTAAAGAGGAAATTTTTTAGTGCAGAATAATTAAATTCTTAACAACATTATTTTATAACCGGCGTTAAGCAGCCGACCCCAATTTCGAACCCAACCTAGAAGAAAAAGGGAACTCCTGGGTCATGCATTGGAAGAAACTAGCCTTCGTGGAGAACTTATTGATAGAACTAACCCACGTTTGCGTTACATGGAGAAGAAAGTCACGAAAATCTAGAAGAAACGGAGAAGAAAGCCTCTGTTAGCCCGATGTGAAGGCGGTTTTAACCCATGATCCGTCAACTACTGAGGATATTTTATGTCAGAACTGGGATCAGTGCGAGTTGGGAACCGAATTCGTACCAACCAGCCTCCGCTGGGATTAGAACCTAGGTCACCTCATACTTGGGCGAATGCTCTATTCCCTTAGTCATTGTGGCTCTAGCAACATTCTTCTATTTTTTTTTTAACCGGCGTTGAGCAGCAGACCCAATTGTAAACCCAATTTTGAGTTTGCGACAATCAATGTGCAACTACGTAGACTTGCAATTTCGAGCCCAACACAGAACACAAGGGCACTTTTGAATCAAACATTGGGAAAAATTAGCTTTTATGGAAGACTTGTTGGTGGAACTAACCTGCATTTGCCATACATGGAGAGGAAAACCACCCAACAACATTATTTTATAACCGTCCTTGAAGAGCCGACCCAATTTTAGGTTTAGGACTACTAATGTTCGACTCCGTAGCCTTGTAATTTTGAACCTAATCCAGAAGACAATGGAACTTCTGGATCAAGTGTTGGGAGAAATTTGCCTTCGTGAAGGGTTTTTTGATGAAATGAACCCGCATTTGTGTTATATGGAGAGGAAAACCGCAGAAACCTCCCACGGTTAACCTGACGGCAAGGGGACTCTAACCCATGATCCGTCTACCACTGTTGATATTTTTCGTCAGCACTGTAGTCAGTGCAAGCCGGTTGCGAAATTCTAATCGGCCAGAAATCGCTGATATTCAAACCCGGTTCTCCTCACTGAAATGCGAACGCTCTATCCTCTGAGCCATCACGGCTCAAACAACACAATTAACAATTTTTATATTTATTGAATCATAATATCGCAGAAATATGTTGCAGCCATTCTAAGGTATTGAGTTACCCCGATGTTTCAAAGAGTGTGTGGAAATCTTAAACTACATACTTAAATGAAAACTTCAATGCATTTTTAAAAATGCTTGTAAAGATTTTTTTTTCTTCCTTACTACATAAATAAATGTTTCCTTTAAAAACATATTAAATACTAGCATAAATCAATTTTTTTTTTACGTGAAACCCCCCCCCTTAAGCTCCGCACTACATTATAGCATTCCTGAAAATAATAGAACCTCCGGGCTTACGTCATCACATTCACGCTCATAATCCTAAATTATCACCTCGTCAAGAAAATTATCTGTTTTCACCACATCTAACTCCATTTCATTCTTTTTTCCCAAATAAAAAAAAAGAATGATCGCTTTTGTGTTAGAACCATTGCAACCCAAAAGGAAGGCGGAACAAAATAGTCCATTTCTCAGAAATCAGATGGGGAGGGGATGAAACATTCTAAATGAAAGAGCAAAATATAACAAGTGACAAGAAACTTTCCTTGAACTTAGGTGGTCAACTTCCCCTTACCATAAGCAAGCACATAAGAAGCTTAACTTTTGGTTATTCTAACAATACAATTCGCATCAAACTTTAATCTTGTCTTTCATGCAGTCCACGGCAATGAATTATTGCCCTATAGATATTCTGACCCTTTTGCCCCCCTTTTTTTATATACCCGGGTGATGCCACACTCTTGTCACCTTACATCTTTTCTCTAGCATGTCCTGCTGAAATAATATTCTTTGCTTTTCTAGTTCATTTCGTGTTTTTTATTTTTTTTTTATTTCGCGTTTTCAATATTGCAACATGTTCGTCTGTCAAGAGAAGTTTATAAAGGATGGGGCTGAACGGTGGGTAGGAAGTGATAGTGTTGTGCAAAGGACACTGAATCAGCAACTGAAGTTGGTGAGAGTTATTCATCACTTCACAAACTGGAACCGAAGAAATAAAAAGCACTGGTGTTTTATGTTTTGCTGCTGAGTACAAAAAAAATATTGTCTGGAGTGTACGTGCTTAAAAGCATTGTGCAGCACAATAACTTCCAACCATAAATAAACGAGTCATCGTTTAAGTGAAGAGAAGTAGAAAATATAGAAAAAGAAAACAAATTAATTTCTTGTAAGCGTTTTTCGAAATTCTGTCGCCAAGAAAAATATAAAAAACTCAGTTTAAGTGCTTTACACTTGAAACAAATCTATAATTTTAAACTATATAAGCCACCTTGCCGTATCGGGTCTTTAGAACGAACAAATAACTTAAATATTTTAAAAGTTATTAGACTTGTTTAAAAATTGCCTATTTTCGCGACATTTTTCCACCTTGTTGAAAATTTTAAAAAATCAATGCTCTTTATTCCTAGTAATTAATTTATTTACAGTCTGTAATTTTTATTAATTTTTATTATTATGTAGTCTGTAATTTTTGTATTAGCCCAGATAATACAGCATTGGAATATGGTTTTAAATATTAAAAAATGGGAGCCCAAACGATTTTCATTTTCTCAGAACTGTGGCCCTTCTCCAAATTGGTGTTTTGCGCCATTTTCAGAATGATCATAGAGGGGACTGACTAAAGATAAGCTAAACTTTACTTAACAGTCATGAGTAACTGTTGCAAACTTATAGCCAGCCGCCGTGTCGATACGAATTCAGCAGAGCTACCCGTGAAAGGTTCCCTTCTCCATCTAACACAAATGCGGGTTAGTTCCATCAAAAAGTCCTCTAAGAAGGCTAGATGAGCCACCAATGCTTGATCCAGGAGTTTCTTTGTCTTCTGGGTTGGTTTCAAAATTAGAAGGCTATGGAGTTGAACATTGATAGACGTAAACTCAGAATTGGGTCGGTTGTCCAATGCCGGTTATAAAATAGAATAAAATGAAAGAAATTTGCAGCAGTTATGAAAATAGGGTATTACTTGAAAAAAAAAATTGAAAAATTACTTGAAAATCATTTCATGCGACTACAGAGATGCCGAAAAACTTGAAGAATGCACACATATATATATAGATGTCAGAAGCTTATTTATCGAGCATTTTCTCATTTTAGAACTACCTCCCTTAAACATTTGGTAGAATCAATTAGTGATCTCTATTTACAGCTGAATCAAAATTGAAACATTTAGAGTTTTCGAGTGAATTTGAGAAAGGTGGAAATTTACAAAGCATTAAGTGATTGTTTTTAAACATTATTTTTCTATTTAGAATAATATAATTAAAAAAAAAGCTAGAAAAAATTATTGTTCTACATTTATAGCTGGATCAAACTTAGAAAATTTAGTATTTCCGTTGTAACGAATCAAGAACATGTTAAGTAATGTGTTAGTAAGTATAAAAAAGTTGAATATTTACAGAGTATCAAGAACAGTATTTTATACCTTTCTAAAGTATCTTATTCAAAGACTTGGTAGAATAAATTAATACTTAATCCTTACAGATGAAACAAGCTTTAACAGTTCAATGTTTTCACGATAAAATTTAACATGTTTTCCTTCTAAACTCTAGATTTAAATCTTTATTTTTATTAGTCGAGAAGAATTTTATTTTAGTATTTAAAAGTGCTCGATTGACTTCATTGTTTTAATTAGGGGACGATCGAATTGTGGAATTATTAAAGAATCATTCACACATAAGTAGTCAAATCTATCGTGATTTAATCTAATTGTTATTTAATTAGTCTAAAAAAATCTACTTACAATTGGAATAGTTTATTCATGAAACGGTTGTTATAAATATTGATGAAAAATATATTGGCAATTAAAAATATTTATGTACACTGTCAGAAATTTGGAGCTCTTGAATTTGTAAATTTTGTGCAACCTTAATTTGTGGCCAATTTCAGCCATATTATCATGTAAATTTGATAATTTCTTAATAAGATTACCCTATATTACAGTTCAACTTGAACATGCAATTTAACAATTTAACATGCATTTAAATTTCCAGCAAATTTGTTTGATGAACTAAGGTATCGATTTTATGTAAAATTTGTCTGAAATTGTTGCTTTATGAAGTTTTTATCAAATCAAAATATATTCTTTGAGTAATAGTAACTTATTTTGTTTTACAAAGTTTTTTAATAGTATTTTTAAATACTTGTAGACAGTAAGATTTTTTTAATGTAATATTTTTTTTTCTGAAATGGATTTATCTACAAAAAATTATTAACTTTTTTCTTTCATTGATTAAAGTAAAACACAACGCAAACAAAGCATAAATGAAATTTATGTACTTTCATTGGTGCTTTATTCATGTTTATGTGCTTACATTGTGCACATAGAAAAAGTATACCCTATCCTATATTGGATATCTAATTGATATTTTTAATTAAATGAAATTGGATAACAGAAATTAAATTAAGTATAATGAAAATTAAAAAATGGTTTTTAATTTTTGATTTTGTCAAAGCTTTACTAATACTTATAAAATATTATCTTTAACTTTGTCCATAGACAGGACAATTTTTATTTTTCATTTCCAACATATTTCTTAAAAATGCAAGCTCTTTTAAAAAAAGTTAAAAGGCTTTTTTTTTCTTCCTCGTGTATTACGTTAGTTATTTATGATGAAGTTAATTTTTTTATGATTAAATCGTATTATTAATTCTAAGCTTAGATCAGTTTTCAATTCTTTTTTCTAGTCTAAAATATGAGATTAAATATTTCCTCAGTGCAAATAATTTCTCAAGATATTTTTTACCTATACAAAATTTTGTTTTTTTCTTTTTTGCTAAAGATTAAGTGCACTGATTGAAAAAAGATTGTCGCGAAGAATATTTTATATCTGTGTAAGTCACTTTTATCAATGAGAAATGAAACATTGTATATTATAAAGGATTAAGAAAAGATTTAGTGGGCCGTTTGTTAAGCAAAGATTTTGTCGCAGCCATTTTTTTGTACCGATTTTTTTGCTACTTATTGCAAATAAATCTTGAAATTTTTTTCTTACTTTTATAATCGTGACTTTTATGCTTGATAAAGATAGATTCTTTTTCCAAAAGGGTTTTATGGAACTAATACACCATAATTTCATAAAAAATAATAAATCTTTAAAGAACTTTTTAATTAATATTTTTAATCATCAGTTTCAACCTTAAATTAATATTTTCAACCATAAAAAAATTAAAACGTATTTTTCAAAAAATAAATCAGAGTGAAATAAAAGAAATTGAACTTTCGTCGAAAATAAGTTTCGACAAAAGGAGGGGGGGGGGGAATTATAAAGAAGAAAAGCAAGGAAATAAATAAATGACGGAAACTTTCATGCTACAGAACTTTTTTACACTTACGCGTCACAGAAACTATGCATCATTATTTAAAATGTGTTTTAAAAATTCATTACTTTATGTTTAACATGGGAAAAAAATTGAATTAAGTATCTCGTGCTACACTTGAGATGAAAAGGTAATTTGTTTACAACTTGAAAGAGAATGATAGTAAATTTTAAAAAATATAACAAAAATGTCAAAAGTTTGGAACCTCCTCCCCTTAAACGTATGAATTTTCCGTACCAGTGTAATTGCCGAAAAAGTTCGAATTACTTTATGTCTAGCCAATGTTTTTGATTTTTATTTTATAATATTTTTTCTTAAAGTGGTAATATTTTTAGTAGAAGTAATATTTTCAAAAATTATATAAGATAGGGATAAAAAAAAAAATGTAAGGTATAATAATAAGGTAGAATGTAACAAAACATAAAAATGTAGTTTTATTTCTTATCCACAGTTTTGCAGTCACAGAGATATAATTAATGCATAATTTTAGCTTTTTACACAATAAAAATTTTGTTGTATAGTTACCACCATTTTTGGTGTTGAGGTAAGCTAAATACACTTTTGGCCGCTACACAATAAAATATTTTATGAGTATTTTCCCCTCTAAATAACTATTTTTTAATCTCAAAAGCCACGTGTTAAAACTTGAAGAGTATTGAAAATTAAAAATATAACATAGTATCATTGTGCCCTACACCCGTATTATTGTACAATTAAATACCAGTGATTTAAAATAATCGAAGAAAAATTGGATTTCGTTTAAATATGGACTGTTTTATCATTCGGTTTTGCATTATTATATCTATGCCTTTTTAATCAATCCGCCGTTTTTAAAAAAATTATCAAAACATCGAAACATTTTTAAAATCTATCAATTCGCAATCAATGAATCAATTCAACATTTAATTTGAGAAAGAAAAAGATTTGAGTACATAGTTGTATAAACGAAATGTTCAAGCAACATGCAATAAAAATACATGAAACCTTAAATTTGGTGGTAACAGCTCAACAGAAACCAGTAATGTTTTTTTTGTTTTTGTTTTTTTTTTATTTATTTTTTATTTTTTTATAGTAAATGAATTTTCTAGGAAAACATTGAATGAAATATGTGAAGAAAAAGAAACATTGTATCTTATTTGCAACTGTTTCTTACAGTGAAGTTACTAAAAAAATGTTCTAATATTTCTAATATTTCTTTTTTAATTTTGTTTTCGGGAGTATGAAGGCACAAATACGAAGATTATATTGTTACACATAACAACAAGAATAGAGACAAAAAAATATTTTTTTTTTAAAAATTACTTTCAATATTAAAAATTTTAATTATCTTCCTTTTCTAGTGTTCCAAAAATGTGCATGTATTCAAATCACACCAATCAATAGAAAATATAGTTGTGTAATATATATTTAAACTGCAATTTTTCGTGGCAAATGTTTTTTTAGTTTAACCCGAATTTTATTGTACACTCCGTCAACCACTTCTCTTTTAAACATCGTATAAAAATGAATGTCATTTCAATTTAATTTCAAGCAATAAAAATAATATTAATTCAATTCTTTTTTAAGCTTATTTATTACATTCACACTGGAGAAAAAAGCACGAAGTTTTTTTTTTATAATTATTTTTATGAGTGCGAACTGAAGAATAATCTCTTTCAATATCTGAAAGCACGCATTCATTAGAGTATTGTATCAAATACGAAAATAACGGATTAACTTCTTTTCAATGTTTCTTTTATAAGTCGGTTATAGAAAAAAAAAATACTTTTAGAAAAAAAATTTACTTTTAATGATAAAAATTTAATAATCTTAATTTTCTAGTGTTCTAAAAGTGTGTATGTATTCAAATCATGTAAGTAAATAAAAAATATAGTTGTGCGGCATATATTTAAACTGCAATGTTTTGTGGCAAAATTTTTTTTTTTTTAGTGTGCCCGAAGTTTCATTGTACCCCGTCCACCGTTTCCCCTTTAAATACCACATAAAAGTGAAAGTCACTTAACTACAAACACAAAACAAAAATAATAACTCAATTATTTTTTGAGTTTATATATTACATTCACATTGGGGAAAAAAAGGTAGGAATTTTCTTTCTTTATTATTATTATTATTTTTATGAACTCAAACTAAATAATAATTTCTTTCAACTTTGAAAGCACGCATTCATATGGGTATTGTATCAAATACGAAAAATAACAGATTAAATGAAGCGATCAATGCTTCTTTTCAAAGTCGGTTACCGTCTCTTTTGATACTTCTCAGCATTTTGTACTCTCAAATTGGAAAACAGCCTGTAATAAGCCGCCATCACGCGACCGATTAAACCTCAATTTCTCTTTGTAAGGCATCGCCGCCACTTTAACAAAACGAGTGATCCCACAAGTTGCAATCTGCATTTAAAAGCCTCGAAGTAATTACAGGCCATAAAAATTAGTTCATTCAATTATTATTACTCTTTAAATAGGGATTTATAATATGATTAGCTAAAGAATAGCTCAGGTAAGTTACCTTTTTCGAAAGAGCATAATCCATACAATCTTTTTTTTAAAATCGTTTTAACCCATTTAATTGTCTTCTTCCAAACAATTTAACAAAAATAGGTATTGTACATGCAATTTCTGAAATAAGAAAAACGTATTTTTAATAATTGTGACATCTATTGCTTCCTAGGAAAAATAATGAACTTGCGAAATATATTTTGTAAATACATTTGGAAAATTTAGGTAATAAAATAAAGATAATAGAGATAATAAAGGTAATACTATAGATTATAAAAGTTAAATTCTTTGATAGGGAGAAAAGTAAAGAACAATTACATGAAATGCAAACAGTATGTAAAATAGAAACTAATTCAAGACACGTTTTTGCTTTTAATCAGAAAATTAAAGAAGTAAAAAATAACATGCTTTTTTAAGGGGTAATGCAACGCAACTTTTCAATATTTCTTATGGAACTAATGCTTGTTTGTACCTTTCCATATTTAAATTTTAAATAAGGTAAAAAATAAACGCATCTTTTTCAAGCTGAAATTTAAAAATAGGCAAACTTCAGTTTTTCTACTTATAAGTAAAATTTTTTTTATTACTTTGAAATTTCGGAGGAATTTTCTATACCATTGATTGAACCGAGCTCGAATCCCAGCAATAGCAGGTAGATACGAATTCCGCACCCGGATCATAACGACCACAGTGCTGATGTAAAATATCCTATAAATATCCATATATCATGGGTTACAGTCTTTTGCCGTCAAACTGACCGTGGGAGGTTTTCTAGGTTTTCCTCCCGATGTAACGCAATGCGGGTTAGTCACATCCAAAAAATTCATCCACGAAGGCAAATTTCTCACTATACTTGATAAAGGAATTCCCATTGTCTTCTGGATTGGGTTCAAAATTACAAGCCAACGGAGTTGATTATCAATAGTCGTAAACCCAAACAAAATTGGGTCGTCTGTTGAAAGATTGTTATAAAATAAAACATTAACATAATTTAAAATATTTTTTTTTTATCTGATCATTCAGGAATTTATTAAAAAGTAATATTTCTAATTTACGCATTAACTTTACCTGATTGCATATAATAAAATGTTACTTTATAAAGATTAATTTTACACATGGGCTTTGATACACATTAAAAAGACTTTTAAAAAAAATTTGAAAACATTTAGGACGTAACTTTTGAGAAGAATTCTAAGGAAAAAATTTATTTGAATGTCTTATTCACATATTATAAAAAATAAAGTAAATTGAGAAAAAGATGATTTATTCATCTAATTTCAATAACTCTGACTTTTGTAACAACCAGCGGGTTACCGAGCTCGGCTCGGAGAAAACAGGTATCGAAGCTAACTCGAAGATTTAAATTTTCAATTGTGATTTATCAAAACAATACATGCCATAAGAAAATTTGTGAAACCATTGGTGAAAAGATAACCGGTTAAAGTGCACCATTGTAAACTATCTAAACAAAGTTAGAGTTTGGAAAGGGAACTATTCTATACAAAGGTTAAGTTTGAAAAGTCATAGGAAATAAAATGTAATTGATAACAAAAAATTATACAATTAAAGAAATGGTACAAAGTGAGCAGTGTAAAGATTGAAGTGTGTTTCTTCGATCACTTCTCTCATCATCATAAACAATTGGGCGAACGGGTTGTTAAAGCGCATGATCTCCTCGAGTAGTTGCAATAGTTCTTGGCTTAACTCTCGGTTGAGCTCAGATCGCGCAGCTGTAGCCTCGTCCGGGTCCATGAAGTACATTTGGGCAAACTTCGGCTGTTCAAATCCACCTTGCGGGTCTTGAGTCGGGCACGTTGCCAGGTTGATCTTGTGATGGACTTGACCGCCGGCGATAAACGCGTAGATTCCATGTTGATTGACGGTTCTGTCGTCGTCGACTTTGAATGAGGCAAGTGCAAAGCAGGCGTCGATGTTGCGGATCCTTCTGTGGAATTCTTCCGATAGGCGGTGTTGTCGTGCAAATAGAAGCGCTAATTCGTTTGGAAATTCGGGCATTGGTAGTTTGATTCTTCCATGTAAGCAGCAGTCGCCAAATGAATCTACGTGTATTTTGTTCTTCACTCTTTCTTCTGGGAAATGCAAAGCGCCATCGTGGATGCAAGCGACGTTAAATGGACCAAGACTTTGATATTCCACGTCGGAAGTTGCAGCATTTTTGTAGGTTGACGCAGGCCGAGATTTCGCAGCTCTACGGAGTCTTTCATTACGGCGGCGTTGTTCCTCTATGCGAATGTTGCGGCCCCTCATTGTTTCGTTTTTTCGTCTGCGTCTTTCATAATCGCGGTATTTTTCTCGTTGAGATGCATTAAGTTCCATCAATATATCCGAGATTCGTTCCTTGCTACGCTGCTTGACTGCTCTTGTCGGGCGCAACGGCGTTATCATCGGGTCTTGGATATTCAAAGCGTGCATATTGGTCGAAGATGTGAAAGATGCGGTTACAGATGGTCCCGACATGTTCAATTGGTCACTGTTCACAACGAATTCGTAAATTTGCTTCCGTTCATCCGCTTCTTGAAAATTCTTGTCCAGGAAAAGGCGTCGATGAGAGAGGTATTGTCGAGCATAAAAGACGATGTAAACTCCGCAGGAAGACGCGTCATCTTGGTGGTTGTAAGCGTTGCGAGGTTTCAAGATGCATCCTTTCAGCTTTTCATTCGTAACAACGGTATTCAAAACGTGTCGCAGTATTTTTCTCAAAACAGCATCGATGGGCAGCGGGTTGTCGACTGGATCGCAGACTAATAGTTGACGTTCTCCATAGCTTGCTTCGTAAATTCCTAGCATCCAGAGCTCGCCTCTATCCATTTAAGCTCTCTTGTGAATGGGAATGAGCAGCACGTCGAATCCTTGTTGAACGCCGTATAGATAGTTGGAAGCCTTGTTCTGGTCGCTGATATCGTTGAGAAGAGCCATTCCTTCATAAGCGCCATATCCGCTGTTGTAACGTAGAAGCGTGCGACAAATTCAGGGTGAAGTACGGCAACTTTGACGGTCGGGTAAGCTTGTTCGGCGTAATAGAGAAGCATTCTGACAATGACGGTATCTTCTAGTTGTCCATTTGCGGGTAGAATTGAGTTGATCGCTTGTTGCTCCAAAATTCCGGCTCCTTAAAGAATTTCATGTAGAGGTGCGTTCTGCATGTTGAAAATGCAGCTTGAAATCTGATGAATGTTGAAATGTCGGACTTTGTTGACGGTGATTTGAAATCGAAATCAGTTCCTTAAATGCTTTTTTGGAAATTCGAATATTTGGAAATTGGAATTTTGAACGAATCAAAAAGAACGAATCTTTTTAGTTAACGAACGAGCGCTAAATTCAAAGTTTCATTAACGAATTTCCCTTAATAAAAAGCAGTGGAATTAGAATCGTACTTTTTCAAAAGAAAATTTAGTAAAAATATCAAAGTTATCCTTATTTTTTTCTTTTATATTTGTTTTACCTTAATTTTGTGATTTAAAAATAATTGTGTGGTCATCAAACTTTATTAGTTCGCCATATTGGCTATAGATGGCAGCACGTTGAAACTTATTAGGCAATAGACAAAGAAAATTTTAAGAATTTAAATCGTGGAAAGACTTATTATAACAATTATGAATAACGATAGCTAAGCGTTCTATTTACGTATCTTATATGTTGCCACATTTTTAATACAAAAGTTAAACATTTCTCCACTTTGATAAATGTAAACTAATGCGAACCTTACAATTAAATTATTAATTCCTTCTTATATTATTGGTTTAAGTTGTCGAAAATTAATATTTCAATTGTAAGGTTCGCATTAGCATACATTTATAAGAGATATGTATTTTTTTAATAAGTTTTTTGAATATGGCACTTTGAAGACGAAAAAGTATAGATTTTCTTACAAAATGACTGATAACTAAAAAATTAATCCAAATTTTTGAAAAAGAAAAAAAATACTTCTTCATTATGTCAAAACACAATTATGTGCCGAGTTTCGTGCCTGGGCGAGGCTTCTGGGGCGATATATTGTGATTACAAACAGACTAATACAGAACTAATAAAGTTTGAAAATATCTTATCTGTAACTCCGAACTGCTCGACCGTAGCGCTTCAAAACCGACGCCAATCGATTCCTCGTGGCCAAAAACCCCAGACCCCCAAGTTTACCGGAGTTTATTAATTCTGGGGCGATTTTCGACTTGGCAACCATTCCTCGTATTATAGTATAAGATTTAAAAAAGAAAAAAAAAAGTAGCTCTACTTTTCTATCTGAAAAAAAGAAGAAACAAAAAGTAGAGGAAAGAAATAAAAACGTATTTCTCTTATTTTTAATTTAATTTACTAAAAATTTTAAAAACTCGTAAATGTTTTAACTTTGTTAACTTGAAAACAGTTACATTTTGTCCGTCACTAGCCACTTATTCACGAATTAAAAAAGTTTGCATGGTTGAAACGGTCAAAATGATTAAAATTAGAATGGTTGAAGAAAATCTACAGTTTGGTGCAAATGGAAAACGTTTGAATCTAATTGTTCTGTATTTGGAAGGTTACTCTACCACTGCTGTAAGTGGGAATATAAAAATACGCCAATTTTAATTCCTATTTTTCATGTTTTGAGAAGAAACAATTTGCCGAATTTCTAACATTTAAAAAAAAAAAAAATTTGTTTTTTGAATATTTAATCCAAAAATATTCAGTCAATTTCTTTCCACTAGCAATTAAAGCATAGGCTGTTTCTCGAAGTCTCCGCCGTAAAATAAAATGATGCTTTTTTGCGGCGAATAATATGCTGTTTTCATAACTGCTGTGAGTTTGCAACTGTTATTCATGACTATTAGACCAAGTTTAACCCATCTAAAGGCAACACTGTCAACAACTGTGCAAAACATCAATATTGAGAAAATCCAGTTTTGAGAAAATGAAAAGCGTTTGTGGTCTAATTTTTTGATATTTAAAAACTTACTCCAATGTTGCATTACTTGAGCTCTTAAAAATTTGTAAAAACCGAGAATAAGACAGAGATTTTGATAATTTTCATCCAAGTGGAAAAATGTCGCCAAATTGGTGATTTTTTAAAAAAATTAAAAAGTTAAGTTATTTGTCTGCTCTAGAGCCCAGCTAATTTTTCACTGCAAGATTTTGTATACAGTTTAAAATCATCGCATTGTTTCAAGCTTGGCCAAAGGATACTCTGCTCTTTGTTCGTCAAGGTTTCAAGTGTAAGGCACTTGAACTATGGTTTTTTTTCTCCCTTGGCGACGGAGTTTCGAAAAACAGCGTTAAACAGATTAGTTTCAATGAAATAGTTATGAAATTTATGAGTCATGACAACATGGCAGAACCATATTCAGAAGTGTTTTATTGAGGAGTAATTTATTTATACATTTGCTTTTTCTAAAGGTTTATCAGTTTTTAAAATATTTAATCCAATAAATTTCAGTTGATTCCTTTTCACTCACAATTATAGCATTGATTCGAGTTTAAAGAGCTTAAATTGAGATTTTTTTTTTCTTGGCGAAAAAGCTATGAATATCTTTAACAGTTTAGTTTCAATGCAATAAGTTCTGAAATTTATGAGTCACCACAACATCACAGCACCATATTCAGAAGTATTTAACGGAGGAGTATTTTATTTATACATTAGATGCAGAGCAAGCTTTTTTCAGTAACTTATTTATTTAAGTCTCTAAATAAGTTCGAATGGTAAGCAAATGAAAAAAAAAATTTGACTCTCGACTTTCCTATCTCAAAATCATTCTCACTTAAACAATGTTTTCACTGTGGTGACATCTGCCCCCTTATGGTGATCCATCATTCCATGCCTCCATAAGCGACTGAGCATCGGGTATATGTGCCACATAGCCATTATCAACTCTGCAACCGAAACAGCGCTTAAATAAATCTTCAAACGCGGAAAAGATTTTACTCCAAACCCACCTCAGACAAGCGTACAACACATTCGAATGGAGCGTAAAACAAGAAACACATTGATTCCAACACCCCACCGAATCTAATGAAAACCAAATATCAACCAAGATAGAACGAACCATAGCAGAAAATCTCGTTTTAAAGACCCGCAGCGAAGTTTTAAATTCATTTAATGACTACAGATGTCATGGAGCGATAAGGATCGGCTCTAGGAGATGCGGATCTTGAAATTTATTTTTTCTCTGCTCCAGATCTGAGAGATCTCGTACGAAGATGCATTATTATCGCAAAAGTTTGTTCCAGTAGAAGAAAAAGGACCACCCTGAGACGATTTTACATTCCATCAAGATGTCTAATAAGAATGTCAGAACTGGTAATTTCCTTTTTTCCCCTCTGTTCTGGGATTGAGCATGTGTCTTCATTTATTTTTCGCCGACGCGAGCAAATGACTTTATCTTGCTGCCTGGTAAGTGATGCTGGACACCTTACGTGCCACATCCATCACGTGATATGGTATTTTTTACCGATTAAGACAAGCATCTCCGGTAAAAGTTTCTACTTGTGGAACAATTTGCAGTTATTGTTGGCATTAATGTGGAATTCGCTGTCGTTTCATTTTTAATTTTTTTTCTTCTTCTTCTTTGCGACGAATTATTTTTACTTTAAAAATAAAAGTACCTCGATTTAGAATAGTTGTAGAAATAAAAAGAAAAAAATATATTTTGCTAAACGAGTAGCTAAATGCTTTATGGTAACCATATAACAGATCGGGACGATTAGGGGAATTTTGAATCCAACATGCAAAAATTATTTTTAGATTTTTATAAACAAAACCTTCTTTAAGATAGTGCATTTAAAAAAAATCATAATTGCTCTCTTTGCTAACTTCATAGTTAACGATTTTATCTATTAATCTTTAGGCGTTAATAAAAATCGAAGTTTAAAAATATTTTGGAATGGTCACTTCACTTTTATTCTAGCGCTCTTTCCTTCTTTTATTTTGCTCTTGCATAGAAATGTTGAACATCATACATTTCTAAATAATAAATCCATATGAAATGATTTGCAATATTTTAGGTTTGACGCTTTCATTTATGTTCTCTATTTATTTATTATTACTATTTTTCTAGTAAACCGTTACCTTATGAGCGGAAAAATTTCCAAATTCCCGATTTATAAATACCAAATATTTTTATTTTATTATCAGAATTTTGCTTTTATTTTACCAGAAATGTCATTTTCCTACAGTACGGTAATGACGATTCTGGTAAATAATAATAATAATATCATAATAATGGTAATAAAATCGAAATATACTGTTTTTAAGCCAGTCATTTGATAATTTTTCCGTTTTGTGGAAATTGTGTTCCGTAAATTCCAATTTTCAAAATTATGGTTCTTATTAGCAGAAATATAGCAAAATTACAAAATTAAAATGTATATTTAACAGAATACAAGTTTTTTTTATGTCATGCTCTGAGGTATCATAATAAACTTCTAAAAAATTTTTAGAATTGTCATTCCTATTACCATTTATTTTTTAATTTCAACCTTTTGATGTTTATGCTTTTTAATAAATGGAATAATAGTAGACTGCTAACACAGACAAAAAAAAAAAAAAAAATTCCACTACAAGAATAAAAGTTTTGAAAATTGGAGTGTGACTTACAGATTTCTTTAGAATATAAATATTATAAAAATAACTATTTTTCTTAAACGGGCTGCTCCCAGAAAAAAAGGAAAAAACAATACGAAAACATTTTTTTTTTCCTTGTTCATAATGAATAAAAAAAATTTACCATTTTTATTATTATTATTATTATTATTACAAGACATTAATCTTTTCCTCTAGAGTTTCTGGCAGAATTTCTTTAAATATTGAAAAAATAATCACTTTTGAATAAAGAATTAAGACATAACATTGGAATTACGAACTTTGTTGTTCGAAATGTCTGCAGTAAAACGATTTCAAAACACTTTTACATTTTAAAAGTTTAAACTATTTTCAGGGAGTTTGTGTCATGAAACTCGCCCAATATATTTCTCTCACTTTTTATTGCCAATAAATAAAAATAAAAAAAATAAATAAAAAATAAAATAAAAAAAAAACACGCCCTACCCATTAAAATCAGAATAGTTTATAACGACAAACAATTATATGTATATTACATTCGACATTTTCTATTTCCAAATTCTTTTATCTATAATAAAGGTAATTTCTATAAAATTATATTCCAAATAAAAGAATCTTGTTTCCCTTTTCTTTATTTGATAATCACAAAAGAATAGTTATTGTAGTAGTTGTTGTCATGAACTATTCAAAAGTTTGACTCGGTGACATATACACGCGTTTGCTTTGAATACGAACAAATATAGTAGTGTGGTAGTTTCAACAGGATATTAAAAAAACTTGGATAAAATCAATACACATATCCTATTCATATAAAGAAAATATACTATGATACTGTATGAAACAAAGCTCACAATAATTTGCAGTAATTTTGTGGCAACAATAACTACCAAGTTTAAAAGTAATACGCGTGTCCACTTTTTTAGAATGATTTAGTAAATTTCTAATTCTATTCAGACTCTTCCGTTGAGTCGGGCTGCCCACACGCGCTGAAAGCGAGCCTCAAACAAATACATATTGAGGCTTTATTATTCGATTGTAGTTAAACTTTGAATTATTTCAAATCAAAAGAACGGAAATAAAATATAGATTATCGTTTGCGAATCGATTAGGAGATGTGAGCTCTGCGCGTGCTTGGCTCGTGGGATGCATTGAAGGATTTGACTTTTACCGGAAGCAGCTTAAGGAAATCGTTTGATCAAAAAAAAGTAGGGTTTTTTTTTTTTTTTCATTATTTTATTTACTAAAAGGCAATGCTTTGTATAGTTGACAATGTTTATCGACACAGTTAATTGGTCTTTTGAGTTCATACTGTTATCATTTAGTAATAAATACTTATGAATAAAATAGTATACAAAATAGAATATTATTTTAGATACTACGAAATCATTTTCTGTAGCTTTCTAAATATGTTTCCTTTTTAAAATTACTTATTTTTCCTTCTTTCTTTTTTTATCGTATTGAATCAATACCTTTTGCATGATTTACTTCAAGTCTTATTTTAAAAGTCACTAATAGATATTGATTTATAATTATGAAATTATACTAGTTTTAGAATAAACAAAATTAAACATCCAATAAAAAAAAAATTTTAAAAAGGAATCAGATGTAAAATTTAAGGAAACTAATAAGATGCATCAAAACAAAGCAACTATTTGGCACATAAGTTTGTTTTTCTGAGGCTCTGTAGTCGCAGGTAATGACATTTTTTGCGAATAATATACTGTTTTCATAACTGCTGTCAGTTTGAAACAGTTACTCATGACCGTTAGGACAAGTTTAGCCTATCTTTAGCCAGCATTTTCTATGTTTGTTCTAAAAATGGCGCAAAACGTTAGTATGGATAAAACACAGTTTTGATAAATTAAAAAGTGTTTTTTTTCTTTTTTCTTTTTTTTTTCTTTTTTTTTTTTAATATATAGAAACTTACTACAATGTTTCATTAACCGAGTTCATAAAAATTTGCAAAAAATGGGAATAAGGAATTGATTTTGATAATTTTCATCTAGGTGGAAAAATGGTGCAAAATTGGTGATTGTTTTTAAGAAAAAGTTTAATAACTAACTTTTAAAATATATTAGCTATTTGACCGTTCTGAAGTCCATATTATTCTTTACAGCAAGATGACACATACAGTTTAAAGTTATAGATTTGCTTCAAGTCTAAGCCACTTAAACTGTGATTTTTTTTTTTTTTTCTTTTTTTTTCTTTCTTGGGAGAAAAAGCTTCGAAAAACTTTGTTAATTAAATTGACTTTGCTCCCTACATATTTTTAAAAAGAAAAAAAATCACTGATTTATTTATTATTTAAAGAAACTAGAACGAAATATAATACCACTATTTTAGTAGAATGAATACAATACAATTAGCAATAAAATATAACGAAACTCAACAATGCAATTGAATCTAAATTTTCATGTGTATGATTTACTACAAATTTTATTCTCAATGTGGCAAATAACAAAAAACTGATTTTACAAAATTATGTGTGATCGTCCATATACGTTTATGCATGAACGTAGGATAAGGTAAAAAAGAGATAAGTTCAAATAATATTAGATTGTCAACAGGAAGCTAATATTTAAAATAAATAAACTTTGAGTTAATATCGAACATGGAATTATAAACCTTTTTTCAACATAAACGTCTCTGATCTGCCTTTTTAACGTAAATGAAAGTGAAAGGGAGGTAAGTTCATATAATAATTAATAAATTGCTTACAAGAAAATATTATTTAGAAACTTTCTTTTTGTTTTTAAATAAATTTTAAATTTATATCCAACATGAAATAAGAAAGCTTATTCTTCATAAATACGTCTACCTTATAAACATATACACCGAAGAGCCATTACATTATGATCACCCTCCATCTATAACAATGGGCTATAACCCGGTGTTGGGGGTAGTATGGTGTGGGCAATGTTTTCATGGGGCACATTAGGACCCATAATCCTCATAGAACAATCCCTGACGTCTGTAAGCTACTTGAACATAGTTGCAGACCAGGATCACCCATTCATGGCAACAGTTTTTCCTGCGGGGGATGGTGTTTACCAACAGGATAATGCACCATGTCATAAGGGTCGAATCGTCATGGATTGGTTCGAGGAACATTCCAGTGACTTTCAAGTCATGTCTTGGCCCCCAAATTCACCTGACCTTAAGCCAATAGAGCATTTGTGGTCCTACTTGGAAAACCAAATTCGTGCTGCCACCTACCCCCTCGCAATGTGAGGGAATTGCAGGACCAGTTGGTGAGCGCTTGGTACCAGATACCTCAGACTACCTATCAGTACCTTTTGGAATCAATGGCACGGCGGGTGTTAGCAGTTTCGAGGGCTAAAGGTGGTCCTACATGTTATTAGCAGGGTGGTCATAATGTAATGGCTCTTCGGTGTATGGAAGTAGAAGAGAGTGACAAGTTTAATTGATATTAAATATTCTAGCAAATATATTAAAAACATAAAAACATCAATAAAAAAATTTACTTTAAGTTGATATTAACCTGGTTTTTCAAGACATAGGAAAGGAAAGCCTAGGAAAATAGAAAAGTTGCAGTTTAAGTGCCTCACACATACAGCAAAGCTATAGTTTTAAACTGTATATGCCATCTCTCAATTGCCGTGTAGAATTGTCTGGGCTTTAGACCATACAAATAACTAGTTTAAAAGTTCTTAAACTTTTTTAAGAAATCACCGATTTGGCGACATTTTTCCTCCTAGAAAAAAATTGTCAAAATCAATGCCACATGTTTAGTTTTTGCTGATTTTTATGAGCTCAGATAATACAGCAATGGGATAAGCTTTTAAATAATAGAAAATTAGACAACCAACTCTTATTTTTTAACATAGAAATAAACATAGAAAGCACTGGCTGAAGATAGGCTAAACTTGATCTAACAGTCATGAGTAACTGTTACAAACTCACAGCAGTTATGAAAATAGCATATTATTTGAAGGGAAAAAAAAAAAAAATATTAAAAAAAACGTTATTTCAAGAGACGATAGAGTCTTCGAAAAACAGCCTTAAACTTGAAATACGAAATCTTATTGGCCATATATCCATCCATCTCATAAACGTAGATGAAGGTGACAGAAGATAAAATTAATTATGGTTCTCTTACGTTCTCAGAACAATAACTGATTTTACGTATAAGGAGATGAAATCTTTGTGGTTGGTTTTATAGTTATTTTTAATGTCCTGCGTTTCCTGGAAAGAAAATTCCTTCATAATTTTCTTTGCTGTGCAAATATTAGTTTACACTTATCTTTCAAATTGAACTAATTTATCTTAATAGTCCAAGAATTTAATATCACTTTTCAAATGAAAGAAGTAGCGTATGTCACATAATATTTAAGAGTTAAAAGAAAAGAAATATGAAAATACAATGGCTGTTTCTTATTCGAATCAGATTTCAAAAGTAAAAAATTACGAATATTTTTTATCAGATACGTACTAAAACATTCTGAATCACCACCCCTAATGTTGATTTTTATAATTCTTGGAAAAATCCAAGTTAAAAATATGCAATAGGGTTTGATAATTAATATTTAAGCCAAGAATTGAAAACAATATCACAATTCGACAAATAATTAAATTCGAAAATGAAATTAAAAGCATCAAATGTGGAAATTGAAATGAGCATGCACTGTGGAAATGGAGAAGAGAGGAAAAGAAGTTTATTGAAAAAATCTTCCAATAAACTTCTAAATTTCTAAATTTATCTAAATTTCATTCGATTATCTGATTTTGATATTTTCGAGAACGCTTCCCTCAACAGTTATTCGTCCGCTTTTGATAACGTGTTTGTTTTTCTTTCAATTTTTGATTCCTAAAGTTTGTATTTTTGAATGTTAAAATTATCAATTTTTTCACAATTTAATTTCTTCACCATCAATTTATTCAGTATTCTATTTCTGATTTTGTGGGGACGGCATGAGTGGTCGTCTTTGAAAATAAAAAGAGGCACTGTTCTTTAAACATAAACATATATTAAAACTAAATCTACATAAGGACGGACGATAAACACATAGATAACACATAAATATAAATGAGGAAAAGTTCAAAAAAGTTCGGCATAATCACAACCAACTCCTCTTTGGGTTCATCAGCGTCTTTCTTCGTTCGCTACAAACCGTCATTCCTGATCTCAGGGAAATCCCCATTCCTTCCAAGTAGTGCTCACAGGGATCAACTTACAGCTTACATAGTCTGGCGGGTCAACTTTCAGCTTACATAGTCTGAGATCAGCTTGCAGTTTACAGCTTCAGGAACTGTCACCACATATATATATATATATATATATATATATATATATATATATATATATATAAATTCCTTAAACTATTGCTTCTCTTCCTTTCTTTCCCAGTGGAGTTATGGCCCAGAATAGGTCCAAGCCTTTTTCAAAATTTAATGGTACGAAACCCTATCTTTGGCCTTGTCTTTCCATCCAATTATTTTTAACGAACCTAATTTAGGCAGTCCGTCATCCTAAGTTAAAGAAATCCTCTCTTTCAAGTGCTGATGCCGGTTGGTTTGGTCAAAAGTACTTTTTTGGTGGTCCTAATGTCTTTTGCTCCAATTAGAATTCCAGAGTTATGGTGGCTCAGGGGATAGGGCTCTCGCATCCCAGTGACGTGTCCCGGGTTTGAACAGGTTGATTGATACTACTTCCACATCTGGTTCGCACCGACCACAGTGCTAACGTAAAATATCCTCAGTGGTTGACAGATCACGGGTTAGATTCCCCTTGCCGTCAGGCTAACCGTAAGACTTTTTCGTGGTTTTCCTCTCCTCACCATGAAACGAAAATGGGTTAGTTCCGTCAAAAAGTCAAATTTCTCCCTATACTTGATTCAGGAATGCCCTTGCTTATTAGATTGGGTTCAAAATTACTTGGCTACGGAGTTGAATATTAGTAGTCTTAAACTCAAAATTGACTCGGCTGTTCAACGATGGTTATAAAGAAAAAACATTAAAAGAAAAATTAGACCTCCAAACCATCGATCTTTTGAATGCTTATAAATTAACTACGTTTGTAATATGTGCAAACTTTGTATAACTCTACATTTGTTCTTTTTTCTCCAAACTTCATTTGCTTGGACATTCGCAAAAATACTTCTTTTAATTATTCCCTTAATTGCTAGGGTTTCCTATACTTTTTTCTGTCATCTGAATAGGTTAAGATATGTATAATTAAGCAATTGAAAATTGTTATCTTGTTTGCTCTTATGCTGACTTACTTTGTCTTTATTTTTAATTAGTTTATGTATTTGTTTATAAGATTTCTAAACAGTGTTGTTCCTCTGCTGTTCATTTAAACTACCATCTTCATCAAACTAGCAGTTGATTCTTCACTAGAAAAGAAAAGAAAAAATAGCGAAAATGGTAGCAATGACAGGCGACAAAGTTGTTCTCTGAATGGAACCCGGATGAAAAATGATTTCGATGATGGATCGGCTATTAAAAAATCTTAGAGATTATCTCTAGAGATAAAACGACGTCAAATTGAATTATCTTGAAGACGTTCAAAAAATCGGTAGGGGGACAGATGTTCTGTAAAGTAACTAAATTCGTCAAAATTTTCTTTATTTAGATCTTAAACAACAACTCAATTGCAAACATTTTGACATATATTGAAATGCCATATAAAGTATGGATTGGTGAGGGATGGACGTTTTTCTGATCTAGTCCGAGATAAAAAAAAGTCGAAGCATTTTATGGAGAGAAAAAATTTATATTCAAATATATTTATAAGTTTGTTAAATGTACAGAGCGTAAAATAAAAAAACGGACTAACAAGAATAATTTTTGATCTAATGATTGGATCTAGGACTCAATCTTAATGGGGGGAGGGATGACCTCAAATATGCAAATTAATTAGTACAGACTACTAGTACAAAATCAGACACAAAAATTACGAAATCAGACACAGTTTGATTGTTTGATAAAACTTGGAAGTATTTTAACTAAGGAGATTTTGCACTTGCATGTATGCCATACATCTTCATGTCTTACATCTTCATACGTAGGCTCTGTGCAGCATAGTTACTACAGAACTAACTTGTCCCTCAACTCAACAGCCGAAGTATGTGAAAATGCAGTCAACTGATCTCTGTTTATTCCGACATTTTTTTTGATATTTACTGTCTCAGGTTCTTAATAGTATGAGTTTAATGCATTCCTCACTAAAATATTAATTTGCAACGTCTATTGTGTATACTATTTTATCTCATTTTAAACAGGGATTTATAAAGGACAGGCGAAGCAAGGATTTAAGGAAAGTCAGAATGTAATAACATGTATAACGATACAAATAAATATAATTTTAGGAGGCCGATACATTTATTTATAACAGTATCGACATATACCTGTTAATAAAAATTACTGGCATGTCACAAAAGCTAGTTATGTAATTCATGCTCCCGAAAGGTCACGTTACCTGAGAATAAAAATTTTAATTTGAATCATGTCCCTCAATGTAATCTAAGAGTACTGAAAAGTGAGAGCAAATCGCTATTGAAGAACGTGGTACTGTAAAAACTACCGAATAATATACACACTTTTGATCGCAGTAGCCCTCTTTATAATGGAGTGGATGATGGGATAGCCGAATGGAAAATGTTTCTTTTACCCCTTTATCCCCTCAATAAGGAAAACGCCCCTTTTTTTTATGAGAACTACTCTCCCCATCCAAAACTACTGCCCCTTTCTTTACAACTTTAAAACATTAAAATTGGAAACGGAGCACTTTTTCCCTTTTTGTCTACTTTTTTTTTTAATGCTCGTGTGGAGGCTACCTTTTTTTTTTCTTATGTTCGTTGTTATGGTGACGAAGGAAAAAAATTTAGATTTTATTTCTCTCACGTAGGCTGCAACGAGGAAGAAATATTGCTCGTTTCTCTAGTTAACGCATCGTACCGTTTGGTACAATATGTAAAGAAGAAAGGTAATCTAAATAGAAAGAAGAGAATAGATCTGAGATAGCAAATCTATGAAACACGTGACACTACGTGGTACGGGACTGGTATTTTGATGACACGCGAGAATTACATAGTAAATTCACGGAACGCATTTTATTTATTTATTTTTTAATTCTATAACAGCCGACCCAATTCTGAGTTTACAATTATCAATGTCCTCCGTACCCTTGTTATTTTGAACCCTACCCAGAAGACAAGGGAACTCCTGGATCCAGCATTGGGACTAACTCGCCTTCACGAAGGACTTTTTTTAATGGAACTAACCCACATTTGCGTTACATGGAGAGGAAAACCACGAAAACCTTCCACAATTAGTGGTTTAAAAAACATTAAAAAAAAAAAAGCACATCTTCAACCAAGCAGCCATCATAGTCGGGTACAGAAAAAAGTACGGTTTAGAGTCTCCCTATGACTGAGAACGTGTTTGACTTTGGAAGACAAATGTCGTAAAAGAGGAGTATAAAAATTAAGAATATCAATCATTAATTACCTCCATTTCATTTTATTGCTCTTCCCTGTGGGTACCCGTTGGAGGAATATTTTTTCTTAGCAACAATACTGAATTGAAATATTTTTAAACATATGTTAATAACACAGAAAAGAAGGCAAGTTAATAACAGTACAGCAATGGTTTAAAAGGAAACTAACAAATGGGATACTATGCACTCAAAACTATTAAATTTTAATTTAACTGACACACAAATAGAAAAATGTTCGCCAACTCTGTTGTTCAACTTCTACCACGCGGTTTATTAATAAATCTCGGACATCTCAAGTTTCAGGCAATTTATATTTTTTTCTTGTTAACTTTTGATAAAATTTCAGAAAACCAAAAAAATCATCCATTTCAAAATTTGATTTTGCACTTTTTAATTTTTTTTCGAAAATTAAAATTTAAAGTTCGCAATAATTGTGCTTTTTGTCTCTACTGAGTGGAGATAGAAATCTATGTAAGTTCTTGCATTAAAATCACATCTATATTGAATATTTTTTATGTTATTGAGTGTTAGAATGAGGAAAACAATTTTGAATCATTTTGCGCATTATTTAAAACCAAACTGGAATTTAAAGAAGTAAAACGAAATAAGCAACAACGATTCATCTTGAACCTGCAATATTAATAGTTTTAAACTAATATTTTCTATTTCATAAGAAAAAAAAGGGGGGGGGAATTAACTTCTTAATTTTTTACAATTTACATTCTATTGCTGTACAATAACTTATTACCCAAAAATGACATGTACACAAAGCCTCAGAACGAAAAATATATACTGTCTCATCTCCAAGAGCCACGTAATCCATATATTTATTTCTCCTATGAAGCACGAAAAACGTTGACATTTCATAATTCATTTTGTTAAGTTGTCTTAGGCAATAATTTATTGTAAATAGTGTTAAATAATAAGTTATACGTTAAGTATTTGTTTAGATTCATTCTATTAGGTTATTTTAAGTAGTAAGTTAAGTAAAGTTAAATAACAAGTTATACGTTAAGTATTTGTATAGATTTATTTCTTTAGGTTGTCTTGCGTAATAATTTAAGTAGTGTTAAATAATTAGTAATACGTGAATTTAAAAAAATATATAAATTTTAAACATCTGAGGATAATAAATGATATAATAATAATAATAATTTATAAACGGATAATAAAAATTAGCATGTTCAATTACTTTAACCATTTTTTTATGAACATAAAGAATATCTATTTTTATAGACATCAAGTTTATAGAAAATATTTCAAATCGTTTTAAAGCAAAATATTCGTAGATTTTTTGACTTTGGTTTCTTCTTACATTAGAAGGAGAAGTTGGTCCCCCCCCCCCCCACACACACACACACGTCACCAAACATATCGATAAATATTTATTCTAATTAATATGTCATTTAATTACTTTTAATGAGCTAGAGAAAAGTTAAAAAGCAATAAATGTCGTTTGTTTACTTTTAAGGTAACATCATATTTTCTTTTCGAGACTGCAAATTATATATATCCCCTAAACGCAAACTACTTTCACCAAAATGGCATCACTTGGAATGTTTCACGCAGTTAAAGCTCTACTTCCAGGGTTAAAACTATCTCATGTATGAGCTTCGAAACCGTTATCACAAACACACTCACCGAAATCGATGTTATGCATGGTAATGTGCTCTAAAAAGACAATTCTTACCCTTGCACATTGGCTGTGGAGGAAAGAAATCTATATATTTTTTTTTCAGCCTTCGTTCCACAGCAACTGATATTTTATTTATTTATTTTTTAAATCGATAATCTTTTTATATTATCGTTTGCAAATTAATGTTTTATTTTATCGTTTGCAAATTAATGTTTTATTTAATCGCTTACAAATTAATGTTTGCCTGATTTTTTACTATTTTTACACACAAAAAAGTTTATATTTTTACACCTCTGATGAAATTCAAATTTGATTTTAAAAGCCCTTAAAGCAACACAAATTAAAAGCAACACAAATTTTAAAAGAAAAATAGCTATTATATATGTATTTAAATACGAAGAAAAAATTTAAATTAAGCTGTGCATTTTTCGAACCATCGTTCAAGTAACTGGT
Source organism: Parasteatoda lunata (assembly GCA_949128135.1). Taxonomy (NCBI): domain Eukaryota; kingdom Metazoa; phylum Arthropoda; class Arachnida; order Araneae; family Theridiidae; genus Parasteatoda; species Parasteatoda lunata. The sequence continues at coordinate 19,604,157 of OX421973.1, forward strand.
TTAGATAGCAATATTAAACTCAATTTCAGTAAAACAATTGAATTTTTAGTTTTTTTTTTAATTTGCTACTTATTACTTGACTATTCATTCTAACGTTTGCATTTACTATGTAGTTAACTTTTTAAAAGTATTTTTCTCAAATAAGTAAATAATATTGAAAATTATTTAATTAAATCGTATAATTTCAAATAAAATTATCAGTATCGAACAATTTTTCTAATTGCTTTTCCTCATTGGCTTAATCCTACAAGGGATAAAGAAAAAATAAATACTCTAATCACCAAATCAGATGCCTATGCAGAATTTCAGTTTGAAAAAAAATTTTTTTTTTTTTTTTTTTTTTTTTGTCATACATATGTAATATTTTATAATAAATACAAATAAATATATTTGACGAAGTCTATAAGCAATAAAGATAAGCTTTGCAATTTAAATTTGTTTAAGTAAAGGTGGTAGTATAAATTGTTAACATCAATTGTACTTTGTTTTCAATAAAGTGTGTTTTGGAAATTATTTTATGTGGATAATGTATACATAATTTCGAATGTGAAAATAGATAGTTGTGACCTTACATAATTCACTTTTTATAACCGTCGCTGAACAGCGTTGAACATTTTGCGTTTACGACTACTAATATTCTACTCCGTAGGCTTGTAATTTTGAACCCAATTCAGAAGACAAGGGATAAAGTATTAGGAGAAATTTGCATTCGTGGAGTACTTTCTAATGGAACTAACCAGCAATGGCGTTACATAGAGAGGAAAACCACGAAAACTTACCATGGTTATTCTGATGGACTGGGGGCTCTAAACCACGATCCGTCTACCACTGGGAATATTTCACGTCAGCACTTTGGTTCCTGCGAGCCGGATGCACAATTCATATCCACCAGCCATCACTGGGATTCGAACCCGGTGCTCCTCATTGGTAAGCGAACTCTCTACCCCATGAGCCTATTGGCTCTGCATAATTCATTGAAATGATAGCTTCATTTTAAAATTTGTTTAAACGATTGTTTTTATTAAAATTTATTTGAATTTTTTTTTTAATTAAGTTTCTAGAGAACTTTGATAATTAAAGCTAATTTTAAGAACAGCAGATCTTAAAAGTACCATGAAAAAAAAAAAAGTAAAAGAAGATGAAAAATGGAAACTAATACATACGATTTTAATTAATTCCTCATATACTTTTTAATGAAACTCGTTTTCTGTACTTCTGTTAGTAGCATGCAAATGTTAAAATGCAAATGCAGTATTTATTTGAAGAAGAAATAAAAGAAAACCAGTCGATTTCTCCATATTTAACGACAACGTACGCAGCAATGGCATTCAAAAGCGATTTCGCTCAGTTTTCAAAAACTTTAACGTGTGTTTTACAATCAAAGGTAGTGAAGTTTTTGCTTTTAACACACCATTTGGCGGTCATGCTCCAAATCAAGTCCAACACCGGAAACGGTCTTAATTCGTTCGTGAGAACGCCAAGGAGGCAAGACCAAAAAACAAAGGTGAAAGGTGACGGTCTGCACTAACAGATGCCCATTACTTTTTAACTTCTTTGCGTAATGTTGCAAAATATCAAAGCTTTGCCGCCGCTTCGCCAAATTTATAGCCGCTTTTAATTGAGTGTCAAGTTCAACGGATTCTTTCTATAACGAGCAGAGAAAGAAAAAAAAAGGGAAATAGTGTTAATTATAATGTTTGATAAAGTGTATGAGATGGCACCAAAACAGATCAAATGAATTTGAAAAATTTACTGCCGATAAATATAAATAAGTTCAGAATTAAATGATGTAGTCATTAAAATATTTATTCATATTTTTGACAGGGTATTCAGGCCTGATTATTCAGTATAATCTATTATATCAATACCACATTTCTGAATTCTCAGATACACTGTAAAGAAAATTTTCAACTGATTTACAACAAAGTGGCGTAAATAGTGAAAAGCCATAGGAAACTTTTGGATCTAGGTGTTTCATTACACCAAGAATGTTCTTTTACACAACTTTCTTTTTTAAGTTTATAACCAGCGTTGAACAGCTGATCAAATTCTGAGTTTACGACTATCATAATCAACTCCACATCTTCATAATTTTTGACCAAACTCATAAGACCTGAGAACTCTGGGTCAAGCATTGGGAGAAACTTTTCTTCGTGGAGGACTTTATTTTATGGCACTATAACCCGCATTTGCGTTACATGAAGAGGATAACTGTTAACACTATTAGCCCGAAAGCAAGAAGATTTCAACCCATGATCCGTCTACCACTGAGGATAATTTGCATCAGCAAAGTGGTCGATGCGAGCCGGATGAAGAATTCGTGTCAACCAACCACCGCTGGGATTCGAACCTGGTTCACGGCATGGGGACGCAAGCATTCTATACCCTGATCAACCACGGCTCACGCTCCCGATATGTACTTTTTTATAACTATCGTTGAACAGCCAATCCGATTTTGAGTTTACGATTACCAATGTTCAACTACGTACCCTTGAAATTTTGAACCCAATCCAGAAAACAAAGGAACTCCTGTACCAAGTATTGGGAGTAATTTGCCTTCAGTGAGGACTTTTTTTGAGGGATCTAACCCTTATTTGCGTTACACGGAGAGGAAAACCTCCCAAGTTTTTACTTCATTCTGTCACGCCCCTCGGTGTAAAGTTGCTGCTGCCATTATTGTTGCTCGGTAACACTAAAATTTATAATTACTACTCGCCCTCCACTCCCTGCTCGCTATTTTTATTTAATATTTAAAATCTTATTCCAGTTATTGTTCATTTTGCTTTAAATTTTGTTTTAATAGTTTTTTAGTTAAATATTTGAAGATTATTTAAGGGAGAAAAAGGTATTTAAAACCTTTTAAATTTAAAAAAAAAAAATGAAAAGCATTTATTATATGTAAAAAAAAGTTGTAAAAAAAGTTTGTAAGCTTGTATGTAAAAAAAAGCCTGCTCGTTACCGCTCGCCAACCCCCGATAATTGCTACGCAATGACATTTTTGTTTGCTTCGCGAACAAAATTAAAGTCGTTTTCCCTGAGATTAGCTGGCAGTTTTTCTGCACCAACATCACATAGAGAGAATATGATAGGATTCTAAAATGTCAGAGGTGCTTATTATCAGCATTATAAACTTATATTTCGCCGTCGCGTATTGATAGCACTACGATTATTTTCCAGGTGATTTTATGCTGCTAAACTATGTTCAGCTCTATGTCGCTGTTGATATCGCCCAAGATATTTACGGCGATCCATTTTTTATAAAAGATATAAGTTTTTTAAAATAAACTCTGTTCAATATATTTTGTTAATTTGGAATGTAAATAGTTTCTTTAAAGAGTGTTAATTCGTGCTTCCAGTAACTCTACCCGTTTTATCAAAGCTATTAAAATATATTGGAATTCTAAAATAAATAACTGCGTTCTATCAATACAAACATTCTATTATAAAACTTTAGAACAACTATCTTTTTACATTGCCACTCAAAATTATTAATAAACACTGAATAATATTGCGTTAATGGCACTTTTATCTAATGACGTCATAAGCGATCGTTTGCTTAAAGTTTAGTTCATAATAATTCGCGATCGCAACACTCGATACGCCATCTAGCGGGAGACTGTAAATATCGTGCATTAGTTCCCACATAACCATTGGCAATGACGGACGCTATTTTTTTAGCATAAAAAAAGAATCAAAATTTCCCTAAAGAAAAGGTAAAACTTCTTGAAAAAACTAATCAGAACATGCCAAACATTGAAGCAGAACACGCCAAGCATTTGAAGAACAACTTCTCAATATTTTTTACCTTTCTATTACCAACAACATAACATGATTTCATGATCACTTGCTGTTACAGATGTGTGTATTGCGGTAAAATAATTTTTCTGTCTTCAATTCATTACAAATTAAAATGAAAACAACATTGCTTTCGTCATTCCAATGAATAAATGTGTTCCAATGAATTCCATACAGAACTGTAATAGTTATGGAATATTCTTCTTCTTCATAGAATAGTATATATTTCTGTATCTACATAATTCAGAAAACAACAATAAAGAATAATCCGAATTACTTGAAAAAGTATCTTTTGTGCTGATTATAAATAAATTTTTTATCGTTTTCTTGGTAAGTGTTTTTTAGTTTTGAAAGAATTTCAACTAGATTTCAGCTATTCTGTTTTTAAGCTACATATTAAAATTCATATCGAGAGCTTACAATTATAAAATTTTGATGTGTGGTATGTTACCTAAAAGTAATGAAGGGATAAACTATGTATATATTATTTGAGAATAAAGTTTTCAAACAAAGAACATATCATTTTGGAATTCTCCGGACTTATAAATCAGGTAAGTGTTATGATTTTTATAATAAAAAATTTGCTTGTAAATAATTTTTTTTCTTACTTGATGATAGTTCTCTACAGAATGGTTTTTTTACGTCTGATTAAATACTATAAGAATTAAAGAAAAGAAACAAAACGAAAGTTTTTATTGAAAAATGAGGAATTTTTAAAATCGTTTTTATCCTAAGAATTCTTTATTTTACGTTTTTTAGTTTATCATTTTTTGATAAAATTGTTGTCAAAATACTTTTTTTGAAAAATTAAATGGTATTAAATTATGTGTTTATGTATACTTCTTGCATATTCTAATATTTGAAGTAATATGATTCAGAAAAGTATGGAAGAAAAATTCGGTACTTACGTATTAACCACAGCTACAGATTTGGCAGATTTTTAAGTGCCGCCAATCTACACTTAAACTTTTTGGAAAAAATCTTAAAATGAAACACTTTGTTTAAAATCAAAGTAGTCAATCGGATTTCGGTGGAAAATGGGTCGATATAGAGTTTAGCATAGATTCAAAACAAACTTTTCTCTCACCTGATTCTATAGCCATTATGAACTCTAATAAATAAGATTCAAAATGAAATAACATTTCCAAAACGGACTTTTACTAAGATAAAGTTTCATGTTATGGGTATTGGTACATTTTCGTTATATTTCACTCCATAAAATATTTCGCTCTTAAAAAAATAAAATTGCATCTTGTTTTGTTTTTGGCAAGTCCCAAAGACGCATTTTCGTAACACTAAAAATGGCGACAAAAAAAGAATAGTTCTTTTTTTGTTTCGTAAGCATTCTTTATTTTACGTTAAAATTTAAATGGGCCTTTCATGTTATACCATTAAATTTAGTAAAACTATTTCTCAGGCATTAGGTTTGAACTTTTATAAGAATATACCTATTTTTTTCTCTTTATTTACGAATATTTTTCCGATGTGTTCTGGATGTTCCTTTTCTAAAAAAAAAGGAGATACCATTTTGTTTTCGTTTGCATAAGAAAGAAAACAAGCATTTTTCTTTTTTAAATTTAATCAGCCACAATAAAGATGGAACGTTACAATGCTACATGCTACATTAAAGACGTCTCCAGTGTAACTGAATGACTGTTCATATGGAAATCGCAGGGATTCGGCACATACAACAACGCCCCCTATAGTTCGTTGCGATCGCGAATCATATATAATCGCTTGAATAAATAATCGTTTGGTCTTTTTATATCTTTACGTAATAAATGTGAGATTTTTTTTTTTTTTTTTTTTCCCAATGCGATGTTATAATTTTGTTGTTGAGTTAATAAATCTTCTTTTTTTAAAATTTATTAATAGAGTTTTCTTAATTATTTGATTCGAAGTCCTCTGAATTTTATTTGAGGCCAGTTTGTATTTTGTATTTTTTGACAGCATTATTAAAAACTATTACCCTTTCACACACATGCGTTCTCAATTTTAATTGGCAGTTTCGTGCGTTGCTAACCAGAAGTCTTCTGTGATTGGTTATGTGTTATCATTCCACTCTCTTCTTATATATAAAGATATACATACATATATATATATATATGTATATATATATATATATATATAGATAGATAGATATACATACATATATATATATATGTATATATATATATATATATAGATAGATAGATATACATATATATATATATATATATATATATATATAGATATAGATATACATATATATATATATATATATATATATATATATATATATATATATATATATATATATATATATATATATATATATATATATATATATATATATATATATATATATATATATATATATAGATATACATATATATATATATAGATATACATATATATATATATATATATATATATATATATATATATATATATATATATATATATATATATATATATATATATATATATATATATATATATATATATATATATATATATATATATAGAAATGAAATGAATGAACGCTAGACTATTTTTGCATTGACCTCTGAATTGCAATCTGAACCTTTTCTTCGTTGATTGTTGCATTAAGATAACATCAGTTAAACACGATATATTTGCTAAACCCAATTACTAAAAATATTCAGTGAATGTTTTTTTAATACACTTTTTTTTAATACACTTTCACACTACAAAACTCAATTTAAAAATTATTTTGGTGCGTAATCTATTTAGGAATCCAAAATGAAGATTGCATTTAAAACTAAATTGAAGAATTAAAAAAGAAAATGCAAAATTCAGATCATAATATTCAGATCAAAAGGTTATTTTTCTAAAAGAGTTTAAATATTTTAGTTCAATACTGTATTCTAATATAGTGACAAATGTTTACATGATATGTATAACTAAAATATTTCATTCCAATATATTTCCCAACCTAAATGCATCAATGAAGAAATAACGTCCTGTAAAGATCTCGTATCCTGTCTTAAATATTATGTATCCAAAAATAATATCATATTAATATTGATGATTGTATAGCATATAAAAATTATAATACGTTAGAAGATAGAAATATTTCTGAAATCTTAAAAAGGTATTTTGTTCTGATTAATGTTCACTTTTCTATGGCGAATTTATTTTATTCCTATTTAAAACTATCTAGCAGTTTATTGATCGTTTTACAACTCGGTTGCAAATATTGTTCCGCGATTATTTGCCAATTTCGAAAACAGTCTCAGTTCTTTAAAGCATATCTTTTAAAATTCGGTTCTATGTTTAAAATTCCTTTTTTTAATTATTATTTATTTATGGTCATTTGATCATTAAATATTTATAATTAATATTATTTATAATTAATATTATTTATAGTTAGATTACAATTATAATTATTTATTAGGGAAAATCATACACATTTTTCACTTTTTAAATTTTTAATAAGTGTGCCAAGTTTTTATTTATTTATTTATTTTTTAAGATATGTAGTTAACGAGCGTTTAGCGATATTTGCAAAAGCGTTTTAAATAGTGATATAAGCATCCAAAACATTCTGTGCCGTTTGTGTTTTATCAATTTCCAATGCACTTTACATTGCAACATATAAGGTCATCGTAGAAAATGTTTGGTAACATTTATGTTTTAAAGAATAGACCCTGGTTTTTAAAGTTTCAAATAGAATTGTTTCACTCAGCTTGACTAATCAATAAGTTTAACGTGTGTTTATAAGATCTATGAGTTACATACAATAATTATAGAAAATGTTTTGCAGATTATTATGTATTTTAATTATTTTTCAGCCTGAATTACATTTTACATGTTGAAAGTCTATAATAATCTGAGGGATTACGGAGAGAAAAAAAGATACTCAGGTAAGTTTTATATTTTATTAAAGATGCTCAGGTTAGATGCTCGCGTGATTTCTAAATTACAACTTTAACCCTATTTCTAAAATACAATTTTAATCTTTGGACTCTACGAACAAAAGTTGATGACGGCATGTAGTTCACTAGCGTTGACTTTATTTGCATATATTTCGCTTCTACCTACTATTCTGTTGGGACCATATAATTCAGCCTACGGCTAAGCCCGTATTTTGAAGGTTAGGAATCCAAATCTTCGGGGAAATGCATAATTCTTCAGAGAAGATGCATATTTGTTCGTCTGATTTTGTAATTAAAAATATCGTCTGCGCTAATTAATTATCTAATTTAATGTTGAGCATTCTAACCATTTAGACTGAGTCTTATTGTGTGAAAATCTGATCATTAAATCAAAGGCTATTCTTTTTTCTTCTTCTTTTTTTTTTTTTTTTTTTTTTAATATGAGTGATGTACATAACTTACAAATGATATCGCTATGCTACTTATGACCATTCCATAATCTACATAGTTTCGCCTGAAACAAGTGTTAAGAACACTTAGTCAAATCGGATGAAAGTTCTTAAATGATATAATGAAAATAGTAAATTGTTAATGATGAACAATCAAAGCAAAGCTTATTAAAATAAGAATGATAAAAATGCGTTTATACTTTTTAAGTATCGTTTAAATGTATGTAAATAATTATTCATGAATATTATATGAGTAAGTAACTCCAAATATTATGCTTCCAAAATATCTGCTGGGAAATCCGAAATGACCGACCTTATGTTCTACTTTTAGAATCCTTGTCAAAAATAAAATAAAAAAAAGTTTATACGTTATTATGGGTCGAAAACTAGTATTTAAGCTATAAAATCTCGATTGAAATCTAATGAATAACAATCAGAATAATGGAAGGTGGGGGGGGGGGCATCCCAGCAGGTTTGATAGCGAAAGGGAGTAGGTTAAAGATAATTACTACAGAGAGATTCAACTATTATAGGACAAGCTTAAAGAGGTGGTTAAGCACGCCAAAACATGTATTTTTTGTATAGGAATCTAATATGAGGTACTTTAGACACTGCATTCCAGTACAAAACTAAATGTTTTAGTACGCGTAACTTAACCTGTTTAGTTTTATAAAACTTTTCGCTGATAGATGGCAGGATTTTCCATTTCAATGAAAAACTTTTATTTTTGTTTTAATGACATTAAAAAGATTCAGTTATATGTTTAGTTGCCATTGAAATCAAAGCTAATCGATTTTCTTCCTAAAATGCCAATCATAAATCATAAATCAAAATAAATCGAATTAAGATAGTAAACTTCATAGTCCCATTTCTTGGCATATTTGGAATTCATATTTTTCATATTATTTTCACTCATATTCATATAATTCATATTCTTTTTTTATAGCAGCAAGAAATCACAGTTAAGCCAATTTTAATATCATTTCAAAAACTTACCAATGGAAACATAACCCATCCAAGTTTGTTCCATGATCGTAGGATCACCCTGTCCTGTAGAAATACCACACACCTGCAGAAATACCTCTAACATATTTTATTGTTTTCATTTCTGCTTCCTCCTGAATGATTCGTAAGATTATGATAAAATTTAATTTGCGATCCAAAGCATATCGCAAGTGTATTCTTTGGATGCAAGTGTATCCAAAGCATACACTTGCGATATCAAGTGTATGCTATTCTGCGTTGAGAAAAAAATGTATAGGCAAAATTGGCAGAAAAGAGTGGAATTCTAACTTTATGCGAACACCAAAAACTCGGTAATTTTTACAGATGCGCTTTGACCATGATTTTGGTGAAATTAATAATAAAATATGTTTTTAAAAACTGCGATAAAATTTAGTAAAGGTAGTAAAATTTAGTAATTTCATCATAATACCTTAGAACATAGCATATAAACCATTTATTTGGTAAAATTTACTTTTAATTTTTTACTAAATGTGTGGTTATAAGGACTATAATTTTGAAAACCAGAATTTCCCGTAAACCGTTACCATATGAATGAGAAAATTATCAAACGAAAATCTTAAATACCGTATATTTTGGTTTGTTCACCAGAATTATGTATTTTTTTTTTTTTTTCAAACCAGAAATATCATTACCATACACAACGGTAATTTTACCACAATTTTTTTTCTCCATGTGGAGAGGATTTCTAAAATATATTAAGGAACGGTTACAGAATACTCTGTATAGTTCTACCATCAAATATTTTCATTAACAGTAACTTAAAAAGCAAATAAATTTATATGATATAAGCGAATTATTAACATAAAAGTACAAACAAAAAATATGAAATTCTGCCCTAAATATAATCTCTTACTGGTCATTTTTAAACCACGGATGTTTGATATTGAAAGAAGTTTAACCACTAATTAACTGAATTAACACTGTGGGTAACTTTTATTTGTAACTGTCATTCACAAAACAAAATACTAAGTATTTTGAAATATAAAATTTGTACATCTTTTAAAAGGCTTTTCTCTCACCTTTCGTGTATTTTAATAGCTAAATCCACAGTAATTATATTTCCAAAATAATTGTTGAATAATTTAAATTATATATATTTTAAGCAATGAAAACTATCTAAAATATATGAAAATAAGCGCTGATAGAGATTCCTCTGAAAATGAAATGAATATATATAAAATTTCGTTATTCATCATTGAATAACTAATAAGTTGTCGGCAAATAGTAATTATTTGAGTTCTGAAATACTGCGAGAATTAAAAATGGCAGCAATTAAATAAATTGGCAGATAGTTCACAGATAGACCAATATCAGACTAACTTTTCTAAATTTCCTTCATCCTATGCAGTAAAATGTAATTCTATATATTCACTAATTACATACTCTGAATGTAAACAAAGAGTAAGAATTTTGAAAGATTTCCACAAAAAAAGTCCGTGCTGAGAACAAAAAGTTAATAAGTGACAGTGTAACATTCGTGATCTGAATATCAAATTGCTCCTGAACAAAGGCATCATGTAGATATTTTTCTATGTAATCTGAGTAAAATTTAATAACGTGTACATTGTTAATAATTCGTGGAAAAAGTTGTTAAATAACAATCGTTTTTTTTTTGTTGTTGTTATTTTACCATATTCACTAAAAAACAGTCAAATAATCAGTAAAAAAAAATATTGTATTCGAATTGCTAACAACGAGGGAAAAAAATTTACTTTTTTTTTTACCTAATACGGTTAAACAACCATAATTTTATCAGCGCCAACTAGACCCACATTATGACGTTATTTAGTTCCTTGCAGCTAGGGTACATACCATATCCGAGAGCGCTTATTTGTCGGAATTCATTGTGGTAAATTGTGCCTGATGATTTAGCCGCAATTAGTAGTTACACTTTATTTTGATGAAAAAGTTATTTGTTTTATCGCTTATTGTAAACTAACCAGCAAGGGCGACGAGCAATAATAAATAAAATTTTAAATTATTTAAGCTTCATTTTGTCTATATATGCACTGAAAGAAGAAAAAAAGTATGGTCAACACTCTCAGATAGTGGGAAAATTTAGCGTGTTTCTAGATCTATGGAAACATCAAAAAGCTCGATAATTTTCACTGATGCGCTTTGATAATGATTTTCATAAAATGTGGTTTCATAATGTGTGATAAAATTAGGAAAATGTCGCAGAATTTTTTTAATTTTATCATGATACCTTATAGCAGTGTTTCCCAAATAGTGTTCCAAGGTGTTTCTTGAAAGAGTTAAAGGGGTTAGAGTTAGGACATTTGTTTTAACCAGCAACCTTTGAAATCTTTAATCATAGTTAGATCCAAAAAACAATCCATTATTTATTTCGTATTTCGGTTGCTCTTATAAAATTATTTAAAGTAAAGTGTCATTGGTAAAGAAATGGATAATGTTTTAATAAATATAATTTTTATAATAACTATATCTTGCATAAATTATGAAGAGATCATGTATTTATAAAACTTTTATTATTATTTCAAAATAAAATAAAATTATCATATTTATTAATTAAGAAATACGTTTCTTGAATAACGATCTTCAACGTTTATAGCAGCTCGTTTTAATTTTTATTTCAAGGAAAACCATATTTCTGCTTATTTTATTCATTTTCAGCTACAAGCATACATTACACCTAAAACAAATTTATCATTAGACTAGATACTAGACTGTCGAACATAAAAACTGGTTTAAGATTATTATTAATGATAAAACGAGGAAAAAAGTTCCTTCTTCTTTAATGGTTTTAAAATAAAGTCTTTCATTGGTAAATACATTAGCAATTGTCTTTATTTGCTTTATTTATAAAGCTGGGGTTCCACCGAAAGATGGTTATTCAATTAGGGTTCCATTGCCGAAAAAAATTGGAAACCTCTGCCATAGAGCATGGCATATAAACCGTTTAATCGGAGCAATTTACTTTTCAATTCCGTTCTGTGTATTTTACTAAAAGTGGGGTAATAAGAATTATAATTTTGAAAATCAGAATTTCCATTAAACCGTTTAAATAGCGTATAATAGTGGTAAAACTACCGAACGAATAATTTAAATAACGTATATTTTGGTTTTTATTACCAGAATTATGTTGTTGTTTTTTTTCCACCAGAAATGACATTTATTACATAGTACGAGGATTTTACCAGAATTTTTTTCTCCCTGTGCCTTTCAATTTTGTACATAATTCCGTAGCGATAATTTATACTAATTTATTGATTTTTTTTACGCCTAATGTAGAACAGGTTTTCATAAAATAAAACACACACAACGTGGAATCAGGATAAGTCATTTATTCATGAAAAAAAAGTTTTAATTCGGAAATCCTTCTGTAAATGCTCATAAATGCAAACATATTTTTGAACAAGTATGAACACTCAATAAGATTTTTCTGAACTGACATCAGAATAAATGCTTTTTCAGAAACATAAATAATTTATAAGAATTCATCTTTCTACAACTCGGCATCACAACATAACGACTAAAGTTTAAGTACTCTACAATTTTTCTTATAAAGCACAATATAAAACCTACATTTATATAATCAATATATATTTACACAGTTTCCAATTTACAATATATCTAACAAATAATTGAGTAACTATTTTCATGAATGATTTCTAAGGAAACAATAATTTATAATGTCTGTCAATTTTTTAAAAATGCATAAAAATATTTTTTAAAGTTTTTCATAAAAGCATACCTATGTCATAATTGTCATGTCTTAAGTTGAATAATAAAAAATATATTAGTTTTACAAGTCCGTTAATTGTAATATATTTACAATGTTATTAGAAAAAAAAGAATTTTTTTCTTTCTAAAATTTACTATTACATTGAATGCATACTATATAAGACAGATATTTCTTAGACAAAATCGTTTAACAGCAAAACAAATAATTTACAATGAATATATTACACAATTTTACAATATTTTATTACATATAAATAGAAATTATACAATCTTTGGTACATTTTTTTACTAGACGTGTCAGTTGAAAGACTTATTATTTGAAGGAACATAATAGAGTATGAATCAAGAAAATATATTATATACACGGTAGAACACGTATTTGTGCAACTCTCATCGGCGTGTTAAATAAAAAGCTTCAAAATCGTAACCTATTTAAATGTATTAAACAAAGCCAGTCCTAAAAATGAAGAGTTTGGAACAATATAATGATAAGACTTTTTCCCCCAAATGTTATATCCTTACATGAAACTGTTCCTTAGTATTGCATCTATGTAGTTGCAAATTTCCAAAGTTTTCACTAGATGGCAGCACAAAATTCCTATTACCTACGTGTAAATCTGAATGATTTATAACCATCTTAAGTTTTTCTGGATAATATAAAAATATGTCTTACCGTTATACTGCTCAAATCCCTTCAAATGTATAGCAAATCTTATACTTCTTTTTATGCAGTCATATAATTGAAACATTTTAATGTGTATCTTTGCAGAATTATTTATCGTTATTCATAAAAACATATTAAGAAACACAATATTATAATTCTATATAAGCAAGGATCTATCGTTGTATATAGTTCATATACAAATACATAAAATTGGGATTGTATTATTTATTATTATATTATTTATTATTAGATTCTTTGAGGTATTGTATGAATATTAATTATGTGAATATTAATTATTAATTATATGAATACTATATGTGTATTATATGAATAACTATTAATCATTATATTTGTAATTAATTTTATTTTGACTGGACTAAATTATTTCTTTTATTATCCAAAATGCTCAGAAATGCTAAGCTTTATACCACTTTCAAATGAATAAAAAAATTTAGATAAGTAATAATAGTTATCATTTATTTTATATTTATTCACAATGGGCAACATTTAATTTTTGCTCATAGTAAATTTTCGGCACATCATAGATATTTACGATTTTGGTGCTTTTTATTTTGGTTCAGTTAACAAACATTTGTTTTAAAATAGTCTGTAACAAATGCATTTTAGCTTGCACAAAATGATTTCTTGTTTTCACAATTTTACACACGTTGAACACATTATTTACGAGTCATCATAAAAATCTCTCTAATAATTTTTTTCTTCACTCGGCGGTAATTTCCTCTCCCAACGTAATCAATTATTTTACTTGAACAGTCATCGATTCATGTCTTTGGCTACAACTTCAAATCAAAAACCACAAAAAAAGGAGGGAAATAATTCTTTGGCGACGTTCACATTTCACCTCAAACCTGGTGACGTTGTTTCTGCATCATTGCCATTGGTCTGTTCTTTTCTGGCATATATGTAAGGCATATATCGATGATTTTGTGAACTTTCAGTTGTTGTAGGATGACTAGGCATTGGCCTCAGTGCACCTATAGGCGGTGGACATGCCCCAGAGGCCATATTGTTCATCAGCATATTATACTGACTAAGTCCAGATAAAGAGGCAGGGCTTGAAGCCCAGTGCTGAAGCACGTGGGGCGGTACCATCATAGCCCCTGCTCTAGAAAATCCATAGGAATGAGGTGGTAAGCATCCTGCTTGGGATGCCAGAAGTGGGTAGGAATCACCAGCAGAGTATCCCGAAGCTGGGTTTCTCCAATAATAAGGTGGCCTAGATGTGAGGCCTAACATTTCAGCCTTGTCGCGCATGAGCAAACAATTCAACTCATCTCTTTCATCCATGAAAGGACGTAGCGGAGTCCTTGAGTAAGTATGCTCTGTCATCAACGTTTCCATTGACTCCCTGGAAGAGCAATACAGGGTTAGATCCTGTAGTTCTAAACTGAAATCAAAGAAATAAAGGACATGTTGTAATAAAATCATTTAATTTAACAAGGGTTTAACAGCACATAAAACATTTACAGAATTGTATAGTACATATAAAAACATTTGCCTAAACCTCAATTTCAAACGCTCAAACTAAAAATTCAAATAAAGTCCTAAATTAAGATAAGTCCTTAAGATAAGTCCTAAATTAAGATAAGTCCTTAAATAAGTCCTAAGTTAAAATACAAATTAAGTCATTCATCTTAAAAAAATTCAAATTAAGTCTTAAGTTAAAATTCAAATTATGTCGTCAGGGTGAATAATTATATGTATTAAAACCATTCACACATTTCAAGCCTATCTAAAATGAAACAATTATTTGGTGTGACCACATATTTACAACGACAATCGAACCACTGCAAAATAATCTAATGAACATCATAAAATAATGATAATAATAATAAAATGAAATTAAAATAATAAAAAAAAAACTCAAAATAGGCCTAAGTGATAAAGGTGAAGTCAAACAACATTACAAATAATTACAAAAAATTTTCAGCAATATTTATAAAATACAATTAAAAGTTAAGACAAACCCACAACCGTTTGAATCTAAATCAACAATGCTTTGGTCGAAACTATTTTATTTTAAACTATAAAGCTAATTAAGTCTATGCGACAAATGCACTTTCGCCAGTGTCTATGAAACCTATTAAAACTACTAAAAATTCATGACCATTAAAGATCCGACTCAACAAAAGCATCAGTCAAAAGGTGCTCACGTCTCGGAATTCGTCAAAAAGAATAACCATCCTCGAGAAGTCGTAAATGAATTGCAAAAGCAGGTGATATCAAATCAGTTTCAGCGTCTAATTTCATCGGCAGAGCGTAATATAACCACACACAGGCATTTTCGAACACCAAGAAGTTGAAGTAGGTAAGAAAAAAAAATCACCGTAGCTCAAGATTGAATTTAGCCATCTATCATACCTTGACAACCATTTATCGGCGAACCTAAATCACAGGGACTGAATACCGCCGATGTACCTCAATAACAGACCTTTGCAACACTCCTTTGCTGGGTGGGCGGGTTATCTGTCCATCTCTTTTACACTTCCAAAGGGTCTCCCTTCCCCCCTTTTTTTATTATTATTATTCTTTTATGAGTAGGTATGCATTATTATTATTATGGCCTCTTTTGTTTTGCTTATGTTTTGAGAGCTTAGCAGAGGGTGGGATGAAAGTTCAAAAGATGCCGGGCTGTTAGATAGCCTCGTGGCTGTTGCTTTGCGTTAGTGTTGATTGCTGGAGAGTGCTTAAAATCGTAGAATGAGTTTTTATTTTTTATTCCCTGCCTTCGACAGAAATGGAATGAATTTTTATGTTGTGAAAATCGGGTTAAGGAAAATAACTTTCTTCTTTCTTTTTTTCTTTTCTTTTTTTTTTTTAATAGGAAGGAATAAGGAAGCCAAAAAGGAGACGGTGATTAAAGTGAAAAATGTATCGGTAAAACATTCCTGGCTTTAAATTCAACTGTTAGCATTTTCATTGATACTAAAAATTTGTTTCACCTTAAACTTGCAAGAGATACAAATAATTAATAGCTACACGGAGAAATTCTGACAACATAATTCAGGTTAATAAAACCAATAAATACGGTATTTAAGCTTTCCTTTGATAATTTTTTCGATCACATGATAACGGTTTACAAGAAATTCTGGTAATCGAAATTATAATTCTTATTACCACACATTTAGTAAAGAATACGAAACAGAA
Source organism: Parasteatoda lunata (assembly GCA_949128135.1). Taxonomy (NCBI): domain Eukaryota; kingdom Metazoa; phylum Arthropoda; class Arachnida; order Araneae; family Theridiidae; genus Parasteatoda; species Parasteatoda lunata. The sequence continues at coordinate 19,620,845 of OX421973.1, forward strand.
AAAGCAAACACCGGTTAACGTTGCAGGTTTCGAAATACCGGTTAAACGTTGAACCAATTTTTCTAAGAGTATGGTCTGATTTTAAAAAAAGTGATTAGCTGTTTTCTTTGCAGTCTTACTGCAAAATTATTTTAAAAATTACAACTTCAAGAAAGATTGTTAATAAAAAAAAAATTTCTAAAGCTTTTCTTGAATTAATTTTCGAAAAAGTAAGAATTTTATACCTTAAAAACTACAAACTAATTTATATATGCGAATAATTACTCTAATAGACCTTACAGTATTTACAACATTTCGCACATGTGATATTAGTATCAAAGTTAGTTACGTTAAATAAAATTTAAAAAAAATATTATAATTCTTAAAAATAATAATTAATCATTTATTAGTATTCATAATTAAAGTTATAACTCATTACTATTACATTTATTATTAGTTATTAATTACAATTTGTAATGCAAATCAGTGCAAATTAATTTAATGATAACATATTTATTTTTATTTCTTTAGGATTCTTAGTAAATACATAATATTGTAGTAAACATATTCCGTTTAAAATTATTATCATTTACTTTTAAAATTTATTTTTTAAAATCATTTTCTATTAAAACTATTGAAAGTGTAGGAACTAGTTGCTAGTTGAATTTAAGTCGATTATTGATAAGTCCAAATTGATTTCTTAAGATTAAATCTATCTTCTAATTATCTAAAAATTTCAAATAAATAAATTACATAAAATATTAAATTAAATTATTTCAATTTCATTTACTTGAATTATTTCAGTTATCATTGATGTGAAATCCAAATTTAGCCAGTTCTTCTATTTTCTATATCCACAACTAAATTCTGATGTCAGCTGTATTTATAATCGCATCGCTTTAAACCTCATCGTTTATTATACTAATTCAAAATAAAACATGCACCCAATAATGACATATCATAACAAATGTTTTTATTCAATTTCCAAATCATTTCAGACTTCCTTCCTCATCGGGCTTTATTATAAATGATCTTGAATTTAACCAATTACTTCAACCCCAGCCATTCCTCTAAACATCTACACTTAAACTCATCTCTAATATTAGATATGCTTTTGACGCCAAATCAACTGCTACAGCCCCCTAGCGACGAAGTATTTACTGTTCTAAATACCACAACTGATATCCCGGGGGAAATTCGCAAATTTGCACTTGCTCTATCATCAACTCTGTGGCAGGGAGTTGCCAAAGTGTGTTCGGCTATCTTTTCAGCACATGTCATTAGCACTAATCGAATAAGTGCTATCTATTCATTACATCGTGTAATACATCATAGCTTCTGCCTTTCGTGGTTCATGAAATTATCCAGAACGGTAACTGAAGTGGAGGAGAAATTCTGAAAGGCTTGGACACGTAGGTGTAGACAAACTCTTATAAATATTTTAAGATACAACGGCGCGGTCTCTTTAATGGAAGTACTTTAAATTTAAAAGAAAGCAACTTGAGGATGTTCATAAGCATTGCAGAATGAGAAGTAAAATAAATTAATTTGAATAATTTAATAAATAGGGAATAATAATTATAATTAATAAAATTATTACAAAAGTTTATTCTCAGCATACGGAAGTTATGAATTAAGGGATTCATCATTTTACTTCAGACGAAAACAATAGAAAAAGTGAATGAATTTTTATTTTTAATAATATATATATGTATATAGTGGTGTTTTCCTTAATTAAATTTCACTCTACTAAAGTGCCAAAACGTCTGCACTCAGACATGTTACAGGCAAATCCGGCTTGCAAACAGTGAAATATGATTACTGACTGAGGGGGGGAAATTTTTTGTTTTTTTTTCCCGTTATGACAGGGGGAGGGGAAGGAGCTCTTGCAGATCTTCCGTTAAGATCCCAAGTGTGGACAGAAGTCAAAACTGAATTCTAAAAAAATGTAACTTTTAGCAGCTCATTCCAAGATGAACGTGGGTGGTATAAGTGTTGGGTGTCCGGACACGGGCCACTGCCGGCCGTCATCAAGCTCAGCATCTTGCTCTGGTAAGATGATCTCCAAAAGATGCCAAGATGAAAGAAGGCAATTAACAACCTCGACAAGTCGGACTCAACCCGCAGGATTGAATTTCATATACATATTTTGCAGTGTGGGAGGTCTCGAACGTTTTTTACTCTGTTTCACAGGGCTGAGTGCCAAACAAGCTGGCTTGTTGAAACTCTAATTCGGACTAAGGAGCTGAAACAGCCTTCCTTTTTTTTGCTCTCAATGTATTTGATTTGAAATAAAGATTAGGATATTCTCTTTCCTTTAAGTTGGTTGCTTTCTCTGCTTTTTTTTTATTTTATTTTTTTTATTCGGTTAAGATAAATGACTGGAGAAGTCGATAAAGGATGTTGTCGCCTTGTCTTCTGGCGGTGCTAAGCATAAAAAATGTCTCGACTTCAGTCATTTGGTGATGTTCTAATGATATCTCGTAATCCAAACGGGAAGTTCTATATGAAATGTCACTACGCATGTTGCCTAAGCATCAACAACACAACGCTACGGGAGAAGGAAGAAAAAAAAAACCTTCTGAGGTTAAGAAAAAAAATATGTAATGTAAATATTTTAACTTTCTCAAGGATAAAATTCTTTTTTCGAACGTCAAGACAAATTTCATTAAGAAATATTAAAAATGATCGAAAACCGCAAATATTTTATAACAGTCGTAAAAATAAGTGTTTCTTTCTAAGTGTTAAGTCTGGTAAAAAGTATTAAATAATTTTAGTTGAATGATGTAATAGTATTTGAGTAAATAGGCTGTGGAAAGAGTTGGTTGCAATGAAAACCACATTTCAGATCAAAATACTAACTCTGTAAATGATCATTGATTGAATTATTTTTTATCAAATAGTTGAGGAAATATGCCCAAAATCAAAGCTTTCTATTAGAAGCTTCATTGTTATGTTTTAAATAATAATAAAAATATTTTATATTATTTATTGCTATTCATAGTTTGGACATATATACAAAAAAATTACAAAAAATTACTCGAATTGCAAAAAAGCAAACCCAAAACCTAGTACGTTTTTTTTAAACCTTATCTATTGCTTTATTATTTTTTCTTTTTGATAATTCATGAAAATTCAATAACAATAACTTGCTTGAAAATAAAAGCAATATTTTTAATCAATATTTTTTTTAAAAAATAAAATCAATAAAATTAAACTGAAAATGCGATTTATCGTAAAATATCCTAACAATTATTTTATAAAAACATTAAAATAAACAAATAATAAAATAAAGAATAAATGATTACTGTAACACACAACACTAAAGGAATATGTGGGCCATAAGCCCCTGTGAAACAAACCTTAGCAATTTAAAATAAAAAATCTAGTTATAAAAATATCATTTTTGGTCAGTATTATTTCATAGATGTTCGTAATAAAACAGTTTAATATTTAAGAGACATGTTAGAAAATTTAATTTGAAGAAAAGCGTTTTCTAATTCATGAAAGATATCTTTATGGTTCAAATTATTAACTAGTGTACATCATTACCAGCAAGCGTACATTAACATATATTAGTATATTAACTGTCATACGAGAACATTAAAATAAGATATCAAGTTTAGAGTCTAGGCTTACCTTTCTAATTCTGTGAGCCTTGAAGAGTCTCTAAAACCTTTGGCAAATGGATTGCTGTCAATTTTTAATTTGGTGATCTAAAAATAAAATATATTTAGAATACAATTTAATTTAAACATATATTGTTAAAAACAAGTGCAATGATGATCTATTTTGAACTGAAGAGATAAAACTAATTTAAACATGAATAAATTAAAATAAATACTTTAAAATCGTTGGATATTTATCCTTAGAACTGAAAAAGTAAATCTAATTTTAGTCACCGCTTAGTTAAAATTAAAAACTTTAAACAAATTGGATTGTAATTATCTTATCAACAAAATTAATTTTACACTTGACAGTTATAATTAGGACTTGTTTAATTAAGATTATTTATAATAGAAATACAGACAAATATGAACATAAACTTCTGATTTTGTATTTTAACATTTTGGAATGCCATTTCTAATGGAAAAAAAAAAATTGTGTTTCAGAAATCTCTTTAGAAAATTAGTGTGATCCCGTATAAAAATAATTTACACTTACCAGTTGATTTTGGTAAGCTGTAACTGCAGTGAAAACGGTTTCAGGAAATATATAGGTCCGGTATTCTTCCTTTAGAAGGTCCTCCGAAACTGTTAAATTTGTATTTCCAGATTTTTTCACCAGGTGGATACGAGGTTGATACCGATGCATCGAGTTAAGAACAATCTGTAAAAAAGAAATTATAGCTTATATTTTCACAATAATAACAATAGTAGTAGTGTTCATAAATTTTTTAACAACTTTAAGCTTTTATAAAAGCTAAAAATAAAAAAATTAATAAAAAGTTTATTGTTACTATGAATTTGTTAATAAACAAACAAGAAATTAGTAACAAATAAATAATAGAGTTTCTATAATAGTTATTAATTTATCCCCTATTAATTTTATAATTAATATTTTTATTAAAATGGATAATTTTTTAACATTTATTAGTATTAATTAATAATTTATATTATAGTTCATTAATTATTAGTGTATTAATTTATTATTTGTTGATAAGCGCATAATGAATTGATGAATAAACAAATCTTAAAACTAAAAAAAGTATTCAAATTTGTTTTTAAAATACCTTCACATAGTTGCTCGTAAAACATGAAAATATTTCTTAATTTAATTTGTTTTATTTTACATTCATAATTTTTATATTATATAATTCTTTCATTATTTCTTATTATTATTATTATTATTATTGTATTTAATTTTAACTTTAAATAGAAATATTCTTGAAATTTATTTTAAATTTGCATGGACCGCGTACACACAACAACCACAATATATTATTCTAAAATTTACAAAATGTAAATTTCATAAGAAGAAAAAAAAAGGGAATTCATACTAACCCATGTTTTTATTAATTAAATTTCGATATCAATGTAAACAATTATTTACTACCCTTTGACCTTTAGTCATCAAATTGTGTTTTGTTAAATTGGAATTCAGTTAAATATCAACTAAAAGTTTTACAGATATAGATCCTACAGTTCTGTTCTTATAGTGTTTCAACTATGATACAATATTTAAACCCCGTATAGTTTTCTTTGAATTTCTCAATATGAATTCTGCCCTATTTAATATCAAAATTTAATTAAATATCAACTGTAAGTTTTACAGGTTTAGATCTTACAGGTCTGTTCTTATAGTGTTCCAAATATGAGATGCAATATATAACCCTATATAATTTTCTTCTAATTTTACATTAGGAAATTCTGCACTATTTTAAATCAGAATTCAATTTAACATGAACTATAAGTTTTACAGATATAGGATCTTACAGTTCTGTACTTATTTTGGGGGGGTTTTTATGACACAGTATTAAATTTGAATTCAGTTAAATATCAACTAAGCGTTTTACAGGTATAGATCCTACAATTCTGTTCTTATAGTGTTCTAAATATGATGCAATATATAACCCAGTATAATTTTCTTCTAATTTCACAATATGAAAATCTACACTATTTAAAATCAGAATTCGCTTAAACATAAACTATAAGTTTTACAGGTAGAGAAACCTACAGATCTATTCTTATACTATTCTAAACATGGCGCAATATTAAATCCCCGTATAATTTTCTTCTAATTTCACAACATGAAATGCTAAATCAACACTACTTGAAGATCATGTCTCAATAAATTTACCAACTCATTTGTAGTGCAACTGTTCCAACGAATTCCGCCTATAATTCCTATTTGGAGCCACACTTGGCGGAGCAGGGGTTCTTTACCGTGGGTGATAGCAATAACTAAATGTCATGAAAACGTTATTTATTGGCGATGGTTTGGGTGGAATCGGTTGACATTAGAGTGTGATTTGTTGCTGTTGCGTGCATCCGGTGACAACAAAGCTTTCCTTGCAAAAGCATTCAAATCTAGAAATTGGCAGTGTTGAAAGGTGACTCAACCTCGCCTCCCCCCCTTGCTATTTTCCATCTGGCAATGGCCTCTAATGTTCGAATGCTGAGAGGAATTTTATTCCAATTGCGTCCTTTATTTCAATTTCCGTAACTGCGTCCGCCACTGGACGACCTTGAAAAAAGTGAATTTTTTTCTCACTCATGAAAATTTAAAAGAAGAAATCCTTGGAAAAAAAACTTTTTTTAAGAATTTTTTTTTTTTTTATGCATGCTATCGTCTTCTAGATTTTACGCTGTCTTCCGAACATGACGGTTTGCAATCGATATGGTTTTCATTTCATACAGCAGGCATTTTGGATTTGTTCTAAATTTAATTTCTTTCATGTAACAGATATTTTGGTAATATTTCAAAATAGCTGTTATTTCATGTAACAGATATTTCAGATCTGTTCCGAAATTACTAATATTTCATAGGATATTTTGGATCTGTTCATAAATGAACTTTATTTCATGTAATAGATATTTCAGATCTATTTCGAAATGACTTTCTTCCGTGTTAGAAAATATTTGTATCGGTATCAAAAGTATCTTACGTAACAAAAGATGAAAGAAAAGGAAAAATATGGAGGGGAAAAAAAAATTCATAGGGTAAGACTGCCATGAAAAAAATATTATAATACGACAGGCACTTTTGAAACCTTTTTATTATTTGTTAATTTTTTATTTTTTGATATTTTAAAATATGGTGTTTGATATTCCATATAAATAATATTAATGGTAAGAACGCTTTAATTCATCTTAAACCTCCAAGAAAAATTACTGACTTTTTTAATTTACAAATTGATGCGCATGAGAATAAGTCCCAATTCAAATCCGCATGACACGTCAATCTAATATTTAGTTTTTTTTTTAAAAAAATAAAATAAAAAATTTTTTTTTAAAAAATCATTACGGTTGGGATAAAGTAAACGTTCAATTATTCCTTTATAAACGTTTTTTTTTATTTTTTATTCTTTGCTGTTTTTTTCTTCCTATTATTATTTTGGGACTACACATAAAATGCTAATCACAAGATGAAATTAGGTAGTGCTATCAAAAACCCTTGTTTGAAAAATTAGCTTTTTAAAATGTCTTGTATTGTTAATTTTTGTAAAAGTGATGGAGAACATGCTTATTCGACACTTAAATTTTATAAAGCTTATAACAAGTCATAAAAAACAAAACAGAGCTTAGTTTTTTTTTTTTTTTTTTTTCAAATTAATCTTGATGATTTGTTTTATATGTTCTTAAAAGTTGGACGCAAAGGCAAATGCTAATCTAATTTCATAAACCACCTACCAACTCCGATCCAAACTTCAAAAGCAATCATAAACCAGCACTCGTCCATTGTTTATTATTTTTAAAAAAATACTCAATATAGACATATATTTTTTACGGTCCTATAATTTATAAATAACCATTATTTCCTGCAGTTTTTCAATATTATACTCATTATACCTTTTATTTCACAGCATTATCCCTAACTAAACAATACAGCGGGATAGCATAAAAGAAATCCTTTTACAAAGAAAAAGCCTCAAGAAAAAAAAAAAAAAAAATAAAAAATTCATAATCAAAAGAACAATAATGAACATCGTGCCCAGTAGCCTCTAATGTTTCCAGAAAATCCCCCCAGGCCCACCCATCGCCTCCTTTTTTTATTTTCATCAAAGGAAAAAAATCTTCTTTTGAAGTTTGCCGACTTGGGAAAAAGCGTTAGAATTAGGCGGGGCTTGTAAGGCAGGTGATTTGTCAGAGTGTGGCATGGGCGTTGTAAGTTATAAATTCGCTTGTGTTTTTAGAAACAGTTTTCAAAAGCGTATCAACTTCAACTTACTCACGCTGGGTTCTCTTTTTCCAAAGAAATTACGTGAAGACGTGCGTGTAATGTGCATACAAAATCAAAGACTCCCTTTTTGAAAACTGAGCTCACGAACACAGTTGGGTGTTAAGAATTGTCTCAACGAAGTTGACTGCTTGATTTGTTTAGGTGTCGGAGATTTTGGAAAAACGATGGGTTTTTTTTCTTTTTTTTTCTCCGTAGATCTCTTCCTAATCGTTGCCATGGCAACAAAACAGTCCTCAAAAGTATCTTGGGCAATGAATAGAAAATAATAAATATTTGGAAGAGAGTTCCTAATTCATAGTTATTAGGTTAATATATTCTATACAAGAATACTTAAGCTTAAATCCGAATTAGATCATAGAATAAATATCTCTTCCTAATCGGAAAAGACAATTTAATAAAATTGCAATATAATAAAATTTTATAAAATTGCATTTAAACCAGCATCCAATTTTGCAGCAAAATAAAGTCCAAGATTTTGATCTATAGAAAAGCATGCTGGCTGGCCACATTGCCAGTGATCTCTGAATCGCACGACCCTGAACCTCTATGACCCTTTTGACAGAAAACCTAGTAATCGGGAGGGTGAATGTAAGCATTTAAATTGCAAATATTTAATTAAAAAGAGAACTACAATTAATTCTCGATTGTTTTATCAAGATTAATACGTCTGTAATTAGAAAAGCACATTTTACTTATCGTTTTCGCACTTGTGGTGTGATAAAAACTCAATTGAGATTTTTTTTCCGACATATATAAAAACAGTGTAAGCCGATTCTTTTAACGCATTACATGCTTCTCCCCAAACAGCAGATAGCAAGCATACTTGTCTAACTGCCATTACAACAAATAATTCAAAGCTAAATCTATAACAGGGCACTCAAAAACATTTAATCTTTTAAATGCCGGTCATAAAGTACACTCCTAATCAAAGTATTTTTTTTTTTTTTCCGCGCTTTATAAGTCCAATGCACTTCTTTAGTATTTTTATAGCCACACGTTTAGGGTGTGAACCGCAAAAGTATAAAGCATATCTTATTTAACCTTCAAAAAAATTGACAACAAAAAAAAATCGTGGTCAGCGGGCGCTAAAGACCACAGCTTTATCAATTCTAAAATGACAATGAAAGCTACAAGCGGAGGAGCAGAGGGAAACAATCGTAAATAACAAAATGCCTTCACAGTCGAATTACACTGAAAGCAAAATGACGTTAAAAAAAAAATAATTTTATACCTTACTGCGGCGAATGGCTTTGTTATCTTAATTTTTATTTCCAAAAGAATTTTTTTGGAGATCACTTTCGATAGTTTAGTTGAGAGTTTAAAAACAAAAACTGAAAAAACAAAGATCTCCGCCCCTCGTAAAATGAGTTGAGGTGCACGCAAAACTTTGGTTGAAGATATTCTAGAAAATCGCGTAATATCTCACGCTTGTCTCCAAGCCTCGTTACTAAATCACTCTTCAAATAGGAAGGGTGGAGAATGAGTGTCTTTCTTGCAACTAGACAAGTTCATTTAGTTGTTTTCAGACCTAAATTAAACGTAGTTTATGCCCCGAGTTTAGTTCGTAAATTTCAACAAATTATCCAAATCACTTTTTAAATTTTTGTTTAATATTTATTTTAGAACAAGTTACAGTTGCGAACAAGTTGCCATTACAAGTTCCAAATTTCTCATAATATGATGATATTGATATTATTAACAATATGATGAATTGGTAGAAGACTGTGATTGGTTGTGAGAGACTCTTAATAATAAGTGTGTAAGGTTCTTTCGTTTGTAAGATATTATATAAAACGGTTTTGAGTTTGTAGAAATTTCTTAATAAAACAATTTTGAGTTTGTAAAAAATTTTTTAACAAAGCGATGTTGACTGTGAATGTGTCTAAATAAAACGTTGTTGAATTTGTAAGAATATCTGCTTACGTACATGATTAATTTGCAAGAAAAAATAAAGACATCGTATAATTTTAAATTTGTTATTCTTTCATGTCAGGAATATTGATGCGCGTGGTGTGTTAATCTACTCTCCCAGAAAAATAGGTTCAACTATAACATTTTTAAGTAATCAGGTTTAAAAAAGGTTAATTTGAACCATATTTTGATTCATGTTGAACCATGCTTTTAAGTAATCAAGATTAACAAAGCTTAATTTTACCATATTTTGATTCATGTTGAACCATGCTATCAAGATTAAGAAAGGTTAATTTAGACAATAATATGGTACCTTATGATGTTAAAAAATTACCCCAAATGTGCCCTATGTTGTAATTTAATATGCTTCAAATATATATATATATATATATATATATATATATATATATATATATATATATATATATATATATATATATATATATATATATATATATATATATATATATATATATATATATATATATATTATAATGTACTGCAATATAACTACTGTGTATTTTTAACAGTAAACAAAATCTATTGTTTAAAAATATTCTGTTGTATATGTTTGACGGAATCAGGATTGCTATCGAATAACAATATCAATATCTGACGAAAAACCAATATCAGATAAATAAGATAAGAAATCCTTCTTATCTAAACCAATTATAATCTCGCTATTTATCTAAAATCTATCACTGTAATAGCAGTAAACTTTGAAAACCCCTAACAACGGTGGTAACACGCATCGAATTAAGCTTGGCGAAATTGAAATATATCTATCCTACTCTTAACACTCGAACAACAGTGATTACAGCTTCAATTACCATTTAACTGTTTCTGCCAATGAAAACCTTATTACTATTGAGTTAACGCCAACAGAAAGTAGGTTATTAAAAGAAAAATAATAATGAAAAAAAAATGAGCATCATAAATATGAAGACATGGGGCAGGGGGGGGGGGATACAGGAAATCACGGGATCTTGCGAAATTCTGAATCTTCAAAACGTTGTGTTTCTCTGCGACCCCGTATTAAGTTATTAGACTCCTATTTATCAAGCGTTATTAATTTGGTGTACCTGCTTTATGAGGGGTGTTATGTATTTTCTGCCCTGTCTCCTTTTTCGTTCCCCCTCCACCTATAAACGATTATGCTTTCATTTTTTTCTTTTTAATGAAGACTCTTCGTGATAGGCGTCGATTTTTCATCGCTTTTTTGACACTGCGGCTTGTCGCATTTTTAGTGACATAGGTTTGCTGTTGGTTTCAGAATATGTCGATCTTCTAATAATTTGTGTCTTCGTCTGACTTCGGAGGCGCTTGACTTTTTCTCTTTTCATTATTTTCTTCCCTTTTTACGTCATCTAAAGTTTTTCTTTCTTCTCCTTCTTATTTTTATTTTTAATAAAGAGAAATCAAAATCTTTTCTCTTCTATTAACAGCATATTCTTTAAGCATATTCGGCACTTTTTTTTTCCGACGAAGACTTTTTTTTATCGTTTAGATGAGAAAACTAATTTTAAAAACAAGATTTTATAAAACTACACTGAAACAGTATCCAACTTAACAGCAAAATAAAGTCATGCTTTGCTTATTTCTGTTACAAACTTTTATCTTTTTACATCAAAACTTTTACGTTTGTTTCCTTGGTAATTATAAAAAAAAGAGATCACGTTTTCTAGAAATAATCCTACCAATTTATTCCTAGTTCATCTACTAAGATAACTCAGTTGATTAACTGATTCTGAAATTCTAATTTATGCATTGAAAGGACTTAAATACCAATTAGCCAATAAGTCACAATTTTCTCCAAAAGTGAATAATGTGGCTTATCATTACATCGGTCTATTGAAGAGAAAGCCTATGCGGACAACATATTTTTTGTAAACAACCATAGATATGTCGGGGTGACATGGGATTTGATAAGTTTCAGAAGATGAAAAGTTCCCGCAAATAATAATTTTTAAAAAAAAGCAAAATAAATTCTAATCATAACTCACGTGTCCTTGTTTGTCCATCTCATTGTTGGTCAATTTGACTTTTTCGAAGGAAACAACTTGTTTCTTTAGTTGCTCTCCAGTGAAAGGTGAATCTGGATGCAAATACAATCTTGGGGTGGAGGGTGGATCTGCTTTACCAGCCACTAGCCAAGATGATCTGTGGTACGCGTACCTGTACCTTTTATTGTCCACTGGCACGATGTCTATGTACACTAAGTATTTGCTGTGTAGTTCTGCTCCAGAGAAAGAAACTCGGACTGTGGGGAACATACGTCTACAAAAGAACAAACATTTATCAATAATTTCAACAATTTAACAGATTCAATAACCAACATTTTTTTAAAAACAATTTTAACTATTTCAATAATTAGCTAAGTAAACAATTTCAACTGCCTTATAGTAAATGTCACGAAACAAATAGTTTGTTGAAAGAGACTTCCAAAAACACTTTATCCGTTGTCTCTTTATCCGCATAAATTGTTTTGCCCGATTACATTGCACATTATTAAAAAAATTTGTACAGATTTTTCGCAGTTCAGAATTATTCGAGAAGCAAGTTAATTTTTTTCTCTCACTGAATTACAGGATTCTATGGTTTAACTGGAACGAAAACATAGTTCAACTAACCGTAATTAATATTGCAGAATATTTGTGCAACTTCATGTTTTAACTATAAATCACTGTATTTATTTTTTTGTAAGTGTACCTACATTCAGTACAAAAAGTTTTATTCGGTGACTTTTTATTTAGTTAAATGCGCATATATATATATATATATATATATATATATATATATATATATATATATATATATATATATATATATATATATATATATATATATATATATATATATATATGCGCAATGACATTAACAAGAAATATTTTTTAAAGTGCATATTTCCAACTTTTTGTGTATGTTTTTTCTCTTGAAAAATTATCAATTCCTTTCAGGAAAAATTTTAATAAAATAATATTTTTCATTGAAATAAGCATTCATTTAATTTATATTATTTTAATCATTCATCGCGATGCATCGAGAGTTTAAATAAATAAAATTAAAGAAAGGCATACTATCAAACTGCTTTAATGCAAATTTTAATTTTAGCGCCAAAAATCAAACCAAACTGATTAGAAATGAGAGAGACAATATTTCAGAAGCCACTCATCAAAGAAAACAAGACATACTTTCACCCCCAGTGAAAACAAACAAAACCAAGTAGGCGCCCAAAGACCATCATTAAACAAATAAAATAGCGATATAATAGTTCGAAAACAAAAAAAGAAAAAAAAGAAAAAGTAGATACGCTGTTGAAGAGGGTAAGGGGGGATGGCCAATAATCGTTATCACTTAACAACATTGCTGACGCTTCCTTTAATATCGAGAGTCGGGGAGACGGAGAGGCGCAAGCCTACCTAAATGGCTGAAAGACGCCAAAAAGCTGATAAAAGTCTGAACTAAGTAAACATTCACTTTGAAAACCTCTTATAACAACATTTGTTCTATGACGGCGATTAAAAATTACTAAATAACACATCGTGGTGTGAAAAACACTTCTATCTAACACTTGATTTTTGTTGCAACGTGCTCGATAATTGATACAATATTTAGTAACTCACAATTTCGCCAAAGACTATTCGAAATATGATTTTTCATTTGTAAAACGTGCAGTTACTTTAACAAATTTTTCACATAATAATTCGATAATTGATTCAATATTTAGTATTCTCAATTTCGTCAAAGAAATACTATTTGACTATTCCTTTGACAAATTTTTCACATCGTATTGATATTTTATGTAGTGTATTCTATTAACTGGCAAATATAAAAGTGCATTGTAATCTTCAAATTTAGATTATCTGTAATATATACATCGTAATATTATCTTTATGAGAGTATTGTATAGATTTTTCATTATTTTTAAATACAGTCTCTTGTTTGTCAAAACTTAAATATTTGTCTTAATAACGTTTTTATGACTAATAATTTTGATTAGAATTCGTAAATTATATCACCATTATTTTTGATTTTTATTTAGTATAATATTATATATATATATGGAATTTTATTATATATCATATATTTTATTATATATTTTATTACTATATTTAGTATATATAGAATTTTATTTAGTTAATATATTTTAACGCCTTTTTTCATAACAGTTTAATAAAATTTTTAATAAACATTAGAAGAAAATTTATAATAAATTATAATAATAAACAGTTAATTAGATATCAGTATTCAATTTACCCAGAGAATCTTAAACGAAATTAGGTGCATAGTACAAGGAATGTAAATTAACATTTTAAAATATGTGAATTAAAATAAATGAAATAACATGTGACTATTGTAATTAAAAAATAGTTTGAAATATATATAATTATTTTTAAGGTCCTGTCTAAAAATTTTATTAAGAGCTATTTAACTATTATTGTTTAAGTTATTTTTATTAATTAATTATTGAATTTTTATCGCGTTAGATGTATTAGATAGATGAATTAAAATGAGATTACAAAAGTATAGATATTACGCGAGTTCTTAAAACTGTAATTAAGCAGATGAAATATTGAAGTTAATTATATGAATATTTAAATAATGAAGTTTTGAACGAATTCGAATGTATCAGGGTATAACAACATTTTATGGCATTTACATTTATTTTTGAACATTTTATTTTTGAAATCATCAAATATTTTTTATTACGTCTAAAAAATAATGTATAGATTTTCTCGATGATATTTAAAATTGATTTTTAAACTCATTACTATATCGCCAAAAAAAATTTTCCTCTAAGCTTTTCAAATATTATTGCTTAAGTTACTGAACTCAATATTATTTGAACAATATTGAAATTAAACAATAATTGTTCTGAAGAATACTTCAGAACACAATTGTGGTGGTTCAACGAAATTCCGTTTTAACTCTACTAATTTCTTAGTAAAAGCACATCAGTTCAACAAAATAGACACCCTAACCACAAAAATGCTATTTTTTTTATTTATTTTTTATTAGACTGAAAAGCAATTCGAGTATTTCCTAAGAAAAAGATCTTTAATAACCATTTGAAGACGGAAGTTTTCAAACTTAACAACACTTCACAGAAAATGGAGGCGATTTCATAATTTGCTCAATTTCATATTTAAATGCGATTTCTAAGAAAAATCATTCTAAAAACAACACATTTGCATAAAAGCTTCAACAGGTCATGTTATCAGTTTCGTCTCCTCACCCCTCCATCTATACAAGTAAAGGACAGCAAGAAGAGCTAAGTCTCCATGTCAATTAAGTTTTGGATAAGAGAATGTCTCGATGTGATGACCCCCATTTTATTCCATCATGGCCAAAATATAATTTAATTTTTTTTTCTTCCTTGTCTTTGTTCACATTAACGAATGTCTTTTCCATTAAGGGGCGTTTTCCAAATTTAACTTTTGAAGTGCGAGAGATGAGAGAAAAGTAACTCAGAATTTGCTTTTAATGTAACCATATATAATGGATTTTTTTATTTATTTATTTATAAGTAAGATACAGTCAAAAATGGAAGATGAAACAACTAGCCAAACGCATGCTTTACACAAGGAGCAGCTATATACTTTATTACAGTAAATCAATTAAATAACAATTTTTAAATAAAAGCTACAGTCACCTATAATTCTGAAATTGATTCCCCTGAGAATCAGAAGAAAAAAATTTTATTTACATATAAATATTGGAAATTTTAGTTTCTAAACTGGAATGCCTAAATCCAAATTTATGAAAGAATTTTTCAAAATTTAAACAAAAACTTATAATAATCATTATAATCGGTTTATTATATGAGTGACTTCTATTTAATTATTTAGTTGTTTATTTTTTATTCATTTCAGCAATTAAGTGGTTTTAGAATGCTAAATTCAATAAAAAGATAAAGTGAGATTATTGTTTAAAAAGTTGTGAAACAAATATTAAAATTCAATTGTAAATAATATAACCAATAAATTAGCAAGAGTTGCACAAGCTTTTTTTAGCACTGTTTATAACCGAAGGACTTAAGACAACAACCTTCGAATAAAATTGTACTGTAGTATTGTTTCCTAATAGGGCTTAACAATTTTCTATGATTCCCACTGTATAACAGTACTAAAAAGAGAAATATCTTTTAACTTACATAAAAACAGACGTTGTTCTCTTTCCTCACCAAAACCGCTCTTAAAAACCCCTCTCCTGGACAGTTTAAAATGTGGTTTATCATTATATTGCCCCCTAACCCTTTACAAATTAACTAGAATAGAAAATCAAAAATAATGTATTAGATCCGAAACAAAGTAATATCTATTTCCTGCAAATGAAATCTTTACAGATTTTGACAGTTGTAATTTAATTAAATTAGTAACATATTGCCCTTTCTTTTAACATTTAATTTGTGGACATGCCCTGATTGTTTTTTGAATGTATTTTCACCAAAGTGTTATGGCAGATAGCGCTCGCTATGCGACTACTTACAGAATTTCGCTATCGTCTTCTCCAAATGGACCCGCGGAAAAGCAGATCGGCGCTGCGCGCGACGACTTCCATTTAAAGTACTTTATTAGCTTCCAAGCTGTGGCCGCCCCCATTTACAGAGATAACCCGATGGGAAGGGGCAGTTATCGAGCTCAGCCCCTGATATGCTCAGCTCGGGTCCGGTATCAGGCCTACGGAGCCCCGGTATCACCAGCCTTAACTGAGTTTTCGGCGCCGAAGAAAGTTAATCCCCCTTTTTTTGCAGCCATGTTATTTCTTTTTTTCTCTTCGCTATCACGGCGTGAGAAAACGATTTTTTGGCTTTGTAATTAAGTCGGCTACTGTGCCTTTGTTTAAGTTTCTTTTGTATATGCCGACATTAGAACTTTTTTTAGAAGGAACTTCAGAATTATGAATTTATAAGTAATTATTTCAAGAATGAAAAATAAAATAAAATTTCTTTTTATTCAATAAAACATTTTAAGTTGTGTACGACTAACACGCTAATAATTATTGCTTAAGTAATATAAATGTTACGATCCAATTTAAAATATTAAAATTTAGACTTTATGAATTTAGAGATAGAATTATTAGTACGTGAAGCATACAAATCAGTTTTATTAAACTTTGAAGTTACAGTTAAATATATATTATATTTTTGAGATAAAAGGACTGTTGATTTTGCTTGCATTAGTCAGGAAACGACAGAAATAGACGCAATTTTAAACAGAGATTTGAGTGACGAAATTAGGATTGGTGATAAATTTTTAGTGGACAGAAAAAAACTGAAACTTGTATTGTCATCAAGTAATGAACTCCAAAAGAGATTTTTGTGCTCTAGCTAGTCGGAAAGTGGTCCAAGCGTGTTATTTAAAACATAGAAAGCGTGTTATTTAAAACATAGTAAAAAATGTAAAAAGAGAAATTGTATTACCGAATTCAAGTGATATGGATGATTATTGATTTCAGACTTCGTGTTAATTCCTCAAAAAATATTGTTGACATGTAACGTATAAGAGTAAGCAAGAATAATAATATAAAATTTAATAAACAAAATTAACAAATCGTGAAAATATATATCTAGAAATTTTAAACTCTTGTTCATAATGGCTTGTAGATACTGTAACATCATAAAATCATCTGGAATTCAAAAAGCTAAAATACAACTTTTCAATTATCTGTAATTTTTGGTCTGTGATTCAACAAGATATAAAGATATGTATTTTCGGCGATATGAAGCAGAATTTTAATTTCTAGAATCAAAAGCCTAACTTCCAATTTACGATTTATTAAACTACTAAACAAATAATAAATTTCTCAAACTACCTTTCCTTGTTTTTAAATATACTTAATAAAATTACAATTCATTTCCTAACACAAGACTCTACACTACACTTATAATGAGATAGCAAACATTTAAAAATAGTGTTCATTTTTTCCCGTCTAAAGTGTGGGTGCGTGCACACTTGAAAACGAAGGGGGTAAAAGGGATTCTTTAAGGACGGGCACACACTATAACTACTCCATTCAAAAGTGTTTGACAGCGCCAAACAGGATCAACAGCCGACGCGTGACCACAAAAACCAGGCATGAAAAGGAAAGGGGCCCTCCTTTTTCTTATCTCATAGGTCCCCCAGAGTGCCCCTTATCAACTAAAGTCGAATTTTTGTCGCCCTCCCACGTTGGGCACCCCGGAGATACGCTAAAAAAAAGGTGATAGCATGAGCAGACCTTCGTCGCGCCTGGTGCCAAAAGTCTAAAGTGGACAAGAGACGGTTCTTAAACACTTGGCGATATTTGCAGTATAAAATGGCACCCCGATAATACTCTTCGTTTTAACTCAAAGGATTTCAGCTAAAAAGGCAAGTTTATAAACTGTTAATTTGATTATTACATAGCGCTATAGTCCTTTAGCACGTCACATAGTAATGAATTTATATTTGATGTATACAAAGTTCATTATATTGAGTGTTACTTCTGATTAAGAATAGATCGCTATATCGACTGCCACCGTATAATTTAATAACCAGACGCTATATCGAGATTTATTTCTGATTCGATATCGGAATGATGTATAACGAAACAGATCGTTATACTGAATACTATCTTAATTTGAAAATGAACCTTGCATAAAATTTCGAGCAGTCAAAACTATGACAATTGTATAAGCCACAATTCACAATTAGCATGATACGAAAACTTCTGAAATAAAATAAACTTTGTTAAATAAAATAAACTTTCATAAGAACAACTAAATCACTTTTAGATGGTAACTAATAGCAGCATAAAACAAAAATTGAAGGGTTCCGACTGTGATAAGGTTATCTTTTTCCAAAGATGACATCAAACAGTACTTTGGTATTCAGTTTCAGCTAGGTACTTTGCGAGCTTCCGGTAGACTGATCAAAAGATACGGTTCCTAGTAGAGCACGTAAGTCCAGCATTACTGGCTGCGGTCGGTGTGCAGTGGGGTGACCACTTTGATCAGACTACAAAGGGACCAAGGGTGGGCGGTATCGATCCTCGTTAAACTTGTTCTACCGTAAAGTACTCGACTTCACGTGACCGTCACCAATAGTCCGTTGTACTGCTCTAGTACGACGTAAACAACAACTTCTGGAAATTTTCCCTGGTTAGCAACATGATAAACAGAAAAAATTGGGAGAAAAAAACTTCTGAGATCACCGCCACAAGAATGACTTACATAGAAAATATACCAGTATTCTCTTTATACATACTATACAGCTATAAGGTATAAATATTTTCAGTCAAGGAAAAAGAATTTTTTTTAGCAATAAAGAGGCAGAAATTTTTACAGAAGTGCATTCACCAAAAAAAGATAAAAAAAATCTTCAGATTAAAAAAGAAAGCAGCCAAATGCATCTACAAGAGCAATAAAATATGAGTAGTTTTCAAAAAGGAGTTAATCTTTTCAAAAGCATCTAGCAAAAAGACAACTCAACTCGCATCAACACATCAAACCAATAAAAGTAGGGAAAATTTTTTTAAAAAAGTCATCCCTCTTTCACTTTTTAGTGAATACCCGAAAAATGACAAAACTATGTTATTCTGTTGAAAAGCTCTGATGCTTTCAACCAAAAGGGAAAAATATTCCCTCTTTTCTATCTGATCTATAAACGCTTGTTATAGTGCCGGCGTCGGTACTTCTATGAAGGTATTTTTTAGGCACGTGACCATTCAGCACTGGATAGGCACGAGCCACGATTACGGCCGAGATACCTCGTCAACCCTATAGTAACTCATTGACAGGTATCGAATTTACGAGCTTCTATCCGTAAATCTCTTTTCTTTTCAGTAACTTTGGATGTGTTGCCTTTTTTTGTAACAGATTTTTTTTTCGGCAAATAGAGAGGCATACGTGCGAAAAATACTTCGACAATTTTTTCGTGCTTTCTCGCTAATGCATTTCGCTATTCGACAAGTACTTCATGTATGTCATAAGGCTTGTTGAAACACTTTACGACTTCGAACAAAAAAATGTTCTAAAGGGATCTTACGTCATCGCTGGCCCTTATAAAAATGAGAAGGAGGTAAATTTCCTTGTATCGATTTTCTATGTCGGAAAATTAATATAAAAACATCTCAAATATTCCTTTAATGTATTTTAGAACAGTTAAATGTTATTTTTGAAGCAAAAACGGGAGTATTTAAGACTAGTAACAATGAAACTGCAAAATACTTATTAAGTAATTATATTTAAAATTTCATTGTTATGCATTATATTTCATTCTCAAAAAACATATTTTTCAGCTTTTTTAGAAAATTGAATTTAAAAAATTACACACATCATGTCACAAATAAATATTCAAGTAAGGAAAAGTAGCAAATGAGGAGTTTGTAACCATTTAAAAACAGTTTAATTACCAGATGGAATTGAGGTGCTATCACTTTTTCTTTTCATCGTTTTATCCGAAAACTCAATTGATTATTAAAATTTATTTTCCTTTTTTCTCCAAATGGCATCGATAATGATTTGTCACAGTTCGATAAGTTTTATTTATTTATTATTTATTCTTTTCCCTTTATTGTCAATTACAATCCTTTAAAAGTGAATAGAATTATGTATACTGTTTGAATTGAACGGTAATATCGTTTATTCAAGTTTAAGAAGAATTAAAATCGCGATGATGTAATTCAACTTGGTTCTTTTGTGAGGTTGAAGCAAATTTAAACGATATTATCGCGATCCGAAATCAACACGATTAAAAAATATCTGACAGGGAATGACATCATTCGTCTCTAAGAATACCTTTGAAAATAAATAAATAAAAGATAAATCATTAGTTGAGAAAAAAATTTTTATCGCAAATCTCAATGAAATTAGAATTATATTAAAAAAAGGAGGATAGATGGATATTTCTTGTGAGAAAGTCAAATGAGGAAAAGCATTAACTGATTAAATTGGGGGACTTTTTTACCTTTCAAAACACCGCAAACGATAATTTATAACTTAATGTTTTTGCAGTGGCAGCAGTTGCCGGAAATCTTAATGAAGTCTCGCACCTTGAAATCTATTAATATAGAAGGAGGAACGTGGAAATTTTATGTCAATTAAAGAGGGATTAGGGTCGAACTTTGTTTTCGGTTTGTCTTGTTCAATGGACAGTTAAACAGACATAAAATGAAAATTGCTGCACATTTTATTCAAGGTTACTTTTTTTTCATCGATTTAAGCGTGTGAAAAAGTGATTTTGGTGTTTGCAAAACATATTGTGTACCGTCAAGCTTTATTAAATTATTTTACAGGATAATATTGTTCTCAGTTATTTACAACCAAAATACAGTGAAGTCTCACTTATTTACAGAAATGAATAACATTAAACGATTTCTGCTGATAATGCAATTGGGACGGGTCATTTGGTTATAATCATGTTGAATATGTTTAAAGGGACATTTTTACTGCCTTTAATCATTCAAAACTAATAATAATAGATAAATAAATAACTCACAAAAAAATATGAACCATCGATGAGGACATCGCGCACGAAAAAATATCTGGGCAACAGAAACTCGCACGAAAAAAAATATCGAAGGGACAGAATTTATGACTGACGAAAATATCGATGAAACAGAATCTCGCGCGAATAAAATATCGGAGAGACAGGGTTTTGAACAGACAAAAATATCGATGAGAAAGGATCTAAAATAGATAGAAACATCGATGCAACAGAAATTCGCGCAAACAAAACATTTAAGAGACTAGAGTTCACACAAATAAAATATCAAGTAAACAGAATTTTGTGCAGACACGTGAAAGAATCTCCCGCTTTCAAAATATCGATACGGCCGAATCTAATGCTGACAAAATATCAGAGACAAATTCTCGGGAAAAAAAAAAAAAAAAAAAAAGAACAAAAAATCTTAGAGAGATAATTTAGTATTAGCTGAAGATTTAAAACGTTTCTTTAAATGTCGATAATTATAACACAGTTATAGCTGTTGAAAATGACAAGCATTCAAGCAATTATTACATTTGCCCTTATATTAAGTCTTTTTTCCTCAATCAATTATAATTTATCTAGGAATAGTTTAAACTTTTGTATAAGCAGCATGTTTTCAAAATTTTACAAAATATTTTTTTCTTTTTAAGTTTTTTTTTTTTTTTTTTTTTTTTTTTTTTTTTTTTTTTTTTTTAAATGAAAGCTGCAGTTTAAAAAGCAGGTGTCAACTTTCCCAAGATCTTGAAATATAAAAAGAGCGCATTTTTCTATCTCGTGCAAGTAATAAAGAAAAATTATTTCCGTCCCAGTGAAATTCTTATCGAACAAAACAACGACACCAGAAGTTATCCTTCAAACAGGAAGCAGATGTATCATCAGGGGTTAAAATATTTTTTTAATGAGACAAAAAAGCAGGGTGAAAAAAAAAGCATTTTGTTTTAAAAAGAAATATACAAAAGAAGAAGAAAACTTTCCAAGTTCACTATATAGCAGAATACTCAGAAAAATCGTAAAATAAATAAATAATATTATGTTGAAAAAAATGGCAGTGGTGTCAAGGAAGGGGTGATGGGAGGGAGGGTCGTCAACTGTTGTGAAAGGGGCACATATATCATCTTGCCGAGCACGCAATGCTGTTTGGCACCCAAGTCACGATATGTCGTCCTGTCGTCAAAAACTGTTCATGTGACGTTTAGGTCCAGAGAGATCTGACACAAAATATGGCCTCTTTACATTTGCCAGGAGAAACATGAACAACGCGTAATTAACACTCCGAATTATTGAAACTTGCGAGATAGTGAACTGCATATTTGTGTAAAACAATTCAGTTCAGAAATCTCAGGTTTGTCCTCTTTTCATTTGCAGTGGCAACACTTACCATTTCGACTTATTGTTTTACTAACACGTCATTGACTGCTATTTAACATGTTATTTGCTGTTTAACTAATAAACATTTTGAAAACCTACTACATGATGTTTTCTATAAAGTTTCATGAAAAAATGTGTTTAAATTTTTAAGCATCAGCATATACTAAATTTAAATTTCTAAAAAAAAAAAAACAAAAAAAAAAAAGGGAGGGAAAAAGCGCATAATCATAACCAACATTTTATTTATTACAAGTGCCTAATTAGTGCAAACCAAAATCTGGACATTTACAAACTAACAAATTGTATATATATATATATATATATATATATATATTATGATTTTGAATTTGTATGCTTTTCTCATCTATTTATTATTA
Source organism: Parasteatoda lunata (assembly GCA_949128135.1). Taxonomy (NCBI): domain Eukaryota; kingdom Metazoa; phylum Arthropoda; class Arachnida; order Araneae; family Theridiidae; genus Parasteatoda; species Parasteatoda lunata. Next base: position 19,643,832 of record OX421973.1, read on the forward strand.
TTTTTTAAATGTTTTCAATTCCTTGAAGCCTTTTATTTTAGTTTCTAAATTACGATTTTTTTAATACAAATGGTAAATCACATCCATTAAAAAATATAAAAATTCTATTGGGTCAATTTTTTGATGAAAGTACAAAGCGAAAACTTTGTTTTGTTTTTATCCCAATCATTGAAAGCAGAGGGGGAAAAAAAATTTATAAACCAAGTACCCTTATTTCACTGTCTCCTCATGGATTATCGGTAAGTCGTCAAATCCAAAATAAATTCACTTTTAAGCACGGTATTTACACAATATTTAGTTGGTGAACGAATCATTTTGTCGAAATCCCCAACCACCCCCAATCCTAATCCCGGAACGGTCTTCCGAAGAGGATTTTGCTCCCCATCTGTTACAGATGGTTCCGCTTCATTAATTGTTGGCTCCGTTGGCACCATGTGCAGTAGCCAAACATTCCTAGTTATAAAATTACTGAAATTTAAAATCGAAAAATAGAAAGAAAATAAATCTTAATGAATAACCTTTAAAAGTAAAAACTTCTTGGAAACTTAATTAAAGTGTAGTTAAAAGACTATCAATAATAATTTCAAGAATTACGTGATTTTGATACGATGACACAATCTTGACTGATTACTAAAAATATTTACAAATTTGTGTCACTCAAAGTTCTGCATCTCCACTTACTAAATTCAAATTGTTGAAAAAGAGTTTTCATTATTTATGACCAGTTACGAGTAATCTTTAATACTGTTTTTATTATTATTATTATTTTTACATTATAGCTTAATTAAAATTACTTTTAAAGTCTCACATAAAGCAAAAATTGATAAAATTTCAAAGTTTATTAATTAATTATTAGAATTAAGGGTGAAACTAGTTAAAATATAATCAATTAGGGGAAAATATTTTAAACTTTATCTGATTAATTGATTAAATAAAGTTGAATAATAATTAAAAACTTCAACCGTGACGTCTAGTGAATAATAAGTAAATAAAGTTTTTTTTTTTTTTAATAAATTACGAAATATTCAGGGTATTTATACAACTGTACGCATTAAAAAATTATTTATTTTCAAACTTCCGAATTATAAATCCCATAACTTGAAAAAATACACTTTATAATTGGGAAGCTCCTTTTTATTTAGTTCTGTTAATTTTTTTGAATAATAAATTGCTCATAATGTATCATGCAACACAAACACTAAACAATGTAATAACAAACAGGTAATAAATCCCTGTAAAAACGCATTTCTTTCTGAATACTTTAGATCACAATTACACGGTACTTGTTATATTATCCAGGGCGATTTAACAAATGCCCTATTTAACCGAAAAGCACTACTGAAGTTTCACATCATTTAACCTTCCTGTCCAGGATTACCCCCCTCTCCCTCAATGTATCACTTCTGTCAGGGGGTAGACATCATTCTCCCCCTTCCCTAACACCATTATGTCACCCCGGGGACACTCCCCTTTCATTATCCCCGAAAACTGAAGTGAGACCCACCCCCTCCCCCCTCCATCTACGAGTACAAGAGGTACGACAGCCCTTTATTGGAGATTGAAGAGGGAATTTCTTTTTGTGGGGCAATTTTGACACCCTTTAACACGTGAGGGGTAATATTTACAGAGGTTGAGATTGCCTCTATTCTCATCCTTCCTGTACCCCTCTTCATCTTAATCAGTAAAAAATAGCCCTTATCCAGCTATATTTGTGGATGGAATAGGGTGTGGTAAAGGTAAAGCAGGAGGCTGGCACTTCAGAATGATTAGTGGAGGTGAAAGAAAGGGGTAGGTCTGGGTTGTATTTCAAACTCAAACAATGTAGCTAAATATATGTAACAGAATCTGCTACAAAACGACTGGACGAAATCTTCTGACATAAACAAATTGTAATTTAGGGTTATTATGGTTGAACTGTAAGCACTCGGAACATCACCAAACTTTTGTCTTTGCTTTGATGTAATAGCATTCAAAGTAAATAAATGAAAAGAAAATTTAAATTGCATTGTAGAAATGCGCATATAAATGACACGCTCTGCCGCAATTTGAAACGTAAGTACTTGAATCTGGAAATTCGGGCTGGTTTGTAACTTTTGACCTATGTATTTATTGAGATGAGAAACATTACTTGATAGACTAAATGTACTGTAATGGTCATTAAAGTTATTTATACTTGTGAAACAACTATAAATAACTTATAGTATGAAGCAGTTTCATTTTCTATGTACGTTTAAGACCAATGTTGGTAAATTGATAGCCTGGTGAAAATTTTCATACTTTATGCGTATGATACGAGTAAAAAGCTTATAAGACTGTAAGCTTATAAAAAAATTTTTTACCCTAGCAGTAACTTTAATAAAAAGACTGAGCTTGAAAAATGTTCCAATTATTATTAAAAAATATATCTATTTAATGATATAATTTTATATGCATTCAGGCACGGGGATTTGAGTAGATTTTTAAGCCAATGAACTATTCGACTTTTATGGTTATTACATTTTTTAAAATAAAATAATTATTATGATAAAAAATAATCTTGAACATCATTTGAAAATTTTGTTCAAGTACATGTGAATTTTTAAATAAATTTGGTTTGGTGCAAATGTTGGTAAATAAATCACTTGATGAAAATTTACATGAGTTATACGTGCTTTATGAGTTATACATGAGTTATACGTGAGGATTCGAGTTGAATGCAAAAAAGAAAATCCTGTATTATATCACATTTTAAGAGCACTCGAAAATTTGTTCGAGTTGATTTCATTGGCTCAGGCTGTCATAATTGGTTAAGTCAATAATTGGAGAAAAAATATTCACGTTCCAAAGACATTTAATTGCCAATTGTTTATTTAAAGAAGAAAAATACCCAAGCTAATAGGCATAAAGTGGGTTTACAGTTTAATTTTATGAATATTAACTTGGCTTTTTCTCCTCCTTGCAACGGTGACAAGTGATAAAATAAAATTATCATTACCATTAAATGATTTAAATACATAAGCAGATTTACTTTGCTTAAAATTATTATTAAAATTACAAATATTAACGATCAAAATCACTTGTAATTAAACAATTTTTTACAAAAATGCCGTCACTTACACATATTTAATTTTGACATTTAGATATACATTTGTTAGACATTCATAAACACTTTCAAAGTTTAACAACTTAAAAAAAAAATTTCCCTAAATATATTTTTCTCTGGAAAAATTTTGCTGGACCGGTATTGAACTGGTATTCAAATAAAATCACATATTGTTCTGCAAACAGCGAGAAATGTTTCTTTATATATTGATTATCGATTGTAGTGAAGATTTTCTAGAAATCCGAAACGAACCTTTAGCCGTTTTAGCGCAAATGACATTCGAATACAAAATTTCGTAACCGTTTTTGCGGTAGATAAAATGCAGAGGATATGTGTATTTAGTTAAAAGCAATCACTGGCGATTAAAGGGGGAAGACGCTGGATAAGGGGTGCATTACCGATAAGGGGAGAGGGTGAGATGCTAATTCAAATGGATTAAATTTGCACACATTACACCCCTCTTTCGTCTGTAGCTAATTTTTCATGCAGCAGATACGGTCTAGCAAATACGAAGTGCTCCGTCACAAGGACCTCTATACAACAACCGATACGGTCCATCGGCGGTCACGTGACTCAACTGCCGATCTTTGATAACAATGAGAGTGAAGGAAGCAAAAGCCTCTGTAAATATATATATATATATAAACATAAAATTTATGTTACTTCATTTGCTGCAAAATAAATATTCAAATCTCGCATGATGACTTTCAATAGAAATTAGAAAGTTAGTTGAAATATGAATTTTTATTAATGATAGGATTGGGTTTTTAAAATGGCAGCGAATTCGTGACGAAAACATTTTAAGAATAATTTAAGTACTGCGATATAGAATAATAACCTTAAAGATACTTTGGAAACTAGTTTTTCTTTGGAAACTGTTAAATAGTTTAATTTTTAAATAAAATATTATCTAACTAAAAGTAACGCAATTTTATTTTTTAAAACTATACTTCATTAAAATGTTAGTAGTGTGAAATAAAATAATAAAATATGCGATTTTGGAGTGTTAATTCTAGCTCGCGTAATAATCATTTATGTAAAAAAGGTCTTATTTTAATAATTTAAATATTAACTATAGAGAAAGTATTACTTTGTAAATCCATCAATACAAAATATCCTCTATTTCCTCTTAAAGCATTCCCTTAAAGCTGTATGTGAACAAATTTATCTTATTGAACTCAAAATGCATAAACTAACAAATTAAAAATAATAATAATACATACAAAATTTGAATGATTTTACAACAGGAAATTTTCAAGAAGTATTAAACAGTACGAGATTTAAAATGAACTTCAATCAGTATGGATTTTAAGTAAATGTATGGGGAAACTTAATTATTAATTTTTCAATGATAAAAAGATAAAATGATAAAAAGAATAATGAAAATGATAAAAAGAACTATATTAAATCTTTTAAGTGATAAAAATAATTATATTAAATCTTAATCAATCTAATAAAACGATTTAAAAAAATTATCAAACGATCTAAAGTTTAAGTTAACTTTCAAACGATATAAAATATTTATAAAGTAATAAATTTAATGAAATGTCAAATAAAATAAAGATTATTAAATATTCTCAGAGTTTAGAAGTTCATATAAACATAGAAACCATACAAAATGCAGCTAACACCCAAATAATATAATATTTGGAGATTGGCCAAGCGAGGTAAAATTTACTTATTAACTGGAAGGCCATAAAACATAAAATTTTGGAAACCAATATTAAAATAATATGAACATTTCTAAGTGCTAAAATTATTAATCACATTTTTATAATTGCTTAAAAAATTAAAATTATCAAAACTACTAAAACGATAATTGCATAAATGCCAAACAATAAGATTTATAAGCGCTCAAACGATACCGCATGCTTCTTCAGTTACATTCACACTGCATCGTTTGTTAAGAAGACACCCTATTAAACATTTAATACTGTTCATCACCACATGTAAATCATGCTACTCCCACAGATTGGTAACCATAGTAAAACCGTGACATGAAAACAGAGTATGCGTTTAAGAAAAAATAAAAATAAAAGCAGCCCACAAAAAAACAGGGGCAAAAAACAATGATAGATGCCTCATTAAATTCTCCTCTGTAGATAATACATCCCGATAATCATAGAACGGTGACAGTGTCTTATTAGACGATATCCATCTCCGGCACTCCGTCACAAAAAGACATCCGGCCTTCCATCTCGAATATTGATATCTGACCACCCCCTTCCCTTAAAACAACTATTGTTTGCAGTAAAATTGCTCAATTTAACGACCTATTAATAGGATATAAAACCTTTATATGTAATACGATATGAATTTAATTTTCTAAGGATGCTATATTTATATACATATACATTCTTTAAACTTCATATTATTTCTCTTAATAGAATATTTTTTCCTCTATTTTTAAATAAGTCATAATGAAAAAAACTAGTTTAAATGAGACCACTGATTAAGTAAATCAAATTTTGATGTAAAATTTTTTAATTATTTTAATTAATAATAATTACTAGTATAACGCTATAAATAACACAATAATCCAATTATAATTTTTAAAAAATCTTTCATGAAAAAAAAAACACACCTTAAAACGATAAAAAGAATTTTCTTCCAAAAAACTATAAGGAAATTAAAAGTAAGAAATGATTATAAACGGATGTTTTTATAATCGTTTTCTTATCTTTATTACTAAATCTTTGCTGTTGGATAAAATAACCACAAATACACTTTCAAGATAAAAAATCAATATAGATCCTAAATTTTCAAGAATTTGATAAAAATTTTCTTATAGAAAACTCGGCGAAATTTTTTTATAACTAACTTTACATTGAACCTTAGAAGAAACATAACTCATTCCTGGATAATCGTTTTTAAAACGATTTATCAAGAGTCGTTTATCTTAAACAAATAATCGTTTTCAACAGATTACTGCTATTACACTTCTTATTCTGATTACTGGTTCCAGCAGTTTTAACAATTGTCGTATTTATTCACGTAATAATTGTTCCTAATTATACCTCCCCAGAATCGGAGTGGAAGAACCGGAAGTCTCTAGCAAATAACAGTAATTGAATAATCACGAAATAGATAAAATAATTCGTTTTTTGATTGTATCCTCAAGTGATGATACAGAAATTGGTACTTTTAGATAAATGATAATGAAAAACGTTTCATTAAATGAAAATTGTTTGTACAGGTGCAATGTTACGTCTTCGTTCCATGCATACTTGACAACTCATCTTTTTTAAAATCATTACAAATATTTAAAATATCATAAAAGAAGATAAAGAGTAAAAATTTAAATTACACCTATAAATAAATGAAGTATAATATTATCTGACCTCGCTTTATTTCAAGTTTTAACAACATTTCTCTAAACTTTTTTGCTTGCAATTTAAATTTACGGCAAATAATGGGCTTTAAAACTAATGGACTAAAACACTATTAGTAAATTTGTTGAGCTGTTGATAAACTGAAAAATTTATGTAATTTTATTTATTATTAAAATCGTAAAATAAATTTCCAATATAATGTCATCACAAACGCAGAGATAAAATTAAAAAAATTATATTAAATCTATATATACTCGTTATGTAATTTTTCGCAGTTAATATACTTTATTTTAAACATAAAAATTAGAAGAGTATATAAATACCATTTTGCACTGACAAGTTAAAACGAACAAACAACAATTTTTTATAACTGTTTTACGTCAAAATCAAAATTTATTTTAATTTTATTTTCTGATAAATTTTATATAAAATAAATGTATTTTAAATTTTTATTAAACACTTCTGAAAGCCACACTTTTAATTTTTAATAAGGCAAATTTTATGGAATATTTATTCTAAAAGATATTTTCGAAAAGTGATAATAACACCCCATCAACAAACATAGGAAATCGCCCAACAAACAATAGCCGACATCATGTAATCATTTTAACAAACATAGCCTCAAAACCATGATACGAACAGAGAGAGAGAGTCCTTAAAACCGCAATTACTCAGTTCCTTCTACAACCCTTTTTTTTTCCATCTGAGAAAAAAGTGGCCACTAATTGAGAGAAACTGACAACCGATAGTCGAAACCCCCCTTCTTCCCATAGACAAACATTCTGAATCGAATGGGGCTGCTGCCCTTGCTAATGTCAGTAGTTGCAACTTCATCATTTGTGTATGATAAGTTAGTCGCGAAGTTGACAGTTTTTCATGCTTCAAGTCCTGCGAGCGTTTTTATTTATTAATTCAAAACAAACGTCCTCCATTATTAGCTTCTTTTCTTTTTTTCAAAATGTTTCCACAGTCCAAATGTTTTTACTTTAATGAGGAAATCCAATATTAACGTGTAATCGAAATTGTATATTCTCAGGATATACGGCTAATAGTTGAGCCATAATACCGGTGCCTCGAACCATAATATCGCCCAAATTTGTTGGAAAGTTAATATGGTATATAATGTCGCTTTAAATTATGCATTTTGATTAATACAAGTTATTTTTGAATGAAAAAACTTTTTTTTTCCGAATAATATGCTGTTTTTTGAACATAAAATAGCGCTTTTTGACGAATAATATGGAATTTTTACATGAAATTACGCTTTTTTACGAATAATATGTTATTTTTACATGAAATATCGATTTTTTGACAAATAATGTGCTCTTTTTTACATGAAATAACACTTTTCGACGAATAAAATGCTATTTTATAACTTTTTTCAATATGTAACAGTTATTCATTACTGTGATGTTTAGTTTTGTCTATCTTCAGCCAGTGCCCTCTATGATTATTACGAAAATGGCGCAAACGTCCTTATCAAGAAAAGCCACACTTTTGTTTTCAACTCAAATAAAACAGCAAAATATATAACACTGAGGAAAAAAATATGATCAAAACAAGCAGAATATGGTAAAATTTATCGTGTTTCTGTTTCTAGGGAAGTGCGAAAAAACTCAATAATTTTTACCGAAGCTCTTTATTAATGATTTTCGTAAAATTAACAGTAAAATATGGTTTCAAACATTGCATAAAATTTGGTAAATGTGGTTATCTTAGTATGATACCTTCGAGCATGTCAAAAACCATTTTTCCGGTTAAATTTACTTTTCTGCTTTGTATTTTTTATTGAATGTATCTTAATAAGAACCATAATTTTGAAAGCAATAATTTTCGGTAAATCATTTTCGTACGAATGGAAAAATTACCAAATGAGTGGTTAAAACACCGTATATTTTGGTTTTATTAACCAGAATTGTGTTCTTTTTCTCTCCCAGAAATGTTATTACCATACAGTACCGTAATTTTACCAGAATTTCTTTTCTCTGTGTCGAGTTTAAAACTACAGATTTGCTTCACGTTAGGGAGTTGTGACCTTTCTACTTTCTTTGGTGAAAACCGTATCGTAATTGTGTAATCAAGTTCAAATTCGAACAACAGGTTCTGCGCAGTTGTTGATTTTATGACGCATCTTTTTATGTTAAAAGTATAAATTATACGCATATAACTTAATCAAGTCGCAATAGTTTTAGAAGTATTCATGTTTGGTGTGATTAAACTTGGTATTTTGCGAGGGTTACAGCAAACTTTTTCGATATTTTGGTACAGCATGCATCTGTATTTTTAACATTCCGTCTTGCTCCTAACATCAAAATTATTTTTCCTTCATATCGTATTTAATGAATAAATAAGCGTGATTAGTTCATCGGGTATTTTATCTTTTCAAACGAACCAGGTAATGTTACAAATCATGGATTAACTCGTAAAAATATTCTTTTCACAGTTAAATAATTCTTAAGTCCACGCTGTTGTCCCTTGGTTAATGAGGCATGAAATTTGTCAAAACACATGATTTCTGTTTTCTGAGGTATATAAACAATCATAACAACTTAGAGATGTTATCACGCTGATTTATGTCAGTATCTCAGCTTTATCAACATAATATTAAAACATTGTATGGGAAAACAGTTGAAAATATTTTCTTTGGTAATTGAATTTAAAACTCTTTATTGATACAGGGATAGATATGGGAATTAAAACAAATTTCACGTCCATGGTTGCTTTAATTCGAGATTTAAATTACTTGACACCCTTGATTTCATGAAAGATATGATTCAATTTTAAGGAAATGGTTCTTAGCAAAATTTAACATTTGATATTTTAACTCGATGCATGCTTATTGAATTTGATTTATATTCTAGTCTTTAGACAAGGAATTTCCTTGTTTTTATTGAAAACAGAGTAAGAGTTATTCACTACAGATTCATTTGGTTAAAGATAACTATATTTATGAAATAAGTATTGGTAAGATAATAATAGTAATAATGTTTGCTGCATATCAGTATCAAAAAACATGAAAGCGGGTTATAATAGCAGGTATGTATATTGAATACCAATATAGATAAGTAGAATTTAATCATTGACTTGGCTTAGTCACAATTAAATTATAGATAAGCAAGGTTTGGTTATTGGACTTATTCACTCATTTCGAATGCTGCAAAGATAATTATAACATTGATAATGTTGGCGTTTGGTAAATTCTAACTGAATAACCATGCATTTTTTTAAAAAACAAATACGACAGTTTTAAATAAAATGAACAAGAACATCAAAATCTTACTCCTAATAAACCTGAAGACTTCTCGTTACTTATCATACTATCTCGTTACTGAACATAGAATAAAATCTCAAAGCATCTGTCCCTGGCAGAACTAAAACTATTTCACTCCTTGGAGCAATAGTATTATTATTTTTGTAACATAATAATTAAAATGATCCATAAAATATGTGACGAAAACAGCAAAAAGTATCAGCAAATTATTCTATGTGAACAGGATTCACATTTATATCCGAATAATTCAAAGCTATATGTGTAATACCACTGAATTAACTCTAGAATAATCTTTCCCTCAGAATATTGGACTATCTAGTTAATTCCCGTTTCCAGAATTCTCTTCGGCGAATCGGAAAGCATGGCTTAAGTTCTTCCAAGCTTAGACACACATTCGCTGGCCACAGTCAGGACATGTTCATTAATCAGGCCCATCGTTTTCCCGCTAAAGCCCTTCACTTTAATGTTGCCACCCCGTGCAACTTAATGCTTCAAGACTACGCAATCCGGCCAGTGGTGAACATCGGCGCAAAATTCATTAAGGCCCTTGGACATCTCCTCCCTAAGGGTCATTCAATTAGTTGAAGTCATTTCGGCTTGGAATAAGTATGGTCATTAGACGGGCCATTGTTAACTGCCTCACTTTGTACCGAAGGAAAAGGGTTTCAGCGCAGTTAGTAGCTTCTGAGGTGGAATCCTGAATTAGCAGGATGACTCTGGGAAAAGGAATGGGGGACTGCTGAGGATTTCCTAATACTATTTGCCTCTGTGTAATGACAGCTTTGAGGTTTGTGTTGTGAGAGAGTTGATGGGGCTTATGCATGGGTCTTTTATACGGACCTGTTGGGAGATGGGATTAGATTTTCTGCAACCTTCTAATTGCTGAAGTTTCATTATCAGGAATGAAGACAATTGTTCGTTACTTACGAAGTGGATTAACCATTGCTTTGTTAAAATGTCATTTCTATAAATTCTCCATGCAAGTACTAATTTTGAGGAAATTATTAAGTTTTATTGCTTTGACAAAATGCTTAATTTTTTTTTTTAATCAGAAAGGTACGATAATGGTACGTGAATTGTGAAGTAAGTGTCAAAAGTAATACTGAATGTTTGAAATAGACCCATAAGAAGATATTTTTTTATGAAAGTTTATTTTGAGAAAATCATTAAGTAAATACTTTTCGTTCAGTAAATATATCTGATTCTGAAGTTTCATCAACAGATATAAAATAGAAAAATATCTATGCTACTTTATTCACGTGGATTGCCTAGCGCTTTATATATCATGGAGAATTAGGACGTTCGATTTTCATATAAAAATTACAACATTGTAGGAAGTGCAACAGCTTTGGCAGCTTTGTTTGGACATCGCCAACGAGCAATGTTGAGGTTTGAACTCGGGACGCAATACAAATGTCTTGCAGCACACATTTTCATGAAGAAATTTCTAAAATTTCTTATTTACTGAAATTTAAAATATTTTTTTCACATTTTCTGAAATTTCAATCTGAATTTTCAAAAATTTCAACTAAAATGCTGACAAACACATACGTGAGATTTACTTTTATAATTTTAAGCAATAATTAACTAACTTACGTGAAAATTAATTGCAAAGACAATTTTTTTTGTTAACTTGAAACTTTTCATATTAATTAGTCAGACTATTACAAACACAAATTAAATCAATATATTTTATTAAATGATGTTATGACCTTCTTAATCATTAACTGAACGGAAATAAACATCACTAAAAAATTCTAACTGAAATAGAAAGAGAAAAAATTTATTTCTTGTAGTTAATTCTACGACGAAACATAACGAGGTTTATTGTTATGAAACGAAGTGAATCATAGAAAGATTTTTCCTAAAAGGTTAAATGAATGCCTTATAAAGCAAAATGGACGAGTTCACACGTATTTTTTTCTCACAAAATCATCATTCGTCAGATCGTAAGGAATAGACAAGAAAAACACTTATTCAAATTTTACCTGCAAAACTTCCGGGAGAAAACATTTTTAAAGAAAAACCATCCATATCCTCCAAGAAATAAAAACAATGCACCAATAAAAAAAACAGGCCGAATAAAAGAAAATATATGTATGAAATCACATTTGTATATATAACCGCGCCTTTGTCTCAAAAAGTCTTTTCTAAAACAGAGATTTCTCAGAGTTTGGGGGGAGGGCGTCGTGATTTAGTAGCGGTCGTTTTTATGACTGCACGCAACTCAAAATCGTGATTTCGGCGAAAGTTGACATCTCGATTCTAGGTACTTTCGATCTTTTATTTATTTATTTTTTATGTACACAACCTCGTGAAATTAGGGGTGGGGGAAGGGAGAAATATAGACATTTCTTTCCAGACCCCTTTAGCCATGGCCGTGAACAGAGAAAAACTCTCTTCCAAGATGTCCGTCCGTGACCGAATAGACTGTGTGTGTGACCGCAAAATCGTCTGCCGCCTTTTTTGATTCGATTTGTTTGTTCTTCCACAGAAACAGCAAAAGAAAATTCAACTCTCACTCGCGTTTCAACTGCTTATGTTTGTTCGTGAATTTGGTGCGCGTGCGAGTAAGAGCAAGCGATATTGTATCTGGAAAGTTGTTGATAAATAAAATCGTTTGGCACGGAGTGAAAGCTGTCAACGTTAACGTTAGTTTCGATCGATTTTGACAACAAGAATTAATCGAATACATTTTTAAGGTGTTTTGAAATTGCGATGATTTCACTGAATCACTTCATCTTCTTGGAGGAAAAAAAAAAAATAATTAAGAACAGTTTTGGGTAAATTCTCTATAAAAATAAATAATAAAAAACGCTAACAATTTTTAATCGAATCTTTTTGAAAATATTTATACATGATCACTGAAACAATTATACAGTAAGCAAAAAATGAAGTCTGATTAATAACTTTTAGTTGAAAGGTCGGATTTTTTTTTTTCAATATCAATGTCCATGATTCAAAAAAGTGTATTTAATCATATATAAGTATTAATTATTTTATGACATTAAACAAAAATATGTATTCTCCGAATAAATTCTGGTTAGATTGCTTCAGAACTGTTTTTACGTATTCAAAAATGTTTTACAAATAATGATAAAAATCATCGATTCTAAGGTTTTATTTAATTTCCATCAAAATATTCTTAATGTTATTTTAAGTAAAAATTAAATTTTTCATTTTAATACATTTATATCTTATTTAAGAATTATTGCTTTCAACTTATTATTTTAACTTTTTGCAGTAGTAAAGCAATTCTCAGCTACCGACCAACTCGCACAGAGAATTAATTAACAACATATGGCTGCATATTAATTTAAGTTAAAACATAATAAATTATTAGTTAACATTGTTTTAAGTTGAAAAATTTCTTTAGATGATCTAACTCTATTTTCTAATCATTACATTTAAAAACAATCAGTTTCTATAAATTGAAACTAAAAGGTACAAAAATATCATTAGGTGTCCGTTATCCATATTGTCGTCATATCGCTGGTTCAAAACTAAAACGACACATCTGCAAGCATAATACGTTTGCAGATGTGTCGTTTTAGTTTTGAACCAGCGATATATTATTATTATTTTTTTTTTAAAGGAAAGTTTAAAACAGTTTAGTCTTTTTCTTTCAAAACGTAGATTTCAACTTGAAAATATAAGAAAAAGCAATTTTAAACAAATGGTTAGAAGAGATCAAAATTCCTGAAAACGTAGATTGAAAATGTAACTGTGATTTTCACGGTTAATTTAATATATCTCTATCTATCTATTGCAGGACGAGAACGGAATCTTTCAAATTTTTTATGCGCCAATGTATGCTTTGTTGCCAATGTATATTAGCATGTTTTAAAATAACACGAAATAAAAAACAACAAACAATAAAAGTTTACAAACAATTAACATTTTAAACAGAATTGTGGTAATCATTGCACTATATATCAACTTATCTATATACCAAATTCTATCGCGGTAAATCACTTACTGCTTGCGTCGAAATGCAGAATATATTTTCAACTGATTTTAAAAATAATGTAGTCAATTTAATCTAATAAAAGCGCTATCAATAATTTAAAGCTAGTTCACAGTCAGTAACTTCATATTTCACCCTTTCAATAAAGTCTAATTTTATTTTAATATAATTTTACCTTTAAAAGCCGAACCGTCTCGTTCAATGGCGGAAAGTGATTCGTTACGCCTCAATATCTCTTCTCGGCGGCGCAGCATTTCGTAAAGCGATCGGTTAGAAACGAATCATTCGGCTGAAAATTATGGGCTATAAGAGAAGAATAGCACAGAGGAGGAAAAATCAATATCCGGAGAGAGAGGCCGGTGCATTGTTCTGGGACTTAATTCTGGACGTCGACTGTTCAAAATGTTTTCTAAACAGTAGATAATAAATTTTTAGACAAGCAAGTTTGGAATAGAATTGTTCAGACTATATATTTATACAGAAACTATGTAAATTTTTAAGATTAACAGTTCGATTAACAGTGGTTCAATATTAAGTTAATTAAATAATGAGTATATTTATACAAGACTTCTGCTCCGGTATACACGCAAACAGCAATACATTGCTGTAAAATATTTAACAGGTAATAATACAAAATTGGTTCAATTAGAAAGCAAAACTTTTAGCTAATGTGTTTTAACTAAAACTGATGAAGTGGGGAATAAAAAATTAGTTTATGATAAGTCATCAGAATATTGAACAGTTTATTTCAATTATCCTAACTTTGCTTTAGTGGTTAATGAATAAATGCATCATATCAGTATCTCTTTATCATCTTCAAATGATTTGTATATGACAGTGAACATAATATTTTTGATAAATGCTTAGCAATTTCTCATTAAAATGCAAAAAAAAAAAAAAAACCCCTACTAAATGTTACTATTTAGAGAAGCTAACATTCGATATTTAAAAATGCTCACAATCTTTTCCTTCAATTTCCGAAGAATGGGAACTTTTAAAAGAACAGAATTTTTTTTACTAGAACAGAAACAAAGAAGAGATCGCTCATCTTAAATTCTATAATTTATCAACAGTCAGACTACTTTGTTTTAAAAAATTACGTTGGAAATTTAGAAACAGATCAAGTTTGAGCCAACAGAGGGATAAACATAGAAAATCATAATTACGATGAATTTAATCACTATATATATATATATATATATATATATATATTGGAGGGCCCTTACTGTATTGCATTGATATATTTTGCTTTGTTTACATATTTCGCTTCAGCTGATGACGAACGAGATTATATCTTTTCCTCATTTTGTTTGACAAATTTTTAATTTTTTAGTTTCTTTATAAACAACTTTGTTCCTCCCTTTTAAAAGGAATATTCCCCCCCCCCTTATTTTCCTTCTATTTTTAACTTAATATACATAAATACTTTGTATATTAAGTATTATATCTCCAATTACCATTGACAACATGTTTATAACTGCAACTTACCTTCCAGTTTTGGTGATAATCATTTCGGTTCCGAGTTCGTGAAACTTGTCCCAAAGATCTTTATTTTCCAAAAGACAGTCCACCCCTTGTAAGGATTCGCTATTGCACCGGGGCTTCGACAAACCGGCATAAGGATTGTTAGCTGACCGGGAAGAACTGCTTCCCGATCCCTGCTGTTGACCATTGCTTGCCGGTCGAGGTGATTCCCCCTCCCTGCTGCCTCCTTCCCCTTCTCCTGCCTCCGAGCTGGGGCGGGATGAACCCGGCCGGGGCGAAGGGCTCATCGTTTCTTCCAAGTCCGAGGAAACAGAGGAACGGGGTGACACTATACCGGAATCTGGTTGCTGAGATGGTAAGGATTTTAACCGGGAGGGTTGAGGTGGTACATAGCAGGAACGAGGATCTGATTCACCATTACTCGTGTGTTGACTGTCAAAGCCTGCAATGAAAATTTAAAAAAAAATTTAGACTTATTGCAGGCATTAGTGTAATGGTCATTAATACTTATGTAAATACAAAAACAGAACATTTTATTTCAGTAAAATAAATTAAATAAATCACGTTTTCTGTGGAATTCGAAACTTTACACAGAAAAAAGTAACAAGAGTTATAAGAGTAAAAAATCATAAATGTTAACATTTTTTAGTTTTATCGCTGATCTCTGGTATTAACACTTAACTCTTGCTATAATAGAAAATACTTTATAAGGATAGTATTTTTTTTATGGTAGATTAACAACTGGAAAAAAAAGGGAAGGTGAATACAATATACCGAGTTTTAAAAAAACTATAACAAGAAAAAAAAAAAAAAGACTTCAAGCGATCGATGTAAAGAAGATGCTTTGAGTTTTATATATTTTTTTAAAAATTATGTCTTTTTTTTTTCTCTCTCTCTCACTTTTCTGTCCTGATTATTCCTTTATTTTAAATTTTGTTTCAAACATTAAAAGCAAACTAAATATCAATTATGGATGTTGTTTTTCCTTTTATGCAAGTGTTCTAATCAGATATTCAATGCATGCGTACATATTCATACACTGATCAAAATATAAGTTTGTAAGCAAGGGCCGAGCTGTCACACAGATCAGTAAAATGCTCTTTAGCCTGAAGGCAGCGGGTTCGTATCCAATTCTAACCCTACGTTAAATCTTTACTTGTGCTCTCATCTTGACAGCGGCTTGATTTTCAGATGTTATTCTGTGTTATTTATATATATATATATATATATATATATATATATATATATATATATATATATATATAGCGCATGGACAAGAAGAGAAGCAAGCAAAAGCGATGCTAACGTAAAATTTTCGTAATCGTTTCGTAAACTTCGTTAACGCAAAATCATCAAAAAATCTCTTGCAAATTTCAAAAACAACTTAATATTTTTTCAAAAAATGAAATTAAAAAAAATTCATAGAGTTGCGCTTACAATTACTTAAAAGGAGGAGAGGTTCTAAAAATAACCCAAACCCCAGATGTTAGGGTAATTTTTGAATGGCCCCTATTTTATATTAATTTAATTTCACACATAAGATATTTCATACAATAAACAAATCAAGTTGCTCGAAACAAACAACACTTTTCAGTAAATTTGATGGATTACAGCTATAATTTAATGTTTACATCACGATAAACCTTAAATCGAGCCATTATGACGAAATGTTCTGTTCTTAAATATAATAAATACAGAGAGCCATTTTACAATAAGAATTAAGGTCCTGGGTAACCTTGGCACGTGGTGACAAGTCAACTTTATGAGTTTAAGCACCTGGTCTCTAAATTTCAACATTTCATAATTTTTCAAAGCACTTTTCCGAAGTTCATAAAAATGCACTTTTTGTCAATATTTGTATTATGATTGGAATAATAACAATCAATCACAGTATGAGAATTCAACATATATTTCAGAAACAAATTGCAGTTTTATTGCTTATCGCTTATCTACAGTCATTTTTTATTTATTTTTTAATAGATGATGAATAGAACTTGATGACAAAAACATGTTTTTAAATTATTTAAGCGAAGGGAAGCTATGTAATAAATAAAATAAAATTACCGAAATATTTTGAAATAGGAAACTCAATATTTCGATTTCATTGTATTCGATAAAGTTATTTGAAATTATTCAATCAAATCATTGACTTTTTAAAGAAATTTTTTTAGCCTACTCACGGAAAATTGCATAATTGCGCCAATCTAGATTCGATTTTTCTTAAGTCGCACAGCAGAACTATATGATTAAGAATTTAGCTGAAAATTCGGAATTTTAAAAGGACTATTTTGCGCTGTTTAGTGTTCGCCTCGTAGTATCTTGCGCTGTTTAAATCATATTTTGCTAAAAGTATTCAAAAAGTAGCCTTGAAACCATTGGACTTTAACAAGGTCGAACGCTGACTTAACGGGCCCCGCCGGGGAAAAAATTTCGTTGTGGGCCCGATTCCAAAGTCGATAGTTCCGAAGTTTTAAACTTTCAGATTCAGTGGGCTGGTTGAAAGAGTCCCTTTTCAAAACAGTAGTTTAAACCTCCACTTTCGAAATTTTTTAAGGCAATTAAACCAATTTTGATTGTTACAAGTGATTTGACACTCATCTTTCTCACTAGTGATTCCACAGATTTCAATTCAATTTTTCTTTTTTACTCGAAATTTACTGCGTGATCAATCCCTGATCTGTGTACTCTTTTTACTTAGTTTTTCACAATGAATCAAAAACTACAATAAAGGTGGTCATTACGATATGACATGAAAGATAATTTTGCTCAGAATCGCTTTTAGTACTAATTAGAAAGAAAAAAAAATAATTAAATAAAAAGTTAATCTCGAAAAAAAAGCGTTTTGAGATTATTATAACCCAAAAACCTCTAATTGGAAAGCTTCTTGAGGGGAAAAAAAACTTTTTTATAAACTCGTAGCAATTTTTTTTACATTGAACAAAAAAAAAAGTTACTGTATATGTAAAATGCCTTTTTATTTTCTATATTTTACAGGAATTAATAAATACATTTAGAATTTTTTTCTTTTCTTTGACTCTGTATGATGAAGAAAAAAAAGGCGATTGCATGACTAAGTGGTGGAAATGTCAGTCATAATAATGAGAAAGTCTGTTTAGTAAGTAAAAGATGTACAAATAAGATAACACACATTCGGAAGATAACTGTGTGAAACGTTTAACGGTTTGTTACGCTGTTGGTGTGAAAATTTGCATGAAATATCGCCTCACACTAACAGCTGCAAACACATATCCAGGGTGGCTTAAAGAACTATTATTTCTATTTTTGGTTTGATTTGGGTTTTTCAAAATCTTTAAAAAAAAAGAGCTTGCTGTTCTATACATGAGATGAAGTTATCAGTATAACGTTGAGAAAAAATAAGTTATGACAAGAAAAATAACAACAATTCGCTTAAGTGCAAAATTATATAAAATTAGTATTTTCAAACAAGGTTTTTGAATTTCTACTAATATAATCAATTTTATGAAAACGAGAAGCCTTCACCTAATGGAAAAGAAATTCAGTTGAAAATTCAATGCCATATATCTTTAAAATTTAAGAAAATGAATTCATTAAAACTTTAGAATACAACATAAGTACAAAATAAAATTAATTGATGTAAAATAAATCATTAATTAAGTTATTGATTACGTGCATTACTATCATCAATTCATGATACTGAACTGTAAAAAACTTGGGTGTATAATTGCCACCATTTCCGGTGTTGTGATCTAAATTCATTCTAAAGCACAAAACTGTATTTATTGTGCAAAAAATCATATAAATTAACAAAATAACAATTTCTTGGAAGAATGAACGTAAATATATTACTGATGATATAAAAAGATGTATTTGTTTTTTAAACGAAATATTTTTACCCCACAGCCATTAAAATGGATTCTAATGCGCATGAAAATATGTGTTGCCAGTAAACAAACAAACAATAAAAGCAGGAATAAATAAATAATTAAAGCTATAACAGTGATAAAGTAAATAAAAAATGTGACTACATGCACTACCTCAACACCAAAAATGGTGGCAACCATACATTAAATTATTTTACAGTGCATGGTACATTCTGTGTGCCATTCTGGTAAGTTTCTTTATTGAAACTAAAGAGCGCAACAAAATAAAAATAATAAATTAGAAAATCAATTTCAAAGACATATATCCATGCAATATTATTGACAATGACATATCGCTGGTTCAGAACTAAAACGACACATCTGCAAACGTATTATGCTTGCAGATGTGTCATTTTAATTTTGAACCAGCGATATATTTGCATCATTCTACACTGAGAAAAACTACTAAAATACTACCGATACAACCAGAATATGGTAAAATTTACCTCTAGGAACAACTCTCTAGGATTTCTGACTCTAGGAACAACAAAAAGCTCGGTAATTTTTACCTTATCGCTTTGGCATTAGTTTTGGTAAAATTAACAACAAAATATGGTTTTCAAATATGAGAAAAAATTTAGGCATTTTGGAGTAAAATTTGGCAATTTTATTATGATACCTTAGAGCATTGCATAAAAATAGTTGTTTGGTAAGATGTTTTTTTTTTTTTTTTGCTGTTTTGCATTTTTTACTAAGTGTGCGCTAATAAGAACTATAATTTTGAAAATCAAAATTTCTGGCAAACCATTTCCACCTGAATGGATAAATTTCCAAATGATTGGTTTATTACTAGAATTATGGTCTTTTTTTTTTTTTAACAAAATTGTTATTGCCTTACAATACAGAATTGTTATTACCTCAGAATTTTTCTTCTTCCATGTAGCAGTGTTGTGCAGGGTATAAGTAAAATATATTTGAAATCACAAAATAAATAAATTTAATAAGAATGAATGAGATAGCTGAACGTGGGGACAGTCTCCGAAAATTTAAATAAAAGGATAGTATTTTCCTATGATATTGCAAGTGTGCCATAATAATATATAATAAATAATATTCAGAATAATAACACTTATCATTGGAAGATCTAGGAGATTTAGGAAGTTTTTGAAAGCGTTATAATTTAACTGGGTAAATCCGTGATCATTTTGAATAATAACCAGATTATTTGTTTGTAAAATGAATGAAATCCTACGCCTCGGGCTATAGGTGAGATTATTTAGTTTTAAGATAGAATCTGCTGAGCTATACTAATTAGGAGGAAATAATTATTTTTTTAAAAGCTTGACACTGACAAGGTTAAAAAAACAGCTTTTGTTTTTGATCGTTCTATTTTTTCCGAACAAAATTAGAAAAGTCTAACGAGAATAGGTATAACAATTTCCTCGTTTTAAATTTTAGTAAAATAACCCGGGAACAAAATATGACTTATACAATTTCCATAAGAAAAATTAAATAATAGCAATTAAGATTTTTTTTCACAATTTTTTTTTTTATCAGCACTATTACATAGAGGAGAGCATTACTTATATTGTGCAGTTTTCCTGCTTTAAAGAAGAATTTTTAATTTATTATTTATTAGCTTTTTTTTTTAAATTTTATTATTTATTATTATTAGCGAAAATGTTTAATTTATCATTAAGCAAATGTGTACAAAAAGCATAAATATGATTGGCCTGTTTTCTTTGGGGGGTGGGGGATAAGGAACGGAGCTTGATCTGAAGAATAACTTTTTAAACAAACGATTTTGTACGAGGCTCTTTTTTAAAAACATTTTCAACTTACAGCTGTAGTTACTTAATAAAATTAGACGCATCGTTCGTTGCATCTCAAACTTACGAAATGTACCTTAAAACAAATTATTTAAATCCAAATAGTACCTTAATATGCCAGTGTCGGTCAAAAAAATTAGTCAACAAATAATACTGTAGCATGAGAAAAGACAATTAATTATTAGATCAAACTCCCCTCCCAAGTCGTCTTCAATATATATATATATATATGGAGAGAATGTATTTCTAGTACTGTATGTTATTGACACGTAATTAACACTCTAAGCAATGGGGTCTCGTTTCGATCTAAATAATATATACTCTATGGGTTCTAAAAAATAATGAGTTTACATCTTCGGGAAGTGGTGTAGATTATAAGTAATGTCAATTTACACAAGTGCTGCGTTTATCTGTGCGCGTGCATAACTGGGTGCTAACGTGGCGAAACCTCAAGTTATATTTGCGCCTCTCCTCCTCTCTGCTTCCAGCGTCATCATAAGTTTCTATCTTAGAACACGAGTGCTTCCCATTCAGAAAAGCAGCTGAGACAATGTCCGCTAAAGCACCTGCTCTAGATCACACGAAAACTCTCTCAGTCTTTTATTTCTCTCGAGTTTGAAATTTCAGTGAGAAGAGAACACCAGAACCATTTCGTTTGAAATATTTTCATGAGTTGCATTCAGCGCCGTATAAGGTTCGTTCAGTGTGAACACACCATTAAAAATTTCGCGCGGAATAAAGCTGATTTTTATTGCCAACAAAATCGTCTGATATCATGAGTTTATCAATTTTTTTTTTTTTTTTTTTTACTCTATATATCGTTTGGAATTATGACGTTAATTAATCAATCATAAAAGTTTTCGCTTTGAGACAGTTTATCATAAAGGTATAAATAAAGAGTTTATTTAGAAATAGTAATCTTAACTATTGAAAATATTTGAATGTTAAAAAAATAAAAAGGGAAATAATTAAATGTGGGATTTCGAAATTTATATATTTTTTATTTGCAATTTTAGAAAAAAAATTAATAAAATTGTTTTTATTGTGTTGACATAAGAAATTGCATTTCTCCAAAAGGATTTAGAAATAAAGAGAATCGTGAGAAAATAAATTAAATAATGACAACTATTAGAATCAACTAATTTTCAACTGTCTTTTATTTCAAGAAAGAATTTTGTCTAGAAAATAAATCGAATATAATAATATATAATAATAATAATTTAGTAATTGTATATAATATTATGGAAAATAAAACCAATATATACATTATATTTTATTTCTTATTATTGAACATTTACGTTATTCTTTGTATAAATACTTCAAACAATGAACCTCTAGTTAAAAATAAGTAAATAAATAATAATAAATGCCTCATAAAAAAATAGTATTTATTTAATAAACCGTATACTTTAAGTTAATCAAAACCTATGAACCAACATACAAAACATGTTTTGAAATTATTTTTAACTAATTAAAATAATTTACAAAAACGATTGAATTTTGTTAATATTATTATTTATAAGATAATTATGCCTACATAAATCTGAAAAAATATTAATAGGCTATTTTATGTTTTGATCTGCATGCAAATTCAAAACATCTTCTACAACTTTTATAAATCAAATAAGAAGGAACTTTAAAATAAAACAATCAATCTTTAGCGCTCCTCTTTTTCTCTGAAAGTTAAATGTTCTTAGTTCCTTATAATATTTATTTTCTAAAACTCATATTTTAAATTTAACAAAGTCAAGCAAAATTCACTTGGGAAAACTTTCTTCTCTAATTTCCACTGGGAATTTTTGAAAATTATTTTCGGCTAAAAAAATAAAAAATAACAAATTTGTTATTCAATTTTTTCATTACTATTAAATTATGCTATAAGCGTCAAAACACTTTAATTATGACATAATGTGCAAAAATTTGAATCGAATGTAAATAAAAAGCATTAATAATACTTTTTTACTTAGCAAATTAAGCATAACTTTGAAATATTAATAAAACAATGTTTAGCATCTTTTTTTCCTTAAAAAAAAAAAAAAAAAAAAAAATTATGACAATTTAGCATATTTAATCTAATCTTGAAAGATATAAGCAGTTTGTCATTGCATTATTGATGGGTAATCACAATAAATAGGTTTTCTTTACATTACTAAATCAATTATACTAATATCTAGGCACTTGAATAGTCCTCTGCTGTTATAAATAAGAATCAGGCATTGAAATAAGTTTCCAGTTGTCTTCTTAACAAAAACTCATTACAAAAGAAATATATTTGTTTGCATAAGAATAAAAATCGCACCATAATTCAATGGAAGAATGTTAGAACTGGAAAAGAAATCTTATTTATTTTCTGTAGAAAGAAATTTGATAGAAAATCAAAAATAAAAGTTTAATAAATATAAGTCAAATTGAATTTCATTCCTAATAACAAATAAGGTTGCTTTACAAGAAAAAATGCAATACATTTTTATATAACATGGCAGTTGGTTGACATGGCAGTTTTACATAAAAGCTATGCCATGCCATCGGCTATTATTTTTGATACATTATGTGCAAAGTTCTTAGACTAAACACGACGCGCAAAGCTTTTACAACATTCTATATCTCACTGGTTTTCCTAAAGTGAAATAGATAATGCAAGTGAAATGACCAGTTAACTCGTTATCCGTCCACAACGTTTCGGTATAAAAAGCCGAGTTAACTCGTCATTGGTGAACAATGTGTTTAATAATTTTTATTTTTTTTCTGTTGCGTACATCGAACGATGAACTGTTCAGACATCAAGCGATAAAATAATTAAATATACGATAAATCGTTAGATCTAAATTATTGTCACTATTCTTTTGCTGTAACAATTATTATCCAAAATTATATTTAAATGAAAATATAGCAAAATGTTTTTGCATGTAATATTTATTATTCAAAATTATATTTAAATGAAAATATAGCAAAATGTTTTTGTATGTAATATAAAGTTTAAAAATTAAATCAGTTAAGATTAAATCAAAATTAAAAATTGAATCAGTTTAACTGATTTAAGTTAAAAATTAAATCAGTTAAACCAGTTAAGTTCAATAAAAATAGCTACATGTCTTACAAATATTTCATTAGTAAAATTAGGTTACCTCCATATATTTGTTTATCAAAATTAATGTTAATAATGTTTTTAATACTGTTTAGGGATGTTAAATACAATTAACATCTCTAAAGTTCGTTTACAAAATTCTTTGGTGTTCACTAATAATTCATTACATATTAGGATGTAAAAGTCGAACTTATAATATAACTTATGAATTCTTTAGATGAAATCAAGAAAAATTACTAACGAACAAAATTCATTGAGAAAAAAAAGTCCAGCCTTAATTTTAATTATGTTAATGATAATTTCATTTCGTGATATCAAAATAGCGGAGTTCAGAAAGAAAAAAGAAAAGAAATTTTAATACAATTTTAAAGTATATGCATACAAAAATAAGTTACGAACTTACATAAATTGCTCTTCAATAATGCATATCAATTTTAAAAATGTGAGCCTCATCCATGTTGCAAATAAACGATGACTGATTGTATAAGATTTTCATGTTCAAAAGCAGCGCTCACTGTAAGAAAAGGTTTTTCAAAATTGTGCAGAAATGTGTCAAAATAACTCCGAAACAAATATAGTCGAACATAAAAGCCCCATGTACTCATTATTGAATTGAGTGGCAAGTTCAAAATTGTAACAACTCTGAAAAATGCTTCTTCGTTGGCAAATAAACATGGCGGCAAGGTGGGAAAATGTTGATTACCGATCTGAAGGCATTCTTTATTCTTGAAATAAATTTGGAATAATGTTAAGTGAAGTTTGAACTTTCTCACAGTTGATGATGTGTCATTTCGTCATGGCACATCAATTTTGAGACTATTCAATTTTTAGCGAATCACTATACTCTATAAGGAGTGTATGGATTTGGAAATTCGACTATATTTGTTATGAAGCTATTTCGACACATTTTTGCTTCATTTTAAGAAACCATTTTTACAGTGTATATATATATATATATATATATATATATATATATATATATATGCTTTGTTTAACTCCTTTCCTTTTAGTCTAATAGGCACAATAAATCAAATCTGATTAAAAAATCAAACTAACGAAATAATGAAAAAAGCCGTTAAAAAAACTAATACATAAAATAACGAAATTATTATAAAGATGAATCACATCATTAAACGTGTTTAAATGTTATTTCAATGAAGCTTTGCATAAGTACTGAATAAAAAAAGTTATTTTATAAAAGTTTCGAGTGAATTTGAATGAGGAAAATCAGCCTGATTTGAATGAAGAAGTTGTCAAATATCTTTTACGTGCGACACTGATTCACCTTAATGAGATTCATTGAAAATTTTGATTCATTTTAAAATTCCTTAAAGAAATTGATTTACTTTAATGAGATTCAATGAAGACATTGGTTCACCTTAATGAAATTTAGTTGAAGCTCGTCGAAAGAAAATAAAAGCGTTTCTGTATTCAGTTTCTTTCAAAAAAACATAATATTTATATGTTAACAATTAAAAAAAACTTTAGAAAAGTATGCTAAAAAAAAAAAAAACTAATTCTGATTAATAAGAACAAAATATATGGTATTTAAACTTTTAATTTGGAAACAGATTCCGTTCATATAGTAACGGTTTACCGGAAATTCCGGCTTTCAGAATTATAGTTCTTATTTTACCACGCATACAGTAAAAAATACAAAACTGAAAAGTAAATTTAACCAAATAAATGGTTTTTATGAAATGCTCTAAGTCATCATGCTAAATTTACCACAATTATCGAATTTCAATAAACATAATGAAATCTTACTTTACTATTAATTTTAACGCATTTTTGTAAAAATTACAGAGCTTTTTAAGTTTCACATAGCGCCAGAAACACGGTAAATCTTACCACATTATGTTAGTTTTGACCATCCTTTTCTTCCGCATGATAATTATTTCATTACGTAAATTCAATAGTTCATATAAATCTTGATTTTAACGTACTGTATATATTCATCACACAATCAGTTAAAAACATAGCTCAACTGTCCATACGATAAAAAAAATTTTCTTCTTACGAAATAGAAATTACGGAGAACTTAAAAGGTTATTATTTAATTTTTTTTTTACAACTTGTCTTAGATTATTTTTTAGTCTTAATTAAAAGGAACAATTTGCAAATTATGATAATGATAAGTAAGTTTCAAATATAAACAGACCAAAGTAAACAATTTTCACACGTTCAGCTTGAAAAACATCTCATTAGCAATAAAATGAAATGCATTAATACCCCGAACTGCATCTTAAAACTGAAAATGTTAATTTAACTATTAGCATAATAATATTCCATGCGAAATAAATGGTGTCTGAAATTTAAAAAAGATATTTTCAAAATTGATTGGAAGTTAATTTAAGTCTTTAAATAAATGTAAAAAATAAATAAATAAAACATAATCGAATTTACCTTTAAGACTATAATAATTAATTCTGCAGGGAGGAAAAAGTTCAGATAAAATTATCGTAATTGTACGGTAACTACGTTTTTTATAAATAAATAAATTAATAAAAATTAAAATAAAAGCCATAGTTCTTTAAATGAAACAAAAATATAGGGTACTTAAACCATTCATTTGGTAATTTTTCTGTTTTTGTATGGTAATGGTTGACTGGAAATCCTGTTTATCCAAAATCATAATTCGCATCACCGCGCATTTAGAAAAAATTCAAAACTGAAAAGTAAAATTAACCGAATAAAAGGTTTTTATACAATGTATCATGATAAAATTGTAGCATTTACTACCAAGCAGCATGGTAATTAAACTATATTTCATAGTTATCTGACTAAAAGCCATTATCAAAGCACTTCGGTAAAAATTACCGAGATATTTGGTGTTCCCAGTGGGACCAGAAATGGGGTAAATCTGGTCTATTGAATTCAAAATTGATTGGAAGTTAATTTAAGTCTTTAAATAAATGTAAAAAATAAATAAATAAAACATAATCGAATTTACCTTTAAGACCATAATTACATGTCTTAATTATGGTCTTAAATCGACCGTAATTAACCGTCGATAACCATAACCATTACATGTTATGGTTATGGTAACATGTAAACCATAATTACATGTTACCATAAGCACGTAATTATGGTTTTTATTTTAATTTTTATTAATTTATTTATTTTTAAGAAACGTAGTTACCGTACAAACACTTTCTGGAAATTTTGACCGGATTTTTTTTTCTTAATCTAAGTTAATCTTTACATATATATTCATGGTTTTTTAAATTATAAAAAACACCAAACGAGTTTTCCTACGAAACATATCGTACTCTTTATAAAACTCTACCCTGAAGGCCTAATGTCAAACGAATTTATAAAACAACATAAACAATTTAACTATAAAACAAGTTAAACTTTTCAAATTTGTAAATATTGATGTAAGCTCATTTATACACCACAAATAATATTGTTGAACATATTTTATTAAATAACAAAAACATACACTCTTCCCAGTTTTTTAATAACAGCCTTTTAAAACATTATGTGTATTGCTACTATTTTCGTTGCATATGGGGTATTGTTTAAAATTTGACGCATAAACCAAATTTTATCATCCGTCTTTTTTCAACATAGACTAAATTTTAGCATACTTCTTATTGTGTTTATTGTCTAAATTTTATTGCATTTTTTATTCGAACATAGACTAAATTTAACGCACTTCTTGTTGCGCCCATTGTTATAACAAATATCTCATTTAAACAGTTGTTCTTTTTTTAACATTGTGTAAATTACAGCATCTTAATATTGGATAAAATTTAGCGTAAATAAAGAAATAAAAATGTGTACTGTAAAAAATTCCTGATCAAATAAATTACAGTAAAAAGTGCCGGCACTCAGGGTTCCGGAACTTTTTAATCTAATATACTGTAATTTCTATACAGTTATATTTACCAAAATTCATTGAATCACTCTCTCTATATAAATATTATTGTAAAAATTAGGGAATAATATTTCGCAGTAGAAATGGATTTTACATAAAAAGTACCGACAACCTGAGTGCCCGTGTTTTAATTACGGTAATTCGATCCTGAATTTCTTACAGTGTGAGATACCCTCTTTTTAAACAATCGAGATTAGCGTAATTTAATAATGTAGCTAAGTTTATTTTTTCGGCGGAATACGATTGTAATAAAGTTTAGTCCATTCTTATTAATTTAAGCTATTAAAAGTGAAAGAAAACATTATAGAGTTTTTTGTTGCAGATGAATCCTCTCTTGTTTAGAAAATAACAGACTTCTACTTTCTTAATGACCCTGAAAACATTCTCATTTCGTGGTTCTGAAGGATTGCCATATTCACCGAGAGAGGGAGAGCCAGAGACGGCACAGAAATAAATCAGTGATTAGAAGTTGGGAGGTAAACCCTTCTGTTCGTGGGTGGTTTTAACATGTTTTGGATTTGTTCTGCACTCTGGTGTTCTAATAGAGCGGCATAGCTGAAGAGTAATTTAATAAGTCTCATATGATCTAAAACTATCACTTATCATGTGAATATTTATCTTGCCGAATCGATGAAATCCATGAAATAAATCTTAAGTGATTACTGGAGAAATCAAATAATTAAATACTTTTGAAGTATGGAAGATCGTGTACTGATGATTTTGAAATATCTAATAAAGTGCAGTCAATCCTTATGCATCTCAGATCATAAGATAGATTAAAATATAAAAAGGTTATCAAATAAAAACACTTAATGTTCAATGCAACTAAGTACGTATTGCATAGTCAATATTATTAAAATATAGAACTAATGTAAAAATTGAAAAAAAAAAAAATTTTAACTGAAATTTTATCTTTTAATTATTATCAAGCAATTACAGACAGAATATTAAAAGAATTTAAAAAAAAATATTATATAAATAATTTTATAATATTTTAATATTATAAAATAATATAATATAATATTATAAAAATTATAAAATTATAAATATTATAAAATTATAAATATAATATTTTATAATAAAATAATTTTGCATGTAAAAAATACAATATTATAGTGCCGTGATTAGCATTGTTGCATTTCGATAAGGCTAAAGTTCACACGAAATGAAAAATAAATGAAAAGAAACGATAAACTGAATGAAACAAACTCAAAGTATGCAAAATATTTTACAAATAAATAAAATAAATGATTCATAAACAAGTTCAAATAGTGTCAAATATTTCGTTATGTTACAAGTACAATTATTGATAATACTTTATTCTACACAGATAAATAAATTCTGGTAAAATTATTATACTGTATCGGTAATGACCTTTTACCTGGTAATTTTTACATTCATATGTTAACGGTTTACCGTAAATTATGGTTTTCTAAATTATAGTTCGTATTACAACCCATTTAATAAAATTTTAAAACTAGAAAGTAAATTTAACCGAATCAATAGTTCTTGTGCCATGCTCTAAAGTAACATGATAAAACTACCAAATTTAGTCACATATTATAAAACCATATTTTATAGTTAATTTTACCAAAATCATTACCAAAGCGCTCCGTTAAAAAATTACCGAGCTTTTTGGTAACAGGGTAGATTTTGGTACCA
The DNA here is from genome assembly GCA_949128135.1 of Parasteatoda lunata. Taxonomy (NCBI): domain Eukaryota; kingdom Metazoa; phylum Arthropoda; class Arachnida; order Araneae; family Theridiidae; genus Parasteatoda; species Parasteatoda lunata. The sequence continues at coordinate 19,673,270 of OX421973.1, forward strand.
TATTCTGGTAGTTTTGGCCATTTCTCTTTCTTGGCGAACGCATATAAACTCATCAAATAAAATAGTTAACCCTTTCTTTAAAATAACACTTTCAAGAATACCTGAATAACTTTAGATGTGTCTAAGTATAATATGAAATAAAATGTTACGAACTAGAGTTAATTCTCATTCCCTGAAGGAATGGCAAAAAAAAGCTAGAAACTTTTATACAACAATTAATGTTTGAAATAAAATATAAAAATCTGCTATTATGTTCTTTGTAAGGCTATTAAGAAAGTTTGGAATGTGCTATACAATATTAACGTTCAAATTTAGAGCAATTTTAAACCTTAATTTGGTACTACTTCTCAAACTTGATGACCGAATACTGTGGTTCATCACTTTAAAAAATGTGCAGATAATTCACCCGGTATAACGTTCTAAGCAGGTATCAAAATTACGACCCAATACTAAATCGATTATTCTGAAGATATTACAAATAACAAAAAAAAAAATAATAATAATAAAATATATATAAAAAAAACAAAGCTTGATAGGAGACATTAACAAGAGTTTTTGTTATGAACATAACAGTCCCACAGTACAAATAATGGAAAAACACAATAGAAATAAATAACACCCTTGTTGCATTTCAAAAATGTAAAACGCTACAGAAGTTCTTCTTTTTTTAAATAAAGGTTTTCTTCATTCTATAAAAACTACAGTATTTATTTGATTTGCTTTTTATTTATAATTTAAAAGTGTCAAAAAAAACTTTAACTTGTCTTCAAAAACGTTAAAATAACATCCAAAACAATGACGTTTAGAAAATTATATAACAAACGATTCCGCAGCAATCATAAGTTATACCTTGCGCATACTATTAAACATTTCTTAAATATAAATTGAATGTTATGTGTTTCAAAATATTATTTTTTACTAATAATGATGTTCCATAACAATAAAAACATTTCGTTATTTTTTACAAAGTAACAACTAAGTAAATGCAGAAAGACACATAAAACATTTATGAAATTTACATCTTGTGCCGATAAATTCATTATCTATATAAAATAAAGTAAAAGTTAAAATTCTTTTTTTAATTGCATAGTTCCTACAAGATTCTATAATGCTTTAACTCTCCTTAAATTTAGTGGAACACAAATTGTTGAGTTTAAATTACAAATACTACATTGGTCTTAATATTATTACATTGGTCTTCATAATATTACATCGGTCTTAATATTTGAAAAAACTGCAGGTTTGGTAACATTTTTTTTTAAATTTGAAAAACTTTCAAGTTCTAAATTAAGTAAAAAAATAAATAAATAAATAAAAAAAGGGGGGGGGAGAAAGAAAAGAGCCTTATAAGCATACACATTTTTTTTTTCCTTCTGAGATCGATAATTTTGTTATAAAAATAAATAAAAATTGCTGGATACTAATATCTTACACTTAAAGAAAACTGAAAATAAGTTTGATTAAACAAAATACAATTTTAAGAGTTAGTAACATTAAAAAAAAAGTCATTACCTTGAAAAGGACTAGATCGTCTTTTAGGAGCAACAGCAATATCTTTTGCCATTATTGCAGCTATTGAAAAGTCAGTAGCCCTTTGACAGGGTTGAGGCTTGGTCACAGCTTGGGGAGACCGAGACGATTCCTCGGTCCCTATCACTTCTTCGGAGATCAACATTTTGATTTAAAGTTCTTCCACTTTGTTGAAAATGTTCCACTTATTTGTTTAAAGAATAATTCTACTCTTCAGAAAAGAATTATATATAAGTCAGAATCATGCTGGTAATTCTCTGGAGTAATATAATTTCAAATGACTCCCGGAACTGGTGTTTGAAAGTTCTTTTTTAAGACATAATACAACTTAAATTAATAAAACATACGCTGTAGAAGCATCTCTGCTAATATGAACAATTGCTTTCTTTTCAGAATTTAATATCTGGAAGCATCAATAAGCGATTTCCGTTAAACCGATGTTCTTCCGCTGGACTTGCCGCTTGAATTTGGAGTCGGTTCCGTCGATCAAACTTCAGATTTCGTGAATGAAATTCACGGACGTAATCATTCTAAAACCCCATCAATCAAGGTGAGGTAATTAGTTTTAATAACGGCGATGATTTTTGATGAGCAAAATTATCGTTTGGTCAAAAATTAATCGCGAATAATTAGAGGTAACGCTATAACGATCCAAACAAACCACTCGTTTGGTTCTTTCTGCTTTATGACTAAGGCTATTCAAGCTGCTAACAGCTTTACTCTCACAGTCGTACAGAGGGCGCTGTTGTACGAGGAGGAAAATCACCTACATGGGTGGCAGTAGGCGGGACTTGTAGGAGAACTCATCAGCTATTGGTAGGCGTGGCACTAATCAGCAACAGCTGTTTCTCAGCGAATGAGAGTAAGCGTACTTAAGGGACATCACCTATTATTGGTCAAAAGACGTTGAATGAGCTGTCGTCGCGTGACTCTGAGGTGTAGAATTAAGCACTTAACAATCTTATTTTCTACCACTTGAAGAAAAATTGCAAACAATTAGAAAAAGTTTTTTCTTTGCTCAGATTTAAATCGATCTGGAATGAGTTCGATTGCGTGTATTGGAATTGTTATTTTTAATTTATTAGAAAATAAAATTTACAGTTTTTTTTTAATGACTATTTTAATACAAAAATAAGCATAATATTTATTAAAAAAATTTAAAGCTCATTGTAATATGTTTGCGAACTCTCTCTGAAATAAACTATGAATGATATTTTACTATATTGGGGAAATTGAAAAGAATAATTAAAGGAAAATCTCTAATATTTTTACACTAACCATTTTGAATGATATTAATAAGTATATCTTCCCAGAAAAATAAAAACAAATTAAAAAGCTTATGGCAGAATCTTACAAATTTATCTTTGTTATGACTGATGTGAAATGTGAAAGCATTTTATGACATTGTAATTTACGTAGGTATAATAATAATATCTATCCCGAATATTTTTTCAGTATAACTATTTTGAATACATAAAGTTAATATTATCTTTATAAAAATTTAAAGAATTCATCAAAGTATTTTATGGCTTATTTTTGCATTAAATTATGCAATGTACTAAAGTATTGTATTATATTGTGAATTTTGGGAATATTTGTATTCTACAAGTAATTTAAAAAATAAAAAGTGTTTGTTTTTTCGCTACTATTTTGACCACATAATAAATAAGTATAATAATCTTTATAACAAAAATTTTAAAAGTTCATTGGATAATATTTTATGGGTTATCTATTCAAAAGACTATGTGATAAGTATGGGAGAAAAAATATACTTTGTAATAAACATTCCATGCTTGTAATACGTATACTTACTAGGTAATGACACTTTGTAGAATTAGATACCATGTTAAAAATAATGAAAATATTTTACTGAATAAGTTTATTAAAAAAAAATAATAAACATCATTTCTAGCTTTTTCACTGATTGTTTAGAATATATAATACAGCTTTCATTTTAAAAATTTAAAGAAAAGTTTCATTTATTTTATTTATTTATTTTGATTATTTTTGCAATAACTTTGCAACACACAAGAATACTTTATTATATTTTGATAGATCGGATTCACTTCTTTTTAAAACATATCTTTTGTAAAATTTGAAATACAATAGTAATATTTCATATTATCAATATTATATTCCCGGCAGATAGGTATTATGTCCTAACAAAAAATACATTATGCTTATATTATTTTTTGGAATTTAATTTATTTATTATTGTTATTTTTGCTCCGTACATAAGGATTTTGGAATTTTTCAACTACAGGCTATGTAATAAAATTTCTTTCTAGCACTTTTATACTTTACTTTTTCGTATAGAATTCTGTATCTGCCGAAAAGTATTTTAGAGCTTTTTGACAACAAATCTATTAAACTTATACAACTTTTCTTAGTTCTTTAATTTATTATTATTATTATTTGTGCAGATGAATTTTGTACTTGAACACGGAGAAAAAGAATATTTCTATTCTGCTATAATTTCCGTACTTTTATAGCGATGGCATTTCTGGTAAAAATAAATAAATAAATAAAATAAAATAAACATGCTTGTGGTTAATAAAACCAATTTATACGATATTTAAACCATTCATTTGGTAATTTTTTCGTTCATAGGGTAACGGTTTAAAGAAATTCTGGTTATCAAGATTATAGTTTTTACAACCATACATTGAACACAGATGAATTTTGTACTTGAATTCGGAGAAAAAGAATATTTCTATTCTGCTATAATTTCCGTACTTTTATAGCGATGGCATTTCTGGTAAAAATAAATAAATAAATAAAATAAAATAAACATGCTTGTGGTTAATAAAACCAATTTATACGATATTTAAACCATTCATTTGGTAATTTTTTCGTTCATAGGGTAACGGTTTAAAGAAATTCTGGTTATCAAGATTATAGTTTTTACAACCATACATTTAGTAAAAAACACAAAACTGAAAACTAATTTTTTCTGAATAAATCATCATGATATTTTTGATCAATCATTAGTTTGATAAATCATCTAAAGCATCATGATAAAATTACCATATTTTACCACATTTACTAAAAGAAGCATGGTAATAAAACCATATTTTATTGTTAATTTTATCATAAGTTATTAGCAAAACGCTTCGGTAAAATTTACAGAGCTTTATGGTGTTCACATACAGATAGAAACAATTGTTCCTAGAACTTTCATTGATTAGTCTTAATTAAATTTTATTCTTGAATTCAAAACAATTCAAGAATACATTTGATGAGTTTTTGAATTTTTTTCCCCTTTAACTTCCCCTTTTAATTAAATCACTTATAAATAATTTTTATGCTTTAAAAAATAAAATAAACTGCATTTGAATTTTTAAAGATTATTAAGATACAATTGAAAGAGACGAAAATAAATTTTTCAGATGAAAGCTCAAAAAAATATATTACATTCTTTGTTTTCTACAATTTAAGAAAAAGTTAAAAGAAATTAAGGCTTTATAGTTAGAGAGTAAATAACTATATAGTTTATAGTTAGTAAATAATTAATAATAATTAGTTTTGTATTTGCATGCGTTTTTCAAGGTCTCCTAGTCCTAGAAAATTAAACTTAATTTTTGTTTAAGTACATAGCGGGAAAAAAAGAATTTTTCTATCAAACTGACCAGAATGCAGCAATGCAATAGAAAAATCAACAATGGCGGCAGAAATTCAAATTTTAGATTTTTGTAGCAAATGGCATTTTTATCTTATCTTCCTATAGCAAAAACATAAATAAATAAATAAAATAAAAAAAAATAATAAAAAACAATTTGCTACAAAAAAATTTTGTTATCAGTTTTTTGAAATTTTACTCCAGCGTTATTTAGCATGGAAATCAAATCGTTGTCGAGCCGCTTTTTTTAAAAAATCTTTTGGAAAACTGTAGCATTTGTTTTTTTTAATCCATTGGCAAAATGGGTCTTGTTTTAAGTTTGATGGCGTGCTCACGTTTTTGGACGTCATCACACTAGAATAATCAAGAGTAAACAGTGAGCATGAGCCGTCATTGCATGCGTTGCTATGGCGACCGCTGCTGCTTGATATATATATATATATATATATATATATATATATATATATATATATATATATATATATATATATATATATATATATATATATATATATATATATATATATATATATATATATATGTGGGGACGGCATGAGTGATCGTCTTTGAAAATAAAAAGAGGCACTGTTCTTTAAACATAAGCATATATTAAAACTAAATCTACATAAGGGCGGACGATAAACACATAGATAACACATAAATATAAATGAGGAAAAGTTCAAAAAAGTTCGGCATAATCACAACCAACTCCTCTTTGGAGTTCATCAGCGTCTTTCTTCGTTCGCTACAAATCGTCATTCGTGATCTCAGGGAAATCCCCATTCCTTCCAAGTAGTGCTCACAGGGATCAACTTACAGCTTACATAGTCTGGCGGGTCAACTTTCAGCTTACATAGTCTGAGATCAGCTTGCAGTTTACAGCTTCAGGAACTGTCACCACATATATATATATATATATATATATATATATATATATATATATATATATATATATATATATATATATATATATATATATATATATATATATATATATATATATATATATATATATATATATATATATATATTTTTTTTTTTTTTTTTTTTTTTTTTTTTTTTTTTTTTTCTTTCTAATTTTGTTATGCATTAAGTTGGTGAGTTTAATTTTGAGATATGGGACCAGAGAGATTCCATAAATATTTCTTGAGTTGTGAATAAAAGAGAATTTCAAAATTTGAACGATATTTTTGTGTTTATTGTTTAAATTAAGAATCAGAAGTTCTAACCTACAGTTCAAACTGGATCAATACTAATTCAGGTGAATATCACAAATAAAGGGGATCCTAAACTGATTGATACGGTCCTAAAGATTAGAGTTGAAGAAAAAAAAGAAAAAAAAAAAAAAAAAAAAGAAGAAGAAAGAAAAAAAAAACAAAGGGCTAAAGCCAAAGAACGTAGACGGGAAAAAATTAGACAACAACCATTTTGCCAATGGGTAACCTGAGATCGCCTTTCGGCGATTATAAGTTTTTTAATTTTAGTTTTTAATTGATTCATTCCAAAGTTAATTAAGTTTCAGTAATGTGCATAAGTATGCATTTATTTATTTATTTATTATTCTTAACAATTGCAGGATTTAGAGTGCTGTATTATTGCAGGCTCAGGGGATTGAGAGGATTAAGATTCCGGTTAATAAGAATTCTGCTCCCGGCTCACACCGATTACAGTGCTGACGCGAAATATCGTGAGTGGAATCCCCTTGTCACAGGGCAAATCGTGAGAGGTTTCCATGGATTTCCTTCACGTGTAAGGTAAATGCTGGTTGGTTCCATCGAAAAGTCTTCCACGAAGGCTAGTTAGTCCCAATACTTTATTCAAGAATTCCCTTGTCTTCTGGGTTGGGTTAAAAATTACAAGGCTTCATGGTTGAACATTACTGGTCGTAAACTCAGAATCGGGTTGAGTATTCAACGCTGGTTAAACAAAATCAAACTGCAGAATATATATTAAGTGATTTCAAAGAAGGATGAAAAATGTAATTTTCATTTTTAAGAATGGGTGAATCTGTATCATTCCCTGAATTTCTCTCAAAAAACTGCGAGAAAATTATAATCATTCTTATAAGCAATTTATTTAATTATTTTTTTATTTTTATTTCTTTCTTTTTTTAATATTTATGGTTCATTTTCTTATTTCGGTGCCATTTCATGCCCGCGTGAAAAATATTTTTTCTTGATGGAGTTAGAAGCTTAACATTATTTTTGCTTTATCACTTAAGCATAAATCAACTCTTAAAATGAAGGGGTGGGGGGGTTAATATTTTAGTAAAAACAATTTTAAAGAAATTCAAGAAATTAATAGAAAATTCTGCTGTCTGAAATATAAACTTTGATTTATTTTATTTTCAGAATTACGCTAAGAAAAAAAAAAAAAAAAATGTGATCACAATTACCAGAATATAGGAAATTTACTGTGTTTTCTCGCTCAATGGGAACACTATAAAGTAATTTTTACCGTAGAGCTTTGGTAATGGCTTTTGATAAAATTACAAAAAAAAAAAAATATGGTTTTAAACTATATAATATGAACAATTCGGTGAAAAGGTTTCTGGGTTTGAAAGGATATTTAAAACTCAATATCTCAGGAACTTTTTGACCGATTTCGTTCAAATTTTGTATTTTGCCATTTAAAATTACATTCTTTAGAGCAATAATTTCTGTATCTTATAATTCAAATTTTTTCGCCTGTTATTAAATAAAATAATAAAAATAATAAATAATTGTTGAAAATTTGTTTTCTTGCATGGAATTATCTTTGGATAAGCGAATTTTATAATTGTGTGCAAAAAAATTTCGATTCATTTAAAAAGTTCTTGAGATATGGGGAAATACGCTAAAAAATTAACTTAACACAAGAGGGTCCAAACTTTAAACCGCTCGCCTAACTAAACTATAGGCACCATATTCTCCTGACTGAAGTTACCCGCCCCCCTCTATTTTGATAGTCAAAAACCCAAATCCATCAACAACAAAAAAGGTTATGTCTTTGAGAGAAAATATGTTTTTGTGTCTGATTTTGTAATTTTATTAATAGATATCACTAATTAGCACAACCTTTAAACCATTATGATCGCAAAATCAGATGAATAGAACACAAGTTATTCAGAGTGATATCTTTTTTTCATTTGATCACTGTGCATCTAAATTTTAATATATTTTCCGTTGTCTGCGTCTCTTTGAAGTCAGCATTATATGCATACGTATTTTGCTCGTAAATAGTTTTAAAGGTTACATATTAGTAACTTGTCTGGAGACGGTTTTAAAAAATTAAATTACTCTACTGAAACTCCATATCTTTATATGAAAGCGACCATTTCTTTTCATTGAACCAATTTCACTTATTTTTATTTTTTCCCCTTACATTACACATTTTATGATTATAATTTCTATATCTAGTTGTGTGGAATGTGGAAAATAATAATTATCTTACCACGTACTAAACTATAACAATGCTAAATTTTAAGCTAAAATTAATTGCCAGTTTAGCCCATTGTTCGCAAGAAACCCCTCCCCCCCCAAAAAAAAAAATAAATAATTGAGTAATCGTTTAATCTCCGTGTTTCAAAGACTACGAAAGCATCAGTTTAAAAATTTTGAATGGAAATTTAATAAAAAATTAATAATAATAATCAACAATAGTATCACGTACCTTCAGTCTACATTGCATGTACTTGTAGTGCAATGGTCCCTAACCTCAGGCCGGCACCGTGGATCAAATGGTACCAGGCCGCTCAAAGAACATTGAATTTTATTTGCATTATATTTACTGTCTCTCGGATTTTTTGGACATCTCCATGCACGGGAGAGTAAGTGGGATCTGATAAGAATCACCTAATACCGCACATGTCATTGTATTCTGTTTTGAAGGCATGTCTTAATACAATTAAATTAAAATAATTAACATCAAAACCATCAAAAATATAGTTAACGTCCGCTTCCCTTCCCCTTAAATTATCAAACGTTGACCTGTCAGGGGTGATAAAAATATTGGAGAGCAATGCTGAAGTGTAATTTCATTATTAACTGCCATGCACAGATGGCAATGAGGTGTTGACTTAAAACCAAGATGAAACGAAGTGAGGCGAATCGTCTGACTGGGAAAGTTTAGTACAATAACAAAGTGGTAAGAGAGTTCGTTTATTTAAGCAGCCATGTACCTCCCAAGATGATTAATCCTTTATGAATGGTAAATATCCGTGAGAGTATCCTTTCCTGATTTTAACCATATGTTATCATACTCATTAACCCTTTGACGCAGAATTTGTATCAAAAATATTTTTCAAACTTTCATTCATTATTTTGTATTAATTTAGGAGAAAATAAGTGAAAAATCTTACATTTAAATAATTTAGGGTTATGAATAACAGCGTGAAACACAGGTGTCATTTTCGGCGTTAAAATTTAAAAGCACGGCTCATTTCCAAACACAAATTTTCAAATTTGAACTCATTTGTAGTCATTTAGGTCTAGCAGAAACAGTTATTCATCGTTGAAATTTCTTCAATTTACAAAATCAATTATCGATAAATTTTTGAATATGAATGAGAAAATATTTCTAATTTTTTTGGATTTTAATATTTTAGTACAAATATGATTCAGATAATCTAACATAGTTTTTTTTTTTATTAACAGTTAGACTGTTTTTTATTATTAAATAAATGCACCAAAATATATTTTTACTTGTATTTAGAGTGTCAGAAAAAAATAGATAAAAGGGACACCGTTGTTCCCTCTGCGTCAAAGGGTTAGGTGTTTCGTGAACATTTCGTGTTAGGAATTTCGTAGAAAAAAAAAATCTAAGAATCGGTAATAACATCTTATGAATTTAAGTAAAAGAATCCCAATTAAAAAATAAAAAAAAAAGAGTGCCAGCAAAAAGGTAGTAGAAGAAAAACTCTTCATACTCTTCTAGAAAATTCACTTCAGATTTTTGTCTCGCTATTTTAAATTATTTAGGTTTGGAAATAAAGTAAGTGTGAGACTTTTAATTTGATATTTTTTATTTTTAATATTTTCCGTGAAATATTTTGTAATGTTAAACAATTATATTGGAAGGGAGATTGAACTTTTTATTTATTATTATTTTAAACGTTCTCAACATTTATTAGAAAATGTTAGACACTCCATTCATAATTTTGATTAGTAAATTACTGTAAAAATTCTAACGTGTAATTTTACGGTGAATATAGATTTTACGGTGAAATTGATTTTAAGCATGCCGCACTCAAGGTGCCAGTACTTTTTACTGTAATTTGGTTCGGAATTTTTTTTTTTTTTTTTTTTCAGTGTACCGCTAACTGAAAGTTTGATAAATTTACAAAATTCTGAAATTTTGATAAACAAATAAAGAAACACAAAAAGAAAAAAGAAAAAAAAAAAAGAAAAGGATGAAACAAAAGATGTATCTTAAAAACTAAGTTTTCAAATAGTTTAAATAGAGTGATATAATTTCATTTTTCTCAGAACTAAAACAAAAAACGCAAGATGAATCTCTTTCGTATAATAATTTATAATCGCCATCGAAAATTCTTTTCATTTCTTACGTTATAAGGCTTTTTCGTTTTTGGTTAGACGAAGTGTTTAAAATTTTTATTATTTATTTATTTCATACTTAAATTTAATAGGAAGTACTTTTAATGGAATTATAGACTCCCAATATCAACTTTTTCTTGGGGCTATTGCATTTCCTTCAGGAAATTTAAAGTATGGCAGAGGGAAAAAAAATTAAAATATGCATTACTTCTCATTGGTAATTACAACTTGCTGGCTAATGATTCATCAGTTGGGGTGGGCTTAAAAGAGAACCGCAGACAGATTCAAAGCCGCCCTCCCGGATAGGCCTAGCACCCTCTTGTGCAGGTGTCAAACTATTTTTGTTCGACCGCTTTAACACCTGTTAATGACCGTGAAGTAATCATTGCAAGCGGCGGGGTGGAATTTGCTGTTCGCAACATTTTTTTAGAACAATAGCCGATACTAACTCTAGTTTTCTTGCATTAAGGTGAAAAAAAAAAATCTTTTTTTTTTACGAAGCTCTGAAACAGCTAGAAAATTCGTAAACAAGAGAAACGCTTCTGTTTGCAATCATCAACAGAGGGGGGTTGGTTTTGATGGCCAGTAAATTGGCACTTGGAGGTGCCATTGTGAAAAAGAATGTTATTCTCTCTCATTTTGGCCTTATAGCGAACATTAGGCCTTCAATCCACCTTATTTTTTGCTCGATACGCATGTGGTAGTTTTTCATGCAAAAATTGATGAGGGTTATAAAAATTCAAATTTGTAGAAAATATTAGATGTTTCGATAAATTTGAAGAAAATCTCGTCTTAAATGAACAGGCGAGAGGGGTCTAGTGTGGAATTTTTTTATAAATTTGATACAATTTTTAATAATCATTTGAATCAATTTAGATTTTTTTTAAAAAATTATTTATATTTTCATTTTTTTCAATTCTTATTCTTATAATTTTTTTTTTTTGGCTGCATATTTTTTTCAAATATTTCTTTTAAAAATATTTACCACATTATGGTAATGATTAAAACTACCATAATGTGGTAAAATTTACCCCGTTTCTGACTCAATGGGAACACCAAAAAGTTCGATAATTTTTATCGAAGAGCTTTGGTTATATTTTGGTAAAAAAAATAAAATATAATTTTGCAGTATGTGATAAAATTCTGTATATGTGGTAAAATTTCGTAATTGATCATGATACTTTAAAGCATGGCATAAAAATCATTTATTCGGTTAAATTTACTTTTCAATTTTATATTTCTTACAAAATGCGTGGTAATAAAAACTATAATTTTGAAAATCAGATTTTACGGTAAACCTTTACCATATGAGCTGAAAAATTACCATTTAACTGGTTTAAACACCGTATATATATATAAATCAGAATTGCCATTATTAAACAGTTCAGTATATTTACCAGAATTTTTTCTCTCTCTGTGTGTACAAGTTTTAAAATTGATTTTTTTTATCTGTTCTCAATCCTAGTAAAGCAAATAAGATCAAACGCAAAAACATGAGTGTAAGGAATAACGTGCATGTGTAGGACAATCAGTATATTCACGAAATCGCTCTTACAGTGAAGACAATGCATTTTTCTCTTTTCAAAGCTTTCTTTTTCTTGCTTTCCTATTATTTTTCTGCGACTTGGCAAGCACTAGATAATGTAAATTTTTATAGACTTTTATATTTAAAAAAATCTGAAGAAAATCTTATATTCCCTTTTTTTGCAGTCTTATTTAAGGAGAGATTTAGATTACTTTTCTTAAAATGTGATCCGAGAGAAGCGTGAACTTGGGAAGAAAAAAAATTGCGGCAAAAATCTTGCTGAATAAAATCTCGTGACTTAAGAAATCAACAGTTAAACAAAATCATAATCTGTTAAAAGACACACTTTTAACAAATAAAATCTGCAGCCATTGATACCCATTGTGTCGAGTGGGTACAGAGTTTTTCAGTTTTGAATATGAAAAACATCGATATCACAGCGACAACAAATAATTTTAAACATTGAAATAAATTTCATTCTATATGACACTTATGTACGTCAACTTAATGATGGAAAAATAATAAAAAAAATTCTTCGGCGATCCTTTCAAACATGATTGTTCTCAATGTCTCATAAATAGTGAAAAAACACACAAAATAAGGAATAATAAAAATTTCAAAAATCTGTTTCAATATTTAAGCCAGAGAGTTACCTTCGTGCCAAATTTCTCTGCCGCAGATGCAAAAGTGTAGATCGTTCAAGTGTGCAAAAGTGTAGACCGTTCAACTTAACAGCAAGAATTTTTTTGTAATATTTTTTTTATTTTTAAACAACGCACCATCAATAGTTATTTGTTATTTAAATGAAAAAATCTACCCGAATTCTATTCTATTTCCTCATTCATTGCCATAAATAATAAAATAGCAAGAAATCAATACGAAACATTGAGAAAATCAATTGGCGCCAACAACTGAACCAATTTTGTCAATAAAAAAAAAAGTTGTTTTTTATCTTGTTACACTAATGTATACATACAATTAAATCAAGAAGATGGTTAACGATTTTTTCTTTTTCTTTAAAGTTACTGCTGAGAATTGTTTTAAATGCCATATAAGTAAATATGCCACATAGCTCCATGAAGTAAAGATTTCTAACTTTTTTTTATAATTTTTTTTCCGAAATAAGTGAGTTCGTTTTTGGTTAACGGCATAGTATAGCATCCTCCCAAAATCATTAACGATATTTTACATGAGCACGAACTGTGCCTATATACATTTTAATTCAGTCTTAATTGCGGATTAAGTTGTATTTCGTGACATTTTAGAAGGAAATAAGATAACCGCAACAAATTCTTCCGGGCTTGCGGCTCCAAAGAATCTACCTGAGTCGGAGAGGTGGGTCAAAAAAGCCTCTTTTTCACTCCACCTGAAGAAAATTAGAGGTTTCTGACGTGAATGCTCTCGAGATAAAAAAAAAAAAAAAAAAAATAAATTCCAAGTTTCAAGGTGCTAATAACTTGTCTGTACCTGTCGAATTCGAGCTAAATGCTTCACTTGAGCTCCACACCCTTGGTGGGATCCATCACAGATATCTTCCTGAGGCACGTGCAACGGCGATGCGTATCCATTAAATTTTTAATTACAGATGAGAATATGCTTGGTTGGGAGGGCGTATTGCGTCAATGGTTCAGAGAACAGTAAGTCTAAACATCTTTTATTCGACACCCAAAATCTTAAGATTAAGATAATCGTTCCTAAACTCGTCTTATGCGGTAGGTTTGTGCAAAGAGCTAACGTTTGCAGAAAACGCCCTTTAGCACAACACTGAAATGTTGGTATGGAGAGGAAATTGTTTTCATATATATTAAAATGCTAGAAATTTTGATTTCAATATTTTTTAAAAGTTACATTACATTTCGGAAGGTAAGTCCTGGATCAAGGCTTAAGACAAGCTCTCATTCGTTATAAACATTGAACTATAAAACTAACCCGCTTTGCGTCACATGGAGAGAAAAACCACGGAAACCTACCCTGGTCAGCCCGTCGAAAGCATTTACGTCAATGTGAGGCAGGAATGGTATAGGTATTGATCCGGCACCTCCAGTAATTGAACTTGGGACGCCTCATTGAAAGACAAGCGTTCTATTCCCTGATTGTAACTATAAGGAGACGAACTGATCTTCTTGGAGGACTTTTTCGACGAATTCAACGAATTTAACTTCTTTCATGATATGAGTTGCACTGAAGAGAAAAAGAGAGCGATAGTAACGGATTTCGCACCAGTTTAATGAAATGGTCCGTGTGTTGAAAATGGATTGATGTGTCTTTGATTAATCTTATGAGAGTAATATATTTTTCGTAAATAAATAATTACTGTTTGTTTTTCTTTGTTTGCTTTTTTCTTCTTTTTTTAACAAAAAAAACCTTGTAGCTTTATAAACTTAATATTATCGTATAATCATCGTTCATTTGTAAATATTCTTTTAGGAACATGCTACCACTAACAGTAAGTTATGTTCATTCTTGATCTGAAAATGGCTGTGTGGTTCTTTAGCATTTTCTTATAAGAAGTGGCAGTGATGTAAAGATTGCGTTAATTACATGAGAACCACTGGAAACCCATTCACCCGTAACTCTCCTAAACTTCCGTAATCCGGTAAGGTAAAAACCATTTGACATCTTAACTACTCAATCCAAGACTATACTCTTAAAGCGACAGTCACAAATAAAAAAAAAAATATATAAAAAAAAGTACTAAAATCATCAAATAACCCCCAGAAATGGGAAGGATCAAAAGGGGATTTAAGATTTATGTAGCACGCTTCCCTTTTCTTTCTAGGGGTGACTATGCCTTTACATTTTTTTTTAACAAAGGTAAATGCCGCCAAAATCATTAAATTACGAAGAACAGATTGGTAAAATTGTCTGCGGAGTTAATAAGGGTGTAGTTCACTCCTCCGATACCGATCTTTTTCAACGGAAGCAAGAAGAATATTTGAGGTTGACTAGAAAAAGGATCTTGGACCCTTATGATCCCTCCCCCCTTTTTTTTGTTGTTATAAATGTTGCGTAACACGCAGACATCAAAGGAAGAGGTGTTGTTTTTCAAATTAGCGCTTAATGTTACTGCAAAGAATCTTTCTGCAGCCAGAAATGTTCTTTAAAATTGCAAGAGTTAATTTTAACAGTTTTCGTTGGAAACACCACTGTAAAATTTTAAACGGATCAGATTTTTTTTTATTAAAATATGGTTCGATGTTATTTACATTCGTGAACCATTTCTAAAAATTATAACTTGAAATAATAATAATAATAATAATAATAATTATTATTATTATTATTATTATAAAATATATATTTTTTATATTATAATTAGAAATGTTTTTATATTATAATATAAAAAATATAAATTTAATAATAATAATAATTATTATTATTATTATTAATAATAATAATAATAATAATAAAAACCATCGAAAAAACTGAGATCACTATCAAAACTAAAATTCAAGATGGCGAGGGAAGAGGCCTCCTAATAATTTTATTTTTCTGATGTTTATTGCTTAAAATCACTCTTGACATAAAAAAAAAAAAAAAAAAAAAGAAAAAGAAAAAAATTTAGTTAACTTTAGGTTAGGTAGTTAAGTTTCTCTTTCTCGGTACATTTCAAATTGATTGAGATTCATAAAAGAAAAACAATAAATAAAATTAAAAAAATTCTGAGATTTTAGGCATTTTTTGGGTACTGTGACCCCTTAAATACATCAAAATAGAATAAGGAAGAAAAAAAAAAACGTCATTCTAAGTTACTTATTTACATATATTGTAACACATAAAATTTTTCTAGTAGTTGTTACGTCTAATTGTGACGATGCAGAGACATTTCAACGACTGTCTTTCTCAGTAATAGCATGTCACGTGTTGCATAAAAAAGAACTCAATTAATAGCAGATCATAATTCAAAGCAAACTATTTGTCTTCACTTCTAAAGGGGGGGGGGATACACTTCTATCGTCACACGACCCCACCGGGGTCAAAATATCTATAAAAGTGGACACCAACAGTGTGAGAGAGGAAGAAATTTCACCTCCTCAAACAGGACACATGAAAAAAAAAGGAAGTTACAGACCCTCTCACCTGAAATCACTCATAGAATTTTCGAGTCAAATGTTACCTTCTTTTGGTTCAAAACAGAAAAGTAATAAAATTTAAAAAGGACGTATACAAAATCCTAGCTTTTTTAATTCTATTTTTGTATATTTTTACCAGACTTTTGAAAATTTTGAAGCGTACAGAACCATAATATCGTCTACATTTGTAACAACTTTAACATGATGTTAAATTGAACTATATTGTAGTTCGTTTTAACCCTTTGAAACTAATGGGACAAAGGTGTCCCTTTTTAATGTTTTTTTTTTTTTTTTTTTTTTTTTTGACTCTCTAATTTTAAGTAAAAATATACTTTGGTATTTTTTAATTGTACAAAAACAGTCCAATAGTTACTACAAAATATCTGTTAGATTATTGGAATTATATTTGAATGTAAAAATAAGAATAAAGAAAAAGTAGTTGGCAAAATTTTTGCTTTCGTTTATATTTAAATGTTTATCAATAACTGATTTTGTAAATTAAAAAAATTTCAATGATGAACAGCAGTTTCTCTTAAATCTAAATAGCTGCAAATGAGCGCAAATTTAAAATGAACCGTGTTTGAAAGAATTTTTAACGCCGACACCGACTGGAAAAGGACACCGGTATTTCATGCTGTATTTCATAACCTTAAGTTATTAAAATATTAAGTACAATATTTTCTACTTATTTTGAAATTAAAACAAAATATTAAAAGAAGTATGAAAAATATGTTGGGGGATTTGCCAGCTCTTACGATTGCTTTTTGTTTCTTGATTTCAAACAGACATTATTTTTTAGTGTAATGTAAAGAAAATAATGTTTGTTAAAAAATGCATTCGATGAAAAGTTAAAGAATAAGGAGGACAAATATGCAAAAAAAATGCGCAAGGGTTTGAGTAATTTGCTATACCAATTAAAGACTTAAACGTTATGTGTCTTTGTTTTTTTTTTTTTTTTTCACTTATATTAATTCGAAAATACCTGTTTTCATTTGTTTCCCTTCAGAACTTCATTATGTTTCTTATTTATTACACTGTTAGCCATACAAAATTAAGTCCCGAAAAATTTTTTTTTAATTTTCATAGCAGCCTATTTAGTGGACGCCATAATACGAGAGAAACTTTTCATCTCAAGTTCTGTTTCCTCTCCATAACTTAAATTTTAAAATATAGAATTTGTTGGATAAAATGATCTCTGAAGCTTTATTTTACAACCAGGAAGTGTAGTTTTAGGGAACTGAAACTCTCATCTCACGTGACTCTCATCGTATGTATCTTTTCAAGGTCTGATTATTAATGTTATATTTAATGTTTTAATACACTTAGATTTTTAGATTTCACTTTCTCTTTGTGTATCGTCAACTGAGGGAGAAGTCTTATACTTCCTCACTGCTTGTAAAAATGTTTTGTCAAAATGCATCATTAAATTTCTATATTGCTTAAAAAGATGCGTCTTCAATGAAGCTAGTTTAACTCATTCACAAATTAATCAATTTCAAAGAACTTATTTTCAGCCATTCATCGTACTCATCGCCTTTACAAGGTAAGATTTACTACCTTTTTCCTATTAGAATTGAGACAAACCTAGAGTAAACCATGGAGTTTCAATTGCCGAAAAAAAAAAAAAAAATTCCAACTGTCAAAATGTAAACAAATTTTTGGAAGAGAACTTCCCTGCTGTGTAATCCTTAGTTATCCTGTCATGATTTTTTTTCTTTTTGACATTTTGAAATGTTCTTTATTTAAAACTTCAAAGCCTTGGTTCGCCTGAGCTCACTTTTTCTATACTTTAAATTAAATTATTTATAGAGGTGAAAGAAAATTGGCAATGAAACTTTTCGCTCGTGGTATAGCGTCCTCTTAACTACTACATTCTCGCTCTGTCAAAATCACGTGGGGAATTTTCGCCCTCTATTTCTCGTACCCGTGATATTTCCTCGCTGGAATATTCAGAAGTAACGCGCCAAAAAGATTAAAGAAATGTATTTCTTATACTCTGAATCAGGTTCATTTATCAATCTATACACCAAATGGCAGTACCAGTAATATGTGTTTAGAGATAATTTATTTTATACTAAATGTCAGTACACATCATATTTATGATTAAATCAAAAGTTAATGAATACATATATTGTTCATTCACTTAGTTATAAATAATTCTCTTGTATACAAAAAGAAAAAAAAAAAAAAAAAAAAAAAAGCACTGTTATGACCGTTTTCTTCAAAATTATGTGACTATTAAGATGTTAATAAAACTATCACTAAACGATCAAAAGCAGAATTATCAGTGTTTGTCACAATGGAGTTATCAGATGATAGCCAGAATAAAATTCACATTTTAACTCAAACGTAGCGGCTCATTAAAGAAATTTCTTTACATAATCAGAGAATCATTCTTTTATCCAACAACCTTTATGCGTAAATCAGTTAATAGATAATCCATAAAATTATTAAGATTTTAATAGGAATGGTGCAGTATTTTTTACAGTAGTAAATTGATAAATTAATCTTATCACCGGCATTCTCTTTACGGCATTTATTCAGCATTTTAAACTAATTTTCATCCTTTATTGATAAAGTGTTCACTGATAAACAGTGATAAAAATCTTTGTTACATAATGTAATACACACGTGCTGAATTCTTTGACGATTCTCGAATTGAACAGTGCTAATTAACTCCTCGATCACTTGTCTCTAAGACTGCAGTTAGTACGCTTAGGTGAGAAAAAGTGTTGAGATGAAACTTTTGCTTCAAAATAAATTATAAAATAAAATAAATTTATTTCAAGCAGACTAAAGAGGAGAAAATAATTATTTTTTTGACGCGGATAAAAGGAAAAACGTGAAAGGACTGAGAATTTTTGGTGGTAATAAGAGTTTATATATAAAAAAAAGTAATATTACATCCTTTTTAACTGTGACAAAAGTAGAAACATTTTTCATTTTATTTACATGAAAAATGTAGATTTTTAAAAAGTTCTTTTATTCTATTGAAACAGTGCTTTTCAAAAAGGGGAACTTCTCTCTACACTGATTCCCCTCTCTCTCGTAAACCCGATTCAAAACCCGTCTTAAATATTGACCCAACTTGAAATTGTTAAAAAGGTTGTTTTTCGAAGGCTCCATCGTGATGTGAAATCATGCGTTTTTTTTGCGAATAATATGCTATTTTTATAACTGCTGTGAGTTTGCAACT
Source organism: Parasteatoda lunata (assembly GCA_949128135.1). Taxonomy (NCBI): domain Eukaryota; kingdom Metazoa; phylum Arthropoda; class Arachnida; order Araneae; family Theridiidae; genus Parasteatoda; species Parasteatoda lunata. Next base: position 19,692,744 of record OX421973.1, read on the forward strand.
GTTATTCATGACTGTTAGATCAAGTTTAGCCTATCTAAAGCCACCGACGCCTATTTGGAAAATGGCACAAATCGTCAATATGGAGAAAAGCCACAGCTTTGTGAAAAATAAAAGGGAAGTGTGATCTAATTTTTTTATATTTAAAAACTTACTTCAGTGCGGCATTACCTGGGCTCATAATAATTTGCAAAAACTAAGAATACGGCAATGAGTTTGAAAATTTTCATCTAGGTGGAAAAATGTCACCAAATTGACGATTTTTCAAAAAGTTTAATAACTTTTAAAATATTTTGTTAATTAAGTTACTTGTCTGTTTTAAAGTCCATATAATTCTTCACGGCAAGAGTATATAAATAGTTTAAAATCATAGCATTGTTTCAAGCGTAAGGAACTTATTCCGTGTTTTTTTTTTTTTTTTTTTTCATTTTCCTTGGCGACAAAGCTTCAAAAAAAAGCTTTAAATCTCGTAACCATAGTCACTGCCACTACTCCAGACAAATGGCATGAAGAGTTCTTTGCATAAACAGACTACAGGAATAAAATGTCGCAACGAAGGAATTTTTGCTTGTAAATAATAGTAACTAGTAAAACCATCTAGTAAATAATAGTAACTAGTATTGGTATCACACACAGAGAGTTTCAATTGAACTCTAGTTAGTTGGAAAGAGGTCAAAATTTTGAGCAATAAACTTTCTTTGGCTACAGTAATAATTAAATAACTATACAACGGAATCAAACGGTTCAAAATATTTTTACAGTTAAAGAAATTACCATAATGTTATTCATTAATTTTCCACAGCTGAAAATATAATGAAACCGCAGTGACTTTTGAACTTTAATAATACGGAAACCGTTAATATGCATATCACCTCTGTAAAATGCGAAAAAATCTTGATTCTACACTTTGAATGAGAAAATCAGTTAATCTGCGACTTCGCTGGGAAATGAAGGCAACAACAGACTTTGGGATTAGCTGTAACATAAATATAATTTCTGTGAGTAGCGTTCAAGAAATAATTGAAAATAACATAACAAAACAAGCCAGTTGTCAAGAGACTCAGATTTCCAGTGGAGATTTGATAACTCTGGTGAGTCCAAAAATTGCTAAAATTTTGATTTTCAAGTTTCCACTCTCGCAAACACAAAAGCCAGTTGATAAATAAAATAAATAATGTAAATTTAAAATAATAGTGAATAATAACAAATGGCATTAAAGAAGAATCAAAAAAATTTTTCTAACAACCCTTTATAGAATATATATATATATATATATATATATATATATATATATATATATATATATATATATATATATATATATATATATATATCCGTCGTTAAACATCCAATCCAATTTTAAGTTTACGACTACTAATGTTCAACCCGGTAACCTTGGAATTTTGAACCAATCCAGAAGACAAGGAAACTCCTGGATCAGTACCTCCAGAGGTATTGATTTGTTATGGGAACATGAAGGACTTTGCGACTCGACATATTTATCGTGCACCAGTCACCATTTTACTATACAGCAATCTGGGATCGAATCCACGAACTCTTAGACACGGGAGCAGAGTCTTACCAACCAGGCTATCCCGGCCTAAGGCATCAGTTGTAAAAATTGCATCAATTGGGTGTTTGCACTTCAAGAAAAAGGTGATCACGGATCCCACACACGTGACCTATGACGTCAGTGCCAGTGGATCTTTAATAAGCCATTTAATAAGCCATGGTGATGTGTTAAAGTTAAGCTAAGTTTCTCCACACAAGTTAGAATGTTAATTAATAGGAAGTTAATTAAATACAGCGCCGTATCACACATCGAGTTTTTTGAAATGTAATTTTTTCCCGTCTGCGTCTTTTACTTAACTTAGATTTATTATTTGTTTCTGTATTTTATTGTAACCGGGATATATTTTTGTTTTGTGTACCTGGCAACTTCGATGCATAATTAGTTTGCTTATGTTCTGCATGGCTCTGTGCCTGTCTTTGTGTTAAGTATGAAATATATAGTGAAAGAATTGAAATCTTTGGGCAAGAATATAGAATGGGTCACTTAAGAGAATTGATACTTGACGGGCTTGGCTTATTCGAAACAGAATGGTGAGAACGGATGCTAAGGTAAACAAATGACACGTTTCAGCAACAAATCAGGATCGAAATACCCACACTACGTCATTTGCAGGTACCCCATTGATGTTTGTCATATGTTTATATATATATATATATATGCAGTCAAACCCCGCTATAGTGAGCAAGGTTTATACTGGACGAATATAGTGAACGAAATGTTCGGTCCTGTGCCTTGCAATACATGCATAATGCTATTTTTTGTGGATATAGTGAACCAAAAAAGTGAGGAAGTTGGATATAATGAACTTTTTTCTGTCTTCGACTGATTTTTTTCTTCATTTTTTTGTAATAATTTTAAAATAAATATATATATACCGATTTTTAAGACCATCGATAGAGGGGAATGCAGTGATAAGCATTTTTTTCTTGTTTGGTTCTTTTATCTCTCGTTCCCATCCCTAAACAAACCAAGCAGATGTTTCCAGCCCAGGCAGATGATGCACCTGTAAGGTGTCAGTAGGATCAATATGCAATTTCTGTCAGATGGAATGAGTAATTATTCATTATTGGTCAAAGGGTTGGACACTAATATGTGTTGATAAGGTCCTCATTTCAATTCCTTTTTGCTCTCAGCTCAGTTGAAAAAAAAAAAAAAAGCGTGCAAACAAGTGTCTCAAATTTAACTATGACGAGCAGTAAACGTAAAAACTGTCTCCTTTGATGATAAAATGGGCATAATCAGAAAAATTAAAAATGGATGCAATCAAGTTGATATTTTCAGAGAATGTAAACTATCCAAATTTACAGTTTGCAACATATGGAAAAATAGGCAATTCATAAATTCTGATCATGAAAAAAAATTCAGATGGCGGAAAAAAGTTGAAAAAAGCAGATCACAAGGATGTTGAAGAAGCATTACTGAAGTGGTTCACCATTCGAAGAAGCCGCAATCTTCCAGTATCTGGACAAATGTCGATGAGTTTGCCAAGTGGTTTTATGAGACTACTTTTATGCGCACGAATGGCGGGTTAGACAGGTTTAAAAAACGGAATAACAGAAATTCAGGAAAAATTATCTGAGAGTCGGTTCCATATCTGATGTTGAGGATTGCTCATTAGCTAAAAAATACTAATTTTTTTTTGCACGCAAGACGAAGAGTTATGAAAACATTTTTTGCTACTAAATAATATTATTAAGTCATTTATTTGAATAATGTGTAATAAAAAGAAGGAGTTTAGGAACCATTAGTTAAATTGCCTGCGTAATGGATATAGTGAAAACTCGGTTATAGTGAACCAAAATTTCGGTCCCTTGAAGGTTCACTAGAGCGGATTATTTTGGTTAATAAAGCAAAAATATGCGATATTTGAACCTTTCATTTGGTAATTTTTCCGATCCGGAAACACAGTTGCCGGAAATTCTGGTCTTCAAAATTATAGTTCTCATTACCACACATTTAGTAAAAAATACAAAACAGAAAAGTAAATTTAATCGAATAATTAACCGAATGCTACGCTCTAATGTATTATTATAAAATTTAAACATTTTTCCATTTTCACCTTATTTGATCTCATATTATAAAACCATATTTAATTGTTAACTTTATCAAAATCATTACGAAATCGGCTCGGTAAAAATTACCAACCATCTTGGTGAATTCATAGAGTTGGAATTTTAACATTTATGTAGTTTTCACTATACTTTTTTTATCAGTGCAAAAATATAAACACCCATTTTCCCAATCGGTTATAATAAAGGTCCGTCTTTACTTCAAAATTAATCTTCGCTCCAAAATTAAGTTATTTTTACCTAAAGAATAAGAATTATTATGATTTTAGACCATCATTTCCCTTTACAAATATTTCCAATTTAAAACGATATCTTAAAGGTCATTTTCCCACCAGAATTAATCTTCACAATTTTGTAAATGTCTCTTAAACCATGCAATGTGACGTCAAGGGTAGAAGTGGGCGTGTGTGTGTATAGTTAGGCTGATGCTTCAACGTGGCGAGAAGTGAGCGATGTGCAAACAAAGTTGCATTCCCTAAACTATTGAATAATTCATCCAAAAGAAATACAACCGTTCAAATCGAGGACAGATTGAAGAGATAAAACTAAAATTTTATTTCGAGTCACAGTTAGTCATCACGAATATTCACTCTTACCTAATAGTCGCATACAACCAGCTGAAAAAACAATAGCTGACAGTTGCGAACAAAATCACGATTGCGAAGAGCTGTAAAAGGCGAAGAAAAAAAAAGCTGCTAAAACTAATACGAAGGCGGCTAAATATTTGTTTCTGAGCAAGCTATAACACCTTTCTTCTGAAAAAAAAGAGAAAAAAAATAATAAATGAGGCATTATATTGCGTTCGTTCGATTTGATTGCCACGCCAGAATTTACTATAATTTTATTTTTTAAATCTTTATATATATACATATATATATATATATATATATATATATATATATATATATATATATATATATATATATATATATATATATATATATATATATATATATATAGGGGAGAGTGGGGTCAATTGTAACATTTTTTACTTAACTATTTTTAACTAACAAAAAATCCAATATATTATTAGTATTAATTGACAGACGAGTAAAGTAGACTATCCTCTACTAGAAAAAAAATAAATACCTTATTTTAAATGTTATTATATTGGTTGTTAACAATTTTTGACAGTCGTGCACTTGCTACAATTGTCCCCACTGACGGGGTCAATTGTAACAGTTCATAAATTCAACTAAAACATAGTTAATTACACATATTATTATAGTTGTGATCTATTTTTTTATTGATCAAAATAGTAGTGGTATTTTAGGAGTAAAAATAATAATGAGCCTAAGGGTTAAACTACCTAAAGGGTTAAACTTTTAACTTTAAGGGGTTAAAAATTTTAATTTATGCTGTGAAAGGTGACAAATAAAATAATGCACATGCAACATAATATAAATGATATAGGAAACTATTGGTGGTTCTTAAAGAGTTAAGTAATGGTTTGCAAACATAAGATTATTTATTTTCAGCTGTTACATTCGTCCCTTTACTTATTGTTACAATCGTCCCCAAGACGCCATGTCAGCTTCATTTGTTAAAAACAATGCTAGTTAATTAACAAAACTAATCTTTTTTTTGAAATGTTAATTAAGGTGTCCACTTACATATTCGGTTAATAATTTTTATTTGTTTAAACAAAATTACTCTGTTACAATATAATATTCTAATACCAAAAAAAGTACTTACGTAGCGTGAAAATATCTTTTGTGATGTAACTCTTTCAAAAAAACATAAAAATGGTTGCCAGCAGGGGTGTACATGTAGATTTATTAAAAAATACACCTTGTGCGCCACCTAGGAACCAAATCTAGAACCCGACACTCGAAATTTTTGCTCTGCTACAATCGTACCCTGTTACAATTGACCCCACTCTCCCCTATATATAGTTTATTTCATTCATTAAATTGGACTTCATTAAATTTAGTTATTACTGGATAAAACATTGGATCAAATTAAAGTAATAAGTACCGGCACTTCTTTGCTAGCACTTTTTAACGTAGACTTCTGCAGAACAGGAAGTCTGATATACCGTAATTCTTACAGTAATATTTACTTAATCACTGTAATTAAATCGACATTACAGTAAAAGTCGCGGTACAAATATTTCTTACGGTTACAGATCCAGGGTGCCTATACTTTTACTTTAATTTGATCCGTAATTTTTTACAGAGTACTATATTTTTATATTTAAAGTTTTAAGTGCTTATATATATATATTCGAACCTATAATAGCTTCAGTAAAGTTTGACAAGCTAAAAATATACTTAAAATTTTAAAAATCTGCTAACTAAGCTACATAAAAGTTATTTTAAGGAATGAAAGGTAAAATAAAAAGTGTCCCATATTTTAGTTAGTGACTTATCAAAAATAATTCATGTGTATGAATATATAAATGTTAAAAAAATTCGTAAGATACACCTTTTATCCTGAACACCTTTTAACGGGAAAAAAAAAAAAAAAAAAAAAAAAAAAAAAAAAACCTTGCAAATTGCAAAAATAATTTAAAAATTTTTATATTTCAAAATTAAAGAAAAGCAATAACCTTAATTAAGTTGCAATTTGCTTAATATAGCTAAATTACCTTAAATATTTTTTCACAACATATCAATTGCACATTTAGTAAAATAACTTTTTTGTGATCATCTGCGTGATTAGATCATTAGCCTAAGTAATAGCGAGTGACTTTTAATACGATAATAAACATTAATATTTATGTTATTTTTTATGAACTCGTTTAAGTATTTAAACCTAGATAATTCATCTAATAGACTCACAAAATTTATTAGCTTTGAAAATTCGAGATGTTACTATTACCCTGTTAACATATTCAAAGACTGCAAACATTACAATTTATCACTTATCTATTATATATGCTGCGGGTTAGGAACAGTCTTGATCAGACTCAAGTAACAGGAAATATATTTTAATATAGTATTAAACATTATTAATAATTATTTTTTAATTAACTCTGTCAGGTGCTTAATCCCAGGTAAATAATCATTCTTCTAATAGACTAATAACTTTGGTAATTTTTAGTAATTTGATATGTTATCATAATACTGTTAACACATTCAAATACTGCAAAACTTACATTTTATCACTTAAATATCCTGTGAATTAGCAACACTCTTAATCAAACTCAAGTAATAGGAAATATATTATTATACAATATTAAACTTTTTTAATTATTATTTTTTAAGTAATTTTGTTTAATCCTAGGTAACTAAACATTCATCTAATGAACTCCCAACTGTTGACATTTTTAGTAATTCGATATGTTATCATAATACCGTTAACAAATTCAAAGACTACAGACATAATGTTTTATCACTTATTCATGTATCCTGTGAGTTAGTAACAGTATTGATCAAGCTTAAGTAATAAGAAATATATTTCAATATTAAACATCATTAATTATTATTATTATTTTTTATCAACTCTATCAAGTGGTTAACCTTAGACAACTAAACATTCATCTTGTAGACTTCCAACTTGTGCTAGCTTTGGCTCCACTAAGGCTAGTTTGTCCCAATGCTTGATCCATGAGTTCCCTTGTCTTCTGGGCTAGGTAAAAAATTAACAAAGCTGCGTAGTTGAACATTGATAGTCTTTATCTCAGAATAAATAATCCCTTGCCGGTTATAAAATAAAATAAAATTGATGACAGAGTTTTCGAAAAACAGCTTTTGGCTAGACTTATTTGTTTGACATAAATAAAGAGAATTTGAAAAATCTTGTTTTCAAATATAAATTTATGAGTTCACTGATTAGTTACAAAGTAACTAGTTTTTTTTTTATTTATCTTTTTTTTATAGATTTATTTTTTTAGTTATTTAGTTTTAGGGTTAAGGTTTTATTGTATATGGCATCAGACCTTCCAAAGAAGGCTGATCTTTGGCGATTGAAAAGGCAATACACCCGTAGGTGACCCTCAAAAACCATTCGTTGATTATTCTCAGTGGGGAGTATAAGAGATCTTGTCTAGCATTGTCCAACAGTTCATGGCCTTCTTTCTAAGCAGTCATATCATGCTTGCGCCTTCTTTTTTTTTATTCTTCGAATCTGTCAGGTATTGGGGAAAGGGCATTTAGCTTCCTTTTGTGATTTTGTTATGTGTTGAAAAGGTGGCCATAACCACCCATGGAGTAACGTTGCTTGCACCCTTCACATAAAAGATTTTTTTTTTTTCTCTTTTGTTTCGGTTTTTATGGACAGGGGTTAAAAATTGCAAAAAAAATTAGAAGTCACGAAAACGTCAGTAACAGACTTGCTACAAACGCCGTAACGAAATAAACGTGCAAATAGGTGCAACAAAGTCGAAATTTGATTAATAGCACAATTTGGTTTGCCTTCTCCAAGTAGCTCCATCTGCAACGTAATAAAGAAATCAGTCTTATAAATACTAAATAATTTATTTATTTTTCATAATCTGTAGGCTAAAAGTAAAATTATTTATGTTAGTTTGTACACATCTAACCGTTGAGCGTTGAGAGTTTAAAATGTAAAAGTTTTAACTTTAATAATGAGTGTGAGTGAGTTGAAATATTGATTGATATATGTTTTGTCTTATAAAAAACTAATGTTTTTTGTTGTTTATGCTACAAATAACAATGTTAAAAATATAATGTTATAAAATGTTACAGATGTTGTTTATATATTTTTATAGTCAACTTATAGTAAGCTTGCAGTGGTTTTGAATGTATAATGTGTTCAAAAAAGAGGATTATTTAGATCTAAGGATTATTTAAGGATTATTTAGATCTAAGGATTATTTAAGGATTATTTAGATCTCTTGATCTAAGGATCAAATCTTAACGTTGTAGGACTCAATCTTAATAGTTTGAGAGGGTGATCTTAAACATGCTAATTAAATACATTATTGCTAATTAATTATTAATTTATTTCTAATTATATATTAATGTATGCTAATTATAAATTAATTTATTGCTATATTCTTCAAAATCGTATTATAAATAATTTCTGTCATGAGTCAAATATTCAACTTATTTCGATCATAAAACTTTAGTTCAAAGTGTAGTAATTGAAATTACCTTCATCGTATAATTTCTTTAAAGAAAAAGATTTTTTTTTTTTTTAAATTTTAAATAAAAGGTGTTCTGTAATGGCCACTAATGACATATATATTTCAAATCCTTGTTGAAAAAAAAGAAGTAAAAAAATGACATATAAAGTCGAAAATCAATATTTGGGCGAAGGGGAAAATTCATTATCAAAATTTAAATAAACACTACTGAGAGAGGCTGGATTGAAAAGTAAAAACTTGTTTAATTACCGAAGAAACACAGTGAGGTTGAACGTTGGTAATTCGAAATACTAAGTACAATCTGGTACTACAAACTGGGTTTAATGATTTTATCTCGCCTTCTTCAGTAGTGATTTGTCATAATTCGATAACGTTTATGTTTCTTCTTCTCTTAAGTATTAATTTACTGTCACTAGTGTGTACTTAATTTTAACAAGGATTATAAAAATGTACATTTAAGACAGTGTTTGCAGAATACAAAAAATATAAAATATGAATTTCTATTTTATTTCAAAAAAGAGAAAAAAAGAGTTTTGATCTAATTTAACTAATGATCTAATTTGATTTATGACTTTTGATCTAATGTTCGGAATTTCACGTATTAGGACTCAATCTTAATGGTCCGAGGGGGATGACGTCAAATATGCTAATTAATTAGAGTAAATTACGATTCAGATACGAAAACGTGTTTTTTTTTTTTTTTTTTTTCTTCTTTAAATAAACAAAACCTTTTTTTCCCCCGACTGATTCGGAATTTTAATTCTCTTCTAAATATCAATCCGCAATCTGAGAAATAGGGTCCCAATAGTTTGGTTGGGAAAACCGTCCAAACTTTCGATGTTAATTTTGCTTTTTGTGTATTTCATCCTATGTCAAGAGCTTTTAAAGCGATTTGAACAATTTTTACTCACAGTTATAAATTTAGTTTATCAAAATATAATTCCACGAAAAAATAGCTTTAAGTAATTACTTATATTTTCATTTATTTTATTAAAAAAACATCATTTATTTTATTTATGAAAAAATTTTGATTTATAATTCCTACAGTTTTTTACAACATTTTAAAGAATGCAATCTTACGTGACAAAATACACAATTTTGAACGAAATCGTTCAAATAGTTTCTGAGAAATCTATATTTAAAAAAAATTGTACTATGGTTTAACAAACTCCAAAATTTCCAGTAGGACACGATTTTTTAGATTAAAAAACTATTTCAAATAAGGATAGAATTCACAACTTCTGATGTCTTCTTGCTCAGAGCATCAACAACAAAGCATTCCAAATGCCGACCTCCCGTGTTTTCGGTAGAGTGATTTAAAATCGACTTTTTCAGACCCCCACCAAAAACTTGACACCTAAAAATCGTAAATCCACTCGACTTCTATTGTAGATTTAAGGGTTCACGCTTCGTCGAACGACCCTGCGAAACCAATCATACAAAAAAGAAAACCCCTACCTGTTTCTATCTAGGGGGTCTTTTCAACAAAAAGTACAAGAATCAAAACCAAGGAGAGATATATTGGATACATACCAGTATGTAAGCCTCAAACACAGGTAAATCGCATGATGGAGTTTTCCGCCTGAATAACATTTAATCTTATTATTAAACAGAAAGAAATCTATAAACAACCAAGTAAATGCTATTTTGAGGTTTCCGTTCTTTATGTACATCTAGTTAATTCCAAAGTGAAAAATACATCTTGAGGATTTGGTGTTATTTACTCTATTATACAAGAGAATAAATTCATGCCTTTTTTTTTTAAAGTGGTAATATTTTATGCAAAAAATAAAATAAATAAAAATAAAAAACTATTTCCCTATATATTATCTGTACACAGTGGCTTTCAAAAGTGTTCATACACTTATGACATTTAATAAAATATTGCTCTATTCATTACTTGAAATGATTATTTTAGAATGGATAAAAACTTTTGCTTTTTCTTAAAATATTCCATGCAGTTTTGTTAAGAATATATTATTATTAAATAACCATTCTGAAATATTTATTTAATCAATGAATAGAGTCCTATTTCATTGAAAGTTATAAGTATACGAATATTTTTGGGAGCCACTGTATATAATTCTCGTATATAGCACTCGGGTATTTTTCTATCTATTGGCAACACTATGGTTATTAATCATTTTGTTGGGTTGCATAACGTTAATTTGTGTTAATTGTAATAAGTAATAATTTGTGCTAAATAATTAGGGATCGATTGGAGAGGGAGTGATTTGTGTTAAATAATCTAGGGGTGACTCGTTGCGTACGTATTATTTAATTACTTTATTGCTTTTAATTGCAATTTAACAATAAGTGCGATACATTTAGTACAATTTTAGAAATATTAAATTATAATTTGAAATTTTAATCAAAATTATTTTTTGAAATTATTGTGAGAAATACACTGTAAAAAAAAGGCTCGTTAAAAAAATTCGTAATGAAAAATGGTTTAACAAAATTACTAAAAACTATGTCAAAATCGATCCATAACTAATATAGTCTAATTTGAAAACCCCGTGTTCTCATTATTGAGTATGGTGAGAAACTGAAAAAAATATGCGCTTATTGATAAGCAAGAAGTCTCAAAAATTCATTCTCATTTCAGTCATTTGTTCTTTCACATTTCATTCTAATTTTCAGTCATTTGTTGACTAAACGAGAGTGGCCATAGCCTCAAAAATGAGTATATGTTGATATGAGAATGTCACTATTTGTACTTAATAATGCACAATTTGTACTTAATAATATTTGTAATTAATACATTAGGTTTTCAAATTCGTCTATATTTGTTTCGAGGGCCGGAATAGCCTGGTTGGTAGGGCACTGGTCCCCTGCCCAAGAGTTCGTGGGTTCGATCCCAGCCGACCGAAGACTCCCCGTGTAATAAATTGTGACTGATGCACGTTAAATCTGGCCAGTCGCTAAGTCTTCCAAGTTCCCATAACAAATCAATACCTCGGGGGGTACTGATCCAGGAGTTTACTTGTCTTCTGGATTAATTCAAAATTACCAGGCGACGGAATTGAATATTAGTAGTCGTAAACCCGAAAATTGGGTCGACTGTTCAACGACGGACATAAAAAAATAAAATAAAATATATTTGTTTCGAGATAGCTGCGATGGCTCAGGGGATATAGAATTCGCCTTCTAATGAGGCGAACCGGGTTCGAATCCCAGTCGATACGAATTCCGCATCCGGCTCGCACCGACCATAGTGCTGACGTTAAATATCCTCAGTGGTAGACGGATCATGGGTTAGAGTCCCCTTGCCATCAGGCTAACTGTGGGAGATGCTCGTGGTCTTCCTCTGCATGTAACGCAAATGCGAGTTAGCTCTAACAAAAAGAATTGGGCGAAATGTGCCTCCGCCCAATTCTCGATCCAAGAGTTCTCTTGTCTTTTGAATTGGGTTCAAAATTACAAGGCTATGGAGTTCAACATTAACAGTCGTAAACCCATAAAATTGGGTCGACTGTTCAATGACGGTTATAAAATAAAGTATAATATATTTGTTTCGACAGCCGCAATGTCTCAGGGGATAGAGCGTTGGCCCCCCAACGTCGTGAACCAGGTTCGAATCCAAGCGATGACTGGTCGATACGAATCTAGTTTGCACTGACCACAGTGCTGACAAAAGTATCCTTAGTAGTAGACGGATCATGGGTTAGAATCTCCTTGCTGTCAGGCTAACCGTGGGAGGTTCTCGTGGTCTTCCTCTCTATGTAATGCAAATGCGGGTTAGTTTAATCAAAAAGTCCTCTACAAAGGCAAATTTCTCCCAGTACTTGACCCAGGAGTTCCCTGGTCTTCGGGAATGGGTTAAAAATTACAAGGTGCGGAGTTGAACATGATTAGTCGTAAACCCAAAAATTGGGTCGGCTGTTCAACGACGGTTATAAAATAAAATAAAATACATTTGGTTCAGAGCCGTTATGGCAGAGGAGATCAACTCGTCATTTTACACAACAATGGATATTAAAATTTCTCGATTTATTATCACATGAATAAATTATTAATAAAAACTTAAATTTTTTAAAAATAACTTTTTCAATCTTTTTCGTTTGATTCACTCAATCAATGGAACAGAACAAAGCAGAATCCTTGAAAAACATTTATAAGTTGTTCTAATAAATTTAAACACTGATACATGAACTTAACTCTTTTACACAACGATTTCTTTTTTATCTCCAAATTTACCTATTCGTCTCACGATTACTGAAAGGAGAAGAAAAATAAAAAAAAATTGCTACAAAAACAACGTGATTAACCATCTTGAAAACTTAGTGAGGACAACTAATCAGGCGACGAAATGTGCTAAAAAGCTAACAAAATACTAAACAGGACCTGCGATACGGTGAAGAGAAGCTGCGGGGGTAACGCCAAACAAATTAAATCTCCCATAAACTTTGACGCCAGCAATTAATAAAACGGCATTTGGCGACCCACCGGTCCGGATTCTGATCAGCAAACAAGATAATGTCAGGACTATGAACTTTCACGGGCGACAAATTTTCTCTGTTCTCATAAGTCTTGACTTCGAACTGTCATCGAAATGTTAGTTTCTTTTTTTAAAATTCTCTCTTAAAGCTCCCTGATAATGATTTTTGACAAGACGCGTTATCACAGTCAACTGGAAGCATGATTTTGTTACAGTGATTTATTTTTGACCTCGCTTTTTGATAGAGTATGTTAATTTGCTTACTTGTTGCAGTACTCTTCCTCGTGCGTAGAAAATTGCTCCTGTATTTTCGACTTGTAAGGTGCTATGTTATAATGTATACTTTTGAACGAAGATAAAAAAAAAAACAGATAAGTAATGGTTACAAAGAATAGATTTTTTTTTAAGGCTGAAAAAGTACTAATGACAATGATGGCTTGGAATTTCTGTAAGGCTTTATACACCTGTGTTGCTAAGGGGAAAAAAATTTATAATTTCAGCAGATATCATTTAATAGTTAGAGTATTTTAAAATTTTTTGTTTCCATGAAAACCGTCCATTTTTTTTATAATAATTTTATTTATTTATTTTTTTTTAAATTTTTTTTTTATATTTGCTAAATTGGTTCAATTTATTAGTATTAATTATTATTTCTCCAAATTTTTTACTTTTAATTAAAAAAAAATGACGCAACGTTGTATCAACCGAACGTTTCCAGTGAATAAAGGGGTAAGAAACGAGGGAAGAAAAGTAACTAATCATTGAATCAGTGAGTTTATGAATCGCTGCAATGCTGAATCTGTGTTTGGAAGAATCAGTTAAACGCCATATCTTTGAGGGAGTGAATTATTGACTCAGTGAATCATTGAATGAGCAAATCAGTAAATTGACAAACCAGTTTATAAATAAAAACACAAAATCAAAATTAGTGATACGACAGTTGATGAACACAATTTATTTCACATTATTTATTTATTATAAATTTATTTAGGCAAATTTATCTTTGCTAAATTTCGTTTTATGTAAAAAATACTCACAACACAACTGGGATTCGATCCTTAGTTACGACTTGAAGCCTACCAAGCTTTAGATCGATGTGTATCAGCTTGTCTGGGAAGTAAAGGCGGTAGGTGCGCAATTGCTAACCACATGGTAGACGGAAAAAAAGGTCCCGGAAAAAAAGGTACCTGGAAAAAAGGTCCCGGAAAAAAAGGTACCCGGAAAAAAAGGTCCCGGTTAAAAAGGTCCCTGGAAAAAAAGGTCCCGGAAAAATAGGTCCCGGTAAAAAAAGTACCTCCATAGGGAAAATCTGTAGGGATATTTCCCCTCTCACTTTCTGCGCAGCATGAATGCTTCTCGCTGTTTCAATGAATATTCTTTTTATCTGTAATAATTCAGATTAGATCATTGAGGTAAGAGGGGGGGGGGACTTATGGGCTGGTTGTATTACGCTTTTTTTTTTAAAATTTCATTTCATTTATTTATTCTTCTTTGATTATTTTTTAAAGCGGGAAGATACTATTTAAATTTTTCAATAATGTTTTACTTTTTTTTGTAATTTTTTTAAGTGAAAAATGTGTTATTTTCTATTTAAAATTATATTTTGTGAAGAAGTTAATTTGAGGCTTACAATAGCCAATCGGAGAAGTTGGGAGGATTTATGTGTTGGATGTTTATTCTTGATTGAAGGTGAAAATATTGGTCCTTTTTAATTAGAGTCGCGGTATTTCTTTTCTTATGAGCTGGGTGTATTTAATTTCTTTATTGCTTCTATTTTTCTAAGGGGAAGATTTAATATAAAATATGCTATCTTTTATTTTAAATGTAATCTTTTAGTTATAATCTTTTATTTTTTTTTTCATTTAATCTTTTATTATTTTTTTTTTTAAAGCGCATCAATCTAATCTTCTCATTTCAAATATTTCCCCCTACAGAATTTTCCCTACACAGGTACCTTTTTTACCGGGACCTTTTTTACTGGGACCTTTTTTTCCAGGTACCTTTTTTTCGGGACCTTTTTTTCCGTGCCTTTTTTTCCGGTACCTTTTTTTCCTAGAATCATTGCCACCACCCTGCCGTAGGACACGAAATTATGGAGCCTTAACCCCTAACCAACTATGACCTGTTGCGTAAATGGTTTTATTTTATTTTAAGAAGATACTCACTATTAAGACCTACATGATCATATACAAACGAGAATTTCCTTTAACCACACCTACTGAGCCTAGCACCAGATGTGGTCAGTTTTTGGCTATCCACTACATGCTCTTACATGAAATTCCATTAAGCCATCAAGTTTGTTTATATATTTTAATTTTATTCCCCTAAATTTTTAAAATGAATTAACACATGTGCGGGTTTACTATTTTAACGTTTTACTTATTCATAAGAAAGAACTAGAGCTGATAAATAGCGATCGATAGATTAGATTTGTCTTTATTATTGTCTCGATTGATCAAGTCACATGATGACTAATTCGTATAGAGATAGAGACTAAGAGAGAGACATTTATTAAATAGATTATTACAGATCGAAATTTCGCGTTTGTATTTATGCGTGATAAGACACATAAAGTTATAATTATTCGTTTTAGAGTCTTCTTATCATAACATTTTACGGACGAGAGATTTTAAAATTATGGGTCACAACCCTTCAATAGGAGAGGCAAAATAAAGTTTCATTTTTACATCTATAATCAGAGGTACACTTTTCAGAGTGAATAGTTGCGTTGTCAAACGTTCTTTCGCGAAAAATATGTATCATTACCTATTTCCTGCATCTAAAAAGAAAAAAATATTTAAAATGAAAATAAACATTAAAGTTATATCTTCTTAATTGGGATTTTGATTTTATAGCAACGTATTTTCAAAGAATGTGGAGTGCGCAAAAAAGAACCACCCTCAATAACTTGTAATCTAATAATTCAATCTTCCCGTTCTAGTATTCAATCTTAATGCTTTAAGAGGTGATTTCAAACAAGCTAATTTATTAGGGCAGACGATATTTTTGAAATCAGAGAGAAAAACGTACTTTCTCTGAATAAATTTTGATAGTTTCAGATTTTCAAACCCGCAAATATAGGGGTCAGAAACAATTTTTTTTAACCGTCATTGAACAGCCGACCCAATTTCGGGTTTACAGCTACTAATGTTTAACTTCGTAGCCTTCAATATAATCCACTCATTTTAATTTTAACCCAATCCAAAAAACAATGTAATTAGAAGAAATTTGCCTTCGTGAAGGACTTTTTCCTTGAACTAACCCACGTTAGTGTTACAAGGAGAGGCAAAGCACGAAAATCTCCCATGGTTAGCTTGACGACAAGAGGACTCTTACCCATGATGCGTCTACCACGGAGGATATTTTACGTCAGCATTGTAGTCGGTGCGAGCTCGGTCGTATCGTCCAGCCATCGCTGATTTCAAACTTGGTTCAACTCACTGGAAGGCGAACGCTCTATCTCTTGAGCCAGCTCGGCTCTAGTAGTCGCAATTTATAACCTTCGTTGAATAACCGAACCAATTTTTTGGGTTTATGGTGAGAGTTGTTATCGACCATGTCAGTATCTATGAAAAGATGCCCCATCATAGAATCGAGTTAACTTGTCTTATATACTAGTGAATTGGAATTATATTTTTGTAGTGGTAGATACATTACAGTACTGCCCCACCAGAATTATATTTGTGATAGAATTCGATGAACGGTTACCAATAGTTGATTCGTTGCTGTTGGGTGAGAAGCCGGGAGAGCTGTATTAAGATCACCGTACTTTTTTAGTGCTGATCGTGCGAGAAGTCGAGTGTATAAGTTGTACGTTGTGTGTGATCGAGACTGAGAAGCAACAGCGTGAGAAGGAAAATTTCGCAGTCACAAGTAGTAAGTTAACTGTTCAATGTGGACCATCCATCGAAGTAGGCATGTTCAAATTAAAGTGGGCGTTACTGTAAAGATAGGCGTGTTCATTTCGAAGTGGGTGTTTCTGTCAAAGTAAGCATGTTCACATCACGTCCCGGTCACCAATGTCGGGAGAGTTGTTATCGACCATGTCAACCTTCATCTATGAAAAGGTACCCCATCGTAGAATCGAGTTAACATGTCTTATTTACCGGAGATGCCAACTGCTCCGTACACGCCAAAAAAAATTAAAAAAGCGGTAAATAACTACAAGTAAATTTTGCAAATATTTGACATTTTTGCTAGCTTTTTAAAAGGTATAGCATGACATAAGTACTATAAAGTGGTGAATTATATAAGCCTACGAATTATTTAGAAATAAAGGTGGATAAAAATCTACTAAATTAAATTTATTAAACAAAGAATCACAATTGATAAACTACCGCTTTAAAATATATATTTTCTGTCCGGAGCAAGTTGGCATCTCTGATATACTAGTGAATTGGAATTATATTTTTGTAGTGGTAGATACACTACAGGTTTGCGATTACCATTGTTCAACACCGTAGCCTAGTAATTTTGAACCCAATCCGGAAGACAACCTAGATGAAGTATTGAGAGAAATTTACCTCCGTGGATGACTTCTTGATGAAACTAACCCGAATTTACGTTACACCTCATTGGGAGGCGAGCTCTCTATCCCTGAAAATACCACGTCTCAAAAGCCGCATTTTGAAAAATAACGGTCACATAATTTTGCTCAAGAGAACCATCCATAGTTTAGATCCCTTAACGTTAATTTTATTTTTTGCATATTTCGCCTTGTTTCGAGAACATTTTCAATGAATTGAAAAAATTTTGCGAACAATTATAAACTTTGTTTATCCAAAGATAATTCTATGCAAAAAATAACTTTTAGTAAATATTTATTATATTTCATCATTTTATTTAATAGTAGTCAGCAAAAAATTTGAATTGTAAATATAAATTTTTTTAAAATTATTTTAAAGAATGTAATTTTACAGAATACAAAATACAAAACTTAGCGAAATTGGTCGAATAGTTCCTGCTTAATCAAAGTTTAAATCTACGACTTTATAAAAATTCGATATCACAGGAACTATTTAACCGATTTCGAAAGTTATTGTTTTGGCGTCATTGAATTTTAGGCATATTAGATATTGGATCAAAAGTTATTTAAGGTGGTCCGATTTTTTATTTTTTTTTTAATTTTCTTTTGTTTTATTTATTTATTTTGCCCTTTGTACACATACTTTATGTTTTTATAACATTTTCTTTTCCTTATAACTTTATTAAGTTAAGAAAAATCAAAAGAAACAAATATACAAAAAATATTTCCTTTTAAAATTTAAAAAAAAACGATATATATATATATATATATATATATATATATATATATATATATATATATATATATATATATATATATATATATATGTGTGTATATATATGTATATATATACTTTTATTTACTTATTTTTTTTTTTTTCTGAATTGATTTTAAGGAAGAAATAGATAATGAAGCGTTACCGTTTTAAATTAATCAATTTTATCTATCCTATATTTCACAAATAATTCGGCGAAATAATTATAATACGAATAATTTCCGTTAAAAATTCATCAAAGATATTATTTTTGGTCCGAAATAATTTGACGAAACAGAGAAAAAGCGAATAGGTTATATTAAAAGTTCAGCACAACATTGCACCACAATAGCTGAATATCTTCACTACTTAGTAGACTACAAAAATATGTCTAACCGTAATCTGCAATGAACATAGCTAAACACTGCGTTAGTGATTCTCCTAAAAATTAAGCTCTCTAATTCTCAAATTATAAAACTGTAATTTATTATATTAATAAAAAATTAAAATTATTTTCTTACTTTAAAAGCAAAATTAAGACTTAAATAAAGTGCTAAATATGTCACTTCGCCCTATTAAAATAATAATCGTCAATTAAAAGCCCCCTTCTATGCGACGTTGATGTTTCTATCTTTAATCTTCGAATATGGCCATTAATTTCGAACAATTTAATGTAGATTTGACAAGCATATAATTAATGTGTATAATGAAAAAAGCTGTCGGATTGAGCTGTCTTCCTATTTTGTCCCTTATGTGGAAATATGTGTCATAATTTTTCCTAGAATTTTGCTCATAAATTAGGGCTAATTACTGGTTAGAAAATTACTTTAAATTACTATGTTTAAAGAAATATTTAAAAAAATAATAATAATATGATTTAATAAATTCAACATTATTTTATACTAATACTAATGTTACACAACCACTCATTAATTACAAAACACAATCTTTTTTCTTTTTAATTTTCTACAAAAACATTCAAAATATGATACTTTATAACACAATATTCATATTAGCTACTGCTTTCAAAAGTGCTTTGAATCATTTCTATTTTGGCTGAATGTTTTGATCACGGAATAAATAAATCATACCGTAAATTCACTATTCCTATATTCACACACGAAGATTTTTTACAAATTTATTTATTATTAGTTTTTTAATTTACTTGGATTTTTGATAATGAAAGTAAATTTGATGGGAATTTGCATTGCTCCTCGCTATTTCTCTATAATCGACAAAAATTAACGAATAACAAATGATTAAAAAAAAAAAAAAAACACTCCATTATGTAAATTTTTAATCTTCGTCTTTCTATTCTTACATAAAAATATTATTACTAATTAAATAAATAATCTCAAGAAACTAAAGCAGCAATATAGTATTTCATCTGCAACAAAAAATTACAAATTGGAAATAGCAATCAAAATTTTTTAAAAATAGGCGACTATTTTCAAGCGTTGCGAGACGTGAATAAGAAGAAACAAAAATGATTCGAGGTAAAAACGTCAAGTTGCCAGTGAAAAATGGACAAATAAAATTAAAAAACAAAACTACTATGGTTAAAAAACTGTGAATACAAAACTATTCTTTTTTTTAACCATTAACAACTAGTATGGTCTTAAGACCGAAAAAAAAAAGTTCGACTGGACATTGGAGTTAGTTTAGCAACTTTATGGTGCTGCCATCAATGCCTGAATGAGAGTATCGTATTTTAATAGCACATGGTCACAAATGGGGAGTGCAAGACAATGGAAACTCTTTAGGTGTTGAAAGGAATGAAGGAAATCTTTTCGTGTCTATACTGCAAGGATCATTACATGGGTTCAGTTGGAGCGATAAAATTCTTTAAATTTAACCGCAACATGTTAAAGCAGTTAATAAACGGCTTTTCTCACATATTACAGTTTGAATACCCTCTTATTAACAGCTATTTGATTGTTTTGTTTAAATATGGTAAAATAGCAATTTAATAAACTATTGATACATAATTTCTGATAGTGCAGATAAGCACATTTGAAAGTGGAACATGATCAATGTTGTCAGACATTGTTTGAAAGTGCAACGCGAGGAGTTTAGCTGCATTGTATATTCGCTGTGGAATGCTATTATTTGCTTATCCCAGGAGGTAACCAGCAACTGTGAGAATCTTAATAGAGGAATTGATGTTTAGGTTGTTATCTCAACACTGTTAGACTTGTTGAAACGATTGAAGAAGTTGCACTGGGTGTGGAAATATTAATAACAATGCCACTTGTCAATCATTTCAATGCTTCAGGATGGATGTGCTACACTAAAGCATTCAAAATGATTTTTAGCCAAACAGATTGTTTAATATCATTTCATCTTTCAGTTTTTACTTGGACAAAGCTCATTATCATGTCTATTCAACAACTTAGTAGTACATATATTTACAATAGATGATGTATAGTGAATAGTTAACAATACAACAAGGCTCTATGGGACATTTTAGAGATTTAGAGTATAATTTTTGAAGACGATGTATTGAATAGAATTGTTTGTTGCCGTATGCATTTGGAAGCTTTTTCCTCAACGAAAATGCGCTAAGATTGGCCCCTAGAGCTGTCATCGAATGAAATTTGAAGAATTTAAGGATTTGGCAGAATGTTCTATAGTTTCCTGCAGTTTTTTTTTTCCACGATGTATGGCAATTTTTTTTCTTCCAAAATTGTTTTTTAAACTTTCGTTCATTTCTACATTTTTCATAATAAAGAAGATGAAAGAACATGAACTAAGTAAAACTATTTAAATGTTCATTCTGAAGAAAAATTGCAATTAATTTTAATGTTTTATATTTTTTTATTCATATGTCTTTTTAATTTCAATTTTGTTTTTATTACTGTCCAAAAATTTAGCTTATTAGCTTTAATTAATCTGATTGTGCTGCTAGATAAAATTTTGTGCAATAGTGGTGCAATCTCTGTTTATTTTACAAAATTTAAAATGCATTTTGTAATTAGATACTTTGTGCAAATTATATGTTTTTAATGTTTTCATATTTCATCTCTTTATAGCGGATACGAGTTTATATTGATTAATAAATATCTCGTAATGTGTTTTTCTTAATAGAAGGTTTTTTTTAAAATTTTTTTTATTTTTATTTATTTATTATTTTTTTTTTTTTTTCGTTGCTTCACCTAACTTCAAAAAGCTTTTTTTTTCGTTCATTTTCCTTGTTATGGAATATATTAAAAAAAATTTTTTTTTAGTGTTTAATCATTAATTTTTATTAAAGATAAAAGCCAGTTTTAGAAGTTTTTAAAGAGCAGTAAAAGGTAAGAATTCAAGTTAAATAATCCTTTGAAAATCGATACAGTATTTTCTAAGAAAAAATCACATCAAATGTTTTTATTTCACCATAATCTTAATAGAAACAACTGTTCCAAATTAACTGCTTTTGTTGTGTGTCTTTTTTGTATACGTTTTGAAATTTTTATATGAATAAGAGGTTGTAGTTGATGCAAACGAACAATTTAAAATTTCTATTTCTTTAAAATTTCTAAATTTCAAGCATAATTTGAAATTTCTTCTTTGCTGATTAGTTACAGTTGCCGAAACACACAAAGTAACATTATTCAATTTCACAATTTCAATTTTCATAAAATCTTGTAAATTACAGAAAAAAAAACATAATTACATGTTACAATTTTCTCTTTGTTGAGCAGTTGCAAGTATTGAAACCTACACGGAGAAAGAAAAACTTACATAAAACCCTACTTGTATGGTAATGGCATTTCTGTTTTTTTAAAAAAATAAAATATTTCTCGTAATAAAAGCAAAATATAGAGTACTTAGATCATTCATTCGATAATTCTTTTCATATGCTAATGGTTTATTGGAAATTATGGTTATCAAAATTATAGCCACATATTTAGTAAAAATACAAAAGTAAATATAAAAAAATCCTAAGCTCTAAGTTATCATGATAAATTTACCAAATTTTACATCATTTAATACTAAACAACAATGAAAGTTTACCATAAGTCATTAAAAAAGCAATTCGGTAAAAATTATCGTGCTTTTTGGTGTTTCCAAGGAGCCAGAGGCGCTGTATATATTATTACCATTTTCTCGCAAGTCCATCATTTTACAGTACTAAGTACGTTTCAATTACAATTTCCCTTTTGTTAAGTAGTTACAATTATTGAAATCTACAGAACGACATTATTCCTTTTACCAAATAATAATTTTCTCGGAAAATTTACGAAGGGAGAAAATTTATAGATTATCTATAAAATATACAGTGAAAATGTAGACGCTTGAAAGAAACAGAAAAAATATACTGCTGCATCAAAATTTAGCCATACAACTAGCTAGAGTGAATTACCTTGTCAGTATTTAAATCAAATGACGTAAGTAAAAGTTAAATATATTTTTCTTAGTAATAGTTTCTTGCTTTATTTCACTTTTACTACGGAAGTTCTAGTTTTCGAAATTAAAGTTCTTATTACCACACATTTAATAAAAAACACAAAGCTGAAAAGTGAATTTCACAGAATAAATGATTTTCATGACATCCTCATAGGTATCCTCATAAAATTACAAAATTTCACTTATTATAACTTTATATTTTATTGTTAATTTTATCCAAGTTATGATTAAAGTGCTACGGTACAAAAAATACCGAACTTTTTGTTGTTCCCATCGAGTCAAAACGCTGTAAATTTAACCATATTCTGGTAGTTATTGCAGTCTCAGTGTAAGACAACACTGAAAGTAAAATTATTGACTCATATATTATTATTTTCATATGTCATTAACGTTACTCATATATATGCATAAAAAAATAATACTAATCTCATTAATATATCAACAAATAGCCGCAGCAAAATGATTGAATTTACAAATAATGTATTTTAGTGATATTTTTCTATAAATTGTCTAATTTATTTAATAAAATATTTGATTCTTAGTTTAAGCACCAATTAATCTTTAAAAATTATGAAGCAGGCTATGTGAATAGTAGCTTTCTTCAACGAGAACGTTAATCCTTATAAATAGTTCTTTTCGAATTCGAAATTGTTGTCATAATGTCAGTGATGGATCATGACAGATGCTTTACGTTTTCCGAATTACATACCTACAATAACCCGAACCCACCTGCCTAACTCACCATTTCTATTCAATTTTGACAAAGATATATATTTACAAATAGTTCTATATAATATATATGATGAATCTTATAACTTTTATTCTTCTGAATGGACTTCATTTTTGAGAATTTCAGATAATCCCTGTAAATGCCTCACCACTGACGTCCTTGTTACTGAGTAAATATTCCTTCTCCTTAAATATTCTAAAGAAAACAAAGGAATCCTGTTTAACTGTGTCTTCTCAAACATATAATATACAAAAATTTGGACCGAAAACTTCTAATATGTTTCAGTATCGTTTAAAACAATATCCTCTCAACATCTTAGCATTCTAAACTCTATAATTGCAAAAGAATAAAGAAAAGATTTTTTTTAGCAACTTTTTAAATTTTTCAAAAATATTTCTTCAAAACATCTTAATTAATGTCTTTAAAAAAATGCAAGATTATCACTACATATTATTAATATAAGTAAAAAAAGTGAAAATAATCTATAATAATAAAATGAAATTTGAATAGTTGGTGAAAAGTGCAATT
This sequence comes from Parasteatoda lunata, assembly GCA_949128135.1. Lineage (NCBI taxonomy): Eukaryota > Metazoa > Arthropoda > Arachnida > Araneae > Theridiidae > Parasteatoda > Parasteatoda lunata. Next base: position 19,716,803 of record OX421973.1, read on the forward strand.
TCAAACCCCGATCTTATAATTCTTTCAAAACTTTGAGTTAGATCGTCGGGAAAAACGTTTGAAAAATTGGATTTTTTTATTGGCTTAGAACTCGCCATTGATAAAAATGATAGACTGCAGACGATTTTCCTTTCTTGAAATATTTTAAAGATTGCATCAAGAAATAATTGATTTAATAATATTTTAAAACAAAGCTAAGCCCCCTAATCGCTGACGCTCACAACTGCAATTAAATATCTCTGCTTACCAAACGAACGGATGTATTTTAAATGCCTTTTTTGTACACGAAGCTGAAAAGTTAAGTTCTAAATCATTTAACGAATCTCATTAACCGTAATTCATAATAATATATTAATGTAATTTGCCCCAAAAAAAATAATTGTAAATTGGTTGACAGACACCTATTGGGAGCAAGACAGGCCAATATTAATTGTATCGTTTATGTTGCTTAGGTTTAATGTAATAATATTCTACGTCCAGACATTTTTACAACAGATTTCTTATTTATTACTTTTTTGCAACTCCTGCATTCCATTTTTAGTTGTCATCGCAACCAATGTTGCCAGAACCTACAACACTAAACAGAACAGACTTAAGTGCTACAGAGTAAGCTATAAGCCACAACAGTACTCCCTTCCCAGTAACTAAGTTACGATACAGTATCATATAAGTACGAGCATGGTATTTACCAGTTACTTATGCTCAAATATTTCAAAACTCACTATTTACCAAAAATATTGTAGATATATATTTATAAGTGCTAGTCTCGAAATCGCACAGGAACTTTAATTGTCCGTCCTATACGTGATTGTTTTTCAGGAAGTTGTTTGATTTTAGGAGGTAAGTCTGGTGGAGGGACGTCTGGTATTTGCAAGATCTGGTATCTGGTATTGTCCTGTAGGGACGTCTGGTATTTGCAAGAAATATGCAGGTTTTAATCTATCAATAGACATTGTAACGTCTCTGTTTTTGATTTTTACTGTAAAATATTTTTCCTTTTTGTCAACGACTTGAAAAGGACCATCATATGGAGGTTTCAATTGCTTTTTAACTCTGTCTTTGCGAATAAACACATGAGATACTGTTTTTAAATCTTTAGGAATAAATATTTTCTGGACATATTTATTTGACACTGTTCTTGGTCCCATTTCTTCCATAGTTTTTTTAAGCTGCCTGACAAAACCATCAGGTGTGGTTGGAGTTTTGTTCTCTTGGAAAAATTCTCCAGGTAATCGTATATTTTGTCCATAGACCATTTGAGCAATGGTGTATGCCGCATCTTCTTGCATAGCTGTGCGTAAGCCAAGAAGAACAGTTGGAAGTGTGTCACTCCAAGCCAGGTTATTGTGCGGCTTTAATGCGGTTTTAATAGATCTGTGGAGGCGTTCGACCTTCCCATTAGCCTGTGGATGATAAGCAGTTGTATGCTGTAATTTTATTCCACACATTTTAGATAAGGTGGTAAACAACTCAGAACTAAATTGCGCTCCACGATCTGTAACAAGATGGCATGGGGTACCAAATCTTAAAATACAGTTAGAATAAAACGCTTTAGCAACTGTCTCTGCTGACATGTTGTTTAACGGAATCACTTCCATCCAGTTAGAGTATCGGTCAATACAAGTAAGACAGTAAATATTTCCATTTGACGGTGGTAGGGGTCCAATGAGATCAATATGAACGTCACTAAACCTTTCTGAAGGAAGTTGGAAACCACTAAAACTTGATTTGGTGTGTCGATTTACTTTATTCTTTTGGCAAGCCATGCAAGATCGAGTCCAAAGCTGCACATCTTTACGGATACTTGGCCAGATAAATTTTGACGTTAAGAGCTTTACAGATGATTTAATGCTAGGATGAGATACGCCATGCATTTGCTGAAATATTTCCATGCGATACATTTCAGGAATATATGGTCTAATGCTATTCGTTGAAGTTTCACACCACAAAGACTTTCCAGAAGGTAGCGGATACTGCTTGAAGTTCAGGGAAGTCGGTGATGTCCTTAAATTTTGAAATTCTTTATCCATATTTTGTTCAACTGCTATTTTATCGTAGTTAACCAAAGAAATTTCGTCAGTTCTAGATAAAGTATCTGCAACGATGTTGTCTCGACCTTCAATGTGTTGTATATCCGTTGAAAATTCTGAAATGAATTGTAAATGTCTAAGTTGACGAGGTGATGCTTTTTCTGGTTTTTGTTTAAATGCAAAAATTATGGGTTTATGGTCCGTGAATATTTTAAATGTTCTTCCTTCCAGTAAATATCTGAAGTGTTTGACGGAGAGATAAATTCCTAGCAGTTCTCTATCGTAAGTGCTGTATTGCTTTTGCGCTTCGTTTAACTTTTTAGAATAAAATGCGATAGGTTTCCATCCATTGTCTTCAAATTGTTGAATTACTGCTCCAATTGCCGAATCTGAAGCATCCGTATATAGTGACAGAGGTAGTTCAGAATTCGGAAATGTTAAAGAGTGTTATATTGACCAAATCATCTTTGCATCGTTGAAACTGTTCTTTCGCTTCATCTGTCCATTGAATTTTTCGTTTGTCTTTTTTTCATGCTCCTTTAAGGTAATCATGAAGGAGAGATTGATTTTTCGATGCATTCCTTAAATATCGACGATAAAAATTAATCATGCCTAAAAATGTTCTGAGTTCGTGAATGGTTGTCGGAAGTTTGTAATTAACAATAGTTTGAACTTTGTCCGGTAACGGTCGTGAGCCTTGCGGAGTAATTAAATAACCCAAGAATTCTATTTCTTTCTTTCCAAATATAGATTTGGAAACGTTAATGCGAAGTCCATAGTCATTCAACTTTTCAAAAACTAACTTCAAGTGGGTTCTGTGTTGTTCCTCACTAGCAGATGCGATTAGAATATCATCTAGGTAGGGAAAAACAAAATTAAGACCAGAAAAAACATTATTTACAAATCTTTGAAACGTTGCTGGTGCATTCCTCAATCCAAAACTCATCACATTGAATTCGTACAAACCAAATGGAGTAATAATTGCAGTTTTACATCTATCTTCTTCGGCAATCGGCACTTGGTAATAGGCTTTAAATAAATCAATTTTGGAATATACATTTGTACCTTTTAAAATTTGATGAAAATCTTCAATCCTAGGAATGGGGTATTGATCAGGAACTGTTCTAGCATTTAGCTGTCTGTAATCTTCACATGGGCAAAGAGTACCATCTTTTTTCAAAACCACATGCAGTGGACTTGCCCATTGTGAACTGGAGGGTTTTATTATGTTATCATCCAACATGAATTGGAACTCTTGCTTTACTGCTGCCAGCCTTTGATGATCTAGCTGTCGTGCCTTAGAATTTACAGGTGGACCATTTGTTTCGATGTGATGTTGAACATTATGTTTTACACCTGATAAGAACAAATTTGGTTTGCATAAATCTGGATATTGTTTTAGCAAAGTATGAAATTTGGTCAAACTATTTACTGTAGCGATATTACTGTTTTCGCTGATGGAAGCAACTTCGCCAGTTACCTTTAGTTGAGTTACTCCATCAATCAGTTTCTTGTTATGCAAATCAATTACTAATTTAAATTTGTTAAGGAAATCAGCTCCTAAAATACCTTTATTAATTTTGGCTACTAGAAAAGGAAACTGAAATTCTCGCCTAAGTCCTAAATCAAGGGATAACATCTTTATACCATATGTTTCAATTTCGGTACCATTTGCTGCATACAATTTGTATTTCATGGATTGTTTATCTTTAGTTGAAGCAGGTAAAATGCTGACATCTGCCCCACTGTCCACTAAGAAACGCACTTTCGATTTTTTATCTCTTATAAATAAGCGAAATTGGCGACAATCAGGAATATTATCAACAGGAGCGCTTGCCGCATTCTCTACTGCACATTGGCGTTTCCCTGACCGGATGACCTATCAGTTGACCAACTACCATTACCATTTTGTTTTCGTTTGCATAAGAAAGAAAACAAACATTTTTCTTTTTTAAATTTAATCAGCTACAATAAAGATGGAACGTTACAATGCTACATGCTACATTAAAGACGTCTCCAGTGTAACTGAATGACTGTTCATATGGAAATCGCAGGGATTCGGCACATACAACAACGCCCCCTATAGTTCGTTGCGATCGCGAATTCTTTTATACTCTTAATTTAGAAAACAAACAAAATCGAAAACGTTATAATATCAGTAATGGTAAATACCTTTAAATGAGGGATACAAAAATTATAATTGGAAAACAGTACATTTATGACTTATCGGAATTTTATGCTGATGACCACAAAACCAATATGAAAATTAATTTGGGAAAACAGGATCCTACCATGTGATTTTTCGGCTAATAAAAATGCGGCACCATCATTAGATTTTTATATATAGCTAGCTTCGTTAGGTCAGGTAAGCTCAATAATCAATATGAACATAATAACATTGACGAATTATGACACCAAATTAACATTTCGTATGTTGTTTGAAACAAAGTGTTTTTTTTGTTTCTTGTTAAGCTTTTAAAACGTGGATCTACAAAACTAAACAAGTTAAAATCAACACTAATTGAAATAAAAAAATAATAGGTTATGTTTTGAAAAGTAAAATTAATAGAGGTAAAATTAATAGTACTAAATCGTGTAGTAGAAACGAAAAATATAGTATTTCTCTTATTGGCACTCTATGTTCTAAAAAGCAAAATTGATGTAGAAAATATATTTATTCTTTTAGGGGAACCTTGAAAAATCACGATACTAGAATGAGTTGACTAGAATGAGTCTTTATTTATTAAATTTATTTTATTAAATTTTAATAATTTGTACAAATTTAAACAAAAAAAAAAAAATAAGTTGTGTACTAAAAAGAAAGATTAATGGGAAAATCATAGTAATTTGTTTAAGAGAAACGTAAAAAATTAAACTATTATAGAAGCAAACAATGTTCAATTAGCTTTGATAATATAATCACTATAATGCTAAATTAATAGAGAAATGGTACAAAATCGTACGGGAAAAATGTTAAAAACCGCCATATTATTACTCACGTTATTGATGCTTATTAATTTTGGTTATAAGTACTTACTGAAATTTTTAAAAAAATAAGCTCTATACTCAACGTAAAATAAAGTAAAATTGGTAGATAAATGGCACGAAATCGTTTAGGAGAAGTATAAGAAATCAGCATTAATTATTAATGCCAATAATGCTTTATTAATTTTGGTAATCGGCGCAACTGGTATTATGGTAATTAGTGTAATTTTAATCGACACCAAATGTACAAATATAGGTACAATGCATTTATTATATTAGTGTATTTTATACCTATTAAAACTGCATCACTATTACGGTCATCTTTTTACGGTCCTTCAAATTGGATAAGTAATTGAGAATATCGTTTGATTGTGTTAAATTTTGACTATCATGAGTTGGCCTGGAGCAACAGCATCATACCAAGTAATTCTGAATATAGTTAATCTTTATTTTGAGAGATAAACTACTAAAAGTGTGATTTGATTAATCTAATAACTTAAGGGCCGGAATAGCCTGGTCGGTAGGGCGCTGGGCCCATATCCAAGAGGTCGTGGGTTCGATCCCCGCCGGCCGAAGACTCCCCGTGTAGTAAATGGTGACTGATGCACGTTAAATCTGTCGAGTCTCAAAGTCCTCCATGTTCCCATCACAAATCAATACCTCTGGGGGTACTGATCCAGGAGTTTCCTTGTCTTCTGGATTGGTTCAAAATTACAAGGCTACGGAGTTTAACATTAGTAGTCGTAAACCCATGAAATTCGGTCGGCTGTTCAACGACGGTTATAAAATAAAATAAAATCTAATAACGTAGACCACGAGGGCTCAGGCGATAGAGCGTTCGCCTTCCTATGAGGTGAACCGGTGTTCGATCCCGGCGATGGCTGGTTGATACGAATTCCGCATCCGGTTTGCACCGACCACAGTGCTGACGTGAAATATCCTCAGTGGTAGACGGATCATAGGTTAAAGTTCCCTTGCCGTCAGGCTAACCGTGGGAGGTTCTCGTGGTTCTCCATGAAACGCAAATGCGGGTTAGTTATATCAAAAGGTCCTAAGCGAAGGTAAATTTCTGTCAATACTTGATCCAGGAGTTCCCTTGTCTTCTGGATTGGGTTCAAAATTACAAGAATACGGAATAAAACATTAGTAGTCGTAAACCCATTAAATTGGGTCAGCTGTTCAACGAAGGTTATAAAATACAATAAAATCTAATAACGTGGAGCCGTGGTGGCTCAAGGGATAGATCGTTCGCCTTCCAATGAGGTAAACCGGATTCGAATCCCAGCCATGCTAGTCGATATGAATTCCGTACCCGACTCGCATCGACCATAATGCTGACGTAAAATATCCTCAGCAGTAAACGGATCATGGGTTAGAGTCTTCTTGCCGTCAGGCGAACCGTAGGAGGTTTTGGTTGTTTTCCTTTTCATGTAACGCAAGTGCGGGTTAGTTCCATCAAAAAGTCCTCCATAAACGCAAATTCCTCCCTATACTTGATCAAGGAATTTCCTTGTCTTCTGGACTGGATTCAAAATTACAAGGCTTCGGAGTTGAACATTAGTAGTCGGAAACCCAAAATTGGGTCAGCTGTTCAACGACGGTTATAAAATCAACTAAAATCTAATAACGTAAAGTCACCGGCAAGGACAAAATGTAACAATAAATTTAGAAAAGAGATTTATTTTAGGTTGGAATACATTTTTCAGTTTAGTGTAGGAATTTGGTAGTGTTGCTGTGATTGCTTTCTTTTTTCACTCAGTACGAAGAACTGTTATTTAGTTAGTTATGAATAAAATAAAACTAAACTTATAAAATATAAGGTTATCAGTAAAAAAAAAATATTAAAAAAATATAAAAAAAAGTAAAAAAAAATCTTTTTCAAAACTTTAAAAAACAATGCTTTCCAAACATCTTAAATTCTTGTAAAGCACACAAAATTTTATCTGTGATAGAATTTGCTGAACGAATACCACTCGTTGATTTATGCTGGTATTTTTTTATATCATCTTGCTCATTACTTTTTTCTTCATTTTTTTGTTGTTGTTTATTAACCGGCAGACACTTAATTACTTCACTGGATTTTTTCTTCCTGAGCGCTTTATTTTTCAAGCAAACCAACTAATCAATGTTGGCGAGTTCATATCATGTTCGCAGGTCACCATTGAAGGGATTTAATCTTAGACTATGTCAACCTTCATCTATCAAAAGGTACCTCATGATAGAAGCAAGTTAACATGTTTTATATACTAGTGATTTGGTATTTAATATTTGTAGTGGTAGTTACGCCACAGTGCTATAATGTAACAATAATATATTTCTCAAACTTGATTACGCAAGAATAGGGTTCAAGTTGTACGAAAACATGGTTTAAAACACCATATAAGGGTGCGTTATTCTCAACGTAGTATGGTTTAAAGTACTGATTGTGTAATTAAAATACCGCCTGAATTAATTAATAGGCATATTTGAGTTCATCCTCTTGAACCTTTAAGATGGAGTCTTTGAAAGTGAAGATCCGATCATGAGATCAAAAGTTATTCAGAGGAGTCAGTTTTTCTTCCAGCACTGTACATCCCTTTGCCCATTTACAAAATGTATGTTATCAAGTAAACTTTAATGTAGTTAGCTTATGTTAAGTACGGATGTGTGGTATTTTGGTGATTTGGAACTCTTGATAATACAAAGTTAATTTCCACATTAAATATTTTTGAGGAGATTCCATGATCTGGATACCAAAGGTGTTGCAAAAGCGTGCCACGAATCTTCACGCATTTCAGGACCTCCCAAGCAACGGTAAAAATAACGTTGACAGCATAACCATAGCATTTCGTGTCATTTCTTTTATTGCCCTTTAGGGTGAAGAAGTAGTAATTCAACCCTTTCAACAAAGGAGAAAAGGATTATTTCTATGGGGTGTGGCCCACAGCTCTATGATGATAGTGAGAGCAAATTGGGCCCTTTTTCATCTGCCCCTTTCAAAAGCAGATTCATTGTACGGAATATTTCAATGATCGTAATTGTTTCTTTCATTTCAATGATCTAGTTTTTTTTCTTCTTTTTTTCTAAAGATTTCATTGCTTTGGATTGAGAAAGTAATTGGAAAAAAAAAAAATTTGAGGAAGTTAAATGTGTTAGGAAATTCTTTTATGTTGTGTGAAAATAGTTCAAATAAATTATCAACATATTTAATAAAAAAATAATCAAGTCAATAGAGCGAAAAAGCTCTTGGCGATAAAAAAGGGAGGATGAAAGAACTATTGCAACTACTTTTACTGTGGGTAATAAGAGCTTACGTCAATTATTAATATTTTATACAAACACATACTTTCGGGGGCCGGGATAGCCTGGTCGGTAGGGCGCTGGGCCCATGTCTAAGAGGTCGTGGGTTCGATCCTCGCCGGCCGAAGACTCCCCGTGTAGTAAATGGTGACTGATGCACGTTAAATCTGTCGAGTCTCAAAGTCCTCCATGTTCCCATAACAAATCAATACCTCTGGGGGTACTGATCCAGGAGTTTCCTTGTCTTCTGGATTGGTTTAAAATTACAAGGCTACGGAGTTGAATATTAGTAGTCGTAAACCCATGAAATTGGGTCGGCTGTTCAACGACGGTTATAAAATAAAATAAAAACACATACTTTCGAGGCCGGGATAGCCTGGTCGGTAGGGCGCTGTGCCCATGTCCAAGAGTCTCAAAGTCCTCCATGTTCCCATAACAAATCAATACCTCTGGGGGTACTGATCCAGGAGGTTCTGTCTTCTGGATTGGTTCAAAATTACAAGGCTACGGAGTTGAACATTAGTAGTCGTAAAACCATGAAATTGGGTCGGCTGTTCAACGGCGGTTATAATATAAAATAAAATAAACACATACTGTCAGAGAATTTTTTCTAACTAGACATTTTTTTTTTGTTGGTAAAACGCTTACTTTTGTAAAAAGAGTTTCAATACTTAATTTTAGTTATTCCTTGGCACTAGAATAACGCAAGAAACAAGAATATCGCTTTTTAGATTTCAAAATTGTATTAATTTATTTTTAGATGCATGCACTTATGTATTATAACAAATAAAGAGATACCTTGGAACAAATCAAAATTTGTGGAAATTACGTATTCCATAGCTGTTTTTCGATTAACTCTGTGCTCTTAGATTATTTTATAAAGTTCATATTTTTATTTTATTGAGATTAAATTTAGCATCGATCCTTGAAGGATTTGATAGTTTAAATTAATAATACTACCTGATAAAAGTGCTTCTCATTTCTTGCATGCGCTTTCAGATTTCGGTACTCATATAAAGGCATCGTTTAAAATGGCGTGGATCTTTTAATATATAACTGTAAAAGTTATACAAATTAATACAGGGCTAAATAACTATACTCAAATTAATACTGTGTCAGATTATTATACTTAAACTAATGTTGGGTTAAAATTAATGCAGGGTTAAATAACTATGCTCGAATTAATACTGTGTTATATTATTATATTTAAACTAATACAGGGTTAAAATTAATGCAGGGTTAAATAACTATGCTCAAATTAATACTGTGATAGATTATTATATCTAAACTAAAACCGAGTTAGATTGCTTCACTCAAATTAATACTGTGTTAAAATTACTCCTCATATCTTGCCTGTGCTTATAGATAACTCTATCCAAAGTAATACGTGATAAAAATATTCTCTTTTCTTTTCTTGCATATATTTTTACACTACAGCTCTATGATTAATACTGTATTAAAATTGCTGCCCATTTCTTGTATATGCTCTTACATAACGATAGTCTAATTAATAATGTGTTAAAAGCTTTCCTTATTACTTGCATGTGTTTTTAAATTACGTTACTCCAATTAATACTTTGTTCAAAGTACCTCTTCTTTTTTTAAAGTAATTTTAGATAATGATACTAAAATACGGTGTTTAAAGTGCTCCTGCATGTGCTCTTAGATAACTTAGACTCCTCATTTAATATTTTTTATTTTATTGCTAATCATAATAAGTGCTTTAATGGTACAAGGCTTTTATTCAAAGAATTCAACAAACCTAGTATTTTTTACTGTTTTCATATTTTCACTAAGCTTGAATTTCTTCAAACTAATCACATCAGATATATTCCTTGTCGTTCATTGTTGGCGAAGTGCTGCTTATTGGACAAAATCAATTCACCAACAATGGGCGAGAGCAATTATATGTTATTCAGAAAACATCTCAGATATTATCGCAACTCAAGTGACCACACGCAGTCTTTTTCTGTGGTAATAGCTCATATGAGGGGTTGTCAAAAGTCACCCCTTTCTTTTTCTCGTATCACCCACAACATCTGTTAAAATAATAACAGATCGGACACAAAGCCCAATCCATCTCGTCTGTCGTACTTTCGGCCTGCGAACACTGTTTTCAATTGGATACCCGGAAGACGCTGCGACTCAACCAAGACCACACGCAACTATTGTGAATTTTCATTAGTTGTCATAAGCACTTGGACAGATCAGGTTTATAATAGTACAATTTACCTTTGTTTTCTTCTTAAATTATCTAGAGGAAAAAGGTCACGAGACCACTTTATTGGCTGTTTGATATTAACATAGTACATCGATATATTTAATAAAATGATGAAGCTAAACATTGATTTCAGCACTATATATACTGGGCCAATCCAAAGTAACAGACAAATCATGTATACCATTCTGTACTTCAGTAAGAACAAGCCTTAATATCCCAGTATACTCTCTGTACTAAAATATATCCCAGTACTCTCTGTTTACTGGACAATCTGGCTAATAGTTACAAAAATATTTTTAAATCATTTTTGAAAAATGTCAGTAATTAAATGAACGTCTGATCACGTTCCTTGCTTTATAGTTACTTTTTGTGTTTTATTTTGTATTTTACTTGATTTTTTGTTCTATTTTTATTTTTCTAGAATTTCTATTCTATTTTGTATTTTTGTGTTCTTTACTTGATATGTTTTTATATATATATATATATATATATATATATATATATATATATATATATATATATATATATATATATATATATATATATATATATATATATATATATATATATATATATATATATATATATAAAGAAGTTGACTATAAATAATTTTAGAAAATAAATATTTATTTAAGAAAATAATGTAAAATGGAAAAGATAAAGAAGCATGAATCGCCTGTTTTGCACATGATTTTAGCCACGGATTTGCCCGAAACGGATTTGCACATGGAAAAATTATATAAATTAACAAAGAAATCTTTTTAGTAAATCTTTTATTTTAAATTATTAAATAATATACTTTAAATTATCCAGTATAATATAACCTTGCGCACATCCATTTTCGGGCCCATCCTTGGTAACTAACATATCAAACGCACTTCAATAATGCGGCAAGAACGCACTTTTAAATAAAACTCCTCTAGTTACGCTATCTCAATTTGCGCTTTTGTTTTCATATTTTGCAATCTGGCAATCTTGTGACGAAAATATTTTAAATCATTCTTGAAAAATTTCCCGTTCATGTAAGTTCATTTAATTTCGCTACTCGCTTTATAGATTATGTTTTATGTTCTATTCTGTTTTTTCTTTATATTTTACTTTCTGTTTTTACGTGTTATTTTTACTTATTGTGTTCTATTTTATTTGTTGTAATTTTTGTAAAAATGTTTTGAGTGCTCCTCACATTATTTTGGCTATATAAATACAATATTAAAGAGCACTCTTTTTTGCAGATATAATTGTGTGGGCTGATGAAAAGATTATATCTTTTTTTTTCTGGAATTTTTTAAAAGAATTCTATCCTTTTTTTTTAATTATTTTTTTTTAATAATTTTCTTTTTTCTCCTTTTTTCATTTGTTTGTAATTTTCCTTTGTTTTATCTTCTCTTTGAACTTATTTAATGAGTTCTATTTACTTGTAGCTTATGCGCAATAAATGAAACTTATTGTTTTTCTTAATTTTCTTCGTGTTTTTTTTTTTTTTGTATTTATTTATTTTGCTATATATATATATATATATATATATATATATATATATATATATATATATATATATATATATATATATATATATATATATATATATATATATATATATATATATATATATAGCCATATAGTTGATAGCCTTTTTTATCCTCTTAAATTCGGAAATTGTCCCTGGTTAAATCTAATCTTAAAACGTGCAATAATTGAACTTGTATTAGCACATTTGATTTTGATAAACCTTTTTGCTACATTGCCATTCGAACTTTTATTTTCAGCTATTTCCAATTTAGTTCAATTTGCCTCTACCTAAATTAAGTTTTGTATAGATAAATTTCAATCACTTTTTAAATTTAGCTTTTATAATCAGTGATGTTTGAATTTGATATCGTTTGATATCAGTTTTTATATCAATTTGATATTATTTGATGTCAGTTTCGATATCAATTTTGATATCATTTGATAACAATTTTAATATTAATTTACTATTGTTTTACATCAGTTTTGATATCAATATTATATTATTTAATATCAGTTTTGATATCAATATTATATTATTTAATATCAGTTTTGATATCAATATTATATTATTTAATATCAGTTTTGATATTTATTTGATATCACTCGATGTCAGTTTTGATATCAATTTGATACTATTTGTCATCAGTTTCGATATCAATTCATTATCATTTGATATCGATTTTGACATCAATTTAATATAATTGATAGGTATTATTTTTGATATTATTAAAAGCATGGTCAATATTCTACCATTTCACTTTTTCTATATTTATTTTATTTCCATATTTGTTTCTTTTCGATATCATAGATAAGTATCTGTATTTTAAACTTGAATCTTACTTCACCTCAGGTAGGTTTCTTTTTTCCCAAAAATGAAGCAATTACCTATCACTCTCTTTTTGAAGCAATTAGTATCGTCGTCAAAAATTCCTTCTTCTTCTCTCACTTCATCAGGTAGTATCGGCGCCGTCTTCCTAATAGTTGTTTAAAAGAATAAAAGACCGGCCTTCCGGCTATTTTCGAATCATTCTTTTCACGGATTCTTTTTTCCCCTTTTCTTTTTATTCTCTGTGTTTTGTACAGAAAAGTTTTTGTTTTTCTATTGTGGTGAGTTTTAGCTACTAAAGAGAGACAATTAAAGCTCTCCCTTTATCCGGCAGTGAGAAAAGAGTGATTTTTGACCCATGACCAATTGGATCAAATCCCTAATGTTTTCTTCACTTTACGGGGGGTCGTATTCAAATTTGGTCCAAACTCTTTTTTCGCAGAATTTGAATGTTAAAAAGTATTGGAAATTGCGCACTCTTCAGCATTCGATTTTCTAAATCTGTTTATAATTTTATAGAATGAAAAAGATAATTGGCTCAAGACAAAAATAGCATTTGCCCCTTGCTGATTTCTCTAATTTTTTATTCAAATTTATTAACACAGCTTTGCTTTTTTTGGAGGAAAATTATGATGTTTAATCTTCTTCTTTTATTATTGTAAATGTTCACATACTATTTACGTTATAAACTTTAAAGTAATAAAAAGAAATTTATGCATATCGATTTTTTAAACTTAGAAAAGAAACCTTTTTGATTGTACATTCTCACGAAATACTAAAAAAGTTTTCCATTTTTACTCAATCAGAATGCAACTTACGAGCTGTAAAAATAATTGAGCAAATGGAAATACTTAAAGCAATGGCACAGGCTTAATACAATGGCATAGGCTACGATTTATTGTACGATTGCGACAGAGCGTTTACGATTGCGACAGAGCGTTTACCTTCCAATGAGGTGAACCGGGTTCGAATCACAGCGATGGCTTGTCGATACTAATTCCGCGTCCGGCTTGCACCGACCACAGTGCTGACGTAAAATTATTCTCAGTCGTAGACGGAATCCTGGGTTAGAGTCCCCTTGCTGTCAGGCTAACCGAGGAAAGTTTCCGTGGTTTTCCCTTCCGTGTATCGCAAATGTGGGGTAGTTCCTTCGGAAAGTCCTCCACGAAGGTAAAATTTCTTCCAATACTTGATCCAATAGTTCCCTTGTCTTCTGGATTGGGTTCAAAATTAGAAGGCTATACGGAGTTGAACATCAGTAGTCGTCGTAAACCCAAATTGGGTTGGCTGTTCAACGACGGTTATATATATATAAAAAAAGCATACAAGAGAGGATTTTATAGTATATATTTTTGCTCCTTGTTTAGAAAAAGTAGAAATTTTTTTCATTTTCTTCGCTTTAAGAAATGTTTGTTTTTTCCTGCATAAATTTGGAGTTATAAAAAGAATTAAGAACGAGATAACTGTATCGAAGATACACAAAATACTCTCAGTAAAAAAGTAAGGTAAAAACTACCACAATATGGTAAAATTTACCATTTTTCTGTTTCTATGGGAACATAAAAAAGCTCGGTAATTTTTGAACAAAGCTCTTTAGTAATGATTTTTGGTAAAATTAACAATAAAATATAGTCTTATACTGTATGGTAAAGTTCGGTAATTTTCTTAGAGCATGGCATAAAAACCATTTATTCGATTAAATGTACTTTTCAGTATTGTATTTTTTACTTAACAATCGGTAATAAGAACTATAATTTTGAAATACAGAATTTTCGTACACGGTTACCATATCAACAGAAAAATTACCAAGTGAATGGCTGAAATACCGTATATTTTAGTTTTTAATACCAAAATCATGTTTGCTTATATATATATATATATATATAAAATAAATCAATAAAAAAAAAAAAGAAATACTCCTTACCGTGCAGTACATTTCACCATAATTTTTTTTTCTCTGAGGAGATTTCAACAAAATATATATATGTTTCGTTTTTTAAATCAATTTTAAACTTTTATTAATTGGTAGAAAGTTTACCACTTACTAGACCAAGGTAGACCACTAATTAGATGATTTGATAGTTGGGATATTAATAGTACTGGCGTCAGATAGATCGCATAACTGCCAATTTATCTGGATTTTTCGGAAGAATTTAACTTTGTGTATAAAATGATAGCGAAACATTTGCTTTCCCAGTTCAAACTTGGATTTATAAATTTAAATTAGAATTATTTTAACGACGATTACACATGAATTTTTATATCTATATAAATGCATGTTAATGGATTTAAGTTCTTTAAAAATGTTAAAGTATTTTTTGCCTACAATGAATTTTACAATTCTCAATTTATTATAACATGCGAAACGGAATATTGGAAAGAGTAAAAATTGGCAGCTCAGGGATCGAGATGGAATAAGCTGCTAAGGACTTGACCGGCAATCGGTTGTAGTGTTTGTAGAAGGAGAAGTGTTTAAGGTATACAAAGACTTCTTATTTATATTTAGGCATTCTTTAAGAAGATCGTGAAAAAACAATAGTAATGCATGAAGAATAAATTTTATGTTAAGAATTTTGAATCTATGAAACGAATCAATCTATTGAGAGTATGGTAATGTTTTAGGTATACTATTAGAAAATACTTTTTCGCGTCATTTAGAAAATCAGAAGGGCTTACCCCATTAAGCGATAAAAATTGATTTTATACTTAATATTTTAAAGTTAAGAAAGGAATTAAATTGTATAACAGTTTTAAAAAAGACTCTAGTATATATTTACGAGGCTTTTAAAAAATAGTCTAAAAATTTTTATTTTACCTAATTTTTATTTTTTTATTTTTTTGTGTGGTTTGGTAAAGAATTAAGTGAATAATTAAGGCACACAAAAGAAGCTGTTAAGAACGGGAACATGTTCATTGGACTGACTTCTTATACGAAAACGCTTCATATATTTAATCATTAAGAATTATATCGTACTCATAACTTTAATTTTTTTTTTTTTTTTTAATAGAATCTTTAAGTGCTGTGAGTGAACAAAATCGATTTCTAATGATACATTTCTACGCTTATATCTCCTTTTTTATTTCCTCAGGCTTTGATATACCCTACACCAGCGGTTCCAAATTTTGTTCAGCTATGGATTCCAAAATGATCGACTTTCTGTTGGCGGAACTCCGAGATTTAATGAATAAATTTCGTTTTCAACTATCAACATGTTAATCAACAAAAGACAATTATTTTGAAATCATTAAGTGTGTGAAGTTTTATGAGTTATTTTAGTTTATGATCGACCACGAACAGCCTAGACAATTCTGTGCTTTTGAATCCAACCCAGAAAACAAGGTAAATCCTGAATCAAGCATTAAAATAAATTTGCCTTCGTTTAGGACTTTTTGATGAAACTCACCTGCATTTCAGTTAAAAGGTGAGGAAAACCATGAAAACCTCCCACTGTTAGTCTGGGGGATTCTAACCCACTATCTGTCTACCATTGAGAATATTTTACGTCAGCATTATGTCACTGCGAGCCGGGAACAGAATTCGTAGCAACTAGCCCACTGAGCCACTAGCCCCATTTGAACCTGAGTTACGTCATTCGCAGGTTCTGTCTTCTGAGCCATGGGGATTCTATTGATTGTTTTGAAAATATTTACTGATGCAATTTTTTCCTTGTATCGTTTCGTCATCAATAGTTGTCTTAAAATTATGTTTTATGTCTGGAGCTAACAACTAAGTCTAAGTCTTAATTAGATTTCAGTGTTAATAGGCATTAAAAATAATATCTATGAGCAAAATTGTGGTTTTCGTTGAAATAAAAACGAAAAAAGGAAGAAAACAAACGTTGTAAACATACTTATTCCTTGACAAATTTGGTAATTTGTTGTTTTCAATGCGAAATACTAATGTAATTTTTCTTAAAAGCATATCCTTTTCATCTGTCATTCAATAATTTGTTATCAGAGAAAAAAAAAATTTTTTTTAAATTTTCCTTTTGTTTCTTCACAAGCATTTTAATTAAAGAACTTCATAAGAATAGCGGGAATAATAAACAAATAGTGGATGATTAATTGGCTGAAAATTTAACTGAATATTAAATTTGCTTATTTTTTTCGATGCAAAACTAATGAAATTTTTCTTAAAAGCATACCTTTTTTTATCATTCATTCAATAATTTGTTATCAGAGAAAACATTTTCTTTTATGCTTCTCTTTCTTTACAACCATTTCAATTAAACAATTTCATAGAAATAAAGGAAATATTAAACAACTAGTGGATAATTAATTGGGTAAAATTTTTACTGATTATTGAATTTGGTTATTTTTGTCTTCAATGCAAATTACTAATACAATTTTTCTTAAAAGCATTTCCTTTTCATCATTCATTCAATAATCTGTTATCAGAGAAAACATTTTCTTTTATGCTTTTCTTTCTTTACAACCATTTTCATTAAACAATTTCATAGAAATAAAGAACAAATTACACAAGTAGTGGATAATTAATTGGTAAAATTTTAACTGGTTATTGAATTTGGTTATTTTTGATTTCGATGCAAAATACTAATACAGTTTTTCTTAAAAGCATATCCTTTTCATCATTCATGCAATAATTTGTTCTCAGATAAATATTGTTTTTTTTTTTTTTCTTTCAATTCGCAATTTTTCTTTTGTTTCTTCACAAGCATTTTAATTGAAAAATTTCATAAAAATTGCGGAAATAATAAACCAGTAGTGAATATTTTATTAGATGGAAATTTAACTTTAGGTTTAGAAAACCGCAACTAATTAAAAAAAAAATTCCTAACTCTCAGAACCCCTGTGATTCTACCACGGAACCCTAAGGTTCCTCGGAACACCTTTCAGGAACCACTGCCCTATAAGTTTCATATCACCCACTAGACATTCCAGGTGACTAAACTGTCATGTTTCTTCTGATTCATAATTCGCCAGGTGACTAGAGAGAGAGAAATAAAACAGAAAATAAACAAAAACATTTAATCGCTGGTTGCGGCGTCGCTTAATGCTCAGTAAACAAAGTTATCGCCGCTAACAGACTCCTCTCTGAAAACAAGAACACAAATTGGTTATGGAATAAGATAATACCCGAATCATGATCTTTGTGAAATAAATAATAAATGAACAGCAGAACATCCAGGAGGGTCGTCTTTAAAGTATTTGTCAATATTTTCGTTACGATTGTTCCAATATCTTGTCATGTGCTCTTCGAACAATAGCTTGAGCGCGATCAAACATGCGATAAAGATTCCATCGGGGCATCAAAGAGAAAATAAAATTTAAAGTATCCAGATCTTTTTTTTTAAGAAATGTTAGAAGATGCTAGATTGCATCGTCACATGTTCCTTTTAGAAGAAAGTCTTGTTGCTTACCTATTTTTGAAATAAAAAGAAATTATTTGTCATCAGAACAGTTATTATTAATGTAATTTTATGTTATAAGCAGATAAAACAAAAATCAGAATGACCGGCAGAAATGGAAATCAATTTATCTCATAAACTTCTCAAACGAAATTTGGGCATCAGAACTTTGTAGAACAGTTATTAATATTATTTTATGCTAAAAACACATAAAACAAAAATCAGTACAAACTACAGAAATGGAAATTAGTTTACCTCATGAACTTTCAAAACAAAACTTTTAACATCCGAATTTTGTAGAGCAGTTATTATTAATGTAATTTTATGTTAAAAGCCCATAAAGCAAAAATCAGAATAAATTGCTGCAGAAATGTAAATCTAATAAACTTCCAAACAAAATTTTTGAAACAAATTAAATATCGAAATTATCAACGGTACTATGAGAAATATGATGACTCTTTCACTAATATTCATTTGCACTAGTATAGCATTTGCACTATATACATTAATATTAGAACATTTGGACTAGTATGGCATTCGCACTATATACACTTATATTATGATATTTGCACTATTATCTGAGAATAAAGGGACAAATGGGACGATTTTATTTGTTAGTATAATATCTGTATAAATTTTTCTATCTAATAATATCTGTATAAATTTTTGCTGTTTGGAAAAACTGTTATACATTATTATTAATATTTTTTTTTTTTTTTTGACAATTACATTTAAAAATCACCACTCTCTATAATAGTAAGTTATGTAAGAATGGCGAAAAGAAAATTCTGAATTCTCTTTTTCTATATTGTTATACCACACTATTTTTGCTTATTGTTTTAAGTAATAGGAGATATTATGTTATTCATAAATGTAATTATCCCAAATTTTAATAGTTAATTTTTATTTGTATTTTAAATTAACAGATAATAGGCTTTAACGAACAAATGACTCCATGGAGCTACTGTTGACATGTCAAGAAGATGTTGAGTGTCTTGTGGTGAATTAATTACTAGCATATCAACTATTTTATTTATTGCTTGTTTAAATTGCTTGTTTTTTTAATGAATTGATTTTCTTACTAATTGCATTTCACCAATCTAGGCTCTTATTTATTTCATTCTTTATTGTGAATATGATATTTATGTGGCCAAGCATTGTTATTCAAAAGTGTATTTTTTTTTTTAGAAGTTTCATTTGATTAGTACATTTTAACAAAAATGTGAAAAAATTTAGAAAAATGTATTCAAAATTATGCTTATTTAATGATTTTGACTGTGTCTTTTAAATATTACATTCTGCATGTTTATATTAGCTTGAATAACATAAATTACAGTCATGTTCACACTATATTATTGATCTTTAAGAACACGAACAAAATTCCAGTTGCAAATTGAAATTCTTACTAAATATTAATTTAAATTTCTATAAAAGCAATGTGCGTAATAAAGCAAAACAATCTAGAAATATTAAATATAAATAATTTGGAAACGGTTTTTATACTCAGTCTTTGTTGCCCTTTAACTTTTTCTTTTTTTGCTATGTAATTAATAAAAATTGCATAATTATATAATAGTATTTTCGCAGTTATTCTGAAAGTTATTCGGCTACATTTCCAGGAAATTTTTTGGATTCGCTTAAAAAAAGCCCGAGATAAGGCGAAATATGCAAAAAGTAAAATTAACATAAAGGGTTCCAAACTCTCGACTGTTCTCCTGACCAAACTATCCATACCCTGGCCCTGACCATAGTTCCCAGATTGTGGCAACTCAGTATATTTTGGGAGTCATAAATACAAATGTATTGAAAATAAAAGTATATAAAAAGAGTAATTTTGCGTGCAAATAAGTGACTGAAGTATTAGTTTAAATTTATTTGAACTTATTACTGATATCTACTGTCACTCTGAGAGTATGCCAATGGAATGGAATATCAGCATTTTGTACCCAATTCACAAGAAAAGAGATCATATGACCTGTGACAACTATCGTGGCATTAGTCTTCTTTGTATAACTTATAACATACTATCTAGAATTTTGTATCTCAGGCTGTTACCATTTATTGACTCACAAATAGGAAAATATCAATGTGGATTCCGTGCGGGAAAATCAACTAAAGATCAGATATTTTGTCTCCGTCAGATTTTTGAGAAATCAATGGAATTTAACATCGAAACACATCATCTTTTTATTGATTTCAAGGCTGCTTTTGATAGTATCAATAGAAACTTCCTTTTTGAAACAATGAATACTTTTAAAATACCTTCAAAACTCATTAAATTGACGAGACTTGCATTGAAAGATACAAAAGTGTAAGATTAAGTTTCTGGGGTGTCTGTCAGAAAATCTTGACACGTTTACAGATGTTCGACAGGGAGATTCTCTCTCCTGTCTTCTTCTTAATATTCCACTTGAGAGAGTTATTCGTGACTCAAACATCAATACCAGTGGTCACATTTTTAAAAGATCAGTACAACTACTTGCATATGCTGATGATGTCGATATAATTGCTCGTTCCCTTCATGCCCTGAAAGAGGCATTTCTTGCCCTTGAGGTGGCTGCTAGGCAAATGGACTCGGTCATAAATGTAGAAAAAACAAAATATATGTTATTCTCAAGAAACAGAGTCCCAGACCCCTATCTTGAAATAAATTCGTATAGATTTGAAACAGTAAGGAGTTTTACTTACTCAAGATCAATTATTACCATTGACAACAATTACTCCTGAAATAAAAAACCGACTCTATCTGGCAAATAGGGCTGTCGATGAGCTGAGAAAATTTAGTAAATCTAGGTTTATTTCTAGAAAAACAAAGTTCTTGATCTACAAAACTCTTGTCCGGCCAGTCTTGATATACGCTTCTGAAGCTTGGACAATGACAAAACAGGAGGAAAATTGTATCGCAACATTTGAGAGAAAGATTTTGCGGACTATACTTGGGAGTATAAATGAAAACAATAACTGGAGAAGGAGATTTTACTTTAAACTGTACAGGATTTATAAACAACCTGATATTATTAAATACATAAAAATAAATAGAATGAATTGGATGCCCCACGTGATTCGAATGAATGATGACAATACAATAAAAAAGATACTGCTTTTTAGACCCACTGGAACAAGAAAGCGGGGAAGGCCGCGGATAAGATGGGCTAACTCAGCGGAGTCTGATTTTATCGCAATTGATGAAGAGAATTGGAGATCAAAGGTAAATCGGAAGTCGTCATGGAGAAATCTTCAGAGGAAGGCATTGGCTCATATTGGGCTGTCTGGCCAACTATGATGATCATGATGGCTATTAGTTTTGATTGTAAAAGTAATTGTTTTAATTTCAAACATAAAACTAATTGTTCGAATTTTGATTATCAAAAACTTTAGTATAAATTGTATCTGTAGAAAAATCTTCGTATAAATTCCGTCTGCAAAAGCAACAGCTACATAGTATATCAGTGATTTTTAAATTCAGTATTGGCAACAATCTTTTTTTTTTTTTTTTTTTTTTTTTTTGCGAGGGTAACTGTTGTATGATTTTTTCTATAAATTAATTATTAAATAATTTTTGTCAGTAATATAATTATTACATATGAATTTTAAAAACAGCTGTTTTCTAAATTTCTCGACGAAAATAAATATTCCAAATTTTTTTTTTTAAATTGATGGTTTCAAGTATTTTAAATCGAGAGATTCTTGTTATAGCAACTACTGTATATACTGTATTATAGAAATAAGTTGTAACAGTAACTAAAGGAAAAACTTTTAGTGTAAAAATAACTGTTATTTGAATTCTATAAATGTAATGATTCGGTCTGTTTCAGCAATAGCTGTTGCATTGATTTTGGTTATGAAAGTAGCTTTGGTTCATTCACTTTTATCCCCACTTTTGAAACTTTTTAGGCCAGGTGAATCCTTAGTAGCATGAATTAAATAAATTAACAATAAAGTAGTAGGCTTAAAAATTAAAAAATCTAAAATCGCACGAATAATAGATAAAAAAAAAAAGATACTGATATAAATTGGGACAAAACTTTGCTTCATTTAACTTAGAATATCTTAAAACTCTATAATAGGGTCTATTATTATAACTATTTACTTTTTCCAATTCGAAGAAATGAATTCAGTCCTAAGCTTATCACACGGAAATAAAACTTTAAAATAAAAATTTCACCTTTAGCCTTATCCCACAGATCTTCGAGAACAATATGCAAATTACAGGAAACCACCAGATGTCGTCACTAGTACGTAACAATAACATAGCAACATAACCGAATAGTTATGACATACAGGATGCACGTGAAGGATTTTTTAAGTGGTAGAATCATCGGCCACTTGGATTGTAAGCGTACTCAGATGGAATGATCTGAGGAATTTCAATTACCCAAAGTGCCATCTGTAGAATTCGGCAACGATTCCAACACTAATGAAATGTCAGTAGAAGTTACAGTGCAGGTTGCACTGAGAATTGCACACAGAAGCAGGCGCAGTACAGTATCCGACCTGTCACGTCAGCTATCAGAAGCCACAGGCACCACAGTTTCAAGGCATCGTGTTCAGACGTCTGGGAAACTGCATGTTTGCTGGCCTGTCAGATGTGTTCCATTGACGACAACTCATTGCCGCCAGTGATTAGCCTAATAAAAAGGTATATGTGGGCATAGTCATATTGGGCTTGTGTGATGTTTTCTGACGACTCCAGATTTAGCTTGCAGTTCGATTTACGTCGGACTTTAATGTAGAAAACGTCAGGTCCTAGTTATAACCAAGACAACATCAGTGTGAACGGTGGTGAAGGATTGCTAGTTTGGAATGGAATTATACTGGGCTCTAGGACAGATCTGCTTGTTTAAATCGGGGCTCTGTCAGGTCAAATTTATTGGGACATCATTTTGGAACTACATGTTCGTTTGCTTTAGGATGCTATGGGTGCAAAAGTGTGTTTAGAGATGGCTATGCCCGCCCTCACTGAGTAAGCATCGTAAAAGAATGCCTTTTATCTGAGGATATCACCAGTATGGAATGGCCAGCATTCCCACTTTATTTGAATCCGATAGAACGTGTATAGTTTGTTAGAACATGTATAGAACGTGTGTTCGGACAACGAGTTGAATCCCATCAACCACCTCCTACATGTGTACAAGAATTTCGGAGAGTATTGCTTGCTGAGAGGAGTAATCTTCCTCAAAATTAGCTCGATAATTTGATACGCAGCAAATACAGTCCGTACAGCCTAGGCGTTGTACGGACTGTATTTCCTCGCACAGGAGCCATACAATATATTAACCATCATACCAACCATGTAATATTAAGTTTTGTTAAGAGATATTTTTTGTAATTGCTCGAGGGATGCAAAAATCGTAATTTTCATGAATGGTATCATTCATATATCATCATTTCATCTGTCTTTTAATAAATGAGTGTGATGCCACGTTTGTTTTGTTTCTGAACCTTTATCTGTTGGATCTGGCATTATTCTTAATTTATGGACAGGTGTGTACCTTAAAATATCTAAAGACTCAATTTTAGTGTACTTAGTTTTTAATGTCTAATCAAAGATGAATTTAGGCCTAAAATTAACGCTAAATATTTTATCTCATAACATTTTAAAGTATTTTAAGTTTCAAATCATAGAGTTTTTTTTTTCTACTCAAGAAAAGAAATTTAGAACAAAACTTGACAAACATTTTGCATCCTAAAATTTAAAATTAATCTCTATCTTAATGTTCATTAACTTGATTTTCAATTAAATCAAACGGAGAAATCTAAACCTAAACTTAATTTTCGCCTCTAATTTAACACATCTTATTGCTCAACCTTTAAATCAATTATTTTAGCTTATAATTTCTAATTTATTAGATTAATCCATATTTAAAATTAGCACCAAAAGAATATATATATATATATATATATATATATATATATATATATAGGCTACATTTTGTCAACATCTAATTTTCAATCAAGTAGACTGATTTAAAATTAAAACTAACGTTAAACGTTGTGTCAAGAAATTAATTTATTTTAAACCTCAATTATAGTGCACAACTTTTAATTTCCAATCAATTCAAATATAAAATTAACTCAAAAAATTTTATTTAAAACATATATTTTATCTTAAATTTCAATTTTATTTACAGTTTTTTACTTTACGTTCTTATTTCTGTTCAAGTAAATGAATTCAGACCTTAAATTAGCACACAAATGTTGTCTCGTAAAATTTAAAATATCTTAAATCTCAATCTTAGAATTAATTGTTAAATTTCCAATCAAGTAGATGAATTCAGACCTAAAACTAATATTAAGAATAGATTTCGCAACTCCCCGCCAAAGGTGTCTTATAAGGCCAGAGGCGGCGAGTTTAAGGTGAGTAGTAAGTAAAGAGATCAAAGAATGCCGCCAACCGCGGCACCTGTCATCAATCAGAGCCTTGATAGACACTGATGGGTCTTTTTTTTTCTTTCCAAAACTGGAAGCCCCCTTTTCAATGGAATGGTTAGTTTGTTATAGTCCACTTGTTATTGTCATCCCCCATTACGAATTAACTCATTTCTGTAGGTTTTTACATATCAACAGTGGGGGTAGAGGGGTCATTTGACGTTGTTGTAACAGTCATAACTGTTTAAGATCTTACGTCATGCCTCCTTTTTTGTTCGCGGACCTCCCAGTTTACTTGAGCGTTATCTTCCGACAATTATTTAATAATTTCTCTGTTTCTTTTAACGCTTTTCGATTGCTATAAATGATGATAAAAAAAATTCACTGATATTTTTTTTCTCCTTTTCATTGTGTCGGTTGGTGTTTGAAGCTATTGGTGAGTACGGCGGCTTAAAGCGACAGATTGGCAATGAAATCTGTGAATGTTCTTTTTTCTTTCTTTTTTTTATTGAAATTTTTTTTTTTTTACATGAAGTTTTCCTTAAAAAAAAAAAAAAAAAAAAAATCTTAATAAGCAGTTGAAATTCGAAAAACTATATTACTTGGGTATATGTGTACAATAATATTTTCTTTTAAACATCTTATTTATGGTATTTATATTTACTAGTTGAATATACGTTCTTCGTAGGGGTTTCAAAAAAAAAAAAAAAAAAAAAAAGATAATAACCAATGAATTAGTACTGAAAAAATACTGCACAAAACTGCAAGGTATATCGCAACAGAGTTAATGAAGCTAAGATTTTTTATTCATCATTATATAGTTTCGATTTATTATTATATTTTGCCCTTTAAGGTGACTTTACGTTATTAGATTTAGCAAAATACGTTTTTAGTAGTTCATTCCATCAAAATAAACATTAACTGCATTCAGTATCGTTGGGCATGATGCTGTTGCTCGAGGTTAATTCGTGAAAATCAAAATTTACCACAACTAAGCAATTTTCCCGGTACTGATTTCTTTTTTTAAAGGCCGCAAAAAACTCTTTCCCCAGTATCTATATGAAAGCCACTCTGTATTTATTCTGTTTTAATAGGTACCATATGTATTAATATAATACATTGTATTGATATTAGTATTTTTGGTACCTATTGAATCTGCACTTGGATTATAGGAGGGACAGACAGAGATAGACTCACGGACATACAAACTCTTCATTTTATTATTATGGATTATTGTTCATGAAAACGAATTATATGGAAGATTTTGAAATTATGACGATTCAACTTATGAATTTATGAGCTTACGAGATATTTCCTTGACAAAAATAGAATGAGCCACTGTCATTTGAGGCGGAGATGTTAGATAGCTTATAGTGTTATCTATTTAATGCGATGACTTAGGGAATGGTGTGCCCGTCTTTCAATAAGTTGGGTTCAAATCTCAATGATGGCTGGAAATTCTGCTTCTGGATCAACAATGTCCGCAGTGCAGACGTTAAATCCCCTTGATCATGCGTAAGACAAATCCATGGCTGCTACAATTAGCATTGTTTAAAACTGTAAAAATGAAATTTAGCTCGACATTGGAATAATGTTGAGTTGCGTTGAGTCAAGTAAAACATGAAATATGGCTTTATTAATTCATATAGTGGTGTCAGAGATGGGAAATACTAGACTTTTTTTTCTGTTAAGCAGCTCTAACTTGCTGCCATCTAAGCGTGAATAAGAGTTTTGTAGAATGTATAATAGTCCAGGATCACCAATTGAAGAATGTAGGACACTTTAAACTCCTTACGTGTTAAATTAATGGAGGAAATATTGTGGTGTAAGCGTTGGGATTCAATCCTTATCAGGTGCTCATGATTTTGTCAGATTATCCTTTTTGGCTAAAACATAGAACTAAGTGTTCCTTACACATTTATGGTTATAAGACCTCGGCTATTGGGTTAGGAGTGTGCTGACAGAAAATAAAAATATAAATTCGTAATCTTTATCACATGACTTATCATTCAGCTTTTGAAGAACATATCGATTCGCATTGGCTGTAAGCCTAGTTGGCGAGGATAAATGCATGGATTAAACAAAAACAGTCAGTAAACGATTTTTTTTTTCTTTTTTTTTTTTTTTTTAAACTTTTAAGAGTTAGAGTACCATCTTGTTTATGGTTATTTAAGTTTTTTGGTTGAATATGGTAAAAAAACAAATTGCTATTAAACCATTTTCTTTAATAAATTCCTACAGTGTATTCTAAAATGACAAAAGAGAAAGAAAAAAAGAAAAAAAAAACATAATAATTTATTGATATGCACGATTATAACTTTTATTAATTTCGTGAAGTTGATAATAAAAAACTTGCTTTATTTATTAATGATCAATATTATGTGAATTTTTTTTTGTTTTTTTGTTCAATGAGAATGCATGGAACAAAGAGACAACCTTTAATTTTTTGTAATATTCTTCTAAAACTCATCATCCAATGTATCGGACGACATTTAGTTCAATTTCATAATTTAAAATAATATTTACATTATTTTTCCTGGTTTTATGTCTTTACAAAATGGTTTTTTATTTCAAAACTATGATTAGATGTTCTCTAGTTCGTCAGAAATTAAATAAAAATTATAAGAAAACTAAAAAATTCGATTTGAGTAACCTTTTGAAAAGTTTCATGTCATATAAATTTCTTATCATTTGAGGAAAGGGGTTTTTGTTTAATGACAAAATTGTGAAGAAATACACTGTAAAAATCTTACAACAGGCAAGAAAGGCTAAAAAATTAAAATTTATCAAATCTCTACTATATCAAATTTTCAATCGTTAATAAAATACTTTTTATTCATCCACTCAAGTTCAAATAATTTTTTTTGAACTTGCAGTGGATGGCACGTGATGTTAAAACAGTTTTTTTCAAATATTAATTCTTTAATTAAATAGGGATGAGCGAAAAACGAAATAGAATTTTTTGATTGGTTAAGTGTTAGTCATTGTTTTAAATTTTACTATAAGCGATTCAGTTTCTCACATATTTTAAAAATAACATCAGTGATAATTTCTAACTTATAGCTCAATTCGAACAAAAAAATAGTTTATTGCGCACATTTAAATATTTATTTATTTTATGTTCACTGTGTCAGATAAATTCAATAAAGAACATTACGTGGTAGCAAGTGTGGTCCACGTCACCAAATTTATACTTTTATAGTTGTTTGATACAACGCGCCTTGTTATTAATTTTTTTTTTTAATTTTTTTTTTTTTTTAAATTTTTTTTTTTTTTTTTTTTTTTTTTGCAATTCCTACTATTAGTTCACACTCTCCCTATATATATTTATATATTTTCAATCGTTAATAAAATACTTTTTATTCATCCATTCAAGTTCTAACATATATTATTAAACTTGTATTGGTTCACACTTGATGTTAAAAATAAAATGATGTTAAAAATCACACTTAAAGTTTTTTCAAAAATTAATTCATTAATTAAATTAAATTAATTTTAGTTTTATATGGGAGATTTTTTTTTTAATTATTTAATAAAAAGTAACTAAAATAAAATTTTTCTTTGTTGACCTAAGTAAGAATCAACTTTAAATTTATTTTTTATATTATTTGTTTTTGTGTAATAATCAAAATAACTACAAAAGGTAATTAAGTTGAATTAATTGATTTTTTATTTTAAAAATTATTTATTCGCAATTATAAGTTTTATTTTTTCTAAGCTACACGTTATTTAAGTATAAAGTTAAAATCGCATTTGTTTCGGGTCATAGGAGGTTAAATCGAGATACAAATGACTATGTGAAATACGTCGCATGTATCTAATAGTAGATACTAGCAGCGTATTGACGTTATTTATTTGGAAAAAAATTCACGTCTCTTCGGATTAATTTTAAAGTTGACTTAGTGAAGATGGCAACACCATAAATCTATAAGATGGATCTGCTGTTTTTCAACACCAAATAATGTAAGAAAATTTGAAGTGTCCACACGCTACAAACACAATAAATTAATTTATGATTGATCACATGATGGCTCGTCGAGTTTTTTTTTTTTTTTCCTAAATCAAATTAATCAGGAAGATGCAGAAATAAATTGAATCTGATCTTACGAGCTTCAAAAAAAAAAAAATTAAAAAAAAAAAAGATCATGAAATGTATAGTAAACAAAAAATAAATGGATAAACATCTATGATAGTAATAAAATAACAAATAAACCATATCGTTGAAGCTTAAAGTGTGGACGGCTGATTTTTATATTCCTTGTAGAAAACGCGTTTCAACGTAAGTAGACGTCCCACTGAGAAGACGTCATAAGACGCTTAAATTAAAGTCACCATCACAATTATGATTTATGAGCGTCTATTTTTTCTTTGTTGCGCATTTATTAATTTCATATATATGTTTTTCTTTTTCTTTCTTTTCCTCCTTGTCAAGTCTACCCGGGAAGAAAATATAATCTTGTAGCTATTTATCTGGGTTGTCAAATGGGCAGGAAAATTCGTCAATGGAAGAAGGTTAAAACGTCTCCAGACGCCTACTGATTTGGCCTGTGGTCATTTGATATTATTACCTGCTAGGATTAAAACTAATTTGAATCATTAAAATGAGCGGCTGGAGGCTGTTTCGATTTTTGTTTGTGTATAATAAATGAAAAAGATAGTTATTTTTGAAAGTGATGAGTTATAGTGGTTTAGTCTTATATTAGCGAACGATGAATCAGATTTTAATTATGCTTTTTTTTTTTTTTTTTTTTTTTCAGTTCCTTATAGTAACCTATCTGCCTGTGTTAATCAGATGTTTTAAATTTTTTAAATTTTAAACCTCTTGAAATGTGGAGTGGAGCAATACTTAGGAATTGACATCGAACCTCGTTTTTTTTCAACTCGTGTTCGTCTTATCAAACAAAACTCCTCAAGATAAGGAGATTTGGGAAAGAAATGTGAATAATGAGGGGGGGGGGGAATAGTTGCTACTCAAATATTTTTTGTAAAGACTACATTTTTTTTTTTTTTTTTTTCCTTCTGAAAGACGAATGGGTAGAATAGCATTCAGCTCATTTCAAAGCGATATTAATACCTTCTGGGATTAAAAATAATTTGAATCAGTAAACTGAGTGGCTTAAGGCTGTTTCAATTTTTGTTAGTGTATAATGAATGAAGAAGATAGTTGTTTTTGAAAGTGATGAGTTTCAGAGGCGCAGAGTTAGTCTTATATTAACAAACGGTGAAACAGCTTTTAATTATGTAATTTTTTTTTTTTTTTTAATTCCTTTCTAGCGCCTTTGGCTGTCAGCTGATTGGACTCAGCATCTTGATATGGGCAGTGGATAACTTTTAAGAGTTGAAGACTACGAAATGAGATCAAAACTTTTTGAACGACAAATAGGCACAATAGCATTCAATTTAAATCAAAAAGATATTATTACCTGCTAGGATTAAAACTAATTTGAATTATAAAACTGAGCACCTTAATAAAGTTTCGATTTTTTATTCTGCATAATAAATGAAGGAGAACGTAGTTTTCAAAAGTGTTGAGTTTTGAGTTACTCTTACATTAACGAACGCTCAATCAGATTTCAATGACATTTTTTTAATTACTTATTTCTAATCACTATCAGGAAATCAACTGACCAGCTTCATTAAATTTTTAGAATTCTAAGCATTTTTTTAAATGTGATGCAATGTTTAGACTGAATGCTAGCAAAATAAAGACTATCAAATCACATCGAACCAGTGACATAATGCTTCATTTAAAGTCCATCTATCAAGCAAAACTTGTCAAGATAAGGATATTTCGAAAATAATAGAAAATATTTTTTTGTAAAAATTTGAAACATTTGTTTGACGTATCTTTAAAAAAAATGGACAGAATTGTATTATAAAATAGCACACAGTTAAAATCAAAATTAAAATTATAGATTTTAATATTTTGCATGTTAAATGTTTTAGATTACACGTTTGACTACCAATAATTTTAATTTCGAGATTACTTTTCTTTATTTTATTTGTTTACTAGCCGCTTAAGGCGGCCAGCTGTCCGCCAGAGTTTTCCTTGTCTTGCCACAAATGCAATCGAGCTTGGGATGTTGAAGCACGATTTTCTTCTAGCCTTCTTCGACGTTCCTGGGATGTTTCTCGGGTCCTTGCATTTCTAGTTGAGACACGATTATTTTCTAATCTTCTTCCGCGTTCTTCAGATGTTTCTTGGGCCCTAGCACTGCTAGTAGAGACACGATCCTCTTCCAATCTTCTTTGACGTTTCTCAGGTGTTTCTCGGACCTTAGCACTGCTAATTGAGACACGAACCTCTTCTAATCTTCTTTGACGTTCTTCAGGTGTTTCTCGGGCCCTAGCACTGCTAGTTGAGACACGATCCTCTTCTAATCTTCTTTGACGTTTCTCTGATACTTCTTGGGCTCTAGAATTGCTTGTCGAAATTCGGTCATGTTCTATCCTTCCTTGACGTTCCACAGACGTTTCTTGGGCCCTTCTTCTTCTTTGAGAATCTCTTAATATCTTTTTCTTTGACAAAATACAAAGTTTTTTGAAAGGCGGTTCTGCCATGTCAGTAATCGGGTTTTTAAGAAGTCAACGAATACTTTAGAACAACTATTACTATGAAAGCAAATCATGAAACTTCAATATTAAAATCTAAGTGCTTACCTGCAAACTGAAACTTTCTGAAAATAACTAATTACATTTAATAAAAACTGTTAAAACAAAGAATAGAAAAACCAAAGAGATCCAAGGTAAGTGTGATCGTTCCTTCAAAAACAATTAAACTCCTATTTTATATATTATATAGCTACAACGCTTAAGAAAAAAAAAACTAAAATGCTAAATACATGAAAAGAACACGAAAACGAATTAATTTTTTATGGTATCAATTTCTATTTCTATATAATTTTTTATGGTATCAATTTCTATTTCTATATAATTTTTTATGGTATCAATTTCTATTTCTATATCGTTAGAAAAATTATCGTCTTTGCTTAAGAAAAAAAAAATAGAGCGTGGAAAGAAGAAGAAAAACTTATTATAACAATTATGAACAGCGACAAATATATCAAAGCGAAGCGTTCTATTTACGTATCGAATATGTTGCCACATTTTTAATACAAAAGTTAAACTTTTCGCCACTTTGATAAATGTAAACTAATGCGAACGTTACAATTAAATTATTAATTCCTTCGTATATTATTGGTTTAAGTTGTCGAAAATTAATATTTCAATTGTAAGGTTCGCATTAGCATACATTTATAAGAGTAGGGAAAAGTATATGCATTTTTTAATAGTTTTTTTAATATGGCACTTTGAAGACGAAAAAGCATAGATTTTCTTACAAAATGACTGATAACTAAAAAACTTATCCAAAGTTTTGAAAAAGAAAAAAAAATACTTCTTCATTATGTCAAAACACAATTATGTGCCGAGTTTCGTGCCTGGGCGAGGCTTATGGGGCGATATATTGTGATTACAGACACACACACAGCCGCGTTTATTATTATGTATAGATTTACGCTCTTTCATTTTTGTCCATTCTTTTTTTTAAAGTTTATATGTTCATTTAATTTTTTTTTTAATTTCATTATTTTTATTTTATTTATTGGTTCAAATAAATTTTTTATTATTTTTTATTACGAGTTAACTTTAATTTAATTATATTTACTTATATTTATTTTGACTATGTTATTTTATTACAATGAATTTTTAATATTTCATATATATATATATATATATATATATATATATATATATATATATATATATATATATATATATATATATATATATATATATATATATATATATATATATAAATATATATATATATATATATATATATATATATATATATATATATATATATATATATATATATATATATATATATATATATATATATATATATATATATATATATATATAAAGGCCAACTTACAAAATGGCGATCTAACTTGCAATTTTAACTTCCTGATTTGAATTGTTTTAAAATTAAAATAAAATTATTAATAGAAATTATTGACCTGCACATTATTTATCACTGATTTAACGGTACTTGTTTTTATTATTCTGCTTAACTGTTTCTTTCTTTCTTTCTTTCTTTTTTTTTTTTTTTAATTCTGTTCGCTGTGACATTTAAAACCAAGAATTTTCCCCATTAGTCAGCAGTAGGAACGTCGGAGGAATGAGTAAGGGATGTGGTGCGGACAATTAAGACACATAACCTTAATTAAGATATACAATACACTCTTCATTTGTAGATGGTAGATAAAGCCATTGTTTTAAAACTTATTAAGGTAGATTCATCTACCTCAAAATGAATCCGCCAGGACACACTTGGATGATCAAAAACTTCGTCATAACTTCGAACTTTTTATAATACAACCAGGATTTCAATCAAAAACTTAGGTTAAAAAATTTCGAAAGGAAATAACCTTTAGTTCAATTTCTAAGTGGTAACAGATTTTTAATTGCTGTAACATCTGACCGACAGCTTTTCAATGCGATTCATTTCACTTCGGTTTAATTGGAAGAAGAGGATATGAAAAGTGTCGATCAAGCAGACGAAGATTAGTGACCTTTCATTATACTTCTTCGATTTCTTGTAATTATTTCCTTTTATTACGAAGTTCGTAAATTCAAAAGTATTTAATTGTTTTGCTGTAAACTTCATACACTTTTTTTTCTTCTTCATCTCTTTTGGGTTGGAACCTAATTACCTATTTCTATCGTTAAGAGATTTACGCTCTACAGAGCATTTATGATGATTAAATTGCTTTTGCCTCTTTGATTTAATAGATCGTTGCAATGAAATGGGTCGATCCCTTTAGTGTTTATATTATAAAACTAAGTAATTACTATCGAGGAAATTATCGGTTCATGTAGAATTATTGCATCACCTTTTTTTCGTTGAAACTAGTGATTGGGAAGCTTTATCTGTGAAACAGTATAAAAAACTAGCTCAATACCCATAATGAATAGCTGAATACAACAAATAAATATCATAAATAATGAAGAAATCTGTATTAATTAACACCACACAATCATACATAAAAGCAGAGTATACTGTGATACAGATAATTAAAAAAATTAAATAATTCAAAATGTTTTTAATTATTAATTGTTGCTTTTCCTTATTCATTTACATAGTAAAATTAATATAAAAAATTCAACTCATTATTAACTTTATTCAGTATCATTTGGCATCCTAAATAATGGTACTGATTACAGATGACTCTTGATTGTCAAGATTAACCACAATTAAGAAATTTTGCCACGAATTCAGTCCTTTTCATTTCTATTTTCAATGATTTAACATTATTTCGATTTATAAACGCTCGTTTAAAAAGCGTAACTATAAACAAAGTAAGAGTAGCGATAGCAAGAAGTAAGAGCTATTAAGAACCCGAGCAACAGCGTCTCATTGGTTAAAGTCACTGTACTGTCAGCGTGAAGAGGGTTCGATTTTCAGTGGCGATTTGAAGTTCACACAGCTTCAAATCGATGGCTAGCAACTAGTCAGGTCAAAGTAAAAGCTGTCTGTGCGCTATGCTTAGCACATTGCTACAATCATGCAGCTGGTCACGCTTTAACCTCCATAACACCGTGGCCCACAATGGGCTGTTGAAAAAGTGTTTTACTTTTTTGAAGCAAGTAAGCACGAGAAATCAGAAAGTTTCGGTGACGTCACCTTGCTACTTCTGCTTATCTGACATAATCGATCATAATAAATACCTATTAAAAGCCTTGCATAAAAAGCTCTGCGTGTCACTAATTTCTGATTAAATAGAACTGTAAGCGAGTTAACATCACTAATATAATTTTTTAAAAAATGAAAAAGTATGCTCATTTACAAATTAATTTACAACAATGCCTTACGGTAAACAAATGGTAAAAATTACTTTTTCAAATGTCCCTAACGGACGAAGTAATGGAAAATTTCGAATGATTTTTAGAAAAAGGTGGTGGCCAAAACTGCATTATTTCCAATTTCAGGATATCATGAAGGATTCTATAATTAAAACAGACACAGACTACACAAACTTCTTTTTTTTTTAATGTATACATTTTCTTGCAATTAATGAAAGATGTGTTTAAGTATATGCTTATATAAGTTTTCTTTACTTACGATGTTTTTGGTTTCAAAGTTAGCTGAATTGTTTGGTCTCTATCCAGAAATTTTAGAAAAATCACAATTTTTTTTTAAAGGAAAACTACAAGTAACACTTCCATTTGTGTGATTAAGTTTAAGCAAAGACATTCAGTGTTTTTTGGAAGAATTCAGTTTTATGATTATTTTTCAATAGCCTATACTGCTTCAGTTTTTGCGTTATTTAAAAAGCAATTTGGGTTTGGAGTGATTATTTTTGGTGGTTTTTATTTACTTTTACGAATGGGGAACAATCTGACATTTCTACAATATCCGATAACTTAGAATTTTTATATCTATGTATTTAGTTTTCGTATGTGGCACTATAAACGCACATATTTCTCAATCTAAATTGGCAAAACTATAGTTCTTATTTATTTTGTTTGGTTGCCTCAAGTAATAATTTAAGTAGTATTGCATAGTTAATTATGCAAAGTATTTTTATTTAGAATAGATATGTATTTTTTATAGAAAGGAAGACTTAGTTACAAAGAAAATTGTAATTTTAAACATAAACGATGCTATGGTGCTGCATGCTGCCATACCAATTATTGGTGACGGGGCTTGCCCTTTTTCGAACAATAGCATACACATGTTATACAATACTCAAGTGCTCAAGAGTGCGTGAGGAAGTAATACAGCGCTTAATAGAGTATTGGGAGAATTTTTGTTTATCTTATATCACGACAAAGATTGAAATAATGCTGCCTAATGTCCCGAACTCATACAACCGGGTAGCTTGTGTGATTTAATGGCTGCTGGACAGAATTCAAATTATTATTAAAATACAATGCATAAAGAACTTTGACGATAGCATGAAAAATAGTTAAAACTGAAATCTAAATATTTCCGTGTGAGCAACAGCTGGTAGGTGAAAAAAAATTATTTTATTATTGTTAAAAACTAATTTAGGTGATAGGATTGAAGGAGGTATTTTAGAATTAGAATATTTAAATACAGTTATGCTGTGCATTTGGGCTGGTTATGGTTAATGTTGTACAAGATAATTTTGAAAGATGACGAAGCTGGTCGCCAAAGGTAGCTAGCTATAATTACTTTCAGAATAAGGATATTTTTTGAAGGCTCTGTAGTCATATAAAATTACTTCTTTTTTAGCCAAAAATATGCTATTTTTTTAAAAAAAACACAGTTTCGTAAAAACAAAAAAAGCGCCTGTGTGTTTTTTTTTTTTTTTTTTTTTTTTTTTAATATTTGAAAAGTTACTCCGACGCTGTTCGTAAAAATGTGCAAAAATGAGAATTATTAGTTGATTGATATGAAAAATTTTCATCTAGATGGAAATATCTCGCCATATTGGTGATTTTAAAAAAAGGTTCAATAAGTTTAAAAATATTTTAGTTATTTTTCCGTTCTAAAGCACAGATAATACTTTACGGCAAGATGGTATATAAAGTTTAAAATTTATAGCGCTTTAAACTGCAGATTTTATTTATTTATTTTTTTTTATTTATTTTATTTACTTATCATTATTATTATTATCTTTGACGAAAGAACTACGAAAGCGTTGTTAAATGTACCTTGTTTTAATAGCATGAATCCATGATTTCATGTACATGCAACATATGCCGTAAGAATCACCCTTCAGCTATGTTTCTGGAACCCTTGTCAAAACAGAATTCATCACTCCATACACATTAACGAGTAAAATATAAAAACGTCATCAAAATATAACTAACTTCTAGTTAAAAAAAAAAAACAGAATTAAAAAATTCAAAAATTGTGCAGTTTTCGAAAAGAAAATGAAAGGTGTCTAATAATGGCCTTTCAACTTTTCTCTGTTTCCTCCAGCAATCAAACATGTTTTAAGGATTTCAGTCCCACATTTCTCGACTGTGATTTAAAGTAATAGCGTTTTTTTTCTTTCCATCGCTTAGATATTTTAATTTGGCACCTTTATTGTGTATATTTTTTTACTTCATTTTCGTCAAGGTTTCCAAAAAAAATATATGTTTAGGACGGTAACTACGGAACACCCTGTATACAGCATTTTAAATTCAATTCACCATTTATACAATCATTACGAATACCAAAGCTAGCACTAGGTACTTATTCCCACTTTTCAAAGTCAAACACCAGAATCTTAAATTATTTATCAGAGCTGTTTGAAGGAATCACGAGAAAGAAAAAGAGCACTGGGAAAAAAAGCACCAGGAGAAAAAATCCCGAAAAAAGTGTCAGAAAAAAAGCATAGCGTAAAAGTGCACCAGGATAAAAGCACCGGTAAAAACGCCTCTTAACTATTCATAAATGTAACGTCATATTAGATTCGAGCCGTTTAACACGACTTTAATGTAATTCGTATTCGATCATAACTTAATATTTTTTTGAAAAAAATTATTTGAAACACAAAGTTTTGTCTGAAGTTGACAAAGCGGAACTATTTATACTGTGTATACTTTTAATTGTAAATATAATTCTATAATGTATAATAGTATATTGAAATAGTTAATCATTCAATAGTAGATTCTGGAATGAGGGGGGGGGGGGTAAATCTTTTGAAGAGTTTAATATATTTACAAAAAATTTTAAAGTATCTCAATCAACGACAGTTTTTAAAATATATATATTCTGTTCTGAAATTGAGAGCTATTTCAGAACTGTTGTACTAACAATTTGTTAAATAGAATAATATAAAAAAAAGGTTCTTTTTGTGAACTTTGAATCCTTACATATTAAATAATTTTTCAAGAATACTTAATTACACTGAATTCGGGTTACTACCAGAATCGAATTGGTTGTTACTATTAGTGAGGTGTTTTTTTACTGGTGCTCTTTTTTCCAAGTTTTTTCTTCTAGTACTTTTTCTCTGTCCACCGTTTTTAAGAACTGAACTAAAACCCTGAGTTCCTTTAGGGTACCACCAAAAATGTGTCTCTAATTGCTTATTTATTTATTTTTAATTATAAAAAACGAATCCCAAGACTCCGATAAGTCTAGGTTGTAGTCTTTTTTTTTCCCTTCTTTTTTTTTAACATAACTCTTTTTCGAAAAGCGAATCTACATAAAAAATATTCTAGAGTTAATTAAAAATTTAAAAATGATTCCGTATTTTATTTAAACACGGTCGAAAATATACCCGCAGTGCAAAAACTTGATAAATAAATGCTTCAATTATTTACGAAGTTAAACTTCTGTGGGCCATAGTTTGATATTACTCAAAGTTTCGTTTTTACTTATTTTGGTGGAGATGGCTTAGAGGAATATAAAAAAAAAAGGGGGGGGGGACTTTCATTTGAAAAAGTTCTATTTCTTTGCATGTAATTATTTCGTTCATATCCTTTTTATGAAATACTGAATGTTCGATTACAAAAGAAGGGAATATTCCAAGCATTTCCTGGAAAACTGATAGGGTTTTTTTTAAATAAAAAGCGCAAGAAAAAAAAATAAAGAAAAAAAAAATTCCAAAATTGAAATGTGAAAGAAAAAGGACAACGCCTTTAAAGCAGTTAAGAATTTGATATGCAGTGGTTGAGTCGCGAGTCGGGGGTGGGACCTCTAAGAATTTTAGAACACTTTTCTCCCACCTGTTCTTTTTTAATGACACGATTTCTCTAACGTCATCAGGTAAGTGAAGAAAACAAGTAAAAAAAAATAATAATAATAACTGAGGATTGCTATTAGTGTTGGAAGGAGGAGCGGATTGCGCTTTTAGAAGGGTCGGCCTACGCGCCTACTGATAAAAGGCACCGCGGATGGAAGGTGACAAAATGCCGACCCCGGGGCCGGATAATTTCCACTCATTAATTTTAATGGCAATCTTCTTCTGCCCTCTAATTATCACGGCCCGACAGTGAAACTCGTGACGTCATCGTCTAGCGCACGCGCAATTCTTCACTTCCAAAGGGAACGTCTCGGAATAAAAAAATGAAGTTGGAATGTTTTAAGTGATATTGACTGATATTTTTAGAACTATTTTTAAAAAATATTTTTGGATTAATAAATCGTAAGTAACTAACTATATTGCTAATATAATAACTGATAGGTTTATATTATGTAATAACGTTTCGTTAGGTTTTTTTTTTTTTTTTTTAATTTGTTGTGAATGTGATACTTTATTTATTTTTTTTTTTTCTAGATCAGATTGTCTGAAAAGTCGCTACTTCGAAATATACACTTTTATCGCTTTCTTTCTTTTTTTTTCATCTTTGTTTTCATAATTAATTAAAACTTATTGCACATTTTATTCAATGAATATTTTTTTGTTAAACTTGCATACCTTAGATATTTGTCGAAGAAAAAATAAGCGTAAAGAAAAATTGTCGATACATTAAAAAAATAATAAATAAATTAATTAAAAAAATCTCTAGATAACGGAATACCGGAAAAAATTCACCACTTTAACAATTATACGAGCGATTCATTTTAAGCTGTTTAACTTGAATTTAATGAATTTAAATTATTATTTAAATAAATTTACATTTTTTTTTTTAAAAATTTGCAATACATAATTTTTTTAAAAATGATTTGGAGTATTCAGCAGTTCAAAAAAATTTCTAAATTTCAATAATGTTGCACTTATTGCGTTAAGGTAAAATAATCATAAAAATAATATTTAATTATAACACTTAATGTACTATAATAAAAAAAAAGTTTGTTAATAGTTTTATTGAAGTGAAACATCTCAACATTTTTGTTAACATTTTTAACTTATTGATAGATCAACCCACTGAAAGACTAATGTTAACTGTTAACCCACTGAGAGGCTAATGTTAATAACAATGTTAAAAAATAAAATTATCAAATAAAATAATAATATATCGCACTACCCTCTATTTGCGCTTTGGTTTCAAAATTTGAAATCTGGCAATTTACTTAAAAAAATATCTTTAACTGAATGCCTTTAGAAGAAATATTTAATATATTTGTAACTAATTATTGACAAACTTAGCATTTCAAGTTAATTTTCTTCCAAAAATAATGAAGTTTGTGACAAATTTTTTAGAGTTTTAATTGTTTGTGTAACCTTTTTTTTTTATCGAGTTTCATGTAGTCAATCTAGAAATATTCATTTAATGGCTTCATCTTCTTTATTACAGAATACTTTAATGATTAATTATAGCGTTTTGTGAAATACAACCGTTAATTTCGCCAACCTTCTCGACTTGTTAATCTTATCACGTATTGTCGAGAGGGCCAACAAATCCTTGGCGTATAATTAATGACACACATCCAATTCATTCGCCAGCATTAAATAATAATGATAACAATAAAAATAAAAAACAATCGGAAGTGTGAAAATATGATCTGCATAATTTTCAGCCTTATTAATTTTAAGTCTATGTTATCACCGTGCAGACGCCTGCAGAAGTTTAATCACAGGTGTTTGCGGAAAATTTAATTACTTGGTTGGCGAGAAATATTGTGTATGCTTTTCCCAACAATATATTCTGCACTCTTTATACGTAACTTTGTATTTTATTTTAAATCATAATTTCCAGCTTATAATAAATGATAATAGTTGAAAGATTTTTATTCGAATTCTTCGCACATTTTTGTAAATACGTACCATTTACTTTATTTTTACCCGATAAGAGAAAACGTGAATTTGCCAACGAATTATGGTAAAAAAAAAAATTATGAATCGGCCAAAGTGTGTTTGCATAACATCATAATTTTATTTATTTAAAATTATTTTATTTAATTAAAATTATAATTTTTAATTTATATTAAGTTTTTGCTCCTAATAAATATCACATGCTAATAAGTTTTTGAAAAAACGACAATTTTCAGGCCAAATATCGCAAAACGTAATTCAGAAGTTAATTTTTCTTCTCGCCGGACAGAAATTAAGTTCTTGCTATTTTTTATAATCGTTTCAAGAGTTGGCGTTGTTGATATTCGTTCGCGATTGGAGCTTGGCATCTATTTAGCGTGCACTTAGATGCAAACAGGCCATCTCCGTAGGGATAATGGTTTTTTCTTGACTTGCAACAGAGTAAGTAATAATGTAGTCGTAGATATAAAGGCAATCCCCTATATTAGTCCCTGTTCTCGCTATTTTAAATCAAATATTAGACATAGTAGCAAGCCAACATTAGTCAAACATTAGGCATAGTTTAATTAATGAACTTAAAGAAAAAAAAAAAAAACAGAAATGATCTCTGAAATCTGTTATTTAGCTCTAATGAACAATCCATCATCTATTTAGCAATCAGAATTTTTTTTAATATTTAAGTATTATGATAGCAAAAGAGGAAACAATATTTTAAAATTTAAAATTTTTTGTTGCAATATAAAAAATAAATTATGGAAAAGATAAGCTATTATACGAAATTGGGTACTTGCACTTCAAGAAAAGGAAGGTCACGGATACCCACATATGTGACCTATGACGTCAGCGCCAGCTGATCATTTATAAGCAAAATGGCCTGTTGAAGTTGAGTTAAGTTTCTCCACATGAGTCACATTGTTAATTAACGTAAAAATATTTAAATACAGCTCCATATCACACATCGAATTTGTTAAAATATATTTAATTGTAACCGTGATATATTTTTGTTTTGCATACCAGGAAACTTCGATGCATAATTAGTTTGTTTATGTTCTACATGGCTTCGTGCCTGTTTCTGTGTCAGGTAAGAAATATATAGCGAAAGAATTGAAATATTTGTGAAAGAGTATAGAATGTGTCACTTAGAGAACTGATACTTGGCTTGGCTTACTCAAAATGCTACGTTTTAACAACCAATCAGGATCGAGATACCCACCCTATGTCACTTGCAAACATCCACTGACGTTATTACTAAAATTAACTTTTAAATTCGGATCATTGGATCGAGAAGCATGAACTATTTTATTCAATAAATAGTGCTACTAACTTAAAATTTCCATAAATGAATTTTTTCTTCAATTCTTTTCGATCTTTTTAAATCTTTAATAAGCAAAAGCTTGTTATAACCGACAAAGAAGTGTTTTCACTCTGCATGTACGAAAGCTATGCTATTTTATTTTTAAAGCATTCGAAAATGGTAACACTTTTTGCCCTAACGTAAACAACACCCCACTGCGGTCATAAACTTAATTACTATAGTTGACGATGAGTTATCGTTTTCTTTTATCATTTTTAATAATATTTCTGAAATTCTTTCTAATCATTTGGTTATTTGCTTTACTTTAATTATATGTTATAAAATCCCCCCCCCCTTTTTTTTTTTTTGCTTCTCTGAGGATGGTCTGGGGAGTTGATTCTCACTCATCATCGCTTTTTTTTCCTTAATAAAAG
Organism: Parasteatoda lunata; assembly: GCA_949128135.1. Lineage (NCBI taxonomy): Eukaryota > Metazoa > Arthropoda > Arachnida > Araneae > Theridiidae > Parasteatoda > Parasteatoda lunata. The sequence continues at coordinate 19,758,781 of OX421973.1, forward strand.
TCGTTAAAATAAAATAATTTTGACTATAGAATATATAATTTTATGTAGCATATTTAAATATGAAATGAGCATGATATGAGCATATAAAATATAATTTTACTTGTTAATAATACATAATGATAACCTTATAGCAAATAACAGTTCGCACTTGAAACAATATTTATCCCTTTATATTTTTTAAAATCTCGATATAAATGTAAAGATTTATATTCGAAAACATTTAATAACTTTCTTATTTTTTATTAATTAATTAAATTATTTATTTATTTTGCCACTTTTGACATGAAATCAGGCTCAATCTTATAAGATGAAAAACGCGTGCGAGAGAATTTGTTTTTCTTTTTTTGCAACAATGAACAAATAATTATTGTTTAAAGAAATAAAAATTGTAAAGAAACATTAAAAATTGCAATAACTTTCAAAAATAGAGCCGCGATGGCTCAGGGGTTAGAGCATTCGCCTTCCAATGAGGTGAACCGGGTTCGAATCCCAGTCGATAAGAATTCCGCATCCGGCTTGCACCGACCAGAGTGCTGACGTGAAATATCCTCAGTGGTAGACGGATCATGGGTTAGAGTCCCCTTGCCGTCAGGCTATCCGTGGGAGGTTTTCGTGGTCTTCCTCTCCATGTAACGCAAATGCGGGTTAGCTCATCAAAAAAAGAAAGTCCTCTACGAAGGAAAATTTCTCCCAATACTCGATCCAGGAGTTCCCTTGTCTTCTGGAACGACGTTTATAAAATAACTTTCGAATAACTTTTCGAATCTTAACTATCTCCTAGCTGCAATTCAACGGGTAGTAAATTGGTCTGTTTGCCCTCTCTCTCTCTCTCACTCTTTTCTTCTCTTTCTTTCTTTTGGCTCTTTTAAGTCTTTTTAATTTTTTTTTTATTAACCTGAGTGTTCGAAACAATTACTTGTTTTACTTTAAATTTTTCAGGTTTACCAATCCATACGACCAATCCACGACGACCAATCCATTTTCATTTTCTAATTTCCAGATCAATCGATCCAGAATCCTGATTTCTGAATTACTAATTTTATGGAACCACATTCGCAATATTCTTCTTAAACAGATGTTAATAAACGAAGTTTTCTACGTTATTTTTATTGTAGTCTCAAATCCACATAGTAGGACAGATTTAACCCTTTCTAAGGCCGTGGTAAGTATACTTACCACCAATTTTTAAAGACCATGGTGAATTTTTTACTACTTTTAATTTAGGTTTTCATTTGTTAATAACTTCAGTTTTCTTGAAATGCGTTTGAATAAAATAGGCAACCATTCGTTAGTTTAAGAAAACGTATATAAATTATAAAATACATAATTCCTTTCGAAGTTTGTAGCATTTATGAAATTTATTTTATAAATAACGAAAAATAAAAGTCAATAAGTTCCTAATAGGTTGTGGTAAATATACTTACCACCAAAAAAATGGCATTAAAATTTAGACTAATTTTTTATAAGCCAAATGAGTTTTTTTTCTTATATCAATTACTATTCTTATATCAATTTAAATTCCAAAGATACTTTAATTTACTTTTACTAGAAATAAAGGGTCCATTAAAGAGTTAACGTTCGTATTGAAAATTCTAATTTTTGTTGAATTTATTTGGCTTTTGTTTTTCTAGAATTTATTGAGAATAGCGTAACTGCTTCGGACTTTATTTAATTTATTTAGTATATCTTCAACAGTTCCTCATTTGCTGTTAATAATGCGCTAATAATAATGTTAATAATAATATAATATATATATATATATATATATATATATATATATATATATATATATATATATATATATATATATATATATATATATATATATATATATATATAATATGGACAAAAAGAAAAACGAAGAAAACTAATAAGTTTTATTTACTGCGCATAAGCTGCAAGTACTCCTTTTTGCGTATATAATCGTGTGAGCTGATGAGAAGATTATATTTCTTCATTTTTTTTGTTTTCCGGCTTTTTAATATATACTTAAAAAAAGAAATTCTTAATATTTTTTAAAATATTTTATTTTAATAATTTTTCTTCTTCTCTTTTCATTAATCTTTATCATTCTCTATGTTTTCTCTGTATATTTTAACTTAACCAAGTTTTCTCTATATTTTTTTACAGCAGCAAACGATTATATTCTTTGTGACATCTGGTTTGTGCGGAAGTTCTTTTTTAATTTCCCTTTACGTTACAGATAATCATCTAAATATCATCCTTTTTAAAAAATTAAGTTTTCGAATTCGCGACAAGTTCGCTAAGTCGTGGCTATCTGTTAATAATGAAAGTCGAGTCTCAAATGTCATAAATATCCCCAAAACATGTTCTTCACCGGATATTCTGAACGTGTGACCGCCATGCAACAAAGAAAACACTCGCCCAGTAGAATATGAAAAAAGATCTCAATTTAGCGAAAAGAAGCTGCAACCAGTGAAATTTCTTTTGGGCTTAGTTTCATTTTTTTAAAAAAGGGCATTAACATACAAGTTTTTATATTTAAGATAGAGATATTTATCGAATTTATTCCATCAAATCATTAAATTTTTCTTTAAAAAAAACAACAAAAAAAAAAACGCGATAATAAATTTATTCAAAAAGTTATTCCTTTAACGCATAATTTTTATTAAAAATATTATTTATACTTTTTCCATAATTTTATTTTAATTTAAGTCAAAATAAGTAAAAGATATTATATTTAACATTTTATTAATTTATGGTTATTAAGTACAACATGAAACACAGGTTATCTTTTTTTTGCGTTAAGGGTGAAATCTAAGAAACGAGGTTTACTTCCAAACAATAATTTTGCAAGTTTACAGTTATTTAGATCTAAGAGAAAAAGTCATTCATCATCGAAATTTCATTAATTTTAAAAATGAATTGTTGATAAATTTTTGATTATGAATCAAATGAAAAAATTTCAAACTACTTTTTTCCGATTTTATATTAGTACAAAAATATTTCTGATAATGAAACAGATTAATTTAATAACAATATACTGTTTTTAATAATTAAAGAATATCAAAAAATATTTTTTGCCTATGATTAGTGCATCAAAACAATAAACCTAAATACCAATATATACATCACTGTCTCATTTTGGGGAAAGATTTAAACAAAATCTCCATAACTTGCGGACACAGTAAGTGATTTTTTTCATTTTTTTTTTTTTTTTTGCGTTAGTTTTGAAAAAAAAAAAAAAGAAAAGAAAAATAGGTTTAGTAGAGGCGAGTAGTAGTTGTTGTTTTTAGTAGACAATTAAAATACACTCATGCCCATAAATTAAGGATAATTCAGAATCACACGGAAATCAAACTCTAAAATTAAAATTTCACCTGTAGAATTATCACACACATCCTGAAGAAGAATATGCAAATTACAGGAAACCACTAGATGACGCTGGTAGTACGTCACAATGACGAGAATGTAAGAGAGGGGTATATAAGGAATGATGGCAAAGAAGTAAAATTGTTCGCAAGCGCTTTAAAAGCCTATCAGTGCAATAACCGCATAGTTATGGCACAAAGGAAGCATTTGGATGATTTTTTACGTGGCAGAATCATCGGACGACTGGAATGTGGACGTACCCAGCTGGAAGAATCCGAGGAACTTGGAATCGCCCAGAGTGTCATCTCCAGGCTTTGGCAAAGATTCCAAGATGATGGTTAAGTGAGTAGACGTTACAGCACAGGTCGCCCCCGAGTTACAACGCCGAATGAAGACCGGTATTTGGCAGTTACTGCCAAAACAAACAGACGGAGCACAGCATCAGACCTGTCTCGTCAGCTCTCTTCAGCTACCAGTACGACAGTTTCAAGGCAGACCGTGTACAGACGCTTAGGGCACATTGGTCTATATGCTCGTAGGCCTGTCAGATGTGTTCCACTTACCGCAACTCACTGTCGCCTGCGATTAGCCTGGAGTAGAGAGCATGCATTGTGGACACCGCAACAGTGGTCTTGTGTGATGTTTTCCGACGAGTCCCAGGTTTAGTTTGCAGTCTGATTCTCGCCGGACTTTCATATGGAGAGCGCCAGGTACCCGTTACCACCAAGACAACACCATTGAACGACACCGTTACGGTGGTGCAGGATGGCTCGTTTGGGGAGGAATTATTCTTGGTTCCAGAACTGACCTGCATGTTCAGAGTGTAACGATGACAGGCCACATCTATAGGAATGTCATTCTGGAACAACATGTACGCTTGTTTCGGGGCGCCATGGGTGCTGAATTTCTGTTTATGGACGACAACGCCCGTCCTCACCGTGCAAACATTGTAGACGAATGCCTTCAATCGGAGGATATCACCCGTATGAATTGGCCAGCATACTCACCGGATTTGAATCCAATAGAGCATGTGTGGGATATGCTTGGCCGACTAATTGCTGCCCGTCAACCTCCTCCCACCTGTCTACCGGACTTTCGGAGGGCATTGCTTGATGAGTGGTGTAATATTCCCCAAGATCAGATTGATAATTTGATACTCAGCATGCCTAGGCGTTGTACGGCTTGTATTGCATCGTCCGGGAGACATACTCCGTATTAACCATCATATTAACCATGTCATACTGTTTTTTGTAAATAGGTTCTTTTTTGAAATTTGCTCCAGGGAGTAAAAATCGCAATTTTTATTAATTATGTCAAACATATAGCATCTTTTTTGCTCTTTACCTTTTGTTTAATACATAGACTTTACAAATAAGTCAAATTTGTTTGGCTTCTGTCTCTTTCTGTGCCTGAACTTCATTATCCTTAATTTATGGACATGAGTGTAGATTTAATGGAGATTTTTTTTTAAATCTTTTTCTACTAGTTTTGAAAAAAAAAAAAAATTGAAATAGTTTTAGTATAGGAGAGTAGTAGTGGTTGTTTTTAAAAGAGAATTAAAACATACACTCTATAACAAAAAAATCGATGCACACTGCCGAGCCAGATTACAGTGGTGCATGGCCCGATCAGGCTGGAATGATGCCGACTGGGGACATACAGTCTTTAGCGACGAATCCCGCTTCCAACTGTGTCCTGACGATCATCGAAGACGTGTTTGGAGACGCACAGGGTAGAGGGGAGATCCTGCCTTCACTATTGCACGCCACACCGGCCCTCAACAAGGCATTATGGTCTGGGGTGCCATTTCCTTTGACAGCCGGACCCCTTTGGTCGTCATTAGAGGTACACTTACTGCACAGCGGTACGTCGACGACATCCTAAGACCTGTTTTGCTACCGTTCCTTTTGCAGCACCCTGGGCTGGTTTTTCAGCAGGACAATGCCAGACCACATACGGCATGTGTTGCTATGAACTGTCTGCAAGCTTGTCAAACTCTTCTTTGGCCTGCCAGATCACCAGATCTCTCTCCCATCGAGCATGCCTGGGATATGATGGGAAGGCGATTGCACCTGGCACGGAATGTTGATTACCTCGTTCGGCAATTGGATCGAATTTGGCAGTAAATACCGCAAAAGACCATCCGGAAGCTTTATCGGTCTATGCCACGCCGTATGGCAGCTTGTATCTAGGCTAGAGGCGGGTCAACACCTTATTAAACTTGTTACTGTAACTCTGCAATAAATTATTCAATTGTTCTGAAATTTTAAGCATTTACTATTCTGTGCATTGTCTTCCTATCCACCAATTTTCGTTTCAATCGGACAACTCCTTCTTGGTGCGTCGATTTTTTTTGTTATAGAGTGTATTTAATTGAGATTTTTTTTTTTTTTATCTTTTTCTATTGGTTTTGAAAAGAAAAAAAAAAATTAAAATAGAGAAAATATATATCGCGATGTTTTTATTTATTTTACATACTATTCTTATTGGTTGTAATCAATGTAATCTCTAGTAAATACATATTCTTGATGTCTGTTTCCTTTCCCCTCTACTCTTCTATGGTTACTGTGCACGCACTCTACGTAGAATTAGTAAAACCTCTGGAGATTTTTATCTTTTTATATTATCAGCAGATGATGTGTTGATAACTCACAATTAATATAGACTTGCAGGCAGTCAGCAAGGGCGAATTGAAAAATCTCAATCAAATAGGGGTGTAGAGATAAGTTCACACATTTCCTGGAATTTGGAAATAAAAGGGATAGTGTATGTCTCTTGGCTAATACCCCTGACAGCTAATCGACTGGACTGTTTCCGCCTTCAAAACAGGTGTCTACCTTTCCACGTTATCACTGGTTTATCAGTATCAACAAAAGTTTTTATTAATTTTTTTTTTTTTATTATTTACTTAGTCTTTCTAAATACACAATTTCCTACCAATTTCTTCTGCAGATAATATATCTTTTGTTTGAAATTCATGTTGTTGTTTTTTTATTATTAAAAATTTGTTAAGTATAGATCTTCCATCACGAGTTGGCTTGTGCAAAGTGAGAGTAAAGCGAACCGGTAGAATCAATTCCAAATATTTAGGGGAAGAAGGCAAAGAAAGTTGAAGCAAAAGAGAAATGGAAGATCGGGAGAAAGTGAATGTAAACACCTTATTTGGCGTAAAGTAGAAGGGGGAAAAAAATGAATCAAAAATCTTGCTATTTTTTTTTAAAAAAGTTTTCTATTGCAGTAAATCAGTGTTTCCCAAACTTATGACTTCTGTGTACCCTTTCTAAATTTTTCGTAACGCTGTGTACCACCAACAAAAAAATGAATGTATTTTTTTAAAAATTTGTTTATTTTTCTTTTTGCAGATACTAACCAGCGATCCATATTCTATGTCAGGGATAAAAATTATATTCTATAAAAATAAGTAGAATTTATTACAAACCTTTACTATAAAAAAATTGCACAAAAGTTAAAAATCACAACTGTTTGTTGACACCACTAATTATTAACTGTTAACTCTGCAAAAAATAGCCAAAAGAAAAATACGTAATCGTAAATTTTCATGGCTAGCTTTGTTTTTAAATAAAAAATTTTGAAATTTTCGCCTGTTGCAAGATATTTCACATAAGAACGCGTACCCCCAGTCAACTGTTCCCGTACCCCTGGGGGAACGCGTACCACACTTTGGGAAACACTGCAGTAAATCAATGAATCTGAAGAATGTGCCTGTTTGGAATTCCACAAAAAGAAAAACGTTCGTATTCCGCTCGTTTTTGCTTTGTCCGCCAATGAAAAAGAAATCTCGTCCGCTAAGTTTTCCCGCCACTTCTCTTGTCGTGGTAGAATATTATAAGTTCTGCTTAATTTACAATTTTTTGTTGTCAAAAATTTAGTAAAGCATAAAGTGTTTTAAACTATATTTAAATAACTCTCAAACATGAGAAAAAAACACAATTTTTAGTAAGATTTCTTCAACCCACAATTTTTAATGAAATCAATTCGACAAATAGCATTTTTTTTTTTTTTTAATTTTTTCCAAATTTAAATTTTCTTCTTAAATAAAGTAGAGCATACAGCAGAGGTGGCCAACCTGCGGCTCGTGAGCCACTTGCGGCTCTTTGAAGGATTATTTGTGGCTCTCGATAAATGTACTCGAGTTCCCTTTTCATTTTTGTGCTATTATATTTTTAAAAAATTATTATCGTTCCGTTTGCGTTTTAAAATGTCTTTTAAATTAATGAGAAAAAATATGAAAGACTAAGTGCAACGTTGTTCAATTCAAGGTGAGTTTTCCATTTCCAACGTAATTATGACCCAAAAAGCATCTGGAGAATTAGAATTATTAAAAATGAAGAAGATCAAGCTCTACAATTAAAATATAAGTCGACGTCGATTACTGAATTTTCTAAATTTGTACCAGAATCGAAGCATCCTGAATTAAAAATGGCTGCTTGTCGAATTATTTCAATATTCGGAACAACGTACTTATGTGAATCATTTTATTCCATTTTAAAATTCGGTAAATCCAAACACTGATCAGTATTAACTAACCAGCATTTCAAAGAATTACTCCACCAATTATTCACCAAATTTTAAAGAATTATCAAGAGAAGTAAAATAAATGTGTTTAATTTTTGATATTTAAATTCAATACACATAATTTGTACGTTTACTTACATGTTCTCAATAAATATAATTTATGTAGAAAAAAATTTTTTAATACTTTTTTGTATAACTTTTAAATACGTATTTAATTGCGGCTCGCGAAAAATTTCAAATTTTGAAATATGGCTCGACTATGAAGGAGCTTGGCCACCCCCGGCATACAAAAACAACTCTTAACAAATTCTTAAACAGAATCCTTAACAAATTATTTTGTAAATGGTAGAGCACATATTTTATTTTATACAAAAACTTGAATGCATTTTTCTTTTTTTAAAAGATGAATTTAAAAAAAAATCAATATTTTTTTTATTTATGAATCGAAAATAAAACTTATTTAATGAGCTTTCTATCATATTGAATCAATGAATCGAAAGAGTATGCCAGTTTGGAATTCTCACCAAAAGAAATACGCTCATATTTCAAAAAAGTAAACTCTCTTTCACTAAGCTTTCATCACCTGCCAAATCGTCGTGGTAGAATATTGTTAGTTTTGGCCCAATTTGCAATTTTTGGCAGTAAAAAATTTGGTAAAGCAAATAGTGTTTTAATTTATATTTAAATAATACTCAAACATGAGAAAAATAACACAATTTTTAGTGAAATCAATTCTCCGAATATCATGTTATTTTTTTAATCGTGTTCTATCTCCCAATTTTAAATTCTGTTCTTAAATAAAGTAGTAATTATGAAGGTAACTTTTAACAAATTATTAAACAAATAAATTCTTAACAAATTCTATTGTAAATTGAAGAATATATTTTTTATACAAAAACTTAAATGCATTTTCCTATACTTGTTGGGAAAATAAGATCGGCAAATTATATTTTCTGTGAACCATTATTTATTTATTTATTTTATAAGAAGGAAAAAGTTAATCTTCTATTAACATCACAATTAAATTAGGCTGTGTAGTAAACAATAGAGAACAAAAATATAAGTTATTCTATGCTAATAACTTATATTTTTTCCACAAAAGTTCGAAAGTACACCGGAAAAAAATTCACTCTCTGTCGGACAGCGGCGTCTTAGTAATAATAAAATATTCACCTGATCACAATTTCATATTAATCCTTATTTTTATTAGAAAATAAATAACAGCCCGTATCACACGAGGGTCGTGATTGGCATAATTAATAGGACAGATATGGCTTTTTAAATAATCAACTGTCTGATTTCTCGCCAACAGTGATGCCAATTTTGACTTGCAGAAACAGCCGCTGTCGGAACAGTTTTCTTAATGAGACAACTAAGCTGCAAAATATATATTTTGTTTGTTTTTAGCGGCTCAACTGAAAACTCCCTATCAATTTCATCACGCAACATGAAACCGCGACTTCCGGTTTAAAGAAAAAAGCAGATGGCTACATTAGAACAAAAGCTAAGAACCACCTTACTTTCTAATCAACTACCTCATCTATTTACATCTTTACCCACTATATTTATTACTATTTTATTTTTTTACTCTAACAACCCCTCTGATTTGATTTTAGAAATGTGTGAAAATGTGAGCCTCCTACGAAGTAGATGGATTAGTAAGTTTTTTATCGGTTATATATTTTAGTGGCAGAACATGAAAAAAAAATGTATACGTGATTCGCTTGTTCTAAATTCGAGTGTGATGTTTTACTCATAAAAATGTATTTCATTTCAAAATATTTTAATTTAATACGCCTTAATTAATGTACTTCCATTAAAAAGAAGCGTGGACCCCCTATTTACTGAATTATTTTTGGTTATTAATTCAGTAAATAAATATTTTTTTTAATAAACTATCTCTGTATTTGTTCTTCTCTTCACAATTAAAATGTTAAAGGAGATAAATAAACACGATTGCTGTTAAGCAAGTTACCAGTTTAAAGCAAAAGATTTAAAGGGGCTAGTGTTAGATTCATAGTAATAAGGATCCAATTTATAAAAATAAGTGTTCTACTGTAAGGGTCCAATTTATAGTGGAAAGTATTCAATTTAAAGTGATAAGATACGTTTCCAGTTTGCAGTGATAAGTATCCATTTATCAGGAGGAAATTATTGATTTATTGTGGTAAGCAATGTCTCCTCTGAATTTTTACCGAGAAACGTGGGTAACAGATAGTCAGGCGCGGAATTTTGTCGAACAAAAATAAATTGTAACTCTTTATATTATATTTTTATCAAATATATTTTGTAAAATATATTTTAATGAAAATAAAGCGACTAGAATTTGCTTTGAAGTTATGATACAAAATATTTGCCTAAAATTATGGTTAAATATAAATTATATTATTTTGTACTTCGAAATTCAATTTTTCTTGAAATTATTTATCAAGTTAAATGATCAACAGCAAAATTTGTAAAGTCTGATAAACCCAAAATTTGGGCTTTTAAAGTAAAAGTTACAAGAGTAATAATAATAAAAAAAAAAAAAAATATGTATACTTTTTGTAGATCAAACTATTAGAGTAATTTTTAAATTTGTAACTTTTAATTTTTTTATTAATAGGTAGTAAACTTATTTATAACGTTACTTTCAAATTCAGTTTTTACAGCCTCAATAAAATTTCTTTTTGGAAACCTCAACAATTAAAGTTTGACTAGAGATCAGACAGAAATGCATTTCAAAATACAGTAGCAAAACAATATCTTCACATTTTCTTTGAAATTTTTAAGATTTTAAGAGTATAAAAAATATTACACTTTTAAGTGTGATAATTTAAAAATAAAAAATTTTTTGTACGGATTTCAAGAGTTTCTACTTTTTTTTTCAAAATCTTGTGAGAGATCACACAGACGCATAACTTGGAGGAAACGTGGAAAATATTTAAATTTTGATTACGAATGTATTAATTTTGTGATTTATAATGTATTATTAAAATTTATAGTTGTAAGTAAACACTTAATAGTGTAAGTAAATACTTAATAGTTTCCAGTTTGACGAGGTTAGTGTTCACTTTATTTTGGTAGCTTTCCACTTAATAGATAATATTTTACTTAAGTGTATCACATTTGCTTACATTCTAAATATTTAATTTTTACAAAAAATTAAATATGCTAAAAATATGTCTTTTTTTAGTTTAATATAATCATTATAAGTGTCTCACTTAATACTGAAAAGAGTCATCATCCAAAAATAATTTCACAACATCAAAACATTTCCTTTATTTTAATTCCTGTTGTCAAATGGTGGGTGAAATTACTCTAAATCTTAACCTATATCAAAAATTTCAGATATTTTCAGTGATAATGCCACTTAAATGAAAATGTTGTTAATTTTTTTAGTTGGCAGTTATTGGCATCAGTAGCAGTTTTCAAATTGTAGAATCATTTCCTTTCAAGAATGACTTGGCAACACTGTCCATCACGCCTCTGTCAACATATATACGGTTACACGTTTTATACGGAATAAATACGCCTTTAGCATGTGTAATAAGCAAACGCGACATGATATGGATAGGATAGGACTACTAACAATCATATTTAGAATTCTTTCATTCTACTTATCCTTGATAAGAAACGATTATAGATGCGTGTCAATATCAAAATGAATAATGTATTGATGATTAAGCTGTTTTTCTTATCACATCACCTTGCTGTAACTTCCAATTATATGTTTATAAATGGTTTGAAATGCGTGTATGTTTTTTTTTTTTTTTTTTTACAGTGTTTAGTTTTATAGTGGATGTGGGTTTAAATATTATTAAATACTAAATTTATTTTTGTTATATTTTTCCCTTTATTTGATGTAGTTAAAATGTGCTCGTTTTAGAGTTCTGACTTTTGAAGTTATAGAAAAAAAGTGTTTTTCTTCTGGAGTGAAAAAAAAAATATCAGAAATCAATGTTTTTACAAAATATGGTAAGGCCTATTTCTGCATTATTGATAATAAGAACATTAATAAATGTTTATACAAAATTTATGGTTGGGCATACTTTTTACACTAGGTAAACTTTGAAATTTTATGAAAATATAATATTACTATTTAAATATAAAATACTATATTTTATCTGGAGCAAAAAAAAAAAAAAAAAAAAAAAAAGATCAGTAATTAGTGTTTTAACAAAATTTGTAGTAAGGTATATTATCATATTATTCAAGCCAAAAAAGAAAAAAAAGAAGAGGATGATCAGTAATTGGTGTTTTTACAAAATTTGTGGTAGAGCATATTTTACATTACTTTGCATTACTAAAATAATGAAATGTTTAGAAGCATAATATTATTATACTTAGAGTTCAGATATGTGAAGTTTAAGAAAACTATTTTTAATCTGGATCCAAAAAATAAATAAGATCGAAAGTCAATTTTTTTCAAAATTAAATAGGGCATATTTTTACTCTTTTGAAATTTAAAAATATTTAAACTTAGAGTTCAGGAAAGGGAAGTTTAAGAAAATTATATTATTTATCTGGAGAGAAAAAAAATTAGATCAGTTATCAGTGTTTTTGCAAAATATGATTGGTCTTATTTTCACACTATTTTAAGTTTAATGATAAAGTTCAGACTTGTGAAGTTAAACAGAACTATTTTTTATCTGCAGAAAACGAAAGTAAGTTTAATAAAAAGTAGTTTTTCAAATTTATCGTAGGTAATAATTAATACAAATTTAAATTAATACTTCTTAAAATATTTTTCAACGTAGCTAACAAAGGATTATTTTTTTAAATAGTTTGTTATGTAATTATAATTTTTTTCATTTCCAATAGTTTCTGTTTTCAAGTTTTCGGGTGAACTTCAGTTTTGAATTAGGTAATTATACATGCAATAATTTTGTATTAAATGAATAACGTATTATAAAAATTTATAGTAGTAAATATAAACTTTGAGTTTATATTTACTAGTAATATTTATGAGTAACTAGTTTATAACTGAGTATACTAGTTTATATTTATGAGTAATAGTTTATGGTTCGACGTGGTAAGGATTCTCTTTATTATGGAAGTTTTCTGCTCAATAGATAATATTTTATTTGTTTAGCATATTTAATCAAATTTGAAATATTATTTTTATTTGAAAAAAAACTTATAACACAGATATATATTTCATTCATTTAATATATTAAAAATGAGTGCGTCTTATTTGTGCCAGAGTGTCTCACTTAATAATAACAAGAGTCACCATCCAGAAACAATTTACAACATCTAATCATTTCCTTTATTTTTATTCTCGTTGTCAAATGGTATGTGTAATCACTTTAAATCTTACCAATTTAAAAATATCTTCAGTGATAATGTCATCTAAATCAAACTGTTGTTAAATTTATGTACAGTTATAGGCATCAAGTAGCAGTTTTTAGATTGTTAATTAATTCTGTCATTTCCTTTCAAGAATGACATGACACATTCAAGAAAGCTATTTTTAATCTGGAGCGAAAAAAAGTAAGATCAGCAATCAGTGTTTTTGTAAAACATGATAGGGCATATTTTTACGATATTGAAATTTCTAAAAAGTATAATATACTTGGAGTGCAGACATGGGAAGTTTAAGGAAACCATTTTTTTTTTTTTTTTTTTTTTTTTTTTTTTTTTTTATCTGGAAAGAAAAAAATAGCATCATCAGTGTTTTTGCAAATTTATGGTAGGGAATATTTTTATGTTAAAGTATAATGTTAGAGCTTAGACTTTGTTAAGTCTCAGAAAACCTTTTTTAATCAGGAGTGGAAAAAATAAGATCAGTAATCAGTGTTTAAACAAAATTATGGCCCGAAAACTAAAATTAGCACCATTTATTTATACTCTTAAAATTTTTCTAAAGGGAAACATTTATTTTATCTTCAAAATAGAATAATGTAGACTAAAAGCGGTAGGGGAATTAATGATTTTCACGTTTTATGCTAAAAACCTTGTTGTAGCAAATAAACTTCCACCGAAAATCTGAGTTTTTCGTGAGCTTTTCATTCCTGGACACCAGCTTAAAATGCTTGTTCAAAAAAATAGGTTTTCAGCTGTATCCATTTTCTTAAACACGCATTTTGAGCTATATCCATTTTCTTAAACACGCATTTTGAGCTGTGTCCATTTTCTTAGACACGCATTTTAAGCTGTGTCCATTTTCTTAAACACGCATTTTGAGCTTTGTCCATTTTTTCAAACACGCATTTTGAGCTTTGCCCATTTTCTTAAACACGCTTTTTGAGCTTTGTCCATTTTATTAATCACGATTTTGAGTTGTGCCTAAATTTCTTTAACTTCATTTTCTTTAACATTTTCTTCATTTTGAGCTCTGTGCACTCTTTTAACCACGCGTTTTGAACTGTGTCCAGAATTGAACTGTGTCCTTTTCTTGTTTGCTGGACCCAATGCTGTGTCACGCTGGCCACACTTCTGCTTCCCACCAACTTATAAGTTTCAGTCTGTTTTTTAACAAGCGCAGCTGCGAGGCATTTATTCCCAATTTTTTTAATATTAAATGCAGGGGCCGGGATAGCCTGGTCGGTAGGGCGCTGGGCCCATGTCAAAGAGGTCGTGGGTTCGATCCTCGCCGGCCGAAGACTCCCCGTGTAGTAAAATAGTGACCGCTGCAAGTTAAATCTGTCGAGTCTCAAAGTCCTCCATGTTCTCATAACAAATCAATACCTCTGGGGGTACTGATCCAGGAGTTTCCTTGTCTTCTGGATTGGTTCAAAATTACAAGGCTATGGAGTTGAACATTAGTAGTCGTAAACCCAAAATTGGGTCGACTGTTCAACGACGGTTATGAAATAATATAATATAAAATTAAGTGAACAGTGAGGGCTCAGGGATAGAGCGAGTGTTTTATAATGTGGTGAACTGGGTTCGAATCCCAGCGATGGCTGGCTGATACGAATTCCGCATCCGGCTTGCACACTGCTGACTTAAAATATCATCAGTGGTAGACGGATTATGGGTTAGAATTCCCTTGCCATCAGGCTAACTGTGGGAGGTTTTCCTCTCCATGCAACGCAAATTCGGGTTTATTCCACCAAAAAGTTCTCGACGAAGGCAAAATGTCTCCATGTACTTGATCCAGGAGTTCCCTTGTCTTTTGGATTTTGTTCAAAATAAGAAGGCGTAAGCCCAAAAATTTGGGTCAGCTGTTCAACGATAGTTATAAATAAAATAAAATTAAACAATAATGTTTTTTGTTAAGTGGCTTTTCTTCTCTCATGCGAACTCAATTTATGAAAGGGGGGATTCTAATTATGATTTTAATTCACATTATTTAATTTTCGCAAATAAACTGAAAATGGATTTTTACTCTATTTGTCAATATCTTTCGAACAAGACCGTCATGGTATCACAACTTCATGTATAAAGTGTGCATTATTTTAGATTATCTTTTAATTTTTTATGACAAAATTAACTCAATACAGTTCTGCAATCTACTGTGTTTGATAGGTAGTTAAATAGTATTTTTGTTTTATTTATTTTTTAGACTTTTGAGAAACATCTTTGTTTTTGTGTCATTAACATTATGACAATTTTTTATTACTATTCAAAACAGTTTTCATAAGTTAAAACTGTAATAAAATCAAATTTTTGAAAAAAAAATCTAAAAACTGACACATTTTTCTAACATTTTTCTTTATTTGTTTAAAATATTTTTTGTATGTTTCAGTATAATTTTTTTTAATATTAATGTTATGAATATTAGGTAAATGCAAGGTAAACAATCATGTTTTGGTAAAACATCAATTTAGTATAATAATAATTATTAAACATAAATTAAAGTTTTATTAGGTAGCTTTTATGTAATATGTATATAAGAATTGATTAATACTCAAATTGAATAGTATTATGAATATCCTTATGCACTTAGAAATTAAAATCTCTTACTTAAATTTATTAGTATGATTGCAGAACCACTCAGTTAAATTTGAATTTATTATATCAGATTTTAAAATGTATATAACTAAATTTTTAAAATTATGTTTGATTATTTGAAAAAGATTTTATCATATCTCAGAGGAAAATATTCTAAAATGTTAAAAAAAATGTAATTATAATTCAGCAAAAAAATTTTAGAATATTTATAATTAATAAAATTTATTTGCTAACAAGTATCATATAACAAGTTTACAAAGTACAATTATCTGATTTCCTTGTTGATTTTTTGTTCAACTTCACTTTTATAGATATTGTTGCTTGACAATCAGAATTTTTTGAAAAACTTCTTTTACATTTCTCCTGCGGCACTTTCATAAACGCACTGTGGCGACAAACAAATAATTTCCTGCAATTAAATAATTAAAAAAATACTTACAATCCAATAGATATGTACTAGAATTAAAAGATGGAATTTTTTGTAAATTTATTCTTTCATTACTCATGGTATTAATTTAATGGACAATTCCTAATCATTAACTTTTATTTTGATGGGAATTATGCAATCAAAAATTAAAATTTTAGAAGACAATTGCTTGTTTTCTTAGATGCCAATTAATAGTTTTTCGGTATTATAAAACATTCAACAAATAAAAAAAACATTAAAATTAAGTTATAAATAGGTAGCCATAATGCAGATCCTTTAGTTTTAATTTAAAATAATAGATGGCGCCACTTATAAATCTTAAATTTAAAATGTTATAATTTAATTTTAGTAATCCACAAGAAATAAATAAAATATTAATTTAATTCAATGAACATTAATTTAATTAAATAAATATAAAGTGAAAACTATTCAGTTTTCATTTTATAGTGAGTATAAGAATTAAGCAAGGCAATTAAACTCAGATTTCAATGCTATTCAATAAATCAGAGGGATATTAGCTTCATAAAAATTCATGCATGTAATAATCATAAGCAAAAAAGCAATTCTGCCATAAAAATTAAATACAAAATTTTTCCTGAAATAACTAAACTAGTTACTTACCTACAAACAAATCTTTGTCAATGAGGTTTGGAAGTTCTAGAATTCCATTTCGTATTGGTAAGTTCCCCAAATTCCATTACCCACTTGTTGCAATCGTTTAAATTTAGAACATTGCTTCTAAGGGTAATGGTATTTGAGGAAATATATTCTACTTCATTTTTAAATGAAGAAGGCAGTTTCTCTGTTGAAAAAACTGACATTTCAAGTTTGTACACAAAAGCTGGAGTATAGAAATCGCTCTATGCTGAAAATAACAAGCACAGCAGAATGAAATAGCCATACGTCACAGATGGCGTTGCCGAGGAAGCCAATCAGCGCTCTCAAAATCTCTTGGGGATACTATGTGTGTAAAGAGAGTTTACATGCGGGTGGGACAAAAGTGCTTCATTGGAAATTTTTAAGACAAGCTTCATGAAAGGATTTTTTCACTCTTGGAAACCCTAATTTACGTAACTAAGTAAGTACCTTGTTTTAAGGTTGATGTTAAACTTAACGCAGTGTTTCATGAGACTGAAAACTTGAAATTATGATGTTGCGTGGTAAAATATACAGGGAATACTATGGAAGATATTAAAAAAAATGACATGCTTCACTTCAACTTAAGAGATGCTACTACGGAGTAGAAATTTGACGTGCTATAACTACCATTTTAATTTATAAACTTACAACGAGTTCTTTTTCTTCGCGAAATTTAAATTTGTTTGACTGCTTTTTTTTCCTCACGAATCTTTTCTCATTTAATTTTTTCTTTATATAATGACTATTTGTCATTGTTAGTACAAAAAAAAAAATTATCCCACTCGAGGCCTTTATTTTATTAGCTTGCGCTGAGTTGATGTCGAAAATTGCAAAAACTAATCTGTGTTCCTAAGTTTAATTTTTTTAAGTATATTTAATTATTTATCAAATCTAGGTAATGAATTACGAGTAACATAAATTAAAATTTTGAAATTCCTACGCAAAGTTATAATAGTTACATATTTATTTAGTGTTTTTGTGTAAAATATTAAGCTTTAGCGAGGAAAAAAACAATAAAGGGGTGAAAAACAATCACGGGGTTTGGCTAACGAAGCGAGCAGGAGGCTCCGCCTTCTAATTTTTAAAAAAATATTTTCTATTAATAATGCTCTCAAGAAATATTGTTTAGACTCCAAGCATGTGTTTTGTATAGCTTATGTTTAAAATCAATCAATCTAAATAAGATTTAGAAAGCCTATTTCTCAGAATATTTAGTTCAATTGTTCATTTGTCTTCAATTCTTGATCATCAGAATATGCGTGGAAGTTAATAAGGATTACATTGAAGACAATGAGACGTGAAATGCACGGTTTATGAGTTAAGTTAAACGCGCTTTTCTATCATTTGCTACTGCATCCTGCGCCAAAATGCTCATAACTCTAGTTTATTACCGAATTCTGATTGTTTTACGGTCATTTTAGCCAGTTTGTTTTCCTTCGTTCTGTTTCAGCAATTTTTACGATGCTTTGGAGCCTGAATGAAAGAAACTTTTACAGAATTTAAATGAGTGTTATCATCACATTTAATGATTAATCAGTTAAGGGTGTTCTTCTCCCAAACTCTTTCGCCAAAGATCTAGTTGAAAAGGAGTGTCTGGACGTTGAAAAACTGTTAAATAGCTTTATTTTTTTAAAAAAAAAAGAAATACTAGTAGGCTCCTCCCCTAAATCGTTGACGCACCCCAACCACCGAAGATTGATATACAGTTTTATATAGTTTGCTTTTGGAATCATAAGAAACCTATATGAAATATGTTTTAGTGCAAAATTGTACATTTAAATAAATTAATGAAACTGGCAGGAACGAAACAATAATTATGCTGTTTTAAAACGGTGCGACGGCTCGTCTACACATTCTTTTAATGTTTGTCTGTCATAAATGTCAATAATGCTTTCTTCTTCTTTTCGAGCACGCTTTTTATTATTATTATACTTAAAAAGCGTAATATCACAAAAAATACTTTTTCAATGTATGAATTTATTATTATTATTGAACCTGCATAATAAAAACATAATATTCAACACTTTGTTGATAAGAACTATTCGCTTTTAACATTTCACTTCTTCCCTAACTGTAGCTCAGTTTCTTTCAGGTTTTCATTATCCACGCCAGAATAAAATTTTCTTGCAGAAATTTGTAAACATGTACATTTACGCGTTCACACATTATGACAGCTTACACGCTTGATATTTCAATTGTTCTATGTTGCCAAATATATATATATATATATATATATATATATATATATATATATATATATATATATAACAATAAGGAGATAAAAAAGAAAAGAGAAATTAACGAAGAAAATTTTTAAAAAATAAAACTAATTTTTATTTACTACATATAAGCTGCAGGTACATAGAATCATTAAAATAAGTAAAAAATACAAAGAAACCAGGGAAAAACTATAAATATTTTCAAAAAGAAGGAGAAAAATTATTAATAAAATGTTTTTTGAAAAAATTTATTTTTCATTTACTTAAAACTTTTTATTTTTCCTGAATTTTTAATTTCTATTTTTTGCTTGATATGTCTCATTTTGTATTTTTTGTCTATTTGTTCTTTTTTCGTTTCAATTTTTTGAGTGCTCTTCACACTATTGTATTGATATATTTTGCTTTGGCTATATTAATACAATATTAGAAAGCACTTTTTTGTGTGGTTATAATTGTGTGAGCTGACGACGAGATAGTATCTTTTCCTGGTGTTGCTTTTCCGGTCTTTTTTTATTTATTTATTTTTCATAATTTTCAATAAAAAATATTGTATTAATAATTTTTGTTTTTCTCTTTCGAAATATTTATATTTCCCCCCGGTTTTCTTAGAATTTTCGCGTGTTTCTATGCTCTCAACCGATGCAACATTCGAGGGACTCTTCAAAAAAAAAAAAAATTAGATTGCAACCGACGATTTTCATTTTCACGAAATTGATGTTCCCCTTCATCTTGGTATTTCATGCCATTTGTGTAAAAAGCGTTCCAGCCACAGCGCACTCTGGACCTAGGGGGTCATGGAGGTTAAGGCTCCACAGTTTCGTGACCAACGGCGGGATTGTTTCAATTCAGTCAGCACTGAGCACAGACCACCTTTACTTCCCAGGTGTAATTATTCTCATTTGTGTGAGTAGCTTTTAGAGGGCGCTTGTTAAACATGGATTATTTCATTACATCACAGAACCTTCGAAGTTTCGTAGATTAGAAAAAAAATCAATAAATAAATAAAATATTATTAAACGATTTATTTAGTTACCACAACCCTCTAAGTAAAATTTTGATTTTCCTTTTCTTGATATTTTTAATGTTTAACAAACAATATCATCATATATTGTTTACAACCGAGAACGAGACGGTATAGATCTGTGGTCGTCTTGTACACAATAAAAGCAAAAGTTCGTTGTTTCCAAATATATTTGTGCTTATAATTGGGAAATAATGATAACTATATTTGAAATTTTATAAATTTTTATCATGATCAGTTTCGAATCACTGCTGTTTTTACTAAACCTATTTCAAATTCGGTCTAATATTTTCTTTGTGATGTGTGGATTTCATTTACGAACGAAATATAGTTTAACAGCTAATGATGTATACGCACTGTGAAAAAAGGAAACTCAAATATCATGAAACTTCATTCGTTTTTAAGGAACTTTTTTTCTGGTATATGATCCGAGCCAAAATTTCGTCGAAGTGACGAAATAACTATCATCACTTCTTCGAGAAAACGAATTTCATCAAAATTAAAAAACATTCCGTATTTCTATTTTTTTTTATCAAAAATAAAACAAATAAAAAATTGTAGTACCTAATCTATCTCACATTTCTAATAATTACTTTATCGTGGGCACCTTATAGGCCGATCAATGTCGCCTCAACAACACAAAAAGAACAGAGTGCTATATTACACCTACTCCCGATGAGAAGACTCGAACCCGGGATCTTCTTGGTACAGTCAGCTCATTTCGTTGCTTTATTTTCGATCTTCTAGTATTCCAGTACCGTTATTCTAGTTAGCGATTTCTTACAATGCGCTCTGCTGTGGTTTCGAGTTTAAAGAAGCATTTTTTTCGTCATACATTTGAGAGTTCGCGTTTTGTCACAAAACGCATGATTTTGTGACAAAATGATTCTGAAAATTTAAGAAATGCAGCACAAGGATTGTTGAACCGTCAAAATGAGTGAGAGTTTAATTTCTCTGAGAGTGCACATTTTAAATTAATGGTTCTTACTTTAAAATAGTAAAAATAACTTAAAATAGTAATACTAGTAAAAATAGTAAAATAATAATAGTAAATATAGTATAATAATAGTATATAATAGTAAAATAGTATAATATAGTATAGTAATAATATAGTATAATAATAGTATAATAATAGTAAAATAGTATAATATAGTATAGTAATAATATAGTATAATAATAGTATAATAATAGTAAAATAGTAATAATAGTAATACAGACTCTTACGTGTATCATAGCTTATTGTTATTATAACTTTTAATGTTGCTGAACAGTGAAAATGGTGACAGAATTAACCCCAAAAATAGTGCAAAGAAATATTCTTGGTATTTCACTTCACTAAAATCTATCTTTGGTTTCTTAAGTACATCATCATCTTTTCTGTTAAGACGAAATAAAATTTTAAACAGGATATTTTTTTGCCACTTCTTTAATTTTAACTGATGAAAGAGAGCATTTATCTTATTCACAATTCGTTTAATATCGGTGGATAATCCTGGTAAAAGTATCAGAGATGAAAATTATAACTCTTCAATCATGATAGCGAATGGTAAAAACATGGATGGATGCTTGTTGAACCATAAAGTCTAGAATATCTTTTTGCAACTCTAAAAGGTCCTTCCTCTCCTGAACGAAATCAACTGTCCATGGGGTGAAGACGGGAAGGTAAAATTCTAAATGTAAATCATTTTCCTTTAATTTTCACGATATTTACTCTATTTGGCACTATCTTTTGATGAATGTAAAATATACGGCCGTCACCCAATCACAATTTGAGGTATAAAGCATGCGTTATTTCAGATTCTCTGTTAATTTTTTCTCACAAAATTATACCAATACAATTCTGCAATCAACAATATTTGAAAGATATTTAAATAGTAAACAGTGATTAGATTTTTGATAAATATCTTTATTCTTATGCAATTGACGCGTTAAAGGAAATTTTTTTAGCGTCTTCAATTTAAACTGTAATAAGATTAGATTTCGAAAAATCTGAAAACTGATGAAAGTGTAGTTTTAAATTACTTGCTCAAAACCACAAATCGCAGCACTTTAGTGCTTTGAAGTTTGGAGGAAAAATTCACAGAAGTTCAAAAATTCAGAAATTGGTGGCGGCGACTTTACACTGAATAGTGTCTTGGTGCTTTACTACACTAGAAACTATTCTTTGTTCTTGGTGTAGTGAAGCGCCAAGAACCAAGAATTATGTATGGGAATTCACTACACCACTCTGGTACAGAGTAGTTGCCACCAAATTTTGTGTTGATATACATGAAAATTTTTTGCAGTGTATGTTTTAACTTGAAAACATAGCACAATTTAATTATTTATTAAAGTTTTCCTACAAGTTGACTCGATATTATCCCTTTTGACTCTTATGGGACATATGTATCCTAAAGCAGACTGTTGGGCTAAATTCTATATCCCGTCTTAACACTAGATTTGCACATTACAGCCTTTTGAACATTCTTCCTGGCAGCACGTGTAAAACTGTCATGGTGGCATAGTTTTGATGAAATCTCATTTTTGTCACATGTCATCGTGAGGAAAATAACTGAAATAGAGATAAGAAATATTAAATGTCACAATATTTAAGCATTATTTACATCCTCATAATTTGCATGATTTTGTAAGTTTATCACATGAAAACAATAAAAACAACCTTATCTTTATGATTTGTGATGTATATGTCACAATAGTCTTTTTTCATGGTCTTGTTATATATTCAGTATAAACAATATTAAATAATGTATTTCGTATGTCATTTAGTACAGTCTTTTTTCATGGGTCATTAGTCACTCAAAAAACTAATGGGACATCAATTTCCCAAGGCCTAGCTGCAAGAATTTAAAGATAGATACTAGATAGATCAATAGAACTTAAAGATAGATAAAAGAAATATTATTTGTTATATTATGAGTAGCAAAAGTCAATGTGTTGCCAAAAGAAGAAGAAAAAAAAAATTAGAAATCAGTCTTGAAAGGATTAAGGTTCAAAGCACAAATATCCATATTTTTGACCTTGAAGTATTATTATTTTTTTTAAAGAATTTATTAGAAGTTTTGCTCATTCTCAGAGATGTCTTTTTCCCTTCAATCTCTTTTGATAGATTAGATGTCTTAGACTCTCTAAAGATAGCTTCAACTTCCCGGTATATCAATTATATATTTTACACTGGTGAAGTACAAACATTCAAAACGATAGGTTCCTTTACACGAATGGTATCGTGTGAAGTCCACTGCGATGTTCCAACAAGTTGCTATCACGTAATAGCCGATAACTGAAATTAAAAAACAAGGAAACCTTTGTTGCATTTCATACGTGGGCATTACAATGGAAAGGGGCGTCCCCACATCATCAGGTCCTCATTAGATGCGCAGAATTTGTGACACCGTGGGTGGCATCACATGCAACAGGATAGAAAAGGGCGGTTACAGGAGGGAAGCCATGCGTATCCCAGCATACAACATTTCGCCGGCTTATCAAAAATCAAAAAAAGTCTGGACGCAAATACTACTTCGTGATTGCATGCCTCTTTAACTTCTTTTTTGCCTGCATAAAGTCTTTTTAGCAGATCGCTTTCTCCACGATAGCTTTGTTGACAAGAGCCTTTTTGTTGGAAAACTAGGATTGCGCAGTGGTGATTAAGTAATTAAGGGTCATTTATTTAAATGAGAGGGTGGCAACCTCAGGATGCACCCCTCATGGTTGCAAACAAGAAAGGTTCGAAATCTCTAAAATTATCTTTTAACGTAATGTTCCATGACGTCCTGTTTCAATTATAATGTAGAAGAAACCTACTACGAATTGAGATAGATTGCACGGTTAAAAAACAATTTTCAAACGCAATCTTTTACGAGTTGCTTAACATCTTTTATCTTATACGTTGTGAATATTTAACAATTCCAGTTTTGCGGTGTATGGTTTGTCAAAGAAATAAGTGCAGACGATGCAAATAACTTTCCATACTCACATTCGTCACAGGTTGGCATTTCCAGGGATAACACAGGTAAATCCATCAGCTTTTGGCATTAATTAGCAGCAGCAATTTAATAAATGATTCATATTTAAACAAATCTACGTTTTTATTAAACAATTGGGTTTCGAAGCTGGTCAAAATAGGGATATCTAAATGAAGGATAAGAAAATTGAAAGAATTCTTTCACTTATAAAGGAAGCGTACTTCGAAGCATTAACTGCAAATGCTATCAAGACGCATCATTTTCATTAAACCAATCTTTCTTATTATGTAAAATTACTTTGTTAAATTTTTTACATGTTTTGTAACCAATCATTACTTATTAAACCAACCGGCATGTATGGTGTTGAGGGAGCTAACCTCGTGTCACAAAGGCCGTGGGTTTGAATCCCAGACAAAGCCGTGTACGTTCTTTCTTTCTCTTCTCTTTATCTATCCTTCTTACTGTGAAAGCAAACGTTAAACCACCTAATATGGTGCCCCTGAAAGAGTTTTAAACAAATCTGCCCCTCTGATACCCGAATGATGAATTTCACTTTCCGGAAGGGCATTGGAAAAATTCTTTTTACCTATATTAACTCTCGATATTTGAATATAAAGTTGAAATCCCCAGCTGCACTCTGTTTTTCAATTAAAGTTTCTTTACTTTTTCCATTTAGATTCAGCTTTAGAATAAAGCCTATCTTAGTACATAATTTTCATCTTCCCAAAAACATGAAAGATATTGATTTTATTCAGAAATAGTTCATAATTCATGCAAAATTTTATAGTGAAAACCATAATTTATTCACTAAAAATATTGGCAGTAAAAGATTCGTACTCATCTTTTAGAATAAACTCCCAGGCTTCTGAGATGGTAAAAATGGTAGATGAAACTCCTATATAAATCAACCGAGCTACTTATTTTTTTAAAAAATATACAAATTCTAAAAAAAAAATGCAAATGTTTAATGTGCTATTATAAAACTGTCCTTTAAGAGTCCTGGTAAATTTCTTATAACAAAACTGTTACGACGTTTTAGAAGATCTGAATCAAAACTCGTAGAAATAATGCCATTTATTATTCATTGAAATAATTCGCATAATCATTTTTATTCGCATTTAGAGTCAAAATCCCGTTGAGAATTGATCGAACTTATCACTGATCTACATAATATGAACGTCTGACTGATGATGATGATGAAAATCTGAATGGCATATCATGAAGCTTTACAATTTTGAACCAAATTCAAAGATAAAATTTTTAGTGACGCAACACATCCAGGTTATATCCAGGAGAACAAATTTTTCATCGAAATCTATTGTTATTAGGGGAAAAAAAATAGATCACAGATAAAGTCAAAATTTCAATTATGTAATGCATTAAAAAGCCAATAAACGTTTGGTTCTTCAATGTCCACACACCACCAAATCATAGCCAAACAACGAAAGATCTAACCTCGTTTTTCAGGGCTCTATCTTTCAAAATCAATGGTAAGAATGCTATGTAATTTTGTCCCCAGTCAGATGACTTAGACATGACATGAGCTCCTTCCCTTCGCTCAGAGGAAACTTTATCCGCATGCATGGCAGTTATTCAGTCTGATGTTTGTACCAGGATCAAGCTCACGATCCCCAGCTCCCTACCTTGTTCCTTATTGTGTGAGCATTTAACATCCAAATATGTCGACATGCTTTTAAACTCAACACATTCAACTCCCTGCCTTTATCAGAAAAGGCATGTTGAAGTTCGTGAATCTAGATTACACACCAAGAGTTGGAGTATTCAGAATTGTGGGAATGTGGGCGCATAACGGTTATTTAAAGTTATGTAATGCTCAGGGATAATAAAAAAAAAAAAAAAAAAAAAAAAAAAAAACTGTCCTTGCTTAAAAACTGAGAAGGAAATGAAAAGGGATTTTTAAAAGAACATTAAACATCCATTACTTATGTCCTTAAGAAAATCTAAAAATTTCAACCTCCATTCCTTTTTTTAAGATCAACTTTTTTGGACTGCGGATCGCATGTCAAGAAATCATTGCTTACTTTCACGTCAAATTGGTGACCGCAACATCATCTACTCCGTCATTTTTTCCCTAAGGAACTGCAAATTTTCAATTTTATATCTCTTAGAAGAAAAGCTATTGCCAGATCAGAGGCCTTATAAATAGCACGCGTAGATTGTTAAAGGAACCGTACCAAATGACAGTTCTCCAGGACGCCTTTGCACTGTTACCAGCCGTGCGGAATGGTTAATTGAATTTCACGTCTCCGCCCATCCAATTGGTTATTTGGGTGTGACGTCAAGTGTGACTGAACCTAATGGTGTCTGTCACGCAATGGATAAAAGGTCCCTTTGACTTCTGTGAGGATCGAAAAAAATGAAAGTTATTCTTTTCTTTCCTTACCCACTGTGAAGAAGTTTCAAACGTCCAAACGTGACAAGTTCTTATATGACAATTAATTCGTGAGCTTTTAAAACGTGTTGTGTATATGTATTGTGTAATTGGAGGCGTTCGTTGTCATTGCGAAATATAAGACTTGATTTTGACCATTTTTATAATTATATATTATTTTATTTTGATAGAACACACTAATAATATGCTTGATAAATTTTCGCTTTAATTATTTTTTAAAAAAAGAGTTTTTACTAATATTTTTTTCTTAGTCTACGATATAATATCTTTCTAAAATTTCTAAAATGGCGGGATATGATTGGAATGATTTCATTTCATGGGAGTTAATTATAAATTATTTTCAGAAAATCGAGTTACCAAATTGTTTAAAATGATTCCGAAAGTACAAAAAACTGGTTTTAACTCAACGAGTTTCATTTGCTTATTGGTTGTAGTTGTTGTAATTTATTTACGTCGCACTAGAGCTACACAATAGGCTATTAGCGACGGTCTGGGAAGCATCCCTGAGGAAGATCCGAAGACATGCCATCACAATTTTGATCCTCTGCAGAGGGGATGACACCCCCGCTTCGGTAGCCCGACGACCTGCACATGAAGTCGAGTACTTTATGGTAGAACAGTTTAACGAGTACCAGTACCGCACACCCTCGAGGACCAATACCACACGTAGACTGATCCAAGTGGTCACCCACCCGCACACTGACCGCAGTCAATGATACTTGACTTCGGTGATCTGCTGGGAACTGTGTCTTAACGATCAGCCCACTGCGGGCATTTGTTTATTGGAAAGCTTGGAGCAAAATAGTGATAAGCCACGCTTTTTCTACTGGTGACATTTTATAGTTAATTTGTTTCTTGATGAATATCTTATTTTATAACCGTCGTTGAACAGCCGACCCAATTTAATGGGTTTACGACTAGTGATGTTCAACTCCGTAGCCTTTTAATTTTGAACCAATCCAGAAGACAAGGAAACTCCTGGATCAGTACCCCCAGAGGTATTGATTCGTTATGGGAACATGGAGGACTTTGAGACTCGACAGATTTAACGTGCATCAGTCACCATTTACTACACGGGGAGTCTTCGGTCGGCGAGGATCGAACCCACGACCTCTTGGACATGGGCCCAGCGCCCTACCGACCAGGCTATCCCGGCCTCTTGATGAATATCGACAAGATAACAGCCTAAAAGGCTAAGGCCTTTTAGCTTTTAGGCAGCCCCAAGATAAAGCCTGGTCGGTAGGGCACTGGGCCCATGTCCAAGAGGTCGTGGGTTCGATCCTCGCCGACCGAAGACTCCCCGTGTAGTAAATGGTGACTGATGCACGTTAAATCTGTCGAGTCTCAAAGTCCTCCATGTTCCCATAACGAATCAATACCTCTGGGGGTACTGATCCAGGAGTTTCCTTGTCTTCTGGATTGGTTCAAAATTAAAAGGCTACGGAGTTGAACATCACTAGTCGTAAACCCATTAAATTGGGTCGGCTGTTTAACGACGGTTATAAAATAAGATAACAGCCTCAGGAACATCTTATTACTTGATTTAACCTAAAACGCTCCCCTGAACATGTGGTTTTATAATGTCTCAAGCCTTTTTATATTGTATCAAACTGACTAATCAATTCAGCCTATTCTAACATAGTCTAAAACTAATATTCAAAGTTTTTAACACCAGTTTAAAATTACTTTTACTCAGTCCTTATAAATGAAAAAAGAATTCATTATGGACCCTGGTATACATGGATCCGATCTTTGAATAAAAACGGAATTGAACTCCAAGTTTTTCGATTTTGAAGGCAAATGTCTAGAAATTCAGGGGCTCTAGGCACAAAATTCTCAGAGATCCCATTGTGGGTTATCTCTAACTAGATACACCGCGTGTATTAAATGATTTTTCTGAATTATTATTATTATTATTATTTTGTTGCTAAATATAGTACACATGAAATTATTTTTATAAA
The DNA here is from genome assembly GCA_949128135.1 of Parasteatoda lunata. NCBI lineage: Eukaryota > Metazoa > Arthropoda > Arachnida > Araneae > Theridiidae > Parasteatoda > Parasteatoda lunata. The sequence continues at coordinate 19,787,170 of OX421973.1, forward strand.
GATACAAAAAATTAAGATAATTAAAATTACATTTGAACGTTATTTAAACGTTATTTAACTACATTCATCAAACTAGCTATGATACTAAGTATATTTTTTCGTAGATTTTACTGTTCAATATAATTTTGAATCTTAGCTTTTATCCAAGCCTAACATTATAATACTGTGTAGCATACAATAATGAAGAGCTTTAAACTTTAATAATGAGACGCTTAAAATGTTATTTCAAAAATACTGGAGGTATTTTTTATTTAAGTCGCACTAGAGCTGCACAATGGGCTATTGGCGACGGTCTGGGAAACATCCCTGGGGATGATTCGAAGACATGCCATCGCAATTTTGATCCTCTGCAGAGGGATGCTTTGGTAGCCCGGTGACCTGAGCGCGAAGTCGAGCACTTTACGGCAGATCAGTTTAACGAAGACCGATACCGCGCACACTCGGTCCCTACGCAGGCTGATCAAAGTGGTCACCCCTCTCTTACTGACCGCTACCAGTGATGCTTGACTTCGGTGTTCTACTGGGAGCCATGTCTTTACGATCAGTCCACTGCGGGGCTCAAAAGTACTGAAATTCATTACACATTAAATAATAACATTTAGGATTTTGTTATTAGGAACTTATTAATGCAATGCGATATTTAAAACTAATAAAAAGTAAATAAATGTAATATATTATTTTATAATGAGTATGTAGTGAAGTAAAAAACCTCATTAAATAAATGATGTTTTTTTAAAAAAATAGCCAATTAAAATTAACACTGCGTTAAAGTTTTATAAAATGCAAGAAATATTTTTTTTTTTTTTTTTTTTTTTTTTTTTTTTTTTTTTTTTTGTATGTCTTATAAATGACCTTAGACACACGGGACACTATATAAAAAAACTTGAAATTGAAAATTTTTATTGCTCGTTCTTCTTTTCTTTTTGGAATTTCCTGATGAATATTTTCTTGAAGACATTCTGAAAAAAAAAAAAAAAAAAAAAAAAGCACTCCTAAACATAATCATGATCATGCGAGATATACTTTCATCAAATCACTTCAGTTCATTTTTTTACTCTAGACCATTGGTTCTCAACGGGGGCGATACCGGGGGGCGGTGGTAGTATGCTGAGGGGCGGTAAACTTGTTTTGGGTGATAGGGGGGGCGTTGGATATGTTTTGGGTGGCAGGGGGGCGATGAGCACGTTTTGTCATTTAATTTTAAAACTTACTAATAAAATTATTAAATTAAGATTTATTTAATAAATAAAGTTAATTTAAAAGTAATATTAAAGAAAAAAAAGATTAAATTAACATAATAAATAAAGATTATCTGATACACCATCTGTACCAGCAAGAAAATGACCTTATACGACACCTATTCTCCGATCCGAACCAACACAGCTCAGCGCATGAGTCAGTAGTTTTTGCCTCTGACTCATTCAAGCCATTTGGTGGAAATTGCAGTGTATGCGCTTTTAGTATGAATGTTTGATTTGACCCCTGTTTCTTATAATGGTTTTCGTTAGCTTTCTTACGGTTTTTTCCCCAGTTTCGATTAGATCTCATAGTTTATTTGGCCAGGTACATACGCGAATTAGTTCTTTATCATAAATTATTTACTAATTTTGAAAAATAGTTGATTTTCTTTCAACGTTTGTATTTTGCTGCCACCAACAATGTCGGTTAACAAAGAGAAGTGTGAATACAGTGCCACTTACTTGAAGTTGGGATTTGTTCAATCTCTGTTGAACTCTCAACTACCCATGTGTTTGCTTTGTAATAAAGTTTTATCTAATGAAGTAAGGAAATTTTTCCGTTAGCAGAAGCATTTGTAAAAAAACTCATCCTGACAAACAAAATAAAGATTTGTCATTTTTCACGAACATCTTTCTTCACATTTCTGAAGGCACCTTCGGTCTCAGGATTACTAGCAACCTCGTCACAAAAATGCGACGATGGTTTGATATCTTCTTATAATATATCAAAATTTATTGCTAAATCTGGGAAAGCTCATATCATCGGAGCAGAGTTGATACTGCCGGTTGCCGAGGAAGTTTTAGAAAGTTTTACACCATCCAGCTGCATCCAATGTAATAAAAAATATCCCATACTGTGCGGCGACGAAATAATGAGATGGCTGAAGACGTTGAAATTTTTTATGCAAACTTTTGATATCCAACGAATTTTCCCTTCAAGTTGATGAATCAACCTTGCCAGGTAATGTAGGCATAGGTCCGGTTTGTAAAGGTAGGGAAAATTATTCAAGAGATGTTTTTGCAAGGAGATTGATTATAGATATCAAAGGTAAATCTATATTTAATACTGCCAAAGATTATTTTAAAGAGAAAATCAGTCCTCTTGCTAACATTATGTCTATTGCCACTGGTAGGCTCCTTAAATGGTGGGTCAACATTACCCTTTCGGAACGGAAGGTACTAGATATTTTAACTGTTCACTGCGTGATTCACATGCAGCATTTAGTAGGAAAAAATCTCAGCGTTTACATCATCCGTTTGCATCAATCATTGCAATATGTCATATCTTCTGTGAACAAAATTCACAGTAATGCTCTCTACGATTGATTATTCAGACAGCTGTGTAAGAAAAACAATGAAGAATTCAATCGCTTGCTACTATACACCGAGATTCGCTGGCTTTCGAAAAGCTTCTGTCTCAATGTAGAATCTTTTCGACTCTGTACTTGAGTTCCTCGAGAACAGAGATGTAGCTCTGAGAGACAGATTGCTAGAATTTAAGAAAGACTGGCTGATTTATCAGTAAAATTTAATGGCGTTAATTTACAACTTCAAGGCGACGAGCTCAATTTTATCCCTACAAAATCAGTTATTTCTGCCTTTCTAAAAAAAAACTCATTTTGTGGAAGCAGAATTTTGGTTGGAATGAGTTCGGCCAAGCAGGCGAAATTCGCTCTGATGTTGCAAAAGAATATTGTCAACACCTTGACTCTTTGCACATGGACTTTTCTGACCGTCTTAAAGATGTTTGGTTCCCTAGAAGTCCCTCAATCGATTTATGGGTTCTGAACCCTTTTGTGAAAATTAAAAAAAGCAGAGGTTCAGATTTACGAGAAATTGAGCGAACTTTTAACTAATGAAACTATGAAATGGTGATCGTCTCACAGACATTTCGCTTAAGGGTAACATCAGCCGTCACTATCCTGGACTGTAGACTATCGTTAAAGTTTTTTTAATGGCCTTCCCTTCCTCCTAACTTGTCGAACGTGGATTCAGTGCTGTTACAGATCTTGTTACAAAAAAGAGACATCGACTCGAAATTGTTCAACGAGGGGATTTGCGTCTTCACTTCACTAAAAGCATTGAACCGAGCGTTAAGAAATTGGTTCTGAACCATTAAGTACTATCATCCCACTGACATAGTTACTTGAATGTTTCGTTGATACTACTTTTTAGTGTTAAAAAATTATTTTGGGTGTTTTTTTTTAATTATCTAATGAAGAATAAATTATTCTTTTTAAGCATAGATTTCTTTGTTGTATTTTTTTCTCATTAAACGCATTTATTTTGATCATAACAAATAGACTGCAATTACATGCCGTGAGAAAATTATAGAGTTAATGTACACATTATTTTTTTTAAGAAAAACCCGAACAAATTTAAAGCGTAAAAAAATTGCTTAAAAATGTTGCTTTTTATAATTCAGCATACCTCCCAGCATACCTTTATAATTCAGCATGATCTAAATAACTGGATTTTCACAAAGGGGGGCGTTGAAACGTTTTTTGCTCCTTTAAGGGGGCGGCAACGTTAAAAAGGTTGAGAATCTATGCTCTAGACCATTTTTATAATAACCGTTCGTACTGCATATGATTCACACCCATCCGATTGCCGAATCCTGAGTTCTCATTCTACCTTATCTTTAATCGGAAATGAGTGAAATACATACGGTAAGAATGACCCTTAAAGGATGCAACGTCTCTAATCACTGAAGGTGCGCAATCAGTTAGGAAGCTACCGTATAAAATAAAAACGTGCGGTCCAAAAAGATGCACCAATTTTTTTACTTTTAAGTTTAATCTTTTGTTTGAAAATACTAATAGTTTCAAGGGGTCCCAAGGAACTTGTGGACCCTAGTGCCTTAGGCATACCCTTCATGGTAAATCAGGCACTGAGTGTAACGCCGGAATCTTCTTTTTCGGAATCAAAATTCCATCTTTTGCCATTATGCTATTTTCTTGTAACATCTACTACAACACTGGAAACATACCTCAAGACAGTGATGAACTGTGTTATAAGGTGTAAAATAAGCATTTCAGTAGCAACCTGTTTTATTCTGGGATGATCATGGAGGTTAAGGCTGCGCAATTCCGTGACTAATGGCATGGCTGTGGCAATGCCAGCATTGTGCATGATGCCGTCTTTACTTACCAGATAAACTAGTAACCATCGATTTGAAACTAGATGGGTTTCAAGCCACCACTGAGAATCAAACTCCAGTCCTTTGCAGTTACAGTTTAGGATCTTTCACTACTGAACCTTCGCAGCTCCACTCTGATTGCAGTTTGCAAATAGTATGGGTTTGAGATAAATGTAGATTTTTTTTTTTTTTTAAAAAGATAGCTTCGAACAAAATTTAGGAAATGCAGATGAATTAATAAGAATCATTCGAGTCTTAGAAATTCGCATAAGATTATCGACACACGCTTATCAAGACTAAAACTTGCTAGGCCACCTAAACTGCGTGAATTAATTTTTTTTCTTCAAGTATTCATAAGCATCCATAATAAAATTGCCTTTAGAATCGCGTTGCTTGAATAAATGAAGAAATATAAATATGTGAAACCAAAAGTAAAAATAAAAGTAAAATGGTGTCTTATTTTTAAAATTAACATAACTTTTTATGAGATCGAAAAATCAAATACATTGAAATGTATTATTATCATGGTAAAAAATAAATAAATGATTAAAGGGAAAAAAAATACTACAAAGTAAAACGACTCTATGTTGAAGGTTATAAAATTATCTACGCATATTTTGAATAATAATAAAAAAATAATGATCTCCCATCATAGCAGAGTATTATATATTTTTCAGAGGAAAACAATGAATCAATAGTTTTCTACTGATAGAAGAAAGAAAAAATTTTGTTTTCCAAAATCTTTGAAGAATAAGTTCATTCTTACAGTTATGTTCTAAAGGGATTTTTCATTTTCTTCTGTTTACAACTGATTCACTGCCTAAATTCTAAGATTCGAAACATTGAATTGTCGGTCTGCATTCCTAAAATGCTATAGCTGAAATCATAGTAGGCGTAACAATTGCAACAAAAAGGCCTATTTTCCCTTCTTTTTATACACCATTTTTATGCTCTAGCGACGAAATTGAACAACTTGGCGCCATATTTTGCACCCTATTGTGTTACATTGGCGACAATTATGTTCGAATCAGGCAACATCATACGCAAGCAAGCGATACAATTAGAAACTCCTGCTGATAGCCTTTATTTGAAGTCTATAAAAATTCGTTTTTGAGTTCAAAGAAAAAAATCCAGCCAATGGGCTCTTTATTGTGAACGGTTGGTTGAGTTTACACAAATAAAGTGATATAAAGAAGGTGATTTCCCCCGTCTTTTTTGCTTCTGAATTGACTGTATCTCAAGTAGCAATTGATCCCTATCTACGATAAGGGAAATTTTTGACCTTATTGATATTATATACCCAGTCTTCATTAATCCGTAGCAGATCGTTTACGTGAGGATTTGAATTTACGGAAAAAGTTTGCGTGTGGTCACTGGAGTTCTAGGCTATTGTCTCCTAAGGCATTAACATTAATCTTTTCTTAATTTCTACAGAAAACGTGTTAAGAAACAGCTTTCAAATCTCATGCTACTTGAAATCTATTGCTTTATTACAATATTAACGGAGAAATGTCTATTTTTAAATTTATTTAAGAACAATAGTTTTGAATTTAAAATTAGAAAACGATAATACAATAACGGTCATGTATGGAATCGTCTTTTCATAAAATATTCTTTTTTCTAATTTGAAGGTATTATCTTTGAATGACATAAAGGTTATCATTCATCTTCTTGTTTATATATTATTCTTAGGTATATATTGTATTTCATTGCTGTATAACGTAGTTTTCGTATATTCTATTGCCGGGATAACTTGGTTGGCTGGACTAACGTTCATCAGAACGGGAGTTCGAATCCACCCGGCCGAAGATTCCCCGTGTAGTAAATGGTGACTCGTGCACGTTAAATCCATTGGGTCACAAAGTCCTCCTTGTTCTCATACCGAATCAAAACCTCTGGGTGTACTGAATTGGAGATTGATCGTTCAGGTCAAAATTACAATCTGTGGATGAATGTATTCGTGGCTCCGCCCTATAAATAGGTGCGACGTATGAGTGTGGCAGAAGTCGAATTATTGGCCATAGATGGCGCCCCTGGAAAACAAGAACAATCGCACCAAATTGCATTAATGATCTACGACAACAACAACAGTATATTCTATTAGCGTTCGATCGTAATTCCATTGTTGCATTAGTATAATTGATAACACTGGTAAAAAAAAATTTTGTTGCCTCGACATAGATACTTTCGTATCGCTGATTTTAAGTCTGCAACCAGTGACATTTTTAGTTTATTTTTTGTCGAAGTATACAGGTTTAAAAATGTTATGTATAACAGAAGATAACATAAATGTTGCAACAATTTTTTTAGAGGTAGATCACGTCATCAGGATCATAGGTTAGATCACGTCATCAGGATTAAAATGGCATAGGAATCCATGCCTGAAAACGTCGTTAATAAGGTCCCTATCCGCGTACGACGACATTTTCAGGCGTGGCTTAGGTGACAGGCATGGGAAAAAATTAAATACGCCATTTTCAAAAAAATCTGTAGCTTTAGGAGTAAAATTAATTTCTGATCTTAAATCTCCACACCTGAATTAGACAATATCAAGCATTTGTATAAATTGTAACAAAAAATATGTTCCCTAGTGTTATTTAACAAGCAATAGATTTTATTTCAATTGATTTATCAATATGTTCATGAATATTCTACTAACAATAGATTGTGTTTATATTAATGTTTATCTATTAATGTATATCTGTGCTATTGATTATTTCAAAGGCAAGAAAGTGCATTTCTGTTGTTGTCCAACTATGTTGTTGATTATTTTACAAACAATAGAGTGAATTTCTGTCCAACAATGTTGTTGACTATTTTGCAAACAATAGAGTGAATTTCTATTGTTGAATGATACATTTATTAATTATTTTTGTAGCAATTGATTGTGTTATTTTTGTCCTATTAAGCTATTGTTAATTATTCGACTAGAAATAGCCTAAAAGCTATAAGGGTATTGTTAATTATAGACTAGAATAGCCGGGATAGCCTTGTAGGTAGAGCACAGGGTCCATGTCCAAGAGTTCGTGGGTTCGATCCCCGCCGGCCGAAGACTCCCCGTGTAGTAAATGGTGACTGATGCATGTTAAATCTGTCGAGTCGCAAAATCCTCCATGTTCCCAAAACAAATCAAAACCTCTGGGGGTACTGATCCGGGAGCTTCCTTATCTTCTGTATTGCTTCAAAATTACAAGGCTACGGAGTTGAACATTAGTAGTCGTAAACCCTAAATTGAGTCGGCTGTTCAACGACAGATATAAGATCCTTTTGTCGGCAAAAAAGTTGTCATTAACTCTCCCTTCCATAATGTTTTTTAAATTAAAAATTCATTTTACTTGAAAAATTTTATCAATTGTTTAAACAGGATTCCAGTCAAATAAACATTCAATTAAAAATGTAATTTTTTCCCCCCTCTTTTTATTTTCCGCAGAAGTATTTATCTTCTTCGAGGAGAAAAGTTCATGAACTTTTTAATGTTATTTGAATTATTAAAATTTTATTACTTCTAAAATGTACTAAAAATTTCTATTTTACCCAAATGAAACAACCTTTTTAATTATTACTTTTATGATTATGTACTTTATTCAAATTTTAATTAATTATTATCAGTAGATCGTGTACGAAAACATTATAAAAACATAATACAACACGGAAACGTGTCTTCTAAAGAAAATAAATTGGATCAATCTCGTTTAAAATTTCAGCGAAGAAATTGTTTTATGACTAAATCACTTCTAATCTCGCTTTATTATTTCGCGAAATAATCAAAATTTTTTTTTCTTTTTTTTTCAACTTGTAAAAAAAATTTCTATTGTACCACCATCCTTGAAAAGAAGATCTTGTAATTGAGTACTATGCTAAAAACTGCTAATGAACTATTAAATCTTCGATATTTTTCATAAATTCGGTTAAACGCAGAATTACCGGCTTTATTCAAAAAAACCGAACTCGCCCATAAAAGAGACTGTAACAAATCTTTAGAAATGAAGCCGTAAGTAGTAAACGTCGGCTTCTTTCTTCTGTCGGCCATTTTCTCTTTTTTTTTCTCTGAATAATGGCTTCATCACGACTGTTCCAAAGAACAAAGTGTCCCTAACAGTGTACGGTCACGATTTCGACTTTATCCCGATGTTTGCGTTAGCAGAAACTAGAAATCATCGCAAAACACATTAAAAGTGATATTTTTCCTCTTTTTTAGGCGGTCATTGGACGCATATATAGTTGTCCATCCTAAACTGAAAAAAGCCGTAAGTAACCATTTAATTTTTTTAGTGCTTATTTTTAATATTTTTCAAAAAAAAAAAAATAAATAAATAAAGATTTTGAGTTAGTTTTAGAAGTTTTGGGCGCTTCCTTTATAAAATGATTTCATTGAAGCAAGCGGCCTAAATAAATATGCATTTTAACTATAAAAAAAGTAGTGCGAAGTATTTTTTTTATTTTAAAAGAAAAGAATAATAATAAAAAATATTCATAAAACAATTCGAGAGTTCTGTATTAATTAAAGTCATGCATGAAATTTTGAATGATTTTTACCATTGCTGAAATCTGTTAATCTTTAGAAATCACGGGTTTTAACCCTTCAACGCAGATCGGACACCGGTGACCCATTTTTTCTGACCCTCTAATTACAAGCAAAATATATTTTGATGTTTTTTAACTATAAAAATCACTCTAATAGTTACTAAAAAAACTGTTAGATTATAGGAAATATATTTGTACTAAAATATAAAATCATGTTAAAATATTTATCAATATTTATATGTCAATATATTTATCAATAACATTTATCAATATTTATATGTCAATATATTTATCAATAATATTTATCAATATATATGCATTATATATCAAATATTTATAATAAATTCATGTTCAAATATTTATCAATAATTGATTTTGTAAATTATGGAAATTTCAATAAAGCATAACTGTTTCTCTTTGATCAAGTAACTGCTAATACGTGCAGATTTGAAAATTTATAGTTGGGAAGTGAGCCGTATTTGTAGGAGTTTACATTTCGAGCAGAAAAAGATGCCAGTGTTTCATGTTGTATTTCATAACTATACGTTATTAAAATATTAAATTTAATATTTTATAAATTTTCAAAATAATTAAAAAGTGTGAAAAATATGTTTAAAAAAAATTCTGCGTCAAAGGTTTACTATACATTGGTAAAAACACGAGCTGGGTTCCTTTTGCCGAAAGCTAATTTCATATGTTTAAAATGTTTCTAAAAAATAAAATAAAAAAAATTTTTTTTTTAAAAAAAGAAAGAAACAAACAAACATAAAAAGTGATATTTTCTCCCGTGTCGGTGATCATTATACGCGTACATATTAACGATTAAAAAAATTTTTGGAAACCATTTTATTCTTTGATATTTTTCTAATGAATTATTAAAACTGAGCGGTGTTTCTAACCAAGTTCTTTAATATATTGATTTTTTTCTTTAAATTAAACTTAGTGGGTTTGAAGGATTAAAAATGTTTGCCAAATTGCCCCACAGTACCATTTTAGCCATTTTTTCTTTAAAAAAAAAAAAAAAAAAAAAAAAAAAACTTAGGTGTCAAATTTATAATTGTTCCCTCTTTTTCTTTCTTATTTTCTCAAGGTCTACATTTTTAGACAAAAATCAAACCTGTTTGGATTCATCGGGATAAATGAAGGTACTTATTAGGTGGTGATGAGACTTGTAAGGTAGTCAAAAGGCACGACCTTACGAGTGCTTTATTCTCACATAGTTTAACAGTAAATGAAAATCCCACATTACAATCATAACTGTTCTGCACTTTCCAAATCCCTCTTCAATACGATAACCATCGTTTCTATTGCTTTTTAAACAGCGAGCGAAAACATGTTTCTCAAAGACATTGATTTGAAAGAAGGTGGGAAAAAAAATGACTTGACTTTTTAGCTTTTTGAATCTTATCATGCGTAAGAATCTAGCATTTTCTAAACTGTTATTCGCAGATGTTAAAATGAGGAGTCAATATTTTTTGGATGCAGCCATATGGTTAAAGAACTTCACCATTCAGCGATGCTCATATCTGACTGAAGCAATCTGACATAGGCTTCATCGGGAACAACCCCTCTCACACCTATTGTGCTAGGGCCTCATTCCTCCCTCTTGTTCGACAGGGGCATTTTGGATCACTTATCGAATACTTATCGAAATTTCAGTCTCTTATTTTTTTTTTCTTCGCCTTTTTTGAGAAGTTGAACAGCATAGCCCAACGTTAAACATCTGTTATTGAAAGATCTGTAGTGGAGATTAATTGATGCCGGGCGGAGTATTTTTCATGTTTATTGATTTTACTGATCTGTTTTGATTGGTAATGAACTAAAGGTGGAGATTACAAGAAATTGTAAATCAAACATTACCGATAAAAGTATGGGAAATTGATTTCTTCGATTTCTAGATTGATAAGTTCACATTTGTTTTGTGTTTTTGAATTCATATAATTTGAGTAAATTATCCCATCTGTGTGATAAGTCTTGCAGTTTTGGGTCATTGATAAATGGTAAAAATAAACTGGTTTTATTTTTAATTATGATTTACTAGTGTGGCAAAAGTGTATATCTTCAATTTTCTAGAAATCAAAAATATACACTTATGTTATATTATATTTTCTTGATATCAAAGATGTACACTTGATAAATACATATTTGTTTTGCGTTTCTGAATTCTCATGATTTGTGTAATTTATCCCATTTATGTGTTAAGTCTTGTAGTTTTGGGGCATTGATAAATGATAAAAATAATTTGATTTCATTTTTAATTATTTTGTACTAGTTTGACACAACATAAGTGTAAATCTTCAATTTTCTAGAAATTAAAAATATACACTTATGTTATGTTAGGTTCTCTTGAAATCGAAGGTATACACTTGATAAATACATACCTGTTTTGCGTTCCTAAATTCACTTAATTTGGGTAATTTATTCCTTCTGTGTGCTTGTCTTGTGATTTTGGGTCATTGATAAATCATAAAATTAACCTGATTTTATTTTTAATTATTTTGTTCTAGTTTGATATAACATAAGTGTGTATCTTCGCTTTCTCGATTGATAAATACACATTTGTTTTGTGTTTTGAATTCATGCAATTTGGGTAATTTATCCCATCTTTGTACTAAGTCTTGTAGTTTTGAGTCATTGATAAATGTTAAAAAAATCTGGTTTTATTACTAACTATTTTGTACTATCTTTGCATAACATAAGTGTATATTATAAATAGTACAGGAAAAGGTATGGAAAATTGGATTTTTTTCGAGTCCTAGAACACGCCATCAACTATTGCTGGTAAAAAAAAATAAATACCTAATAATAAAAAAAATTCGATCGCTAGTTACAAAAAAATTTGGTAGTGACAAAAATTGCTAGTTACTTCTGATAATATGGTTTTTTGATCGTATCGCCGTCGTTTTTCACGCGATTTTTGAAATTCGGATATTTTTAATACGACACGCGAGTCTCGAATTAGAGTTAACACATCTTGACGCTCTCGATTAACGAAGATTCCGTCATAAATCTTCATTGTTTCCCGATCATTTTTTCGATATTTATTAATCGTTTTATCGGCGATTTCCACATGAATTTTTAAACTTCGGTATTTTTAATACGATGATATTATGACACCCAAAATTCGAATTTGAGTAATCACTTTTTTATGCACATATTACATCGTTAATCCACGTCGTTTTCTTGGCAGTTATGTTATCTATTTTTCATTTTTACAGCATTTTTATATGGTCATACGAATTCCGGTGTTTTTAATACAATTTTATTTTGACACCCGAATTTCGAATTTGAGTAATCACTTTGTGATGCACTCAATTCGCGATTATTGTTACCCATAGTTGTCTTACTTCCAGCCCAGCGTTTTCCAAATCCTTTTTAAAATCTCTTTATTTTAAATACGATATTATTACTACCGAATTTGTATACCGCACATTTAAGTACATAAATTTTCATGCGAGTATAAATGTTACGGTCAATGTGAATAGGTGGCCATTATTAATACTAACCTGTCAATATTAATAATAACCAAATAAACCGGTTGAAGTGAATAATTTAAGAGAATTTATCACATTAACCGGTTACTATTAAAAATCACCAATGAAGTTTGGTCAGTGTCTAAGGTTAATAGGGATATTTCCGTATAGTGATCTGCCACGCTAAATACAATCACCAAGGCGCTAAATTAACTGAAAACAACAACAACATGTAAATGTTTACCCGGGGGGGGGGGGGAAGCAAGACTTAGTGATTATTCTCCCACGGATCACGATACGGAAATCACCTCTTTTTATTTCTCACTTTGATCAAAAGAAACGGTTATTGCTAATTTTGATCGGTTAGTATTAACAATAACCGAATTTATTACTTTAACCGTAACACATATGCAAAGAGGCACACCCATGTCCCAATGTTACATGAACCGTTTAATCACATTAACCAAACTTCATTGGTTATTATTAATAATAACAGGTTAAAGTGAATAATTTGCGATATTTCTCACTTTGATCAAAGGAAACGGTTATTGTTAATTTTGATCGGTTAGTATTAACAATAACCGAATTTATTTCTTTAACCGTAGCACATATGCAAAGAGGCACACCCATGTCCCAATGTTACATGAACCGTTTAATCACATTAACCAAACTTCATTGGTTTTTATTAATAATAGCAGGTTAAAGTGAATAATTTGCGATATTTCTCACTTTAATCAAAGGAAACGGTTATTGTTAATTTTGATCGGTTAGTATTAATAATAACCGAATTTATTACTTTAACCGTAACACATATGCAAAGAGGCACACCCATGTCCCAATGTTACATGAACCGTTTAATCACATTAACCAAACTTCATTGGTTATTATTAATAATAACAGGTTAAAGTGAATAATTTGCGATATTTCTCACTTTGATCAAAGGAAACGGTTATTGTTAATTTTGATCGGTTAGTATTAACAATAACCGAATTTATTTCTTTAACCGTAGCACATATGCAAAGAGGCACACCCATGTCCCAATGTTACATGAACCGTTTAATCACATTAACCAAACTTCATTGGTTATTATTAATAATAACAGGTTAAAGTGAATAATTTGCGATATTTCTCACTTTAATCAAAGGAAACGGTTATTGTTAATTTTGATCGGTTAGTATTAATAATAACCGAATTTATTACTTTAACCGTAACACATATGTAAAGAAGCACACCCATCTCCCAATGCTATATGAACCGTTTAATCACATTAACCAAACTTCATTGGTTATTATTAATAATAACAGGTTAAAGTGAATAATTTGCGATATTTCTCACTTTTACCGAAAGAAGGAGTAATTATTAATATTGACCGTTTACTATTAATAATAATCGGATTTATTACATTAACCGTAACATAAATACTTAAAATTTACCATTCAGTGATCGTTTTATTACAATAAGTCACTCAGTCACACAGCAATGGTATTAAATTGTCTGTATCACATAAGGTATGCTTTAAAAAATGTTTGTATAAACCCTGATTTCGGTAGTTTTTTTTTTTTTTTTTTTAATCACAAGCAAATTTTGCAATTAAAAATGAAATCTGATAAATGCACATTTGTTTGATATTTTAATTCATTTTCAATTTACTTATTGATTAAAGGTAAATTTTCCCTCTCTGTAAAGTCAAGTCTTTCTGCATCATTGCTAAGTAACAAGACTAATCTAAATGTATTTTTAATTAACTAATTTTTACGTATAAATTTAGCATAAGTAATCTATTTTCATAAAATATTAGGTAGATATAATCGTTGAAGACATGGATCATTAGTTCGTTTCTTGAAATGATAAATAATAACTCATTCTAATTCTATACCCCAGAATTCAAACTGTTCGGGCTCTTTTCCTTTGAGAACACTAAAACTCGTTATTGTGGATAAGTGAAAAAAGAACTATCTAGTTTTATTTTTTATTAATTATTTTTCAAAATAAGTTTTTTTTATTTTAATAAATTGATTTAGTGAGTGAATAAACGAAGTTAAGAGCAAGAAAAGAGAGGAAGTGAATCCATGAATCAGAGCTGTTAATTTTATAATATATTAATACCACTTTCTTAAAAATTAATTTGTTAGATTTTGAAAACTTTCCTTTGAATTGCTTAAACAATAATTTGAGATCTCTAATAATTTATACTATACTTATAAATATTTTTTAATTTTTTTTATTGAAGAAAATTCTTTATTTTTGAATAACTTTTAAGGTCGTAAATAACAAATTGAACATTGACAAGATGCATGATTTTAAACGCTCTGAAATGTTCAAAATCTGCTGTAACTCTGACATTCGCATTTTTAATTTTTCAGTTCTGCTCAAGAAGTGCTTAAAATATGAAATCATCTTCCTTTTATATTCTGTTTCATTTGAAATCTCTTTAGTTACAAATCAAACCAATTTATAACCTGCAAAGTTTCGTTCGTAACTAAAATATTTATATTATTACAGTATTTTTTTCATATTTTCCTACTTCATATATTTCTCCATAATACCTATTATTCTTAATGTACTTTATTTTAAGACTCCTAAGCTATATATTTCACCCACACACAGTGATGTGCTCATAAAACCCAACTATATATTCACATTTTCGAAGAATTTTACATATTATTCTACTTCATATATTTCTTCATAATACTTATTATTCTTAATCTATTTCCTTTTAAGACTCAAAAACTGCACATCCCATTCATAAACAAACATTCTTAAAACCCATCTATAACTCGAATATTCTCATTTTAAAAATATTATTTCATATTATTCTACTTCACAGATTTCTTTTTAATACTTATTATTCTTAATCTACTTCATTTTTAGACTCTGTAATTACATAGCCCATCCATACATAGCCCATCAATATGCAACACTTATAAAACTCACCTATAACTCGAAAATTCACATTTTCAAAATATTATTTCATATTATTCTACTTCACTATCTTATAATACTTATTTTATAAAACTTCTCTTATAATACTTATCTTATAATACTTATTATTCTTAATCTACTTCATTTTAAGTATAATAAGTAATGATATTCCACTCATACACAGTGCTCAGTCAACCTACCTATAACTTGATTACTCATCATATTTTCAAAGTATTTTTTTTTTTTTTTTTTTTTTTTAAAAAAAAAACTTTGTATGCTTATTTATATTTTTCACTCCATATATATCTTCTTATTATTACAATTTATGTTACCCCTTATAATACTATTTCATTTTAAATGTAATAAGCTGCATAGTCTACCTATAAATCGATCTAATGCTTACTCATACGCAACTTTCTTAATTCGAATTGTTCCCTGTATAGGCCACGTATTTAACGATCTAATGCTTACTCATATATAACTTTCAAAATTCGATATATTCCCTAGATAGCTCACCTATACGTCGATTTAATACTTACTCATATACAACTTTTATAAATCGAATTATTCCCTGCATAGCCCACCTATATATCAATCTAATACTTACTCATATACAAATTTCATAATTCGAATAATTCCCGTTTTAAATTTTTTTTTCTTTTGCCGACGAAATACTTTAATAAAAAAAATAAACTTTGCCTTTTTATATTCTATTTCGTTTTAAGTATCATGAGCTGTATATCCACACAAAACGAACACTTTCCCTTTTTAAAGTTCATGGCTTTTTCAAATTGGTTTCTTTTTACTGTCTTTTTCCTTTTGAGACAAGTTTTAATCCCTCCCAAGATAGACTGGGAGGAAAAAAAAGCAAAAGAAAGAGAAACTGACTCTATTCTTCGTGGGAAAACATAAGATTTTTTTTTTTTTTTTTATTTTTTTTTTTTTTTTTTTTTTTTAGAGAAAAAAAGAATTTAAAAAAAAGGTGAGTAGTCGTGTAGGTCCCGATGAAGTGTCCCGTCGCGCTATTCGGAATCCAAAGAATTTATGCGATGCTTGTTTTGTGTGAGATCACGTCACCATCGAGAATTGAACCCAGAAACGTGAAGGGCGAATTAGCCACCAATTGAAGAAGGCTTCTTACTTGCCTTTTCCTCTTCTTTTAAATTAAAAGAAATAAATTACTTTTATTCTAAAGAATAACCGTTGACAGTTGGGTGTATTTAAGGGGTGAGTGATAACAAGAACTGTTGCTGGTACTCATTTCTTCTAATTTTAAAGAAAAATAGAAAGAAAGCAATATCTTGCATTTCCCCCCCTCTTCTTTTTATCATACATGCCATGAACTTATAATTTATATATATATATATATATATATATATATATATATATATATATATATTATATACATTTCTATATATATATATATATATATATATATATATATATATATATATATATATATATTATATACATTTCTATATATATATATATATATATATATATATATATATATTACATTTTCATTAGCGGGCTTTAGTGTATGTATAAAAGAGTAAAACCCGGCAATCGAAATTTCAGCCACTTGACAAACTAAATACATAACTAAAATACATAATTCTGAAAAAGAAGAAAATAAAGAAATAAACGAAACATTTAAAAATCTCTTTTTTCAAAAATGAAATTAATTTTCAGTATTAAAATGATTTAAATTAATTTTCTTAATTTTGTACCGTATAGAAATAGTATAGCATCTTTGTTCGTTGATTTTTAGCTTCCGCTTTTTAAAAATCACTTTGCGTCGAATTCAAAGTTGCGGGTGTGGCATTTACACGAACTAAATTCATTAGCCATTAACTAAAATATTTTAGAGCATTGATTTAACTTTTTATTGATTTCAGTGTAGACCACTGGTACATAAATTAGTACATATCTGCAAGTTGACAGATATTTCATTAACTTATTTTTTTTTTTTTTTGAAAAAAGAAAAAATAATTTCCACAACGTGCGGATGTGACGAAAAAAAAAAAAAAAAAATAATAATAATATTTCCTCTTTTCCTAAAAATTCCTGCATTTTCCTCTTTTAGTATAAAAAGTCATAATTCTGGGAATTATAACTATATGAACTGTGTTTTCTTATGTCAGACAATAATGTTTAGATAAATATTTTTTGAAAAAATTAAATTATTTAGTCAATTCTTGCTTGTGATGGAAATATTCTAAGTTTTCATTGCGGATGTGTGACGTGTATGCTCAATAAAAAAAAAAATTACATACACAAATATTTACAAAGCAAATTTCTCTCTCTCTCTCTTTCTATATATATATATATATATATATATATATATATATATATATATATATATATACTTACTTTTATGTTAACTGAATTAAATATTCAGTTATACGAGACCATAAGACCATGAAACATGAAAATTTTTGTCGCAGTATTTTCCAAACAGACATAGTATCTCTTTATACATTTAAAAGAGTAAGTTAATGATAAAAATGTCATCATTTTTCATTATAATATAAAATATTGTGCAATTTTACAGTTAATATGCAAAATTTAAACCATGTTTAAGGAAATTAAAATTTTCGCCTTAATGTCCATTTTTTTGTGGATTGAGCGAGTGGGCCATTGTTTCTCGGAACTCAAATATTCAGAAATATCGAATTTCTAAAAAAAATTCTCCCATTTAATTAGTTTTATAATATTATAATCCAATCAAACTCATCATACTTACTAATTATTTTAAGGATAATGCATGCAAAAACATTAATAAACGTAATTAACGTAAACGTAAATTAAAAACATTAATAAACGTAATAAGTAATTTTTTTAAAATTCTATTTTTAACTGTACCAAAATGCTCAAGTCTATAGGTACATAAATCTGAGCTTAACAAAAACAACTTGTCACGGAAATTAAAAGCTATTTTAAAATGATAGTTATAATATAATGGTAATATAATAACAATAATTAATATTAATAGTAATATAATAATAATAATTAATACTGATAGTGATATTATAATAATAAATACTAATAATAATATAATAATAATTAATACTAATAGTAATATAATAATAATAATTAATACTAATAGTAACATTATAATAATAATTAATACTAATAGTAACAGAATAATAATTATTGAGAGGCTCCAAAGTGGACTGGCTGTAAAGATGGTTCTCAGTCAAGCATTACTGGCAGATGACTGTGGGTGGGTAGTAGATCAGCCATTTTGATCAGCCTGCGAAGAGACTGAGGGTGAGAGTATCGATCATTTTTAATCTGTTTTACAGTTAAGTGTTCCACTTCTGAGCAGGTCGTCTGGGTTACCAAAGCGAGGAGGGGGTGGCCAACCCGCTCAGCAGAAGATCGAAAACGTAATGGCTTGTGTATGGGTCATCATCAGAGATGTTTCTCAAACCATTGCCAATTACTCGTTGTGCAGCTCTAACTGCAACGTAAATAAAATAATAATACTACTATTAAAGTTTAAGAAAACAATCAAAATTAAATGAAAAATGGAAAGAATTGGATAAAAATGATTAATATTGTTACTTTCTTAAAAAAAAGGAAAAAAAAAAGAACATTGATAATATTTTTGTTAACAGTAAAATAGCTGAAATGTTTGTAAATGCAACAAATGGTAAAATAATTCAAAATATTTAATTGGAAATTACAACTAAAAATACAACAAATTTTTGAGTCTTATAGCGTATTCATCGCATTTTATTTCAACCACCTTAACTGCTTTGAAAGGTTATTTAAAGAAATTAGTAAATTAAAATTATTATTAACATTAAACTGAAATTGTTAGAATTAAATTTTTCTAGAACCAATTTCTTGGCTTGGACAAACTTTCATGTATAAAGTACTAAATGTAAATTTCTTATTTTTTAAAAGTACTTCTGCTTCGAAATGTGTTAGTTCAAGCTTAAAAAAATTGTAAGAAAACTTTTCGCCGATTTAAATTTCGTAAAAAGTAAGGATAGAAATTTCATCCTTCAGTTTTGGAAAATAAAAGTAATTCTTCAAATCAAATTCAGGAACAGTGCTGCCATCTATTAGTATCTGGTTTAACTTTTCCTTTCTCATCACTTAACCAGTCCATGCGATCTCGGCAGGTAGGCAAGAGCTTCCCATTCTCGCGTACAATCCAATAAACATGAAGAAAAAACCAGCATGTCGCCCAAAAAGTCATTTCTACAATAATGTATCCATGTTGTCAGACTTCGGGGATAAATGAAAACTGGTGGGTGACAATTTCCTTCCTTTTCTCATCCTTTAGAATATTCTTTTGTCCAGCCACAAAAGCTCACCCTGTTGAAAAACAAGTCCTGTGACTTTTTTGTGACCCCCCTCTTTACTCTTTGATTTAGTATGATCGCTGGGGCACACTGGGGCGAGAGAATATCAGTCTTTTGTCAAATAGCCGTCTGTGAGGTCTCTTCTTTGCTAAAAAAGGGACATTCTTTCTTTTGCAAGTGGCCATGTTCGAAAGATCCGGGTTTTGGTAGCCTTGGTGAGATATTGGTGAAACGTCTTGACGTGTCTTGTTGTGAAGCATGTGATTGAAAAGATGGGGAGGAGGGCAGAAATCACAAGAGGTGATTGCCCCGGCTTTTTCTTTCGATGATAGAACTCATTTGGAATTTCATTATTGTCCAGGCAAGCGTGATGGTTGTAAGATAGATTGGCTGTCAAAGAGAATGTGAATTCAGATGTTTACTTTTCACTTCTGTCAAAACTTGGATATTTTGGAACGTATGGGGTTGTAAGGGAATTAAAAGAGATTTTTTAAAAAAAAATTCAGTGTATAAAACATAAAAGCCAGCTCGGATAAGTATGAAAATACGTAATCATTATATATATATATATATATATATATATATATATATATATATATATATATATATATATATATATATATATATATATATATATATATATATATATATATATATTGGTTCTTGCTCATAAAAAAAGGAATATTGAACATACAGACTGTTTTAATTTTTATTTTATTTAAAATGTTGTTAAATGGTTAAATGAACGAAATGTTAAAATAAATGTTACAGATAAAATAACAAAATATGGAATTTAAATTATGATATTTAAATTAAAGATTTATGCAATAAGAACTTTTAGAGGTTCAACTTAAAAATATGTGATAGATCAAGTGTAGTCTATTCTAGTCTAACCTTACTAAGTCTAATAGATGACGAGACTTACACTTTTGCAAAGACTAATTTCTAATTTATACACAAATTAATCCCAGTCACACAAATGTAACTCATTTTACAGAGCATTTTATGACAAATTGTCTAGTTTTATCGCTGACGAGATTTACATTTTTGCAAAGACAAAATCATGAACAAGTTAATACCGGTTGCACGAATTTAATTCATTTTAAAGCACATTATATGATAAATTATCTAATTTAATGCATGAAAAGACTTTTATTTTTGAAAAAGATAAAATCATGCCCAAGATGATTACGATTGCACTAGTTTTTAGCCATTTTACAGTACATTCATGATAAATTATCTGGTTTAATGGATGTAATTATCTTGCGCATTTTTGAAAAAGGCAAAATCATGCGTAAATTAATCCCAGTTGCACAAATTAATAAATTATCTAGTTTAATGGATGTAATTATCTTGTGCATTTTTAAAAAGGGTAACGTCATGCACAAATTAATCCCAGTTGCACAAATTTAACCCTCCTTCTCTGACATATATCAAATAGATGAAATCATTCACAAGATAATTAAGGTTGCACTAGTTTTTAGCCATTTTACGGTACATTATATGATAAATTATACAGCTTAATGGATGTAATTATCTTGTGCATTTTTGAAAAAGGCAAAATCATGCACAAATTAATCTCAGTTGCAAAAATTTAACCATCCTTTTCTGACAATATGGGTTGTTGACGTATGCCTGTTTAGGCAGAGGGGTGCGATTGTTCTTGTTTTCAGTGGTGCCATCTATGGCCAAAAATTCTGCCACACCATACGTCACACCCGTTTATAGGGCGGACCCATTCATACATTCGTCGACAGATCGTAATTTTGACCTGAATCAGACAACGATCGATCTCCAATCTAGTACCCCCAGAGGTATTGATTTGTTATGATTTGTTTGATGGATTGACTGATTTGTTGTCTGACAATATAACAAATAGAGAGTCGAACATATATATTTTTGCAAAGAATAAATAAAGCATGCATTAATCTCAGTTGTACTTTACAACCCATTTTCAAGTTTTATAGTCTTATTAAAACTTTTTTAAAAAATCAAAATCTTGCACAACTTAATCTCGGTTGCAACAAAGTTACACCATTTTACAATATATTTTTATTACTATTATTTTATTAACCTTATACAAACCTATTCCTTAGATTTTATATAATTAAAAACAAAGCTTTTCTTTATTTTAAACTTGCTTCAGCTCATCAAAAATTAAGATTAAATTAGGGAAGATTCACCACGTGCAAAATTCCTCACCATACTCATAAAAGCGATTGACAGGCTTCTCATTCCCCCATAACATCCATAAGACATCCTGCTGAGCTCCACAAGACATCCAAAAGGAACACGGGCAATTGCCAGGCAACTAATAGCTCCTTTTTCCAAATTAGTGTAGACGGTGGCATGAAATTAAGAGCTTATACTATTTTTATTATCTTCACAGTTAATGTTAGAAAATACACGAGGTACCCTGGTGCTCCAGGTATGCAATTCGAACTTCTTTTTCTTCGATTTTTTTTCCTTCTACTTGGAACAGGTGTCGAATCTCTTAAATAAAAACCCGTCGTTGCTTCTAAAAAAAAAAAAAGAATTAGAATCCTCGTTGAGGGTGTTCTGATGCATTCTTAGCACGTGCGTGAATTGAAGAATAAGAGGGGGGTCTTTCGAATGATGGAGCCATTCTATTACTCTGGAAAACTGGACAAATTTACGACGAATAATTGTGGGATATCCTACTGTTTCTTTCTTGATTGTTCACCGTAGTTAAAATTCGTTCTCTTCTATCCTTCAACTCGTATAGTAATTTTTTTTTTTTTTTTATATTTGAATTTATTTAGTTATTTCATTTATTATTTTATTTTTGAATAAATCATTCTTTGTACGCGTAGGTATCGTGTGCCATATCAGGCGATTATTCTCTTTTGGCTCCTCTACCGACCGAACTCAACTGTCAAAGGGGTGGAAAAATACTAAATACGTTTTTAATAATATAAGTTGACAATTTTTAACCATAATTTTGTAGCTAATGGAGTGTTTATAAGTATCTTTCAGCTGCATTTTCTTGGAACTACTCATTTCGACATGATATATAATTAAGTAGCGTTTGTAAGTGAAAAGTTAATTCTTGAATTGTTTTTTAATTGCAACTTCGGATTATTTTTAGTCATGCTTTTTCTTAACATGGTATATCATCTTAAAATTGAATACATTTATTACATATTCTTATAATAACTTTTGACTTTCTTTTTTTAATTAACCGATAATGGTCTTAAACGAAAAAAGAGTTGCACAACGGGCTATTGGCGATGGTCTGGAAAACAGCTCTGTCGAAAGATCCGAAGACATGCCATCAAGATTTTGATCCTCTGCAGAGGGGATGACACTCCCGCTTTGGTAGCCTGTCGACCTGAACACGAAGTAGAGCTCTTTAGGGTAGAACAGTTTAACAAGGACCGATACCGCGCGCTCTCGGTCCTTATTTAGGGTGAAGTGAAGTTATTAAAGTGGTCCCCCACCCGCTTACTGACAGCAGCCAGTGATGCTTGACTTCGGTGTTCTATTGAGAACCGTGTCTTTACGATCAGCCCACTGCGGGACTTAACGCAGAAAACGAACGGGGGAAGAGAGTGAAATGATAACACATAGCCAATCACAGAAGACTTGCGGTTATTAGCGCACAAAACAGCCAATCGAAATAGAGGACGCATGAGTGTGAAAAAGTAATAATTTTTGACAATGCGGTCTGCTGCATTGTTACAACTAAACTTACTAGCTAAAGTTTGTTGAAATTTTTATTTTGTTTTGAGTATGTCTAATGATGGTTTACCAGTTTTACATTGTTGTCCATGCATTTTTATTGGTCGGAAAATCACGTGGTAGGACCTAGTTTTTTCTCATTCAATTCAATTTTGTTTTGGTTGTCATCAGCAACCAAAACAAAATAAGTTTAATATATAAGTGGTAAAGATATTGTTTTTCTATAAAGATTTTGGTATCCCTAATTTAAAGTTATTTTCCCGTACAGCTATTATTACGTTTTTAATTCAATTTTCGAGTTTAAAACTAAGGGAATAGTTGGTTTTTTTCTTAATTATTATTATTATTATAATGTAATTCTGTGCTGCATTTTCAGATAAAGTTAGTGACAAAGATCGTCAAATCTTATTAGCCGTCTTACAATTATTATTGTTGTGCAAATAACGTTAATATACTGTAATAAGTTACAGTTAAAGAGATTTATTAGATGATTTATAACTTAATGATCCGCTTCATGCACAATGAGATGCAAGCAAAAGTAATATTTAATATATCCGTCCATTTGGTAAGCGAAAATTTTAAATTACGGTTGTGAACTCATCAAACTTCTTTGAACAATATATTGTTATAACTGTATATTGTTATAACAATTGTTATTTTAAAAAATGATTACTTAGAAAAATTATTTCTGCTTACCAATTGGTCGAAATATTTATAATACTAATAGATAATAATATTTGGATGTGGGAAGTAGAGGCACAAGCGTGAGCAAACAGAAATTCCTTTACTATATGTAAAGTGGATAGTTTTAATTTTAGTGGGAAAATTGTGTTCAGCCAAGAAACGACAATAATTGCGGAGCAATTATCGGGGTTGATGAGCGGCAGCAAACAGGAATTATGAATTATGAAGTATGAACAGCGAATGAACTTAAAATTATGAAGTATGAACAGCGTGCTTTATAAAATTCAGCGTTAAAGTGCTCTACTTCGCGCGCAAGTCACCAAGCTACCAAAGTAGGGGAGTCATCCTTTCTGCTGAGGATCAAAATCGTGACGTCAGTTCTCCGGATCATTATCAGGGATGTTTCCCAGACCGTCGCCAATAGCCCATGTGCAGCTCTAGCGTGGAGTAAATAAAATATCTACCTACCTATTATACATTTCATCTTTAATGATGACGATGAAGAAGTGTGTTTACGCTTTTCGCTTTTTATTTTATCCACGAATTGGTTTATTGATTAGTTTATTGACAACTTGCAGGCTTGTGTGCTTAATTACGGCTTATAAACCGTTGTCAAGTAGGAAAAACAGATAGCATAATACAGAGAAGGACAGCACAAAGATATATCCAGAGTAACAGTGAGATTCGAACCCGTTACCCAATACCTTTTTCTCAAGGAGATTTCAGATTAAAAAATTTTTGAACTTCTAATTTTTTAAAAAGTTTATTTAGTTTTTACAGTTGTTTTTAATACGTGTTGATATTTTTAATGAATTCGAAAAGGAGTTGCTAATACAGAAGTTCATAAAATTATGAAGACATTATGTAACGTTTTGTATTGCAGCTAGATCGAAAACTTTCAAAATGTACAAACAAGACGATAGATCAGGGAATTTTTCTATTTTTGTAGTTTAATTTTCTGGCATATTTATTGACATTAGGTACTTTCAAATCTAGAAGTGAAGTGATATTATCCAACAATGTGATTTAAATCAAATTTAATTGGATACCTATATGCGACGTCATGCGTGTCTTTCGAAACTGATTGATTGGTTTCTGAATCAAAAAATGCCACGATTTATCTACGATGACGTCACTTGTAGGTATCCCACTTAGATTTTAAATATTGAGAATATTAAACATTACTGTTTTTATTCTTCTAGGTATCAGTAAGAAATTGAATCTTCAAGTGTGTTGTTCTACAGGGAAACTAAAACAGTCTTTCTATTTCCTCTACCTACAGTTCGCTATTCTAGGATCTTAAACGTGAGTCCACGGGGCAGTTTACAGCTTGCCGAAAATGCGTCATAACGTCGCCTGTCATAGGCTACACGATAAGTTATTTCATACTTTGAAAAAGAGAAACTTGCTAGATTTACTCGATATTTAAGAATTTTTGTTGCTTATTAGTTTAATTTGTATGCACCAATTAAAAGCCAAATTAGCATTTTAAACTTTTATACTTACTAGTAATTTATCTAACTTTTCAAATTAAAAATCTTTGTTTGGATTTCTTGAAGTTTTGTTGGGTATGAAACACACGAGGCATAACAATTTTATGTAAATTAATTTATTTCTTAAATTCTTAAACTTTAAGGTATCAGTTCGAATTCCTAATTTTTATTTTAAGCTTCTTTTTTTTTTCAATTTCTTAAAATTTTAGAACAGGATTGACAGCTTAGTTGTGCAACGTGTTTAACAGTTACAAAAAATCTTAACTTATTAAACGTCAAAATCTGAATTTTTTCATATATATATATATATATATATATATGTAATACAAAAATTATAAATACTTTTGTATTAATAAAAGCATTAAAACTCTTTCGTTTTCATAAAATGTCTTTGTTAAAGAATAAGCGAAGAGATATTCTATTTTGGGAATTCAAGGATGAAAACATACCATGAATTATAATTAGATTTATATTTCAAAGGAGGAGTTATTTTTAGAATCTTTCCCTCTGTCACTTCCATATTAGGAAGCATTAAATGATTTTTCTTAATGCGTAAGGATACAAAGTATGCAAAGACTGAGCCTTTTCACCTATCTCTGTGTTAGTATAAAATGCGAGAGCAATGGTTTTCGCATGTCTCTTCCAACATGATGTGTTCCATGTAAGATCTGTCGAAACCATCAGGACTTTTGTCCACACCCCCTCCCTTGTGGAGTGGGGATGTGAACTGTTATAACCACCAGCCTTCATTTCAATAAACCTTTATAAAGAGTATTATGGCTTACGACTGATTTATTCAAGCTGAATACACCCATGATATCAGGGATGTTGCCCCGATATTATAAGACGCCAGGATTGTTGCTTGCGGAGGAAACTTACGCATTTTTATCTCTTCGAAACTAAGCTTAACGGAGGCTGGCTGTGGCTTCGGATTTCCTCACCCCATCACCCAACGGGGGAAAAAATTTGCTTCATCTGTGGTGAAAAGAGCGCTGAAGAAGGAAGGACGATTTTCCACCCGTACTACCTGTACTTCGCTGAGGGAATGCTGATGTTGGCTCGAGCTCGTCACATGCCTCTCTGAAACCGTTTGATGTGTGTCTCACAGTGTTGATCGCGATGACCCTACAGTGTCCCCATCCATAGAAATGACCGATGACCCTACAGTTTGTGCTTTCAAGAAATTTCACTTTGGCTCAAATATGAATTAGTTTCTTACAAGAGTTGTGAAAACAAAAGTGAATGTGCGCGTGTTGAAAAAAAAAATGGTATTATTTTTTTTCCCTTCTCTCTTCACATTAAAAATTTATGAAGGTCAAAGAAAAGTGTTGACGAAAGTAAAGGAAGAGTATATACTGTAGATATGTTTTTTTCCTCTCATATTTTTCTTTCTCACGCTTAGGATTACATATTTTATTGATATTAGATATGAGTAGTGGTCTTAACTTTTTATTATGAAATTTAATCAATAGAATATTTTTAATGGTTGAATTGCATTTCGTATGTTTACCTTCCTTTTTTTTTTAAAAAAAAAAATAATTATTATTATATAATAGTGTATTTTTATGCATTTAAAATGTTTTTGAGGGAAATTAATGTGATTCAAACGTCAATTAAAGTAGTGACGGCAAACAAACTTAAAAAATTTTGTAATACTTTTGCGGACTTGGTCAAAACTAAATATTCCTATTAAAAAATGTGAAAACTTAAATGTTACCCAAACAAAAGGACATTTAACACTTAACAAAATTTGTGAGATTCCCCTTATTACGATAGGCGAAATTGTTAACTCAGCTATGTTTTTTATACTCGATACTGATTTACTATATGCTTTAGTAGGGTTGCAAACTTGCAAAGATTTTTGTTTGTTTATTGAATGTATCGGGCCAGTTGTTACTCAATTTGGCAAGAGATTGATCACCTTTGCTAATTCTAACAATGACAACTTATCTTTGCACATTAGACAGCAGAATTCTAAAAATGTTAAGGTTAAAAATAGTGAAAAAAATAGAACTTAAAGATGTTTCAGTAAAAGTAAACATTGAAAAAGTTAAAGATGTTTCAGTAAAAGTAAACATTGAAAATGTTAAAGATGCTTCAGTAAAAGTAAACATTGAAAAAATAATAATGATGAAAAAATAAAAGTTAAAAATGTTTCAGTAAAAGTAAACATTGAAAAAAAAAAAAAAAAAGTAAAGGGTAACAAAAAGAAAAGGAAAAATAGGAAAAAGAAAGAATGACCAAGAAGCTAATTACAAAATAAATAAAAAGAAATTTTAAAAAGTTATGATGATATTTTTGCAAAAAGTAAACAAAATTTTGAAATAGTTCATGTATCAAAGTTTAAAAAATATCACAGCCCACAAATGTTGAAATTAAATCATGAATAGTGTCCAAAACAAAAGAATGTTTTTTACTTTCTTCAACGGAAGAAGTAAAACCTTTTTTTTGTTTTTTGGGAGATCCGAATCGCGTGTAGAGAAGTTTACCTCAGCATCATTTGGATGTGAGGGCGATGAAAGTTGAACTCTTTTTTTTTTCTCAACAAGTTGAGAAAAATATTAAAAACTATTTTTGTATTGACTCGTCTGGATCTCTCAATATCACTATGCTTCATGAAATTCTGTTTTCCTCCATTTTAAAGGGGAATACAGATTTTCATCAAGTAAATAACCCCTTTTAACCACACAGAATCTTAAATTCTGATTTAAGACACTTGTTGTTCAGTTCGTTTCCATAAAAATTATGTATATTTTTGTGTGAAAATTTTTTGAAAATTTTAGTAGAATAGTTATAAAAATATGTTTCATTTTTCTTTCTGTTTAGTTTCCTAAATAGATAAATTGCATTATCATGTTTTTATGTTTGTCATTATAAGTAATTGTGTCTTTTTTTACGCATAATTGAAAAATGTTATTTGTAGTAAGGAAAAGGACAGTCGTACCAACCTGAATTTTTATAAAATTCAAAATTTTCTAAATTTTTTTATTTTGGCTTACCAAAATATTTTTTTTGGGATGTAATACAAAAATTATAAATACTTTTGTATTAATAAAAGAAATAAAACTCTTTCGTTTTCATAAAATGTCTTTGTTAAAGAATAAGCGAAAAGATATTCTATTTTGGGAATTCAAGGATGAAAACATACCATGAATTATAATTAGATTTATTTTTCAATGGAGGAGTTATTTTTAGAATATTTCCCTCTGTCACTTCCATATTAGGAAGCATTAAATGATTTTTCTTAATGCGTAAGGATACAAAGTATGCAAAGACTGAGCCTTTTCACCTATCTCTGTGTTAGTATAAAATGCGAGAGCAATGGTTTTCGCATATCTCTTCCAACATGATGTGTTCCTTGTAAGATCTGTCGGAACCATCAGGACTCTTGTCCACAATCCCTCCCTTGTGGAGTGGGGATGTGAACTGTTATAACCACCAGCCTTCATTTCACTAAACCTTTATAGAGAGTATTATGGCTTACGACTGATTTATTCAAGCTGAATACACCCATGATATCAGGGATGTTGCCCCGATATTTTATATATATATATATTATATGTTAATTTTAAACAATGTCATCAACAAGAAGAACTAATTGGACATCTACAAAAAGAAGCCGAATTGTCATATTGAGAGAAAATTGCCTCTCTTATGCTGAAATAGCAAGACAAGTGGGTGGTTCAGTGACTTGTTCTGGTTTACGTCATGAAAAAACGAAATCAGTGGAAAATAAAGCCAAATCAGGCTGAAAAAAATGCACAAGTGCTACTGCCGATAGAAAAATTAAACGGCTATGCCTTCAAGATAGAAAAATTTCATCAGATGCCATTAAATGCGAAATGAATGCAGCGGGTATTGCAGTATGTTCAAGAACAATAAGAAGAAGGTTATCAGGATTTGGACTACAAGCTAGAATTCCTAGAAAAAACCATATTTAAATCAAAAGCAACGGGAAAAACGAGTTAAGTGGCCAAAAGAACACACTAAATGGTCAGAAAATCAATGGAAGCAAGTAATCTGGAGCGATGAGAGTAAAATATTGCTCTTTGGTAGTGTTGGTAGAAAATACGTGAGACGTAGAGTAGGTGAAGCACTTCATCCTGATTGCATTGAAGCAGCTACATATGGTTTCAAAATAAAGGCATAGATATATTACCATGGCCAGGAAACAGCCCTGATCTCAATCCAATTGAAAATTTGTGGTGAAGTTTGAAAATTCTTGTACGAAAAAAAACGTCCATCCAATAAAAGATAACTTATTGAAGCTATAATTGATTCTTGGCACCATGTGATTAAGAAAGGTGAACTCCAAACACTCGTTCACTCGATGAAAAGACGCTGTGAAGCTGTCTTAAAAAAGAAGGGTTATCCTACTAGTAGTGATTGTGTAAGTATCACTTTAAAAAAATGCAAATCTAAGATAGATCTTACTATTAGTTGCATAACTTTTTTTGTAATATAGATATTGTAATACTGTATTTATTATTAAATTTTACATTAAATTACCTGCAATTTTTAATATAAACGTTTGTATTTAAGTGAAAATTAATATATTCTACAAGCACACAAAGTTGAAAAACATGAAACTTTCAAAAAATGTCCACACTTTTGGCCACCACTGTATATTTTTATATATATATATATATATATATATATATATATATATATATATATATATATATATATATATATATATATATATATATATATATATATATATATATATATATATATATATATATATATATATATATATATATATATATATATATATATATATATATATACAGTGATCAAAATTCAATACATTTTTAGGATTTGTGTGTGTGTTTTTGTTTGTGTTGTTTAAAAAGCGGAGTGTTTTTAATTTCTTAACAAGGCTTTATTCTTAGCTAGCAGACAATAATTCTTTTAAAAAAAACTTGACTATAATGTAAAAAGGAACTTTACTTTAAAGAAAATCTAAATTAAAGTACTAAAAAAATTGATTAGTATATTATTGAAGAAATAATAAATGTAGTAGGGTAAAGAATAAAATTTTTAAAAATGCTAAAATTTAATTAAATAGTTGGTAAAATAGTTCTGCGAAACACTTCCGGACAGGTGATTAAAAAATTACTTTTAAGATTGACACGATATATAAGATGTTGAGAAATTTGCGATGATGTGGGATATGCTTAAATATGTTTACTACGTATTTTTATTAATATTTATAAAAAAATATATACAAGAAAGTGATAAATATTTTATTCCAAATCTATTCATACGTATGTATATTATTGTATCAGTTATTGAGAAAAAAAAAAAAAAACTAAAAAATAATCACATTAAATAAGCACAATCTGGTGTATAATGATATTCTATCAAAAGCATGCTTTTATAAAGCTCGATATTCGTTGAATAAAATGTTTTTTATTCAATAAAATGTTTTATTCAAATTTCTTTACTTAATTTCAAATAGATTTTTAGAGGACTAAAAAAGAAACATTGTATTTTATAGTTTTAAAAAAATAAAAATAAAAAGATTAGCAAACGATTATTAGCGAAAAAAATGTGAATGAAATTTTACGCCACGCGCGCTAAATCAAGTTCTTCGTAAGTTTATCACATTTTAATATTAATCGCCCCATTTAATCATTTTTTCATTGTCGCCAAATTATTTTTTTTAAATAATTAATTTTAATTTTTCTCATCTTCTAATAAATAAAAACAGTTGAAACTTTAGATTTTTCAATTGAAAATCATGTAGATTAATATGGTATAAAAAATCCATACCTTATAATTCAAAATTTTTTCATCCTCTCTTTAATTAAATAAAAAAAAAAAATTAATAATTATTAAAAATTATTTTTTTCATGAAATTATCTTTGGGTAAATGCGTTTTATGAGTTGGTGCAATATTTTTTTGAATTGCTTCATTAGTTTTTAAAATATGACTGAAAACGCAAAAAGTGAAATTAACATTAAGGGGTCCAAACTTTAAATCGCTCTCTTGACCAAACTATGGGAACCACATTTCCCAGATTGCGGCTACCCCCTATATTTTGAAGATAAGGAATCTAAATATGTAAAAAAAATATATGTTTATTCAGAGAAAGTACGTTTTTGTGTCTGATTTCGTAACTTAATTAATAGTTAGCACTAACTAATTAGCATATCTGAGGTCAAACCCCAGGAACCATTACGTTTGGCACTTAGTTCGTGAAAATCCGATCATTAGAACGAAAATTATTCAGGGTGATATCTTTTTTTTTTGCTGACTTGTACCCCTTATTTACGAATAGTGTTGCAGTCTGAATTTGATATTTAACTATTAGGAATAGTTAAATATCAGATTCTATCATATAAGACTTGCACGATTACAGAAATAATTCGCAATTTTACATAGTTGCCACCTGAAAAAAAATTTAATGATTTTAAAAATTTTAATTATTTAATTGAAATATAGTTTATGTCAAGTTTTTATAACAAATATTCAGATAAAGCAAATACTTTTTAAACTTAATTTAATGTCTCATTGCAATTTATCAATATTTTTATATGTTTTTATTTTTAAACTTGCATATTTGAGAACTTCATTGAGTGCAAACCACCAGGGTTTTTTTTTTTTTTTAAATATCAACCAACAACCAGTTACCTTCAACCTTTCCGTTTTGCCAGATTGAGTTTATGTAATCATTTCTTTTCCCTTAAGCAATATCATAATTTTGACACATGCAATTTGTTGTGCTATTAAAATCTCCAATCAATCCAGACCAAATAGATGGATATTAATGTACGTGATTGAGGAGTTCGACTAAAAAAAATTCAAATCTTGCGTGCTGGGCCGGGATAGCCTGATAGGTAGTTCACTGGGCCCATGTCCAAGAGGTCGTGGGTTCGATTCCAGCCGGCCGAAAACGTGTAGTGAATGGTTACTGATGCACATTAAATCTGTCGGGTCACAAAGTCATCCATGTTCCCACAACAAATCATACCTCTGGGGGTGCTAATCCAGGAGTTGCCTTGTCTTCTGGATTGGTTCAAAATTACAAGACTACGGAGCTGAAAATAAGTAGTTGTAAACCCAAAATTAGGTCGGCTGTTCAACAACAGTTATAAAAAAAGAAAATCTTGCTTGCTATTTAACACTACTTAAATTTTGAATTCATTTTATTGCAGAAAATATAATCTAAGACAAGAGCTTTAGTGACAGAAAATAAGATTTGTCTTAATATGTAGCTTAGAATAACTCAATACATGCGATAAAATTTTTTAAAATCTTTCAGTTATTTTTAACTAATGCATAAAAATTACTTTAATTTTAAGATTTTTTTTTTTTTGTACATCGTAAGATTAGGTTTCTTCAAGTGTTGGGTTTGAGACAAAATTCAGTAGACTCGAATAATGTCATAAAAACCACCCGAAAAGGTTACTTAAATCAAATTTCTTTTAATATTTCATTGTAATTAAAAATTCCAACCAACAAAGCTTAAATCAAATTATATTCAAGTCTGTAACTTCTATGTAAAAACAGATTTATTTTCCTTTATTTAGTAATAAGTGAAAAATTTATCAAACATTGTCTAATATACTGGAAGCTGGATCTCTGAAGAATTATAAAAAATTGATAGATTTTAAAAAAATTGTGGAATAAATATAATCAAGGTCAAAAATCTGATCAAATAGGCTGAAAAAACTTTGCAACGATTCATTTCTGCGAACAATATTTTGTGAAGTCTATAGCGTATTCGGTTTACATACAGTGGTAAGTGTTTCTAAGAATTTAGATCAGCTTTGACTTCAGTTTTCGGTAAAATAAATTTTGATTTAATTTACTTCTGATGTCAATAAGTTAACGCTAAATTCCTTTTATCCAGCATTTGCTTTGGTTAGTTTTTAAAATTTCGTATTCCTGATGTAATGTGGTGCACATTAAGTGCTCAAAACAAACTAAAAATTGTCACAAAATAGAATAGGTTATCTCAGAGTAGTTTCGAACATGATTTATTTAGTAAAACAAAACTTAATAGCGCAATGAAAAATTGTTAATGGTGTAATATCTCCCTAACCACTACTGCGCATGTGTATAAGACTCAGTCAGTGATTTTTAATCGAGAAGGTAGGAGATCCTCTCCTCTCTTCTATTGAATCATAAATGAAAATGTGTGTGTTTTTTTTTTTTTTTTGTTTTGTTTAAAATAAATTGTTGTT
The DNA here is from genome assembly GCA_949128135.1 of Parasteatoda lunata. Taxonomy (NCBI): domain Eukaryota; kingdom Metazoa; phylum Arthropoda; class Arachnida; order Araneae; family Theridiidae; genus Parasteatoda; species Parasteatoda lunata. The sequence continues at coordinate 19,820,860 of OX421973.1, forward strand.
GTTTTTAAATTCGTTTGTCTGTATGTTTGCTGGAATACGTTACAGACAAATAAAATGGAGGCACCGACGAGATCGAAAATCGTGGCTGAACTGTTGTGGTTCGGTGATTAAAAATCCAATAAGTGCTAATGTTTGATGATGGAAAAAATTAAAAATCCTGTCAAATAGAGAATCTCAATCCTTGAGATCGTTAAAGATAGAAAATCTTCCCCGAAGATTAAGGAATGTGCTATTTTGTGTGATATTTGTGCTACGATTTCGTTTTAATTACGAAGCAGCGTTCATCCTGAATGCCAGTGTTTCGATTTGTGAAAGAGGTACCCTTCCTCGTTATATGTATTTGAAATAATTTAATGGTTGGCCTATACCAGTACCATCTTTTCGATTTGTTTACAAAGCAATATTCACCCTGAATGCAAGTGTTCCGATTTGTAAAAGAGGTACCCTTCCTTATTATATTTGAAATAATCTTATGGTTAACACATACCAATGTTATCTACGTATAATATCGTCCAGATATAAAAAGTGAAAATTGTCGAAATAACCAAAGTGATGATCCTGATCGTAAAATTTTTAGTTTTGTTTTCTGTGTACTAACCGATTCCTGTTTAAAGTGTTTTGACAATTTTGTTATGCGAATAGAACAGTAGGTATATTGATTTTTCATTTTGAGTGCTAATATATATTAGAAGTGTCGAAAAATATTTAGATACAGTGTAAAAGAATTACTACGTATATCTAATCATTTTTTTATAATAATATGGAAGAAAGTTGTATTTGTTTTTCTTCTTGAAAAGTGCAAATATTTATTATCTTTTTTTCTTAGAAAAATACAAATAATTATTTATATAGTTTTCTAGGTATTGAGTGTATTAAATTAGTGATTTCTGTAAGTAAAATCATTATGAAATTAATAACGAAAGCATGAGAAACATTTCTGTTTTTACCAGGAAGTAGGGGGAAAATTAGCTTACTCATCATTGCGGTTTTGAAGAATACTTTTCTTTCTTGCTTTGATATATTTATTGCTTTTGAAAGAGCTGTTATTTAATCCGTTCATAAATATTTTTTCTACATTGCCATTATAAATATATATATATATATATATTTTTCTTCAAATTTGTATTTGAGTTTATGAATGTGAAGAGTAGAAGCGTTTATATTTTGTTTTGATTTAAACGTCTATCTTTAGCATTTCTTTTGGCGTAATTAAGGTATTGAATGACGATTTATATTTTGATATAATATTTTTATGAGATACATTATTTATTATAATTGGATTTATTCATGAAATTTTTGTTTCGAATGAATAATTTTTTATTTTGGTTCTCATCATTGCTGTTTCTTGTTATTAAATAATCTATTAAAAATAAAGTTACAGTGTCATAAAATTTATAGTTTTTTTTTTTTTCAATTTAAATTTTATGATTATTTTATTGTTTAGCTGAGTATTCAATTGAGGTAAATATATTTATTTACGTTGAGTTAGCAAGAGAATAATTTTTTCTTTGGTGAAAGTTCTACACATTTAACTTAAAATTTTTGTTCACATTTAAATTAAAATTCATTAGTTGAAATTTTTGATTTGTTATTTAATCTTAACCATGGCATTCTTGGGCAAGGGATTAAAGGAAGATTTATTAGCGTTAGCATCAGAGTTAGAGATCGATGTTACTCCAAATATGACAATAATCTCACTGAAAAAAGCGATAACAGAAGATAATAAGTATGAAGATATAAGTTTGCTAAAGAATTATTTTTTACAATTATCGAGGAAAGAAAACAACGAAAGGAAGAAGAGAAGAGGATTCAGTTGAAGAAAGAAGCTGAAGCAGAGGCCCTGCGACGTAAGGAAGAAGCTGAAGCAGAGGCCTTGCGACGTAAGGAAGAAGCTGAAGCAGAGGCCTTGCGACGTAAGGAAGAAGCTGAAGCAGAGGCCTTGCGACGTAAGGAAGAAGCTGAAGCAGAGGCGTTGAGATTAAAAGAAGCAGCTGAAGCCGAAGCAATGCGGCGAAAAGAAGAGAGAGAATTTGAGTTGGAGCGAATGAAGCTTGAAGTTAAATTAAAGATGGCTGGTACTCCTCAAGGAGAAGGTGCCCGAAATTCAAAAGATATACACTCATTAATTCATAGATATGACATTAAAGAGAATATTAGTTTGTATTTGGTGTTATTTGAGCGACAAGCACAGAGGGCGGAAATAGGAAAAGAGTTGTGGATAACATATTTGTTGGGTTTACTTCCATATGAAATAACACAAATTATTGCCCGTGAACCTGATGATAAAGCCCAAGATTATGAACACGTTAAAGGACTTTTACTGAAGAGGTTCAAACTTACTCCTGAAAAATTCCGTCAACTTTTTATGAAGCATCAAAAATCAAATGAAGGAACTTGGCCAGACTTCTATCATGAACTTTCTAATTATTTTGATGGGTGGATAACGGGATTAAAAGTAGATACCTTTGAAAAGTTAAAAGATTTGATTATAACTGACCAGATGAAGAAACGAGTTCCTCAAGAATTTAAAGAATACTATTTGGACGAATGGAGTAACATTACATCTCCAGTAGAACTTGCTGGAAAGTTAGAAGAATTTGATGACGTTCGAAAAACGATCAAATCAAAGGACCTTAGAAGTATTCCTGCAAAGCCAAAAGTGTTATCAAGTCCGCCAGCATATCGCAGAAATTTTACGAAATATGATAATTATAGAACTGATAGAGTTTTGTCTGAAAGATATAAGAACTTTAGGAAAGATAATGCATATGATCGAAGAGAAGAAGAAATGGATAGAAGAAACAAGGATATCAACCACTTTAATGATCGTAGGGAAACAGGCGTAGATAGAACATTTGATCAACGAAGGACTCCAAAATGTTATGAATGTGGTTCCAGCAACCATCTTCGTCCTCAATGTCCAAAACTAAGGAATCCTAAAGGTACTGCTAATATTAATAGAATTGTGGAAGGATTAGAAGATGATAAATTTTTAGCTCCATATACTGTTGTTGGCAAAGTGAATGGTCATCTGATGCCAATTTTAAGAGATACTGGTGCTAGTATCGATGTCATATGCAGAAAATATATAACTCCAAAGATGTTTACAGGTGAGACAATTTGGGTTCAGCAACCTCTTGATGAAGGCCCTATGTGTTTACCTCTTGCACAAACTACAATATCTCTTCAAAGTGGAGACTTAATAACAAAGGCCGCTGTTGTTCGACATGAACTTGATAAAGGACGCTATATTATGGGAAATCGTACTGCTTCTTTACTTTCTGATTCCCAATTAAAAGAAATTTCTGCACCCCTAGCAGTAAATGCTGTTGAAACAAGAGCAAAAACATTAAGAAAACAGAGGAGAGAGAACAGTAGTCAAGAAGAAATAATCGACACCGAAAAAGGAACTTCTAAAGATAATGCGTCTGCAATTGAGCCAGAAAAAGTTGAACATGCTGAAAACTTCGAATCTACTTCTGAACCAATGATCGAGAATGATTTCCAATTTCCTCCTCCTGATGAAAGTGGAGATTCACTGTTAGAAATAAATACAGATCAGCTTGCCAATTTACAGGTAAAAGACCAGGATTTGCGTCCTCTCTTCGAAATTGCCAATCAAAATAAAGAAGTTGAAGATCGGAATAAAAAGTTTTCCATCAAAAATAAACTATTAATGAAAATTCAAGGAGATCACAATGGTAAAATCAAAGAATTGATAGTGATACCAAAAAAGTTCAGAGCTAAAATTATGACTTTATGTCATGAAGATACTTCTGGTCATCTGGGAGTCACAAAAACAAAGGATAGAATTAACCGTCACTTCTTTTGGCCTAAATGTTATAAAGATATTGAAGATTATGTGAGATCTTGTGACAGTTGTCAAAGGGCTGGCAAACCGAATGAGAAAAAGAAAGCTCCTTTAAAGCTTGTGCCTATAATTCAGGAAGTATTTTCTAAATTGAATATAGACGCTTGTGGTCCACTACCTATCACACCATCAGGGAAGCGTTACATTATCACTTCCATATGTTTATCTTCTAAATATCCTGATGCGATACCAGTTACTGATTTAACTTCAATATCAGTAACGGATGCATTACTTAATATTTTCAGTAGATCAGGCTTTCCTGTTGAAATCCAGTGTGATCAAGGGACATCTTTTGTTAGCAATTTAACCAGCGAATTTTTTGATCGTTTCGGAATAAAGGTGTGTCATAGTTCTGTACATCATCCGCAATCCAATCCTGTCGAGAGATTTCACAGAACAATAAAACGTATTTTGAGAGTTTTATGCTTGGAAGCAGGAAATGATTGGGAAAAACATTTACCCTCAGCACTCTTCGCCCTTCGAACAGTGACTCACGAAAGCACCGGATTCTCACCCGCAGAATTAGTGCATGGAAAACAACTCAGAACACCAGAAACTTTGCTTTATGAAAAATGGGCAGGGTTAGATATAGAATCCAACCCAGTTACAGATTATGTTTTCCAGTTAATTAATCGCTTGAAAAGATGTCAAGAACTAGCTATAGAGAAAATGGAAGAAGTACAGATTAAAAGAAAATTATGGTATGACAAAAATGCTGTCAAGCGGGAGTTTCTTGAAGGAGATTTGGTTTTAGTTCTAGCAACGTCAAGACCAAATAAATTATCTGTTCAGTGGCTAGGACCTGGAACTGTAAAAAAGAAGATATCTGAAACAAATTACGTCATAAACTTACCTGGGAGAAAAGACGGATCCCAAGTTTACCACATTAATATGCTGAAGCCTTATTATAAACGAAGTGAATATGTCAACTTAGTATCTAGGAAAACTGAAGAAAATGAAGTGGATAGTGATATAGACTTTCCCCATATTGATCCAAGTCCTAACGTTTATAATTTTAACGACATTGTATGCAACAGTAGTCTTCAAGAAAGACTGACTTCACAACAAATTGATCAACTTCAACAATTGTTAAACAAATTTGCAAAGAACTTTTCAAACATACCAGGAAAAACCTCTATGATTGAACATGATATTATACTGACTTCTGATACCCCTATCCTCTCTAAACCTTACAAAATGTCTCTTAGACAAACTGAGATATTGAAGACTGAAATCGATAAAATGCTTAAGTGTGGTATTATCGAAATCGGTGAATCAGACTACACTTCACCTATGATAGTCGTTGAAATCCCAGACCGTGATCCAAGACCGTGTGTGGACTATCGCAAATTAAATGCAGTGACCAGAACACAATTTTATCCTTTACCTAATATCGAGGAATTAATTGAAAAGGTGTCCTCAGCAAAATACATTACTCTAGTAGATTTAACTAGAGGTTATTGGCAAATCCCATTGACGCCGAATGCTCAGAGGTTAGCAGCCTTCAGTACTAGTTTTGGAACTTATAGACCTCTTAGGATGCCATTTGGACTCAAAAATGCTCCATTCTCTTTCAGCAAAATGATGGCACAATTGTTGAGAGGCTGTGAAAAAAATGCTGTTCCTTATCTTGATGATGTAGCAGTTTTTTCAGATAGTTGGGAGGAACATTTAGAGCACCTCAAAGAAGTTTTTCTCCGAATTCAAAGAGCAGATTTAACAATTAAACCAATAAAGTGTCATTTTGCTCAAAGCGAAGTAAAATATCTTGGTCATGTTGTAGGAAACGGAAAACGTTCGCCTGGAGAAGTGAAAATAAAGGCTATTAATGAGTTTCCTAAACCAACAACTAAAACAGAAGTCCGAGCCTTTTTGGGATTGGCTGGGTATTACAGGCAATATATACCCATGTTTTCATCAACTGTTGCTCCTCTGACAGAAACTTTAAAGGGTAAAGTTCGAAAAGGACTCATTCAGTGGAATAATGACTGTGAAAATGCTTTTCAGGAACTTAAGAGAAAACTCTCGAATGATCCTATTCTGTATGCTCCCAACTTTGATAACGAATTCATCATTCAAACTGATGCTAGCGACTTAGGTATGGGGGTTGTTTTGACACAATATGATAAAAAGGGGAATGAACATCCTATATTATTTTTAAGTAAAAAGTTTTCTCCCATAGAAAAAAATTATAGCACAACAGAAAAAGAGTGTGCTTGCATTATTTTTGCTGTAAAAAAATTGCATTATTATATTGATGGAAGATCTTTCACTATTCAAACTGATCATAATCCTTTAACTTGGTTAAATAAAAATGTAAGTGCAAATCCGCGCTTAATGCGTTGGTCTTTATTCCTTCAAACTTATGATTTTAAAATTATTCATAAAGCGGGGAAATTGAATAATAACGCAGATAGTTTAAGTAGAGCTCCTTTAGATTAAAAAAAAAAAAAAATTATTACGATTGCTAGTAATTTGCATCAAAGTGAAGGTTAAAATCACTATAATCTTAACATTTAAAAATTATTCATGAGTGTTTTATTTTATGTGCTATAATTTCATTTATCTCGTTATGTTGTAAAAATAATGATTAATATTTTCTTTTTTATGTGTTAATCTGAAATTCTGTAAAAATGATGTTTGAATATTTGTATTTGTATGCTGTGTTTTTTATATATGGTATTAATTATTTGGTACTTTAAAATTATGTAACCTTTTTAAAAGTTTAACTTTTTCATTTCTTAATCTGAAAAAGTTCTTGGGAAGGGAGGAGTCTGTAATATCTCCCTAACCACTACTGCGCATGTGTATAAGACTCAGTCAGTGATTTTTAATCGAGAAGGTAGGAGATCCTCTCCTCTCTTCTATTGAATCATAAATGAAAATATGTGTGTTTTTTTTTTATTTTTGTTTTGTTTAAAATAAATTGTTGTTGTTTTTAAATTCGTTTGTCTGTATGTTTGCTGGAATACGTTACAATGGTTTTGATCGAGCGAATAAAAACTAAAGGACATACTTGACATAATTTAGTTTGAAAAATTAATTACTCTTAATATTAAAAAATAGTAAGTTTTAATTAAACTGCTGTATTAAGGAATTTCGTTAAGCTAACAATTTCTAACTACTAATTTACTGTAACCATTAAACATATCTTAACAAAATTGATTTATTAGCAAGACGAGCTAAATGGGAAGAATAACTGTAACGTTGAATTGAAAAAAGTACGTGGAATTAAATTCGACAATAGTTAACTGCGTAGACATTCTGAGTAAGTAGTTGCATTTCTTTCGATTATATTGATACAAATCTCCAGAATTTCATAAATTAGTATAAAACTTTTTTTTCGAAAAATTTTCTAAGACATTGCAAAATTTGTTTTGAAATTAAGTTTGAAATATCCTTTTCGAAAGTTCAGTTTCTTTTAGTTCAGTTATTATAGAAATTTAATAAACTGATTTCTTTAAGGGATTTTAAGTGTCATTGCTCATTTTCAACCGCAAATTTTGACTGGGAATCACCAGAAAAGCGATATTTCAAATGCTTTCGAGAGTAATATTAAATTGTAGTCACATTTTTAATTTCAACTAAAATCAGAATCTGGTATTTTTACGGTGATTACGAAAACTTTCTTATCCATATACGTGCGTAGAATTTAATTTATTCCGAAAAAGTAATTTTTAAATTTTTATTTACTTTGAAACACTATGAGTTTTTCTTTCACATTCTTAAATGGTAAGTAAACCAATAAAAGTTGGAGCTTTTAATAACGCTGTAAAGCCTAAATCTATTCGCACTCTCATGCAAGATGACTATTCGTTCGAACTAGTTTTCTAAGCGAAATGTGCAGGTCAAAACTTTGTTGCTTCAATTGTCAACACAAATTCTTACTTTCTTAACTTAATTCATTTTATAAACTATACTCTGTAAGTTAAGAGTAAACCATTATCCCTATGGAGAGATTTTGTTAGCATCTAAGTGCACGCCAAATGGATGCCAAACGCGAACGAATATCAACATGGCCAACTCTTGAGGCGACGTTGCACTACCTTTTTGCTTGCTTTTTGAAATCCTGTGAAATGAGATAAATAAAACTTATTGTTTGTTAACTAGAATATTGTTTTATTCATAAGAGTTAATAAAAATGATATCTAAAAATTTTAACAAATATGTCTTTGTTTGCATTTAAAGAAACTGATGAACGAATAATAAATTCTTTTTTGCAAGCTATTTTCTTCCACAGCGTTACAAAAGTAAAAAAAATTCTTTATCTCGCATATGATTTGTTAAGGGCATGTCAGCATAAGACGAGTAATTTTTAGTGGTCCAATCAAATTCAATGCTTGGCTTCATAATTTCTTTTTCCAAAAATAAATGTTTTCCTTATTTATCGAAATATGTCACAAAGTCTAGGATTCCAGTAAGATTACGAAACTGTAACCCTTTTTTTAATTTTGAGAGGTATCGTAAGAGAGCACGGATTTAATTTCTGTCAAACGAGTTTAACTTTTAAAAGCTTTTATGTTGTGTTGAAAGCATATTTATATAATTACTAAATAAATCTGAACTATACGCAGTCGTGGATAAATACTTAAATCCTACCGCAATGGTTTAACTTGCAACAGAAGACCAGTCCTAAAGTCAGCGACCGCTTCCGATGTGAACACTACATGAAATTCCTTTTGAAAGTGTTGACCTTTTGACCTTACTTTCGTCTAACTTTAATTTATCCTTACTACTTGGAAAAATCTTAAGCAAAGGATTGTTTGATAGCGATTGTGTACATACACCAAACACTACTAAACCCATATACCACTAACACCTTTGTCTGTGTGGTGATCAACTTAATACGTGGTAATGAAGAATCATTTGACTTGTGCCATCAGAGCACTGTAATGCATATTTAGCAAAATTAAGACGTCTAGAAAGGAATATTGCCTATTCTTTCCACAAATTAAGTTTCAATATATAAAGTAGTTTCCGTAATCTCAAGGCTTGATTTCATGCATTTTAATTTTCAATAACAATTGCAGAACTTGCGATTTTATTTAATGTTATTTTTGTAAAGAATTGTAAAAGAAGGAAAGAACTAAAAACAATATATAATAGCGATCATGTATTGCAATTGCATTTCGTGCTAGTTTTCGGAAACTAATCAAAAATATTCTGAGCCCTCCTTAAAATATGGGTTCATTTCTAAAATTTACAAAGTCTCAGACTGAGTTATTCAGCACAAAATAAGAATGAAAATACCTGCCTATAAAGAGTTCAGTCAGAGGTAAACTATCCCTTCCATATGTCTTCTGTGGTATCAAAATTGCGGGTATTCAACCAAGTTGTCAACAACTATAGACCAATGGCTAACTGTACTGTTTCTCATGGTACATTCGTATTTACAAAAAGTAGAGAATTCAGTTTTTTTTAACCTGCGTATCTGTAATATCTTTGACTAATTTTATCTAAACTATATATTAAGATCTAAATTCAGTTTTAAAAAATTACTATAAAAACATTATCTGCCTTGAGGTTTTTATGATACCTGTAATATTTTTTTTATAATAAAACTAAGATTGCTCTACACAGCTTTTGGGTTAGATAATAAATTTGACTTATACTAAAAATAACTGGAAATTTTGAAACTTGTCTCGAATAAAGAAACTTCAAATTGCATTAAAAGCATTTCATTACAAACGCTCATTTTATTTGATTTTTAAAGTGGACAAACTACTCGGATTTAATACGATACTGATATATTACCCAATGATACGATGCTGATATGTTACCCAAATGCACATCAATTAATGAATCTACTATTTGAACACACTCTATTCAATGAGAAACTTTGATCGAGATATAGGATTTATTACTCGAATACTTAATTAATAAAAAAAAGGTGGTAAAATGTATGTAACTTGAATAAATTTTGCTCAAGAAACTTCAATTTTTATCTATGCATATCTTCTAAAATAAATTAGCCAATCAAAAGAAAACTGACAAAATATCCCGCAATCACTTTCAGCAGGCATTTGTAACAAATATTTCATATCGTAGTGTTAACGCGTTTCTATTACCTGTTACGACCCATTTATAATAACAGTCTAGAACAGACTTTTTTTGCCATGCTTTTCATATCCAACATGGTTTTGAATTAGGTTCGATTTACTACCGCCAAACACCATTACCAAATTTTATCAAGATTGGAAAGGATTAGAAGACTATTTGACATTTAATGATCATAAAATGTAAAGTTTCACGACTACATTGATCAACTTATTTTACTTTTCACTATTCGAAACCTATATATATTTTTTATTTTTGGCAACCCTTAGAAGTGAGATCGTTCGAAGGTACCCTACTGTTCAAAAGGAGAGAATTTGCCTGTTGCCACTACATAGCATGTAGGTCGGGTGCCGTAAAGTTCCCAGCAAGGGCACACCAGAATAAAAATTAGGATTTCAACTTCGAATGGGATACAATTTCCGAGATTGAGGTCTATTGATGAGCCACGCTGGGAGGTATGAATGCTAGTGTTTGTCTTCATTTGGAATTTATATGGTGAGGTATGTACTCGGCTGGTGATGGTGAATGCAATAAAAAAAAGATACTCAAATAAAATATTTTTTTCCAGCAATAAATCTGAATTAAAATTGCTTTTCAATTCTACTGCTGCTGCAAAGTTGTTTTTTTTACTGTTATATGAATCATTCTTAAAGAATGTTTGAAATTTTTTGTTTTAAATATATTACTGTTCGTTAATTTCAATGTATTATTGCTTATACAGTTTTTCTAGGGAATACATAACGTAAACATTGAAGAAATATAATTCTTTATTCAAGTACAGAGACGGGTTTCATTATTAAATTTATCACACAAAACAGAATTTTGTCTTTCCTTAATCAGAAGTAGCACCCTTTCGATGCGATTACTACCTTTCAATATCGGGTGGTATTAATGGTTAGTTTGTCAAAAATTTCGAATCTAATGTTATAATTGAATTAAATAACCTCCTACATAGGAATTTACTTGTAATATTAGGGGGACAGGGAAGTAATGTCGTTTCGGCGCAGTAAATATTCGTTAGTCTTAAAAACAAATTTTTTTTTCCCTCGATCCATTTCGATTGATTTTCGATCTGTGTATTTTCTAATTATATGATGAAGTTTTACTTTGAAATTTTTATTTTTGCACAACTAGCAAAAAGTTATTTTTACCCATTTTATGATAATTGTTTAAATTGAAACTGAAAGCAACCACTTTTGAAAGTAACACAACTACGTGCTTTGTACTACATTTTTCAAGCTTCGGATAAAATAATAATAATAATGGAAAACAGAGTTGTATTGAAATTACTGAAAGATATGCGTGATCACTCATAGTCAATAATAAGCAATCGCCACAGACATTGGTCTGGAAAGAAATTGTGCAAGAGATTTATATGATTGTCTTAAAAGTGTTTGTAGAGAAATTTCGAAAGAGATCGGTGCTGCTATATAATCTACATTCTTTTTTATGATTAGGACTATTGTAATAACTTAGGTTTTATCATTTTTTCTAATTTTTCAGCCTTCGTTTTACTTCTAGATCCAGTTTCTAAATTTTGTAAATAGATGGATAGAATACTTGGAGAATAGATGGAATACTTACAAGGTTTAGCGCTTTGGTGTTAAAAAGTCTCATGGCTACAAAGTAATTTAATTTAATAAAAAGCACTGATCTTCATAGAATTTGTGCTATTAATATAAAAGTATATTTAGAATCTACAAATTTATATATAAATATATATTTTTTATGTATTATATAAATATATATTTTTTACATATTTTTTATATAATTTATTTTTAAATTTTTAGTAGTACGTATATATTTTGTTGTAGTATTATATATATTTTTTGTTAATCTTACTAAAACTACACTTAGTAACGTTAAATGCAGGGTTCAAAATCAGAGCCTTTTTCAGCGAAGAGATAATTGTGCCAAGTGGAATTCCTCGCTTACCTGCTTTTTAATCGAGCATTGGAAAAATATAAACGAGAGAGTGGATTATATATAAACTGAAGATGCACTCTGTGGGATGCATCAATTTGGGGACTAACGTATGCCGGTGACATAGATATCATTGGAATTGAAAGGGAGATCAGAAACTATGAATGGAGATATGAAAGTAGTCAGAGTGACCATGCGAATTCTTCAAACTTCTACCATATATGGGCCACATCATAAATTAATATAAAACTAAATTTAGGGAATCTTCGCCTTCAACTGTAAATCACAGAAGATGTGACTGTTAATGCTCCTCTATGCATTAACGGTCACCTTAAAAAATGGGAAAACACTTAAAATCAAATCCAATTAGACGAAGAACTAAAATAAAAACGTATAAGACTCTTATTCAGCCTGTCTTGCTCTGTACAGAGACGTGGAGGCAAAATTCTAAATATGCTTTCAATCCATTTAATTTTCACAAAAAAACTGATGGTGGATATTTACTCTATTTGGCATTATCTTTCTATACATGTAAAATATAAGGCCGTCAAACTATCAGAATTTGAGAAATAAAACGTACAGCATTATAGATTCACTGTTAATTTTTTCTCACAAAATTCTGCAGATATAATTCAGCAATCAACTGTTTTTGAAAGATATTTAAATAGTAAATAGTTATAAGTTCTTAGATTTTTGATAAGTATCTTTATTTTTATGTAGTTATCGTTAAAGAAAATTTTTAGCCTCATCCAAATTGCTCTTCATCAATTTAACGTAAGCACGTAGCGTTGTTAGTTCAAAGTAATGCTGAATAATTTTTTTTCTTCATACATTTTATGGAAGCCTTTTTCTTAATAATCGTTGAAAAATAATTAAGGAAGGAAAAATTTTCCAAAACAATTAATTTGAAATAGATGAATTGGCATTCGAGCATTTCAAAACAAAGAAGAAATTTAGATTATTATCATAAGTAATGATTTTGCCTGTTATTTATCCTATTTTAATAATGTTCTTTTTTTTTCTTTTTTTTTTTTTTTTTTGAAAAAAAAAATTAAAAACTATTCTTTTTATTTCTTTACCTATTCACGACAGACACGAAACGTAGAGCTTTAATTTCAACTTTGAAACAACCCAAGTTCATTTTTTTGTACAAAAATAATGAATGAGTTTTGGAGAAGTGGATACCTATTGCAATTAGAAATATTCATGACATAGGAGGAATTCTATTAGCATCCGAAATAAACCTCCACTTCGTGAAAAAGAAATTAAGTATTTATATCCAGTTTCCTTTATTTCCAATCAATTAGCGCCAAATATCCATTCTTAATTCGCCAAGATGCTTAATTAGATTCGTGAAAAGTTTCCTTAATAGAGCAGATTGTCAATTTGTCTTTATATGAAGGCCGTTCGGCACTCTTTGTGAAACCTTGCCGCCTTTTCCACACCTTTTCTTAAGATGAAAACAAGAGAAAAGCAATTTTTTAATAATTTATTTCACCCGAAGCCTCGGGGCTCCATGTTTGGCGTAATTATTGATCGCTAAAGAACAATCTCGCTTTTGACGGATGCGTCGTCAATATAGTTTGCTGTCATTGGCATTATGATGAAACGTTATAAAGCATGTTGCGTTTCTCATTTTTTTGTAGAATGCAATAGCTTGAAAAATCATTAAAAGGTCACAAAACAATTGGGCATGAAGAGTAATGAGGCCTATTTTATAATACGATTGGCGATTATTTTTTCATTATTTGTCAATTTTTTAACGAAATGCGCGATTTTGGTAGCTTTTTCCTTTTCTAATTCTTTATATATTCAAGTAAGGATTTACAGTCCCCTGCCAAATTATTAGGCGCGCTATAAGACTCTTTGTAAAATCTTAATTATCAGGTCATACTATACAGCTTTATTGTTTTTAGGAGTCTGAAAACGATTTGAACTTGTTTACATTCGTGTATCATTTGATTAACATTGTAATGCAGTACATTAAAAATAAATACAAATAGGAAGTGTATAAAAAATCTCCTGAATAAAAACCCATTACATGTGTGTTTAAATATAAAAGTATTGCATATAAAGTCGTGCAAAACATGTAATTATTAAAACACAACAGTGAGTCTAATATATTTATCCTAATTATTATAATATAAAAATATAATACTTAATATAATAAATGTTCGATATTTATATAATATATCGTCTAATTTATCCAATCGTCGAATTTATATTACATATCGTCTAATTTAACCAATTAATACCAGAACGTAAACAAGTGTAAGCTGTTTTCAGTCACGTAAAAAAAAAAAAAAAAAAAGCTGTATAGTATCACCTGTTAATTAAAATTTTACATAGAATCTTATAGTGCGTCTAATAATTTGGCCAGGGACTATAAGTAATTATTTAATTAATTTATGAATAACCTAACATATTGAATTAATCTTAAAAAGAATATGCTAGATATATTTTCATTATAGTTTCTTATAAATACTTGATAAAATTTTAGAGCCTTTCAAATCAATGAGATATATAAGCAACACACACTTTAAATAGGCAACACGCGCGTCACAAGATAATGTTCTAAAATCATTTCTCTTTGTTGTCAGAGCTTTTTATTCGAAAGAAACTTACATGCAATGGTTCCTTAATTAACAAGAGAACACAAGAAAATTAACATAAAAGTTGTTTTTTTTATGCCTGTAAATTATTTATTTAGTCAATTTTTAATAGTATTTTTATATAATATAGGTTTTTAATTCTTTCTTAGAATCACTAATATTATGGTTTCAATTTTATTATTGTTTCAAATCAATAGCCTAAAACTAAAAGCGACGTTCTGTGTTATTACCTTTCAATGTTACATTTTATGATTAACATCTACAAAACACTAGCAATTGTTTTACAATTATTAAGTAGTATATAAATTTTATTTATTTTCCTAATAAGTATACTTTCCCGATAAGCTTTGTATGAACTGTGCGCAATCAACATATGTCTATCCAAAGCTATATAAAGAAATATCTGACCATTGCTGAATAATCTCATTATGAAAAATTATTGATAAGCTTTTTTTTACATATTTTTTTTCTATATTTTAAATTCATACTTATAAGTAGGAATTTAAACAAAGCAAAAATAAAATTAAATAAAAAAAAAATAAAAATAACAAGATTAACACAGATTGAAACCAAATCTGTCTTAATCTTGTTTTCTTGACACAGATTGGACTCAATTGATTGAACCAAATCTGTGTTATTTCAATATATAATTGGGTTTCATTCATTAAAAAATATTTAAATGTCGATGAAGGCTATCTGGAATTTTCTATTTACAGCTAAAAAATAAAAATAATTGCGTACAATGGTAGGGCTGTATAAAACGAATAGATAGCTGATCCACCCTATGTATTTATAAATACTTTATTGTATTTGCGTTTTCGTTGGTTAAAAAATGAAATGAAATGTTATACAATGTATTACAAAATAATAACAAAAAAAATTTTAAGTATGCAACTTCAGTTTTAATAATGTTATCAGGAAGATAATTCTGTATAAACTGCAATAATTTCCCTGGGTTTGCCATTTGAATTAAAATAGCTGCTTATCTGTAGAAAAAATGTGTGTTTATTCTGAAATAAAATTGCGAACTTAAAACATGATTAGCTTAGATGATTTGAAAATTTTAAAAGTTTTTTTTTTCTTTCTGAAAAGCAAAAAGTTGTTTGATAGATTTGATCACAAAAAATAAAAAATCATTTATTTATTTTTTATGATTTGAACATAAAAATAAATAAATAAATAAGCGATTACCCGAAATTAATTTGCCCGAAATGCTCGGGGATGTAAAAATTCAGAATGAGCATATATTTTGTATACTTACATGGCCGACAGGGCATGCCCTTTATCAATCAGATATAAGGAAGAAAGAAAAAAGAAAAAATCCGATAAAGTGCCCCTCAAATTTTAATATTGAGCTATTTTTCTGCCTTATTTATATTTTCTGCCTTATTTATATTTTAGAAGGGAGGGGGGCGGGGAATCCAAATATTAAATTTAATTTTCAAAATAATAAAATTTTAAATAATTTACACTTATTCCTTTTTTATTCTCCTAATAGTGCTCATTTTTATTTTTGAAAAAGTTTAACCCAATCGCTGCACATTAGAATATCAAAAGTTTGGAAATTCCTTATATTGTGTTAAGTAACATAAAGGACATACGTTCGATGTCCTATATGCTTACTTAGTAATTCTGATAGTACTAAGTAATTCTGATTACATCGCTACTTTAATAATAATGTTTTGCATTTATTCCATCAATACTTAATACAGTCTTGTTATTAAAACCATATACTTCAAGGTTAATAATACTTAATATACTTTGCAAATAAATAAATAAAAAACTAATAAATACTAATAATACTTAGTAAATGTTCATGATATATACCGTGTTGTTAATATAATGTTGTTATATTATTATGATATTAGATATAATGTTGTTATATTATTATGATATTAGATATAATGTTGTTATATTATTATGATATTAGATATAATGTTGTTATATTATTATGATATTCGATATAATATTGTTAATGTCATTTTCGCCAACAGATTAATAATGGGAGCATTCGAATGTTCATATATGCAATAGAAAAAGTTGTGGTGGCATGTAAAAGTTTCATCCAGGCATGTATTTTGGTGACTAGCAAACATGCTTGGCAGGACATGTTCAAATTTTGAGATTTTTCGAACCCTTATCAAATACAGAAATCTTCCTGTTGAGAATGATGAGGCTAGGTTATGTGATAGCTTTTAATTTTGATTGATGACTCGGTTGTAATTTAAATGCTCGAATGACGGACAAGAAAATATTTTGAAAAAATACCTGTTTTATTATTTCTAACCACAGAAGAGAGTGATTTTTTTTTCCTCTGTTGCTAAAGGTTTTTAACTGATCTTCGATGATTTCAAACCTGCAATCAGTTTTTCGCCTCAATCTCCAATTTTTTAATGACATTTTTAAAGTATTTTTTTTGTCGAAATGTACATGTTTAAAAACGTTATATGTAACAGGGGGTCGCTAAACGGTTGCAACAAAGTTCTAGGGGAGTTAGGGCACACCATCATGATTAAAATTGCTTGGGAAGCCATTCTCGGAAATGTTGTCATACGCCGCTAGGGTCGCTTCTCTTTTATGAATTGTTTCTTCGAGTAGTTCTGAACTGGTTATAAGAAGTAAGGGCTAACAGAAGTGTATGATGACATTTCCTGGTATTAGTTTTTATGTAATTCCAATTCTGATAATGTACCTTAACTTCCCTAGAATAACGTTTTTAAACTTGTACATCTAGACAAAAAATAGACTAAAAGACTAAAAATGTTTGTTTTTTTTTAAATTTTTTTTTAACTCTAGCTTTAGGAGCAAAACTAATTTCAAATATGAAATCCCCACAACTGAATTTAGCAAGATCGAGTATTTGTATAAATACAACAAAAAATTTGCAAAAAATTCCTACTACTACAGATAAAAATTTTATGAGGGAGTCTCAGGATGCAATGACAATGTTGATAATTAATAGTCTTAGCTTCAAATGCATATACCAACCAATCAGAAATTGGAACGTTATTAAATCAGAAATTATTGTTCCTTTAATAACCCTTTTCAAATACGAGCTCGATATAACATAAAAAGCAAAATGGTCTCGCGACGTTTTTCTTTATTTTTATTGCGATTTTACTAGCTAAAAAATCCCATGTAAGATCCAGTTTTCTCACATTATTTTCTATGCATTTTGGTCATCAGGATAAAATTAATAAAAGTCATTAGAGTATCATTTTCCTGTAAAATTTTCGTGTATCCCTGATTTAAAGGTATTTACCCGTAATATTTTTATTATTCTACATTGCTACTATTAAATTTTTGATTTTTATTCTTTTCTAAATTAAGAGTTTAAAACTAAGAGTTGTTTTTTATTATAATGTTATTTTATCATATTACCTTATTATGCTTCATTTTAAGATAAAAAAATACATAAATCGGTGTCTTAAATTTATTAAACGGTTTCACAAATATTTTTCGGTGCAAATAAGTTTAATATAGCACTATAAATTTCCTTAAATGATTAAGAAATTCGTTAACTGATTAAGAGATTCGATTAGTCCCACGCACAATGTGATGCATACAAAAATTGTACCTATGCCAACCTGATTGGCAAACGGAAAATTAAAGTTTTTCGCCATTCAAATTTATAATTATAATTAATATACCTTTAATTTTAAATGTTTTTTTAAAAAATGATTACTAACTTAAATGACTTATCTACACTACTAGAGCCACGGAACTCTGCGATTTCGTGGAACACTGTCAGGGAACCACTACTCTATTTATTTGATAAGTGGCTGAAGTTTCGATTGCAATATCCTACCCGATTTAAAAACATCCTGATAAGTTGACTAGAGGGCATATTGAGTTGCTTTAGGTTGCTTGTTTGATATTGAAAGGAAGTTATAACGTGAAATAAACCCTTCATGGCAAATTCTGTTTCACATCCATTGGTATTTTACATATAAAGTATATATGAAAAAAGTTAATTCAAGTAAACCTAGAATTAACCATGAATAAAAAATATTTTCAATATATTGAAATTCAAACAAACTATGGCAAGATTACTTCTCCACTACGTAAATTTTTTTTTGCATTTTGATATTTTTTGAAAATTTATCATATCACTCACTCTTCGTGTACCCTCACCTGAACCTGTAGGTCTACCTGAACTCAACTTTTTTCTAGTTTTATATACCAATGAAAGTGAAACAGAATTTATCATTGAGGCTTTCTCTGACACTATAGAGTCCTCTTAATATATTAAACAGGTGTTTATTAAAATCAGTAATCATCAGAATCTGCTTTAACTATCCATCAAAGAAACTAGTTGATCAGCTTACAAAACTCAACATTTTATTGGGTTAACGTATAAGGAATTTGTGATGACTTTTATCAGAACATTTCAAATACAGACCAAATTAAGCTTGACTCAATTTTTTCTTCTTCTTATTTCTTCACCGAATGTGTTGACAGGTTCAGGTAATCTTAGAACTCAGGCGTGGCTATTTAATTTATGACCACTTGAACCCGAACAGGTGAATTCTAAACGTGCAGATAATATTTTGTTGTAAAAAAAAAAAAATCTTTGTAGAAGTAGTATGTTCTGAAAGGAGTATATTAGATGCTATCGTAGTCACCTCATTGCATAAAACTATTAATTAATAATGGCGTTTTTTCACAACCTTGTGGTTTCTCAGATATCAATCAGAAACTTTTTCATCGTTCAAAATTAATTTATTTTTCTGATAAAATTTTCGTTTAAATACTGCACTTCTATAACTATTTGCATAAACCATTTTATTTTATTTTGTAACAGTTGACAGCGTCGAGCAGCCGACCCAATTCTGAGTTTACAACTATCAATGTTCAGCTCCGTAGCCTTGCAATTTTGAAACCAAACCATTATTTGAATTTTTGGATCAAGCATTAGGACAAAGCAGCCTTCATGGAGGACTTTCTGTTGGAACTAATCCGTATTTGCGTTACAGCGAGAGAGGAAAACCACGAAAACCTTCCATGGTTAGTTCGAATTCAAGGGAATTCTAACCTATGAACCTTCTCTAACTGGGGACATTTTACATCAGCATTTTGATCGGTGCGAGCCGGGTGCAGAAATCATATCAACCAGCCACCGCTGAGACTCGAATCTGCGTCACCTCATTGAATTCGATTGCTCTGTTCCCTGAGAAACCATGGCACTGCATAAACTATTTTATTTGTATTTTATGAACAGTCGACCCATTTCTGAGTTAACGACTATCAATGCTCAACTCCGTAGCTTTGTAATTTTGAACCCAACGCAGAAGATAAGGAATAATAAGACTCCTGGATGAAGCATTGGGATAAACTAGTCTTAGTAAAAAATGCCTTACCTACAGAACCAGCTTCATTCAAATTTTTGTAAGCAATTGACTCCTTAGTGCAGACGAGTAGTGTATTTATTTGACAGCTTTTTGATGGAACAATCCTACATCTAAGCTGCATGAACTATTTTATTTTATAACCGTCGCTGAACAGTTGACCCAATTTTGGGTTCACGACTACTAATGTTCAACTCCGTAGCATCTTAATTTTGTACCCAATACAGAAGACAAGAAAACACCTGGATCGAGTGTTCGGAGCAATTTACATTCGTGGGAGGACTTTTTGATGGAATTGTCCCGCATTAGCGTTACATGAAGAGGAAAACCACGAAAACACGGTTTTGCCTGACGGCAAGGGGACTCTAATCCATGATTCGTCAACCACTGATGATATTTTACGTCAGCACTGTGATCGGTGCGAGCCGGATGTGGAATTCGTATCGACCATCCATCGCTGGGACTCGAACCCGGTTCACCTCCAGGCGAACGCGCTATCCTCTGAGCCACCACGGCTCTTGCATGAAATATTATGACTATCTTTCGAGGCTGGTATCACCTTATACTAAAGCATAGGTAACTTCTGAATCATGTTTACAGGGTGTCACAAAATTGTCGCAAGTAATTAGGTGGAAAATGTCAAAATTGTCAAAATTTTCCATGACCGTTTTACACAAATGTTGCTGAATTGCATTGATACGGCTCTCCATTTCATCCTTCAAAGCCATAGACTTCATAAACTATAGACTTCAAAAAATTCCAAAGAAAAAGAACAACAGCATTAAATCGTATCTTTCGAGGGGCTAATTCTGATTCCCGAAAGGGGAAATTACACGAGCGGGAAATGGATTTTCACAGAAATGCAAAATTTTAAATTTGTAACTACACTGTAAAAAAGACCAAAAACGGTGGCTACTAATTTACACCAAAAATTATGTTGTGAAACTTCAAGGATGTAGTGAAAGAACATGAATTTTTTTATACATTTCTCTTTTGAGGAAAAATAGTTGCCACCATTTTTATTGTTCTGTAACTGAATTTTTTTTAATGACATTAAGATATAATGCATTTAGGAGTTAGTAAAATATTTTTATGATACCTTTATACCTTTTTCAAAAAAAAAAAAAAAAAAAAAATAATAATAATAATAATAATAATTTTTTTCGACAATTAATTGACATTTATTGATATAAAATTAGTTTGCAAATCTACCATACACGCTACAGAGAGAACATTAAAACAAATTCGAATTAGGCTTAATATAACAGAAGCGGATGGAATTTTAATATTATGAAATTACTTTATATAATTGACAGATTTTATGTAAACTACCTTAAGAGTATGTAATTATCTCAATTAAAAAAAAAAAAAAATGCATTCCTCTGCAGTAACAGTGAACTTTTGAAACAGCTGCGTGCGAGACAAAAAATTTGCATCTTCTCGTGTTTTATGATAAACAATCTATCATTATCCTTTAAACCTTCAATGATTCTAATTTATCAAATATTTTAAGCGATTACACCATTGCCTGTTAGCTCAGTAATGAAAAAAAGGATTTTATTGCGTGTTCTTTAATATTTAATTATATTTTATGCGCCATGTCAGATAAACTCAACTGGATGTGAATTTTGGTGGACTACGCCCCTGAATTAGTATTCCTAAAATTATCTGAAAACACGTGCTTAATTTGCTCATTGTTAAGCATTTGAAACTTATTTCTATAAAACTAGATAATTTAAAACCAATTGTAAATAAAATAAAGTAAGGTGTGCTGAAAAACGAAATTGATGGAGAAATAGTACTAATTTGTTTCAGAGAGAAACGTAAAAAAGAGCCATACTATTACTGACGCCAATGATGCTTGATTAATTTTGAAATAAAAAAAATAAATAAATAAATAAAAAACAAGTTATTTAATAAAACTGGGAAAATAATGGAGAATTGGCCCTTTTTCGTTAAAGCATAATCGAACTTTCTTATTAATGACACCAATAATGTTTAATTAATTTTGGTCGTAGACTCTAATTGAAATAAAAAGTAAGCTTTGTTCTAAAAAGTCAAATTAATAGAGAAAAGGTAAGGAATTCGTTTAAGGAAATAAAAAACATAATCACCACACTATAATTGACGCTTGAGTAATTTTAGCAATAGATACTAATTGAAATTTAAAAAAAAAAAAAAATAGTTTTGTACTTAAAAACCAAACTAAGGCAGAAATGGTACAAAGTCGTTTAAAAGAAGTATTAAAAATTACCATACACTTAATAAGGTCAATAATGCTTAGTACTAATTGAAACATAAAAACAAGCTATATTTTAAAAAACTAAATTTATGGAGTAATTATACTAATTCGTTTAGGAGAAGAAAAAAAATTCCCATACTAGTTTTTGACGCCAATAATACTTTTTGGCAATAATGATGGATTTTAGTAATAACTACTAATTTATATTAAAAAAAATAACAAGCTGTCTAAGAAAAAGCAAAGCTAATGTATGCTTGGCTCTTATTCGCTTAGGAAAAACGTAACTCTTCCAAACACTTCTAAACAATAACTTTTCAAATGTGCACTTATTTGCAGATATTTAGAATTAAAGAAATAGTTATTCGTCATCGAAATTTCTTTAATTTACAAAGTAAATTATTGATAAATTTTTAAAAATGAATGAAAAAAAAATTTTTTTTTTATCTCAGACAGCTTTTTTTTAATTTTATTTATTTTTTATTTTATTTTATATTTTAGTACAAATATAATTCCGAGAAACTAACAGATTATTTCAGTTACTATTATACTGTTTTTTTTTTTATAATGAAAAAATATCAAAATATATTTCTAATTGTATTAAAACGTTAGAAAAAAAAGTATAAAGGGGACTCCGATGTCCCAACTGCGTCAAAGGGATAAACACTTTCTTTTGAAAGAACACATTTTTACTAAGGAAATGAGGTTTCATCTGTAGAGATTAAAATTCTTTCAAAAAATACATTTATATAAAAGAAAGAAAATGAATGACGGATTTTCAACTTTTTCTTAAGACAGTTTCAAAGAACTGGGAGAAAATAAAAAGTCTGCTAAAGAATTTTAAAGGTGTAAATATAATTCGGAGTATTGAACCCAACTGAAATATCGTCATAGAATATATATCCTTTATCTAACCTTCACACATGAGATTGTTCTTTCATTGAGAAGAAAATACCAAAAGGGAAATTAATTCATATGAAAACGTGAGAGGTGGTAAAATACCCGCGACAAAGGTGGTCTTGAGCCACAAATAACAGCGACAAAACACCATCAGCGTGAAAGAAACCATTTTTTCCTCATTTACCTTTTCCTTCTTTCCGAAGGGTTCCTGAAAATTACTTTAGAAAGGCGATACTGGCGGCTTTAAAAAAAAGAGGCATTAATTACCTCTGCTAATGATGGTTCGCACGGAACGCTACCTAAGAAGGAACTCTTTTGTAATTAAGTGGGAAAATGCACACCATCCCCTGGCCAGATGGGTGGTCCCTCCCTTTAAATTGAGACCACGCCTCCCTTCTTATAGTTCTCCCACAACCACTATAATTGAAGAAATAAAAAGGGAAGTGGTAATTTGAGGAAGTCCCGGCGGGATCACGTAGAGGTGAGAAACTGCGAAACCTTCTTGAGATTTGAACTTTGTCCCTTTATTGTCTGATCAGCAAGAGTTCTTGTCTGTTTTCTTATGGATTGTCTTTTGTAGCATTGCCTTTTATTTGATTCGGACTATTAATTAAATATGACAGTCTATGATTCAGTTGAATTACAGGTTGATGGCAAAGTAATGCAAATAATAATGGCTAGTTGCTGTGGTAATACCAGTGGCAAAATACTGTGTAAAGTGATGCCAACCTACAGTAATGTAATTATTTTGCTAAACAATGGTGATACGTTTTCTACTCGCAGCTCGCACCGACCACAGTACTGACGAAACAATATCCCCAGTGGTTGACGAATCACGGGTTACAACCCATTTGCCATCGGGGCTAACCCTCTCCATGAAACACAATTGCGGGTTAGTTCCTTCAAAAAGTCCTCCAAGAAGTTCCTAATGTTTGATCAAGGATGAAGGGATCAAGAAGTTCCCTTGTCTTCTGAATTTAGTTCAAAATTACCAGGCTATGGAGTTGAAAATAGTCGAAAACTCATAATTGGTTCTGTTGTTCAAGACTGGATATATCCGCTGCGTAATAAAATAGTGTAAGGAAAAGAAATACTAAGTTCTAGACAAGAACAATACTTTTCTACCTTAACTATTAAAAACTTGCGAATTTCAGGATAATACTGTTATAACTTGTACAAGTATGATAGAAACATAAACTTTGGTTTCGTCCCCCCTCTTTCTTTTTTAAAAAAAAAAAAAAAAAAAAAAAAAAAAACGATTATATGGAAATGTACAATTGCCTTCTGGTCATTAAACCTCTCAGAGTTTTTCAAGGCGGGACATACACTCTGGCAAGGAGGTATTTTTATTTTGCCCAGAGCCTGTACAATTTGTTTAGAGTCCAGAACAAGTTATGTTAGGTTTAATTCATGCGTCATTAAAAAGTTAGATTAGTCAGTTATATCATCAAATACCTGATATATTGATCTGCCAAATTCACTTAAACATACTTTTTACTCAACAATTGCTGTTCTAAGGAAATATTACGAGGTATATGAGCAGAGTCGAGTACAAACTTAACAAACGCAATGGTTGAAAATGTTTCAGGATTTCTCAGATCAGAGAAATTCTTAAGTAAAAAGAAAAAAAATTATTCTTCCAAAAAGAAAGAAAAATTTATATCCTTTTGTAACACACACTAAACCATAGGGGATTATATAGTTACAAAAAAAAATAAAAATCAAAATAATATTTTTAAAAACCACGTTTTTGTAGTGGAGAATAATAATTAAAAAACAAAAATTTGAAAAACGAAAAACGTGGGGCGCATGAAATACATAACAGTAACAGTATGTGTTCTCATGAGAACATGTGTATGTATATCTGTAATTGTATCTGAATGTGGATGCGTATGTGGAATATGTTTGTGTATATACATGTGTATGTGGACGTATATGTGGATGTGGTTGTGCATGTGTATGTGTAAGAAATTGTGTATATGTACTGTTATGTAATTCATGCGCCCCACGTTTTTCAAATTTTTGTTTTTTAATTATTATTCTCCACTGTAAAAACGTGGTTTTTAAAAATATTAATTTATTTATTTTTTTTATTTTTAAATTATTATTATTTATTTATTTTTTTTTTTTTTTTGTACTCACTTCTAAAATCTCAATTTTTTTCACTCACTGTACACAAAACTTTTAAACTGACATGTGACACTAATTTGAAATAATTGAATCGACAACAAAAGACAATCGCGAAAATATAAATTTTTCTTTAATTTCACTTTTATTTTACTTTGTGTGTCTTTTTTCTCTTCATTTTCATGCATTGTCATCCAATTCTGAACTATGTGCCTAATTTGAAGTCTGCAGCTAGTCAGGAAGTTAGTTTAAAATCGATTACAAAATTCCTCCCGAACAGACATACACGAAGGCAAGTTTATATAAACGTGTGGATGCGTATGATATAAACAAAAGGATGTGTATGTGGTTGTGCATGTGTGTGAGTAAGAAAATGTGCATATGTACTGTTATGTATTTCATGCGCCCCACGTTTTTCGTTTTTGAAATTTTAGCTTTTTAATTATTATTCTCCACTTCAAAAACGGGGTTTTTAAAAATATTAAAAAATTTATTAGTAAAATATTATTTTGATATTTTTTTTTTTGTACTCACTTTCAAAATCTCAATTTTTTCACTCACTGTACACAAAACTTATCAACTGACATGTGACACTAATTTGAAATAATCGAATCGACAACAAAAGACAATCGCGAAAATATAAATTTTTCTTTAATTTCACTTTTATTTTACTTTGTGTGTCTTTTTTCTCTTCATTTTCATGCATTGTCATCCAATTCTGAACTATGTGCCTAATTTGAAGTCTGCAGCTAGTCAGGAAGTTAGTTTAAAATCGATTACAAAATTCCTCCCGAACAGACATACACGAAGGCAAGTTTATATAAACGTGTGGATGCGTATGATATAAACAAAAGGATGTGTATGTGGTTGTGCATGTGTATGAGTAAGAAAATGTGCATATGTACTGTTATGTATTTCATGCGCCCCACGTTTTTCGTTTTTGAAATTTTAGCTTTTTAATTATTATTCTCCACTTCAAAAACGGGGTTTTTAAAAATATTAAAAAATTTATTAGTAAAATATTATTTTGATATTTTTTTTTTTGTACTCACTTTCAAAATCTCAATTTTTTCACTCACTGTACACAAAACTTATCAACTGACATGTGACACTAATTTGAAATAATCGAATCGACAGCAAAAGACAATCGCGAAAATATAAATTTTTCTTTAATTTTAATTTTATTTGACTTTGTATGTCTTTCTTATTTCTTTCTTATTTCTTCCTATGTCTTATTTCCATGCATTTTCTTTTTCTCTTCATTCATTGTCATCTAATTCTGAACTATGTGCCAAATTTGAAGTCTGTAGCTAGTCGGGAAGTTAGTTTAAGATCGATTACAAAATTCCCCCCGAACAGACATACACGAAGGCAAGTTGATATAAACGTGGTAATAAAATAAAAAGGATATAAAAACGCAGAGAAAAAAAAAGAGTCAGAAGACACACAAAACGCAGAAAAAGACGTCGCGAAATTTCACACTGTATTTCATATCTATAAATTGCTGAATATAATGTTTTCCCCTTATATTTTTCTCTAAATTAATTCAAAATCATTAAAAAAGTATTAAAACATGTTTAATAAAAATTATGCGTCAAATGGTAAAGGATTACAAAATGTAATCATCCTTAAAAAGAACTTAATTTCATAGGCACATTTACTGAACACAGAATAAATTGAAACACACGATTACTACGATCTAAGCGACATCAAATATTTTAGTACGTCATGACTACAACAAATCAAATACAAACGAAATTGATCATTTAAATTTTTGTAAAATGCGTAGAAATGGGGTAGATTGATTTTCAGTTAGTTTGGGTGATTATAAATTAGATGAAAATTAATTCCAAATTTTTAGTAAGGAAGCCACAAATAAAATGAAATAAATCATGCCTCCCACTAGCCTGGTGATTGTTTGCACATCCAGAATAAAACAATCCACTTTTTCTGCTTATTTCAAAAATTTTAAAGGGGTTTGTCAAAAAATCCCGTAATATGAGGGATAAAAACTATTGTAATTTCTGTAATTTATATCAGTAATTCGCATTTTTTTTCTTCTTTTTTTTTTTTTTTTTTTTTAAGCATTGCAGTGCAGTGCAAATTTTAATGATCGCCTTTCTTCTGGCGTAACCCCGATTTTTAGCGAATAAATAAGTCTTGTAAGAAATTGTGAACGCATTAATTAACGAAAGACTATTAATTGCATTGAAAATATAGAATGATCGAAATTTTATTAATTATTTCGAAATTATTTTGTGAAGGAAAAATGAAATTTTTTCATTCATGTTGTTTCATCAATATTAGCTTTAAAGTTGGGTTTTGTGTCGCACAATTGAATTCTGAAATATGGTTTACATAAAAAAAAATTTTTTTTTGTTTTTTTTTTTTTAATTGATTAACGGAGAAACTTAATTCTTCATTGTTAAATTTGGTTATTATTATTCGATGCGAAATACTATTACTGGAGTTTTTCATAAATCCAAACATCTTTTTCATAATTCATTCATTAAATTCGAAATTGTATTCGAAAGAACATTGTTTTCAAATTTTTTTTCTTCACAAGGCTTTCTTTTAAATAATTTCATAAAAATAACGGAAATATTAAATATATAATAGATTATTAATCGGATATAAATTTAATTACAGGTTTCAGAATTTCACAACTCACGGTAAAATTGCGGCAGGGTTCCGCGGAACATCATTTGGGAACCTCTGGTTTATATTATAATTTCAATTCTAACGCGCAGAATTTAGGCGTATATTTGAATTTTAAACTATTTTGGTTTAGTGGTCGAAAAGAAATGGATCAGTTTTTACCCCTCCGTCCTAGAGTTTAGATAGGTTAGTTAGTTCTTAAAGTTAGATTCTAAGGGTTTAGATTGGTTAGGGTTCTACGAGCATTCTTAGGGTTTCGATGTTTTCTTTGGATACATTCTCTCTAATGTTAGGTCATGGGTAACATTTTCGCTTTTTCAAAATCTTCAGTAATCTTCATATGTTTGACCCCGATACAGAGGTCTTTGGGAGCTGGTGTAGTCTCAGTAAGAAAATCCATTAATCTCAACATTTCTGATGAATTTTTCCCATTTTCTTCGAAAAATTTGGTTATAATTAATTCGCTTATGCAGGCATTAAGACCACGAGAGAAACTTTTCGTCTTTCTGAAAAACCATGAAGTTTTAATTCCGAAAAAGAATATTCAAAATATCAAGATCAAAACAAATTATTAAGTTATTTCCTCATAATTTATTTTCATTTTGATATTTTGAAAATTTCTTTTCTGTGCTTCAATTTTCATGACTTACCTACTCTAAGTTTGTCTAAACTCACCTTTTCTCTACTTTAAATTTTAAATTTGTTATAGTGATGCAAGAGAATGTGCGACGAAAAGTTTCTGCCGTTGCATGTCATCCTCTTAATATTTTTCTTTATTCTTATTGTCGTTCATACTGAAGAGTCTCCCCGGTAACCTTGCAAACTTCCAATGAAAAATTAAAAAAAAAAAAAAAAAAAATGCTTATTTTACATTCTATATGCTTAAAAATATATTCAAATTGTGTACAGCAGAATGTAACATATTTCCTCACATAATAAAAGTACAGTTTACAAAAAAAAAATCTCCTTAAAGCTAAAAAAGCATTGGGTCGATGTCATGAAATTCCTTCCTGGCACAGCGAGCAGTGTAATTTATTCATTCTCAGTTCTATCAGATCCTTTTTACTCAAAATTTTAAAAGCGTCTATTAAATTAATTTTTATTTCAGTACAAATTTCTTTTTTAGTATAAAATTATTTTTAGGCAACAAAATATATCGCTGTCAAGCCAGTATTATATTAATAAGTTAATGACAAAAGCCAAAGAAATACTTTTAGTTAATATTATGTAGAAACATGTAAATACAAGATGGTAAAAATGAAGAAAAAAAAAAAAAAAACTCAGTCTGGCAATCAATCATCTCCAAGAATTTCCAAAATTATCATCTGCCTTTTTTTTCTTTTCTTTTTATCTTTTTTTTTTTATCTTTTTTTTTTTATCTTGTGCATAAATATATAAACAATAAGACATAAAAATTTCGAATATAAATAAAATATATTCATTATACTAAGAATATGTATGTTAATTTAACGATAATAAAAACGCGAATATGGATGAGGTTAAACAAAGTTCAACACAGACAGCAAAAAAGACTCAATCAAATGACAAGTTTTACAGATCAACAATTTTAAGTTATCAGTAATTTCATGGCGTAATGATGCCTCAGAAACAGACAGAAAATTTCTAACAATTATCTTTATTTTTACCATCATTAAAAGCCATTTTACAGCAGAAAACGTAAGTGTCCCAAAGTTACCTTATTTTTATGGTATTTTTCAAAGCAAAAAAACCGTTGACTTACTATATTATTTATTCAAATAACTTTAAGAAAATAATAACATCATCTTTAAAATGTTTATCACCCTCAATCGTAGATGTTAAAATCTCTCAGATGGTGTTGTGAAAAAACAAATGATTTTTATCTCTAACTGCGACGGTAAATATCTTTAAAAATATTGTGCTGAATCTGTTTCCGTTTCCAATCATGACGACGTTTATTTAAATTTTTTCCTTCATCATGCATCAGATGATGGTTTTGTTAAAAGTTGCCACATCTGATAAGAATCGACTGTTTAACAAGGATAAAAACTGTCAACAAATAAATCACCGAACGGGTTTTTTTAGTTTTCGTATTTATTTTATATTTAAAATACTGTTGACGTTTCGCTTCGGGAATTCCAGTTCTTTATAAAGCAAAATCCAGAATTGAAATTCATGTGTTTCATTGGCTGTAAATATGATAAATAATGTCTCCAATTTTGTTTATTTTTTCATTTGTTTCAACTACCATCTAATAGAGTTTTCACGTTTTTTAATGCTAATATGTGCTTTCTGTTGCCCATCTATTTTACAATAAAGAAAAAGAAAAGAAAAATAGAACAAAACGTAAATATGTAACTTCTGCTGCCCCATATATTTTACACTGAAGCAAAATAAAAGAAAGTGTAATTATATATTTTCTGTTACAAATTTCTCTTAAAGAAGAAAAAAAGAAATAGAAAAGAAAGTGTTACTATATAATTTCTGTTACCCTTCTATTTTAAAGTAAAAGAAAAGGAAAGAAATCTAGAATATAATGTACCCATCAATTATGCAATAGAGATAAAGGAATGAAAATATAAAGAAAGAATGTAAATATGCAATTTCTGTTACCCATCTTTTTCATAATGAAAAAGGAAAGAAAAATAGAACATAATGTACCCTTCAATTTTACAATAAAGGTAAAAGGAAGAAAATAAAGAAATAATGTAAACATGTAACTTCTGTTGCCCATCTTTTTTTATAATGATGAAAAATAAAAGAAAATAATGTAAACATACAACTTTTGTAGCTCAATTATTCTACAATAAAGAAAAATAGAAAAATGCCCATCTCCCATACAACAAAGAAAAAAGAAAGAAAATAATGTAAATATGAGCCTTCTGTTTGCTGGTGGTTCGAGAAAAGAAATTGGAAATAAAAGAAAAAGAAACGTGTCAGAGATGAAGAAAAGAGGAATCCAGTTTATAATTTACATTTCATATATTTAATAACAATTAACAATAACTTGAGAACATTATAAAAAAAACATTCAGACTGTCATTTTATTAAAGGAAAATTCATTTTAATTGTGTCTTAATCACCACCCATTATACATTTTTTTGGAATCTTTCTCAAAAGCAAATCACTATATACTAAGGAATCGCAAATACAAAAAAAGTACAAATAGATGCTATGGAAGATAAAAAGAAAATACGCTGGAGATGCAGTTAAAATTTAGGGAATCACTAGAGAGGAAGGCGGAATGAAAAACCTTTTTAATAGTCTCTATAATCTGGTGATGTTTCTAATAACCACTTTTTTTTTTTCATCAGGCAAGCAAACAAAAGTTTTGACGTTTCAGTTTCGTCTTTCTCAGTTGTGATTTATTAGATTGCGATATTATTTTTTTTTCTCCAATTAAATATTAATTTGCGACAACTAATAAGTATATATACTTTTTTAATTTCATGATTAACAATATTTAAAAATTTTATATTAAGTGAGATCAATAGGGAATGCCATATGTGTTCTTTTGAGTATGCATAACGACCCAAATTTGTTGCAGTTCTATTATAAACTAATGAATGAATTTTTAACTATTTCCCCTTTTTGGTTTTGGTTTGGTTTCCCCTTTTTGGTTACACTTTTTTTAGAAAAGTGACACCGGAAGTTTGTCATTTTAATATGGGTTTTGTTAATAGCACTTTATCCACTTCATAGACTCACTGGGCAAAACAAAGTATTCTATCGATACAACTAACTATTAAATGAACAGTGAACATTTACTTTATTCAAAGCTCAAATTGTGTGTTCAAGAAAATTAATATTCTTTGAAAATGTGAGCTTAAAAAAGGGACTTTACTCAAAATGCGTGGTTAAGAAAATGGATATTGTTTGAAAATGTATGCTTAAAGAGGGACTTGGATCAAATTGCGTGTTAGAAAGTGGATATTGTTTGAAAATGTGAGCTTAAAAAAGGGACTTTACTCAAAATGCGTGGTTAAGAAAATGGATATTGTTTGAAAATGTATGCTTAAAGAGGGACTTGGATCAAATTGCGTGTTAGAAAGTGGATATTGTTTGAAAATGTGAGCTTAAAAAAGGGACTTTACTCAAAATGCGTGGTTAAGAAAATGGATATTGTTTGAAAATATATGCTTAAAAAGGGACTTCACTCAAAATGCTTGGTTAAGGAAATGGATAAGGTCATTTAAGAAAACATATTATTTGATTTCATTTCTTAACTACGTTTATGTTATGATATTTTAAATAACTGCTAAATAATAATTTATTAATTTTTTTTCTAAAAAAACTAAGCAAATGTTTTCATTGATTTGATACGAGCTCTATTTATGAGTAACGTCGGTTTTAAATATTTGGGTTTATTTTTAACAGTAAATTAATTGAAAAGTCGCATTTTGTACTATTGTCTGTTACTTTCT
Organism: Parasteatoda lunata; assembly: GCA_949128135.1. NCBI lineage: Eukaryota > Metazoa > Arthropoda > Arachnida > Araneae > Theridiidae > Parasteatoda > Parasteatoda lunata. The sequence continues at coordinate 19,852,998 of OX421973.1, forward strand.
TTAACACGCATTGTATCTTAAGTCAATTTTTTTTTTTTTTTTTTTTTTTTTTTTTGCAAAAGCTCATTATAATATATGTCCACTTTTCAAACGCGTGTATCAGGGTATGTTTATTTTCGTAGATACGTTTTTTTAAAAACCTATATCAATTTTTTAAAACTCGCATTTTAAATCCTATCAATTTTCTTAAACGCTCATTTCCAACCATAGCCATTGTCTTAAGGGTGCATTTCAAATAATATCATTTTTCTTCAACGTGTATTTAAAATAATATCAATTTTCTCAAACACGCATTTCAAATAATATCACTTTTTCTAAAATGAGCATTTTAAATAATATCAATTTTCTTCTTAAATGCCCATTTCAAATAATATCAATTTTCTTGAACTCACATTTGAATCATAATAAAAATTTTTTTAAACACGCATTTTAAATAACATCGATTTTCTTAAACACGCACTTTGAGCTACGTCCAAAATATAAATAATAACCCTGCTAATCAAATACAACGCAACCATAATCGTAGACAAATTTTGAAACGTCTAACATTTAGTTAAAAGCGAGTATAAAAAGAGAGGAAAAAAATTTCAACGATTAAAAAAGCTGCAAGAGCCGGTTTATTCTGAATTTCATAGCATTTTCGAAATCCCAATGTCCCATTGCCTAAGTGTATTTTTAGTAAAAAAAAATCAAGCCACGAAACTTGTTTGAAAATTTTATAAAATGCTTTTAAATGTCCAATTGTCGTTGTTGTCGTGGGTCGCTAAGGCACTGGGGGTGTGATTGTTCTTGTTTCCCAATCGCGCCATCTATGGTCAAGAATTCAACTTCTGTCACACCCATACGTCACATCCGTTTAAATACGGACCCATTCATACAACCATAGATCGTAATTTTGACCTGTACAGAGAACGATCAATCTCGAATCCAGTACCCCCAGAGGTATAATTTGCTATAGGAACATGGAGAACTTTGTGACTCAACAGAATTAACGTAAACCAGTCATCAATACTACAATCTTCGACCTGCTGGATTGAAACTCCCGCTCTCCCGTACATGAGTCCAGCGCCCTACGAAACTGGTTATCCCGGCCTCAAATGTCCAATTATAATGTATAATAGTTAAAAAATATTTCTATTTTTGAAGACAAACTTAATAACATAATTGTTTTATTTATTTATTATAAACTTCTTGAAAAATTTTATGTTTTTGAAGAAAAAATCTATCGTTTGAGCTTTTAGAACCACAATATTTTTTTAAATTTCTTTATTTTTGTGGCAAGTTTTATAATTTAAGCATCGTAAATGGGGTTTTTTTTATTGCAATCTAATTTAATTTTATTTATTCATTATCCCCCTAAAAAACATGTTTTTATTTTAAATACCTAAAAAATTATTTAAATTTTTACATTTTTAACTCTTTTACGTGAATTTGCAAAGAAAGTGAAAATTTCCAAATCCGGTGTATTTCTGATATTTCTATATTACCTTTCTGTATCAATAATAAATAATTACAAATAAATAAAACAAGTAACAGACTATTTTTTTTTTTCTTTTCTTCTTAAACTTGCAACAAATTGTAGAAACTCAAACAATCTCTAAAAAAATATTCTTTTCTTCAAAATAATATTAGAAAATAGTTTAAAACAAGTAAATAGTTTCAAACTATAATGTTTTATTGAATGGAATATGCCTGGAATTTTGAATGAAGCAGTCTGATGAAGATAATTTTAAAAACTGAGGTACTAATTCGATCTTTTGAACAGATTGTCAAAAATTTTACGAACGTCTTCATTTATACTCTGTAATAAATGGATACTTAAATTCCAAGAAATTTTCTTCGTTTTTTGAAGGAACCGTTTCCTGGAATGTGGGTGGTTCTCACGAAATATGAGAATTCACAGTCTCTTGCTAAAAGATCAAATACTATACTACTAAAAGAACTTTAAAAAAAAAAAAAAAAAAAAAAAAAAAAAACATTAATAAATAGCATTGCTGTTAGCATTTTAAAATGACTTTGCACTAGCATTGACTAGCTTTCTGAGTCAAAATGTATTTCAAAAAATTGTACATGGTGAGTGGGTTTTTATGTTGTCATTTTCCTGTCCTCTTAAAATCCTTAATAACATAAACTATTTACATTTACCTTAGTTATTTCAAGAAATCCTGACGTTTTTCGCGGAAAGTAAACGTCTTAGGCCAAAATGTTAAAGTAATGTTAAATGCGGTAAAATGGCAAAATTTTCATTATCCTGGCTGTCATTTTCCTGGTTTATAAATTCCAGGACATTAACATAGCTGTAAGAAATTTTTTTAAACACTATAATGTAAAGAGGGAAAGCAAATATCGACCTAATACCCAGTTCATGAAAGATTGTAATATGATCGTATGTAATTAAAGTTATTTATTTATTTAACGATTGATTATTATACACAATTTTATTCTGTACATACCAACAACAGAAACATTTTTGATTCTTTCTACAGTGGATAAAAGAATTAATTTAAACAAATCATGGTCCATCTAATGCAAAGGCGTTAGGTTATTTTTATTTATTTATTTTTTTTTTCAGAACACAGATAGTTAAAAATATAAAGGATAAACTAAGAACATCACTGTACAATTTAATTCTGTCAATTTAACTCTACATGGATGTATACATTAAAGAATCTAATAAAGTTGTCAAATACAATGATTTGAAGTATTTTACATTTAAATAATATTATATAAAAAAAAATTCAGATGCAAATTATTATAAAATTAATTTTAATGTTAATTTTTATAAAATTAATTGAAAAATTCCTGCGATTGTCATTTTTATTGTAGGAGAAGTTTTTGAAGTCGTTCATAAAGATATGTTAACTTTATTATTTAGATAAGTTAACTTTATTATTCGTGCTGGCAAACTGACTGCTAATTACTTTAAGTGGCCCGGGAAAAAAAGATTGTGTCAAAATTTCTTAGAATATCACAAATTCAAAAATGTCTGCTCCTTACCCAATATCTTCCAGGTATTCTGCTTCTTCTGAAAGCTTCAAGATTAATGAAATTTTACAATTTCTTTTCTTTTTCTTTTTTTTAACTGTTTCTTTTCAAATTAAAGTGTAATAAAATATGAAACCATCTCATTTTGTGTGTTATTTTCTCGCTTTCATTATACTTAGCTAATTTGCTAAAATTGTTCACAATAATTATTTTTGGAATTTATTTACGTAAAAAGTTAAAATTAACTTCTCAACTTTGTCCTTCTTGAGTTTCTTAAGTTGAGTTACTTACTATGAGCTTAAAATGACAGTTTTCTTATTTTCTAAGCTAATATGTCATTTTCCTGTTCTTCTTGTCATTTTTCTGGCATTCAAAATTTGCTGAATTTTAATTTTTTTCTTTTTTTTTCTTGAGCAAATGTCAATAAACTACACTGCTGTCTGTAAGATATGAATAAATGTAACTAAATAAATATACAAAAAAGAAATTACATTAATTTGAAGACTTTACATTTGAAAATATTTTTTTTTTCCTCTCCGAATTGTCATGTTTCCAAAGAATCACCCATATACTCCTCCGAGTAAAAATTCTGTGAAAGTGACGAAATAGCTATCAACACTTCTTCAAGGAAACAAATGTAATCAAAATAAAGTTAAAGCATATTAAAATAAAATTAAAATTTCAACTATGCATTACGGTATTTACTAAGGAGAAAATTTGTGCAGTATCAATTTTGTAGGATGTGGGAAAAGTTTCTGATGGTGATAAAAAATTGTTACATTGCTTATTAAAAATAAAATTAAAAAATTATTTTATCTTTGTTTGGTCGTTCTTTTAATTCTTATTTTATTTTGTTATTTTCTGAGCATGAGATTCTTTATTACAAACTAGATGTTGCCCGCTGGGCCGTTTTAATAGCATGCATGGCCTATTATTAACTCGTCACCTGTCAGCAATTTGTTAATAAAATAACCCATTTCGGATCTTTTATATTAATAATTTTTTAAGTGTGACAATCTGAGGAAATAAAAGATATGAGAAGATATTAGAGAATTTATTTTTTTCTCAACCTTAAATTTTTAATTGCTAACAATTTGAGAAAAATATTTCCTAATATTTAAGAAAATAAATAAATAAAAATCACAAGATAAAAACGCTATAATTTCTCTCTTGTTAGTGGTCTTGTTTTAAACATATGCCTTGCCAATCAGCGACATCCTCTTTTCTTAAAATTGCCCCCTCTTTCTATTTTGTTCCATCCATTGAATTTAGAAAGGTTGCCTTTCAAAAATCAGCGCTTTAGATGCGAGATTCTTATTTTATAATTCTTCAAATAAATAGCCGCTTGGACTTACAGTTGTACTCCTTTGATTACTTTTTAAAGGGGTCCCTAGGACTTCCTGTTGTTTTTGAAAGGAAGGACAATCGAAGTAAAAAATGACAGGACATTGTTCATATGCACTTGGAACAAATTAAAAACTGGTGTCCTGAAAAAGTTTACTACCACTTTTAATTTTTTATAGTGGCCTATGAACCCTGCAGGTTCAAATTGTACAGGAAGTGAGAGTTGAGTACCTAAAAACTTCATTGAAAAGCAGATAAATAGAGCTTAGTTGCCATTTTAAGTTTTTCTGGTCATTAACTATTCAAATGATTGGTGTTGTCATGTTAACCAATCACTACTTGTCAAAAAAAAAAAAAAAAAAAAAAAAAAAAAAAAAAATCACACTTTATACAATAGAATATATTTATTTAAAAAAAAAATATAAAAAGCAATATTGTTCATTCCTATTTTTTTATTTTTTTTATAAATATAATTTATAAAAATTAAGATTCTCAAGGGCCCTCCGATTGCCCTAGCGCACTATCCGGGTATGCCTATGCGTGAAGACGGTACTAATTGTCCGCCCTTTTTCCAGTGCGGACATACTTTGATTTCAATTTTAACTATTTCCAAGAGATGTGCGAGATTATTGTCAAAGTTTTTTACGTATTGACTTTTAGAAATTATTTCAAATTTGTCCGACAGCCATTAAATCCCACAAACAACCATAAGTATAAGCACAGTATATGTCAGAATAGTAGGCAGTGGAAATATTATATTTCCATTTCTATTGAAAGATAGAAAACTCCTCTCGATGCTCCATTAACGTGTTGTACTACTTCCTCGTGCACCTCTCGAGCCATAACTTGAGTATCATATAAAATATATTACGCTATTGCTCGAAAAAGGCAAGCTTCTTCACCAATAATTGGTATGACAGTATGCTGCACCATAGCACCGTTTATGTTTGAAATTACTGCAGTCATGATTCCTACAGAAAGGATAAAAAATAAATCTAATTAATCACTTTAACTAAGTTTTTATTTCTATAAAAATACAAAATTATTTTAAATGAATACTTAGCATATAATTAAGTATTCAACACAGCTTAATTTATCACTTAAGACTACCTAACAAAATTACACACTACTATTAACACGACCATTAACACTACTTAAATTATTACTTAAGACAGCCTAACATAATGATAAAAATCGGCGGTTTTTCAAGCAACCTTTCAACCCCTATTTAACCTCCTCAGGGGTGGAATATCAAAAGACCTTTCCTTAGTACGTGCTTACTTACATTACGTGTCTTACACCGTCTATTAAATGGTGACTAGTGCATGTTAAATCTGTCGGTCACAAAGTCCTCCAAGTTACCATAAGAAATCAATACCTCTGGGGGTATTGATCCAGGAATTCCCTTATCTTCAGGTTTGGGTTCAAAATTACAAGGCTACGATGTTGAACATTGGTAACCGTAAACTCAAATTTAGGTCGGATGTTCAACCAAGGTTAAAAAATAAAGTCAAAGAAGGAGATCGTTGTCCAAATTTCATGATCTCTGCGATGATGAATCAGTCAATCAGGACAAGTCATTATTTAATGCAGAGATATCCTTTCTTTCTCTTATCAAATTTAAAGATTTTGCTGTCTAAACTCTTGGAAAAACCTGCAGCAGTTTTCATAATTAAGAAATACGTTTTTTATTATGCTATTTGTAAAAATTAAATTATCAGAAATGTTAAAATGAAATTTCTAGTTTCTTACATCATTGTGAAGTATTAAAATTTTGATGAATCATTGCGAAGTTTCACTGTCAAAAAGAAATAAAAATGGATAATAATCTGTGACGGATCATTATATTAAATTTTGTTACGCTAAGATAAACATCTTCACGCATATCAAAAGAAAAAACTAGACATAGACAATATTTTACTGTCAATTTTCTGAATAATTTTTATTTTATGCAAAATAAATAATTCAGATAAATATTTTGAGATATTACTTTTTTTATAATGACATGCACCTTGCAGGAAAAAATGTCATCTTTATATTTCATTGTTTTATTTTTTATATTTGTAGCGTTTAATTTCAAAATCAGCATAATTTAGTTCAAAGTTTAGTTTATTTATTCTTTTGTTAATAAGATTAAATCCCAAGATTTTTTTTTTACATACATTTTCAATTACAAATTATTAAAGTTTTATTTAAATATTAAGTAAAACTGACTACATTTTAAGATTTATATATATTAAAAAAAATGGTTTAGAATTTCAACTCCCCCCCTCCCCGAAAGAAAGGCCAACTATACAAATAGTAGTATTTATAAAAAAAATCATCATTATCACTATTTTATGAATGAATCAGATCATAATACATAACATTCACGTAATTTTAATTTTAGTGATTCTTGCTGATTTTACATTATTTAGTTTAGCACGTTAAAGCACTTTTTAAAAGCATACGAGTACTTATCAATCAATAACTAAATTAATTAATTTTCAATCAAAATGAATTTCCTATTTATAAATTAATTGTATTTAATACCAACCAATAGATTTATTAAACGTTGCGTTACCGAAACCACCTATATTGATTTTATTGGAAGACTTAACATTGAAAACCAAAGATAAATTATTTTATTTTTATTTTATAACCGTCGTTGAACAGCCGAACCAGCCAACCTGTAATTTTGAACCCAATCCAGAAGACACGGGAACTCCTGGTTCAAGTATTGGGAGAGATTTAGCCCTCCACGGAGGCTACACCTACAAAACCAAAAACCGAAGAAAACCAAGAAAGACCAAAACAAATTCCCATAGTTAACCTGACGGCAAGGGGACTCTAACCGATGATCAGTCTACCACTGAAGATATTTTATGTCAGCACTGTGGTTAATGATAGCCGGGTGCGGAGTTCGTATTGACCAGCCATCGCTGGGATTTGAACCCGGTTCAACGTATTTGAAAACGAGCCCTCTATATCCTGAGTGATCACGGCTTAAAGATAAATGATTAATTAAAACGTGCGATAAAACCCTAATGAATTAATTTTTGATTCAATAGAGTCAGGAAATCACCGTGATTCATATATTATTTTATACAATTATACATGTAACTAACATTTCTGATTCCCCCCCCCCACCTCACTTTCACAGTTTGAGCTAGTTTGAATGATTTTATTTCTGATGATGATTACTGCATTCTCTTATTTATTGTATCAATTTAATCCAAAAAAAAAAATATTTAAAAAGTATAAATATTGATAAAATACATTCATATTATTTATTTTTAATTTTGAAACCCATTCATAATTGTTTTTTTTAATCATTCAATAGTTTCCAAACACAAATACCATAATAAATAGTTAGTTGGCATTACAGATCATACCAGGAAGCAAAATAAATGTGGTAGTCCCTGGAACAAAAATTCCATGGGGAAAAAATAATTGGATAAAAATAGTGGCGTCATCGCGCGGCAATAAAAAGAAATAAATACCTGTTAATAAGTATTTGTTTAATAAATTTCAATTTCTGATTTCAATTTTTTTAATTAATTATTAATAGAAATCTTTACGCAAATATTTAAAGCTTATATTCTTTGAAAAAATTTCCAGATTTTATACACAACATTTTATAAAATTTTAGCAGTAGACGTTTATTTTCAGAGGCACAGTGCAAATGTTAATTAATATTGTCTACATTTTGTATTATTTGAGAAGCCTACATTATTAATTTCGCCTATATTTATAACTCTATTATTTTAGCTTGATATATTTTGATTTAACTTGATAAATGTTTTAGCTTGATATATTTTGATTTAGCTTGATATATTTTTTAACATTTGAAAGGTACAGGTTTACTTCAGGTTTTTGTGGCTATAGAACAAATTTCTATTATTTTCCGTATTTAACTGTATATTCAACAACTTGATTAAGTAGGCTTTATTTGAATACGAAATCGCATAAACATTTAAAATCGTTATGTCCTTATTTTAAAGCGAAAAACACATAAAATAAAATTTAACCAAATATTCGTAACGAAAATTACTTATTAATTTTCCTAGATGGCAGCACTAAAAACCTTAAAATAACATTTTATAAAGGCAGTTTTTATAACAGATATTTTTAGACTACAAAAAATTAATTTCAAATCTTTAAGTTTGCTACCTTTAAAAAAATTAATAGTAATATTTAGTTATTTAATATAAAATTTAAAAGTTAGAAACAATTATTTTACACATATGAAACAGTAAATTACTTTAATTATAATTTTCGTAAAACTGTATCCAATCAACGTGCGCATTTCAAATTTATTAAGAAATTGCAAACGCAATAAATTTCTTACATTTTGCATTATTACATAATAATCTAATGGAATAGAAATATTTTGCGGGTTTTCATAGTAACCAAAAATTAAAAAGGAATTTAAGCCAAATGGCAGCAGAAACAAAATTCAAGATTTGTAGATATTCAATTTTAACACTTTTACCACCGCTACTATTAAAATGCAACGCTTAACCACATTTTGCAGAGCTTCTGCCTCCACCGCCATATTCATGTTTAGTTTCAGGTACTTAAAACGCTTAGAATAATAATAATTTGATTGTAACAGGTAAATACCAATGTGATTTAAAAACAAAATTTTCTAATACTTAATAATTGCTTACTGATTACGGAAGGAAAAAAAACTAAGTTCAAATCGTATATCAATTTTTATATTGAGATAATTTGGAATATTTATAGGCATTATTTCGATGGTAAAATAAAATTTTAAAATCGACATGAATTGGTGCAAAATATAAGCTGGTTGTAGTAAAATTTTGTAGACAAGATATCCGTAAGTTAACTAATCTTTATAAAATTATTGAATGATAGTATTGTAAATAAATTTATATTTCATAAAAAAATTTAAAAAAAAAAAAAAAAACATTTCTAGTTTAAAAATTTTTAAAAATCATTCACTATTGAAAAAATGTCAAAAAATTAAATACTTAAGTGCACCAAGGCAAAATTTACTATGTTAGAAATTGTAGAAAATGTTGAATTATCATTTTGTTCATATTTATTGCAAGTTGAATACGGTGGTAAGTTAAACTAAAGCATTCCGTGCAAACTAAACCTTATCGTTAAATGAATAATCTCAAGAAACTGACGAAAAATGATATACTTGATTAAGCACTTCATTGATTTCCAAAACTATTTAAATGGTAAAAAAAGTCGACGTGTTTCAAGCGCTCAAAAATAGGCACTCATTAGGACAACCTATTAGGACATTTTAACCCCTTCCTTCTTGCTCCCGTGAAAATGACGGCCTAGAAACTAATTCATTTTTTTTGCCCGGAAAACATTTTATTACTCATTTTACACACCAGATAGCAGTACCAGGATATTTTGAAGGTAATTATAGATAGTTAGTTTATTTTAAACCAGATGCCAGCACTAAAGTCAGCTAATCAGCACTAATCAAATGCGTGTATTTGTGATATGTTATTTGTAATCTTAGCAAAGTTACCTAGTTAGGCTCTTTGTGAATATGCCTGGTTTGTGCTCAAGATAAAATTTATTTTTTAACCCCTTCCTTCTCGCTTCCGTGATATTGACAAGCTGGAAACTAATTCCTTTTTTTTTCTTCCCGGAAAACAGTTTATTTCTCATTTTACACACCAGATAGCACTACAGGATATTTTTAAAACACATATTTTTAAAATTTTCCTTGCTTGCTGGAAAACCAACATTAAGTCATAGTAACACTGAATGTTGGCTGTTGGCTTTTCCTAAAAATTAAATTTTTTAAAATTTCATGCTAAAAACAGATCAAAAATTAAAAATTAATATATATATTGTTCATACACATAGTTTCATATAATTTTCAGGGATAAAAAAAAATAGACACTCTCATGACTGTTTTCTTGAAAATTAACCGATCATTAAGGGGTTAGTTAAACAATAATTTCATACGGAGGGCTGCTCGATTGGATCGAGGTGTTGTGGTTGTCCCGCCGCTGTGGGCCCGGTTTTGATCGAAGATTGGCGCTGCCGCCCTGTATGTTTTTGAGCTCGGAACATTGTTCTCGATCGTCCTCCTCTGCGCATTGGCGTTTCGTTGTGGTGCTCTTCATCGTGCATGACTCGGGATCTTGTGCTTGAAAGCGATTGATTTTTCAATTGAATCTGACTACAATAATTGCATAAAATTTTGTAAACGTAGCTTAAATATTTACGAAGGTGTAGGCGTTTTTTTAAAAAAACTAACTCTTAATTTAAAATTTGAAAAAAATTCGTTAAGAATATTCGTTTTGAATGTGAGCCTTTAAATTAGTTATTTCATAGTGCGCATACATGGAAAAATTAAAAAAAGAAAAAGAAAAAAAATCTAAATTTTGTAGTGAATCGTATTTGGTAGCCATTAAAAAAAATAATCCAATTTGAATATCGTGAAAATTTAAAAAGTACCAATTTTCTAACTAGATATTGTAAATTTTAAATGAAAACTGTGAATGATGAGGGGTTATCCACGAATTTCATTTTGTATTGTAAGACGAAATTAAATAACAAATAATACCTTACATTAAACGCCTGTGTACACAAATGTGATAGTAGTACAAGAAAAAAAAAACATGTGAAAGAAAATATACTTTAACGGGAGATGATCCCTCACAATGCCGGTGACATTTTTAATAAATCTTGTTTAATCGTATAAAATAAAATTTGTGAAAAACCCCTTATCATTCAGAGCTTTCTTTAGAAAAGTACAAAAAACAAGTTTTATCATTAGTTACTAAATACAAAATCACTTCAAAATTATGGAAGAAAATAATTTTCAATTTGTTCCGTTCATGCATAGTATAAGAAAACTACTTTAATTCCTCATATCTTCCACAATTTTAAACGATATTTTTTTAAATTTTAAAATAATAATAATTTAATTATTAATTTAATATTGCTTCCAAACATTTTTATGAATATTTTGAAAGTTATAGCAAAAAAAGGTTAGACAAAAAACATTATATTTTTAAAGAAATTGCCGTATCTGCATAAATATTTAAGCTACGTCAAATATATTCTACAAATAATTTCGTTGTTATTGTAAATAACAACGAAAGTAATCAATTCAAGTTACAATCTTATTGCTACATTTTCTAGCATATGACGTTCAAAAATACTTGTTTTAATTCGTAATTTTTTTGCGGTCCTTCAAACTTTTGAAAGCTTTAAAATCTATTGATAAACATGAGAAATCGCATGTTCGCACCTTTAAAGTTATAAAATAATCCTCACAGTATTTCTAGAGAAATTTTAAAAAATTTCAAAAATTGAAAGTGTCTCTTCCATCATTGCAAGATTGGGTGCATGGATTGGAAAAATGACGACCCCGCTATAAGTTAAGCACTAAAACAATGCACCGCAAGTTGCCAACTTTAAACAGGTTACAACTCTATTATAATTCAATGTTAAACCAATTTTTCTAAGAGTGGAGCACAGAAACAATTTAGCGTTGTTTATCCATAAACAGAAATAGGAAGCGTCAATTTGCGTTATTTGCTTTGTATCAATCGATTCGAAATCAAACTAAGAGTCGACCTTTTTGCTGTTCAGTATTGTGTCTTCCGTCAGAAATTGTTACAGCATAAAATCTTTTAACGTTAAAAATCCTGAGCAAATATCAAATAAAGGAAGACATAAAAGTATGACGAATCAGCTGTCAATTACTTAAAAACAAATCGAATCATTTAGAGCTTGCGTTCTAACTATATGAACAAATTGCCACTTTATACTTAAACCATCTAGATAGAAAAAAAGTTAGAGCGTTCTCACCTGAATTAATTATGTGGAAATTTTTGGCATTATCTTTAATAGCATCTAATGGTCTCATGGCCTATGGAGACGTTTATTTATCGTCAGAAGATTCATATGTTCTAAAGGAACGGATGCTTGTGTATGTGCAAATAGTAAGACTATTTTCTATATTTATTCCAAATCAGAACAACATTCCTCCTTTATTAAGTAATCCATGTGTATTGATAGTAATCGAAATTAGAATATCTTTCATTATGTAATCCAAATACGTTCATAACAAAATCTTTCATTACTTTTTTATTTTGTAATTCAAATATATTGATTGCAATCTTAATTAGGATATTTTTCATTATATAATCCAAATATATTGTCAGTGATCGATATTAGGCTATCTTTCTTTATATTTATTCCATCATGGAATCCAAATATATTACTATTAATCAAAATTAGGATATCTTTCATTATACATTATGTAATCAAAACATATTGATAACAATAAAAATTAAAATATCTTCCGTTTTCTGAGATATATATATATTGAAAGATTGTTTTCAACGTTTACGTTATTTAAGGAAGATTACATGTTTTTTATTATATGATTATGAATTTTACATATTTAGTAAAATTCATATTTTTTTCTTAAACGTCAATATTTTCCATGAAAACACAAATAATTTTGTTTTCAAAATATATAATTTCTGTAGCTTTATATAATTAAAAAAAAAAAAAACTTTTGTTAAGCTTTTAAACAAAACTGGTTAAGTTAATAATTCTCAATCGAACTATCGAAAATTAATTTTTTTATTTCATTGTAATTAAAAAAATTTTTACAATCCATCGTAATTTCAAGTTTTTAAGTCTTTTAATTATTGAACGGCCAAAGCAGCGGCCATTTTTTTCTAGAGAGAAATGGAAAAGACTTTAATTAAGAAATATATATATATATACGAGTTTTAAATGAGCGATTAAAGAAAGGAACAAATCCGCAAATAAAGAAGCTGGAAAATAAGTTAAAAGTGAAATTTGTTATAATAAATATATGATAAAACAATATCATAATAAGTTTTTGTTCTGTGTATTTAGTAACCCTATTAAGATTAATTTCTAATTTTACATAAAGTTTATTTTTTTGGTAGTTATTTTTTTTTTTTTTTGGCAGTTATTATTTTTTTTAATTTTTTATTTTTTTACTCTTCATAATATTACAAATAAGTTTTTTTTTTTTTAATATCTGGACTCACTTCTTGCAGCTAAAACCTTAGAGATGGATGTTCCAGTAGTTTTTTTTGAGTGGCTAATGACCGAAAAAAAAAAGAAACGGGACATATGTATCCCAAGTCAGGAAAATAAGTTTGTTTTGATTGTTTTCATACGATAAACTTTCAAAATCATACATATTATGATTCAAATCAACATAAAATGACATAAATAACCTCTATGTTATGACACGCACTTTTACTTAGTTCTTGTTCAGTGTTTTTTCATTTCGAAATGATCCATAAATATTCACAATCATGTGATTTATTCAGAACTATGCCACCATGACGGTTTTGCAAATGCTGCGCCAAATATCTAACTAAAAGGAAGTCTAACTAGACATTAATGTGCAAATATAGTGTTAAAATGAATCCTATTTAGCCCAACAGGTCAATTTGCGACATATATGTCCCATAAGGCTCGAAAGGATAAAAAACATTAAAAAAAAACAAAGCATAAAACTTAAGTTTTGGGGGGTACTTAGAGACTTACAGTTTTCCTAATAGTTCATAACTATGTAACTTATAAATGAACTATAATGTTAAAAATCGACTTCATTTTAATTACTAAAATAATTTGGGCTTATGTTTTATAACTCTCAAAAATTTTTAAGCGCTATTGAAACTATAATTAATTCTCATTTATTGAAAAGAGAATGTACGGCGGCAATTATATTAAACTTCTTTACCCACTCTGGTGGAGTGTACACATTTATCCATTGTAGTTAGATACAATTCTACTACGGCTTTAGAGGTCCGTGATTCGATCCTTGCCGGTGGTCAAATTAATGTCCTTAAATGTATTGCACATGTACCAAAAGCGCAACTTTGTGATAAAAAGAAATTTGAAAGTTAACACAAATATTTTAAATTTTGTTCAATAATAACGGAAAATCGGTTTAAGTATTTGGATTGATTTATGGTGTTCAATTATGATGAATAATGTGTTTGTTGAATCTTGAGAAAATGTTTCACCGAAATGTTTGTTGTTGTGCAGATATATAATTCTTCACCAATATAATTTTAAATTCCGGGGTAGAATCAACGAAACTATTCATCTATTGCCATCGCTATCAATACTGGAGTCATTAACTTTTTCGAAGCAAAATAAATAAATAAATAATATAATTAAATTTTTTTTTTTCTCATGGGGACCGAGCTCATCCTTTCTCTACATTTAATATTCATAAGTAATCCAGTCGGAGCACGTGTAAAAAAGATGGCTTTAAACCATCTCAACATGAAATATTCTATAAAATATTAGACATTGTTTTTAACAGGCCTCATACCTACCAACCGAATTTAATCTTGAAAAGAATGATGAGAGAGGGAGACAACTTAAAGATATATCTTGGTGCGTTTTTTCGCATGCGAACAAGAACCTGATTGGTGGAAAATATTTACCTGCGAAAAGCTCGCCTATCAGGCTCTCGTTCATATGCGACTTTTTTGGACCAAGAAAAAAAAAAAAAAACATTCACATTCAGTGAGAATGCTTCTTAAATATGCTTTTTAATTAATTTTTGCAACCCTAATATGGAAGGCGTTTTCTATACAATTGAACGCTGCAAGCTCTATACCACCTATACTTCCCGTTTACTGTTACCGTTGTATTTTAAGGCCATTTGGCTCACAACGTGATTATTGTGTCTTGAGATTCGTGCAAACGTGGTATTTGATTACTTATTACTTGTCTTTACAATGCTAACAATACTTGTGTTTACAATGCTAAAGGTGCTAACACTAACGAAAGATGATGCACAGCTTACAACAGAACAAACAGTAATAAACAAATGGAAAGAGGCCAAATCAGGACTGCCGAAAAAGCGAGTTATTCAAAATCTAGCAACCATGTCACCTTTTTTAACAATATATATCTAAATAACTAAAACAAATTTTCACTTCAAACTCACCGGAATTACTTAATAACATTAATATCTTATGAAATACGGCAGATTTGATCTCAAAAATTATCCAATTTACTTCTTTTATTGAAAACAAAATTATCCGTTTGAAAATATCACCTCGCAGAATAAGCTGTAGTAAGCAGTTGCAAACTTTCTAACCGGAACTAGAGCAGGTATAGAGCTCGAGATTGTTATTGTTTACATTTATATTGAAAACACCATCCATTTTCATTGATCCTTTGAAATTTCGAAAATATGCCCATATCACCCAATCAAAATTTGATGACTTTAGATAGATTTGATGACTTTGCGCATGACTTCAGATACTATGCTACTTTTACTATCAAAATTGTAACAATGAAATTTTTTAATCAGCATTTTTTTGAAATGTAATTTAGTGCAGTACATTTATTTGCTTTTAGGTCATCGTGAATATTACTAATTAGTGTTAGATTGATTATTGTAATCACGTTAAAATAATTAATTAAGCATCATCAAGTTCAGCTTTCAACAATTTATACAATAATTGAGTGCTACTTATCAGGTTTTTGACAGGTTTATTGCTGTCAAATAACATTCAATCCCCAAAAGTTTTTTTTTATAACCATAAACGCATTTGAATTTGTCAATGTCCAAAATATGTTTTGAAACTTGGCAGTTATTTTATTTATTATATTGTTTTAAATGTTTTTCATTGATGATGATATAATTATTTAAATATCATGTCATATAAATAATAAGTTTAGCATTTATAAAATTTATTACTGAACAAAATTTTTTTTTAATGATTTTTTTAATTAAAAATAAAATAAGCTTTAAAGTATGTCCCTTTTTTCCTATTGTATTTCAGTTAACAACCAATGGAATTTATACACCTTTAGAAACTTACCCAAACAGTCCAAATTCAGCCAATACTTGGAAAGATGGATTTGGAACATTAACAAGAGTAAGTTTTTTGAACAATTAGTAATTAAAACTATGCAGAATGTCCCGTAATCACATCTCTTTAAATATAATTTTGGAATCCATGCCAAAAAATTAAATTAAAAAGTACAAAATTTAGGAAATGCAAATAAGTATTCAAGCGAGGGAAAAACAAAGACGTTTAAAAAACAGTCTATCGAATTAGTGTATTGAGATGAAAAAGTTCAAATCCAATTTGATTAACGGAGAGAAATCGGAGATGGTTTTTAACAATAGATTTTAACCCCTACTGAACTAATCATTAAAAGAACCAGAAACGTAAAAATTTTAAAGCATGATCAATACAAAATACTAGCACATATATAAAAGAAATAAATTAATATAGTCTTTTAAAGCACAGACTGTCCTACATTAAACAAGACCTCAGTCCAATACACTACCAAAAGTTACAAAGGTTGACTTTACCTTACAAAAAAGATTTTATAAATAGAAAACAAGAAAACAGTCTCTATATAGTCTAAAATTGTGCAATTAGCAAATTGTAACACGTTTTCTCGTACAAAGTTTTAACTGGCATCGTCTCTTTGACTACCATCTAGATTTTTTTATAAGTACACGCATAAAATTTAAAAGATGAAGTTTTTTATCATTCGGCAGTTCAACTCTTTATCTTATATTGTTTCTCTGAATTTATTTACCAAAATAATTTATTGTTACTGACCTTCGAAATGCGAATCATTTCTGCCAAAATCGCGCAAAATTTTTTCATCAATTGCTAGATTTTCTGAAAATATTCAAATTGCTGCAGTATAAGATAAAGTTTTTCAAAAAGTGGACGAATTTGCTTCAAAGTGGACGAGTGGTTTTTCAAAAAGTGGAAAAGTGGTAATAAAAATCTTCTTTGGTCGAAGTTTCAATGAAATGTAAGCATCTATTTATGTCACTGTATCTTTTTATATTGATTTTTAATATTCCTTTTTTTATTTTTAATCACAATTAATTCAACTGTTCTATGTATTATGTCCTATGTACTACGTCCTAGGACAATAGTCTAATAAGGATTCAACTCTTCTCTACTTATTCTAACGCTTAACTTGGTTTCTGTCTCGCCCTTGTCGTTAGTAATTCACTGAATTTTAAATGCGTTTCTGCATATTTAGTTTGCGATCTATTGAGGTCATTTTCTTCAAAAAGTCCGAAAATATTTATCAATAGTTCTCGTTATGAAACACACTGAATCGCAACGCAGCATTATCTCCTGTCATATTTCGAAATTATTATATTTTTATACTTTGACAAATATACAATCACGCACACAGATTTCGAATCTTTTGCAACTAATCTTTATCTTGTCAGAAAACGATAATGCTCTAAAGAAGATGTTCTTTAAAATTAAAGGACATAATTTGATTTAATATGTGAGAAATGAAATAGATACGAGAGTTATAAAATATTAATTTATTTGTCTATTTTTTTAAGTTTGTCTGTCATATGTATTTATGAGAAATCTTATTTAGTATTAAAAACAATAACTAACAGGACTTACTACGTTTAGTATCACGGCAAAATCCAAGTCTAATGATCTTAAAAAAATCAATCCTTGCGACTTAAACAAATATTTAAAAAGGTTTGTCATATGTATTTATTAGAAATCTTATTTAGTATTACAAAACATAAAGTGACAGAATTAATACGTTTAGTATCACGGCAAAATCCAAGTCTAATGATCTGAAGAAAAAAAATTCAATCCTTGCGACTTAAACAAATATTTAAAAAGGTTTGTCATATGTATTTATTAGAAATCTTATTTAGTATTAAAAAACATGAACTGACGGAATTAATACATTTAGTATCACGGCAAAATCCAAGTCTAATGATCTAAAAAAAAAATTCAATCCTTGCGACTTAAACGAATATTTAAAAAGGTTTGTCATATGTATTTATTAGAAATCTCATTTAGTATTAAAAAACATAAACTGACGGAATTAATACATTTAGTATCACGGCAAAATCCAAGTCTAATGATCTAAAAAAAAATTCAATCCTTGCGACTTAAACTAATATTTAAAAAGGTTTGTCATATGTATTTATTAGAAATCTCATTTAGTATTAAAAAACATAAACTGACGGAATTAATACATTTAGTATCACGGCAAAATCCAAGTCTAATGATCTAAAAAAAAATTCAATCCTTGCGACTTAAACGAATATTTAAAAAGGTTTGTCATATGTATTTATTAGAAATCTCATTTAGTATTAAAAAACATAAACTGACGGAATTAATACATTTAGTATCACGGCAAAATCCAAGTCTAATGATCTAAAAAAAAATTCAATCCTTGCGACTTAAACGAATATTTAAAAAGGTTTGTCATATGTATTTATTAGAAATCTCATTTAGTATTAAAAAACATAAACTGACGGAATTAATACATTTAGTATCACGGCAAAATCCAAGTCTAATGATCTAAAAAAAAATTCAATCCTTGCGACTTAAACGAATATTTAAAAAGGTTTGTCATATGTATTTATTAGAAATCTCATTTAGTATTAAAAAACATAAACTGACGGAATTAATACATTTAGTATCACGGCAAAATCCAAGTCTAATGATCTAAAAAAAAATTCAATCCTTGCGACTTAAACGAATATTTAAAAAGGTTTGTCATATGTATTTATTAGAAATCTCATTTAGTATTAAAAAACATAAACTGACGGAACTAATACATTTAGTATCACGGCAAAATCCAAGTCTAATGATCTAAAAAAAAATTCAATCCTTGCGACTTAAACGAATATTTAAAAAGGTTTGTCATATGTATTTATTAGAAATCTCATTTAGTATTAAAAAACATAAACTGACGGAATTAATACATTTAGTATCACGGCAAAATCCAAGTCTAATGATCTAAAAAAAAATTCAATCCTTGCGACTTAAACGAATATTTAAAAAGGTTTGTCATATGTATTTATTAGAAATCTCATTTAGTATTAAAAAACATAAACTGACGGAATTAATACATTTAGTATCACGGCAAAATCCAAGTCTAATGATCTAAAAAAAAATTCAATCCTTGCGACTTAAACGAATATTTAAAAAGGTTTGTCATATGTATTTATTAGAAATCTCATTTAGTATTAAAAAACATAAACTGACGGAATTAATACATTTAGTATCACGGCAAAATCCAAGTCTAATGATCTAAAAAAAAATTCAATCCTTGCGACTTAAACGAATATTTAAAAAGGTTTGTCATATGTATTTATTAGAAATCTCATTTAGTATTAAAAAACATAAACTGACGGAATTAATACATTTAGTATCACGGCAAAATCCAAGTCTAATGATCTAAAAAAAAATTCAATCCTTGCGACTTAAACGAATATTTAAAAAGGTTTGTCATATGTATTTATTAGAAATCTCATTTAGTATTAAAAAACATAAACTGACGGAATTAATACATTTAGTATCACGGCAAAATCCAAGTCTAA
This sequence comes from Parasteatoda lunata, assembly GCA_949128135.1. Taxonomy (NCBI): domain Eukaryota; kingdom Metazoa; phylum Arthropoda; class Arachnida; order Araneae; family Theridiidae; genus Parasteatoda; species Parasteatoda lunata. The sequence continues at coordinate 19,872,688 of OX421973.1, forward strand.
TGACCTAAAAAAAAATTCAATCCTTGCGACTTAAACGAATATTTAAAAAGGTTTGTCATATGTATTTATTAGAAATCTCATTTAGTATTAAAAAACATAAACTGACGGAATTAATACATTTAGTATCACGGCAAAATCCAAGTCTAATGATCTAAAAAAAAATTCAATCCTTGCGACTTAAACGAATATTTAAAAAGGTTTGTCATATGTATTTATTAGAAATCTCATTTAGTATTAAAAAACATAAACTGACGGAATTAATACATTTAGTATCACGGCAAAATCCAAGTCTAATGATCTAAAAAAAAATTCAATCCTTGCGACTTAAACGAATATTTAAAAAGGTTAAAATTTGTACGAAAAACATACATTAAAGTAACGAAAAGGAAACAAAATTCTAACAAATTTTATTGAAATAAAACCTTTGTTTAATAAACAGAGGATATTTCGTATTATAATATGCCAAGGAAAAACCAGGATTCTTTTAACTTTCTCCAGATTTTAATATTAACTCCGCTGCTTGGAATGCAATCTTAGAAAATGAATTCAGCGTCTTGTACCCTATTATGTGTACTTTGAAATTTATCAAAGTACGATTCAAGATTCTTTATTAGAGCTGAAACTTTAATTAAGGTGCAAAAATGAACCATATTATCTGTACCTTAAACCTTTTTGCGGTTCGAGGTACTAAGTACGGTTTAAGGTATCTTGTTATGGCTGAAATTTCAATCAAAGTGCTAAAGTGAAGGTTTCTATTTGTGCGCAAACACGCGTAAGAAGTACGATGCTATGGTTCAAATTAGAACCACATTAAAAATTACGGTAGCAGGAAATTTGAGTTATTATAGTCTAGTATGCTAAGAAATTCTAAGAAGTCTCGCCAATTTATGGATCAGTATCGATAAATTGACAAAATCAAAATTTGATTTTAGTTAACTTTATTTAATGTTTTGGAACAGCTGATCCTTTTTAAATTTATCAATATTCCACTTCACAGCCTTGTAGTTTTAAATCCAACCCAGAAAACAAGCGAACTTCTAAATCAATTTCTGGGTCTAACTCACTTTTTCAGTTGACTTTGTGATTAAACTAACCCATTTTTGCATTGCATGGAGAGGAAAACGACGAAACCATTGTTAATCTGACATCCAATGGATTTTAACCCACGATACGCCTAATGCTGAGGTTATTTTGTGTTAGACAATTGGAATATTTTTTAGCGAAATTAGACAAATTTAAAAATTTTCTCCAAAAAAATATATAATGCTAGCCGTTAAGACGAACACGATGCTAGTTGGGGTTGTTCAAGGGTTAAAATTATAACACTTATAGTACAAATTTTATACAATAAATCAACAAATTATACATTTGATTCTGTTTGAAATTTGCTACATTTATTTAACACCATGCCATTTTCTATAATTTTTGAACTTATACTGTAAATTATCATGAATTTTTCTTTCTTACATAGTTGGGTAAGTTACAGCATTATGAGCTGGGTAAGGTGCTTCGAGATTATTACAGAAATTTCATTACTTCTTCACCAGTTGAGGTGAGTTCATATATTTAGATTATTGTTTTCAAAGCATAATTTTTGTTTTTACTATGGATCACATTTTAAACAGTGCACTTTATTAATGGCATGCATTTGTATATTTTTAATTATGCTTCATAATTAGTGCAGGAAACGTAAAGATTTATGCATTTTATCAACAAAGATTGGCAAACTATGCTTCTTTTGTTTATTAATTTTAAAATTTTTTCATTGACTTTGATATATTTTAAAAATTTATATGAGAAAAAAAAAAACATGACAACATAGAAAAATTTATTACGGGATGCTCTCAATCCGTTAAGAAGACCTCTGATACACAACCATCTGACCTATGACCCCAGCATCAGCTATTTGTTCATAAATAAGATGGCGTGTTTATATTTTGGATATTGCTGGCTAAAGGTCGAGCTAAGTTTCTCCGCATAAGTTACAATGTTAATTAACGTGAATTTTACACCTGGCCGTATCGAATATAGAATTTTTTAAAATTTTATAGAATTTATTATTATATTATATTTTATATAGAATTTTTTATATATAGAATTTTTTAAAATTCTATATTCGATACGGCCTAGTGTTTAAATTCTTTCTTGTCTACATTTTTTTCATTTAAGATAGGTTCATTATTTGTTTATGTATTTTATTGTGACCGTGATTAATTTAGTTTTGTGTATATGACAACTTTGTAGCATAATTAGTATATTCATGTTCAACTTGGCTTCGTGTCTGTGTTTGTAAAAAATAAACCAAATCTTTCTTCGATAAAGAATGCAAAATGTATCACTTAAGCGAATTCATATTTGAAAGGGTAGGCTTACTCGAAATAAATAGGTAAGATCAGTTGCAAACCTAAGCAAATGCAACGTTTCAATAGCCAATCAGGATCCATACTCACGATGACGTCCTTTGCAGGCATCCAATTGCGTTGGTAAGGAAATTCTACGAATTATTTGTTTCAAATGAAATTTCCAAGCAGCATTGAAATATTTCTCAATCAAAGGTTACGCAGAATGCATAAAATGCGTAATTTTGGGACTTCATTTTTAAAAAATGTCTTATGTACCTTATGTCTAATGTACCGGGAGATCCAAAAATGACTTATGGACTTAGAAAAACAATGAAAAAAGAACGGCACTCGGTAAAAATGTGTGGTTTATGGCATTATACTTGGGAAACGTAAAAATTTCATCCCACAAAATTGCCCATTTAGTAAAATTCAATATAATAGATGGCGTTGCAGGCATGCGAGAGCTGCAGAGAAATTGAATGTATGTCTTCCTATAGCGCGGCTTTCCGGAGAACTCCTCCAGACATCAGTCTCGTGTCGTGGCGGGTACCATAGCTGCAAGAAAAAGTCACTTCGAATAGGGGGTGAATCAACACCTCCTAGCTTTGTCTTGATCTTGGCATAGGTCAGCGTGAGTAAACCAATCGACACCTTCATTCCTCTATTGCAAACCTCATTAGAAATGTACTCTCGAGAAATGTATCTCATGTACTCTCATCGAAAATGTACTATGCTTGTTACCATAGCAACAGACATTTAGAATCCTCTTCAAAGCCGCACAATAGTTGGGATTTTCCCAAGCAATCAGTTGGGGAACGCTTTTGTACGATTTTGTTAATGGTTTACAGGTGAAAGCAGTGCATATTCCTCATTTTAGAGTATTATTATTTTGGAACACTGATGTGTACAGACCCTGAGAAGTTTCTGCAGTTCCATCTATTGCCATGAAGTTTAACTAAATGTGCTATCTAGGTTCAGCTAAAAATCCTAATTTCCCAAATATAATGCTGTAAATTAATCATTTTTATCGCGTTCCGTTCTTTTTTTTAAATTGATTTTTTAAAATGCATCAGTCATTTTTGGAACACCCGATACCATCAGCACAGTATTCTAAACTATTTTGGATGTTATTGGGAGTCTGACCACATTTACTTGTGTTTTTTTTTTTCTTCTTTTTTTTTTTTATCAGGTCGATGCGTTTAGTTCAGCTGAGGATCGATCGACGCACAGCTTGTTGTGTATGTTAGCCTCCTTGTATGCTCCCACGGAGGAATGGCAATTTCTGCCTGGATTCAAATGGCAGCCCATTCCTGTTTCTTATCTGGATAGTGATGATATTGTAAGTTTTTTTTTATTACCCGTTTATTATTTTGTTGCAAAACTTAGGGTGTTTTGTAATGATCATCTCGAATTTATATTTCTACAAAATTAAGCTAAATTGCATACACAATAGGAATCGCAAATTAATATTTAAATGAAGGGGGGGGGGGAATGTAAAATCTTAAAATCGAAATCTAATGTTGTTCTCTATCCTCCCATAATAAATATTTTAATGAATTTCCCAAATAGAAAAAAAAAAATGGAAATGACCTATTAATATCTTTAAAAAAATATGAGGAAATTTTGTCGAAGTCAATCCTAATGAAAAGACGATTAAATGCTTAAAAACAAGTTCATTTGTTGGATGAAATTTGAGTATTAGTTGACTAGTTGTTATTTGGTTATTATTAGAAACTACTTTGAATTCTCCCTTTAGTGTTAATGACCTTGATAACAATTTTTCGGCTTTTGATAATGGTTTGTTAAATTTAAATATTAATTAGAAAGCACACATTTTTCTAATGTATTCAATAAATAAATATTGACCTTTTAGACGACGAAGTTTACAACGTTGATTTGGCAAAATGTCTCCCCCCCCCCCCAAAAAAAAAAGAGATAAAGTGTGGTCATTTAATTATTTCCCTTCTTGATCAAAAATAGTTATAAGCAAGAAAATATTACTGATGTTATCTTTAAAATATTTGAAAAAAATTATTACATAAAGTTTAATTTCAAACAATGGATAACGCTTTATTTTGTTTCTCAACATCCCGCTTGAACGGTTCATAGTAGAATGTTCTAATTACGACAGTGACTTTCTCGTGCTTCGAACTAGCAATTGCTAAATTTAATTGCTCTCGGTCCGATGGTATAGGAGCCTATAAAGGACACACGGACAAATATTTATTTTATTATATAAAGATTATTTTCAAATTTTGGTCATAAAATAAAATCATCAAAAGTAAAAAATTAAGATATTTAAATGCCATAAGGCTTTGTATTAAATAAAATAAAAAGTTAGCGTAAAAAAAAGGTTTATTGCAATTAAAAATATTGACCACCTAGGGTAAATTTCATTTTATTTTTACATAGACAATTGGTTTTAAAAGGCGTACAAAAAGAAAAAAATTCTTAAAATATAAAATTTTAAGTGATGAGATTGCGCCAAATGTTCAGCATATTTCATAGTACTTTAATAAAAAAATACAATATTTTATTTTACACAACCTTAATATTTTAGACTGCCTTTGGAAAAAGTAAAGAAAGTTATTTAATTTTTCTTTGTTTCCTATCTATCGAATTTTTTTAATTGATTTTTCTATGTTTTGTGCAATTTTGATTTTATACTTAGAATATTTCATTTTTAGTTTTTTAGGTACCCGGAAAATTGCGAAACTCAGCTAATCGATCTAGAAAAACTTTACACTACTTCGCCAGGAAAAGACTTCATAGAGAAGGATAAGGTATGAGAATAAATATTATTCCTCTCGACCAAAATGAACTGCCCAAGGGAGGTACACGAAAGGGGGATTTTAAACATCGGACAAAGCTCGAAATGCGAGTTTACGAAAATGAACATCGTCCGAAACGTGTTTTTACTTAAATAGACACAGCTCGAAGTGCGAGTTTACGAAAATGAACATCGTCCGAAACGCGTTTTTACCTAAATAGACACAGCTCGAAGTGTGTGTTTACGAAAATGAACATCGTCCGAAACGCGTTTTTACCTAAATAGACACAGCTCGAAGTGCGTGTTTACGAAAATGACCACCGTTCGAAACGCGTTTTTACCTAAATAGACACAGCTCGAAATGCGTGTTTACGAATATGAATAAATTATTCTTGAAAACGGATTCTCAATTTTATGAGAAATGTTATTTTCTTGAGGAAAAAAATAATGAATAAGGAATCCAAATAAATTCGTTAAGTGTATTTCCTAAACTCACTTTATTGTCTAGAGTTCTGACATCGCCTGAAAAGTTAGATCTGTAATATACCTAGTCACTTCGACTCAAAAGTCTTGGACTTTGCCCCGTATTGATTAAGCTTAATAGTGTTTAAATAGTAATATAAAGAAAGTACGTAATTCCTCTTTTTGTAAACACGCATTTCGAGTTGAGTTCATTTTCGTAAACCCGCATTTTGAGCTTTGCCAGATCTAATAACTCATCGACGACATGCAATTAATCGTCTTAATTTAATTTTAACACATAAACTGATATTCACTCCACTCGGCAATATCTTTCGATGCATGTAATATACAATGTTGTTGTCCATTTAGAAAAGGAAGATGTGTAACTATTATTAAAGAAAAAAGAATTTTAATGGATATTTTCATACAAAATTATTCTAAATACAATTATGTAATTAGTATTTTTTGAAGGGTTGTTTACTCTTGCACATTTGTCTGTCTTAGACATTTAAAAATTTGTCGGTCTTGACATAGATAAATCTTTTTCTGTTTTGAAAAAAAATTGATCTAATTTAAACAAATTCTTTGAGACCAAGTGAAAAGAAATTTTACTCCCTTAAAAATAATGCATAAGTATAAAATTCGTTTCAGACTTAGTACATGTTAAATTTTAAGTTGTTAGTCATACATTTTTTTAACTGATAAAAAATCTGCTTGTTTATTTATTGCAAAAATCAATACGAATTATTATTGTTATTATTATTTAATTCAATTTTTGCTTAACATTCATACACTCTCCACTTACCAAAAAATACTGTGGACAATCGCAGTTAATTTCTTTTCTTATTTAATTAAAAAGAAGAAACAGGACAATTTTTTTGAAGCGGAAGAAGGGAAAACAATAAAAGTTCTCACGAAAAAAGGAAACAATTTAAGAATTGGGTTTCTGCAATTCGTGTAGAAGACCAATGAAATCAGTTGGTTGTGTATAAACAAAAGCTATTTTATAAACAACGTGCTAACATTACAGCTATTACATTTGGTATATTATCAAGCTGAATCAATTTTTGGATCAAATATAGTTGGGCACCTGCAAGCGACGTCACGCGTAGGTGTTGAACCTGGATTGGCAATGGAATCGTGACGTAACCAAATGCCATGATTCAGCAACCAATCAGGTTTGACACCCGCGCTTGACGTCGTCCTTGGTACCCAATTCATTAGCTTTATGAAATTGGTTTGAGTGACGAAAAGAATCTTGGATTCTACCAACATTAAAATTCTTTTCGTATTAATTTATTGAGTTCCAAGGATTATTTAAGACAAAAATCGACACATTTTCAAAGTTTCAACGCTGTCAAAAATTTTGGTGTATAGTTGCTATCATTTCTGTTATTAAGATAAGCATAATGGAAAAATGTGTGGCTGTTGGATTTTTGTTGATTAGGACAGAAATCAAAAAATTAATGGGAAAAGTCTGATTGAAGCAGATGATGAACGCAGGATGATTAACGTAACAACAATTCTATTTCGTTACAAGCCTAGAGGTGCAAATTAAAAAGAATATTGTTTTCCAAGGAACATTTCAAGTACAATCGTAAATTTTGCATAGTATAAATTAGGAAAGACCATGGAAGATAAACCCTTTCGACCTGTCGAATCAAAAGGTAAATCATAAGTATATTTAATAAACGCTTTTGAGGGCGGGTGAGATCCATTATAGGCGCTAATCGGAAAAAGACACTGCCAAAAAATAAAGCCAATTCAACCAACCTCACGACACCTCGTGCTAATTTGGCTGAAAATTCAAAGCTAAAAAGTTCATTGGAAATTAAAGCAAACATAAAAAAGTTTATGCAGATGTTTAATGATGTTGTAAAATGAAAGTTCAAAATATATTTTAAGGCTCAGTTGTTGAGAAATTGAATAATAATTTGTCATACATTTGCATTAAAAGAAAAAGTTAGCTATTACATTCATTGAGAATAGAAATATTGCTCTCGTTTTTAATAAACTGAATTAAAGTTAATTAACTGATTTATTTATTTAAAGAGAGATTATGAATGATTCAACTTCTGAAATAAAGTAAATTTAAAAGCTAGGAAATACACAATGCCTATAATGGCATCACAATAAATTGAAGCTTTTTAGAGTACATGTAGTCATATTCATTCACACTTTCACTCTTATGGTTTTATTTATTTATTTTTTGTTTTTTGACAACACGCATATTTTTATGCGCATTAAAATCAATTTTATTGTTTCATTACAGAATTTTATTTAGAAATCAAGCACAGTTTTTATTATTCTTCGAGACAATTGTTATTTTGTAAATTTTATATAATTTTTTGCACAATTACAACTCTGTGCACAAAGTTGTGCTTAGTTTACCTCAACATCAAAAATGATGGCAATTATGTACCAAAATTTTTTCCAGCCAAACCGTTCTTTATTTCATTTTTCTTTCATTAATATTAATTTTAGTACTTTTAAATTTCGATTATTCTTTTTGGTTTAGACTAGGTATGAATAAAAGTTTCGACATTCATGATCCATATCATTTCGTGGAGTTAAAATTAGAAACAAATTGTAGGGTTTTTTTTATCTATAAATAAGGGTCTGTTTTGTTTCTTAGTTGTTCTTCGGTCAACCTTTCAGTATCTGCTTGATTTCAGCTTTTGAATTGAAATGTTTTTTCCTTCTAGTTCTATTATTCTCTTTGGTCGAATCATAGTGGCATGTTAATAGAAAACTGGAACGACGTGGCTTATCTTTTCGATATTTTAGAGAAAGAAGTAAGTTTCTTTTTCCTACATAAATGATATTTTTTTCTAATATTCTTTATTTGGTGACTCGTTTCAAATCATGAACCAATGAAGTCAGATTTCATATAACAGTATATATTTATATGCTTTTCAACTATAAAAATCAGTTTTTACATATATTTCTCTGTTAAAAATCAGCTGCACAGTACATAAAATAAGAAACGAATCTAAGTAATTTTTGATTCAATAATGAGATTACCAAATACTAAAATGCAGTCTTAATGGTTCGATGTGGTAACTTAATTATTAGTTATTCTCTTGCTTCTCAGTTATACTTTTACTGACTTTCAAAGTAGTCACCAACATTATCCAAAATAATAACTCGCTGCCAGCGATGTGCAAAATCTTAGGATACCTTTAACGGTGCCTGTTCTGTTGATAGTTCGAATCGAGGTGTTAATAGGTTGAAGAAACAAAAGAAAAGTTCAAAGCAAATTTTTGAAAAATATTTCTTCATTTTAGAAATCAAGTCAAAGTCACAAGGCTTTGAATGTGAGGAGTATGGTTACAGGTACGATTACGCTTTCCAACCCCATCAATCTATTCCTTATTTACTGACAGATGTTGCGCTCCATCTATGGTGAATTTACTAAGTACTTTTGATATTATTTGAGTGGCAACGGTAAGGATATATTTTTGCCAACGGAAAAAGAACGACTGTAACGATTTCTGAATTATCTATAATAGAAGTTTGTTGAAGATAGTAATAAATATAAGTATGTCCATAAATGGAAATTTTTAAGAACTTTTTGCTCGTCATTCGTCCGTCTTTTTTCGCAACTCAAAATTTTTTAATGTTATTCGATAACTTGACTGATGCATGTCTGGCCCTTTTTTCCGCCCCTCGTTTAAGAATTTTACACCCCATCTCGCTACTGTTCTATAAGGGAGCATCAGTTGCGTTATAAAAATGTCGCCCATCGCAGTTGGCGACATTTTTCAACATGGAAATTACTTGAGCCTACTGATATTGCTTATAGCCATGAGAAAAATAGTCCTGATTAAGGAAATGAGTTAAACAAAAGTTTGTTCTCCCGTTAACAGGTTAAAGAAGTTTTTAAAATTGGGATAAAAACGGCAAAATGCAACCTAACAAAAATAATCAAATAAAAACATGCAGAATATTTAAACACTTCACACTTGATAATAGATAAACATATGCATACACATATAATAATAATATTCATTACATAAAATAGTGACATTTATTAAGAGAGCCTAAGCTTTTTTGTAATAAAGATTATCTCATAGTCCTCAAATGCTGTCTTAAGTCTGATTTCTTTTTTATTCTATCCATTATCCTATTCATTTTATTTTTTTTAATGTTTGCAATTACAAATATGTTTACGTTCTCTTCTATAGAGGATGCTAGGTCTCAAAGTACCAGCATGGGCCAATAAGTATTGGCCTCACTTAGAAAGGCTGACAGATGCTGCGCACGGCTGGAATTACCAAACTGTGAGAAGTCTTCAGCTGAAAATTGGTAAGCAAAACAATAAATAAGTTTGACATAAATATGTGTTGTTAAAATTATTTTAAAGTACTATTCATATTACTGATGAATTACAATTAATATTATGTTGGTGAAATGAAATCTTTCTTTCAATAAATGAAAGTTAAAAGAAATTCTCAAGAACACATGCCAATTATGTAGATTTCAAAATTTAAGTTATATTTAAAAACGTGAAGCGTTTCATTTCCAAAAAAAAAATCTTATCGTGAATAAATATTCATCAGAAAACTAATAAAGAATTTAAACCTAGATGAATAATACCATTTCTTTGTATTTAATAAAAAGAAAAGTAAATAGTCAATGAATCTTTATAAATGAACACTGAGACATAATTAAGGAAGTTAAGATAATTCCATTTTTTAATTTTGGTTTGTGGCCCTTCTCGGTGGCTTTACGCTATTAGAATGAATCAAATGCATTTTTTGACGTTCAACTCAACAAACTAAAGATTGACTTTACTCGGAATCATTTGACAGCGAAAATGATGTTATTGATTACAGTCAAGTCATAATATCACAATTTACCACAATCAAGCAATTTTATTCTGATGAACTTGCCCTTGACTTACCGTTGCTATTACATTACCCTGTATTTGCATCAGTACAGATTTTATATCGGTAGGTTAGATGGCTTCAAAAATACTAATTCGGTTACCTTGTTTGCACAACAGCATTCATATTTTTTTTCTCTTGAAATTACTTGAGGTAACAAAGAAGAAACATTAATTATTAAAGAACGTGCAGTAAATTTCCAGTGTAACTCGCTTTTGTATAAATAAAGCTGCGTTATTTATCAAGCAATATTGATATTACAGTTTTGGTAAGCTTTTGAGAATAATTCATTCTTTGCACACTCCTCCAAATGTTCTACTTGAAATATCTATAAAAAAAAATATTGTTGTTGATTGGAGCTAAAATTGTTTCGCATTGTTTCAAATTGTCCGATTTTAAGACCAAAACATAAATTGTTCTTTGGCTAAAATAATGAAAGAAGCACAACAAACTGTTTCTTTTAACATCATAGACATGTCCAAAACAAAGGCTGAACTGTATCACCTGACTATTATCATTTAATCTATTACCCTAATAGTGTGGTTGTTATTGGCAACCAGCTATTTACACTATTTTACTTTTAAATGAACAAATACCAATTTGTTACTATAAGTAATTAACTGATCAAAGTTAAATATTCAGTAAGCAAGTAAATGAAGTGACGCTAGCTTAGACATCTCGATAGATAATAATTGCTTTATAAGAAATCACCATTTTTGAACCACGAGACAAAAACAAATCTAATTACCATAAAAGTCAATATATGTAACTCGGATAAATATTTTCAATTGATTAAACGCTGTCATAAAACACATCTAAAAATATAACTATAAAATATATATTAAATATAAAAAATAAAAATTGCAAATAGATTAAACATTATATTAAAATATAATATTTATTCAAAAAAGTATGCATATAAGCTTCCTTGAAAATATTTTATATCCAATCATTCTGTATTATTCTGATACAATAAGAGTACTGAATTTGACTATGCATGTTTCTAATGAACCTTTTTTAGGTCCTCTTCTGCAATTCATGACTGTCCGAATGAGAGCTAAGAAAATAGCGGAGGACCCTACGAAAGTCAGCGTTTATATGACTGTAAGAAATCAACCGATTTTTCTTAAAAAAATCAACCTCTGCTTAGTTGTAATCGTATTACTCTAAGAAAAAAAAAATAAACAACCAGGATATGGTGAAATTTACTGTGTTTCTGGTTCTATCGGAACACCAAAATGCACGATATTTTTACTGAAACGCTTTCGTAACGATTTTGCTAAAATTAGCAATAAAATATGCTTTTTAAATATGTGTTGAAATTTGGTAAACGTGGTAAAACTTGGTAATCTTATCGTGATAGTTTAGAGCATGGCATAAAAAACATTTATTCGGTTAAATTTACTTTTTACAAAAATTTATTTTTCACTTTTCAGTTAAAACTACTTGCGTTGACTTTCAGTTAAATTTACTTTAAACTATTCTTTACTAAATGTGTTGTAATAAGAACTATAATTTTGAAAACTAGAATTTCTGGTAAACCATTACAAAAAGAGCGGAAAAATTACCTAATAAGTGGTTTAAGAACCGTATAGTATAGTAGTTTGGTTTTATTACCAGAATTATGTGGTTGTTGTTTTTGTTTTTATTATTATTATTAGAAATACCATTACTGTACAAGTACGGTAATTTTACCGGAATTTTTTTTTCTCCGTATATAGATAACGAAACCTTTAAAGTAGTGAAGCAAACAAATCCGCAGTTTGTGAACTTATTTTAAAAAATGCGTCCTTAAAATGTAGTTGTTGCGAATATTTTCTGTTGCAAAAATGCATTGTTGTTACCCACAGAAAAGAACGCGTTCAGCTTCTTTTTTTTTATTATTTTCGTTCGATTATTGTAAATATGGATTATTATTAACAGCTAAAGAATATATTTGTTTTTAAAAAAATATATAAAAATTTAGGAGTAAATAATCCGGAAATTTAAAGATATCGTGTCACACATGATACTATGAGCAGTAATGGGTTAATAAATTATTATTACTTTTTTTGTTATTTCCTTGTTAATTGGATTCCTCATATAATTAAGGAACATATTAGTTGCGTTATCCTTAAAATCACGAGTGCACCGAAAAGACTCTTACTATTTGATAATCCATCAAAGAAAAAGGTTTCAAATTTAGTGACCAGTTTCAAAAACAGATGGTGCTGCTAATTCAAAAATTTATCGTGTATTATTTCTATTGTATTTCAGACTATTATAAACGAAATATTTACACAAGGCCATTATAAAAGATGTAGTTAAATTTTGACCTCAGGCTATGCCACGTTGATGTATTAAATGGTAGATATATGTTTGTAGACTTTTTGCACTCAGCAGCGCCAGCTGTTAAGAAAAATTGTAGCTAATTTTGAAATTTGACGGCAAAAAATAAACTAATTTCCCAAGCAGAACGCTGCCAACTATTCATTTCTATCTTCTTAATTTTTTTGCTTTTTCTTGTCTTTCATTTTTGAACTTACCAAGGTGGGCCACACACTGAGGAGGCAAGCGGTAAGCGACACAAAAGAGGCAGATTCCCATTCTTTAGCCTTAGCCTGCGCACATCACCTCCGCTAATCCTAACTCAAAAGTATTGGAATTCGCCTCCTGTATGCCTCATTCTTACCGCTTGTTTCTTCCAGTCTATAATATACTTATAATACTTATATACTATAATAATACTTAATTTAAATCTGTTCAATCTAATAATTATTATTATTTTTTTTTTTTTTTTTTTTTTTTGTAGCATGACTGGAACCTGTCAGCTTTCTTATCTGCTATTCGAAGATACAACGGGCGCCGACCACCACCTGGTGCAACCGTGACTATAGAACTATACAAAGAATCTAGAACACGTTTCTCAGTCCGAATGCTATTCTTTAATGCTACTCATCCTGAATTGGGTCGCCAAGAACCTCACCTTCTCACACTTCAGAACTGTGTAGAATATTGTCCGATCGAGACATTCGCCAAGCATTTCGAGCCACTCATTCCAGAGAACTTTTATTCCACTTGTGGTCAAATGCTGGAAGTAAACTCTGCTTACGGAACGTGATTTTTAATGATTGCCATCAATTAATAGAGCTGTATAGTGAACGTTTTTACAAGTGTATAAGATTATGTACTAGATTAAATAAAAAAATTTGAATAAACAGCATATTTAATAAATTTATTGAAACACATAAAACATACGAGAGAAAAACGGAATGAATTAGATACAGTGGTTGGAAAAATTGCGGAAACACTTCCATACTAGCTAAACATTCTTTTTTTTTTCGCAGGCAAATGCTTCGGAAGATTATACTCAGCAAACCTGTTGAAACATTTTGAAACATCCTGATTTTTTTTTTTTATTTCATTACCACGTTGAACAGCTTACCCAATTCTGAGTTCATGACTATAGTAATGGTCGATTCCATAGTCTTGTAATTTTGAACCCAACTCAGAGGACAAGGGAACTCCTGAATCAAGCGCTGGGACAAGCTAGCCTTCCATGGAAGAGATTTTAATGGAACTAACCCTCATTTGCGTTTCACGGAGAGAAAAACCACGAAAACTTCTCATGGTTTACCTGACGGCAAGGGTATTTTAACCCATGATCCGTCTCTAATTGAAGATATTTTACGTCAGCACTGTGGTCGCAGCGAGCCGGGAAGCAAAATTCGTATCAATCGGCTACTGCTAGGATTCGAATCTAGAGCGTCATTGGAAAAGAGCACTTTATTCCATGATAGGCCGCGGCTCTAAAGATCATGATTGAAGCTTATAGAATTTATGTCATCTTTACCCATGCCAAATTAGGATCGCCCAAAATGAAGAGAGTAAATATTTAATACTTTTCTAGATTTAATACCATCAATTCTGAAATCAATCTATAGTATCGGAATATTAATATTAGAATGTTTTTTTTTTTTTTTTTTTTTTTTCAGTATAGTGGTATTAAAAAAGGAAAATTTTATTTTCATACGTTCATTTCAGGCCATGCAAATTTCGCATGGATAAAAAGAACTATATTTCTAAAACCTTCAAGATGGATCTTTTTAACTGTACTCACAGTTTTGCTACTTAAAATCTTTCAAAATATTTGTTGCTAAAAGAAATATTGTTTTGCATAGAGCTAGCATAGAAATGTTTCCATATTTTTGTTCAACCTCTTGAACATAGCTTTATTGTTTTAGTACCTTTTTTTAAAATTTTATATCCTGATAACATTCTTTGTCTTGACTCTCTTTATGCAAATTAAACCATATCCTGATGAGGTCTTACGAGATTATTTTTCTATGAAAATACGTTGAACAGCGCCGACAAACACCCCACGGAGATTGAACAAATTAAATGGCTTATTATGATGTATTTGTGATGAAAGGGAAATTCCAAAGGAATATAACGCTAAAAGTTTTTTTTTTTTAAACCTAATAAATAAAATAATAATAAATAAAAGTGTGAGATTTTATTCTTCATTAGAAATTAGTAAATCAGTTTTCTTTAGCTCCAATGAAATCTTCTGGTGATTCTACTGGGAATTGGCGCTTTATTAGATTGGTCTCATAGAATGGTATTCAATAAATTTGCCAAAAAAATTTAAATTAAAGTAAAAAGAATGCATGTTTATTGCGCACATAAACACTTAAATGTAATATTTCGTTTCTATATTTAAAAATCGTATGTACAGTCACCACTGATTTAGATGTTCAACGTAACGTTAAATTTTGTTTTGCTACACAAAAACTATGAAATTGCGAGGATGTGTAGAAAAGTGTGCAGAGAGTAGGACGAAATAATAAAAAAAAAACGCTTCATTCTATAATTAATTTGAGAACTATAAAATGTTAAAATTATAGTGAAAAATACTCTGTGAACTGTTCCAAAACTCTCACGAATGCAATCATAAAGTTGAAATCTGAAGTGCTGGCGTTTATTTATGAACTTAACGCGAGTCTTTTTTCAAAATTCAAATGAGTCCGAAAGTTATTGTAATTTCCAAGTGTTTTTTTTTTCTTTTTTTTTTTTTTTTCGTGAATTTCTCATATTTTTTCCCCTCAAAGAATCACTGTTTATCCATTGTTGTAGACATTTTTTTATTTTTTTTTTTATTTCCTATGAGCTGCACAATCAGTCTTCCCGATGAGCAGACCTAGTGCGTTCTCCAGAAGTGGTACCCACTCTTTCAGGACCACCACAATGGGTCAGATACCGTTAGCCATGTTAATTTGGGCGTCTAGTTTCTGCCACACTAGATGGCAGCACCAAGACTCTATTTGGATGCTGAAGTGCACTAGGAATTTAATTTTTCCGGAAATGCCAAGAGCCAATAAGGCACTCCAGGGATCTTTGTTGTAGACATTTTAATTATAATTTCTAGAGATCTTTATATAATATGCTCATGCTTGAGTTGATGTCAAAAATAACAAATGAAAAAACAGAAGATAAGAGAAAAATTAAATTATACCAGTTATGATATCTAAACATATCTTTTAAATTTTTTAAAAGTATGAAAAATGTAATTGAAGTAAGATTAAAAACCGTTTCCTAATTAAACTGTTATAATTATATAAGCTTCATTGATGAGCAAATTTAATTCCCATCATTTTTTTTCAATTGCACGATATTTTTTCCTAAGGTTAAAGTTTCTTTTTTGGCCACGATAGCGTGGTTGGTAGGGCGTTGGGTTCATGTCTAAAAGGTCGTGAGTTCGATACCCTCCGGCCGAAGACTCTCCGTGTATTAAAGGTGACTGAAGCATGTTAAATCTGTCAGATCACAAAGTCCTCCATGTTCCCATTAAAAAAAATCATACCTCTGGGGGTACTAAATGGGAGATTGATCATTCTCTGGTCTAGGTCAACATTACGATGTGTGGATGAATGAATGGATGTATGATTGAGTGTGCCCTATAAACGGTCTGTGATGTGTGTGAGGCCGAAGTCGAATTCTTGGCCCTAGAAGGCTCCTCTGAAAAAAAAAAGAGACGCACCGCCTGCCTTTAATTCGCATGGTCTCACTAAGCAATCTTGCTCGCATTGGCAAGTCGTATTAGAAACAACAACAACAAAGTTTTTTTTCTCTTTTTTTTGCCTTCTTTTTTTCAAGTACAGTTGATAATTTTCTAATTTCATGTATTTGCTAATTACGTTACGATTAACATATTAACAAAATGTTCTTACTTAAAATTATAATAATTATACATTTTAATGACAAAATGTTCTTTGTTTTTATGGGAGATACCGATTTTTAAGGTTAAAAAAAACAAAAAAAAAAACAAAGATGAATGAGAAGTAATCATGGGGATAGGTCAGCTGAGCTAACAAGTGGTCGGAGACTCCCAGTAATTAAAAAAAAATGTCGATACATACAGCATATGAATTCAATAAATCTTTGTTTCAGAATGTAAACGTTAAAAAATTTGTATTAAAATAAACATCTCCAAGAAAAACAAATTTAAAAACAAAAGGAAACAAGATGAAAGTATTCAGATTATAATACTTTAAATTTATCTATCCTTATATCCTAAAATTCATTTGTTACAAAAGCAAGGCTGCTTTCCACCCTCAATGTAATCAGCGGTTGAAGCTGTCCGCTACGTTTAGTTAGTACTTCGAATCTGCCCTTTGAATTTATGGAATTATAAATATGGATTTTTAAATATTAAATGCAATTTTTTAAATATCTATCCGATCATACAATCTTTCAGTAAAGTACACTTGAAATAATAGCAAATTTTGCTTTTATAATTTAAAACGAAAATTTGTGCGGAAATTCTTGGTGCAGTCTATGAGAATTATAGCTGGAAATAACTTGTTTAACTTGGAAATTTACCAAAAGTACAAGCAACCTGATATTAAGTCGTAAAATGCAACAGACTAGGATAGCTTGGACATCTATTCCGATTTGATACTACAAATCCAGTAAAAAAGTTCACTTTTACTAATTCCATGGTAAACAGAAAACGAGGAAGGCCACCAATTTGGTGGCTTGACTCGCTGGAGGACACATACAGTATATAAGAGATACTTGATACAAGAGAAATATTAAGAACCTTACTGCGAATATGACTAGATAGCAAGGACTACTTGAGATGGCTTTGACTTGTTACAGGCTGTAGTGCCTTGAAAGAGGATGAAGGAGAATTTAAAACGAAGTTTCCAATAAAATATTGCTGCTCATAATTTCTTTAAAATTTATTTATTTCTGAAATAAATTTATTTGCTACCTTAATTCTTTTAAATTCACATTTGACTGCACTACAGTTAAATACTTTAATTCTAGTATATTCGAATCATTAATAATCAAAATTCATCTTTCTAATAAAGATCAATGCTTTGTGTGAATTAGTTTTGCCAATCGCGGTTACCAATTAACATAACAAACCATTGGTCATCTATCAATGAATAATCAGTTTGGCAACAAACAATAAGAATACGTTTCTCTTGCAATCAGATCGTCCAATAGAAATAGTGTAAACTGCAATTTGTCATTCATTAGCAACCACAAAATTATGACAATGGATTGATTTAATCCACTCAAGGTTAAAGTTCAGCTTCTAGCTTGAGCATCTCTATTGATGTTTTGATAAAGGTCACATTTTTAAAGGTTTGCATAATTAAGGGTTTTATTTATATCACTCATGAAAGGATTATTTGTTTTGGATGATGTTTAAAGCCCGAAATGTGGAATGTAGTTTTTTGTTATTCAATTTTTTATACTCTATATTTACTTGTGGGCGGTGCTGTCTTTTTAATGTTTGATGGAGTACAACCATTGCAAACAACTGCTCCTGTGTTTAAAAACAAATCTCTTCACTTCAAAGGTCAATCTTTTCATTGCAAATTTAAATGGCTGTTAATTTTAACTTAAATAGTAAAATAGTTGGTTTTTAAATTATTTTTAGATTATTTATAAGTTAATAGACTAACCGAATCATACATTTATTAAAATTAATAAAAAAAATAAATATTGGGTATTTATCCGTTTAAGAGAGGGTTAAAAAATTGATGTTGTCAAAATTGATGCTGACGCCAATGATACTTAATTAATTTTGGTAATAAGTGCTACTGATATTATGGTAACGAATATTTAATATATCAATGTAAGTAGCAGGTATCTAATATTATTGGGGTAATTGATTTTTTATGCCCCTCCCAGACGACTAAGTACTAAAAATGATTTTCGATAACTGACTTGCTTCATAACTTTACTATTATATACTCGAGCGCCGTTTTATATACTCGGTATAAAACAAACCTAGTTTTTCATTTATGCAAAATACCTTACGTGTTAATGTTTTTTTAATTTTTTTATTAAAACATAAGTAGAATTATTATTTCAAAACTTTTTATTAGAACATATAGATACTGAAAAATGTCTCAAGCACTACAATTTTTAAAAAAAAAAACTAATTTCAATTTTTTCTTTAAATTTTGAGGTTTCTGTTCCGTTAAAGGGGGACGTAAAAAAAGCCAAATAGCAGTAAGAGAATACTGGACTACAAAAACAATCCTTCACCTCAATGGTCAGTATTAGGGAATACTGGTGGCAACGGCTCTTAACATTAAAAACATCAGTGTAGGGTATACCAGGGGATGGCACTGAGATTATTTCATTTTATTTTATAGCCATCGTTGAACAGCTGACCCAATTTTGGGTTTACGACTACCAATGTTCAACTCCGTAGCCTTGTAATTTTGAACCCAATCTAGAAGACAAGGGAACTACTGGATCAAGTATTGAGAGAAATTTACCTTCGTAGAGGACTTTTTGATATTTGCTAATCTGCATTTGCGTTAAATGGAGAAGAAAACCTCCCATGGCTAACCTGACGACAAGGGGACTCCACCCCATGATCTGCCTACCACTGAGGATAATTTACATCAGCACAGTGGTAGGTGCGAGGCCGAGTGCGGAATTCGTATCAACTAGCCATCGCTGGGATTCGAACCCGATTCACCCCATTGGAAGGGGAATAATCTATTCATTGAGCCACCGCGACTCAAATACCAGATTAATACTAGCAAGCCAGTCATTAAATTCCCACCATTATTATTGCGTGATTATTATGCTTGGTGTTTGATATGCCGGAAAAAATTTTATTATTGCCAACTTCATCCTTTAATGGAAGAATACCACTTTTAGTAACAAATTAGGTTTAAAACAAATATTACAGGAAATGATTTCAAAATTTATAATTTAAATTGCAAATTAGTTGAATAATATAGTAAAGTAGATCTTGGAACTTTTTTCTATTACCAAACTACACTGTGAAGTGGTAAGTTAATGTAGGTGACCGAATAAGCCTCCGGAGATTGAGGAGTGATCTTATTTTCGTTTTAAATTTATTGATATTAATTGGCGTTCTCTAAATAACATTTTAAATTTTTTTCCTTAAAAAGATTTCATAAAACTTGAAACTGTTTAAAATATTCAAGGAAAAAAAACTACTGAAAATGACTGACCCGGTGTAATTCGGACTATTAACAAATAAAATAGATTTTATTGAACAATATCAATGAACTAGACACTATGTAATAATTCATAATCATGATCGCTAAACTACCAAAACCTAATCGATTTGTTTATTTTAAAGAAATGAAGCAAGTGCTGTTAGCGGGCAATTATACAGCAGCTCAAATAAAAGAAGCCGTCTTGAATTTTTACCCAAAAAGTCCATATGGTTACTTTACTTATCCTTTATACGATGACAATCTGTGGTGGACCTTCTTCAATTGTGTTTTCTTCTGTTATCAAATGTTGGCAACCATAGGTAAGTCTAAAAGCAATTAGTAGTTCAAGATATTTTTACTAAACATAAATTGGGTACTAACTCGAGAAGAAGAAAACATGATTAGTCTTGTTTATTATTCCGTTGAATCGATTTTCAGATCAAATTTATTTGGATACCTGTAAGCGACGTCGCGTGTGTGTGCCGAATCTGATTGGCTTCTGAATCGCCGCATAAGCGAATACCACGATTTACATACGCCCACATCACTTGCAGATATCCGGTTGTAGAGCTTAGTGAAAGATGGTTTTAAGTCACATTTTTTTATTTGAGATTTCTAGGGGACAAGTTTTATTTCAGTCTTATTTAACACTACAACATTCAGGCAATTCGTGCCATTCTATGAGTGTTCCGGTGTTGACAGAAGTTCCAATTGCATTTTACCATAAGCAGTTGACGAATAACTTTAAAAAATCTGCTCTACGGCAAAAAATTAATATGAGAAAGGGGTGGAACGTGAACAGTTTATGACGTGAACAGTTTGAATAGGTATAAGGGATTTATAGTTTTTGCTAATTGGATTTTTTTGGTTCATCACAAGGGCCTAGTATATTTATTTCCAAATTCTAGTATAAAAACTTTTAAACATATTTACTTAAATTCCCTAAAATGTAACTTACAACACTCAGCTACTCGCCTCTTCAATTTGTTTAATTATTCACTAATAGTCCCTTAGTGTAGCTCTAGTGCGACGTTAACAGACTAAAAAATTTAATTACGTCTTTTTTCTAACGTTAATAAACAGTTTATAGGCATAATGGTTTTGTGGTAATAAAACTTCAGGTCTGTATCCTTTTAATTTTGAATACAATTAAAAAGACTAATATTTCCATAGAAAAAGTGTCAAAACAAACCTCTCCGCCGATAAGTTCATGATTGAAACTAATCAAGAAACTAATATTTTTGAAGTAAAAGATAATATTCGGCATTTTTTTCCCTCACTCTAAAACGAAATTAAAACAAAAACTAAAGCTAATTATTATCCGAATCACAGATGCTTTTTTAATTACAAAAAAATAGAATGTAAACTGAGTAGAAATTGAACTCAATAATTTAAATAGTCGCAACTTGTTAGTTTAAAAATAGTCCCTTTTCATAGACATTGAAAGTAATCACTTACGCTAATCGCAGTATTCGCTTGCGCTAGTTTTACATCGTAAAAGTAAGTAGCTAGAAAGTAATCACTTACGCTAGTTTTACATCGCAGTCATCTTCGCACCATTTTAGGATTCTTTGAAATCAGCAACCGTAATATGGTTCTACTAGGCGCAATATAAAGATTGTTACAAATGTGCAGAAAAATTTGGTCCCATTTGGCACCATATTTAGGTTTATGCAGATGGGCATGATATTTTGGTTCAACTTGGCACAGTTATAAACGTTACTACAAATGCGCAAGATAATTTGGTTCCACTTGGCAGAGTACAAATGTTTCTAAAAGTGCAGTTCTACTTGGAACCATATTAAGCTTGCTACAAACGTGTATGATAATTTGGTGCTATCTAGCATAGTATAAAGGTTGCCGCAAATGTGCATGGCAATGTGGTTCAATTTGGTAACGTATCAAAGTTGCAATAAATGTACACGATGTGGTTCAACGCACACCAAAATTTCTAACAGTGCTTATTCTTGGAAGAAAAAAAACTTACGTGATTTTAAATACAACACGCCGTAAATTGCAGTGGCATTTAAAAAAACGCCTTTGCGTAATTTATGAATATCTCCTACGTGTATTATGTTATAATTTAAATTTTGACATTTTGTGATCATTTTATTACGTAGGTTATGGTGGCATCACTCCACATAGTCCCTCAAGTCAAATGTTCGCCATATTTTATGTCATACTTGGTGTACCGCTATGCACGCTATTCAATAAAGTCCTTGGACAGTCTTATGCTGAATCTCAAAACGAGGTGATTTACCTCTTGAGGGACAAAGTACGAAGCAAGTACTTTATGATTTTCTTGTTCTACGCCTTCTGGGCCCTAATCTTTTATTTTCTTCCCTCTGCCGTATTCCTGCACACAGAGCACTGGAGTTTCCTTGATGGTGTGTATTATACAACAACAACAGCAGCTACTAGTGGACTAGGAGATTTTCTTGTAGGTAAGTGGACATAGAAGAGAGATTTCGCACTTTTTACATTCCGTATGCTCCCGTGCGCAAGATTTGATTGAAGCGCGCTTGCGTCAATTCTGATAAAATACGCATGCACTCACGTGAAAGCATCAAACTAACGTGAATGAAAATAAGAGATTTTGTAAACATCCGTAAGTGAAGAACGATAAGTAGCGGAATATTATCTTAACTTCGATCACAAAATCAAAACAAATATTGGACGAGGATAATATGGAAGATAAACTTCTCCATACTAAATAATATAAAGAAAGTAAGCAGATTCTATAGTTTTAAATAACGAAATAATATTTAGTTTCTTATGAACATACTACAATTTGAAAACTATAATTTTAAACTAAAACTCATAAAATTTATTTTCGTGGTTAAATCAACCGATTGTTGAAACATCACACGATTCACTTTAACATTTTGTAAAAACGAATCTTTTATCTTCATTTTGTGTTGGTGTTCTTGATTTATCTGTAACACGTCCATGCTGTTAGTTTAAAGATAGGATTAAACAAGAAACAGCATTTAACAACAATGATTAGTGTTAAGAATCGCCAAATTATGCCATGAGGCGGCGCTCATGTCAATATGATTCAGTTGCCATTTAAGTCCGTAACAGGGCGCATCTCCCTGTCACTTGAAAAATGATCTTGTCAATTTTTATATCTTTAAATTTGTAAATAAATTATTATGTGTGTTACAGTCCACCGATTAATAGATCGATACATCACATACACTAAACAATTACCTTACTTGTAGCTTTGTAAAACCACGCCAACAATACGTAAAGACAAGTAAGTTCTAAAAAAGATGAGCTGCTGCACCTTCAAATTTTACATATGGGGGCGTAAGGTGTCTAACTTAAATTAGCAAAATCTCTCTAAAAGAATAATAAACACGTTTTTTTTTTAAGTACGCTTCATACTGATTTATATGTTTTTCTTAGTGTGAGTGATTAAAAAAAAAAGAATTATTTTCTCTCTTTCAGTATACTTGGAGAACATAGTATTCAAAGTTTAATTTCATTGTCTTCTTAATTTTCAGTTTGTTAGTTTCTTAGCGGTCAAAATTTCGATTGCCGAACACTTTTGCTTGCATCATTTAAAAAATAGTTTTAACCTGCAATGAATTGAGAAACAGAACTTCAGTGGAAATCTAAGCATTTTAATTGATCAGAGAGATGCTGAATTCTGGTTTGGCATTAAATTAGTTTTGAAAATAATATGACGATAAGTTCTGCTTGAAGAGATGAAAAAACGACTGAAACTTCTATTGGTCATTAGCTGCATTAAAGATTTCAATGCTCTACCAAACCGAGAAGTGGTCAAAATTTTAATTGCAAATTTATTTCTTTGCAGACAAAATAGCGAGTTAATGAAAACGAAAATTGCAGCACTATTTCACGAAAAAAATTTCTCTCAAACACCGTAAAGTTTCCTCTTTTAGAAAAGAAATTTCTTCAGACTTTTCTCATACAAAAAAGAAAATTTATCCTAAACGCCAAAAATTGTTTGATTTGATAGAAAAGCAATTTTCCTTAACATTCTCAGAACCATGATTTCATACGGCACGATCTTCCCTTCATCACCCACTGAATCTAATCTAATCAATGTATCGCAGTCTAATTATAATTGGGTATATGGTATGAGCCTTCCCGACACCGGCAGCCTATGATCACACGAATGCGATTTCAATTTGGAACGTTTTGTTTCAATTTTTAAGCAACAAAAAAAAAGCAAAATGACTAGGCTTAAATTCTATCTAAATGGAATCGGCATTTATATATGAATAAAACATTACATTAAACATTTTGAAATTTTTAATTATGATTTTTAAATATGTTGATCGCTATGAAGCAAGAATTAATACAACAAATCAATCGTGGGTGAAAACAACAAAATTCAATGACGTGACTGTTTGGACGCAAGCTTGTCAGTATAAATCAATAAATATCAGTTTAGGTACTAACTATTGCATAATAATGCATAGTATCTTTATTTTGCTTAAGTACTTAATCAAGCATCATATTGCAGGTCAATTTTTGAAAAGAAATACGTACTTTGCTGTCTATCGATTGTTGCTACTGGCCTGGATGGTGCACGCTGTAGCATTTTTCGCTTTCACATCTGATGCATTATCCAGAGTTTTCAGTCGATATCTCCTTTATGAACTCCACGTCGATATCGAAGAGCATATATTCGAGTTTCGACCAGTATATGTAAATCCTGAGAGCTTGGATGTCCACTTTAGACTCATGAGAGCGGAAAAGGTGATCATTTTATGAAGTATCTTATTATAATTGGGCACTTGCAACTCGGAAAGTGAGGTAAATCAGATTTAACTGGATGTCTGTAAGCAACGTCATGCGTGTGTGTTGCACATCATTGACTCTAGAATAGACAAACACCACGATTTACTTACGATGACGTCACTTTCAGGTATCAAACTATCGGTGCATTAAGGTTTTAAACATTAGGAACACGAATAGAAACATAGTATACTTCTCAAGTGTATTCAAAATTTGTTAGTTTTTAAAAAGTAATGATGAATTCTAATGAATTGTATATTTCCAATCCTTATAGTGAGTAGTTTTTAGTTTGAAACTCAACTTGGTGGACAGCACGATATTTACGCAAGTGTTTTATAGGTTGAATTGAAAGAATTTCATGGTTATATATATTACATAAATAAGATATATTACTCAGAACAAAAGCTTCACCCATCATCGCCCGATGAGAATTATTGATGACGTTTTAAACAGTAAAAAAATTAAGATACTGATAATTAACTGTTTTCAAGCTCAAAAGAACAGAAAATCAGGTAAATTATTTTAAGCTCAGTCTAACAAAAACCAGATAGGTGTTTGTTTCAAGCTCAATAGAACAGAAAATCAGGTATATGATTTTAAGCTCAGGCTAACAAAAAACCAGATATATGTTAGTTTCAAGCTCAATAGAACAGAAAATCAAGTCTATGATTTAAAATTCACTCTAAGAGAAAACCAGATATATGTTTCAAGCTTAATAGAAACAGAAAATCAGGTATATGATTTCAAACTCAGTCGTCAGAAAATTTCTTTATAAAAATAGATTTATGTTATTTTCGTAATTGGGGTCTTAAAAAGACGAGAATGTTAAGATTAAATAATATATTATTGAGTTTGAAAAAAATGTTTTAGGAAAACAGAGTGAGATCATAAATATATTAAAAATTGAAAAATTCCTTTTTTTTTCTCTCGAGCAAAAACGCTTTATTTTAAGGTTTAATAGAATAAATTAGTTGTCCAAGTCACTTAATGTGTACTTCCACTAGATTTATCAATACTGAAGCATGTGAGTCATGTCTGAATTCTGAAGAAGATACTGTCAGATCTGTCGACTTCTAGAAACAGATCGACATTGTTTAACAATCACGAGTTGACCGTTGGCGAGAAAACTCGACGGAAGAGTTTTTCTTTGTTTAAAATAGGTGAAAGGAACCTTTTCGTTCGGCTAAAAGTTCGGAGTTCACTGTGGGGATCACATTTTAAAGATTACAGCCATTCCTTATATTTTGAGGGTTAAAAAATATATTGAACAAAAGGATGTTAAAGTGTCTTATTTTGTAACTTAAAATATCGTCTGCGGTAGTTATTTAGCACAATTAGACTGAAGTAAGATTGCATCTCAGCACGTGAAAATCCGATTATTAGATCCACACTTATTATTAAGATGTGTCATTTTTTATATTTCGCATTGAACGTAATCTTGAAATTAGATTTAATACTTTCACGTAGCATCACGGTCGTTCATGAACTCATACGCTGTGCAATATCTGCTGAGAAATGTGATAGTTCAGTAAAACATAAGTGAACTTGCGAGATGCTACTTAAAAGTACTAATTCTCTCTCTTCATTAGGCAAATTTCGCTCTCTCAGTTTCTGCCAGGTTCAGCGCAAACTCTGCAGAGAATCGAATTTCAGTTGGCAAAGCTAGCATAGTAGATAGTTAGTGAATGTAGGTGGTCATTTAAAAAAAAAAAGATTTTATACAGCCTTTTTTTAATCATCTCAGTACAACTCATAACTAAAACAATAATGAACTACAATACACTTTTAACTTAGTAAGAACTCAGCGAAGAAGCAGTAACAATTACTGCCAAAAATACATATATTACAAACAACAGGCCCACTAATCACATGCACAGCAAATGACGTTACGTACGTAAATTGAAGAAGAAAAATATCCACCAATCTGAAAAATACATCATAGGACCGAAATTAAATTCTGTGCTGTTAATTCAATATGTTAAGCCGAGAAGCATACCATTCCAACAGGTTGTTCAGTAGTAACTGCGTAAACTCTGTAAAGATCCAAGGTCGTTTTGCGGTAATTGCGCAAACTCTGTAGAGAACGGAGATTGCTTTGCAATAATTGTCCAAACTTTGCAGAAAACCGAGACTGTATTATAGTGACTGAGCAAAGATTCTGTGTACAGTCGAGGTTGTTTTATGGTAACTGCCCTGCGCAGCCTAACAAGGAAGCGGGATATTTAGAACGCAGCTCTCATACTGTTTTATTTTTTTTTTAGTACGTGAGCGTTACGAGGGAGTGTAAGATTAGAGAGATTTCGCGCTTTTTCATTACGTTTCGTACGTCCCATACGTAAGATTTGAAATATTAGGGCATGTGCTCATGAAAATTATCAAACTTACTCGAAGAAAAATAAGAGATTTTGCAGAAACTTGCAAGTTGAAAATGCTGACGTAGCGTGATGGAATATCATCTCAACGTTATCATCTTTGATGACAAAATCAAAACATTTACAAAAGGCATGGATTTTATGGAAATTAAACTTCTTCCAAATAAATTGTATAATCAAAATAAACATATTCAGTAATTTTAAATTTAAAAAAAAAAAAAATATTTTGCTTATAAAAAATAAAGTTGTGAAATCCAATTGTTGTAAATAATTGTTGTAAAATCACATGATTTATTTCAACACTTCATAATAAGTAATCTTCAATTTTCATTTTTTTAAACCTATCTGTAACTTCTACATGTTGTTCATTCGAGGGTAGGTTTAAACAGAAAAAAAAAACTTTCTCAACAGCTATGAAGAGTTTTTATTTAGCGATGTAAAACCATACTAACAAAACACAAATATACCTAATATCTTATTAAAAAAACGTGAGCACACATTAACACACACATGCGCTGTTTCTTCAAATCTTACGTACGGGAGCGTACGAAATCTAACGTAAATTTGCGAAATCTCCCTATTAAATCTTGTTATTAGTGGTTATGGCAGTGATATATATCTCAAATTTACTGGTCTATACAATATTTTTGTTATAGGGAGTTCGAAAAGATATTGATATCTGGAGAGCAGATCAAGTGACAAGCGAGAAAACAGTTTATTTAGAAAATCACTTCAAAGGTTTAATATTGGCAACTGAGAACTTGAAAAATGCCACTGAAAGTGAAATGAGGAAAAAAGGTTATTCCGTGGAGGACCTTACAGACGAATTTAAATTGGAATGACTCAAAATTTATCGTGTTTTGTATTTATTCATTTAACCTTTTTGTAAATAAATTAATTCAGAAACGTTAACAACAAAAAACTGTTTAGAAGAATAAGTTGGATAGACTGGCATAATGGGATACCTGCAAGTGACGTAATGTGTCAATCCTAATTGGTTGTTAAAGCGTGGCATTTGGTTATGTTAGCAACTGTTCTTTCCCTTCTATTTCGAGCAAGCCAAGCCTGTCAAATATCAATTCGATTAAGAGGCATATTCTATATTCTTACACAAAGATTCCTTCACAAAGATTTCAATACTTCCGCTATATATTTCTTACTTAACACAAGAACAGGCTTGAAGTCATGTAGCCCAGAAAGAAACCAATTATGCACTGAAGTTGTCAAGTACACAAAACAAAAATATATCACGGTAACAAAAACACAGAGAAATAAAAAAGCTAAGTTAAGAAACAGTCGTGGACGAGAAAGAATTATATTTCAACACATTCGATGTGCGATGTGGAGCTGTATTTTAATAACTTTCCGTTAATTAACATTATATTTTATGTGGAGAAACTTAGCTCTACTTTAACTCGCCATTTTGCTTATGAACTGTCGCTAACGTCATAGGTCCCACATGTGGATATTCGTGATCTTCTTCTTCTTGAAGTGGAAGTAGCTAATTGACGCCTCTGAGAAATTTCACTCTGATGCGCACTTACCTTTTTTTATTCAATCGCGTACTATCAATCGCTGTCAAAATTATGCGGTTAGTTCTACTTTTTTTAGAGTGTTCTGTAATCAAAATTTTAAATTTATATTTTATTAAGAGGGAATTAAAAAGCAGGCATTACTATTGAGGGAAGCGAGATTAAAATCTTCAAAACATATTTGACTACTGGCTGAAATTAAAAAAATGTTTCCGATAATCACATTAAACCTCTTCTTGGTTTCTTCTGGATATAGAGGGCCCCAAGTTTGTTCCTCAAGAGTGTAGTCAATCCTAAGGTGACTCTTTGGCGCTCATTTGGTTCGTGATTTTCTGGAAAGGGAAAGTATTCACCGGATGAAATAGCCATCCAGGTCTCCAGGTCTTTTCGCCTTAGTACATCTATGAAATATTCTATGGAGTTCCAATAAAGTTCGTAATTCACCAATGAAAACCCTCAAGGGCCCGAAAACAGCCTTGATGCCAGAGTAGGAACAGATGCCCCAGGAACTTTTAAATTGCCTTAATTCAAATGCAAAATACTTGTATACTTGTTAGAGGGGATCATGTCCCCAATTAATTCATTTTTTAACTCGATTCAGTAATCCTTTTTCATATATTACGACTTGTGTTCGACAAGATCAGGCGAGGTGTTATTTAAATATTGAATAATAATTACAATACACAAGGTGACTCCGCCTCCTGCTCGTTTCGTTCACCAAACCCCGCAATTGCTTCTCACTCATCCGTGTTTTTTTCCTCTCTATAAACATCAATATTTTCTACAAAAACACAGAACATTTTGTTTCCGAAAAATACAATTACTGTAGGTTAATGTAAGAGCATTTTGTTAAAATTTTACTTGTAACGAAACATACAATTTTGAATGAATTTATAAAAATAATAATTTAATACTTGAAAACAAAATTAACTTAATGAACATAGATAACGTGACTCAATAATAAAGAATAAATGAAAAATTATTTCACTCGTTGGCCATACTTATAGCAATGAAATTAGGGAACGGATTTCAAAGCTCTTTATTATTTATTTTTTTAAAAAAAATTTCACTTTAAATGTTAAGATTTATGTATGGCAACGTCTATCTCTCTATTTATCTTTTTTTTTCCGACTTTTGATTGGATTCTACTCAAGTAGGAGCTTATAAAATAAAGAAATATCTCGTATGGAAAAAATAAATTTTTTCAAAAATGGATAAATAGTCAATACTTAAAAAAAAAAAAAATTCTGGAAAAAAAGCCTTACATTTGCAACAGCTTACGAACAAATTGAAATTTCAAAATAGAATTTATGTTAAATTCGCGTAATGAAGTTCGTAATTTACCAATGAATTCGCATATATCTTTCAACATGTCCAATTTTACTTCCGTAATTGCATTTCACCGGGCTATAGATCGAGCAAACATGTTATTTTTTCCTTACAAGTTTAACAACAATTAATTTTCGAACAAAGTGTCAATTGTTAAATTTTTTTTATTCCTCCGTACATTTTTTCGACAACCTAGCCAATTTTAAATTTTTAAATCTTAAAAGTTTTTGCGCAGACAAACAAAACGTAACGTAAAGAAAAGAGAAAAAATCACAAGAAAGTCTGTGTTAAATTCATAAGCAAATAGAGCCCTTTTAGCATGCGAAAATTCAATTCCAGAGTTCTTGCAGAGCAGCCCGTACTGTAGTTTTTGCCTAAATAATTCTCAAGCGAGTTATCTAATATACTAATATTTAGTGTGGCTGGGTGGCGCAGTTGGTATGTCGTCGGCCTTCTGAGCCCAAGTCAGCGGGTTCAATCCCCGGCCCAGACACCGGATTTTCGGGATGCAGAAAATTCTCAGCGACCATGTCGTATGATTATGCGGCATGTAAAAGATCCCTGGAGTACCTTATTGGCTCTTGGCATTTCCGGCTAAATTAAATTCCTAGTGCACTTTAGCATCCAAATAGAGTCTTGGTGCTGCCATCTAGTGTGGCAGAAACTAGACGTCCAAATTAACATGGCCAACGGTATCTCACCCATTGTGGTGGCCACTGAAAGAGTAGATGCCACTTCTTGAGAACGCACTAGGTCTGCTCATCGGGAACACTGATTGTGCAGCTCATTGGAAATAAAAAAAAAAAGTTTTTTTGTTATTATATAGTACCACCTATGCATCAAGTTGTACACCTTAAAATAGCCTAAGCCCTTAAGATTTTTTCAAATATGGAGAGAAATGAAATATCCATTTAATAGTTAGAATACATGCGTATTAAAATACTTTAGATAAACCCTTTTTAAAAAGGCATTAAGATCAACAATATCTGCCTTTTAAAGGGGCTTGTGCATTTTAATAATTAAAATAATTTCACATTTAATATTAATTTTATTTTATTTTTTTTCAAATTTTTCGGTGTAAAATGCTAATAATAAAAAATTATGAACAAAGTTTTTTTTTATGTAAGTTATCATTTTGCTATTATTTTTTGAAAAACTTAAAACGCACTTTGAGCTTTTTTAAACGGTTAAGATTTGTATGGTGGAATCATTCTCCTTATCCATTACACTCGAGCTTTGCTTCATAAACCGGGGGATTAATCTGGACTAAGGCTCCTATACTATGAGAGCTAAGCTTTCAACTATGTTGGAGCAAACAAGTTTGCAAGTTAACGTTATGTTAGTGCTAACGCGAGAGTTTGAAGACTATTTGGATACCTAAAATTATTGATATGGGTGGTTGTGAGGCAGTAAATTGCGCAAACAGTTCAGAAGAAGACTTTCAGATTTCCTTCAAATGTGAAAAGAAAGAATAAATGGATAATAAATTGCAGAAGATACAACTGGCAGCCTGGAAGTGGAACTCGCTTATGTGAGGTAAAAACTCATTTACTTATATTTTATTAGATTTATTTACTTATATATGTAGAATATAAACGATAATAACTTGTTAGAATTTGTTTTTAAGCGTTTGTTTTCGTCTATTTTTTAAAATTTTTTTATAAATAAGCGAATAACTTGCAGGGTTACTTGAATTGTACAGTTTTAACTATGTACCAAATATCGGAATTTTCATTGAAAATTGCATTTATTAAGTATATATTTATTTAAAATATGATTTTTAAACAACATTTTTTGATTTATTTAACAATTTCTAATTCTCTTTCAAATGATTTGTTTTTATATGAACTCTCCCTGCCCATTAACTCTCATAGAAATATCGTTTAAACGAGAAATCACGGTATTTATTTTTTTACTCTTAAGTTGCAATTTATAAGCACATTCATTTGAAATTAGACAGGTTTCACTCCCAGAATCCAGCAACGCTCTACACATCTGCCATTCTGAATATTTATCCTTTACGAGGATTAATGCAGTACTTCATAAGCATTTGTTTTTAAAACACACGGTCGCCACAATTGGACACGTGTCTACTCTCGGAACGAATGATTCAGCGCTTATATTAAACGCAGTGTTTTTTTGTGATTTATTTTGATCGTTAATTCGTCGCTTTGAAACTAAACCGTAGTAACTCAAAAAAAAAAAAAATAAATAAATAAATAAATAAAAAATCGAAAAATGAGATATTTGGGTCATTTTGTGTAAAAAAAGTCACCCTTTTAGAGAAACAACCTATCATCTTCATTGTTCTATAAAATTAATTTAGAGAGCAGATGAATCGTTATCGCATTGGAGCAATTCGCCTTCTTTAAAAGTTAGAAATTGCTCTCCTGAAAAACTTTCTTTTTTGAGTTACCACTGTTTAGTTTCAAAGCGACAAATTGAGGCCACATAGGGAGTGGAGGAATATTTTGACTTTCTCTCGGATAGTGTAAAAGTTTGTGATGAGCTTTTTTTACACAGTAAGCAGTTTCTCATTCTGCATATATTAATTTCACATCTGGGGGAAAAACACTTAAAACAAAGTCTATTATTTTTTACCAACTCTACTCTATCGTGTACAGACATTCTTATGAACTGTAGGCGATATTGCAAAGCATGAGACTCATTGGTTTTAAATAACAGACAGTTATCCTTTTTTATTTCAGATAAAAATACATTTGTTGCTCCTCTTTGTGCACTCGAATTATTAACTCTATTTTGTTTATTAAATTCGTAACGCTTAGTATTTCCACTGAAAGATTTCGAAAATGTTTCATTTTTGTTTTTGCCTGCCAAAGATAAATAAATATCACACTCACACCCTAATTCATGTAGTTTAAAATACTTTTCTCTCTGTGTTACACTAATATGAGTCATCAATTCTCTTTCGAGAGTACTCATTATTTTATCCGATACTATTAACTCACAGACGGATTTAAAACCATTTACATTACGTAATTGACAATAATATTCAAACGTCGAACTTAACCTTGACGCAAATGTACATAATTCTTTGAACTTATTTTTTGTGCTCTTTGGAATTTATTAAAGCATTCTTTGTGGTGTAGGGGAAAATTTTTTTAGCACTAAATCTTTGAGTTTATTGTAATTAGTTAACTCTTCTTCGGAAATGTGAACCATTAAATTGTTAGCTAAACTATTTAAAAGAATTTCGCATTTAAATTGCTCGGGAACCACTTTTGTTTTGAATGCTGAAAAAATAAATTATACGATTTTACTCGTGAGGGTTAGGGTTTTTACCGATTTTAATAAAGTCTCGATATTAATATTATTCGGATTCTCAGAAACACTCTCTTTCGCGAGTACGGTATTATGAGGTAATTCTTTTTGAACATTAAGAATGTTTTTCTAATTGCGCTAATTTCATTCGCTCAAGTTCTAATTTAGATTCACTGTCGACTCATTTAATTCGCTCAAATTTTAATTTAGATTCACTATCGGACTTTTTTTTTTTTTACTTCCTCTATAGCATAATCCAGTGCGCATTTAAATAGCTCTTGATCTGTTTTATAAACTTCGCTCTTATCAATTAAAATTTTTAAATCGGCAATTTTTACACTCTCCGTTACAATTCAGTTTAATTCTTCTGCGATGAGTCTTAATTCGTCTTTCTTTAATTTAGTCAAAGACATGTTTATAGTTTAATTCACGTAAATATAAATTTAACTTTCACCTACCTTCTCAGATCGCTGTTAGAGGCACTTAAGTTTCTGTTTCGATTCTCGATCGTACACGTCTCACTGAATCTTTTGCACTAATTTCAGCTTAATTTTCACAAAATTCACTCGTCTATAGATCGCTTACCTTCTCAGGCTCGGGTAAGCTCCATGTTATTTCTCTTAGACACTCAAAACACACATTGGAACAGTAGACTATTATTTTATTTGCACATTGAATTCACACACTTGCCTCTTTCGAGGCTGGTATATATTTACTAGTTCTCGTTGCTTACACAGAGGGCGCTGCTCGCATACAAAACTGAACAATTTAATTTTTTTCCGAACCTACCAACAGCATTCCAAACACAGAATTTATTGCCTGCAGATGTCTGTTTATTCTCCGGCGAGAACTTAAAACTATATCCCAAAACTTATCGGCGCCAATTAATATTCCTACTTGAGTCATTTCTTCCTTGTTTACATTTAATTAAGCCGGCGACGTACCTAAACTTTTCATTATCTCAATTGCGATGTGGGAGCCGCGATGGCTCAGGGGATAGAGCGTTCGCCTTCCAATGAGGCGAACCGGGTTCGAATCCCAGTCGATACGAATTCCGCATCCGGCTTGCACTGACCACAGTGCTGACGTGAAATATCCTCAGTGGTAGACGGATCATGGGTTAGAGTCCCCTTGCCGTCAGGCTAACCGTGGGAGGTTCCCGTGGTCTTCCTCTCCATGTAACGCAAATGCGGGTTAGCTCCATCAAAAAGTCCTCCACGAAGGCAAATTTCTCCCAATACTCGATCCAGGAGTTCCCTTGTCTTCTGGATTGGGTTCAAAATTACAAGGCTACGGATTTGAACATTAGTAGCCGTAAACCCATTAAGTTGGGTCGGCTGTTCAACGACGGTTATAAAATAAAATTGCGATGTGGGAGGCCGGGATAGCCTGGTCGGTAGGGCGCTGGGCCCATGTCCAAGAGGTCGTGGGTTCGATCCTCACCAACCGAAGACTCCCTGTGTAGTAAGTGGTGACTGATGCACGTTAAATCTGTCGAGTCTCAAAGTCCTCTATGTTTCCATAACAAATCAATTCCTCTGGGGTACTGATCCAGGAGTTTCATTGTCTTCTGGATTGGTTTAAAATTGCAAGGCTATGGAGTTGAACATTAGTAGTCGTAAACTCATGAAATTGGGTCGACTGTTCAACGACGGTTATAAAATAAAATAAAATTGCGATATGGGTGGGGCTTTTTATTTGGCAAGCGGTTATCGTTAGTGACTAAGCATTCGACTTTTATTTTATTTTTTCCAGCCCTAACTTTTAATTATATTATGACTACAGGATTTAATTTTATTATGACTACAGGTACCATCCTAATGAGATTAAATTTTACAGACCTGTTGTCGATGGAATGATAAATAATTTGATCAAGTGAATTTCGTTTACGTAAATAAACTCATGTTTTGTGGGTATATATATAGCAGAATAGTTGTATCCTATATGTATGTAGGAGTTTGTGGAGCATAAGATGAAAAAACGACGATAATTTAACAATCAAACTTAACATTTAATAGAAAGAAAAGGAAATAAGTTTAACAGTTATATATATATATATATATATATATATATATATATATATATTTACAATAAATTTAAAACACAAAATTTCTTTAACATGCCTAAAGTACTCAAATATTGAAATTTCAAGTACACAAAAAAATTATAAGTATCTTTCAGTACTCTACATCCCTTCTAAGCTTAGATAGGTCTGGTAGTTTTAAAGTTGAACCTGAATTTGAAAACAATATTTAAAAATAATATTTTTGGTAAACAAAGTATTTTATATAATTTAATAAATCAAATTAATTTATTTAAAATGATGTATAATTAACACAATATTTAACACAATTTAATTAACAGAGAACAAAATTACAAATAAACAAATGTAATAAATATACTTCACGACAATAGTAATATATGTTTCAGAAGCTTAGCTTGAAATTAAAAGCCATTTTTAAAGCATTCAATTTTGATTTAAACTGACCTTGAACACTATTTTTTTTTTTTAATCTGAAATCAATGTACCCCAAACTATAAATATCACATTTTTCAAAATAATAACTTAAACAACTGTATTTAAAATATATTTTTCGTGATATAAATTGGCTTTTAATACTACTCTTTCCTCAAATAATTTATCAGATAATTTATTTGTTTTTGGAGTATTGATCATAGTCGCATACGAAAACAGTCGCTCTACTGGTGAAGAAGATGGTATTGTACTTTAAAAATATGTTCTTTATTTCTGGATACCGATTGAGTGTTTTCAAATCTTGACTTTCTTCTGCAAAGAAACTCGCAATAATTTATTCAGCTTTACCTTTTGGTTTTCCTAGTAAACAATCTTTGTTAATGTCAAAGTCAAAAAATTCGTTTTCTTCTTTAGTTACATTGCTATTGATAAGAGGCTGTGCGGTTTCACTAAATTCTTGTGTAATGACGGCAATTAGAAGATTTTTCAATCGAGTGTGCTCAGATGCATCAACACAAGAAAACCATTGGTTTTTAAATCGAGGGTAACTTAATGCTGCTAATACAGCATATTCAGCAGTTGGTCCAGTAAGGGTTAGAAAAGCTGAAAAGCGGGAATTGAAATTCTTGAATATTGATTGGTTAATTACATTGCAATACAGCAGTGTTTCCCAAACTTTTGACTTTGGTGTACCCTTTCTAAATTTTTCGTGACGCTGTGTACCCCCTAATAAAAAATTTAATGTATTTTTTTTTTTTTTTTTTAAAAATATGTTTATTTTTCTTTTTGGTACGAAGTTTTATTAATAAGTTTATTATTAAGTAATGCATTAGTGAGAAGGATGATATTGTTTTTGTTGTGATAACAGTTCATCATAATTCGGTTCTCTTGTGGTCAATTTTAGTCTGAGATGCGATTCCACGTCCAATAATCTATTTCTTTTTTCCGACTTAATGTCCACGAATGCTGAAAAAGCGACTTCACATAAATATGAAGTTGGAAAAGGCAAAATATATCTCAACACTTTTTCTGTTAAGACTGGATACACATTTTGCATTTGCAGCCAGAATGATGTTAAAGTACACTCCTCATGTTTATTTTTCAAGAATCCGTCTGAAGCCAATTCCAATAATTGCTCTTCTTCCGCATGCGACAATCCTTCTGGCAGCGATGTTGTATTAATATTAAACGGATATCTTATCCATTCAATGTTTTTTTTTTAAATCGGGAAAATAGTTTTTCAAGTTCACCTGCAAACTCTCCAAATGTTGTGTTATACATTTCAGAGTATCAGCATCAATTGTAGTAGCGGAGCTTGTTATAAACTCAGGAAGAGAGGGACACGAATCTATTTCTCCATTACTAACTCTTCTTTGCCATAAATTTAATTTTGCAATGGTAGCGTTTACTTTATCATGCACATGAAACAATGTAATTTCTTTACCTTGTAAAGATAAATTCAAAGAATTTAAAACTGAAAATATGTCAGCTAAATATGACAGTTTACTGAGCCACTGAAAGTCATGTAAACAGCTCTTTAGTTCGAAACTATCTTTAAGGAAACATTGAAGTTCATGTCTCAATTCAAATAGTCTGTTTAAAATTTTTCCTCGTGATAACCAACGAACATCCGTATGAAAAAGAAGCTGGGTATGGCTACTTCCCATTTCTTCGCACATTAGCGAAAAAAGTCGTGAATTCAAAGGACGAGTTTTGATAAAGTTAACTATTTTCACGCTTTCATCCAGAACTTTCTGTAGATCAGCGGGCATTTTAATTGTGGCCAAAGATTCTTTGTGTATGCAACAATGTGTGGATATGGCATTTGGAGCAACACTTTTAATTCTCGCAATAAGTCCTTTATCGGCCGGGATAGCCTGGTCGGTAGGGCGCTGGGCCCATGTCCAAGAGGTCGTGGGTCCATCCTCGCCGGCCGAAGACTCCCCGCGTAGTAAATGGTCACTGATGCACGTTAAATCTGTCGAGTCTCAAAGTCCTCCATGTTCCCATAACAAATCAATACCTCTGGGGGTACTGATCCAGGAGTTTCCTTGTCTTCTGGATTGGTTCAAAATTACAAGGCTACGGAGTTGAGCATTAGTAGTCGTAAACCTATGAAATTGGGTCGGCTGTTCAACGACGGTTATAAAATAAAATAAGTCCTTTATTAATTCCGACCATATTTTTTGCTCCATCTGTACATATTCCTACACATCTATTCCAAGCAATTTTGTTATCTTGCATAAATTTATTAACAACATTAAAGATATCTTCTCCTGTTGTGTGACCTAATAAAGGCTGGCAAAATAAAAAGTCATCGTGAATTTCTTGATTTTTTTCGTATCTAACAAACGCCATAAGATTTGAAAAATTCACAATATCAGTGGATTCATAGACTTGTAATGCATAATAGCGACTTTGAAAAATATCAGATAATAACATCTGTTTCACATTATTAGACATATCAATAATTTGTCGGTGAACTGTATTATTTGAGAGAGAAACGCTATCAAAAGCTTGTTTCGCTTTTTCTCCTATGATTATTTCGGCCTTTATCTTGGCTGCAGGCTTGATTAGAATTTTACCAATGGTTTCCGCTGCACTACATTTCGCAATTAATAGCGACACACGATAAGAAGCTTCTAATATTTTTTTATTGTCACCTCCTGTCAAAGCCCGCATAACTTTTTGAGATTGATTCAAGTCCTTAAGTTTATTTTCAAAAAAATCTATCGATTTATTTTTGTACTTATGATGGTTTGTTTCAAAATGGCGCTTTAAGTTGGACGGTTTCATGCTTTCGTTTGTGAGTTTTTCAAGACAAATGACGCGAAGTGGAATAGGCTCATTTTCATCTCCAGTCCATGAGAATCCAAACTGAAGATATTCTTTGTCATACTTGCTGGTTTTCTTCACTTTTTTCTTCACAGGTTCTTTCAGTTGATTGCTACTATCATCATTACGTGTTGTAGATACTAACCAGCGATCCATATTCTATGTTAGGTACAAAAATTATATTTTATAAAAATAATCAAAATAAGTAGAATTTATTACATACCTTTACTGTAAAAAAAAAAAAAAAAATTGCACAAAAGTTAAAAATAACAATTGACTGTTGACACCGCTAATTATTAACTCTTCAAAAAATAGTGCCAGTACTAAGGATTTTAAAGTAAATAAGGATTTCGATGTAAATAATAATTATACGGGTTAAGCAACATTTAACAACAAATTTAATTAAACAAAATAAGTAACAAAAGTAACGTCTCGGACACGATCAAAAGCATTTGGAACACTAATGTTTATAAACAACTTTGGATGCAAACAAAACTACTGATGTAGTTATATAATTCAATAAATGACAAAAAAAAATGCAATTTTACTTAACGAACTGATGTACATAAATTTGCTACTGGATACGCTTTAAACATAATACACTGATGTGCATTAGTTATTTTATTCTAAAAACACCGCTTAACTTTACATACATTGGCATGTATGAAATCTAAAGTACTGGCGTACTTTAATACTATGTTACTAAATGCACTGACGTACACAACACTATGATGTAGAAATGTATATTAATTGTATTTTAAAACTAGCTAACAAATGCACTGACGTGCACTTAACCCTTCAATGTACTAATGTACCTTAATTTATAAAGCACTGGAGTGCTAATGCTTTTTTTTAAATATTTAATTGCACTGACGTGCATACTGCATCTTCGATGCACAGATTTGTGTACATTAATTTGACTGCACTGGCGTGCTAACACAACCTCTCACTCTTTTCGATTTCGCATTAATATGCTTCTTACTTCAAAACACAGAAACGTGCTAACAATTCACTTCTTGCGTTTCAAATCACTTCTACATAAAACAACACATTATTTAAAAATTTTCCTGATGGAACAAAAAATAAAATAAGAAATATCATTACTACATTCCTATATTATGCACCATTGAACATATAACATATATTCTAGCAAATACTAAATAGAATAACAATGAAATATTCCACGATTTACTCCGGTCGGAACAAAATAATTCTGATAACACACAAAACAATTTTAAATTATCAGTAATTGAGTATGTATTTTCGAAAAAGAACTTTCTCACACATCGAAACTTAAACAAATTAGGAGTCATATAACACAAAATTATGCTCTTACCGTATTTTCAAAACGAAACAATATTGCATCAGATTCGTTTTCTCGCTAACAAAATTCAAAACAACAATGATGCCTCACCACGACACTAAGGATTTTAAAGTAAATAAGGATTTTGATGTAAATACTAATTAGATTGGCCAAGCAATATTTAACAACAAATTTAATTACACAAAATAAATACAAAATTAACTTCTCGAACACAAAAACCTTGGGCACACTTCAAAACAAAAGTAAAAACAGTTCTTGTACCTTTTCCCTTTCAAGGGGAAAAGTTTACTCATTCTCCCTTATAAATGGGGTTTTTACCTTTCTGCTTTGTTCTGAATCTCACTTACGCAATCGTAAATTTTCATGACTAGTTTTGTTTTTAAATAAAAAATTTTGAAATTTCATTTGTTTCAAGATATTTCGCAAAAGAACGCGTACCCCCACTACACTGTTCCCGTACCCCTGGGGGTACGCGTACCACACTTTGGGAAACACTGCAATACAGCATATCAATCGAACATAAAATTTTAATTTTCTTTTGTAAGGCTAATAAAGTTTAATAAGGCTAAAGGCTAATAAGGCTATATATATATTTTTTGTTTTTGTTTTTTGTCGTGTCTATGACATAGCCGAATCAAATGTTTCCATCAATCTTGATTACTCGTAATCACTTGAATGCGATTTGCTTGATACTATCTTCAATGACGGCAAGACTCCTATTTCTCTTAGATTAGCACTCATTGCTGGACACTCAAAGATGTGGCATGGTGTCAGCTGCGCATCTGGGCAGTTTTCACAATTCCTATATACTTTCCTGCCCTCCCTGTCGATATTTATGCATCTGTGGTGATTGGTTCTCAGCCTGGCTATAGTTTTTGTTGTGGATCTATCTGCACTTATGTTACAAATCATG
The DNA here is from genome assembly GCA_949128135.1 of Parasteatoda lunata. Taxonomy (NCBI): domain Eukaryota; kingdom Metazoa; phylum Arthropoda; class Arachnida; order Araneae; family Theridiidae; genus Parasteatoda; species Parasteatoda lunata. Next base: position 19,913,469 of record OX421973.1, read on the forward strand.
CGTTTCGTTGGAATTAGTTTTTTTCTCAGTTTAGATTTAGCAATTGCATTTGCATCTTGAATGGAGACGTTACAGTCATTAATGTTGAGATTTCTGGCTTCCTTGGCTAAATTATCTGCATTTTCATTGCCTGAAATGTCAACGTGTGCCAGTATCCACTGAAGAGTACAGGTACTGTTTAAGTCCTGAAGATCATGATGATTTGAAATGATTTCTTGGGCAACGTGATTCCGTAAAATGTGTATTTTTCTGATTGAAGAATGTCCAAAGCTTCGGAAATCGGTTTTAAACATTTTAAATATTCTTCCATATAATCAAATTCATTTTCGTGTATTATATTTTTTAGCCCTAAAGCTTTATGAAGGTTGACGTTTTTATATTTAATGCTCAGAATTTGCTTCAATGCATCATATAAGCTATTCCACCGAGTGGCTCCAGGTCGACTTAAAGTGTGTCCTAAAGTATTTTTAATTATTTCTGCAGACTTAGGAATGTTAGCACGCTTCCAAAGATTGTTACATTTGCTAAGAACGTTCTGATGTAGTGAGTTGAGCATTGCGTCACTTTTTATTGCTTTGTTTACGTCCGAAGCTGCAATCAAATTCAACGTATGAGAGCAAAATCGTAAGTGCTTAGGTACGCTCATCCTCAAGTTATCGTCCACGATTTCGACTTCTCCGTCATCCATCCCAGCTAAAAATAAACTGCAGAAAATTTAAAGAAAAACTGCAGTTTGAAGACTGCGGTGATTTGGCCAATTCCACTACAGAATTTTTAAAGTCGAAGAACTACAAAATTACTACAGTTTGTAAGCTGCAGTAATTTTGAAGTTAAACTGCAAAATTACTGCAGTAATTTTGAAGTTGATACTACTGCAAAATTACTGTAGTTTACAAACTGTAGTAATTTTGTAGTTCTTCGACTTAAATTCTGTAGTGGAATTGGCCAAATCACCGCAGTCTTCAAGCTGCAGTTTTTTTTAAAGAATTCTTGAAATCTGTTTTTAATTGCATAATCAACATTCATGGTAAACATTAAGAAAAAATTTATTTTTAGCTAAGTAAAAACTAGTAAACTTAAAATTTTTTTTTAAAAAAGAGCCTGAAAGATTATTTGAAAATATTAGTTAACCTAATAGATGTCAAAATAAAGACCACAAACATCTTTTGTTGGATAAAATCAAAATTTTATCCAAAATCTCTCCATGGAGGCTTGTTGGAATTTTGCAGAGAGGAAAAGATGATAACCAATTTAAAATAAAAAAAATATTAATTTCCAATTTGTATGAATGAACAACTATTTTATGCACTAAAATATTGCATTGTCAAAAATGTAAATGTTAAATTAAATGTAAAGTTTTCAAACTAGCAATGGATATAATTTTGGCAAATGAATAAAAAAAAGAAATTAAAATCATTAATTTTGCACATAAAATAGAGACAATGCTAATTAGCGCGCTAAATGTTGCACAATAAACTGATAAATGGATTCACTTTGAATAAATTTGTAAAGAAATAATGCGAATTAGTAATGAACTTGTTTTTCAATCAACGTGTATTTAGTGAAAATTAATTTAAAACTCGTAACATATGGTGATTACCAATATTATATGTTCAGTCACAACTAATTTAAAAATTATTAGGTAATCGCTACCATATGACTGGATGATTTTTATTAGAGAATTGAAATTTTAATGCGTATACACATTCTGACGAAACACATAATATATTTATACTTTAGGAGATCACTTTTCCCAAACAATATATATTTCAGTGAAAAACATTTTAAGCGTTAATATTAGCATACTAATTTTCTGAAGAAAAAAATGACCTTGACTGAACAAACTCATATTTCTTCAGAAAAAGTCTGTAAATGTCAAGAAAAAACTTTGCAGATTTATTGTAAAGTTTGGATGATACTTACAAATGAAATATTCCATTGGTTGACTTCATTTCACATAAGTGCAAAACTATTACGTACATTACTTAAACATATATACTGTCTATTATATTGTATAGTGCTAAATAAATATAACCAACAAGATTTTTAAAAATAATATAATAAAAAAAACAAGATTTATTTTTCTTTTTTTAATGCAGCTTTTGAACATGAAGTTAGTTTGTTTTTAATGGTGGCCCGCTCAAGTGATGGATTGACACCAAATTTAACACACACATGGTCAATAATCTCCGACACATAAACAGGATTGAGCACTTCTTTCGTAGAGCCTTTTATCCCTTTAAGTACGCTTTTGGATCTCTAATGTTTTTACGCATTCAGGTAACAACGAAATTAGATCCTGAGTATGATTTATAATAAGTCAAAATATACCTGTGTCCTCTGTTTGTAATGTGCTTTATCAGTTCTGAATTATACCTCAATTTAATTTTACCTTTTAAAATTTACCTTTTTTTTATATTTTATCTCTTATTTAAAACAAGTATTCATCTTTAGATCAAGTTCATGTTGCGGTATAGCCATTTCTGGCTCTTGCGCCAAAAACACTAACTAACTAACTAATGTGCTTTATTTAAATATCTACAATAGTATAGCAAAGAAATGATTTTTTAAAAAATGCTATGGTCTGAGCCATGGCATTAGCTTTGCTCTATTTACAAATATACATCCTAATTTTTTTTTAATTTGATCCCATATACATTAGGTCTAAGATTTACAGATTAGCTACATTGATTGATTTTGATACTGAGTCTTATTGCTTTGGAATGTTACATTTTTCAGATAAATGTTTTGCCTTAGGGTTTTTATAATTAAATCTCTTAAATTGAAATGTAAAATTGACCAGTGAGATAGCCAATATGAAAAACTAATAATAAATAACCAATATCGTTGCTGTGTATCACTTCTAAGATCTTCTCGTTGTTTCATAAAGTAATTTTCATATTCGTCAATTAAAATTTCTTTAATCCGTAATTCATGGGTATTCCTATCATTAGTTGAAATGGCGTTTAGTTTGTACTGGTGGAAATTGTATTATTTATAAATCACTGCACATCGTTTGCGTGTTTATATCAGTCATTTGGATTATCGATGGATAACTTTGTGAGAATAGGAATGAGAGTTTCATGCAATCTCTCGACTTGACCATTTCCACGAGGTACTCCAGCAGTAATAAGAATATGTTGAATATCTTCTTCTTGGCAATAGTCCTTAAATTCTTTAGACACATATGCACCTCCACGGTCTGATATAATTCTGGAGGGATAACCAAAAGTTGTCTGTTGTAACCTCAATTTCTCTAAAACAGCTTGGGCACTTACTTTTTTGACGGGGTAAAGCCATAAAAATTTTGAAAACCATCAATCACAGAAAAAATATGCTGATATTTCTTTTTTGTTGAAGGCAATGGACCTATTTAGTTAATGTGGTATAAGGTACATCTTCTTAAGGAATCGGGTGTAAGAAACCTTCTTTCTTTCCACGCTTTCGGTTGCATAGAATACAGTCAACACAATTGGCTAAGATAGATTGTATTTTCGCTTTTAGACCAGAAATATAATAATTTTGTTTAAAAGCTTCTTCAGTTTTAGTGAGTGCGTAATGTCCCATACTATGAACTTCTTTAATAATATCATTTTGCATTGCTTCTAGTATTACTAAAAGATCCCTACCATTATCGTATCGATAAAGAATGTTATTTTTTAAAAAGTATATATTGTCATTTCCATTGGCAATTAATGTTTTAATGGTGTTTATTTGGTCATCCTCCTTTTGGGCAGCTTTCTTTTTCTTTCTTTCCTTCCAGGCGCGGATACGTACCTGGGTTAGTAAAACCCTTGCCCGTATAATCCGCGTCTGGCCACTATTCCAGGCAACGTCGACCCCACGCTTGATCAGTGGCAATTATTTAAAATTTCAAAAGAAAGGGGGTTACAGTTTTGTTTTTCATATATACAGAAATATTCATATGAATATTGTTTAAACAAGAATTTTTATATATGTCATAGGAAGTGGCAATAAATGAATTTTGAAAAGTACCTCCTTTTGGGCAGCTGCTATTTTCATGGTTACCTCATCATGCTGAATTATAAGAGCAAAATTTCTGCTTAAGGCATCAACATGTTTCATTTGTGTAGCAGGCCGAGGTATCATATCAAAGTGAAATTCCTTAAGATACAACGACCACCGCGCAATTTTAGGGTTAATTTCTTTTTTTATTCATTGTGTTTTGGAGAGCAGCGCAATCGTTTATAATTTTAAACTTTACACCTAACAAATATTTTATAAATTTTTTTAACGCTTTAACTATGGCAAGTGTTTATAATTAATAGCTACTATATTTCTCTTGTTGTTGGGTCATTTTTTTACTAAAATAATGGATTTGATAAAATTTACTATTGTCTGCTTTTTGAAGAACTGCTCCAAAACCAAAATTTTGTATGAAGTTCTAATTCAGAATTTGTCTATATATTTTGTCTTGAGCTTTTGAAAAGCTTCTTTTTGTTCATCATCGAATCTAAAATCAGCATTATTTCTAAGCAAATCACTGAGAGGTTTGGCTATTATACTATAATTTGAAATAAATTTACGGAAATATTTTGTGAATCCAAGAAAACTCATTAATTGTTTATGTGTTTTAGGTTGCGGAAAATTTTTAACTGCTAATGTTTTCGAAGGGGAAGGACTAATAATTCCATTTTCAGTTATATAACCTAGACATTCTATTTACCGCTTCAAAAACTGACATTCCTTAAAATTTAATTCTAATCCGTATTTAGAAGCCGTTTGTAAAACACGTTGTAACTTAGCGAAACCTTCTATTTCATCTTAAGCAGGAATAAAAATATCATCTAGGTAAATCACTAAAGTTTTATCTCTTATAAGATCTTGAAACACACACAAAATATATGTTTGAAAAACATTAGAGCTATTTGCTGAACCAAAGGGTACTTTTAAAAATTCGTATTGTCCGTTATGTGTAATAAATGAAGTGTATTTACTACTATTTTCATCAACTTCGCAATCTTGAAAAGCTGCCTTCAAATCTGAACTGCTAAATACTGTAGCATCACCTAACTCAGTGGTCGGCAAATGTATTTGCCATAGAGCCAATTATGAACATTACAAAAATTTAAAAAAAAATTGGGAGCCAAATCTGCTTATTTAGTAAACTTTTCTTACACTAAATAAGTAGTACACTAAATAAGTAGTACACTAAATGAAACTAAATTTTATACTTAATAAATATTTATTAATGCGAACAATGTGCTTGCATCTCCTTGGAAAGTCTGAGTAAGTCAGGTTTGTATGTTGTTGTTTTCAATTTTAGTCATGATTCCAAGTTCTCATTGGAGGGGGTTTTATGTTTGTATTGCAAATGACTGCAGCAGACTGTATGATTGAAACAAAGATTTTATTTAATATACGAAACAGCAAGAGTCCTTGTGGACTGGAGAGGAGCGGTTGCCCCGCGTGATTCTCTGTGCCAAGAGAGAACGAGAGAATGGTTATTTTTAGTGGCGCGTGATGAACGCCACTTCCACCCACTCATGATCCTTTAGAAGATCATGCGTGGGTGTTAACTTTATGTCTTAAAATTGAACGTATCTTATTAAGCGTTAACACTCATCAATAAGACGACTTCTCAGTTTACTCTTGATAATGATCATGCTTGAAAAAGATTGTTCGCATATGTAGAACCGAAAAGGGAAAGAACAGCAAACGCGAGCTTTTTCAGCTGATCGTAAGAGTCAGGAATACTATTCCAAGCGTTGAAAATGAAAATGTCTTCCTTCTCAAGGTCATTCAAAGCAGACCATTTGTGTTGTGAACTGAGATAAAATTTTTTCGTCTCCAATATATCCGATTCAAGTCTACTATTGGTTGTGGGCAAAGTTTAACAATAGGACGTTTTAACTCACATTTGCAGTTTTTAACTTCACCATTCTGATTTTACCGTCTGCTCCTGGAAAGGTCTCTAGCATACGTCCCAACTTCCACTTCAATGATCTTCTTCTTCATCTTCTTTGATTAGCACCAGTTCATTTACACCAAGATTTTTCCTCACTTGGAGCCATTTGGATCGTCTTTGAAGAGAGGAAATATAGTCAGTTGACCACCGTTTTGTCAATGAAGTACCAATGAGGAAGTGACCAGGCGTCAATGCCTCACAATCAGCAGGATCATCAGACAAAGGAGTGAGTGGTCGAGAATTAAGACTAGCTTCTACTTCTGCAATCAGGGTTAAGAATTCTTCATAGGTGAGGATTTGTTCACCGACAGTTTTTTTAAGGTGAGACTTCATAGATTTGACAGTGGATTCCCACATTCCTCCATGATGAGGTGCCGCAGGAGGATTGAATTTCCAAATGATATTAACTTTTGTAAGATAAGCCTGAAATTTTTCATCTGAAGAGAGTGATGCAATCAAACTTTTCAAATCTCTATATGCACAAACGTAATTCGTACCACAATCACTGTCTATCTGATCAGGTTTTCCACGTCGAGATGTAAATCTTCTTAACGAGGAAAGGAAAGCATCAGAAGTCAGATCACTTACGAGTTCTAAGTAAACGGCTTTTGTGGGCCCAGCTACATGGACATGGAAAATCCATAGACCAGGTGATGGGTGAGAGAGACGTGAACGAGCTCGCCGAGGGGCACTTTCAGGAACTGACGACCGAGGAATTACAAGAGTTACAGTCGCAGCAGCATTCGGGGGTTCTGCAAGAAATTGGTTTCGAGAAAGAGCCAGAGGTGGAGGAGGTTATCTCTACAAGTGAGATAAGAGTTCTTGGGTTGATTGATTGATTGAATGTAGGGTTTAGTGGCACAAAGTCCAAATGAGGACATGCTGCGCCAGACAATACGGTTAAATTGTTCTAAAGCCTAAGTACATACAAAATTTAATTGTAGCACAATTATAACTGATAAAACAGTGAATAAAACTAGATAAAATTCTATGAAAATTAGATAAAAGGTATGAATAAAATCAGATAAAAGTTTGAGTAAAGTATAAAACGCACGAAGTAAGTAAAATGTACAAAGGTAGTAAGATATTTACAAAAGTGTATAAAAATGTAGAGGTGTTAAAACTTTTATATGCTCTTAAAAATACCTACGGCACGTAAAAATGCAAAAATGTTAGGATGGTGAGTATCATCCAACAAATCTTGCATGCATAAGATAGTACTCCCAAAAAGCTTTAAACGAAGTTGATTAAAACATAGACACGTTATTAAAATATGATGAACTGTGAGAGGAACGTCACAAGTATTGCATTCAGGCGGAGGCTCTCCAAACAGTAGATGTAGGTGAGTTAACCGGGTGTGACCGATTCGGAGTCTAGTTAGTTTTACGTCAGCACTCCGCAAGCGCAGCACTGGCAAATTATCTAAATCGGATTTAATGCTATGCAATTTATTGAGAACTTTGAAGTCCCATTGCTGTTGCCATAATGATGTTACAAACTTTCGAATATGTAGCTTCATGTCAGAGAAAGGTATAGACACTTTCAAGACAGATGTGGCAGATCATGCAGTTGAGTCAGCTAGTTTGTTCCCTGGAATACCAACATGACTTGGTACCCGGCAAAATAGAATCTCAAAGCCATTCTTCTGAAGAGTGATTAACAAATGAATGATGAAACATAAAATTGGATGAGTATCACAGTGAAACTTTTCTAGTTGGCTCAAAACTCTCATACTATCGGAGTATAGGCAATACTTCCGAGTAGAGCGTGAGGAAATTAGACGTAGTGCCATAAGGATAGCCACAGCTTCAGCAGTGAAGACGGAGCAAATATCTGGGATTTTATAGCTAAATGTATCTCAGCGATGATGGCCCCGCAGCCTACATATCCGGCAGATTTTGAACCGTCTGTAAAAATCGGTACATATTGAGAATATTGGTGACGATGTGCAGTGAAAAGTTTATGAAAAATGCAGGGTGTAACGTTGACTTTATCGTATAACTTGAAAAGGAAAATAAATTGGTAAGGTGAAATGGTCCATGGTGGTATGAGAAAGTGATTCACTGATTGTGATGGTAATTCACAGATATCGAATGATTGGATAAGTGAGCGTGTGCGAGCATGAAATGGGTGAATGCGTGATGGTCTAGCAATATACAGTCGCTCCAAGCTTGATGAAATAACATCATGCTTTAAAGGATGCGATTTAGAAGACATGATACTAAAGTAATATGTAAGAGACAGCTGGATGCGACGTAGATATAATGGTATCTGGTAGCAAACAACATATAAGCTTTCAACAGGGGAAGTACGAAATGCTCCAGAACATATGCGTAAGGAAGTATGATGTACTGTGCCTAGGATTTGTAAGTTAGAATTGGCTGCAGAACCATAAACAACACATGCATAATCAAGCCGTGAAAGTATCAGGGCCTGATAAATGCGCAAAAGTGCTACGCAATCCGCTACCCAGTGCGTATTTGACAGAACACGCAACATATTCACTTTCTGCTCGCATCGCTTTCGTAATTGTTTGATATGAGGGATAAAAGTTAACTTGCTATCAAAAGTGACTCCTAATAATTTTGTATGTGGTACAATGTTATGAATGTATGAATAGCAATGTTATGAATGAAAATGACAGGATCATTATGAAGTGCGTATTTCCGACAGAAATGGATGCATGAACTTTTGGAAAGGGAAAGGGTATGGCCATTATGATCACACCAGTCTAAAATTTTATTCACTGCTAACTGAAGTTGTCGCTCGTTGACTCTCATGTCAGATCCTGAACAAGAGATGTGTAGATCATCAACAAATAGAGAGCCAAAGACAGCAGGTTGCAGTACGTTTAAAACTAGTGAAATATGAACGATGAATAATATGACACTTAGCACACTGCCCTGGGGAACACCCTCAATCTGAATATATAGGTCAGAAAAAGTGGATCCAAGCTGAACAGGAAAATAGCGTCTGAGCCAGAAATTTTTTATGAAAATTGGAAAACGACCACGGAGACCCATATCAAACAGTGCCTTCAGAATTCCATATCTCCAGGTCCGATCATAGGCTTTCTCGATATCAAAGAAGATAGAGACTAGATGATTACGCCGGACAAAAGCATTGCGAATTCTGGACTCTAGTTCGATAACATTGTCGATTGGTGATCTTCCTTTACGAAAACCACTCTAAAAGTTTGGTATGAGGCGCTTTTTTTCAAAGTAGTGTACAAGGCGTGCGTTAACCATACGCTCAAGCGTTTTCCCTAAACAGCTGGTTAATGCTATTGGGCGATAGTTATTGGGCTCTTTTGGATCTTTTCCTTGTTTTAATATGGGTATTACAATAGCTTCATGCCAACTAGACGGGTACATCTGTTCATATTCTATCGAATAAGGCAAGAATATTCTCTAAAGATCACGTGTCTAAGTGGCGGAGCATTTTATAAGTAATCCCATCAGGACCTGGATTTGTGTTTGAAGATCTAAACAGTGCTCTCTGTAGTTCAGGAAGGGTGAAAGTACAATTGTATGACGAGAGTTGGCGGCAGTTAAAATTAATATTTTGGCATTCAGCATTATTTTTGTGTTGTTTGAAAGTTGAAGTATAACTGTCTGGACTTGATGTAGCGGCAAAAGTTTCTCCTAAAATGTTACACACATCAATTGGAGACGAATATTTGACGCCGTTTTTCTCAAATATGGGAAAATGAAAGTTCCGGTAAATACTATTTGCTCGCTTTACTCTTGACCAAACTTGGCTCGGAGATGTCGAAAATGTAATCGAGGAAATATATCGAGACCAAGAATCTTTCTGACTCTTACGTCGAACTTTACGAGCGAAGGTTTTAGCTCGTTTAAATGCCAAAAGATTCACTGTTGTTGGAGGACGGCGGAAGAAGTTCCAAAGACGTCTCTGATCTTTATAAGCAGTGGCGCATACCTCATTCCACCAAGGCTTGCGATGGCGGGGAGGTGAAATTGAGGTCTTTGGTATACTCTCTTCAGCTGTGTGTATAATCACAGACGTAACATTTTTGACAGCTGTATTTATACTATTACAGGTAACGATGGAATCAGTGATCTGTGCAACCTTAGTAAACAAAATCCAATTAGCGCGATGGTAGATGAATGCTGATGGTCTAGGATTGATCGGTGTAGTAGCAGAATATGTAACAACGAGAGGAAAGTGATCGCTCTTGTGTAAGTCATTGTCGACAGAAAACTGAGTAAAAGGTAAGAAATCAGATGAGTAGAAAGCCAAATCAATGGAATGGAATATGTCCGTGTGAGCGCATGAAAATATGTTTCTTCGCCTTGGTTCAGCAGGCAAAGGTCATGGTCTTCTATGAGTTTTTCGTCCCCGATCATTGGAGACAGAACTGCCCCACAGTATAACTATGGCCATTAAAGTCTCCTAATAAAATGTAAGGCTTAGGCAACTGATTAATCAAACAATTCAAATAATTTTGAGAAATGGAGTGATTCGGAGGTAAATAAATAGAACATATTGTGATGAGTACATTAATATGAATTTGAATGGCAATAGCCTGTAATGAGGTTGTCAATTGAACTCGAGTGATAGGCAAGCTAGTAGTTGTTAAAATCGCAACACCGCCGTGTGGTTGGTGGTTATCACCACAGTCGTTACGGAAGCTAAAATAGTTGCGTATGTGAAACTGGTCATATTGTTTTAAAAGTGTTTCTTGGAGTAAAATGCACGCAGGGCGATATCTAGAAGCAATATCTTTGCAAATAATTTAATTTCAAACACGCAAGAACGGTTTTGTTATCAGCTTTTTCCGGATTACAAACAGGCATGAATATTTTCAAAAACTAATTTCTATTTTATCAAATAACGTAATTTTGGCGATTGTCGGCATTCCACAGCATTCGTTTTTTGAATATCGTGTCGACGATGTCGGTCGACATTGTACAGTGTTTGTAAATGCTGAGAGAGATCCACCAACGTTCCCCAACGCTTTTACAATATCGAGCAATATTGTTTCGCGATATTGAATATACGTTATAAAAGGGGTCGATTTTTATATAGTACAATGTTTCGCTACGATATTGTACAATGTTCGAAGCTAAGTTTTTACGATATAAAACGATTTTGTGAATTATGCTACTTGGGCAGGGAGAGAAAAAATGTTCTGCTTGGGTTGTCATAACTACTAGAGGAACTCGCCAAACGGGAGAGTGGGTTCCCAGAAAATGTTCGTTAAACGCTACACTGGCGCAGCTAGTCGCTGCACACTCCCTCCGCAGTAACATTGCTAATGTTTATTACGATGAGGAGGCCTTATAGATCTACCTGTACGTGTTGTGTTGGTCGGTGATGCTGGGACAGTCTGTTTAACCACCTTGAGTCGTACAGACTTACCTGTACTTGTTGTTTTGTTTGTACTCATTGGCGGTGCTGGAACAGTTGGCTCGTCTGGAGAAAAGCCGGTATTGTTGGTAGTCACGTAGACCGGCTTCAAGCGATCAATGGAAATAGTCTGTTGGATCCCTTTGATTCTCACATCAAAAGTTTTGTCCTTCTTAAGCAATACTTCAAAGGGACCGTCATAAGGACCCTGCAACGGCTTTCGCACACCATCGTGGCGCACGAAAACATGGGATAAGTCATTCAGATGCGGATGGACAAAAACACATCTACCAGCGTGTCTAGAAGTGGGTACTGGTCTCATTCTCTCAAAATGGGTTTTCAGGTCTTGAATTAGTTGTTTAGGGAAAAATTCAACAGGTGAAGGAGTAAAAAGATCTCCTGGTAATCTTAGTGATTTCCCATACACCAGTTCTGCATTTGTTGCTTTTATATCCTCTTTGAATACGACTCTGAACTTTAGCAGGATTGTAGGCAAGGCTGCGGACCACTGATCAGTACCATAAGCTTTCAGCGCAGCCTTCAGTGTTCGATGGAACTCCTCGATCAGGCCATTTGCCTGAGGATGATAAGGTGAGGTATTGATTCGTTGGATACCAAGTAGCTGTGAGAGCGCTTTAAACAATGCACTTTCAAATTGGCGTCCCTGGTCTGTCGTGACACGAGCTGGACAGCCAAATCTAGAAATCCAGTGACTATTAAAGTGTTGAGCGACCGTCTGTGCAGTGATATCTGAAATTGGCACAGCTTATGGCCAACGCGTAAACCTGTCTATCATAGTAAACAATAATTATTACCATTTGATGGTGGGAGTGGACCTATTATATCAATATGTGCGTGATCAAACCTCTGTGATTGGTCTTTGAAATCAACTAAAGGGGCTTTTGTATGTCGAATTATTTTTGATTTTTGACACCGTATGCAGTGTCTAGCCCATGTTGTGCAATCTTTTCCTATAGAAGGCCAGACAAATCTTGTCCGAATTAATTTTGAAGTTCCACGGATTCCTGGGTGTGATAGATTATGTTACGAATCAAAAACTTGTTTTCGAAATTGTTTGGGAATATACGGTCTCGTTCGATTGTTCCTAACGTCACAATAAAGAGGGTGAGAGCAATTAGGTAACGATATTTTTTTTAATTGTAAACCCTGAGAATTTTCAATTAATTTTTTTAATTCGGGGTCCTTATCTTGCGAGAGAGCGATTTCGTCATAATCAATTGGAGAAGGCATTGTGATAACATTTATTCGGGAAAGGGCGTCGGCAGTGGCATTTTCGGTATATATAGTGATATTTTTATATAAAGGATGTTGGTAGTAAACTGCAAAATAAAATCCAATTGCCTACATTGCCTAGGAGAACCTTTGTCGGAGCGTTATTGAAACGCGTAAGTTAACGGCTTGCGGTCCGTTAGGATTAAAAAATTTCTACCCTCCAGCATATGTCGAAAGTGTTTAATCACGCTGTATGCTGCGAGTAATTCACGATCGTATGCACTTTATTTGCATTCGGTAGGTGATTTTCGGGAAAAGGAAGAAAGTGGTTGCATTTTATTTGAAACATTTTGAAGCAAGACTCCACCTATAGCATAATCGGAGGCGTCGACTTGCAATATTAAATCGGCATCCGCTTTAGGATGAGCTTAGTAGCGTTTGCTAACAATTCTTTACATTTTTCAAATTCCCCTAATGCTTCATAGCTCCAGTTGATTTCTCTTTTATCGTTACGTTTTGAACCTTTCAAATAATTGCTAAGATTGCTTTAAAAATGCGCAATACGAGGTAAAAATCGTCGAATGTAATTCAAAAGGCCTAAAAATCGTTTTAAATCCCTAACAGTTTTAGGACATAGATAGTTAATTATGAGTTCAACTTTTTCGGGCAATGACCGTCTTTTGAAATAAGATGACCTAAAAATGAGAGTTCAGGTACTCCAAAAACGCATTTAGATGTTTGCATCGTTAAACCATATTTATTTAACTGTTCAAATACTGCTCGTACATGTTTTTTCTGCTGTTCATTATTTTTGCTAAAAATTAGAATATCGTCTAAATAGACATAACAAAATGAAAAATCGCCCAGAATTTCGTTCATAAATCGCTGGAAAGTCAGTACGGTTCCACAGAAGCCAAAGTTTAAACGAGGAAATTCAAAAAGTCCGAAAGGTGTACAAACAGCAGTTTTTTTGGATATGATCGGGATGTACAGGGACATTAAAGTATGCACGAACTATATCAAGTTTTGTAAAGATCGTGGTACCATCATGAGCGTTAAAAAAATCTTGTATATGTGGAATCGGATAACGGTCAGGTACCGTTTGAGCATTTAATCTGCGATAGTCCCCAACAGGACGAATACTGCCTGAATTTTTTGAAACCACATGAAGTGGTGAAGACCAAGGAGATTTTGATGGCTGGCAAATGTTTTGATCCATCATGAACTGAAATTCTTTTTTAACTGCTTCATACATTTTAGGGCTTAGTCGTCGTGGTTTGCTGTGAACAGGCGGACCGGTTGTTTCAATGAAATGTACTGTGTTATGTTTTATTGGCTTTACTCCGGCTGTTAATTTTGTTAATTTGGGATATTCCGCAAGCATTTCATGATAAAATGAGTCACCGGAGATAAGTTTAACAGAAAAATAATTCTGAGAATTTGAAACTATTCCAGGTAGTGAAAACTTAGTAATGTTATCTATTAACTTCTGTCGTTTAAGGTCTATTAAAAGATCAAAATTTTGTAGGAAATCTGCTCCTGTTATAGGGATGGGTACATTAGCTATCAAAAATTTCAAAGTAAAATTTCGCCTAAGACCTAAATCTACTAGTTAACGATTTCGCTCCATATGTATTAATTTTAGTATCATTGGCCGCAAACAATCGAAGAGGATCAGGTTTTAAGTTTTTTTGATGTTTGGGAGGGGGAATACAAGAGACGTCGGAACCAGAGTCAATTAAAAAATTTAGATGAGTTTTTTTGTCATACACGTGTAAACGACAAGAGCGTGCGACTCTCGCCGATAAATTTCGATCGACAGCCTCTATTACAAGTTTTCCTGACCGGTAGTTTTTGGTTCACGACATTTGTGTGCTTGTTTACCGAATCGCGAGTGATAAAAACAGTATTCGCCCTCACGCTCGATCGGTTGCGGGAAGAGCTCCGGCGATGATGGGGTTTGTTTGCCACCCCCCCCCCCCGCGATATTCTTTCGACCTGTTTGCTTAAAGCAGCAATCTCATTTATAAGCTCCTGAATTTCGTTTAATAAAGAAAAGCAATTATTATTGCGATTTTTGTCCTGTTTGGGGGTTTGTTGTACCGCGAACACACCACTGTTAGATGGCGTGGCTCTCACTTCTGAAATTTTGTCTGCCATCTCCGCCAACTTGTCTAGAGATTCGGAACTTATTGACAAAATGGCTTGCATTTCTGAGGGCAGTCGCTGGAGCCAAAGAGTTTTTTAGAAAATCATCAGAAATGGATCTCCCGCCTAATTCCCTCATTTTACGCAGGAGATGGTAAGGTTTATCGTCTCCTAAATACAACTCTGAAATAAGCCGACGGATTCGTTGAATCTGAAAATTCTGCGATTAGTCGTTTTTTAAGTGTATCGTACCTGTCACCGGCAGGAGGTTCGAAAAAAACTATCTGATACCGCGGCTAAGGTTTCTGGGTCTATTGCAGAGATTAAGTGGTTGTACTTTGTAACATCTTTAGTTATTTTCGCGAGCTCAAAATTGCTTTCTACTTGAATGAACCATATTTTAATTCTGTTCTTCCATAGCGGGGGAAGTTTCACTGACACGTGGGATACCTGAGATTCTATGGCTACAGCACTATCGTTCTGATTATCGGTTTCGGGCATATTTATTAAATTTGTTAAAAGAAATACGATAAGGGAATCATAACAAATGCACTATCAATAATACAATAATTAAATATGTCAGTAATACGACAATAAGGGGAAAATAACTTTAAAATAATATTTAAAAATAGTGAAATTTAACTAAATAACTTTTAGAATATTTTAAAGAAACATATGACCAATCACAGAGTTCTAAAAAAGTTTGATTTTGTTGCGTTGAAACCACATGGCTGGGTCATATTGGAGAAAAAAAAATTAGCAAAATAAATTCGCGAAATATTAAAAATTTTGAATAGTAATTATAAGAAAAAATTTTTATGGGTGGTCTTCGCATATTTTAGGAGATTAAAATAGATTAAGTTCGTTAAGTCGGGTCACCAGTTCAGTGCGCGTGGTTAGGCCACATGCACTGAGATAATTTAAAGTAAAATAATTTATGTTTTGCTAAAAAAGAAGAGAAATAATTCATTAATAAATAAAACATTGTTAAAATAAAATGCCAGCCATAAAATAACAATTAACAATATTTAATAAATAAAAATAAGAAGATTAAATGAACGCTACATAAAAAGCCTGGCCGAAAATGCCAGGAGAAGAAACCGCAGCACATGCACTACGCTGGAGGAAAACAGTCACTGTACTGCAGGGAGAGAAAAAATCACGGGTTTTCTGCTTGGGTTGTCATAACTACTAGAGGAACTTGCCAAACGGGAGAGCGGGTTCCCAGAAAATTTTCGTTAATCGCTACACTGGCGCAGCTAGTCGCTGCAAATTTAAAGGCCATCTGTTTATTTATTCCTGATTCAGCAAAGACTTTATATATGACTAGATATTGAGTCGAATAAGGGAATCTTAACAATTTTTACATTTAGCAATTTACTTTAAAGAAAGAAAGTAGTTTTCAGGCAATTCGCGATCGCAACGAACTATAGGGGGCGTTGTTGTATGAGACGAATACCTGTGATTTCTATATGAACAGTTCAGTTACTCTGGAGACATCTTTAATGTAGCGTGTAGCATTGTGACGTTCCTTCTTTATTGTGACTTATTAAATTTAAAAAAGAAAAATGTTTGATATTTTTTCTTATGCAAACGAAAACAAAATGGTATCTCTTTTTATTTAGAAAAGGAGCATCCAAAACACAGCGGAAAAATACTTGTAAATTGACGGAAAACAATATGTATATTCGTATAAGAGTTAAAACCTAATGCCCGAGAAATAGTTTTAATAAATTCAATGATATAACATGAAAGGCCTATTTAAACTTTACATTCCATAGTTTTAAGAATCATATTACTTCAAAAATTAAAAAGAACAAAAAGTAGGACATAAAGCCTCATAATTTTATACAATTTAATTTTGTAAACAAAGTTTTTTGATAACAATTTATGCCAAAAAATTTCAAGTTTCAATAAAAATCATTATTTAGGAACTAAAAAACATAAAATAAAGAATGCTTACGAAAAAAAAACAGTTCTTTTTTGTCGCCATTTTTTAGTGCAACGGAAATTCGAAAATTCGCCAAAAACAACACAAGATGCAATTTTATTTTTTCAGGAGCGAAATATGTATTTTACCAAAAAGACGAAAATTTACCAACTCCCATGACATGAAACCAATTACAGTGTGCAGTGAGAATTTTTTCAAGGAAGAAAACACATCGGTCGTTTTGCGTTTGCGAATTTCCTTTTTCTTTCTTTCTTCTTTTTTTTTTTTTTTTTTGAGGGGTTACGTGCTCAGGTATTTTTCCGAGTGACTGTATCCTATGTCCTTATTACTGAGTCCCGTAGTGCTCTGATCGTTAAGACACGGCTCTCAGCAGATCACCAAAGTCAAGCATCGCTGGCTGCTGTCAGTATGCGGGTGGGTGACCCCTTGGATAAGTCTGCGCAGGGGCCGAGGGTGTGCGGTATTAGTCCTCTTTAAACTGTTCTACCGTAACGCGCTCGACTTCGCGTGCAGGTCGTCGGGCTACCGAAGCAGGGATGCAGAGGATCAAAATTGTGATCGGATCATCCTCAGGGATGTCTCCTAAACTCGATTTTCTGTAATGCCGACCCTCCCGACACGGTTTTATTAGACAACTGTTTCATCGTCTTATCCCTCACTGAAAGGCAACCTCCCCTCAATACACAGCACTCGCAAAAATCGCAAACAAATCTTTGCGTTAATGGATATATTTAATAAGTTGTTTGTTTGTAAGATGCTAGTTGAGTTAAGTGAAGATTTTATCCTCGTTTAAGACTAGAAGAATTCAAATAACGATAACAAATAATTTCTCCTTCAATAAAGAAAGAGGAAGAAAAATTTGCCGGAATATCGTATAACGACCATGCATACACAATCATTCCAGTTAATTACACAAATATTTCGGTTAAAATAAATTTTCAAATAGAAACTATTCCTGTAAATTAATTAAATATTTGGAGCAATAAAATATTTATATCTTCAAAATAATTAATTTCTTTTGAATACCTTAATTAATAAACTAAGTTATAAAAAAAAATAATCTCCTATATAAATTATTAAGTGTTACACATTACTAAATGTTCATATTTTCAAAGAAAAAAGCATCAAGAAATTTTTTTTTTCGCAGTTTGAAAAATAATTCTTTTCATTTCCTTCATTTTTACTAGGTTTTTTCAATTATTTCTATTTTAGAAAAAATATGTATATTTCTTCAAAATAATTACAATATCTTGAAGAAAAAAAAGAAGAAAAACATTACGCATATTTTATACTGAACAACTTTTGATTGAAAGTATTTTCGTAATAAGAGAGTCTGACAAAATTTTTCATTAAATTTGCTTAAATATTTTCCTGAAAATGCGTGTTATTATGAAAACAAGGGGAAAAAATATTTTTAAATAAAGCCATGACATAAAGAAACAAATCTATGACATATTCACCACTATTTTCATATAGCTTATTTTTTATAACATCAAATCATATTTATTAAAACTTAAAATTGTGTGGCGGTTAAACTATTTTTTAATGTATCTTAAATTTGCCAGGGAAAATTCCGATATTTTCCAATACTCTTGCTTCTATCACTCTTATTTGTGTATATCTGAAATTATTCACTTGCTTTTTATTTGTTTTCCAACTTATCGCTTATGCTTCATTAATTTCATAACTTATCCATCCTGTAACTTTTTATTCTTAATTTTATAACAACTTTAGCTTCTTCGATTCTGTAACTTAACAATTGGTCTATTTATTTTACAATTTTTTTATTCAATAAGGTACCATAATTTGACGACATTCAACTATTTCGATAAGAACGATTCAGAGAAAAGCAGGATAAAAAAAAGTGAGATGTGTATTTTAATTTATATTCTGCTTCAAAAATGAGACACAGAAAACTCTTTTGTTATTATTTTTGAAGTATTCATTAGTTTGTAAAATTTCAAAAGAACTAGGAGGCTTCGCCCCCTGCTCGTTGGAGCTCGCTTTTTTTGAAAAATTAAATGGTATAACATTATGTGTTTATGTATACTTCCTGCCTATCCTAATGTTTGAAGTAATATGATTCAGAAAAGTATGGAATAAAAATTCGGTACTTATGTATTAACGCCACCGCAGTTACAGATTTGGGAGTTTTTAAGTGCCGCCAATCTACACCTAAAATTTTTGCGACAAATAATAAAGTTTATTTTATGATAACCCACACTTTATTTAAAATCAAAGTAGTCAATCGGATTTCGGTGAGAAATGGGCAGATATAAAGTTTAACATAGATTCAAAACAAACTCTTATTTTCGTTAACCTGATGATGTGTCGCCATGTTAACTCTAATAAATAGGATTCCAAATGAAATAACATTTCCAAAACGTACGTTTATCAAGATAAAGTTTCATCTGTAATGACGCAATCGCTTTCAGTCTGCAATTGGCTACGCGTTTCAATGCAATGGGTTTTGATTATCATTTCAACAAACTTGTTAATGTGAAACACAGAAAAAAATATTTTTTTTTATAAATCAGTTTGTCAGAGTCTCCAATGTTAAAAACATGCAACAGGATATAGAGTTTCGTATCATCGGAAGGACAGCCTGTGATAACTTCCAAATCGAGAGTTTCTGGTTCACCAGATGTTTTACACACCCTGTGGCTACATAAGAGACCCCGTAGCGCTCTAAAATATTCCATTTGGATTGACGTCAAGCACTGCAATCACTTTTTAGATTCCCCGTCGTGCTGAATGAATCTATTTCATCTGACGTCGCCCAAACGGATTGCATAAAAGGACCCGCGAACTGAGGAGCTGCATGCCGGGCGTTGTGATGCAGATGGGTGAGCCAAAGATTGTCAACGTGTTTGCCGAAATGTTTTTAACCAGAAAACTGGATCCAGAAGGATATACTGATAAAGAAATATTAATCAAATGCTACATTAATTGTGACCCTCCGCTTGACTCTTTGAGCGCTGCAGTTGGACTCCATTATTAAATATAAATAACATTTGTTACTTTACTCTCCTTTCTTTAACATTCTGTGTATCATAGTCAGCGGGTTTGACCTGGACCGTATCACAGGTCAGACCATCGACCGATAGTGTTACCATCATTTCTGAGTATCGTTCCTTACTGATGCAGTCTCGAGCACGCACTTTAGGTTGCCAGTATTCCCTGGATGCTCCCTACGAGGGTTAGTCAGAGTTAAGCGTACCTTTCCTATATTTTAGCTTTATTCCTATGCAACAAAGTTAACCAATTTTTATTTGCAAGTAGAACGTTGGTCATGAATAGAAGGGACGATTTACCATAAAAAATTAATTCAAGAATACAATCCAATTATTAAAGATTGTAAACTAAAGTCTTCGTTAACTTTACTTTAGAAAATGCAAAATAATACAAAATTTTCCTAATATACTATAAATTTAGCATTCATTATAGGAAATGTTCTCTAACATTACATCTTTATTAGCTTCATTCATTTTCTATAGCTTTTAGTTTCTATTAGAATGACAAGTCATTTGAAAATTTACAGAATATTTCTGAAAGATTTGAATACAAAATCCTTTTGGGGCAACAATAATTTTGGTTGTGCAGTTAATAATGAATAAAAGTGAGCAGGTGCCTAATTTTACTCGATCCTTACTAATGAAATATAAAGTATTTCGTATCATGTTGAATGTGTGTTAATATCATGCATGCTCTAAAGAAAAACTTTTCGTACAATGTATTTAGTGCAAAAAAGCAACAAAAAAAAAAAAAAAATATTTAGCACTGCAAAGTCACTTATAAGATGTCGATTAACATTTAAGATTCAGACTACAAAATAAGATTTATTATCATCGATAGCATATAATTAGTAACTCATGAAACGTTATAATGTTCTCTAACTTTTAGCATTCGTTATACATCAAACATTCCATTACGTCACATCTTCAATAGTTACATTCATTTACTATAGCTTTTAGTTTTTAATGGAATAAGAAGTAATTTGAGAATTTATAGAGTATTTCTTATAGATTTGAAATCAAAACCTTTTTTGTGTAACAATTTTAGTAGTACAGTTTATAATGAATTTAAGTAAATAGATGTGGTCGAGCGATTCAATATCACTGCATTTCAGAGACGAAATATTTAGCATGATTATAGAAATTGCAGAAATAGGGCATTAAATCAGAAAAACTCGAATTGGTTTTTTAAGGGTTTGATCACAAATAATGTTTCTAATCCTTGAAAATATCCTGATACTTATAGCCCATCACTAAAGTTTGAGAATATGAATTTTGATAGTTTGAATTTCTATAGTTTAAATATTTGATAGTTTAAAGAGTTGGAAAAAGTTAATATCACATCAATTTGACACGAATTTTTAGATATATCTCTGTTTTAAGCTGTCTTTAATCCATCAACATTTTTAAATAACAGTGCCAGATCCACGGTGGCTTACTAGATAGAGTGATCTCCTTCCAATGAAATGACCCCGATTTAAAATCTGGTGATGCATTTGTATATGGTATCCAATTTGAACTGAAAAAAAGTACAGAGAAGTATCCTCAATTGGTAGATGTGAATTCTGCTCTGAGAGATATCCTGTAAAGATATCTCGCCAACCAAAGGGCTGACGTCAGGAACCGTTGCGAAAAATTCACGTAAGCGAACTCAGAAATTGGAATACGAACTTGATTGGTGGAATGAGACCTGGAAAAGTCTCACCAGTCGGAATTCTTGCTCTCATCTTCGAATTTGCTTACGCCTTTTTTTCATGCCGTTAGAATGACCCTCAAAATATTCTCAGTGGTAAATTGAATGCAGGTTAGATTCCTTTTGCCATCGGACTAATCATTGGGCTTTTTCGTGGTTTTCATCTGAACTTAGTGCAAATAGTAGTTAGTTCCACCAAAAAATTCTCCACAAATGCTAGTTCCCAATGCCTCATCTAGGAGTTCACTCTTCTTTTGGGCTAGGCTAAACAAAGACTACAGAGGTGAACATTGGTAGTTGTAAACCTGAAAATGGGTTGGCTCTTTAACACCGGTTAATATACTAAGTAAAATAATAACACCACCTATGAACCAAAATGCAAACATTTTGCAAGTCACGTCTGTTTTTTTCTAGTAAATTCAAATCTGCAGTAAAAAACAGAGGTAAAATTTTAAAATACTGAAGTTGACCCCACACTACCTCCGGGGTAGAGATGGGGAGGACGTTTTGTGTATTTGAATTCCTCATTTGAAATGATTTTACGAGTGTATTTTTAAATTTTTGAGTCGGTGTGTATTTCTCGTAGTATTTATTCTATCGTTTCCATATTTTTCTGTACCTTAATTTAACTCAACTACCTCAACAAATTTTAATACTAAATTAACTATTATTTAAACAACGTGGAAGAACACGAACAAACATTGTTGCTTCTTTTTTCCAACAAACCAGAATTCATTTTTGTATAAGATGTCAAAATAAGTTGTATCATTATTCGTATGCTTAACAATGTAATCATGTATTTTAACAATGATATAAACAATAGTTGTTTTTAAATCTTAACGGCTCTTTCATTTATTCATCGGATTTCTTGATAGAAGTCGACAATGAAGCTCGCAAGAAAATTGTAAGTGATTTCCTTTTAATGATATTTTTAATTATGTTAGTTTTTGTTGTTGTTGTTGTAATTACATGATTTTCTTCACATGATATTAATAAAAGTATTTGAATGTAATAGAAAAAACTTCCCTCTTTCGGCCTTGGGGTCCTAGTATTAGGATTTCCTTCATTTTTACATTATTCTATAATCCTTAATATGAAAATTTTTTAACTGCGAAATCTAGTGTCCTACTAATAACGTTGTTCAATAATAGAGACACGCTCAATTGATGGCAGCAGATAAAATAAGTATAAATGCTTATATCTACTTTTTATTTTCAAAATATTATTATGTGTAGTTTCCTTAATCTAAAAATTGCTCTGCAGTACAAATTAAGTCTCTTTATGACTAATTCAGTACTTTTAACTGAAAAAGAAAACGTTCTCATTTTGTTTAATTATAACTTGTGTGTCCAACAATTAGATTTCGATCATTGGTCGAATGTTTTAACATTTAATATTAAAGAAACTTGTACATAGATCAGTGTATCTAACCTGTCACTGATTTCGTCTGTGCCCAATTCATAGTTATGGGCCGTAAGTGTCAATATCAGTGTATATAACATTTCTGAAAATTTTGCAATTACTTGAATTTATACATGGCCTTATCCAAACAACGTTGATTTCATAAAAAAAATTAAGAAATTAAAATTTTTACAGTACAGCATTTGCAGTTACTTATATCGTTTTACTTTTATGCTTGCTCAGGAAGCAGAATAAGACTTAAGTATTTAATCATTTCCTCATAAAAATGCTTAAAAAGTAATCTAGTGAACTCACTGAATTTCCTGAAAGAAAGAACCACCCAAGGTCGGCTCCTCAGTCAAATGACCTGGCTAGGCCACTGCCGGTGGTGCTAATTTAAAATCAATGCCATGACAACTGGCCCAAAAGTGCACATCCAATAAATTATTTTACATCTAAGTCTAAAACAAAATAGTAGATATCACAAATTAATGCTCCAACAGAAAGAGTGTTTTAATAATAGGATCTCATTTAACTCTGTTTTATAGTGGGCTTCATTAAAATTTCCCAAACACTCAATTTTTTATAGTGGGCCAAAGAAAAAAAATTTAAATCAGATTAGAAAAAAAAAATCATAAATTGAATAATTAATAATAAAATTTAATGATTCCCAAAGCAAAATTTATGCTAGTACCAGCTCTTTACCACTTATATTTCAGAACTACTCTTTCTGCTGTATTTTCAGACACAGTAAAATAAGTGTGAATAAGTAAGAATGAAAAAACAGTACATGTTATATAAACATAAATTGTGAATAAAATAGGGGTTTGAGAAGTAATAAAGATTTAAAATTAGAACTAAATCTTTAAAAACACTGATTACCTTTTCAACAATATACAAATTTCAAAATTTAAATCTAAATAAAAATTTTAAAAATGTGCTTTTTCTAGCTATACTATAATTATATACTAACGTATGTACAAACATAAGAAAAAGAAATAAAAATTAAGTCAATCGAAGCCAAATCGGGATTTACAAAAAAAGCGAGTTGTTTTTCATTATATATTTTTAATGGAAACAAATTTATCTGTTTGGAAATATTGTTTCAGCTGCAGTAACCGAAACTAGTGCAAGTAAGGTGTTATGGAATCTATAGTATTGAATTGCGAATTCAATTTCTTCACGTTTGGTTCGGATGTCATATTATATTGTTTCTGATGTAATCGACAGTTACTAGAATAAACGTCGTTTCAAAGTTATTTATAATTTAAGTTTTTTTTAATTTTATATAAAACGAAATAGTTTCTGTAATTTATAGTTACATAGAATATAAATAAGTTTGAGTACCCGGAACTCGTTGAAAATTTTAATCTTTTGCCAATGCTTCTGTATTTTGTATCCGGTTTGCACCGAAAACAGAACAGAAGACTACCTTTAGCTGGTCGCTATAAATTCCGCTCCCGGCTGGCACCGACCACAAAGCTGTGGTGGTGCCAACCACCACAATGTGATTTTTTTTTCATTCAATTCGAATGAACTTTAACTATTCTCAGTGGTCGTACGTAGACTACGTGGTCGTACTTTTGTCATCTGCCCGGCCAACTCAGTCGGTAGAGCACGAGACTCTTTCTCGGGAACGTGGGTTCGAGTCCCGTGTTGGGCGCAACTTTTAAGACGGCGTTAGGCCGTAAGGTCATGCGGGCTTTACCCCACGGATTGTTAACAGTCTAACTGTGGGACTTTCTCATGATTTTCCTCTGCATGCTGTGCAGAGGCGAGTTTTTTAAAAAAAATATACAGAAACAGAGGGAATTGGCAAAAAGTCCCTCTCCAAAAGCAAGTTTGTAACGATGCTTGATTTAGAAGTTCACTTGTCTTCGGTGTTGGATTCAAAATCAAAAGACTACAGAGTTGAACATTGATAGTTATCAGCACAAAAATATGTGGGCCTTTAACACCTCTTATAATACAAAATAAAACAATAATGATAGCAAAGAACAAAAATGCAACATTATGTAAGTCAAATCGGGGATTCGTCATTTTTCGGAAAATTTTAATCTACGATAAATATAAAAACTGGGGCTTATTTTTAAGATATTGAGGTTGACTCCACTCAACCACCCCGGGGGTGGGGGAGAGATTTAAAGGATAAGTTCTGTAATTGAATTCCTCATTTGATAATTGCAATTTGTAATTTTGTAATTGAATTCCTCATGATTTTACGAGTGTATTTTTCGATTTTTGTGTCGATGTATTCTTGCGATATTTGACCGTTTCCATACCTTTTCTTTTATCTTGTCTTTTATCAACTAACCCAAACCATTCTAATATTAAGTGAACTGTCAAATAAACAAAGCTAAAAAAATATTTACACACATTGTTGCTGGTTTTTTGCAACAAGCCAAAATTTATTTTTGCATAAAATATCAACACAAGCTGTAGCATTATTCGTATGCTTCAAAAATGTAAACTTTTATTTTAACAATGCCATAAACAATTGTTATTTCGATTGATTAAATGCTTTGTCATTTCTTCTCAAGAATTCTTGATTGAGGATGACATTAAAGTTTGCATGAAAATTGTAAGTATTATTATTTTAATTATATTTTTATTTATTTATTTATATTTGTTTTGTAAAATAAACGTCTTTTCTTCACGGCGTATTAATAAAAATAATTTTATGGAATAGAGAAAACTTAATCTCTACGGCTTTGGTGTCCGAGTATTAAAACACATTTTTACATTGCACTATATTACTTATTTAAAGATTTTTTCTTTAATTTATTTCGCAGTGCAAATTAAGACTCTTTATAACCAATTAAGTACTTTTATCTGAAAAAAGATATCATTTTGCTTAAATATAGCCAGTGCGTCCTACAATTAGTTCACTTATAAATTAGTTCGATCATTGGCCGAATGTTATAATATTTCATTTAAAAAAACTTCTATATAAAGCTGTGTAACTAAAGAGTCATTGATTTTTTATATGCCCAATCCATACTTATTGGCAGGAAGAGTCAATATCATTATACATAACATTTCGGAAAACCTGCAATTCTATCGCTCAGTATTTCATTAAATGTATCCTAAATTTTTACATGGCCTTAACCAAACAGCGTTGATTTAATAAAAAAATAATATAAAATAAATGAAAATTTTCACGATACAATATTTGCAGTTACTGATAAAATTTGACTAGTTTTATTCATACCATGAAAACAGAATTCGAAATAAGTACTTAATCATTATCTCTTAAAAATGTTTAAAAAGTAATCAAATGAACACAGCAAATTTCTTGAAGGAGGAAATCTAGGTTGACACAGGCTAAATGATCCGCCTGGACCACCCTACCACCTGTGTGTTATCCCCTGTGTCGTTTGATTAAAATCCAAAAAAAAGAAGTTTTCACAATGAAAATAGGCTCAAAATTTCACATCTAATTCTTACAACAAACTCTTAAGCAAAATAGTCACAAATTAATGTTCCAGCATAAAGAGTGTTTTAAAATGGGATCCTTTTTATACTTCCCCCAACAACTCTGTTTTATAGATTTATATGACATACCATAGTAACAGTTACAAATAGTTTCACGAAGTTATCTTCAATAATAGGGCAGACATCGGGTAATCAAGTGACCAGGTAATGAAGCTCGAATTGCATTGTAAGCAGAGTTTAAAATTATACAATAAAAATTTAAAATCAGATAATAAGAAAACATAGCTTGGATAATTAATAATAAAATTTAAGTATTCCCAAGTCAAAAGCACCATGCTAGTAATAGCAATAGTAACAACAGGTTTCTGTTATGTATTATTATGACCGCAATCTTATGTCTGCTTCCGCAATCTTATGTCTTATGTATGCATATACTTCATAATACTAACCTGCATCAAGTGCTACATAGCTAGTCTATACAGAAATAGCATGATAAGCTATATACAAGTATCTTATGCTTGTTTGCTGTTTAAGCTTTTTCTAAATAGAGAAGTAAACACATTAACGAACTATTATATGCTTTTTAATAGGCTATAAAGGCAATTTTGTTTTGAACAGCCAACATGATGCGAGAGCTAAGGTAATATTCAATAACATTACATAATATTAAATTCAATAATACATAATATTATATATCCAATAATATTATTCAGAATATTAAATAATATTCTACCTAGCATTTTTAAAATTATCCTCCATTTCATTATTTAACGACTTTTCGAGAAGGAGCACCTCATGTTATTAAAGATTTATTTTAAAAAGAAAACAATAAATTAAAATATCCTTTTTCGCTAATTTTGTGCCAGAAAGTAAATTGTTTTATATCTACATAACGGAGTAGGGAGAGACTCTTTATCGCCTATATATACCATATCCTGTGCATTTTGAGGCTCAACGTGTTCTTCACTTTGTCGACAGTTATTACTGTGAAAAAGATAGTAATTATATTGAAGACAATACACGTAGTTATATAATAATAAACAGAAATGGCGAATAAGATAGTAAACAAGTGGTTTGAGAGGTAATAAAAATTTGAGATTAGAATAAAAATAGCTATAAAACACTTATTACTTTATCAATATTATGCAAACTTCCAAATTTAAATCGAAATGATATGTTGCAAAATAAACTTTGTCTTTGTTTTTTGGTGAATAATGTCGCAGTCACAAGTAGCAAGTCAACTGTTCAATGGGGAATCCTTCGAAGTGGGAATTTCTGTCAAGGTAAGTGTGTTCGCATTACTTCCAGGTCACCAATGTAGGGAGAAAAGATATCGACAATGTCAACCTTCATCTATGAAAAGGTACCCCTTAATAGCACCAAGTTAATATGTCTTATATACTAATGAATAGAAATAATATTTTTTTAGTGGTAGATACACTACAATCAGCTTTATAGTTCTTTTGAATCAAACATAAATGTCAAAAAACTTGTTTAACAATTATACGGCTAAAAGTACATTATACCTGATAAAACTATGCACACATTAACTAAAACGACAGTATTCTATTTTTAAAACCAATTTTTTTCAATTAATGAAAATACTAAACTCATCCTTCTGATTCCTAAATCATAAACTAACCATATATCTCTAACAATACTCTCTAATATATTGATAAATTAAAACTCTCAAGCAAAGTATGAAAACTTGTAGATTCAGAAATAGTTTTTGATAATATTTTATTTAAAGCTAAGAAAGGCGAAAACGCTATTCGAAGGCCGTACAATGTTCTTACTTAAATAATGGCAAACCTGTCATGTAAAGGCCGAGTTTATTAAGATGAAACTGTTGGTCTTGATATTATTAAATTTAATCATTGTAATTATTTTATTCAACATCATAAGATGTTGTGCAATAAAACACTTTAGAGTGTTTTATTGCACAACAATCAAATTTAATAATTTTGAGTAATGATTCTATTTTATGATAAGAAGTGATATTTTTGTTATAAGAGGCTCACTTGGAATATGTATACTATTTCATTTTAACTATTGATTACTTTGCAAAATTAAACACATAAGTGATTCCTCTGAATTAAAAAAATATTTTTCATAATATTGTAGTCAAAAAAGTATGACAATTTGGAATACAGGGCCTTCATAGATCATCAAAGAGAAAGGTTGAAACTTTGGATCCTTTAATGTTATTTTCAAAGTATGCCTTTCTATCACTCTCTGAATCTAGTTATGGAAATTAACTCAAACTACTCTAATATTAGACTCGTTTACTCTAAGATAATTTGATCTTTAATCTTTAGGATTGATCAAAATTTCATGTAATTTACAATTAAAAAAACTTAAATCTCTATTTAATAAAAAAATAATATGGTATTAAAATTATTTTTGAACTAAGCCAAGTTGGTAGTATACAATACAGGAGATTGGGTGTCATAATACCTTACTCGTGAAAAAACACATTGCAAGGACATAACCGGTTATTAACTCAAAAAGTAAAATTAGTAAAAGTGAACCGATTTTTCCAAACTCTCTGATTGTTTATCATTAATTTTTCATCAAAATCTAAAATAGTATAAAGTAGAGTCTATAAAAATCACGAAAAGCGTGAACGAAAATTTTTGGGCACTAATGCAGAATTTAATCTTTCAAATCTTAACGCATGGAGAAAAAAAATTTCGAACAACCATAATACTTGCATAAAATTTTAATACTTAAAAAAAATACTTTTTGTGAACGTTGCTTAGAAAATAATTTTTAACAAGATTATAAAGAATTGTAGCAAATTTAAAGAATTTACACCCAAATTTCAAAATTTTACCCAGAACGCAATCGAAATTTAAGGCAGAGAAATTACTGATTTATTGTAAATATATTGTTTCCAGCCTATTTAATTATTAAAAAAATAACCTAAGAATTTTGCTATTTACTGAAAAATGTATTAAAGAATTAAATGTCTTAACTTATTACACTTTATTATAAAACAATCGAGAAAAGATAAACAAATAATGGAAAAGATAAAAAAAATAGAATGGGAAAAAAAAAAAGAAAATACATTTTTCAAGGATGGTTATTCTTAGTCAGAAAAGAACAGACCAAACATTTTGGTAAAAGATTGTTTTAAATTACCTAATAAATTGTTGCACACGTGCTTTTTTTTCCCAACGTGACTGAGTTAGAATGAAGAGAATTGAGTGTTATTTACGTCCCGTTTTTTTCGCTTTGGGTGAGAACTTTGGAGGAGTTCAAATGCAAACACTTCCTTCAGAAAACGACTGTATCAGAAGACCCCTAAATCTCAGACTCAATCGTAACAGGAGAATAAAAATATGGTGACTGTAGCACCCGGAGTTGATGCTCGGCTTGTACGTTGTAATGCTGTGGCGTCCGCGAGGGAGGTGGTGGATGCTCGGCTCCAACGTTACATAGCCTCGCATCAATTGCGGTTGAAGCTCGTCCTGTAACTATAAGTTACGAAGACTGTAGCACCCGGAGTTGATGCTCGGCTTGTACGTTGTAATGCTGTGGCGTCCGCGAGGGAGGTGGTGGATGCTCGGCTCCAACGTTACATAGCCTCGCATCGATTGCGGTTGAAGCTCGTCCTGTAACTCTAAGTTACGGTGACTGTAGCACCCGGAGTTGATGCTCGGCTTGTACGTTGTAATGCTGTGGCGTCCGCGAGGGAGGTGGTGGATGCTCGGCTCCAACGTTACATAGCCTCGCATCAATTGCGGTTGAAGCTCGTCCTGTAACTATAAGTTACGAAGACTGTAGCACCCGGAGTTGATGCTCGGCTTGTACGTTGTAATGCTGTGGCGTCCGCGAGGGAGGTGGTGGATGCTCGGCTCCAACGTTACATAGCCTCGCATCGATTGCGGTTGAAGCTCGTCCTGTAACTCTAAGTTACGGTGACTGTAGCACCCGGAGTTGATGCTCGGCTTGTACGTTGTAATGCTGTGGCGTCCGCGAGGGAGGTGGTGGATGCTCGGCTCCAACGTTACATAGCCTCGCATCGATTGCGGTTGAAGCTCGTCCTGTAACTCTAAGTTACGGTGACTGTAGCACCCGGAGTTGATGCTCGGCTTGTACGTTGTAATGCTGTGGCGTCCGCGAGGGAGGTGGTGGATGCTCGGCTCCAACGTTACATAGCCTCGCATCGATTGCGGTTGAAGCTCGTCCTGTAACTCTAAGTTACGGTGACTGTAGCACCCGGAGTTGATGCTCGGCTTGTACGTTGTAATGCTGTGGCGTCCGCGAGGGAGGTGGTGGATGCTCGGCTCCAACGTTACATAGCCTCGCATCGATTGCGGTTGAAGCTCGACCTGTAACTCTAAGTTACGGTGACTGTAGCACCCGGAGTTGATGCTCGGCTTGTACGTTGTAATGCTGTGGCGTCCGCGAGGGAGGTGGTGGATGCTCGGCTCCAACGTTACATAGCCTCGCATCGATTGCGGTTGAAGCTCGTCCTGTAACTCTAAGTTACGGTGACTGTAGCACCCGGAGTTGATGCTCGGCTTGTACGTTGTAATGCTGTGGTGTCCGGGGGGATGGGGTGGATTCTCGGCTCCAACGTTGCGAAACCTCGCATCGACTGGGGTTGAAGTTCGGCGCGTAAGTTACGTCACCCTTAGCTCTTGGAGTTGATGCTCGGCTTGTACGTTGCGATGCTGTAGCGTCTGTTCTGGAGGTGGTGAATGATCGGTTCGAATGTTGCGAAGCCTCGCACCGATTGCGGTTGAAGCTTGACCTGTAACTGTAAGTTACGGTGGCTGTAGTGACCGGAGTTGATGCTCGGCTTGTACGTTGCAGTGCTGTGGCGTCGGTGGATGAGGTGGTGGAAGCTCGGTTCAAGCGTCGCATAGTCTACTATTGATTGCGGTTGAAGCTTGGCCAGTAACTGTAAGTTGCGGTGACCGTTGTTCCCGGAGTCGATGCTCGGCTTGTACGTTGCAACGCCGTAGCGCCCGTGGGGGAGGTGGTGAATGCTCAGCTCAAAAGGTTCGCAGCCTCGCATGGATTGTGGTTGAAGCTCGGCCTGTAACGGTAAGTTACGGTGACTGTAGCGCCCGGAGTTGATGCTCGGCTTGTACGTTGTAATGCTGTGGCGTCCCGGTGGGAGGTGGTGGATGCTCGGCTCAAACGTTACGCAGCCACACATCGAATGTGGTTGCAGTCCGGGCTGTATATGTAAGTTATGGTGATTGTAGATCCCGGAGATAATGCTCCGCTTGTACGATGCAATGTTTTAGCGTCCGTAAAGGAGGAAGTTAGTGAAGCCATGGTCCATCATGGACTGTAATGCCAGAGAGTTAGTTAGTTAGATAGAGGAGGAAACATTGCATCGCACAAGCAGAACATCAACTCTAGGGGCTACAAGCACCGTAACTTACAGTTACAGCCCGAGCTTCACAATCGATGCTGCGCTACGCAGTGTTTGAGCCGAGCATCCACAACCTTCCACACAGACGCTAAATAATTACAACATACAAGTAAAGCATCAACTCCGAGCTCTACAACCACTGTAACTCACAATTACTGGCCGAACAAGAACCGCAATCTATGCGAGGCTACGTAACACTTAAGTCGAGCATCCACCACCTCTGTCACGGGCGTTGCAGCATTGCAACGTACGTGCGGATCATCAACTCCGGGAGCTACAACCCCTGTAACCCACAGTTGCAGGCTGAGCTTCAACCATAATCAATGCGAGGCTTGTTTCGTTTGAGCTGAGCATCCACCACCTCTACCACGGACGCTACAATATCGCAACGTACAAGTGGAGTATCGACTCTGTGAGCTACAGTTGACGTAACTCACAGTTACAGGCAGGCCTTAACTGCGTTCGATACGATGCAACGCAACGTTTGGGCCGAGCATCCTAAACTTCCACCATGGACGTCATAGCATTGCAACGCGCAGGCAGAGCATCAGCTCCGAGGGCTGAAGGTACCCTAGCTTACAGGCCTAGCTTCAACCGCAGTCGATACGAGCTTTCGCTGGC
This sequence comes from Parasteatoda lunata, assembly GCA_949128135.1. Classification (NCBI taxonomy): domain Eukaryota; kingdom Metazoa; phylum Arthropoda; class Arachnida; order Araneae; family Theridiidae; genus Parasteatoda; species Parasteatoda lunata. The sequence continues at coordinate 19,945,662 of OX421973.1, forward strand.
TGTAGCTTCCAGAGTTGAGGCTCGGCTTATACGTTGCAATGCTGTAGGGTCCACGAGGGAGGTGGTGGAAGCTCGGCTCCAACGTTACATAGCCTCGCATCGATTGCGGTTGAAGCTCGTCCTGTAACTCTAAGTTACGGGGACTGTAGCACCCGAAGATGATGCTCGGCTTGTACGTTGTAATGCTGTGGCGTCCGCGAGGGAGGTGGTGGATGCTCGGCTCCAACGTTACATAGCCCCGCATCAATTGCGGTTGAAGCTCGTCCTGTAACTCTAAGTTACGGTGACTGTAGCACCCGGAGTTGATGCTCGGCTTGTACGTTGTAATGCTGTGGCGTCCGCGAGGGAGGTGGTGGATGCTCGGCTCCAACGTTACATAGCCTCGCATTGATTGCGGTTGAAGCTCGTCCTGTAACTCTAAGTTACGGTGACTGTAGCACCCGGAGTTGATGCTCGGCTTGTACGTTGTAATGCTGTGGCGTCCGCGAGGGAGGTGGTGGATGCTCGGCTCCAACGTTACATAGCCTCGCATTGATTGCGGTTGAAGCTCGTCCTGTAACTCTAAGTTACGGTGACTGTAGCACCCGGAGTTGATGCTCGGCTTGTACGCTGTAATGCTGTGGCGTCCGCGAGGGAGGTGGTGGATGCTCGGCTCCAACGTTACATAGCCTCGCATCGATTGCGGTTGAAGCTCGTCCTGTAACTCTAAGTTACGGTGACTGTAGCACCCGGAGTTGATGCTCGGCTTGTACGTTGTAATGCTGTGGCGTCCGCGAGGGAGGTGGTGGATGCTCGGCTCCAACGTTACATAGCCTCGCATCGATTGCGGTAGAAGCTCGTCCTGTAACTCTAAGTTACGGTGACTGTAGCACCCGGAGTTGATGCTCGGCTTGTACGTTGTAATGCTGTGGCGTCCGCGAGGGAGGTGGTGGATGCTCGGCTCCAACGTTACATAGCCTCGCATCGATTGCGGTTGAAGCTCGTCCTGTAACTGTAAGTTACGGTGACTGTAGCACTCGGAGTTGATGCTCGGCTTGTACGTTGTAATGCTGTGGCGTCCGCGAGGGAGGTGGTGGATGCTCGGCTCCAACGTTACATAGCCTCGCATCGATTGCGGTTGAAGCTCGTCCTGTAAATCTAAGTTACGGTGACTGTAGCACCCGGAGTTGATGCTCGGCTTGTACGTTGTAATGCTGTGGCGTCCGCGAGGGAGGTGGTGGATGCTCGGCTCCAACGTTACATAGCCTCGCATCGATTGCGGTTGAAGCTCGTCCTGTAACTCTAAGTTACGGTGACTGTAGCACCCGGAGTTGATGCTCGGCTTGTACGTTGTAATGCTATGGCGTCCGCGAGGGAGGTGGTGGATGCTCGGCTCCAATGTTACATAGCCTCGCATCGATTGCGGTTGAAGCTCGTCCTGTAACTCTAAGTTACGGTGACTGTAGCACCCGGAGTTGATGCTCGGCTTGTACGTTGTAATGCTGTGGTGTCCGGGGGGATGGGGTGGATTCTCGGCTCCAACGTTGCGAAACCTCGCATCGACTGGGGTTGAAGTTCGGCGCGTAAGTTACGTCACCCTTAGCTCTTGGAGTTGATGCTCGGCTTGTACGTTGCGATGCTGTAGCGTCTGTTCTGGAGGTGGTGAATGATCGGTTCGAATGTTGCGAAGCCTCGCACCGATTGCGGTTGAAGCTTGACCTGTAACTGTAAGTTACGGTGGCTGTAGTGACCGGAGTTGATGCTCGGCTTGTACGTTGCAGTGCTGCGGCGTCGGTGGATGAGGTGGTGGAAGCTCGGTTCAAGCGTCGCATAGTCTACTATTGATTGCGGTTGAAGCTTGGCCAGTAACTGTAAGTTGCGGTGACCGTTGTTCCCGGAGTCGATGCTCGGCTTGTACGTTGCAACGCCGTAGCGCCCGTGGGGGAGGTGGTGAATGCTCAGCTCAAAAGGTTCGCAGCCTCGCATGGATTGTGGTTGAAGCTCGGCCTGTAACGGTAAGTTACGGTGACTGTAGCGCCCGGAGTTGATGCTCGGCTTGTACGTTGTAATGCTGTGGCGTCCCGGTGGGAGGTGGTGGATGCTCGGCTCAAACGTTACGCAGCCACACATCGAATGTGGTTGAAGTCCGGGCTGTATATGTAAGTTATGGTGATTGTAGCTCCCGGAGATAATGCTCCGCTTGTACGATGCAATGTTTTAGCGTACGTAAAGGAGGAAGTTAGTGAAGCCATGGTCCATCATGGACTGTAATGCCAGAGAGTTAGTTAGTTAGATAGAGGAGGAAACATTGCATCGCACAAGCAGAACATCAACTCTAGGGGCTACAAGCACCGTAACTTACAGTTACAGCCCGAGCTTCACAATCGATGCTGCGCTACGCAGTGTTTGAGCCGAGCATCCACAACCTTCCACACAGACGCTAAATAATTACAACATACAAGTAAAGCATCAACTCCGAGCTCTACAACCACTGTAACTCACAATTACTGGCCGAACAAGAACCGCAATCTATGCGAGGCTACGTAACACTTAAGTCGAGCATCCACCACCTCTGTCACGGGCGTTGCAGCATTGCAACGTACGTGCGGATCATCAACTCCGGGAGCTACAACCCCTGTAACCCACAGTTGCAGGCTGAGCTTCAACCATAATCAATGCGAGGCTTGTTTCGTTTGAGCTGAGCATCCACCACCTCTACCACGGACGCTACAATATCGCAACGTACAAGTGGAGTATCGACTCTGTGAGCTACAGTTGACGTAACTCACAGTTACAGGCAGGCCTTAACTGCGTTCGATACGATGCAACGCAACGTTTGGGCCGAGCATCCTAAACTTCCACCATGGACGTCATAGCATTGCAACGCGCAGGCAGAGCATCAGCTCCGAGGGCTGAAGGTACCCTAGCTTACAGGCCTAGCTTCAACCGCAGTCGATACGAGCTTTCGCTGGCTGTAGCTTCCAGAGTTGAGGCTCGGCTTATACGTTGCAATGCTGTAGGGTCCACGAGGGAGGTGGTGGAAGCTCGGCTCCAACGTTACATAGCCTCGCATCGATTGCGGTTGAAGCTCGTCCTGTAACTCTAAGTTACGGTGACTGTAGCACCCGGAGTTGATGCTCGGCTTGTACGTTGTGATGCTGTGGCGTCCGCGAGGGAGGTGGTGGATGCTCGGCTCCAACGTTACATAGCCCCGCATCGATTGCGGTTGAAGCTCGTCCTGTAACTCTAAGTTACGGTGACTGTAGCACCCGGAGTTGATGCTCGGCTTGTACGTTGTAATGCTGTGGCGTCCGCGAGGGAGGTGGTGGATGCTCGGCTCCAACGTTACATAGCCTCGCATCGATTGCGGTTGAAGCTCGTCCTGTAACTCTAAGTTACGGTGACTGTAGCACCCGGAGTTGATGCTCGGCTTGTACGTTGTAATGCTGTGGCGTCCGCGAGGGAGGTGGTGGATGCTCGGCTCCAACGTTACATAGCCTCGCATCGATTGCGGTTGAAGCTCGTCCTGTAACTGTAAGTTACGGTGACTGTAGCACTCGGAGTTGATGCTCGGCTTGTACGTTGTAATGCTGTGGCGTCCGCGAGGGAGGTGGTGGATGCTCGGCTCCAACGTTACATAGCCTCGCATCGATTGCGGTTGAAGCTCGTCCTGTAACTCTAAGTTACGGTGACTGTAGCACCCGGAGTTGATGCTCGGCTTGTACGTTGTAATGCTGTGGCGTCCGCGAGGGAGGTGGTGGATGCTCGGCTCCAACGTTACATAGCCTCGCATCGATTGCGGTTGAAGCTCGTCCTGTAACTGTAAGTTACGGTGACTGTAGCACCCGGAGTTGATGCTCGGCTTGTACGTTGTAATGCTGTGGCGTCCGCGAGGGAGGTGGTGGATGCTCGGCTCCAACGTTACATAGCCTCGCATCGATTGCGGTTGAAGCTCGTCCTGTAACTCTAAGTTACGGTGACTGTAGCACCCGGAGTTGATGCTCGGCTTGTACGTTGTAATGCTGTGGCGTCCGCGAGGGAGGTGGTGGATGCTCGGCTCCAACGTTACATAGCCTCGCATCGATTGCGGTTGAAGCTCGTCCTGTAACTCTAAGTTACGGTGACTGTAGCACCCGGAGTTGATGCTCGGCTTGTACGTTGTAATGCTGTGGCGTCCGCGAGGGAGGTGGTGGATGCTCGGCTCCAACGTTACATAGCCTCGCATCGATTGCGGTTTAAGCTCGTCCTGTAACTGTAAGTTACGGTGACTGTAGCACCCGGAGTTGATGCTCGGCTTGTACGTTGTAATGCTGTGGCGTCCGCGAGGGAGGTGGTGGATGCTCGGCTCCAACGTTACATAGCCTCGCATCGATTGCGGTTGAAGCTCGTCTTGTAACTCTAAGTTACGGTGACTGTAGCACCCGGAGTTGATGCTCGGCTTGTACGTTGTAATGCTGTGGCGTCCGCGAGGGAGGTGGTGGATGCTCGGCTCCAACGTTACATAGCCTCGCATCGATTGCGGTTGAAGCTCGTCCTGTAACTCTAAGTTACGGTGACTGTAGCACCCGGAGTTGATGCTCGGCTTGTACGTTGTAATGCTGTGGCGTCCGCGAGGGAGGTGGTGGATGCTCGGCTCCAACGTTACATAGCCTCGCATCGATTGCGGTTGAAGCTCGTCCTGTAACTCTAAGTTACGGTGACTGTAGCACCCGGAGTTGATGCTCGGCTTGTACGTTGTAATGCTGTGGCGTCCGCGAGGGAGGTGGTGGATGCTCGGCTCCAACGTTACATAGCCTCGCATCGATTGCGGTTGAAGCTCGTCCTGTAACTCTAAGTTACGGTGACTGTAGCACCCGGAGTTGATGCTCGGCTTGTACGTTGTAATGCTGTGGCGTCCGCGAGGGAGGTGGTGGATGCTCGGCTCCAACGTTACATAGCCTCGCATCGATTGCGGTTGAAGCTCGTCCTGTAACTGTAAGTTACGGTGACTGTAGCACCCGGAGTTGATGCTCGGCTTGTACGTTGTAATGCTGTGGCGTCCGCGAGGGAGGTGGTGGATGCTCGGCTCCAACGTTACATAGCCTCGCATCGATTGCGGTTGAAGCTCGTCCTGTAACTCTAAGTTACGGTGACTGTAGCACCCGGAGTTGATGCTCGGCTTGTACGTTGTAATGCTGTGGCGTCCGCGAGGGAGGTGGTGGATGCTCGGCTCCAACGTTACATAGCCTCGCATCGATTGCGGTTGAAGCTCGTCCTGTAACTCTAAGTTACGGTGACTGTAGCACCCGGAGTTGATGCTCGTCTTGTACGTTGTAATGCTATGGCGTCCGCGAGGGAGGTGGTGGATGCTCGGCTCCAATGTTACATAGCCTCGCATCGATTGCGGTTGAAGCTCGTCCTGTAACTCTAAGTTACGGTGACTGTAGCACCCGGAGTTGATGCTCGGCTTGTACGTTGTAATGCTGTGGTGTCCGGGGGGATGGGGTGGATTCTCGGCTCCAACGTTGCGAAACCTCGCATCGACTGGGGTTGAAGTTCGGCGCGTAAGTTACGTCACCCTTAGCTCTTGGAGTTGATGCTCGGCTTGTACGTTGCGATGCTGTAGCGTCTGTTCTGGAGGTGGTGAATGATCGGTTCGAATGTTGCGAAGCCTCGCACCGATTGCGGTTGAAGCTTGACCTGTAACTGTAAGTTACGGTGGCTGTAGTGACCGGAGTTGATGCTCGGCTTGTACGTTGCAGTGCTGCGGCGTCGGTGGATGAGGTGGTGGAAGCTCGGTTCAAGCGTCGCATAGTCTACTATTGATTGCGGTTGAAGCTTGGCCAGTAACTGTAAGTTGCGGTGACCGTTGTTCCCGGAGTCGATGCTCGGCTTGTACGTTGCAACGCCGTAGCGCCCGTGGGGGAGGTGGTGAATGCTCAGCTCAAAAGGTTCGCAGCCTCGCATGGATTGTGGTTGAAGCTCGGCCTGTAACGGTAAGTTACGGTGACTGTAGCGCCCGGAGTTGATGCTCGGCTTGTACGTTGTAATGCTGTGGCGTCCCGGTGGGAGGTGGTGGATGCTCGGCTCAAACGTTACGCAGCCACACATCGAATGTGGTTGAAGTCCGGGCTGTATATGTAAGTTATGGTGATTGTAGCTCCCGGAGATAATGCTCCGCTTGTACGATGCAATGTTTTAGCGTACGTAAAGGAGGAAGTTAGTGAAGCCATGGTCCATCATGGACTGTAATGCCAGAGAGTTAGTTAGTTAGATAGAGGAGGAAACATTGCATCGCACAAGCAGAACATCAACTCTAGGGGCTACAAGCACCGTAACTTACAGTTACAGCCCGAGCTTCACAATCGATGCTGCGCTACGCAGTGTTTGAGCCGAGCATCCACAACCTTCCACACAGACGCTAAATAATTACAACATACAAGTAAAGCATCAACTCCGAGCTCTACAACCACTGTAACTCACAATTACTGGCCGAACAAGAACCGCAATCTATGCGAGGCTACGTAACACTTAAGTCGAGCATCCACCACCTCTGTCACGGGCGTTGCAGCATTGCAACGTACGTGCGGATCATCAACTCCGGGAGCTACAACCCCTGTAACCCACAGTTGCAGGCTGAGCTTCAACCATAATCAATGCGAGGCTTGTTTCGTTTGAGCTGAGCATCCACCACCTCTACCACGGACGCTACAATATCGCAACGTACAAGTGGAGTATCGACTCTGTGAGCTACAGTTGACGTAACTCACAGTTACAGGCAGGCCTTAACTGCGTTCGATACGATGCAACGCAACGTTTGGGCCGAGCATCCTAAACTTCCACCATGGACGTCATAGCATTGCAACGCGCAGGCAGAGCATCAGCTCCGAGGGCTGAAGGTACCCTAGCTTACAGGCCTAGCTTCAACCGCAGTCGATACGAGCTTTCGCTGGCTGTAGCTTCCAGAGTTGAGGCTCGGCTTATACGTTGCAATGCTGTAGGGTCCACGAGGGAGGTGGTGGAAGCTCGGCTCCAACGTTACATAGCCTCGCATCGATTGCGGTTGAAGCTCGTCCTGTAACTCTAAGTTACGGTGACTGTAGCACCCGGAGTTGATGCTCGGCTTGTACGTTGTGATGCTGTGGCGTCCGCGAGGGAGGTGGTGGATGCTCGGCTCCAACGTTACATAGCCCCGCATCGATTGCGGTTGAAGCTCGTCCTGTAACTCTAAGTTACGGTGACTGTAGCACCCGGAGTTGATGCTCGGCTTGTACGTTGTAATGCTGTGGCGTCCGCGAGGGAGGTGGTGGATGCTCGGCTCCAACGTTACATAGCCTCGCATCGATTGCGGTTGAAGCTCGTCCTGTAACTCTAAGTTACGGTGACTGTAGCACCCGGAGTTGATGCTCGGCTTGTACGTTGTAATGCTGTGGCGTCCGCGAGGGAGGTGGTGGATGCTCGGCTCCAACGTTACATAGCCTCGCATCGATTGCGGTTGAAGCTCGTCCTGTAACTGTAAGTTACGGTGACTGTAGCACTCGGAGTTGATGCTCGGCTTGTACGTTGTAATGCTGTGGCGTCCGCGAGGGAGGTGGTGGATGCTCGGCTCCAACGTTACATAGCCTCGCATCGATTGCGGTTGAAGCTCGTCCTGTAACTCTAAGTTACGGTGACTGTAGCACCCGGAGTTGATGCTCGGCTTGTACGTTGTAATGCTGTGGCGTCCGCGAGGGAGGTGGTGGATGCTCGGCTCCAACGTTACATAGCCTCGCATCGATTGCGGTTGAAGCTCGTCCTGTAACTGTAAGTTACGGTGACTGTAGCACCCGGAGTTGATGCTCGGCTTGTACGTTGTAATGCTGTGGCGTCCGCGAGGGAGGTGGTGGATGCTCGGCTCCAACGTTACATAGCCTCGCATCGATTGCGGTTGAAGCTCGTCCTGTAACTCTAAGTTACGGTGACTGTAGCACCCGGAGTTGATGCTCGGCTTGTACGTTGTAATGCTGTGGCGTCCGCGAGGGAGGTGGTGGATGCTCGGCTCCAACGTTACATAGCCTCGCATCGATTGCGGTTGAAGCTCGTCCTGTAACTCTAAGTTACGGTGACTGTAGCACCCGGAGTTGATGCTCGGCTTGTACGTTGTAATGCTGTGGCGTCCGCGAGGGAGGTGGTGGATGCTCGGCTCCAACGTTACATAGCCTCGCATCGATTGCGGTTTAAGCTCGTCCTGTAACTGTAAGTTACGGTGACTGTAGCACCCGGAGTTGATGCTCGGCTTGTACGTTGTAATGCTGTGGCGTCCGCGAGGGAGGTGGTGGATGCTCGGCTCCAACGTTACATAGCCTCGCATCGATTGCGGTTGAAGCTCGTCTTGTAACTCTAAGTTACGGTGACTGTAGCACCCGGAGTTGATGCTCGGCTTGTACGTTGTAATGCTGTGGCGTCCGCGAGGGAGGTGGTGGATGCTCGGCTCCAACGTTACATAGCCTCGCATCGATTGCGGTTGAAGCTCGTCCTGTAACTCTAAGTTACGGTGACTGTAGCACCCGGAGTTGATGCTCGGCTTGTACGTTGTAATGCTGTGGCGTCCGCGAGGGAGGTGGTGGATGCTCGGCTCCAACGTTACATAGCCTCGCATCGATTGCGGTTGAAGCTCGTCCTGTAACTCTAAGTTACGGTGACTGTAGCACCCGGAGTTGATGCTCGGCTTGTACGTTGTAATGCTGTGGCGTCCGCGAGGGAGGTGGTGGATGCTCGGCTCCAACGTTACATAGCCTCGCATCGATTGCGGTTGAAGCTCGTCCTGTAACTCTAAGTTACGGTGACTGTAGCACCCGGAGTTGATGCTCGGCTTGTACGTTGTAATGCTGTGGCGTCCGCGAGGGAGGTGGTGGATGCTCGGCTCCAACGTTACATAGCCTCGCATCGATTGCGGTTGAAGCTCGTCCTGTAACTGTAAGTTACGGTGACTGTAGCACCCGGAGTTGATGCTCGGCTTGTACGTTGTAATGCTGTGGCGTCCGCGAGGGAGGTGGTGGATGCTCGGCTCCAACGTTACATAGCCTCGCATCGATTGCGGTTGAAGCTCGTCTTGTAACTCTAAGTTACGGTGACTGTAGCACCCGGAGTTGATGCTCGGCTTGTACGTTGTAATGCTGTGGCGTCCGCGAGGGAGGTGGTGGATGCTCGGCTCCAACGTTACATAGCCTCGCATCGATTGCGGTTGAAGCTCGTCCTGTAACTCTAAGTTACGGTGACTGTAGCACCCGGAGTTGATGCTCGGCTTGTACGTTGTAATGCTGTGGCGTCCGCGAGGGAGGTGGTGGATGCTCGGCTCCAACGTTACATAGCCTCGCATCGATTGCGGTTGAAGCTCGTCCTGTAACTCTAAGTTACGGTGACTGTAGCACCCGGAGTTGATGCTCGGCTTGTACGTTGTAATGCTGTGGTGTCCGGGGGATGGGGTGGATTCTCGGCTCCAACGTTGCGAAACCTCGCATCGACTGGGGTTGAAGTTCGGCGCGTAAGTTACGTCACCCTTAGCTCTTGGAGTTGATGCTCGGCTTGTACGTTGCGATGCTGTAGCGTCTGTTCTGGAGGTGGTGAATGATCGGTTCGAATGTTGCGAAGCCTCGCACCGATTGCGGTTGAAGCTTGACCTGTAACTGTAAGTTACGGTGGCTGTAGTGACCGGAGTTGATGCTCGGCTTGTACGTTGCAGTGCTGTGGCGTCGGTGGATGAGGTGGTGGAAGCTCGGTTCAAGCGTCGCATAGTCTACTATTGATTGCGGTTGAAGCTTGGCCAGTAACTGTAAGTTGCGGTGACCGTTGTTCCCGGAGTCGATGCTCGGCTTGTACGTTGCAACGCCGTAGCGCCCGTGGGGGAGGTGGTGAATGCTCAGCTCAAAAGGTTCGCAGCCTCGCATGGATTGTGGTTGAAGCTCGGCCTGTAACGGTAAGTTACGGTGACTGTCGCGCCCGGAGTTGATGCTCGGCTTGTACGTTGTAATGCTGTGGCGTCCCGGTGGGAGGTGGTGGATGCTCGGCTCAAACGTTACGCAGCCACACATCGAATGTGGTTGAAGTCCGGGCTGTATATGTAAGTTATGGTGATTGTAGCTCCCGGAGATAATGCTCCGCTTGTACGATGCAATGTTTTAGCGTACGTAAAGGAGGAAGTTAGTGAAGCCATGGTCCATCATGGACTGTAATGCCAGAGAGTTAGTTAGATAGAGGAGGAAACATTGCATCGCACAAGCAGAACATCAACTCTAGGGGCTACAAGCACCGTAACTTACAGTTACAGCCCGAGCTTCACAATCGATGCTGCGCTACGCAGTGTTTGAGCCGAGCATCCACAACCTTCCACACAGACGCTAAATAATTACAACATACAAGTAAAGCATCAACTCCGAGCTCTACAACCACTGTAACTCACAATTACTGGCCGAACAAGAACCGCAATCTATGCGAGGCTACGTAACACTTAAGTCGAGCATCCACCACCTCTGTCACGGGCGTTGCAGCATTGCAACGTACGTGCGGATCATCAACTCCGGGAGCTACAACCCCTGTAACCCACAGTTGCAGGCTGAGCTTCAACCATAATCAATGCGAGGCTTGTTTCGTTTGAGCTGAGCATCCACCACCTCTACCACGGACGCTACAATATCGCAACGTACAAGTGGAGTATCGACTCTGTGAGCTACAGTTGACGTAACTCACAGTTACAGGCAGGCCTTAACTGCGTTCGATACGATGCAACGCAACGTTTGGGCCGAGCATCCTAAACTTCCACCATGGACGTCATAGCATTGCAACGCGCAGGCAGAGCATCAGCTCCGAGGGCTGAAGGTACCCTAGCTTACAGGCCTAGCTTCAACCGCAGTCGATACGAGCTTTCGCTGGCTGTAGCTTCCAGAGTTGAGGCTCGGCTTATACGTTGCAATGCTGTAGGGTCCACGAGGGAGGTGGTGGAAGCTCGGCTCCAACGTTACATAGCCTCGCATCGATTGCGGTTGAAGCTCGTCCTGTAACTCTAAGTTACGGTGACTGTAGCACCCGGAGTTGATGCTCGGCTTGTACGTTGTGATGCTGTGGCGTCCGCGAGGGAGGTGGTGGATGCTCGGCTCCAACGTTACATAGCCTCGCATCGATTGCGGTTGAAGCTCGTCCTGTAACTCTAAGTTACGGTGACTGTAGCACCCGGAGTTGATGCTCGGCTTGTACGTTGTAATGCTGTGGCGTCCGCGAGGGAGGTGGTGGATGCTCGGCTCCAACGTTACATAGCCTCGCATCGATTGCGGTTGAAGCTCGTCCTGTAACTCTAAGTTACGGTGACTGTAGCACCCGGAGTTGATGCTCGGCTTGTACGTTGTAATGCTGTGGCGTCCGCGAGGGAGGTGGTGGATGCTCGGCTCCAACGTTACATAGCCTCGCATCGATTGCGGTTGAAGCTTGCCCTGTAACTGTAAGTTACGGTGACTGTAGCACTCGGAGTTGATGCTCGGCTTGTACGTTGTAATGCTGTGGCGTCCGCGAGGGAGGTGGTGGATGCTCGGCTCCAACGTTACATAGCCTCGCATCGATTGCGGTTGAAGCTCGTCCTGTAACTCTAAGTTACGGTGACTGTAGCACCCGGAGTTGATGCTCGGCTTGTACGTTGTAATGCTGTGGCGTCCGCGAGGGAGGTGGTGGATGCTCGGCTCCAACGTTACATAGCCTCGCATCGATTGCGGTTGAAGCTCGTCCTGTAACTGTAAGTTACGGTGACTGTAGCACCCGGAGTTGATGCTCGGCTTGTACGTTGTAATGCTGTGGCGTCCGCGAGGGAGGTGGTGGATGCTCGGCTCCAACGTTACATAGCCTCGCATCGATTGCGGTTGAAGCTCGTCCTGTAACTCTAAGTTACGGTGACTGTAGCACCCGGAGTTGATGCTCGGCTTGTACGTTGTAATGCTGTGGCGTCCGCGAGGGAGGTGGTGGATGCTCGGCTCCAACGTTACATAGCCTCGCATCGATTGCGGTTGAAGCTCGTCCTGTAACTCTAAGTTACGGTGACTGTAGCACCCGGAGTTGATGCTCGGCTTGTACGTTGTAATGCTGTGGCGTCCGCGAGGGAGGTGGTGGATGCTCGGCTCCAACGTTACATAGCCTCGCATCGATTGCGGTTGAAGCTCGTCCTGTAACTGTAAGTTACGGTGACTGTAGCACCCGGAGTTGATGCTCGGCTTGTACGTTGTAATGCTGTGGCGTCCGCGAGGGAGGTGGTGGATGCTCGGCTCCAACGTTACATAGCCTCGCATCGATTGCGGTTGAAGCTCGTCTTGTAACTCTAAGTTACGGTGACTGTAGCACCCGGAGTTGATGCTCGGCTTGTACGTTGTAATGCTGTGGCGTCCGCGAGGGAGGTGGTGGATGCTCGGCTCCAACGTTACATAGCCTCGCATCGATTGCGGTTGAAGCTCGTCCTGTAACTCTAAGTTACGGTGACTGTAGCACCCGGAGTTGATGCTCGGCTTGTACGTTGTAATGCTGTGGCGTCCGCGAGGGAGGTGGTGGATGCTCGGCTCCAACGTTACATAGCCTCGCATCGATTGCGGTTGAAGCTCGTCTTGTAACTCTAAGTTACGGTGACTGTAGCACCCGGAGTTGATGCTCGGCTTGTACGTTGTAATGCTGTGGTGTCCGGGGGATGGGGTGGATTCTCGGCTCCAACGTTGCGAAACCTCGCATCGACTGGGGTTGAAGTTCGGCGCGTAAGTTACGTCACCCTTAGCTCTTGGAGTTGATGCTCGGCTTGTACGTTGCGATGCTGTAGCGTCTGTTCTGGAGGTGGTGAATGATCGGTTCGAATGTTGCGAAGCCTCGCACCGATTGCGGTTGAAGCTTGACCTGTAACTGTAAGTTACGGTGGCTGTAGTGACCGGAGTTGATGCTCGGCTTGTACGTTGCAGTGCTGTGGCGTCGGTGGATGAGGTGGTGGAAGCTCGGTTCAAGCGTCGCATAGTCTACTATTGATTTCGGTTGAAGCTTGGCCAGTAACTGTAAGTTGCGGTGACCGTTGTTCCCGAAGTCGATGCTCGGCTTGTACGTTGCAACGCCGTAGCGCCCGTGGGGGAGGTGGTGAATGCTCAGCTCAAAAGGTTCGCAGCCTCGCATGGATTGTGGTTGAAGCTCGGCCTGTAACGGTAAGTTACGGTGACTGTAGCGCCCGGAGTTGATGCTCGGCTTGTACGTTGTAATGCTGTGGCGTCCCGGTGGGAGGTGGTGGATGCTCGGCTCAAACGTTACGCAGCCACACATCGAATGTGGTTGAAGTCCGGGCTGTATATGTAAGTTATGGTGATTGTAGCTCCCGGAGATAATGCTCCGCTTGTACGATGCAATGTTTTAGCGTACGTAAAGGAGGAAGTTAGTGAAGCCATGGTCCATCATGGACTGTAATGCCAGAGAGTTAGTTAGATAGAGGAGGAAACATTGCATCGCACAAGCAGAACATCAACTCTAGGGGCTACAAGCACCGTAACTTACAGTTACAGCCCGAGCTTCACAATCGATGCTGCGCTACGCAGTGTTTGAGCCGAGCATCCACAACCTTCCACACAGACGCTAAATAATTACAACATACAAGTAAAGCATCAACTCCGAGCTCTACAACCACTGTAACTCACAATTACTGGCCGAACAAGAACCGCAATCTATTCGAGGCTACGTAACACTTAAGTCGAGCATCCACCACCTCTGTCACGGGCGTTGCAGCATTGCAACGTACGTGCGGATCATCAACTCCGGGAGCTACAACCCCTGTAACCCACAGTTGCAGGCTGAGCTTCAACCATAATCAATGCGAGGCTTGTTTCGTTTGAGCTGAGCATCCACCACCTCTACCACGGACGCTACAATATCGCAACGTACAAGTGGAGTATCGACTCTGTGAGCTACAGTTGACGTAACTCACAGTTACAGGCAGGCCTTAACTGCGTTCGATACGATGCAACGCAACGTTTGGGCCGAGCATCCTAAACTTCCACCATGGACGTCATAGCATTGCAACGCGCAGGCAGAGCATCAGCTCCGAGGGCTGAAGGTACCCTAGCTTACAGGCCTAGCTTCAACCGCAGTCGATACGAGCTTTCGCTGGCTGTAGCTTCCAGAGTTGAGGCTCGGCTTATACGTTGCAATGCTGTAGGGTCCACGAGGGAGGTGGTGGAAGCTCGGCTCCAACGTTACATAGCCTCGCATCGATTGCGGTTGAAGCTCGTCCTGTAACTCTAAGTTACGGTGACTGTAGCACCCGGAGTTGATGCTCGGCTTGTACGTTGTGATGCTGTGGCGTCCGCGAGGGAGGTGGTGGATGCTCGGCTCCAACGTTACATAGCCTCGCATCGATTGCGGTTGAAGCTCGTCCTGTAACTCTAAGTTACGGTGACTGTAGCACCCGGAGTTGATGCTCGGCTTGTACGTTGTAATGCTGTGGCGTCCGCGAGGGAGGTGGTGGATGCTCGGCTCCAACGTTACATAGCCTCGCATCGATTGCGGTTGAAGCTCGTCCTGTAACTCTAAGTTACGGTGACTGTAGCACACGGAGTTGATGCTCGGCTTGTACGTTGTAATGCTGTGGCGTCCGCGAGGGAGGTGGTGGATGCTCGGCTCCAACGTTACATAGCCTCGCATCAATTGCGGTTGAAGCTCGTCCTGTAACTCTAAGTTACGGTGACTGTAGCACCCGGAGTTGATGCTCGGCTTGTACGTTGTAATGCTGTGGCGTCCACGAGGGAGGTGGTGGATGCTCGGCTCCAACGTTACATAGCCTCGCATCGATTGCGGTTGAAGCTCGTCTTGGAACTGTAAGTTGCGGTGGCCGTAGTTCCCGGAGTTGATAGATGTGAGCCTACTTAACGTTTGAGCTGAGCATCCATAGCCAAATCTGTTGTGCAAATATTTCCTGAAGATTTTAAAGTTCCACAATTGCCCTGTACCCAAGTGAATCATGAAACCCTTGTGTTGGATATGCCTCAAGTGAATGACGAATTCTCCTGTGATGAACCTCAAAGAAAGTAGGAAGCTCAAGTGCCTTGTGATGAAAGAGAGATTTATTTGATAAGCCTCTAACTTTGGATAGATCAGAAGTGTTGGATATGCCTCAAGTGCTTGTTGAAACAAAAGTGTTTTTTATGCCTCATGGTTGATTTTAGACTTTCTACTCATTGCACCAAATGTAATGGAATAACTTCCGTGACTATTTAAACAATTTTTCGAAATGTTTGGAGGCGTTGGATTTACGTACACTTTTGAAACAGTTTAGGAAAAGACAGTATGCATTTATTCCAGTAACACCACTGGATTTGTCCGGAAAAAAAGAAAGGAAACTCGTAATGTAAATATTATACTGTATCGAATGCATTGTATTGTATTGTAATTTTGAATGTATTGTATTATAATATAAATAAATGAAACCCTCTGAGGTATATTATTTTTCAATTCTTTAAGACATCATTTCTTCTCACATGGCCAATCGGAATTTCATAAAACTTTGTGGACAATCAGAAAGCCGCACGTCGTAACACTTCCGCCATTTTGCGTATTAAAGGGGATTCAGAGCTACTCCATTTCATATTCACCACGAGAGTTAAAGTTTTCGGATTCATGTACCAACGTGAGGGTATCCACACGCTGATCAATTTGCTGCATTTATTGAAAAAGCTTTGAATGCGCTGGACAGAGTGCGGGCATAGAAGGAGAAGGTCCAACCACATATGAAAAGGTATTGCACGACTGAAATATGTAATTTTTTTTTATTAATTTTACCTTGCTTCAATGGCCTTCAAATTGGATATGCCATCATTTACCAATGTAATGAGTTGTTACGAAGGATCCATTGCGTGGCTGTTTGTGAATGCCTTTGGAAAACTTGGCTCTTGGAGATGGCTTTTCAGAAGTGGAAGCGAGAAGGAATTCTAACCTTCATCTATTACAATTGAACTAGAATGGACAAGGAGATTATAGAAAATATTTATTCTTATTAAATCAAACGACTGTATGTGAGCTATCAGTATTCTTTGCCGAAACGTCTGGTCTAAACTTAATGTCAAATACACAGCTTAAATATTCAAAAAGAATATCTTGAAAAAAACAAGCTTTAGCGGCAATTAGTTACTTATTGGCACGAAGAGGTGAAATAACATTGCTTCGCTTGCACGAAGCCTTCTAATACTGCTGAAACAGTTTCAAGGGTGCAAGTTAGCAATATCGACTAGAGGGAGTGTGCAGCCTATAATATACTTAAACTGAAGTAAGAAATTCTTGGAATTAAAAGCAAAGGCATTTTTTTTCTAAAACGTCAATATTGGTAACGATACTGTATACTGAAATTTATCTTACTCGCATATAAAAATGCATCCACCATTTTTAGATTAATTATGAAATATTTGATACAGATATGATTTGCAGTTTTATTTTTTTAATTACGGTCATTGAGCAGCTGACCCAATTTCGGGTTTACGACTACTAATGTTAAAATCCGTAGCCTTGTAACTTTGAGCCCAATCAAGAAGACAAGGAATCTCCCGGATCAAGTTTTGGAAGAAATTTGGCCGAGGGAAGGACTTTTTTATGGAACTAGCCCGCATTTGCGTGACACGGAGAGATAAAGCTCCCTCGGTTAGCCTGACGGCAAAGGAACTCTAGCCCATGATCCGTCTACTACTAAGGATATTTTTCGCCAGCACTGTGATCGGCTCAAGCCAGATACGTAGTTCGTTCACCGGGTTCACCGCATTGAAAGGCGAACGCTCTATCACCACCAGGGCTCATGTTATGCACTTTAATATTCGGCACTTAAAGTTGGAAACATTTCTGTCATTTTTCTTTTTAAAAAAACTTAGACTATTTTATTACGTTAAGATTGAAAAATTAATGCAAACTTTTTGTTACCATTTAAGAATTATATATATATATATATTCTAAAAATTTGAGAAAAATGGAGAAAAAAATATTAAAAATCCGGACAACAAAATAAAGAAACGATATAATCTCTTCATCAGCTCACACGATTATATTCGCAAAAAGGAGTGCTTTCTAATATTGTATCAATATAGCCAAAGCAAAATATATCAATACAATACTATTGTACTGATATATTTTGCTTTGGCTATATAGATACAATATTAGAAAGCACTCTTTTTTGCGGATATAATCGTGTGAGCTGATGAAGAGATTATATCCTTTCTTTATTTTGTTTTCCGGATTTTTAATATTTTTTTTTCCTCCATTTTTCTCAATTTTTTAGAATATTTTATGAGTTCTATATACTTGCAGCTTATGCGCAGTTAATATAACTTATTAATTTTCTTCGTTTTTCTTTTTTATTTATTTCTTTTTTGTGCTATATATATATATATATATATATATATATATATATATATATATATATATATATATATGTGTAATAAAAGGGCTAAAATCCCTTTTATTTGTTATATAGATAGCTTAAATAATGCGGTCGTAAGCCATCATACGTTCTAAAATGGTTTATTAACAGTAGGTTGGTATTGATAACGGTCCACATCCGCTCTCCAGAAGGGAGAGGGTGGACAATACTTCTGTCAATTCTGGAACAACTTATCAGGATCAGAACATGATGGAAAGGCCATGCGAAAAGCATTGCTCTCGCTTTTATACTAACACATTTTGAAGTAAAAAGGCACAGTCTTTGAAATACTGGTATCCTTACGCATTAAGGAAAATCATTTCATGCTTCCTTATATGGAATTGAAAGGGGGAGAGATTCTAAAAATAACTCAATCGCATGTTATTAGCCTTGACTTCCCAAAATAGAATCTCTCTACGCTTATTCTTTAACAAAGACATTTTATGAAAACGAAAGAGTTTTAATTCTTTTATTAATACAAAAATATTAATAATTTTTGTATTACATCCCCCCCAAAAAAGATTTTTGGCAAGCCAAAAAGAAATCATAATAAAATTTACAATTCTCTGAACTTTTAAAATTTATGTTGGTACGACTGTTCTTTTTCACTACTACAAATAACATTTTTTCAATTATCTGTAAAAAAAAAACAACTATATACAATAATAACACTAAAAACATGATAATACAATTTATCTGTTTAGGCAACTAAACAGGAAGAAAAATGAAACATATTTTTATAACTAATCTGCTAAAATTTTTCACACAAAAATATACAAACTTTTTATGGAAAAGAATTCAATTTCACTATTCATGATTTAATTTCAAAATTTGTGGGTTGTGATATTTCTTAAGTTTTGATACATGAACTATTTCAAAATTTTGTTTACTTAAATTTTTCTTTCTATTTCCTATTTTTTCGTCGATGTTAACCTGATAATGTATGCACCCATTACCTAGTTCTATCTTCGAATCATTTGAAATGTTTGGCCTTTCTTTCTTTTTCCTGTACTTTTTGTTATTAACTTCTTGGTCATTCTTTCTTTTTCCTATTTTCCCTGTTCTTTTTATTTTTGTTACCCCTCACATTATATTTTTTTTTCAAAATTTTTACTTTTAAAACATCTTAAACTTTTTTCAAAATGTTTACTTTTACTGAAACATCTTAAACTTCTATTTTTTCAAAATGTTTACTTTTACTGAAACATCTTAAACTTTTTTCAAAATGTTTACTTTTATTGAAACATCTTAAACTTCTACTTTTTTCAAAATGTTTACTTTTGTTGAAACATCTTAAATTTCTATTTTTTTTTTTTTTCACAATTTTTGACCTTAACATTATGAGAATTCTGTTGTCTAATGTGCAAGGATAAGTTGTCATTGTTAGAATTAGCAGAGATGATCAGTCTCTTACCAACTTGAGTAACAACTGGCCCGACACAATCAAAAAACAAACAAAAATCTTTGCAAGTCTGCAACCCTACTAAAGCATACATTAACTCAGTATCAAGTATAAAAAACTTAGCTGAGTTAACAATTTCGCCTATCGTAATAAGGGGAAACTCACAAATTTTGTTAAGTGTGAAATGTCTTTTTGTTTGGGTAACATTTAGTTTTTCACAATTTTAATAGGAATATTTAGTTTTGACCAAGTCCGAAAAAGAAAAAGCATTACAAATTTCTTTTAGGTTTGTTTTTTATTTGAAAATCTGAAAAATTTTGAATTTTGTTTGCCGTCACAAATTTAATTGACGTTTGAATCACATTTATTTCCCTCAAAAACATTTTAAATGCATAAAAAAGAACAATATTATATTATATTTTTTAAAGAAAACAATATAAAAACAAGAAATGCACTTTAACTCTTAAATAAAATTCTATTGATTAAATTTCATAATAAAAAGTTTAGAGCACTTTCATATCCAATATCAATAAAATATTTAATCATAAGAATGAGAGAGAAAAATAAGAGGATAAAAAAATTTATATATCTACAGTACTTTCTTTCGGCCTTCATGACTTTTGTTTTTCGTTGAAGAGAAAGAAAAAAATATCATTGCACTTCATGAATATTCATGATTAAGATTCGCGCACATTCACTTTTGCTTTCTTTTTTCACTCTTTTTTTTTTTCTTCACATAAGTCTTCGGGACTTCACGCACGCGCACATATCACTTTTGTTTTCACAATTTGAGCACTACGGAATTGTAGGGTCATCGGTCATTTCCAGATTGGACACTGTAGAGTCATCTCGATCAGCACTATGGGTTTCAGAGAGGCATGTGACGAGCTCGAGCCAACGTCAGCATTCTCACAGCGATGAAGGTACGGGTAGTTAAAGATCGAGTGGTGAAATCAGCCCTTCCTTCATTCTTTTTTCACTACGGACTAGGCAACTTTTCGTCTTTCGTCCCCCGGGAGGAGGTTTTATCAACGTTGTAGTCAGCCGGAAAATAGATAACAATGGTTTCCTCAGCAAGTAACCATCCTGGAGTCTTGTAATAAAAGGGCTAAAATCCCTTTTATTTGTTATATAGATACCTTAAATAATGCAGTCGTAAGCCATCATACGTTCTAAAATGGTTTATTAACAGTAGGTTGGTATTGATAACAGTCCACATCCGCTCTCCACAAGGGAGAGGATGGACAATACTTCTGTCAATTCTGGAACAACTTATCAGGATCAGAACATGATGGAAAGGCCATGCGAAAAGCATTGCTCTCGCTTTTATACTAACACATTTTGAAGTAAAAAGGCACAGTCTTTGAAATACTGGTATCCTTACGCATTAAGGAAAATCATTTCATGCTTCCTTATATGGAATTGAAAGGGGGAGAAATTCTAAAAATAACTCAATCGCATGTTATTAGCCTTGACTTCCCAAAATAGAATCTCTCTACGCTTATTCTTTAACAAAGACATTTTATGAAAACGAAAGAGTTTTAATTCTTTTATTAATACAAAAGTATTAATAATTTTTGTATTACATATATATATATATATATATATATATGTGTGTGTGTGTAACATAAAAAGCTTCTATTAATTTTTTTATGTTATCTTAATTAAATATTCTAATCGAAATACTTTCTCACACTTTTAAAAGCTACATCCTGTTCTTAAATCTACTTTTGGCTCAGGCATGCATATGATTAAAAGCAGGACATTTTTCCCTTTTACTCTCCGTGGGAGTCGCCAGACCGATTGGATAAACCAATAGTAATTTCTAGGATTTCCCTCTTTCCCTAAATTGAAACATTTTACGGATTTTACTTTGCAAGATTTTCCCTAACATTTAACCGAGGAGCGCATCTTTTCGTACTCACTCTCATGACTGCTCTGATTAATAATTAATAAATAAATTTTGTATCCTCCTACCCGGCCTAAGACCTGTTTTAATCCTTCCACTCGGCAACGACGTTATAAGTCGCCAGGATTAAATGGTCGGGAAGGGGGTGCGGTTCATCAAAGATATGTAATATCGCATTGAAATAATTTTGAAAATAAATCAACTTGGGAAGAGGGTACATCAAAGAATATGGAATATTTCAATCATATGGATAGTTGAAAATTTTATCAAGTCAAATTTTTCTGCAACTCGTGGCGTATCATAATTTATCCAGTGTCTTCGGCAAAAAATAAATTCTTCAATCATCAAACTTTTTGTTTATTAAAAATGATACCTGCGTCCAGTGAAACTTGTCTTTAGGATCCTCTACTTAACTTTTGTGTATACTGCATGCTTTGTCTATATTCTGAAAGCTGTGGATTCCACTAGGAGAGCCAAGCTTCAATATTTTTCACCCCCCTTGGATTAAAAAGAAACACTGCATCGGGCTCCTGATAATTAAAAAGTTTTTTTTTGAAATCACATCCATTTCTTTTACAATTGTCTTTCTGAAAGCTGATATACCTGCCGTGCGGTGCTCTGGATTGTATCATCGATAATTTGTTTTCACCCCGCCTCATTCAATGAGAAATATGATTCCTCTTAACGAAGAAACAAATTCTTTCCCTAGCAGCTCTCGTCTTTGCTTTTGGAATTGTGCTCATAGAATTTCAACGAACTTTCATCTATAATGTTGCGGTTTTCAAAATATCTTCTTGGACTAATACGAACTTTTTCCCGTATCCTTTATGGGAATTTTTTTTTTGCAATTCTCATAAAACAATTTCTTGAATTTTTATTGATTATTAAAGAAAAAGCGCTCGTGTAAATAAACAAAAATCATAGGTTATGATTTAAAATTTTTTTTTCTCATGCTTGATGTTTCAATTGAAATAAGTACTTTTTATACATTGATCGTATTCACTGTTGATATTTTTTTTTCTTGAAATTATTATTTTCAGTGAGCTGATTGTTTTGATTGGCATAAAATATGTTTGAAGAAATTATTTTCATATCTATATTTTTATGTGTTATAGTTTCTTTCTATGAATTATTGTTTAGTAGAATTTATATTTTTGTTTTACTGGTGTTTAGGATAGAGATAAAAATGCCATTAAAATATTTCCATAAACAGAGTTTCTTATTGCTGAGGGTCAATTTCAGAATAGAGATAAAGTGACCAACCATAAACTTACAATGTATAGTATCCGGATACACTCAAAATGTTTTTCAAAATAAAAATAAAAACATTAAAAATGACAAATACCTGATTATGACTAACAAAACTATCTATTTAAAGTCAACACAAATAGTACTTTAAATATGATCCCAACAAATATTTTCGAAAAATTATATGTCCAAAAAGAAAAGTATAAATAAAAAGAAACAAAAGGTAATTTGCAAATTAATCCAACTTGCACTTCAGATTAAAAATAAGGAAATTAGCTAGGTCAGTCAAATTTTAAAAACTGATTTACCTTAATACCATATTAAATTTGAAAGCTTGTTTTGGATTTCAATTTGTGATTAATTGTGTTAAACGGGTAGTAATGTTAAATCTGAGAAGACCGATCACCTTTTCTGATTATAAAAGCAATTTGTCCTTACACATTTTTCCTGAAATCCTGGTTAATGATTGCAATAAAAATACCAATAAAGAAAAAGTATAAATAAATATAGAAAATAAAAAAAATATAAAAAATTTTTGGACATAAAATAAATAAATGAGAATAACAAGAATGTAAACAAAGTGAATTTAAAGAAAAATAAAACAAAAATATGACTTGATTGAAATAGCAAAACTGAAAATAATCTTGAATTTTCTAATGTTCTTGAGACTAAGAGTGATAATGGTGTACAACATTGTCAAAATCATGTTGACTGAATTATGCAAATTCAAGATGATAAAAAAAATTCCCAACTTCAGGAAATTTTGCAAAAAATTTTCAAATATTTTGCTATTAAAGTGAAAAATATGTAAGGTAAATAATAAATAAAGTGAAATGAAGTCAATACTGAAGTCTTGGACTTCAGAGTAACAGCCACCGTGTCATTTTTATTTTATTTTGTTTTCAAACAAGGTAAACAACACTGAAGATAATTTCAGATGGAAATTTTTCCTGTAAAACTGTTTTTTCTATTATACGTTTTACACATTTACTTACACATTTTTAAATTTATCATGATTATCATTTATAATTTTTATCATGATTTAAGAGTTAACTTAAATTGTGTTATTATGAGGATTACTTCTTATGGTGAATACTTCTTATGGTGAAAAAACTATGTTGTGATCTTCAAACAAAAGATTGTGAACTGGAAAAACTGAAGTTCAAAACACTATCAAAAGTGAGAATTAAAGTTTGCAAGTAGCGCTACTACAACTTTTTTTTTTATTCCTCAAATTGTTTATGTTATTATTTTTTTTTACTGTGTCTACAAATGTGTATTTTTTTATAGTTCATATAACACTTTTATTTTGTTAATTTTTACAAATTTGATTATTTTCATTTTAATTGTGCTTCTATCAAAGGGAAGATTTTGCAAATGGATAATTTTTAAAATATTTGGATTCTAATTAAACACTTTTGGCGAGGGGGGATGTAACATAAAAAGCTTGTATTAATCTTTTTATGTTATCTTAATTAAATATTCTAATCGAAATACTTTTTCACACTTTTAAAAGCTACATCCTGTTCTTAAATCTATTTTTGGCTCAGGCATGCATATGATTAAATGCAGGACATTTTTCCCTTTTACTCTCCGTGGGAATCGCCAGACCGATTGGATAAACCAATAGTAATTTCTAGGATTTCCCTCTTTCCCTAAATTGAAACATTTTACGGATTTTACTTTGCAAGATTTTCCCTAACATATAACCGAGGAGCGCAACTTTTCGTACTCACTCTCATGACTGCTCTGATTAATAATTAATAAATAAATTTTGTACCCTCCTACCCGGCTTAAGACCTGTTTTAATCCTTCCATTCGGCAACGACGTTATATATATATATATATATATATATATATATATATATATATATATATATATATATATATATATATATATATATATATATATATATATATATATATATATATATATATATATATATATATATATATATATATATATATATATATA
This sequence comes from Parasteatoda lunata, assembly GCA_949128135.1. Taxonomy (NCBI): domain Eukaryota; kingdom Metazoa; phylum Arthropoda; class Arachnida; order Araneae; family Theridiidae; genus Parasteatoda; species Parasteatoda lunata. The sequence goes on from OX421973.1 coordinate 19,969,585, forward strand.
TATATATAACATTTAAACAGATGAATAAATGCTCTCCAGTTTACATTTTACAAAAGTTATAACATGATGAGCTAAAATTTTCTTTATACAGATGAAAAGATGATCTCCAATACACTTTCCAGTTTAGACAAGTGGTTACGAGAGATAGGACTATGACGTAATGAGCTGAATTTAAACAGATGAATAGATGCTCTCCAGTTTACAATTTACAAAAGTTTTGAATTAATTATCTGAAATAATCCTTTATACAGTTGAAAAGATGTTCCCTAATGCACATTACAGTTTAATTGGGTGATTACACAAGATAAGGCTATGACGTAATAACTTGAGTTTGAACAGATGAATAGATGCCCCCCAGTTTACATTATATAAGATTTATGAAATGATGAGCTAGAATTTCTTTATACAAATGAAAAAATGCCTTTCAATACACATTACAATTTAAACAAGTGATTGTAAGAGATAAAACTATGACACAATGAGCTACTTTTGAACAGATGAATAGATGTTCTCACTTTTACATTTTACAAAGATTATGTTATGATGAACTGAGTTTTCAATATACAGATGAAAAGATGTTCTCCGATACACCCATCAGTTTTAACAGTTAATTACAAGAGAAAAAACTATGACGTAGTGAATTGAATTTGAACAAATGTATAGGTGCTCTTCAGTTTACTTTGTTAGGTTCCAGATCACAATTCGAATAGTTGTAGACAAAAATGGGACCAGTCTCAAATGTTTTGAGAAAAGTTGCATACTTCATAGTGGTTTCATTCTTCCACCATGAGGAGGTATGTTCCATTCGTCATATATTTCACTCTATTATTTGCACACTTTTCCATTGGATCATATTTAGGGAAGTACAGTGCACTCCCGATTATTCGGATTAATCACCGGGACAGGTCGCACGGACAATCGAAAAACACGGATAATCCGAAAACTCCCTTTATTAAAGAAAAAATCAATATCAATACAAAAAATATAAAAATTACTGACATTTGCATGCTGTATAAGCTTGGCTTAACCCTGACCCGCCCCCGTTGGGGGCATCCAGGGATTACTGGTGACCCTGTGCAACTGCTCAGCTACGCAACTGAACAGTAGTAAAGGGGGAGACACTTGTAGGGGAGGCTTGTCAACGGTAATGGCAACACAGCATCGAGGGGGCCTGTGATCTGGAACATCGGGTGGTTAAGAGCACGGGTGGTAACTAGAACTGATTGATAAGTTTAATGAAAATTTATAGAGGTAGCATAGTCTGGACGCCGCCCGCGCAGAGCAGCTCAACAATCCACCGGCTCGCCCTCCGAAAAAAAAGGCCCGCAAAGGTTTATTAAGGAAAAACAAAATTACAAACTATCCAGCAACGGCTGGAGAAAATCATATCAGAAAAAACAACATAGAAAACAGTACAGTTCTAGAAACATGGTGCAATAAATCGTAATGAGATTTTCAAGATAATGATGATTGAAAAGACATGGGTTTTTACAGAAGAAAAGAAGCCAGTGAGCAGAGTACATTTTCATTGTGCTCGGTTGACAAAAAATAAGGTTTCACTCAATAGTAAAATACAGGCATAAGAGTTATTTCTTATAAATTGTGAGCTTAAACATAAAACCACAGAAAGGTATCAGCACAGGAAGCAAACTTGTGCAGTAATAGTACATAACGAAATCGAAAATAAAATAATTTCACGAGAAAAACCGTTGAAGCAGTAAATGCACATTTCCATAACAGTCGAATGTGAATGTACAAAGGGCATAAGAGAAAATTGCACAGAAGATAAGAATTAGAAATATAAAATTTTGTAAAATTTATAAAGGAAAATAAAAAATTTAATATATTTACATAGTATTTACAAGGTACAGTATAGACTACAAGAATATGACAACAAAGGGTAAAAGCTCAGGAAAGGATATAACTAGGGCCTTCAAATACCAAGGAAGGAGTTTTCGGGTCACGTGGTCAAAGTTTACTGGCGGTTCAAGTCCACTCAGTAATGCTAGAGCTATAATGGGCCTTGATGATTTCCTCAATACCACGGCTAACCCTAGGGTTTCTCCAGTATTCCCTTAAACCAGAAAAAGAAATATTTCTGGGTAGGAAGTTGTTTCTTATGTGGTCAAACTTGCCACAGATCAAAAGGATATGTTTTAAATTATCTAAAACGCCACAGGAGTCGCACAACGGGCTTTTCCGATGGAATCGATTTTGGTAATCACCCTGGGTTCCGTGATTTGTAAGAAATTGGTTAATGTAGAAATTGGGATAGAGAGATTTATGGTTAACTTTTGGGATCAGATCATGTGTATGTCTACCTTTATTTTCAGGTTCATCCCATCTGTCTTGCCAAATTTATATATTTTGGTTGAGTAGTTTAAGGCGGACTGATCTTTTAGAAGGGAAATCAGTAATGTCGACTTTTAATTAGGAACACGCGAGTTTTGATCGTCTATCAGCCTCCTCGTTGCCCATCTGTCCAGCGTGCGCTTTAATCCAGTGGAGATTAATATTAGGTTGAGTGTCCTTGATCATTTTTGTGATATAATCTAAGTTTTTGGGCCTACCCAAGGCCTGCAAACCAGACATTGAATCTGAAAAGATATTAACCCTGGAAATAATGTTATTCTTTTTTATCCAGAGGGTTGACTGAAGGATGCCCTACAATTCTGCTTTGTATACCGTTGATTGATTGTTTAATCGGAATTCGTAACCCTCAAGTAAAGTGCCATCCAAATAGACCACAAAAGCGCACCCCACTCTGTATTCTCCATTGTGGATTAGCCTCGACCCGTCAGTGAAAACTTCCAGGCCTTGGCCACGAGGGGGACTGAGTGTGTAATGAATAGATGTCATTTCAGCTGGGTGTGCAAAAGGAATCGTTTGTCTGTTAATGATGGTCTCTTCATGAATGTAGCTATTGTTCATGATCATCTCGGAATGAGCTACCAAATCGAGTGGGACGGTACCGGCTAAAACTTGTAGTGCTGCTGTAGAGGTTGTTCTGAATGCTTTTGTGATGTTCAGTAAAGCGATCTTCTCCATTTTTTGGAGTCTAGTTTTCGTACGGACCTGCCCGTTAAACCATATTTCAGCCCCGTATGTAATCATTTTTAAAGTGGTGGCGATATAAATGTATTTACGGACACGTGGACCAATCCCCCAGTTAGCTCCAGAAAGCCTGTTTAAACGATTATAGAATGTCTGAACTTTATTATATAAATCGTCAAGATGAGGCAACCAAGAAAGCTGATAGTTTAAACGGAACCCAAGGTAATTGATGGTTTTGCTCACTTTAACTCTATGGCCGTAAAGTTTAATAGTAGGTTCCCTGGAATATCTCTTTCCCTTCGGGAAAACGATTGCCTTCGTTTTCTCTGGGCTAAATCCCAAACCAGATTTTTCTGCCCATGCCTGGTAGTCCTGCAGAATATCCGTGGAAACTGGACCTAAGTGGTCCATGACCGTACCAGTGACCAGGACCATAAAATCGTCTGCGAAAGCAACCACTTGCTCTGTGGCAAGCTTATTCTTTCGCAGAACCCTATCAGCGATTGTAAGCCACAAAATGGGACCAAGACTAGATCCTTGCGGCACTCTTTTTGTGACCCTGTGGTGAAGATTCTATCACCCAGCTGGTAAACCACCGCTCTGTTATCCAAGAAGCTCTTAATTATGTTTGTTAAGCCAAGACTACAATTGAATTCAGCAAGTTGGTTTATGACGCCACTCCAAAGTACAAGATCGAAGGCTCCTCTAATATCTAAAGAGATCCCGACCGTGTAATGATTTTGCGATTTAGCATTGCTAATAATATTTAACAAAGCCTTGAGGGCAGTTGTGGTCGATTTAAGTTTCCTGAAGTCATGTTGATCTCGATGTAATAGACCATTTGATTCGAGATGAAATGTAAGACGGTTTGTTATTAAACGGTCCAATACTTTCCCCCATGTTGACAACAAAGAAATTGGTCGATATCCACCTGGGGAATGTTGGTCTTTTCCCGGTTTTGGGATTAGTATTAGCTTGGCTAGTTTCCATGGTGTGGGGAAGTGGTCCAGCTGGAGACATTTATTGAAGATTTTCCTGAACCAGATCGGCTCCAGGGCGAGAACTGCTTTAAAAACCTCTTCCGGAAGACCATCGCGGCCCGGAGATTTATTATTTCTGATCTCGTTGATTGTAAAGGCAATTTCGTTCTTCGAAAAGGGTTGCTCTAGATTATAATTTATGTAGGTCGATGGCGTACAGTCCTCTGCCTTCTCAAAATGATATCAGAAATGATATTTATCGCTTCCTCGACGCTCTCTGTGAGGGTACCGTCCTGTCTTCTCTGTTGTTTCAAAAGTAGATTGTTCAATGAATTTCCCCTGGCAATCCGGTATTCGGGGCCAAAACAGTCGAGCGTCGTGATCTTTTCCAGATGTGACCTCAGAGCCTGACGCTTGTGCCGTCTAATAGATTTAATATATTTAGCCTTCTCTCTCTTGTATTCCGTCAACTTTTGTGTTCTAAGGCGGCCATCGCTTTCACCCTGGTATCTCCTTCTGCGGGCTCTCAGTCTTTTCCTTTGGATCGACAAGTCCAAAGACCACCACTATGGGCTCTCGGGATATGTTTTACCCACTTTCTTTCTAGTTCAACCACAAATGTCTCTTATCATGCAAGTTGTTGTCTCTCTATATAAGTCCAAGTCGTCTGTTCGTGTAATGCCATCACCTTCATGTCCGGCACCACTGAGTTCTTCCTTCAATGCGGACGAAAAGTCAAATAGGTTAATGTCCCCAAAATTTATTCTTCCCTTTTTTGGAATATATCCTTGTTCCGTAACAAGTTCCATCGTGAGAAGTCTGTGGTCGCTCAACGTCTCAACGCCAAGCACTGTCCAGTTCTCAATTTCGATGTCTCTGTTTGTATAGAGCATAATGTCGATCCAGCTATTGCTCGTAGTTGAGGAGAAGGTCAAGAGGGAATTTGGATCATTCGCAATTATCAGGTCTTCCAAAACCGCGAACTCCATTACCTGATCTCCCCTGTGGTCGCCAGTATTTCCCCACAAAGTGTTTTTAGCATTTAGGTCGCCATTGATGACATAGTCGAAGTTCCTGTGGCTTTGCATGTGGCTCTGCAATGTATTTAGAGTTCCGGTTAGTTCCATTGAAGGTGGTACGTAAATCGAAACGAAATAAAAATGCAGCTGCTGGTACATTATCTCCACCATGACCAAATCTCTTGTGATCACCGTAGGAAAGACGTTAATTTTGTCCTTTCTAAAGAGGACAGCGCATCTTGGCTTGTCATCACAAGCAACGATCTCTATCTCTTGTTGAAATCCCACAATAAGGTTGTTGACGTCAAAATATGGCTCATTTATTGAGCCAACTGAGCAGGCATTTGCGATAAGATCGACAGAGTGTTGTTGATTTGCGACCCTTGTATGATTCAAATTGATATGGGAAATGATAAAAGCAGAATCCAATTGTCCATCTTCGCTAAATGGTAAAAAAGCTGCATTATTGCTAGAAAAATTTCTTAATTGAATCGATACTGATCTTTCTTGGCCACTATCCATAATTTATTCTTTTTTGTTGCTTCTCTTTTTCCCAAACGTAGCAGTAGCAGTAAACGTTGTTCATTGGACTGTGGTTCGTTTTGAGTGTCCATTGGTTTTTCGTATTTGCCAATCTACAGTTAATACAGTCACTCTCATCTTTACACTCCTCAGTTTTATGTCCTGTCTTAGAGCAATTTCTACAGTTTTCCTCTTCCTTGCAAAATTTGGGTATATGTCCAAATCTGTAACATTTATAGCATTGCGTAACTGCAACAAATTCTCTTAGTCTAACTCTATTCCATCCGATGTTTAGCTTCTCGAGATATACCAACTTGTGAAAACCGTCTGGTTTCTGCATGCTGTATAACATCTAACTAGGAATATTCCTTTGAAAAAAAGGTGTAATGCGCCATATATTGTCACATATTTTACGAACCGCAGTAATGTCACCGTAATCAAATCCTCCCATATAATCTAATTATAAAGTTTCCACAGAGCAGCAGAAGGAGAAATTGTATTTCCCTCATTTACTGCATCTTCTGCATCAGTTACTATCATCACTATTTGACTTAAGGTATCCGACTAGGTGCGGAGACTTTTTTTTAAAATTTAAAACAACGATACAAGCATAAAAAATATTAAAAATGGTACATTTTTGCTAAAAAATCAACAAAAAAATGTAATATTGCAAAACGCTCTAACACAAAATGAATTTAATATAACTAGTTTGCCTTTTACATGTATCATTTTATGACATAGGAGAAGGCAATGACCCAAAAACTAAGAAAATTTTTTAAAATTTAAAAAGTTATAAGCTTTTGAATGTTACAACACAAGAATTCTTTACATTTTTGGGGTAGCAATTAAGAAAAAAACCTTTAAAATTACAATCATGCTATATACACATTTATCAGTGGGTCATCTGTCAAATACTGGAAGCCAGTCTCACATGCATCACTTAGAAACCAATCTTCTAAATTTTCTTCATCAAGAATTTCGAAACCTTCGATTTTTTTTGCTTGTTCAAGAATACTATTATCATATTCTTCTTGAATATCTGAAGAAGATTGATCAACAAGAGGTATGAACGTTATCCACGATCGTGATAATGTAGACGATTTTAACTTTGACCATGCTGACCATTTGAAATCCAATAACGAATAATGCTTCCAAAAATTTGGTAGTGTTATAAATTCATGTATCAAATTTTTTTAATCTTGAAAATGTTTCTTTTTAAATTTTTGTTGACTCCGAAATGAGCACGGATAATCGAGAGTGTACTGTAGTTGGTTTTCACCCTAACTAAATTATTTCTGGTGTATTTTTTTTAAAGTGATCTTTGATGATTTCCCTTATACCTTTTTCTATCTTGTTTTGGTTCCAGTATTTCTTTAAATTTTCGTAGTTAAGATTTCTGGGAAAGTATAATTTTCTTTTATGTTCATAAGTTGGGCATTTTAGCAGTATGTGTTCCAAGTCGTCTGTAACTCTGCATTGATCGCAATTTAAGGGTTTATTATGAAATCTTCGTTGATAGTCTTTTTCTGTGCCGTGATTGGTTAAAAATTGGTTTATATAGAAGTCGCCATATTGAACTTTATAAGAGACCCTAGGTATTAAACTATGAGTATATCTGCCCTGTGAGTTTGGGCTGTCCCATCTATTCTGCCATATTATCACGTCTTGGTTTCGACATTCTAGTCTGACCGATCTTTTGGAAGGGAGATTGTCTATTTTTTCCTTTTCACAAGCCTTTTTCGCCCACTTATCTGTTTCTTCGTTTCCCTTAAAACCCACATGGGCTTTAATCCAGTGTAAGGCTATATTTTGTGTACAGTTGTTTTTGATTATAGTAGTCATGTAGTCACTATCGGCAGGTTTAGTTAAGGCTTGTATTCCTGAAAATGAGTCTGAGTATATTCTTATTGTGTCCTTAATTTCATTTTCGTTAATCCAGAATATTGCCCAGAGCTCTGCCTTGTAGACAGTAGAATTTTTACATAATCTAAATGTGTAATGGTCTATGGGATGACCGTCCATAAAAACTACGAACGCACACTCTAAATTCACCTCCAAAAATCAGTCGCGATCCATCGGTGAAAATCTCCAGTCCTGTATCAGTCGGTATGTTAAGTCTATATGGTATCTGGATATTTTCCGCCGGGTGTTTTATAGGTAACTCCACTTGTTTGTCGATTTCCTTTTCATGATAACAATTTGAGATCCTTGCCTCCGTCTTAACGACAATATCCAAGGGTATAGTTCCCGCCAAAATCTGCAATGCATCTGTTGATGTTGTTCGGCATGCCTTTGTTAGATTAAGTAGGGGTATTCTTTCAATTTTTCGTATTTTATTAAGTGTTCTTATATGATCGTTATACCATATTTCTGCTCCATATGTTATAACCTTTTGCGTGCATTGTAAATATATAAATTTTCCAATTTTTGGAGTTAGTCCCCAGCCGATTCCCAACAGTCTATTGATTTTAATTTGGAAGTTTGTAATTTTATTATAAATATGGTCGAAATGTGGGAGCCAGGACAGCTGGTTATTTAGACGAAATCCCAAGTAGGTAATTGTGTAATGTAGGTAATTGTGTAATGACTTTTGGGAAACGCAATAGCTTGGGATTTCTCTGTACTGAATTTCAATCCATATCCGGTGGCCCAATCTTGATATTTGATTAGGATCTCTGTCATTTTGGGTCCCAGTCTATTCAATACTGTTCCAGTTATTGTGACCATAAAATCGTCTGCAAAGGCTATTGCCGATTCCTCTTCTAATCTGTTCTCTTCGAGTATATCGTTGGCTATTAAAAGCCATAGGATTGGTCCCAGACTGGGGCAATCCTTTTGTGATTTCGTGTTCCATAGATATATTTTTTGATTGATAAACTATAAATCTATCAGTAAGAAAGCTTATGATCATCACCGCGAGAGAATAGGAGCAATTGGTTCTCACCAACCGTCTGCTGATTCCGCTCCAGTGGACACTATCAAATGCACCCTTTATATCGAGTGAAACACCCAGTGTATATCTGCCAGCCTTCTTAGCCTTTTCTATTGTATCAATTAGTGTCTTCACAGCTGTGGTAGTCGACCTTTTCGTTCTAAATCCGTGTTGGTCTTTGTGTATTTTACCATTCGACTCCAGGAAATATATCAATCGGTTTCTTAGTAGCTTATCTAGGATTTTTCCCCACGTGGGGAGCAGAGAAATTGGCTGATATCCTTCCGGTAGATGTGGATTTTTTCCCGGCTTCGGAATTAGTATAATCCTAGCCTTCTTCCATATTGTTGGAAAATAGTTCAGTTCTAAACACTTATTCATAACGTCTGAAACCAAATTGGCTGTATTTTCCAGATAGCTTTGAAGATTTCATATGGCACCCCGTCAATTCCAGGTGCTTTATTATTTTTAGTATTGCTAATTGTCGTTGATATTTCGGTACTTGTAAATGGTTGTTCCAGATTATTATTAAATATTTCTGGAAGTGATTGATCCATGGTCTTGGAAAAATGAAAATTCAATATTTCTTCCATCGTTTCGTGAATATCTCTAGTATAGGTCCCGTCACTCTTTTTCTGTGGTTTCAACAAACCGTCTCCTAATGTTTTCCCTTTAGCTATCATATATTCCGATCGGAAACAGTCCTGATTTCTGATACTGGCTAGATGGTCCCTTATTGCCCTCGATTTTTGTTTTCTTATTTGACCCGTGTAAAATCGATCTCTCTCTTTTGTATTCAGTTTTCTTGAGTTGTCTAGTCGTCAGGTCCGTTTCTTTCTGAAATCTTCTTTGTTTTGCTCTTAAACGCTTTCTAGAAATTGCTAATTCTAGCGTCCACCACTTCGGACTTTTCGGAAATGATTTAACCTTATTCTCCTTTGTAATAAGACAAATTTCTCATATCTTTTCAGTGGTTATCCGTATATAACTGTTGAGTTGGTCATTTACTTTAATTTGATCAAGATCCTTCCCTATTTTCCTAATGAGTTCGTTTATTTTTATAGTAAAATCGAATAAGTTTAAATCTGTATTTACTATTTTCTCTGTTCTTGGCCCTGCTTGTTTTTCAATAATCATTTCCATAGCCAAAAGTCTGTGGTCACTCAGTGTCTCCGTGTCAAATACTTGCCATTCTTGGATATCAATTTGGTTGTTTGTAAAAAGAGTGATATCAATCCAGCTGTCACCAATAACTGAATGGAAAGTCGATAGCGACTCTGGGTCATTTGCTATTTCTAGGTCCATTAGAGCAATGAATTCTATGAGTTCATTACCTCTATGATCGTCCAACCTGTTACCCCACAATATGCTTTTGGCATTAAAATCTCCATTAATCAAGACGTCCTTATCCGGATAGCTGAGCACAAGTCTCTGTACAGAATCCAATGTCTCCGTCATTGGTGTCGATGGGGGGATATACACAGAAAAGAACAAAAAACTTTGGGTCGGTAGAGTGATCTCCACCACCACCACATCTCTCTCGACAAAATCGAAAAAACCTCCAGCCATCCTCTTCTATAAAGTATTGCGCTCCTCGGTCGTTCACAATATGCGACAATGCCAATGTCCTATTGAAAACCCACTATATTTTCAGTGTTAAAGTACGGTTCGTTAATTGAACCAAGATTAAAAATTTGGAAAATGAAATCGATTGAATGCTGTACGTTCGCAATTTTAGTGTGATTTAAATTGATATGAGAAATTTTAATCGGTATTTCACTTTTATCCATAGTTAAATTTTTTAAACAATCTCTCCATTTCCCATTTATACGTTTCACAATTTCTATTGGTAGCATTATGATTGATATTCAACTTCAGATTATGATCCTCTCTTGTTGTCTTGCAGTTTATAGATATTGATTTGTTCTTGCAATTTTCCATCGTGTGGTCGTGTTCCGTACAGTTCGCACAGACACTCTTATCCTTGCAATATCTTGCAACGTGTCCGAAGCGGTAACACGTGAAGCACTGAGTGACCCTAAGAAATTCTTTTGTTCTAATCCTATTCCAACCTATGTTTATTTTTTCTAAATATATGATCTTGTGAAATGTATCTGGATCTACCTCAATCACCCAGTGACTTCCTTCTTTAGCTTTAAGAGTAAAGCACATTTTCATGACCGAGTTTTTCAATGGCGGATTTTGGTCTCTAATCTTATCAATCAAATTCTCTTTATTCATATCTTCCGGTACGTCGTAAAGTATGATTTTGGGATTCAAAGTCCTTGGCCTTGTACAGGCAAACTTGTCTCCTATATTATTTTTTTCAATCTCAAGTTTAAGTTTCTGTATCTCTTCTTCATTTGTTAATTGAATCGCTATTCCCCCTTTTCTTATCCTATTTATTCTTTTCACTCCTAATTTCAATTTGATTGGATCTGTAGAGTTGGTAACTTGACTCCTAGTGTCTTCCGATGTTCCGTTTTCCTCTTTAGGATACAATAACAATACGTGTTCCTTCGTTTCAGTCTCTCTCTCTCTCTTGGTCCATCGCCTCTCTCCCTCTGTACCTCACTATCCTTCATTAATATTGAGACACAACTAGGTTTTGTTATCTTCACCTGTTCAGTTTTATTATAAAGTCTTCCCCTTAACTGGTTCAATATTGCACTTTGTGTGTTGATAATGCTTATAAAGTTTGCGGCGATACCCAGTATCCTTTCTCTATCATGTGCCGAGAGTTTGCATTTTTTACTCGCCAAAACTGAGCTCATCTGTGTCTGGACCGTCATGGCTTCAGCAATAAAATCCCTTTGAGTTTATGGTGTCTGGATTTATCGCCGTGAGGTCATTTGCTGGGTCATAACCGTCTTCTGAATCTGAAGATTCGTTGACGTCCGTTTCAATTGTGGTGGACATACTTTAATTATGACCTCTCAATTAAAACCTCAATTTGTATATAACCTCGAAAATAAGTTCAAAATTTTAATTTGTGTATGAGCCCCCAGGAGTAAAGTCACTTAAAATTGTCCAAAGTCAATTTGGAGACGACCCTCGTAAATTAACAATTAACAATATGGAGACAGCCCCCTAATGTTTTGTCACAAAAAATCAGTTAGTGGATAACCCCTCAGGTTGACATCACAAATGGTCGATTTGGGGACGACCCCCGATTACACTTTTGGTTGAAGACAAAATGGCTAGATGATTATCGGCATCAAAAGTACAGTAAAAACGAGAAATAAGGCAAACACTCACTGAGAACTCAAGTAATCTAGCTAGGACACCTCTCATACAATATGGCACAATCTAAAAAAGCAAAACACAAGCACTATTTGTTGTTAAATCTTGCATAATTCACAAAAACACAGCGATGTTTACCGCCGCCATCTTGGCTGGATTTGGGAAAATGGATGTTCCACACTAAATAACTGCCGAAACACAACCAATTTCACTATACGATACAATTCAAGGATGATTTAAGTAAATATCACAAAATATTTCGCGAAAAAGCAGTATTTACCACTATTTGGACTTAGAAAAATCTCAATCAAAATAAACACAGCCGCCAAGCTTGCGAGCTGTTGTGCTGACTATAAGGGCAATGGGACTCCTTAAATGGTATAATATATATATGTTACCGGCGAAGTATGAAATCCGGCATTGTATAGAATGCCTAGGCATTGCATAGAATGCCTAAAATTAGCCGGCAAAGTATGAAATGGTTTATATTTCACACATTGCCTATAGAATGCCAAATGTTATTTAGGCAAAGTATGAAAAAAAACGTCAAGATGAGGTTATTATGTAAATGATGTGCATGTTACTGTGAATGACCGAAATCAGTGGTTGTTGACACCGGTGAATGCTGACAATCACATAGTCGCTATGGTGAATGTCCGAAATATTTATTACATCCGATTTGATATTAATTTATTCGTGGATTTAATTACATTTGTTCGATATTTTAATACTTACTGACGATAGATTAGAAGAAACATCAAAGTTTTTAGTATCCGGCAAATATATACCGGGCAATGGCACTTGACTTTAAAAAAAAAAAATCAGTGTAGGGTAAACCGGGCAAATATATACCGGGCAGTGGCACTGAACCTCTAAAAAACATCAGTGTAAGATATACCGGGCAAATGTATACCGGACAGTGGCACTTAACCTTATAAAACATAAGTGTAGGGTATACCGGGCAAATGTATACTGGGAAGTGGCACTGAACCTTAAAAAATCATCAGTGTACGGTATACCGGGCAAATGTATACCGGACAATGGCACTTAACTAGACCTACTACTAGACTTCATACTAGACCTTCGGTAAATGTCCGTTCTAGTTTAGTGCCACTGCCCGATATACACTTGCCCGGTATATCCTACACTGATGTTTTTTTAAGGTTCAGGGCCTCAATCCGGTTTACATTTGCCCGGTATACCCTACACTGATGTTTTTTTAAGATCAAGTGCCATTGCCCGGTATACATTTGCCCGGTATACCCTATACTGATGTTTTTTTAAGGACAAGTGCCATTGCCCGGTATATATTTGCTCGATACTCCAAACACTGATGTTTCTTCTAGTCTATCGTCAGTAAATATTAAAATATCGAATAAATGTAATTATATTCATGAATAAAATAATATCAAATCGGATGTAATAAGTATTTTGGACATTCACCAAAGCGACAATGTGATTGTCAACATTCACCGGTGAAAGTCAACAACCACTGATTTCGGTCATTCACAGTAACATGCACATCATTTACATAATAACCTCATCAGGACGTTTATTTCATACTTTGCCTAAATAGCATTTGGCATTCTATAGAATGCCTAGGCATTCTATACAACGCTTAGGCAAAGTATGTAATAATTCTCACATTTCATACTTTGCCTAAAAACGTCAGGCATTCTATACAATGCCGGCATTTCATACTTTGCCGGTAACATACATATGCCTTTAAAGGCTAGATAATTGAAGAGACTTAGGCTTATTCACACAAATTGGCAGGGATGTTGGGATTTGACACAGATTTATCTAGCCATGAAAATATGAAAAAAATCCACGAATTTTGGCTGCTCTTGATATTTAAAGGGAGGTCCTGAAAGGAAGAGGGATGCAAGGATATTCGTATCTTAATGAAACGTCATTCAAGGTATGAGATTTAGAGATTTTGATTCGCTAAAAGGATGGCGTCATTATGAAGCTGAGGAATTTTAGGGACTATCTGAACGCGTACGTTATCCACGAATTATTGGCCATTAACTTCAGAAATTAATCTTTTATCTGACCTTATCTAGTTTATCTTTTTATGGCTCTTTGAGAGAAAGCGATTTCTATATCTTTAAATTGATCAGAGACATCTGTTTTAAGCTTATCATTTAATATATAAGGGATATATATATATATATATATATATAAGGAATATATATATATATATAAGGAATATATATATATATACAGTGGGTGATCGGTGAACGAACATAATCCGTTCCAAAACTACGTTCGCTATCCGAATTGTTCGTTAACCGATCATCGATTCACCATAGACTTCTATGTGAAATAGATTAATTCGTTCTGGAGACCCTAAAAATTAAATTTTAAAAAATGTATAATTTCTTAGTAAGTTTTTAAAAAAAATAATACATACATATAGTCTTGCATATTAATCAGTCCTTTTCATTTTTTGCTTATGCGGCGTTGAAGGACATGTCCAATGTCGATTGCTTTTCTCTCTTTTTCAGAATTTTCCGGAAGTAATTAATAGCATTGTCGTTGTAAAGATCCCCAACCCTACTGACATCAGCTTGGTTTGAGTGCCATTCTAAGACCGTTGCTCTGACATCCTCCAACTTTTTCAAAAGATCTTTAATGGCAGATGTCGGCATTGGTCCTCTTTCGTCTTCCTCTTGTTCTGAAGGAGACACATTTCGCTGTGTTTCTTGGTGTTCTTCATTCAAAATTTCTTGGAGTTCTTCTGTCGTCAGTTCATCTTCATGTCCCATTATGAGCTCTTCTATGTCATCCTCGTTCACCTCCAATTCCAGATCTTTAGCAGTTGTCAAAATTTGATCCATAATTTCAGGGGAGTCTCCCTGATCACCTCCGTCTCCTTAAACGAAGGATGGACACAGCTTCCGCCAAGCAGAAATGAACTGTCGCTGTGTGACTTCTGACCACGCCTTTTGAATGATACGAATAGCTTCAAGAATGTCAAATTTTTCTTTCCAAAAGTTTTTTAAATTCATTGTTGAGGAGAATTGGCTGGCTGCCAAACACCGACAAAGCAGCGCGCGAGTGTACAATTTCTGGAAAGCCGCAATAACCTCTTGATCCATCGGTTGAATCAGCGAAGTCGTATTCGGAGGTAAAAACTGAACTGTCAGCCAGGGAAAGTCTGTCAACAAATTATCTTCAAGATCCTTTGGTAGTCCTGGTGCATTGTCCAATAACAGCAGTGCTTTCAACGGCAAGTCAATGGTATCAAGGTAGTCCTTGATGCTCGGGGCACAAACTTTAAATAGTCATTCTTTGAAAAGATATTGTGAGATCCATGCCTTCTGATTCGATCTCCACATTACTGGCAGTTTGCTCTTAATTATGAATTTTTTTTTTAATGCTCCGGGATTCTCAGAGTGATAAACGAGAAGTGGTTGAAGCTTCATATCTCCACTAGCGTTAGCTCCCCAAAATAACGTCAATCGGTCTTTCATAGGTTTATGTCCAGGAACATTTTTTCATCTTTCGTGATGTATGTACGGTTCGGCATGCGCTTCCAAAACAAGCCAGTTTCATCACAATTAAATATTTGTTATGAACGATACAATGAATCAATGGATCAATGAATTCTTGAAATTTGAGACGGTACTTCTCAGCTGCTTCTTTATATGCACTAGCAGGCTCACCATGCATTAATACATGTTTAATTCCAGACCTTCTTTTAAACTTTGTAAACCAGCCAGTGGTAGCCTTGAATTCTAATTCATCGGATGACGAACCTGGAGTTTGTTCTTTCAATTTCTCAAACATTTCTCTAGCCTTCTTTTGAATGATAGGCATACTAGTTACATCTCGTTTCATTTCCCGTTCGTTTATCCAAACTAAAAGCAACCTCTCCATTTTATCATGGATGGCACTTCTTTGCTTCGCAGATGTGATTTTCGTTACTCCTTCAGCTGCTTGAGTCTTCTTGATGATATCTTTCTTAGCTAATATTGTGCATACTGTAGACTCAATAGAGTTTTTCAATAGAACTTTGAAGTTTAATAGGTAAGCAACATAATTCAGGAGAGATGAAAAACGATTTTTACTCCGTTTCTCATATTTCGCGTATTTTTACGGCGGTAGCGCGTCATCGGCACCTTTATATTTTATAGTCTGCACTGTTTGAAAAAATTAAGAATTCGCTTAATTTATTCGCCATGTCAGCAAATCCACTCGCCCATTACTTATCAGCTGTCAGAAAATATTGATATTCATATTGAAATTGAAATATTCAAGTGTGTATTGATTTTAGTCATAATAATAATTATTGAATTATCAATACTAAGCATGCTTTAAACATTTCTACCTTCAGTGATCTTATATTGTATGCAAAATTATAACAACTGTTTAATATTAATTTTTTTTCAGGCCGAGAAATGTTCGTTAGAATTCGTTTTGTTCATTACCCGAATATGTGTTCGTTGTCAGAACACGAAAAATCTTTCTTAAAAGTGTTCGTTAACCGATCACCCACTGTATATATATATATATATATATATATATATATATATATATATATATATATATATATATATATATATATATATAGTGCCTGTATATTTAGAAAAATGATCAGTTTACTTACCCCAATAACAAGGATAGACGAATCATAGTAGTTTCTTCTTTTCTTTTCCTTCTTTTTACTAAAGAAAAAACCATAAATTATAATGATCGTTACCCAGATACAAGCAGGTGTATCACGTGATTGGGTAACGTTTAATCGAATTTAAAAATTCACTTAAATAGTGAACGCATCAAAATTTCGTTTTTTACACTGTTGATAAACTATAAATCATGTTGTTTTATTTTTTTTTTTATAAGTATAATTTGAAATAAAAACAATTTTCTGGGTGAAAAATATTCATGAATAAGTGATCAGATAGATAAGACTTGGAATGAGAATTTGTTTTCATTACTTGAGAAAAGCATTTTGCAATCAAGAGAATTTGTTCTAAATAAATGAAATCCTGAAATCAGCGTGAGTTTAAAACCTCGTTTATTGCGTTTTGAATTATGTAGTACATTCTGTATTTATTGTTCTACATTAGAAATTTTTAATCTTTATTATTTTTCTTCACTATTATTTTGTCACTCCATGTATTTGGTAAATTGGACTTTTAAGTATTGAAACTTGCCGACCAATGTATGAGTGCTTTTGGCACAAGGATAAGAATGTAAGAAAAAACTTTTGAACATTTAAAAGTAGTAGATATTAACTTATTCTTTTTAATTATCACTTTAAAATAAATAATAAATAAATAAAAGTTACTGTTGCACCGGTGGTGTGGTGCAAATGCAAAACATTTTCGCCAAGCGCGTGAAACAACATGAAATTTTGAAGATTTCTAATTTCTTGTAGTCACGTATATTTATGTCTGGAAATAAAAAGAAAGCTTTTTTCATTTAAATTTCGAGCAAGTTTCAATAATTCAATTTTAAAATCTCGTTATATATATATATATATATATATATATATATATATATATATATATATATATATATATATATATATAACGAGTTATATATAATATATATATATATATATATATATATATATATATATGATGATACTATCACAATACACCCAACATTTTGGCATTCATCTAAATTTATAAAGTTACTTTGTAACGGTGCCTGGCACCTAGTTTTTTTAACTGTGACCGTGAGCTTGGCTAAGCCGGTTTCCCGGATGAACGCTATCATTCGATTTGTGTCGGTGCTCAGAGTACGTAAGCGAGACCCTTCAAGATTCGCTTTCCTTCTCTGCATGCTTAGGAGATAAAAGTTTATTCTCTATATTATTATTCTGTTACTGAATTTGCGAATTTAGTAATTCGAATAGGTTTACATTTTTGTACATTGATTTTGGAAAACGAACAGCAGAGCATGCAGAGAAGGAGATACGTGTTCTTCGTGGTTATAGAACCAAAATTATGGATTAGTTCTAGTACTTTCTGAGGTATCGTGCCTCTAATTTCTCTAATTTGTGATGTTAGTTGAAAGAAAAGATAAGTGATCCTGAAGTTTAACGACTATATATATATATATATATATATATATATATATATATATATATATACATATATAATGCCTCATACGAGGAGTCCTTCTATATTAAATGATAAGCTTAAAACAGAGGAACAGATGTCTCTGATCAATTTAAAGATATATAAATAGTTTTCTTTCAAAGAGCCATAAAAAGATGAACCAGATAAAAGATTATTTTCTGAAGTTAATGGCCAATAATTCGTAGATAAAGTACGCGTTAAGATAGTCCCTAAAATTCCTCAGCTTCAGAATGACGCCATCCTTTTAGCGAATCAAAATCTCTAAATCTCATCTCTTGAATGACGTTTCATTAAGATGCAAATATCCTTGCATCCCTCTTCATTTCAGGACCTCCATTTAAATATCAAGAGCAGCCAAAATTCGTGGATTTTTTCATATTTTCATGACTAGATAAATCTGTGTCAAATCCCAACATTCCTGCAATTGAAGCCCACTAATGTAATCTATGCAAAACTCCAGCGAACAATGTTTTCAATACTTTATAACAGCGATTCTCAACCTGTGAGGCGCGCCTCTTTAGGGGGGCATGAGCACACTAGAGGGGATGGCGCGAAAATATCCAAGAGAAAATATTATTTTCAAAAAAATTCATCGACTGACTGAAAAGAAAGCACAAGTAAGCATAGAAAACAAAATACATTTCGAATACAAAACAAGTACATACAAACAAAATATATACTAAATAACGTTAGAACCAAGCATCCACCACCTCCCCAGCGGAGGACACAGCATTACAACGTACATGCCGAGCATTAACTCCGGGTGCTACAGTCACCGTAACTTACAGTTACAGGACGAGCTTCAACCACAATCGATGTGAAGCTAAATAACGTTAGAACCAAGTATCCACCACCCCCCCAGCGGACGCCACAGCATTACAACGTATATGCCGAGCATAAACTTCGGCTGCTACAGTCACCGTAACTTACAGTTACAAGATGAGCTTCAACCGCAATCGATGTGAAGCTAAATAACGTTAGAACCAAGCATCCACCACCTCCCCAGCGGACGCCACAGCATTACAACGTACATGCCGAGCATCAACTCCGGGTGCTACAGTCACCGTAACTTACATTTACAGGACGATCTTCCACCGCAATCGATGTGAAGCTAAATAACGTTAGAACCAAGAATCCACCACCTCCACAGCGGACGCCACAGCCTTACAACGTACATGCCGAGCATCAACTCCGGGCGCTACAATCACCGTAACTTACAGTTACAGGACGAGCTTCAACCGCAATCGATGTGAAGCTAAATAACGTTAGAACCAAGCATCCACCACCTCCCCAGCGGACGCCACAGCATTACAACGTACATGCCGAGAATCAACTCCGGGTGCTACAATCACCGTAACTTACAGTTACAGGACGAGCTTCAACCGCCATCGACGTGAAGCTAAATAACGTTACAACCAAGAATCCACCACCTCCACAGCGGACGCCACAGCCTTACAACGTACATGCCGAGCATCAACTCCGGGCGCTACAATAACCGTAACTTACAGTTACAGGACGAGCTTCAACCGCAATCAATGTGAAGCTAAATAACGTTAGAACCATGCATCCACCACCTCCCCAGCGGACGACACAGCATTACAACGTACATGCCGAGCATCAACTCCGGGTGCTACAGTCACCGTAACTTACAGTTACAGGACGAGCTTCAACCGCAATCGATGTGAAGCTAAATAACGTTAGAACCAAGTATCCACCACCCCCCCAGCGGACGCCACAGCATTACAACGTATATGCCGAGCATCAACTCCGGCTGCTACAGTCATCGTAACTTACAGTTACAGGATGAGCTTCAACCGCAATCGATGTGAAGCTAAATAACGTTAGAACCAAGCATCCACCACCTCCCCAGCGGACGCCACAGCATTACAACGTACATGCCGAGCATCAACTCCGGGTGCTACAGTCACCGTAACTTACATTTACATGACGAGCTTCTACCGCAATCGATGTGAAGCTAAATAACGTTACAACCAAGAAACCACCACCTCCCCAGCGGACGCCCAAGCATTACAACGTACATGCCGAGCATCAACTCCGGGCGCTACAGTCACCGTAACTTACAGTTACAGGACGAGCTTCAATCGCAATCGATGTGAAGCTAAATAACGTTAGAACCAAGCATCCACCACCTCCCCAGCGGACGCCACAGCATTACAACGTACATGCCGAGCATCAACTCCGTGTGCTACAGTCACCGTATCTTACAGTTACAGGACTAGCTTCAACCGCAATCGATGTGAAGCTAAAAAACGTTAGAACCAAGCATCCACCCCCCCTCAGCGGACGCCACAGCATTACAACGTACATGCCGAGCATCAACTGAGGGTGCTACAGTCACCGTAACTTACAGTTACAGGACGAGCTTCAACCGCAATCGATGTGAAGCTAAATAACGTTAGAACCAAGCATCCACCACCTCCCCAGCGGACGCCACAGCATTACAACGTACATGCCGAGCATCAACTCCGGGTGCTACAGTCACCGCGACTTGTAGTTACAGGACGAGCTTCAACCGCAGTCGATGTGAAGCTAAATAACGTTAGAACCAAGCATCCACCACCTCCACAGCGGACGCCACGGTCTTACAACATACATGCCGATCATCAACTCCGGGCGCTACAATCACCGTAACTTACAGTTACAGGACGAGCTTCAACCGCAATCGATGTGAAGCTAAGTAACGTTAGAACCAAGCATCCACCACCTCCCCAGCGGACGACACATCATTACAACGTACATGCCGAGCATCAACTCCGGGTGCTACAGTCACCGTAACTTACATTTACAGGACGAGCTTCTACCGCAATCGATGTGAAGCTAAATAACGTTACAACCAAGAATCCACCGCCTCCCCAGTGGACTCCACAGCATCACAACGTACCTACCGAGCATCAACTCCGGGTGCTACAGTCACCGTAACTTACATTTACAGGACGAGCTTCTACCGCAATCGATGTGAAGCTAAATAACGTTACAACCAAGCATCCACCACCTCCACAGCGGAAGCCACAGCCTTACAACGTACATGCCGAGCATCAACTCCGGGCGCTACAATCACCGTAACTTACATTTACAGGACGAGCTTCTACCGCAATCGATGTGAAGCTAAATAACGTTACAACTAAGCATCCACCACCTCCACAGCGGACGCCACAGCCTTGCAACGTACATGCCGAGCATCAACTCCGGGTGCTACAGTCACCGTAACTTACATTTACAGGACGAGCTTCTACCGCTATCGATGTGAAGCTAAATAACGTTACAACCAAGAATCCACCGCCTCCCCAGCGGACTCCACAGCATCACAACGTACATGCCGAGCATCAACTCCGGGCGCTACAATCACCGTAACTTACAGTTACAGGACGCGCTTCAACACAGCATTACAACGTACATGCCGAGCATCAACTCCGGGTGCTACAGTCACCGTAACTTACATTTACAGGACGAGCTTCTACCGCAATCGATGTGAAGCTAAATAACGTTACAACCAAGAATCCACCGCCTCCCCAGCGGACTCCACAGCATCACAACGTACATGCCGAGAATCAACTCCGGGTGCTACAGTCACCGTAACTTACATTTACAGGACGAGCTTCTACCGCAATCGATGTGAAACTAAATAACGTTACAACCAAGCATCCACCACCTCCACAGCGGACGCCACAGCCTTACAACGTACATGCCGAGCATCAACTCCGGGCGCTACAATCACCGTAACTTACATTTACAGGACGAGCTTCTACCGCAATCGATGTGAAGCTAAATAACGTTACAACCAAGCATCCACCACCTCCACAGCGGAACCACAGCCTTACAACGTACATGCCGAGCATCAACTCCGGGTGCTACAGTCACCGTAACTTACATTTACAGGACGAGCTTCTACCGCAATCGATGTGAAGCTAAATAACGTTACAACCAAGATTCCACCGCCTCCACAGTGGACGCCACAGCATCACAACGTACATGCCGAGCATCAACTCCGTGTGCTACAGTCACCGTATCTTACAGTTACAGGACGAGCTTCAACCGCAATCGATGTGAAGCTAAATAACGTTACAACTAAGCATCCACCACCTCCACAGCGGACGCCACAGCCTTGCAACGTACATGCCGAGCATCAACTCCGGGTGCTACAGTCACCGTAACTTACATTTACAGGACGAGCTTCTACCGCTATCGATGTGAAGCTAAATAACGTTACAACCAAGAATCCACCGCCTCCCCAGCGGACTCCACAGCATCACAACGTACATGCCAAGCATCAACTCCGGGCGCTACAATCACCGTAACTTACAGTTACAGGACGCGCTTCAACACAGCATTACAACGTACATGCCGAGCATCAACTCCGGGTGCTACAGTCACCGTAACTTACATTTACAGGACGAGCTTCTACCGCAATCGATGTGAAACTAAATAACGTTACAACCAAGCATCCACCACCTCCACAGCGGACGCCACAGCCTTACAACGTACATGCCGAGCATCAACTCCGGGCGCTACAATCACCGTAACTTACATTTACAGGACGAGCTTCTACCGCAATCGATGTGAAGCTAAATAACGTTACAACCAAGCATCCACCACCTCCACAGCGGACGCCACAGCCTTACAACGTACATGCCGAGCATCAACTCCGGGTGCTACAGTCACCGTAACTTACATTTACAGGACGAGCTTCTACCGCAATCGATGTGAAGCTAAATAACGTTACAACCAAGATTCCACCGCCTCCACAGTGGACGCCACAGCATCACAACGTACATGCCGAGCATCAACTCCGTGTGCTACAGTCACCGTATCTTACAGTTACAGGACGAGCTTCAACCGCAATCGATGTGAAGCTAAATAACGTTAGAACCAAGCATCCACCACCTCCCCAGCGGACGCCACAGCATTACAACGTACATGCCGAGCATCAACTCCGGGTGCTACAGTCACCGCGACTTACAGATACAGGACGAGCTTCAACCGCAGTCGATGTGAAGCTAAATAACGTTAGAACCAAGCATCCACCACCTCCACAGCGGACGCCACGGCCTTACAACATACATGCCGATCATCAACTCCGGGCGCTACAATCACCGTAACTTACATTTACAGGACGAGCTTCTACCGCAATCGATGTGAAGCTAAATAACGTTACAACTAAGCATCCACCACCTCCACAGCGGACGCCACAGCCTTGCAACGTACATGCCGAGCATCAACTCCGGGTGCTACAGTCACCGTAACTTACATTTACAGGACGAGCTTCTACCGCTATCGATGTGAAGCTAAATAACGTTACAACCAAGAATCCACCGCCTCCCCAGCGGACTCCACAGCATCACAACGTACATGCCGAGCATCAACTCCGGGCGCTACAATCACCGTAACTTACAGTTACAGGACGCGCTTCAACACAGCATTACAACGTACATGCCGAGCATCAACTCCGGGTGCTACAGTCACCGTAACTTACATTTACAGGACGAGCTTCTACCGCAATCGATGTGAAGCTAAATAACGTTACAACCAAGAATCCACCGCCTCCCCAGCGGACTCCACAGCATCACAACGTACATGCCGAGCATCAACTCCGGGTGCTACAGTCTCCGTAACTTACATTTACAGGACGAGCTTCTACCGCAATCGATGTGAAACTAAATAACGTTACAACCAAGCATCCACCACCTCCACAGCGGACGCCACAGCCTTACAACGTACATGCCGAGCATCAACTCCGGGCGCTACAATCACCGTAACTTACATTTACAGGACGAGCTTCTACCGCAATCGATGTGAAGCTAAATAACGTTACAACCAAGCATCCACCACCTCCACAGCGGACGCCACAGCCTTACAACGTACATGCCGAGCATCAACTCCGGGTGCTACAGTCACCGTAACTTACATTTACATGACGAGCTTCTACCGCAATCGATGTGAAGCTAAATAACGTTACAACCAAGATTCCACCGCCTCCACAGTGGACGCCACAGCATCACAACGTACATGCCGAGCATCAACTCCGTGTGCTACAGTCACCGTATCTTACAGTTACAGGACGAGCTTCAACCGCAATCGATGTGAAGCTAAATAACGTTAGAACCAAGCATCCACCACCTCCCCAGCGGACGCCACAGCATTACAACGTACATGCCGAGCATCAACTCCGGGTGCTACAGTCACCGCGACTTACAGATACAGGACGAGCTTCAACCGCAGTCGATGTGAAGCTAAATAACGTTAGAACCAAGCATCCACCACCTCCACAGCGGACGCCACGGCCTTACAACATACATGCCGATCATCAACTCCGGGCGCTACAATCACCGTAACTTACAGTTACAGGACGAGCTTCAACCGCAATCGATGTGAAGCTAAATAACGTTAGAACCAAGCATCCACCACCTCCCCAGCGGACGACACAGCATTACAACGTACATGCCGAGCATCAACTCCGGGTGCTACAGTCACCGTAACTTACATTTACAAGACGAGCTTCTACCGCTATCGATGTGAAGCTAAATAACGTTACAACCAAGAATCCACCGCCTCCCCAGCGGACTCCACAGCATCACAACGTACATGCCGAGCATCAACTCCGGGTGCTACAGTCACCGTAACTTACATTTACAGGACGAGCTTCTACCGCAATCGATGTGAAGCTAAATAACGTTACAACCAAGCATCCACCACCTCAACAGCGGAAGCCACAGCCTTACAACGTACATGCCGAGCATCAACTCCGGGCGCTACAATCACCGTAACTTACAGTTACAGGACGCGCTTCAACACAGCATTACAACGTACATGCCGAGCATCAACTCCGGGTGCTACAGTCACCGTAACTTACATTTACAGGACGAGCTTCTACCGCAATCGATGTGAAACTAAATAACGTTACAACCAAGAATCCACCGCCTCCCCAGCGGACTCCACAGCATCACAACGTACATGCCAAGCATCAACTCCGGGTGCTACAGTCACCGTAACTTACATTTACAGGACGAGCTTCTACCGCAATCGATGTGAAGCTAAATAACGTTACAACCAAGCATCCACCACCTCCACAGCGGACGCCACAGCCTTACAACGTACATGCCGAGCATCAACTCCGGGCGCTACAATCACCGTAACTTACATTTACAGGACGAGCTTCTACCGCAATCGATGTGAAGCTAAATAACGTTACAACCAAGCATCCACCACCTCCACAGCGGACGCCACAGCCTTACAACGTACATGCCGAGCATCAACTCCGGGTGCTACAGTCACCGTAACTTACATTTACAGGACGAGCTTCTACCGCAATCGATGTGAAGCTAAATAACGTTACAACCAAGAATCCACCGTCTCCCCAGCGGACACCACAGCCTTTCAACGTACATGCCGAGCATCAACTCCGGGCGCTACAATCACCGTAACTTACAGTTACAGGACGAGCTTCAACCGCAATCGATGTGAAGCTAAATAACGTTAGAACCAAGCATCCACCACCTCCCCAGCGGACGCCACAGCATTACAACGTACATGACGAGCATCAACTCCGGGTGCTACAATCACCGTAACTTACAGTTACAGGACGAGCTTCAACCGCAATCGATGTGAAGCTAAATAACGTTACAACCAAGAATCCACCACCTCCACAGCGGACGCCACAGCCTTACAACGTACATGCCGAGCATCAACTCCGGGCGCTACAATCACCGTAACTTACAGTTACAGGACGAGCTTCAACCGCAATCGATGTGAAGCTAAATAACGTTAGAACCAAGCATCCACCACCTCCCCAGCGGACGCCACAGCATTACAACGTACATGCTGAGCATCAACTCCGGTTGCTACAGTCACCGTAACTTACATTTACAGGACTAACCTCTACCGCAATCGATGTGAAGCTAAATAACGTTACAACCAAGAATCCACCACCTCCACAGCGGACGCCACAGCCTTACAACGTACATGCCGAGCATCAACTCCGGGCGCTACAATCACCGTAACTTACAGTTACTGGACGAGCTTCAACCGCAATCGATGTGAAGCTAAATAACGTTAGAACCAAGCATCCACCACCTCCCCAGCGGACGCCACAGCATTACAAGGTACATGCCGAGCATCAACTCCGGGAGCTACAGTCACCGTAACTTACATTTACAGGACGAGCTTCTACCGCAATCGATGTGAAGCTAAATAACGTTACAACCAAGAATCCACCGCCTCCCCAGCGGACTCCACAGCATCACAACGTACATGCCGAGCATCAACTCCGGGTGCTACAGTCACCGTAAATTACATTTACAGGACGAGCTTCTACCGCAATCGATGTGAAGCTAAATAACGTTACAACCAAGCATCCACCACCTCCACAGCGGACGCCACAGCCTTACAACGTACATGCCGAGCATCAACTCCGGGGCGCTACAATCACCGTAACTTACATTTACAGGACGAGCTTCTACCGCAATCGATGTGAAGCTAATGTGATGGTGGTTTAAAGACACAAACTACTATTATTATTTTAACTAGTGATCGTTTATTTTATGCATATATTGTCCAATTAATTTACATACCTCAACTATTTAAAATACTTAAATTAACAATGCTTTAATCAAATACAAATTTAAATAACAAATTATACTAATTAAAAGGCTTTGATTAGTAACAAATAAACTAATCGGCATGGAGAGAACTTACCCATACTGATGTTCATAGAGGAAATTGGTGAACCTCCCTAAAACTAGGTTCCACTCTCTCTACTACTGCCCTTTTTGTTGTCTTTTTTTGGATCTTTTATACTAAACTTTTTGCTCGATAAAACTATTGCTAAATTCTGGAAAGGTCACATAAGAGATCAAACTTGGACTATAGACTTGTGATTAACCTTTTTCGACACGTATTTCTTAACTTTAATCAAGAGTGTTTATTTGTATTTGCTTAAGTTCTATGTACTAATGGAAGTTTCCACAGTATTTTAAATCTAATCAATTATTTTGCAATTTACGATAAATCTATTTTAAATGTTTTATTGTGATTCTGAATTAAGTGACGATAAGCGTCACATTTTCCTCATGAACAGTAAAAAAAAGAGAAAAAAAAATAATTCTTGCTACCTGTATAGGCAAGTATCTCTCCAATATACAATTCTATTGTACCAATTATAAACATAAAAGTAGCATGCATTCATAATAAAATTAAAAAATATTTTTTCTAATAACACAAGAAACACAAAAACAAATATTACTTAAACAAAATGTATATATGTGACACGAGGAAAAGAAGAGAAGAAAATAATCATGATAAGTAAATAAATAATAATTAATTATTGTCAAAATTAACAGAGAGATATATCATCGTCTACAACAGGTAATACGTGTTGAAATGACTGTAATACCTAAACAAATTATGATTAAAAATGCACCTATCATTTTTAGCATAAAAAATATATTTGATAGAGCAGGAAACGATATAAAACTAAAGAAACCTGAACCAGAAGAATCATCACTTAACAAGGATTTAGTGTAAGTGGAATTAAAATTAATAAGGTTGATGCTTGGTTCACTTAAACAAAAAGGAAATAAGCTTACAATGCTTCATCTCCCTCGCACCGAGGCATAATTTTTCATCATAGCATTTATGTTCAGCTTGAAATTTAATTATAAATTCTTTTGGCTCAGTTTCTAAAATCAATGATTGTGTATACAAAGTAATTTTCTGTAATTCAACAGACACTGTTCCTGATTGACAGCTAGAATGAGCACTTAATTTTAGTTCACTGAGAATTTGGCAAGAATAACAGCCTTTAGCTGTCACTGGACTTTCAAGAATTTTAGGACAAATTTGAGTCGTTTGAAGAGTAATTTTAAAGTCACTGAAACTGAGAGACAGTTTAACAGGAGCTGTAGATAAAAGGTCTGATATAAGAGAGCCTTTTTCTTGGAATTCACTAGTCTTTGTAGACCATCTGGTTTTCTTGAACATCGTAATGTGGTTTCAAAAAAATCACATTGTGTGATTTCAGGATCGAAGATGAAATTTTTTGTATAACTTTCTTTGGCTTGGATCTGTCCAACTAGACCTGCCATTGGGCCGTGCTGTGGGCTAGTTGGAGTTAGGTAGGCCTCGGAGGGGTCACCTACTCTCATGACAAGGGAATCGGTGAAATGGAGTTGAGGCTGGTTAAGGGAGCCTTGAATTTCTACGAATATACCATCTCTGGTTTGGGTCGAGGATTGAAATGTCAAAAACTCCGAAGTTTTATTTTCGGATCGTTCAATAGCGATAGTATAGGAGCAGTGGTGTCCTGTTATTGAACGAACTTCATATGAGTGGAGAAGATCAGGAACATAGAAGACTCTGTAAAACAAGCACCCCATCCTAGAAATAATTGTGCAGCCACTTCCCACACTAGACGGGTGACAATTTGTTGTTCCTGGGTATGCCTTGCTTTCATCAGTTAGTGCTTCGAAATCCTTATTAGGTGTGCAATGTGTACCCCAAGCACAATAATAATTTTGAGGACAGGCCAACTGACTAATGGTTCTTTCATGAACGGGAAATGTAAAATATAATCGTTTTGAAGAAAACTTACACTGCGCAGAGATGAGTTTTAATTTTAAGTGAAAAAGGTTATTTTTATGAGTGTCCTGAAACCACAAACAGGTCTGATACTCAAGATTTTTTAATGTTATCTCCGCTGTAGTAAAAATAGCACAGCGTTGCTGTCCATCAACTACTTGACAGTTCTGTAGTTCCGAAGAGATGATGGAATGGCTAGTACAGTCACTTGTGACAGTTGCAAAAAGAGATACAAGCAACAGTAAGGGCAATGTGTTCTGTCTGGCTTGTTGCTGTGCATTATTTTCCAAAAAATCGTGTAAGTTAAGCAACTGACGGCGCGTCGTTGAACCAACTATAGCACCTCCCAGCAAGAAAAATCGAAAAATACTTTTAAGTAATTTAAAAATGATTAATAAAGTGTAAAGTGATGCTTTAAGAAATGCTGCTAGTCCCTTAAAAATCAGCCTTAAAAATATCAATAGGAGGAGTAGTAATATGGCAAGAACAACGTAAACTGTGTAAGCTATATGACGAGGCCAACACTTAATTTGGAACAAAAATTCCTTGCAAAAAATGCAATTCGTGGAGCGGCAAATGGCTTTTCCTTCGAACACGATCTCTCCATGGACCGCTTTCCCATCGGTTGATATAAAGATTAAGGTTAATTTTTCCCTAAAAGCTATTAGTTCTGTTGGCAAAATTACGTTTAAATCCTTTTCTACATTAAATATAATTTCATTCCCTGAAATTCTTGCGATTAATTTACCCGGTCCAGGTAAAGAGACCACAGGTTCGTTGAAAATTAGAGTGAGATTATGCTGGATGAATTGTGCGCTCTCAAATTCAAGAGGACGTCTCGATTTCCGACCTATAAAAGGTTTTCGAAATAAGCATACGTCGAAGGTAATCATTGTCGTGTTTAAAATCCAGAGATTAGATTCGAAACGGAGTAGTTCATATGTGACTTTTCTAACAACACATTTGCATGTCGCATGAGGATGGCATGGGAATAAAGAACAGAATTCAGGAGTTCCTGTGCAGTTCTCCGATGAACACTCACAAGGGGATGCTATGGCATCACCTCTCTCCAAGTCTGTTTCTGAACACAAAAAGGACGATATATTGCCATTGTTGTTGGTAGGTCTGGACAGAAACTTTGTAGGTGACGTAAGGGTCCCATCCTGCTGAACTAGTAATGTTTGCGAAGATAGAACACAGTTGTTGCATGAGGTCCAAAGGCATGCCATTGGTGGCAACTCTAAACTTTCCTCTTCTGTGGAGTTCAAAACTCTGCAACTCTCGTTCACATGAGGCGTTATTCTGCATATTTTGACACCATATGATTGCACAGAAATAAATGTGACAGCAAGCAGAAAAATGACTGAAATGAAAACAGATATGGGAAGTCTCTCCATTTTCTTAAAAGGGAAATTAAATGTAACTATATATGTTGCTTTTAGTAACTTTTAAAGATTAATCTTTTAATTTACTGAAGATTTATTGATTATTGCTCGGATTCAATTTATTCAGTATAGCATATTTTTATGCTTATATATACATGATTGTGATATAATTTTTTTTTGTTTACAAAAAAGTGATTTTCTTTTTTTTTTTTTTTTTGCTTTGTACAAAATTACGTTGTGTATATTTTTTTTTTAAACATTTAATGATAGTATTCATTATAGTAGAATTGTCTGTTTACCACCAATAACTAGATAAGTAGTAACAAATATAATACCTTCGAATGATTTTACATACCATATAATTTTGTTAAGTATCATGAAAAATCATTTTCTTCATAAATAATTGGTTAATATTTTTTTTTAATGCAGGTAGATGTAGAATAAGTTTCTTTTAGGGAAAAAAAATCTTTTAGGATATATCTTCATTCATTTATTTATTTGTTAGAAATTATAAGTAATTATTTATGCATTAATATCTCTTAAATAGCAAAATTATTTACAAAATGCCAGTATTTTATCAATTCGAAATACCTATGATAATCCACTAAAGTGTAAAAGAACCTGCAATTACGTCTGCGCAATACATCTCTACAAACAGTAAAGGAGATTATCATTCTTGATCACGGATAAGTTAGGCCTTTACTTATCCACAACCAACGAAAGTATTTACGAGTATATATTTAATTATTCTTTAATTAATGAATGTTACCATATTTTTCAGTATTCCTTTGTAAATAACGTTTGTTTGCATTTAATTTTAGGTATTTATTTATTTAAATTAGTACGTTCGATAGTAAACGCGCGTCTTGTGAGGTTTGTAAAACAATGTATTGACAGAATCAGGTGGGTGTGGATCCAAAAATTTATTTGCTATGGCATCGGATATCTTATCCACTATATTCTTATCCTCTTGATTTTTATCACCAGTAATTGCCCAATTTAACAATCTATCAGCGATCGAATGGTTTTGACTAGTGGTAGTCCTTATTTCACCTACCTTATTTGTTCTCGACCGCAAATTATATCGGCTCTGAGTTGGCTTATCTACAGGGACTGTTTTGTCACTTATCGCTACCTTGGCGTTAGAAGTATTAGTGTTGTTTGACGATCGTTTTTGCAGCATATGATAAGAAGGGGGACAGAAATCGTCAGTTTCGTTTTCTTCATAAAACAAATTCGGTACAACATTTTTATGTGTTACTGATATATCCACGTCTGACTTCTGCGGAATTTTCTGAGTATCCGATAATAATAAGTCAGGTCGACGTTCTTCATATGCAAACATTCTATCCACATGTACCCGCATTAGTTTCGTGCGGGGTTTATTAATGTCTACTATAGAATAATTTAAATCAGAATGTTTTTGAATTACTCGATACGGGCCTGAAAATTTTTTTGAAAATGCTCGCCCTGTTGATTGATTTGTAGCTGGTGTGTAAAGATAAACCTTTTGTCCTACGTGAAATGACTTTTCCTTTGCTACATTTTGACGAATTCTACTCTGCTTCTCCGCTGACAATTCGAGGTTTTTATATACATTACGATAAACAAATTTCATTTTTGATAAATTTTCCTCGATGTAATTGTCACAAGGAAAGTAATGAATATTAGGTTTTTCTTCCAATAAATGGAAAGGTAAAATAAGATCACGATTAAACATAAAAAATGAAGGTTTCTCATGAGTAGTGTCGTGATAAGAGTTGTTATAAATATAACTATAGTAGTCTAAATATGTATCCCAATTAGAAGTTGTTTCAGAGAGACAAGTCAAGCTCGTTTTAATACTTTTATTTATTCTCTCTGATTGACTGTTAGTCTGTGGTCTATAGGGGGTAGTTTTCAATTTATGAATTTGTAGTTGTCGCGAGAGTTCATTAAAAAGATGACTCTGGAAATTCGTTCCTAAATCAGTTAAAATGGAATTTCGAATACCGAAAATTATGATAAATTTCATAAGTTTATCAGCGATAGTTTCAGCAGTAATGTTTTTTAGAGCGTACAATGTACTATATTTCGTAAAATGATCAATTATAGTTAATACATATTTATTCCCTGTAATAGACATTGGTAATGGTCCTAATATATCTAAGCTCACAAGATCCATAGGTTGAGAAGGTGTTACAAAATTTTGAATAGGAGATTTAGTTATTGTAAAGCCCTTTCTTTCAATACATAATTTACATGAATTGGAAAAGTTTTTAATATCACTATACATTCCCGACCAATAATATTTTTCCCTAATGGAACGGTAATTTTTAGAAAATGCAAAATGTACAATTTCACAACCCTCCAATATATGTGGTATTAAACTTTGAGGTATTACTATTTGTTCATAATAATCATCTCTTGGTGCATGTTTGTTTCTATTAGTAATTCTTTTAAGCAAACCTTTGTCTAAAAAATAATTTTCATACTGTGATTTACAATTTGCACTTTTCCCTTCCAAGTAATCTATAATAGGTATTAAAAAAGAATCTTTTCTTTGCTCATTTTTAATTTTTTCTATGTCCGGTACATCAATTTTTACAACATTAATGTGCTCAAAATCAAAATGGTAATTAGAAAGTTCTAACAGCCAACGTGAAAGTTTACTCGCTGGAGAATCTAATTTTACTAAATAATTTAGAGCTTTGCAATCTGAGAGTATAGTAAATTTTCTGCCATAGAGAAAAATTTTAAAGTGTCGTACCGCAAGTAAAATTGCATAGGCTTCAAGATGCATCGCGGGCCATTTTTTCTCGTGGGGTTTTAATTTATAAGAGAAATAACTTATTGGACGTAAAATCCCATTTTCATCTTTTTGAAGAAGAGCAGCGCCTACTGCAATCGCTGACGCATCTGTATTCAAGTAAAACATCTCTTCAAAATTAGGGTGTTTAAGCATGACATCTGATAATAGTTTGGATTTAATTATTTCAAATGCGTTTTGTGCAGAGGAATTCCATTTAAACTTATGTTTGTTTTTAGTTAAATCAGTTA
The DNA here is from genome assembly GCA_949128135.1 of Parasteatoda lunata. Lineage (NCBI taxonomy): Eukaryota > Metazoa > Arthropoda > Arachnida > Araneae > Theridiidae > Parasteatoda > Parasteatoda lunata. Next base: position 20,002,447 of record OX421973.1, read on the forward strand.
AAGGTGCTACCACTTCAGAAAAATTTTCTATAAAATCACGATAATAATTTGCTAGTCCAAGGAAACGCCTTAATTTGCGTAATGTACTAGGAACTGGAAATCGTACTAGGAATCGTTGGGATTTTATCGATCCCTTTGAAAGTTTAAATATCTTTGTTTTGGTACGGTAGATCTGTTATCTGTTAAACGGGGATTTTGGTTTATTGACCTTGTATGATAAGGATTAGAAGCGTTCAAAATCATGTTGCTTTGATTTGTTCTGTAATTATTTCTATTGCGAGGGAAAGTATCCCTATTATTTGCCAAAGGATTACTTTTGTTCCTACTGTGTTGAAACCAACATTGAGCTGAAAGATGATTCCGACGACCGCAGTGCATACAACATAGATTTCTTTGAGTTTTTTGTTGGGGCATTCTCCTATTTCTATCATCAAAATTTATTTTCTCTAATTGTTTGGAAAGAGTATTTATCATATTATTCGATATTTCAGTTTGTTTGTTAAGAAATTCTGTCATTTTTAATACACTAGTAAGTGAAATTTGTCAACAACATTTAAAGTACTAAACACTTAGAAATATTTACACTTGCATTGTTAATGCATAATTACAACGAAAAATTAAATTACCTGACGATATAAAATCATTCGAAAATAAATAACTCATTGCATATTACCATAGAGAGGAAAAAAAAAAATTTTTTTTTTGGAAGCGCCATATTGTTACACGGCAATATATTGTTATGGTGGTTTAAAGACACAAACTACTATTATTATTTTAACCAGTGATCGTTTATTTTATGCATATATTGTCCAATTAATTTACATACCTCAACTATTTAAAATACTTAAATTAACAATGCTTTAATCAAATACAAATTTAAATAACAAATTATACTAATTAAAAGGCTTTGATTAGTAACAAATAAACTAATTGGCATGGAGAGAACTTAACCATACTGATGTTCATAGAGGAAATTGGTGAACCTCCCTAAAACTAGGTTCCACTCTCTCTACTACTGCCCTTTTTGTTGTCTTTTTTTGGATCTTTTATACTAAACATTTTGCTCGATAAAACTATTGCTAAATTCTGGAAAGGTCACATAAGAGATCAAACTTGGACTATAGACTTGTGATTAACCCTTTTCGACACGTATTTCTTAACTTTAATCAAGAGTGTTTATTTGTTCAAGAGTGCTTAAGTTCTATGTACAAATGGAAGTTTCCACAGTATTTTAAATCTAATAAATTATTTTGCAATTTACGATAAATCTATTTTAAATGTTTTATTGTGATTCTGAATTAAGTGACGATAAGCGTCACACTAAATAACGTTAGAACAAAGCATCCACCACCTCCCCAGCGGACGCCACAGCATTACAACGTACATGCTGAGCATCAACTCCGTGTGCTACAGTCACCGTAACTTACAGTTACAGGACTAGCATCAACCGCAATCGATGTGAAGCTAAATAACGTTAGAACCAAGCATCCACCACCTCCCCAGCGGACGCCACAGCATTACAACGTACATGCCGAGCATCAACTCCGGGCGCTACAGTCACCGTAACTTACAGTTACAGGACGAGCTTCAACCGCAATCGATGCGAAGCTAAATAACGTTAGAACCAAGCATTCACCACACCCCCACGGACGCTAAAGCATTGCAACGTACAAGCCGAGCCTCAACTCTGGAAGCCACAGCCAGCGTAGACTCGTATCGACTGTGGTTGAAGCTATAAGTTTGAGTACCCGGAACTCGTTGAAAATTTTAATCTTTTGCCAATGCTTCTGTATTTTGTATCCAGTTTGCACCGAAAACAGAACAGAAGACTACCTTTAGCTGGTCGCTATAAATTCCGCTCCCGGTTGGCACCGACCACAAAGCTGTGGTGGTGCCAGCCACCACAATGTGATTATTTTTCATTCAATTCGAATGAACTTTAACTATTCTCAGTGGTCGTACGTAGACTTGGGGTTAGAATGCTTTTTGTCATCTGCCCGGCTAACTCAGTCGGTAGAGCACGAGACTCTTTCTCGAGAACGTGGGTTCGAGTCCCGTGTTGGGCGCAACTTTTAAGACGACGTTAGGCCGTAAGGTCATGCGGGCTTTCCCCCACGGATTGTTAACAGACTAACTGTGGGACTTTCTCATGATTTTCCTCTGCATGCTGTGCAAAGGCGAGTTTTTAAAAAAAATATACAGAAACAGAGGGAATTGGCAAAAAGTTCCTCTCCAAAAGCAAGTTTGTAACGATGCTTGATTTAGAAGTTCACTTGTCTTCGGTGTTGGATTCAAAATCAAAAGACAACAGAGTTGAACATTGATAGTTATCAGCACAAAAATATGTGGGCCTTTAACACCTCTTATAATACAAAATAAAACAATAATGATAACAAAGAACAAAAATGCAACATTATGTAAGTCAAATCGGGGGTTCGTCCTTTTTCGGAAAATTTTAATCTACGATAAATATAAAAACGGGGGCTTATTTTTAAGATATTGAGGTTGACTCCACTCAACCACCCCGGGGGTGGGGGAGAGATTTAAAGGATAAGTTCTGTAATTGAATTCCTCATTTGATAATTGCAATTTGTAATTTTGTAATTGAATTCCTCATGATTTTACGAGTGTATTTTTCGATTTTTGTGTCGATGTATTCTTGCGATATTTGACCGTTTCCATACCTTTTCTTTTATTTTGTCTTTTATCAACTAACCCAAACCATTCTAATATTAAATGAACTGTCAAATAGACAAAGTTAAAAAAATATTTACACACATTGTTGCTGATTTTTTGCAACAAGCCAAAATTTATTTTTGCATAAAATATCAACACAAGCTGTAGCATTATTCGTATGCTTTAAAAATGTAAACTTTTATTTTAACAATGCCATAAACAATTGTTATTTCGATTGATTAAATGCTTTGTCATTTCTTCTCAAGAATTCTTAATTGAGGATGACATTAAAGTTTGCATGAAAATTGTAAGTATTATTATTTTAATGATATTTTTATTTATTTATTTATATTTGTTTTGTAAAATAAACGTCTTTTCTTCACGGCGTATTAATAAAAATAATTTTATGGAATGGAGAAAACTTAATCTCTACGGCTTTGGTGTCCCAGTATTAAAACACATTTTTACATTGCACTATATTACTTATTTAAATATTTTTTCTTTAATTTATTTCGCAGTGCAAATTAAGACTCTTTATAACCAATTAAGTACTTTTATCTGAAAAAAGATATCATTTTGCTTAAATATAGCCAGTGCGTCCTACAATTAGTTCACCTATAAATTAGTTCGATCATTGGCCGAATGTTATAATATTTCATTTAAAAAAACTTCTATATAAAGCTGTGTAACTAAAGAGTCATTGATTTTTTATATGCCCAATCCATACTTATTGGCAGGAAGAGTCAATATCATTATACATAACATTTCGGAAAACCTGCAATTCTATCGCTCAGTATTTCATTAAATGCATCCTGAATTTTTACTTGGCCTTAACCAAACAGCGTTGATTTAATAAAAAAATAATATAAAATAAATGAAAATTTTCACGATACAATATTTGCAGTTACTGATAAAATTTGACTAGTTTTATTCATACCATGAAAACAGAATTCGAAATAAGTTCTTAATCATTATCTCTTAAAAATGTTTAAAAAGTAATCAAATGAACACAGCAAATTTCTTGAAGGAGGAAATCTAAGTTAACACAGGCTAAATGATCCGCCTGGACCACCCTACCACCTGTGTGTTATCCCCTGTGTCGTTTGATTAAAATCCAAAAAAAAGAAGTTTTCACAATGAAAATAGGCTCAAAATTTCACATCTAATTCTTACAACAAACTCTTAAGCAAAATAGTCACAAATTAATGTTTCCAGCATAAAGAGTGTTTTAAAATGGGATCCTTTTTATACTTCCCCCAACAACTCTGTTTTATAGATTTATATGACATACCATAGTAACAGTTACAAATAGTTTCACGAAGTTATCTTCAATAATAGGGCAGACATCGGGTAATCAAGTGACCAGGTAATGAAGCTCGAATTGCATTGTAAGCAGAGTTTAAAATTATACAATAAAAATTTAAAATCAGATAATAAGAAAACATAGCTTGGATAATTAATAATAAAATTTAAGTATTCCCAAGTCAAAAGCACCATGCTAGTAATAGCAATAGTAACAACAGGTTTCTGTTATGTATTATTATGACCGCAATCTTATGTCTGCTTCCGCAATCTTATGTCTTATGTATGCATATACTTCATAATACTAACCTGCATCAAGTGCTTCATAGCTAGTCTATACAGAAATAGCATGATAAGCTATATACAAGTATCTTATGCTTGTTTGCTGTTTAAGCTTTTTCTAAATAGAGAAGTAAACACATTAACGGACTATTATATGCTTTTTAATAGGCTATAAAGGCAATTTTGTTTTGAACAGCCAACATGATGCGAGAGCTAAGGTAATATTCAATAACATTACATAATATTAAATTCAATAATACATAATATTATATATCCAATAATATTATTCAGAATATTAAATAATATTCTACCTAGCATTTTTAAAATTATCCTCCATTTCATTATTTAACGACTTTTAGAGAAGGAGCACTTCATGTTATTAAAGATTTATTTTAAAAAGAAAACAATAAATTAAAATATCCTTTTTCGCTAATTTTGTGCCAGAAAGTAAATTGTTTTATATCTACATAACGGAGTAGGGAGAGACTCTTTATCGCCTATATATACCATATCCTGTGCATTTTGAGGCTCAACGTGTTCTTCACTTTGTCGACAGTTATTACTGTGAAAAAGATAGTAATTATATTGAAGACAATACACGTAGTTATATAATAATAAACAGAAATGGCGAATAAGATAGTAAACAAGTGGTTTGAGAGGTAATAAAAATTTGAGATTAGAATAAAAATCGCTATAAAACACTTATTACTTTATCAATATTATGCAAACTTCCAAATTTAAATCGAAATGATATGTTGCAAAATAAACTTTGTCTTTGTTTTTTGGTGAATAATGCCACAGTCACAAGTAGCAAGTCAACTGTTCAATGGGGAATCCTTCGAAGTGGGAATTTCTGTCAAGGTAAGTGTGTTCGCATTACTTCCAGGTCACCAATGTAGGGAGAAAAGATATCGACAATGTCAACCTTCATCTATGAAAAGGTACCCCTTAATAGCACCAAGTTAATATGTCTTATATACTAATGAATAGAAATAATATTTTTTTAGTGGTAGATACACTACAATCAGCTTTATAGTTCTTTTGAATCAAACATAAATGTCAAAAAACTTGAACAATTATACGGCTAAAAGTAAATGATACCTGATAAAACTATGCACACATTAACTAAAACGACAGTATTCTATTTTTAAAACCAATTTTTTTCAATTAATGAAAATACTAAACTCATCCTTCTGATTCCTAAATCATAAACTAACCATATATCTCTAACAATACTCTCTAATATATTGATAAATTAAAACTCTCAAGCAAAATATGAAAACTTGTAGATTCAGAAATAGTTTTTGATAATATTTTATTTAAAGCTAAGAAAGGCGAAAACGCTATTCGAAGGCCGTACAATGTTCTTACTTAAATGATGGCAAACCTGTCATGTAAAGGCCGAGTTTATTAAGATGAAACTGTTGGTCTTGATATTATTAAATTTAATCATTGTAATTATTTTATTCAACATCATAAGATGTTGTGCAATAAAACACTTTAGAGTGTTTTATTGCACAACAATCAAATTTAATAATTTTGAGTAATGATTCTATTTTATGATAAGAAGTGATATTTTTGTTATAAGAGGCTCACTTGGAATATGCATACTATTTCATTTTAACTATTGATTACTTTGCAAAATTAAACACATAAGTGATTCCTCTGAATTAAAAAAATATTTTTCATAATATTGTAGTCAAAAAAGTATGACAATTTGGAATACAGGGCCTTCATAGATCATCAAAGAGAAAGGTTGAAACTTTGGATCCTTTAATGTTATTTTCAAAGTATGCCTTTCTATCACTCTCTGAATCTAGTTATGGAAATTAACTCAAACTACTCTAATATTAGACTCGTTTACTCTAAGATAATTTGATCTTTAATCTTTAGGATTGATCAAAATTTCATGTAATTTACAATTAAAAAAACTTAAATCTCTATTTAATAAAAAAATAATATGGTATTAAAATTATTTTTGAACTAAGCCAAGTTGGTAGTATACAATACAGGAGATTGGGTGTCATAATACCTTACTCGTGAAAAAACACATTGCAAGGACATAACCGGTTATTAACTCAAAAAGTAAAATTAGTAAAAGTGAACCGATTTTTCCAAACTCTCTGATTGTTTATCATTAATTTTTCATCAAAATCTAAAATAGTATAAAGTAGAGTCTATAAAAATCACGAAAAGCGTGAACGAAAATTTTTGGGCACTAATGCAGAATTTAATCTTTCAAATCTTAACGCATGGAGAAAAAAAATTTCGAACAACCATAATACTTGCATAAAATTTTAATACTTAAAAAAAAATACTTTTTGTGAACGTTGCTTAGAAAATAATTTTTAACAAGATTATAAAGAATTGTAGCAAATTTAAAGAATTTACACCAAATTTTAAAATTTTACCCAGAACGCAATCGAAATTTAAGGCAGAGAAATTAGTGATTTATTGTAAATATATTGTTTCCAGCCTATTTAATTATTAAAAAAATAACCTTAGAATTTTGCTATTTACTGAAAAATGTATTAAAGAATTAAATGTCTTAACTTATTGAACTTTATTATGAAACAATCGAGAAAAGATAAACAAATAATGGAAAAGATAAAAAAAAATAGAATGGGAAAAAAAAAAAGAAAATACATTTTTCAAGGATGGTTATTCTTAGTCAGAAAAGAACAGACCAAACATTTTGGTAAAAGATTGTTTTAAATTACCTAATAAATTGTTGCACACGTGCTTTTTTTTCCCAACGTGACTGAGTTAGAATGAAGAGAATTGAGTGTTATTTTCGTCCCGTTTTTTTCGCTTTGGGTGAGAACTTTGGAGGAGTTCAAGTGCAAACACTTCCTTCAGAAAACTACTGTATCAGAAGACCCCTAAATCTCAGACTTTATCGTAACAGGAGAATAAAAATATGGTGGCTGTAGTGCCCGGAGTTGATGCTCGGCTTGTACGTTGTAATGCTGTGGCGTCCGCGAGGGAGGTGGTGGATGCTCGGCTCCAACGTTACATAGCCTCGCATCAATTGCGGTTGAAGCTCGTCCTGTAACTCTAAGTTACGGTGACTGTAGCACCTGGAGTTGATGCTCGGCTTGTACGTTGTAATGCTGTGGCGTCCGCGAGGGAGGTGGTGGATGCTCGGCTCCAACGTTACATAGCATCGCATCGATTGCGGTTGAAGCTCGTCCTGTAACTCTAAGTTACGGTGACTGTAGCACCCGGAGTTGATGCTCGGCTTGTACGTTGTAATGCTGTGGCGTCCGCGAGGGAGGTGGTGGATGCTCGGCTCCAACGTTACATAGCCTCGCATCGATTGCAGTTGAAGCTCGTCCTGTAACTCTAAGTTACGGTGACTGTAGCACCCGGAGTTGATGCTCGGCTTGTACGTTGTAATGCTGTGGCGTCCGCGAGGGAGGTGGTGGATGCTCGGCTCCAACGTTACATAGCCTCGCATCGATTGCGGTTGAAGCTCGTCCTGTAACTCTAAGTTACGGTGACTGTAGCACCCGGAGTTGATGCTCGGCTTGTACGTTGTAATGCTGTGGCGTCCGCGAGGAAGGTGGTGGATGCTCGGCTCCAACGTTACATAGCCTCGCATCGATTGCGGTTGAAGCTCGTCCTGTAACTCTAAGTTACGGTGACTGTAGCACCCGGAGTTGATGCTCGGCTTGTACGTTGTAATGCTGTGGCGTCCGCGAGGGAGGTGGTGGATGCTCGGCTCCAACGTTACATAGCCTCGCATCGATTGCGGTTGAAGCTCGTCCTGTAGCTCTAAGTTACGGTGACTGTAGCACCCGGAGTTGATGCTCGGCTTGTACGTTGTAATGCTGTGGCGTCCGCGAGGGAGGTGGTGGATGCTCGGCTCCAACGTTACATAGCCTCGCATCGATTGCGGTTGAAGCTCGTCCTGTAACTCTAAGTTACGGTGACTGTAGCACCCGGAGTTGATGCTCGGCTTGTACGTTGTAATGCTGTGGCGTCCGCGAGGGAGGTGGTGGATGCTCGGCTCCAACGTTATATAGCCCCGCATCGATTGCGGTTGAAGCTCGTCCTGTAACTCTAAGTTACGGTGATTGTAGCACCCGGAGTTGATGCTCGGCTTGTACGTTGTAATGCTGTGGTGTCCGGGGGGATGGGGTGGATTCTCGGCTCCAACGTTGCGAAACCTCGCATCGACTGGGGTTGAAGTTCGGCGCGTAAGTTACGTCACCCTTAGCTCTTGGAGTTGATGCTCGGCTTGTACGTTGCGATGCTGTAGCGTCTGTTCTGGAGGTGGTGAATGATCGGTTCGAATGTTGCGAAGCCTCGCACCGATTGCGGTTGAAGCTTGACCTGTAACTGTAAGTTACGGTGGCTGTAGTGACCGGAGTTGATGCTCGGCTTGTACGTTGCACTGCTGTGGCGTCGGTGGATGAGGTGGTGGAAGCTCGGTTCAAGCGTCGCATAGTCTACTATTGATTGCGGTTGAAGCTTGGCCAGTAACTGTAAGTTGCGGTGGCCGTTGTTCCCGGAGTCGATGCTCGGCTTGTACGTTGCAACGCCGTAGCGCCCGTGGGGGAGGTGGTGAATGCTCAGCTCAAAAGGTTCGCAGCCTCGCATGGATTGTGGTTGAAGCTCGGCCTGTAACGGTAAGTTACGGTGACAGTAGCGCCCGGAGTTGATGCTCGGCTTGTACGTTGTAATGCTGTGGCGTCCCGGTGGGAGGTGGTGGATGCTCGGCTCAAACGTTACGCAGCCACACATCGAATGTGGTTGAAGTCCGGGCTGTATATGTAAGTTATGGTGATTGTAGCTCCCGGAGATAATGCTCCGCTTGTACGATGCAATGTTTTAGCGTCCGTAAAGGAGGAAGTTAGCTAAGCCATGGTCCATCATGGACTGTAATGCCAGAGAGTTAGTTAGTTAGTTAGAGGAGGAAACATTGCATCGCACAAGCAGAACATCAACTCTAGGGGCTACAAGCACCGTAACTTACAGTTACAGCCCGAGCTTCACAATCGATGCTGCGCTACGCAGTGTTTGAGCCGAGCATCCACAACCTTCCACACAGACGCTAAATAATTACAACATACAAGTGAAGCATCAGCTCCGAGCTCTACAACCACTGTAACTCACAATTACTGGCCGAACAAGAACCGCAATCTATGCGAGGCTACGTAACACTTAAGTCGAGCATCCACCACCTCTGTCACGGGCGTTGCAGCATTGCAACGTACGTGCGGATCATCAACTCCGGGAGCTACAACCCCTGTAACCCACAGTTGCAGGCTGAGCTTCAACCATAATCAATGCGAGGCTTGTTTCGTTTGAACTGAGCATCCACCACCTCTACCACGGACGCTACAATATCGCAACGTACAAGTGGAGTATCGACTCTGTGAGCTACAGTTGACGTAACTCACAGTTACAGGCAGGCCTTAACTGCGTTCGATACGATGCAACGCAACGTTTGGGCCGAGCATACTAAACTTCCACCATGGACGTCATAGCATTGCAACGCGCAGGCAGAGCATCAGCTCCGAGGGCTGAAGGTACTCTAGCTTACAGGCCTAGCTTCAACCGCAGTCGATACGAGCTTTCGCTGGCTGAAGCTTCCAGAGTTGAGGCTCGGCTTATACGTTGCAATGCTGTAGGGTCCACGAGGGAGGTGGTGGAAGCTCGGCTCCAACGTTACATAGCCTCGCATCGATTGCGGTTGAAGCTCGTCCTGTAACTCTAAGTTACGGTGACTGTAGCACCCGGAGTTGATGCTCGGCTTGTACGTTGTAATGCTGTGGCGTCCGCGAGGGAGGTGGTGGATGCTCGGCTCCAACGTTACATAGCCTCGCATCGATTGCGGTTGAAGCTCGTCCTGTAACTCTAAGTTACGGTGACTGTAGCACCCGGAGTTGATGCTCGGCTTGTACGTTGTAATGCTGTGGCGTCCGCGAGGGAGGTGGTGGATGCTCGGCTCCAACGTTACATAGCCTCGCATCGATTGCGGTTGAAGCTCGTCCTGTAACTCTAAGTTACGGTGACTGTAGCACCCGGAGTTGATGCTCGGCTTGTACGTTGTAATGCTGTGGCGTCCTCGAGGGAGGTGGTGGATGCTCGGCTCCAACGTTACATAGCCTCGCATCGATTGCGGTTGAAGCTCGTCCTGTAACTCTAAGTTACGGTGACTGTAGCACCCGGAGTTGATGCTCGGCTTGTACGTTGTAATGCTGTGGCGTCCGCGAGGGAGGTGGTGGATGCTCGGCTCCAACGTTACATAGCCTCGCATCGATTGCGGTTGAAGCTCGTCCTGTAACTGTAAGTTACAATGACTGTAGCACCCGGAGTTGATGCTCGGCTTGTATGTTGTGATGCTGTGGCGTCCGCGAGGGAGGTGGTGGATGCTCGGCTCCAACGTTACATAGCCTCGCATCGATTGCGGTTGAAGCTCGTCCTGTAACTCTAAGTTACGGTGACTGTAGCACCCGGAGTTGATGCTCGGCTTGTACGTTGTAATGCTGTGGCGTCCGCGAGGGAGGTGGTGGATGCTCGGCTCCAACGTTACATAGCCTAGCATCGATTGCGGTTGAAGCTCGTCCTGTAACTCTAAGTTACGGTGACTGTAGCACCCGGAGTTGATGCTCGGCTTGTACGTTGTAATGCTGTGGCGTCCGCGAGGGAGGTGGTGGATGCTCGGCTCCAACGTTACATAGCCTCGCATCGATTGCGGTTGAAGCTCGTCCTGTAACTCTAAGTTACGGTGACTGTAGCACCCGGAGTTGATGCTCGGCTTGTACGTTGTAATGCTGTGGTGTCCGGGGGGATGGGGTGGATTCTCGGCTCCAACGTTGCGAAGCCTCGCATCGACTGGGGTTGAAGTTCGGCGCGTAAGTTACGTCACCCTTAGCTCTTGGAGTTGATGCTCGGCTTGTACGTTGCGATGCTGTAGCGTCTGTTCTGGAGGTGGTGGATGATCGGTTCGAATGTTGCGAAGCCTTGCACCGATTGCGGTTGAAGCTTGACCTGTAACTGAAAGTTACGGTGGCTGTAGTGACCGGAGTTGATGCTCGGCTTGTACGTTGCAGTGCTGTGGCGTCGGTGGATGAGGTGGTGGAAGCTCGATTCAAGCGTCGCATAGTCTACTATTGATTGCGGTTGAAGCTTGGCCAGTAACTGTAAGTTGCGGTGGCCGTTTTTCCCGGAGTCGATGCTCGGCTTGTACGTTGCAACGCCGTAGCGCCCGTGGGGGAGGTGGTGAATGCTCAGCTCAAAAGGTTCGCAGCCTCGCATGGATTGTGGTTGAAGCTCGGCCTGTAACGGTAAGTTACGGTGACTGTAGCGCCCGGAGTTGATGCTCGGCTTGTACGTTGTAATGCTTTGGCGTCCCGGTGGGAGAAGGTGGATGCTTGGCTCAAACGTTACGCAGTCACACATCGAATGTGGTTGAAGTCCGGGCTGTATATGTAAGTTATGGTGATTGTAGCTCCCGGAGATAATGCTCCGCTTGTACGATGCAATGTTTTAGCGTCCGTAAAGGAGGAAGTTAGAGAAGCCATGATCCATCATGGACTGTATTGCCAGAGAGTTAGTTAGTTAGTTAGAGGAGGAAACATTGCATCGCACAAGCAGAACATCAACTCTAGGGGCTACAAGCACCGTAACTTACAGTTACAGCCCGAGCTTCACAATCGATGCTGCGCTACGCAGTTTTTGAGCCGAGCATCCACAACCTTCCACACAGACGCTAAATAATTACAACATACAAGTGAAGCATCAACTCCGAGCTCTACAACCACTGTAACTCACAATTACTGGCCGAACAAGAACCGCAATCTATGCGAGGCTACGTAACACTTAAGTCGAGCATCCACCACCTCTGTCACGGGCGTTGCAGCATTGCAACGTACGTGCGGATCATCAACTCCGGGAGCTACAACCACCGTAACCCACAGTTGCAGGCTGAGCTTCAACCATAATCAATGCGAGGCTTGTTTCGTTTGAGCTGAGCATCCACCACCTCTACCACGGACGCTACAATATCGCAACGTACAAGTGGAGTATCGACTCTGTGAGCTACAGTTGCCGTAACTCACAGTTACAGGCAGGCCTTTACTGCGTTCGATACGATGCAACGCAACGTTTGGGCCGAGCATCCTAAACTTCCACCATGGACGTCATAGCATTGCAACGCGCAGGCAGAGCACCAGCTCCGAGGGCTGAAGGTACCCTAGCTTACAGGCCTAGCTTCAACCGCAGTCGATACGAGCTTTCGCTGGCTGTAGCTTCCAGAATTGAGGCTCGGCTTATACGTTGCAATGCTGTAGGGTCCGCGAGGGAGGTGGTGGATGCTCGGCTCCAACGTTACATAGCCTCGCATCGATTGCGGTTGAAGCTCGTCCTGTAACTCTAAGTTACGGTGACTGTAGCACCCGGAGTTGATGCTCGGCTTGTACGTTGTAATGCTGTGGCGTCCGCGAGGGAGGTGGTGGATGCTCGGCTCCAACGTTACATAGCCTCGCATCGATTGCGGTTGAAGCTCGTCCTGTAACTCTAAGTTACGGTGACTGTAGCACCCGGAGTTGATGCTCGGCTTGTACGTTGTAATGCTGTGGCGTCCGCGAGGGAGGTGGTGGATGCTCGGCTGCAACGTTACATAGCCTCGCATCGATTGCGGTTGAAGCTCGTCCTGTAACTCTAAGTTAAGGTGACTGTAGCACCCGGAGTTGATGCTCGGCTTGTACGTTGTAATGCTGTGGCGTCCGCGAGGGAGGTGGTGGATGCTCGGCTCCAACGTTACATAGCCTCGCATTGATTGCGGTTGAAGCTCGTCCTGTAACTCTAAGTTACGGTGACTGTAGCACCCGGAGTTGATGCTCGGCTTGTACGTTGTAATGCTGTGGCGTCCGCGAGGGAGGTGGTGGATGCTCGGCTCCAACGTTACATAGCCTCGCATCGATTGCGGTTGAAGCTCGTCCTGTAACTGTAAGTTACGGTGACTGTAGCACCCGGAGTTGATGCTCGGCTTGTACGTTGTGATGCTGTGGCGTCCGCGAGGGAGGTGGTGGATGCTCGGCTCCAACGTTACATAGCCTCGCATCGATTGCGGTTGAAGCTCGTCCTGCAACTCTAAGTTATGGTGACTGTAGCACCCGGAGTTGATGCTCGGCTTGTACGTTGTAATGCTGTGGCGTCCGCGAGGGAGGTGGTGGATGCTCGGCTCCAACGTTACATAGCCTCGCATCGATTGCGGTTGAAGCTCGTCCTGTAACTCTAAGTTACGGTGACTGTAGCACCCGGAGTTGATGCTCGGCTTGTACGTTGTAATGCTGTGGCGTCCGCGAGGGAGGTGGTGGATGCTCGGCTGCAACGTTACATAGCCTCGCATCGATTGCGGTTGAAGCTCGTCCTGTAACTCTAAGTTAAGGTGACTGTAGCACCCGGAGTTGATGCTCGGCTTGTACGTTGTAATGCTGTGGCGTCCGCGAGGGAGGTGGTGGATGCTCGGCTCCAACGTTACATAGCCTCGCATTGATTGCGGTTGAAGCTCGTCCTGTAACTCTAAGTTACGGTGACTGTAGCACCCGGAGTTGATGCTCGGCTTGTACGTTGTAATGCTGTGGCGTCCGCGAGGGAGGTGGTGGATGCTCGGCTCCAACGTTACATAGCCTCGCATCGATTGCGGTTGAAGCTCGTCCTGTAACTGTAAGTTACGGTGACTGTAGCACCCGGAGTTGATGCTCGGCTTGTACGTTGTGATGCTGTGGCGTCCGCGAGGGAGGTGGTGGATGCTCGGCTCCAACGTTACATAGCCTCGCATCGATTGCGGTTGAAGCTCGTCCTGCAACTCTAAGTTATGGTGACTGTAGCACCCGGAGTTGATGCTCGGCTTGTACGTTGTAATGCTGTGGCGTCCGCGAGGGAGGTGGTGGATGCTCGGCTCCAACGTTACATAGCCTCGCATCGATTGCGGTTGAAGCTCGTCCTGTAACTCTAAGTTACGGTGACTGTAGCACCCGGAGTTGATGCTCGGCTTGTACGTTGTAATGCTGAGGCGTCCGCGAGGGAGGTGGTGGATGCTCGGCTCCAACGTTACATAGCCTCGCATCGATTGCGGTTGAAGCTCGTCCTGTAACTCTAAGTTACGGTGACTGTAGCACCCGGAGTTGATGCTCGGCTTGTACGTTGTAAATCTGTGGTGTCCGGGGGGATGGGGTGGATTCTCGGCTCCAACGTTGCGAAGGCTCGCATCGACTGGGGTTGAAGTTCGGCGCGTAAGCTACGTCACCCTTAGCTCTTGGAGTTGATGCTCGGCTTGTACGTTGCGATGCTGTAGCGTCTGTTCTGGAGGTGGTGGATGATCGGTTCGAATGTTGCGAAGCCTCGCACCGATTGCGGTTGAAGCTTGACCTGTAACTGTAAGTTACGGTGGCTGTAGTGACCGGAGTTGATGCTCGGCTTGTACGTTGCAGTGCTGTGGCGTCGGTGGATGAGGTGGTGGAAGCTCGGCTCAAGCGTCGCATAGTCTACTATTGATTGCGGTTGAAGCTTGGCCAGTAACTGTAAGTTGCGGTGGCCGTTGTTCCCGGAGTCGATGCTCGGCTTGTACGTTGCAACGCCGTAGCGCCCGTGGGGGAGGTGGTGAATGCTCAGCTCAAAAGGTTCGCAGCCTCGCATGGATTGTGGTTGATGCTCGGCCTGTAACGGTAAGTTACGGTGACTGTAGCGCCCGGAGTTGATGCTCGGCTTGTACGTTGTAATGCTGTGGCGTCCCGGTGGGAGGTGGTGGATGCTCGGCTCAAACGTTTCGCAGCCACACATCGAATGTGGTTGAAGTCCGGGCTGTATATGTAAGTTATGGTGATTGTAGCTCCCGGAGATAATGCTCCGCTTGTACGATGCAATGTTTTAGCGTCCGTAAAGCAGGAAGTTAGTGAAGCCATGGTCCATCATGGACTGTAATGCCAGAGAGTTAGTTAGTTAGTTAGAGGAGGAAACATTGCATCGCACAAGCAGAACATCAACTCTAGGGGCTACAAGCACCGTAACTTACAGTTACAGCCCGAGCTTCACAATCGATGCTGCGCTACGCAGTGTTTGAGCCGAGCATCCACAACCTTCCACACAGATGCTAAATAATTACAACATACAAGTGAAGCATCAACTCCGAGCTCTACAACCACTGTAACTCACAATTACTGGCCGAACAAGAACCGCAATCTATGCGAGGCTACGTAACACTTAAGTCGAGCATCCACCACCTCTGTCACGGGTGTTGCAGCATTGCAACGTACGTGCGGATCATCAACTCCGGGAGCTACAACCCCTGTAACCCACAGTTGCAGGCTGAGCTTCAACCATAATCAATGCGAGGCTTGTTTCGTTTGAGCTGAGCATCCACCACCTCTACCACGGACGCTACAATATCGCAACGTACAAGTGGAGTATCGACTCTGTGAGCTACAGTTGCCGTTACTCACAGTTACAGGCAGGCCTTAACTGCGTTCGATACGATGCAACGCAACGTTTGGGCCGAGCATCCTAAACTTCCACCATGGACGTCATAGCATTGCAACGCGCAGGCAGAGCATCAGCTCCGAGGGCTGAAGGTACCCCAGCTTACAGGCCTAGCTTCATCCGCAGTCGATACGAGCTTTCGCAGGCTGTAGCTTCCAGAATTGAGGCTCGGCTTATACGTTGCAATGCTGTAGGGTCCGCGAGGGAGGTGGTGGATGCTCGGCTCCAACGTTACATAGCCTCGCATCGATTGCGGTTGAAGCTCGTCCTGTAACTCTAAGTTACGGTGACTGTAGCACCCGGAGTTGATGCTCGGCTTGTACGTTGTAATGCTGTGGCGTCCGCGAGGGAGGTGGTGGATGCTCGGCTCCAACGTTACATAGCCTCGCATCGATTGCGGTTGAAGCTCGTCCTGTAACTCTAAGTTACGGTGACTGTAGCACCCGGAGTTGATGCTCGGCTTGTACGTTGTAATGCTGTGGCGTCCGCGAGGGAGGTGGTGGATGCTCGGCTGCAACGTTACATAGCCTCGCATCGATTGCGGTTGAAGCTCGTCCTGTAACTCTAAGTTAAGGTGACTGTAGCACCTGGAGTTGATGCTCGGCTTGTACGTTGTAATGCTGTGGCGTCCGCGAGGGAGGTGGTGGATGCTCGGCTCCAACGTTACATAGCCTCGCATTGATTGCGGTTGAAGCTCGTCCTGTAACTCTAAGTTACGGTGACTGTAGCACCCGGAGTTGATGCTCGGCTTGTACGTTGTAATGCTGTGGCGTCCGCGAGGGAGGTGGTGGATGCTCGGCTCCAACGTTACATAGCCTCGCATCGATTGCGGTTGAAGCTCGTCCTGTAACTGTAAGTTACGGTGACTGTAGCACCCGGAGTTGATGCTCGGCTTGTACGTTGTGATGCTGTGGCGTCCGCGAGGGAGGTGGTGGATGCTCGGCTCCAACGTTACATAGCCTCGCATCGATTGCGGTTGAAGCTCGTCCTGCAACTCTAAGTTATGGTGACTGTAGCACCCGGAGTTGATGCTCGGCTTGTACGTTGTAATGCTGTGGCGTCCGCGAGGGAGGTGGTGGATGCTCGGCTCCAACGTTACATAGCCTCGCATCGATTGCGGTTGAAGCTCGTCCTGTAACTCTAAGTTACGGTGACTGTAGCACCCGGAATTTATGCTCGGCTTGTACGTTGTAATGCTGTGGCGTCCGCGAGGGAGGTGGTGGATGCTCGGCTCCAACGTTACATAGCCTCGCATCGATTGCGGTTGAAGCTCGTCCTGTAACTCTAAGTTACGGTGACTGTAGCACCCGGAGTTGATGCTCGGCTTGTACGTTGTAATGCTGAGGCGTCCGCGAGGGAGGTGGTGGATGCTCGGCTCCAACGTTACATAGCCTCGCATCGATTGCGGTTGAAGCTCGTCCTGTAACTCTAAGTTACGGTGACTGTAGCACCCGGAGTTGATGCTCGGCTTGTACGTTGTAATGCTGTGGTGTCCGGGGGGATGGGGTGGATTCTCGGCTCCAACGTTGCGAAGGCTCGCATCGACTGGGGTTGAAGTTCGGCGCGTAAGCTACGTCACCCTTAGCTCTTGGAGTTGATGCTCGGCTTGTACGTTGCGATGCTGTAGCGTCTGTTCTGGAGGTGGTGGATGATCGGTTCGAATGTTGCGAAGCCTCGCACCGATTGCGGTTGAAGCTTGACCTGTAACTGTAAGTTACGGTGGCTGTAGTGACCGGAGTTGATGCTCGGCTTGTACGTTGCAGTGCTGTGGCGTCGGTGGATGAGGTGGTGGAAGCTCGGCTCAAGCGTCGCATAGTCTACTATTGATTGCGGTTGAAGCTTGGCCAGTAACTGTAAGTTGCGGTGGCCGTTGTTCCCGGAGTCGATGCTCGGCTTGTACGTTGCAACGCCGTAGCGCCCGTGGGGGAGGTGGTGAATGCTCAGCTCAAAAGGTTCGCAGCCTCGCATGGATTGTGGTTGAAGCTCGGCCTGTAACGGTAAGTTACGGTGACTGTAGCGCCCGGAGTTGATGCTCGGCTTGTACGTTGTAATGCTGTGGCGTCCCGGTGGGAGGTGGTGGATGCTCGGCTCAAACGTTTCGCAGCCACACATCGAATGTGGTTGAAGTCCGGGCTGTATATGTAAGTTATGGTGATTGTAGCTCCCGGAGATAATGCTCCGCTTGTACGATGCAATGTTTTAGCGTCCGTAAAGCAGGAAGTTAGTGAAGCCATGGTCCATCATGGACTGTAATGCCAGAGAGTTAGTTAGTTAGTTAGAGGAGGAAACATTGCATCGCACAAGCAGAACATCAACTCTAGGGGCTACAAGCACCGTAACTTACAGTTACAGCCCGAGCTTCACAATCGATGCTGCGCTACGCAGTGTTTGAGCCGAGCATCCACAACCTTCCACACAGATGCTAAATAATTACAACATACAAGTGAAGCATCAACTCCGAGCTCTACAACCACTGTAACTCACAATTACTGGCCGAACAAGAACCGCAATCTATGCGAGGCTACGTAACACTTAAGTCGAGCATCCACCACCTCTGTCACGGGTGTTGCAGCATTGCAACGTACGTGCGGATCATCAACTCCGGGAGCTACAACCCCTGTAACCCACAGTTGCAGGCTGAGCTTCAACCATAATCAATGCGAGGCTTGTTTCGTTTGAGCTGAGCATCCACCACCTCTACCACGGACGCTACAATATCGCAACGTACAAGTGGAGTATCGACTCTGTGAGCTACAGTTGCCGTTACTCACAGTTACAGGCAGGCCTTAACTGCGTTCGATACGATGCAACGCAATGTTTGGGCCGAGCATCCTAAACTTCCACCATGGACGTCATAGCATTGCAACGCGCAGGCAGAGCATCAGCTCCGAGGGCAGAAGGTACCCCAGCTTACAGGCCTAGCTTCATCCGCAGTCGATACGAGCTTTCGCTGGCTGTAGCTTCCAGAGTTGAGGCTCGGCTTATACGTTGCAATGCTGTAGGGTCCGCGAGGGAGGTGGTGGATGCTCGGCTCCAACGTTACATAGCCTCGCATCGATTGCGGTTGAAGCTCGTCCTGTAACTCTAAGTTACGGTGACTGTAGCACCCGGAGTTGATGCTCGGCTTGTACGTTGTGATGCTGTGGCGTCCGCGAGGGAGGTGGTGGATGCTCGGCTCCAACGTTACATAGCCTCGCATCGATTGCGGTTGAAGCTCGTCCTGTAACTCTAAGTTACGGTGACTGTAGCACCCGGAGTTGATGCTCGGCTTGTACGTTGTAATGCTGTGGCGTCCGCGAGGGAGGTGGTGGATGCTCGGCTCCAACGTTACATAGCCTTGCATCGATTGCGGTTGAAGCTCGTCCTGTAACTCTAAGTTACGGTAACTGTAGCACCCGGAGTTGATGCTCGGCTTGTACGTTGTAATGCTGTGGCGTCCGAGAGGGAGGTGGTGGATGCTCGGCTCCAACGTTACATAGCCTCGCATCAATTGCGGTTGAAGCTCGTCCTGTAACTCTAAGTTACGGTGACTGTAGCACCCGGAGTTGATGCTCGGCTTGTACGTTGTAATGCTGTGGCGTCCACGAGGGAGGTGGTGGATGCTCGGCTCCAACGTTACATAGCCTCGCATCGATTGCGGTTGAAGCTCGTCCTGTAACTCTAAGTTACGGTGACTGTAGCACCCGGAGTTGATGCTCGGCTTGTACGTTGTAATGCTGTGGCGTCCACGAGGGAGGTGGTGGATGCTCGGCTCCAACGTTACATAGCCTCGCATCGATTGCGGTTGAAGCTCGTCCTGTAACTCTAAGTTACGGTGACTGTAGCACCCGGAGTTGATGCTCGGCTTGTACGTTGTAATGCTGTGGCGTCCGCGAGGGAGGTGGTGGATGCTCGGCTCCAACGTTACATAGCCTCGCATCGATTGCGGTTGAAGCTCGTCTTGGAACTGTAAGTTGCGGTGGCCGTAGTTCCCGGAGTTGATAGATGTGAGCCTACTTAACGTTTGAGCTGAGCATCCATAGCCAAATCTGTTGTGCAAATATTTCCTGAAGATTTTAAAGTTCCACAATTGCCCTGTACCCAAGTGAATCATGAAACCCTTGTGTTGGATATGCCTCAAGTGAATGACGAATTCTCCTGTGATGAACCTCAAAGAAAGTAGGAAGCCCAAGTGCCTTGTGATGAAAGAGAGATTTATTTGATAAGCCTCTAACTTTGGATAGATCAGAAGTGTTGGATATGCCTCAAGTGCTTGTTGAAACAAAAGTGTTTTTTATGCCTCATGGTTGATTTTAGACTTTCTACTCATTGCACCAAATGTAATGGAATAACTTCCGTGACTATTTAAACAATTTTTCGAAATGTTTGGAGGCGTTGGATTTACGTACACTTTTGAAACAGTTTAGGAAAAGACAGTATGCATTTATTCCAGTAACACCACTGGATTTGTCCGGAAAAAAAGAAAGGAAACTCGTAATGTAAATATTATACTGTATCGAATGCATTGTATTGTATTGTAATTTTGAATGTATTGTATTATAATATAAATAAATGAAACCCTCTGAGGTATATTATTTTTCAATTCTTTAAGACATCATTTCTTCTCACATGGCCAATCGGAATTTCATAAAACTTTGTGGACAATCAGAATGCCGCACGTCGTAACACTTCCGCCATTTTGCGTATTAAAGGGGATTCAGAGCTACTCCATTTCATATTCACCACGAGAGTTAAAGTTTTCGGATTCATGTACCAACGTGAGGGTATCCACACGCTGATCAATTTGCTGCATTTATTGAAAAAGCTTTGAATGCGCTGGACAGAGTGCGGGCATAGAAGGAGAAGGTCCAACCACATATGAAAAGGTATTGCACGACTGAAATATGTAATTTTTTTTTATTAATTTTACCTTGCTTCAATGGCCCTCAAATTGGATATGCCATCATTTACCAATGTAATGAGTTGTTACGAAGGATCCATTGCGTGGCTGTTTGTGAATGCCTTTGGAAAACTTGGCTCTTGGAAATGGCTTTTCAGAAGTGGAAGCGAGAAGGAATTCTAACCTTCATCTATTACAATTGAACTAGAATGGACAAGGAGATTATAGAAAATATTTATTCTTATTAAATCAAACGACTGTATGTGAGCTATCAGTATTCTTTGCCGAAACGTCTGGTCTAAACTTAATGTCAAATACACAGCTTAAATATTCAAAAAGAATATCTTGAAAAAAACAAGCTTTAGCGGCAATTAGTTACTTATTGGCACGAAGAGGTGAAATAACATTGCTTCGCTTGCACGAAGCCTTCTAATACTGCTGAAACAGTTTCAAGGGTGCAAGTTAGCAATATCGACTAGAGGGAGTGTGCAGCCTATAATATACTTAAACTGAAGTAAGAAATTCTTGGAATTAAAAGCAAAGGCATTTTTTTTCTAAAACGTCAATATTGGTAACGATACTGTATACTGAAATTTATCTTACTCGCATATAAAAATGCATCCACCATTTTTAGATTAATTATGAAATATTTGATACAGATATGATTTGCAGTTTTATTTTTTTAATTACGGTCATTGAGCAGCTGACCCAATTTCGGGTTTACGACTACTAATGTTAAAATCCGTAGCCTTGTAACTTTGAGCCCAATCAAGAAGACAAGGAATCTCCTGGATCAAGTTTTGGAAGAAATTTGGCCGAGGGAAGGACTTTTTTATGGAACTAGCCCGCATTTGCGTGACACGGAGAGATAAAGCTCCCTCGGTTAGCCTGACGGCAAAGGAACTCTAGCCCATGATCCGTCTACTACTAAGGATATTTTTCGCCAGCACTGTGATCGGCTCAAGCCAGATACATAGTTCGTTCACCGGGTTCACCGCATTGAAAGGCGAACGCTCTATCACCACCAGGGCTCATGTTATGCACTTTAATATTCGGCACTTAAAGTTGGAAACATTTCTGTCATTTTTCTTTTTAAAAAAACTTAGACTATTTTATTACGTTAAGATTGAAAAATTAATGCAAACTTTTTGTTACCATTTAGGGATTATATATATATATATATATTCTAAAAATTTGAGAAAAATGGAGAAAAAAATATTAAAAATCCGGACAACAAAATAAAGAAACGATATAATCTCTTCATCAGCTCACACGATTATATTCGCAAAAAGGAGTGCTTTCTAATATTGTATCAATATAGCCAAAGCAAAATATATCAATACAATACTATTGTACTGATATATTTTGCTTTGGCTATATAGATACAATATTAGAAAGCACTCTTTTTTGCGGATATAATCGTGTGAGCTGATGAAGAGATTATATCCTTTCTTTATTTTGTTTTCCGGATTTTTAATATTTTTTTTTTCCTCCATTTTTCTCAATTTTTTAGAATATTTTATGAGTTCTATATACTTGCAGCTTATGCGCAGTTAATATAACTTATTAATTTTCTTCGTTTTTCTTTTTTATTTATTTCTTTTTTGTGCTATATATATATATATATATATATATATATATATAAATATATGTAATAAAAGGGCTAAAATCCCTTTTATTTGTTATATAGATAGCTTAAATAATGCAGTCGTAAGCCATCATACGTTCTAAAATGGTTTATTAACAGTAGGTTGGTATTGATAACGGTCCACATCCGCTCTCCACAAGGGAGAGGGTGGACAATACTTCTGTCAATTCTGGAACAACTTATCAGGATCAGAACATGATGGAAAGGCCATGCGAAAAGCATTGCTCTCGCTTTTATACTAACACATTTTGAAGTAAAAAGGCACAGTCTTTGAAATACTGGTATCCTTACGCATTAAGGAAAATCATTTCATGCTTCCTTATATGGAATTGAAAGGGGGAGAGATTCTAAAAATAACTCAATCGCATGTTATTAGCCTTGACTTCCCAAAATAGAATCTCTCTACGCTTATTCTTTAACAAAGACATTTTATGAAAACGAAAGAGTTTTAATTCGTTTATTAATACAAAAATATTAATAATTTTTGTATTACATCCCCCCCCAAAAATGATTTTTGGCAAGCCAAAAAGAAATCATAATAAAATTTACAATTCTCTGAACTTTTAAAATTTATGTTGGTACGACTGTTCTTTTTCACTACTACAAATAACATTTTTTCAATTATCTGTAAAAAAAACAACTATATACAATAATAACACTAAAAACATGATAATACAATTTATCTGTTTAGGCAACTAAACAGGAAGAAAAATGAAACATATTTTTATAACTAATCTGCTAAAATTTTTCACACAAAAATATACAAACTTTTTATGGAAAAGAATTCAATTTCACTATTCATGATTTAATTTCAAAATTTGTGGGTTGTGATATTTCTTAAGTTTTGATACATGAACTATTTCAAAATTTTGTTTACTTAAATTTTTCTTTCTATTTCCTATTTTTTCGTCGATGTTAACCTGATAATGTATGCACCCATTACCTAGTTCTATCTTCGAATCATTTGAAATGTTTGGCCTTTCTTTCTTTTTCCTGTACTTTTTGTTATTAACTTCTTGGTCATTCTTTCTTTTTCCTATTTTCCCTGTTCTTTTTATTTTTGTTACCCCTCACATTATATTTTTTTTTCAAAATGTTTACTTTTAAAACATCTTAAACTTTTTTCAAAATGTTTACTTTTACTGAAACATCTTAAACTTCTATTTTTTCAAAATGTTTACTTTTACTGAAACATCTTAAACTTTTTTCAAAATGTTTACTTTTATTGAAACATCTTAAACTTCTACTTTTTTCAAAATGTTTACTTTTGTTGAAACATCTTAAACTTCTATTTTTTTTTTTCCACAATTTTTGACCTTAACATTATGAGAATTCTGTTGTCTAATGTGCAAGGATAAGTTGTCATTGTTAGAATTAGCAGAGATGATCAGTCTCTTACCAACTTGAGTAACAACTGGCCCGACACAATCAAAAAACAAACAAAAATCTTTGCAAGTCTGCAACCCTACTAAAGCATACATTAACTCAGTATCAAGTATAAAAAACTTAGCTGAGTTAACAATTTCGCCTATCGTAATAAGGGGAAACTCACAAATTTTGTTAAGTGTGAAATGTCTTTTTGTTTGGGTAACATTTAGTTTTTCACAATTTTAATAGGAATATTTAGTTTTGACCAAGTCCGAAAAAGAAAAAGCATTACAAATTTCTTTTAGGTTTGTTTTTTATTTGAAAATCTGAAAAATTTTGAATTTTGTTTGCCGTCACAAATTTAATTGACGTTTGAATCACATTTATTTCCCTCAAAAACATTTTAAATGCATAAAAAAGAACAATATTATATTATATTTTTTAAAGAAAACAATATAAAAACAAGAAATGCACTTTAACTCTTAAATAAAATTCTATTGATTAAATTTCATAATAAAAAGTTTAGAGCACTTTCATATCCAATATCAATAAAATATTTAATCATAAGAATGAGAGAGAAAAATAAGAGGATAAAAAAATTTATATATCTACAGTACTTTCTTTCGGCCTTCATGACTTTTGTTTTTCGTTGAAGAGAAAGAAAAAAATATCATTGCACTTCATGAATATTCATGATTAAGATTCGCACACATTCACTTTTGCTTTCTTTTTTCACTCTTTTTTTTTTCTTCACATAAGTCTTCGGGACTTCACACACGCGCACATATCACTTTTTTTTTCACAATTTGAGCA
This sequence comes from Parasteatoda lunata, assembly GCA_949128135.1. NCBI lineage: Eukaryota > Metazoa > Arthropoda > Arachnida > Araneae > Theridiidae > Parasteatoda > Parasteatoda lunata. The sequence goes on from OX421973.1 coordinate 20,026,908, forward strand.
CTACGGAATTGTAGGGTCATCGGTCATTTCCAGATTGGACACTGTAGGGTCATCTCGATCAACACTATGGGTTTCAGAGAGGCATGTGACGAGCTCGAGCCAACGTCAGCATTCTCACAGCGATGAAGGTACGGGTAGTTAAAGATCGAGTGGTGAAATCAGTCCTTCCTTCATTCTTTTTTCACTGCGGACTAGGCAACTTTTCGTCTTTCGTCCCCCGGGAGGAGGTTTTATCAACGTTGTAGTCAGCCGGAAAATAGATAACAATGGTTTCCTCTGCAAGTAACCATCCTGGAGTCTTGTAATAAAAGGGCTAAAATCCCTTTTATTTATTATATAGATACCTTAAATAATGCAGTCGTAAGCCATCATACGTTCTAAAATGGTTTATTAACAGTAGGTTGGTATTGATAACAGTCCACATCCGCTCTCCACAAGGGAGAGGATGGACAATACTTCTGTCAATTCTGGAACAACTTATCAGGATCAGAACATGATGGAAAGGCCATGCGAAAAGCATTGCTCTCGCTTTTATACTAACACATTTTGAAGTAAAAAGGCACAGTCTTTGAAATACTGGTATCCTTACGCATTAAGGAAAATCATTTCATGCTTCCTTATATGGAATTGAAAGGGGGAGAAATTTTAAAAATAACTCAATCGCATGTTATTAGCCTTGACTTCCCAAAATAGAATCTCTCTACGCTTATTCTTTAACAAAGACATTTTATGAAAACGAAAGAGTTTTAATTCTTTTATTAATACAAAAGTATTAATAATTTTTGTATTACATATATATATATATATATATATATATATATATATATATATATATATATATATATATAATAACATAGCTTCATCTCTGTTATCAGTAGTGATTTAGCTTTAATAATGCAGTCGTAAGCCATTTACACTCAAAACATCTTTATTAATGGTAGTAGGCTGGTATCGATAACAGTCCACATCCGCTCTCCACAAGGGAGAGGGTGGACAAGACTTTGGACAATTCCGGAACAACTTATTAGGCTCAGAACATGATGAAAAAGCCATGCGAAAAGCATTGCTCTCGCTTTTATACTAACACAGATTTGAGTAAACAGGCACAGTCGTTGGCATTCTTGTATCCTTACGCATTAAGGAAAATCATTTCATGCTTCCTTATATGGAAGTAAAAGGGGGAGAGATTCTAAAAATAACTCAATCGTATGTTTATCAGCCTTGACTTCCCAAAATAGAATCTCTCTACGCTTATTCTTTAACAAAGACATTTTATTAAAACGAAAGAGATTTAATTCTTTTATTAATACAAAAGTATTATACTTTTTGTATTACATCCCCCCCAAAAAAGATTTTTGGCAAGCCAAAAAGAAATCATAATAAAATTTAGAATTCTCTGAACTTTTAAAATTTATGTTGGTACGACTGTTCCTTTTCACTACTACAAATAACATTTTTTCAATTATCTGTAAAAAAAAAAAACAACTATATACAATGACAATAACAAAAACATGATAATACACTTTATCTGTTTAGGCAACTAAACAGAAAGAAAAATAAAGCATATTTTTATAACTAATCTACTAAATATTTTAAAAAATTTTCACACAAAAATATACATAATTTTTATGGATTTTTATCCAAATATCACTTTTTCCCTTGAAGTAGTAAAAATTTTCTTTTGTTTTGGACACTATTCATGATTTAATTTCAACATTTGTGGGTTGTTATATTTCCTAACATTTGATACATGAACTATTTCAAAATTTTGTTTACTTAAATTTTTCTTTTTATTTCCTATTTTTTCGTCGATGTTAACCTGATAATGTATGCACCCATTACCTAGTTCTATCTTCGAATCATTTGAAATGTTTGGCCTTTCTTTCTTTTTCCTGTACTTTTTGTTATTAACTTCTTGGTCATTCTTTCTTTTTCCTGTACTTTTTGTTATTAACTTCTTGGTCATTCTTTCTTTTTCCTATTTTTCCTTTTATTTTTGTTACCCCTCACATTATTTTTTTTTTTTTTCAAAATGTTTACTTTTACTGAAACATCTTAAACTTTTTTCAAAATGTTTACTTTTGTTGAAACATCTTAAACTTCTATTTTTTTTTTTTTTTTTCAAAATGTTTACTTTTATTGAAACATCTTAAACTTCCATTTTTTCAAAATGTTTACTTTTATTGAAACATCTTAAACTTTCATTTTTTTTTTCACAATTTTTGACCTTAACATTATGAGAATTCTGTTGTCTAATGTGCAAGGATAAGTTGTCATTGTTAGAATTAGCAGAGATGATCAGTCTCTTACCAAATTGAGTAACAACTGGCCCGACACAATTAATAAACAAACAAAAATCTTTGCAAGTTTGCAACCCTACTAAAGCATACATTAACTCAGTATCAAGTATAAAAAACTTAGCTGAGTTAACAAATTCGCCTATCGTAATAAGGGGAAACCCACACAATTTGTTAAGTGTGAAATGTCCTTTTGTTTGGGTAACATTTAATTTTTCACATTTTAATAGGAATATTTTGTTTTGACCAAGTCCGAAAAAGAAAAAGCCTTACAAATTTCTTTTAGTTTTGTTTTTGTTTGAAAATCTGAAAAATGTTGAATTTTGTTTGCCGTCACAAATTTAATTGACGTTTGAAACACATTTATTTCCCTCAAAAACATTTTAAATGCATAAAAATACACTATTATATAATAATTCAAAAAAAGCAATCTAAACACAAGAAATGCAATCTAACTATTCATAATATAACATACTCAGTTATTCATACTTTATAAAGAAAAAGCAATATAAAAACAAGAAATGCACTTTAACCCTTAATAAAATTCTATTGATTAAATTTCATAATAAAAAGTTTAGAGCATTTTCATATCCAATATCAACAAAATATTTGATCATGCTAGCGAGAAAGAAAAATAAGAGGATAAAAAAAAATATATATCTACAGTATTTTCTTTTCTTTTTTTTTTTTTTTTTTTTTTTTTACACTCAAAAAATTTTTCGCCGACCTTCATGATTGTGAAGAGAAGAAATAAAACATTTATCATGGCACTTCATGAATATTCATGATTTAGTTTCGCGCATCTTATTCACTTTTGTTTTCTTTTTTCACTAGCCAAATTTTTCTCCCACTTTCATGAGAAAGGAACTTTTACTAAAGAAGTAAAAAACTCCTCTATAAATTTAATATAAATCGCGCACATTCACTTTTGTTTTCACAATTTGAGCACTACGGAATTGTAGGGTCATCGGTCATTTCCAGATTGGACACTGTAGGGTCATCTCGATCAACACTATGGGTTTCAGAGAGGCTTGTGACGAGCTCGAGCCAACGTCAGCATTCTCACAGCGATGAGGTGTACAGGTATTTAAAGATGGAGTGGTGAAAACAGACCTGCTTCCTTCATTTGTTTTTCACCGCGGACTAGGCACTTCTTTCTTTCGTCCTTCGTCCGGGATGGGCGATTCTCTTTTTTCGTTCCCCGGGGGATGATGGATGAGGTTTTCGAAACGTTGTAGTCAGCCGGAAAATAGATAACAATGGTTTCCTCAGCAAGTAACATCCTGGCGTCTTATAATAACATAGCTTCATCTCTGTTATCAGTAGTGATTTAGCTTTAATAATGCAGTCGTAAGCCATTTACCCTCAAAACATCTTTATTAATGGTAGTAGGCTGGTATCGATAACAGTCCACATCCGCTCTCCACAAGGGAGAGGGTGGACAAGACTTTGGACAATTCCGGAACAACTTATTAGGCTCAGAACATGATGAAAAAGCCATGCGAAAAGCATTGCTCTCGCTTTTATACTAACACAGATTTGAGTAAACAGGCACAGTCGTTGGCATTCTTGTATCCTTACGCATTAAGGAAAATCATTTCATGCTTCCTTATATGGAAGTAAAAGGGGGAGAGATTCTATAAATAACTCAATCGTATGTTTATCAGCCTTGACTTCCCAAAATAGAATCTCTCTACGCTTATTCTTTAACAAAGACATTTTATTAAAACGAAAGAGATTTAATTCTTTTATTAATACAAAAGTATTATACTTTTTGTATTACATATATATATATATATATATATATATATATATATATATATATATATATATATATATATATGTGTGTGTGTGTGTGTAACATAAAAAGCTTCTATTAATCTTTTTATGTTATCTTAATTAAATATTCTAATCGAAATACTTTCTCACACTTTTAAAAGCTACATCCTGTTCTTAAATCTATTTTTGGCTCAGGCATGCATATGATTAAAAGCAGGACATTTTTCCCTTTTACTCTCCGTGGGAATCGCCAGACCGATTGGATAAACCAATAGTAATTTCTAGGATTTCCCTCTTTCCCTAAATTGAAACATTTTACGGATTTTACTTTGCAAGATTTTCCCTAACATTTAACCGAGGAGCGCATCTTTTCGTACTCACTCTCATGACTGCTCTGATTAATAATTAATAAATAAATTTTGTATCCTCCTACCCGGCCTAAGACCTGTTTTAATCCTTCCACTCGGCAACGACGTTATAAGTCGCCAGGATTAAATGGTCGGGAAGGGGGTGCGGTTCATCAAAGATATGTAATATCGCATTGAAATAATTTTGAAAATAAATCAACTTCGGAAGAGGGTACATCAAAGAATATGGAATATTTCAATCATATGGATAGTTGAAAATTTTATCAAGTCAAATTTTTCTGCAACTCGTGGCGTATCATAATTTATCCAGTGTCTTCGGCAAAAAATAAATTCTTCAATCATCAAACTTTTTGTTTATTAAAAATGATACCTACGTCCAGTGAAACTTGTCTTTAGGATCCTCTACTTAACTTTTGTGTATACTGCATGCTTTGTCTATATTCTGAAAGCTGTGGATTCCACTAGGAGAGCCAAGCTTCAATATTTTTCACCCCCCTTGGATTAAAAAGAAACACTGCATCGGGCTCCTGATAATTAAAAAGTTTTTTTTTGAAATCACATCCATTTCTTTTACAAATGTCTTTCTGAAAGCTGATATACCTGCCGTGCGGTGCTCTGGATTGTATCATCGATAATTTGTTTTCACCCCGCCTCATTCAATGAGAAATATGATTCCTCTTAACGAAGAAACAAATTATTTCCCTAGCAGCTCTCGTCTTTGCTTTTGGAATTGTGCTCATAGAATTTCAACGAGCTTTCATCTATAATGTTGCGGTTTTCAAAATATCTTCTTGGACTAATTCGAACTTTTTCCCGTATCCTTTATGGTAATTTTTTTTTTTTTTTTTTGCAATTCTCATAAAACAATTTCTTGAATTTTTATTAATTATTAAAGAAAAAGCGCTCGTGTAAATAAACAAAAATCATAGGTTATGATTTAAAAAATTTTTTTCTCATGCTTGATGTTTCAATTGAAATAAGTACTTTTTATACATTGATCGTATTCACTGTTGATATTTTTTTTTCTTGAAATTATTATTTTCAGTGAGCTGATTGTTTTGATTGGCATAAAAAATGTTTGAAGAAATTATTTTCATATCTATATTTTTATGTGTTATAGTTTCTTTCTATGAATTATTGTTTAGTAGAATTTATATTTTTGTTTTACTGGTGTTTAGGATAGAGATAAAAATGCCATTAAAATATTTCCATAAACAAAGTTTCTTATTGCTGAGGGTCAATTTCAGCATAGAGATAAAGTGACCAACCATAAACTTACAATGTATAGTATCCGGATACACTCAAAATGTTTTTCAAAATAAAAATAAAAAGATTAAAAATGACAAATACCTGATTATGACTAATAAAACTATCTATTTAAAGTCAACACAAATAGTACTTTAAATATGATCCCAACAAATATTTTCGAAAAATTATATGTCCAAAAAGAAAAGTATAAATAAAAAGAAACAAAAGGTAATTTGCAAATTAATCCAACTTGCACTTCAGATTAAAAATAAGGAAATTAGCTAGGTCAGTCAAATTTTAAAAACTGATTTACCTTAATACCATATTAAATTTGAAAGCTTGTTTTGGATTTCAATTTGTGATTAATTGTGTTAAACGGGTAGTAATGTTAAATCTGAGAAGACCGATCACCTTTTCTGATTATAAAAGCAATTTGTCCTTACACATTTTTCCTGAAATCCTGGTTAATGATTGCAATAAAAATACCAATAAAGAAAAAGTATAAATAAATATAGAAAATAAAAACAATATAAAAAATTTTTGGACATAAAATAAATAAATGAGAATAACAAGAGTGTAAACAAAGTGAATTTAAAGAAAAATAAAACAAAAATATGACTTGATTGAAATAGCAAAACTGAAAATAATCTTGAATTTTCTAATGTTCTTGAGACTAAGAGTGATAATGGTGTACAACATTGTCAAAATCATGTTGACTGAATTATGCAAATTCAAGATGATAAAAAAAATTCCCAACTTCAGGAAATTTTGCAAAAAATGTTCAAATATTTTGCTATTAAAGTGACAAATATGTAAATTAAATAATAAATAAAGTGAAATGAAGTCAATACTGAAGTCTTGGACTTCAGAGTAACAACCACCGTGTCATTTTTATTTTATTTTGTTTTCAAACAAGGTAAACAACACTGAAGATAATTTCAGATGGAAATTTTTCCTGTAAAACTGTTTTTGTATTATACGTTTTACACATTTAATTACACATTTTTAAATTTATCATGATTATCATTTATAATTTTTATCATGATTTAAGAGTTAACTTAAATTGTGTTATTATGAGGATTACTTCTTATGGTGAATACTTCTTATGGTGAAAAAACTATGTTGTGATCTTCAAACAAAAGATTGTGAACTGGAAAAACTGAAGTTCAAAAAACTATCAAAAGTGAGAATTAAAGTTTGCAAGTAGCGCTACTACAACTTTTTTTTTTATTCCTCAAATTGTTTATGTTATTATTTTTTTTTACTGTGTCTACAAATGTGTATTTTTTTATAGTTCATATAACACTTTTATTTTGTTAATTTTTACAAATTTGATTATTTTCATTTTAATTGTGCTTCTATCAAAGGGAAGATTTTGCAAATGGATAATTTTTAAAATATTTGGATTCTAATTAAACATTTTTGGCGAGGGGGGATGTAACATAAAAAGCTTGTATTAATCTTTTTATGTTATCTTAATTAAATATTCTAATCGAAATACTTTTTCACACTTTTAAAAGCTACATCCTGTTCTTAAATCTATTTTTGGCTCAGGCATGCATATGATTAAAAGCAGGACATTTTTCCCTTTTACTCTCCGTGGGAATCGCCAGACCGATTGGATAAACCAATAGTAATTTCTAGGATTTCCCTCTTTCCCTAAATTGAAACATTTTACGGATTTTACTTTGCAAGATTTTCCCTAACATATAACCGAGGAGCGCAACTTTTCGTACTCACTCTCATGACTGCTCTGATTAATAATTAATAAATAAATTTTGTACCCTCCTACCCGGCTTAAGACCTGTTTTAATCCTTCCATTCGGCAACGACGTTATATATATATATATATATATATATATATATATATATATATATATATATATATATAACATTTAAACAGATGAATAGATGCTCTCCAGTTTACATTTTACAAAAGTTATAACATGATGAGCTAAAATTTTCTTTATACAGATGAAAAGATGATCTCCAATACACTTTCCAGTTTAGACAAGTGGTTACGAGAGATAGGACTATGACGTAATGAGCTGAATTTAAACAGATGAATAGATGCTCTCCAGTTTACAATTTACAAAAGTTTTGAATTAATTATCTGAAATAATCCTTTATACAGTTGAAAAGATGTTCCCTAATGCACATTACAGTTTAATCGGGTGATTACACAAGATAAGGCTATGACGTAATAACTTGAGTTTGAACAGATGAATAGATGCCCCCCAGTTTACATTATATAAGATTTATGAAATGATGAGCTAGAATTTCTTTATACAAATGAAAAGATGCCTTTCAATACACATTACAATTTAAACAAGTGATTGTAAGAGATAAAACTATGACACAATGAGCTACTTTTGAACAGATGAATAGATGTTCTCCCTTTTACATTTTACAAAGATTATGTTATGATGAACTGAGTTTTCAATATACAGATGAAAAGATGTTCTCCGATACACCCATCAGTTTTAACAGTTAATTACAAGAGAAAAAACTATGACGTAGTGAATTGAATTTGAACAAATGTATAGGTGCTCTTCAGTTTACTTTATTAGGTTCCAGATCACAATTCGAATAGTTGTAGACAAAAATGGGACCAGTCTCAAATGTTTTGAGAAAAGTTGCATACTTCATAGTGGTTCCATTCCTCCACCATGAGGAGGTATGTTCCATTCGTCATATATTTCACTCTATTATTTGCACACTTTTCCATTGGATCCTATTTAGGGAAGTACAGTGCACTCCCGATTATTCGGGTTAATCACCGGGACCGGTCGCACGAACAATCGAAAAACACGGATAATCCGAAAACTCCTTTTATTAAAGAAAAAATCAATATCAATACAAAAAATATAAAAATTACTGACATTTGCATGCTGTATAAGCTTGGCTTAACCCTGACCCGCCCCGTTGGGGGCATCCAGGGATTACTGGTGACCCTGTGCAACTGCTCAGCTACGCAACTGAACAGTAGTAAAGGGGGAGACACTTGTAGGGGAGGCTTGTCAACGGTAATGGCAACACAGCATCGAGGGGGCCTGTGATCTGGAACATCGGGTGGTTAAGAGCACGGGTGGTAACTAGAACTGATTGATAAGTTTAATGAAAATTTATAGAGGTAGCATAGTCTGGACGCCGCCCGCACAGAGCAACTCAACAATCCACCGGCTCGCCCTCCGAAAAAAAAGGCCCGCAAAGGTTTATTAAGGAAAAACAAAATTACAAACTATCCAGCAACGGCTGGAGAAAATCATATCATAAAAAACAACATAGAAAACAGTGCAGTTCTAGAAACATGGTGCAATAAATCGTAATGAGATTTTCAAGATAATGATGATTGAAAAGACATGGGTTTTTACAGAAGAAAAGAAGCCAGTGAGCAGAGTACATTTTCATTGTGCTCGGTTGACAAAAAAAAAGGTTTCACTCAATAGTAAAATACAGGCATAAGAGTTATTTCTTATAAATTGTGAGCTTAAACATAAAACCACAGAAAGGTATCAGCACAGGAAGCAAACTTGTGCAGTAATAGTACATAACGAAATCGAAAATAAAAGAATTTCACGAGAAAAACCGTTGAAGCAGTAAATTCACATTTCCATAACAGTCGAATGTGAATGTACAAAGGGCATAAGAGAAAATTGCACAGAAGATAAGAATTAGAAATATAAAATTTTGTAAAATTTATAAAGGAAAATAAAAAATTTAATATATTTACATAGTATTTACAAGGTACAGTATAGACTACAAGAATATGACAACAAAGGGTAAAAGCTCAGGAAAGGAAATAACTAGGGCCTTCAAATACCAAGGAAGGAATTTTCGGGTCACCTGGTCAAAGTTTACTGGCGGTTCAAGTCCACTCAGTAATGCTAGAGCTATAATGGGCCTTGATGATTTCCTCAATACCACGGCTAACCCTAGGGTTTCTCCAGTATTCCCTTAAACCAGAAAAAGAAATATTTCTGGGTAGGAAGTTGTTTCTTATGTGGTCAAACTTGCCACAGATCAAAAGGATATGTTTTAAATTATCTAAAACGCCACAGGAGTCGCACAACGGGCTTTTCCGATGGAATCGATTTTGGTGATCACCCTGGGTTCCGTGATTTGTAAGAAATTGGTTAATATAGAAATTGGGATAGAGAGATTTATGGTTAACTTTTGGGATCAGATCATGTGTATGTCTACCTTTATTTTCAGGTTCATCCCATCTGTCTTGCCAAGTTTCTATATTTTGGTTGAGTAGTTTAAGGCGGACTGATCTTTTAGAAGGGAAATCAGTAATGTCGACTTTTGATTAGGAACACGCGAGTTTTGATCGTCTATCAGCCTCCTCGTTGCCCATCTGTCCAGCGTGCGCTTTAATCCAGTGGAGATTAATATTAGGTTGAGTGTCCTTGATCATTTTTGTGATATAATCTAAGTTTTTGGGCCTACCCAAGGCCTGAAAACCAGACATTGAATCTGAAAAGATATTAACCCTGGAAATAATGTTATTCTTTTTTATCCAGAGGGTTGACTGAAGAATGGCCCACAATTCTGCTTTTTATACCGTTGATTGATTGTTTAATCGGAATTCGTAACCCTCAAGTAAAGTGCCATCCAAATAGACCACAAAAGCGCACCCCACTCCGTATTCTCCATTGTGGATTAGCCTCGACCCGTCAGTGAAAACTTCCAGGCCTTGGCCACGAGGGGGACTGAGTGTGTAATGAATAGATGTCATTTCAGCTGGGTGTGCAAAAGGAATCGTTTGTCTGTTAATGATGGTCTCTTCATGAATGTAGCTATTGTTCATGATCATCTCGGAATGAGCTACCAAATCGAGTGGGACGGTACCGGCTAAAACTTGAAGTGCTGCTGTAGAGGTTGTTCTGAATGCTTTTGTGATGTTCAGTAAAGCGATCCTCTCCTTTTTTGGAGTCTAGTTTTCGTACGGACCTGCCCGTTAAACCATATTTCAGCCCCGTATGTAATCATTTTTAAAGTGGTGGCGATATAAATGTATTTACGGACACGTGGACCAATCCCCCAGTTAGCTCCAGAAAGCCTGTTTAAACGATTATAGAATGTCTGAACTTTATTATATAAATCGTCAAGATGAGGCAACCAAGAAAGCTGATAGTTTAAACGGAACCCAAGGTAATTGATGGTTTTGCTCACTTTAACTCTATGGCCGTAAAGTTTAATAGTAGGTTCCCTGGAATATCTCTTTCCCTTCGGGAAAACGATTGCCTTTGTTTTCTCTGGGCTAAATCCCAAACTAGATTTTTCTGCCCATGCCTGGTAGTCCTGCAGAATATCCGTGGAAACTGGACCTAAGTGGTCCAGGACCGTACCAGTGACCAGGACCATAAAATCGTCTGCGAAAGCAACCACTTGCTCTGTGGCAAGCCTATTCTTTCGCATAACCCTATCAGCGATTGTAAGCCACAAAATGGGGCCAAGACTAGATCCTTGCGGCACTCCTTTTGTGACCCTGTGGTGAAGATTCTATCACCCAGCTGGTAAACCACCGCTCTGTTATCCAAGAAGCTCTTAATTATGTTTGTTAAGCCAAGACTACAATTGAATTCAGCAAGTTGGTTTATGACGCCACTCCAAAGTACAAGATCGAAGGCTCCTCTAATATCTAAAGAGATCCCGACCGTGTAATGATTTTGCGATTTAGCATTGCTAATAATATTTAACAAAGCCTTGAGGGCAGTTGTGGTCGATTTAAGTTTCCTGAAGTCATGTTGATCTCGATGTAATAGATCATTTGATTCGAGATGAAATGTAAGACGGTTTGTTATTAAACGGTCCAATACTTTCCCCCATGTTGACAACAAAGAAATTGGTCGATATCCACCTGGGGAATGTTGGTCTTTTCCCGGTTTTGGGATTAGTATTAGCTTGGCTAGTTTCCATGGTGTGGGGAAGTGGTCCAGCTGGAGACATTTATTGAAGATTTTCCTGAACCAGATCGGCTCCAGGGCGAGAACTGCTTTAAAAACCTCTTCCGGAAGACCATCGCGGCCCGGAGATTTCTTATTTCTGATCTCGTTGATTGTAAAGGCAATTTCGTTCTTCGAAAAGGGTTGCTCTAGATTATAATTTATGTAGGTCGATGGCGTACAGTCCTCTGCCTTCTCAAAATGATATCAGAAATGATATTTATCGCTTCCTCGACGCTCTCTGTGAGGGTTCCGTCCTGTCTTTTCTGTTGTTTCAAAAGTAGATTGTTCAATGAATTTCCCCTGGCAATCCGGTATTCGGGGCCAAAACAGTCGAGCGTCGTGATCTTTTCCAGATGTGACCTCAGAGCCTGACGCTTGTGCCGTCTAATAGATTTAATATATTTAGCCTTCTCTCTCTTGTATTCCGTCAACTTTTGTGTTCTAAGGTGGCCATCGCTTTCACCCTGGTATCTCCTTCTGCGGGCTCTCAGTCTTTTCCTTTGGATCGACAAGTCCAAAGACCACCACTTTGGGCTCTCGGGATATGTTTTACCCACTTTCTTTCTAGTTCGACCACAAATGTCTCTTATCATGCAAGTTGTTGTCTCTCTATATAAGTCCAAGTCGTCTGTTCGTGTAATGCCATCACCTTCATGTCCGGCACCACTGAGTTCTTCCTTCAATGCGGACGAAAAGTCAAATAGGTTAATGTCCCCAAAATTTATTCTTCCCTTTTTTGGAATATATCCTTGTTCCGTAACAAGTTCCATCGTGAGAAGTCTGTGGTCGCTCAACGTCTCAACGCCGAGCACTGTCCAGTTCTCAATTTCGATGACTCTGTTTGTATAGAGCGCAATGTCGATCCAGCTATTGCTCGTAGTTGAGGAGAAGGTCAAGAGGGAATTATCAGGTCTTCCAAAACCGCGAACTCCATTACCTGATCTCCCCTGTGGTCGCCAGTATTTCCCCACAAAGTGTTTTTAGCATTTAGGTCGCCATTGATGACATAGTCGAAGTTCCTGTGGCTTTGCATGTGGCTCTGCAATGTATTTAGAGTTCCGGTTAGTTCCATTGAAGGTGGTACGTAAATCGAAACGAAATAAAAATGCAGCTGCTGGTACATTATCTCCACCATGACCAAATCTCTTGTGATCACCGTAGGAAAGACGTTAATTTTGTCCTTTCTAAAGAGGACAGCGCATCTTGGCCTGTCATCACAAGCAACGATCTCTATCTCTTGTTGAAATCCCACAATAAGGTTGTTGACGTCAAAATATGGCTCATTTATTGAGCCAACTGAGAAGGCATTTGCGATAAGATCGACAGAGTGTTGTTGATTTGTGACCCTTGTATGATTCAAATTGATATGGGAAATGATAAAAGCAGAATCCAATTGTCCATCTTCGCTAAATGGTAAAAAAGCTGCATTATTGCTAGAAAAATTTCTTAATTGAATCGATACTGATCTTTCTTGGCCACTATTCATAATTTATTCTTTTTTGTTGCTTCTCTTTTTCCCAAACGTAGCAGTAGCAGTAAACGTTGTTCATTGGACTGTGGTTCGTTTTGAGTGTCCATTGGTTTTTCGTATTTGCCAATCTACAGTTAATACAGTCACTCTCATCTTTACACTCCTCAGTATTATGTCCTGTCTTAGAGCAATTTCTACAGTTTTCCTCTTCCTTGCAAAATTTGGGTATATGTCCAAATCTGTAACATTTATAGCATTGCGTAACTGCAACAAATTCTCTTAGTCTAACTCTATTCCATCCGATGTTTAGCTTCTCGAGATATACCAACTTGTGAAAACCGTCTGGTTTCTGCATGCTGTATAACATCTAACTAGGAATATTCCTTTGAAAAAAGGGTGTAATGCGCCATATATTGTCACATATTTTACGAACCGCAGTAATGTCACCGTAATCAAATCCTCCCATATAATCTAATTATAAAGTTTCCACAGAGCAGCAGAAGGAGAAATTGTATTTCCCTCATTTACTGCATCTTCTGCATCAGTTACTATCATCACTATTTGACTTAAGGTATCCGACTAGGTGCGGAGACTTTTTTTTTAAATTTAAAACAACGATACAAGCATAAAAAATATTAAAAATGGTACATTTTTGCTAAAAAATCAGCAAAAAAATGTAATATTGCAAAACGCTCTAACACAAAATGAATTTAATATAACTAGTTTGCCTTTTACATGTATCATTTTATGACATAGGAGAAGGCAATGACCCAAAAACTAAGAAAATTTTTTAAAATTTAAAAAGTTATAAGCTTTTGAATGTTACAACACAAAAATTCTTTACATTTTTGGGGTAGCAATTAAGAAAAAAACCTTTAAAATTACAATCATGCTATATACACATTTATCAGTGGGTCATCTGTCAAATACTGGAAGCCAGTCTCACATGCATCACTTAGAAACCAATCTTCTAAATTTTCTTCATCAAGAATTTCGAAACCTTCGATTTTTTTTGCTTGTTCAAGAATACTATTATCATATTCTTCTTGAATATCTGAAGAAGATTGATAAACAAGAGTTATGATCGTTATCCACGATCGTGATAATGTAGACAATTTTAACTTTGACCATGCTGACCATTTGAAATCCAATAACGAATAATGCTTCCAAAAATTTGGTAGTGTTATAAATTCATGTATCAAATTTTTTTAATCTTGAAAATGTTTCTTTTTAAATTTTTGTTGACTACGAAATGAGCACGGATAATCGAGAGTGTACTGTAGTTGGTTTTCACCCTAACTAAATTATTTCTGGTGTATTTTTTTTAAAGTGATCTTTGATGATTTCTCTTATACCTTTTTCTATCTTGTTTTGGTTCCAGTATTTCTTTAAATTTTCGTAGTTAAGATTTCTGGGAAAGTATAATTTTCTTTTATGTTCATAAGTTGGGCATTTTAGCAGTATGTGTTCCAAGTCGTCTGTAACTCTGCATTGATCGCAATTTAAGGGTTTATTATGAAATCTTCGTTGATAGTCTTTTTCTGTGCCGTGATTGGTTAAAAATTGGTTTATATAGAAGTCGCCATATTGAACTTTATAAGAGACCCTAGGTATTAAACTATGAGTATATCTGCCCTGTGAGTTTGGGCTGTCCCATCTATTCTGCCATATTATCACGTCTTGGTTTCGACATTCTAGTCTGACCGATCTTTTGGAAGGGAGATTGAATATGTCTATTTTTTCCTTTTCACAAGCCTTTTTCGCCCACTTATCTGCTTCTTCGTTTCCCTTAAAACCCACATGGACTTTAATCCAGTGTAAGGCTATATTTTGTGTACAGTTGTTTTTGATTATAGTGGTCATGTAGTCACTATCGGCAGGTTTAGTTAAGGCTTGTATTCCTGAAAATGAGTCTGAGTATATTCTTATTGTGTCCTTAATTTCATTTTCGTTAATCCAGAATATTGCCCAGAGCTCTGCCTTGTAGACAGTAGAATTTTTACATAATCTAAATGTGTAATGGTCTATGGGATGACCGTCCATAAAAACTACGAACGCACACTCTAAATTCACCTCCAAAAATCAGTCGCGATCCATCGGTGAAAATCTCCAGTCCTGTATCAGTCGGTATGTTAAGTCTATATGGTATCTGGATATTTTCCGCCGGGTGTTTTATAGATAATCTGTTTTATAGATAATCTGTTCCGATCTGTTTTCTTCTTCTAGGAAAATGGCGATTTCTTTGCTTAATTCATAACAGGGAGTGATATAGGGTATCTGCCTTAAGTCTATGATTCATAAACACGTTGCAAAAATTTCCCACGTGATAACTATCTAGCCTCGCAATAAAATAACAACGCTGAATGTACTGAACCCAGGTCCTTACAAAGTGCGGAAAGGATTCTCAATTTCAGGGGTCTCATTTTTACATAATTTACTACGGTTACAACCGTAGTTAATACAATATTCAGACCAGGACTCATTTCTTTCGAAGGCAAAGCTTCAGTGTTGTTCATGCAATGCGCCCAAACGCACTGACGCGATTTCTGTTTTACAAGTGCTTGTATACTTTGGAATATTCCAGACATTGAACGAGCACCATCGGTGCTTATTCCGACGCAATTTTTCCATTCTATGTTTGCCTCATTCATAAAATAATCTAAAATAGCAAATATAATGTGATCGCTGTTGTTTTGAGTTCTATTGGTTTGCAGAAAAGTAGTTATTCTACTACTGACAATATTATCTCAAAATCAAACATAGACAATTAAATGAGCATCTTTATTGCTATCTGTTGCTTCATCGAGCTGTATTGGAAGTAATTTGTCACGCAACTTAGAGAAATGCTGACACTGTACATCTTCTGCTATATCACCAATTCGACAAGCAACAGTATCATTTGAAAGAGGTATGGACTGTGATTGTTTTGAAAAGTATCTCCAATCATAGTTTCTACTACCTCAATTGCTGCTGGTAAAATAAGCTCTACGCCAATAGTGTGAGATTTTTTACAACTGTCTATTTTATATGAAACTTTTTAAGATGCAATTAAAGCTTTTTTATTCACAGCCAAAGTTCGGTAAAAAAAATTTTTTTGTTTTTTATATGATTTTAATTTTAATTCGAAGAATTCTCTCGGTTTGTTGACGTACTCACTATGAAGCTTTTCCAAATGTTGTTTAAGTTTATTAGGTACTGGTAAACCCAAAATTTAAGTATTCTTGAGAATACTTTCTTGTGATTTTATTTTCGGAACCACGCTTGTCTGTGTACTTGTTGATGCTATCGTCTAATGCTCGCTTACTTCCACTTAAAAACTTATCCATGACTCCTCATAAATCTGCCGTCGTGAATATTTATCACGTTGAATTGCAATTAACACGAAAATATACATAACATACACATTCACGATAGATTCGATAGCGATAGAAGAATCGACTCGAATGAGACTGGCTGGAATTTAAACTTGCGTTATCAAACATTTTCCTTCTTCCTATGAGAAAACATTTGCTCTGCTGCTCGAGACGCCATCGGTGGTGTGGATTCTTTACCACAAATATTACTTATTTTTTTCTCTATTGTTTAGTCATACCACTATTTTTATTTCTTTTATTATTCCAAAAAATGTATTCCCTCTTTCTAAATTTAGCTCACCCCGTCTAGGTTAACTTTCATCAAGGAATTTTTCTTCTTTCTTACTCTTTTAACGTTATCTCCCTGTTTGTCCTTCATTTCAAATATAATATTTAAATTTTCCTCGCTTTCATTGGCTTCATCTGTTCACTGTCCCCTTGGCAAAATGCAAGATGTGGTTTCTTTCCAACGTTGGCTCGCTTTTACTTTTGTTTTGGCAGATAGTAAAATATAATTTAAAAACAGAATTCCAAATACTCAATATGCATTATTATTGTGTACATTTTTTTGTAAGCGGGGGCGCGATAAAAAGTGTGATTGAAAACTGGGCCGCGAATATTGAAAGGTTGAGAAACGCTGCTTTATAAAACTTAATAAAATGCCAATTTGTGTGAATAAGCCTAAGTCTCTTCAATTATCTAGCCTTTAAAGGCATATATATATATATATATATATATATATATATATATATATATATATATATATATATATATATATATATATATATATATATATATATATATATATATTTATATATATATATATATATATTTATATATATATATGTAATAAAAGGGCTAAAATCCCTTTTATTTGTTATATAGATAGCTTAAATAATGCAGTCGTAAGCCATCATACGTTCTAAAATGGTTTATTAACAGTAGGTTGGTATTGATAACAGTCCACATCCGCTCTCCCCAAGGGAGAGGGTGGACAAGACTTCGGACAATTCCGGAACAACTTATCAGGATCAGAACATAATGAAAAAGCCATGCGAAAAGCATTGCTCTCGCTTTTATACTAACACATTTTGTAGTAAAAAGGCACAGTATTTGAAATACTTGTATCCTTACGCATTAAGGAAAATCATTTCATGCTTCCTTATATGGAAGTAAAAGGGGGAGAGATTCTAAAAATAACTCAATCGTATGTTTTTAGCTTTGACTTCCCAAAATAGAATCTCTCTACGCTTATTCTTTAACAAAGACATTTTATGAAAACGAAAGAGATTTAATTCTTTTATTAATACAAAAGTATTATAATTTTTGTATTACATCCCCCCCAAAAAAGATTTTTGGCAAGCCAAAAAGAAATCATAATAAAATTTACAATTCTCTGAACTTTTAAAATTTATGTTGGTACGACTGTTCCTTTTCACTACTACAAATAACATTTTTTCAATTATCTGTAAGAAAACAACAACTATATACAATGACAATAATAAAAACATGATAATACACTTCATCTGTTCAGACAACTAAACAGAAAGAAAAATGAAACATATTTTTATAACTAATCTACTAAAATTTTCAAAAATTTTTTTCACACAAAAATATACAAAATTTTTATGGATTTTTATCCAAATATCACTTCTTCCCTTGAAGAAGTAAAAAATTTTCTTTTGTTTTGGACACTATTCATGATTTAATTTCTACATTTGTTGGTTGTTATATTTCCTAAGCTTTGATACATGAATTATTTCAAAAGTTTGTTTACCTAAATTTTTCTTTCTATTTCCTATTTTTTCGTCGATGTTAACCTGATAATGTATGCACCCATTACCTAGTTCTATCGTCGAATCATTTGAAATGTTTGGCCTTTCTTTCTTTTTCCTATTTTTCCTGTACTTTTTTTTTATTAACTTCTTGGTCATTCTTTCTTTTTCCTATTTTCCCTGTTCTTTTTATTTTTGTTACCCCTCACTTTTTTTTTCAAAATGTTTACTTTTACTGAAACATCTTAAACTTTTTTCAAAATGTTTACTTTTGTTGAAACATCTTAAACTTCTATTTTTTTTTTTTTTTTTCAAAATGTTTACTTTTATTGAAACATCTTAAACTTCCATTTTTTCAAAATGTTTACTTTTATTGAAACATCTTAAACTTCTATTTTTTCAAAATGTTTACTTTTGTTGAAACATCTTAAACTTCTATTATTTCAAAATGTTTACTTTTATTGAAACATCTTAAACTTCTATTTTTTCAAAATGTTTACTTTTGTTGAAACATCTTAAACTTCTATTTTTTTTTCACAATTTTTGACCTTAACAATATGAGAATTCTGTTGTCTAATGTGCAAGGATAAGTTGTCATTGTTAGATTTAGCGGAGATGATCAGTCTCTTACCAACTTGAATAACAACTGGCCCGACACAATCAAAAAACAAACAAAAATCTTTGCAAGTCTGCAACCCTACTAAAGCCTATGATAAATCAGTATCAAGTATAAAAACTTAGCTGAATTAACAATTTCGCCTATCGTAATAAGGGGAAACTCACACAATTTGTTAAGTGTGAAATGTCCTTTTGCTTGGGTAACATTTAATTTTTCACATTTTAATAGGAATATTTAGTTTTGACCAAGTCCGAAAAAGAAAAAGCATTAAAAATTTCTTTTAGTTTTTTGTTTTTGTTTGAAAAGCTGAAAATTTTGAATTTTGTTTGCCGTCACAAATTTAATTGACGTTTGAAACACATTTATTTCCATCAAAAACATTTTAAATGCATAAAAATACACTATTATATAATAATTTTAAAGAAAAGCAATCTAAACACAAGAAATGCAATCTAACTATTCATAATATAACATACTCAGTTATTCATAATTTATAAAGAAAAAGCAATATAAAAACAAGAAATGCACTTTAACTCTTAAATAAAATTCTATTGATTAAATTTCATAATAAAAAGTTTAGAGCACTTTCATATCCAATATCAATAAAATATTTAATCATAAGAATGAGAGAGAAAAATAAGAGGATAAAAAAATATATATATCTACAGTACTTTCTTTCAGCCTTCATGACTTTTGTTTTTCGTTGAAGAGAAAGAAAAAAATATCATTGCACCTCATGAATATTCATGAATAAGATTCGCGCACATTCACTTTTGTTTTCACATAAATCTTCCGGATTTTACAAGCGTGCACATATCACTGGTGTTCACAGCAGCTTTTTAATGAAAGGAACTTTTAATAAAGAAGCAAAAAGCTTCTCTCTAAATTTAATATAAATCGCGCACATTCACTTTTGTTTTCACAATTTGAGCACTACGGAATTGTAGGGTCATCGGTCATTTCCAGATTGGACACTGTAGGGTCATCTCGATCAACACTATGGGTTTCAGAGAGGCATGTGACGAGCTCGAGCCAACGTCAGCATTCTCACAGCGATGAAGGTACGGGTAGTTAAAGATCGAGTGGTGAAATCAGACCTTCCTTCATTCTTTTTTCACTGCGGACTGGGCAACTTTCGTCCTTCGTCCCCCGGGATGAGGTTTTATCAACGTTGTAGTCAGCCGGAAAATAGATAACAATGGTTTCCTCAGCAAGTAACCATCCTGCCGGCTTGTAATAAAAGGGCTAAAATCCCTTTTATTTGTTATATAGATAGCTTAAATAATGCAGTCCTAAGCCATCATACGTTCTAAAATGGTTTATTAACAGTAGGTTGGTATTGATAACAGTCCACATCCGCTCTCCCCAAGGGAGAGGGTGGACAAGACTTCGGACAATTCCGGAACAACTTATCAGGATCAGAACATTATGAAAAAGCCATGCGAGAAGCATTGCTCTCGCTTTTATACTAACACATTTTGTAGTAAAAAGGCACAGTC
Organism: Parasteatoda lunata; assembly: GCA_949128135.1. NCBI lineage: Eukaryota > Metazoa > Arthropoda > Arachnida > Araneae > Theridiidae > Parasteatoda > Parasteatoda lunata. The sequence goes on from OX421973.1 coordinate 20,047,271, forward strand.
TTTGAAATACTTGTATCCTTACGCATTAAGGAAAATCATTTCATGCTTCCTTATATGGAAGTAAAAAGGGGAGAGATTCTAAAAATAACTCAATCGTATGTTATTAGCTTTGACTTCCCAAAATAGAATCTCTCTACGCTTATTCTTTAACAAAGACATTTTATGAAAACGAAAGAGATTTAATTCTTTTATTAATACAAAAGTATTATAATTTTTGCATTACATATATATATATTAATATTATACCATTTAAGGATTACAGCTATATATATATAAATTAATGTGTGTCTGTCTGTTTCTCCTTTATAAACTCCTAAACCATCCGACAGAAAGCTATGAAATTTATCGATAGTTCAAAGCACGAGGAAGGTCACTGTCGACATTAGAACATTCTGCGTCAAACCGTTCCCACGGTATCAGCGAAAATCGAAATGGAATTTTCTGATTGGTTAAAAGTTAGCCATTTTGCTATAAACAATTCAGTTCTCAAATATCTGGAAGATAACAACATTATATTTCTATCTTATAGCTCTATTCAGTTAGATAAGTAAATTACATATATTTTAATATTTAATTATAATTCGCGCAAGCTTCCTTATGTCAGATGAGCACAAGCACGTAAAATCAACGAGAATAGATTTCGCAATTATTGTTCGTATCACGGATTTAGTATAGTGAAAACTGTTTAATAAAAATAAAGGCAGAAGCAAATTGCATAGATTTCTGTTTTAAATTTTATCATTATTATATTTCCTATTTAATTTATTTAATTTTTATTGCTTTTTTTATTATTTAAAATAGATATGTAAATTTCGATTTAGCAAATTTGCGAACACTGTCAACTTTTACATTTTTTTTTTGTTTGAGGGAGAATATTTACAAAAAAATATGCCGCCTAAACAAATCGATTTTAGTCGATCAACATCTCAAGCACGCAAAAAGAAAACTAACCGAGTTTCAGAAACATCGGAGCAACGGGGAAAAAAGACTTGAAACTAATCGAGAACACAGTGCTTTAGCTCGTTCCTTAGAAACGTCTGCGCAACAGGAAAGAAGACTGTTAACAAATCAACTACGCACTACTCAAGCCCGTTCGTTGGAAACATCAGAGCAACGGGAAAGAAGACTGTTAACGAATCAACTACGCATTACTCAAGCCCGTTCGTTGGAAACATCAGAGCAACGGGAAAGAAGACTGTTAACAAATCAACTACGCACTACTCAAGCCCGTTCGCCGGAAACATCAGAGCAACGGGAAGCAAGAATGAAAATTAATCAAGAACGCACTTCGCTATTCAGACGCTGCTAATACTCTGATTTGAATCTCAGTGCATTTCATTATGATCCGACAATCAACTACAGTCTTCACCCGAGCGTCGTCATCGGAAAAATGAATCAATTATGTATGTTTTGTAGTGCTCTCAAATTTAAGAATGAAACAGCTGGAATTTGCTGTTCCGGAGGCAAAGTGAAACTACCAGATTTAACGTCGCCAGCCGAGGCATTATCAACGTTGTTATCGGGTCAAGCAAATCAGTAGAAACTTTTATTGGCGAATATATGTCTTTCCAAATGAATGAAAGAGGGAAAGATTCTAAAAATAACTCCTCCTTTGAAATATAAATCTAATTATAATTCAATGGTATGTTTTTAGCCTTGAATTCCCAAAATAGAATATCTCTACGCTTATTCTTTAACAACGACATTTTATTGAAACGAAGGAGTTTTAATTCTATTATTAATACAAAAGTATTTATAATTTTTATGTATGTATGTATATATATATATATATATATATATATATATATATATCAAATAACAGAGCAAAACCCCGTTATTTCTGTGGGAATAATAGTCAACATATCAGGAAATATCAGTCCAGATTCTGCACAATCTTTTATTTACTAATCTATGGTAAACTCTCAGCCCCGCTCCAGCGGGAGGGGGAGAGACACAGATCTCGTCAAAACTGACGAAGTTCAGTAGGTAATCATTAAACACAAAAAGCCACGCAAAAATCAGCGCTCCTGCTTTTATACATGGGTAAGAAGGCAGTCATATTGCATTCCTTGTATTCCAACGCCTCATCAAAAATAATTTAATACTCATCGAAAATCGTTTAATCCTTCCTTATATGGAAGTGAAAGATCTTAAAATAACTCTTCTTTTGAAACATTAATCTAATTATAATTTATTGGCATGTTTACAGCCTTGAATTCCCAAAATAGAATATCTGTACTCTAATTTTTAACTAAGACATTTTATGAAAATGAATATGTTTCAATGTTTTTATTAATACAAAAGTAATTTTATAACTTTTGTATTACATCCCCCCAAAAAAAATTTTGGTAAGCCAAAAAAATTAAATTTAGAATAATATGAATTTATAAGCTGTATGTTGGTATGACTGTCCTCTTTCCTACAAATAATCTTTTTTCAAAATGTGAAAAAAAAATTATTTACAGTAACAAAAATAAAAACATAATAATGCAATTTATCTGTTTAGGCAACTAAACAGAAAGAAAAATAAAACATGTTTATATAACTATTCTACTAAAATTTTCAAAAAATTTTTCACGCAAAAATATACAAATTTTTACTGTGAAATGAAATGGACAACATGTGTCATTGATTCAGAATTTAGGATTCTGTGTGGTTAAGGGGATTATTTACTTGATGAAATTCTGTATTCCCCGTTAAAATGGAGGAAAGCAGAATTTCATGAAGTACAGTGAAAATGAGAGATCCAGAGTGGATAAAACAAAAATAGTTTAGAAAATTTTTCTCATTGAGTTGAGAAAAAAAAAAGTTCAAGTTACTTCGCCCTCACTCCCAACTGATGCTGAGGTAAACATCTTCACACAACGCGATTCGGATCTCTAAAAAATATAGGGATCACTTCTTCCCTTGAAGAAAGTGATAATTTTTCTTTTGGACACTATTCATGATTTAATTTTAACATTTGAGGGCTGTAATATTTCCTAAGCTTTGATACATGTACTATTTCAAAATTTTGTTTACTCAAAATATTCTTTTTATTTATTTTGTAATTAACATCTGAAATTTTTTGAAGAATTTTATACGGTCCACTAAAAGGAGGTGACAACTTCCTCGTATTAGGATAAGTAAATTCTTCACACATAACTAATTCATCATTTTTAAAGTCTATATCTGAAAATCTAGCATCATAATAAATTTTATTTCTTTCATGATTTTCTTTAGTTTTTTGAATTGCTATTTTTTTAGCTTCCTCAATAGGTGGATAGATTTCTTTATTTAAGGGATTTTCATAGGGGAGTTTACCATGCATGAGGTATGCAGGTGGAAATTTTGTTACAGAATGGGGAGTTGAGTTATAAGTATTAACTATATCTTTTAACAAAGTAGGCCAGGGAGTTTTAGTAGGTTTTTCATTAATTTTACATTTTAAACGCGTAATTATTGTTTGACCAAGGCGTTCAACCTTGCCATTAGACTGCGGATGATGTGCAGTTGTCAATAATTGTTTAATTTTATTATGTTTCAAAAAAATTTTAAAATGAGAAGAAGTAAAGGCAGCGTTTCGATCACTTAACAAGGATTTAGGGATTTGATTTTGAAAAATCTGATGTAAAAAGTTAGTATAGGTTTCTGAACTAATGGATTTCGACGCGAAAGTCCAAATGTATCGTGTAAGGTGGTCAATAATTAAAGTTAAATATTTTTTTGTTGAGTTATAGTAATTTAATCCACCAACACTATCTATTGCCAGTAAGTCAAAAGACTGATTCATAGGGGGTAAGGATTGTAATAATCCAAATCTTTTTTGTCGCGGTTTTTTATTTAATTGGTACGTATGACAATGTTTACAAAATTTTGTTATATCTGAAGTTATGTTATTCCAATAATAAACAGGGGTTATTAAGTTAATCATCTTTTGCACTCCTGGATGATTAAATTTATCATGAGCAATTTGCAGAAGTTTTAATCTTAAGGAAAATGGAACAACTATTTTAGTAAAATTTTTCTTACGTACACACAAAACGTTATTGATATCAACAAACTTACCTTGTAAGTTATCATTCCTTTGAGCTTCAACTATTTCATTCAATTTTAACAAATGTGAAACATGAACATTATTTTTACTATTACTTTGGACAAGTGAATGTGTTGCATCTCTTGAAAGCCAATCTGCTTCAAAATTAGCAGAGCCTTTTGTGTATTTAATATCATACTCATACATACTTAACAATAATGACCACCTAAATAATCTACCTTTTAAATTTTTAACATTTTTTAGCCAAACTAAAGCAGCATGGTCAGTATGTATGGTGAATTTTTGGCCAAATAGGTAATGATGGAATTTATTTAGAGAATCAACTATAGCAAGACATTCAAGTTCTGTAATTGCATAATTTTTTTCGTAATCTCTCAAGGAACGAGAATGAAAAGCTACAGGATGCAATACACCACATTCATCTGTCTGTTTTAACACTGAACCTATTCCAACTAAGGATGCATCTACAAAAAGATGACATTCCTGATTAGGATTAAAAATTTTCAAAATTGGTTTACAAATAATAGCATTTTTTAAAAGTTCAAAAGACTGTTGACATTTTTCTGACCACACCCATTTTACATCTTTCTTTAACAGCTTGTTTAAAGGATATCGTATTTTTGCATAATTATCAATAAATTTATTGTAAACATTTATTGATCCAAGTAATCTTTGCAATGATTTTACATTTTTAGGGGGCATTAATTTTTTAATCACCTCAATATTATGGTTATCGGGTGATACAATCCCATTGCTTATTTCATATCCTAAAAATTCTATTTGTTTTTGCAAAAATGAACACTTTGAAAGTTTTAATTTTAAGTTTTCTTGTTTACAAATATCAAAAATCTTTTTAAGATGGGTTAAATGTTCATCATAAGAATTAGAAAAGATAATGATATCATCAAAGTAGTTTGTAGCAAATTTAATTTTATGTTTATTTAAAATTCTACGAATTGTACGTTGAAATATGCTCGGGGCATTCTTCCAGCCAAAGGGTAATCTTAAGTATTCAAACAGACCATTGTGAGTAGCGAATGCTAATTTCTCAGTGTCATCAGGATGAATACGAACATGATGATATCCCTGTGATAAATCTATTTTAGAATAATAACTACTATAAGACAATTTTTCAATTAAAGATTGTATTAAAGGTAGGGGTTCAGAATCTGTTTTTGTAATTTGATTTAATTTCCTAAAGTCAACACATAAACGACTCTTTTTATTTTCATCTTTTTTAAACACTAAAGTTACTGGGGCAGCATAAGGGGATGAACTTTCTTTAATAATTTTATTTTTTAACAATTCTTCTATTTGTACATCAATTTCTTGTTGTTGTTTTGGGGATGTTTTGTACGGCCTTAGAGATATAGGTAAATCTGAGGTTAACCTGACTCTTTGTGGTTCCATTCTGATTTCTCCCACGTCGTGTTTATGTTTTGCAAAAATATCATCATAACTTTTTAAAATTTCTTTTAAGTCCACATTTTCTATCTCTTTCTCATTTTTTATTTTTTCGTCGATATTAACCTGATAATGTGTGCACCCATTACCTAGTTCTATCTTCGAAACTTTTGGACATTCTTTCTTTTTCCTATTTTTCCTGTTCTTTTTGTTAACCTTTACTTTATTTTTTTCAATGTTTACTTTTATTGAAACATCTTTAACTTTTATTTTTTCACAATTTTTAACCTTAACATTTTGGAGATTTTGCTGTCTAATGTGCAAAGATAAGTTGTCACTGTTAGAATTAGCAGAGGTGATCAATCTCTTACCAAATTGAGTAACAACTGGCCCAACACAATCAATAGGCAAACAAAAATCTTTGCAAGTTTGCAACCCTAATAAAGCATATGGTAACTCAGTATCAATTATAAAAAACTTAGCTGATTTAACAATTTCGCCTATCCTAAGGGGAAACTCACAAATTTTGTTAAGTGTTAACTGTCCTTTCGTTTGGGTAACTCTTAATTCCTCAAATTTTTTTATAGGAATATTTAATTTTAACACCAAATGTCTTGGTATTATATTCAATGTTGACCCGGTATCAACATTCAATAATATCTCTTTGTTTACCTTTTCATTTTTATTTTGTTTTGGACGTCCCTTTAGGTTTTTATTTTCAACTTTATATGCATTTTCTATTTTATATCCATTTAGGAATTTGTTTTCTACTTTATATCCGGATATTAGTAATTGCTATTGGATATTTGTCATATTTTGGACATTCACTTCAGCCACTTTATTTGGGTTGTTTACACAAGAGGAGCCCATGTGAAATTGATTCAAAAGTCCTTTCTTTGAGCAATATTTACACTGATTTAATGGGTTCTCCTGTGCTGTGTGATGTATTTTGGGTTTAGTCACATTCGGGGTCACATTTTTATTTTTAGGACAAGCCGGGGCTTTATGTCCTGGTGCATTACACTTAAAGCACTTAATGTCATATTTTGGGTTTTCCAACTTCTTCATATATGGTCCCTTATTACTTTGAAATTTATTTTTTTCGAAGTCACTTTTAATTTTTTCATAAATTTTAAGTTTTTGTTTAAGTTCAAAAAGATTATTGGCTCCATAAAGAATTGATTTATTATTTGTTTGGTCAGGTATTCCTTGAATTATGTAAGTGATTAGAGCTAAGTCATCAATATCACTTTGAGTAGCAATCTCTTTCATTTTTAGGAAATATTCTTGAAGAGTTTCATTATACCTTTGCTTTCTTTTTCGCAACATTGCATGTACTTCTGCATTATTGCAACTAAGTCCAAATTCTTCTAGCAAAAGATTTTTTAGTTTATCATAAGAATTTAAATGAAGTTCACTTCTAATTAGAGTTAATGCATTACCTTTCAAACATCTTTTTGCAAATAAAAATTTCTGCATTTCGGACAGGTTAAATAACTTAGCATGAGTTTCAAAATTTTGAAACCAAGAATTAATATTTTCATGCCTATTTCCATTAAACATAGGGGTAACTGCTTCTATATCAGAAAAGTTTACTATTAATTTTGTTTCTGATTCTCTATTCTTTATATCAGTACTAGAAATTTGACTATAGGATGCCATATCTTTATCAATATAAACATAAGTTTGTATTTCTTTATCAACATATTTTTTAGTACTTAAACTAACTTGTGTAAATTGATTTACATAAGTTTTAATTGATAAATGTGGTTCAAAATCAGTTTGAGTTTGTTTACATTCAAGCTGATTTGTTTCATCCTCATCTTCAGAGGGATTTTCAATTACTATAGAATTTTTTAAATAATTGAAATCACATAAACAAGTTAGGATGTGTTTAGCAATTTCACTGTTATTTCCCTCACTGGAAATATTAAGAATGTCAGAAATTTTAACTAAATCCGAAAAATTAAAATTATCACAAATTTCTTTAAGTTTATTAGAAAATTCGTCATCGTTAGCATTAAAAGAAAATTCTGAAAAATTTAGAATTTTATTACGATTTAAACGTGATAATTCATCAGGAAATAAAAGTTTAAATAATAACTTAATTTTGTTAGCCTTCACTACTTTAATTGACGTTTGAACCCCATCTATTTCTTTCAAAAACATTTTAAATGCACTATAAATACACTATTATATCATAATTTTTAAAAAAAAACAAAAACAATATAAACATAAGTAATGCAATTCAACCATTTCTAATATTACTCATTCAAAGATTCGTAGATTTAGATTACTAAAATATGCAATAAAAAAAATTATTCGTTATGAAAGAGAGAAAAAAAAAATATATGCAGATATGCAAGGATTTATCTTTCATTCGCACATAACTCATCATAGATCTTCATGACTATTCATCTGCACTTAAAAAAAAATAATAAACACTTTTCTCTTTGCCACCCGTTGACCTTCATTTTTATGAAGAGAAGGAGGGAAAAAAAATCATTTTCTTATGAAAGCTCCGCCAAATCGCACTCGTAATCGGTGTTTCTATTTCACAAACACTTTCACCAACACAAACACACTTGAGCACTAAAAACCGAATCACAATATTTCAGGCAAAGGGATGAGGTTTTCCTAATCCGTTTACGTCTGATCGACAACTTTTTCTCGGTGTTGTTGATGGGAATTTTCGGCGTCAAGAGTGAAGAACACCTCGGATAATTCCGTGTTTCCAGTCGTAGACGGCTTGAGATTCAACTTTCTTCCGATAACGGCTAGGTATAGGAATTGGTACAGGTAGAGAAACAGATATCATCGCTCCTTCACTGTGGGTCGATCAGGCAGTTATCTGTTTTCTCCGTGCGTGGTGATGGGATGGGGAAAACTTGAGGTAGCAGCCAGCCTCCGTTAAGCTTAGAAATGCATAAGTTTCCTCCGCAAAGTAAAAATCCTGCAAGGCTTCAAATAACAGAGCAAAACCCCGTTATTTCTGTGGGAATAATAGTCAACATATCAGGAAATATCAGTCCAGATTCTGCACAATCTTTTATTTACTAATCTATGGTGAACTCTCAGCCCCGCTCCAGCGGGAGGGGGAGAGACACAGATCTCGTCAAAACTGACGAAGTTCAGTACGTAATCATTAAACACAAAAAGCCACGCAAAAATCAGCGCTCCTGCTTTTATACATGGGTAAGAAGGCAGTCATATTGCATTCCTTGTATTCCTACGCCTCATCACAAATAATTTAATACTCATCGAAAGTCGTTTAATCCTTCCTTATATGGAAGTGAAAGATCTTAAAATAACTCTTCTTTTGAAACATTAATCTAATTATAATTTATTGGCATGTTTACAGCCTTGAATTCCCAAAATATAATATCTGTACTCTTATTTTTAACTAAGACATTTTATGAAAATGAATATGTTTCAATGCTTTTAATACAAAAGTAATTTTATAACTTTTGTATTACATATATATATATATATGTATATATATATATATATATATACATAAAAATTATAAATACTTTTGTATTAATAATAGAATTAAAACTCTTTCGTTTTCATAAAATGTCGTTGTTAAAGAATAAGCGTAGAGATATTCTATTTTGGGAATTCAAGGCTAAAAACATACCATTGAATAATAATTAGATTTATATTTCAAAGGAGGAGTTATTTTTAGAATCTTTCCCTCTTTCACTTCCATATTAGGAAGCGTTAAATGATTTTCCTTAATGCGTAAGGATACAAAGTATTTCAGAGACTGTGCCTTTTTACCCCAATCTGTGTTGGTATAAAATGCAAGAACACTAGTTTTTGCGTGTCCTTTCCATCATGTTGTGATCCTGATAAGTTGTTCCGGAATTGTCAGAAGTCTTGTCCAGCCTCTCCCTTGTGGAGAGCGGATGTGAACTGTTATCAATACCAGCTTACCGTTAATAAACCTTTTTAAAACGTATGATGCCTTACGACTGCATTATTCAAGCTAAATACAACACTGATAACAGGAAAGTAGCCCTGTTATTATAAGACGCCAGGATGATTACTTGCGGAGGAAGCCTACGCTTTTCTATCTTAGAAACTAAGCTTAACGGAAGCGGCTGTGACTTCGAAAACCTCATCCCAACACCCACCGGGGGGAGAAAGAAAAAAATTTGCTTCATCGGCAGTGAAAAAAGTGTAGAAGGAAAGGAAGGACGATTTTCCACCCGTACTACGTGTACCTCTTCGCTAGTGGAATGCTGATGTTGGATCGAATTTGTCCCCTGAAACCAGTTGATGTGTGTCCTAGCCATAGAATGACCAATGACCCTACAGTATCCCATCCATAGAAGTCCGATGTTCCTTAGTGCAAAATCCGATTTTCTTTAGTGCTCAAAAATGTGAAAAAAGTTAAAACCAGATTTTAAAAAAAGGAATGATATTTTTTTTCCTCTTCAACATAAAAAATCATGAAGGTTGAAGTGCTCGCAAATGAAAAGGAAGAAAATACTGCAGATATTTTTTTTTCTCTCATATTTTTCTTTCTCACTATTATGATCAAATATTTTAATTATATTAGATATGAGTAGTATTCTAACATTTTTATTTCAATAATTGAATACAATATTTTTAAGAGTTAGATTGCATTTCTTGTATTTATATTGCTTTTCTTTAAAATTATGATATAATATTGTTTTTTATCGTGCATTTAAAATGTTTTTGAAAAAAATAAATGTGGTTCAAACGTCAATTAAATTAGTGACGGCAAACAAAATTAAGTTATTATTTAAGCTTTTGTTTCCTAATGATTTCTCTAGATTAAACCGTAACAAAATTCTAAATTTTTCAGAATTTTCTTTCGAACCTAACGATGAAGAATTTTCAAACAAACTACAAGAAATTTGTAATACTTTCAATTTTTCGGAATTAGTTAAAATTTCAGACATTTTAAATATTTCCAGTGAGGGAAATAAAGATGAAATTGCAAAGCATATTTTAACTTGTTTATGTGATTTTGATAACTTAAAAAATTCGATAGTAATGGAAAATCCCTCTGAAGATGAGGATGAAACTAATCAGTTTCAATATAAACAAACTCAAACTGATTTTGAATCACATTTACCATTTAAAACTTGTGTAAGTCAATTTACACAAGTTAGTTTAAATACTAAAATATATGTTGATAAAGAAATACAAACTCATGTTTATACTGATAAAAATAAGGCATCCTATAGGGAAAATTGTAGTAATGACATAAAGAATAGAGAATCAGAAACAAAATTAATAGTAAATTTTTCGGATATTGAAGCAGTAACTCCTGTTTATGTATATATATATATATATATATATATATATATATATATATATATATATAAGTAAGTCTTAAAGAATTGAAAAAAAAATATTTCTCAGAGGGTTTCATTTATTTATATTATAATACAATACATTCAAAATTACAATACAATACAATGCATTCGATACAGTATGATATTTACTTTACGCGTTTCCTTTAGTTTTTTCCGGACAAATCCAATGGCGTTACTGGAAAAATGCATACTGTCTTTACCTAAACTGTTTCAAAAGTGTACGTAAATCCAACGCTTCCAAAGATTTTGAAAAATCGTTTAAAAAGTCACGGAAGTTAACCCATTCTTGATCCTCCTTTGGTGCAATGAGTGGAAAGTCCAAATTCAACCATGAGGCATAAAAAACACATTTGTTTCAACAAACACTTGAGGCATATCCATCACTTCTGATCTATCGAACGTTGGAGGCTTATCCAATACATCTCTTTCATCACAAGGCACTTGGGTTTCCTAATTTCTTTGAGGTTCATCACAGGAGAATTCGTCATTCACTTGAGGCATATCCAACACATGGGTTTCATGATTCACTTGGGTACGGGGCACTTGTGGAACTTTAAAATCTTCAGGAAACATTTGCACAACAGACTTGGCTGTGGATGCTCAGCTCAAACGTTAAGTAGGCTCGCATCTATCAACTCCGGGAGCTGCGACCACCATAACTTATAATTACAGGACGAGCTTCAACCGATATCGATGCGAGGGTACGTAACGTTTGAGCCGAGCATGCCATAGGATTACATATGATTACAATGTACAAGCCGAGCATCAACTCCGGGCGCTACAGTCACCGTAACTTACAGCTACAGGACGAGCGTCAACCGCAATCGATGTGAAGCTAAATAACGTTAGAACCAAGCATCCACCACCTACCCAGCGGACGCCACAGTATTACAACGTACATGCCGAGCATCAACTCCGGGCGCTACAGTCACCGTAACTTACAGTTACAGGACGAGCTTCAACCGCAATCGACGTGAAGCTAAATAACGTTAAGGAGGAGAGTTACTCCGGCCCGCCCTCAATTGGGCATACGGAAAAATGACCCATCGCCGCGACAGTCTTCAGGGAACCGTGATCCGTCCACCAGCACATGCGCCCGCCCGGGAGACCAGCCCGGCCAGGCCACATCCGTGGCATTTATTAAAATCAAAAAAGTTTACAAAAGGTTGCGCAACAGGAAGGCAACGGCAAAAGGTGCTCCGGGAGGTCCGCCTTATATTGCCGGAGCCGACGGAACCTCCCTTATATTGAGCCAAAGAAAATTTTAAAACAACATCTGGTTTGTAAGTACAGTACAAATAAAAACAGCAGGTTTTACAGATCAAGGCAACTAGCCAAGGGTTTTGCAAGGCAACTAGCCAAGTGAATATAAATGAGCTATCTAAAATCAGGAACAGCATATTTAAAAGGTGTAAAATATGTAAAAGGTGAAGATTTTTAAAATGGACAATAAAATATGTAAAACGTGTAAAAATGTGAAGATATTTAAAATAGGCAGTGTAAAATGGTCGTTGGGCAAGACAGGTGAGAACCAAGAGTAACAAGATTATACGCAATGGTGTTTTGGTCGTCCGGCTTAAAAAGGTCCTCCAGAGTGTGTTTGATAATCTTTTTAATAATATCTTTCTGTTTGCTAGTTTTACTCCAGTTTTTCAAATTTTCGTGTCTATTAAAATAATTACTTCGAAGGGTTGCAAATTTATTACATTCGACAATAAGATGTTTTACCGTTTGGAAGCCCCCGCAGTATCTACATGAGGAGATTCTGTGGAAGAGTCTTGCCTGGTGTTCCCCGAAAACGCCATGTCCAGTATAGTATTGGTTTAAATAGAAGACGCTGGAGATAAGTTTGAGATTAACTTTTGGAAAAGTGTTATGGGTGTGGCGTCCTTTCGGAGTGTTCGTCCACCTGTCCTGCCACAATATGGTGCTGACCCGCTTCAGTCTTTGGTTATATTGGGGCCTTGAAAGTGGGTGATTAAAATCCACCGCGTCCCGCATTGCACCTGCCTTGGCCAATTGATCAGCTTCTTCATTTCCCAATTCACCAACGTGCGCTTTGATCCAGTTATACTGGTAATTTTTATCAAAAGCGTGTGTTTTGATCTCTTCTATGATGTGCTCTGTTGGTGCCGGGTTGTTAAGAGCATTTAGTGATGAAAGGGAATCAGTAAATAACGTTAGAACCAAGCATCCACCACCTCCCCAGCGGGCGCCACAGCATTACAACGTACATGCCGAGCATCAACTCCGGGCGGTACAGTCACCGTAACTTACAGTTACAGGGCGAGCTTCAACCGCAATCGATGTGAAGCTAAATAACGTTAGAACCAAGCATCCACCACCTCCCCAGCGGACGCCACAGCATTACAACGTACATGCCGAGCATCAACTCCGGGTGCTACAGTCACCGTAACTTACAGTTACAGGGCGAGCTTCAACCGCAATCGATGTGAAGCTAAATAACGTTAGAACCAAGCTTCCACCTCCTCCCCAGCGGACGCCACAGCATTACAACGTACATGCCGAGCATCAACTCCGGGCGCTACAGTCACCGTAAATTACAGTTACAGGACGAGCTTCAACCGCAATCGATGTGAAGCTAAATAACGTTAGAACCAAGCATCCACCATCTCCCCAGCGGACGCCACAGTATTACAACGTACATGCCGAGCATCAACTCCGGGCGCTACAGTCACCGTAACTTACAGTTACAGGACGAGCTTCAACCGCAATCAATGCGAAGCTAAATAACGTTAGAACCAAGCTTCCACCACCTCCCCAGCGGACGCCACAGCATTACAACGTTCATGCCGAGCATCAACTCCGGGCGCTACAGTCACCGTAAATTACAGTTACAGGACGAGCTTCAACCGCAATCGATGTGAAGCTAAATAACGTTAGAACCAAGCATCCACCATCTCCCCAGCGGACGCCACAGTATTACAACGTACATGCCGAGCATCAACTCCGGGCGCTACAGTCACCGTAACTTACAGTTACAGGACGAGATTCAACCGCAATCAATGCGAAGCTCAATAACGTTAGAACCAAGCATTCACCACACCCCCACGGACGCTAAAGCATTGCAACGTACAAGCCTAGCCTCAAGTCTGGAAGCCACAGCCAGCGTAGACTCGTATCGACTGTGGTTGAAGCTAGGCTTGTAAGCTACGGTACCTAGAGCACTTGGAGTTAATGCTCTGCCTGTGCGTTGCAATGCTATGACGTCCATGGTGGAAGTTTAGGATGCTCGGCTTAAGCATTGCGTTGCATCGTATCGAACGCAGTTGAAGCCTGCCTGTAACTGTGAGTTACGGCGACTGTAGCTCCCAGACTTGATACTCCACTTGTACGTTAAGATATTGTGACGTCCGTGGTAGAGGTGGTGGATGCTCAGCTCAAACGAAACGTTACCTCGTATCGATTACGGTTGAAGCTCAGCCTGCAACTGCAAGTTACGGGGGTTATAGCTCCCGGATTTGATGATCGGCGCGTACGTTGCAATGCTGCAACGCCCGTGCTAGAGATAGTGGATGCTCGACTCAAGTGTTACGTAGCCTCGCATAGATTGCGGTTCATGTTCGGCCTGTAATTGTGAGTTACAGTGGTTGTAGAGCTACGGTACCTTCAGCACTCGGAGTTAATGCTCTGCCTGTGCGTTGCAATGCTATAACGTCCATGGTGGAAGTTTAGGATGCTCGGCTTAAGCATTGCGTTGCATCGTATCGAACGCAGTTGAAGCCTGCCTGTAACTGTGAGTTACGGCGAATGTAGCTCCCAGACTTGATACTCCACTTGTACGTTAAGATATTGTGGCGTCCGTGGTAGAGTTGGTGGATGCTCAGCTCAAACGAAACGTTACCTCGTATCGATTAGGGTTGAAGCTCAGTCTGCAACTGCAAGTTACGGGGGTTATAGCTCCCGGAGTTGATGATCGGCGCGTACGTTGCAATGCTGCAACGCCCGTGCTAGAGATAGTGGATGTTCGACTCAAGTGTTACGTAGCCTCGTATAGATTGCGGTTCATATTCGGCCTGTAATTGTGAGTTACAGTGGTTGTAGAGCCCGGAGTTGATTCTTCACTTGTACGTTGTAATAATTTAGCGTCTGTGTGGAAGGTTGTGGATGCTCGGCTCAAACGTTGCGCAGCGTAGCATCGATCGTGATAGAAGCTCGGACTGTAACTGTAAGTTACGGTGCTTGTAGCTCCTAGAGTTGATATTCCGCTTGTGCAATGCAATGCTTCCTCCTCTGACTAACTAACTCCCTGGCATTACAGTCCATGAAGGACCATGGCCTCACTAACTTCCTCCTCTACGGACGCTGAATCATTGCATCGTATAAGCGGAGCATTAACTCCGGGTGCTTGTAACCCCTAGAGTTGATGCTCCGCTTGTGCGATGCAATGCTTCCTCCTCTACGGAAGCTAAATCATTGCATCATACAAGCGGAGTATTAACTCCGGGAGCTACAATCACCGGACTTCAGCCACAATCGATGCAAGGCTATGTAACGTTTGAGCCGAGCATCCACCACCTCCCACGGGGACGCCACAGCATTACAACGTACAAGCCGAGCATCAACTCCGGGCGCTAGAGTCACCGTAACTACTTACAGTTACAGGACGAGCTTCAACCGCAATCGATGTGAAGCTAAGTAACGTTAGAACCAAGCATCCACCACCTCTCCACCTTATTATTTTGAAGAAAACGCTCATTAAATGGCCAATTTTCTTATTCAGAAAATATATAAGGTGTATGTGCAATATCTGTATTCTTTTTGGATTTTTTTTAGCTTGAAAACTTCATAAGTCCATTTATTTTTGACTCTATAATGCACAAAATATTAAAAAAAAAATATTATAACAGAATACAAACTACGTGTATTCACCAAGAATATTCCCAAAGAGTACGAAATACATATTAATACATAGTGCTCACATCTAGTTCAAAATATTCTAACTATCCCCAGTTACGTTAAAAATATGATGGTGCAGCCCGCTAGAGTTTTGCGCACTAAAGGGCCGCATCAGAAATTTAAAAAAATTACAGACACAAGAGATTATGTTTAAACCTTTTCGATGCACAGCTTTTGAACGATCAAGCCCGGAAATATCACGGGAACGAGATATGAGTGACGAAAGCTCACTCCGTAATTTTAAAGCGAGTAAGAAGGAAGGGGTTAAAATGTAAAGGGCATCAGTAATCACCCAATAGGGAGAGAGATTCATTACTTGCGATTTATTGAAAATGAACTTTGCCAAACGTCAAGCCAACTGTGCGTATCACAAATTTCAAAATGATTTAGCGAAAGAATAAAAGCTCGAAGAAGTTACAAAATAATAATAGACTTATAACAGAATAAATTTTAATTCTAATGTAAGCACTTAAAAATTGCAATAAATATAATCACCATCCGATTCATAAATAAGTTAGGAATGAAATCTTAAATATGAGAATCACTATAATTAAACATGAGAGTTAATAGATTTAAAAAATAAATGGACATAAAAATCTCTTCATACCCATAATGGTATTCCAGAAGCTAGAAATATAATATCAATATAAATTTTAGAAATAAATGGTATTCTAGAATGTAAGTAATGTTTGTACATTAAAAGAACTAAATTTAAGTAATGTAATTAAAAAAGCTATCGGAGCTCTATTACGGCATGACCGCTAATTACCCGATAGTTACAGTTTCGTAGGTTGCATTAAAAACACTTCAAAATATCAACTTTTTTATTTATCATTATTTTAAATTGGCATTAACTTTAGGTGAGAGACTTACATATATATCTAAAACATTTCAAAAATATTTCTTTAAGAATAATGACTAGGTAGACATGTTTGCATTATGATAACCAAACACTTTTATGCAAATTAACAATTTCGTCAGAGTGTTGCTTCTAAACAGCATGCGCTGACTTGTCTGCACATAGCTTCGTTCGTTTGCAAAAGAACTCCCTTCGCCATAAAGCCTAAGGCCGTCTGCTGCCATGGAAACAAGAAATAACGCACTTGAAAAAAAGGATATCGAACTTCCCTTATTCTCTCTCTCATAGAACTGAGCAAAAACCTGCCTTAAAGATTGACCTAACCATCCTGCTTGAAATTGTTCGACCTCGTAATCATAGTCACCGCCCCTGCTCTGGACGAATGGCTAAGGGAGTTCTCTCCATAGACAGAACCATAAAAAACTAACACATAATGATTCCGCTGATGTCCGATGCACTTTCAAGAAAACAATATATCCAGCCCGACTGGTAATATTTTTGAGGATTAGATTTTGAAGAACATGTTGAAAATTTTGTTTTGTTATATTCACCAAATTAATTCCATCGAGCATTTAGGATCTAAAGTTAAAAAGCTAGCCAGTGTCTACATCAAAAACAATTCAATCCCACATTTGGTGCTTTTCTTTTCCATGTTACGAACATGAAGTTTATGCCAAGAAGAATGTGGTCAAACGAGATAAGATTGATCAAATATAAGATAAGTAGAAAAATAATGACTTTCACACGAAATGCCTGATCTAAACTCACAATTTAATATCGACAAATAATTTCAACTTAATAATTTTTAATCAAAAAAATGCACTTTCTGATACAGTTGAAATTTTTGGAAGCCGTACTTTGAACGCATGCTCCTTTTTTTTTCTTAAAGGAGAAATGTTTTATTTCACGTCATTGTTTTTTTGAAGTTATACTTCTTATGCGACTTCCAACAAGGTTGCGTTAAACTTTTAACGCTAAATTTTTATTGGCCGGGAAATCACGTGGTAGGATCCAGTTTTCCCTCATTTATTTCCATATTGTTTTGGTTCTTACTAGCATAAAAATAATAAAAGTCATAAAAGTATTGTTTTTCTATAAATATTTCTTTAGTTTGTTTTGATACACATATAATTTAATAGGGTAGTATTTTTTTTTTCCAATTTAGTGGATAACAATTGAAAAAATTGAGTGAAAAAAATCCCACGGACAATGCGACGGATTTAAGGGTATGTCAAGGTACGTCTCTTGTAAATATCAATTGATTGTTAGGTTTTCTCTTTTGAAATTACATTATGACGCATTCACATACATTATTAATACATTTTCCAGGGCGAGACGATGAGGCAACCACAAGCACTTCCACTGGTTCAAGAGGTCCACTAGGAAAAAATGCACAATATTACCGTGATTACAGAGCACATTTAGCGAGCGAAGCAGGAAAAAGAGTCGTTGAATAGAACTAGTGATCCTTCTACGACTGCTGATTCTTCTACAATTAACGTCGCAGGTTACGAAGTTAAACTTCTTCCGCGCCGAAAGACTCAGCGCACTATTTTTATTTTTTTTTATTTTTTTTTTTTTAATGTCATTCTTTTCTGTAATATCTTTATGTCTTTCTTTCACAAAATTCAGGTTTATTCATCAGTGAAGTGTTTATGTGCAATAATAAATAAAGGCAAAAGATTGGCTGAATATGTATTCGCCAAACTTATTAGAACTATTTCAGTTTTGTATTCACTTTTAAGTATTTCTTTTTGTAAAAAAAAAAACAAATATTTACATTCTTTTTATTTCACTAAGATCAAGTAGTTACTTTCTTCATCCTGGCTCATTTAATTTTGTTTTTTAGTTATTTATAGTAATAAGTCACCTAAAGTTCAAACGATTTGTTTTCATTTATCATAAGAAATCTATTTAATATGCGAGCTTTCATCTATTTTTGGATCTCTCAATGTTTTTTTTTCCTTGAAATTCTTGCGTTAAATTGTTGGAATAATTAGTTTCTCTGTTAGAAAATTTCATGGCAATATGTTTAAAAGTTTCTTACTTAAATTTTTTTAACGTGATTTAATTTAAGGATGAAAATTAAAAAAAATCGTTTTCTAACTATTTTTGCAGGTTTATTTTGAAGAATCTCAACTAGAAATAAATAGAAAAGATGGTCACAATAAATTAAGACCAGATTATATTCGAACAAGTTTCAATGTTCAAAATTCCGTAAAAATCCTCAAAAAAGGTTGAAAGGAATAGGCTGTCCCAAACCTGGATCAATTTTCGATAAGCTTGAATCTAGTGCAAGTATAAATTTATAAATTCTTCTCCATTTGCTTAGTTTTTACATTAAAGCACCAAAAATGTGTAAAAGATATTTCGATCTAGTAATGAATAATATAAATATATTTTTTTAAAAATTACATTCCTTACTTATGTATTACTTATTTAAATAAATGTTATGAAAATCTGATTTGTAAGATGATGTTTATTTAAATAAATTATTTAAAAATTTATCATGTGTCGTTTCTTCTCCTCCCCATAAAACTCTAGTTTCTATTTATTTTACAAATTCTATTTCTATAACAAAAATGGCTAAAAATCTTAATTCGTCTTATCCTTAAATGTTTTAAAGAAAATTCATTGTCTCAATTAAAAACACTAATTTTAAAACAATACTTCATTTTGAAACAAAATTTATTGCTTCTCATGATTGTAGACATTAACATTTAGATTAGTGCTTGAGAAAATTAATTATTTTGATTATAAAAACATACTTAAAAATATTTCAGGTTAAAGCATGTTTTTTTCCATTTTAATTTTGTTTAAAAAAAATTTGAAAGAAATTTAAAAAATCTAGATCTAACTGAAATATAAAATTTAGTACCAAATTTTCTTTGAAATCATTTATAAAAAAGAATTTGATGTAATTGACATATAGCACGTGCACAGTTTTTTATTTAAAAACTTTAAATCGGTAATAAAATTTGCAGTGAATTTGTATAAGCATAAAAAAAAAAAGTTTCCGAAAAACTATGTTAATCGATGCACGCTTTTCTTTACTGATTATCCTATAGTTGAAGTTAACGACGTTTATAGTGATAAGTTGCCAAATCTTGTAGCTCTTCATTATTGAAAGAAAAGCTTTTGCTCCGAAGTAAATGATAAGTCGGTCTGTCTAATTCAAGGGTTCTAATCTGGACTAAAACTCCTATACTATCAGAGCTGACCTATCAAGCAATATTGGAGCAAACAAGTTCGCAAGTTAACGTTAGGTTAGTATTAGTTATGTTATGTGCTTATGTTAGCTTTTTGCTCCAAAAATAAATGATAAGTCGGCCTGTAAATGAAATAACGTCAGCTTATACATGTCTATAACGTTTTTTAATGTGTAAATCATAGAGATGTCCCCTCATTCATGTCATGTCATATATCAATGAATGGAAAAAATCCATCAATTGTCGTAAGTTTGTGGATCTGAACGTACTGTTTGCACTGGATCATTCATATTCCTATCCCAATAGGTACGTATTCCCTATTGGACAAGTAAATGAAGTGACGTCAGCTTATACATGTTCATTAAGCACAAGTATGTCGATCCAAGCGATTTAATTTCGGTTACATCTTTGAAGGTTTGCAATATTATGTGCTTCAATTAGAAAAGATAGTGTATTACACATTCGAAGAAATGTTTATTTTGGTTTTGATCAAAGCATATTAAGGCCAAGGAGTTTATAATAATGCAATTCATACAAAAACGCTTGCAGCCACGAATGTGGAATGTTATTTTATGCTATACAGTTATTTATATGATTTATTTGCTCATTGGCGGAGCTATTATATTTGCCTTAGATCCTTTTGAAGCGATGAAAACAACGGTTTCAATATTTGGTAATTCATCTAAGCATTTCCCAGGTCAGTAATTGACTCTTCTTTAAAAGGTGAACAACAGCGTACGTATTGACCCACTCAAGTTCATATATTGAAAAAAAAACTGTTTGTTTAGGAATACTAATATAGTATATTTTTTTCTTAATTTATACTCCCCGCCCCAAATTAATTGTTACTTTTAGGTTGAAAATTTTATCCCAAATTGGGTGCTGCATTTCAAATAGTCATTAATAACTTTCGATGAGGTTTAGTACACTGACACTAGTAAAATCATATACTAATGAATTCATGATTTATTATAAGACAGTTTTATGTTATTACTGGTGTCCTTTCAAAATGTGGCGTATCTTAAGGGAGTGCGAAACCTGGATTTTGGATAATAATTTGTTACTGAGTTGAGGAAGGGAAGGGGGAGATATTTAAAATCATCAGTATCAATAAAGTATCCAAATGTAGCAAATTGTTTGGGACGGAGAGAAGATTTGGTATACCTTCCCTTCAATTTCATTAGTATACTGATGGTGGGAAAATCCCAATACCAAGAAAAAATTATCGTAGAGTAATGAAATTTCGGTAATGCGTTTGTTTGAGTAACAAATTTCATTTATTAAGGTTTTGAGATCACAGATTAATGGAATTAAAAAGAAAACTATTTCAAATGTGAAATACTGGTACATTTATAACTGATGTGTAAGAACCAAAATTTTGAATGCAAGTGTGCATGCATTCCGTATGTCATTTTTCGGGATGGAGTTTCCTGCCTGTTGCCCTTGATTTAACTTCTTACGACACTTTGTGACGACGCTATTTATTAACTTGAAAGCTAATTTGTTACAGGTAACTTAGTAAGCTTGGTTAGCTTAAACTAAATTTAGCTCTATTCAAAAGTTCGGTCTGACTTCCTTATGACTTTTCATGGTTGCCTGCTGAAAAATTTTTTTTTGTGGACCACATTCATGGGGGGTGGTGGCTCTGCAGCGTGGGAGCAATTTTGATTTCTTTTTTGTGCGCATATGTAGCTTTTTCAAGGTTCACGACATCGACCCTAATTAAGGTCCTCTATGTCTGGGTGATATCAGCCCAGGCATAGAACCCCTCAATCAATACGAGGACAGTTAACGCTGGTTGAGGGTGGCGCTGAAGTTGTCGTTCAATGATGTCCCATACGTGTTCGATTGGTAAAAGATCTGGTGATCTAACAGGCCAAGGCAACATGTCTAAATTCTGTAGAACATGTTGGGTTACAACAGCAGTATAAGAGCATGCGTTGACCTGTTGGAAAATACCTCCTTGAATGCTGGTCATAATTGGCAACAAAGCAAGTTGAATCACCAGGTTGACGTACAAATTTGCAGTCAAGGATCGTGAAATGACAACGAGAACGCCCCTCCTCAGACCATAACTCCTGGTGTAGGTCCAGTGTGTCAAGGCCGGAGATAGGTTGGTGGCAGACGCTCACTTGACCTCCTTCTAACCAATATACGGCTACTACTAGCACCAAGGCAGAACCGACTTTCTTCAGAAAACACAATAGATCTCCACTTTGTCCTCCAGAGAGCTCTTACTCAACACCACTCACGCCGTAAACGGCAGTAGTTTGGAGTGAGTGGAATGCAAGCTTCAGGGCATCTCGTTCGGAGCTGTACTTGAAGAAGCTGATTTGTTACAGTTCGCTGTGCCACTGTGTAGTGCTGTATCCCGAATGTGTGAAGCAGACGCAGTACGGTGCACCACAGACATCACAGACTACTCAGAGGAAAGACGGTGGTCTTCCCTCTGAGTAGTGCCCCGTGGCCGTCCAGAACCCGGTATTCTTGAAGCAGTGCCTTCTCTTGACCGCTGCTGCCAGCAATCATGCACAGTGCCATGATGGCTCAGGGGGTAGAGCGTTCGCCTTCCAATGAAGTGAACCGGGTTTGAATCCCACTGATTTCTGATCGATGCGAATTCGACATCTGGCTTGCCCTGACCACAGTGCTGACTTAACCTATCATTAGTGATAGATGGATCATGGGTTAAAGTCCCCTTGCTGCCAGGCTAACCGTGGGAAGTTTCTGTGGTTTTCCACTCCATGTAACGCAAATGCGAAATAGTTCCATCAACACTTTAACAGCAAAAGTTTTCAGAAGCTGCTTAATATGGTTTCGGTAATGTCCTGACTTGTAAAGTCTTAAGTAAAACTTTACTTTTACTTCTTACTTTAAAGTAAGGTATTTACGTGCTCTTACAGAGTGTCCCAAAAAATCATTTGAAATAAATAATTTGATGCAAGTATATAACAATGCACGGTTTATTGTGTTGTATTTAGGGAACAAGCAATTCTATCAAATTTTTAAATTCGTTACTAAGCTTGTGAAGGTGCAGATGGTGTTACCTGCCAGAAAAAGCTATAAAACAGTCTTTTCAAAATAACTATAATTTGCAGCAACGATATAGCAATATAGCACAGTTTGAAGACAAACTAACATACGCACTTGCAAATATTTTCAGATGGAATGTTCTATCAGGCAGCATAAAATACTGTTTATAATTTTTTTCCCAATCAGCAGTGACATCTTTAGGTGAACTTTGTTGTTACTCTTAAAACTCGGTGGGGAAAAGATGCTTGAACTCAAATTAGAATGCGTCAATTTCTATCTACTTATCTCATATTTATTTATTTATTACCCATTGGCAAAATGGGTGTTGTTTTGAGTTTTCCACTTTTAATTTTGTTATGCATTAAGTTGGTGAGCTTATTTTTGAGATATGGGAACAGAGAGATCCCATAAATATTTCTGGAGGTGTGAATAAAAGAGAATTTCATCATTTGAGCGATTTTTTTTTAATATGACCTTGTTGTGCTGCTTTTTTATAAATGATTACGTTAGCCTTATTTTTTATAGACTTTTACAACTCTTTTTGATCATGGTGAAGTTAAAAGGTATCGGTCTAGTTAAAAGGTATACGGACATGAAAAGTCTTGAACAACACCCGTATTTCCAATGGGTAGCTTTTTTTTTCTTTTTTTTTTTTCAAAAGGGAATTAATTTATAACATATTCAAACATTTCTGCTTTTTAAAAAACTAACTTATAGAAAACCTACGAGTTTTTTTTTATTACTTATTTATTGTTTTATTTTTATTTTTCAAATCATTATTTTGAGTCTCCTGGTTGCTGTAAGTAACCAAAATTAATGACAAACGGAATTTCAAAAAAAAAAAAAAAAAGTTTGTGAAATTTTCGGATTATCATATTTACGATAGCTGTTCTGTAACTAGGTATTCAGAAAAATCAAAACCAAAAAATACCTTTTTATAGTGTTAAGTACAGTGAATACTGCGGAAGTTGGCTACTTCTGGGATAACAATTTTATGGTATACTTGTGCAAATGATCAACATACAGAAGTGGTTAACTTAACATGTGCAACTGTATATACTTCAATTGTTGTTTGTCCCATAAATTGCCACTTTAAGGAGTTTCAACTCTACATTATAAATTTGAAAAAAAAAAAAAAAGGTTGACTGGTTTATGAAATAAAAAACATTAAAAAAATACAAAACTAGAAAGTTGGAAAAAGATAAGAGTGGATAATTAAAAGGTTAAAAATTGAAAACATTACAAAAAGCAGGTATTAGTATAATGCAGTACATGCACACTCTAACTAAATCTTAATATGTCCCGTATAATTACTGGAGATTACTGGAGGCGAACAGTTTCTAACAAATCTATCATATAGCGATTTTAAAATTCCAAGAAGAACAGTAAGAAGAAAATTTTAAAAAAATTATATTAAATTAAACAACATTAAAATTATCTTCTTAAATTAAATATATATAACTGCCTACTTTTACGTTTCTTACGAAAGATATTTTAGTGGTAGTAAACGTTTTAACTAGGTACGTTTTACTTGGTTCAACACATTTTATCCCATTTTTTTTATATTGAAGTGATACAAAAATTAGTTTTCTGTAAAAGGCTGTATGCTGTATGCGTTCAAACTAATATTTTCTGGTGCTACTACCACTTTATTTTTTTACCAATTCCAATATAAATCATAAGTAAATTACAGAGGGAAATGGCCGTGTGGTGTCGGGAACCAAGCGCTGTGTTAAGCGCGGAGATAGCCTGTTCGTGCTATCCTTTTCTGTATTGTGCTATCTATTCTTCTAATTCACAAAGCTTTATAAGCCCTAATTAAACACATAAGCCAGCAAATGTTTAATGCACCAATAAATAAATAAATCCAATCACAATATTTATTTTTACGAAAAGTCTTTTTCTCTTCTTCATTTGCACTACAGCCCGGGGTGGGCCTCCTGCCGTACAATATTTCTCCAGACTGCTCTGTCTCTGACCTTGAGCTTCCAGTTGGAGATCTTTAAAGTTTTATTCAATACTTGTCTTGAATAATTTTATTCAAGACATCCTCCATCTATCCTTTCTTCTGTCTCGGGTTGCCTTTTAGCCTTATTGCACATGGGCTTCCAATTCAAGATTTTTTCCACTCGATTGTCATGTGATGTCCCAATGTGACCATGCCATGAAAGCTTCTGTGCTTTGATGAGTTTTACAATTTTTGTATACTTGATTAGAGCTTCCACTTCATCATTAGTTCGAATTCTCCAATAATTATCAGTTGCGCCGTGATGGCTCAGGGGATAGAGCGTTCGCCTTCCAATGAGGCGAACCGGGTTCGAATCCCAGTCGATACGAATTCCGCATCCGGCTTGCACCGATTACAGTGCTGGCGTGAAATATCCTTAGTGGTAGACGGATCATGGGTTAGAGTCCCCTCGCCGTCAGGCTAACTGGGGGAGGTTCTGGTGGTCTTCCTCTCCATGTAACGCAAATGCGTGTTAGCTCCATCAAAAAGTCTTCCACGAAGGGAAAATTTCTCCCAATATTAGGCCCAGGAGTTCCCTTGTCTTCTGGACTGGGTTCAAAATGACAAGGTTACAGAGTTGAACATTCGTAGTCGAAAATCCCAAAATTGGGTCGGCTGTTCAACGACAGTTATAAAATAAAATAAAATAATTATCAGTTAACTGTATTGGGCCCTAAATTTTTCTAAGCATTTTTCGCTCAAAAATTAATAAATTATTTATATCTTAATGTGTCTCGTAGCCAATTGTCACCACAGGATGGATGATCGTTATGTAAATTTTTAGTAAAAGTGCTCTCGGAATCTATTTAATTTTTAACAGATGCTGACATGAAAAATAGCTTTAATTCACTTTCAGGATGCTGCAATTGTATTTGAAGTTTTTATATTGAGCCTAGATATGTAAGGCTACCCACGGTTTCAAATTTTAAGTTATCAACTATAAAATAATCACTGCATTGCTAATAAGTTTAGTTTTTTGCATGCATTTTCTTTTTTTTTTTTTTCTTTTTTTTTAGTAAAGTAACTGTGAATATGACGCTAAGAGCTGACCGGTTACTATGTCTAATTTTTTCCTACAAATGTGTTTCTTTTATTTTTGAGGAAAAAATAGTTTTTTTCAAAAACAAAAAAAAACTATTGTTGTGATTGTCTTATTTTCGTCATCATTTTTAAAATAATTAAGCCCGCTCAAATCTTATTCAGAATGAAGTTAATTATCACGTGCCCTTACAAGAAAATAAAGAGTTTTTGAGGTTGGCAGATGTAAAAAAACATACCCGGGATAGAAAATGAGAAAAAAAAACCTCATTAATAAACCTCAATTTCTACCTCATTTACACCTTATAAAATCAACCTGATATATAGCTCAGAGATACTTTTAGTTGAGATGGAGTGAAATTATTCACACCTCAAATGTATTTATTTGCTAAAAGTGTAGAAAAAATAACCAGTACACCCAAACAAACAAATTTCCTAAGCTGGTTGCTCTACTGCAAATTTCCATCATCCTCTAAACTACCTCAAATATGAATGAAACAGCTTCATGCACCTTGATTATACTTCATGGGAGGTTGATTTTAAGGTTGTTTTTAAAGTCAACTTCAAATAAACCCCAAACTAACATGAAGACCCCAACAACCCCTCAAAAACACCTCAAATTTTTGTAAGGGTGTTTAGATTTCTGTATCGCCGAGAAATTTTTTTAAAATTATCTATTCCATGCACTGAAACAAATTTTGTTGCCGTTTGGCCTTTCCTGAGAAAGCAGTTTTTTATATCTATATATTTTTTTTTCCTCTCAAAGAAATGAAGAAAATGTTGTTAGCAAGCAATTACACAGAGGCTGAAATAAAAAAAGCCATTTCAGAGTTTTATCCAAAGGCTGCTCTCTCTTTCTCCTCGCGGCCATTGTTTGAAGTCAATATATGGTGGACCTTCTTTAATGCTTTTTTCTTCTGCTATAACATGGTAGCTACCATAGGTAAGTACAGATAGTAAATAAAACTTATAGTTTGTAAGTTCTCGTTATTTTATTTGGAGGTAAAATTTCGAGAGAGTCGAAAACTACAGCTTTGTTATTTATTTATTCTCAAGATAATGGAAACAATTATTTTAAGAACTAGGATTTTTAAGTTAACTAAAAAGAAAAAAAACTATTTTATTTTAGTTGTTCTAAAACGGAAGACGTAAGGCACATTACTTTTCGAAAAAAGTT
The DNA here is from genome assembly GCA_949128135.1 of Parasteatoda lunata. NCBI lineage: Eukaryota > Metazoa > Arthropoda > Arachnida > Araneae > Theridiidae > Parasteatoda > Parasteatoda lunata. The sequence goes on from OX421973.1 coordinate 20,074,309, forward strand.
TCGATCATTGCTGTGAATTTCTTTTATTTATTTATTTATTTATTTATTATTATTTTTTTTAAACTGATTCTACCAACTTTCTTCGTTTTAAGTCAGACAAAAATAAAATTATTTTTTGCTTTTTAGACTACTTTAAAAACGTAGCTTTTAGAAATTTTATTCTATTTCATTATTTTCTCTTTTTTTATTTTTGTACACGTGTTACCTTGTTTATATCCATAAGTGTGCGAAATTTCTTTTAACGAAAAAATGGTGATAACGATAAAAAAAATTTTTATCGTTATCACCAAAGAAAATTCTGACATAAGGTTGCCGTACGGTTATATGCTTTCTGGGATGCCTTCTGGTTATTCAAGAAGTGTTCTAGTAATTTCTGGATTGCACTGTAGTTTGGTTTGGCTGATCTGTTCCTGTACCTTCGTATTTTAAAGGCTTCAACTGAACTAATTTCCCCATTTCTGAAAATTAAACAAAGAAAGTTGGTTATTAGATCCCAAAAAAGATGCAGTCTTAAAAATCTGCACATATAAACAAAAGTCAAACTTTAACTTTGGAGCAAATGATGTTCCCTTCAAGTTTTATAGGCTTATAATATTGTTACTATACTTGTAACAGTTCATAAATTTAATATTACTTTTTTATTCTGCTATTAAACAATTGTTTCGGGTTGGGTTACACATGATTCACTTATTCACTTAATCATAAATACTAAATATTTTCTTAAATGGTACAATTTAAGGAGCAGGTGGTACGAATTCGGCAACCGGTTTTCAAAATCCATACCACGTGCAGATTTTGTGAAAATAATTAGTTTGCAGTACTTACTGCAAAAATATTATTTTTTAAAAAATGATAGTCCAGTCACATTAATGTGACCACCAAAACTTTTGACGAGGAGGAGGAAGCATTATGGTTTGGGGAATGTTTTCCTGGCATTCACTGGGTGCACTCATCATTGTGGAAGGCACGATGGATCAGCACAAGTGCGCATCTGTCCTTGCGGATCATGTCCACCCTTACATGCGAATGATTTCTCTTCAGAATGATGGCATCTACCAGCAGGACAATGCGAGGTGACATATAGCTCGCAGTGTATGTGCGTGGTTCGACGAGCATCAGAATGAGTTAACCGTGCTTCCCTGGCCAGCAAACTCATCGGATTTTAACCCAATCGAGAATCTGAGGGACCACCTCGATCGGGTTGTTCGCACCATGGATCCTCAACCGCGTAGTCTAGCGAAGCTGGCCACGGCACTGGAGTCGGCATGGCTCAACAACTTTCAGAAACCCAATTGACTCTCTTCCTGCACGTCTCGCAGCGGTCCGCTCTGCCAAAGGTGGTTATTCTGCCTTTTGACAGGTGGTCACATTAATGTGACTGGACTGGGTAATATAAGTAGAGGAATAATGTAAGCGTTATATTTATATATGTATTAATTATATAAGTGTTATAAAAAATATAGGTATTTTATTATTCAAAAATTTTCATGTAATTTTCTGGAATTTAGGAAACTCTCTTCTAATAAATACGTAGTAAGTCTTCATATCTATCAATTTGCTAGAAAAAAAACCCGCTTATTTCTGTAAGTGTTCTTATCAAATAAGCAATACTAAATCTAATCCCAACTTTCTTTTTACTACAGTTGTCTTCGTCTTGATGTTAATAGGGAAAAAGGATATCAGAAGGCTACAGATATTCCTTCCTTAATTGAAATAACCAGCATATTAATTGCATGTCTTTTTAATAAAAATATGCATAGTGATAAATTTGACAGCCCTTTGCTTTTAGAATCCTTGTCAAAAACGAGGTTAAGAAAGTATTTTCATTAAGGCTCTCGACTTTAAGGAGGAAAATTCAGAAACACCAGCGAAATGATAAACGCGGGATTAAAAACATCAAAAACAGTTTGATTGTCGGTTAAAACTTAAAGGTGTTTCAAACATTCAACAATCAAACGAATTTTGATGTTTTATACTCCCACCTTTCTTGAAACTGATTCAACAGATTTTGACAGTGTTTTTGTTTCTTCTCTCACTTATGATTACCGTCGTTGACCCAGGACAACGTTACATTTTTGACACAGGTAACAAATTCCCTGTTGTACCGCAGCGAATGCTACAGATTATTATTGCACTAGTAGATAACTTTTTCATCTCACATTTTCAAATTTATACAATTAAATTTTCTGTATGATTTCGTTTTACAAGTGACTTTGAATCTATGAAGATTGTGCAGCAGAATAACTCAATAAACTCTGCTTCTTGACGAGGATTCTAAAAATGTATATATTAACGAAGGTTATTGTGAAATATCTTGTATTCTAAAAAAGGATTGTAATTGTTATTTAAAAAAAATAATAATAATAATTTCATTTCCAAGGTTACACTGGTTATACACCATTTAGTACAACAAGTCAAATGTTCAGCTCTGTGTATGTTTTATTCGGAATACCATTAGGAATGTTGTTCAACAAAGTCCTTGGACAGTTTTACGCTGAATCTCAGAGTGAGGTGGTGTACCTTTTGAGAGACAAAGTCCCCTACAGCAAGTATTTTTCGAACTGCGTATTTTTTGCCTCCTGGAGCTTTCTTTACTATTTTGTTCCAGCTTTCGTTTTCTTATACACTGAGGGTTGGAACTTTCTCGGTGGTCTGTATTTTTCAACAACAGTTGCTGCTGCCTGCGGAATGGGAGACTTCTTCGCCGGTGAGTAGAGAATTTGACTGGAAAAAAAAATTATGAGAGAATGTGATGTCATTATGTGGCTGAATGTAATAAGTTAATAAGTCTTTTCTCAACATTTGATTTTAAAAAAAAGAGTGTATCAAATGCGCGGTCACTCAAAATATCATTAAGTTATATCATCTCTCTCTCTTTATATATATATATATATATATATATATATATATACATATATATATATATTATATATATAATATATATATATATATATATATATATATATATATATATATATATATATATATATATATATATATATATATATATATATATATATATATATATATATATATATATATACATATATATATATATTGCATAAGCGCCAAATTTGGGGCTTATGCAAAACAAACAATCCTGTTTCTTTTATTATTTATTTATTTATTTATTTATTTTTTTGAAATTATAATTAATTTTCTTAAATTATTATAAATGTATAATTAATTATCAAACTTTTTAATTACAAACTTTAAATTACCTTGCGCACATCCATATCGGGCCCATCCAAGGTAACTAACAAATTTGACGCGATTCAGTATTGCAGTAAGAACGTGCCATAAGATATCACTTTATTTATGCTTTTGTTTTCATGGTTTGTAATCTGGCAATCTTATTACGTAAATATTTAAAATCATTCTTGAAAGATGCCGGTACGAGTAAGTTCATTTAAATTCGCTCCTCACTATGCAGATTTCCTCTCGTGTACTGTTCTATAATCTCTTTACATTTTATTTTCTGTTTTTTGCTTGATATATTTGTTTATTTTTTACTTAATGTGTTCTAATTTCGTTTCAATTTTTTTTTAGTGCTCCTCACACTATTGTATTGATATATTTTGCATTGGCTATATTGATACAATATTAGAAAGCACTCCTTTTTGCGGATATAATCGTGTCAGCTGATGAAGAGATTATATCCTTTCTTTATTTTGTTTTCCGGATTTTCAATATTTTTTTTTCTTCCATTTTTTCTAAAATTTTTTAGCTTATTTTATGAGTTCTATATACTTGCAGCTTATGCGCAGTTAATATAACTTATATATTTTCTTCGTTTTTCTCTTTTTTTCTCTTTGTATTTTTTTGTGCTATATATATATATGTATATATATATATATATATATATATATATATATATATATATATATATATATATATAATGCGTTAAAAAATAAAGTGAATAGAGAGTGTCCGACTTTGTAATGTTTAACCAAAACTCTGTTTAAAATGATCATTTTAAACAGAATCGATTTTAACAGAATGAAAGTTAGTTTCATTTAAGTTCACTTATCATTCTCAAGAACTCCTATGAGCACGATAAGTGAATTGAACTGAAACCTGAATGTTAGTGAGAGTATGTAAGAGTGAATAAAGAATGTGTAACTTCTCAAAATACATGGAAGAAAGAGAGGAAAGAGAATTTGTGTGACCAATAATGCATTTATTTAGTACTGTCTGGAAATCAGTAGAACAGAAAGCAACCTCATTGATAGGTCATTTCGTAGTTTCCAAATCAGCTTTTAATTTCAATTAGATAAGCTTTTCGCTCTGAAGGTCTCCCTCGAAGATATCAATGAGCGCGATAAATTCATTTAAGTGAAATTAACATGTCAGTGAATAACAGATGTATTAAAGAGTGAGCAAAGAATGTATAACTTTTCAAAATACAATGTAGAAATAGACTAATAAACCGCTTTCAATGATGGGGTTAATTTTAAGTACACGTATCACTCGGAAGAACTCCCATGAGAAATTTATTGAGCTCGATAAATGCATTTTACCTAAGATATCAAACTCAAATCAGAATTAATCATCCGACTAATAGCCTACGAATTAAAGACAAGTATATTTTTATATTTCCCTCACATATATCAAAGAAATTAACGTTAAAGTTTCATAATATTTCAATTGAAAAATAGAATTATTGTAAAAATTATCGTTTGCATTCTTAGCAGTAGTATGCTCACTACATATGGTCTTGTTGCAGTAGTTGCATACGTATTTTGTCATTCTGCGTTTCTTAGATAGATGGAAAGTACAAATTATGCGTTCATTCATCGCACGTCTAGTTATGTCCTCTGTGGGCTTTCCAATATGCAACATATCTTCAATGTGGAATTAAACATTTGACTGTTAAACGACGATTACAGTAAATCTAGAAAAGCATCAAATGCAAAGCCGTTGTTAACCTTTAGACGCAGAATTTTTATTAACATATTTTTAATACTTCTTCCTGGTTTTGTATTAATTTAGGCCAAAATAAGTGAAAAATATTATATTTAGCTTTTTAAGAACTTATGGTTATGAAATACAGCATGAAACAACTTTTGTGTCTTTTTCTGCGTTAAGGTAAAACCTTTCAAACACGCCTCAATTCCAAACAATGACTTTTCAAATTTGTAATTTTTTGCAGGTTTCAAACCTTAGAAAACATTTATTCGTCATTGAAATCTTTTTAATTTATAAGATCACAACTATTGATAAATATTTAAATAAGGAATAGAAGAAAAAAATGAAATTCTTTTTTTTTCTTTCTTTTTTTTTTGGATTTTACATTTTAGTGCAAATATAATTCCGATAATCTGAAAGATTTTTTGTGACTATAAAACCCTTTTTTCTAATTCAAAAAATACCAAACTATACTTTTTACTTGCAATTAGAGCGTCACAAAAAAATATATAAAAGGTTCATCGGTTTCCCATTTGTCTCAAAGGCTTAATTCATTCTTCACGGTTCCGCAGTTGACAGATCGTAAAGACACGGTTTCCAGTAGAACACCGAAGTCACTGGCTACTGTCAGTAAGCGGGTGGGGGACCACTTTGATCAGTCTGCGTCGGGACCGAGGGTGGCCGGTATCAGTCCTCGTTAAACTGTTCTACCGAAAAGATCTCGACTTCGCGTGCAGGTCGTTGGGCTACCAAAGCAGGGGAGTCCTCCCCTCTGCAGAGGATCAAAATTGTGATGGTATGTCTTTGAATCATCCTCAGGGATGTTTCCCAGAAGGTCGCCAATTGCCCATTGTGCAGCTCTAATGCGACGTAAATAAACTACAACAACAGCAGCAATCACTTTTCAAGTAATGAAGATACTGTGAGTGAGGTAATATGAACGCAATGGAAACACCTCGAATTCGCAAAAGCGGCAGGAGTCGGTGAGACGAATGTTCAGTGTAAGTGGGTTAAGTGAAACCAGTATCAGTGAATGGGAGGGATATCAGAAGGAGTAAGTTAAGAATGGGTAATTTCGTATGTTGCATATTTTATTTTTTATACATTTTTCATTGAGTGTAACTACTAAGTGCTATATTACAGGTCAAAATTTGAAAAGGAATACGTACTTTGTTGTCTATAGATTGCTCCTGCTGTCCTGGATGCTGCACGCAATCGCGTTCTTTAACTACACAGCTGAACTCCTGTCTAAAATTTTCAGTCGGTACCTTCTCTATGAACTCGTAATAGATATGAAAGAGAACGTATTTGAATTTCATCGTGTGTTTGTACATCCTGAGTGCTTAGACATCCACTTTAGACTTCTGAGAGCTGAAAAAGTAAGCATAGGATGACATGAAACAATATTATCATTATTGGTATTTCATTTACTTACTTGTTTGACAAACTGTTATTCGGAATACTGGTAAAAGGCAATAAACCAGCATAAAGATTATAAAAACTACATTTTTCAAGTAAACTTAAAGGAAGAATTTTTTTTTTTTTTTTGTCAGACCAAAAGCAAAAAATGTAGGACACTTAGGCGAATTTTCTGTGGTTGTGTAACTTTTCCTAAAAGTGGATGCGCCAGACGTTTTTCATTTTAAATCTCTCATTTCCTTCCTTTTAGTCTGCTTTAAAAACGTAGTTTTTTAGTTTTTATTTCACTTTATTATTTTCTTCTTTCTAGTTTTGATTTTGTTTCTTTATTTAATTTGGCCAGGTTATTTAAAGTATTTATGTGGGTCAAAAAGTTGAATTTATGATAAGTTCTCTTTTGTGGCGATAAATTCTGATTGTAGTTATCAGGAAATCTTTTATAACCATCCAGCACAAGAGTTCGTCCAGTTAAAATTTGAGCACACCAGATGAAGAAACAGGACGTGATATGTGATGATAAATTATGTTTGTATACGGCAGGGGAAAAAATTGGAACTTGTATAGTCATTATGCATGTAGCCGCATCAGAGAGTTTAGTACTCTAGCTAATCGAACAGATCAAGTAGAAATTTTGATCGCAAGATTTCATCTCTCTTAAACACGAAAAAAGGTTCATTTAAACGTATTATTACAAACTGTTACCAACGACTCGAGAAGAAGTAAACTGATGATGTCTAACCATGTGATTTTAAACAGATTTAATTAAATATTTCTTAACGACGTCACGCGTGTGTCTCGAACCCGATATGCTTCAGAATCGACAAATACTACGATTTACCTACGATGACGTCACTTGAAGGTATCCAATTAATCTGCAATCAAAATAACACGAGGCTAGGATAAATTGTTTTCAAAATTATTAGCGTAGTTAAAGAATAAATGTATCCACAGCTAATTATATTTGTAATTTAATATATGTTGCAATTTAAAATGAAAAGTGCGGATAAAAATTTTAAGTTACTTTTTGAGTCGGTTATGTTACGCGTTAATATTATCAGTGGGAGGTTTTATCCACAATGACATCATTTTCGCGAAATTTCGGCCGCCTTGAAACTATCTCGTTAAATTTTATTTGCATTATAGATTCGGGAATTCCTTAACGTTGATACTATAGATTATATACAATATTTTCAAGAGATTTTGACTACGTTGATATTTCCCACGGGAGATTTTATCCGCATTGAGTTTCAAGATTTTATCAAGATCTTATCCACAATACCAGTAATATAATCCTCAATAAATTTCGTCCTCATTAATATTCTTCAGAAGAGACTTTATTCATCGTATCATTATGCTAAAATTTTATCCGCTTTCGACCACTTTGACCTCGCGAAACAATATCCACAATAAGGTTTGAGTTTCATGTTGATACTATACCAGCGAGATCTTATCCACTATACCAGCAATATAATCCACCAGAGATTTCATCCTTGTTGATATTATTCAGAAGAGACTTTATTCATCGTATATTTATACTAAAATTTTATCCGCTTTCGACCACTTTGACCTCGCGAAACAATATCCACAATAAGGTTTGAGATTGGTGTTGATACTACACCAGGGAGATCTAATCCACTCTACCAGCAACATACTCCACCAGAGATTTCGTCCTCATTAATATTCTTCAGAAGAGACTTTATTCATCGTATCATTATGCAGAAATTTTATCCGCTTTCGACCGCTTCGACCTCGCGAAACAATATCCACAATAAGGTTTGAGTTTAATGTTGATACTATACCAGCGAAATCTAATCCACTATAACAGCAACATACTCCACCAGAGATTTCATCCTTGTTGATATTATTCAGAAGAGACTTTATTCATCGTATCATTATGCTAAAATTTTATCCGCTTTCGACCACTTTGACCTCGCGAAACAATATCCACAATAAGGTTTGAGTTTCATGTTGATACTATACCAGCGAGATCTTATCCACTATACCAGCAATATAATCCACCAGAGATTTCATCCTTGTTGATATTATTCAGAAGAGACTTTATTCATCGTATATTTATACTAAAATTTTATCCGCTTTCGACCACTTTGACCTCGCGAAACAATATCCACAATAAGGTTTGAGATTGATGTTGATACTACACCAGGGAGATCTAATCCACTCTACCAGCAACATACTCCACCAGAGATTTCGTCCTCATTAATATTCTTCAGAAGAGACTTTATTCATCGTATCATTATGCAGAAATTTTATCCGCTTTCGACCGCTTCGACCTCGCGAAACAATATCCACAATAAGGTTTGAGTTTAATGTTGATACTATACCAGCGAAATCTAATCCACTATAACAGCAACATAATCCACCAGAGATTTCATCCTTGTTGATATTATTCAGAATAGACTTTATTCATCGTATCATTATGCGGAAATTTTATCCGCTTTCGACCGCTTCGACCTCGCGAAACAATACCCACAATAAGGTTTGAGTTTGATGTTGATACTATACCAGCGAGATCTTATCCACTATACCAGCAACATACTCCACCAGAGATTTCATCCTTGTTGATATTATTCAGAAGAGACTTTATTCATCGTATCATTATGCTAAAATTTTATCCGCTTTCGACCACTTTGACCTCGCGAAACAATATCCACAATAAAATTTTAGTTTGATGTTGATACTATACCAGGGAGATCTTATCCACTATACCAGCAACATAATCCACCAGAGATTTCATCCTTGTTGATATTATTCAGAATAGACTTTATTCATCGTATCATTATGCGGAAATTTTATCCGCTTTCGACCGCTTCGACCTCGCGAAACAATACCCACAATAAGGTTTGAGTTTGATGTTGATACTATACCAGCGAGATCTTATCCACTATACCAGCAACATACTCCACCAGAGATTTCATCCTTGTTGATATTATTCAGAAGAGACTTTATTCATCGTATCATTATGCTAAAATTTTATCCGCTTTCGACCACTTTGACCTCGCGAAACAATATCCACAATAAAATTTTAGTTTGATGTTGATACTATACCAGGGAGATCTTATCCACTATACCAGCAACATAATCCACCAGAGATTTCATCCTTGTTGATATTATTCAGAAGAGACTTTATTCATCGTATCATTATGCTAAAATTTCATCCGCTTTCGACCACTTTGACCTCGCGAAACAATATCGACAATAAGGTTTGAGTTTGATGTTGATACTATACCAGCGAAATCTAATCCACTATACCAGCAACATAATCCACCAGAGATTTCATCCTTGTTGATATTATTCAGAAGAGACTTTATTCATCGTATCATTAGGCTAAAATTTTATCCGCTTTCGACCACTTTGACCTCGCGAAACAATATCCACAATAAGGTTTGAGATTGATGTTGATACTACACCAGGGAGATCTAATCCACTTTACCAGCAATATAATCCACCAGAGATTTCGTCCTTGTTGATATTATTTAGGAGTGGCTTTTTTCGTCTCATCATTATGCTAAAATTTTATCCGCTTTCGACCACTTTGACCTCGCGAAACAATATCCACAATAAGGATTGAGATTGATGTTGATACTACACCAGGGAGATCTAATCCACTCTACCAGCAATATAATCCACCAGAGATTTCATCCTTGTTGATATTATTCAGAAGAGACTTTATTCATCGTATCATTAAGCTAAAATTTTATCCGCTTTCGACCACTTTGACCTCGCGAAACAATATCCACAATAAGGTTTGAGATTGATGTTGATACTACACCAGGGAGATCTAATCCACTTTACCAGCAATATAATCCACCAGAGATTTCGATCTTGTTGATATTATTTAGGAGTGGCTTTTTTCGTCTCATCATTATGCTAAAATTTTATCCGCTTTCGACCACTTTGACCTCGCGAAACAATATCCACAATAAGGATTGAGATTGATGTTGATACTACACCAGGGAGATCTAATCCACTTTACTAGCAATATAATCCACCAGAGATTTCGTCCTTGTTGATATTATTTAGGAGTGGCTTTTTTCGTCTCATCATTATGCTAAAATTTTATCCGCTTTCGACCACTTTGACCTCGCGAAACAATATCCACAATAAGGATTGAGATTGATGTTGATACTACACCAGGGAGATCTAATCCACTTTACTAGCAATATAATCCACCAGAGATTTCGTCCTTGTTGATATTATTTAGGAGTGGCTTTTTTCGTCTCATCATTATGCTAAAATTTTATCCGCTTTCGACCACTTTGACCTCGCGAAACAATATCCACAATAAGGTTTGAGATTGATGTTGATACTACACCAGGGAGATCTAATCCACTTTACCAGCAATATAATCCACCAGAGATTTCGTCCTTGTTGATATTATTTAGGAGTGGCTTTTTTCGTCTCATCATTATGCTAAAATTTTATCCGCTTTCGACCACTTTGACCTCGCGAAACAATATCCACAATAACGTTTGATATTGATGTTGATACTAGATCCACTGTACCAGCGAGATCTAATCCACTATACCAGCTATATAATCCACCAAGATTTCGTCCTTGTTGATATTATTCAGGAGTGGCTTTTTTTCGTCTCAACATTATGCTAAAATTTTATCCGCTTGGATCTTGCGAGAAAATATCCACATTGAGATTTTGATATCGTTGACGTTGATACAGTGAGAGATTAAAATTTTGTACAAGTTTTATACAATGAACACAAGAAGTAAACTAAACATTTGAATAACTTTTGATCTCATGATCGGAGAAATAACCTCAAATAGGCAATGTAGTTAGTGCAGACGATATTTGAAATTACGAAATCAGACAGAAAACATACTTTTCTGAATAAACATACCCTTTTATTCAACGGATTTAAAATTCCTGACCCCCCACAATATAGAGGCTAGTAGTTATCTGGGAAATAGGGTCCCAATAATTTGGTCAGGATTCGGTCTAATAGTTATCAAAAAATCGAATATCAAGTATCTGGCATTTTAAAAATTCGATTTCTGGGGAGCTATTGGACCGATTGTTGTACAAATTTTGTATTTTGCTATAAAAACTACATTATTTAAAATGATGTGAAAATTTGTATACCTTGCAATTTAAAAAAAATTCCTACCCTTATTAAACAAAATATTGAAAATAATAAATAATTATGAAAAATTATTTTTTGGGTGGAATTATCTTTGGATAAACAGATTTTAAAAACCGTGTGAGAAATTTTTCAATTCACTTTAAAAGTTCGCGCTATTTTGCGTAAGCGGCAAAAAGTAAAATCAACATAAAGGGGTTCAAATTTTCGACAACTCTCCTGCCAAACTATTGGGACCATACTTCCCAGATTGTAGCTGCCCCTTACATTTTGGGGGTCAGAAATTGTAATGTCACGGAAAAAAGGTGTGTTTATTCAGAGAAAGTACGTTTTTCAACGTAACTTAACATTTCGTCAGAATTTAAATAGCCGATTTGAGGTTATCCCCTTGATTGAGTCCCAGGTACGCGAAAATTCGATCTTTAGATCAAAAGTTACCCTGGATGTTTCGTTTATGTTTTGAGCAATGTACAAATTATTATTTAGAGATATTGTGACACAAGATACTGCACAGAAATGTTAGTACTATTGTATATAACAAAGATGTTTTCAAACATTTGTTTTAGGGTGTTAAGAAAGAGATAGATATTTGGAGAGCAGATAAAGCTTTAAGCTCGGAAGCGGATTATTTAAAAATGCAACTCAACAGTTTAGTGCTAGCAGCTGATGACTTAGATATTGTTACAGTAAATGAGATGAGGAAAAGAGGTTATTCTCTGAAAACAGAGGCATCAGATGAATTTACTTTGGAATAACGTTACAAGAATTTAGTTTTTAGAATTATAATAGAAAAATATCTTTTGTTAATGTTTTTTTTATTTATTCTTTTTTTTTTTTAAATTCTTTATAAATAAAGTCCGAATAATAAATAAATAAAAATTAAGTGGTTTATACAGTTACATTTTAAGGTCATTAATAACTGCTGCTCTTTGAAAATGTTGTATGCATTTTGTTATATGACAGACTAATTGGAAAAGTCTCCAGAATTTTCTAATTAGCTTGAAATTTTTTAAACTTAATACAATCAGCCCGTATTATCTTATTAGGTTGTTCGGAAAATAATTTCGTTTTATTTTGATGAAAATAAAAGACTATTTTCTTATAGTGAATAAGTATTTTATTGCATCATAATATTGTCCATTCTAGTCTTTCATACCTTTTGTCATCTTTCTAATTGTGGCATGATTTCACACTCATAAAATTTTTTGTTATTTTCTGACAAAATACTGATCTGAATGATTTTTGAATGTCTCATTGTCAGTAAAGGTGTAAAAAATTTTGTAGAGACCAAAACATTATTGTGGACAACTCATTTCTGTCCCCAGTGGTGATGTGCTTCAAAAATTTGCAATTTTGTTGATGTTTGAGAAGCAAATCATAGAGGTCAACGTAGAGGTTTAAATTTCTTTCCGCGAGAACATAAGAAATTCTTGCGTCAAGACCTGAGATTGAATCTTAGGCGTTTCAAATGATCATGAACTGTAGAATTCTCAGCGACCTCACAAGTGGAAATATTCAGTGTTTTCACCGGTTTACATCAATTAGGGCCTTTATTTTATCTGCAATATTTAGTGTATTTGCCATTTTACATCAATAACTATCTTTATTGTATCTGATATATTCAGTGTCTTCGTCGTTTTACATCAATTAATATCTTTAGTGTATCTGCAATATTCAGTGTCTTCGCCAATTTGTATCAATTAATGCCTTTATTGTATCTCATCAGCTTGAACTGACGTGGTGAATTTTCGTGCATCTTAATTGCCAGATCAAAATTTTGCAAAACCTGTTTCGGCACAGACGTACTGTCAATACACGTACTCCATGTACATCGATTTTTGTTTTTTGTTTTTTTTTTTTTTTGTTGAAGGGCATTTTTACCTTTTGTACTGTAAATAAAGTAAAATATTCCGAATATGTTGCTTCTTATTTACCATATTTGAAAAAAGTACCAATCAAAAGCTGTTTTCTTATAACCGTCGTTGAACAGCCGACCTAATTTTATTATGGGTTTACGATTACTAATGTTCAACTCCGTAGCCTTGTAATTTTGAATCCAATCCAGAAGACAAGGGAACTCCTGGATCGAGTATTGGGAGAAATTTGCCTTCGTGGAGGACTTTTTGAGGAAGCTAACCCGCATTTGCGTTGCATGGAGAGGAAGACCACGAAAACCACTCATGGTTAGCCTGACGGCAAGGGGACTCTAACCCATGATCTATCTACCAATGAGGATATTTCACGTCAGCACTGTGGTCGGTGCAAGCCGGATGCGGAATTCGTATCGACTGGGATTCGAATCTGATTTGCCTCATTGGAAGGCGAACGCTCTATTCCCTGAGCCATCGCGGCTCAATCAAAAACTATTATATAGAATCAATTGATCTTTTTTGTCAAGTTAACCTCGCTACATCTAAACTAACCTAAACTCAGTGGCGTGGTTGTCCATGAAGGGCCAAGGTCTGCTGTGCCTATCCTAGTTTTCTTGATCTTAGGCTCAGAGGCGCAAGATATTCCAGTTAGGTGGTCAGCCGAACGCAGAACGCCTAGTGTTTAGCCCCCAAGCTTTCTTGATACTTATTTTATCGACCCACTGAAGGAATGAAAGGCTGAGTCAACCTTGTCCGGTCCGAGGATAAAACTCCAAACCTGTGGTACGGAATCGTGAAGCCTACCATTCAGCCACCAGGTGTCATCCTTGCTATATCAGCTGCCAAAATATTTGATGATTATGTGGCTTAAATATGTAGTTGGATAATATGAAAAATATAATTAAATCCGCTGTTGGTAAAAAATGAAGTTTCTTTCCGAAGCACCCGATAGACTAATTAAAAAGTGTGCTTAAATTTGTTTAAGCTAATTGTAATGAGTCTTGTGTTAAGTCGGCGTTTTGAATAAGATGATATTGTAAATCATCTCATGATTTACTATCAAATTTTAATTAATTAAAAAATGAATGAATACAGTAACAATGCGAACAATATAAAGCGCGTCCCAATGCTACCTTCGAATATTAAAGTTTCTAAAACGTTTTTGATAAAATTCATAGGATCATCGTGATAAGGATATTTACAATAAGCCAACATTTTGGGCTGTGGTGGCTCAGGGGATAGAGCGTTCACCTTCCAATAAGGTGAACCGAGTTCGAATGAAAAAGATGGCTATTCGATTTGAATCCCGCATCCGTTCGCACCGACTACAGGGCTGACGTAAAATATCCTCAGTGATAGACGGATCATGGGTTTCTCAAAATATTTCACCCGGAAGTTGTCTTGTCTTCTTGATTGGGTACAAAATTACAGGGCTACGGATTTGAACATTGGTAGTTGTAAACTTAAAATAGGGTCGACTGTTCAACGACGGTTATAAAATAAAATATGTCAACATGCTTATTGCGTACGATCTAAAATAAATCAGGTCCAAATTCGTAATGAATAAGATGCTTTCTAATCAGCCAGAAACTTCGGATGCTTACTATAATAAGCCTAAAAATGTCAGGATGATTGATAATTACTAGAATATACCTGGTGCACTTGATATTGAATGATAACCCTTTTAATGGTATTCCTTTGATGAACAGCATCATTATTATGATGATGACCATTAAGTTATTTTATCACAAGCCATCATATATATACACCGAAGAGCCATTACATTATGACCACTCTCTATCGATAACAATAGGCTCGCCCAGGTTTTCATGGTTTCTCGCCCAGGAACAATTTTTTCATGGGGCACATTAGGACCCATAATCCACATAGAACATTCCCTGACATCTGTAAGTTACTTGAACATAGTTGCAGACCAGGTTCACCCATTCATGGCAACAGTTTTTCCTGCGGGGGATGGTGTTTACCAACAGGATAATGCACCATGTCATAAGGGTCGAATCGTCATGGATTGGTTCGAGGAACATGCAAGTGACTTTCAAGTCATGTCTTGGCCCCCAAATTCAACTGACCTTAATCCAATAGAGCATTTGTGATCCTACTTGGAAAACCAAATTCGTGCTGCTACGTTACCCTCGCAATGTGAGGAAATTGCTGGACCAGTTGGTGAGCGCTTGGTACCAGATAGCTCAGACTACCTATCAGCACCTTGTGGAATCAATGCCACGGCGGGTGCTAGCAGTTTTGAAGGCTAAAAGTGGTCCTACATGTTACTAGCAGGGTGGTCATAATTTAATGGCATATATATATAGTAAAAAAATCAGGACCTATGATAGTCCAACAAAAGAATTTTGTTCTTATTGGAAAATGAGGATTTCCATCATAGTATTTTAGAAAGGAAGAATCATTAAAAATCATTACTCTACTTATATTACAAATTCAAATTGATGGTCCAATTTTAAAAAAGCAACTTCTTTTGAAGTTTTCATTGGTACAGTAATAAATCCATAATATTAGGTAGATTTCGCAAATTTACGTCAGCTTCTGTACACTCCCGTACCTAAGATTTACATAAGTAATGGCGGATGCGCATTTCTAGTGCGCATGCGTCATTTTTGGTGAAATGGTATGCACCCGTGAAAAAATAGGAAACTTATGCAAGTGAAAAATAAGAGATTTTGTAAAACTCCTTAAATTAAAAATGCTTTTGGGGCCGGGATAGCCTGGTCGGTAGGGCGCTGGGCCCATGTCCAAGAGGTCATGGGTTCAATCCTCGCCGGCCAAAGACTCCCCGTGTAGTAAATGGCGACTGATGCATGTTAAATCTGTCGAGTCTCAAAGTCCTCCATGTTCCCATAAAAAATCAATACCTCTGGGGGTACTGATCCAGGAGTTTCCTTGTCTTCTGGATTGGTTCAAAATTACAAGGCTACGGAGTTGAACATTAGTAGTCGTAAACCCATGAAATTGGATCGGCTGTTCAACGACGGTTATAAAATAAAATAAAATTAAAAATGCTAATGGTGTGGAACATAATTTTAACTATTACCACGAAACTAATACAAACCACTAAAACAAACCTTCACAATGGATGTAGACTATTTCTTTAAAGGTTTGGCATACGGTTCAATCTCTTTGCTCTACGTAATTTCTTTAAAGGTGTGGCATACGGTTCAATCTCTTTGCTCTGCGTAATTTCTTTAAAAGTGTGGCATACGGTTCAATCTCTTTGCCCTGCGTAATTTCTTTAAAGGTGTGGCATACGGTTCAATCTCTTTGCCCTGCGTAATTTCTTTAAAGGTGTGGCATACGGTTCAATCTCTTTGCCCTGCGTAGTTTCTTTAAAGGTGTGGCATACGGTTCAATATCTTTGCTCTACGTAAAACTACGGATCTGTGAGCAGAAAAATTTGGTGGATTATAGATTTTAATTAATTCAGCTATAAAAAATACAATTTATTGTTATTATTATTATTATTTAAAAAATATTATTGAACTTCTATTAATATTTTAAATTATTTTAACTGAATTGTATAGTTAAAATAATTATATAATTTTGAAAGAGCGAAAATATATCTAGTTTCTTAAGGAACTAGTACAATTAGACAATCATGATGTTAAACAAAAACCAATAAAATTATTATTTTTTTTTTATGAAATGAACCAATGGATCTAGGATAACATGGTGCGTTTCTAAATTTCATTAATATATTTCTTCAAACTCGCATTCCATGTCCATGTTTTTAGTTCGAAGGTAGGCTTGAACAGAAAACAACATTTAACAGCTATAAACAGCATGCTTGTAGCGTTGTCTTTGTTGCGTAAATCATGCCAACATAACGTAAAGATACGTTGCATCTAAAATAAATGCGAGTATGCGCTGCTGCTTCAATCTTGCGTACGGAAGCTGGCGTAAAAGTGCGAAATCTCCCTAATAAAAAGCTCTCCGCTAATTAACGTTGCAAACTACATCAAGTAAAATAATACTTTATTTTAGTTCACAGAATATGCATCTGCACGTTAAATATTTTTCCATTGGTTAGAATGAGCATTTATTAAAGTAATGTGAGAAATTCGTGAAAGTTAAATTTTTAAAACATGTTAATATTTTTCAGTAAATAA
The DNA here is from genome assembly GCA_949128135.1 of Parasteatoda lunata. Lineage (NCBI taxonomy): Eukaryota > Metazoa > Arthropoda > Arachnida > Araneae > Theridiidae > Parasteatoda > Parasteatoda lunata. Next base: position 20,091,759 of record OX421973.1, read on the forward strand.
ATAAAAAGCTCTATCCGAAACAAGCAAATTATAATGAGACGAACTTGTTTTAACTTACTTAAAATAGTTTGCCGCCTCATATTTTTAGGTGAGTTATGAATTCCTGTTATGATTTTAAACGGTGATTCAGAAAACACGACAGAGTTATAGTCATACTATTTTTAAGTAGTGATTAGTGATTAATTTCTTTTGCTTATTGATGGAAATATCTCAAAATGCTTAAAACATTTACTTATCTTCTACATCTTAACTTAGATGCGAAGGGCTTGAGGCACAGAATGATAAGACACATTTTGAAATTGTTCAGTTAAGCCTCTTTGGTAAAAAACAACGTAAATTCTATGTAAGCAGTAAGACGTTTGTGTATATTGTGTTGTCATATTGCGGAAATTCTGAAAACTGGTAAACTACCTAAGTGGAAACATTTCTAACGAACAGTTAAGTGTAGTTAAAAAAATAACACCTTTGGAAAAGTATTAGTTACCCTTTTTATTTTTAAAAAAATGTCTTCTCGGATTATAACGGCTATACATGAAAGAATTCCCCCCCCCCCTATTTTTTTACCTGGACATTTTTAGGGACTCATAGCATTATTTTTAAATAATATTTTTGATTTCATTTCAACTCTTGAAATAATTATTAAAGTATAATCACGAGCCTTGTTACACAGTTTTCAAAATTTTGTGCAAAAACTTTTTTCATTTTTTTAAGCATTTTCAGCATTTATTTATACATTTGCTTTTTAAACTCATAAATGAAACAATATAGAAACTTCAACTCATCAAATAAATGATATTTCCTCATGTAACCTTAATAATATCATTTTCAATAACTTTTGTTCCAATGATCGAATTTTAACGTACTAAAAGCTAATTAAATAAGCAAAAAAATTAGATTAAATTAGCTAAAAAATTAGCTCTAACTATGAATTAAGTTACGAAATTAGACATAAAAACGTACTTTCTCTGAATAAACAACCTTTTTTTTCAACGAATTTTTGATTATCAACGTATGGAGGGGGTGATAGTTTGAATCTGGAACATATGGTTCCAATAGTTTAGTCAAGTAAGCGATCAATAGTTTGGGCCCCTTAAGGCTTATTTAACTTTTTGCATATTTCCCCGTATCTCGGGGACATTTTAAGCTAGTCAGAAACTTTTTGCTCGCAATTATAAAACCTATTTATTCAACTATAATTCCAAGCAACGAAAAAAAAACTTTTTAAAAATTATTACCCATTAGCAAAATGGGTGTTGTTTTTGGTTTGACGGCGTGCGCACCTTGTTTGGACATCATCACACATTTCTACTGCGTTCAAAAGCAATAGTAAACAGTGCGCATGCGTCGTCATTGCATGCGCTGCTATGGCGACCGCTGCAATTTGATAATTTTTGTAGAATTCTTTTTCTCACTTTTAATTTTGTTATGCATTAAGTCAGAGAGTTCATTTTTGAGATATGGGACCAGAGAGATCCCATAAATACTTCTTGAGTTGTGAATAAAAAATAATTTCATCATTTGAAAGATATTATTTTTACCCACTGGCAAAATCGATGCAATTTTTGTAAGGTATGACTTGAAATGTTGTGGCGTTTATTTGAGTATTTTCAGCTACCATGTTTCTTTATACGGTAAAATGTAAAAAACAAAAAATAGACAACAACCATTTTGCTAATGGGTAGCCTGTTATCGCCTTTGGGTGATCAAAATTTTTTTTATTACTTTATTTAATAACTGTTGAAATAATTTTGAATTGTGACGTATACAAATTTTAACACTGCTTTGAAACTATAAATAGTTTTAAAGGGCAAAATACAAAATCTCCGCGAAATCTGTCGAATAGTGGTAAAATAATATCTGAATTATAAAATTTTAAAAAAAAGTCATTTATTCACAACTATGCGATAAATTTCAATTAAAATTAAGTAATTTACGCACCTTGCAGCTCAAAACTTTTTCTACAACTATTGATTAAAACGATAAAATTAATAAATAATTAGTAATAAATTGTAATTTTTAATACACTGGTTATCATAAATTAAGGAAAAATCACAAAAATAGCGATAACTCTTTCAAAAGTCAGATCAATGGAGGCCTGTTCTCTTTACGGATGAGTCCAGGTTTAGTCTAGAAAGTGACAGTAGACGTTATTTGATATGGAGAGAACCTGGGACCCGTTATCATCCATCAAACATCCGTGAAAGAGATGCATACGGAAGAGGCAGTGTCTGTGTTTGGGGAGGCATATCCTTAGGAGGGCGCACATACCTCCATGTCTTTCCAAGGGGAACCGTGAATGCTCAGGTTTATCGAGACAACATCCTTGATGCTTATGTGCGCCCATATGCCGGGGCAATTGGTGATTGCTTCCTGTTACAGGACGATAATGCAAGACCACACAGAGCTCGCATTGTTGATGATTATCTTCAACAGGAAACAATTACTCGCATGGAGTGGCCAGCTCGATCCCCGGACTTGAATCCTATCGAGCACGTTTGGGATGCTCTAGGGAGGCGTGTATCTGCCATCAATCCGCCCCCTCAGACCCTTGCCACGCTTGCAACTGCTTTACAAGAGCAATGGCTCTCACTTCCTATTGAACTGATAGACCGCATAATTGAAAGCATCACACATCGCTGTTTGTGCTGTATTGCTTCTAGAGGCAATCATATTCCATATTAAAGGTACTTTTTCTATTGCAAACCGATACTTCCAATTTGTTTATTTTATACATGTGCTAATTTCTATACTACTATTAATGTCTGATAATTTCTTTTTATGTTGTTTAATACCTTACTATGTGTTGTATATTGTGGGTAAGTTTCATAAAATTCCATGTGTAATTTCTTGAGTTATCGCGATTTTTGTGAATTTTCCTTAATTTATGATAACCAGTGTATTTATTAATAAATAGTAATTTTAATTATAATTTTTGATTGAAATTGTGTTTGGATAAACGATTTTTATTATTATTGTGAGCAAAACTTTTTTTATTCACTTAAAAAATTTACGAAAAAATGGTGAAGTACAAACATATTAAAATTAATTTTAATGGATATAAACTTTCGGCCACTCCTCTATCAAAACTATAGAGCCATATTTTCCAGATTGGGTGTTACCCTTCATACTTTGAGAGTTTTAAACCCGAATCAGTTTAGAAAAAAGTAAATCTATTCAGAAAGAAATGCGTTTTTGTGTCTGACTTAATGACTTAATAATTAGTACTGATTAATTATTTTACTTGAAGTCAGACTGTTTTCCCAATAAGATTGGCACTTAGCACTGAAGTTGTTCAAAGCTAGTTTTTTTTCCTGTGTACACAGTTGCTTTATCTTCTTTATTATCATCGTGCTTTTCATGTCATCATTATAAAGTTTTTCAAGGGTAAAGTGTCCACTTTAAGGTTTGGCATTTTTTTATGATACCTATTCGATCAGTTAGATTATTAAAATAGGCTATAGTTTATTGTGATAAATTGGGCGATGAAGGGCTTTCCAATGGTGAAATTCTTACATCAAACTATTCATTACAACTGGTTCCAGGTTAATATTGTTAAAGTCATCAACAACAAAAGCTAATTTAAGCAATAATAACGTGCAGTACTACGATATAGATTAAAAATTCAAACTACATTTTTTAACTGATCTGGAGTTGACTGATTTACTGGTCCAGAGTTAACAGAATTTTCGTGAAGAAATGTTAGGAATGCGTTACGGCAAAAATAAGACATATAGCTTGTAATGTGGACGGGATTAGTTGCTTAACTGACCATTTTTCCTAACTCCCTCCTTTTTTGTGTTATTATGATAAGTGTTCCATTAATTATTGATCTGATTTCAATAATCAAGATAATAACTATGTAGTAAGCAGCATAATTTTTTACGAGTTAATGTTCTGTTTAATTTTGTATTGTATTTCAGGTTGGAATAAACAAGTTGTATGTATGTTCATAATGTATTTTATATATTTATTGTCTGGCGGGATTTTGTTCTATTTCTTGGAGAAAGAGAACGAAAGACAACGTAGACAGAGTGCTTTTACCTCTTCAAAGCTGATTCAAAGTACGTAAAAGTTGATGCCTTAACAATATATAGAAAAAAAATTTTTTTTTCAGAGGTGGCGTGTTTTATAAGAATTGTGAATTGCATAGCATTCCATGATCGTCAGGGTAACATTGACTATGACACTGCCTTCGTGCAAAGCTTCATAGCATGATGACTTTTTGCAGCTCCCCGTAATGCATATGTACATTTTCTTCGTTAATTTTACTTTTTAGTTCTTAGCTTATTTATTTTTTTTAATTTAAAGTAGAACTTTTTACTGTAATTAATTTAGCATACTTAACAACAATAATAGTTTGCCAATTTTTTAAAATATCTTAAACGAATTTATAACCCTCCACCATTAAACTTTGCCTTTTAGTACTTAGCTTATTATCTTACTTTAATTAGCAACTATTACTAAAAATCAATTATCATTAGCATCAATAATAATGGTGATTTTTTAGGCTTATCCTCAACGAATTAAGGCACTTTTCAATACAAAACTTTTTTTATTACAATTACCATTGATTTTAAATTATTTATATTTATAGTAACACGTTTTAAAAACATAACTATGAACAAAATATACAAGTACTTTCGGATAACTTTACAAATACTTCCTTGGTGTCGTAGCCCGCTTATACTAACACGATCATTCAGATAACATGGAACAACAAATAAAAAATAATTATGTAATTACAGAACTCGCAATAAATAACTTTTTTCATTAGTGCTATAAGCAAACATTAATGAGGTAATCTTTAAAATATTTGACAAAATTGAATGGGCTTTCATTTGATTTAAAATCAATGGCTTCCTCTAAACCAATGAGAAAATTGATTTCTTAAATGTCTGAATTTCAAAATATAATTGAAAATTGGTGAAATGAATTTACAGATGTATTTATTACCTTCATGTTGAATTTCGTATTCTTAGAGTCTACTGTTTGCCCACTATCCGGTATACAGACACATATATACACACAATAAATTCTCTATTTTATTATACGTATAGATAGAATATTACATTTTTAAGTTTTTTATTTATTTCAAAATTTTCATATCTTTCTTTGTCTTAAAATTAAAAATTAAGGTTAATGGCCAGTTACTGCGATAGTAAATTACAGTACATGTGAAGAAAAATAATGTGTACAAGTAACAGTATCATTCACGTGTGTGTCCGATTTGAGCAATGCTTAATGGGGGGCTCCCACAAAAGTTTCGTAGATTTTACGGGATCCTCACTACAAAAACTTTAAGAAACCCGGAAAATCAACTTAGGATCTACTTAAATTAATCAAAACTCATTTGTATCATTCTGTCTTAAATTAAAATTTTATTTATTATAGATATGATAGAGATTTTGAAGAAAAATAATGTAAGTGAAGAAAGCATTTTAGCAAGTTTTGACCAAGAACATAATAAAAGTATAGAGAAGAAGTATCCAGACACGTCTTGGAGTCATGATTACGGCAAAAAAGTTTCATTCTCCATGAGTTTAATAACTACTATAGGTGAGAAGCAGAATTTATAAATAATTACATAGTAGTATACATAAGAATTTCATGGTAGAATTACATATTAAAATTACATCGTAATACATACAGAATTATTCAATACAACGGTTTCATACTCAAAGTTGGGATAATGCACATCATGAGGACTGAGAACTACCAAGAGACCCGTGGTCGGAAATGTCATCGTATGCCGATAGGGTTTAAAATCATGTGTATCTATAGAATCAAACTATTCTATTCTTAAGAATTTTTCCAGGCAGGCATTTCACGAGTTTCCAGAATTTTCTCGAGAAAATTTTAAAACACACAGAAACATATCGGTTCATGACATGTCAATCTCGTCATTTCGGTACCTACGGTGGTTTTATTCTTATTTAAACGATGAAAAATTTTAACAATTTATTAAAATTAGGAAGTTAATAAACAGTATCCGTTATAGAACTTTCATTGGTAGGAATTTTTTTTTTTTCTTTTTTTAGGCTGTAAGACGCCGAACTGCGCCAAAGTTGTACAATTTATTGATGAGCCTGTTTTTTAGCTCGTTTGAAAATTCTTCGACTAGAAATATCTTCTCAGTAAGAAAATTAACGTTTTATCAAAAAAAGAAAAATAGTGTTTATCTGGCTTAAAATAACATAAATAAATAATTTTATAAAAGTATAAAAATTATAGCTATCATAGTTATAAAAATCTAATTAATTCATAAGATATATGAATATTTAAAACTTCATTTGTATATAATAGATACTTCAATTATTAGAAATAATTTTATGACTAAAAAAAAAGATTATAGACCAATTATTTTAAAATGAAATACAATACTTATGACTTTGTTAAGTCTACGAGCGGTTGTAAGTTTCGCTTCTTTTTGATAAATTTTGATTCTCAACAAATGTTATTCACACGTCTAACTCAATAATTGCGTTAGATACAGAAACTCTAGATTCGGCACAAGTTTATATTTCAACTTTCTTGTTAAAAAAAAATACATATTTTTATGTAATAAAATCATCTATATTATATTATCTATGATGAATATATATGATATATTCATCATATATCTAATTTTTTGAATTATTGTTCTAATATTAATATTTTTAACGTATTAGGTTACGGTCGTATTATTCCAAGAACTTCCGGGGCAAAGATATTCTGTATTGTTTACATTCTTCTGGGAGTGCCTTTGAACCTGTTTTTGGTCCTAATGCTTAGCTTGAAATTGAAAGATGCTCTTGTGTTTCTTCTAGAATACACCGACAGAATCTACGAGAATATTTTTCCGAATATACTGGTAGGAACTGAAGTAATCCACTTCCTCATTAGCAGTTCTTTCTTCATCTTCTTTGCAATTCTATTCATCTTTGTTCCAGCGTATTTATTTGGATACATTGAAGGATGGACATACGGCGAGGCCATATACTTCTGTTTTATCTCATTGTCCACCATAGGTCTCGGAGATTATGTAGCTGGTATCAATCTTATTTACTTTGTTAAATATACGATATGGGTTTTTTCCCTCCTTTTTTTAAAAGTTCGAACAACGTTGAACAACAGAGTTTAAATATCGGCTTCAGATTGAACTATTATAGAGGCATTTTACCCTCTCAGCAGCATCATAATTCAAATTTAAATCAATCAAATGGCAATTAAATCAATCAAATAGCATCATTCAAATTTAAATCAAACTAAAAAGACAGAAATCGCATGTTAGTGTATCTAAGAACTTGTCGACTTTACTAAGGTTGTATTCAATTTGAAACTTTGGTTTAAGTTTGCACCAGACGACCTTATTAAAGTCATTGTTCAACTTTGCAATTTACAACCTTACTAAGATTGCAGCGAATTTCAAACTTCAGTTCAACTTTGCAACTTACGATCTTAGTCAGTTGGCAGCTAATGTAAAATTGTGGCTCAATTTTGTAACTTAACACTTTAATGAGATGGCAGTTAATTTGAAATTATTAACCAATTTTGCTGTATACGATCTTACTAAAGCTTTAGCAAATGTGAAATATACAAGGTGACCTATAAGTTCTCATACATTTTTCAAATTTTTATTGCGTACAATAATATAACATAAACCATTCAAAAACTTTTTGTATTAAACTAAAGTATCAATCATTAAGTATCTTCACAATAAATGCTTCGAAAAATACAGCCTTTTACTTTCTTAACTAGCTTAAGTTTCGCCTCAAATGAGCCATATGCGGCACGTACGTCTTCCATCGGCATTTCCTACCATACCTTTTGAATTTGCTCAGACTGGTGATTTTATAATTATTAAGTTGTGAGGCTATTCATTCCGGGATAAAAAAGTCAGCTAAATGTTTGCTGCACCCTTACTGAACCACACGCGCGGTATGAGAAGAAGCACCATCTTTTTGGAAGCAGAAATATCCCTCTCCATAAACACTTTGACTTCTTTGGAGTAAAACTTTTTCCAAAACTCTAATTTTACAATATTAGGCATTGATTTTTATTCCCTTATTTATAAAAACTAAAGGGAGTTTGCCTCTTTTTTAAATAATCCCCTAAACCATCCCAGACGAAGAATTTTGATAGCGTGGAATTTAATGTCATATCAATAGAAATTGACAACATTCTATGATTTTGGGGGTTGCAACTTCACTGTGAAACAAATTGTTTCTCGTCTGTAAGGACAAACTCATCTCCAGCGTGCCAAGCAAGAATTTCTTCTGCCCTCTGCTTCCTTTTTATATTAGTAGACACTGAAGATATTAAAAGTAGTATAGCGTATAACTTGCAATAGCTTACATATACCTTAGACTAAATTGTCTGGAAGGAATTGGGTATACAGTAACACTTATAAAAAATTTAACCTGCTTGAAAAGTTGTATGAGAACTTAATGGTCACGGTGTAAATAATAATTGAATTGGCGTTAGCTTTCTTAGTGTAAAATCAGGCACATCACGAAAAAGAGCGCGATTAAGAACAGTTGAAAACATGCAGTTGTTTTAAAAATAAAATATGCTACCTAAGAGGCCGGGATAGCCTGGTCGGTAGGGCGCTGGGCCCATGTCCAAGAGGTCGTGGGTTCGATCCTCGCCGGCCGAAGACTCCCCGTGTAGTAAATGGTGACTGATGCACGTTAAATCTGTCGAGTCTCAAAGTCCTCCATGTTCCCATAACAAATCATTACCTCTGGGGGTACTGATCCAGGAGTTTCCTTGTATTCTCGATTGGTTCGAAATTGCAAGGCTACGGAGTTGAACATTAGTTGTCGTAAACCCAATATTGGGTCGGCTGTTCAACGACGGTTATAAGATAAAATAAAAATATGCTACCTATTATCAAGAGATATAGTGAAGAGAAATGTATGAAAAAAATTATCAAATCACTTTTATATGTGATTGCTGGCTAGTTTTTATTTATTTATTTTTAAGACAACGCATTTTTTTCAAGTAATAAAAAGATCCTTCCTAAAGTAGGGTTGAATAAAAACTGCCTGGTTACCTAATCTTACAAAAATTTGAATTTGATAATAAAAAAAATTAAATAAAATAGGTTAGATTTAATTTCCCATAGCATTAGTATGGGATAATGAACGTTTAACGAAAGACTGTATCTTTGTTTTATTATTCGCAGGCGTTGTAAGCAGACATCTACATTATGCCAACCTCGATTAAACCATTATTCTCAAATGTAAAAATAGCAATATATATATATATATATATATATATATATATATATTCAAGCATTTAACACCAGCCAACATACCAAACATAAAAATGTTTTTCTACACAATAATTTGGTGAAGGGCCTTGGTATCCCAGTAGTAGATGGATGGTTCTGGGCCAGTGGTGCCGAGCTGGGTTGTTTGCCTCCTGGTTTAGTTTGGTTTCGATTTCAAAAATTCAAAACTTCCGGTGGCAACAGTTGAGTTAGTTTTAGTTTCGGTTTTTTATAGCAGCAGCTGTACGTGGAGTTCTGAGTTGAAACGTACATTCACCCTTGCGGAGCTCTCTCGTCAAACGAAAGGTGCACCTTTATGACTTAATTCGCAAAAGGCTATTACTTGGCGAGCTCGGCTTCTCCAAGTGCCGTTAGGAATAACAACATTTGGTGAAAATATATTGATTATTATTTCTTAGGATTGAACCCAATCATCTACCTCAAAATGATAATTCACTATTGACATTTTATAAAAATATATTTGAATAATATTGCAGGCTTTTTATCGGAACAAAATCAAAGAATCTTATATCCTTTCTACGTCACTCTTATCTTTTTGTGGTTACTGCTTGGAATGTCTTACTTGTTTCTGACTTTTAGTATGTCATCGCAGTACCTCAAGCACTTAATATTTGGCAAATCAAACAGCTCAATCCAAGAAAGAACCTTAGTTGAAGGAAACATTGGAGAAATCTTTCACTATATTGAGAACCTCAACTGGAAATTAATCGACTACACTCCAGAAGTATGTACAAAACTTAGGGTGCATATTGAAAATTGGAATTAATCTCTCATTGTGGTAATCAATAAACTGTATCAGTTCCATCTTCGCAATTACAGGAAGACTTTGCGGACGCTGGAAATTTTAAAAGTTTCAGACTCGTAACTATAATCCAATTTACGAACGCAAACTTTAATTTCGAAGTATAACTTCACATCAGTATTTTTCAATATCTTGTCACTAATACGTAGACAAAATATTACCGTTAAAAAAAACATATTATCTGATGTATTACATTTCCTTTTATAACAGTTTTATAAAAATGCATTTGTATTCAAAACATTAAAAAATAATTTAAAATTGGCACGTCAACAAATGAATGGTAAATATTAAATAATCTTGAGATAAGTTAAAAAATTTTAAACGCCGCTCATTGAACCAGAACATCATCTCAACGCTTACCCCTCCCAACACACAAAGAACAAACAAAACCAAAAAATATATAAATAATGATTTTCAGCATTCAACGGATTGAAAATTCAAGAATAAGGTTCATATTTTCTCCGTCAGTTTAAAATGTCAGTGATAATCACTTATAAATCTAAGACTTTCTCGATTTGACTAAGTTAAAATTGAGTTATTTCATAGCAAATGACAATGAAATAAATGGTTGCAAATATGATAGAAAATTTTTGATGCTCTATTTGAGGGAATTTTTTTTTTCTTTTTTCAGAATGAAGCCTACTTTAAACATAAATTAATGAACACGTAAATAAAGTGACAAATGATTATTTATGTTACTACATTTGTTGTGCCTAAAAAGCGTTGTAGGCCTATTTTTAGTAAATTAAAAGGTTTTTCAATCAAACTACCATAATTTTAATCAACTTAATGAGATTTTATGTTCAAAGAGTTCACAAATAATAGATTTCAGAAAAACATTTGTTAGGCTTAACTAGTATAATTGAAATTTTTAAAATAAAAATATTGAAAACTGCATTCTTGATAGTTACCCAAAGCAAGAACGCAGCACGTGTACCTAAATATCCTATTAGTGTTAACTGCAATATTGTATGAGCTAGGAGAAAGGTAGAAAATATAGCTACCGCTTTTAAAATAAGTTGAAGAAATTTCTCACATTAGACGAAAATGTTCGAAATTGTGTGTTTGACCATATTCTTAATGTATTGTTAAATATATAGAAAATTCGTATTGTTATTTTTTTATGCGCATTGGTAAAATGTCTTTTTTTTTTTTTTTTTTTTTGTTAAATTTTAAGAAATTAATCGGTTCAAATATTTATTCCGATAAAAATAGGAAGAATGTTATTTTTATCACGTTAAATTGTGAAATTTAAAAACTCGTGCTTTTTTAATTCATGCACTCCATAAAAAATTAGAAAGTTACAGTAAAACAATATTTATTAAAAAAAATTTTAAAAAAACAAACGAAATGCATATATTTCAAGAATGGGATACCTACAAGTGACGTGATGTGGTTATCTCGATCCTGATTGGTTGTTGAAACGTGTCATTTCTTTACATTAGCAACTGTTCTTTCCATTTTATTTCTTGTAAATCAAGCCCACCAAGTATCAATTCTTTCGAGTGACACATTCTATATTATTTCACAGACATTACAATTCTTTCACTATATATTATTTACTTAACACAAAGACAGGCACGAAGTCATGTAAAACATAAACAAACTAATTATGCATCGAAGTTGACAGGTACACAAAACAAAAAAATATCACGGTTTCAATAAAATACGTAAACAAATAATAAATCCAAGTTAAGTAAAAGAAGTAAACAAGAAAGATATTCACGCAAACGATATTTCAACAATTTCGATATGCTATACTACGCTGTATTTAATTAACTTCAAGTTAACATTTCAACTTACGTAACAGCATTACGTTAACAATCTAACATTTGTAAGAAGAAAAGTAAAGTTTACTTATTCTACATAAGTTAGAATGTTAATTAACAATAAGTAATTAAATACAAAGCCAATTAGTTGAAATAAAATTCTTTCTCGTGAACTTCTCTTACTTTACTTAGATTTATTATTTGTTTAGGCATTTTTTTGTAACCGTGCTATATTTCCGTTTTATGTACCTGGCAACTTCGATGCATAATTAGTTCGTTTATGTTCCACATCGCTTCGTGCAAATTCTCTGTGTAAGTATATAGTGAAAGAATGGAAAACTTAGAGAAAGAAGATTTTCTGTTTTGTTTTCATCTATCAATGTGTCATTTAAGAAAATTGATACTTGACGGGCTTGGCTTCGTCGAAATAGAATGGAAAGAACAGTTGCTAACGTAAACAAATGCCACGTTTCAACAACCAATCAGTATCGATATACCCACAGTACGTCACTTGCAGGCATCCCATTATTTCATAAAAAGAAATAACAAATCAGCGCAATGACATCTTTATTAACTGGTTAAAAACAGTCTTTATTAACTGATTAAAAACAGTTTAAAAATGTTGCGTTTATATATAAGTGTTTAATGTTATCTTCCTTCCAATTACTATACTATGTGGTTTTATTGTTTGAAATCTAAAGGATTTACTTTGTTACGACTTGTATGAAAATTAGTTATAGGGAGTCACTAGAGAGATTTTGCATAGTGCTACGGTTTTCCGCAACTCTAATGCTGTTTGAGCTAAGCATACACAAAAATGTCTCAACAGTTCGCGGAATCATTAAGGGGTAGAAAATAAACTTATAGTTACGTTTAACGTGAGACAAACGCAATCCAACATCTATTATCCTGCTTTTTATGCTTCGAAAATGTCTTTTTTATTATTACATACTAAAAAAAAAAATTTTTAAAAATTATATTACATACTATTCAAATAAAACTTTTAATTTATAATAAAAAATACTGTGCATTTTCTCCTTTAAACTTTTTTTTTTAAACTGCATAGTTTAAAAGAGTTAACTAGTTGTTAAAGCAATCCATTTCTTACCAGGCATTTGAAAATAAGGAAGTACTCGAAGGTTTCGCCGCCATTCGGTTAAAAAACGCAAATGAAATAACAGACGATGTTCTTTTGGAACTATTAGAAACTGTGGAAGATTTGCGAGAAAAAATTCAAGAAATGGATCAAGAAATGGATAATCCAAGAAAATCGACTCCCGAGAATTCAGAATGTTCTACTAATATAGAAGGAATTAACAACTCAACTGAGACTGAAAGAAATAACTATTCTGTTATGGATACCAGACATTCAAAATCGCTATCTCCGGCACACAGGTGACATGAATTCTCCCGAAAACGAATTAAAAATTTCTCCTAAGAATTCAAAATATTCTGCCGATTCGGAAAGAAATAACAATTCTTTTATCAACAGATATTCAAAATGACTATCTTCTGATGAATCATTATCTCCGGCACGCAAATTACTTGAATTCTGTGAAAGAAGGAAAAGTTACTCCAGAATATTCTACTGTCTTGAAAAGGAAACACAACTCTGCTATAGATATCAGACATTCAAAATCACTATCTCCGGCACACAGTTCTCTCGAGAAAGAACTAAAAATTTCTCTTAAGATTTCAAAATATTCTACCAAGAATAATCGCAAAGAAATAACAAATCTGTTATGAATACCACACGTTCAAAATTGCTATCTTCTGACGAATCACTGAATGAATCGAAATATTCTACTGATTAGGAAATAACGAATCTGTTATGATTATCAGATATGAAAAAGAATAACTATCTCCGTCAAACCAAGCTATAAAGGATCCGGATTCACCAAAGAAAAACCCAGATAAAAACGTATGGGGATTTAAAAGCCATCATACATAATGGAACTACAAAATGAATCCATTTACAAATCGGGTAGTTTGACTAGTTCATCCTTCAATATCAAGTAACGTACTTATTCAGTAACTAAATAGAAAATTAAGCACATACTAAAAACGATAGCAAAAACGGATCAAAGCGCGTCTCAGTATCTCGGATTTCAGATTGCAGTCAATATATGAAAAGATATATTTCCCTCTGTATGTTTTACTGTAATTGTATCGAAACTTCAAATGATGCGGACCTTCAAAAATGCTTAATAAATTAATTTAATACACATTTTGATTTTTACTTTCGGAAAGTACAAATTATGTGTTGTTTCAATGATTTGATGAGACAGGCTTTTACGCTACTGAAATCTGCAAATTAACATGCGCAAACTTGAAAGGAAATACACATATTTCTTATCTTAATTATTATACTTTCTTACTTACACTTCTCATACCAGTTAACAATTTGAAATTCGTCAGCCATTTAAAGAAATCGTAAACTATCCAATAATTTTCCTAATATACGATCATAATTATTTTAGGGGAGGAAGAACAAAAATTTATTGGACAAAGGATCTGTTATAGGAAAAATTGCAAACTAAAATTACTTATTGAAACACACTCCACGCAAATAAGTTGGAACAATTTCACTGCTTTCAAATCCATATAACATAGTATAGTTAAAATCAAAATTGAGGTCAGTCTCAATAAATTATCTTTATTTTCTCGTAACCAAAATACTTAAAAATTCTTTTTTCTATTCATATCAGAAAATAATACTCAATTGAATAGTTTTATGAAGGGGAAAAAAATTACTTTTCTTTTTTTCTAAGTTTTTTTTTTTCTTCACCTTCATTCAATGTTTCAGTAGCTAACACTTGCTGTGATGTCATCTGTTGTGGTTAAGGTCAAAATAAGAAAATATACTTTTTTTCCCCATCAGATTCTTAAAAACTGGTAGTATCCCAAAGTACAATTTTTTTTATTTATTGAATTATTTTGCCACATCTAAAACTAAACACGTGAGGCGCCAGTCACTAACGGAAATTTCCTTATCTTCCACTTATTTTCTTTTATGTTAGACCAAAATGAATTTACTCTCTCCCTTTTAACCCTTTGGCCCAAATTATTCAACAAAAATTAAGCAATTTTCAAGCACTCAAATAATATTTTAAGCACTTAAAAAAATATCATAATTAGGCAGGGTTGGAAAGTTTTAGACAATTGAGTTTTATCTGGTTTTAACCGTCATGTCAAAAAAAAAAAAAAAACTTTTGGCATTGTTTTTGACAATTGTCAAAATGTTTTAATCATGTAAATCGAATGTTTTCATACGCTACCGACTGATGATGCCCCGAAATTGATTGGGGCTTAATTAATTGTGAAAACGTTGAATAGAACAATGTGCATAATTCGTAGCGGAAATCAACATGGTAAAGGAAGTCTCATTTTGGAAAAGGGAAAATTAAGCAATTTTTAAAAGCACTCAATGAAAAAAGCACCTTTAAGGGCTTTTAAAAAACGAAAATAAGGACCTTTAAGTACTTTTTAAAAACACTATGCACTCTGACCGGTGTCCCTTTTATGTATTTTTCCTGATGCTCTAATTACAAGTAAAAATATATTTTGGTATTTTTAATTATAAAAAAACAGTCTAATAGTTACTAAATAAAATCTGCAAGATTCTCGAAATTATATTTGTTCTAAAATATAGAATAATTGATTCTGTAAATCAAAGGAATTTAGGATTGTTTCTTTTAGATCTAAATAACCGCAAATATTTGGGAATTTAAAAAATTGTTTGGAATTTTCGTTAATGCAAAAAGGGACGACAGTGTTAGATGCTGTATTTCACATCCAAAATTTATTAAAATGCTAAATATACTACTTTTCTCTTATTTTTTACCTAAATTAATATAAAATTGAAAAAGTAAGAAAAACATGTTTAATGAAAATTCTGCGTTAAAAGGTTACTCATTCGAAATTCCAACCTATGTCAACGTTTTTCGTTCTAGTTACGACAAAAATAAAATTATTTTCGCTATTTTAATCCACTTGAAAAACGTAGTTCTTACTTTCTTTTATTAACAGTTGGATTTGTTACTGGTATAGTGGAAGAGTTCATAATTTTGTTGTTTCAATAAGTAATGGGGAAAAAAATGCTGAAAGTAAATTCTATGCAACTAACGGTGTAACAAGAACATTTATTCTCAATAAATACTTCTTATATAAGATGAAAATGCCAACAGCACTAAATAAACAATACATCTATACGACATTATGAACGAACTGGAATAACTGGGTTGGTTTCACAATTGTGTAAAACTTAACAAAATATTGAGCAGACATCTTTTACCCCACAATTTCCTTAAAACAGATGTAGGAACGAAGAGGTTTTACAGTGAGTATGAAATATGCCACATAAAATAAAAGACTTCAAATTAACAACAACAAAACAAAAAAATAAGTAAATAAATGCACAAAAAATTGCACTATATAATAATAAATTGCACACATTAATAAGATTTCAAAAGGGAAGATCATAGAAAAGTTCCTCTAAACAACAAAAACAGGGTGTTTCATGTTTTCCACCCTTAATTTTAATATTTTTCGAATCTTCGCCGAAAATGACGACAAAAGCGTACATACATTATACTCTTTGTAAACTGAACAGGCATCTCAAGATTACACGATTTCTCCAATCTCTGGATTTTTTCCTCTCCGATACCATGGTTTCCGCAAATCACTCTTTTTCCCCACGCCAGTATAATCGAACTTTTTACTGAAACGTATAGTCGTGGGGAAAGGGGAATTTTTCCGAAATCATACCAATGGCGCGGGAAATTGTGTTTAGCGGAGAAATCACGTAGCCTAGAGATGCCTATTCTATTAACAGAGACTATAGGAGTCGCAAATTAATATCAAAAACAAAACCACAATCGAAAACTGCTGAATCACTAGTGAGGGAAACGGCACTGAAAAATAACTGAAATTTGTTTGACTGCTGTAAAAACACAAAACAGTAGAAAGTTGATGAGAAGGAACACCGACTATTCATAAGACAATCAAATCTCTTATTTGATTTTTTCCTCACACCTTCACTAGTGATTTGATTGATGTCGATTACGTTTTTGTTTTTTCCTCGCTTTTAAAAATTTTTGATTCGTAATATGAACACTTTTTTGATGTCAGTTTTGACAGGAATTCTAAAAATATATAACAGGACAGTGATTAGAGAACTCCCAGCACAATGGAATATGAGTAAAAATGGATAGAGAGCATTGGAAAATGAAAATGATGTAATTTTATAAACAATATACAAAGTTAAATGCAATTTCTTCGATTGTTGCCCAAATAAAATGGTTCACAATTAATCCACTAAGAAGACATTTTTAGTTATTTGAAAATCTCAAATCTCATTCATATTTTAATTTTTTCAATAATCTCGTGAATTGAAATTGATAATTATTGAACTGAACATGAAGTTTTATTCTAAATAAGGATAGTTACAATTTGTAATAACCAGAATATTATTATTAATAAACCAACGTTAAAATTTGTCTTTCATTCATTTAAATCATGAGCAAGACATTGAATCTTTAATAAAAGTCCATAAATAACTTTAATTTTTAATTTTATTAATTTTTAATAAAAAATCTAGAAATAACTTCGAGTAAAATAGAAGATCAATAAATAAAAGACTACTAAAATAATAACCATAGCCAAGTTATAACCCTTTTCTTTAACCACAAAAACATGTAAAAGTAATTGTGCATTTATTTTTAATTTTACTTAATAAGTTTTTATTAAAGAATAAAATTTTTAAAAAATATTTATTATACATTAAAAAAAAAACAGATTGAGAACACAAAATAAAGTTTTCAAATACAATAATGGGTTATTCAAACATTATATAAAAATCAAAAGGAGTTCTGGATTTGCTTAATTTTGCTGGCAAGGTGAAAGAGGAAGTACAATAAGTAATTCCCTTTCACCTGAAACAAAATTTCAAAAAATCCTAATAAATAGCAGAAACATTTACATTGTAGGGAAAAAATTAGTAATTCAGAAATAAATTCCAGGTTAAAAAAAAAAATTTTTTTAAAAAAACTTATATATGAATATGGAAATAGTATGTTTTGCTTATTCTAGGTTACAAGAGAAACCAAAATTACCAAGAAAATACTATTGTAACACATGAACGGCCCCTAAATGCTTTTATACACAAATAATACAGAAAAATCTTTTAAAAAATAGTATGAATCATTTATAACAAAATATACAGTAAATCACAAAAATAAGCATATATGAGAACCTTTAATTCACTGGAAAACTTTATACATTAAAACTGAAGAACTTAGTGGACAAAACGATCTTATTAAATATTTAACAAATATTAATCAAGAAATATCTTTAAATTTCCCAGATCTCATCATATAAAGATACTAAGTGATTATCTTAGAAAAATTGAGAAAAGTACTCAAGAAATCCTGTATTTTTAGAGCAGCTAATTAAAATGCCAAAACTGTGAACGCTATGAACCAATCATTTTAAATGAGGTTTAGGGAATTATTGGTTTACAATTTGAAACTTGTTGTAGATAAGTCTGAAGCATAATTCTTTCCCCCGATTGTCATTACATAAAAATTAAATTCAATGAAACATCACTTAGTAAAACTTGTAAAGACTAACTTGCAAGACAAAGTTATCAGCTCGGTTTCATTTACAATAAGAGAAGTTTCAGAAATATTCATAATAATGAAGAATAAAGTTAATTTGGATTGTTTTTAGACAAAGCAGAGAACATATTTTTTAATAAAAAAAAAAGAAACCTTACTTATTTTTAAATAGAAAGCTTTTGATGTGAAAATTTTGTTAGGTTAAAAATAAAAAAATTTCTGAAATTTTTGATTACAAAATAATTTTAAACTATAAAACTTTGCTGCAAAACTGTAACAAACATATGTATGTTTATTTTTGAGACAAACTGTAAGTAACAGAATAAGTATTTTTTATAATCAGTAAAAATTCTAAATTTTTTTATAATTTAGTAATTTTTTTTAAAAATCATATTCATGAATTTTTAAGTTTAAAGTAATAAAAAAGTTAATGAATACTATTGAAATTGGGAGAAAAAGTAATAATGAAATAAATGATGATATGTATTTTTTTTATCTAGTACAATATAGCAAAAACATTTATATAGTTGCAAATGAATGTGAACAATAGACAATTAACATTTTTAACTAGATTAATACTTGTTCAAACTTTCACAATGCATACAAATGAAATCAGGGAAAAATTATTCAAAAAAAGTTAATATAAATAAAAAGAATATGTAAAAAATTATCATAATGTACAGGTATAGAAAATACTATAATTAATAAGATGAAGCAACAGTAAGATATTTTAAATCCTTCAAAATAAACAATATGAAATATACTAATATTTTATTTTAAGGAAGAGAAAGTATTGCAAATTACTATTTGCAACACACATAGTTTGCACACATTAAATCTGCAAACACAAAAATCTCTCTAGCTATTAACCATAAAACCAAATGCCAGGGCAACACCTTTTTAAGTAGTTAAAGATAGATGAATGATAGAGACAGATACAGATAAAGTCTTGAACATACAACAGATTGTATGATTTATATACAATGAAAACAAAATAATGTTTTGAATGGTATAATGATTTTATAGATTGGCACTCTGTTTCAACATTTGTTATCACCATTTAATTATGCAACAAGTAATATAAAGCTTTTATTAACTGCATTTTAAATGACAGAAGATAGGAAATGTCTAACATACTTTAGATATGGAACACAGAAATACCCTCCCAACTATAACAACTAGATTGTCAAATAACACAACTCATGATACTGCATATTTCTTACAACACATTTTTTCAACCTTTCAGTAAAGCAAAGAAGAGACTTTGAAAATTATAGAGAACCTGTCTGGTACAAAGCTTGAAAAATTCTATTAAAAAAATATAGAGAGAGCAAGCTTAGGAATCAAACTATGGGGAAAAAATTTCTATTGAAAATTAGAGTGATCATATCCAGCAGCAAAACTAAGGCAAGAAACTTTACTATCAATGAAAATTAGAGTGATCATATCCAGAAACAAAATTAAGACATGAAACTTTTCTATGAACACTTACAGTGAGCATATAAAGGAGGGAAATTTAGACAAGGAAGCTCTCCATCAAAAATTTGAGTGATCAGTTACGGCAGCAAAATTTAAGGAAGAAAATTCTCTATCGAAAATTAAAACAAGCATGTTCAGGATGCAAACTAAGACAAGGATATTCTTTATCCAAAAAAAAAAATATAAATAAAAACCTGGAGTGATCATATCTGGAAAAAAAAACTTTAAAAAGAAAAAAAACTAATACAGTAAAAAAAGAAAACAAAAACTCTTCCTCAAGGTTTAGAATGCACGTGTCTAACACAGATAAAGAAAATAATAACAGATTATGTTTGAAATAAATAGAGTTTAAACCCAGCGTTTCCTGAACTCAAAGTTAGTAGTTTTCCAGCCACTAAAACCCCAGTTTCTCATAAGTTATTCTATGAGAACAGGCATTCGAGAGAAATTATTACAATTTTACCACTTAGGGGGTGAAAACTTTTTTTATTTCCCCATTGTTAGTTAATCCTAAAACTCTAAAAGCAAAATAATTTTGAAGCCTTAAGTACGTATCAATTTTTTTAAACTCTTCAAAGAACAAAACAAGTACAAATGTTAATACTGTATAACAATACTGTAGAAAAATAACCAAGTTAAATATCATTTGTTCAGAGAAAATGACAGATTGTTTGAAAAATAATCAACCGAAGAAACTGAAAGAACAGAAGAAACGTATCGCTTACTCCGTTCTGCACAGGAAAACAAAAATTTATTCACATCAAGTTTCCTAATCAGTTACAAAGTTTGCTAACAGAAGGCACTGCTGACTAGAAAAAAACTCTAATACGTTTTCTGGTGTATATAGAATCATCCCAATTGAGATATTTACAGAGGTGTTTGTTAATTTTTCAGACTGCACCACATTGTTACTGCAAATGGCTGTTGTTTAAAAAGTATTGTTTTAAAGTTTTTTTTTCATTTTGCCCCCTCTGTTGATGTACTTCATAACTAATTTTATACTTGGTGAGGAATAAAAATCCGAGTGACCAGAGCAGAATGATCTTTCGATTAAGTCAATTTTAGGATATCTGGACAACAAAGATTTTCCTATATTTGTTGAAAATTTCTTAAACTAATTTTTAGGTTCTTGTTCTGTTTTAATTAGGAAAAGTAATATTTTTTTTATTTTTTATTTATTAATTTATGCATCACAATCTTTAATGCATTTTATGCATTAAAGACTGAGATTGTTAATGAAGGTAAATATAAAAAAATAATTTAATATTTAAAATACTAAAACTTTAAAACAAAGAAATTTTGCAAATTTTATTCACACAATAATGTATAGTTCATAGTTTTCAATGGAATACCTGAGACTTTTGACAACTTATGAACCATTTAAAAAAAATTTTGATGAGAGCAATTACTTCCAACTTCAAACTATTATGATGTAGAAAGTATAAATAAAAAATAATAAACAAAAACTACCCTAAGAGTAAATCATACGATTAGCATAAAAATGCTTTTAAACAATTGTATTATTTTTAAAAACAAAATAAACACAGAAATGAGTGATAATTCCAACCAAACTACAATTATAATTATGCAAAATAAGAACCAATAAAGTAAATAAATAGATGAAAAGTAATTGAATTATCTTACAGTGATTATATTTCAAAAAGAAAATTTTACCCTAACAACTTTATTTAAAGTTTAAAAAAATATGATCAATAGTTTATACATAAAAATTAGCTTAAATCATGTTTTTCAAATTAGCAAAATTATTGGTAATAAACAGCAGTCGCTGAAATCTTTTTAATAGTAACTGGAAAGATATATTTTTTATTCAGAACAATTATATGATCAAATAATGTTATAAATGCATAGGTTTTTCACACAACTAACTAAATCGCAATAATAATACAGAAGAATAAATCAAAACAACAAAAAAAAAGGATTATACAAAGAAGGCATGAAAAAAGAATGGAATAATAAATAATTTGGATGTAAATAAATAAGAAAAAAATTAAGATAATTATGCAGCACAATATAAAGCCTTTAATTTTTAAGTTGCACAATTCTTTTTTAAAAAAAAAAAAAAAAACTCCTTAAAGATACATAGATTATTAGTATCATATTAACACTAGAAAAACGGTCTGAAAGGGTCAGTCTAGCCCTTCCCTGATTGTTTGTGTGTAGTTCTATCGACATCGAAAAAATCTTCAAATATAATCATAATACATTAGTTTCTAAAATAATTGAGTTTACTTCTCTCCTTAAATAATGATTGAAGATAGTTTGAAATACTTTTTTTAAAATAAAATTGGGGTACCTTGTACCAAAATCTACCTGGGGTTATGCTGTACCAACCAGAATATATTAGGGGTTACTCTGACCATTCCCATTATTCTAGGTATAAGGTTCATGTAAGGATAAGGCATAAGGATTAAATAGGCACATAAATTGGATCAAATTATAAAAAGTCAAAAAATACTCAATATTTTCATTAAGTTATACTTTGAAGTACAAAACAATAAAAAACAGGAGGGGCCAAAATGCCTCCAGCCGTCTTTCTAGTGTTAATGGTATTGATATGAGATAATCATCTAGATAAATAAGTCAACCAGTAAAAAGAAAAGAAAAATATTTTTTTTAAAAATTGATACTCCAGACTTTTTTTGTTGTTATTGCCATGATTTAGAATTTATGCATTGATTTTAACATCAATGTATTCTGATTTTTAGAATACAATTAGCATATTTCTTTAAAATTCATAATTAATTTTAAAATCTTAAGGCAAGCATATGTATTGAATAAGCAAATGAACAATTACCTAATACAGAATGAAAACCTTCATTTATTTGCTTTAAGTAAAAGCAAACCCTTGAAACATTTATTTTATGGCAGACTTCATAAAATGCGAGAAAAATATTACTATATTATTTTAAAAACTATTTACTTTTTATCAAAAAACAAACACAAATAAAAAAAAATTAAAATAACTTGAACACATTAATCAACATAACATTGAATTGTTAGTTGTTTTCAATTAATTGAAGATTTATAATTATGCCTCTTTTTTCACTTTGATATGCAATATTAAAGCAATTAGTTTCATTAGGTTACTCTGACTATTTGAGAATTAATGAGTAAATTTATTCAATTGAAAAGTTCAAAAATGCTGTGGAAAAGGATTATAAACTGAGTTTGAACTAAAAAGGTAATTCTGTCAAAGAATTATAAAAAGATTTTTAAAAAATTCCAGAGGAAATTGAAAATTATTAACTCCCAAAATGGATAAAAATTAAGATAATTGGTCAAAACTTAACTTCTCTGATAAAAAAAATTAGAGAAAAACTGAAATGGTTGAAAATACTGTTTTAATACACACTTTATTATATTTTTTATATGAATTTAGGAACAGGTTCAAAATTATTAAATTCAAAATGCTCTAAGAACTTCATTACAATAAGAAAATATGCAACATAACTTTTTTAGTTCAGAATTTGCAAAGTTTATATTATTAATGCACGCTAAATTGGCAGGAGTCATTTGGACAGAGGTATAAATTTTAACTATAATGGCAAGAAAAATATTTGAAAAACTATAATCCCTACAATATGAAAGAAGAATAGTTTTTATAAAATTTCAAACACTTGTGCATATTAATGGCAAGTTTTTAAAAATCTAATTTAATAAAAAACTAAAGACAACCAAAATAACATTAGTTGCACTTGAAGCTTTCTACCTATTCTTGAAAAGTAGACAATGTAGATATTATAAGTTTCATGGTTAAAATTAAATGTTTGATAAATTAGAAATTTGAACGGCCTGGTTCTAAAACTAAAATACTTACTACTTTAACAATTAATTAGCATGTAAAGCAATATATTTTAAACAAAGCAAAAGAACAGCAATGTATAAATATAATGGATCTTAAAATTATCAATCACGAGTGAAATTAAACATTTGGCTTATTGTTGTTAGAGACAATAAGACTGTAACAACAAGCAATTACAATGAGCAATTCCAAAATAAATTATGTATGCCAAAAATTAATAGTTAAATTACTAAATAATAATAATAAAGAATTAAAAAGAAATACTATGACTTAATAAAGCTTCCAATGAAAGTTTACTGTTTATTTTTTAAGCATAACTTAAACATGTTATAATCTTTTAATACACTAGATTTAGAATACTAGTTATTTTTATATAACATTCCATAGGTTAATTTTTTTGTACAGATTTATTACAATTTTATAAACTTTAGATTCAGGAAAAATACTTTCTTGCCATATTAGTAAGCAATATATAAATTTGTAATGTTAGAAGACTCTTTCTTTGTCATTTGGTAAAATATAACTAGACGAAGACTTTAGCTCTTGAAGTTCCCTGTGAAGAAAAAATAATCATTTATTATTGATATGAATATCATTTTCTTAACAGAAAATATAATTAATAATAACAAATTACACAAATAAATAGTGTTTCAGAGAGTTAAAAAATTCTGTAAAATCCTGTCCCGGTTATTTTATTTTTGCAGTCATAGACCCAGGAGCAAAATTATATCCAATGAACAAGACTTTTGATAATTTTCATAATGACTTGGGCATAAACAGTTCTGCAGGGAAGTGGACGTAATAGTTTAGAAGGGATTGTGATTACCTTGTGGTAACTCACAATTGGTACATGAAAAGATACAAAAGTTTTTACAATTACTGAAATAATTCTTCATCAAAGTACTTTAAAAACTTGATCCTCATTTCTGCACAAAATTTTTTATCTTGTACACAGTTGAGGGACAAGTACCAAAAAAATAAAAAAGATTAGAACTAAAATAATAGAATTGAGCTTTTTCATTGGACTTATGTGACTGTGAAATCCATTCAGATTGAACAAGAAAATTGCCTATATGATTTCAAAATTAGTCCCTTCAATTATTTCAATTTAATAATAAAAAGATAAAAATTATTGATTCATACTTGGGTAGGTACTTCATTTACGTCACACTAGAGTTGCAAAAGGGGTTATTGGCGACGGTCTGGGAAACATCCCTGAGGATGGCCCGAAAACATGCCATCGCAATTTCGATCCTCTGCAGAGGGGATGGCTCCCCTGCTTTGGTAGATCGACGACCAGCGCGCGAAATCCAGCACTTTATGGTAGAACAGTTTAACGAGGACCTACGCAGGCTCATCAAAGTGGTCACCTACTTGCTTACTCACAGCAGCCACTGATGCTTGATTTCGGTGTTCTACTGGGATACGGTCTTTACGATTAGTCCACTGCGGTACTGATTCATACTCTGAAAAAACTGACTGAAGTGACAGTTTATATTTACTGCTTTTTTTTTTTATAGTTGTAGTTATAGATCCGCGAGCAGAATTATATCTAAAATCTAATGTTCTACAACAAGACTTATGGTAATTACATAAATTAAGCATATATTGTCAAAAATAGACAAATCTCACTAGTCATTTACATGAGCATTAATTTTATGTTGGAAAGTAAATTTGCAACAAAAAAAAAGAAAGGAAAAAAAAATTAAATATTAAAATATGTATAATAGGCAACACAATAAAAAAAAAAAATTATAATATGTAAAATTTTGATCACTTGAATTTGAGAATAAACTGATTTGCAGGGAAGTGGACATAATAGCTTAGAAGGGATTGTGATACTCCTATGACATAACTTATAATTTTCAGCACTGAAAGGTACAAAAGCTTTAAAATTTTCTGAAATAATCTGTCATTAAAAAACTTAGCACCAATCTGGCACAAAATTTTTTTTCTGGTATCCAGCTAAGGGACAAGTACCAAAAAAAAAAAAAAAAAAAAGTTTTAGAACTAAAAATTTAGAATTTGGCCTTTTCTAAAGCTTTTCCAAATTCTGTAATCAAAATTGACTGAATTGATAGATGATATCATAGATCAGTTGAATATCATTCCCACATATTAAAATGAAGTATAGAAAATAAAAAAAGTAACAACTGAATAAACTTTTATCTGATGATCAGATTTTCATGGACTAAAATGCAGGCTTAAGAGGCGTCTTCATAATTTTTAGAACTATAAAAATTTCCTCAACTTTTTAGAACAATAAAAATATGCAATTCGTGGTTTTGATTCAGTAATTTCACACTTCACATTTGTCAGATTTTAGATTTTTTTAAATTTAATTTTATTACAGTTTAACTGAGGTAAACTGATTTGGTTAATTCTTATAAGGTACACTTATATAACTTACAGAAAGCACTTCTTAAAGCAATAAACTTATAAGCAATTGCACAAAAACAAAACTTTGAAAACAGACAAATATATATAATGCATTTCAAAAATTACTGATTGCGTTACTGTAATGATATAATTTTGTTAAAAAAAATAAAAATATAATCTAAATTACTGCACACTTTATATGTCAAACCCTGATGAGGTGATGGCCTTATATTATTTTCTTATATATATATATATATATATGTATAAAAAGATAATGTAGATTAAGTATATATCCATTATCAGTTTATTTGTGAAAATTAAATAAGAAGGATGATTTAGAATTTTCCCATCCTGTCTCAACCTTTTCATTAATTGAATTTGGATGAGGAAGAAAGGTCTCTTCATGGTTAAAGGGCTAGACGTTATAAATATGTTAATTTATTAGTGTACTTCAAGTTTCAAAATCAGAAGAAAAAAAATTATTAATAATTAAAAATATATCTAAATATAAATGTCATGCACAAATTTCGGCAAAGTAAGACATCTTATTTAAAAAAAAAAAAAATTTTAAAAATCTTACCTTTTACCAATGATAATTTATTCATAGTATCTTTGTTGACAATAATTATCTTTTGAATTAAATATTTTTTCTTGAAATAAATCAATGTTACTTCCATTGATATATTGCAAGAAAAAAGATTTAATCTCCAACAATGTAATGAAATTCTTTACAAATTTATACCAGGCAATCACACTTAAACTTGGGTAGAGAGAAAAAAAAAAAAAAAAAAAAAAACAGTGAAGATTTTTACAATTTCTGAAAATATAATCAAAAGTTTTTTTCACATAATTGTAAAACTTGTTCATCTGAAAATAATTCTTCAGAAACAAATTTTTGATGGAGTTACAGATTACGATAGAAAACAAATCTTATAACTATGCACCAAAATTTATTTGCTTAAATAGCTCAAAAGATATATGAGATAGTACAAAAAAAGGTAATTTTAATTTTTGTAGCAATTTTTTTTTAGTTACAACAATAATAAAAGTTTTCAAACTTTTATATTTGCTATATAACTTTAAAGTTATAACAAATTAAGTTGCAAAAAAAAAAAAAAAAATTTGATTCATTTTTTTTTATCCAATTATTATTCTGTTTTTGTGACTGATTTCAATGCCTAAAATTTATATAATTTATGAGCTTATTTAAGGTCTGCTTATTAAGCCATTAGAATTCCATATTACATAAAAACCAGAACATTAGATCAAAAATTACAAATTACTAACAAAGCATTACCTCATTTTAGAACCACAGTATCAACATTGGCAACATCACAGTTATTCAAGTTACTAGAAAAATCAGACTTGAAGTTTTCAAAGCCTTTCATTTCTAACTGGCATTGGCAAGAAGAACAACTTTTTTGATCTATTTCTGTGCTTGGAATTTGCCCACTGTCAGTTTGATCAAGGGTTTGCTTATGACACTCACATGAGCATGGAGAGAAATTAGTTTCAAATGGCTGATATGGATCAGATATTTTTTGGGGTATTTGATCATTCAAATCTGTACTAAATTCAAATTCTTTGATAGAACTAAAATTGTCACTAAATCTATTATTATCATCTGAGCATGCAAAACCAGACTCAAAAGCTGCCCAATTAGAGTCAGAGTCTGTGAATGGCACATTTTCAGATGGAAAATCAGCACCCTCAAATGGGGAAAATAAGCTTTCACCGTCATCAATATCATTTCGCTTGTACATTCGTGGACTAAGCCCTTTTTCACAAAAGTCACTCCAACTTTTAACAGCAGATTTTTTTGGACTTTTGACTCGTCCCAGGAACTGCTCTCCTGGTAAGGACAACTTTATTTTCTCAACATTAATTTGAGACGTTGGAGATGCGGAGTGGATGAAAGCCTCTAACGTTGCTGCGTTTATAGGAGTTGTACTACGCGGTCTGTCAATAGGCTTAGTTGTAACTTCCAGCCTCTGTTGCCTGGATGGCATCAGGACTTGCTTAGATATTTCATATGAAACAGGCTGTAAGTCAATGACTTGGTCGTCCTCTATCTCGGAAATATCGGGAGTTAAAAGTGTTTCAGCTTCGTAATCAGTTTCAGCTTCCTCTTTCTTTTCAACTTCTGATATAGTTTCATCCTTTTCTTCAAATGCCAATTCAGATTCTGAAGATTCTTGATCAATATTGTGCACAATGGCTTGAATGTTTTCTGTTTTGGATACTTTATCAAGCTGCTTAAACTCTGGTTGAGACAGAATATTATATTCTTTTTCCACAGGTTTCTCGCAGATATTTATAAGCTTGCGATTTATTTTGCGCTCATCAGGTATCTTGTCGTTTTTTTCAATATTAATTTTTCCCAAATCGTTTTGTGCTTCAACCATGTTAATGTTATTACTAACTTCTATGCTATTGGGCAACTCATTCTCTTTACCTTTAGGTACATTTCCATTTGTAATTTTAGGAGTAAAAATTTCTTCTGATTCTGTTATATTAACAGTCTCACTGGATATAATAAAATCATCAGGGGAAAGAGTAGTGTTGACATTTTTATTTGTTTTCTTCTTAAAAAAAGACAAAAACTTTCCTTTTTCTTTTGATTTGGATTCTGCCTGATCTTTATTTGACAATTCTTCACGGGACTTCTTTTTAAGAGTTTTATCAGATGAGGAATCACTTTTTAAATTATTCTGATTATGGCTTTTAAAAATGTCTGTCCAAGAACTTTTTCTCTGAGTATATTCTGGTTCGGGAGTTTCAATTGTTCCCAAGGAGACAGCAGAACCCTTCTTTGGTTTAACATTAAGACCACTTTCCTTTGACAGAGAAGATAATGATATAGTTCTTAATTCAGAAGACGACTGTCCTTCGTAAGGTTCACTCGGAGTAAGAGTAAAATTAGAATCAAACTCACACTCAATACGAGGAGTAGACTGTGATGATATTGTTAATGAATCTGGAGTTGTTAAATGAGCGTCGCTACTACCAGACTCATCTTCAACAGCATTAGATCTATATATAGGATTCTCAGCAATTTCTTCAGGACTTTCCAATTCATCTGATGGTAAATCTTCAAATGAAGCAAGCGGAGCAGGTCCAGCTCTGACCTGCTTTGAAGCAAAGCTGGCCCTTTTTACAGCATCCATTGAAATTCAATTAAAACCCATAAAATATTCGCACAGAAATATTTCACTGAACTCATCTAAGACTTCTTATTCATTCATATCATACATATTATTCAACTACTATTGTACTTTTCTTTATATTCACAAGTTACTCAGCTATAATATGAAATTCGAGCTTTGGTTTGAATCTGTTATTAATGGATCAGACCAAAATAAAATTTTGTTTTAAAAGCAAAAGAAGTTCCATCTGCAACAAATAAATTAAATTATATTGTCACAATTTTGCTCTTGCAATTATTTTAACATTACAACAATCAGACAATAATTAATATTTATATAATAATACCATACACTGGACCAAACTCATCTAAGACTTCTTATTCATTCATGCCAATATTAGTCAACTACTATTACAGTTTTCTTTATATTCATAAGTTTATCAGCAATAATATTAAATTTGAATTGTTTTTTTGAATATGTAATTAATATGTCGGACCAAAAAATTTTGATTTAAAAGCAAAAGATGTTCCATAAAAAAAATATATATAATTATATTGTCACGATTTTGCTTTTGTAATTACTACAACAATCAGATATTAATATTTCAGCTGTAATAATTAATAATAATCAGAGATGTAACAAGTGTAATGTTTTTCATTATTAACAAATTATGTCATTAAAAACAAAATATTAAAATTTCATTACTCACATTACAATTAAAACACAATAATAAAATGATACCTAGATGTGAAAACTTAATGTATATAAAAATAACTAAGTAAACAGATTTGTAAAATTGGAAAGTAAAATATGTTATACTTTCATTAAATAATTTGGTAAAATAATGCAAAAGGAATCCTTTCTGTACCGATTGTAGCAAATATATAGACATAGGAAAAAGAAGAAGTGTTAAGATTTTAAAATTTTGAGAATTAATCGATGCCTGAAAAAAAGGAAATGAAACATCCGTTAAACATTAAGAGGTTCACATATTATTTGAAAAACTTAATAATTAATAGAATAAAAAATAAATTAAATAAAACCACCCAGACAAATAATATAATAATTATAAATTAAAGAGATAAAAATTTTTACAACTGAAAAGTTTCATATTACGCAGCAATATTTAATAATTATAAACGAAAACAAGTAAAAGAGAATAAACATCAAAGTTCTTTAGATTCTGCCGCAAAAATTTTATAAAGGATGTGATAACATGCAATTTAAACTATAAGTTTTCATACACAAAAAATTTAATTCTCGTTAAATAAAATTTTTAAAAATTTTCTTTAATGTCACAAAATTTCAAGTTTTATTACCTTTCCGCTCTTATTTAACGAGAATCAAAACAAACAAAATTAATTAGAATTCCTATCATACTTCTACTTTAATTCACATTGCTGTTGCCTAAACATTTGTATGAAACAATAAAAATTAATTGTCCAATTTGAAGGCTTTTTCCTACTAGCATAAGCTAATTTATTTTAAGGAGACAATCAGTAATTTTCATGTACATTTGTACATGAAAAACACGCCAATCGAATTCCCGTTTTTATCAACAATATTTTTACTAGTGGGTCGCAATTAAAAAAAAATTTGGTAAAGGACCAATGTCACTTCTGTGGTTCACGCCCTTCCGGTCGCCGTCGAATAAGAATGAAAAGCTGATTGGTGAAAAATATTTTCATGCTGGAGTGCGTGAACCGCATTCAGTGAGAGTGGCCCTGAACATAGTGGAACCCGCTAGAGAAGTTTTTCAAGGGATTGGAAAGAAATTACTTATTAAACGGGAAAACTTCTTACACGGTGAAGTTTAAAAACACACATATTAAAAAATTTTAAAATTGTATAACTATTATTACAGAATCAGCATAATGGAATAATTATTTAATGTTACTTTTCATTTAGAAAAAAATTGCTAATAAATAAAAACAAAGTTACCTACCTCATTTTTTTTTATATAATGTTATTTACATTTTTACAATTATTGACGAGTTGTTTGAGAGAAAAAATCGTGTAAAGTAGTTTGTTTTTGTTTTTTCTCACCGACCTTTAAGGGAAAATTGTCCAACTTCTGTAAATATTTGAACATTTCAGGGGGCACATTTTCAATACTGTAAATAAATTTTCGAAATGTAGAAATAAAGGAAGCGAAGGAAATAAAAATAAAAATATGACCACCTAAGCAGACGTCTTCAGGGGGTACTGGCCCCAGTAGCCATAAAACAAAACCTTTTCTATTGAGGGAGATGGCAAAAGCCTAAAAAAACTCCCTCAGTACCCCGAAGGTTTTGTATAGAAGTCCAGGAAAAAAACATTAAAAACATAGAACTAATTCAGAAAAGAAACTCAAACAAAATCATCAGAAAATAAAATAAAAATCATCAGAAAACATAAATCATCAGAAAATAAAAACTCACATTAACCAGGTCAAGCGGCGATTTCACAAGCAAACCAAATGAAAAGGAAACACTTAAAACAAAAGAAAACAACGCCTTCTTTTAAAATGCGCAGATTGAAAAAAAAAAAAAGAAAGAAGTCAAAAAAAGATTACGTCATATTTTTTTCAATCTGCGCATTTTAAAAGAAGGCGTTGTTTTCTTTTGTTTTAAGTGTTTCCTTTTCATTTGGTTTGCTTGTGAAATCGCCGCTTGACCTGGTTAATGTGAGTTTTTATTTTCTGATGATTTATGTTTTCCGATGATTTTTATTTTATTTTCAGATGATTTTGTTTGAGTTTCTTTTCTGAATTAGTTCTATGTTTTTAATGTTTTTTTCCTGGACTTCTATACAAAACCTTCGGGGTACTGAGGGAGTTTTTTTAGGCTTTTGCCATCTCCCTCAATAGAAAAGGTTTTGTTTTATGGCTACTGGGGCCGGTACCTCCTGAAGACGTCAGCTTCGGTGGTCATATTTTTATTTCCTTTGCTTCCTTTATTTCTACATTTATTCTTTTTTTGAAATTTCTGCTGCTTTTTAGCACATTTTTTTCAAAGAAGTTTTGTCCATTTTGATTTTAAAAAAATTTTGTATTTTTTTAGTATAGTAAATTTTCGAAAAGTATCCAACCCTTTTCTGGCTTCAGAAAAACTAGGAAGTTTAGCAATGACTTCTTCAGTTTCACTCAGTTCTTCTGTGTCATTTTTAACTTCACAAATATCCTCTGATGTAGCACATCACAAGGTAAAATATTGTCGTCAACCGATACATATTCTTTAAACGATGCAGTGAAATTAAGCTTATTTTGGACCGACTTCCAATCATTATCAAAATTTTCATTTGTTTCATCATCTGACATTTCATATTCTGCTTCAAAGTCATACTCTTCAGTTGTATCTCCGTCAGAGAATCCAGCCTTTTGAAAACAATTAGCAATCGCAGATGGTGTTATTGATTCCCATGCTGATACAATAAACTCAATCGCCTCTAAAACATTGCCTTTTTTTAGCTCTCCAGTATTTTCAGGTCCTTCCAGCATCCGTTTCACAAGTCGCATTTTATAATGCTGCTTAAATACCTTGATAACTCCTTGATTCATCGGTTGTTGTAGAACAGCAGTAGAGTTTGGTGGTAAAAATTGCAACCTGATGTTAATTATACTTGTTCTCTTTGGAACGAGCAGCGCAGTTGTCTACGAAGATTGTGATGTTTCGTTTTTCTCTCCGCATCTTACTGTCTAACTTTTTCAAATAGGCTTCAAAAATTACAAGTGTCATCCAGTATTTTTGATTACTGTCATAATCACAAGGCAGTGAGGGTTTTCTCGATTTACTAATAACTAAAATCGGTAATTTTTCTATACCATTCATATACTGGCCCAGACTAAAATTTTCAAGCGTTCTTTACGGTTTTTTTCTCCATGACAGCGTTCACCTTTAAAGGCATTATAGGGTAAAAGATTAAAAAACAGACCACATTCATCCATGTTAAAAATGTCCTTTGGTTGATAACCTGAAATAAGTTCAGGTAATTTAGCTTTTCATTCTTCAGGTTCTTGTAAATCAACGCTGTTACAATCTCCCTTAATTGTTTTATAAACTAATCCAGTTCGTTTTTTCATCCGATAAATCCATCCATTGAAAGGCGTGAAATTCAAGTTCAATTTCTCCGCAATCTCCAATGCTATTCCTCTAAGAAGAGTTCCGTTGACAGGAATGTTTGAGGATCTTGCTTGTTTAAACCATATCATAAGTTTTTCTTCAATATCTTCGTATTTTCCTCTTTTCACTTTCTTCATTTTCTGGGATGCGCCGGAACAAGAAGTGTTTAAGATGATGTCTTTCTTAGCAATAATGCCATTTAACGCAGTAACGGGAAGATTTAAATTTTTCGCTGTTTGAACCCTTGTTAATTGAGAATAGTTGTCAATTTTAAAAGCGCTTTTAAAATTTTTACGTTATGCTCTATAGATAATGCTTTACGTTCAATGCCTTTACAAGACATTTTCAACATGTTCGTGTCATATTGGTGCCCAAAAGTTTGTTCAATGTGGAGAACAGGTGGCTCTGGAATTGCCTTCCCTGGTCGGTGGTGTTGATCTTTGGGACGCCAAGCCGTGAAACCCAGACGGAGACAAAAGCTCGTGCAGTGGTCTCTGCTGACATATCAGGAACAGTGATGGTCTCGGGCCATCTTGTGAAGCGGTCAATGCACGTCAACAAGTATTCGTAGCCATCGGACGGTGGGAAGGGGCCGACCAGGTCCAAGTGCACATGTTCAAACCGTTGTGAAGGTAGGTTGAAGGATTGTAAAGAACTGTGGGTGTGCTTTGTTATTTTGGACTGCTAGCACAATAAACAATTTCGAGTCCATTCCGCAATGTCCTTGGCCATAGAAGGCCACACAAATCTTGTTTGAAGAAGTTTTTAAGAGGCTCGTATGCCTCGATGAGCTAAGTTGTGTAGAGATTGAAACACAGTCTTTCGAAGCTGTTGTGGCACATATGGGCGTATTAACTTGTGGTTCACATCGCAATATAGTTTCACTGTTGGCAAAATAGCCCATGATTGTAGCTGGAGCGAATGGTGCTCCTTTTGAAGCAAATCAGATAATTCTTTATCTGTTTTTTGGGCTTCAGATATGATGGTAAAATCCACTGATGGAGTCTGTACTGATTGCAGGCGAGATAGAGCATCAGCGACTACATTATCGGAGCCAGAAATATGCTTGATGTTGGTACAAAATTGTGAAATATAACCGAGTTGTCGAAGTTGTCTTGGTGAACAGGATTCTGAGTTTTTAATGAAAGCAAATGTTAATGGGCGATGATCTGTATAAATCACAAAGTCCTGCCCCTCTAAATGATGTCGGAAATGTTTTACTGCTGAATAAATTGCGAGGAGTTCGCGGTCGTACGTGCTATATTTTGTCTCTGCTACACTCAGTTTTCTTGAAAAAAATGCTAATGGTTTTAAATTATTCTCCACTGAGCAGTTTAAAACTGCTCCGATAGCGATATCGGAGGCATCGACCATAAGAGAAAGTGGCTGATTGGGTAAGTGAGTGTTGCTGCGTTGGCCAATTCACTTTTGCATCTCTCAAATGAGGCAATTAGCGAGTCGGTCCAGGGCACCGGACGCTTGTCGTTCTTTTTTACGTCCCGGAGCAAATTGTTTAAAGGCGCTTGGGTTGTTGCAGCGTGTGGGAGAAATCTACTGTAAAAATTGAGCATAGCTAGAAAACGACGAAGTTGTGAAAGAGTTTCGGGTTTTGGGAAGTCGTTAATTGCCGTAGTTTTTTCAGGGAGGGGTTTAACACCATCTGACGTAATTAAACATCCTAAGAATTTTACGGCGGTTTTTCCTAAGATACACTTGTTTGGATTGATTTTTAGACCATACTGCTCGAGGCGAGCCCAAACCTGATTCAAGTGGTTTGCATGCTCAACCTCATTAACGGAAGCTATGAGTAAGTCGTCGAAGTAGGGCACGCAGAAATCTAAGTCGGACATAGCCTCATTGATAAATCTTTGAAATGTTTGCCCGGCATTACGTAAGCCAAAAGGCATGTATACAAATTCAAACAACCCAAATGGTGTTGTTATTGCGGTTTTGGGAATATGAGGCGGGTGAACCGGGAGCTGGTGGTAAGCTTTGGCTAGGTCAATGGTAGAAAATACGTTTTTACCGTGCAATAATTGGGTACAATCCTGTATATGTGGGATTGGATAGCGGTCAGGGACAGTGGCGGAATTTAGCCGACGATAGTCTCCACATGGCCGCCATTCGCCATTTTGACCATGTGAAGGGGACTTGCCCAGGGGCTTTTCGATGGACGAATAAGGCCCTGGGACATGAGGTATTCGAATTCCTGGCGAGCCGCACACAAAGTGTCTGGGACCAAGCGTCTTGGCTTGGAAAAAACTGGAGGTCCGGTAGTTTCTATATGGTGCAAAGTATTTGCGGTAGTGTGATTGTTAAAAATTGCCGCAGTCGAGAAAAGTTTCGGATATTTTTTAAGAATTTGCTGGTACGGACAACTATTCAATGTTGCCGAAATATTTGAGTTCTCTGGGTGAGCATTGGGGATCATCGCGGCGCACGAAAGTTGTGTAGTTGCATCAATTAACTTATTGTTTTTGGCATCAACGAGTAAATTGAAATGCCTCAAAAAATCTACACCGATAATGGGCTGCCTCACGTCAGCAATGGCAAAAGACCACGTAAAACTGCGGCGCAAATTAAGGTCTAAGGTAAGACGTTTCGTGCCAAATGTTTTGATAGCTGTGCCGTTAGCAGCATAAAGAACTAAGTCCTGGGAAGCTTCTTTATTTGTGGTATGACTTTTTGGTAAAACGGAAATGTCTGCTCTGGTATCGCGATCGCTGATCTAGTTTCCCGATGATTGGAAGGAGCAGGGTTAAACACGTTTTTTTGCATTTCTGCCGAAATTTGTATGATAAAAACAACAACCTTGTTGAGGTTCCTTGTACCGACGAAAACGGTTACGTGAGCGGCTTCGGTCTCTGAAACGTCTGTGCTCACGGGTGTCACTTGCGTACGCGTTGCTTTGTACCATGGTGGTTAAATCACGTACTTGTTTTGATAATTGCGCTATTTGTGTCTCCAATTGCGAAGTTTTTGATGCCTCGTTAGATACTTCGTGTATTGCGGGTGGTGTTACAAATTCGTGGATCTTATCGGCCACGATGGATAATTTGCCTAGATCAGGGCTGTCCAACTGTAAAGAGCCCACGGGTCAAAATTCCGGTCACTGATCACCTGGCGGGCCGCAGTTTGAAAAAGTTGAACAATACCCCTTTACCTCTTATACAATAACAATTAATAGTTGAATTATTAATTATAAAACAATGGAACAGAAGGATTATAAAAGAATTTGCTTGCATTTTAATGAGAAAACTGTGGCCGATCAGCCTGGATAAGAAGTTGGCGGGCCACACAATATGTGTTGGCGGGCCGCCAGTTGGACAGCGCTGGCCTAGATCATCGTTAAGCGCAGCTAGAATAGACTGAGAGTTGCTTGGAAGCCTGCCAAGCCATAAAGATTTTAATAAAGGCTCGCCTACAGACGTGCCAGCTAAAGCGCGCATGCGTGTGAGCAACTGAGAGGGACGCTGGCCGCCTAACTCCAGCCCCTGCAGTAGAGTTCGAATTCGAGTCGATTAGGCGGTTTTTTAATTGCTCATAAGGCTTATCAGTCGGAGGATTAAGAAGGAGATCGCTGACTGAAGTTAACACATCAGCGTCGAGTGCTGCAACCACGTGGTTAAATTTTGTTGTTTCGCATGTTATTTTTGCCAAAGTAAATTGAGCTTCAAGTCTAATGAACCATAATATCGGGTTCTGTTTCCAAAATGGAGGTGGTTTGACCGGCACATGGGCTATCTGAGTGTTAGTGGCTTCGGATTCGTCTAAAGGCATACTTAGTGCAAATGAGTAAAATAATCAAATAATTAATCACAAAGAAAATTATACAAGTAAAATGCGAAAAATAATTAAATAAAAATATAATAGAATAGTATGACAAAAATACAAGTGTAACGGTATGAGGGTATGCGAATGCACGTTATAGATACGATACGATATAGAAACAATGCGCACAGGTATGATACGATATGGTAGTTGAATGAAAAACGATACGATAATCTAAACAACGTAAATAATTCAGTAAACTCATTTTGGAAACTAATACGAATGCAGCAGAAACAAAATATTGGCGACATATAACTTAGGGAGGAATATCATAAATAAATTTTAGTAACAGCGTGGGACAATACAAAATAACTTACTTGTAAATTGAAACAAGGCAACAGCGACAACTCGATGCATCACATTAAGAGTAATTAAATCCAGGTTAATATGATGTTGCTCACAGAAAAGTCCATTGTGTTGGAGTATATTGCAGGAGATCATGCACGAAAACGGAAGCACATGTGGAAATAAATGCACAAACGGGCAGCTGCACAGGATGGCGTGGCATGAAAAACGATTTGGTCACGTTGATGATTTGAAAAAAAAAAGTAATGATGCTTTACTCTGTCGACTTCTCACGTTAAATGTACGTGAATTGAGCTGAAGAGCATGTTCAAAAGCACGTGAATGGGTCACCAGTGTGGTAAATAATTTTTTGTAAACATTAAAACAAATTACCAATTAAAATTCAAAGAATAAATTTAATTTAAACATAATTAAGAATTACAAATAAATACAGAAAAAGTTAAGTGAAATTAAGATTATTGTAGAGCCATGCATCGCCGACCAGTGCACGAGGTAAAAACTGCGAGTAGCGTCAGTTGCTGGCAGAAAACTGGTTTTGACATGAGTCACTGCAAGTTGAAGTGAAAGTACCCTTTTTTGGCATCACCAAGTAAGGTGAGATTATAGGAGCAGGGCACCGCCGCATATATATATATATATATATATATATATATATATATATATATATATATATATATATATATATATATATATATATATATATATATATATATATATATATATCTCAAAAGAATTGATTTTGATGCTTTTCTCATTCGTCCGATTCTTTCCTCAGCGGACTGATCATTAAGACATAATTCCCGGTAGATCACCATCAAGTCAAGCATCACTGGCACCCTCAATTTGCATATAAGTGACCACCTCGATCAGTTTGCGGTGGACCAAGGGAGTACGATATCGGTCCTCGTTTAATTGTTCCACCGTAAAGTGCTCGACTTGGCACAGGCAATTGGACAACCGAAACGGGTGAGCCGTTCCCTCTATCAAAGTTCAAAATTGTAATGGCATATCTTCGGATCATCCTCAGGGTTGTTTCCCTTACCGTCACCATTAGCTCATTGTGCAGCTCTAGTGTGACGTAAATAAAGTTCTACTAAGTTCAATCAATTCATACATTGCTCATCAAAACTCGCAGACGAGTTAAAGTTTTAATCTGCCTGAATAATCTTTTATTTTCTGATGATTTTGTTTGAGTTTCTTTTCTGAATTGGTTCTATGTATTTCATGTTTTTTTCCTGGACTTCTATGCAAAACCTTCGGGGTACTGAGGGAGTTAATTTAGGCATTTGCCATCTCTCTCAATAGAAAAGGTTTTGTTTTATGGCAATCGGGGCCGGTACCTCCTGAAGACGTCGGCTTCGGTGATCATATTTTTATTTCTTTCGTTTCCTTTATTGCTACATTTATTCTTTCTTTTTTTTAAAATTTCTGTTGCTTTCAAGCGCATTTTTTTCTAAGAAGTTTTATCTGTTTAGAATTTATAAAAATTTTTTGTATTCTTTTAGTATTCTAGTTTAAGGAACTATTCTAGACGCGAGTGAGAATGCTTGAAACTGCATCACGTATGTTACCAAAGCGGTAGTGCTCTCCCCTCTGCAACAGATCAAAATTGTGATGGCATATCATCCTCAGGAATGTTTTCCAGAGCGTCACCAATAGTCCATTGTGCAGCTCTAGTGCGACGTAAATAAACTACAAGCAGAATTCATCGAATTATAACCAAAAGCAATTAATTGGAAATCGAATTTGAACCATTTCCCATATCGGAAATCGAATTTCGTTTGTTCAAATTTCGACTGCAGCTTTTTGCAGAATAACAATAAAATTTTCAATTGTTTCTGCTTGCTAATATCAGAACCTAGCGTCTAATTATTGCTATGTAGAATTTATCGACAATCGAATTTCTTTTGGAATCTGTCCGTTGTCCGACTAACGAAAATGTTCAGATCTCATATTCAGTGCTATTCTTGATGACCATACAAGTTTCAAATTTATTCTAAATGATGCAAGCATTGCTAATACTACTAAAATACCCCTTCAATCCTTAATCGAAATTCCAGCATAAACTAGCCGACACAAGACTAAATTTAAAAAAAATTTAAAATATGTTTTTAAAGTAGGCTAAGAGGAGAAAATAATTACATTTGTGTAACCTAAAACTGACTAATTAAAGTTCAAAATACAGAGCGCCCCCCCCCCAAATAATAACTTTTGATTTG
Organism: Parasteatoda lunata; assembly: GCA_949128135.1. Lineage (NCBI taxonomy): Eukaryota > Metazoa > Arthropoda > Arachnida > Araneae > Theridiidae > Parasteatoda > Parasteatoda lunata. The sequence continues at coordinate 20,131,504 of OX421973.1, forward strand.
ATGTAATGATCGGTTTTTCACGTTCTAGGAATTTATTGCTAAACCCCGCCCTGCCCCCAAGGGGGCATCCGGGTATCAATAAAGACAAACAATCAGATTTTAACAGTAAAGACAAACCGGGAAACAATAAAGACACCCGGGAAACAATAAAGACAAACAATCAGATATAAACAGTTTTCAAGGATAAGTGCGATTTTAAACAGATGAAAAGAAGTACTTCACTACATAATAATACAATTTAGAAAGTTCGTAAGTAGTTAGTCGAAGGAATCCTTTGAATAACAAAACCTTTAAAAAGGTGGTGTGCGAATAAACCACACAACTTTTGAATATGAAATTACAAGTATATATGTACACAGCATGTATATGAATTAAAATGGTGAGTTAAATAACAAGAAACTGAAAAGTGAAAGTGATGTCTGCGTGAAAATATTAACAGATGCATAGATGATCTCTAATACAGTAAGTCTTGTTAAACAGCTATACATACATCCCAGTACGAATCGAAAGAACAAGTGTGAATATCTAGTATTCTAACCACACTGATGAAAATGATATACAGTAACAACGTAAAGTTACAGATGAAAAGATGATCCACAAAACAAAATTTTAAAGATGTCAGTGTACATTAAAGACAAACTATCAAAAATTTACAGTCTACAGGGGTATATGCGATCTAAAACAGATGGAAAGAATATCTTCGCTACATAATAATGCAATTTAGATAGTGTGTAAGTAGTTAATCCATGTCATAAGGCTACCGCCTACGAAAGTATATCCAGAGAAACCATGTCAACCCCTCTGATATTGATTTACAATAAAGAAAAGAAAGCATTAAAGGTCTGGGGTATTATTTACACGTTCTAGGAATGCCTATCTTAATGGTACGTGGTGGTGACGTAAAACATGCTAATTATTTAGTGCAGACGATATTTCACACAATCAGACACAATTCGCGATCGCAATGAACTCTAGGAGGCGTTGTTGTATGAGACGAACACCTGCGATTCAGTTACTCTGGAGACGTCTTTAATGTAGCGTGTAACATTGTAACGTTCCTTCTTTATTGTGGCTTATTAAATTTAAAAAAGAAAACATTTTTACATTCTTTCTTATGTAAGCGAAAACAAAATTGTATCTCTTTTTTTTAGAGAAGGAACATCCAAAACACATCGGAAAAATATTTGTAAATAAACAGAAAAAAAAAGTATGTATCTTCTTATTAGAGTTTAAACCTAATGCCTGAAAAATAGTTTTACTAAATTTAATGATATAACATGAAAGGCTTATTTAAGCTTTACATTCCATAGTTTTAAGAATCATATTACTTCAAACATTAAAATATGCAAAAAGTACACAAAAGCTTATAATTTTATATAATTTAATTTTGCAAAAAAAAATTTCTGGACAACAATTTTTATCAAAAAATTTTAAGTTTAAATAAAAATCATTATTTAGAAACTAAAGAACGTAAAATAAAGAATGCTTACGAAACAAAACAACAACAAAAAAAAACGATTCTAAAAATTCCTCACATTAAAATAAAAAACTTTAATGTTTCTTTTTGCTTGTTTTTTATTCATAATCGGACGTAGAAAACCATTCTATAGAAAATTATCATCAAATAAGAAAAAAAAACTTTTTTTACAAGTAAAATTTTTTATTATAAAAATTATAACACTTACCTGCTTTATAAATCTGGAGAATTCCAAAATGATATGCTCTTCATTTGAAAACTGTATTCTCAAATAATATATACATAGATTATCCCTTCTTTGCTTTAAGACGACATACCACACAATAAAATTTTATAATTGCAAGATCTCGATATGAATTTCAATATGTAACTTAAAACAGAATAGCTGAATTCTAGTTGAAATTTATCATTCAAAATTAAAAAATATTTACCAAGAAAACGATAAAAATTTATTAATAATCAGCACAAATGATACTATTTCAAGTAATTTGGATCATTCTTTATTGTTGTTTTCCGAATTATATAGATTATGAAGACAGAAAAATGTATTTTACCGTAATACACACATCTGTAACAGTATGCGATTCCAAATTCGGAAGTTATTAGATGCAAGTTTGTTGATAATAGAAGTTAAAAATTATTGAGGAATTTTTCTTCAAATGTTTGGCGTGTTCTGATTCTGAAGGATTAACCAATGTTCTGGAGAGTTCTTTCAAGTTCTTCGGCCTTTTCCTTAGGGAAATTTAGCTTCTTAGAAAATGGCGTCTGACTTTGCTAATGATTCTGATGGAACTAAATGAAAACTTAATAAATAAATGCCGGATATTTTCAGACTTCCGCTAGAGGGCGTACTCAAGCGCTGCGATTGCGAATAACGTAATTTCTCTGCTTAAACATACCTTCGATCGGTTGAGATTTCCGACACCATACATATAGGGGGTGGCAACTATCTGGGAAATATGGTCCCAATGGTTTTGCCAGGAGAGCGATCCAAAATTTGGAACTCCTGATGTTTATTCCATTTTTATGCGTTTTCCGCCATATCTCGAGAACTTAAGTAAAATGGAAAATTTTTGCACACAATTACCAAATCCGTAAATCTAAAGAATTAAAAAAAAAAACTGCAAGGAAATAAATATTTATTATTTTATTTAATAATAATCGAAAAATTTTTGAATTGTAAGGTATACAATTTTAAATGATTTTAAAGTTTATAATTTTACAAGGCAAAATACAAAATTTGAGCAAAATCAGTTGAATAATTCCTGAGAAATCGAGTTTTAATTATACAACTTGTTTAAAATTTGATTTCTCAGAAACCATTCAACAAATTTCGCTCAAATTTTGTATTTTGTCATGTAAAATTAGATACTTTAAAATGATGAAAAAAGTTGCTAACCCAGCATGCAATTCAAAGAATTTCAACTATATTAAATAAAATAATAAATATTTACTACGCTCCTTTTGTAAACGAAATTTTATATTTGTGCGCAAAAATTTTTCAATTTACTTTAGAAATTCTCATTATATGGCGAGATACGCAAAAAATAAAATTTACACTAAGAGGTCCGAATTTTGGATCACTCTCCAAATCAAGCTATTAGTACCATATTTCTCAGATTAACCCTAAATTTTTCATTAAATCTAGGGTGCAGAGTTTACAAAAGATTTAAGATTTTCATTAGATTTATCATCATTAGAAAAGGAAAACAAATTTTATTTAATTGTCATAATCTTTGATAAAAGCAATATTTTTTAAACTTTAAATACAACATTGCAGTAGATTTCTTTGAACTTTAGAACAATACGAATTAAACATGTAAACTTCTTTTTAAAGATTGCGAATTCGGTGATATTTTTATTAATATCATTTAATGATTCTCAAATTGCAAATCCTTATGAGCCTATATAATATAGTGTTTAAATAACTTCTTAAACATTTAAAAAATTAGATCACAAGCGCTTTTAATTTTATTGGAATCATTCTACATGTTTACCTTCTTTTTGACATGGAGTGCCATTTTTAAAATTAGCATAAGAGCAGCTAAAGGTAGACAAATCTTAACCCAGCAGTATTGAATAACTGTTATAAACACGTAACAACCATTGAAACAATGTATTATGTACTAAAATGCATTATTTCATGGGATGACAGAGCTTTCAAAACACAGCCTCAACAGTTAAGGCTAATTTCATCTTTTTGGTTGTTGAATGTATTAAAAAATGTTTTTATAATGCATTTGGTACAGTCTCTCGAAAAAATAGCTAAGCACCATGACCCTTTCAAAATAAAATTGAAAACGCAAAACGACAAAATGTACTCACCCAAACAATCCACATTGGCGTCGGTGTGTGTGGCATAATCATTTCGCCAACACCGCGCCACTCGCACTGATTTTTATACGATACTCACGCGATGGCTGACCTGCACAGGGGGCAGATGGCTGTACCGCGTTCGCTCATTCAAAAGACAATGCAATGCTGGTGAAAAACATGTCCACACTCTGTTCGGTAAGGAATATCTAGCATCTCCTCGAGGCAGATGGAGCATTCCACCGGAAGGGTATAGAACCATTTCTCAAATGGTGAGGAGAAAACGCAGTTCCGGATTTCGAAGGCGAGGCTAAGCTCTAAGGCCTCCGTCATCCGATAACCACTGGAGAACCAAATAGCTTTGATTCCCATTTGCCATCGAAGGCCAAAAATTCTCCACATACGATAAGCCGGACTGACGGACAAATCCGTGAGTTGCACCAATTCTCGACAGATAAAAGTCCAAAAACAGCCTTTCACTTGGGTCACCATCAGAAACCCTTCCGGATCTATAAACCGAAGTATTGGATGAGCATTAGATCTCGATTCCGCGAGGTCGGGCGATTCCAGGAACAATATCTGCTCAGGAAGACTATGAGGATAAACTGATTGTGCTTCCTTGAAAGCAAGTGGCAACAGATTCGAGATTATGGAAATCATAATGACTTGAATATTTTTAATAAAAATATAACAACTCCTCGGTGAGCGAGCTTTGCGGATTTTAGGTCACATAACAGGTGATTAAATCCCGGAAGTTCTGTGTGATACACACTTCCTGGATGTTGTGTCTGGATGCGACGTTGAAAAGTCCCACATGAAGTCATCGACAAGGAAATCTTTTAGGAACGGTGCGGGCAGTGCAATCCTCTCCAGATGCGTTTCCAAAAACTCGAATGACAAAAACACATCCGCCCGATGCATTTCCAGGATGTCGTATGACAGGACATTCAGTCCTTATCACCGGACGCGCTTCCAAGAAATGTTGCGACAAAACACATCCACCCGATACACTTTAAGGATATCGTGTCACGGAATATCCGTTTGAAACAACATCCTCACCGGATCCAGAGGATGTGGCCACATCACCCGTCCCAGGATATCAGATGACTTTCAAAACATTCCGAGGATAGGCGATCCCCTGAAATCGTTCAAGGTTCCCCCCCACTCTGAGTGAGGAGTCACGCAATCATTTGAAAGCGTGGACAGCCTCCCTGGATCTGGCTTGGACATGTTGAGAGCGACTCTGTGGCATTGCGTCACGTGGCTCTGAGATCTTGGTGGCTGGGAGATTGCGAGAGCAATTGAATTCAAAGGTCATTGGCCCAATGACATTTTGACGATGCGTCGAGAGTGTGTGTCGAGACTCGAGGCTAGGCTTAAATGTTCCACTGCAAAAAAAATATATATATACTGAGCCAATTACGTCGCCAATGACGCCAAGACAATAACGCCAAGAAAACAGTCACGAAGACCTCCCAAAACTTGCATTTCGAAAATTTCAAATTTTGTCTCGACCCAAATTTTGCTCGACCCCAAATCTCTGGACGAGTGAAAAAAACAAATTCTATTTTTAGCATTTCCATATATTGGCATAAAAGGCTGTTAATTAAAAGTTTTTTTTCAACGGGTCTGAAGAAAATGTGTCTAGAGCTGAAGCTGTCGAGAGTCTACACTCAGCAAAAAAAAAATAATCTGACCTTGGTATTAAAAATGATGGAAGTGGGCGTGGCCAAATGACAACCCAAAACTTGCATTTCGAAAATTTCAAATTCTGTCTCGACAAAATTTTTGCTCGACTCAAAATCTCCAGAACAGTGAAAAAAGCAAATTCTATTTTTAGCATTAAAAAGTTCTCAAAAATTAAACTGTCTTTTTCCGCGCTCCCAATTCCGTGTTTTTCCACTTTTATAAAATCATCATTTTTCTATCAAATACAAGTGACATCATAGACGGGATCATACCATTCCCGCGAAAAGATAAAATATAAATGATGAAAAAAATCCTAATCCCAAAGCCCAAGTCCCATCTGCGAGCCCCAGGATGTCAGATCCAACTCGATAGATTCCAAAGCCAGCACCATGGATTTCAAGACTCCCCACTCCATGAATGTCCATGCATGTCAATCTCTCTCGCCGTGTTTTCAGAACCAGATAGTTTTCAACAAAATGTTACGCAATTCCCGAGCCCGTATCCCTGTTTCACAACCACACGTTTCCGATGGATGTGGCCGCAGCCCCCTGGATCCAGAGCACCGGGGGTTGTTCCGAGGCCATGCGACGCCATTCCAAACGGAGATTCGACACTCATCTCTCAAACCTTTTCAAACGTCAAACCCAACCAGCGGTTTTGCAACGGATCCAGAGCACCGGGTGTTCAGAAGCCATTTCAACACGCAACCTTTCCAAATCCTTCGGAAACAACGTGATTGAAAAATGTGAAAGCTAGGTCTTGATGATTGGATGGTCCCTGGGTTGGAGTGGCAACATGTTGATGACAAACCATTTTCAAAATTGGGTCATAAAAAGAAAATGTGTCGAGAGCTGGAGCTGTCGAGACTTGACACTCGACTTCAAAAGAAAGAAAAAAAATTGTAACGCCAATTATATCGCCAATGACGCCAAGAAAACAACGCCAAGCAAAAAGACACAACGACCACCCAAAACCACACGGTAGCAGAGAAATCATTCACATACGCGTCAGCAGCATGGGGCACCAACTTAAGCAAAACAGCCATCAGTGAACTACACAAGGTACAAAGACCATTTCTAATTAGACTCACAAGAAGCTTTAAGACAGCTTCAAACGCAGCACTAAACATTCTAGCAGGCATTCCGCCACTACACCTACAAATACTCAGAGAATCATTAATAGCAAACACACTAAGATTAAATACATCTTTCACACAATACAACATAAGCACACATGATTATCAACACAAAATAACTAGCAACAGCATACACCCAGCAAACAAAACCAGCTATAGGAGTATCTCACTACCCCCCAGCAACCCAACTGATTCCGAAATAGAAATATACACTGATGGTTCAAAAACAGACATAGGAGTAGGCGCAGCATTCTGTGTATACCACAACAAACACCTCACGAACACGTTTAAATTCACATTAAAACAACATAACACTGTCTTTCAAGCAGAGATCTTAGCTATCAAAGAAGCAATTAAATGGTTAGCAACACAAAACAGCCACAAGGCAAACATTCACACAGACAGCCTGGCTAGCATGCACGCACTAAATAAAACAAAACAAAAAGACCCACACGTAACAGAAACTCAGAGATTACTAGAACACCTAGCCAGTAATTGTAACATAAAAATACACTGGGTGGCAGCGCGCACTGGTATAGAAGGTAACGAATCAGCCGATCAAGCTGCTAAAGACGCAGCAGCCGGCAACGGTCAAATAACAACAGTAAAATTACCACCATCACATCTCAAAAACAGGACCAGTGATATCCTAGCCAAACTCTGGCAAAATTACTGGGACGACACCGAAAAAGGTCAAACAACCAAAACATACTACCCAAAAATCAGCTTTAAAAGATTAATCGGCCACCCAGCAGTAACACAATTCCTAACAGGACACGGCTTCTTCCCAACATTTCTACACAGAATGCACAAATTAGACACAGACGAGTGCCCCTGCGAAGAACAAGGTACGCCACAACACTACCTACACGAGTGTCCACTGACATCATATCACCATCTTAAACGACCAAGTCCGAACCACTTAACTGCATTTGCAGACAGCCTCTCAAACCACACAATCAAACAAAAACTAGTCAAAATATTAGATACAACTAAAAACATAACAGACAATATGTAACAATAGATCAGTGCCAAACACATGTAAAACACCAAACACCACCAAAACATGCACACCCCACAATCAACCACGGACTGGCTCACAATAGCAGCCAACGTGGTTGATCACCACACACCCATCACCACTGACCTGCTTCAAGTCCCAGGAGCAGCAGTGCGTCCGGAGCTCTTCAGCTACCCGTGATGGTTATTTAATAATAAAAAATAAAAAAATAAATAAAAAAAAAGTGTGAAAGCGGCGATGGGCCAGACAAACAAACAATAAAATAAAATTGTAACTTAGCAATACTATCCAATAAATAAACTCCAAAACCAATCATTATCGTCATCTAAACAACCAACAAAAAGACAAAACCAAAAACAAGGCGAAAGATTTGAGCAAACAGGGACTAAACACAACTTTTTCATTATTTAGTGAACACCTCCGAATACTCCACGAATGAGTTGGAAGGATTAACCAACAGGACCTTCCTGGAGGAGGTGGGCCAGTTTTCAAAAGGGAGTGAAGAGGGTGCGTTGGATAATGGGTAGTACACCGAAGGAACGTCAGTTGCCCGAGGGCACACAGGACACCCCTCCAAAGTGCTACCAACCTTTCAACACACTCCTCAGAACAACTTAGTTTCTTTTTTTTATATAAACTTTTTAATCTTTTCGTGTGGTAATCACCGAATCTCCGCGTGACAAGAGTTGGGTGAACATTATCATAATGCCACCCTGGAGGTGATATGGACCGCTTTCCCATGGATCCGGTCGTCGTTACCTCGGGAAGACGAAAGCAAAGCCTGGCTTAGCTTTTCCGGAGACCAAGTTTCCTAGAAGAAATGATTTTTTTTTTTTTTTTTAATTTATTATTATTTTTTTTTTTATCTCAATCAAGTAGCCAAGCCTATTAACCCAACAATAAGACAAATTAGAATGCAAGATCAATAACGATGTAATAAACATAACCTTCAACCAGTTAACACAAAATAGACAAAGAATAACAAGTAATACCCTCATCTAAAATCAACTGTAAATACGATATACCCCAAAACCTAGGCAAAAACGAACTGAGGAAGCAGGGAATAAAAAACAACTTTTTCATTTTTTAGTGAACACCTCCGAATACTCCACGAATGAGTTGGAAGGATTAACCAACAGGACCTTCCTGGAGGAGGTGAGCCAGTTTTCAAAAGGGAGTGAAGAGGGTGCGTTGGAAAATGTGTAGTACACCGGAGGAACGTCAGTTGCCCGAGGGCACACAGGACACCCCTCCAAAGTGCTACCAACCTTACAACACACTCCTCAGAACAACTTAGTTTCTTTTTTTTATAAACTTTTTAATCTTTTCGTGTCGTAATCACCGAATCTCCGCGAGACAAGAGTTGGGTGAACATTATTATAATGCCACCCTGGAGGTGATATGGACCGCTTTTCCATGGATCCGGTCGTCGTTACCTCGGGAAGACGAAAGCAAAGCCTGGCTTAGCTTTTCCGGAGACCAAGTTTCCTAGAAGAATAATTTTTTTTTTCTCTCAATCGAATAGCCAAGGCCATCTAATCAGGCAATAGGAACTATATAGTAAACATAACCTCAGCAAAACAGAAACCAAACTTTCAAAACCAAAGAACTGCCCAGTCGCCACTCTAAACACCAACCAAAAATAAGCAACGAACACAAAACAACACAAACAATTCCAGATACATGCACACCCCACAATCAACCACGGACTGGCTCACAATAGCAGCCAACGTGGTTGATTACCACACACGCCTTCACCACTGACCCTGCTCCTAGTCCCTGGGGGCAGGCAGTGCGCCCGGAGCTCTTCAGCTATCCGTGAAGGCCATACATGTTATATGTGTAAAAAAAAAATTATAAAAAAAAAATTAAAAAAAAAAAATGTGATGTGACTAGCTATTTTATATTGTCTTGTGATTGATGTAATGTGTTTTAAAGTAATGTCGCTAGTCTGTTTGCTATAAGCTTCCGAATGATACTGAACTGTAGGGGTTATTAATTATAAAATATTAACAATTTTCAACAACATAATTTCTGTATATTACCCAATAATGTCAATATCTATCAAAGTACTAAAATTAATATGATCCTGTTGATCCTAAATTAAAAAACACCCCAATTAAATTATCAACTGTATTTCAACCAATAATAAATAATAAATGACCGTGCAATAAGCAATCAGCAAAACCAGTAACGAATTTCAACAGGATACTAACCTAAAACAGTAGATAAGCAAGTAATCAATAGTAAGCAGCAACAAAGTAAGTTTCTCTTAAATAATTTTTAATTCTCTAATTCACTTTAATATGTAACTGTATTTGATATGTACTAACCCCCTTCCCTTACAGGAGCCTGGACAGACGGGCTTAGTTGGTCTGTAGGGTTGTAGGATTGGGCATTAGGTGCGAAGGACTGTACACGACGGTTCTGGGTGACGGTTGTGTGCTTTCCGCGTCCGAGGGGCCTCGGTCCTGACGACCTCCGGCGTGCGAGGGGGATGTTTTAACGTGGGGGGCCGCGAAAAGCCGCAAACCCGCTTCGCGGGTCGGCTGGCCACCTGCGGTGACCGACCAAGCTTCGTCAAAATGTCCTTGGGCCAATGACCTTTGAATTCAATTCCTCTCGCAATCCCCCAGCCACCAAGATCTCAGAGCCACGTGACGCAATGCCACAGAGTCGCTCTCAACATGTCCAAGCCAGGTCCAGGGAGGCTGTCCACGCTTTCAAATGATTGCGTGACTCCTCACTCAGAGTGGGGGGGACCCTTGAACGATTTCAGGGGATCGCCTATCCTCGGAATGTTTTGAAAGTCATCTGATATCCTGGGACGGGTGATGTGGCCACATCCTCTGGATCCGGTGAGGATGTTGTTTCAAACGGATATTCTGTGACGCGATATCCTTAAAGTGTATCGGGCGGATGTGTTTTGTCGCAACATTTCTTGGAAGCGCGTCCGGTGATAAGGACTGAATGTCCTGTCATGCGACATCCTGGAAATGCATCGGGCGGATGTGTTTTTGTCACTCGAGTTTTTGGAAACACATCTGGAAAGGATTTCATTCGATCGGATGCTCTGTCACACGACATCCTGAAAGGGCATCGGTTGCTTCTTTTTCAGGCCGCGTGGCGTTTTCAAACACATTCCATGGCGTCATGACGACTGGAGCGCCCTCAGTGTGTCTATAAAAAGGCTCGCACGTCTCGAGGAGCCGCTCTATTTTGACATAGAGTCGATTTCAGATGGCCAATTATTTTATTGTCAGTCATTTCGTGCCTCTGACACCCGATCAGGCGTTTCCATCGCATAATCTTCCTCGGGAGGTGATGTTCATGGAGGAATTGGGGGACGAGGCGCATCCAGTGCTTCGATTCCTCGACCCGGAAGGCTACTCGGATGTGAGGCGGGTGAAGGGTGTGTTGAAGCAATTCATAGATCGAGAGTTGCGTCTCCAGAGGGATAGGGATTACGGAAGCCCAGCTTTCCGGACCTTTAATTCCTTTGGTATCCGGTGGCTCGGATTTTTTGTCGATCACTGGTTTTGGAAAGGGTATGACCTGACAGAGGCCTTGTGGATTCGCCTAGCCAGCGAAATTCTCAATTGCCTCTTCTCGATACCCTTGGAAGAGTTGTACTACACCCCACCCGAGACCTGCCCGATTTGCTTGGAAGAGATGATGGAGATGCCTCATCAGACTCTTTGCCAGCATGTGTTTCACACAACATGTCTGGACGATTGGATGCGCACCAGTCTACAAAAGACGTGACCCCTCTGCCGACAAACCCTCTAACTCTATGTCAAAAGCGATTTAAAACTAGACGCGAGGCCAACATTGGGTGGGGTGGCGTAGACGTCTTGGGTGGCGTTGACATCCATTTTTTTTGTTTGAAATGGCTTCTGCGGAGGCTCTCTGGTTTTGTTTGTCACATTTACTGGCTAATGTTAGGTGTTTTGTCATTTCATCGTCACACATTTCAAATAAACAAAACGCTGCGTCACGTCAGGGCAATGGAAACCTTTCAAAAACATAAAAAACTGCTTCCCGACAGAGCAGTGAGAATAGAGGCTTGGGATTGAAGGTCACGTGATGTTTTTCTTTCCAAATGCAGTGCCCGCACCGTTCCTAAAAGATTTCCTGGTCGATGACTTCATGTGGGACTTTTTCAACGTCGCATCCAGACACAACATCCAGGAAGTGTGTATCGTACAGAACTTCCAGGATTTAATCACCTGCTTTGTGACCTAAAAAACGCATATAAAAGCTCGTTTACCGAATTGTTATATTTTTATTAAAAATATTCTAGTCATTATGATTTCCATAATCACGAATCTGTCGCCACTTGCTTTCGAGGAAGCACAATCAGTTTATCCCCATAGTCTTCCTGAGAAGATATCGTTCCTGGAAGCACCCGACCTTGCGGAATCGGGGTCTAATGCTCATCCAATACTTCGGTTTATAGATCCGGAAGGGTTTGCAGTATCCTCACTACTGAGTCAAAACTCCCAAACAGCAACTGCCCCTTGACGCAGTTGCGAAATGAGGCGATAATATTTCAACTTCTACTAACCGAACTTTGAACTGAAGTGAACTGTAGTTGGTTAAGATATAAACATTCACGTATAAGTTTGGTTCACGAGATGTTGTTCATCGGTTAAACATTTTTCCCACTCGCAATCCTCGGCGAGATATAATTTTTTATTTCTATGTAACCTTTTAGTTATAATGTAATTTATTGGAATTAAATTTGAATCAATTATTATCCCATCGTTTACTGCATGAAAGACAGGATTTGGACTTGACAATTGGGTCTGAACCTGTAGGTTTCTGATGGTGACCTTGAAGCGTAATGAATGGTTTGAAGAATAAACACATTAAATACTTACTATTTACATTTATACATGACTACTTTAGGTTAAATGCGGCATCAAATATTTAAGATGCAAATACGCAAAGATAAAATAATAGAACAATCTTAAACTGCAATTCTAAAATGTAAGAATTAAAGTTGTAGTAAAAACAAACTAAAGTTAATAAATAATTATAAAAACAATTTATGCAGAATATGATGAGTGGCGTCACGTCGCTTCATTACTCCCTTTCCAGTGAGAACCTCATTCGAACGAATCGAGAAATTTAGATGGAACTTTAATAGGTCTCCCAACACGTGATGTCTGGTTGAAAAAAGATTTCGTTTCGTCAGAAAATGTAACCCCTTTCTTTTTGACATTTGAATCAGTCATTTTTGGAAAAACTGAAGGTGCGCCGACTGTGGGTATTGAATTGAAAGAAGAGGCGTTGTCCTTCAAGTCTGCAGACTGTTCCGTGAAGCATGGTTTTAAACGATTAATGGAGATATTTCTGGATTTTTCCTTTATTGATAGTGTGAAGTAATCTTTATTTCTGGAAATTACTTTAAAAGGTCCTTCATATGAGGGTTGAAGTGGTGGACGGACGGCGTCAGTTCGTACGAATACGTGAGAAGTAGTGTTAAGATCTTTTGTCACAAAAATGGGAGATTTTCCATGTCGTGAAGGTGGAGCAGGCCTAACTTGAGAGAAATATTTTCGTAGTTGATCAGCAAAAGTAGAAATGTCAGTAGATGCTTGTGTTTCATGGAGAAAATCACTAGGCAATCTAATATTTGAGCCATAAACCAATGTCTGGAATTCTTCTCTGAAAGTGGAGCGTAGCCCCAGTAGTACAGTAGGTAGAACTTTCATCCACTGAGGATTATTATGGCACATGATGCTATTTTTCAGAGTTCGATGCCATCGCTCTATAAACCCATTGCAAGCAGGATTGTAAGATGTGGTTCGCCTTCGCTTGATTCCTAAGAGATGGGCACGTTCGGTGAAAAGAGACGACTCAAACTGACTTCCTTGATCCGTAATTATTATTGACGGTGTTCCAAAGCGAGAAATCCAACCACTATAAATTGCTTCTGCAACGGTGTTAGCTTTAATATCAGGCACCGGTATGGCTTCTGGCCAGCGAGTAAATCGGTCTATTAGAGTTACACAATATCTTTGTCCTTCGGAAGTTATCAAAGGTCCAATTATGTCCAGATGAATTTCGTCGAATCTTTTTGAAGTTGGTACATACTCACCAACTGGTTTATGCACATGTCGCTGTATCTTGGATCTTTGACAAGATAGACAGTTTTTAGTGAATTCTTTGACATCCTTGTTCATTGAAGGCCATACAAACTTTTTTGTCACTAGATGTGCTGTAGCTCGAGCTCCTGGATGACATAGGTTGTGGATTGACAAAAATATTACTTTTCGAAATTCCTTTGTCACATAAGGTCGTGGTTTTCCTGTAGAAATATCACAATATATTTCTTTATATGTTCCGAAAACGGGTAATTTTTCAAACTTTAGATTAGTGTTTGATTTCATAAGATTTTTGAACTCTTCATCAGTTTCTTGCTCCTTGGCTAGTGCACTAAAATCAATCGTTTCCGGAAGGGCAACTTCTTCAACTCTTGATAGTGCATCGGCTACTTCATTATCTACACCAGAAATGTGCTGTATATCAGTTGTAAATTGACTGATAAAATCTAGATGCCTCATTTGTCGCGATGATGCTTTATCACCTTTCTGCAGAAATGCGTAAATTAGAGGGCGGTGGTCAGTGTAAATCGTAAAATTGTGTCCTTCTAAGAAATACTTGAAATTTTTTACAGCAGAATAGGCTGCTAGTAGCTCTCTGTCATAGGTGCTATAGCGTGTTTGAGTGTCTGTCAACTTCTTAGAGAAAAAACTCAGTGGTTCCCAGACACCTGAAATATTTTGTTGCACCACACCACCAACAGCATGATCAGATGCATCGACCATTAAAGCTAATTTCGCTTTTTGATCTGGATGCGCCAATAATGTGGCAGAGCATAGTTCTTTCTCACTATTTTCGAAAGCTTGAATAGTTTCTTCCGTCCAATTTATTATTGATTTATCATTTTTCTTCTTTCCTTTGAGAAAACTGTTAAGTGTCGCCAATTTCTCAGCAGCATTCGGTATAAATCGATGGTAAAAATTTATAATACCAAGGTAACGACGCAGTTCTTTGATATTATTTGGCCTTTTATATTCAGCAATAATTTTGATCCTGGCATCAGTTGGTTTGAGGCCTTTTTCTGAAATATGATGTCCCAAAAAATCAATGTTTGATTTTAAAAAGACGCACTTTTCTAAATTGATGACCAAACCAGCTTCTTGAAATCGTTGAAACACTTGTCTTAGATGTGAAAGATGTTCGTCTTCGGTTCTGGAAGCCACAAGTACATCATCAAGGTAGTCAAAGCAGAAATCTAATCCGCGAAGTACGGTATGGATGAATCTTTGGAAGGTTTGTGCGGCATTACGTAACCCGAAACTCATTCTTATGAATTCAAAGGAACCAAATGGGGTACAGATTGCTGTTTTCTCAACGTCATTAGGTTCGACCGGTATCTGGTGATAAGCTCTGACTAAGTCCACTGTCGAAAATATTTTACAACCATGTAATTGGTTGTTGAAGTCTTGAATATGTGGCAATGTATATCGATCAGGTATAGTGACAGCATTTAAATTTCGGTAATCACCGCATGGTCTGTAGCTTCCATTTTTCTTTGGTACCATGTGTAAAGGACTGGCCCAATTGCTCTTTGATGCCCGACAGATTCCTTGCTCAATCATGTATTCAAATTCTTTTCGTGCAATTTTTAATCTATCGGGTGTTAAACGTCTAGGTTTTGAAAAAACTGGTGGACCAGTTGTTATAATATGATGCGTGACGTCATGTTTGATCTCTTTGACTGTCGAATGTTCTACTGTTATATCTTTGAATTCATTCAACAGTTGGTAAATTCTAGGATCAGTAGTTTTAGACGACACAGTAGTCAAATTAGTTGACGGAACATGGACAAGTCGACCAAAGGATTTTAAAGATGTAGTAGGATCTATTAATTTTCTTTTTTTAATATCAACTAAAAGTCCGTATTCTTTAAGAAAATCAGCACCTATTATTGCTTTAGAAACATCGGCAACAATAAAGGTCCAACAAAATTTTCTTCTTAAGCCCAGATCAAGGAAAAGTCGCTGTGTCCCGAACGTGTGCACTTGTGAAGCGTTAGCAGCATACAAGTAAAATTTTGGATCAGGAATTTTTTTCTGTTTTGAAGAAACGGGTAAAACAGATACATCAGCTCCAGTATCGATAAGAAAATTTCGTTTACTCGAGTGATCATAAATAAAAAGGCGACTTGAATTCTGGTTACCCTCGTCTTGCGCCGCCAACGATGGCCTAATTAGTTTTCCGATTTTTCAAAATCAGCAACAAATGAACAGGGTTTAGTGCATCTAGTTGACTTTTTACCAAAACGACGATGGTACCAGCAAATACCTTCTCTAGATTTTGATCGGTTCCTATAATTGGAACTTTGGCGATTACAATTATTCTTATTTATAGAGGTACTGCGTGATCTTCGCAGCTCACTAACTTCTTTAGAAAGTTCATTAATTTTGTCTAATATTGTAGATAAATTCAGACTTTCTGATTTAGTCGCTTCTGGATTTCTATTGGCAGAAAATTCGCCAACGTACTGGTACCTGCCGCAAGTTTCTAAAATTTTATCTCCCATTTCGGCCAGTTTATCAAGAGCTTCAGTGCTGACAGCTAAAATGGCTTGAACTTGCTGCGGCAATTGATGTAACCAAAGTGGTTTTAAAACATTGTCATTAACTTTACCCATCGCCAAATTTCGCATAGCAAATGACTAGGGCGCTTATCGCCAAGATTTAGCTTGGAGAAGAGTTTTTTTAGTTGAACACTTTCGGAATCACTCAAACGAGCAATAAGTGCTTCCTTTAATACGGTATATTGATTTTCTTCGGGAGGTGACAAAACTATATCACCCACCGTGTTCAAACTTTTCTGTTCCAAGGCAGCGACAGCGATGTTGTACTTTGTAATTTCGGCCGAAACATGACAATTCTTAAATTGGGCTTCAATATGCGCAAGCCATAATTTCGGAGTTTCATTACAAAACGGAGGAGGCTTTACAGAGACGCCTTCAATATATTTAGAAGCACTTGTATTATCGAACTCTGTATCTCCAGTATTAGGCATAGCTTTTACAACGATTGCAATTGAGTTGTTCAAATCACGTCCGAAAGTCACCAGTGAAGCGTAATGAATGGTTTGAAGAATAAACACATTAAATAATTACTATTTACATTTATACATGACTAGTTTAGGTTAAATGCGGCATCAAATATTTAAGATGCAAATACGCAAAGATAAAATAATAGAACAATCTTAAACTGCAATTCTAAAATGTAAGAATTAAAGTTGTAGTAAAAACAAACTTAAAGTTAATAAATAATTATAAAAACAACTTATGCAGAATATGATGAGTGACATCACGTCGCTTCAACCTAAGTGAGAGGCTGTTTTTGGACTTGCTTTCGAGGAAGCACAATCAGTTTATCCTCATAGTCTTCCTGAGCAGATATTGTTCCTGGAATCGCCCAACCTCGCGGAATCGGGATCTAATGCTCATTCAATACTTCGGTTTATAGATCCGGAAGGGTTTCTGATGGTGACCTAAGTGAAAGGCTGTTTTTGGACTTTTATCTGTGGAGAATTGGCACAACTCTCGCATTTGTCTGGCTTATCGCACGTGGAGAATTTTTGGCCTTCGATGGCTAGTGGGAATCAAAGATATTTGGTTCTCCCGTGGTTATCGGATGACGGAGGCCTTAGAGCTTAGCCTCGCCCTCGAAATCCGGAACTGCGTTTTCTCCTCACCATTTGAGAAATGGTTCTACACCCTTCCGGTGGAATGCCCCATCTGCCTCGAGGAGATGCTAGATATTCCTTACCGAACAGAGTGTGGACATGTTTTTTACTCGCAGTGTCTATTGCACCGACTATCGGCGCAATAAAATTCATTTTGCTATCGTACCGATGAAATTTTCAACCAATCATAGAGCGTATCTGTCCACGTGATTCCCCGATGTTTTAAAAAAATTTATTTAGCTCTTGTTTATCATAGTTAAGGCAGCCACGATTGTTTTAGGATTTTGATTTTCTTGATATGAAGAATTAGAAAAAGCGATTCATAAATTTGAAAAAGAAAAAAAGACAACCTTCTGGAGGAGAGGAGCGAAAACTTTGCAAATGCTTCAAAGTAATTAAATAAAATTTGATAAGGCTCCGCTGGAATTGAAATACACTTGGTGGAAGAATTCATAAAAAAAAATGTACAGATGGCAGTCGCCAATCCAAGTAAGTAAATTTTGTATTGTTTAATTAATTTGTAAAATATGTTATTTAAAATGCATAATTTAAAATGTGTTAACTGATTAGCAACATCGTTCCTGTTTTCACCATGTGAAAAGTAACTATAATTACCTTGTAAAGAACATTTTTAAATAAATTTAACACTCTTGTTTCATATGTACTCTGACCTGCTATGTCTTTTATTTTATATTGTGTTTGTTGTATTGTGTTAATTTTTTATATGTAGTTTGTAAATTTTTATTTTCCAGAACTTTTGCTGAAAATTGTCCAGCTGCTGTCTCTAAATAAACAATTTTCGGAGATGAAATGAATGAATGCGGATCCTGACCATGTCCTCTCAGAATCTTTGTTCCATTCTCTGCCTAATGAAAGCCGGCTACCTGCTGAGCATCAAGAGAAAGCTCAAAAACATATGAATCTCCAAGTATCTATATTTGTGTTCCATTTCATATATGTAAAAATTATGCCTACATTTACTCTAATTATCTCCATTTTCAATCATAATATTGTTTGTAAAGTTAATAAATTATATTGTTACTCAGAGTGATTTAAGTCTAGTAAATTTTCAGATGCAGTTCTTACTCCCCTACTTGGTTTCATGTAATTTCTGTATTTTTTATATATCTATTTAAAAAAATGGTTAGACGTAGAGATACAAAGAAAATTCAAATTCTGAATTTGTTTTTGGCCAAGTAAAATAAGTTTTGAGGCAAATTTAATGTTTATGTTCTAAAAATAAAATAAATGAAATACTTGTAAGTAAAGTAAGTACATTGACTTTAGTTATGCAAACTGTTATAATAAAATATTTTTTTTTAATAATTTAGTACATGACCCTTATAATAGTATTATATTAATAAACAATTTTCTTTCCTATTGAGGAAAAATATATCCAGAATGGTACTATCATAAATAGTGATTTTGTGCTGATATTTAATATAGTTCATATCTCTTAAAATATCTTTATTCACTTTAAATTATGAGGTAGTATTTTTTATGTTAATGTTCCTTTTTTTTGTGGTTGGAAGTTTTACTGTATAAATATTTTTATTTATTAAATAGTGTTGCATATGCTTAAAAATAGAAATAAATCCAGAAAGTTAATATAAAGTGCATATAACAAAATTAAAATAAGTTTAAATAACGTATTGTCACCAACTCACAAATACATATGTATTTGAATCTTTTTTATTGTTAAAGACATAATGTTTCACAATTTTTAACTCTAATATTATAAAATATAAATGCAACAGTAATGTGAAAGGAATTAATCTTGCATTAAAACAATTTCAATTTGGTCAGATTTATCATTTTCTCTTGCTAAGCTTTTCTAGCTGTACATTTTAGCAAATGAGCCAAATTCTTTCTTAAATTAGAAAAGTATTTTTTAAAATTTTTTTTTTTTTACGTTTTGCGTATTTAAAAAAAAAATCACGCATGAAATTGCCCAAAAATTAATTCTATTATTTATGCTGGGCTCCCATCATCCTTAAAAACTGCTTGATTTTTATTTTAGCGATTTTTATCTTTTATATGATTTTTTTTTTCTTAAAATATTTATATTTTTAAGTTTAACAAACACAGTTGTTGGCTTGAAGAGGAAGAAAGGTAATAGGTCTATTCCTTTATTATAAGGTAATAGGTCTATTCCTTATCCATATTATTATATAAACAGTTGAATTTAAATTATAATTATGAAATATTGTTATTGAAAAATATTTTTTAACCAGACAATTAAGTTTAATATAATTTATTTAAATGACCGTTAGAGTTTTCGCCTCTAAAACTATCTCACAAAATTTATAAATTAAAAGAAAATTAACAATTTTGAAAATTTTGGTACCCTTTGAAATAATCGTATAATAAAAAATATGTATAATTCAACCAGAAAAACAAATAGGAAAAAGAGACTGATCAAATGATTTTGGCACCCCCTTATTCGAACTTCATTAGAAAATTAATTTAAATTATTAATTAAAATTTAAATGAAAGCTAATCATAGGTCAAAAGAAGCAATTAATATTTGAATAAATTAAGTATAATCTTAATAAAAGATTTTTTTTTATAAATTCTATATAAGTTTTTAAACATTCTAAAGAAAAAAAAGCTAAAAATTTTTTCTTTTTAAATGATTATTTTTTTTTTGGTGTTTTTAATCCACCAAACAATGAGAACCCATCATCGATTCCAGATATAGGTTCAATAGCATAGAAAGCTAAATTACCGATGAATTAGTTTCTGTAAAGTGGCGCTGTTGTCAACGTCGGCTCGATAGCTCTGTGGATATCGTACCGATAGTCGGTGCAATAGCCACTGCCTTTTTCACCAGCATTGCATGGTCTTTTAGATGAGCGAACGCGGTGCAGCCACCTACCCCGTGTGCAGGTCAGGCATCGAGTGAGTATCATATAAAAATCAGTGCGAGTGGAGCGGTGTTGGCGTCGAGAAAAGGTGCGAAATGAGTGTGCCACACACACCGAAGCCAGTTTGGGTTAGTAAATTTTGTCGTTTTGCATTTTCAATTTTATTTTGAAAGGGTCATGGTGCTTAGCTATTTTTTCGAGAGACTGTATTTAAATTGGTATTGAAATAATGAAAAATGTATTTTTCAAAACTTTTCTTTAATTTTATTAAGGGAATTTTATTTTAGTGGAAATGGAGTTAATGGAATATATGCAAGTGGGTATCTTGATCCTGATTGGTTATTTTGACAAGACTATTACTTGCTTTAACAACTGTTCTTTTCATTCTATTTCTAGTAAACCAAGCCCGTCAAGTATCGATTCTCTTAAGTGACATATTCAATATTTTTTACAAAGATTTTTTCACAAGTATTTCAATTCCTTCACTATATATTTCTTACTTAACACAAAGACAGGCACAAAGCCATGTAGAACATAAAGAAACTAATTATGCATTGAAGTTGCCAGGTACACAAAACAAAAATATATCATGGTTACAATAAAATATGCAAACAAATAATAAATCTAAGTTAAGTAAAAGACGTAAATTATATTTTAACAATTTCAATATTAGATATGAAGCTGTATTTAATTAACTTTATATTAATTAATAACATTCTAACTTACGTGTAGAAGTTTAGCTCAACTTTTGCATGCTATTTTGCTAATAAACGATCAGTTGGTGCTGACGTCATAGGTCACATGTGTGTATTCGTGATCTTCTTCTTCTTGAAGTGCAAGTACCCAATTATAGTTAGAGTAATTAAAATAACATTTTTAAGCTTTAATACAAAAATTTTAACTCTAAGATTGATAAAATTAATTTAATTAGAAAATGTTCAAAAGAAAAAACATCACGTGTTTTGTAAAAGACATAATGTAAAATATGAACATTATATAGGCTAAAGTTTACTAAATTAAAGACAAATATCTATAAAAATTATTTCATACGGAGAAATAACAAAACGGTACAATAACATTTTGATAAACTGATTAAAAACAGTTTAAAAATGAAGCGTTTATTAATAAGTGTTTAATGTTATCTTCCTTCCAATTATTATACAACATGGCTTTGCTGTTAAAAGCTTATATTTAAACCCTTCAAGTATATAACAATTTGCTTAAGTGACTCATTTCATATTCTTTTACAAAGATTTCAATTCTTTCACTATATATATTTCTTACTTAACACAAAGACAGGCACGAAGCCAAGTAAAATATTAACAAACTAATTATGTTTTAAAGTTGCCAGGTAAACAAAGCAAAAATATATCACTAAAGCAAATAATAAATCTAAGTTAAGTAAAAGATGTTGAAAGAATTATATTTCAACAAATTTGAGGTGCGATATGGATCTGTATTTAATTAACTTCATGCTAATTACTATTCTATCTTATGTGAAGAAACTTAGCTCAACTTTAATACACAATTTTGCTTATAAACAATCAGCTGGCACTGTGATGTCATAGGTCACATGTGTGGGTATTTGTGATCTTTTTTTTCTTGAAGTGCAAGTACCCAATTCAGAGTAAATTCAAAAATTAAAAAGAAATGACAAAATCTTCAAAGGCTATCAAATATTTGACTTATTTATTAAATATTTGACTTATTATTAAATATATTCAAATATTTTTTTAAAAAATCTGGTTTTTCCATGAAATTTCATCTTTACACAAATTTTCTTTTGAGTTAGCAACAATTTTCTAATATTACATGTAAAAGAGGAACCAATAAATATCGAAATTCCTCTCCATTGGTACAAAAGTAAATCTATACAAAACCTTAATCAGACCAATTATTCTATATGGTAGTGAGACCTGGGCAATAAATAAAACAGAGGAAAATAGACTACTCATTCTTGAGAAAAAGATCCTTCGGTCAATATTTGGAGAAATTTATATAATCATGAGATATACAAAAAATATCACCTAATATATATATCACCTAATATTTTGAGGGTTATTATGGCCTACAGGATCAGATGGCTGGGGCACATTTTTTGGCGTGAAGAGTTGGACCTAATTAAAAAACTTACTTTTTCGAAAATTGATGGAATTAGAAGAGGGAGACCAGCTACAAGATGGTTGGACAGTGTTGAGAAGGACTTAAAATTGTTGGGAATAAACAGGTGGAAAAATCTAGCTCAAAGTCGCCCTGCCTGGAGGCAGCTAATTGAGAAAGCCTTGGCCTGCACTAAGCTGTAGTGCTGACGAAGAAGAACAAGTAAAAGTACTTTTTTTTTATTATTTTGCTTTCCTTTCGATCTTTTCTCACATCCAAGTTTTATAAATTATGTGAAAATTTAAATTTTTTTTTAATGGTCTGCTATTAAAAAAAAATTTTCTTGCCAGATCTTGAAGAGCAAACAAATATACAATATTCCAAATGTACAGAGTCACATTGAATAATGAATTAACAAAGTAAATCACTGCGAAATAAACAATTCAGACTTTTATGATGAATTCGATTAAAATTAATGAGAAATAAAAATCTATAACGTATTTTCTGAAATAGTTCAAATGATTTATACATCAAACCTTAAAGCACCATCTAACCTAATAACTTCACCATTCAGCATTTTATTTTCTAAAATAGTCTGTACTAAATGTGCAAATTCAGTAGGGCTACCAAGTCCTTTAGGAAAAGGAACTAGTGATGGTATAAATCTTTTATATTTATCCGGGAGAGATCTGCAATATGGCGTATCAAATAGCCCTGAAATAGTATTTTCAAATTAAATTTAAATTAGTTAACTATAAAAAAAAAAAACATAATATTTTAAACATAATATATGTTTAAAAGAAGAGGCAGACAAGAAATGACGAGCAGAAAATTTATGAAATGAGAAAAGATTATACACAACAAAAACTATTTTTTAATGATTTTAAAAATGTATTAAGCATATTTAAAATAATATTTATTAAATAAACTTCATTAATGGCTAAAATAAGAACCCTAATTAAATTGCTTTTATCATAGAAAAACCATTTTAAAAATATAATCATAGCTCAAATTTTCAACACATGAATGTAAACAATGACAATGCTCATTACTAAGGCCTAAATTTTGATGACATTCACATTTTTTTTTTCTCTTTTGGACTAATTTGTTCTATTTGAGAATTATTTTCAGTTTACAGGGCGTTTCACAAGATTTTGGGATAATTTCTTTCATTTTTAAGGCATCTTTTCAAGATTTCGGACTTTTTTTTTTAGATTAAAAAAAAATTTATTTGTGGGATTTTTTTCAGTTTAAATTTTTAGAAGCATGACAATTCTTACACACTTAACTGAATTTAATATTTAATGCATTACAAATTGAAAACTTTCTTCCAAAAAACAGAATATTTCTTAATTGTGTCAGTTTTGATAAAGACACACTTGTCATGTTATGATTGGTGAATCTATCCAAAGCAATACATTGACTATTGTTACATTAAGACTCTGATAAAATTTTTAATTACACAGAATGTTTTTTTAAATTTTATTTTAAGAAAATTTTCCGATCTTGTAAGGAATTTTTCGCTTTTTAAAGACAATGTTTTGCTATTTATTAAGGGTATTTATAGAGATTTATTTCATCGTAAGAATCCCGGCTATACTATTTTTATATAAATTATACTTCTGATTAATTGGGCAAATAAGGGGAATATTGAAAGTAACACAATTTTATTTCACAAATAGTAAGTGAAAAACATTGTTTTCTCATAAATATTTGAATATAATAGACATTTAAAAATAAAATTGAACCAATTTAAAATCGTTTTACCAATGAACAGGGTTAACCAAAAAGACAAAGAAAACCATTAAAAAAATTAATTTTGATTAAAAATACAATAAAACAAAAAAACTAAAATAGCACAATTAATAAAAACAACAATATAATTAAACTAGAAAGTTATAAAAAACAAACAAAAATTTCCCATTATATAAATACAAAAGAGCATTTTAAAATGATAATTTAAATATTGTTTTTAATATTACCTGTTGCAATTGCACAACATCGTATGCCCTCTGAAGAGAGATCTCGAGCAAGAGGTAATGTCATAGAAGCAATGGCTCCACTGCTAGCAGAATATGCAATATGACCAGTACTTCCACCATATGCATGAATACTGGTGAGATTTACAATAACTCCTTTCTGACCATCATCATCAGGTTGATTTTTGGCCATTAGCCCTACAGCTAATCGGATAACATTGAAAGTACCCACAGTGTTTACCTTAAACATAAAAGGGGGAAAAACGGTATACTTTAAATGTATATTTTTTTAAAATAAAAACAAAACCATTACTTGGATAAAAATTGTGTGTTCGTAATTAATAACAAAATTATCTTGTATTCAATAACAAATAATATCGTAACATAACATCATCTATTTTTCATCAGATGATAATAGATGATGCTATAAATCAGAGCAGATAAAGACTAAGATAGAAATAAGAATTTACAAGGCAACATGATTTTACAAGTACATAGACTATTTTTTACATATTTTATCCATTATGTGCTATTAATTATGTGTTTACATTTTTATCTTTTCATAAATTTTTTTTATAGATACACAATTCTAATTTTCTTTAAATACATTATTTGCAAATTGCAATCTCTAAATATTTTCTTCATATGAATGATTTCTATTTAATTATTTTTCATACAAAGAATGATAATTGATGTAATTTTTGTGAAAATTAAAGTGGGAAAAAATGAACTTTTATTATAGTACCGCAGATTTATCAAACTAATACTTCTTAAGAGTATATGTTTTTTTATTTATTATTTTTTTAAATAAAAAAACTTCTTTTCAAAATACAACTATAAAAAATTTAATTACAATCCAATCCCCTCCAATTTTTTTTTTTTTTTAAATTCATATTTTTAAGTTTTATTAAACTAATTTTACCCATCAAGAACAATAAATTACTAAACAGTTTTAATTACTCTTTTTTTTCTTTTTCTGTAAAATAATGAAATATTGACCTACAACACATTTTCAGAAACAGTTCTATGCTTGAGAGTTAACAGACATAATGCTTTATCTAGTATTATCTGTTGGTTCTCAAGCATGACTAACTGAGCATCTCTAGCTGAGAATATTTAAAAATACTAACCACTAAATGTTTTACAAATAATGGTTATGGGAATTACAACCAAATAAAAATTTTTAAACTTGATTTTTGAAACTTTACTTAATCAAAAATTAAATTTATAGTAACTGTGGTTCAATTGATATAGACTTATTAAAGAAACAACAAAATAAAATTTAATAATTTTTATTACGAAGTAGGAAAACACTTCATTAATAAACGACCTTAGGCCAGACAACCTTGCTTGTTGACGGTTTGACCAAAACTGGACCTATTCAAGAAACTCCAAAATACAATTTAATAATTTTTATTACAAAATAGAAAAATACTTTATAAATGAACGATCTTAGGCCAGACAACCTTGCTCATTGCTGGTTGGTATAAAGCTGGATTTATTAAAGAAAATCAAAAATAAAATTTAACAATTTTTATCACCAAAATAGGAAAACACTATATAAATAAAGGATTTTAGGTCAGACAACCTTGCTTGCTGTTGATCAGGACAAAACTATCTCCTTTTAGGAAGGAGGTCAATCCCAAAAGTCATGCGATTTGCAGATCAAATTCAAGTTATGGGTTTAGGTTTTAAAAAAATCCAACAAAAAGCTTATTACTCAAAATTAGAATTTAGCACAGTAAGACACAAAACTGCCCAATAATAAAGACCTAAAACACTTATCCACATTAAACCTTTACAAACCTCAACAAATATAATGACCCTTTAGTTATATTTTTTTGGAATTATTTAGAGTCCAAGTTTAAAAAATACTTCAACATTTAATGACTTGATCTAAGCTATTAAAATTATACAAATAAAATTAGGAAATACCAAAGATTTAAAATTCAGAATTATGATTCACCAAAAAGATTAAAATTATTCATAAAAATAGTCATGTTCATGCTAAGAAAATAATATAATAGGCACATCAATATATGTTTCAAATAATGATTAGTTTATTATATCACGAACACTCATCTCAAATAATCAGCATCAATATAAAATAAACATCAATATAAAACTTTTTTATGAGACAACAAACTTGATAAAAAATTAAAAGCACCATTTACAAAAGCAATTATTATAAAAGCATATCATTTACAAAAATTATCATCCAATAATTCTCATAATGGTTATATAGTAATAGTTATAGCTCAATTTAAACTCAATTCGCGGAAATAATGAAATAAACGTTAAAATAAAAATTATTATTAAGAAAAATATTAAGTTGAAAATTAAATAATCTCATAAAATATTTAATATCTATAATTAAACATTTAATCAATTTTTATGTATTCCATTAATTTCTAATGAATTAAATATTTATCTTCAGACATACAAAAAAACAAAAAGAATAAATCCAAAATTATACACATTGTTAATGAAATAAACAGTCGACTTAATGCAACTGCCTTAGTTAATTTTGATCCTGGGCAATGGACCACTTGAATATTATAATTTTTTAAGAGCAAGCACCCAGTGCTATAAGAGGCATCAGAATGAATGACAAATGGCAAGTCCTTTGTCAGCCTGTATAACTCAGGTGCCTCACTTAATTTTTTGTATAAGTTCAGTAAAAGCTTTCTCGTGTGTTTAATTCCACTGCTCTAGTACTTCCGGTGCTCCTTTCTTTGGAAGCTCTATGAGTGGATAGGCGATTTCTGCATAACAAGAAATATAATCTCCAGTGATGATTAAGTTTTATTTCTCCCTCAATTTTTATCTTCTCAGTTGGCACTGGATAATCTTTTTTTTTACATGAATAGTTACAATCTCTCCAAACTCATCTTTAGTTTTAAAAATTACTCAATTGTGTTAGTTCTAGCTCGATATCACCTCAACTTGTTTACCTTAACATGTTTAACTCAACCGCCTGGTAGTTTGACCAGATAAGAATGCGTCAAACAATGTTTGATGACTTCTACGGGTCTAGTCCATTGAGCATATAATTAATTGTTGCTATCTGGAATAGGCAAGTATATTAGATGTTCAGGGAATGTCTGTCGATCAAAGCATTTGATGATTTGTTGAATATCAAATTGTAGAGGATTAATTTTGAAGTTAGAATTTCCACCTAATAATTCAGAACGAATCTTGGTTTTCAAAACTTCATTTTTATTCTGATTATTCGCCCATATCATTTTAGACATTCTCTTGCCAAATGGGATTTGCCCCAGATGTAATAATCTTTAGGAATTCTTGTTGGATTTTTTTCCTTTATAAAGCATCTAAATTTTTGTAGCCTAGCATAGCTTCTTGTTCGAAATTTGGTTGTTTAAAATTTTCTTTATGGAAATCTTTCAGTTTTGTTTTCATATTCATTCAAAAATTTTTGTAATCATTTAATTTATTGGATAAATCATTTAGAATTTTAAAATTAGACCACACATCAATGAAATGTTCTTTTATTTCCAGAGGGATTTTTCATTTAATATGATTGGTAATTATAAATCACAAAACTGTCCGAATGTTGTTATTTCTAATCCATTAATTCATTTGTTGAAATTATTGCTCAGTTTGTACACGAAATCAAGTAAACTTTTTTCTGGTTTTATCTGATGTTCTGTGAAAAACTGTCTGAATTTAACTATCTTTTTAACAAAAGTTCTTTTACTTTACTGTAATCATCTGTGGTTTCTTCTTCTTCTCTAGCAATAATTTGCACAGCATTATACAACAGTAATCCTATTAAATGCGATACCCACAGTTCTTTTTCTACACCCACTCGTTTCGCATGCCTTTTGAACATTACCAGGTAGAAGTTGATATTATTCCCTATCGGATTGAACTTTTGTAGAATATTTTAAAGCTCCAATTTCGGTTTAAACAGAAAAACATTTTGCTTCTCTCGTTTTCACTACGTTTTGCTTCATTTTTGTAGAAGCAGATTTTCCATAAAATTTTGTTTCCTTTCTTCAATTTTTATTTCTTGAGTTTATTTTCTTTTTTCAGTTTCTATTTCTTGAGTTTGTTTTATTATTTCAGCTTTTTCTTTTCTCTTTACGTTTTCTTCTTGAATTTATAATTTATGTTTTCTTTCTTCCATGAGTAAACCCAAAAATTCACTCCAAAAATCTTTCTCATAATTATCTTTCTTCTACTATGCATTTTTAAGCTCAAATAATTTCAAGTTTTGAGCATTCTCTGCACCCATTTTATAGTAGATAGTAATAGTCAGCAAATCTTTTTTCTTGCTCTCTCGCAACGAAAATTAACTTTCAATTATCAATAAGAACAGTTCCAAATTGAAGATAATTATTATTCAAATAAATCCATAAAAAATGTGATTCAATTGATAAGGACTTATTAAAGAAACTCCAAAATAAAACTTAAAATTTTTTATTACAAAGTAGAAAAACACAACGAAAACAAACCATCAAGGCCAGACAATCTTACTCATTGCTAGTCTGTACAAAACTAACTCCTTTTAGGAAGGCAGTAAATCCCAACTGACATGTGATGGCAGCACCATCTCTTTTAACACAAATAATAGACACAAAATGATAAATTCTGTTATTACAGAATGACAACAGAAAAATTAAGATAAATCTAGATAGGGAAGATTCCAGAAGGTTTTCTAGAAAATAATTTGTTTATTTCTAGTCATATAGTAATTTCTTGGCTGAGAATTGCTTCAGTATCATCATGTTTAAATCAATATACTTTAGGGAAAAAAATCCCACCTCAAACATCAAAAGTTCAACCCAGAATAAAGAAGAAAAAAAACGTAACCTATTAAGCTTAAAAGTAAAAGAAGAAAATAATAACTGTTAAAATTAATGTTTCTGTCTAGAAATTTAAAGTTATTATAGAAATTCAACTATAAATATTAAAAAAAGAACTTGTTACGAAGTATTATAATTGTTTAACAGCATATATACATATATATCAACAAAAAAAAAAGGAAACATACTTGGAGAAGATTCGTGAACTCTTCAAGACTATGTGGCTTGTTTCTCTGAAAGTCATATGTTTTTGCCAGAACATTTATTCCAGCACAATTGACTAACAGGTCTAGTTTTTGAAATTTTTCTGAGCAGGTTTCTAAGGCTTTTATTACATCATTTTCACAAGTGACCTACAAATATATAAATAAATTTACTCATTTTACAGAAATTGATACGTAAAAGTTTATGAGTCATCAAGTGAGGTAAAGATGAAATTAACTCCTTAAATAAACTACCAAACATAGGAAATTACTAGCATAACTGGTATTCTCCCATAGCATCTTTTCAAGGCTTATTTTGACTGCTTTTTTACAGAGATAACCTTGACCTTGAAGAAACAATTTTCTTTCTTTTTTTTATTTCAATAAAATCTTTATATAAAAATTTCACTTTAGACATTTAAATATTTAACTCCTTAATAAAGACATATATTTCAGAAAAATGGACCAAAAATTGAAAAAATTTTTGACTGTTTAATTTTGTTCTTTATATTATTATAAAAGTTAGAAAATGATTTTTTATTGCAAAAAGAAAATTTTAAATGCAATAACTACTGTATTTATAATTTTTACATACACATAAAAAAGTAATAGATTATGCACCAATCCCGATCCACCTAAACTGTACTTCCTCAACGTTGTCTGAATCGGACATTGTGAAAAAAGAAAATTATTTGCAAAAAAAATAACTTATTGAAAAGCAACCAAAACAAAACGAGAAAGCGAAACTCTGTCTCTGTGTATTAATCCAAGTGTGTCTTTGTTTATCTGAGAAGCTGACAACATCCACTTTTCCCCTCCTTCGACTGAAGTCGTAATTAGTGAAAAACTAGGACCACTAATGCAATCTATTAAGAAAATAGTGAATTAAGTATCCTAAAGTAGAAACGAACTCAGCTCGGGCATCACAAGATAAAAACGTTTATTTTTCTCCTGCCTGAGGTCAGTTCGGGCATCACAAATACAGAAATAAAACACAATCTTTAAATAAATAATTACTATAAAGCGTTTTGCCAATCTAACCTCACATTTAAGCTAAAATAAAAATTGAAAATAACCATTCCTTTTTTAACATAAAAGCCATATGACGATCGATAGTACCATACCATTACACTTATACCATTTTATTTATTTTAAATTAATATTAAATATTATCTGTCTGTAACATGATAATTTGGTCTGGTGTATTCTTGGGATAAAATGAATTAAAACACAAATCATAGTCTTTTTAAGAGGACAAAACAATTTAACACAAAATAATCGCTCAAGATGCACAGTCTATAGTTCGTCTATTGAAAAAACTCCCCTCACCATGAAGTCTAAGGCCACCAGCTGCTATGGAAACAAGAATTAGCACGTTTCAAAGAGGGAGCTCAAATAATGACCCAACACCCTTACTTGAAATAGTTAAACCTCCTAACCATAGTCACTGCCACATCTCCAGACCAATGACATGGAGAGTTCTTTACATAAGCAAACTATAACCAAGCTCACACGTCAGCCAGAACAGTTCTTCTTTGTTTCATAGCTGTAACTGAAAGGTGAGTAGAGCATGCCCTAAGGCGAAATTGCCACTGTCAAAATATTCAGTCAAATAATATTTGCCTTTATAACTTTTATAAGATTAACAAAGATATGAAACAAAAAAATTTTGATATGGGATAATGATAAAAATTTCATAACATACTTTAAGTAGGATTGTCAAGTTTTTGACAGTTTTTACAGTCATGTCAAAAACCTTTTGGTCAAAAAGTCAGATCTTCTGTGACATTGGAGAGAAAATGCCTCTTAAGGAAAAAAAGTAGGTTTTTGATGGTTTTTATGGGTAAAAATAGTTTTTACCTCTGCTGAGTCAAAAACTCAACCTAATTTTAAGATATTGATTAACTTTCACAGAAGTTTTCATTTTCATTCAACTGTTTCTTATGATGAATTGAATCTTAAGCAATTACTATATTCAGCAATTGTTTAAGTTTAACAATCATTAAAATAATGAAAAAATCACATAAATAGATTCAAGAATTTTTTTTATTCATAAATTTTAATATCGCTGCACCTGAATTTTAGACATTTTCCTTAGTTATTTAAATAATACATTCACTAATACTTAAAATACATTTATTTATAAAGCTTTTATTCATTATTTTGTAAAGCTAAATAAAGATCTTTTAAAAAAGTTAATTTCTCATTTAAAAAAAATAAAAAAATAAATAGCACCAAGTCCTTTATTATTTCTAGAAATAGGTCTAACATTAAAATAATTGTAAGCATTAACACAAATTTGATTAAAATAACACAAGCCAACTCTATTTTTTCCAATTAACAAAATAAAAATTTATGATAAGCATTTAAATTTTTTTTTAAATGACCAATAGAATAATTGATATATACTCACATCGGTAGCAATAAATAAACTATTTTCCTCATGCCTTTTAACCACTTCCTGTCCTTTAGAGGAGTTAATATCACACAAAACAACTTTAGCACCTTGTTTAAGAAGTCTTTCAGCAGTAGAGAGACCAAATCCAGAAGAAGCTCCAGTAACAAGAGCTACTAAATTCTAAACACATTATGAAAAGAAAACCATAAATAAATATTCATTACAAACAATTATCAGAAAACTCTACAAACAAAATGTATTTTTACAAAAATACCGAGGTTTTCTAGATAAAGAGTATATCATAGCCTCAGAAATATACAGAAGTGATAAAAGAGTCAGCTGCCTGCACTATAAAATAACATAAGCATCATAATATCATTGATAGTTTATTATATAGACATAATTTTAGCATTATTATTGTATTATAGTTTTAGCATTATTATTATAATTTTAGCATTAAAATTTATGTATATTTAATCCTCTAGAAAATGAAAAACTTTTCAAAATAAAATAAAAATTAGGTAATAAAAGAAATTATGATAGATGTTGTAATAGCTCTGACAATTATGTACTATTTCGTATAGTTAAAATAAATGAAGTAACACAGTTAAATTTACAAAAT
Source organism: Parasteatoda lunata (assembly GCA_949128135.1). Taxonomy (NCBI): domain Eukaryota; kingdom Metazoa; phylum Arthropoda; class Arachnida; order Araneae; family Theridiidae; genus Parasteatoda; species Parasteatoda lunata. Next base: position 20,163,914 of record OX421973.1, read on the forward strand.
GTTCTATGAAAGCCACACATATTTAATAAAAATGAAAATCTATCCTAAAATAAGGATAACTGATTGTGATCATAACCAAGTTAATTTTATTTAGATCATAAACAAAATAAAAGCCCACTCTTGATGCACCACATATGATGAACCGACAATGCATAGAAATAAGATCTTAGATATATGATATAAACCTAAAAATTAATCATGTTTTCATAATCTTTAATTCTAAAAAAATGAAGATGTTTCGGAATATAGAGAATTTGGTTCATATTTAGCACTATAATAAGAATTATAATGAAGGGTAATACCCTTTGTAAGTTAATATTTGAGAGATATTAATAATAAGATAAGATACTAATTATTCAAGTCAAAATTTATCACGTTTCATAATTCCTATAAAAAAGAGAAACGTTTTAAAGTAATTGGACAAATTTCAAACTAATTAAAAAATTTCGAATCGCATTCAAATAATAAAAGTGCTTTATAATGTGGTTAAAAGTACATTCTTATTTCATAAATTGATTTGTTAAAGAAACATAAGTTTAAAAACATTTCACATCAAGCATCATGAAATCATTCACTCTGATTGCAAATAGCATGCCATACACATATACAGTTATAAGTAAAATTTAATTCCCTTCTATAAACTTTTTCCTTACTTTAACGTTTTGCATTTTAGCAATAAATTACTTTCAAAACAATTAAAAACTTTTCTACAGACATTTAAATCCAAGTAAACTAATCCGGTAGCATAGAGGTCCGGTAGTAAAAATGTAAACAATACAATTTCCACATGTGTATGAGACTGATGCCATCTTATAGGGAAAAATAGAAAAATATTAGCAAGAAAAGAGTTCAAAGATTTATTCTTCATTTAGTGAAAGAAAAAAGAGTTACTTAGGTTGATTATTTTTTTTTATGCTTAGAATAAAATGCATATTAAACTAAAAAAGATAATTATTGTATAACGTATCTACTTTTACAAAGTTATAAGCTAGCTTCCTGTGTGTTAGATACATTACTTTATCGGTTAACAAATGCACAAATCCAAATATAAACAAACACATGGCTATGGCGAGTTTTCGATCTCTGAAGGTAGTGAAATCCGATTTATTTTACTTTTAACACATGACATGTAATCGTTTAATTGATTTTCCCCTTCATATCTATTTTATTCCCTCGTAATATTGGTTATTTTGTCATCACTTTTTAAATTTAATTATCATACGCAACACACCGGCAAGTTGCGTATAGATTTCAATTTATTCATTTTTTTCTAATAAAATACAATACAAGTTTGTTACAGCGGCAATTTATAGTAAATGATGGAATTGTCATTATACGCATATGCGCTTATTTAATGTTGAAATAGCAATAAACAAAAAATTCGAAATGTGCTATAGCTTTTATGATGTGAGTGATAACTCTGAATGTGTAATAATTACAAGTAATCTGTCAAGAAGAGAAAAATGGAGCTATTTTGTACTGTGACCTCGGAACAGGGAATTTTATTAATTTGGAAATTAAAGGAATTTAACTGTAATACCCAAAAGTCTTAGGAAATAAATAAATTAAGAGTTAAGGTTTGAGCTTCCTAGAAACCTGACATTTCTACTTGATTGTACTTGAGTTTTGTACTTTATACCCTTATTTGTACTTTTTACACTTATTGTACTTGATTTTGTCCCAAATTTTTTTTTTCTCCCCAGTTTATAGCATGTGTAAATGTTTTGTAACATATTTCATATAAAAGAATAACGCGTGAATTAAGAAATTTATTGTAAAATTTAAGCCTCCAGGTACAAAAATCAAGGAGAAAAAAATTTGATTATATGAGTTTACAAAAATAAGGGATTTTTTCCCTTAGTGTTTGTGGGCAGGTCACTTTGGTTTGCTTTGCAAATTGAGGAGATTTCCGTATTAGTAGCTCCATTAAAGCAATCACCATATGTTTTGCCTGAGAAACTTAAAAAAATAAACATCACAATATGAGAACAATTAGAAGGATATAAACTCTCACTTGTAGGTTAAAAAAGGAAGAAAAAAAAAGTGAAACTATGTTCTTATTTCTGTATTAATACCAGAAGTAAATAAAATTGTTTTGTATTCAGCCCTATTTTGTATAGATTGTTCATGTAAACAGCAAAAAAGTGTGTTTCTCTAAAAAAAATCTGCCACAACAACAGACTGGTAATAATTTTATCTTGTTCTAAGTATGCAATTCCTATATTTTCAACATTGGCATTTTGATAGTAGATTTGTTGTAATACTGAGTGACCACTTTATCTGGAATCAGGGGAAACCTTAAATTTTCAGGAAATTTGAAAATGCCGCTAGGAAAATCTGGAATTTTCTGGGAAATTTACCAAGTTACTCAGGAAATAAATTCTTGAAGGAGTAAACAATGAGCAACATTGTACCAATGATGGCACAAAAGTTCAATATTGCACATTTTAACTTTGACTCAGACTAACTTATAAAAACGTAATAATTTATTTCCTTGTCTTCATTGCTATTTTAAGAAATAATATTGATTATTCATTTTGTTAGTTTGACTTTTTATAAAATAAACTTTTCTTTTATTAAAATTATTCTTAAACCATTGTTATTTTAAATCCTTTATTTTTGAAAATAGATTTCATAAGATTGTGAGCTTTTAATAGTTAATGATAATTTTTATTTATTCATTTATTTTTTTTTAGAATTTGGCTTTACTCCGAGAGTGGCTATGCTGTGATAGCAGATTTCTCGTAATATTCACACTCATCACATCAATGTCTTATATAATCCACTGTTAAAATAAACTATGAAAAAACCACATCTCAACAAATAATTTTAGATGGCAAAAAAAAAAAAATATTATAAATCATATTTTAGTAAACAACAGCCATATAATTAAAATAATATACATTTCTACTGATATATTCACAGAGATTGTTTAAATTTTATTCCTGTTGCAAAAATTATTTCCTCATTAATTTATAATTTCTTTAAGAAATGACAAGGTTCCTGATTGTATTTTATTAATTACAATGCTTTATTTTTAGGGTCTTGTCTCCATAGTGACAGGAGGAGCTTCTGGGTTAGGAAAAGCCACTGTTGAACGATTAATTGAGCAAGGTGGAAAAGTTGTTTTGTGCGATCTCCCTACTTCTAAGGGTGATGAAGTTGCAAAAGAATTAGGGGATCAATGCATATTTTCACCAACTGATGTAATTATTCAAAAATAAGTAAAAAATTTTAAATGTTGTTTAAGATTTTTATATTTTTCTGTTTATTTTAGAATTAATTATTTTCGTAATTTTAAATGATACTTTTTTTCTTTGATACTCTTCCTTTAACACTGTATTTCTTTTAAACCTTAGGTTAGTTCTGAAAGTGACATCCAAAAATCATTAAATGTTGTTAAAGACAAATTTGAGAAGCTTGATGTTGTTGTCAACTGTGCTGGTGTTAGCATTGCATTCAAAATTTTTAATTTTCTGAAAGATCGTGCTCAAAAACTGTCAGACATGGAAAAATTAATAGAGGTGAGAAACACTTTTAACCATTGAATTTTAACTCATGGTCTAATCATTAAATTTGATTACTTTAACTTATATTTAAAATATTTTATTTTGAAAAGGATAACTTCATCTAATTCTGTGATTTTATGTAATTTTTGTAGACAATCTAAAGGAAAATTAGTCTGTTTAAGGGTCCTTTACCAAAATCAAAATCAGAAAAAAGGATCATTCACCAATACGTTACGTAACCAAATATATTGACTCTGGTTTTGGTCCATTAAAATGGACCTAAAACTCTTACAGAAGATGAGTCTGATTAATTTTCTCAATGATATGCAAATTAGTTTGTTATAAATATATATGTTCTATAGTTTTATATTACTGTAGTTTTTGGAAAAATAAATATATCCTAGAAATAAGACTTGCTATTGACCAAAATGAATGAAAAACCTATTTTTACAAGTAATAAAAAGAGTGGATCCCTTGCAAGAGAATTTTTTAATACTCTTCATAATGCCTTAGACCAAATGGATTTATTGATACTACATAAAGAAAAACATCTTAATGCTATTTCTCGTAAAATTGCAATAAGAACTAATAAACTAGTTTAGGATACTTACTCTATGTAAGTTAGAAAAAGCCCCTGATTATCTACTGTTTGATTCTAGAACAAATTTTGGTATGTTATATCTATCTTACTTCTGATTATGTCCTCTGAAATTTTCACCTTAAATACTCCTAGACAAGTTGAAAATGGGGCATTATATTTCCTCCAGCTTTTCTTATAAATTCACTGCACTTTTAACAAATTTGAGAACTATCCTAAGCATATTTAGTCAGAAAATCAAGAACTTTCTGTACCTGTGTGCACCGCAATGCTAGACCAGAGGTGGAGACACTTTTAACCAAATATATATAACACCAAAGTGTACTTCACAAATTCATTCCTGCCATTTCTTCACAAATTCATTCATGCCATTCTTGACATACTTTATTAAAATATTTTGAGACACTTGAATTTCTTGCAAATAGTTTATGATGAACTGTAAGTCTCTCTCTTAGTTAACCTCAGAAATGTACTAAGAATCCTTGATGCTTTAATATGAATATGAAAATCATATCCGAAAAAATACTCACATATATATATATAATACAATGTATGATTTGATAAATCAAGATTGTTACTAATTTTGTGCTAAAATTTTGATTAAAAAAAATCATGACATTTTAAATGAAAATTTTTATAAGTTTTTAAATGAAGATTTTTGTCCAAAAAAAATTTCAATCACTCACCGGATTTAACATATTCTAAAACAGTATTTTAAGTATTGACTTCAGCAAATTTAGTCTGTAATTAAAAGAATCGTCACTTACCTAATGCTAAACTATTAGAAGTTTAATCAAGTTTATTAGTAGAAAATGATTGAACGATTCTGCCAACAAAAAAGTTAGCAATGCTACTTAGCATCTTCCTAAGTAGTATTTTTGATGTGTTGTTCCATAATCCCAAAAACTAATGAATAAATTTGCATTGCAGAACTATGTTTTTCTTGTTAAATAGTTTCTATTCATATCATTAAGTAAAATGGAGCCATACACTTGCTTCTGAGTTGTAACTTTTTTTAAGCAAAAAATGTAGTTTTTAATTTGACAAAAAAGTTTTTAAAATCATTATAATATATAATGGATGTTTGTATTCATTCCATAAATGTCTATCTCTGAACCCTATGTGTTTATGTAATAAATAGGTTTTACTTGTGTAATTTTTTAAAATATGAAACACACTTTGCAACTGTGTTGTATCTTTTTTCAAGAATATCAGTCAAAATTAATTTTTTTTTAGCAGGAAAATGACAGAAATTGTAATGATGCAATAGACAACTAAAAAGTTTTTATTTGCTATGATTAATTTATCAAAAAATTTAGTTACATAATTTTCATGTTCAACTCCTTACATGTGTATTGTACTTGTGTGGTTTTTTAAAATATGGGATACATTTTGTAGCTCAATTGTATCTTTTTCCTAGCATTAAGTGAAATTTTTAATTTGGCATAAAAGTGGTCTTAGTTGCTACGATATGCTTGAAATTCATTTAATAAATTTCTATTGTTGAACCCGTATGTTTACGTAATAAATAGTTTTTGCTTATGTCATTTTTTAAAATATTCTATACACTTTGTAACTGAATTGTATCTTTTTCAAAGAATAGCAATGAAAATAATTTTTTTATTTTGTTGAAAAGTGTCTGAAATTTTAATGATTCAATAGATAACTAAAGAGTTCATGCTTGCAAATGGGATAAATTCATTAGCTTCAAAAGTTAAGATGAAAAAAGTTGGCATGTTTTGAGTGCTTGAAACAGGAAAAGGCATCAATTACTACCTATATGTGAATGATGAAAACAAAATATAACAAAAAAATAGAACTGCAGCTTAGCCAAAAATATATATATATATATATAATAATAAAACAGAAAAAATTGAATGCGGGTGGGGGGGACAACAACGTGGGAGCCAAGGATAGCAAGGTTGGAAGAAAGAGGATAATCTGGGCAGAATTCATTTCAAAGTGGAATGATGAGGGTAATGCACTTAGCAAATTTAACAAAGCTCTTAACAAAGAAGTCAACATTTATATGACTGAAACAGGGTTCCAAATCATCAAGAAAACTAGTATGACAAGGGTAGAAAGAGTTTTGTGTTTTCAAAGTTAAATTTATGCCAAGGATCCAACGATGTGCAGTATCAAATTCTTGATAGCCGCCATAACATCAAAAATTTGAAATTTTGATTTTGCGCATTGATTTATAGTAATGATGCTTCCTTTATCTAAATTTAAAGTGTATCTGGATTACCCAATGTAGCCAAGGTTGTATTGTAACGGTGTTTAATGCCCTTGGAATTATCAATATTGATAAGATGGTTTAAGGAACTTATATTTTATTTTTTCAACAGGCCTGAAAACTACTTTGAAACCAAAACGAGACAGAATATTAGCAATTTTATTGAAAAGGTTGTTCCACATACCTATATTTATATGAAGTAAAAAATCTACATGTTATTTTCAAAAGTGGTGGTATACTTTTTGCATCTAAGTTTTATCTTTTTTCTTAAAAAGAGCTGTAGTCATAAAAAGTTCTTATTTCGGAAAAGAGTGACTGAAATTGTAACTTTATGACGATTTTAAAATTTAATTGGAATAAAATTGAGGAATTTGTCCGTGATAAATAGTTTCTGCATGTGTGCTGTTTGATTTTGTTTTATGCCTTTCACTTGTCAATTTTTATTATTTCTATGTGTTTACTTTACAGTATCATGTAATAATATATGATATTATTATGATGTAAATATATGGTAAATAGAATTTATATAATTCATATTCATTTATTGTTCATAGATTTGAGAGTATGTCAGTAGTATAATATTGATCAGTAAGGGATCATTAGTATATCTTTCTTTCTTTTAAATTCAGGTTAATGTTGGTGGTACGTTTAATGTCAACAGGTTAGCTGTAGAAATGATAGCAAAAAATACTCCTGATGCTGACGGGCAAAGAGGAGTGATAATCAACACATCTGGTATTTCTGCATTTGAAGGACTTGTTGGCCAAACATCATTTGCTGCTAGTTGTCATGCTATTACTTCAATGACTCTTCCTATGGCTAGAGATCTGGCTCCTGAAGGTATACGCTGTAATACGATAGCTCCGGGTAAGTAATTAAAAATGATTACTTTAAAAATTATCCTCTCTTAATATTATCTCTGTTATTTACAATACATTTGCAATAACTCATATCTAAAAGGACAGGTGAAAAGCTTCAATATGTCCTTAGTTCCACTTTATATTAAATAAATAGAATAAATAATGACATTTTGAAATAGCAGCAAATGTCTTTTTAATTGTGGATCCTTAGATTTGTATCATGAGGGATATTTTCTCTGCCCAATATCATCAAAAGTGAGTTTGAGGGAATTTCATACTCAAGTGTTATATCTTGATTTCTGATTTGATTTCTGTCTGTGTCATCAGTTAAGATCAATTTCATCTTCCAAATTAAGAGTTTCTAACTTTTGTGTAGAAATCTTTAAAAATAAACTGTTTATACTCCTAAAATCAATCAGCAAATGATATCCTGAGAACTAATCCGAAACTTGTGGGTTTGGAATGAATGTGATAAATTTGAAATGCTCCTACAGTGAATGTTATCATTTCCAAATCAGTAAGCAATGAATGCAGTGCAATTTTTATGCTAACAATGTAAACTAGAGGAAAAAATAAATAAAGAAAGAAACCATTATTCATTTCTTACAATTTTCTCACTCTCTGACTCTACTTGATTTGATTGGTTATGTCTATTTTGAAAAGATCAAGACAAGAGAAAATGCAAACAAACAAAAAATGTTGCTTCCTTGGCAGTTTTTTTTTTTTTTTTTTTTTTTTTTTTTTTTGAAATCTATTGTGGGGAATGTGTGTGGTCATTAATCAAGAGGTACATCCTTATAGAATTGAGACATGTCTTATATACTAGTGAATGAGAATTTAATTATTGTAGTGGAAGTTATGTTACATTACTCCCCCTCCAGAATTTTTATCTGTGATAGAATTTGATGAACGGTTACCACTAGTTGATTTATTGATGTTTCGTGTGAGGACGGGATATTTTGTTCTTCCAATCTCCCTAGTGCCTTTTTTAAAGCAATATTGTTTGTTAATGACAGATAAAAATTATAATTTCTTTTTTTATTGTTTCATTTTCTTTATTTTCAAGTTACTAAGAGTTTTTTAAACATGGTTTCAGGGGTGAAAGTTTTCCGTATTTTGACGGATTTCCGTTTTTTTTTTTTAAAAAACCCATAAGACTGAGCGAAACGGAGTATTACTATAATTTTTTAATTAAATATAAATTTATAAATGTTCTTAGTTTGCAATTAAAATTTCATAATTTTTCTTTTTAAAATTGATAAGTATAGATATATCTTGTAAAGATAATTGTGTACATACAATATGTTTTTAGTCAATATGTATCTTAATTTTAATAAGCATTGTAGACTTAACATTTATTAAATATCAACATTTTGTTGAAGATTATTTTTACTATTGAACTATGTTTAGCTTGAAAATTGTTTTTGTTATTTATTAACAAAGTATTAACTTAGCTAAGTATTATTCTTTTCCTTAAAATGCTAGCAGTTTATTTCATTAGGAAATTAAATGTTTGAAAAAAATTCAAAGCTGAGGTAATTTTTGCTTGAAATAACTAATTACTTTGCATTTTTTGTTTATACTCCAGAACAATAGTAGGTTTGCTAAAATAAATATGGAATTTTTAATAGCCTTATTTGCATTTTGTATACTTTAATTTTTATTGAAAAGTTTGTGCTCAATTTTTATGAGAAGAATTCATATATAATTTTTTGTTTACTTAAAATTATTGGACGGAGCTCGCCCACTTATGATTTTGATATTTTCAGTCTTGAAAATTTTTGTAACTTTCACCCCTGCATGGTTTTTTGATTAAAATAATTACTATTTAAAGTATCTGCAAATGTATTGCTTTATGAGTCCAGGGTTAAGTAATATTAATCTGCTTTAATTTTTAAAAATATATATATATATATTTTTTTAGGTTATATGGCGACTGCTTTAAACAGTACTCTACCTCCTGAAGTTGTAAATTTCATAGCCGATGCTACACCTTTTCCAAAAAGGTTTGGATATCCTGAAGAATTTGCACACTTAGTTCAATGTATTATAGAAAATCCAATGTTGAATGGTGAAGTAATAAGATTAGATGGTGGAACTAGGTTTAATATATAGAATTTAATAATGTTATCAATTTCATATAGTTTTTTTTTTTTTTTCAATTAGCATATTAAAATATCATACCTTGAATCATTAAAGTGTGTTGTTAGTGTTTTATTTCATGAGTTTGTGAATAAATTTTTTATTGTATTTTTGTTAAATAATGACTGAAATCAACTTATTAATTTTTAATTTCATGACTAGAAATTTCAAAATAGTTGCTTTTTGTTTTTGTTTCTTCAGCTATTTCTTCAGCTGTTTCTTTTTGTATCTTTTAATGCATTTTAACACGAGAATGTTTGAAATTCAAGGAATTTAAAAAACACTCTAATTTGAAGTGTGTATTGCAAGATATATTCAATACAAAAAGATTCACACAACAATAGAGACACAGAGTTCCAATCATTAATTATTAAAAATATATTGTGTTTATTTATTACCATAGGAAAATCACTCGTAATTTACATATTTGAAATACAGAGGTTTAGATAAAATATCCAAATTTGAAATACCTAGATTGCAATATTATTTAATACAAAAACAAAAGTTTTATGCAACAATAGAGGCACAGAGTTAAAAATATAAAATTTTAAAAATATATAAAGTTTATTTACATAGTTAAAATTTAAATAAAAGATAACATACTCTTTATTTATGTTTTTTAAATGTGGGGAATCAAATCTGAGACAAAACATTCTAATTTGAAGTGGGTATTGCTATATTGCTCAATGCAATAAAAAGATTAATATGGTTACAAATATTAAGAATATCTAGTGATTTTTACATAGTTGAAATTTAGCCAAAGAATAATTCATTGGTTCCTTACATGTTTGAATTGTAGGGAGACTAAAAAAAATAGCCCTAATTGGAAGTGTCTTAATTGCAATGCATTTAATACATAAAGAAGATTCATACAACAATGAAGATACAAAGTTTTAAATATTTAAAAATATATTGTGTTTATATATTTAAAATACAATCAAACTCCTTTACTGTGAGCCATGATTTAACTAGAATCTTAGTTTAGGGTGGAAGATTTTAATAAATGGTTGGTCTAATGATAAAAAAATAACTCGTAAAAATTTGTTGACCCTCTAGCATGGCATCGGGGGGGTTATTGCAGCAGCACATCTGCTAGTTATTTTTCGTCAAGTTTTATTTTTAAAAAGGAAATATGCAGATGCAGGAAAATTGCTGAGACTAACTTTGAAAGCATTTCTAAACTGATTTTTAATAAAAATTAAAAGGCTGGATCGATTGAAAACAAAGTAAAGATTGGTTACAAAGTTAAAAAAAATTTTTTTTTTTTTTTTTACTTTATTGCAGACTTAACTGTATTAAGATTTATTCCATTTTAGTATAATTGTATAAAATTTAATTTTAATTTAAACAATATAAAGTTTTTATGCATTATTTTTAAGGACCTTATTAATTGTGTTAATAAGTAAATTTTGCCATATCTATGCAAGATTAAGCTGTATTTTTAAAATAATATCTGTCTGATATGATCTAAAATAATAATATCTGTCTGATTTCTTTGGCGTTGCAGAAAAATTTTATATGAATATAGTATATAGTAAATTATATGAATATATTCACTCCGTAAATTCTTCTGCCAGGCTTATTGCTAACTAATGTATTGAACCTATCAGAAAAAATAAAGCCTCTTGACTGTTTGGGGAAATTTCGTGCCCTTTGAAAGTGTTTAAAAACTCTTATCTCTGAAATTGTGTGCCCATATACAATGAAGAATATTACAGTGTGAGATTCCTCTCCAGTCTTTTCATGAATCACGCAATCACTTGAACTGTATGGCTGTCTCAATGTCTGAATAAATAAACAGTTGTCGAAAGTCATTGCAATAGCTAAGTTAAGTAGTTGCTAAGCAAACCAACGATTTGATTCTATTGCTCAGTGCATGTATGTTCCAGATCAGATGATTGTAAATCATATGTCCAATCTACTTTTCATATTTGGTGTTGCATTTATTCTATGCTACCCTATAACTGTTATCATTATCTCAGAGAGATTCTCGTGATCAAAATTCTGGTTGATAGTTTTTTAATTAAAAATTTACATTACATCAATTTTGTCTAAATAAACACTGATGGTAAAGCAAAATCAATTGATAAATATAATAAAGTCCATTTTTTGCATTATAGTTATTTCATTTTTGTAATAACTTAGACCAAGTTATTTAACAAACACCCTGATTTATTATGTGGTCTTCATAATCTCATTGCAAACACATTTAACTTCATTTCAACTGTATGTGTTGTTAAATATGTTTGGTTCAAAGGATGCCATTTTATCTTGGACATTATTGTTGGTATTTGTGGCTTCTTGGGTATATTTGAGACACTATATGGCTAAACCAAGTAAATAAAGCATATGTTAAAAATCTGTAAATTTTCTTTCTTTTTTTTTTTATGATCTCTTAAGTACTTATTGGTTATTTCAATTTCAATAAGCTTTCTTATAAAAACAATGAAATTTATGCACTAGAATTAATTGATTAATTTGTATAGACATTAGCAACTTTCAACAAACTCCTGTTGATTGAATGTATTGTAATCTATAGCATTACTCGACTATATAATGCTGAGAATTTATAATGATGCTTAAATAATAGTAAATAAAGTTTTTTTCATTAATCTCAATAAACACACGTATGTTATAAAATATACCATAGTAAAATAACAAAATTTTATAAAATAATAAAAACACCCAGATTTAGTTTTGAGTCATTAATTTTGTATAAAAATCAAGAACATGAAAATTACAAAATAATATTAAGAATGAATGATGAGTAATATCACTGATAAACATTCTTAAATTAGTGATAAATAAACAATTTTCAGAAAAATACTATTTCATTTTATTCTGGTTACAGCTAAAGATATGTGGATCATTTTTGCATATTAAGGATCATATGGGATTTTTCTGTCCAATTAAAAAGCATAAAATGGTAAGATGACAGTTATCTTTTTATGGTATTTAAATACATTAATTTCATTTGCTTAATGGAAATACCGAAAAATTATTGTTATTATGAAAAAAGTATATATATATATATACATAATTAAACTAAATAATTGAAGTGTGTTTATATTTAGTAGCGAAATACTTGTAAAGGAATTTGTGGGCATTTTAGTGAAAAAAAAACATTTTTTTTAAAGCTGTTTTTAAATATTTTTATATGAATCGCATTTATCTAAAAATATTTTTGTTTAATTTAAAAACTAATACGAAAAAGTAACAATATTTATGGATCTTTCTTTATAGGAGGTCTAAAAATCCAGAATTTTGAATAACAAAGTACGATCCCAAGTTGTAACAACTTAAAATTTTAATGCTTACAATCTTAAAATTTTGAAACTTGGTTCAATGGGACACATTTCAATGACAACACTGGGTATAATTTTTTTTCCTGTTGCGTGAGACTTTCTAATGGATCTTAGATATTTTTACGTTGCTGATTTCAAATCTGCGATTAGTTTCTCTCCTTTAGCTTCATTTTTTTTTTTTTAAATTTACATTTTATCAAAATGTACAAGTTTAAAAACATTATATATAACAGGGGGGTCAAATAAATGTAGCGACAAACTTATAGGGTAGTTAGGTCACACCGTCAGGATTAAAATTGCATAGGAGCCCAAGCTCAGAAATGTAAATATAACGTTTTTATACTTGTACTACGTTTTGACGAAATATGGACTAAAAATGTCCTTTAAAAAGTTAGTATTCTTTGGATCAAAACTGATTTCTAATTCGAAATCTTCCACATCCGAATTGGACAAGATTAAGTGTTTGTATTAAGGCCACCAAATTTTTCCCCCAGTATAATAAATACTGTTAATAATATATAAAAAATAAGAAAAATGCGTTTCTATAATTATCTGTAGGGTAACATGGCGGAGAGCCATGATGTTTAAGCAGGGTTGCCACTCCACAGGGAGAACCTGGAATAACAGGGGAAATGATAGTTGAGTTTTTCTTTAGAAACTGGAAAAATACAGGGAATTTTGTTTCATCTTTTAAAAAATAATTAGCAATCTATGGAATATTTAAGGATATTTCAGCTATACTAAACTAGTTCATTTACTCTAGCATTATTTGTTTTAAGTATGTTCAGCTCTTCCTTTTTCCTTAAGTTTTTTCGGCAATTATAACTACAGTCAAACCCCGCTATAGTGAACCTTCAAGGGACCGAAATTTCGGTTCACTATATCCGTTACGCAGGCAATTTAACTAATGGTTCCCAAACTCCTCCTTTTTATTACACTTTATTCAAATAAATGACTGAAAAATATTATTTAGTAGCAAAAAATGTTTTCAATACTCTTCGTCTTGGGTACAAAAAAAATTACTAATCTTTAGCTGATGAGCAACATCAGATATGGAACCGACTCTCTGATAATTTTTCCTGAATTCCGCTTTTTAAACCTGTCTAACCTGCCATTCGACCGCATATAAGTAGTCTCATGAAGTCACTTAGCAAATTAATCGACATTTGTCCAGATACTGGAAGATTGCGGCTTCTTCGATTGGTGAACCACTTCAGTAATGCTTCTTCAACATCCTTGTGAACTGCATTTCTCAACTTTCTTCTGCCATCTAAATTTTTTTCATGAGCAGAAATTATCAATTTCCTATTTTTCCACATGTTAGAAACTGCAGATTTGGACAGTTTATATTCCCTGCAAATATCAGCTTGATTGCATCCATTTTAAAATTTTCTCTTTATGCCCATTTTATCATCAATGGAGAAGGTTTTACGTTTACTGCTCGCCATAGTTAAATTTGAGACACTTGTTTTTAGGCATTTTTTTTTTTTTTAACTGAACTGAGAGCAAAAAAGAGTTGAAAGGAGGACCTTATCAACACATATTAGTATCCAACCCTTTGACCAATAATGAATAATTTACTCATTCCCTCCGACAGAAAATGCATATTGATCCCACTGCCTGAGTTGGAAACATCTGCTTGGTTTGTTTAGGGATGGGAAAGCGAGATAAAAATAGCAAACAAGAAAAAATGCTTATCGCTACATTCCCCTCTATAGATGGTTTTAAAAATCGGTATATGTACTTATTTTGAAGAAGAAATTTCAAAATTATTACGGAAAAAATTAAGAAAAAAATCAGTCGAAGACAGAAAAAAGTACATTATATCCAACTTTATCACTTTTTTGGTTCACTATATCCACAAAAAATAACATTATACGTGTATAGCAAGGCACAGAACCGAAAATTTCGTTCACTATAGCGGAGTTTGACTGTATACAGTCAAACCCCGCTAACTATACTATAGTATAGTTAGCCCAATACAGCTCATACAAGAGCACAGTGATTGTGTTTTTCTCTAAATATATTGTGTATAATATGTACAGGGAAAACACAGGGAGTTTTTTTCTCCAGATTTGAGTGGCAACCCTGTTAACGTCTATCTAGGAAATAAAGGCAATCTGTACGCAATGCTGACTACATTACCTATATCGTGCCGCTGGGTACAAAATTGTGGAGCCTTAACCTCCATAACACCCTTGCGGAAATATTTTTCTTTTTTAACAAGGAAGAAATAAATGATAACGTGGTGCGTAGCGTTTTTAAAAAGTACTTAAAGGTGCTTATTTTCGATTTCCGTTTTTTAAGCGCCCTTAAAGGTGCTTTTTTTCATTGGGTGTTTTTAAAAAGTGCTTAATTTCGCCTTTTCGAAAACGAGATTTTTTTCTTTACCTTTTCAATTTTCGCCCCGTACTATGCAATAGTGTGCTTTTCACATTGTTCTATTCAACACTTTCACAATTCATTCGACCACAATCTACTTCGGCGTACCGTCGGTCCATAGCGTGTGAAAGCGCCAATAATTTTACAAGTTTGATGAAATACTTGGAAGTCCGCATGTGCGTCTATTGATTATTGCACTCTTATGCGCAATTCTGCTGCATTTTGCAAGATATTCTCAATTTTAGGCTTCATTTCCCCCCTTCTGATATCGAACCGAAAAGTATCTCAAGCATTTTATAATGGCTAATATAATCAAGAAAAGAGTTCTTTATCAGAAATTAGTTATTTTATCATGATCATGTAAAGAAAGTCTTTGAAAATTATTTTGCATTTTGTGAATGTATATTGTGCTTAAAAAAATTTCGAGTGTTTAAAAGGTACTTAAAAGGTGCTTGTTTTTTGTTGAAAGATTTGACTACGCACCCTAGAAAATAATAAATTAAAATAATAATTTAGTTATTAGTTTAATTACTTATAAATAACGAATTAAAATAACTGATGGTGAAAATAATATCTGTGAACTTTAAATGTAATTTCTGGTACGTCTCTAAAATGTAACTGAGGATCCTGAAAAAGATATGTTAATACAAGGTGGTAACGCCTCCTGCTTGCTTCGCACACTAGCCTCTACGATTACTTTTCAATCTTTTTTTTTTTTTTCTTTAAATAGGTTGTTTAATCAAAATTGAAAATAGTTAAAGTTCCCAAAATATATTACTGTATTCACATAGATTCGGTTCCACAGATATCGTTTTTTTTTCCCGATTGCAATGAAGTTTAAACCTAATATTTTTACTCGGTTACTAATTGCATCTTCAGCCACAAGATTATTTTTAAAGTTTTGTTTTAGTGTTTAGTTACTAAATATGATCGCTCTGGAATTTTAAATAGTAATTTTAGTTAGAAACGTTAACTGTTTTACATAAAACTTCATTTAAAAGTAAATATAACAAGCTTATTGTAAAGCAAATTTTACGTATTTGCTGTCGAATAGAACGGCAAATACGTAAACTAATGACATATGCTGTTAAACGGTAACTAATATCTTTGTCGCAAAATGTTGCATAATGAGGTAACATCAACTGATAACTTTATAATACAATAAAGAATATATTTTTATGGAGCGTTATCTCGATATTAAATTAAGTTGAATTCAACCTGAATGTCGTTTAAAATTATTCATTATTACTAGGTTCATTCCATAAAACAGTAGTTCGAGACAGTTGAGTTTTTAGAATTATTGATGAACAGTTTATCCATGCAACAGATTTGTATTGAACTCACACGAAACGAGAATTTGGAAATAAAATTTTGAAACAAACTAACATTTACAAAAAAAAAAAAAAAAGTTTTAAATAAAATTTATTTCTTGTACGAAAAGGAAAATAACAAAAACGCTTCACAATCAGCCTTAATAAATATTGTCATCAAGCTAATGTAGTAATACAGTCTAGTTTTATTAATATAATATCGATAATTGTGTGTAAATAATGCTTAAATATCTAATTTTTAACATTGTTTCCCTTAAATAAAATAAAGCAAATTAGTTTACCCATATTTCAGTTTGCTGTTGGTAGGTTTGCTTATTTGTGTTAATTTTAAACTTGTATAATATTTCTTTAAGCAATAAATTCCTTACAGAATTGTTATTTAAATAATTGCAATGCATTAATCGCCAAAGAATTATATGTTTTAAGAAAGAATTATATATTTTAAGAATTATATGTATTTGTTCTTTAAAGAAAATATATGCTTATAAGCGCAATACGTATGCGGTGTTAAGGAATAAGATAATAATAAATTCTTAAACATTCATAATATTCATTCAAAAAGTTTTTTTAAAAAAAAAAAAAAAACTTCATAGCAGCGTTTTTACCAATTATTCTTGTAAGTACACTTCATGCTCTTTTAATTTAAACGATGTTTAGAAAACGATTAAATATTGCTGTTATAATAAATAATTCTTTTATTTCGTTTTACAAGATGTGGTTAATGCATAAATTCTTCTTATGATTTAGTATTTTTTATTCTGGCTTGTAATAAACTAAATTAAATTCTTTCAGATGAAACGATGCATTGTTTGAATATTTTGTCTTCTGCCGAACTTATATAATTACCAAACTTAGCGTTCTATGTATCTTTTGGTAAATATTATTATTCGCCGTTAGAAGTCTAATACCACAGCATAAATTATTTTATTTCCATGTTTGAGGTTTAAAATTTTCGTAATAAACTGTATTTTAACACTTTTTCTCGAAGAAAATGTTATTGGGAGTCCAACTCAAAACTTCAATAAAAACTTAGAAAACGTACTATAATCTTAAATTAAATTAAAAGATATTTTACTATGAAAATTTGATAAACGTGTATGTGCGGTTATTAAAATAGCAAATCGTAAAATTAATAATTAAATAAAAATTAAGTTATACCTATTAAGTAAAATTAGTATGCAATAATAAAAATTACAATCATATATTTCCTATTTACGAGTTCCGCTCTGCCATTATGAATAAGAAATCAGGCATGTTAGGATGCATATAAAAAGTGTCGGATAACCGAGTGTGCCGGATAAACTGGGTTCTCCGCTTACCTGATTAAAAACTTTATTCTCTTCAAAAATATATCAACAGGAAATAACAGTCGATATGTTTCAAGCGTTCAAGAACAGGTCCCTATTTTCAAGACTTGCCAAACGTGAATGAGAAGAAACAAAGGTGATTTACGCGTTTCAAAACACTTCATGGAAACATTAGCTTCATGGAACATAACATGGAAACATTTCTCTCCTTTATTTGTCCATTTTATTTTTGTTGGTAACTTAACGTTTTATACTTTAAATCCCTTTTGTTTCTGCTCATGGACATCCTTCAGAACCGCGATGCCCGTTATCAAGAATACGATAAATTATCCATTGCTGCTCTTTGTTGGAATTTTGGACTTAAATTCAATTTCGACAGTGACAAAACTATTTCCACCCCAGTCATATCAACTTATCTTGATGCCCTGGAATCTTGTTTTATTCATACGAATGCTGATTCCCTGGTTAACGACCTCATCACCTCTTCATAGCGAGTGAAAATGCATTTTACTCTGATTTTCTCCTCTGCCACTGTGATTTTTACTTATGTTTTTTTATCTTTTTTCTCACTCGGCTAATGTGGTTTTTCTTCTTTTTTTTTTCTTTCTCTCCTTTATTTGTCCATTTTATTTTTGTTGGTAACTTAACGTTTTATACTTTAAATCCCTTTTGTTTCTGCTTATTTACGTCTGGCAAGTCTCGAAAATGGGCGCCTATATTTTTTGTGCTTGAAACATGTCGACTGTTATTTAATATTTATGTATTTTTGAAGCGTATGAAGTTTTTAATCAGGTAATATTTTATCGCTTTAGTTTCTTGAGATTATTTATTTAACAGTTATTTATTTCTAATCGAACTACGTGCATCCAAGATTTTTCTATACTATCAGCCCAACTAAATAATTCTTGTTATTAACATCTTACTTTAAAAGTGATTTCAGACTGATACAAAGAACTTTCTTAGAATATAACTTATTTTAAATATTTAAATGTATTTCATTACGATCATGATTAAGTAAGGTTATTAAATTTAATCCGGAGATAAGTGTACTACAATTATACATCTTTTCTTTTTTAGTTTATTTTATTTCTTTCATGAAACTTGTCTATATTTAGGGTGAAAAAAAAGTATTTTCAGGACAATTCACTCGAATTGCTTTTTTACCCTTTTTATAAATTGATTCATGTAAAAACTATGTTGCGTTTCCCCCCCCCCCATCTAAATCCATTAAGATATTAATAATAAACGTCTCTCTTTTTCGTTCTTATTAGCATTTAATACAATGTCATTTTGAAAGTATCTCACACTGCTCAAAATTCTGATTACATTAGTTTTTTTTTTTACTTCTCTCAAAATGTTCACCGTAAAAGCACACATAAAATAATATTTTTTTCTTGAAATATTATTAAAGAGGAGATAAGCAATAACATATATACGATTAAAATGTTCTAAAGCGCGAAAATCATTTACTTTTTTTATTACTGTTCCAATCATATGAATGCTTAAATTTAACTTTATTTAACAAATGCATGAATCTTTTAATGGCGAGCTCATTTTCTACCTTTCTTTATTTTTTTCCTTTCTCTTTTTTTAATAAAAATATTGACTACATTTTCTTCAGAAAAGCGGAAATGCTTTGAAAATTTTTACTTCAATGATTTGTTAAATGAAGACTCAAGCGATACTGGTAATGATAAAATAGTAAGAGCGATCTTTCCCTTTTTTAAAAATAATAATAATATTGACTACATTTTTTTAAGATACACGGAAATGTTTTGAAACATTTCGTTTTAATGATTTATTAAATTACGACTCAAGTGCTACAAGTAGTGATAAAATGGTAAAACCGATAACGTTTCTCTTTTTTAAAAGAAATATTGACTACAATTTTTTAAGAAACACGGAAATGTTTTAAAACATTTCATTTCACTAATTTATCAAATGAAGACTCAAGTTAGTGCTACAGGTAGTTATAAAATGGAAAAAACTGTAACCTTTCTCTTTTTGGTCACTGATGGCCACTAAATCTTTTAATAAATTCACTAACATTTACTAAAAACATAGGTATAAGTCTAGGTTAGATTGCCATAGAGGAGAGTTTAAGTATCAGTTTAAATATCTCCGATATTTGTTGCAGCAGATGCAGTGTCAATTTGGATAAAGCGTTGCTTTTTGTGACAGCAAAAATTATGTAAAATGTTAATCTGTATATTATGTAGGGATCAAATATTTTTTGCGAAATGGATATTTTATTCTTTTTTAATTCGTGGGTTATAATTTTTTCAACTAACTGGACTTTTGACGCACATATGTAGTAAAATTTTTGTTTCCGGGTAAAACGTAAAGAAATATAATGGCGGAATTCGGTAGCCACCTCATCTTCAACTTTAAGAGAGGTGGTCACATTAATCGGGTAGAGATGGTCTATTTTTCATTGACGCGTAAAGACATATCAGAGATCGTAAGGTCCTTAAAAAGTTAAAATTTTTTTTAAAAAGTAAGAAAATAAGATGTATTTAAGTAAATTTGTTTTCACCGCAATGTATGATGATATTCTTTAAATAAATGAATCTGCTTACGAAATCTTTGGTTTAGTTGAAAATTTCCGTTTGGTTTGGTTTTGAAATTTTAAGAAGAAAGCTTAAAAAAAAAAAAAAAAATCATTAACTTTTTTATTATAATATTGAAATCACTTGTTTACTTTTTTAAAGAACAGTAAGAAAAAACATATCATATTACGTTTCGATTCTAAAGATCTAACATACTATCTGATAGATTCCCATAACCTACTCGACAAGACTCTACAAATTATTCAATTTTACAGACTCAGAATTTGGTGCATATCAGTTTGCTAGCCATGATGGAGAAAAATACAATACCTACTGAACTAAACTAAAATTGAGGAATGCTTAAGATGTGTAAGGTGCAAACAGTGGCTCCATGAAACATAAACAAACTTTGAAAACCTTTGGTAAAAATGTGGCGAGTTTTTTTTTTTTTTTTTAAGTGATGGATTAAATAAATCTATGCACTAGATTTTGTTTATTAGAATCTTTCTACTTACTTTCCATGATAAAATTAGTTATTTACAACTTGTCGTAAGTTTTTGATGGCTAACGGTATAAAACGTTTTATTTTCCATATTTTAACTACACTTTTCTTTTAATGTATTGATGGCCATCTCACCTCAATATTAAGGTGAGATGGCTACATGTAAGTTTATTTTCAAGCATTTTCTTTTTCATATCTTGTTCTCAATATTCCATTGATTTTTTCCCAAAATATGTTGAGTGCATGCATGATAATCTAATATGCATAAACATGCTAAATACCTAAATACACATATCTCTATCCTTAGTACTTTTTTCTCGATTTGAAAAAACTTAATTCATTTATCCCAGCGTTTTCGAATTTTTTTTAGCTATGGAACCTTAAATAATTGAACTTTTTTCGGTGGAACCCCGACTTCATAAATAATAAAGTGTATATATATATATATATATATATATATATATATATATATATATATATATATATATATATATATATATATATATATATATACATATATATACATATATATATATACATATATATATATATATATACATATATATATATATATATACATATATATACATATATATATATATATATATATATATATATATATATATATATATATATATATATATATATATATATATATATATATATATATATATATATATATATATATATATATATATATATAAGCAATAGGAGAGAACAGCCTTAAGATAAGTTTTTCTGCTGAGCTCCAAGAAGAGGAAGAACATGCTACCCTTTTTTTTCTTTTTGCTGCTAAAAATACAGCCGGTATCCGCTGGGTGGCGTTAGTGTGCTTTCACCATTCCGCATCCGCTGATGCGAGCAGACGATCCATTTCTCTTACTGGAACAGGACGAACTGGAATAAAAGATTTTGAAGAAAAGCTTGGCCTTTACTTTCCTTTCAAGGTAGAGGTTAATTGGTCAGTAATGACTTCAGCGGAGAGCAACGGTGCAATGAACAGGGTACCGACAAGCCCCCCTGGTTCACCCACAAAAGATGCCCCCAAATATAGGGAAAGAGAACATTGGGGTAATAAGATCGAATTTGTTTTATCCTGCATGGGATTTTGCATCGGCCTCGGAAACGTATGGAGGTTCCCGTACCTTTGTTATAAAAATGGAGGAGGTAAGTACAATTGTTCTCCTTCCTAATGAAGGATTCTTGGGAAATAATTCATTTATGATTTACTTTAATATGTTGATTAATAAATTTTTTGAAGCTTATACATTTCATTCATAAAATTTTAAAAAAAAAGAAATACATTACTCAGGTTGGTTAAAAAAATAGGATATGCATCCGAATTTTAAAAAAAATTATTATGTTTTGAAAAATACCCAAACTAAGTATTTATTATTTATTTATTTACTTATTTATTTATCATTTATTTATTTATTATTTATATATGCATTATTCATTTATTTATGTATTATTTATTTGTTTATTTATTTATAATCAAAATATAGCATTCCGAATACGAAAAAAAAGGTAAAAAGTCATCCATTATATAAGTGTAAGACTAAGGCAATAATAATTTTCCCTATCAATCTATATGTAAATTTTGCACATATATTTTTTTAACGTTTCGTTTATTATTTTTTTTTTTTTTTTAGGTGATAGATATTCTTCTTTTTTTTTTTTTTTATAGTTGAATTTACCTGTTCTCAGCAAACGGGAAAGTACAAAAAATAAAAACTTCTGATGAAAGGAGTCGGTGCTTAAAAATATGCCGAAAAAATGACTCTTTCTTTTCCGAAATGATTCTATTCAACAGATTTTAAATTTATGCTTCTATATTTGGTAGTTTATCTTTAAATATAATTAAATTAAATTAATTTAGTTATTTTGAAGAAAAAAAAAATTAAAATCATTCTTTACTTTTATTATTACGAAGTTTGATTTTACGATTAATAATTTCATTATAATTTTACTAATATATTTATTTTGAAAATATATATAAAAAATAACAAATGCAGAAAACCACTTTTCGCTTTAATTTAATTATTAATAAACTATTCATAAACTATAATTATTAATAAACTTTAATTATTAAAAACTTAATAATTAATAAAGCATTCACCGACCCCGATGGATGATTGCTTCGCAATAATTGTTATTTTATGTCATGAAACAGTTTATTCAACGAAATTTGAAATTTTTCACCTAAAATATTTGTACTGTAAATAATTCTGTTTTTTTGCTCCCACTTCTCACGTCAAATATTCATTTCTTTAAATTAAAAGTTTATATTGAGACAAATTTGATTGGTAGATAAGTATGAAGTAGGATTCTATTTCGATATAACAGTTTATATAAATAATTTTACTTTGTAATTATTTTTTTAACAGTATTCAAACCTAAGTTATATTGTTACAACAAACCAAAAAAAATTTGATAATTCTGTGTTATCGATTTTTTTATTAATCGAAAATAACAGTCAGTGTTTTAGGTTAAAAGTATAGACACAAGATATGTCTAATATAAATTTTAACCTAGCGTAAAAAACAATTGATAACATGATCTTTTCATGACATATATTATTATTTTATCAAACATTCAAGTGATACATATTCTTTTACAGATTCTTTTTTGATGCTTTATCTCTTATATCCTATATAGATACTTATTTATATATTTTTCTGTTTATTTTCATTTTGAGTTCATAGTGTGGGGGCGAAACTTATAGAAGTGATAATCAGGACAGAAGAAAAAATCATTTTATTCTATCATTGCCTATAATCAGTTAATTCGCGTGATAGTCTCTGTACGTTAATTTTTTTTTCTTGAACCTCTGTATATTTTAACAAGGTAGTTTTTCTTACAAGTATTTATGCATAGTATGCACGCGTTTTATGCATATTGTAGAATATTAAATATTTTTAATCGTTCTAAGTATACTTTTTCTACTTACCTTCGTAATTTTAATTTTCTATGTCAAATAGATTTTATTCTACAAAACAAAATGTAACGTAAAACAAAAAAAAAGGTCAGAAAAAATTTGAAAAAAAAAGCACTTAAGATTGCAAAAATTTTTGAATAAATTTGAATTTTGAAAAAAAAAAAAAAAAAAAAAAAAAAACCTCTTGAATGAAGTTCATTATTAAATACGGCTTTTTAAGCATACCGAATTTCAACTCGGTAATAGTATTCATGCGATCTTTAACGCGGCCCGTATGGCATTTTCGCTATATAATTTCGCTACATTAATATTTACGTTTTTCACCATATTTAGCCATATTGCGTTTTTCGCCATCGTTTAAAGCGAGTTGCAAATTTTTAACACACAACAATAAAATTTCTTTATTCAGAGAAAATTCCACGCGAAATATAAATTTTAGTAAATTTTTATTATTTTATTTTATAATAATCGAAAAAATTTTGAATTGTAAGGTATGCAATTTTTTACATTATTTTAAAGTATATAAATTTACATGGCAAAATACAAAATTGGTTGAATAGCTACTGAGAAATTGAATTTTAAAGAAGTCGTATATTTAAAATTCGATTTCTCAGGAACTACTTAACTGATTTCGCACAAATTTTGTAATTTACCATGTAAAATTAAATACTTTTAATTATGTAAGAAACTGTATACCTCACATTTCAAAACTATTATTTAATGAAATAATAAATATTTACTAAAAAATATTTTTTAAATGGAATTAATTATCTTCAGATAAACGAACTTTGTAATTGCGCGTAAAATTTTTTCAATTCGCTTAAAAAGATTTCGAGTTATGGCAATAAAAAATTAACATTAAGGGTATAAACTTTGGATCGCTCTCCTGATTAAACTATGATAACCATTATTCCCAGATTCCGGCTAATGTAGTAAAATATTATAGTAAAAAAAGTAGGGGGTACTTTTTGGGGGTGAGAAATCCGACTCCGTTGAAAAAAAAAAGGGTACACTTATTCAGAGAAAGTACGTTTTTATGTCTGATTTCTTAAGTTAAAATATCGTCTGCACTATTTAGTTAGCATATTAGAGGCCAACTTTTCGAACCATTAAGAATGAGTCCTAGAACGTGAAGATCCGATCACTAGATTATAAGTTATTCAGAGTGGTCCTTTTTTTTGGCACACTATACGCATGATATATTCATCATCATTATATATTCTTCGCTTATCATTTTCTTCCGCAGTTTTACTCTAAAAAGATTTCCAAACGAGCAAACTTTTTATATTAATTGCTTAAATTTCTCCTACCTGAACCTTTCATTGTCTTCTTAAACCTAAATGTGATTAAGTTTAATCTCTTTGACAGTTAGATGAGTTTACTTTAAAGCATTTAACGATGCTGAGTACTGGGAGTTTTTTTAAAAAAAAAATAGTTCTTATCTGTAATCTTTAACAAATAACAATGCACAGGGAGTTTTAAAATATATGGTTTCAGATCTATATATTTTAAAGTCTTATTCTTTGGTTTTTTAATGATTGTTTCTTTTAGATAATTATGATAAATTCAATGCGAAGGCTAAAAAAATGTAATATTTCTTCTAAAATTGGAAGCATAATAGGAAGCTAGTAAGTTTTATAAAGGTTTCATTTGCATGTTCTTGGTCCGAAATTAAAACTACATGTAAAAGTGTTAAAAAGTTACAAGTCTTCAATTACATGTTTGTTCCTAAATGTTAAACTATTACTGAGTGTCTAAAAACAAGCTAAGCGACTAGTTTAAATTAGCATTTTAATATATGTGACAGAATTTAAATAGCATTTTTTTATACGTGACCGAAATTGTGCGAAAATTGGCTCAATTTTGAACCTTGACATCGGTACTTTGATTCGTAATATGTCAAAGTTGCTTCCTTAAAAAGATGTTAAATTGAACATCCTTCAACCATCGTAAATGGTATAATTTGCGTGATGATTCGGCTAGTTCGAACTAAGTATATCCAAACTATTATGAAAGTGCACGACGTTATGGTTGACGCACTCTAAAAATTCTAACAATAGTGAAAAGACAGGTTACATTTATGTATGGAACAACTCGTGTGTTGTCCTCCTCGAGTTTGCTTAGATTTTTTTAATGATATGCCTCCATCACAGTTTGACATAAATGTAACTTAATCTGACATAAGAATATTCTAAGGTAGAGGTCTGTCCCAACTTTTTATGCCAGTGGACCATATCAATAAATTCGGGAAACCCACTTACTATTAGTCGCAATCTGCAAGGCAATATTATGTAGTCAAAAATATTCATTATCTGGAGGGAGATTATAACTAATTATTACAATTCAAAAAAATTAAAAATTGCTCATATTGTGAACAGAATGAATACCATTTCAGATTTAAATTTGACACTATTTTTGCTTATTTAAAACATCAATACCAAGCGAAAAATTTGTAACTACAATTTTTATAGAACCAACCGAATACTGATTGACGTAGTAGTCAAATGTGTTCTTGTTTTAGATTTTGTGTTTTTGACCGGAATTAGTCTGCTTAGGATGTTATTATCTGGATCTTAAAAAAATTCAGTCAAATCAGATTATTTTGTAAGGATCAACCCCAAATTTTACTCTGTTAGTTGTGCGAAATACATTACAACTAGAACTAATGTAACTGCAGAGCTTCAGCGTCGCACTAAATCCTAAAATATTTAATGCGGAATTGAAAATGCCTACTTTAAGGTACTGTAAAAGACATTTTATTAAATTTCCAATCTTTGATTGGCAACTGAGATAAGTCCTTTGATGTTCATAAATTTCCTTTATTTTCTCTTGCCGATGCCAGACTCCTTTTACCTATGGTTGCTGAGCAACAGACTTGTCTGAAAAGAAGATTCATTAACACCTCTACAGGAGTTTTTTTGTTGCTGATAATAATTAAAAGCAAAATGGTGCAATGATACCCTTCGCTGCAAAGCCAAATCGAAAAGGTAGTTCAATTACTAGATCTCTTGTTCCACATATAATTGCAACCAATGTTCTCTATTTCTCTGTCTACATGAAATTTTTTCCTATGGTTGCTAAGCAACGAATTTGTCTGAGGAGATATATTCAAGAAACACAGCAGAGTCCTCTAGTGATACAGCTTTCAATATCCTTCTTTAGAGTATTGGTGTTAAAAAACCTAGATATTATTTATTTAAATTATTAGCTTTAAATAGGTGGAATTATCAAATGACAAAGTCAAAAAAAACACTGAAGTTACGTAAAAAAAGAATTAAGAAAGCAAAACGGTTCAATGATATCTCCTGCTTAAAAACCAAACCAAAAAAATCACACTAATACCTGATCTGCTGTTTCATACACTCTACTGTATTGGCATCTTAAACTAGGATATCGAGCAAATTTGCTGTAACCTTAATAAGGTGTAAATTTTAATTATTTTTCCACTCTAATTGAACCAGAGTATCGTGCAATAAATTTTAATAAGTACGGTAAGGAGGTTCAACTTAGAATCATAACCGAATTAAAGTTGGTGGAGTTCTAACGATATTATAGTTCAACAGGATCCAAAATTTCTATCAGTGAACTGTTTTCCCGTTAAAGTTGAAACATATTGTCGTTTAATCATTTTTAATAAGTACTAGCCGCCTTTAGAGACCAGCTTGGTCACCTTTCTAGACTATTTTGTAAAACATATGCATTTTTATGGTGAGTAAGCCGAATGTACAGCACAAAAACTGGATTTTAATATTATTATTCTCCACCCTGAGATGGTAAAATATTAACGTTTATCTTGAATTTTTTTAAGTAATAGAAACAATGCAGAGACTCCTTGTTTTTTTATGTTATTCAGCTACAATTTAAGTCTATTTTAAAAAATTTTCTTTTACAAAATAATAAAAAATAAGTTGGTGGCAGCTCCGTGTGTGGCTATTCCTCAAAAAGTAGCACCTCGCTGGCATCATGGATTTAGAAGTCCTGAAACATAAGAAAACGATTTTGTTTAGATTTTCTGAAACATAAAGACATTATCTAAAAGGTAGCATAGCGGTTTTTTGATATTCGCAAAATTACCGAAATGGTGGCAACTTAAATAAAAAAGTTAAGTTTTTCATTAAAGAAATATTCATTAAAATGCTAATATAAAATCGAAATATAAAAATATCAAAAAAATCCTATGCTACTTTCTAAAGAATATATTTTTACGTAATTTAAAATAAAGAAAAGTTTATTTCGTTGTATAGATCATGAGAAAAACGTTAGGCCAGGTCAAAAAACACCGTTTTGAGAAAAACGCATTTAAAGTTTCAACTTATGGTAGGAGAAACGTTTAATTTCATATATATAATGGTCGATAAATGAAATGCCTACAATAAATTTCTATATACAGCCAACAGAATGGATGAGACATTAAAAGAATGTCGCCTCTCCTAATCCGGCAGAACGGGCCTTTCTACCTGCTTAGTGACGACTCTCTATATTCCGGTATAACTTCCAAACGAAGTTAGGTACCGAGAAATTTTTTTAGACAGATATTAGAAAGGGTACAAAGATTCGAAAAAAGCAATAAAATTTTTTTCGAATTTTTGAAATATTCAGGGTGGGGTCCCCCCTTAAATTATTACTTGAGGTAACCTAACAAAATGAATCTAAATAAATACTTAACCTTCAACTAATTTTTTAACTCTATTTAGCTTATTACTTAATATAACCTAACAAAATGAATCTAAATAAATACTTAACGTTCAACTAATTTTTTTAACTCTATTTAGCTTATTACTTAATATAACCTAACAAAATGAATAATAACTATAGTGTTGTATGGGGTGCCACATAAGAGAAATATATACATAGATTATACATAACAGCTAATAAGTGAAAGGAACTTACTTAAATTTAAATCGTTGCGATATTGTTTTCATATTCTACTTTTATAAAACTAAAACTTTAAAATTTAGTTTAAAATATTTTCGTAAAACCTGTTGTTCTCTTAATAGTTTTTACTTTTGACCTCTTTTAGGACTCAATCCAAAAGCTGAGTTTTCTGTTGACGTTGAATCTTGAGTTTTCTATTTTTACAAATCTCCATTCATCAAAAAAATAAAAGAAGGAAATTTCACGTGAGATAATTCTGATTATGCAGTAAACGTTTTAAATGTGTCTATGTTTGGAGCGTAAAGTTTGGCTAAGTTAGTTTGTTGGCATTTATCCATCAAAATGTGGACAGGCGATTCAAGAACTTGGCATAAAATTGCATCTAATCTTTTATGCCAAGATTGATGAGCAAAAATGATCTTGAATCCTCGAAATCATGCCAAATCATAAAATAAACCTACGTATTAACGCATCAAGGTCATATTTAACTGTTGAATGCTCTTGTTGCTGTGTTTGTGGTACTGGTTGCATAGAAATAGTGAATTTATATTTAAATAAGAGAAATAATTAAAACAGTTGAGCGTAATTTTTAAAAATAATATATTTGATCCTGGAAGTCATTTGATTACGTATCTATTTGGTACTAACTACTTGAATAATAAATTAAATATTAAATCGCACTCAAAATGCAGTCAATATCATTCCTCAGTTGATTGAAGCAAAAGAAAAAAAAGACATACTTCATGCCGACTTTTACGAGTATACACGTTATAACCAAAGCTCTAACAGTGTGCATATGACGTATATACTCGTAATGCAAAATTAAAGACTAAGACTGATTATAAAAATTCGAAACTTCAATAAAGCATAATAAGAATATTGTTTGACAGTATGTTTTATTTCACATGACTAAGTATTTAAAACTGCTAAGTATTTAATATTGAGGGGCGAAGGGGGTACTCGCGGCTCGAAAAAATTATTGCATGACTTGGACAGAGAGCGTTCATTTGCGTAAACAATTAGAAGGTTCAATGCTGGTTCTTTGCTCTAGAGGATAGAGTCGTAGACATTCTTCAATTAAGACGAGAGTCTCAAGCTTTCAATTAAAAGCTCTCTCTTCATTGCTTTTGAAGCACGACTACTTACGACTACCAATGTTAAATTTCATATAATTTTGAACTTAATCCAGAAGACAAGGGAACTTCTGGATGAAGTATGGTTAGTCTGACGGCAAGGGGCTCTAACCCATGATCCGTCTACGACTGAGGATATTTTAAGTCAAGATTGTGGTCGGTGCGGGCCAACCTATAGTGCGGAATTTCTAGCCGTCCAGCCATCGCTGGGCCTAACTGATGTTTGTCGAATTTAGTGCATCAATTTCGTACAAATAAAGTCAACTTTCGACACATATTAATGAAAAAAATTGTTTTTCGTGTCGCTCCTCGCCCCATTCTATTTTATTCTTCCTACTCCTGAAATTCTGAAAAAAAGTAAAAATAATTCGATGCTCCACTAATACTAAATTGTATGTAACTAATATATACAAAACGTTTCACATAACTTTTCAAAAAGAACTTATGGCCAATAACAGGAAGTATTTAAATCCAGCTGTCACACTGTACGAAACGTTTTACAAACTTTCAATAAACTAGTCAGATAAGTTTTGCCAATTTTAAAAGTTAGCTGAACCTTAAAAGTTAGCGGAATAAGAAAAACTTTTAGTAAATATTTCACAACCATTAAGAAACATCTTTCCTCTTCCCCCAGTCTATGTTATTATGAAATTTTTAGATGGTGAGTCAAAACAACATGGAAGAGAATGAATTTATCTTCCCCTGCTCCAGGTCTTTTCATAATAATTGCTGCTATAAATAAGATGGGTAGGTTGAAAAATGTAGCGAAGAAAAAAATAACAAATATTATTTCAGCTGAACTTACGCTTTTAAATATTTCAGACGCCTGGAGAAATTTAAGTGTGTTATGTTTTATTATTATTGAAATATTTACAACTAATTAATTTCATAATTGAAGTGCTTGAAGGGAAAATAATAATAAATCACCTTTTATAACTGTGCAAGATAACGATGATTTTAATTTTAAAAAAATACTACGATTTCATTGTAGGCTGTAACATGATTCTGCGTATTGTGCTATTATCCAGTGTATATTAAACACGCAAAGTACCAATTTGAAAACAATATTAAGAAACAGATCTCAAAACATCACCTTTTAAAAAAGCTTTGCTTATTACTATATTGCTTTTATATATCTATATATATATAGACGATTTAAATTTTCATTTATACACTTTTGAGAGTTGTTATAAAAAATAATACATAAGTAGAACCAGAAAATCGAAAAATCGAAATAGTCAGATAGTTGAGGGTTTTTAATTAATTATATTTCTAAAAACTATAAAGATAAATAAAATTTATCTCATTACATCGCTTCTATCGTCTAGAAAAAAGATGAAAGCTTGATATAATAATGACCTTCATAATAATACCTTCCGAATAATAATGAAGGTGCTTGGAGCATTTATTTTTCAAACGTGAATCCGCGTGAATTGTTAAATAAAACGCTTTTTCAACTACGCAACATCTCGATTTGTAATTTCACTAATTATGAATCTGAAATCGCGTTTCCGAATGAATACTGTAAACGAATCGTGATTCGTATTTACGAGATTTACGATTGAAATTCGCAACCACACCTAAAAAAATATTATGCTATATCCGCAGATCTTGTAAGAAATTTTAAAGTGAACAAAATACGTAAGTGAATAAATGATTAATAAAACTTAGAATATTATGAAAAAAAGTGACATTTTTCCAATTAAAATTTTTATGTTTTAATAACATTTAAATTAAGCATAAATTAAAATTTTATGTTTTTTTTTATTTAAATTAAAGAACTTTTTTTATATTTTAATTACATTTTAATTAAGCATAAATTAATATTTTATTAATAGATTAAAAAGTAAATAAATAATAATTGAATATGAATTTTTATTTATCCAGCAAATCTTAATTTTTTAATTAAAAATTTTTTCTCCATAAATTTAAAAAAAAAAAAGAAATTAATAAATAAAATTTAAAAACTTTAAAAAACGTGCAAAAAAAAATTTTTTTTTTGGAGTAAAATCACCATTAAAATGCAGTTTATTATTCTAGCAAATAAATAGAAACCTTTTAGAAAACATTTTAAATTTTTAAAATTATCACTTTTAGCAAGAAATATTTCGAATAAGAACAAACATACTTTTATAAGAATATAAAATACATTTTGGATGAACTAAAAGCAATTTTACTTCATCTTTAATATTCAGTATGGCATCATTTTATCTTTTTACCAGGCCTATTAAAAACCGAAAACGCATTTTAAATTCCATCAGTACATTAAATGAGACTAAAGAATTTGCAAAAAAGCAAAAATTAATGTTTATGGAAATTTTTGAAAAAATATTCCCGGATATCTGAATTACGATATAAATATTCCTTTCTGAGATATTCATAGGTAATAAAAAAGAAGTTAACGAAATTTAAGATATACCAAATGGAATAAACTTTTACATAATAAGCAAAGAAGTGAATGTAAGCTTTTACTTTGAGGAAAAATGCAAAAAATATATATATGACTACAATTTTTTTTTTAAAGGAGAGGAATTTGTTTATTTTCAGAATAGTGGAATAAATTAATAAATTATTCCTTTCAGCGGTGACGCACAGAAAAAAAAACATTCTGTGTTTAATATCACTATTAAAAAATGCATTAAAGAATAAATTATAATAATACATTTCTTTTTTCCCTATATAGCTTAACTATAAACCACAAACAAAAATTTATCACTTCTTTATATATTGAAATTTTTCTGCCATTTGACAATTTTAACATTTAGTAGGATCCCCTGGTCTCGATAAGGCCAATTGTTTAAATTAAGATTTTTATTCGATTCAATGCATTCATTTCAATAAAATTCAGAGAGTTTACCCTTAGCTTATACGGCTAACTTCTTTCTTTCAGAAAAAAAACCTAGTGCCCGTAAATGAAACGAACTTCAGCAAAATTAGTACTACTGTTAATTTATGCGACCAGTTCTCTTCATTGAGAAAAAGTCCAGTGCCCGTAATTGTAACGGCCTTCAAAACTAGTAGACTGTTAATTTATACGGCAGCGCCCTTCTTTTTTTATATTTCATTTTATAACCGTCGTTGAACAGCCGAACCAATTTTTTGGGTTTACGACTACTAATGTTCAGCTCCATAGTCTTGTAATCTTGAACCCAATTCAGAAGACAAGGAAACTACTGGATCCAGTATAGGGAGAAAGTTTGCCTTCGTGGAGGACATTTTAATGGAAGTATCCCGCATTTTTTTGTTAAATGGAAAGGGAAACACGAAAACCTCCCACGGTTAGCCAAACGGCAAGGGGACTTTAACCCATGATTCATTTACCACTGATGATATTTAACGTCAGCAATGTGGTCGGTGTACGGAGTAAACCCTGATATGTTTGAAACTTTAGAATTATTTTTTAAATTTAGTTAAAGTTCAAAAAAAAAAAAAACTTTCACACTAATTAGTTTCCTCAATTATATTAAACATATAATTATTAAATATTAACTTTAGTTTTTCTTAAAATTTAAGTTCCTTCCTCATCAAATGATAAAAAAGTAAAATTTTCTTAGTTTATAATAGAGCTATTTTCGTTAGCTATTTATACTAACTAATTGATAAATATTTATTGTAATAATTAAATTAAACATATAATTATTAAATATGACATATAATAATTAATAACATATAATAATTAACATATAATAATTAATTTCGATAAAAAGTATTGATATCAAAAACTTATTGAAGAAGATTAAAGAACAAAGTGTGGGGGAAAAAAAAAAGAAATTGGGAAGATATTTTTTAAAAAATATTAGAAAAAAAGGAATTTCTATATAAAGATGAAAAGAAATGAAAATTTTCAAATTATTTCTTTGAATAATTTAGATAATAGAGTGCTTCTCCTCCTTTAAAATGCTAAATAGAGTGTTTTTCCTCCTTTTAAATGCGAATTAATGGGGGGGGGGGAATTAAAATATTACGTAAGCATGTTTTTTGCAATTTTTGTTACCCCCTTCACTTGATTAAGCAAGTTTTTTCGATTACGCAAGAAACTCGCAACCCCTTGTTTTTTGCTTTATCTTTGACATTTACTGTTGTAATCTAATTTTAATTTTAGGAATTTTTGAATTAATTTCAAACAAAATACGTTATTATATTTAATTTATTTTAAAATTAAAATTTTTAATTGAGGAATTTTTTGTTACATTTTTCTTGCATTACAATTATTCTCCTTTTTCTCCTGTCAGCACTCTTAAGTGTTTACGCAATATTTTTACGTCTCCTAATACAGATATTTTATAATATATTTCGTCATAAGAAGAAATAATTATATTTTGAACAAGCTTTAATAAATCTTTTTAGATTTAAGTATGAGTATATACTATCTAGGTAATAATGAAATATTAATAGTGAAGTCCAGTAATTGAATTTTGTAAAGTAAACATCTAGAAAAAATGCGATTGCAAATACTTTAATTAATTGCAACAACTGGATATCTTTAAGATAAGTAGGCTAACTTATAGTGGGAGTCTCGCATGGAATTACCCGAAAGAAATCATAGTTTATTGACTAACCTCTAAACATGCAGAGCACGTGGCTTGTTTTTTTTTTTTTTAGATTTGAATATATTATTTAAACATTCAAATCACGTTCATTTGCACTTTCTTCCTTCCCCCCCCTCCCGAAAAAAAAGTTGAATTCCAGGGGGAGTCCGATGTCATTAATCACGCAAGATATCGGCATTTATTCCTTTGATATATCCCGGTCCTATTATCTCTGAATAAATGACCCTGCATATCTTGACCCCCTCAATCTTGCTGATTTATTCTATGGAAGATTTTCGTAGAAAACTTTTCTGATTTCGCCACTTTTAAAGAATGGGAAAATGCTTGGTTTATACGAATTCGTAAGGCGATAAAAGCGCTCTAAGATTGGAAATGGAATCAACAAAATGAAATAATACTTAGTATTGAGGTAAATAATGTTCTACTTGTAAGTGGAGTACGCAATGTACGCTATCTTACTTATCTGATGGTTCTTAATAATTGTAACAAAACGTGGGGTCTTGCATCACTTGGTATTAGATGGTACTTGAGTCTACTTTTGGAGATTATGTTTAAGTTTAGAGGAAACTGTTTTAAAGGAGACTTAATTAATACCAGAAAAAATTTCATTTAAAATTATACATTTAAAATTTTTTTTAAAGTTTATATCAAATTTTAAAAAAAGTTTTTCTCAAAAGTCTCAAACACTAAAAATTTAAAAACAAATTTATATACCCTTGGCCAGTCTTAGTTATACTTTTTTTTAAAATCATTATTTTTAATGTAATTGCATTTATAATGTTTTTATTATTTATAATGTTTATTATTTACATTATTTTTTTTACATATTTTTGTATAATTTTCCCCCATTCACCTAGTCCAGCAATCTAGTTCCAAAAACGCTAACAAAATCTA
Source organism: Parasteatoda lunata (assembly GCA_949128135.1). NCBI lineage: Eukaryota > Metazoa > Arthropoda > Arachnida > Araneae > Theridiidae > Parasteatoda > Parasteatoda lunata. Next base: position 20,199,025 of record OX421973.1, read on the forward strand.
ATTTTACCAGTTGGTTAATTTAGTTAAATATAATTGCTTTATTAATTTTTCTCAAAACTCCCGAATCCATTTTTTAAAATTTAACATTGGTTTCTAATGTGGCTTGTCCGCTTATTTATGTTTCAAAACTAGTACAAAATATATTTTTGAATTTCTTAACTTAGTATTCTAATTTGATCACACTTCTATGAAGCAAAATATTACGTAATTTTACAATAAATTTTATTTATTTGTCTCATAAAATTTAACATATTTTTTCGTATACTATACATATATATATATATATATATATTTATTATATTTTTCTCATGATAATTATAAGTAAGCACTTTGAAGTTAAAAAATCAAAGCACCGCACTCTTTCAAATTAATTTCTTAGTTTAAAGAAAACTAAAAGATATGAAAGTTTTTGATGATTTTTTCCAAAAGCAAAAAATTATTTAATTTTCGTTTTAAGAAAGATACGATAGTTATTTTCATCCAGTCGGTTACATTTGTGAATGATGTCGATGCATGTTTCATTTCCAAAAAGTTATCGCAGTCCAAAATGTTTCAATTTTTTACTTGTAAATTTAGAAAATAATTTGAATTAAGCTGGTTTTGATACAAATCTAAATATTTTTATCTCTAAAACATAATTAAAAAAAACTATCGAACCTTTCTTTAGTTTCGAGTTGAGCTGTATTTCTTCATAAAAACGAATTGAAATTTAATTTGTTTAAACCAATTCCACTCACCAACTATCATTATTTTTAATAAAAGTTAAATGTAAAAAGCTTGTCAGAAGATTAAAAATAAACGAAAGCAAAAAATCAAAGAAATGAAGAAACTGTTTCTTGTTTTTAATCAGATTTGCTCAGCACAGTTTAAAACATCCAACATTCTTAAAATCAAACATCTTAACTGCTAAATAACAATTGAAAAGTTTATTGGAAGAAAATATTACGTAACAATATGAAAGCAAAATTTTCTTGGTTTAAGAATATGCTGTGTGGCTTGCTGTAATAACAGATTAGTTTTTTTTCTTCGTCAAATCTTACGAAGCAATTTGAATGAAAGATACATGTTTTGAAAACAACTTCGTAATGTTTTTGTGCATTTAAAAGTCTTGTTTATAAATTCACAACGAATCATTTTGTTCATTTGGCTGTTTTTCGAAGGTTCATCGCCATATTAAGTAATGTTTTTAAAGAATGATATGCCATTTTTATGAGTTAGTTACAATTATTCATGACTGTTAGGTTTGTCCATTTAAAGCTTGCTTCTTTCATGCTAATGGTGAAAAATGATGCGAAATTTAATGCAAAAAAAAAAAAAAAAAAAAAAAAAGGCTCAGTGATGCAAAAATAAAAAGCTTAGTGATCTAATTTCTGAATATTTAAAAAAAAAAAATACTTCCTATTACATTATTTGATCTCATTAAAATTTTTAAAAAAATTGAGGATTTTTAATTCATATTAATGATTGTTATCAATATGAAAAAAATCTCGCCAAATAGCGGATTTTTTTTCAAAAAAAAAAAAAAAAAAAAAAAAAATCTTATACAATCGTTAAAACACTTAAACAAGTTCCCAAATTTTTTAAGTTGCGTCACCTTATGATAATTAAATTTAATATTTGATTTCATTTAAGTTTTGCCATGGATCTAATATTTATTACATCATACACATAATGTATGTTTTATACATGTAAGACTAAAAAATATAATGAAATGGATTATGGCATTCGGTTGTATTAAAATTTTGTTGGATTTGGTGGGATTGTTAATTCAACTAATAGAAAACCACTGAAATTCTTTTAATTATAATTAGTGGAAAAAGATTAATAATAATATTACACTGCACATTATATTATATAATAATATTACACTGTAAAAAAAGGTTCCTCGGAAATTTGTCAAAATAGCTCCAAAATAAATAAAATCGAATTTGAAAACCCCATGTACTCACTATTAAGCAAAATGACATCGAAATGAAAACACCGTATACTAATTTTTGAGAAAAATGCTTAGTTTCAAAAGAGAAATTTGTGATCGAAATGTTCGTAGGCTGCCCGCAGGATTCAAACCAAGAACCTTCGGGTTCGAAGCAGGATGCTCTACCCACCGTGGTTGCACACAGCAGTGCAGGGAGAGTTAGGAAGTTTTGTCTGATAGTCACAGCAATATCACATCATGTCATACATTCAATTACCTTAAAAAGAGATAGAAAGCTATTACTGTAAAAAATTATGAAACGTCCATTCCTGATCTGTACACTCGAAACTTGGACTTCGCCGAAAAAAGGAAGAGGTTAATATCGCCACCTGTGAAAGAAATGATATGGTGAACCATTTTTCAAACAGGGAAATTTCTACAGAATAAAACACAGAAATTTATTAAATTAAGCTGAGAAAAATTTGCTTGGCATGCTTGCCGCTTGGATGCAACTAGTTCAGCAAATTAGATATTCGAACACAAACCAATTGGTAGAAAAGTTGGATGACGCCTAAAACTTCTATAGTTGGACTCCATTTACCTGGATTTTAAAACAATCCGTGTACTAAAATGACAAGATCTGGCAGCAAGGAGAACGGTTTGAAGAAATGTTCTAAAGAAGGTCAAGACCCACCGTGGGCTGTTGTAACAAAGATGAAAATTAAATCTTAGTACTCAAGGTACTCAAAACTGGATATATTTTCTTTTTTATAATTTCGGTTATATTTTCTTTGGCGGAGCAGCTTTGAAGAACAATTACTATCATGGTCTGGTCTTCTACAAAGCTTGTTTTTTTATTTAATTTTTATTTTCGGATATTTACAAATCATGTCTCAAATTTTAATCCTAGTTTAAACCAGGACGTCTGAGTTTTCTTCTTTATATATCCAATCTAATGCATCTTCTCCATTCCAAACAAGTATCTTTCTCCAAAGCATCGTTCTGCGTGCGTTTCCATGGAAACATCAGCTGCCACGCATCCTCGCCTGCCTCTACTCTCTACCGATCGAATCCTGCATTAGGTCACTAGAGAAAATATTGATCCTAGTGGATCTATTATTGTCGTATCTAGCTCGCATTGACCCGATTCCAAACAACGAATGACTCTTGAAATGATTCAATAAAGGGTAGCTGACATATGACTTTTAAGGAGATTATCGGACTCGAGAACCAAGATTTCTTTACACCAGGAAAGAAAACGAACGGTTTTTATTTTAACGTTTGTTGTTGATATTGAGATGAAAGAAATAATTACGTTTAAATAAATTAAATTGGCCGTTCGTAAATAAGCCTTTTTTTAGAGTTGTTTTCAACTATATTAAGTTGTATATCCGCCTCGATTAGACAAAAAGGGGAGTGTAATAATGTAATTTCCAAAACGGACAAAAAAATCCTTATTAAACCTAAAAGAAAAGAAAAAATAAAGGAACGATTTATGTTCCTAAAAATTTAAATTCATATTTTAATTTCATTTTTAGGTACATTTAGGCGAAAATTATTATTAATATTTTGGTTGTTTAAATGTATTAATTCTAATGTCTTATATTTTCTTAAATATAGAAAACATTCAAATGACCTAAGACTTTATAATTAAATTGGATTAAAAATCATATTTTAATCTTAATGAAGCACTTTGCTTTAATAAAATATATATCGAATAAAAATTTAATTCTAAAAATAATAGTAATATAGTGAAAAATATAAAGTTTATGGGGTGCGCAATCGTTGTACAGTTACACCGTTTGACTGGATGCCACTGAAAACATACAACGCAAACTGAATAGTTTTTGTTTTAATTTTAATTAATTATATTTCAATTTTTTTCTTCCTAATTCAGATGATGAAAGTCGAGGTTTAAATCTTCGATTTGAAACGGCGTTTGATTTAAAGCGCCTGTCCCCCTTATAATGAGAAGAGAATACTGAGTTTGTTTGTGTTCTGGATTATTTCTTCAGTGGGTAAGGGGTCCAAGGTGAAATAGGAGAATAAATGAAAAGCTTAGGTATTCAAGAGGAAGAAATCGAGCCAAAGGTTTTTCATTTGTTCCCATTCGAAAAGGTTAGGTAAATGACGTTTTATTTGGCACTTAACATGGAATAAGTATATCAAGGTGTAAACGACAATTTAACATTCAAATTTTATTTTTTTAATTTCTCTTGATTTAAAAAGTATCTTACTATTTTTAAATGAGTAAACAGTTCTGTAAAAATTTTACTGTCAACTTTAAATTATGAGAATAATATATAGGTAAATGACGTTTATTTAAGATTAAACAGAAAATAAGTGTATCAAAGGTATAAATAACTGTTTAACGTTCCAAAGGTTTATCAGGACTCACTTTTTACATATTTTAAATTTAAAATAACTTATAGAGGTGAAAGTGCTTCCGAAGAAACTATGGATCCTTTGGAATCAGGACTTCCATATTTCTGGGTCCCTTTTTGCTTACAGCGGGTCCCTATATAAAATCTGAATTTTCTACCTTTTTAACCATACATTAATATTGGCATTTCGAATAATTCTATCCATTGATAGACAAAAAAGAAGAAAAAAATTGAGAACAAGAAGAGTTATATTTGAACAATCAAAACTTTTAATCAAGACTAATCAAACACCTGCATCAATATATATGATATTTTTTTCTCGCTTTATAATTAATCCTCTCGCTGGCCATAGAATCACATCCTTTGAATGAAACAATCTAATGCCACAGGTACAGTGCTCACTTGGACCCCAGATGGCCACTGAAAAACAAAAATAATATTTTTTCTTCGATGAAAAACTAAAAAGAAAGAGATACCTTTGAGTGGTGGTATCTCTTTCTAGTCCAACAGTCACCAACAGACTTGATAACAAATCAGTCCTAGATCGAAGAGGTTTGCACAGGAATCTCGTGGCCTTTTGTGCTAACAAGACATCAAAAAATGCATTGCAAAGCAAAACATATGCAATCACCCATTTTCATTAAAAATATATATTGATCAGAGTTGAAATCCGTCAGAAGATCTCCTTTACTATTCGGGAATGTAAGTGGGTGTTTATAATCGAAGGAAAATGCATAAGTGAGAACCGAAAAGTTCCGAAATAGTAAAACGAATGAAAATCACAACAATGCAGGTTTCAATAAATTAGATAAACATCGTACAGAGTTGAAGTTGAGGAGACATTACTGAAATGTTAGCGTGACATTGATCTAGCGGATCTCAGCTTTCATATAACCTTCGCAAAAATTAGAATCCGTTAGTGGCTGGGGTTGAAAAAAACAGAAATTTTTCATCTTTTCGTGTTGGAATAACCTATCTTAAAATGGCTGTCTTTCACTTACAAATATTTTAGTTGTCGTAATCATGTAAATTTTGGTTGCATTTTAATATCACGTTATGTTGAAACATAGCTAAAGTTGTTACTTTACCGGTTGTCTCAAAAATGACTGACAATTGAAAAAATCAATGTAAGTGAAACAAAACCAGATATCCCAAAGTTTTCAATGCTCTGCTTTGGAAACTAAAAATTCAATCTTACCATTTTACGAAATTAGTTACAAAATTTGTCAATAGGTGGGTCTGCTAAACCGAAATATTTACAAGACAATGTTTTCAGTCATATAATTTCGATTTTAATACTTACCAAGGCGTCTGTTGATTTTGTATTCAATTACAATGTTGTTGTTAATGATCAGTTTGCGGTGACAGCTCTTGTTTTTTTTTTAAATTTATTTATTTAAATTAGGAAATTGGTTTTGTTGGTGAGATTACGTTTTTTTTTTTTTCTTAAGCGAAACGCGCAACAAATCGTACAATAAAATTATTTTGAAATGAAATGAATTCATCACACGCTTCATGTGCATCTGTCTCTTATAAAATCATGCATGCAGTTCATGGTATCAATTATCGAAGAAAGGTAGATGAATTCTTTAGAGATTCAAAAAATTTCTCATAGAAATTTATGATTGAATTCCGCTGTAAAAATTCTCTTTTAGAAAATTTAGTTTCCATTAAATAAAACATAACGAAAAAAAATATATTTTAGTGAAAAGAAAAATACTCGAATAGAAAAAAATGACCTGCTGAATAAAATAAAAAATGATGATTTCTTTTTTAACGCGTCTAGTTTTAAAAGTTTAAGTTCACTTTTTCACGAAATTTTTTTTTATATTCAGTGCAATTTAATTCGTTGTCTAGACGAGAATTTAGCTTCCAGATTTACTTAGTAAAAACAACTTACTGAAACGTTAAATTTCTCATTTTTTTAGCTTGACAAATTCGTTTGTTCGATTCAATTCAATCTTTTTGAACAGATAATTAAACTATATATCTTGACAGTATTAAATAATTGATTGAAAAAAGCGATTGCTTCACGTGACTGAAGGCTTTCTTTTAAATAATACTAAGCAGTTTTTCGTTTGAGAAAAAATTCAATATTTCCGCATCTCCGTGGATTTGTCATTTCCAGGTAAACACAGGTTCTCAGACTTCAAGGTGCTTTAGTGATCTTTGCTTTTTAACGGCACTCTTACTTCATTAACTTACCTAGAATACAAACCACAGCTTACTTCTGGTGCAGTGCAGCCGATGCAGATTCTTGTGCTATTTCAGATATTCTATATTTTACTCAACTCCAAAATTTTTAACAAACCAGTTTCTTTTCAAAACTGGTTTGCTAAAAACTCTGTGTAGTTAATATTCAGGACTAGTTTATTTTTTAGAAACTTTGCAAAATAGATGAAAATAAGTACGAAACTCTTATTTAGTGTAATATGTTTGCTTAAAAACTTTTAATGTTTTTGTAAAAATCTAAATTCATGGAGAGAAAAAAATTTATATTTCTAAATAAATTAATAAAACGCTTGAGTCAATTTTGATGCAAATCGGATAAATTCTGTAATATTATGTGATTAAGCTGTATTCGAGTTAGAAAAATCTATATATTAAGTATTAGTAATTATTATTCTTATTTCTATAAATTGAAACTAAATATTCATTTTTTACTATAAAAAAAATTAAAAAAAATAATGGGGTTTAGCAGAAAATAAAATTATATTCTAAGAGAGCGATAGAAAGCTTCTACATGGTTCTAAATTGGTCAAGGAAGTTAAAGAATAATATAGGGTGTGTCTACGAGATTTAAAAAGCATTTAACAAACAAAATATTACCAACATATCAATGATTTTTACTTTACGTGATTAAAAAAAACGTTTTTTTCCTTTTACAAATGTTCAATATGTGAACCTTTGATGATGCGGCAGACTTTTAGTCTAAAGTTAATTTGCAATCATTGGCGTAGTTTACCTCGATATGCCGCGATTTTTGTTAATGAAAAAATTATAAGAAGATTCTGCTTCGTTCAGTTGTTAACAGGATTGAAAAATGAATTCTCTCTCCATTATCTGGCAAACGTTTCCGAAAACACGAGCTTCCTCGTGGTTGGGCTAAACACCGGTTGGACGACGATAATCGGCTTATTCCATGGCTATCGCGCTCCCCTGTCGTAACTACCTATGATTTTTTTTTTATTTATAGGGTTACATCAAAGATTATGTGTTTGTGCTGCCTATACTACGTGACAGAACAGAGTTATGACGTAGGATCACAACCGCATTCGCTACTATTGATTATAATATGTTGCAGCGAGTGTGGCAGGAGTTTGACTTCAGACTTGAAGTCTGCCGCTTCACCTAAGGTTCACATTCTGAAGAAGAAAAAAAAAAACTAATGATGCTTCTTTATCAGGTTAAAATAAAATTTTTTGACGTGTTAGTAATATTTTGTTTGTTATAAGCTTTCCAAATCCCGATGGGAAAATGTGACTCATCCTGTAGTAATAAAAACAGAGTATGGAGCTCGTTTTGAAACAAAATTCCACACAGATTAATATGCTTATTAAAATACGCCAAAAATTTTATTACAAATTGTATTAAAATAATAACATTTTCTTTTTAGATATGTAATTTTTTTTTATTTTCTAGTAGTCTTAAAATAAAGCCTTAGTGAACAAATAAATTTTCTTTAGTCGACCGTAGTTTTTTCGTTAAATAAGATCGCTATGATCTGAGTGAGATATTGTAACTCCTTGTTAGTAGTTTATTAACCTTTATTAAAACTGTCTTGGTTCGGATAAGCATTTTTTGTTGTTATTATTTTGCTAACTGAATGATATGTGATATGTAAGCAATCAACAGTTGACATGCTTTCCGTTTTTGAAATTACGCCAGATAAAAATATATTAATAGCTCTTCAAAATACAAAATGTGTCAGATCCGTAACACTGCACCCACCAGATAATAAATAGTCTTTCTTTCATTCATTCCTTCTATTCTAAAATATTCATAAAGTTAAGAGTTTACTTGTTCTTCAGTTTCAAGTCTAAACTCAGAATCTCGAGTAAAAAAAAAAAAAAAAAAAAAAGAGATGAAGAATTATATATTTTAATTATGTTGGCGTGGAAAATTATGCTCGCAAAAATATTGGTTCGAAATTGAACTTCTTTAATAATTGAATGAGAATTTGCTGCAGTCTTAATAAGGTGTTGATTTAAACCCTATATTTGTTCGGATTGAACCATAGCATAGTGTAATCAAGTTTAATTACATTATGTGATAACATAGTGCCATTTAGTAACATAGTGTAGTTTAATTACACTATGTGCGTTGTGATAACATAGTGCAACGCAGCACCATACATTGAGACAAAAAGTATAGTCAAAACTACCAAAAAATGCTAAAATTTTAGTTTCTGTCTCTATAAAAAACCCAAAAAAACTCGGTAATTTTTAACGAAGCGTTTCGGTAAGGATTAAAATTAACCATAAAATATGGTTTTATAGTATGTAAAAAAACGTTGTAAATGTGGTAAATTTGGTAATTTTATCACACCTTACAGCATGACATAAAAACCATTTATTCGGTTAAATTTACTTTTCAGTCTTGTATTTTTTACTAAATGTGTGGTAATAAGAAATTTTTCTGTAAACCGTTACTTTGACAGATTACCGAACGATGAATGGTTTAAATGCCGTATATTCTGGTTTATTAACCAGACTAATATTTAAAAAAAAAAAAAAAACAGACTCTGGTTTATTAACCATTACCATACAGTACGGTAATTTTACTAGAATTTTTTTTTTTTTTGAATTTTAGAATTTTAGTAAAGGTTTCAGCAAATTTTAACATTATGATGGTTCAACACTTAAAATTAATAGGCTATTTATGTTAAAAATTAAATTTGGCCAGAAAAAAATAACTCACAGATAAATTGTTTCAACGATGTTCTTATCCAATAAAAAAGAGCGAATTTACGACAAATTACGTTTCATTTCCGAAACATAAGGTGTTAATTTTAGCCATATTTTTGTCCAAATTGAACCACCATATCGCGTAATCAAGCTTAAAAGCGCTATAATAGTTCAATTTAGAGCAATATTAGTTTTGCAGTGTTTTTAACTTTTAAATGATTCAACATATTTCCAACAGTTTACGTAGTTTAATGTGTTGAAAATAAAATGTTCGTTCATTTAAACGATAATGATATTTATATAATGATAAATAAAGTACTTAACTGAAGATTTTGTTAAGCAATTGTTTTAAGCAATTGTTTTAAGAGACAATAAAATGAAAATTGTGTGCTAAATAAATATTATTTTTGGCTTGAAAAATATTTTTTATACAAATTACAACACATAATAAGCGGCCAACATAAATAAATTGTGACGTTAACGTGAATAGATCGTGACGTTAACGTGAATAAATCGTGACGTTAAGTCTAGAAATTATTTCAATATAAAAATAACTGCGAAAGACTTACAATAATTTTTTTATTACAATTTTTAATTTTTCTTTATTATTTTGAACGAATTCAAAAAATCAAAAAATATTCAAAAAATCTAGGAGGAGAAAATGTAGAAATCTTTTTAAAATGTGCGGTTTATAATAATATTTATGATTCAACTGACATCAATAAATCGTGACAGTAAACTTAAAAATCGTTTTAGTATAAATGCGAAAGGTTAATAAGGATGTGGCTATTGGGTCGGAAAATAATGTGAGCCAACAGGATGATAATTTGAAAGTATTTCATTTGACCATCTGAAAGATTTCACGGAAGAGACATAGACAATCAAAAAGGAAATAACTTCAAACAATATTTTTATTTTTTTAGAACAAAATTATCAACAAATTATTATTGATAATTTGCAATCTAAATAGATGATCATTAGTTTATGATTTTCTGATTCTATTTTTACCTTCTTGCGCTTAATATAATACATTTCCTTTTTCTTTTCGTTTGGTTTATAACTATTTTTTGAAATCGTAGTTTTATTTGTCATAGATAGAACGTTTTGCCGTGACTTTTACTACTGGATGTGTCAATTAATAAGCATATAAAATACAAAATTTTCTAAGATGCACATAAACTTCGAATCATGTGATGAGGAAACATTTGTTTACATTTTATACATTAATTTGCATCAACACTTGTTTACATTTTGTGCATATACACTTCCGTTTATAATTTAAATAAAAGCAATGCTCTTTTTTATACTACGCTCTTTATATTCCTAAATTATTTCTTTTTTTTTTTTTTTTTTTTTATCAAAACACCAAATAAGACGTACTTGAAATGTCTTTAAATTTAAGCGTAATTTTATGTGTTAAAAGAACCAATCAGTAATTTATGAAGGTTATAATTAAAAACTTTATATGTGGGATGCGGGTGATTTTGTAGCGTATATTCGAAAGGTATATTATGATTGTGAAACTATGACAAATCTTAATTTTTATGATTTACTTTTCTTAAATTTAAAAAAGCGGTGGAAAAGGTTTTTTTTTAAGATTTCAGAAAAATAAAGACATGTATTCCAATTTAAAGGAATGTATCTAGATAAAAACCGTAATATTCTGAAATTATTTTGTTAATTGTATACGAACCATCCAATATAATGTTCATTTTTTCAATAAATAAAATTAGTTTCTTTCAAAAAATCAGTTTCTCTGAGATTTTTTAACTTTTTTTTAAAATATTAATCATTGAATAAATCATTGAAGTTTAGGAAAACTATTGGAGAGGGGGGCACTTGCACCTTAGACGCTCCAATGCTTCGACTAAGTCCCTGAAGAAACATTTATTTCAATCCTGTAAAACTAGTTACTTTCCCAAGAAGTAATTTGAAATTTTTCAAAAGAAGTAATTGAATAGCGTCTTTCGAATCTGGTCTATGTTCAGCATTTGCTTTCTGTTTTCAGGAAAATTGAATCTGTGTAAAGAAAATAGATAAAAAATAAAAAAATCGGGGAGAGAAAGGTGTATTTTTTTTCTTCTTCTGTCAATAAAACGCCAAGCGTTCCTAAACAATGAAAGATTGAGGTTGCTGCCTGCCTCCATGAGAGAGAATACAAACTAGCTTCATAATTTGGCAAACTGCCTGAATCGAAGAGAAATTTTTTTTATGCACATCATCTTCCGCATTGATGTGGCTTTTTGTTTGAACACCTAAAAAATAATGAGTTATAAATTATTTCATTTATATTGTTGTTCAGAATAACATTAGTTAAATATTTCTGGAAAATCTTAAATTACTTTTACTCTGGCCTCATTCTCGCACTCGATAAATATTGAATTCTTTTGTGATACTGATTTGAAAAGTACTATTTATGCCCTGCTGGAGGATGATAGCATTCGGTATACATACACGAATGAAACTTTGGGATCGCACAAATTTTTCAATTTCATATGAATGAAAACTTAAAAGTTTAACTATTGTTAATCCTACGAAAAAAATTTTATTAACGACATCATATCCACACCAACACTAAGTATAAATCAGAAATATTAAGTATTATTAACAAAAAAGTATTGAATGCCAAACAAAAAGTATTGTAGGTATTATTGACGGAGCTTTATTATTAACAAAGAAGTAATAAATTATGAAGTTCTATCGAGAAACATGCTAATTTAAAATGATAGACTTTTTAATAATAATTTTCTTATGCGTAGCGATTGGGATTAACTTTTTGGTTGATATCTTATCTCCATTTTTTTCTCTCTCGCTTTGCTGCCGTTTTTTCACCCATCCTAATGTTTCATTTTATAAGCGTCATTGAACAACCGACCCAATTTTTTGGATTTACGGCTACCATCGTTCAACTCCGTAGCTTTGTAATTTTGAACCTAACCCAGAAAACAAAGGAACGCCTGGATCAATTAATGGGAGAAATTTACATCGTGGAGGACTATTTAATGGAACTAACCCGCAATTGCGGAGGGCAAAACCACGAAAACGTCCAACGGTTAGCCTGACGACAAGGGTATTCTAACCCATGACCCCTCTACCACTGAGGATATTTTACGTTAGCATTGTGGTCACTGTGAGCCGGGTACGGAATTCAAATCGGCCACGGATTCGAACCCGGGTAAGAGAGCTTTCTATCCTCTGAGCCATCACTACTCCCATCGAAATATTGAAGATTTTCGTCAAAATTTGAGTGGCCCTTAATCGTGTGAATGAATTTTTCCTTATTAAGGTATTTGTAAATGAATGTTTACACTGTGCAAATAGGGGTTAAAAAATGCATATCTGATCAAAAGTTTTAAACACTCCGAGTATGCTGAAAAATGCAATTTCTGAGTTCAGTTTCTAACGAGTTAAAGATATGCGATGTGTGATTCTTTTATTAAAGTGAGATTATTAAAAATTTTCATCTGTTATCTACAAATAAGATATAATTCTTTTTAGGTGGCGTTTTAAGATCCCTAAATTCTATTTAGCAATTATTATTAGATGCTACATATATAGAAATGATATTCGTAAATAGGTAGTACGCTTCAGTCTAATCGTAAATATTCTTTAAATAAAATAAATGATATTGTAAGCAAATAAATAAATTTCTACTATAAATTCATCTATATCCCAAAATGTAATTTTATTTAAAATTAGTATATAAAATTAAGTTTTAAAAATACTTCGCTAAATGAAATATTATTCGTAATTAATTATTGCTTTTAAATTATATATAACATGTTTTTCAACAAATCCCATATAACAAACTCTTGGTTTCTCATAAGCATTATGAATTGTTTAGTTTTCTTTTCTTTTTTTTATATACATTCTGCTGAAGTTATAATTTTTTTTTCCAACTTAGCTTTTAGTTTAACCAAGCTTAAAACACAGAAAGGTAGCAGTTTTTACTGTATTTCCAATGATATCACACTTGTAAACTTTAAAAATTTGGACAATTCTCAAAGTACTCCCATATTTTCATAAATTAAGTCATCTTTGCTTGTTCATCGAAATTGTTTGCGAATCGCTCGTTCTAATTATGCTATTTTTAATAGGTTATGTGTTAAGTACTTTTATTTACTAGCGTATATGTATGTTGTATCGATTATTTAATAACGTGTAAAACTGTCTAATACCTGATTTATTGGGATTTTTTTAATTACTTTTGTTTTTAATTTTTTCATTGAGTGTTTTCAAATCACAAAATAGATTGGACCAATAACTTTTTTTAATAAATGTAAAATCGATGATACTACAGACATAAACAAAAGGTAATTAATTTTCTTCAGAAATCATTATCGAATCCAAGATGTAGGGAGATTATTAACATATTTTTTAATGACAATAAAAAATTTTAATATTTGTTGTTTTGTAATCTTCTTTTTTAACGCCATTTTGAATATAAAACAAATATCAATAATCATGATAAAAAATAAATTTCCCAGAAATTCCAACTTTTTGAAAATTTCGAATTTAACTCTCTTATTTCAAAATTTCCAAGTCTTTTACATCTCTACTCAGTAAACAGACGTATTTATTCTTTTGTATTTTATAATATTTATGATATAATATTAATCTCTAAATCATAGTATGCATCTTCCATAGCTATCAAATAAATATCACGAATAAATAGGGAAATTAGAATTATAAAATTATATTACAGTTTTGATAATACATACACTCATTATCCCTTAGTACATGAAACTATTTATAGTATTTTACGTTAAACTACATATTAAACTTTATTTCATTTTTTTAACCGGCGTTGAAAAGCCTACCCAATTATGAGTTTGACCATCTCCGTGGCCTAGGGATTTTGAACCAAACCCATATGACAAGGGAGTTCCTGGATCAAACATTGAGACAAACTAGCTTTAGTGGAGGTCTTTTTAATGGAATTAACTGGCATTTGCGTTATATGGAAAGGAGAACCACAGAAATTCCCTACGGTTAGTCCGACGGCTAGGTAATTCTAACCCATAATCCGTCTACCACTGAGGATATTGTAAGTCAGCACTGTGGTTGGTGTGAGCCGGGAGCAGAAATTATACCATTCACCACTGGGATTTGAAACTGGGTCACCTCATTGGGCGGCGAAAGCTCTATCCCTTCAGCTACCGTGACTCTATAACTTAGTGCTAGGTGGTGTGTGAAGCCAACATATATAATTTCGAATGATATAGTCTTTTAATCGTTAGCCCATCGTAAGAAACTGTTAGCCAACCAAAACTTTTATTAGCCACGCCCTAAAAATCAAATGTCAGGATATGTTAGCTAATTTTAGATATTCATTATCGTATATTAGTTTTCCCTCCAAGGACTTTTATTAGCCCACCCGGAAAAATATATATATAAATAAAGAAAGAAAAGAAAAAGTTATTAACAAAACACATTTTAGTTGAATTGTCCAGTTGGCAACGTTGAATTTTTCCTCGAAACATTAGCTCATTGTTAAAGGTATACGCAGCCGTATTAAAGATAATAGAATCCATCTATAAAATAGAACTTAGTGTTCATATTAGTCAACTTTTAAAAAATATGTTTTTACTTTATTTTCAAACTAAAGTCAGTTATTACATTATCCATTAACCGATTCAATCGTAAATTTAGTAGTTTAAGCAACCAGAATAAATCCATTATATAGTATTAGTTTCCCTAACAAAATGGTAGAAAAATCAGTCATTTCAACTTGATCGAATCGAATCGTAAAAGGCTCAAGTAAAACATGCTCGGATGAAAGTAGCCTTAAAGTAATTGACTACATTTTATTTTTTTGCTGCGATCGATTACCTGCCATTTTTATTATTCCATGGGGCATGTTACCGCTTGATTGAGTGTTCTAAATGATGTTTTTATCGTGATAAATTGTGCTAATTCAGGACCATCTGGGGACTGATAATAATCGGAATTGGCGAAAAACCTTGAAAGGTGCGCTATAAATATTTTCTCACCGTTAGGACTTCATTTTCCTTTTTATTAATTGCTGTGTTTTATTTTGTATTCTTTTCATGCCTAATTAAGCAGGACTCACATCATTCAAATGAATGTGACGAAGATTTTGTAGAATTTTTTTTATTTAAGAATTTAATTATGTAGAAAACATTTTTTTCAATGTATTTTGAAAGCGCAATTTAAAATTTGAATAATAAATTAAAACATGAAGTGAACGTTATTACGTCATTGCTAACGATAAAATAAAATAAAATGCATAAAATAGAATATTTTTTCCACTGAAATTTCTGTTTTGCAAAGATGGCAGTAGAAATATCGTGGAGATGGGGAAGCGGAACAAGCAGAACGTGATATTTAAATACTCTGACCTATTATTTTTAAAATATTATATTTACATACCTATGATATTCATTTTTAAAATATTTAAATTAGTTAAAAAAAATAACTGAGTAGAGATGTAATATTAGAAAAGTAAAGCTCTACAACTTTAAAACCATCATCACTCAACACTGACCAAAGCACCTAGCCCCATTTTTAGGGCTCTATTTTTTAATGGCTATGAAAGGAATGGCTCGAAATTTTGACTATTACCATACGTCGTGGACAGCGCCTGAGTCGGTACCCCTTCTCCAAACTGAGACACAGCAACCAACAAGAGGAACCACGACATATTTATAGTGCACCTTGCTGTTTATCCATGCCGGTTGTTTTGTTGGCTACCAGGATCGAACTCCCTATATCCGGCTCTCCAACCAGCTGTTTGAGCGACACCTTAACGCTACTGGAACGCTAATTTTGAGACCAATGACGTGATTGTGTCAAATGTGGACAGCACTGCGCACAAGCCGTTTTTACTGTCCAGACAAGCTGGTAGCCATCGATCTGAAGCTGGGTGGGATACTAGTCACCACTGAGGATCGAACCCCAGTTCTTCATTCCGTGCCGAACTAAACCATCACGAACAAAAGTTACTTCAAAAAAATTACAAAACAAGAAAATTTTTGAATAAAATGTTTAACTAGGTTCACTTCAGTTTTGGAAAGATAAAATGAATCGTTTTATAATCATTCACATCATATCGAATTTAACCTCAAAAAGAATTTCCCGGTTCATCAACTTTGTGAATTGTTACAGGCGAAAATCCAATGAAAATAAAGGGAAAGTTTACCAGAAATACCGCGGCAGTTGTTAACCCTTATGCGCTAAGTTCACGGCAAAGTATATACTAAAACTCATCTGTAAATCGATCTTAAACTTACCTCAGCTTGAGCGCCTAGTTGACAGATTTATAGTTGGCTCTTTCTAAACGCCCTCCGTAAAATAAACAAGCGGTTCTTTACGATTCGTTCTTTAGAGTAAATACGCATACTAATTTGACGAACAAGTCATTCATCTTGTTTCCCACTCTGAAGAATCCATGTAAATAAAAACACTATTTATTTATTCAAACGTCTAGATAAAGTGTTTTGAAAATCTGATAAGGATAATATTTGGATCGATTGCAAAACTTTTAACTATAAAATAAATTTTTTCCTACCGAAAACTCTTTCAACGGAAATACTCAGAAAATGCGGAAATTTGGCCGTTTTGTGTATTTATGTACGAAATGATGCGCATAAAACTTTTTTTTTTAATTATTAAAAAATGTTGTAATAAATAAGTGCATTTACACTGTGTTCCGTCGGAACACACTGTAAATAAATGGTTAAACAAAAATCTAAATTTTGTTTTTCGTTTTTAACGAAACTGTTTCATTTGACAAATTGTAGTAATTTCATATTGAGGATATGAGTTTCATCAAAGGCATTGGGTTTGATTTATCAGATCGATTATGATTACAATTGATATAAAATAAACGGAGTTTAGAACAAACGAGTGCTCCGTCAAAAACAGGAAGTGGACGCAGAAAATCAACTTGCCAAACATACGCATTAACATGACTATCATTCTGTCATATAGCGCAAACAATTTTAAAACCAGTTAAGAATCAGATGAGGTACTTAGGTATTATCCCGTCAATCATTTTCACCAAATCTGAAAATAAATTCGGCAATGGTTCAAATTGAAATATAATCAAATTTTTTGCATTAAGTTTTATTTGTATTTTGTCAATGATTTATAATCAATTACTATATTAAAATAAATTTGAAAGATACTAAAATGAATTTGGCGCAATGTTGGCGAAAATGATGGACAGGGTAATACGTAAGTACCCAGAATGATTCTTAGAGTGCATTGAGATCACGAGAGTTCGTCAAATATTTGAATGTTCAAGTTCTGTCAAACGTCACGTGACGAAATGATTGTTAAGACCATTGAAATACAGTTCATCGATTGCTTAATTAAAAAAGAGAGTTGTATTTTTGAATGTATGCCGTAAAGCATGTTTTCTAAAGCAAGTACAAATGCTGAGTGGTTACACACACCAACATTTAACCCCATGTCTATGCCACTAAGGGGGGCATTTATCGGTTAATGGTTAAGATTGGAAGACAAGACAGACAGACAAAAAAAAAAAAAAAAATCTGCGGAGTGTTACATTTACCTTAATATATGTATTATCGCTTCAAAAGTAGTTCAAAAGCTTTCAATATGCAGATTCTATTCTGCAAATTAACTAGGGTAATCAGTTAAAGTGCGGAATCAAGAGTTTTCCGCAATTTAACTAAGTTATGTGCTCATTAGTGATTTCTGTCTCGCTTAACATCAAAAGTTTTCTGCTCTCATTCCATCAACTAATTTGTTGATTGTGTGATTGTATTTAATAACTTGGTTCTTAAGATATTAAAAATAAAAAATGACATGCAAATTTGTTCAAATTTTTTCAACCGTTCTTAGCATGATAGTTTATTAAAAAGTTTGATTATATCAACTAATGTGTTGCAGTTACTTAATTATTTTTGATAGCTAATAATAAATAAATATTATGTTGATTAAGTGTTCAAAACTGTGGCTGTTGTTCTAACAAAAATTTTATTTTCAGATGAATGTGTGCCTAGTAGGTTATTTGCAGATTAGCTAGATAAGTTACAGATAAACCCTGTCTATTTGAAAAATGAAACAATTTTTTAGAACTTTTAACTCGTCACTCCTAGTTAATCTGCACATTAACTAGATAGTCTGCAGAATAAATCGATTATTACACTTGATCGGTAATATATGGATGGTTTACCGATCTGACCCTAGGGTGTTGCTGATGAGGGTTAAGGCATAAAAAGTGATTTTAAGATACTATGTGATAGTCTAGGAGTAAATGATATAAAATTCCTCACGGTTACTTTTAAAAAAAATAGTTCCACATACCTTCAACGGTTTTTTTTTATGTGCCGATAACATTTTAAAATGACTGAAACAGTTTAATTTAAATCTATTTTCTTCCTTTATGTTTTAAAGCAGACGCACAGATGGGTTAAATAATTATAAATATTTTTTAATTTTATTTTGGCATCATCTGTAAGTTTTTTAATACTTTCGTTTGTTCAACAACAATGAGATTATGATTACTGAGTATGCTATCAGAAAAACTGGTTCGCCTAATATACTGCATATTTGGTTCAACTTTAAAATGGCGCTAAAATGAACCATGTTTCTGTCAGAGTTGAACCATTTTCCTGCACTCAAGTTTAAGAAGCATGATTATATAACTCAACTTTATTTCAACGAAATTAAGGTCACAGCAAATTTGCCAAATAGTATATTAAAACAATTTATATTTTGTAGTGCTACCTTTTGGATTTTGAGAAGAAAAAAAAAAAAACGTTGTACAGTAACTTTGGAATGGTAATTGGAATAAATAAGTTGCAACTTTAATATAAAAGTTGCTATAAAAATATTTTCAAATTTACTGTGTTAAAAATTTTGGAGTATTTTGAACCATTGTCAGATAGCATTGAAAGGTTGATTTTAATGTAGCAGCAATCTTTCGCACAAAACCCCAATAAGGTTTATGAATATATTAGCAAATAAACCATGCAAGGTTGAAACAATGTTAAATTAACTATTAACAATGTTAAATTTAACTATGCTTTTTTATGCTCAATGAGGTTCGCATTAAGTTCAGAGCCTGACTAAGGCAAGGGCATATGGGGCAGCCACCCCGGGCCTCCACATCAAAGGGGGCCCCCAAATCGAAGAGTTTATATTACATTTCCGTTTTTAATGAACTTTTTTTTAAACAAAATATCAGTACAAAGTAAAATCCGTCAGTTTTATGTTAGCTTCTTCATTATTCTATCGTATGAACACAAACTATATTTCGTAAATCCATAGCTTTCTAGGGCGAAATTCAACTTAAATTTCACAACTATGATGGACAAATTTGGCCCATCAAAAGCCTGTATTTTTACATTTCGCAAAATGCGATATTCTTACAAAAATACAGGCTTCTGATAGGCTTAATTGAGCCATCGTAATTGTGAAATTTTTGCCGAATTCTGCCCTAATGTCAGTAAGGATATGAATTTTTCACAGCTAGATGAGAAAGTTAACGATCAGAAAAATGCATTTGGCATGATGGACATAGAATTGTAAGAAATTCAATAACAAGGACAGAATGATATTTCGCCTGACCATTGGAGGGGGGGGTGGACTTTATAGCTATTTTAGGTTCTAGTCATTTTTTTTTGTTGTTATTTTTAATGAGGTGAAAATTTAAATACTTCCATAAAGTTAGGTTCTTCATTACTGAAAAAGTGAAGAAGAGGGGGCCTCCCAAAGAGGTTTTTGCCCCGGGCCCCAATTAGGCTAAGTCGGGCCCTGATTAAGCTTGCTATCGAGATTGAATCTAAAAACATTACACATCATCATTAAAATAATGTTGCGTTTGTGAAGCTTAACATAGAAAGAGGCAAAGAATTCAAAAACAAGATCTGCGATAAGAGCTGAGAAATTATATATTTTTTATAAAGGTTTATGCTTGCCTTTACTCTATCTTTTAAAAAAATATTTCTGCAATATAAATATTTTCTTTGTACGATTAACCAGTCAACCTTATTATATCAATCAAAAGAAAGAGCAAATACCTTTGTCGTAAGGTTATGTGATCATATCATTCGAATTACCTGCATCCTATAAATGATATTAATTAAAATCATATTCGCTTATTTCCCAAACTTGTTGACACGATACTGTGGTTGAATTTGAAATGTGGCATAATTTTATCTAACTACATATTAAGATTTAAAAAAATTAGCACCGAATTATAGTTGATGGTGCTGATATTATCCTCCAACGTTGGACCGATTTTTCTGTGTGTGTTCAAGCAAAAAAAGAATAATTTTTTTTTTTTTTTTTTTGAAGTCATATACTATTTAATGATCGTATTTACTTTTTATAAACGTTACCTGGATTATGCAAACAGTTGCAATAATCGGCGATTTGCCAGTTTTTTTCTCTTGTTGATGCTTACGAAAAACACTAGGGCGAGTTTTTCTGTAGTAAATAGTTTTGTTTTCGTATGTAAGTATGAAGCAGAGACCAACACCTGCCCTTGAGGACGCCGACTTAGTTGTTTCTTCCTGAAACCCCAAAAGAAGGTGTCTCTGTTTCTTTGTCAATTTGCCAAAAACTATTTTAGCTTCACATCACCATCCCTTTACAGCTAACGTCATCATAAATTTATTTCTTTTAGAAAAACTGAAAATACTTATTATTGCACTTAGAAATAGAAATATCAAATTTAAAATAAATTTAATACAAAAAAATTCTTAAAAAATAATTCGAGTGAAAGGAGTCTAGGGGGTGGAGCCAACAAAACGGTTGAAAAAATAAGCATGAAAAACAGTTAACGACTCATTTAAGATTTTTACATATATATGCATGCAAATAAATAAAAAAATGCATTTATACATAATATTTAATATAAACGAAGTTTTCTAAAAATAAAAAGTGTACCTTCCTCATGCTACGCCTACATAAGCATGTTTCAGAAATTTCTGAAAACGATCCTTTATTACTAGGGAACTAAGCTCCCCTGTTCGCTGCTGCTTATCCACTCCGATAATTGTGTTAAAACACGAACTAGAACTGATTAGAACACAACTCCATTTTTAAAAAAAACTGCCAATGAAAACGTTAAAAAACTTAACAACTTTTAATTATTTTAAACATAACAGTGCTAACAAAAAAGAACATCATAAAAATGAACAAAACAGAAAAAAACATCAGTGGCGTAACTAGATCATCCATCGCTTTTTAATTTTTTGTCGTTTTCAAATAAATGATCTAGTTCATCGCTTTTAATTTATTGTCGTTTTCAAATAAATGATCTGGTTCATCGCTTTTAACAAACTGCTTCGTAATAATTCTTGTTCCTAGGCATTGAACAGTTTTTCTATGAAAGTGGATATCATTTACTTAAAGCATATGTATTAAAAAGAATTCTGTTTTGTTACTCTTGCATCTTCCTCCCACGTCCAAACATTTACCTGATGGTTCTATTGAGGTATATTAGTAAACATAAACTATATTTTGCTTAGCAATAATTTTTTAAAATAACATTTATTATATTAAAGATATTTTGAGTAATGAGTCCCAACCGTAACTTAAAATTTTCGTCTACGAAGTCAGCGGATATATTGAACGCAATTTGTGTATGCATCAATTTGTGCCTAAAGCTGATCGAATCTCCTAATCTTTTAAAGAATCCCTTTTACTGTAATTTATTATACTATAAATATGTAATTTGTTCCAAAAATAAAAATTATAAAGTGGTTTATAAATTGAGACACCTATTTAAATAAGTTTTTCT
This sequence comes from Parasteatoda lunata, assembly GCA_949128135.1. Lineage (NCBI taxonomy): Eukaryota > Metazoa > Arthropoda > Arachnida > Araneae > Theridiidae > Parasteatoda > Parasteatoda lunata. Next base: position 20,220,973 of record OX421973.1, read on the forward strand.
TAAAGTGTAGTGCATTAAGTAATATCACAGAATTACATTATAAAAACGTAACAACTTTTTTAATTTTAGACTCTTGATTCAGAAAATTCAAAATCTAAAACGTAATAATACCAGAACAGAATAAGAAAAATAAATATTACTGATAAACACTTTTAATTAATGTTATGGAAATAGTTTATAGGAAAACAAAACTTTTATATCTTTTATTTATTTTGTACTGATCATAACCCAAAATATATGGAAATTGGTGCGGTAAAACTGGATTGATCCATGTGATTTTCTAGCTTATGTACTAATACATGTAATTTTTCAACCATGTGAATTTTCTACCATATGATTTTACAGCTAATAAAAATGCACCGACAATATAAAACTGCAGAGTTTTTTTTTCTTTTGTCAAATTTCACAAAATTACTGTGTTATTCGAAAAGAAATTAAAAGTTTAATTAAAATAATCACCACAAATTATTTATAATAAAGAAATTATCAATAAAATAAAAATATCCTACAAACTTTCGTAAAGAATGCGATTTTAAATTTATACTTTAAATATGAAGACAATTGGTTGAAATTTATGCGAGTTATGTGAATTGAATACAACTGATGTTTTTTTTAAAAGTTGCTCCGGAAAAACAAACTCGAAAAATATACATCGTTTATCATAGATATGTGGTATTGCTGTTTTCTTTTTTACACTTAATTTTAAAAATAACCTGTGAATCTTTTCACTAACTTATTTATGAAATCTTTTAAAAAAATACTTCACTGTTTAATGATACTTCACTCTTAGAAAGATATAGTACATTTTGACACAAAGATACAACTAATAAAGAATACTAGGGAGCTCCGCTCCCTGCTCGCTACGCTCGCCAACCCCCAGAACTGCTTCGCAGTTCCATTGCAATTTCCTTTTCATTTCCATCACTGGAATTCCTACAGAGATCACCCATTGTTTGAAAAGATTGGACATATGAATTCACTCTGTTCAGATATTTCATGCATAATGTTCGCATCACATTTGACATTAGCTTGTTCACGCATTCTGTGTTCAACTGCTGTATCTACATCATAAAAGTAATTCTGAGCGTACTTTGGCTGACAACCTTCACTTGGTATAAGTGAACCAACACGATGGTAAAATGTGTCATGGATTTTAAAATGATACATTCCACCGGTTACACTTTCATCTAAGTGTGTCTCAGAACTTATGGCAAATGCAGAATTATAGGAGCGAATATTGTCCAAATAATTTTGGGATCGTTTTATTGCAGTATGGTCTAAAGATGTTACACCAGTAATCAAATTCTCAAAATATTGTGAATGCGACAATAAAGGAAGAACAACCTTGCCTTTCTGACAGCAAATACCATATTCATTGCTACTTCCTGTCTTCTCTAACATAAAATGCTTAGCATGACAAAAGTTACAAATAAAAGTCATAGATCCAATAGTAAAGGGGTCACAATCGTCATGAACAGTCAATGCAGATTTGTAAAAATCTCGAATTTGTAGAGGTGGCGATTCCCTTCGGCGAGAAATGCTTTCCCGTTTAGAATTCCGCCATTCATTTCTCTGACGTCTGCCAGAGATATTTCGACGCCTGATAGCAGGCATTTTATTTAGGCAGCAGGCACTAAATAAATAAAAATAGAACTAAATAACTAAGATCTCAAATCAAAATAATTGTTTGTAGAAAGTTTGTTTTGGTTTGAATATTCGCACGATGCCATTGCCATTTCAATCTATTAATTCAGAAATGCTTTAAATCAAACGATGCTTACGGAAACAATGCTTATGCGAACCACCCGAAAAATGGTTTGCTGAATTCTCATTGGTTGAAACTAAATTATTAATTTTATTAATTAATTAAAGGAAATTTTCATAATTTAAGACCTTATTGCACATCTACATAACAATACCTTTAAAACGACACCTTATTTATTGAATTCTGTTGCGTAGTTTGGGAGTTTTTAGCGAGACAAAATATTGCTAGCCTATTAATATATAGATATTGAACTAGATAAGCAATTTCAATTAATAAAAACCAAAAGTTTAATTTTTAAAATTATATTTTTGTAGCAAAATGTTTTCATTGATGTAAGATGAATTAATACATAACCGTATTTAGTATTTGATTTGAGAATTATTACTTTTAAAATAACTGCGTTTTTAAAATAATTCCTCTTAAAATATTTTTTTAAGCAAAATATTCTCATTGGAGTAAGTTAAAATAATATATAAACGTATTAGGTTTCAAAATAATTACTTTTAAAATAATTGTGTTTTTGAAATAATTTTTAGAGCAAAATATTCCCATTGATGTAAGTTAATATAAACATAAATGTATTCAATTTCAAAATAATTACTTTAAAAATATAATAACGTTGAGACAGTTAAAATACCTTAAAATTAATATTTAATTACTTAGCTAGTAATTTTTTTTTGTTGAAAAAAAAGTTTTAATTTATTTTTTATTGATTTAGGTTTCTGCATGAAAAATAATGAATTTCTATAAATTTCCAAAAAGATTTCGTAATGCATGACCTCTTCAAGCAATACATAGTTAATGAAATCGATTGTTAGAAAGTTATCCATTAGAAACTTTTTTTTTTTTTTTTTACTTTTATTCGTTAAATGAGTTTCATCAGCTTAATGTGTTTTAATCTGGATAATGTACGCGCTTAAATCTATGTTCTTGTGTTCATGTCCACGTGAAGCCGTTGCTGACCTATAGGACTGTATTTTAACAAAGTCCGGCATTATTTAATATACTCGTCATATAAACAGTATATAGCAGTTTCCACTCACTCTTTAGTGATTAAATTAAAGAGTTGAAAGATTTCTTAAAAAAGAGAAGAATAGAATTAAATGTAAATTTTAAAAGTTTTTTTTTTTCTTCAAATGAACGGAAAAACAGAAAATAATTCCTTTTTTCTGTGTATCTAAAACAAAAAAATTGTAGAGTATTAGGGTGTATTACCTTTGTAATAAACTTCTATCACCACCGAAAATAACCCACTAGTCCTTCTAAACTGATATACCCTACGTTTTTCAATTTAGACATGGATAATTATAATTATTTTCCCATTTTTAGTCCACCCGAAAAACTTTTCATTTTATTACTTTTTTCATTGTGATTTTGTGTCTGTTTGTACATGTCAGAAAATGGTTTAAATTTTGCTTGGCGATGCGAGGAATCAACAATTTGCTTAATACATTTCAAATATAATTGTATATAATTCTCTTTTTTAACTGAAAACAGATATCTTGTTGAAACTTAAATAATCTAACTTGTCGGAAAATGTTCGAAATTTCGATTGACGATAAATTGCACATAAATTCTGCTAGATGAGGAGAAACAACGATTGAAATTTGTAAAGTTACTCAGTACATAGCGCCAATAAAAACTTGAGTGCTTTCGCCGTTTCGAAAGTGGTGCAATATTATAAAAGGGTTACTCAAAATTTGGCAAAAATGTGTCGAAATAGCTCAAACACAAACACAGTTGAATATGAAAAACCCATGCGTTAAAAATTGAAACCGTATACACTCATTTTTGATCACTACACGGAGAGTTAGGAAGCCTCACATAGTGGCACATTGTGACATACATTCCATTTGCTTAAAAGTTTTTAGGACATGGCGAAATGACTAAACCGGGAAATTAAAATTACCGATTTCCTGACTCAGATATTGAGAGCATATTTTCCAAATTGCAACCCTTTATAACACTGAAGTTGGAAATTAGTATGTCATGCTGTGTCACAGCGGCAAACACTATCTAGAGCAGTGGTTCCCGAACTTTTTTGTCTCGTAGACCCCTTGCCATGTTTTTCGGTTTTGGGTAGACCCCTTGTTTACCTGATATTGAATTTTTTGTAAATTCATCAACTTATGAATTTACAAATTGTATTTTTTGACAGCTGGTATAGTGCTACTCACTGTGAAAGATTTAAATTTCTAACTGTAATGTGAAACACTTAAGGAAAAAAACACATGTTAATTTTATACATTTATTAATTAAATTCAAACTAATTTAATTTAATTAATATGTAAATGGGATAAAATAGTACGCTATAAAACCCGTACCCGTGGAAATAAGTTTGTCTACAACACCGTAGTTGTGTATTGTCAGTCTGTTAATTACGTTTTCACGTAAAAACTAAGCAACAAATCTCCGTGATCTTGTGCTCAGATAAAATAGGAGGTCTAGCTAGCTAAAGAGTTGACAACAGGCTAGGCTACAATTTACCGCGGGAAAATACTTTTTTTGTTACAAAATAAAACCTTACGTGCAGAGAAAATAAAAACGTACGCGGGCAAAGCTGCAGGCAACTGCTAGTTTATAATAATTCAGTTTCACATATCAAAAAATAATCCTAATAACTTAAATTTTAATAAAATTTTTACTTCATAGCTACTTTTATGAATTATGTAGAATGTAGATTGATATATGTCTTTATATTTTAAGGTAGTATAATGTAAGTGTAAGTAAATAGGTACTCTCAGTGTATGTTGATTATTCCATTCATGAAATGCCAAAATTAAAAGTCACGACCTGCTTATATGACATCCACTATCGTTGACCCCATTTTTATTTCATGCACCCCATTTTTTTCACTTGACATGGACCCCTTGTAGGATGTGTCGACCCCTGGGGCTCGATATAGACCACTTTGGGAATCACTGATCTAGAGCGTTGTAACTCTCCCTGGATTAAGGGGGTGTACGATTATGGTGATACGAGCATCCTACTATAAACTCGGAGACTCTTGGTTCGAATCCTGCCGGTATTCTCCCTCCACACCACGTTTGAAACTATGCATTTTGCTAAAAAAAATGAGTATATGCTATTTCAATATTGAATGGATTTCCGAATTCGACTATATCTTTTTCGGAGCTGTTTTGACTCTTTTTTTTTTGTTTTTTTGTTTGTTTTTTTCAATTTTGACAAACCGTTTTTCACATTGTGGGAATTTCGATTAACGATAAATTACATCTGGCGATATATCGCCATAATTTCTGCTTATTGGCTCCAGGAAACTATTTTTACTTATAAATTAAAATTTCGCTAATAATTTTTAAAAATAAATATTAATAATTAAAATGGAACTAAAAATGTTTCAAATTATGAATTGGTGATTTAATAAATAAAATTTTTTTTCCATGTGATTCACTATTGTCTATCAAGGCAAATGGAAACTATAGCCTATGCCGAAAACTAATTTATGTTCGATTCCGTTGACAAAATGTTTCATAAGCTTCCTTGAAACGGTAGATAAAATTTGAAAATGATTGCCTGTTTTATTAAAATTTCTATCCTAAATTCCATTAATCGTAATGATTGCAGTTTTATAGCCTGTTATAATATAGAATGTTCTAAAACGTATAAGCTTAAAACGTTCGTCATAAACGAGGAAGCTCTCGGCATATAATGATTTAAAATTGGCGGTGTCGTGTGGCCTGTTGAAATCGGTCATCTTAAGTTTCCGCACCAAATCGAGTTAAACTAAGCCGTTTCCTAATTTACCACTTCAATTTTATATTTGAAATGGGAGTTATACTTTAATATCTTAAATTGAGTTCTTACTCCAATACATTTTCTAACAAAATGATTCTGAAATAGGAACTCTATTAAAGATATAGAACAAATTGCTCTAATCTAATTTTTATTTATAGCGAGTGGTAGACTGTTAAAAAAAAGTATCGTCAGTCTAGACTTTTGACTAGAAAATTATGTCTGTAAATTTACCCCAATAGTATCAGGATTTCAGTGACAGATTTAGTTGTTTTCCAACCCAGATTTCAATAATTTTTAGATATTATATGAATTTATTAAACTAAACCTTAGCAAATAAAAATTATGTAAATTAATCTTTAAAAAGTCGCGACAGTTATTCACAGATGATTTATGTAGCGCTCATATTATAACTTGCAAAATAAGTTAAAAATTATTCAAATACAGTAGCTCGCTGCAAAATGCATTGTCTCAAAAAATGAGTATGTGCTGTTTTGAACAAGTCACTATACTCAATAATGAATACATGGAGTTTTTAAATTCAATTATATTAACCTTAGCAAATAAAAATTACGTAAATTAATCTTGGGAACGCCACGACAGTTATTACCCATTGGCAAATTGGGTGTTGTTTCGGTTTTGGTGGCGTGCGCACCTTATTTGGACTTCATCACACTTTTCAATTGTATTATTAAGTAATAGTAAGTAGTGTTGTCAAGTAATAGTAAATAGTGCGCATGCGTCGTCATTGCATGCGTTGCTATGGCGACCGCAGCTGTTTGATAATTTTTTTAGAATTCTTTTTTTCACTTTTAATTTTGTTATGCATTAAGTTGGTGAGTTTATTTTTGAGATATGAGACCAGACAGATCCCATAAATACTTCTTGAGTCGTGAATAAAAGAAAACTTCATCATTTGAACGATTTTTTTGTTTTTATTTTTTTAATTAAGAATCAGAAAATCTAACCTACACAGGGGCGGATTAAGCGTACGCTGGGCCCTAGGCCATTAAAATTTTTGGAGCCCTTAGATAAAAAAATTTTCTCGTATATTTTTTATTTATTCAAATATAAAAGTATTTATATATCTTTTCATTTAAGAAAGCATATTTAAAATTAAAATAAATAATAATAAATAAAATTTTACTTTATTTTATTAAATTAGAACTAAAAAATAATCATAACATTTTGAAAAAAATTTGAAAAATCATTGTTTTTCTTAATTTATTTTCAAAAAATCCATTTCAAGGGGGCCCCTAATCATTGGGGACCCCAGGCCATGGCCTAGTCTGGCCTAATGTGTAATCCGGCCCTGAACCTACAGTTCAAACTGGATCGTTTTCAATACTGCAGAATTTTTTTTTTAAAAATTAGACAACAACCATTTTGCAAATGGATAACCTGTGATCACATTCCGGCGTTCACAATTTTTTAAAATTTTAATTTAATATAAGTTTTCTCTGTTCTGACACCCAAAATAATTTTTTTAATTTATTATACATAAACGATATTTTATTGTTTAAACGCCAGAACTGTCATTTTAAGGGTAAATAGCAATTAATCAATGGAAATTTTTCAAACTCATTTCTGTATTTATAAACCAATTTTTATGAAATTAAAAAACCTAATTTATTTACAGATTATTTATGTAGCGTTCATATTATAACTTGCAAAATAGGTCAAAAATAATTCAAATAAAGTAGCTCGCTGCAAAATGCGTTGTCTCAAAAAATGAGTATATGCTGTTTTGAACATGTCACTATACTCAATAAAGAGTACATGTAGTTTTCATATTTCACTATATTTGGTTTCGTAACTATTTTGATACAGTTCTGCTCAAATTTGAGAAACCCATTTTTACAGTGTTGGAGCAGTTAAATTCACTGAATTCTTATCGACTAGCCTTTTGGATTACATTTATACTTCATGTAACGATATGATTACATTTACACTTCATGTAACGATAGGATTACATTTACATTTCATGTAACGTTTAACTTCAAATTTAACCATTAGAGAAACCATTGCATAATTTAACCATTACTAGAAACAGAGTCATGGGGAAACTCATAATCACTTTACTATGCCTAAACTTTACAACTTGCATACACTGTAAAAAAAAAATTCTTAAATTTACGGGGGCGGGGGAATTGCCAACTGGTATAAAACTGGTATTTCACAGAAAATACTGTTGTTTCATAACAAAAAAAAAACAGATTACTGTTATTTTAACCAACAACAAAAAACTATAAGTAATTTCAGATAACAACATATCGAAGCTACAGCAAATTTTTTCAATATTATGGTTCAATGTACTGATATTGTGGATCAATGCTGCATGAGTTTTTGTGAGAAAATAAGCTGAATGAGATAAGCTACAGGGATCTAGTGACATATGAAATATGACAGGGATATAGTACTGAATAAGCTGAAAAAGATTTTTTAATGACATATTTCTTTAAATTTATATGCAAGCAAGCATGTAAAAAAAAAAAAAAGAGTTAAGATTTATCAGGCGGAGATAGCTCTACTGAATACCTTTGCTAAGTCAAATTTAAATGATCTAGTTCAACGTACATGAATGCTTTTAACAGTGTATGATGTAATTACATCATAGTGATCATGTGACGATATTCTGTGGTCACGATGTTTAAGAGCATGACCGGAGGGATATCAAAAAAACTTAGTCCTCCTCGACTGACCTTGCCTTCTATTTTGAAAGACTCCACGCTATTACACTTTTTACTGGGAAACTTACTTTTGTTTGTTGACATTTGTCTTATCTTGTCACAAAAAGAAAACATAAAATACTAACAGAATGCCTTTAAGGCAAGTGACCCATCCGTTTTAGACTTGACCTCAGGCCTAATGAAGATCAAAAGGGATGGGATTATCATGCGTCTCAAGTAGGAGAGAAGGAACGTTTAGAAGGAGGTTACTGAAAGAAAATGTTCGATGCGAATCTTCTGATGTTGAAATTCCTAAATAATATCATCCGTTATTGCAACAGTTTCTGTGGAAACAGAAATTCGAAAAACATTGTTAAAGTAAGAGAAAATAGTGATAAAATGTACATACATAGTAATCCTCATAATTACGTATCAATTGTATAACAAAAAATAGCAAAATACAAAAAAGAAAGAAGAATACGTATTACTTTACAAATATGGGGAAATAATCGCTATTTCTATCATCGAATTATTAATTAGATATGTATCTGTGGTATGTGAAACGATAAAATAGCGATGATATCAGGAATTACTTAGAATTATTTATTTAATTTAAAATTTGACGAAAAAATAGCATTTTATGTCCAGCTACATTCGCTATTTTATAAAGTGTTGTTCTTATAAAGTGCTATTTTATAAAGTGTTCAACTTAGTATAGTTAGTACAAAATTATGTTAGAACTTTCATGCTTTTTACTAAAACATTTAAAACTTAAAAACTATGTAATAAGTAATTTTAAATGATTAATTTAATTCTGCATAACTTTTTCTTGTTTATAGGTTTTATAAACATACATTCAGAAAAAAAAACATGGCCAAAACTACCAGAATATGGTAAAATTTACCGTGTTTCATACTCGATGAGAAAACAAAAGAGCTCAGTAATTTTTACCGAAGAGCTTCGGTAATGATTTTGGAAAAAAAATAACAATATGAGATGGTTTTATAATATGTGATAAAATTTGGTAAATGCGGTGAAATTGAGTACCTTGGAGCCTTAAAGGATGGCATGGCGTGGTACCTTTGAGCATGGCATTAAAACCATTTATTTGATTAAATTTACTTTCAAGTTTTGTAATTTTTACTAAATAATGGAAATATGAACTGTAAATTTGAAAACCAGAATTTCCTGTAAGCCATTACCGTAACTGAAAAATTATCAAATGAATGGTTTAAATACCGTATATTTTGACTTTATTAATCAGAATTATGTTAGTTTTTTTTCGGAAATGTCCTTACCATACAGTACGGTGATTTTACCACAATATTTTTCTTTGTGTATTTTTCGATTAGTTTACAAATTTTTTTTTGGATCTTTAAAAGTTATTTTAATATAAACTATTCAAAAACAAAAAGCACTTTTAAAAAATGTAAAAACGATGACTTATAAGGTAAAACTACCTAACTGAAAATGTCAATTATGAAATTTTTATATCACAATATTGTGAGTAAAATCTAAACGTAAATAAGCATTTGTTATACCTTCCAATCTAACTTAAGCACAGCTTAGAGGTTAATCTATAGTTAATACACTGGTGGACAAAATTAAGAGAAAATCAGAAATTAATCAGAATTGGACACAGCTTCAATGGGCTAATGTTCTCTTCACCGATGAGTCCAGATTCAGTCTACAACCTGGATGGTTCTGGATGGTTATTGATATGGAGGGAGCCTGGAACCCGATACCATCCCAGCAACATTATCAAAAGGGACCATTATGCTGGTTGAGGACTCATGGTTTGGGCAGGGAGCATGCAAGATACCCGCACACCGCTCCATGTGTTTGACAATGGTTCTGTGAATGCCCAGAGTTACAGGCAGGAGGTCCTAGAGCCCTATGTGCGTCTTTTCAGGGGCGTTGTTGGCCCTGAGTTCATTTTTATGGACGACAATGCGCGACCACATAGGGCTCTCATAGTTGATGAGTATCTGGAAAGCGAGGATATTCAACGAATGGATTGGCCAGCCAAATTCCCTGACCTGAATCCTATTGCACATGCTTGGGATGCTCTTGGGAGAGCTATTGCGATGCGCCAACCTCCCCCCAGAACCATTCTGGAGTTAAAAATTGCTCTGGTGGAAGAATGGGAGGATCTTCCACAAGTCCTCCTTAACTCCCTTATTAACAGCATGCATACTCGTTGTGCATGCTGTCTGTCTGTCAGGGGTGACCATACACCATATTAGAGGCAACACACACTGTACAAGCCTCACTTTTATTGTCATCTTTTATCCTTAAGTTCAGACTACATTGGATTTATTTGCAATAGGTCTTGCCAGTGAATGGCACTTTCATTTTTGTTTTGCATACTTTATTATCATGGAATTAGCTATATCCATACCAAATTTCATTTATTTATATTCAGTATTTTTTTAGATATTTGGGAAAATGTCTTCCATCTCTTAATTTTGTGCACCAGTGTATATGCAGCCTGGTAGTTAATATCGAAAAAGTATTGCCGTGTGAAAGGGATAGCATTTATCAGTTTAATTTTGAAAATTAAAAAGAAATTGCTTAAAACTGTTATTAAATATTCTTCCTTTAGGGCCGTTCATAGATTACATAGGCATCTAAGGGAGGAGGGATATGTGATTTGCTTATTGTTGCTAACAAGGTTGGAGGAAGGTTATAAGCAATAAAAAATCCCTTATTTTTGACATTTTTTGCGGGAAAAAAATGAAAAATCAGTCTGGCTAAAAATTTTAATTTAAAAACGTTAAATTTAAGAAAAGAAAAAGTGGTAAAAAATTTCTTCAAGTAGTTTCAGAGGCCAAGAGTACTAACCACATAAGGAAAACACAAAAGGTTCCAAGGAAAGTTTCACTCAAAATTTTATACAATGAAAAAACATGCAATTTTTTTTTTTTTATGCAAAGTGATGTCTTTTAGTTGTATTTATTCCTAAAATTAAATTACTAAAGGAAAAGTCAAAGCTCAAGCAAAAGGGGAAAAAAAGGAGTTGCGATTTTTTTTTACTTGGAGGGGGGGGGGTTATGATGTGCTAATTTTCGATAATAGGGGAGGAACTCGAAAATTGTCAGGAGCATAATTGTGTAATATTGGAACAGTTTCTCTTGGTCTGCATCCCTCTGGTTGTTAAATTGTGCACTGTACAGTAATTTATAGGATTTCAATTATTGAAAAATCTATAAAAAAGCATCAATATTTCTATTAATAAAATAGTTCATTAAAACTAATTATTCAATTTTATTAATATAAATACTTAAAATATAGCTGTCGTGTTATTTTAAATACGAAACAAAGCTCTACCTCAATGGTTTCACGTGGAAAGAAATGAATAAAATTAAGTTTAGAATCCTTTATGCTTTTAGTTACTCTAATGAAAAAGCTCTTTGCTTTGGTTTAATTTATAAATAGCAACTGTTTATCTCTCATCGTGCATTTGGACAAAATATGTTATTTTAAAACTATTAATAGCTTTGTCTTAATATGCATTTTGAATTATATCTTTCTTTTTAATGATGTTTAAAAAACTTTCTTATCAAAAGTTGTTATGCACTCTAATCGCTTAAAAATGTAAACATATTTGTGTAGGTTTTGTTGAAAAGGAGGAAGTAAATAAGATATTTGTGTCGTTTTTTTAAAAAAACACTATTTTGTGTAGCACGCTATTTTTTAGGTTTAAAAATATCTTTGTTAATAAATTCTTCGGCAATTGTCGATTTTTATCTATCTTTTCCTTGATTTTTTCATTTGTTTTTAAGATTATAGAAGTTAATTTTTATTTTATTTTTGTTTTAATGCGTATCGCAAAACTAATTTTTTCAAGTTTAACTGGGACGCTGGTATTTAAAGAAATAAGTAATTGTACTCAAAGGAGGGGGGGGGGGATATTAATTCGTGTTAAACCAAAAATAGTTGGATAGTAAATAAAAAATAATAAGAACACTCATGAAGTTATATTAACTAGTGATTAAAAAATGGATGATTGGGGAGTAGATAATCATAATCTAAATTTTTTAAAGTGAACAAACGAACATTTTAGATGGAAGCACCATGATCTTTATATGATAAGATACTTTTGTGTAATGTTGTAAACACTTTATCATGGCCTCATACATAATATAAATTCTGAAATCAAAAACTATTTATAAACAATACTAAGAAACAGTTTGATGAAAAATATCACTTTTGTTGCCAAATGTGTGACTTATTATTATATTAGCCCCAAACCTTTCAACTTTCCACTCCCTTTCTGAACCCGTGTACGCTTTTCATTAAACTTGGTTCCTGTGGAGAGTTTCAAATATTTTACTCATACTTCACATTTTTTTCTGAAAATTTTAAAAATTCGTCTTTTTATTTGTAATAATATTTACTATAATAAACATTTATCATTCATTTATTTATATTGATACAGCATGGGGTTTAGTTTACTACTCTTAATAATGTCTCATCTGTTTTTTTTAAGATAATTTTTTTGAATTTTTTTATTTATTTATTGTTGTATTTACTACAATATCATAAACTCATTGACACAGCATGAAATTGAGCTAGTTACTCTTGATGATGTGGCAATATTTATACTTATTTATATTATTATATTTATTATTTATGATATAATTTATTATATTTGTTATTCATCGTAGGATATAATTTACTATAGTACATATTTATTATGCCAGTTAGTTTTAACATAACTATGAATGATTCTTACTTTTTAATAGACTCATTTAATAAATCACCATTTAGATAATTTATGGAAGGTATTATTTTACACATCTTCAAAATGTCTAAAGTTAAATTTCTTAGACAAATAAAAATTATGTTTTGTTAAAAATATTCGAATTTCTTTCGAATATTTAAAATAGATCTAGTACTGTTTAACATTGACAACTTGGTGCTGCCGTGAATACCATTTTGTTTGATGAAAAATATTAATTATTTTAAATTAATTGTAGTTTTTTCGGCACTGAATACATTGATAAATAAATATCGAATATATCACAGGGACTTACGTTATGCATCGAGTACAAAACGTAATCATAGCTTATTGATTTTATTCGACCTTCGAACTTCAGAATGACATTTAAACGCTTCATTATAGAAAGCTGCGTGACCTAAGCAAATGCAAATCTAATCGATGATAAAGCTTTTTTTTTAAATTTTTCTTTGGTAAGATCAAAATTTTAATTACATATAAATTTGTAAAGATAAAAATTTTATTTATATTACAATTAATTGAATAACAATTTTAATTACATTACATTTACATTATATTAAAATTTAAATTACATAAAGTTTTTAATTACATTAATGAATTACATTTTAATATATTTAATGTGATTATATAAAATTAATTACGTTAATTTTAATTACATTAAAATCCTTAATGTATGCAAAATGAGCATTATGTTTTGTTGATTTAAAATAGTTTTATGAAATGTATATTCTGAAACGCATAAGAAAAATAATGACAGGGACTTCTTAACTCAGCTTATTTAAACAATATTCTTTTATTATATATCTAGAGAAATTGGTCAGGTTAAAGATGAGAAGAATAGGTTAGAATATTTAAACGAACTCATAAGCCTTTAGAATATTTATACTTTTTAGAATATTTTCAAATATATTATTACATACTTTATTACCTATTTTATACTTTTAATAAATAGCTTTCCAATCACTATTTTCGAAGCAAATTCCGAGGAGTAGGTTCGAAATTTACACGCTAATATTGAGACTACTAAAATTTTATTGGAATATTTCCAAAAGAACCTTTAGGTGGTAATTTTTCAGATTTTTTGAAATAAGATTTTTGCCACTTAAACAATATGGTAAAACATAATCGGTTAAAATTGTTGTACTGCTAAAATCTTTCAGGTAAATTTTCCGAAATAAAAGAACGACGACACAATTCTGGTTAATACAACCAAAATGTGCGGTATTTAAAAAATCCATTGGCTAATTTTTCCGTTCCTACAGTTATGGTTTACCGGAAATTTTGGTTTTAAAAACTATAGTTCTTGTTAACACACAATTTTGTAAAATATACAAAACTGAAAATTAAATTTAATCATTGAATAAATGATTTTTATGTCATGCTTTAACGTTTCATAACAAAATTACCAAATTTTATCATATATTATAAAACCATATTATACTTTTAATTTTATCAAAGCTCTTCGGTAAAAATCAACGAGCTTCTTAGTGTTCTCATAAATTCAGAAATACTGTAAATTTTATCATTTTCTGGTAGTTTTGAATTTTGATGCTTTGTTTTTTTTTTTAGTGAAGCTCATCTTACAATTAATTAAGACAATTGTTTTCTCAATTTTGCTTCCCCTTCCCGCATTTGTTTCCTATGAATTGAAATTTCTTCTTTATAATTTAGCACATTTATTTATCGAAAAATATTTGACATGCCTTAGGTCAAATTATTTTACTAAAATTTAAAGGTATGGGTTCCGCATCATTTTATTCCAGATGCATAAGAATATAAAAAATAATAATTTTTAGAAAAATATAAATTATAGCTATTTTAAACTTTTTCAAACATGTTAAAAATAGCTATAATTGCACAAAAATTGATCAAATTTTGTGTGCAATATTATAATTTAGTGCTTAAAAGACAATATTTCGAAAATTAAAAACATGCATCAATGTAGTAAAAATACAAGATAATATGCTAATAAATGATGAATTTTTAATGATTTTGCTGAATAAATCAACTGCTTACAATTCACGTTAAATTAAACTGACGTAACATTGAAGCTACTTGTATAAATCTGTAATATCATTAACGTAAATTTTTCTTATTTTAGGAGCCTTTTTAATTCCTTATTTAATATGCCTAATTGCTGGAGGTGCCCCCGTCTTCATTCTTGAGATCGCATTAGGGCAATTTACGAGTCAAGGTGGCATCACGGTTTGGGACATTTGCCCTATTTTTAAAGGTAAGTTATTTTAAATATTTATAGCCATTTTGTTAAATCCAAGTTCATATTAGTTTAAATCCTTGTATCGAACGTAGTTAAAGAGTTATAACATACTGGTAGCAGTCTGTGATTGACTGAAAGAAAAGAAACGAAACAAACATTTCTTCGAAAACCCAACATTGAAGGGTCGACAAAGAAAAGCAGACCTGAAAATTTAAATTTTCAGTTAGTAGCCAATGGTCGGTTGACTAATAACTTGGTAGCCACTTTTTCCTTAAACCTAATGAGTCTTTGAGCGATATCGATAAGTCCTTTTCATTTAGTAGCCACTTTCTGCAACTTTTTCCCCTTATTAATTTTTTTTTTTTTTTAAAGTTATTAAAGTTAAGAGAAATAGCACATGATAATTTTTATAGCTTCAATGAATTTTACTCAAAACTTTAAAAATAAAATGATGCGATTCGTGATTTTGAGTAAATAATTTAAAACAAAACATTTTGTTTTTAGATTTTTAAAAAATTTTATTACAGTGTAAACTGTTGAAAACTGATTTGGACGATGTTAAAAAGTTTCTTTAACTATATACTACTTAACTACCTAACAAAAACTGTTGATTGCAGAATTGCATTGCCATAATTTTGTCATAAAAAAATTAATAGAATCAAAATAACCACACTCTTTATATCTCACATTGCGATTGGCGGTCTTGTATTTAACAAATATTGGAAGGTACTGTCAAACAGAGTAAATATCATCAGTTTCTTTATGAAAATTAAATAAAGAGGATTAAATGCAGATTTAAAATGTCCCTTACCCGTTTCCAGATCTTCTACTGTTCAATTCACTCGGGAAGGAAGGGACTCTTTAAGATATAAACAAAAAGCAATAAATTATGAAAGGAAAAGTAGTATGAACTATAATAATTCGGCAAGATGTGTTGAAAAGTTGATAAAGAGCAAAACTGGTATTGCTCCAGTAAAATTAAGAGTAAAACTGATAAACTGGTTCCACGCTCTTTATCAACTAAAAGTTTATAAAGAGCGTGGTTGGTATTCTCAGAAAAAAAAAGGGAAAACGAAAAACAACTTGGCGCAGGATAATTAATCATGAATTAGAAGATCGCTAATAAATCATGGAACAGTTGGCCACTAATAGGTGTAGATGGAAGAATGCGATGGACGATCTATGCTCCCAGCCGGAGAAGTACGTAAATCAGAAAATTTCTCCAATTATAATTAAATAAGTAATTAAGTTACATGATTATAGATATGCTCTAATAACAAATTAAAATATGCAATAAGGTGTTATAAAGTGAGCTAGAAAAAATATCTATAAAAACTACTTTAGATCGAATATGATCAGATTTTTCACACTCTGTGATGCAGTCTTAATCGATTATTATAGTGACTTTCATAACACTTCTAATATGCTATTTAATGAGTTCTATCTACAAATTTAATTATAAAAAAAGACAAAAAGCGCGAAAAAGTCATGTTTTTTATTAAATATTAAACCATTTATAACAGTTATTAAAATGCGTCTTTTTTAAAATAGTTATGAAAGGAATAAATATTGAAGAAAAAAGAAATGGAAATCTTTCTTTTTCCGAAAAAAAAAATTTAACGACACATCCTTTCAACAATCTTTTAAAAAATACTACCTTATTACAGCAATTCTTTTTGCCGTATTCATTATCACTGTGTAATGTCATATTTTATTCTCTCCATGATGCAGTCCTAATCGTTTGATTATTCTAATGACTATAATAACACTTCTAAATATGCTAATTAATGAATTCTATCTGCTAATTAAAATATGAAATAAGACAAAAAACGCATAAAAGTCGTTTTTTTTTTTTTTTTTTTTTTTTGAGATCAATTTCACCATTTTTTTTTAAAGTTCGGATTTATATTTTTTTTTACATTAAACTATAAATAATAGGTATTGAAATGTGTCTTTTTAAAATAAGTAAGAAAAATGAAATAAAAAGTACAGTACAAAAGGAATGGAAATCTTCCTCTTTAAGAATAATAACGTAATGTCACATCCTTTTAACAATCTTTTAAAAAATATTACCTCATTACAACAATTCTTTTTGCCACATTCATTATCACTGTGTGACGCCACATTTTATTCACACATCCTATGTCATAAATCTTGTCCATCCTTTGCTATTAGCGAGAATAGAAGTACCCTCTAATAAGGCCGTTTATTACTTTTGTCCGTTCGTAAACTCTATTTTGCCTTGACACCTTCGTTTTATTTTTAACTTAATCCATCATCAAGATACATATGACTTCAAACAATTTCAATTGTATTACGTAATAAACAGAATAAAAAGTGTATTCTATTTAAAGCTTTTATATGCAGATTCACCACGTTCTTCTAATGGCAAAACTGCTTATCAAGACGGAGGAAGTTAAGAGCATTTTAATGCTTAGCAAAAAATCATAACTCGAATAATCGTCCTTTTGTAACGAATCTATTGGTTGTTAAAAAACTGTTTAAGTAATGTCAAGTTAGATAATTATGAAGCCGTTCTTCAACGACATTCACAAAGTAAAGTTACTATTGTCATGGCAGAAATAAATTTTTGAAGATGTACAGTAAAAAAAATACGGATTACCCTTATAACTTTTCAACGGTTGGTTGAATTTTCATTCTGTAAAATGTTATAGCAATATTTCAGATATATGTTTAACGGTTAACTGCAACCGTGACGGAAACGCGCCGAAAAACACACTTTTTCTGAAGAAACGAACTTTTATCCCATCAATTTAGAATTTATCACCCCCAAAATAGGGGGTAGGCAAAGTTTTGAAGAGCTTACCTGCTATAACGATTCAAAATTTTGTTTTCCTAATGTTACTTTAAATTGTCACATTTCTTGTCATAGCTTTTGATTGATTTGTTAAATTAAAATATTTCTTTCACAAAAAGTTATAAAACCTCCGCCCAAAGACATAGATGTAATATAATGAGGAATTTAGATAAAATAATTAATTTTTATTAATCAATTTGTTGATGATGAAAAAATTTTGAATTGTAAAATATGCCAATTTTTATATATTCTGCAATTTCAGATTTTTTACGCCTAAATTCTTTTTTTTTTCATGTCATTTTAATTAATAAAAAAAGTGCTTACAAATTAATTATTGAATAGTTATAAAATAGTATTCCATCTTTTGATTATATTGCCAAATTGCAGCACTTCAGCCTTTACGTCATTCGATTCAGCATTCAGTCAACAAAGGACGGAGCTAATCCTTCCTTTAATAATTAATTTTTGAAAATTAATAATTAAAAGAATACATAAAGATACACATAAAAACTGTTAGACATTCCCTTTTCTTTAAATTATTATTATTGAATTTAAAATATTCATCTCACAGTTTTCCTGGTTTATATATTAACAGATTCGTTGAAACATTTTTGCATACTTTTAAATTTTGCAAGATTCCATTTTACGAACCTATATTAGGTAAAACTGTTAAAGGGCATGCAAATGTAATTTGTGCGTAGAGCAATGCATAACCCAAATTAATATGTTTCCTAAATATAATTCCTTTAAGAGGCACTATAACAAAATACAATTTATAATGGTTTATTGCAAACATGGTGGATTTTAAATGCATATTTTGATCAAATCTCTCTGAATCATCAAGAAATTTTAAACCAATTAAAAATGAGTTATGTTTCTCTGAACTTAACCTACTAGCTCAATAAAATGATTCAAAATTTTGTGCTTTAACACTCCAACGGCAGGCCGAAAAAAAAAGCTTTTTTTCAACCTACTGATAATATCATGGGTATAATATTAAATCTAAATTATTTTAAAACTTTTGTTTTTAAAAACTAATACTTTATCACTTTTTTTACGATTTTTCTAGTCTACAGAGATGATTGTGCTCCGGAAAAATTCGGATTTCCCGATTTTTCGCTAACCGCAATCCGGAAATTTCCGGAAATCGAAGGTCCAGAAGCTTCAAAAAATCATAGAACTAGAATTTATATCTCTGTGTCTCTTTCATTTATAAATATTTTTTCTGGTAGAATAATAAATGTGATTAGAGATAAAAGTAAACTTAAACATAATTATTAATTTAAATGATGCTGCATATAATTTGTTTAGAATTTCACGTTGTGAAAATATCAATGATTTGAATTTATAAAGACATAAATTTATTTTAATTCGTCATTAATGATTTTATTCAAGGAATTTTCAGTATTTTTAAGTTGGGCTCACAATCATCCCTGAACCTATAACTAGGTTCAAAGTACATTTAGTTGCAGAGTTATCTTGTTGTTATCAAGATAATCATTTAATTATTAAAAATACATACTTTACTAGAAGTCATACAATATTTAGTCACCAAGTTTTTTTTAAAAATATTATTATTACTATATCCTACATAAAACGTGTAAAATATATATTAAGTTTCTCGAAATTTGCGTGGCTCTGCAATTAGGCATTCTATGTATGTATAAAAACCATAGTACGTTTATTTTTAAAAGTGTTATATTGCTAGAGGTGTAGGTTATTGCTGACATGATATATTATCCATTTTATTCTTTCTTACAGGTATCGGATTTGGTACAACTGTGATATGCTTCTTTTTAAACGTGTACTACATTGTGGTACTCAGCTGGGGACTTCTTTACTTATGGCATAGTTTTACTCACACTCTGCCTTGGTCAACCTGTGACAACGAATGGAACACAGAAAACTGCTTGACTGTGAGGGAACTCAATATTACACTTTCCAACCTCACTTCAGAAGAAATGAAGAACTCAACAAAAGTTGACGCTGCTCAAGAATTTTGGGAGTGAGTGGTTTATGTTATAAACATCAATTTTCTAAGTTTATGGAATACTAGGGGGCTGAGCCTCCTGCTCTCTCCCCCTCAACAACCCCTAGGATTGCTTCGCAATAATTGTTGTGTTTTTTTTATTTTATTTTATAACGAACATTGAACAGTCGATAAATTTCTGAGTTTAAGACTATCAATGTTCAACTCAGTAGCCTTGTCATTTTAAACCCAACACTTTGGAGACAAGAGAACTCCTGGATTCAACATTGAGACGATTTTGCTAGAACTAACCCGCATTTGCGTTACATGGAAAGGTGAACCACGAAAACCTCCCACATTTAGCCTGATGGCAAGGGGATTCTGACCCATGATCCGCCTACAACTGAGGATATTTTAAGTCAGCACTATGGTCGGTGAGAGCCAAAAGTAGAATTCGTATCAATCAGCCAACGGTGGGGTTCGATCCTAGGCACCTCGTTGAAGGGCAAACGCTCTATTCTCTGACCCACTGCAGCGCTTTTTTTAGAATAAAACAATTTTTATGAACAAAAGTTACGATTATTTACTTAAAATAAATGTAGTATAAAGAATTTAGTTTGTTCACGCTTGTATTTCCCCTTCCTAAGCCAGATATTCTTTAAATTAAACATTTATTTTGAGTCAAATTTGATTGGTAAATAGCTTCAAAGATCTCGTATGATTCCCTTATAATATTAAGATCTATTAGCGAACATAGATAACTTAACTCAATAATCATTTTTTTTTAAATAACATTTATAATTAAAGATATATTGTTATAAAAAATTCTGTGAGTTCAAAATCATAATTTAATACTTCCGCTTTCCGAATAGGCTGATATGTTAAACACTATTTGTGGATGCACCACAATGTGAATGAAGCGAATCATTATATTCTAAATCATTTAACGAATAATAGTATATTAATGTAATTTACACAAAAAAATATTATAAAAAGGGTTAATAAGTTTAGAACCCGATTCAAATAAAAACTAAAATGTAGCGTAATAAGGTAGTATTATATAATTACGTTCTAATAAAGAAACAGCTCATTTAGTTTTTAATTCTTAATTTCGAAACCAATCAAAATCGTAATAATACAGGGATACACCATGGCCGACTAAAATTGCTCAAAGTGGTAACGAATAAAAAGCAAAAATCGTTTAAAAGACATTAAAATTATCATTTTTTACTTGCTTATTTCTTTCAGTTTGCTATTGAAAGTAAATGCAAAGAATGTTTAATGAATGTTTAAAAATGAATCACTTGAAATGTAAGTCATAGTGATAATTATGATTGAACAAATAAAGAAATAATAAATAAACTAAAATGATTTGAGTTTCTATCACATTTTACAGCCAGTAAAAATGTACTAACATCATGGAAAAACCATGACATCATTAATAAAATTCTATGTATAGTTAAAGACGATAGGCAACTAGTAAAGTCGAGATATATTGTGTCTAGGCATAGCAAAGTGATTATGAGTTTTTTCATGAGTCTGTTTCTAGAGCGTTAAGTTTGAAGTTAGCGTTACATGAGAAAGTAAACTACAAATTTATAAAACATCAGAGATTTTTTGAAAGGGTATCTAGCACACGTTAATTTAAAAAAATAGAAATAGCAATATAGGTGTTTTTCACTCTATTTCCGAAATTTAAACCAGCATAAGAAATGAAGGATACGGGATTAAATAAAAAATGACGTTAAAAAAAAAAAAAAAAAAAAAAAAAAAAAAAACTTGTGTAGAATTGGAAAAACAGTATTACTAATTTTTCTCGTGTCGCAAGTGAGTCAAATTTTTGAATTGTCGTATGTTTTTCATTATCTATATTAATAACTGTGACTTGATTCAAATTCAAAACCAACCTATGTTAAAATTTTAAAATGACGGAAACTAAAATTTAAAAAATATATATATGCTACGGCCAAATCCCGAAGTCCGGCCAATTTGCGAATTGGCCGTACCTCTTGGCCAAAGTCCAAAATTTTCTTGATTTCGGGAATTGGCCGGTCAGATCACGAAGTGGCCGAGGATGGCTGGCCAAAGTCCGAAATAATTGAAACGATCAGTGAATATTTTACTTTGGCAGCCTTCTATAATTATATAAATAATTCTTATAAATCTTTTAATTTAAAAATATAAAAAATTAAAGTTTTTAAATTGTCTATTAAATAATCATTAATTTAATAATCATTATTAAATTGTCTATTTAATTGTCTAGTCATACAAGGTCTAGTTAAGTGCCACTGCCCGGTATACCCTACACTGATGTTTTTTTAAGGTTCAGTGCCACTGCTCGGTATACATTTGCCCGGTATATCCTATACTGATGTTTTTTTAAGGTCAAGTGCCCCTGCCCGGTATACATTTGCTCGGTTTGCCCAGTATAATGATTTTTTCTTCTAACTTTGGCTGATCTTCTCATGCCAATTCGCGATTTGGGTGGCCAATTCCCGAAATCAAGAACAATTTCGGACTTTGGCCAGCCATCCTCGGCCAATTCACGATCTGGCCGGCCAATTCCCGAAATCAAGAAAAATGTCGGACTTTGGCCAGCTAATTTACAGCGTTCTTGACCAATTCGCGACCTGGCCGGCCAGATCGTGAATTGGCCGACATCGGGCTTTGGCCGTAACATATATATTAACACTCAAAGCGTCAATCCCGGTTTTTTCCAAACTTATAGCTGCAAGCTTCCTTGCATCAATAAGTCGATTTCTCACATGTTATTCAATGGGAGAGAGGTGCATAGCAGGGAAATTTCCGTTCTGTTTTTCTTGGGGGGTTCTTACTTAGTTTCTTGTAATTATATCATGAAATTTTTGACAGAAGTTAATTCGTATACATTCCTTTTAATTTTTTTCATTCTTTTACTTTTCTGTTTTTTTAATAAAACATAAAATCACCTTTCGTTTATATTATCTTTTCTAGCATAGATCTTGAATTTGTTTTTGAAATGAAGGTTAAATTTTTAATAACGTACTCTTAATTTTGACAAAGAACTTGTAATTTATTGGTTTATAGGGCGTAATTTATTCAACTCGTAATTTAGTGAGTTACAGAAGTTATTCATTTAACTTATAATTTCTTTATTTACAGACGTAAGGTTCTTCAAATATCAGAGGGCATTCATGATATTGGAGGCATTAGGTGGGAATTAGCTCTAACTTTGCTGCTAGCATGGATAATTTGCTATTTCTGCATATGGAAAGGTGTGAAATGGACTGGAAAGGTACATGTAACTATATAACACTATTTTTAAATCAACTGTGCTGAAATAGAATTGAAATCTAAAACAAATTTTCTCTATGGCTGATAAAATTATCGGGGCATAAATTCCACACAAGACTTCTGTGTACATGCATGCAAAATATGAAACATAACAATAACTTTAAATTGCGTAAATGTTTTGTAAATTTTAAAATTTTCTTTGTCACATAAAGTTGCTTTGTAGGCTTAATAGGATTTTTTTTTCTCTCACGAATTTTTTTTATTTCATTAAAAAAAATTCCAGTTTTTTAAACTTCAATTAATAATTTTGAAACTATTTACAAAAAATTTTCCAAATGTGAGCAATTTCCGTAGATTAGCTAAATCTACGTCAAATTATTACACTGGATGCATGATTAAGAATTCATTAATGGTCAGTTTTTAATTTGAATTTAGTATTCAAATAAATGAATTTAGTTTTGTTGAATGAAACACTGATTATTTAAACGAATGAAACATCTCATTTTCTTCATGTTTTCGAAACTTGAGACAATATTAACTGGTGAATATCAGTGAAAGAAGTTGTCAACTAAAGAATGCTCATAATAACGCATTCTTTAGTTGGGAATTTTATTAAATCCCTCAATTCAGATGTATTTCGTGACATAGTTTGTAGAAACTATTATTAATAATTTAATATTTGAACTAGGTCATGAATAACGATAAGCAAATTTTGAAAAACGACTGTTTCGAATTCATATGAAGCTTGAGTAATAATAAAACACCTTTTTAGAAGATAAACTATTCTCTAACTAATTTGAAAATCAATTAATTCGGCACCAAAACTTCTGTATTTGATTGCAGCTTGATACTCAAGATTTACGAGAAACAAACAATTTTCTCGATACAATAATAATTTAGTGTTCATTTAACATTATTTGTGTTAATAGAAATATGCCTCAAAAGCTGAAACTACGAACAAACTAATTATATGGTTTTAGAAAGCTTTCAATATGCTGAATAATTCGATGGCCTCGATCCTACATGCCATACAAATTAATTTTACTGGTGCGTACTTGTCATAAAGAATCAAAGATACATACTTATTTAAGAGCATGCAATAAACTCCCAATGAAACTCGTTTTGATTAAAATAGTGCAGTTAACTACCAAGCCCTAATGATGTTATATTTTAAATACATTATTAAAAAAAATAAGAATTGTCTGCAAATTTTAGTCGCAACCTTATCGTATGCGAAAAAAAAATCTGTTTTTTTTTTTTCCACAGCTCTCGAATAGACTTAAAATATTAAGTTAAATATTTTTAACTTTTTTTTAAGAGGGGTGACTAAAACTACTTCTATCACTGTCTGAGTTTTAAGAACCTAGAACAAATGGTTCTGGAGTTATAAGAGATATACAAGTTCTTTCTTTTATTATTATAGATTTAGATATAATACGTCTTTTAAAGTTTCAACCAAAGCTCTATTTTCAATTAAATTGAGTTAAAGTATTAAAAGTATTCTTAATTCAATTGATGTATTGATTTTTCAGGTTGTATATTTCACTGCAACATTCCCTTATGTGATGTTGACAATTTTGTTGATCCGTGGAGTTACATTAAATGGTGCGATGAAGGGAATAATATTTTACTTAAAGCCAGATTTCACCAAATTAATGGATGGGCAGGTACGAGCTAAGAAAATAATTTTATTTTTAAAAATTGCATAATTTTTAATTTATTAAACTAATTTTTTTTAAAAAATAATGTTTTATAATAATTAAAATTTAAACATTTCTTTCATTCATTTCTTTCTTTCTTTTCATTTTAAATATTCATTCATTTTAATGTTGAAAGCAACATTTAGAACGCTTACTTTTCTAAATTTTATTGCTGTACAAAATTTAAAACTAGCAGGCTCTGTCTCCAGTTCGCTAACGCTCTGCTACCATCGAAGATTGCTATGTAACCTTATATGGTTTGTTTTGAAAATCAGGATCGCTTCGCTCGCTACTAAGTTAAACTCATTTGTAATATGTTCCAGTATAAAATTTTAATCAGTTATTAAAATCTTTAAAACTAATTCTTTTTTTTTAAATTGAACAATTTTTTAGTCAATAGTAAGTTAGAGAAATAAATTTTTTTAAATTGAAATAAATGAAATTCAATAGAAAAACTTGGAGAAACGAAACAAGAAGTATGTTTTTTAAAAAACAATTACTATTAAAGATTCACAACTTTGTTAAAAACACAATTATTAATTTCAGAACTTTAAGCTATCTATTATTATTATTATTGAACCTGCGTAAGTTTAATTAAAATATGATATAGAATACTTTGTTGATATGAATTATTCGCTTTTAATTCTTTTAAATTAATAACTCTGTTTCAGCTTTTTGTTGTCCACATGAGAAAAGAATTTTCGTTCTGGAATTTCAAAACATGAACGTTTATACTTTTATAGTTATGACAGCTCACACGCTTGATATTTCAATTCTTTGTTACCAACCAAAAAAAATAAATAAATAAAATAAAATCAGAGCTCTTTTTGTGGCATGTAAGAGAAATATACAAATATAGATTGTGCTTTTAGATAAATATTTTTCATCGCTATCTACATGAATTCTGAATTACAAATGCTTTTTATTATTATTTTTTTAACTTTACCTCTTTATTCTTTTTTATGATGATAAATAGTCCTGTGATCTATCAAGTGTTTTATAAAAGTTTTAGTAAATTTTCTTTCTTTCAAATATATTGAAAGTTTGTTCAGGATCATCCGTAATGACCGCTCTTACTACGCAATTTTGCATTCTTTGTCGTTAATGAGACAAAAAAATACACATATTGATTACCAGGAATTAGTATTTAAGTGAAGAAAAAAAAGCGATACCGAACTTTGACAAATTACTATTGAGGAGAGCGATTACGAAAAATCGAAAACTGTTTAATTGTGGGTTAATATTAATTATATATCTAATCATATTTCAACTCCTTTATGTTTCTTCAAACGTTTTGAAACACCCACCTATTTCAATATTTGTCATATTTCGGGTTTTTGTTTGATTTTTCAATTCGGAACCAATCAATTCGATCGATCGACTCGATTAGTAAATTAAGGACCCTCAACCTTTTAATCTTTATTTTGATAAAGACAAAGAATTGTGTATATTAAGCGCAATCATAAATTGATACACTGAGCCGAGATGAATTTTAAAGGACTATACCATCCTTATTTTTTTCAACGTTATTTTTATACGACCAATAAACTTTATGAACTTTATTAACTTTTATGAAGATTTAGTGAAATTCGTTCATTTTTAGACTTCGAAAAATTTCAAATTACGAAATATCGGTTGACGTGCTCTTTAATGACTTTCAGAAGATATCCAAATACTTTGCATAAAATATTTTTTTGTTTTTTATATAATGACAAGATTCCTTTTATATTGTTTATTATGTTTTTACGAGATATAGTCAAAACAAGTTTCTTTTTCATATTGATCTTCAGTCATTACTATCCATTTATGGAAGTGAGACAAAAGCGTATTTTGCGGTTTCATCTTGAATGAGAACTCGGTATTATGTGGTTTTCGCATGAAATTTGAATGTAGTTGTAGACGATCATTATATTTACAAGCTTTTATCTTTCTATTTAATGGTGATTTATTTTTAATTTATAAGTTCTTAACAAACGCATGTTTTATTCTATTTTACTTAATTATTACTTTTTACTTGTAATTGAAAATATGCAAATAATTATTAAAATAGCATTTTCTCTCATTAAGTAATTTCTTTTAATTAAGAATTTTTACAAAAAATAATTTATGAAACATGTATTGTTTTAAAATAAAAATTGTGACTACTTTTCAGAAATTTAAAAAAAAACGGTTAATTTCTAGCATTTCACTTGTAATTATAGAACTTATGCTTTGAAAAATAAAGGTTAAAAATATTTTTAAAAAATAACATAATAAAATAAAATAATATTTTCAAAAAAAGACAAGATCTTTTTCTTAAAAATGTTATTGTATAAATACAATGTATTCTTTTATTTAGGTATGGATAGATGCCGGTACTCAAATTTTCTTTTCCTACGCCATTTCCTTAGGATGTATGACAGCGTTAGGCAGTTACAATGATTTCCACAACAATTTTTATCGGTAAATTTGTTTTATTTATCACTTATGCCGATACTGATTATATTATTTTTATTCTAATTATACAAATGATTACAATCATCGATATAGAGCGTCAAAATTTTGTTTTATTTTGAATTTATTTTGTTAAAAGTCTATTCAAATGAAAATCGAGTCAACTTCAACTCTAGCAATTACAATTTATTTAATGGATTAAAAAACGAAAAAAATCTGAAGACACTCGAAAATTCTATGACATAAACAACTGATCAATCTGATCGCGTCAAATAGGTATAAAATTTACACATGCGTTACATATGCGTTATTATTTACTTACAATTAATACCAAATAGAAATTAACTGTAAGTAAATAATAACGCATATATTTCATGTGTATTCATTATTTTTATATTTATTTTAGATTGTATTGTACGCTTTGTTAACTATTTTCAGTAAAAATATTAAACTCTTAAGTACAATTTAAAAATTTTTAAATACACTTTTTTTTAGCAAATTATGGAACATTAAAGGCCTGTAAAACTAATAAAGGTTTGAAGTGTGAATTAAGTAGTCTATATTTAACAAGCATAAAACAGATGGGGGGGGGGCGAAATCACTTTCGAAATGTTTAGTTTTTATCTTGCAAGCAGTCTTTGTTCAAAAAAGCATGCATTTTATATGTTGTTTTTCGTTTACCATCATAGATAATTCATCATAGATCTTCGTTCATCATAGATAATGTTAGCCAATTAGATTGTCTTTATGTAGACGTATTAAAAAGTGTACATTTTTTCAAATGGGTACATTTTTTTCGTGTTTTAAGAAATCAGTTTGATCAGTAGTTTATGTTATATAATTTTCGAGTGTCTTCACCTTTCTCCGTTTTTAAATTTATTGAATAAAATGTAAAAGATTTCGTAAAACTTTTAAAAATTAGAATTTTTATTTTTAGTTTGAACAAATTCCTTACTTTTCTAATTTCGCTAGATTTTCTTAAACTTTTGAAAAATCCAATATAAAATTTTACTAAAATTTATTTCTTGATAGAAAATATGAAATTTGTAAATCTCGCATTTGTTAAATAACTCATAATTTGCACGAAGTGTTAAATAATGAATATTGAGTGTATATAAAACTGATTGACTTAGTACGAGCGCCAGAAATTTCAGATTTATTAAAAATTAAAATTTGGGACAATTTTGATTTAAGTGAATAGATTAATTACAATTCTTAGAACTTACTTACCTTTTTTTATCACCTGCATTTTATGTATCATTACAAAGAAAACAAGATGTTGCATATTTTTAAAGAAAACGATAATTAACACAGTTAAAAAATAAATTTATTTCTATGCCTGAATTATTTTTCTTTGGTTTATATTCGTTTTGTGTTTTTATTTCGATGTTTTGCAAGAAATAAAATTAGCAAAAATGCATTATCTATTCTACAAGCATAAATTTAAGAAATATTTTTATTTAAACACTGTTTTAATAGTTTAAAATTATGATATAAATTCTTTAACGTTTTTCTTTCGATTTTAACTTTTTAAGATAGTTTATTCAGTGTTAGATGGTTTTTTCTTTGATTTAACTGAATACTTTTGAAATATAAAAAGTTAAATGTTTGTTGAATTTATCTTCTGCATTTTATGCATTATTACAAAGGAAATGAAATTTTGTTTCAAAGAAAACGATACTTATATTGGTTTAAGATAAATTCTCTTGTGTGAGGTTTTTTTTTCAGTTTAATTTGTGATATGTTTTGGCATTGGTTTTTAAAAAAAAATCTGAAATAAACAAAAATATGATACTAAAATTAACAAATTATTTTTAGGCAATGCATATTCATCGCATGCCTTAACAGTGGTACAAGCTTATATGCTGGATTTGCCATTTTTTCTGTACTTGGTTTCATGGCAACCGAACTTGGAGTTGATGTAGAATATGTTGCAGAAAGTGGTATGTATTTTAAATTCAATTTATGTAATAATATCATCTAACAATTATATTTATTTTAATTAATACTAATAAATGTTTCTAACTAATTAAATTCTTCGCTGTTAATAAATAAACCATCGGTTTTTAAAGGCTCAATGCTACAATTTTAGTTCAGAAAACTTTTTTCTCTTGAATAAGTAAAGTTAAACGAAATTGTAATTTATATATTGACAATTTATTTTTAAAAACCGATCTTTTAAATAGTTGTTTACTTTATACTATTAGACATGAAGTTTACTTTATATTATTAGACATGACACTTAACTCAATTTAATTTATTCATATAAATATATTCTATTACTGCTTGATTTTATCTTATTATGTAAATAAAAAAATAAAAAAATTCTAAGCCTTTTTAAAACAAGCAAGTAAGATAATAACAAGTCAAGATTCAAAATATTTTTTTTCTACTTATTATGTTGTATTTACTAAGATTTATGATTCTAATTATCTCTTCTGTGAAATTTTATTCATTGCTATGATTTGATTTTTATATAGGAAACTTATGCTTTAAACCTTTCAATAAAGAGTTGGATAACAATAAATTAATAAAACTAAGAAAACCATTAAATAAATAAAATTTTTAAGAACGTTTTTCAAATGGATTAAAAAGGAGAAAATAAATCTATTTTTGTTCCACAAAAACGAAAAATGCCAATAATCGACAATTTTGTAATAATATTTCACCATCAAAAATTAATTCCTGTCATATCTTTCAAAAGTGATGCGCGCTATGTTTTTCGTTTTTGGTCAGACAAAAAATAATTTTTGTTTCTTTTTTAGCCCATTTCATGAACGTAATTCTTACAAAAAATTTTTTTATCATATTTCGTTGTTTCCCTTTTTAATTTTTGTGTCGATAATTTTGTTCATGGCGAATTTTCGATTTGCAATAAAAGAGAGTTAAATTGTGCTTGCAATATTTAGAAAGCAATAAAAACATGTATTTCCAATAGAAAAAAAAAAAAACTCCAGTAAAAATTTCAGCACTTTTAACTGTCTGGAAGTTACCAAGATTTGGCGACTATTCTGCCGCGGATTGCGGTACGAAAATTTTCCCTAAACGACTTCCGGAAATTAACACATTTTTGCCCACATTTGCTTTGATAATTTTGGTGATGCTATTCTATTTTAGGATCGAAAAAAATCGCTAATCTGTTATTGATGCCAGCGACGCCTAATTAATTAATAATATGGAAATATGGAATTCATATTTGGGTATCTATAATAAGCATTGTAGTAATACATACGGTTATTACTACAATACTTTTACACACATACGGGTATGAGTATCTATACTTAGTAAAGTTGCCATGGTTTTTTTTTTACGGCCCCTGTAATGGAATAGTATATTTTTGACAGAATACACAAAATCTATTTCATATAGTTAATTGTCGTTTATCAACAACATAAAATATAAAACAAAAATATATGGTTTAATATTTTTTCACTTCCTACAAACGATATTAATAACCATAAAAATGCTATTATTGTTAACATAATTTTAAGTATTTATATGTTTAACCTTCAGGACCTGGCTTAGCATTTATAGCCTATCCGAAAGCTGTAACGCAAATGCCGGCTGCACCAGTGTGGGCAGTTTTATTTTTCTTCATGATCCTCATGCTTGGTTTGGACAGTCAGGTAATGAAGCATTTTTTTTATTTAATTTAAAAATAAAATATTGCAAACTAACATTTTGTAATAAAATATGATAACCATAAAAATCTTAAGATTTTATAAATGTCTTTTATGTTTAGAAATATTGAATTATTAAAATTATTCAACAAATATTTATAATTATTGAACAAAATTCTGGAAATAATTTTAATTAATTCTTTTAATAAGTTTGTAACCTTTGAAAAATACCTAATTAAAAATAAATTTTAATAAAAATCAGAAAATATTTTAATTATTAAAAGTCAATCAAATTTTTTTTTTAAATTTTCTAGTTTCTCAAAATTTTATAATTTTACTTTTCAAATCAATAATAATGCTAAATATAATTAAGAGAAAAATGTTCCGTATTAATTATAATATGTTTGTTATTAAGATACGCTATTCAGTATAATTTAAAAATATTATTAAAAAATTAATAATATTATAAAAAATTTAATGACTTTTTTAAGAAAAAGTGCGCTATTCTTAAATTGTTCATAAAATGATTTTGCTGGTATAAATATTTCCATTTATTCCAAAAATTAATGAATTTGCGAATTAATACATAACCTAAATATTACAAATAATTATTAATTTTTTTATTTTTATTTGTAGTTCGTGGCCATAGAAGGATTCGTAACGGCGATCGTCGACATGTTTCCTAAATATCTCAGGGTTGGTTACAGACGGGAGGTTTTCATTGCCATCACGTGTTTTGTCTCCTTCCTTATTGGTCTCTCCATGGTAACTAATGTAAGTCATTAACATTTGACCATTATTTTTCCATTGTCCAAAATCAGTCTATAATATAATGGTTTTCATAACAAAAATATGGTATTAGTTATGAGGAAATTTCTGATTCATATTGATTTTTTTTTTTAACCTAAACATCGGAAGCTGCCATTGGTTTGTTTAATAAATGGTAAATGAGAAATTCTATTTACATTTAAATTTATAATTAAAATTGCTTTTGTAGAAAAAAAAGAATCAAATAAGATTTTCTACCAAAATACGCATTAAATACAACGTAATGACATTTGCATGAAATAAAGTTTCAATTATGAATCTTTTATCTATGTATGTTATTGTTTTTTTAATTAATTGCTTGTTACGTTTATTTCAACCTATAAAAAAAAAAAAGAAGAAGAAACAACAATGATGATTTTCATGAACAAAAAAATCGTTATAGTTGATTTAATTGCAAGTATTTTTTTTTTAATTACTCCTTTATTTTTTCAAGGTTTACTAAAAATTATAAACTAATCTTCTGTGTACTTCTTTTTACTATGGTGTGGTTTACTTTTTAAATTAATAATCTTCTTTTACCTAAATTTAATGTTTCATTTCTTAATAAAATCTGTACATTTATTCTGCAATTATTCATTTTAAATGATAAGAAAATTGATGAAATATTATGAACCAATGTGGTATTCATGAATGTATGATTTAATATTTTATTATCAAAACAATTCTGGAACAAGTAACTATTCCTATTGGCAAAAAATACATACATATTTCTTTCTTATGAAGAATTTTGCTCAATGTATGTTTTTTGAATACTTGTTAAAATTGAAGTCAAAGTTATTTACACACTGTATTGCACAAATTAATATGTAAGCGAGGATAAAACAAAAACGTTATCAAAATATCCTGACGAATAACTATTGAGAAGGGCTAGATTAAAGTCATCAAAACATGTCTGAAGCATGTAGGAAACTGTGAGAAGGAGAATGTGATTGTTAGAAACACATTTATCCAATCAAACTGGTTTTGACTTTTTGAATTCTGTCTTATTAATTTTCATTTTATTTCTTGCTTTTTTTCCTCGTTTACATATCGATTTGTGACAATGGGAATTCGCTTTTTGATGAAGATTATAAAAATATTTATACTAAGAGCGGCCATTAAAGAGCGCTCTGTACATTCCTCTGTGTATTCCTCAATTTCTCTATAAAATTTCTACAAATTGAAAAAAAAAAATTTCCGAAATTCGACTGAAAAATTAAAAGACATCAAGAGGATGAAAACGTACCTTGCATGAGGTTGCAAATGCGTTGAGATATCTCAAAAATCAAAAAGCACATGCAGACTCTGTCTCCAGAGGAGATTTAAAATGGGGTCATTTGAGGTATACTAATACCTCAATACATAATACATAAGCAATACGATGTAAAGAGGCCAAGGAAGTGGATTTGACGTGAGAGATTCGTCGTATGATCTTTGTGTTCGTCGGATCACAGTATGTGTGACTTTTCTTATAGGGTCATCTTAAATTCATATAGTGCCTTTTGAACCATATAGTGCCTTTTACCTGTGAATATTAAAGGTACACCTGGCATCTTCGAGGGCTCTTAAGAATCGTTGCAGTATGCAATCACGTCCACAGCAAGTTCGTAACATCTGTTGAAATTTTTTTCCAGCGTGATATCAAAACTACTCTCGCTTTCTACCCTCTCAACGTGATTTGTGACCTTATTGCCTTTTATCAGTCGCCTAAATTTGTCTATCGAATTTTGAAATACCCTTTATGTGAAACATTTTATTTCTGTTTTTCCAATTACAGATTTTTAAAAAATAGTCACCCAAACTTTTTTATTATGGTTATTACTTTAACAAAAGAGTCTTTATTATATAATTACATAAAAAGACAATATAATCCTTCACTTACGATACATTTTGTAGCATTGTATCTAGACATTTTCGTTCTATGTTTATTTTTCATTGCAATATGTTATAGATTCAAATATAGCATAGTGTTAATTAATATTTGCAACTGAGATCTAAGTGTTGATTAAAACTAAGGCAAATATTCATCAGTAATATGTTTGAAGTTCAAGAAATATTTATTTAAATTAGATGTTACATTCAATTTAATATTCACAAAGTTTGAACTAAATTTTTCTTCATACTGAAGATTTATTTTTATGTGAGATATTATAATCATTACTATGTATTTTTATTTGAATGTTGATAGAAAATTAGCTACTTTCTCAGAAAGTGATGTTTTTAAAATATGTGTCAGAATTTGTTCTTAAAATTATTTTATGAATACATTAATGAAGAATTCATATAACAACTAATATACAATGCTAGCCTTTTACAATTTTTCTGAAAATATTGATAAAAATTCAATGTATTAAAGTAAGATGCAATTTATTAGCATGAACCTTTACAGTCTATGTATGATTTAAATAATATTCCACTCAAATTGAAATTATATATCTACATTTAACTAGTAAAATTTTATTTCTCCGCCCTATGTCTAATTTTCCTATGCAATATTAAATATAAAGCTGGACTCATAACATAATTATACTCATGTGAATACATCATATTTCAATTTAATACTTTTGGCTTAGACATACTTGATTCCAAACCTTACAAAATTACTACACTTTTGTTTGTAGCAATTAAAGTATTTAAAAGTATTTTTAAGTTTTAAACAATATAAGTAAAAAGAAATTACTTCTTTACTATAATAAAATTTCATGTTCATCTGTATTTAATAATTTTGCATAATTAAAATAAATTTTTTTAATGCTCAAAATTTTCTCATCTAAATCAAGATGTATCATAAATAAAATCAGTGAATTAATACAGAAAAAAATAAAACTACTTTTTGTAAAAAAATTGTGCACGACAAATTATTGACTAATATGATTGAAGTTTAATTGAAAGTTAAAAATTACCATTGTATCTATAATATTTAGACGAAATTTATTGAATAGAAAGGTAAGCTTATAAGTCAACACAAATTATAATTTGAAACAAAATTGAGACACGTGTAGAAGTAGCATTTTTTTTTCATTTAAAACTATCCGCAATAAATAAATAGTTTAAGGTACAAAGTTGTCATTGTAAAGGACTGGGGTTTGATTCCCAGTTGAGACATAAAGCCCTGTACAGTCGTAAAGTCGGTGCGCTGTAAAATCGATGGGTACCTGTTTGAAAAGCTTCATTGTGCACATCACCTAACCACACTGTCACAATTTTGTCTCTAATCACGAATTGTTTAACCTTAACTTCCATGAACCGCACTGAACTGGTGAGTGACTGTTTTGGTTTTTTGTTATCATTAAAATGTATATTTATTTCAAAACACTTTAATTCGTAAATATATATCATTAAAAATAATAAATATCGTATCTGTAATTTCTTTATTATAAATGGGTTCTAATAAGTTAAATTAATATTAAACTTGTTAACTAATTCTGATGTATTAATGTAAACGAAGTAACTTACAGTATAATAATTTTAAATATTTTATATTACTTTTAAAAGGAAAAATAGTTTTATTTTTAAAAATCACATTCTGTACTAACGAATTTTACCATTTTAAATTTATTTTATGACTGACGCTGAAGTTTTATATCCACATAGCGAATGTGCAGCTCTTTGATGCTTAACTCCATCATTTTTAATTTTAAACCCAACCCAGAATACTGAGAAATTTCTGCTGCAAACAGTCTAACCCATATATTTTGAGCCTCATCTTTGGTCCAAAATATTTCAAAATAACATTAGTAATAATAAATAGTCTCATATGAGGATTAAGTTGCAAAATAAATCTTTACATGAATGAAATTGTATTTGAGCATCGTTATTTTAAATACTATCATTTAACCAACTTAAGTGCACAGGTACTCAATTGCAAGTACAAAAATGGACTCATAAATTAAGTCCAAGATCATCTTATTCAGAAGTCAAACTTTATAAAAACCATTTTTTTATGAGATTACATATATAAGGCTTGTATATAATATTTATAAGGCTTGCATCCAACTGATCTTTCCACTTGATGGAGTTTTAATTGAATAGCGCAGTGTTAAGCGAAGTAAATGATGGGTGTATGACAGATTTAGTTTTCATTTTGGAACAAGTATGCATTCAAAAAACATAAAACTGAAGGGAAAAAAATCAAAAATTTTTCATTATTATTTTACTTTATAATGAATGAATTTGTATTTGTGCATTATTGTTTTAAATGCTATCATTACTTAAAAAGAATGGTAATTATTTTTAATGTCTTTTAATAAAACATCTTCAAAATGGTTTATAATTACGAATTCTAGATCATTATCATAGATGATTGTCAGAAATGCCAGATGTTGAAGGATTTATGTGTGGAAGGTATTCGAGTAAAAGTACTCCCTTTTCTAATCAGGAATTTAAGGAAATAGAAATATAATAAAACTCTCACTATACATAAATGCTGTGTTTTATTTTTATTTATTTATTTAGTTTAGATGATGTGAATTCTTACACGAAAACTTCTATATAAACTCTTCATATTATTTTTCAAATTTTTCTCATCTTATTAAATCGAAGCTTTAAATAATGATTCAGCCAAATCTCCATTATCATCTTTAACACTTCATTTGGAAAAGATTGCTCTTATTATTCAGTTTATGCTGATTCGGCCATGTGCTCAACAAGCTAAAAATATGTTCAAAACACAAAACTTCTCTATTTCCTTATTTTTCAAAACACATATTAAAATATTAAATTAATCCTCCACCTTTTTATCATTCTGCTAATATTCTTAAAAATTAACTATGTTAAGTTGTAATAATAATTATAAAATTTCCATTGATCGATAAGGTATTTGTGCTTCCCAGCTATATTGGAATGCGCAAAGCAATATTATAAAATATTTTTGATGTTAAGTTTTCATATTTTCAATGTATATCTATCAATTTTAATGTATGCGAAAAATCTATGTCATAACGTGCACATAACAATTGACTACGGACAAAAAATCCAAACTCGAGACATATATTTCCGCCTAATACATATTTTATATGCATAAACTTAACGATTGATGGAAATTGCTAATTTGTTTTGCATGTTCTATAAATGGTATTAATGGCTTTCGCAGGTTAAGCAGATTTATGATGGATTTTGAATAAAACAAAAACAACAACAACAAAAAACTTTTTTTTTCCTTCGTAAAAATAGTTTTTATATTTGATGTTAGTGTAAACTTGATTGTTTAATAGAATTTAAATTTTACTTTGTTCTCACGTGGCATTTATTTTTTAATAATTAAAAAAAAAGCCTGGTAATTTGTTTCGAATCAATGGCAGCTTATGGGATGCAAAGGTTATGTAAAAATATCTCTAATGTTTAGTTTTTTTAGAGTTGGAACTAAATTTGCACAGTTTCTTTATACTGTTTCTGGTAAGTATGCCTTGCATTATTTAAAACTGTGACGAGCTCCATGTGGAGGGAAAAAAATAATGATTCATATGACGTATCCATTATTCATTAAAACCCTGCAACCTATACCTATAAAATTACAGTATGAATTGCATTCACGAGTTAATATTATGAATTGTATTCACGACCACCGACTTTTATTTCTAGGTTCTATATTAAATATCATTTAATATATAATTATTTTTAAAGTGAAACTATTTTTTTAATGCAATATGAATTTAGCAAGATTTTGTTTCATGGAAGTAACGCATACTTAGTCAGTATGCGTTACTATGAATACTTAGTCTTCTATGAATCGCAATCCCGATAATTATTATTCAAATAAAATAAATGAATCAATAAGAAAAATATTATTTTATAGTTACCATACGTTTTTTCTTAAAAGAATACTTTATTTCTCATATAAATACGCACTTTTAATTTTAAAAAATTTTCGGAACACAAATTTTACTGATATAGTAATGAATCTTTTTTTTTTTTTTTTCGTTTTTTATTGCTTAGAAAAATATGGGTGCTACTCGTATTCTTTTTATTTTTAATTGCTTCTTTTCCAGATTTTTAGAACCATAATAGCCCAAATTCAACATTTTTAGAAGAAAAAGCATGCTTAATTTTTTTACCAAGCGCAGTTAGTTCTATAATTATAAAAATTAGAACTCTCAATGATTGTATGCCCTCCATTAAATTTAAACGCTACTAGCATAAATTAGTTTATTTCAACATTTGCTGATGTAATGAGTTTATATCTACAGTTTCACTCAAACTTGAGTTCAATTTTGCTCAAACATATCGTTGTTTTGATAAAATTTTCTTAATTTATTATTATTATAAAATATTTGGCAAGCCATGGTTTTTCGATAGCCAAGTTATCTTCGTCTTTAACTTTCTTGGCGAAATTAACTATTTGTGTAAGAATAGCAGAAAAAAAAGAAGAAATTTCGATTTATTTATTTTTATTCGAGAGTAGTTTATCGTACATACTTTTAATCATTGTATTTTAATCATTGTATATCATTGTATGCATAAACATTATTCTTTTTCTCCTTATGCATAAATTTGATTGTTTCTTTAAAACGTTAATGACGATAGTTAGCATTCCATACTCTTAGATCCATGAATTATAACCATTTATTTGATATTTATTGGATTTGATTTGTATTTTATTCTTCAGCATCTAATTTCATTTTGACCTAAAATATATTTTTATACGTTTTCATCTATCCTTTGTATTATCGTTTTCACTATCTTATCATCTATCACTTATCTTACTGCGAATTATGTTTAGTTACAAATCCCTTTAGGAATGCAAAAAAAAAAAAAAAAAAAAAAAAAAAAAAAAAAAAAAAATAGTGTAAATATTTCATTCTAGTTTAGATTAATATTTCAATATTTTTTCTCAAAACTTCTTGAAAAATAGAATATGTAAGAATTCGAAAGTTAGATATATTTTGTTTAATAGAAGACAACGTTTGGTGGAACATGGTGTTTCAGTGTGACATCGTAGGTAATCAAAGCAAAAATAATAAAATTCCCTAATAATTAGGTATGCGTTTCGACAAAAAATGAATGGTACTTGGCGAATTGATTTTTATTGAAAAATATCTTAGATATTTACCAATAACTTTCGAAGGCAAGTTCGTTTTCACTTAGCTTCAGATACTTAAACATTTTTATACTCTTCATACCTTAAACATTATCTTTTTTTTTTTACTGTTCATACAATAGAACATTTTTCTTAATTAATTTTTATGACAAAGCCTTAGACGCATCGCACGAAATGTTATATTCACACAGCGGAGCGAAAACCGGAGGTTGTACTTCATTGCATGAGAACTTCGAGGTGGTTCCGTTTCCGTACGTTCTCATCGTCGGACATCTGGTTTCTTTCTTTCTTCATTTCTTTCCATTTGTTAATGAGGTTGTTTTCAAGTTTCTTTTTTATTATTTATTTCTCAAACATTTTGGCGCGATTTTTATGCAACAAAAGTCGGATTTAGCAGTCGAATCTATCATTGGCTAATTGGAAAATCCACCTCCTTACAAACGTACGTCAGAATAATTGGAGGAATTATTAAATGCTATATCATTCGTATTATTATTATCATTATTACTTATTTATTTAATAACGTTTTAAGCATTTTAGGGTAAAGAGCGGAATATTAAATCGTAAAAAAAAAATAGTAAATAAATACATCAACAAAAAAAAAAAAAAAATGCAAGAAAACATACTATTCTCTACACTGATTTGAAATGACTCAGTGATACAACTGAGAGAATACCAGAGGGTTCTTTCTGAACAATGGATACGTAAGAATCAGGTGGTTCTGGCTCTCGCCAAGGATCCCTGATACCTTAATAGAGTTAATGTTGTACCTCATTTTTTAGGGTGGTATGTACGTGTTCCAAGTGTTTGACTATTACTCAGCAAGTGGTATGACTCTGCTGTGGTTCTGTGTCTTTGAGTGCGGAGCAGTTGCCTGGGTATACGGTACGTAACAGCGGTGGGTGTTTCTACAATCTCTGTCCCCTGTATTGCCAAATATCGCCAACCAGTTCAAACTC
This sequence comes from Parasteatoda lunata, assembly GCA_949128135.1. NCBI lineage: Eukaryota > Metazoa > Arthropoda > Arachnida > Araneae > Theridiidae > Parasteatoda > Parasteatoda lunata. The sequence goes on from OX421973.1 coordinate 20,260,737, forward strand.
CCAAGCTAACAAAATTCATTCAAATCTCGGAATTTTCCTCCTTTTTGTTGATTTAACTCTTAACCCAGTTTTTACTAACATATCCTTGTGATATTTACTTTTTTTTTTTTTTTTTTTAAATAAAACTTTAAATATCTCAGGGAAAAAAATAGTCTATCAACGTTATATGTAATTTATAAACAAAAGCAGAAAAGTATAATTTAAAACAATTATTTTATTAAAATTCATGATTTATATCGTTTATTTATTTCTAAAAAAAAATGCAATTTGAATTACTAGAACCTTTTTTTCGGTTTAATTCAACATTAATTTCATTTATTAAAATTAAATTAATTATTGCTGTTCTTTCCTAAAATACCTAATTTCTTAAAATCATTAATTAAAAATTTAAAAGTTGAAAACTATTATCTTAACTAAAACGTAAGAATTAAACTTAAAAGCAGTAACTTAAAATTCTATTTTAAATTTAATAACTTAAGCTAATTCTAACTCCTTTCCGTCTTTTACATAATTATTAAATTAATTGAATGTCCCTTAAAATTTAAAAAAAATAAACTGGTTGGCTCAGTAGGTCAGAGATTATTAACAAAAAAGGTTAGGAGTGTAAATGTTGCGGGTGCTGACTGTCCTTCGAGCAGAATCAATGTATTCATTGCTGCTTTGGAAGGCCAGTGTTTACGGTAAATTGTAGTGTTACTTTGTTGTTTGGGTGCTGACTGTCCTTCGAGCAGGCAAATGCTTTGGAAGGACAGTGTTTTCTAAAAGGTAAATGGCTGACGGTGCAGTCATTATTCTTCCTAAATTTACATTTTTATCTCAATCAATTGGTTTCTTTACTATGGTCAGAAAGTGAAATATATAAGAAAATAGTTCACCGTGAACAGTTTGTCTATGGCTACTGTTCAGGATGAACTTCATCTATTTTCAAAAAAAGGTCGAAATCTGACTTGAAAAGCAGAGCTGATATGATACTTAAATATTAGTTTTGTTTTTTATATGTTCACTTTCTGATTTGAAGTAAAGAAACCTCGTACTTTTTCCAGACAATTTTCATTAATATTTCTCCAAACAACTTTTTTCTGTGAATATTTCTTATTGTAGTATGATAATTTTTTCACAACTCTTTCCGTAAATAATTTTTTAAAAAAAATTAAAATTATATTTTTATTAATTTTAATTAAATTTGTATTAATTTTTAATAAATTTTTAATAATTTTAACTAAAGTTTTACTAATATTTACTTTTTTTTTACTTTTATTAATTTTAATTAAAAAATTTTAATAGTTTTAAATCATAATAAGTTTAACAGTTTTATTAATTTCATTGATTTTGGAAAATAAATTTTCGAAAATTAATGAGCAATGTTTTATTTATTAAGGTTTCCCAGCAGTTTTTATTCATTAAAGTTGCACGAATTTTTAAATACATTAAATGTATAATTTAGAAATAAACTAGATTATTTTAAACTCTGATTTTAGATGTATTTTTATTCACTTCTATAACTAAATAAATTTAATAATTCATTCTTTAAAAGAAATTCCTTTTACGATTTAAAACTGTTTGAAGTACTTTACGTCTAGATTTATAATGGATAATTTAAAATTTTTTTAGATTAAGTGAGTTATTGAAATACTTTAGTAATATATTATATAAAATTTATGTTTTCAAAGATCAAATTAAATAATTTTATGAATAAAAATTAAACTAATGCAAAAACTCTGTTAGCTAAATCCATTATAAAGTGAAACTCGACTTTTTAACACATACCACTATCCTGTTACTTTTTATTGCTTGCAATTTTTACAGGAGTGAGAAGGTTTTACGATAATATTGAAGAAATGCTGGGATTTAGAATCAACCCCTGGTTAATGATCTGCTGGAGTTTCATATCTCCACTCGTTACAGGAGTAAGTGATCTACTATTTTGATAGTTATTGATTACTTTACGATTACCGATTGGTGAAAGTAATTCGGAGCAGAACAATGGAACGTCTTTCCGATTTGGAGGCACGGTGCCACACTTATTTTAAGGCAACAATGAAAATAGTATTCAAAATATTAGAATGTTTTTTTCTTAAATGCACTAAAACGCTTCATTTTAGAAATGTCTAACGGATTTTCAGAAGACAAATTAAAGTAACTTGAACATAATTATTCAAAATATCACGCATTCATCTTTAACAGTTTATGAGGTATTGCTATAAATATAAATTACAATAATATTAAAATGTAATAAAAAAATTTTAAAAAAAACTGATCATAAATAACAAGAAATGTCGGGTTTTCAACACCACTTGGAATAAAAAACAAAACTAAATCTAAGTCTGAGTTCCAGTTCAGATAAAAGTATAACTTTTCACTATTTGAAAAAGAATTAAATTCATTATTATTTAAAATATTAAAAAAACATCAAAATGAATGTGATTTTTGTGAGCCAGAATCCCTTATAAATCATTTTATGATAAAAAAAAACATTAATTTAAAGTAAGCTGTCCATATAATTTTATTGCATTTATTAAATCAGGCTAGAAAAAAATTATTTTATTATAAAATTAATTGTTTTCATCAACCTTCTTAACGGTTTTGCTTTTGAGAAAATTTAAAAGATTCTCCCTTTGCGTTTTCATTTTATTCATGGAAAAACCGGTTTTATTACACAGAGAAAACTGCAGGCCAAAAAGTTACTTTTATACTCGCAATCGCTAGAAAAACTAAAAGAAAAATTCGATTATTCAGTCAAGAATTACTTTCTACTTTCACCACCCGTTATTGTTATCAATTAATGATATTCATTTTTTGCAGTTATCTAATCATAAAAGTATGATCCACCATTTAATAATTATCTTACAAAAGTTACTATTCATACTTTTTTTTTTTTTTTTGTTTTTTTTTTTTTTTGTTATGAGTTCATATTAAAACAATTTTATTTGAAAATAAGATATTTATTCTGGAACGACATAAAGTAAACCAAAAAAGAGAAATGCACTATTAATTAGATTACCTGATTAAATTTTCTTTTACAATTTTATTTCAATAAAACTGATTCATCAGCTTTTAAAAAAAAATATTTGTTCTTAATTTAAATTATTTTAGAATCAGTGCTTACATGAAGTAAAATATTAAAAATAAAATTGCATTCAATGCAGTTTACAGAAAACAATAACAAAACAACATACTATTTTAAACCACATTTCGAAAAAAAAAAATAAGCATTATTATAAATTTTGTTTTATAGTTTCCAACAAAAAATGAATACATAGATAAATGAATAAAAAGTCTTTCTAAAGTACTTAAATACAATTTTATTGTCTTTGAAATCTCCAGTGATTTTAGTCTTGTTTTAAAATACCATTTTTTAAAAAGAAGCAGTCAAACTCCTTTATATTCTATATTTTTAGTAATACATAAATATCAAACTCTTTACATCGTTAACATTATTCATACTTAAAACTATAGCATATAAAATTCTATAGCATATAAAATTACAGATGCATTATGGTATGGTATCTATGAAAAATAAATGAAAATTACTATTCAAAAAATTATTTAAAAAAATCTATTGATACCAACAAAAATAAAAACATTTCCTTTAATAGTTCTGAATAGGAGTTTTAAAAAATACATATTTTCTTGTAAAAGTATTTTTTTTATTTATTTTTTTTTTTTTATTACTTTCTTCCAATGTCATTTTGCTGATGTCATTTGTTAAATATGATGACTTCTTTTAGATTTTAACTTAATTTACTTTTATTCATTAGACTTAAAACATAAAAAAAGTAGTTCTGACTTGGAAATTAAAATGATCTAATAAATTTTTACATCATAAGTTTTGTGTTAAAAGAAAACAATTGTGTCATTTACTCATTTCGTAAAGTTCCATACCTAAAAATTATTATATTTTGTTTAAAAGAATACGTACAGCGTTCTTACAGCAAAAATAGCAATCAAAGATTTCAATATTTCAAACAATACAAAATTACAATTTAAAATTTTTTTTTAAAAATATGCAAATTAATTATCATTTATATATTTTGAATCAATGACTCCCTATATTACACAAGTAAAACAAATTTTATAAGCAAAATAATAAAACAGAAAGAAGTATATCATATTTACACTTTTTTATATAAACTTGCTGTTTTTGACGTTAAAATTCATTGAATTTGGTGAATTTGCGTTTTACGTTTTACCATACTTTGGACAGCAGCATTTGACTTACAGGATATCTGGTAAGTATTTACTTTATGTAAATTATTTTGGGCTTTGGGCTTTTTAAGTTCATTTTCTTTCATTTTTTTTTTCTTTTATATTCAAAAGCGTACATCTTTAATAATTTTTCAATATAGTTTCTTATTTAAAGACGTGCTTTTTACTTTCTTGCTTTACATTTTATTAAGGGCTTAGACCAGTCTACAATGATATAATTTTTTTTTAAATTTTTTTATTTTTTTAGTATTTGTTTACATAATATAAAGCTGTAAATTTTTATGGCTTTATATATTTTGAGATCGAATACTTTTTACTCCAAACAAAATAGTTCAAAAACAGCTCGATCAAAAAGTCAGAAATTTTCTTACGTTCATTTTGTTTTCCTTTATTTTTTAGTGTTCAATTTTATAAAACAATGAAGTATTAAATAATCAAAGTGACATAATGTCAGGTGTCCGAATAAGAAACAAAAAGTTGAAAATAAAAAGCATAAAGTAAATTTTAACTCGTATCTCATATAATTTTAACTACATTACGCAATTTAACTCATATAATTTTAACTCGTACATGGAACATTACGCATAATACATCTAATCCATTAATACATCTAGTTCAAAAAAAAAAAAAAAAAAGAACTTAAGCTTCTAATATTTCTAGCAACTTTATGTGTTATATCTAAGAAGAGCTGCCAAAAATAACACATACTAATGTTGGTAAGTTCTAGTAACAATATTATTTTTATCTCTTCCAAGCAATACAGAATCTAAGATTCATACAAGAGTCCATACTAATATGCAGCATTATAATGCTACAATTATTTTTTGCAAACTATAACCTTTTAATGAAAATAAATGGGCTCTCACATAAGAAGATGCACTTTTCTAAAATAATTTACATAAAATTATTTATTTCTACTTTAGTTTTTAATTACAGTTACAAATTTTTGACAGCCTCAACAGAAATAACTCTCACTTTACGCCGCCATTTTGTTTAAATAGTCTATAAAAACTAGTTATTTTTTTCTTTTATTTATGTTTACTTTATTTTTGAAATTTTAGTTATCCTAGTTCTATTCCTCAACCATATTAATTTGCTCCAATTAACATTGATATAATTTACAATCTCGAGCTTAAAAATTCGATAATAATATATCGTTATTAAAAAAACCATTCTTCTATTTTAATTTTAAAAATTAATATTTTTGGATTTTTCAGACTGATCTGAGTCCTTATAAAGCAAATGCAATACATTTTACTATTTTTAACTAAATGCAATGCAATCAATACATTTATAACCTCTCTCGTCCGAAACTAAATTCCCTTAACTTTCTAATCATTAGGTGGTGGTATTTTTTTAACACTTTATTTCAAATATTGTTTGTTTAATTATTTGAAATTTTTAGAACTTTATTAATATATTTCAAAGTTATAGCAAAATCAATACAAGGATATAAGAATCTGCTATACAGTCAACATGGATTACATCATTCATTTAAAAATGTAGTGCTAAAAATATATTACTGTCAAATATTAATTATTATATTTTGTAAACTATAAGTTTATCAAATAGTCCCAGTATTAAAAAATATTTTAAATAAACTAACTTTTAAAATATACTGAAAATTACGTAGTTGGTACAAATGTCAACTTGAATTACTTTGCCCTAATAAATTACTAGGGAAAATTTCGTCTCCTCTCTGTAGGAGAAAGGGTATTAAGTTTCTAGGCTTGAAGAAGGGCTTAAAGAATTGATTCGCGGTGTTTAGATAAATGTTCATAACTTTCTCCATTAGAAAAAAAATTATAAAGAAAAAAATATGTCGGCAAAGTTAGACAACCGAAGTAATTTTGCTCATAAGTTATCTTATACTGAAAACTTTCTCTATGGTTGCCAATTTTTAAAAAATGTTACCTTTACCTGGGGTTTAAATAAAAGAAAGGTATACTGATATATGTGTGAAAAAATTATTCAAAGGTTTTTTTTTATTTATTTATTTTTTGAAGAAATTTTATCATTGAAAATTATCTTGCACGTTTAAGAGTCTTTCATCAATTCGAATGTTTTTTTTGTTCTGTTTTCATTGAATTCTTTCCTCAGAAATGGGATGGTAGAATAGAATCTTTAGCATTTTACTTGCCGATATGGTCAATTTCGGCACAGTGACGAGTTAGTAAGAAGTGGGCAAAGTAAAACCAATTTTCTCATGGATCATGGGTTAACATTTTCCAAAAAATACTCCTTTCAAAACAGATTACGGCGTGAAAATTAAGACATAAAATTTCCACGATCATATTTCTTAACTGGTTATAAGATGCAACATAAAAAAACTTACCAGTCATCTTCATGAATCAAAGTTGCTAAGGTCTTCAAATTGCATACAGTCACTTTACGAAATTCCAAATTTCACGTTCATAGTCTATCAAAAGCTGGAGAAAAAACTCTTAACTTAATATTGCCAGCATTACAACAAAATTTCAGATTCTTCAAAAAAACACTCAATCAGTGCCGTAACTTCGTCACTCGGGGCCCTGGGACATAAAATTTTTTAGATGGGCTCCTTCAGTTTAAATATCAATTAGCGATCGTTTTGAAAACGACAAAAATAATAATTAATTAAAAATATTTTAATAAATTTAAAATTCTATATTTTTAAATATCTTTTATTAATATAATAATTATTACTTGAATAATTTTTCGCACTGTGTACTCGAAATTTATTTTTCGGACGTTTTCAGCATTAGGACATTTTTTTAATCAAGTTGAAAGATATTAAGATTTTTTATGACTCTAAGAATTAAAAAAAATTTTGATAAATTTAGGCAGATTTCGTAGCCTGAAATTTGTTTTACATGCGCAAGATTTTTGTAAAACGAAATGTATTTAATGCTATATTAACGCGAACAAATATAGTTGAACTTGAGATTTTCTTTTTAATCGTTTTAAAAGGTATTCATGCTTAATGATACATAGTTTCAATGTAACCTATTTTAGAGAATTTGAAAAAAAATTGATTTTTGTATTAAAATTACATTATTATTTCTCAAATGTATCTGGACTCACCCATATTTGAGAACTTAACTGCATTAAAGAACTTAAGTTTTCGAGACACTTTATTTTTGCAAAACAATAATTGGAAATTATTCTTTAAGCATTACCGTTGAGCTCATTGCTATTTTTATTCTTTTTCTCAGAATAATTACAATTTTGAAGTGAATTTAAACATACAGTAATAAGAACTTGAGGAAACAATTGGTAAAGAATCTCAATTTAAATAATATGGACATTGAACTTCAATAAACCCCGTACTTCACAACGACAGCTCAGTGCTTTAACCCCAAAACCATTGCGAATAATTAGTTTTACAATTTTAAATGTAAAACATTACGTATTAAATTACTCCTAAATTTTTAAAATGGAAAATCGCAAATAATGTAAACGTTTGAACGGAACAGTATGATTTTTTTTTAAATTGTTTAAAACAGGCATATTTAAATTTTAAACACACAGGGGAAAAAATGAGAAACAGAAAAATTTACCTAAATTAATGGCACGATCCATTATCATAATTAGTAACATGTTTAATAACAAAAAAAACTTAACTACAATAATAATTTATACAATTTGAATACAATTAATTTAGATGTATACCAGCATTAATACTGGCATACATATTCATATTTATGTTTGGCACATTTTAGACACACAGCAGAAAAAAATAATTAAAAACAAAAATATTAACGTAATCAATAAATCTTAAAAATAAACACAAACAAGGATATTAAATTTTAGAAACAGAAAATCAATAAGAGTCATTATTATCACAAAATTGATAAACGATCATATAACTTTCGTTTCAATTGTTATTGAAACGTAAATTATATGATAGTTGATCTTTTTTCTTTTCTTGTAAAACATATAATAAATACTAATAATTAATAATCAAAAACTTTAAAATCAACGAAATGTTAACAAAATTTTAAATATATTTAATTTTGATAAGTGTAAATTTATCTCGATATTATGTAACAAAGAAAAGAACTAAGAACAATTTCATAATTATTTCCAAAGCTTGGCTTGAATTGGATTTAAATGTGACTCTTTCGTACAAAATGAAACACCGCTGAGCGGAATGAAGAAAAAAAAAAAAAAAAAAATTAGGTACAATACTTGTCTTGCAGGGATAGGGACTGAGTGACAAGGGGCCAACGCGTTTACCTTCTAAAGAAATTTCTTTTTCTCAAAAATTGAATTTAAAAAATAAAAAAAAATGTATAAAAAAAAAACAGGAATGACTTTGCATAGGTAATGGTCAATGGACCGTCGAATGATTTTTCTGGAAGGATATCAAAGGGAAGGAATCTTGATCACAACAATTGCAAATATAAATAATGCATAGCATTCCTTTTTAGTGGTTAGACTTATAGATTATTGATGAAACAACTGTCAACTACAACAGGTTGAAGTTATATTTACAATCAACTGAATGCCTTTGATCCCTTACACCCCCTCTACTCCGCGTTATTGCTCTTCAGAGGGAAGAAAGAATCATCTCAATTTTTTTTTTTTTTTTCTATTTCAAGGGAAGAGGGATCTAAACTACAAATTAAAAGTTTTCTTTTTAGAAGTTCTTCCCTTGCACTTTATTTTTAACTTAAAAAAAAAAAAAGAAAGAATAGATTTTAAATTACTCACGATTTTAAATAAATAATTTTGAAAAAATGTATTTCCCTTATTTGGGGTTCCATTGACCGTCGAGGCAAGGCGTAGTTACGACCCTGCACTCAATGACCAATTAAGTAACTGCTGTTAGCTCTCCAAACTTTCATTTGAAAGATGAGGAAAGTAACTCTTAATTTAATGACACACACATAATTTTATATTGTATTTAAAAAAAAAAAAATCATGAAATTTTCCTTATGAATAGTAAAAATCAGCTAGAATGTCGCTCGAATTTAATCAAGAGCATTAAAAATAATAATAATAATTTTAGATAAAGAAAAAAACAATTTCTCTCTATTTGATATATCAATTTTTAAATATGCATTTTAAAATATGTTTCAAAATTAAGTTATCAGCATGAGAGATCTTCAAATGCATAGTTCGATACTAAATTTTAAGCTTCTCTGATGTGAATTCAGATGCTGGAAAGTTATTGTTGAGAGTGTTCAACGAGTTTCCCAAATTTGCTCCAGATTATAACATTTTGTGCTATTTTATGACTTTTAGTTTCTTTATTCCGTTATGGTTTTGGCCGCCAAAAAGTTTTTTAAACTACATCTGTTAAAATTTTCAAAATTGCTCACGTTTTTTGTAGAAATAGTAGCGAGGGAAAATGTCTGTCTGACTAGTAGATTTTTTAGAACTGAAATTCTTGTTTTGATATATTTCAAGTTGTTTTGTATTTTATAAAAATCATTTTTAAGTACGTATTTATTTAAACACGAGTTCAATTATTGCTATGACACTTATTTTTCTACAAGGGAAAAAAATCTTTTTTTTTTCCTTTCTCTTTTTACATTTAAAATCTATTCTCTTAACTTGTATTGGTTGAAATCTAACATTACTTTCACTATGCAGGGAATCTTCATCTTCAGTTTGATAACGTACAAACCAGTAACGTATAACAAAACTTACGAATATCCTGGATGGGCTATTTTCATTGGCTGGTGTATGGCTCTTGTTTCGATGTTGTGCGTACCAGTTTACTTCGTGTACCAGCTGCTGGTGACTCCTGGCACAATGAAACAGGTATGATATTTGTTGATAAGTTAATTAGTTGAGACTTAGTTCCACTATGAATTTTAACTAAACAACAACTTTTATGATCAATTTTATTAACTAATCTGCTTATATACCAATTTAATGCTTGCTTCTTCTAATTCTTCCCAACTTATGGGGCCGAGATAGCCTGGGTGGTAGGCGTTGGGCCCACGTCCGTGTGGTCATCGATCCCCGCCGGCCGAAGACTCCCAGTGTACGAAAATGGTGGCTGCTGCACGCTAAATCTGTCGGGGTCACAAAGTCCTCCAAGTTCCCATAGCAAATCTCTATCTCAATCAATATCTCTGGGGTACTGGATCAAAGATTGATCGCGCTATGATTCAGGTCAAAATTACGATCTGCGGGTGGATGGTGTGTGAATGTGTCCTCCCTATAATACGGGATGTGACGTATGTACCTTGTCTCCGAATCATGCTCAGAGATGTTTCCCAGACAGTCTCCGACAGCAAATTGTGACTCTTTAGCGCAACGAAAATAAAAAGTACCAAAGTATCTCCCCAACTTATTATATCTCAGTTTGTTTCATCTTTTCGTTGTCCATGCAAGAAAAGAATTTTCATTCAGAAATTTGTAAACGGGTACGTTTACGTTTTCATGCTGATGACAGCTCACACGCTACTTGATGTTTTAATTCAGAAATAATATACACGTTGTTAAATAGAAGGAAAATTGAAGTTATCAAGCCTGCCGTGTTAGCGGCATGTCTTCTAACAGCAAATGCAATTAACCAGAAAGCGTGTTCGGCTTTATAAAATTTAATAGTAAAAAAATGCTAAAATAAATAACTTGTAACCTTTTCGACAAAACAAGCTTATTTGGTAATGTCATGTAAAATAAAATTTAAAAAAAACTTATAAATTCCCAACCTATACTGAGTAGAATGTGAAATTGTGGTTATTGTTGCGCATGAGGTGAACTTAATGCGATTTTCCTTTATGCATCACTAAGTTGAAGAATGGAATTTCATTTTGCTCAACCATTTAATTAACATATAGATTCAAAGATATTTAAAATTGTGTGAAGCTTCCTTTTTTTTTTCTCCCTTTCATTTTTGAAACGTATTATCTACAAAACTTGATGTGCATAGACCTTCCACATAGATGGTCAATTTTTCTAGCCTTGTTAATTTTTGAGCATAAGACTGTATTGTATTTATACAATTTGACATTGAATATTCGTTTTGTCTCTTTTTCCAGCGATGGAAGATTTTAACCACACCCCGTATTCCAATGAGGCTGCCCGTTCATGCAACTGATCCAGATGAAGCTGCTAAGAAGAGCCTCACCAACAACCACTACGAGCAATCAAAGCTATAGCTCTTCGCACAAAATACAAAGTTCATTGATAAATCAAAACAAGCCTCATAGGCTCGTTTCATTTAGCAAATCCTGAATGATTGTCTTCATTGAAGACTTCTAGTTTTGCAACACTTCGTAGGACCACACTTCAACAGCCTTGAATTCGTAAGGTTGCAAAATAAATAAATCAGTTTAGCTGATTTAAAATTATTTTATTTCCGAATAGGCAGGCTGTTGAATTAAAATATTTTTCTTTCTATTTAAAATAAATCCTATTTCCACAACATTTAGAAAAATCCAAATGTGAATCTCAATCAACATTCTTTTAGATTTATAGAGGATTCGCTCCTACCAATAAGTATGGTAATTATATGTTCAACTTTAAAATGAAACGGCATTTATTGTAAATTAAAGCTATTATTTCTTGCTTATTCATAATTTATCTTTATAAATCATTCATATAATTGTAATTTACTGGATTCATTATTTATAGAAAACATTTGTTATGTTTTTGTGCATTGCACACAGTTGCATACATTTGTTTATGTTATGAAAATTATAAATTTTGTTTTATAACAATCTTTGAAAGATTTCTAGATTTTTAAGATTTCTGTAAGTTAAAATTTTATTTTATCAACTTGAAACATTTTTGATTAGGATTTTGTAAATTTTTTAAAAATTTTTTAGTTTTTGCATTATAAAGACGAATTTTGTTTAAGAGTGTTCTGTGTTTAATTTCTATATTTATAATTCTAAAAGCATGTAAGAGTAAGTTTTATAAGCATCTATAATCAGAAATTTAATTTCAGGAACCAAATTAACTTTGTTTCAATAAAATTGAGCAATTTTCGATTTTTTTTTTTTCAAGCAAGTACAGTCCTTCTCCATTTTGTTTCAAGTAAAAAAAAAATTATCCTCAATTCTATAAGTTTTAAAGTTTTTTTCTAATTTGATTTTATTTCTTAACATTTGTTGATTGGTAAATATTAGATTAGTTTAGGTTGACAAATTTTAAGTTTTGTTTAATTAGTTTTTTTTAAAACAATTTTAAAATATTATTTAATATAGTATTTTAACAATTTTAAAACATAAATCAATAGTTTTTTTTTAAAACAATTTTGACTAGCTGTTTTTTCTGCAAAAAAGAGCTAGATTTCTGGCCGTCTGACGCTCTATTTTCCATTCCGTAGTAAAATTAAATTTAGTTCATTTGTTTGCAAAATATCTGTTTCTGAACTTAATGCTTTTTTTCTAATATTAAGAAATTACAATTTTGAGCAATTACTTTTACAACACTAACGCTTAGCCAAAGAATTTCTATAAATTATCAAAAACTTGAAACCAATAATAATAAATTTTAAAAGTTATTTTATGTCCGTAATGCTTTTATTTGATTAAGTGTTACTTTTGAATCAAGTTTATGTTATAGTAAAACAATAATTTTACTAAGTGGCAAATACAAGTTTACGATTGTTATTGAAAGTAAAACTTGTTAGATAATTTCTGTTGCTCATGGTCAATTTTGTTGATTATTTATAATTTATTTCACACGTTTGGAACACACATTGCCACATTTCATTTTGTATTTTTTTTTAATTAACATCTTTCACATTTATTGTATTTTCAAATCCATCAAGTTTCTTGTGTTCGTTATGAATTGTAAATGTTGTAGTATTTCCACTATCATTCAATTTTCAGTCATATTTATATTGGTTAAAAATATTAAATATATAATTTATGGTTTAATTGTAACATATGATATGATCACCTTATGCATTTAACCCAAAAGAAGAAAATTTGTACGATGGTTTAATACTTGAATAGAAAAAAACTTCATGTTGAACTTAAAATTTTTAGCATTATTTCATTCGATTTTAAATCAATATTGTTGCAATTCAACCAAATGTGATTTATCCCGGTGAGGTATGGTATCACTTCGTACCATCAATTGTAAATATTGGTTGTAAATGGATTTTAATCTATGAATTTAAAACTGCCCATGAAGGTACAAATATTTTGTAATTTGTGTAAATCTTTACCAACAAGTGAAGAGCTTTTTATAATAGGATGAAAAGGCAGGAACATGGATTTAGAACCCCTCGCTCCCCCTCTAAAAATATAGTAAAGAAAAATAAATTCCTTCCCTGCAAGTTATTAAAGCCATTGACCCAATTTTTACTAAGCAGTTATACAGCATACATAAAATTGCATATGATCAATATTAAAAAAAAATCTGATAGTTTTAACAAAATAGTAAATGAAAACAAATATATGAGAATTAAACATTTAAAAAAATATGTTGGCAAAAACTTTTAAATTTTTTTAACATTTGAATTAGGTTTTGATTTTTGTTAAAAACATATCAAAACCAATAGGTTTCCTTTGAAGAAGCTTCTACAAAAATGTGCAACATAGATTTTAAAAAAGAAAGTTTTTGGACCTTCTACAATGTAGTGTTCTCGAAGCTATTTACCCTCGATCTGACACTATAAATAGTTTGAATATTCAAGATTTTACTTTATTTACGGCAGTAATTGTTTAAGGAATCAATGTTTTACTAATTTGTGAATTTCTCAAAACTAATCTAAAAGAATGATTTTGTAATGAGATTTTGTTTCTTCTTGCTTCTATGAAAAAAATTGCCAAAAATTATAATTAAGCATTGAAAAATGCTCTATTTAAACTTAAAATTTAATTTAACTTTACAATTTAACTTTTATGTTAAACAAAATAGCAAAGATATGATTTTATTAAAATTCTTGTAAACAGCAATTTTACAAAAGAAAATTTCAGAGTACAAGTTATGAAATGTTTAAAAATACCTCACATAACTTCATTTCACTTAAACTAATATACTTAATATTCGTATAGAAAATTTTCAAATCTTTATATAAAAAAAATTTTCTACTTTTTACTCTAGCAATCAACAAATAAAAAAATATTTTGAATTTACCATAATTAAAAAAATAATTTATTAAAATTTATAGTGTTTTCGTAAATATTTACACCAAGTACACAATCATTCCCAATTCCTTTTTAGCCTGTACTAAATATTCAATTTAGAATCTTATATTGAAATATCAAAAATAAATTTTACTATTTTATTACTTCCAATTTTCATAATAGTTAAAAATCTTTAATTAAAAAAAAATAGATGTATAACATATCAGTTTTCAATTTAATCATTATCTCTAAAAAATTACCATTTTACAATACATATGAGGTTTAGTTAGGAGGTTAACATAAGAGGTTTATAACTGCAAGCATTAAGAAAATTTAAAGTTAAAAAATGTTCCAAATAATAATTGTAAAAGTTTTTTTTTGAAGTGAAAAAAAAAATCATATTTAATGTTTTATTTACTCACAAGTAAAATTCAAAAATTATGTAGATAAGTTAAAACCTTTGTATATGTCTCGTCATTGTCAAAACAATGTTGTAATTATTGTTTAAATCTTTTGTAGTGAAACAAATTTAAGTTATACTAATTTTAACATCGTTTTTATTTTTATCTGTATGTCTGTTATGTAATCCTAGAAATTATGTTATTGCTCATGTGTATAAAAATGATTAAAATTTTCTAGTATCAATGTTTGAAATTATGTTATTTACATCATTTTCTAAGGAATGCATAACATACCAAAATATACTTGAACAAATAGAAAAAAGAAAAACCCTGAAATAAATTAAATATAAGCTTGTGTTCAATATTTTAAGAAAAAAATTATATAATTCATTTGCGGAAACTTAAATTTCCATATCCAATGTGTGGAAAGTTTTTATGATTATTAGTTTTCATAATGCAAATAGTTATCCATTAAGTTGAATTTCCCACTAAAATGATTAAAAAAATAAAATTAAAAAATTTCCAGTTACAACTGAAGTTTACTATGAGCATTAATTTAACAGACTCCTAATCTATCATTGATGGCAATTAAATATATGTAATAGTTTTAATCTGTTCATCAATACTTTGATCCGAATATCACAGTATACATCATAGAACTCTCATTTTTAAAATTTCTTATATGGAAGGATTCCGAAGTGAAACTTTAATGAATTTCAATGAGTGAAAAAACTTGAAATGTTTCATTATTTTAACAATAATTTATTGCAATTTCAAAGTTGCCCCCCACAAAGATATAGGAGCAAATTTCACCATCCAATAATCTTAGAAAAATTATGAAAACACAGACACACGTTTAAAATTAACTAGATTAAATTATAATTCAAGATATGTATAGCATCAAGCTCAAAGTCGCCCTGCCAGTAGGCAGCTAATTGAGAAAGCCTTGGCCTGCACTAGGCTATAGATATGTATAGCATATTTTATATATAGCATTCAGAGTATAGCATAAAATTGCTATATGTATAACAGTAAACTTAAATGATATTGAATACTCAAGGATCTATTATATACCCTAGTTGTCAATATTTCCAGGTTTTAGAAACATTTTTCTAAGCTGTGCTGAAACTAAGAATTTTTTTTTAAAACTTCATTAGCAGCAAAAAAACAGTATTTTAAATTATTTAAGAGGTCAAAATTTTAAAATTATGTAAATATATGGAAGCTTATATTTTGCTACCACCCTGGGATCATAAGGCCTGTACCTATTTGAAAAAATAACCTTCTGAGGAACAATAATTTCCAGAAATAATTTGCTAAATACAATAAATAAAAAAAGTTTTGGATTGTTCAGAAAGTAATTTAGTTTTTATGAAAATGGAAGGAGATTCTCTTTCAGTGAATAAATATCTTATTAAATCATACATTGTCTATTCTGAACCAATACTTTTTCCCATCTTTCTGGCAGTGGCACGATTGTACACATGGTGATTTCTAACCTCCTAATATGAAGTAAAGATTATACCATTTTAAAGAGACCAGAACACTGTTGTAAACAACCTATTTCTAGTCCCCAGTTATACTGCTCTTCAAAAATAGATAATTTTCTTGACGTTTGAAAACCAGTCACTAGACATCGAGAATTTCACAAATTTCTTTCCATACGAACGCAACAGGTCTCTAGCTTTGAGATAAAACCTTTAGGCTTCTCAAATGATCATGAACGGACAAATTCGATAAATGTGCGATTTCATGAGTTATTCACCCATTCACATAATTTAATGTCTTCACCAACTTAAAACTGATCTAAAACACCTTAACCAAAATTTTACAAACCAGTTTTGGCACTGGCACACTGCCAATAAATCTTCTCCATTCACAGATAATTTTCTCATGCTTTGAACAGTATTTTTCCCTTTTCAATAGTAAAATATGCCAAAATTTCTACTTTCCATAATTGAAAGGGCACCAACTGAACACTAGAATCAATCGAACTTTTTTTTACCAGAAAGCATTACTATATTAACTGTCAAAATATATATAACGAATAAGTAGTTGAAGTGTGCATGGCTGTAAAATAATATAATGAAGTATACTGTTTGAAAAAAAAAATTACTTCAAGAACCCAATAGATAATTTAAACAAAAACATACTCTATTCTGACTACTGATAGGGACTGCACTGCTAAGTTTGGACATACTAATTTCTATCAGGGGTGATAGTAGCACAAAGTGAAAAACCCAGAAAATTTTATATGAAGAAATCGATAAACTTACATACTATACATGTTCCGCAGTTAACATAATTTTTTGAACTAACATTTATTATTAAATTGCCTACTAATGCAAAATCTAACCTTTAGAGTAACTAATTCAGGAAAAAATTTTCTTATGAGAATCGCTACACTGGATTCTAAAATCATGTATTTACGAATCGCAATTTTGGATTTTAACAACGCGAAAATACAAATTAAGATTTTGATTTTTAAATTTAGTAAATACGACTCGCTGTGTAAAATTTTTGGATCTCATTAATACGAATCGCAATGCACGGTCATTTAATCACGCATAAATGCGAAACTCGAAGTTTGATATAACGCAATATTATACCTCGAAAACACGTGAATAGGAATCGCGGTATTGGATTTTAAACTCACGAATACAAAATTAGATATCTGGTTTTAAAGAACGTATAAGTACAAATCGAGATATTGGACTTTTAAATCACGCGAGTAGTAATTTTGATGTGTGATTTTTAAATCGCGTGAATAAGAATCTCTACATTAAAAGATTCTCGTGCAGTTCCAAATATTCAAAATGGCGTAAATGGCAATCTAAAAGAATAAAATTGGCGGGAGAATCTCGTAAAACGTAATTGGTGGAAGAATGCATATTAACATCTCATTACAGGATTTAGAAAAAATCTTCAAAATTTATTCGTATAAGATTTTGATTCACGGAACTCCATGAACCAATGCTCTTGAAATACACATAATTCTACAACATTTGTGCAGAAATCGCATGCCCCGCTTTAAAGTTTCTAGACCCAGAAGAAAGATAGGAAAAACTCATGATTCCAGGGTACCCCCAAAATACAATCACCCTTGATTACATTATAAAATATATTATGATACACTCAGTTATTAAGATATAATTTGGTCCTTTATAAGTGTTTTGTCTTATTTGTCCTAATATTAGAGTTAAGATGAATTTACAATAAAATTTTTGAAAAATTAGCAAGCATTTAATCAAATCATAAAATAAATTTGTATCCTAATTTCATTGTACAGTGCACAAAAGTAACACCCTGAACATCCAATGATCTGATTTCTTACATACAAGGACTCAATCTTACTGGTTCAAAGGAGTTAACTCAAATATACCAATAGATTAATGCAGACAATATTAAGTTACAAAAAATTTACTTTCTCTAAATAAACAAACTTTTTTTCTGGCAGATTTAGATTTATGAACTTCAAAATAGAGAAAGTGTAGCCCTGATCTGAAAAATATGGTTCAAATAGTTTAGTTAGAATAACAATTGAAAGTTTATTGTCTGCATATTTTGCCCTAAATAAACAAATCTTATAATTTTTAACATCATTGTAAACAAAATTAATTTAAAGATAATTTTATCTATAAAATAATTATATTTAATAGTGAAAACTTCTTGAAATGTAAAACAAATTTTTAAATTATTTTAAATAACAAAAAAAATTTGGATGAACTCAAATAGTTCACGGGAAGCAAATTTTAAAAGTTTTACTTTCAAAAGGGAAATTAAAAAATTAACATTAAGGGGGTTAAGAATTAACTATTGAGAAATAATTTTCTAGATGGCAACCATCCCTATACGAGATTAAGATCCAAATCTGTCTAAAAAAAAAAGGTGCGTTAATTCAAAGAACATTTTCGTGCCCGATTTCCTTTACACAAATTAGCATATTTAAGATTAAGCCCTCGAGCCATAAAGTTTGAGTTTTAATATATGAAAATCCTATCACTATGTCACAAGTTACTTAGGGTGCTTATATTTATTTTGCACACTGAACAGTAATTGCATAATGATGCAATATAAATTTTAACTATTAATTTGTTAAAATAAATAAATTGAAAACAGAAAATACTTTATTGTGAAAAAGCATATTTGATAACAATGTATGAACTTTTAAAGCTTCAACATGTAATGTAACACACTTAAAATAGCATCCATAGTTAAAGAAACAGCAACACAATCTTCGATAAGATCTGAAATAATTGGGAAATACATCATTCAAATTATGAGTAAAATACAAAGATAAACAAACATTCCAATATGTGAAATTAAGTTACCTTGGAATGATAAGCTAAATAATGATGGCAACAGTTCATTGGTCTTTAATATCAAGTACAGCTTTGACAATGTGCTTTGCACTGATACCAAACATGTCGAGAAGTTCAGCAGATGGCCCACTACGGGGTATGCCAGTAACAGCAAGGCGGGACAGCAAAATGTCACGACATCCTCCAACAGCACCAGCAACTGCTTCACCAATTCCTCCTAAAATAAAAAATTTTTTTTTTCCTATTTACTAATAGTAAACACAAAAGTTAAATTTTTTTCTCTCAATTTAATTGAGATTAGTTAATATGTGAACTATTCAGAATACAATTCTTTTCTAGAAATAATGTAATTCCATTACTTTGGTTTACATTTATCTGAAAGTATACTCAGAGGCAAACAATAAAATTTGCAAGTCTACTGAGTTAATTTTCAAATACATAATTAAAAACAAATTTCAACTTTTTGAGTGTTAATCGCAACTTTTTTAGAACTTTCAGTTAATGTTATTCCTGCATGAAAAAGGTTTTTCCCCATATTATTCAATGAAAAGGTAGTGTTTAGCATGGAAATTTCAAGGCTAATTCGTGTAGGTGCGGTGCAATTTAAGGGTTAATAGACAAACAATTTACTTGCAATTACATAATTAAAAGTTAACAATATTCCTTAACTTTTACTAGGTAAAGAGTGACCAGGAAAAAGAGCAATGGGTGCAAAAAGATAAAATTAGCAGTTAACTAAAATGTTATTCAAGGGTTCAAGCATTCCTATCTTAGTAACCTTTTAGTTTCAAATGTAACAAAAACAATTGTAATTTTATTAAAAAATTTCAAACAAAAACTTATAGAAAAGGTAATGTTTCAGCTCAAAGCTTTTTAATACAGTACTAAGTTATTTCACACAGACAATAGAAATTTTATTTCTAAATTCACTAGCATTGTTAAGTAAGAAATACTTCGCAGATATTTTCTATTTCTATCCAAATACTTACGAAAATTATGAGAGAATCAGTATTTGCCAGATATTAGTCTTTGAAAGTAATACAAAAAAAAAAAAAAAAAATAACTATACTTTAAATTTGAGAGCAATGAAAAATTTCTGCAGGCATTTTAAAAAGAGAAAAAGAAATTCTCAATTTTTTTCATTTCTGAAATAATGAGATTTTAAGACAGAATTATTCATGTTAAGTTTAAGATTGTGAAATTATTACACCATTTTAATAATACAACTGAAAAACAATATTAGAACATTAAATATTATTAATACAATATGCAATCAATCAAATAAGCATTACCTTCATGATAATGATCTTCAACTACAACGATTCTACCGCCACATTCCTTAGCATTTGTAACAATGGTATTAACATCCAATGGCTTAATGGTGAAAGGATCAAGCACACGAATTTCAATTCCCTGCTTATTTAGTTGATCTGAAGCTTTCAAAGTTTCATATAATGTAATACCAGCACCAATCACCAAAGCAACATCCTTGGATGATTTTTTCACAATCTGTACATAAAAAAAAGTAAATATAATGAAGAAAGCTTGAAAACTACAACATGAATGTTTAATACAAAAAAAAGGTAAAAAAAATTTCTCTTTTTCATATATCTTAATGGGTTGGGGTGAGGTATATTTTTAAACCAATAATTAGTTCTTCCTTACAAAATATGATTAATGGAAAATTCTGCAGATATAATCATTGGTACAGTTTCAATTAAATTAAGTTAAAAACAATTAAAAAAATTTAAATAAAAAACCATTACTTAGCAGATGAAAAATTTCTTTTGACTGATAAGAACTAAATACAATTCTTTATTCAGTTTTCTTTACTTATTGTGGAACTAAAGCTCTACATTTGAGATAATGAACTTAATTTTTATCTTTGCTTCTGAACTTCAGCTGCACTTATTTTAAAAAACTAAAAACACAAAAGTTCTTGTCTTTCAGCATACAGTCAAATTGTTTATGTATTTTTTAAATGGCAAAAAAACTTAATAATAATCAATTTTATCTACATTTGATTATTAAAATAACTTCTAAGCACTAAAAAATAAGAAACCCATTATAGAAATAATATTCAATTAACACTTAAAAACGTTTAATCAATTAGAAGTGCAGAATATTCTCAAAATGTTAATTGCATGGAATTGAACAATAACAATCTATACACCTGAATTTTGTGAATAGAAAGAATACCGGTGGCCACAAAAGTTTAAGGCCACCTGCTGCTATGGACAGACGCAAACAGCGCATTTCAGAGAATTTAGGTTCTCTCTCCAGATTCCTTTTCTCTTGCAGACGTGAATCAAAACCAGTCTTAAATATTCACCAAACACCCCTACTTAAAACAGTTAAGCCTCAGATGGGATGGCAAGGGGTGTTTTTTCCATAGACTATATTTAATTTACTCATTCAGACACACACTATGGCAAATCTTTCAGAAATAATTGAAGTAAAATTGTGCCAGGATATTTTCTACTGACTGTAGGAGTAAATTTTTTAAACAAAGATAGTAAAATGGCCAAAAGCAAGAAATAAATTTAAAAAAAAAAAAAAAAGATTATATAAGCATTGTATCCGATATCTAACAGAGCGTACAAAAAGTTTGTGTTTTTAAGTTAAAAAATTAAAAACACACAAAATTTTTTAATGTATTATCATATTTGATTTTATATTTTTAATGCATTTACTTCAGATTAGACTCTCGCATAGAACTTTTTTGCATTCAATCATAATTAATCTACAGATAATTCTATGGTAATACTACATGAAAAAATCTTTTGTGCAATACTTAATTCTAATTTGATGCTTGTTAAGTGAAATTTTGTTAGATGATCGCTTGCCATGTATTAATAATGCTTTAATAATTAAATTTGTGAAAGTGGCTCAGTTAAATGAATGTTATCATTTCTTTTATGATATTATAATTATATATTAAATCATACATACATTTTTATTATATATCACTAATCAGTGAAAGTGGCTCAGTTAAATGAATGTTATCATTTCTTTTATGATATTATAATTATATATTAAATCATACATACATTTTTATTATATATCACTAATCGAAATAAAAATAAATTTTATTTATATAATAGGACTTTCCAAGCACACGGTCCATGTATCTTAAAAAATGTAATTACTATCGGGTTGTTCGGAAAGTAATTTTGTTTTTCCGACAGAGGATTAAATATTTTTTCGAACCCAACTTCACACTTAAGCCGCATTATCATTATATGTTTTGAGAGCTGATATAGCAAGGCCTGTGTGTAAAAAAGTTCAATTAATTCTACGTAGTAGTTTTTGGTTGCTGCACTTTTAAATATGGAGATCAATAATAAGCAGCATTTTCTTATTTTACTTTTTTACTATAGAAAAGGTAAAAATGCTGTTCATGCCAGAAAGAAATTAACCGATGTGTATGGAGAAGAAGTGTTGACAGCACACCAGTGCCAGAACTGGTTTACAACATTTCGATGGACTGTAAAACCATTACTTCAAAAGAAGAGGTCAAAAATCACCTGGATCAGTTTTTTGCCAACAAAGACCAAAAGTTCTATGAGAGTGGAATCATGCTGCCACCAAAAAGATGGCAAAATGTGTTGGACCAGAATGGCCAAATATATAATTTAATATTCATTCACTATACGAAAATTGTCTCCCCCCCCCAAAAAAAACTAAATTACTTTCCGAACAACCCAATAGATTAAAATTTATTCCATTAATTTAATATTCAATTTATTAATTTAAATAAGCAAGTATGTATATTTTGTTATTGCATTTTTTCATTATAAATAATTTCTTTGTGAACAAAGATGTATGAAATCTGATAAAAAGCTCATTTCAATATTTTAAAATTTACTTAGTTATATGCCAAAACCTGTTTGTTAAAAAAAAAAAAATCTTCTATACTTTTCTATATAGTTAACTCAAAGGTTTTAGGTTAGCATTTAGTACAATTTTGCCAAATTAATAAATTTCTAGTACAGAACATACTAGCATTAGAAAATTTCCTATTTAGACTTTAATAGCATTAAATAACACTCTTAGACAAATCTGATTTCTTTAATTTTGCACCCTTATATTAAAAGATAAATATGGTTTTTGATAATAGAGGTCAAATTGACTATGTCTTCACTGTACTACTTTAATCAACATAATGCTTCCCATTCCAGCAAAATTTCTATGGCTATAAATTTGTATCGTAGTTTGAATTTTTTAAAAAAAGACCTTTTTTAAAATTTCTTTTTCCATATCTCTTTTAATAGGCATAGCAAGTATGCCTTTTTTTGATCCTGGGCAGGACATGACAGTGAGCAGTTTAGCTATACTTATTTTATAAAGGTATTTACTTTAGAAAAGAATGCTGAAAAAAACTTTCAAACTTTTTTACCAAACACAAAAAAAATTAATAATAGACATATAGTCTTACCTTAGCTTTTCCAACAGCAAAAGGCTCAGCATTAGCATAAATAACATGCGTATTTGGTCGAGATGTTCGGATGAAACAAATTCCCTGTGTGTTGGCAGCCAACTCGCAAGCCCTTTCAGCAGAAACTGCATCACTTGGGTAGAAAACAGTGCTTCCGGGAATAGTACGGAACATAGCAATGTCTTCTAATCCCATCTGAGAAGGACCATCCTCACCTGAAAATACACATTACTCTTTAAAGGTTTTGCTTTTAGATCCAGTGTAATAAAACAAGATCAGTTGTTTTTTATCACATGATAATAATGCAATTTAAAGAGATGGTACAACTATCTAAATATAACTAAATGTAGTTTTAAAGCAACAAATATTGAGTACCTAATTTCCTTAGCATAAAGTAATGCCTTTAAAAAATCTTATATAAATTTCAACAAAAGATTTAAAGTCTAGAATTATTTCTCTGTAGTAGTACAAGAAAATCTTGACATCATTCTTGTTCATACTGTAAAATGACCTCTAATTTGAATGCTACTCCAAACAAAAACAAAAAATAAGAGTTTTGAAATTTTTTATAAATCCAGTAAAAAAATATATAAAAAAAAGAAATAAAAAATATTTTATGGATTAATGAATGGACCCTTAGGCACAAATGCTCAGGATAAAAAAAAAAAACTCAATTCTCATGATTATTAAATCAAATAAACGGGAAACAAAATTAAAGAAGTGATGAAGCTCTGAGTGTTCACTGCTCTTGATCTACGTGAAAATACTTTATTAGTGAATGATAGTAGTCATATCTATCAATGAAATAAAACGTTATCAGCAAGCCTGTGACAATGACGCTTCACAAACGAAATTAACCAGAAAAAAATTTCAATAAGCTATAGGTTAAAAAATTTGGCAATGTTTTTTAGTTGGTCCCCATGATCAAAAAATTGTCAAAGATTTTTTATTCAAATGAAGGCAGAAATCTCACGCAAAATGCAGTAGAATTGCATGTGTGATTAGAAGAATCCTTTCCACTGAATCCAGCTCTGCTAACATATATATGAACCCACGAGTGATTCATCTATCATATAAAATGATTGTGTACCACGCCGCTGACAACATTAAGCTGAAATGGAATGT
The DNA here is from genome assembly GCA_949128135.1 of Parasteatoda lunata. Classification (NCBI taxonomy): domain Eukaryota; kingdom Metazoa; phylum Arthropoda; class Arachnida; order Araneae; family Theridiidae; genus Parasteatoda; species Parasteatoda lunata. The sequence goes on from OX421973.1 coordinate 20,285,254, forward strand.
GATTGAATGTATAATGTAAATTTTGAAAGAAACATTGTAAACAAACACACTTTGTGTAATTTATGATTGACATGACTTAGAAAAATCTTATAGAAAACAGAAAATTAAGCACTTTTTTATAAAAAATTAACAGAAAAAGCTCTTTTCAGGGCTTTGAAAATCAAAAATAAGCATTTTTAAATAAGTTTTAGAAATTATACACAACCTGTCTCTTTCCTTATCATTTGTAACTAAAATTGGGACTATATTTGTTTTTACTCTTAGCAGGTGTTCAAGAGAGAAAAGGGCCAGAAGCTGTTAAAAAATGCAGAACAGTAATTTTGTTTTATTAAAACAATTTAAAATACAACTCTTTCCTTGTTACATATGTTCAGGTTTTGCAACTTTTCACCTTTTCAGAAAAATTTAATTGTTAAATTAATTTTTTCATCCTTAAATCTAATCTATAGTTATAAAATTACAGACTTGTTATAATCATGAGAGGAACCTCCTAAATAAGGTAAGTGATTGGGAGTAACAGCTTTAATTTCAAGATTTGCTAATTGAATTTTAACAATTCAGAATTGGAAATGTTTTCTAACAATCTTACCAATTGAAACACCACAATGAGAGCCAGCCAATTTGATATTTGCTTGAGATATAGCAGCCATTCGCAGCTGATCAAATGCTCTGGTGAAAAAGGTAGCAAAGGTACTGGCAAAGGGAATTTTTCGACCTCTAGTAGCACACCCAACTGCAACACCAACAAGGTTTTGTTCAGCAATAAAACATTCAATGTAGCGATCAGGGAAGGCTTTCCTGAACTTGTCAGAGAAGGTTGAATTCTTTGTATCTCCATCTAAAGCAATAATTCTTTCACTGTTTTTTCCAAGTTTAGCTAAAGCAGTGCCATAAGCTAATCTAGTAGCAACCTGAAAATATAAAATTAATAAACTACAAAATTGCTTAATTTATTTACTTCTTATGTCATCACACTTCATTAGGTAATAAAAATGTTAGAAACCTTAAACACTTTTTTCTAATTATAAAAACATTTTGTATATCTAAAGTTATGAGCTAAAATGTTTTTAGAAATTTGACATTTGAAACTTTTATTAAATTCAATAAGATTTATGAATTTTCAATTTATCTACCTCCACTTTAAAGGAACTTAGAAAATGCAATGGAAAGATTTGATTTTCATATTGATGCTTGGGAAAAAATAACTGCCCTGTTTTGGCCACAACCAAAAAGTAGCAGTATTGGGTAAACTTGCAGTCCCTCATATGCACGTACAGTGTGCTAAAAAAAAACTGACTAGCCTGAATAACTTTGGTTATCATGTTAGGATCTTCAAGTTCTAGGACACAACCTTAATTGTTTAAATGGCAAAAATATTTGAGCGAAATCAGATGAATACTTCACGAGAAATCAAGTTTTAAATATAGGACTTATTTAAAATTTGATTTCTCAGGAACTATTTAAGTGTTTTTGCTGAAGTTTTGTATATTTTGCCATGCAAAATTACATAATTTAAAATGACATAAAAATTTTATAACTTAAAATTCAAATTTTTCTGGCTGTTATTAAATAAAACAAATAATAAATATTTACTAAAATTAATTTTTTGCAGGGAATTATATTTGGATAAACAAATTTTATAATTAGGTGCTAAAACTTTTAAGTGGCTAAAAAATTCTAAATATGATGAAATATGCAAAAAGTAAAATTCGCATTAAAGGGCCTAACTTTGGAATGCTCTCGCCCAAACTATGAGGACCCTATTTCACAGATTGCATTTAACCCCTATAGTTTGGGGGTCAGAAATCTGAATCCGTTAAAAAAGGTATGTTTATTCAGAGAAAGTAAGTTTCCTTGCCTAATTTTATAACTTAAAATATTATCTGCACTAATTAATTCACCCACTCGAACCATTAAGACTAATTCCCAGAACGTGAAGATCCGATCATTAGATCAAATGTTATTCAAAATGGTGCGTTTTTTTTTTTTTTTCTTCGGCACACTGGAGAAGAAAAAGTGAAATTACAGCTAACAAAGAAAATTTCTGCTCATCCAAAGCCTCTTCAATTTTTTTCTACCTACAACCTTTTAGCTTTAACTTTTAATCTTAACTTTCACATAGAAAGTTTCAATGGTAACTATGAAACCATTTAAATGGTGCGAAACGAAATGAGGCAATAGCCTCATTTTGTTTCAGCCAAAAAAAACTTAAATGCCTCACCATTTCTCCTAATGTGTAATTTGGTTGTTCAGACAATTGAATAAGAGCCGTATCAACGGGAGGAACATCTTGTAGGGGTGCAATAATAGTCTGGGGAGCAGGCAGATCCCTTGCACATGCACCAGAGATTACTTTGATGGCTGCATCTGCTTTGTCACCAAGAGGCTTCCCGTGCCAATTTTCTTGATCCTCAATACCTATAAATAAGGATTTAAGTTATATTTGAAGATTTAGGTTATTCTCAGAATCATATTTGGTGCTACTCTATAATATCTGGAAAAAATACAATTTTAAAATTCAAAGAATAGTAAGGATATATAAAATCCATTACACTAAGTAGAAATAAATGGGCAGGGCACCCAATAAGTGCCCTGAGCCCAGACCAAGCAGCACCCTTCCAACAAAAGATCAAGAGGAAGACCTTTATGAGATGGAAAAGACTGGTGATGAGGATTTGGCCATCTTAAAAGTGAAGAACTGGAGATCAATTTCTGGGATAAGAACAGATTAGGAAAAGGTTCTAAGGAAAGCCCAGAAGCCCAAATGGCTGTCATACAAATGCTGATAAAACTATATTACTAATATTTATCTTAAAAAATTCTTTCACTATTATGGCAACTCATAAAAAGTGAAAGCATAACAGATATAAACTTCAAACTCTGAAAACAAGTTTTGCAGAAAAAATATTAAAGTAAAATTATTATGTCTAATGACAAGAATTAACACAAATTATTGCAAAAAATTTTATGAAAACATTAAGAAATTATTTTTTCTAACAAAGATAGCAAATTCCGAAAATACCTTTAACTGAATCAATGTAACACCAAACAAAATTTACAAATAATTTTTAGATCTCTAAAATAAAAACATGAACAAAGATTCAATTGAATATATTAAGGTTAAACTGCAGCACTAAAAAAGTACATATTTTATTGTGCAAAGGATTTTCACAAGATTTTAAATTTAACTTTGGAATGCAATAGAAACACTTATATTTACAAAAAAATAGATTAAGTACTTTAAACATCATATACGTCTTTAAAATAATTTTTTTTTGGGGGCAACATGCTATTTTCTTCCACATGAAATAAGACTTACAAGTCCACATCACGTAAGTAATGCAAGGTATATACGTTTGCCGATAAATTTAATGTTAAGATAATCTGATGTGCCGAAGTCTAACGAACGAATTATCTTGTTATTTTAAGTAGAAAAGCATTCGTTGCTTTAGCAAAATACCAAGTGCGTATTACATGAAATATCAGACTTAAAATTTGTTGCAGTCATAACGTAGTATTTTATAATTTTTTTTTGGTATGTAACAGCAAAATATGACCAACAAAAGATTAAAAGAAAATAAAGTTACCTGGAAGTCCTTTTCCTTTGTAGGTTTTTGCCACTATAGCGGTTGGTTTTCCTTTAAATGATGCAGCATTTTCAAATGCTTTCACAATTTCTTCAACACTGTGTCCATCAATCACTATGGTGTTGAATCTATTATAAATATTAAAAAAAAAGTATTGTAACATACTATTGAAATGCTGGTCAATAAAAAGTGAATCATACACATACATATGCTACATCAAAGAGATTGCTGCTTTTTTTAATTATCCAAGCAATTACAAGACAGTTTGCCAATTTTGGATATAAATGCAAAAGTTTCAAAATAATTTTAATAGGGTAAAAGAAATTAGTTTAAAAAATCTGCATGACATCTTAAATAAGATAAAATTAAAATAGAAAATGAGACAAAAATCAGAAAATTTAATGAAAATTCTGCAGAATTAACAAGCACAATTAAAGAGGCAGACAAATTTCTGTCATAGTAATTAACTGCCTCTTATTTGCACTTTTTAAATTGCAAAATTTCTGCATTCCAACCATCAACAAACACAATAGCAATACTTTTGATTAATCCTACAGATTAAATTACAAAATATGTACACAAAATAACATTTCGTAATGCTAATTTTGAACCTTAATGAAAAGCATTTATCAGATGATAGTGTTTTGCAATTAAGTGCAATTTGCAAATATTATCTTTTTCCATTATTCTGGGGAGTTGACAACAGTTTTCATGACTGTTAGGTGAATTTATAAAGTCATCAATCAGTGACCCTTATGTTAATTCTGAAAATGGAAAATCATAAGGAAAAATATTTAGATGGGTGCCACTTTTCAGTCCTGGGGACTGAAATCAGTCTTGAGAAAAAATTGAGACTAAATTTCATCAATTAATATCTCTTTTCCATTTGCTCTTTAAATTGAAATGTCCCTTTTACCTTAAGAAAGTTAATTTTAAGATATCATTTTCTACTTATTTTTCTAGTTCATTTAATATAAATATTACATTTTAATGAAAACATTGTTATTTTTCATAATTATTGTGAAATCTCGGCACACTGCAATGAAAGAATGGGAATGGTTGAATTTCTACAGCTCTGCTTGCTTAAACAAAAATTTGCACTATTGTCGTATCTAAATTTGTTTGAGTTTTCATTTTCCCCTAACATTTTGAAATGCTGAACGAAGTTAATATTATATTTTTAAAAAAGGAAAATTCTAGAGTTAAGACACGAAATTAATAATGATGAAGCAAAGAAAAAAAAATTGACATATAAATAGCTTCATGAAAAAATTAGTGGTTTATTAACCAGTGAATTAACCAAATGGGGAAAAAAAATCAAATCATTGATTTAATATTTGTGCCATTATTATGGAAAGGTACATTTTGGAGTAAGTGAGCTGTAAGTTTCACAAAGTTCTGGCAAACAACGCTAGATCGTATTAATTGGTCAAGAGAAAGTTCAGTCTTGAAATTTTTTTATGGTGGCACCCATGTATTTATGATCTAATTTAATATTTAAATAGTTACTTCAATGCTACATTATTTAATGTTCATAAAATCTTGCGTAAATTAAGAATTATTCTTAGATTTGGATTAATTTTCCTCTATTCAGAAATCTTTTGCAGGTATGGTGATTTTAAAAAAAGTAACTTTTTAAATATATAAGCTATTTATTCATTCTAAAGTTAATAGTTCAAAATTGAAATTTTGCCTTAAGGCACTTAAACTGTGGTTTTATAGTTTTATATGAAAGATCTTTGAAAAACACATTTTTCTACAATAAATATGCTTACATTAAATTCAGAATTTAACTTAAGAAATTTAAAATTGATATAGAAGCTAAATGTTATTTGCCATTTAAAGTCTGGAACACTAGCTTATAGATCACTTTACAATGTTGTACTGATACAGTCTAGAACACTACCCTATGAACTATTTTACAACAGTTTACAGATACAATGCAAAGTGACAGATAAAATCTCTTTTTTCAATTTTAATGACAGTTTTTGTGATGCCTTAACAAGATATAAAATTGAATACAAATTCAGCAGAACCATGATAGATAGTTTCTCATGGAAACCTTCATTATGAATGATAAGACACGAAAAAATAATGCATGCGGGTCAACATAAAATATTAAATTATCACTTATAAAAATTAAAATTGAAAAAATTATGAACTTAATTCAAAAATATTCATGATGAGAAAGAAAGATGAACATAAAATTTGGGTTTTCTCAGCGCAAACACTAAATTTTCAACATTAGCAATAAATTGTCAATTTCTGTAAGCTTGCTTGAACATTGATAATTTCTCAGTTTCAAAGCATTCTGCAAATGTAGACACTGGCTGTGTTTTAACATCTTCACGGCATCAATATACACTTTAGCTTCTGAAACCATTTCTTGAACAATTTTTTATGAACTACTATGCATAAACATCAAACTAGCTGTTGTAGATATTTTCTCAAAACTGTAACAAATCCTCATTTTCTTCATAAGCCTCATTAGATTGTTTGCAAAACTAATCTAAATATTTTTTTAAATACCAGTAGAATATTTGAACAAGATGCAGGAATCTTCTTCCAAACCAATCTAGATGGGTATTATCAATGCATCATAAGAATAGCATTTATAACGATACTGTTAAAATAAGACGTTACATACGGGAAAATGAAAGATGTGGCAACAGTGGATCCAGGCTATACTATAATTTTTTCATGATATTTTTATCATTTCTGTTTCATAAAAAAATATAGGTAAGATATTTTTTTAAAAAAAATTGTAAAACAATATAAAAATAAAATTATATTTCAATTTTTAGTTAAAGACTCAAAAATAAAACAGAAATCGCATGGTAATCAAGTGCAAAAATTTAAAAACTACATTATCAACACACATTTAGTTATGAGCAAGCCACTAGACTGAAGAAATAAAAGTTGAAAATTGAAATAACAGTAACAAAAGAAATTAACAAATACAAATTTTATATATATATATATATATATATATATATATATATATATATATATATATATATATATATATATATATATATATATATATATATATATATATATATATATATATATATATATATATATATATATATATATATATATATATATATATCTTAGCCACTAACAAATTTAAAAAGCAATTAAGAACTATGATTCTTACCCAAAAGCCTCTAGTCTTTTCTGATAAATTTCCATATGATGTTGAAACATTGTTGGCTCACTTTGCCCTAGGCGATTGATATCAAAAATGGCAACAAGATTGTCCAGTTTATAATGTCCAGCAAAGGAGAGAGCTTCCCAGACGGATCCCTCGGCAGATTCTCCATCACCAATCAGGCAGTAAACACGATAGCTGGAAAACATAAGCATAAATATATAAAATACAACTAAAAAGAATATTAGAAGTCAGCAACAATCAGCAAAAGTTTGTAAACACACCTTTACAAATGTTAAAACTCATTCTAAGTTTCAAAAAACGCAGTTTAAAATTGAATCTTCACAGGATAAAGATATTCTTAAAAGGTAGACATTTAAATCAAAATAAAAACTTTTTTATATTTACAAATAAGAACATCCAACTGAATTAGTTTTTTGATTCTGCATCATATCTTAATTCTATTTGAATAAATTACAATTGTGATTTATATTTAATTCCTCAACCAATTCATTTAAGCTATTAATTCTATTAAGCTATAATTTCAGTAAAAAGCTCTTAGTATTTATAATTTATAATAAAAACAATTGTTAGTCGTTACAATTGCTAATTAAGCAGACTTAACCCACCCTATTTGTCTATGAACCAGAATGTCTGGGCATGCTAATACAAAGGACCAGAAATTTTGTGAGAAATTCTATCACTGAACATGAAAATAAAAATTGAAAAGCAACTTTCTTATTCAGGGTGCGTAGCCAAATTTTTCAACAAAAAATAAGCACCTTTTAAGTACTTTTTAAACACTCAAAAAATATTTTTAAGCACCATATACATTAACAAAATGCAAAATAATTTTCACATACTTTACATGATCATGATAAAATAACTAGTTTTTGACAAGGAACTCTTTTTCTTGATTATATTTGTCATTAAAAAATGTTCAATCGATTTTTCGGTTCGATTTCAGAGGGTGGAAAATAAAGCTTGAAATTGAGAATATCTTGCAAAATGCAGCAGAGTTGCACATGAGAATGCAATCACTGAATCCAGCTCACATGCGGACTCGCAAATATTCCATTAAACCTGTAAAATAATTGGCACTTTCATACGCTATGGATCGATGGTACGCTGAAAAGATTACGGTTGAATTAATTGAGAAAACCTTCAACAAAACATTGTGAAAAACACACTTTTGCATAATATGTGATAAAAATTGACATGGTAAAGAAAAAAAATCTCATTTTCGAAAAGGGAAAATTAAGCACGTTTTTAAAAACACCGAATGAAAAAAGCACCTTTAAGGGCTTTAAAAAAACGAAAATAAGCACCTTTAAGCACTTTTTAAAAATGCTACGCACCATGTTATTGCATAATAATGTAATTTTCTCCTTACAAAAAATCGTGAGAACTGCAGTATACAAGGTTCTCATTTTTACTAGATCACTCATTTTTACTTAAAGCTATCACTACATAAATTTTTACCATTAAATTAAAATAAATTAAAAATTATATAATTATAATAGAAAAGTCATTTTAAATAATAAAAAAAAAACATTTTTATCAGGACTAAATAAAATATTTCTGAAATTTTTAAGAAGATTAAAAATAATTTTAAAAATAAAAACAAATTGCTTTAAATAATTTGATCTTAACAAGACAATTTTAAGCAAGTGTCAAACATTTGCTTCTGATAAGATCAAAAAATAATAAAGTTACCTAGCATTTTCAAAATATTTGCCAGTGTAAGCCATACCGGCAGCACAACTGAGACCTTGACCCAAAGAACCGGTAGCAACATCTACAAATGATAGACGCTACACAAAACAAAACATAAAATTTTTAAAAGATCAATAGTTAAAAGCAAATTAAAACAATATTTTAAAAGACCTAACAAAATAAATCAACAGTAATTAAATCACAATAGAAAGAACTTAAATATCAATTATGAACTAATATACTCAAACTTTAAAATCTCAGAACATCTTAAAGAAATTATCAAACACTTAAAGTAAATTGAAATCACAGTAAACTTTCAAATCTATTTAGGAGTTTTTCGCCCCTTTAGTTATCTAATTTTATAACATAATTTAAGGGGGATAAATAAAAAATCAAATTTACATACAACATAACAAATAAATATATTTTATTTATTGCTGAAATGTTTCAAATCAAATATCTTTCTAAAATATATAAGTATATAAATACTTCTTATAATCTATAAATTCCTTTAATACAAGCTGCACAAATTTCATACACAAACTGTTTAAAGTCAATCTTACACGAAAATTTCTTAGAAACCATTTTACTTACAACAAAACAACACAAAATTTTTAAATAAGATGTCTTGAGTTACCATTAAAAAAAATTTTCACATTTGATTAGAACAGAAAAATATTACATTTTAAAGAATTTAAGCAATTAATAGTACGTATAGACTGTACATTAAGGATGTTTGACAATCCATTTTTAATATAACTAAAAATAAATAAATTTCATTTTTAGATATTAACTATGATTAACTCACTTCCTAGATTAAATATACTAAAACATTCAATTCAGAAATTAAATAACCACTTTAAATCTAATCAATGTTCTTTTCAAAGTACACACAGTTTAGAAAATCTTTACACTGGCCAAGGCTTCAAAAAGCTTACTCTAGCATACTGAAATAGTGTGAGCTAAGTTCTATACCAAATGAAAGGCTTAAACAATGCTTAAATTGTTTAGAAGAGCCTTTAAATGGAGTAGACGATTTTAAAGTAGGCAATAAGATGATTCTGTGTATTATGGTGTCATTTAGGGAAATTCTAGAAACTTATAAAGTACCTTTCTAAAAACAAGACTTGGGATAGTTAGATGGAGAAAAAAAAAAGTCATATTTAGAAAAATCTTAGTTAATCACTATATTGCTTCATCTTAATTATACTATGTTAGAGTCTGATCTTGAATAAAATTTAATATATTTCTGAAATAATAAAATATTATCTGATAAAATATATACTTTAAATCATTAAATATGTGAAATAAAAATCAAAACATTTAAAACACTGCAATTTGAAAATAAAATAAATTCTCTTATTCTAACTAAAAATTTTGTCTTTTATAAATTAGTTTAAAAAAATTGTTTTAATGGCCATCACAAAGTCATTTAAATTTGATAATAAACAACATTTCAAATATGAGTGTTAAAACAAAATTAAGTGTAAAATTGATTGCTTAAGGAAATTATCTGAAATTCTCTTAAAATAGTTTTTTTTTTTTTTTTTTTTTTTTTTCCTGTATATAGAAAAAAGATAAGAAACTCATTTATGAGCACAAAAGTAACATTTATAAAAATAGAGCGAAAGAAATATTTTTTTATCTAGTGTTAGTTTCATTTAAACGTACGTATAAAAGGATGTATTTAAAAAAAAAATATGTAAAAAAAGCAATCTCATTTTTTGCACTTGGCACTGCATCAAAAAGAAAAAGAAAAAAAATTTACATTTTTAAAATCTATGGCAATAATTGAAAAATGATAAAATCACTGATAATTATGGCGAAATCTCACTAAATTATTAAAATTGAATGTATGTTTCCAGATTCACATGTTGTAATAAATAATAATATTAAAAATATAGAGATTTTAAAAAATATTCAAAAATTAGTGATAACAGCCAAAAAAAAGATAGAAAAAAATTACAGAATAATTGCGTCAAACCATGAATATTCAGATGCGCAATTTAAATTTCCTTTTATCATAACAATATTGGAATTTTAAAAAAAATCATAAGAAAATCAACAGCAGTAACTACCAACAAAACTCTGATCAAAACACTGCATGGATTTAGCAAAAATCAAGGGCATCAAAAAGTAATAACACATGTGTGACTAATTTCAAGTTTTTAAAAATATTCAAATAAATATTAAAATAAAATTTCAAAAAAATTGGATTTAAAAAACATTGATATTTGTAGCAATTCATAAAAAGTTGATCGAAAAACTGTGGTACCGTCAAAAATGACTAGTAAATACAAGACTAATTTTGCATGTTGCAATAACATCAGAATTTTAAAAACCATGAGAAAATCAATAGCATTAACTGCAAAAGATAAGATCGACACACTTATTCAACAATGGTATCAAGCACATTAAAATGCCCAATTCAGATACAAAATTTCCGTGTTGAATTCATCCGAATCTTATGTCATTGATTAAATAACTCTTCTGTTACAAATCGAAATTTGCTACTCATTGAAATTAGAATTATTCTTTAGTTTATTAATTTTATACTTTTGTGTTTACCTCAGTGGTTCATTGCTCTAGCCGAAATAATGTAGGTTTTTTTTTTTCTGTCTCATTTACTTGAAATTGTGTTTTAACTTTATTTAATAAAAAAGCCGTTATCCCACTTAAATGAGAACTTAGAAAAAGAAAAAAAAAAGGCTGCTGGTAAGAGTGATATAAATATCTTGTAAACCAGATTTTGCGTTGAGTAACGAAACTGAACTTTCAGATTAGCGATATTCCAAGAAAATTTCGTCGGAATATAAATTATTGATCCACGGAAATCCGCAAATCAACAGTTTTCAGTTTACCAGAATTCCGAGGAAGAGTCACATGCCTGTGACAACACACACATATATAATTATACATATTATATAAAATATTTTTATGCGAAAAACAAAACTACAAGATTTTTTTTAAAATACTAATATCACTTAAAGCTAAACAGGCAATTTATTTTTAAAATGTGTCCCAAATTTACAAAACTAATCTCAGCATCTGCATAAAATTCAACTTTTTTGGAATTTAAGTTTAGATCACATCAAAGATGTAAAACAATTTAATTGAATATTGAATTTTAAATTAAGACAAAATTATAAAGGGGAAAGAATCCTTACAGGAGTTGGATGTCCTTCAAGATCACAGTCAATTTTTCTCAACTTCATGAGGTCACTTTCAGGAAATAATCCAGCTTCTGCCCAGGCAGCATACAGAATCGGAGCAGCATGACCCTTTAAAAATAAGTTTACTATTACAGAATTTATATCTAGTTACAAAATTTAATAGAGAAAAACATTTGTAAAAAATCTAATGAAGATTAAATATAAGATTCAGTATATGAACTACTCTATTTTTTGGGTACTGTATTAGAACTGAAAGGGGAAAATTTTCATGTTTTCTGCTCCAAAATTGTCACATTTTACAGCCAGCCAATGATACACTGGAGACAAAAAAAAAAAAAAAAAAAGATTGCTCTAATTTGAAAGGTAAAATTCATAGCCACCTGCCGCTACCGCACTAAATGTCTTTTTTTTTAATTTATTGCAATTACAAATACTGAGCAATGACAAGAGTACCACTTAAATGAAAATGCTCAGAATACCCAATTAATGGCAGAATTTTTTACTAACATCATTTTAAATCATGCCTAAAGATTATGCATATATTTTCTTTAATGTATGAAGAAAAGATAACAAAAATAATCATTACTTCATTAATTATTTTTAAAGAAGTAACTGCATGTATTTTATGAAAACTAAGAAAGGCATAATAATACATTGTAATAAATAAATTCCACAGTTTACTGAAAGATTTTAACTAGATAAATTTTTAAAAAATTCACTTCCTAGATAAGTTTTTAAAACCTTGGGAGTTTTAAATAGAGCCTAATGCTTTATAACAGGGACCATTATGGCTAAATTTGCACCTTTTATATCAAATAATAAATTTAGTTTTAAAAATAAAATGGAAGTTGGAAAAATAAAAATTAGTGCATCCATGGGAATCCTTGGTGGAGAGGAGGGTGGGTATATGCTTTCTTCAATAATTAGAAATCCTTATAAGTCCCCTCAATATTTTAAACAAATGTAAAAAAAAATAGATATCTTCTTGCAGTTAGTTAACAGATATAAGACTTCTTCCACATGAATAAAATGTTGAGAATGAGGAACCTGCATGCTTTTTTTTGTGTTTTAAAATGAAACATCATGAAACACCATTTTATAAAGATAGACACCAATTTCAGACCAGTGTGATAACTAGTTATTAATAGTTAAAATCGCTTGATTAACTCCGCCCCCTAAATCGCTGCTAGGATTCCCATCCACTCTGAAGATCTCGCGATATAGTACAACCACGACTTCCATCATGTTTCGAAAGAGTATAAATTCTGAAAAATGGCTCCAAGCAAAAAATTACAAGTGTTGCATTGTACCACGTTGCAATAGTTCTACTTTAAATACACCAAATAAATTATTTTTTAGTGTACCAAAAGGAGAAAAAAGACAAGTTTGGTACAAAGCTATTAAAGTATCGTATAAAAATGATAGGGGTTTAGCATTATTTACATTTCTTCCAAAAATAAAAAAAATTAATATTTTAGAAGTTAACAATAAAGAATTTTTCAAAAAATTTTATTAACCTAAAAACTTATAATTCCAGGTCATATACCATTCATTCTAATTGAGATCAACTCATTAAATGAAAACTTTCAAAACAGTTCAGACTTTTATATATAGACAAATATAAGTAAAAATGAACCAGTATAAATAAAGAAAAATTAATTTACTTCAAATGTTATTGAAAAAAAAAAGTAGCTTCGACATTTATTTTTTCGTTCCTCGATTTTATTTCATTATGCTGAAGGGTTTTGAGCTAAAAGATAATTATTTAATTTTATCTTGAAGAAAATAATATAAAAGTTAAAATAAAAAATGATAGGAGCATTATTTACATTTCTTCCAAAAAAAAAAATTCAAGGAAACATTTTAGAAGTTACTAATAAAAAAGAATTTTTTTAAAAATTTCATGCGCTTGATTTCTGTACTAAGGAAACTTGGATTTTTTCCACAAAAATAAAGAAAAGGAATGTATCTTCGGTAGATTGTGCGATTGAACTTAAACAACAAAATCTTTCTCCACCTGCATTGTACTAAAAAGTTAATACAATTTTCTCAAATAAATGCAATTCAAATTAAAATACCTTTGTAAACAATAACACTTTTCTCAATAGAAAGCTTAGGTTTAACTCCTTCCGTTTGCCTACTTTGATGTCATAAGCAAATCCGCCTCATTTTGTGTCACGTGAGGTTAGTTTCGTTTTGGGCCAATTTTAAGTTTAAATTTTTCGAAATTCGGGGAAGTTTTTTATATTCTGAATTGATTTTAGATAGTTTTAAGATATAGACTATTTAAAATAATGAACATTCTGCGATTACCCAACGCATGCAGGTGCCTCATTATTGTGATTGTATTTTAATTTAGTCTCTCCCCCCTCCTCAAAAATTCGAACCCTGTAACACTTCAACTTCAAATGTCTTCTCAGATATGGTTTGAGATCAAGACTCAAAATTATGACCTGTTGGTCTGAGATCACTAGAATTTAACTCTGGTAATAAAATTACTATTGGTCTTCCTGATCAGCAAACAATGTAAAAGATTGTTTCGTTGGTTTCTTTTTATTAGGTATTTTCAGTTTTGTTTTCCTGCCTGTGTTATCACTTTATAGCTTATTTAACCATAATTCTGAACACTTCACTTTCTTTTTATTGTAATTTTTCATTTAAATTCATTTTTACACTTAACACTTCATCGGACGCATTGACCTGACAGATACAGGCTTGTCAATATCTCTGCTTTTGTCCCTTAAAATTTTTTACGACCTTGACCTTACCAGTATCTATCCACCTGGCCACCTGCTACTTTGGAATGTAGTAAAGAACAATTCAACGTAGGAGTATTTTCTATTTTGAAACTTGTTTGAAGTTGTGTGTCTGTTAGATACAAGCGCCCTATAATGCCTGTCGCTTAAAGCTTTACAGAAGTATTGAGATCCTTTGATTTATCTTTTACACATAATGAGTGCTAAACACTTTTTAGATTTGAATAATCAAGAAGACCTTGAGCTAGTTCATAGTATTCTATTTAGTGATGGAAATAAGGAATATGCTGAAGAATTTGATGATGAAGATATTTTAGAAACAAATAAAGTTGATTCTCATAGCAGTGAAAGTGTTTATACTGACTCAAAACTTGATGATGACTCTAATAATGATGAATTTTATGTAGGAAAGGACAATAGTACTAAGTGGGCAAAACGGATAGGAAGTAAAAAATTTGAAAGTTAGATCGCAGAATATCATCATAAATTACCTGGAGTAATCGGAAGTGCGAAAGGTATAAAAACTGGTTCTTGGAACTGTTTTCTTTCTGACGAAATATCGGAAATAATTGTGAAATGCACTAACAAATACATTTCTACAGTTTCTAATATATTTAGTAGAGAAAGAAATGCAAGACTAACAGATAATATTGAAATAAAAGCAATTAATATAAAAAATAAAATGTGTATATACATATATAAAATTAAAGAAAAGGTTCGGGTGTAAAAGCCTGGAATTAAAAAGAATAAAACTAAAACTAAAGTAATACATATTAACAGAAAACACATAAAACAGATGTATCTGACAGATACACCGCACCCGATGTAGTAAGTTTCCAAGACGTGCCCGACAGAGTGTTAAAAATCTGATACATGTAAACAGACCAGTGAAAATACCTACACACCAGTTATACCTTTTAGTTAGTGGTACTGTGAACCATCGACAAAATATCTTAATTGCAATCCCTGATTGAGATAGAACATAATCATTAAAGCTTAACCCTGTCCCGCCCCTGTTAGGGGGCCATCGGAGAATACTGTAGACTCTAAGTGCACGTACGTGACCTCTCAGTAAAAAAGAGGATTCAAAAAGGTAGGCTTGGAGGCGATACATGGCAACACCAGAAGATAGAACACAATATAATCCTTAATGAAATTAATTTCACAAAATGCTGTTATAATAAGTAAAAAAATACTCACTTTAGACAAAACGAACCTATCACTTGATGGATCTCTGGGATCATCGATTCTAAATTTCAGAGTATTGAAGAACAAAACAGACATTAGCTCTGCCATGGAACAGCATGATGTTGGATGACTTTAAAGAAAAAATTAAATTTGCTATAATTAACAATCTATTAAACACCATTTACGGCATTGAATTATCAATCTATTAAAACACTATTTACGACATCAAGTTATTAATCTATTAAACACTATTTACGACATCAAATTATCAATACTCCTTGCTTCTTTACATTGATTGTTTTACGTTAGCATAGATCCTAATTTTCAACAAAGCCCTTCAGATACCAATAATATATAAACCTGATAAAAATACCAACTCTTTTGTTACCTTATAGACTTAGTTTATTGCATTGTTTGAATCAGTTACCCTGAGTGCCTAGTTGTACTGAAATCTACCCTGTGAACATATCTATGGTAACTTATTTTGATTAGAATGATAATTTATAAAATGCAATTTGTTTATAATATTAAAAGGCTATTACAACAATTACGAACATGTTTTTAGCAGACTTAAAAAGCACGCAACTCATTTTAAAAAAATGAAACAGTTCTAATAATTCGGTAATAAGATATCACTTGGTGTCATTTAAGCTTACTTTACTTTTTAGTTACTTATAGAAGTTTTAAAAAAAATTGAAAATTGGCTGTTACAACCATAACAGCCTGCTTTTAATTTAATTAAAACAATTTAAATTTCTAAAAGTTTATAAAATTTACTGAAAGTGTAAATAATTCCAAGAGTTATTTAAGCATAATTGTTAAAACTGCTTGATTTGAAGTACTGCATAGATTTAAATATTAAGTCTGCAAATACAACATTCAAAAAGAGGCCCACAAACGTTCCACGGTTTATAATAAAGTAATACGACTAAATGTTTAAAATAATAAGTACTCAATAACAAAGAGAGTTAATTACACAGTAATTAAAATTATCAAGGAAATAAAGTAAACAAACCAGGAACTTACCCGGAATTACTGGCATTGGTAGCCCTAATACTGTGAATTCGCAATTTGTTTGCAATATCTTTTAAATCTTGAGCAGATAAACCCATATTTGAAACTTACAAAAATGAAAACAAGGAGTCCGAACCAAAGCAGAACTAAGTGTAATGAGATGGCTTTTAAGTTGGGGTGATTGATAGAATGTAACAACTCACGCGGAGCCGGTAGACGAACTGGACCACATGGGAGGAAAAAATGTCGAAAGAGTATTTCTTTCAGCCAATCACAATTAGTTCTTACGTCAGATAGTGTGACGTTAAGCTTAATCAAGTATTGGTTCTGCTCTGTATTGAGTTACCATTAATAAATTATCTAACAATATTTTAAGTTTTGCCTATGATTTTATGCATTCTAAAAATAGTTTTAAATTCATCTGTAGATATATTCATATTTAGTCCAAAATTTTCCCATGCTGGATAGTGCTGAAATTTAAATAGCGTATTATGCACTCTTTAAAATAATTTATTTATGATAAAAAAAAATTATTTTCGAAGTAATGAACAACAATAAGAAAAAAAAATTTGAAATAGGAAGAAAAAACATTTGAGTAGTAAAAGTAAACAATTGGAAAATTATAACATTTGGTTAAGGTTATTTAATCAGTAATATAAAAAATATATATTAAAAGTAAAGTCTTTTATTATAACTATAAATTCCTTTTATTATAAAAATTTGAAAAAACTAAGTTAAATTCATATTCTTTTAGTTAAAATAGTGTAATAGTATATTTTCATGATTGTTTATTTATTTATTTATCTATCTATTTATTTATATATCTATTTATTCTATTTATTTATATATTAATTAATTTATTATTTTTTTATTTATTTATTTTTTTATATTTTAATTGCATTTGCAATTTTTTTTTATTTCTATATAATTTCGATTATCAGAATGATCGAGAGGCTCTCATGTAAATTTTGGATTGAGGATAAATATATAAGCATTCATTATTTCCATTGTCGTTCTTGTGATTAGCAAATGAAATTTAAAACCAAAAAGCACTAAACAAATTTCAGAAAAAGCACATTTTGGATTCAAATTAATTAAGTGCTCAAAGTCCAGAACAAACACAGTAGAACAATTTCTAAAAGGATTTTTTATTTCTTTTAATTTTTACGGTATAAATCTACTCATTGCCTCCGAAAAATCCGATGAATACTGAAAAATGATGAGAAATATTTGAAAGGATCGAAAATAAATGACTGCTTGTTTTTTCTCATGGGCGATTCGACTGATTATTTTAGTCATTTTCTTATATTTTTTAAAATCGTATTCTCTTTTGAGCTGTGCTAATTTTTTTTTTTTTTTTTTTTTTTTTTTTTTACAATGAGATATAGTATTTAAAACTTGTTTGAAAATTTTACACAAATAGCATTGGGTCGGCTGTTCAACGACAGTTATAAAATGAAATGAAATCAATAATAGTAAGCATGTTTAAAGAGTACTTCTGTGACCAGTAAAAAGTGATACCTTTTGCAAACTTTTTACAGCAAGTTTTATTACTATTATTTACCATTAACTGTTTATGAAATTATATTAATTGAGAAAGACGCAGCTTTTGAGTGTCTATAATTTGCATAATTTTAAACCAAATGCAGTAGGAAATAAAAGTTTCTCTCACTTCTGTATATTACTTTCGAATTAAGTATTGTACATATAGTGGAATTTTTGAGCGTTCCTCCTCTGAAAAGTTTTCCACTAAAACACTGGAGGGAGATGGGCTCTGCACAAGCTGATAACATAGACTTGAATTTAAAAAAAAAAAGTTGCAATACAAGCTAAAGTGCTTACTCCAGAAATAGCTTTTCAAGAGCGCTAGATTTTTTTGTTAATTATACCTTATATTGGTTTTAACTTATCGAGAAATTATCTTTTTTATCTTGACACTTCCTTTATATTTAAACAATGTATTGTAGATTATCTTATATTATTTTACTTATCTAAAGAAAAACGTCACATAAAAAGTGATAGAAACTGAGAAATGCATTTATCTCTCGCTCAAAGCAAATATGATAAGAACTTTTTGTATCGAACTTTCAAGGTCTCCTGCGTTGAGTCTGGAATCTCTTCAGGAAACATCGTGCTATACTAATAATCACGTTCCTACCATTCTAAGAAAATAAAAAAGATAGTAAAAAAGCTTTTTACTCTTTTGATCATTGTAGAGATTTTCCTTATCATTCATTTCCGTGTCTACTGACCAAATTGTTAACTCTTACGTGTGGTGGTTCTGTTAAATTCCATACTCTATTAACTGATTTATTTCTTTGTTAATTAAAAACTCTTTACTCATTAAATAGTATGCAATTTTTCTATTTTTAAATATATAGTTTTACGCAAAATGATCTACGTAAAAAAAAATTTCAGATTCTTACATATTAATAGATAACTTTTAATTTAAACTAATTTAATACGCTATATCTCTTTATTATTTTTTATTTAATTATATTATTTTTATTACTTATGAGATACAATAACTTTTTCTATTTTAACTAATTCTAATTCGCATGGGACAAAATTTGAAATGATAATATTATTTATGATATTTTCATTTCGCATTGTTTCAATTCCATTGCTTCACTTTTTCGTTCTGCTTGTGTTGTAATCAACCTCAAAGAGAAAATCTAACAAAAATAAATTCTTGGTTTATTGTTGAATAAGCTTTAAAACGAAAAACAAAGTAGCCATTAGAAAAGTAATGTTACCATATTACTTGAAAGACTACCAAAAAAGAAAATTTAGTCAAAACATATGACATACAATGAAAAATTAAATTAAATTTAAAAAAAAAATAAATAAATTTCGAAAATTTCAGCAACGTAAAATTTCAAGAATAAAATTTCACCTAAGTAAAATCCATAAAAAATACTTTAATTTTGACTTGTCTCAATTAGGTACTTGCAACTAATCACATACTTGTGTCTAATCACGTGGTTGTGTATAGCATGTAAAAGTTACAGCTTTAAAGATTGAGTTTATTATCACACTAAATCAATATTCGGATCAGATATAATTTGACGTCAAGCGTGTGTGCCGAAACCTGATTGGCTGATCTGCGAGTGACGTCGCTTGCACGTATCCTAATAATCAGTCAGGGAGCTGCATGCCTCATCCAGTAGTACTGAAATTTCACACTTTTCATGATATACTAAGCTAAGTGGTTACAAATTCTTAAGTTTGTAAAAAACATATTAAAAAAAACTGCATGTTAGTAGAAAAGTTTATAGTGTTTCATACGTTTTTTTTTTTCTTACTTTATTTTATAACCGGCGTTGAATAGCCAAACTACTTCTGTGTTCACGCCTATCAATATTTAACTCCGTAGCTTCGTAATTTCGAACCCAACCCAGAAGACTAGGGAACTCCTAGATCAAATAGTATCAAATAGTAGGACAAACTAGCTTTCGTGGAGGACTTTTCGGTGGAACTAATTCACATTTGCGTCATATGGTGAAAAAAAAACCACAAAAATCTCCCACTGTTAGGCCGACGGTAAGGGATTCTAACCCACTATCCGTCCACCACTGAGGATATTTTACGTCAGTACTGTGGTGGGCGCGAGTCATGAGCAGGATTCGTATCAACCAGCCACTGCTATGATTCGAACCTGGGTCACCTCATTGAGAGCCTGATCCGCCTATCCCCTGATCCACCGCAGCTAACTCACCTGTTGTAAATGTTATATAGTATTTCACATGTTGTAAATATCTATAATGTCTAGAATAAATAGTTTGTTTTAACATGTGTTTTTCGTTAGCAAAAATGTTTATAAATATTACTTCTAATGAAGTAAATAACATATAGTCGTGGTGGCTCAGGGGAAAGAACGTTCGTCTTCCAATGAGCTGAACCGGGTTCGAATCTCAGCGATGGCTGGTCAATACGAATTCCGCACCCGGCTCGCATCTACCACAATGCTGATGTAAAATATCCTCAGTGGTAGACGGACCATTGGATAGATCCCCTTAACCGTGGGAGGATTTCGTGTTTCCCTCCTCCTTGTAACGCAAATACTGGTTAGTTTCATCAAAAAGTCCTTCAGGAAGGCACTCGTAATACTTGATCCAGGAGTTCCCTCTTCTGAACTGGGATTTTAAATTACAAGACTACTCAGTTGAATATTAGTAGTCGTAAACCCACAGTTGGGTTAGCTATTCAACAAGGGTTATAATATAAAATAAAAAGTAAATAATATGATAACCATCCAATAGGATACACACGAGCATTCTAAAAAATATCAGGTGAAGATGTTACGAATATATTTTCTCGAGAAAATTGGAACTGAAAAAAATTGAGATATCTCGAAGTGATTCTTTTTCAACTAAATGAGTGAATAGTGGCGTCAAATAGTTGAGTTCATGTTGATAAGAAACGAATCATTAAGTCGTTCTAAAATTTCTATCGAAAATGGCTAAGGTTTGATAAGCAAATTATCACATATGAAACGTTTCGTTTCACCTCTTTAAACTTGTTCCTGACATAGAACGTGAAGAGAAGAGTTGCATGAGTCACTCTCAAAAGTAATTATTTAAGTAGGCTATGACCAGTGAACGGATAATCTTTATGTCAAATAATCAAGTTTATTTCCAAATCAAGCCCCTAATCACTATTTTAACACACCCACAATGACCTTTGTTCTATTTCAAAGTTACGTAGTGAGTTGCAGCAATAAATTAATTTGAATGTGATTTCTCTAAAAATATTCATTATAAATAGAAGACACTTTAGATGCCAGTTCTAAAAAATTGTTGTTCAATTGTATACCAATAATTGAACAATATATTAAAAGGATTTCAAATTTCATTGGGTTGAAGCAGCTATTTTCAACCTGTCAATCTCTAGGGGGCGTAATAAAACGAAACTAGGGACATCAGTATATCGAAGGAAAAAAAAACATAAGAGACAAAATATTATTAAAGAATTTATTTTTCTCTGTAAAGAAAAGCAATAAAAATACATTCTTACATAATAAAGATTAAAATATACTTTTTCATTTATAAATAGAATTGTATAAGTACTGCACAATGTAAGGTAGAGAGGGCTATATTGGACATTTTTTACATGTCCATGTATTTTGTATTTTGATGATGTATTTCTTTTAACAATAGTTTGGTCGTTTACCTGCATTCTGATAATATCTGGAATTGTCTACACTCTCAACTACACGGTGTGCACAAGCTGTGGGGACTAGTGAAGACTCATTTAATAACTTATTAAATAGCTATTTGTTACAACTCAAAAATATATATCTAAAACAAAAATTAAATTAATTTCAATCTAGGTATTGGTGGAGAATAAATACTTTAAAATATTAATTTCTAATAGATTATTTTACTTGACTTAGAAAATTATTTTGTTCGCAAATCAATACATTTGAATACTATTATTCAACTCGATTTATTTGAAAGCACGTAACTAATTTTAAGTGGAATCAATTTTAATCGTTATAGTGACCTTAGATTAGTGACCGTAGGATGTTTTCGTGGTTTTCCTCTCCATGTGAAGCAAATGCGGGTTAGTTCCATTAAAAAAGTTCTCCACGAAGGCGAAATTTCTCCCAATACTTGATCCAGGAGTTCCCTTGTCATCTGGATTGGGTTCAAAACTACAAGGTTACGTAGTTGAACATTAGTAGTCGTAAACTCAAAAATTAGTTAGTTTCATCAAAAAGTATTTCCCATGATCCGTCTACCATTAATGATATTTTACGTCAGCACTGTTCCGGTGCGAGCCGGTTGTAAGATTCGTATCGACGAGCCATCGCTGCGATTTGAACCCGGTTCATCTCATTGGAAGGCGAATGCTTTATTCCCTGGGCCAGCACGACTCTCATTCTTTACATTAAACATTATCAAAATAATTGATTGTCTTTCTTTGGCCAATATGTTCATGGCTGCTAATAAATTTTATTTTTATGTTTAAGGTTCCACCGAATAAGGCTCGATTATTTAGGAATCGGTAGCCTTAAAAAATTGGGAACCGCTGAACTGGATCAAATATTAGGCAAAATTTCCCACTGGGGAAAATTAGATTTAAGACTATAGCAGGCCAAATAGGGCTAGTTTATACCTATGATAGTTGAGGGATCGATGACTGAAGCTGTTTATGAATGTGAATACAAGAAGAATATGAATACAGTTCAAAAAAGAAAACATAAATCAAACAGTTTCGAACTATATAACCCTGTAAACTTGAACGTATTTATTGAATAAGAGATCGAATGAAATGAACAATCTCGATCATTTATTCATTTAACTTTCTGCATCATTCAGAAAGATTAAATAGAGCACAGGTGTATCTAAGATTAAAATAAATTAAATCAACTGCTCCTGACTTTTCATTCGTATAATTATCGTTTTGATTCATAGTTCAATCTGATGTTTTACACCGATACAATTTTCCAAAATAGAAAAATAGTTTGAGTTTATAAGTGATGATAAAAGGAAATTAAATAAACGGAAGTAGGTTTTCAAAGAAAACAGGAAGGAAGATAGATAGATATTTTTTTTCTCTTCATAAAACGAAGTAGAAATTTAAGTAATTTGATGCAAATCGAATTAAAGAATCCAAGCAAACACGTAATATTGACTAAAGCTTACTTATAATATTGACTAAAGCGTACTTATAATATTGACTAAAGCGTACTTATAATATTGACTAAAGCTTAGAATTTAAAAAAAGTGATTTTTTTCGAAAATTACTTAAAAAAAATATAAACAAAACATTGACTTGAATATACTTCATTTTTTAAATAACTGCATTATGGTAAAAAAAATAATAATTTTGAAAGTACTCTTTATTTCCAAAAATAATGAATAATTCGCAAAGTGTCCTCCACTATGTTAACTATAAATGTGTTCTTAACGTAGTGTTTTTTGGAGAAAGCAAATCCTTCTTAAGCATTTTGAGTACTAATTTTTTGACACATAAGGATTTGAAAGAACTGACGCTCACTTTGTAATCTGAAAAAAGTTTCAAATGACTTTGACATTGCAAAAATTTAAAAAAATGTGCAAAACAAACTCTATTATGTTAACTATATATGCTCTTTACATGGCATTGTTTGGACTAAACAAATGATTCTTAAATATTTTAAGTATTTATTTCTTCACAAGTATGGGTATTTTTGAAAAATTTGACACTTACTTTTTATCTGAAATAAGTTTCAAATAAGTTTTCTCATTGCAAAAAATTATAAAAAATTCTCAAAGTGCCCTCCATTATGGTATCGATAAATATGCTCTTAACGTGGCATAGGTTTAGATGGTGGTATGGTCAAGAAAGCATTTACTGCTTAAAATATACCCATAGATGTAAAGAAATAAATTTCCAAAATTTTTAAGATGCATTTGCTTAATCCAAACCATGCTACGCAAAGTGCATATAAAATGGAGAACATTTTGCAAATTTTACAGCATTTTTTGCGATGAGGCATTCCTTTAAAACTTTTTTCTGATAGAAAAGTGAGCGTCAACATTTTCAAAAATTCCCACTGTGTGAAAATTCACGTGAAGAAATATTTGCACTTAATTTTTAAGAAGCAATTTTCGATTCAAACAATGCTACCGTTAAGAGCATGTATATGATTTACATAACACAGAGGACATTTTGCAAAATTTTTTGTAACTTTTTCCAATGAGAAATTCTTTTGAAAGTCGTTTCAAATTGCAAAGTAAACATCAAATTTTTCAAAAATACACGCAGATTTGAAGAAATAAGTACCTAAAAATTTTAAGAATCACTTGCTTAGTCCAAACTATGCTACGCTAAGAACATTAACATAGTTAACATAATGAAAGACAAAGTGTGATTTTTTTTATAATTTTTTGCAAAGAGTAAATTCATTTGAAACTTGTTTCAGATTATAAAGTAGGAGTCAAATTTTTTTAATCTCCACCCCATATATTAGAAGAAATAAATACTCCAAATTTTCAAAAAGCAATTGTTTAGTTTAAACTATGCGACGTTAAGAGCATATAAATAGTTAAAATAATGGGAGGCACTTTGTGAATTATTTTATAATTTTTTGCAACGAGGAATTCATTTGAAACTTATTTCAAGTTACAAAGTTAGCATCATTTTTTTCAAAACGCCAGTATGTTTCAAAAAACTAATACTCGAAATTTTAAAAAAATAATTGATTAATCACTTTAAGAGCATATTATATGTCTAAATACCGTAATGAAGGACAATCTGCGATTTAAAAAAAAAAAAATTTCATAATGAAGAAATAATTTTTTAATTGTTTTACATAATAATGTGAGCATCAGTTTTTCTTTTTTTCTTCTTCCTTCAGAAAAACTCATATGCTTCAGGAAATACGTCCTCAATATTTTTAAGTAGCAATTTTTAGTCCAAAAAATACTACGTAATGAGCATATATATAAAAATAAAGGGGAACACTTAGCGAATTTTTCGTAACTTTTTTTCATTGAGTAACTCATTTGCAACTTGTTTCAAATTACAAAGTAAGCGCCAAATTTTTCAAAAATATCCATAGATGTGAAGAAGTAAAAACTGAAACTTTTTTTAGATGAATTTGTTTAATCTAAACCATGTGGCGTTAAGAGCATATATATGGTTAACATAATGGAGGACACTTTGCAAATTTTTTATTATTATTTGCAATGAAGAATTCATTTGAAGCTTGGGTCAGATTAAAGTTAGCGTCAAAGTTCTCAAATATACCCATAGTTATGAAGAAATAAATACCCAAAATTTTTAAGAAGCATTTGTTTAGTCCGAATCATGCTTCGTAAAGAGCTGTGCTACGTCAGCCTTACTAAGAGCTTATTAGTGGTGTTGAACTCTCAACCATACAGAGGAAGAGGATGTTGTGCTCATTCTATAAGCGAGACATCATCGATCTGAAATGGGGTGGAGTGCTCATCCAGTAGCACTATAGTAAGAGAGGTGATCAACGCTAAAAGTGGGATGTAGTGCTCATTTCCCCCTTACTAATATACTGTGTAAGTTCTATAGTATTTTAGAAAAATGAACCATCTGATCTTAAAATAGGGGTAATGTAGACAGTGCTTCCGATGGTATTGTTACTGGATACCCCCTCATTCGTGTGATAGTGCTCGCTCAAGTGTATTGAGATAGCCACCATCCTATAGATCGAGTACAACAGTTTCAGAGTTGAAGTAGTAGTAATACTGTATTTACGTCGTACTAGATCTCTAGACAAAGAAAGATCGCTTGGGATGATTCAAAGACGTGCCATCAAAGTTTTGATTTTCTGCTGAGGGAATAACTCATCTTCTTCGGTAGTCAGACGACCTGAGTGCCAAATCGAAAACTTAGAGAGAACAGTTGTGTTACAGTTTTCTGAGGATGCACAGTATGGTATACTGTGCATCCTCGGTCCCTTCACAAATTGGACACACTCCCTCTAACTGTACGTTGCTAGTGATATTTGATTTCGGAGATCTACTGGGAGACGCGTCTTACGATCAGTAGACAATGTGACAGCAGGAGCTTAAGAAAAATTAATATTGCGAAAGCTACACATTTCAAGGAACTGAAAACTAAATTGAACATAGATCCAAAAAAAAAAGCGTCGAAGAAATTTAAAAAAATATTTGTGACATTTAAATTCGAAAAATATTAAGAAAAGGGGAAATAGGGATGAGCCATGGAACCGGTCTTCTTCCTAGATGGCGTACTCAACCATTCAACCCAACCGTTGGATAGCGAATTTATAGTTCCAAAGCTGAGCAGAAACAAAAGTTCGGAAGTGCAATCAAATCATAGGGTTCAAGAAAATCTTTAACGGAAGAACACACCTGAGTCAATTTTTTAAACGTTTTCTACTAATAATAACAATTGGTTTTTTTGTTTTACGAACGCTAATAGATTAAAACTATTGAGAGTGCTGCGTTTTAAGTTTAATAAACAAACAGTCAAGTAAAAAAAAAATTATATCAATAATGCCATTTTCATCTAATTTGATTAAGTTTTTTTTAAAAAAAGTTTTGCAGTGTAATTCCATAATTGTTCCTATAAGCTCTCATGGTAAAAGTTTTGTTTTCCTTTCTTCTTTCTTCATATAAATTTTATTTTATGGAGAAAATCGAACTTGTATTTTGAAGTCAGTTTGTATAATGATATATTTCTGCTTAGCATTTTGGCTTTTCCTTTTCAAAAACTAGGCAAAGCAAAGTTTACAAAAATAAGAAGTAATTTATCATATTCTTGGCTCATTTATTGAAGTATA
Source organism: Parasteatoda lunata (assembly GCA_949128135.1). Classification (NCBI taxonomy): domain Eukaryota; kingdom Metazoa; phylum Arthropoda; class Arachnida; order Araneae; family Theridiidae; genus Parasteatoda; species Parasteatoda lunata. Next base: position 20,312,112 of record OX421973.1, read on the forward strand.
TATATTTTGACAAAAGTACCTTAAAAATCTTGAAAAGTGGTTGCAAAAATAAGATATAATTTAATATGTTTGTGTTCACCAACTTCACTTAACGTTTACAAATCAAAATCTAGTGGCAAATTTGAGATTTTTAATTTCTAAATGATGCTAGTAAAAATATTTGTTAGCTCTTTTATTTTTAATTTTTATGATAACCCTATGAACCCTGATAAATAAAATAACTTAAGCCTATGATAATACCTAAGGAAGTAATTCATAATGTTGTACTAAGTAACTACGTTGTTGTGAAGAAAGTTTACGCCAGAAGGATGCTTACAGATATTAATGAGTGGTAAAGAGGGGGAACCAATTTTTGTTAAGGTCATGAAAGTGAGTTATTTTATATTGGGCGCTACAAAAATTTCTACTGTTTAGCACAAAAAAAAAAAAAAAAAAAATAATAATAATAATAATAATAATTTAAATAAATAAAATAAAAAGATTCCACTTACAAACAAAATTTCTAATAATTATGATTAATGAATTTGAAATTAAATTTTAAATATAATAGCAGTATGATTAATAAAGATAATAATAAAATTCATAATGCTAATAGAATTAATAATAATAAAATAACTCCTAGCTGTAAAAAAATTTAATAATTTTATTTCAGATTTTCATTTTCTCCTGAAAACCATTTTTAAAAAATAAATAGAAAATTTTTTGGGAATATATTAGCATTTTTATCTCTATTCAATATCAAGAAAGTTTGCTACATGCTAGAATTTTGTATGTTGCTGTATGTTAGAATTTAGTAACTCTGAAGATAACCTCGCTTTTTTTATTGCATTAGATATAATTTGAAACATCATGTGTGTTTTACCCACCTAGAGTATGTGACAACAGTTGCATTTGACAGAATACAGTCAATTATGATTCTTACATGTTTACACTCCACTATTTTAAGTTACTCAAATTAACAGCTAAATACTACAATCAAGAACATGTTATTAACCTGTGTTATAATTTACATACTTGTACTTTTAACTTATATAATCTTAGCCTTTCATTTACTTATGATTACCAACCTTTCTATTTCTTTAGGTTTCTACTAGGAAGCTTTTAGTCTTATGCTATAAGTGATGTGAAGAAGACAGCCATCAAGTCAGTTTCAACAAGATATATTACTATACTTTTAATCCAGGTCAATTTACTGATATCTTTATCAATATTATTAATTTTTATTCATACTCAATGGTTAAAAGTACATTTATTCAATTCCAAAAAGAAGTTTTATTTTGTTGGTAGTTTTAAAAATTCATGTGAAAATAATTTTTACTTATTTTAATAGAACTGATATAGTATATATTTAGAGAAAGTGACATTACTATTCAAATGTAAGATATATTACATTCTATTTCTACTAGTCATGTCACCATTTGTAAAATCCTTTATTCTTTAAAGAACTGTTTAGATTTCTATAAATCAAATTTGTTCTTAGAAATACTTTTTTTTATTATTATTCAGGGTGCGTAGCATTTGTAAAAAGTACTTAAAGGTGCTTGTTGGGGGGATTTCGTTTTTAAAAGCTTTTAAATGTGCTTTTTTCAGCTGGCGTTTTTAAAAAGTGCTTTTTTTCACGAATCATTTTATTTTCCTTCAGTGATATCTGGTGAATCCCATGCATTTCACGAAAAATGGGGTGTTTGTTACGGAATCATTCACGCGAACTTCATGCCGTACCCACATTATGACTTGCGCATGCACGCACACTTAAACCGAAACCCGAGTGTGACAATTCAGATAGAGAATATCAGATCCTTATGAAATATTTTTCTTTTTAATTTATTTAAATTTTATTCTTGTTTATTTTATTTTACTTCTAACACTTTTTTGACGTAGGGTGTAAGGGTACTTTTCAGGGTCAAGTTGAATTCACTCGAATTGGACCAGTGATGTGGGAAAGAACTTATTGTTTCGATTTACGTCCGTTTCTTTGTGGGTTTTTTTAAAGCTAAAACTGTTTAAAAAAAGCTTTTGTTTTTCAATAATATCATTGATTGAATGTGAATTTTTTGAGTGCTTGAAAATTTTTCTAAAGTGATTGAAAAGTTTTTAAAAAGTGCTTATTTTTGATTCCAAGATTTGGCTACGCACCCTGTTATTTATTGAAATTTGTATGATTCCAGTTACTTGTAATGAAATAATTATTAAAATGTTGTACAAGTTAAATTTTCCACAAGTTTCTGACTTTCTATATCAGTTTTTTCATGGAAAACAAAACAATATTCTCAAAATAATTAAATTGACTTAAAAAATGTTTGATAAAAATTGTAAAAACACTATAGATATTAAATTTTACCCTGTCATTTATATTTAAAATGTTAAAAAAAATCCATTACACTTTCCTTGCTATTTTCGTTGAAATTGTGTTGAGTTCACAAAAATCTATTACATTCTAATCGAAACTTAATTTAATAGTCATTATCAAAAAAAGTAGTTTAAGCATCTGTATTTTTAAATATAATCACATTACAATTAATCAAGAATATTCTCATTTCAAAAATAATAATTATGTACTTTTTATTGAAATAATTACTGATTTTAGAGCTATCCCACATTAAACCTCTCTGGTGAATATGTTAAGAACACGATTTAACAAAATAGAAAAGTTTTCTTGCTTTATTTTATCTATATTGATCTAATGCATAGCCAACAAGTTTTTCCACAGTGGAAAAACCACCCTTGAAGTTGTAGGTTTCTTCAAACACAAGTGAAAGAAATGGATGAAGCACTTTCTAACTTAAATATTTTCCACACTTTATAATTTCATTGTAGTTTAAATAATAAAATTAATTTCCATAATGAATATATACAAGTTTAAAACATTTAAAAACTAAAAGGTAACAATTGAAAAGATAGTTAAATTGGATAAGTTTTTTTTTTTTTTTTTCCAAAAAAATAAAAGTAACTGAAGTCCTTGTAATATTTAAAGTATAGTAAACCTTATTTCATACTAATAAACTTTTAAAATATCATAATCAAGTTTTATTGGTACTACTAAATTAACAAATCAGATGCTCCTCATCACAAATAGCATACTAATTTTTATAATCAAATTCTGTTAAGCATGAATACTAAATTCAAGTAATGTGATTCATAAATTTTAAAATGTAAAGATGTTAAAATAAACTTAACTTTCTGGTACTATATTGAATTGAATTTGTTTATGTTTAAGCTATACTTATGGTACTTATCAATAAAAAATTGTATGGGTCATTTTTAGTTTCTTCCATTTAGTTCAGTTTCTTCTGGTTTTTCCTGTGTCCTGGAAATTTTTTTTTCCCCCAGACAAGCTGCCAACCCTAAATTAATGTATATAGAATGATTCAAAAGATAAAAATAAAAAAAAGTTTAATTATTTGGTTTTAGTTCTTTAAAAACAAAATGCTTAATTTAAGCCCCACTTTCTCCCAGCTGTCACTATTCGTTGCAGGTACACTTTTGTTGACCCTTCTAAATGTAGTTCCTGTAAAATGCAATCTTTTTTTCTGTCTCTAGGGTTGCACTCAGTGATCACAATAGATTGATTACTGATTCAATGCTTCAAGTTTGTTAGCAAAGAACAGTAGGGAAAGGAATGGGACACCTAGAATTTTTACTACAGCTCTTTGGAATCGCTGTTAATCCTTTTGGGCCATAATGATAATAAGAGAAATATAGAAATTTTTTTATATTTTTTTTTTAACTTAAGAAAAGTTGTTCCATAATGCAAATATTTTATATAGTTTTTGAGCTATGAAAAAATTATGCAAAAAGTAAAATTAGCATTAAGGGATCCAAACTTTTCGAACTAAATAGGGTAAACTAACCAGTAAAGGAACACTTAAGCTTCGCTTGCCTTTTAAAAAAAATCATAATAATTTCAAAACTCGTAATTTTAGTTAAATGACAGTGTCAACAACTAATTGCAAATTATGTAAAAAAATTGCAGAGAACTTACATAATATTGTTTTAAAGTTTTGAAGGTTCAAATAACAAGTAGTAAGAAGACCAAGTGAAGGAACAGTTCTTACCAGTGAAGGAACACAAAATTTCCCAGTAAAGGAACACTTAATTTTGGTTATTTTTTAATGCTCTTTATAAATTTATAAGCCATACAAATATTTAAAAACAAGCCTATTCTTGAAATTATAACATATAAATACTTGGAAAATGTTAACTTTTTTTTTGTAATCATGAATTAAAAATTAAAGTGTCAACATATTAACACATACTGCTCATTCACTGGGAAATCTATGCCTAGTAAAGGAGCATGCCTGTTCCCTCACTGGTTAGAAGTTGTTTTTTGTATTTTTAACATACTTTTGATGCGGAACATCACTAAAGGTATAAGAAAATTAAAGTTTATCTTTTATTTTCATTAACTTAGAAAAAAACCCAGTAAAGGAACACTTGTTCCTTCACTGGTTTTTCATCATTTGGTGATCCAGTGAATAAACACCCCCTTATCTCAGTACTTTATTATGCTATGATGCTTAAAAAATAAAACGTAACTTCAATAACTATATTTTGAATTCTCTTTTTCACAGTGAGAAAAATGAAACTATTACATGCAATTAATTCCACTTCAAACATATAAATACAAACACTCACCTTATAATTTTTTCAAAGAAACAAGGTGTTGCAGAGATAATAACAAATTTAAAAAAATTTCCAGAGAATTCTATTTGACCAGGTAGTCTAAAACATTGCTAGATGACTTCCTATTGTTTGGCAGTAAGCTATTGTTACCAATCAATCTAAAGAAAAAGTTTCAAATTCTTATTTTTAATCAATATATATGAAATGTTCCTTCACTGGTTGGTTTACCCTATACTTTGAGAAAATTTGTAAACTGCTTTATTTTAAATTAAAATTTTTTTAAAAATCCAACTTTCTTTAATTCTTTACTAATTCTGTTAAAATTTATTGACTTAAATATTTAATTTATGACTGATCGCTTTCGTTTGTATTGCTATTTTTAAAAAATCATAATGTGTATTATTTCCGTGCTTAGTTACGAACTGCTAATGAATTGGCTAAAAGGTCACCCCGCTTATAAGGTCACTTTTACGATGTCCCTTAGGGTGACCTTATATCGTGGTCTGGCTGCGTTATATACAGCCGAGCAAGGAAGCAATGCATATATATATATGCATTGCCTCCTTGCTCGATTATATATATATATATATATATATATATATATATATATAATCAAGCCATTAGAGTTCTCTAGTACTCATTGGCCAACTCTAAATTTAATTGTCATAAAAAATTTTTTTTTTTAATCCATACTGTAATTTCTGATGAAACATGCAGTAGAAATATTATCCAAACCTTTCAGAACATACATTAAAAAAAAAAATCCTTCTTTTAAAAATGTGAATTTTGGATAATTCTAAAACTTTACCAAATCCCTATGATTTCTAATTTAAGAGGTAGATTAGAGGTTTTCAGAAGAGGTGTCTAACAGTTCTATCATCTGTTATTAAATTACTAGGCAACTAAATTAGTATAATATCTCATTCTTAATAACAGCATTGTTTTGATATTTTTGTCACATCTTTTTTGTTTCTCTTTTAGATGCTGATCAAGAATTGTATCCTTTATTGAAAATGGTGTGAAAATAATCAAGTCTTTTGAACCTCAAGTTACAACTGTTAATCTATATTACTAAAATCCTAATGTTATTTTTGAATTCTTTTATAATGAATTATTTTTGAATTTTTTTCTAATTGTTAGAAAATTAACTTTTAATCCAAACAACCATACTTTTTATGTGGAGTTACTTTTAAACATCAGTATGAAACATTTTTAAAAATGAAATGTGAACTTATTTTGTGATTTTTAGTAGCCCTTGCTTTTCTACAAGCGGTAATATTGTTCCTGTAACGCAAGGTATTTAGAGTTTCTATTGCTTAAGCATCTTTAACCCTTCAAAGTGTGATATTTCACATTCAATTGCAGACCAAACAATTTTATTCTTATTTAAAATGATTTCTATGTGATATGTTAAAAAAAAAACTTTTCAATAATGCCTCAGCTTATGTTTGCTTAATTATATAGCTTGTGTATGCAATCTGTAAATACCGATCTAGTCTTCTTACTGTAACAGGTGCAATATCGGTTTTCCAAAATGAATGAAGCTATGAAGTGTAAAAAAATACGGTTTGAAGGCCACAGTGTTAATGGTGAGAAACCCTATTGTTGCGTCATATGCAATAAAGGATTTGCAAATAGGCATCAACTAGCAAATCATGATTTTGTTCATACTAGGGAGAAACTCCATTATTGTACCATATGCAATAAAGGTTTTTCATTTAAACATCAATTAACTAATCACAATTTCATTCATACCCAAGAAAAACCTTTTTCCTGTAATGTATGCCGTAAGAGATTTTCGCAAAAGATTCATTTAAAAATTCATAGTTTTGTTCATTCTGGTGAAAAACCTTTTTCATGCATGGTGTGTAACAAAAGATTTACACAGAAAAGTAATCTTACGCAACACCTTCTTCTTCATACTGGTGAGAAACCTTTTTCTTGTAGCGTATGCAATAAAGGATTTTCCCAAAGAAGCAATCTAACTCAACACTCTCGTCTTCTTCATACGGGGGAGAGACGTTATTCTTGTAACATTTGCAATAAACTATTTTCACTTAAAAGTAATCTAACTCAACATCTCCTTCTTCATACAACTGAAAAACCTTATACCTGTAATATATGCTTTAAAGATTTTTCAGAAAAGGGTAATTTAACTAAGCACAGTCTTGTTCATGTCAATGAAAAAATTTTCACCTGTAGTATATGTTGTAAAAGTTTCAAAAGAAAAGCTTACTTAACCAAACATCAGTTGCGTGGCCAGAAATGTTTGGAAGGGTCCTCAAATCGCAATAAACGGAAATGATGCAGTATTGATTACATTTAGCTATTTCTCATAAATGATATTATAGTGAGAAATTGCTGTGGTGAAAATAAACTTTTATACTATTTATGAAAAAATATCTATTGATATAAAGTTATAAATATTTTGAACACAATGCAAAAATATTTTGAAATAATTTAAAATATACTGCTATAATTAGGATATCATTAGTTGTAACTTAATGAACTTTCTATAAAAGCCTTGACTCCATAATCTAAACGATTATTCTTATTTTTTCCAATATATACAATATTTCCAATATTGTAGAATATTAAAAAAATACAATAAAAGCTCGATGTAACAACCATGTAATATTTCATAAATCCCCTATTAGCACAAGTTTTCAAGGCACTGTCAAAATGTTAGTATTAAAGGCACAAAAATTTGTATTTATAAGGAGTTTAAAATTACTATCTTTCTGTTATTATGACATTTTTATTACTTGTTTTACTGCTAAAAAATAGGAATATTATACACACACACAAAAAAAAAAAAAAAAAAAAAATAGATAACATTTTTATTTTTTTCTGGTATAAATACAGAATAGAGAAAAAGAAACATATTTCACTTTTATATTTAGTCCTTGATATTTATTAAGTTGTGTGTGGATGACCACTGGTCAAGTTATATCTCTCTATCTCTATTTTTAAGAATTCTTTCAGATTTCAAAAGAATGAGACTTTTGTTGACTAAATATCAACCATGCCTCGATGGTTTAGTATTGAAATAATTTAATCTTATCAATGATCAAAAGTTAGTGCACATTTTTTATTCTTTAGTCTAGCAAAAACTCCCAATTCTGTCTATACTTTGTAGGCTAAAGCAGTCAATGAATGCATTTTAAATCTAAATAGTTGTTCAAAGCAAACAGGAAAAAAGGTCAATGTATCTATTTTATCTTTTAGTTTTTTTAAAATGATTATTCTTGCTGTTCTAGAATTAAATCAAGCTCACTATGCGGAACGGTCTGTCATTGTGAATTGTTCTCCTACGAGACTTTCCACTGTTTTTTTTTTTTTAATGCTAAAATAAATACCCTTTGCTCATTCATTAATAAAGTCTAAATTTTAAATAACATCACTTAAAAAAATATCAGATGCAAGTGATTCTTTTGAAATATGAATAGTTTATGATGACATATTCAAGGCTGCCAGCTCTGCTGGAAAAAAAAAAAATCTGGCTACCCCAAATTTTGAGATTATCAAAAAAATATTCAAATTTTCAAAATGAAATGTTTTAAATTTTTGTTCTTCATTTTTTTATATATTTATTTTGTACATTCACATAATCTTTGTTCTTATTTGAAGGAGAAAAAGCTAAATATTGTGTATCAATCAATCTGCAATTGAAATACTTAGATACATAAATAGAATAAAAAAATGCATTTGGTGTTAAAAAATTTGAAAAATTGTTAAGATAATGCTAACTCTGCTGGTCATTGCTAATCCAAATGGATATTCAGCAAAATAAACTCATCTTTAGATCATCTATGTCTAATGAAAATTTATGTTTGATAAAAAATATAAAATTTTTTTAAAAAATACAGAGTGTTTTAAAGTAAAGCTTGATACAACAATTCTAAAAAAGACTATTACAACTATTCGACACATATGTAAAATTATGTAATTTGAGGATGACTGAAATTTATATAAAACAAGCTTTGTAAATATTTTCTCTCTGAATTTCAACTGTAAATACTACATTAGATTTTCATTCTGTTGAAATTTTGTAAATATTTTCATTGCTTCAGCTTTAATTGTAAATGCATTTTAATTCATTCAAATTTTTGTAAAATATTCACCCGATGCACTTTAATTTTTATTGAATCAAGCCCTTGTCATGAATATATTTTTGAAGCAACAGATTTAAAATGATTCATTTGAAAAAAAAAAAAGAAAGATAGTAAATACATAACATAAAATTTTAAAATTGATACAACTGTTATTTTCTATTTTACTGGTTTAAGTTGCAATAACAGTAGAAAGGTCCTAGCTGTGGCAAATCTTTCTCTTAATGGGGTAATTGCAAAATCACCCTTTTATGCCATACAGAATATCTTCCTTTTTTTTTTTAGTCTCCTATGTTGGAAACTATGTTATTTGATCACCATTGATAATAATAAAATTTTACTAAAGGTACACTTAGAGTTCAAAAAATGTTTCGGTTTTTGCACTATGTCAGATAATGTTAGATTTTCTGGTCAAATTAAAAAAAAAAAAACCACTTATGCATTGCGTTAGGGCAGGGTTTCTTAACCTGTGGTTCATGGGTCATATTTTGGGGGTCCGCCAACTTCTGCTAATTTTTAAAACGCTTGGATCAATAATATTTAAATAACATTGCTTTTTTTTCTAAAAGGTGAAAAGATTCTTTGAAACTAGGTGATCGAGATACCCGAAATTCAGTGCGGACTGCACACAGCCCTCTAATATCCCTGTCATATTTTTAACAACCTTCACTAACCGGCTTTAAGTTTGTAGCATCAGGGGCAACCCCCGCTGTTCTATTTTTATCAACCTACGTACATTTGACACCTTGTCCAGGTTACTAGATCTAGAATTTTTAATTTTCTACTAAGAAGAAAGCCAAGTTTTTGAAATCTGGAACATTAACCAAACTTGCATTCGGTATTTCATGAAAACCTCTGGTTGAGGCATCTCTCAAAGTTGCATATCGTATTGTCAAAAGCAAGAAACCGGTTACTATTGGAGAGACGTTAAAGCCATGTGCGCTGGATATGGTTGAATTAGTTTGTGGACTGGAACAAAGGAAAAAAATTGAGGCTATTCCATTGTCAAATGATGTGATACATTCAAGAATAGTTGAAATTTCTTGCAATATCTTGAAACAGATTATCGATGAATTGAAAGCATCGCCATTTCCCTTTAGTATGCAACTGGATGAAACTACAGTCATCTCGAATTGTAGTATACTTTTTGTTTTTGTTCGTTACGTGTCTCTTAAGACCATCAAAGAAGAATTTTCATTTTGTGAGTCTCTTTTTGCGAACTACAAGGTCAGTTGATGTTTTAGTTATGTTAAATGTTTTCTTTACCAAGCACGACTTCGACTGGAAAGAGAAACTTCATTTACTCTGTACAGATGGAGCACCTGAGATACTCGGCAATAAATCTCGTTTTGCCCTGTTGGTAATAAAAAAGAGTCTCCTAATCAGTGGCGTGCCAACTTCTTTTTGACTGGGGGGGCGAGCCAATGCTAAGTCAGAAACTTTGTCCGATCTAGTATTTTAAAATAAGTTGTATTATTTTAATATTGTAATTTATCTAATTGTAAATATTTATAATTATTTCCGTTGTTTATGACGACTATTACATTCACACCAACAAATTAGTTAACAAAAAATGATTTATCGATCGGAAATAATTTTAAAAAAGTGCACTAAAATTTAAAAAATGTAATTAATTAATTTTGTAATTTTACTCCTTTAAATTTATTAATGCTGAGCAAGACATTTTATAGATACATATTAACCCTTTAATGGGTCATTTATTTCTAGTAAAGGTAAAGTAAAGTATTTTTGGAATTGAAAGTGATATAAGAATAGTAATTGATATAAGAAAAAATGACCCATTTAGATTATAAAAATTAATCTAAATTTTAATGTTATTATTACTATTTTTGGTGGTATGTATATTTATCACGACCTATTAGAAACTTAATGAGTTTTACTTTTAGTTGTTTATAAAATAAATTTTATAAAAACTACAAACTTCAGAAGGAATTATGTATTTTATAACTTATATACGTTTTCTTAAACGTATATAAGGGTTAACGTAAGGGTTAATCATAATGACATAAAATGCTTTTTCGCTTCTCAAAAACATATTGAATCCAGAGTAATTTGTGATTTACATTTTGATTCTGGCTTAGATTTTAATTTAATCATGAATATAAGTTTTTAGTAAACAAAAAAGGAGAATGAACTTTATCATATTAATTTAATTTTAATGATAAAGCACAAGGTATAAAAAAATTACAGCAAATGAAGGACGTAAAAGAGATTGATTTCTCAAATTGAATCTTATTTTAAAATTACTTTGAATTTTAACAAATCTTCTGATTTTTCTGGTTTATTCCAAGGTAAAAATTGTAAATATATTAAAAGAAAAAGAAAATATACAATTTAAAACATATAAATATGCAGTAATTCAATGAAGTAGAATAAACTTTATCATATTAATTAAATCTTCATGGTAAAGGAAAAGGGCTGAAAAAATTATAACAAATGAAGAAATTTTCATTAATTAATTATAAAATTGTAACCAAAATTTTATTGCATATTTGAGGTTATATGGCTGTTATTTTTTTTAATCTGAACAATGTAATATTATTTTTCGAATTATAGCTATTCGAAACAAAATTGGATAGCGAAAAAGACTAATTAAAATTTTAAAAATCTTTTGAAAAACCTAATAATATTGGGAAATTATGTTATATATTTTTAAAATATTTAAAAAAAATTGAAGTATAAATTTAATGAAATATATTTAAAGAATTTAAATTATTCTAACAAAATATAGAGAAAACAATTGAAAAAAATATCATTAATATAAACAACGTAAAAGCTAAAATCCGATAAAAATGAAATCTAAAAAAATATTTACAATTAAAAAAAAAAAATCTTTAAAATTTGTTGTACTTTTAAAATTTAATACATAGTTTTTATGAAGACTTATTATTTCATTAATTAGGATTAAGAGTTACGGGTTATAAAATTAATCACAAAAATGAACAAAAAGTCCCATTTAGCTTAAAAATATTTGAAAAATAACAAGGACTAAGGAATAAAAATTATTATAAGAAAAATTGAAAATCCGAAGAAAAAAATGTTATTAAAAATAACTAACAAAAAATCAAAGTAAACTACAAAATTTGAAAATTAAAATGTGAGGAAAATGCATTTCAATTATTCCTGACTAAATATAAAAAGTAAATAAAGTGAGACAAAAATCGTATTTACTACGACAAGTATACTGACAAAAAATGCATTAAACTATGTCTGACGCACAAAAAAAGGAATGAATTAAAAGATTACTGAGCAACCTTAGAATCGTCAGCCCTGTTAATAACTGAAAATTATAAATCGCAAACATGAAAAGGCTCTGACTAAATTGTTGGGACAATTTTTTTTCCTTCCAGATTGCGGCTCTTGAATCTTAATATTGCCTACTCTTACACTGCTCTAATTATTTCGCATACTGAAAGTTAGGCTCTCGAACCATTCAAGTTGAGTCCTGTGAAAATCCGATTGTTTGATCTAAGAATGTTCGCTTTGTTTATTTATTTGCGCTCAATACATTGTTTGATTTTACTATAAAATAGAAAGCTTTAACCTCTTGCTCGTTCACGTACATAAATAAGGCGAATCGTGATTATTTGAAGTACCTGCACTGCACAGAATCACAAATTAAAAGTGCGTGAACGAGCGAGATATTACGCGAAAGAGCTAAACCTCTCTACTAACGTTTATGCTTGAACGAAATAATAATTTGTGTTTGGCACGGTTTAACCGCTTCTGTACATGTTCCGTAAATTTTCACATTTAACTGACCAATTAGAATGTGAAAATTCTTTTATCTTTGTTTTTATCACCTTTTGTAAAAAAATGTGATGCAAAAGAAAAACTAACTATAAATTACTACTAAATGGATATTCAATTATTTCAATAACATTTTATATAATTGAACAATGTTTTAAAATTTTTTTTTAAGAATTGGGTGTCAATATCGGCTATGAATTTTTGTTTGCTTCTTCAAAATGAACTATTGTTGCAATTATTAATTTTAGTTAAGATTCCTCAAAATTGTCAGGAAATCGCATGAACAATTGGAACTTAAGGCGAGGATTTTCATTTTGAGCGTTCCAGGAAAGTAATTACTAGAACAGAAATTTATACTAAATGTATTTGTTATAAAATCGAGGATGGCTCCTGATTTCTAGTTTGCCTAGGGACTTCTTTTTTCTCTTTCAGTCGAAATCTTAAAGAAATTATCAAATTTTTTTCTTTGATGCATATTTCTATCTTACTGATGCATGATCTTTGATGCATACTTCTTCATTTTTGTATATTTTAGCTTTCCGAAATTATTTTTTAGAAATAACTTTTTTTTGTACATAAATTTTAAAATTCTAAAAAACTTACTGAAATTAACTTTTAACTGGACTAAATATTATAGTTTTATTATTTTACGTAAACTAAATGAAAAACAAATAAGTTATAGAACTTATAAAATTGGATATGATGAATTTGAAAACTGGTGATAAAAACAACATGAGACGTATGTTATTTATTTTAATTGATGATAAAAACAACAAACACATAAACAATAATCTTAACACCAAAAGAGTTATATTGATATTGTCTATCAAAGAAAAAAAATTTAAAAGAAGCTATTAAGGATATAGTCCATCAAATAAAACAAATATATTTTGATTCAGATAATTATTATTATACGGCATACAGAAAGCCAGATATGAAGGAATTAATAAGTCAGAAACTGAAAATTGTATTTCGAAGGTTTTATAACATATATAAAAAAAAGGATTTTATATAAAACTAACACTTTGATAAAAGTATATCTCGGTCGATATATAATATGGTTACCATATGACGTATGAGATAAAATGATATAGCAAAATTATAAAAGAATAATAACATTTGGAGCTGATTTAATTCATGAAGTCATTACTTAATATTATTTTTTAACTTAATTTTTCAGACAATTTTAGTAAGTCTCTGTATTGTTACATTGATTTTAAAGTTTTATAACTGGCACATACATCCCTTGCTATGAAAGCTTAAAATTAAATAAATAATCATAAAGTCTTTAATAAATTATCACTAGTCAATAAGGTAATTATAATGCAAGTCATGAAGTTTCAGTTTTATAACAATTCTTGAATATTCCGCAGTTATATCTTGGACATCGAGGTAAAAATAAAGTTGCGTTACTCCAGTGTGTACGGGGTCCTAAAAATATGGCTATATTTTAAAAAAGAATCATTTCAGAATATTTTGCCTATTATATATATATATATTATATAATATATTCACGTCGTCATGCAACTATATATGACAAACAATCATGACACAGGACTATTTATTCATTTGAAATTCCAAAGCAAATTAGTATATAAATAAAAACGTCATACAACTTCTTTCCTAAGTAAAAAAACTAAAAACTTTTTTTAATGACATATTATTTTGACAATGAATATTATTTGCTTTCGGATTTTTAAAGAGAAGAATAAAATTTTTTAAAAAAATGTGGAAAAATAAAATTTAGGCAGTTTTATGTGTAGGGTTTTTCTCATCTTGTTCCAGTTTCATTTATCTGGATTTAAATCAAAATTGGAAACGGAAAATAAAAATATTCAATTGGTAAAGAGAAATATTCACATAAGAAATTTTAAGTTACAATAGTGTTGATCGGATTAATTTTTTATCCTCTATCAACAGCATTTATAATTTCAACATTAAAATTTTCAAAAATTAATAACCATATATAATGGTTATCATATAAGAAAAAATAAAATGGTAAATTTAAAAATTAGAAAAAGGAAAAAAAACACCCTCCAGAGCTGATATAATGCATTCTCTATCATGTTATTTTCCTGTTTTAGGAATAAACAGTTTTTCGGTCATTTTTATTTATTTATATTAAATATATTAAACTACAATATATATTACTTTTGTGTAATAAAAGCAAAAGATTCGAAATTAATTTCAATAAAATAAGGACAAAGATGATCTTAAAGAACCGATATTAAAATGTATCTCTTAAAAGTCAAAAGAATGATCGAAAATACAAAATCAAATTTTTTATTTCAACGTACTTTATTTATTATTTTTTATTGACTGTGATTTTTTAAAAAAAAGTTAAAGGTTGATTTTTATTTATGAATCAAAATAAACTTGTTTAAAAGCAAAAAGAATTCAAAATATTATTTTACAATTAAAAAATAAACAAATTCATAATATAAATTAATAGCAAAATCCATACACAGTAAACGGTATAATCATGACCTAATCCGCTATATAAATGAATTTGTTTTACGATTATAATAATACATTAATAAAGGAAATTGTTGTATATCGAGGGATTCTTTTAAACCAATTTTCATCAGTGGAGGATGCCTTTTATTACTCTTTCCAGGGAAGGGTAAAAGAGATGAAATTATTTTAGTTTTCTAAACATTTCTATATATTTTATATGCAATGCGTTTTTTGAGAAGTATTTTGTTTTTAAAATTTTTTTTATTTCGTTTAATTACGCATATAGAAAGTTATCATTTGTAAAAAAATATCTTTGGCTTAAGAAGAAAAAAATAACATTTTTTTTTCTAAAATTACCAATTTTAGAAGAAGAAAAAGACATTATTCACCCTTTAATAAAATTTCAGAGGAAAATAAAATTTTTGATTTCTAAAATTGCTTTAAAGTAGAAATAAATGGTATTTGTTTCTAAAATTTCCAATTTAACTTAACTTTATTTTCACGAATGGCTAAATTTCAGAAGGGGCGAAGCACATTATTCGTCCCCTCAATTTAAATTCACTATTAAATAAAGTTTTTTATTTCGAAAATAACTTAAAAGTAGAAAAAAGGGTTCTTTTTTTCTAAAGTTATCAATTCAACTTGACATTATTTTCACAAATGGTTAAATTTCAGAAGGAGCGAAGCATATTATTCGACGTCCTTCAATTAAAATTCAGAGAAAAATTAAGTTTTATATTTTGAAAATAGCTTCAAAGTAGAAAAAAATAGGACTTTTTAAAAAATTACCAATTTAATTTGGCTTCTTTCTCATGAATGTCTAAATTTCATAAGGGGCTAAGCACACTATTGGCCCCTTCAGTTAAATTTCAGAATAAATAGTGTTTTCTTTTTTCAAAAAAGCGACAATTTTAAAGTTGAAGAATAAAATTACTTTTTAAATTACAATTTTAAAGTTTTATATTTTTTCTAAAATTACCCATTTAACTTAACTTTATTTTCACGAATGGCATATTATTCACCCCCCAATTAAATTAAATTCATTTCTTCGCCCCTTCAATTTAGATGAAAAAAAAATTTTTTTTCCTCCAAGTTCACTAATTTAATTTGACTTCATTTTTGTGAAAATCTAATTTTAAGAAGGGGCGAAACGCATTATTCGCCCCCTCAATTTAGTTCGAAAAAAAAGGGCTTTTTTTCCTCTAAGTTTACTAATTTAAATTGACTTCCTTTTTGCGAATGTCTAAATTTCAGAAGGGGCGAAACGCATTTATTCGCCCTTTTATTAAATATTAGAGAAAAATAAAGTTTTCCTTTTGAAAAATAGCTTCAAAGTTGAAAAAAAGAGCCTACCTCTTATTTTAATTTCAGAGGAAAATATCTTCAAAGTTCAATTAAAAATGTTGTTTTTTTCTAAAATTTTACTATTTATTGATTGGAATTACTTGATTTTATTTTCTCGAATGATTAAATTTCAGGAGGGGCGAAACATATTGTTTGCCCCCTCACTAAAATTTCAGAGGGGGCGACTGCCCCCCCCCCGACTGGCACGCCACTGCTCCTAATGTTCTTCTTACACATTGTTTTTTACATAGATATGCACTGGCTACAAAAACTCTTCCAACCAGCTTAAAAGTATTATCAATACATAGTTATTAAAACTGTGAATTTTATAAGAAGTAGAGCTCTTAATCATCGTCTTTCTAAAATACTGTGTCAAGAAATGGACACAGAACATGAGGTACATCTGCACCATACGGAAGTGCGCTGGCTGTCACGAGAGCAGGTTTTTAAACGAATTTTCATGTAGACGACAGAAGTATCACTTTTTCTAGAAGAAAAAGATAACCCACTGTCCCACTCTTCAAACATTTAAAAAAAAAAGATTTTTTTTTTAACCACATGAACAATATTACCGTTATGGATGCACCTGAGAAATTACAAGCATTTTTATTGAAAGCGCCACTTTGAAAAAATAGAATTCAAAATGAGATATATGCAAACTTTCAAATGTTGGACGAAGTGCTTTCTGAAAATGGATCTCATCAAGATTATTTGTTACTGAATAACTTAAAAAATGAAATCTGTGAACACCTGGAAGTACTTCAAGTTTCATTTAAAAAATAATTTATTTTGGATGAGATAAATATAAAAGATGAGTTGGGGATTCGTAATCCTTTTCTTTGTGACATTGACTGTATCGATGATATCAACTTTGCTAAAGAGCTTATTGATCTTAGAACAAAGTCCTTGCTAAAAATGGATTTCGATTCAAAAACACTCGGAGTGTTCTGGTCTTCTGTGAGAGACCCACTGCTTGTAAAACGAGCTTTGGCAACTAGAATTCCGTTAGCTACAGTGTATCTTAACGAAGCCGGATTTTCCACACTTGTGAGAATAAAAACAAAACATCGAATTCGATTGAATGTTGAACATGATATGAGCGTTGCTTTGTCTAAAACCATCCCTTAATTCAATTTATTAATTAAGAAACAGCAACAACAACCTCCACATTAAAAATTTTAATTTTAAAAATTTTGTACTCTTAAAATAATAAAATTAAAAGTTTTCTAATAATTGACGTTTTTTTCAAATAATTTTTTTCCTAGGGGGTGGTCCGTGACTTCTTAAAAAATTTTGAAAGGGGTTCATTGTACCGAAAAGGTTAAGAAACACTGCGTTAGGGCGAGTCTTAACATACCACGGCTTTGGCAGGTCTTTTATTCCCTATGCTTCACTTAGACACGATCAGAGTGCACTTTCATTGATGATGTCCTAATAATTTGGAATCTGAGATTCATAAGACTGTGAAATAAACTATGTTTACTTAATACTACATAAACTATTTTAATTTGAATTATAGATGTCTGGATGAAAAATCAATGATTTTAATATAAGAAAGGTGATAGAAACCTGTAAAAAGAATTCATTTAACACATTCAAACTGTATCACAAATCAATGGGAAAGAGATCTCATTCTGGGGAGTTTAGACTTTTTAAACATCTAAATCCGTTGTTTTCTAATATCACTTGCCAATACCAGCAAGCGTGCTTGGTGAAACCAAGCGTATTTCAAGGCTGAGGATGCTTTGCTTGTTTTTCAACGGTATGGCCAAGAATACGACTTCAGCCACACACATAGCCCGTTTATAGGACCGACTCATTCATTCATCCACAGATCGTAATTTTTACCTAAACCAGAGAACGATCAATTTCCCTGTCAGTACCCTCACAGTAATGGTTTGTTATGAGAACATGGAGGACTTTGTGACCTGACAGATTTAACGTTCACCAGTCACCATTTACTGCATGTTTAGTTTTCGGCGGGCAAGGATCGGACTCGCAATCTCTTTTACATGGGCCGAACGCTTTACCAACCAGGCTATCCCGACTCGTACATCTAAATTTATACATATAATAAAATAAATCAGTTATGTGTATATCTGTATACCGAATTGCCAATATGTCATTGGCATAAGCCGTGTTCGCTCAGGGGATAGAGCGTTCGCCTTCCAATGAGGTGAACCGGGTTCGAATCCCGTCGATGGCTGGCTAATACGAATACTGCACCAGCTCGCACCGACCACAGTGCTGATGAAAAGTATTCAAAGTGGTAGACGAATCATGAGTTAGAGTCCCTTTGCCATCAGGCTAACCGCGAGAGGTTCTACTGGTTTTCCTATCCATGTAATGCAAATGCGGGTTATTTCCATCAAAAGGTCCACAAAGGCAAGTTTCTGCCAATACTTGATCCAGGAGTTTCCTTGTCTTCTGGATTTGGTTCAAAATTACAAGGCTGCGGAGTTGAACATCAGTAGTCCTAGACTTAAGGTTGGGTGCTCAACGACGGTTATAAAATAAAATAAAATGTACCATTGGCACTAATGTGAGATATTCAACGTGAAGCTAAACGAGTACATTTGTAAGCAAATTATGAATTTCGATTTATAGTTAGATTTTAAATCATGAATTTCTTCAGGTATTTTTCAGATGTCTTTTTGTGATTTTTCTTTCTCAATATTCCTGCACTTAGAAGACCATCAGGTTTAAGCAAAACGTCCTAGAATTTCACCTTTTTTCCATGGTAAAGTTCAGACTTATTTTTACAAAAACCATCTTATTTTTTCTTAGAACTATTATCTCTATTTTAAAAAAAAAAATAATTATAAAAATATACTTTTTCATCTTTTTTTTCCACCTCAAATATTTAAATTGGGACATTACTTTATCTCATTCTGGACTTTTATCTCATCTCTTTAATTTGTTTTTAAAAACCCAAATCATAGATTCAAAGCAATATTGCCGAATCGCGCAGCAATGCGATGAGACTGTATAAGCAAACCAACAAGTCACTACAGGCAGCTGGTTGTAAATAAAGAAATTAAATGCATTTAACTTAAATTAAATTATATAAAAAATATACCTAATTATAGAGCATTTTGAATTTTTAAATATGTTCTGAATTTTAATATCTAACATGATCTGAAGTATCAAAAGCGTTGTTATTATTTCTCTGAAAAATAATTTTTATCATTCCATGTTTAAATATAATTGTAAATTGTGTAATAAAGACTATATTTATCTCGTAAGTTTTACTTTATTTGGAGTTTTTCTTTTCTTTTAATTTTTTTTCTCGCTTTATTGTGTTTCATTGATTTGATTTATTATTACTTGCTAACAAGAAATCTATTTGTAGTTTTCTAAAGTCGAATTAAGCAATTAAAGTTTTTGTGTGTATGGTAATTTTAATTGTTTAATTCTACCTACTTAAGAGAACTACAGATAGATTACCCTCCTATGCACATATATCGTAGACTTTATGGGTTTAAAAAATTATGTTTACTTCAATGAATTTATTGATTCGACTGGTTATAATTTTGAAAATGTCATATATTTTATTGAAATAGTCATAATGGTGAAACCTGTCAAGTTGACCATGTGTGTAAGTTAATTTCCTCCACCTGAAACTAAATTTATCCTATGAAAAAAAAAAGTTAAAAGGTAATTTCTATTTTGAATGTTGAAGATTGAGATAAATCAAATTTGGATTTTTGAATTTTGCCCACATTGAGTTGCCCACATAATGAAACCAAGGAAAAAAAAAACTTTATTCTATGCTATAATGTTATGTATTATCTAATATATGCTATAATGTTATGTATTAACCTTCTAAGTTTCGGCAAAACTATGGAGGGCTTATAAATTCTTCAAACTATTTTCTTTTGTTATTCTAGTGTAAGTATAGGAGTACCTTCTTTTTTTCATTCGAGAAAAAGTGTGAGTTAAAATGTATGGATACATTATAATATTAATTATGGTAATTTAAGTAATTATGGCAATAGAAGTTCAACTAAGCTCAATTAATCTAATGAAACCATTATAGTAATTCAGTGAAGATGTGAGGTGTTTGACTAGTAAATTATCGATAGATACTAACTTAAAGTATAATCTAATTTGCACTGTTTTTCTTTTTTATAGTTACAAAATACTTCACTTGTTCATGACACTTTTATAATGTTAAAAAATAAATATAAATATTAAGTGAATCAGTATTTTAGTCAGTATTTAATTAAAATAACTAAAAGCAGCATCAGTGAACCACCTCCTAAAGTTAACCACTGAAATCCTGCAATACAAGTGGTGCAGGATTGAACAAGCGCTGGAAAAAACTCCGTGACTCTTTATTTAAATCATTTACAATATAAGGAATTAATGACGTGTCACTACCATTAACTCCTTTTTATCTAGTTTACTTTTAGATAACATTTATCCTACTAAATAATATTTAAACTAATATACTATATTGGAAGACTTCTGTATCAGTGCATGCACCTAAAAAGGTTGTCAAGTTATGGCGTCAACTGGACAGAGGCACACGAGAAGAAAAAAAACATCTCAGGAGGGAATCAACTCGAAGAATATAACTTGTGGCCAACCCCGAACAAGCCCATATAAATATTTTTCCACAGTTGTGAAAATGCTTAGCTGCGGTGGTTCAGGTGATAGTGCTCGCTTCCCATTAAGGTTACCCAGGTTCGAATCTCAGTTTTGGCAGGTTAATAAAAATTTTGCACCGACCACAGTGCTGACATAAAATATCCCCTGCTATCAGGCTAACAGTGGGATATTTCCATGGTTTTCCTCTCCATGCAACGCAAATCTGGGTTAGTTCCATCAAAAAGTCTTCCTGAAGGGTAGCTTATGTCACAATGCTTGATCCAGGAGTTCCTTTGTTTTCTGGTTTAGAGGAAAACAAGGGAACTTCTGGTGATTAGACGGTATTCACCTAGACTGATTTCTTTGAAAAGTTAGTCACCTGCCTGGAATTGGTGATCGAAATAGGCTACAGGTGGCGTAGAGCAGAATTCTCTACATATAGTAACGATTCCCATGCTTTCACCTTTAGCGTGGGGAGAGTCATAGGAGAAGTAAGTAAGTTAGTTTCTGTCTTGATTTTCAAATAGATTATTGATTTTCAAATAGATTAAAATCTTTTAAGTTAGAAAACTGTATGGAACTGAAAACTACATTAAACAAAGATCTAAATGAAAAAGTCGTGGAATTTTAAGAAAGGGCAAAATGTCGTAGTACATTCCTATAAAACTGAGGAGGGTTAAATTATAGAACCGGTCTTCTCCCCAAATAATGTATTCGAGCAATGATATCGCAAATTCTCTACACTGACCATACAGAGTTATATGACAAAGACATTTTTCCTAATCTCTACGTTTCTACCTCTGGTCAAAAAATAAATAATTTTAACTACTGAAATGAAATTCGTTAGCAAGGCTTCGCGTCAACCTCAGGAATGTTTCTCAAACCCAAGGCATTAACAACGCCGGGCCACTTCATCCCCGGAGCCCCACCACATTTTTTTCAAAATTAAGTTTCTATTTTATATATATATATATAAGGGGCCCTCGTGCCCCTTAGAATTCGAACGAGCTTTAAATAATTCGAGAACGAATACTCGCGGTGGAACAACAGCCAAGAGTCTATTCCCCGCGTCGAATTCTTAAAAGGTCTACCAATTACCATCAATTATTAGCATAATAACACTTGCTCTGCACCTCTTCGCGGTACGAGGGAGTAACACCAAGTTCGGTGGCTAACGCAGACAGAGGGGGCGGTAGACCGAAGACAGCTCATCTGGATCGAGCTCATAACAGAGATTTGAAGAAAGAAAATTTAAATTTTTTTTCAAAGCGCTAATGAACTATGAAGCTACTTTTGAAGTACTAACTCTTAATTAAAGTGGAAAGTGATTCAGAGATCGAATCTGCACCAGAGGATTTTAACGATTCATTCGAAGAATCACAACGAGAATGGGTCAAGGAAGCAGCAGTGCTAAACGAAGAGTTTATGAGATTTGTATCGGAGCATTTTAACAATAACCAAAATCGTAACAAAATACCACAGCATTGTGCCACGGCAGAACGAGGTGCTGTCTTACACTAAAGGCCTGCAAATCAAACGGAAGCATAATAAAGAGCGTTAAATGAGATAATAATAAAATAAAGCGTTAAATGAGATAATAAGAAAATAAAGAAAGTGAGTAAGATATTCGTTGCTCCAACTGCTAAAAGAGATCACGTTGTTTTCGTGAAGTTGAAAAAACCAAGTTCGACCGACGAGACTGAACGATTCGATAAAGAGCATATTAAGCCCGAGGAGCTCAGAGTAGGCGTGAGAAAGGTAAGAGATGGAGGCTTGATGATCCAATTGGAGTTCAAAAGTGATGCAAAGGCAATAACAGAAGAATTTGAGAACGACGAACTGAAGGAGAAATACTCTTGTGAAGCGTCAACTAAAAAGTTGCCTAGAATAATCATATTCGATATAGAGCCCGAAACTTCCAAAGAATAGTTAGATTGCAAACTCAGAGAGCAAAATGAAGAGTTCGAAACAGCTAAATTCGAGGTATTATTCCCAATTAAATCAAATAAGAGAAACCATTGGGTCGATGGTCTAGATTCCAAACGTTTAAGAGAGTAACAACTAAATTCAGAGTGAAATTGGGTAGGAAAATCCATAAAGCAAAAGAATACTTAAGAGCCCTCCGATGCTTTAAGTGTAATCGCTTCGGACACTCAGCTAAGGTTTGTCAAAACGAAGAAGTTTGTGTGAACTGTGGGGTGTCAGGACACCATATGAGCAACTGCAAATCAAAGAGCAGCTGTGTAAATTGTAAAGCAGCAAATCAAAATTTCGGGCTGAAATTAAATGTAGGCCACCCAGCAACCAAGAGAACATGCCCGGCAAACCAGAGAGAATTGGACAGACTCCGTCTAAATAATCTGTAATTTCATTTTGATTTGTATTACTTTAACCATTCAAGTGAATGACTCTGTATTGTTTTGTTTTTGAATAAAAGTTGTATTGGTTTTAAAGATCCTTCCAGTCGGAGGATGCCTTGAGGGATCGTTGAGTGGCGGCTGGCTCACTCGGTGCAGCCCTCTTTCCTGAGCGTTTGCAGCCGAGTGTGGCACCGCCGCACCGGTCTGGGGCTTGAGCTCTCTTCGGCATCCTTTATCCGTCGACGCAGTTGTGTTGCTTTTGTCGTGCGTGACTCAGGGACATGGACCCTCAAGTGTCCATGCCCCGCCGGCTCCGCCGTCTGATTTGAGGATTACAGAAACGATAGTCTCCAATAATCCCTGGATAAGGCCGGGATAGCCTGGTCGGTAGGGCACTGGGCCCATGTCCAAGAGGTCGTGGGTTCGATCCTCGCCGGCCGAAGACTCCCCGTGTAGTAAATGGTGACTGATGCACGTTAAATCTGTCGAGTCTCAAAGTCCTCCATGTTCCCATAACAAATCAATACCTCTGGGGGTACTGATTCAGGAGTTTCCTTGTCTTCTGAATTAGTTCAAAATTACAAGGCTACGGAGTTGAACATCAGTTGTCGTAAACCCATGAAATTGGGTCGGCTGTTCAACGACGGTTATAAAATAAAATAAAATAATCCCTGGATGAGCCGCGATGGCTCAGGGGATAGAGCTTTCGCCTTCCAATGAGGCGAACCGGGTTCGAATCCCAGTCGATACGAATTCCGCATCCGGCTTGCACTGACCACAGTGCTGACGGGAAATATCCTCAGTGGTAGACGGATCATGGGCTAGAGTCCCCTTGCCGTCAGGCTAACCGTGGTAGGTTTTCGTGGTCTTCCTCTCCATGTAACGCAAATGCGGGTTAGCTCCATCAAAAAGTCCTCCACGAAGGCAAATTTCTGCCAATACTCGATCCAGGAGTTCCCTTGTCTTCTGGATTGGGTTCAAAATTACAAGGCTACGGAGTTGAACATTAGTAGCCGTAAATCCATTAAGTTGGGTCGGCTGTTCAACGACGGTTATAAAATAAAATAATCCCTGGATGCCCCATAAAAGGGGCGGGCCAGGGTTAAATCCTGCTATATATAAAAAAGAAATGTTGAGAAGATAGAATTGCAGAATTCTTTTCTGTAATTGCCTGTCTACGTTAACATTAAGGGAAGGGAAGGGTAAAAAATGGCGAAAAAACTATTTCCTTCCGTAAAAAGACTATTTCCCTCTCTCAAAGGAATAAACAGTCCCCATAGTTTGGTCAGGAGTGCGATCAGGATTGGACCTCATAATGTTAATTTTATTTTTTGCGTATTTCGCCATATCTCGAGAAATTTTTATGAGAATCGAAAAAATTTTCACTCAATCATATAATTTTTTTATGCAAAGATAATTCCATGTAAAAAATAAATTTAAGTTAGTATTTATTATTTTTCATTATTTTATTTAATAATAGACGGAAAAATTTTGAATTGTTGGGTATACAATTTTTTATATAATTTTGAAGTAAGTAATTTTACACGGCGAAATACAAATTTTGAGCAAAATCGATTAAATAGTTCCTGAAAAATCAAATTTTGAAAAAGTCGTATTTTTAAATTTCAATTTCTCAGATTCAAACTTTAGATCGCTTTCCTGACTAAACTATGGGAAGCATATTTCCAAAACTTAAAATATTGTCTGAACTAATTAGTTAGCATAATAGCTTCTCGAGGCATAGATGGAGTCCTAGAACCGAAAGATCCGATCATTAGATCAAAAGTTATTCAAAGTGGTCCGTTTTTTTTTTTTTTAAATTTTATTATTATTATTATTATTTATTTATTTTTTTTTTTTTTGCACTGTACAGTGCACCAGGAGCAAAAGAACAGAGCACCCTGAATATCCTTTGACCTAATCATCGGATCTTCATGTTCTAGGACTCCATCTTAATAGTACGAGGAGGTGACCTCAAACAAGCTAATTAATTGGTGCAGGTGATATTATTATGAAAGACACAAAAAATACTTTCTGTGACTAAACATAAATTTTCTCAACGGATTCCGTCTTCTAACCACCAAAATATAGGGGTTAGCCGCAATTTGGGAATATTGTCCAAAATTATTTGGTCAGGAGAGC
Organism: Parasteatoda lunata; assembly: GCA_949128135.1. Lineage (NCBI taxonomy): Eukaryota > Metazoa > Arthropoda > Arachnida > Araneae > Theridiidae > Parasteatoda > Parasteatoda lunata. Next base: position 20,337,514 of record OX421973.1, read on the forward strand.
GATCCAAAGGTTGGACCCCATTATGTTAATTTTATTTATTACATAATTTTGCCATATCTCGAGAATTTATTAAGTAAATTGGGAATTTTTTGCACTCAATTATAAAATTCATTTATACAAAGATAATTTGATGTAAAAAATTTTTTAATTAAATATTTTTAATTTTATTTAGTAATAGTCGAAAAAAAATATTTGAGGACTTCAATGGAGTAGGATCGATTTAATGAACTTGCTTTATTGTTTATTGAAAAAGAAGCCAGGAGAAATAAATTTTAGTTTCAGATTAATAAAAAAAATTCTTTATAAAAATTTATGCTGGGCAATTTAAAAATTGCTATGATTTTATTATTTGTTTTTTAGTTATTAACAGCAGATTAGCAATTTTTAGTGGACTGTGTTTCAAATTATTGATGCATTTACATTTTATACTAATTGTAGATATTAATTGTATAATTTTTTTTTATTTTATATTAATTTTTTCTATTTACCTTTTTTATAAGTTTTATTCCAGTAAAATCTTTTTTACAGCTTTACTTTAAATATTTTGCAAAACCTGAAACTGATCTAAATTTTTAAATATTAAATCTTTATTCTATAAATTAGTTTTAATGCAACCTGATATATTACTTTTCTTAACAAACTTAAGCTTATAAATCTATTTACCAAACTAGAACCATTAAATACGTTTAAAAATCTGTATTTTAAATATGTTTTTTTAAAATTATTTTTTAGGTGTCCTGAAGTCATACACTTATGTGTTTTGTAATCAAAAAGAAATTTTTTAAATATGATATCATTTTATATTCTAGTGCTAAATTTAAAAAATACTGTAATACTGTTTATTTGTGAACAAGTAACTTATTATTATTATTTTTTTTATTTTCTATAAATTATTATATATGTATATATGATACATAAATAGCTAAAATGGCGATTAGAGATGGAGTACAGAAACTTTTAGAAAAAACCCAGTCTTTTCCAGTCAGTCCAAACGTTTAGAAAAAAATTTGTGCCTCGAGGGGCGAAGTTACAGCACTGCTCAAACCATCACCAACATCCCTTACGCAGCTCAATTACGACGTAATGTCTGTTGCGTCTATCTCTGAAAATTCCTACTTGCTAAGAAAAAAAATGATCCATCTCAACTTTATAAGAGAGGAATTAGGAATTCAAGAACAAAAAATGAATAATGTTTTATTGAATGAATATGTACTATTTTCTGAATTATGTTCATCGCTTTTTCTCTTTCGCATTGTGGGAAACACTACCGTAAGAGAGCATTTTTATCAAATGCAGCTGCCGCACCTCTGATTAACATTGAAAGGGTAAGGAAAACTGATAAGAGACTTTTTCCAGGGAAAATGTATTTCACCAATCAGCAGGGACTGCAATATCCTACGCCAATCAGATTCGCATATTTCATCAATAGTACTCAGAAATGCCGTTCGTTAAGTTGTATCGTCTGTTCGTTCATTAATAGAAATATTTTTACATGCAAGCTATAAGAAAAACTTTTTCTAAACTTACTACTTCATGTCGTCTGTCATTACCTTTTGTTTTGTTGTTATGGGAACTGATCTAACTGATTTAGCTTTTGAAGTGAGCTGTGTTGTATTTATTAGAACATAAAGTCTTCAAGGCGAACAAAAATTAAAAACCCGGTCAAAATAGACAAATGCTTTTTAAGAAACCTATATATTGATGGTGTATTTGTCGAGAACAACATATAGATTAGGATTTTACCATAGTTGTCAAGTATTTTGGAAAGTAACATTTTCAGTGAGTATAAAAACAAAATATTGCAATAACTCTTATTATCTAATTTATGTTTGTGTCTTTTTAATACTTTTATTTCTGTGATTTTTAATTGAATTTTATTGTTAGGATAAATATAGGTTATAAATTATCTCTGCTTTAAATATGTATTTTAAATAAAGATAAAGCAGTGTATCTTTTCAACGTTTAAAGCAATTTACTTAAAAACTCAGATATTTCAGGGCTTTCTTCAAACCATTATTTTTCTATTAGTCAAGTCAAGTACTAAGCAAAGATTATTCTGAGGTTGTGAATGGTATGTGGAAAGTGAAAGGATGGAATTACTCACTCTGAAGTGAAGATAATAGTATGAAATTTAAAAAAAAAAAAAATTTCTTTTCTTTTTAGTGTTTATCTCGTTTATAAAATTGAATCTTTCCTAGCATGAAAGTTATTGACTATTTTGCTATCATCTGTAGTTTGGTGTAACCTTGTTATTGTAAATAAACCTGTAGATGGCTGCAAAAGGGGTCAAGAAGACTCTTTAGAGCAGTGTCCCCCAACCCCCGGTCCGTGGATCAAATAATACCCGCCCATTTCATTTAAACTGAATTTAAATTCATAGGTTTATACCCCAAATAAAAAATATTTGTGTTCCATTAAAATTTTATTTATTTAAAAGAAAAGGGGCCCATGAAGGTAGTGACATTCATTTTTTAATATTTAAAAAGAAAACCATCGCAACTATTTTCTCTTTCAATTAGTTTTAATAAAAAAAATCAATCATCATAACTGTAAATATCATAAATAAAACACGAAAGCGCAGCTCAAAATTTGCATTGGAACTAATGAAGAACTTCGTCTTCTCTCTCGATTGTGACTCATTGATTTAACGTTCTAGTAAGTTAATATGTTAAATCACTTTATATTTATTTTTTGGCGTAACTGTATTTTATTTTGAAAACATGTTTAAATTTAATTAGATTTAAATTTATAAATCAAAATAGTCTATAATATAAACAATCAACACGCCCTCCCCCCAGGGGCCACGGTAAAATTACCAAACGTTGACAGGCCCGTGATGATAAGAAGGTTGGGGAACACTGCTTTAGAGCACCCCTCATTAGTTGTGCTTGTTACGTGTCATTGAATCTACTCCTGTTTAAAAACTGATTGCGTTATAGTTTTGTTTTCTGAAGTTTACTTCCTGTTTCAGTTTTATCTGTCAGCATAAGAAAAAACAATTATAACTTTACTTCTAGAAAATGAAGTTGGATTTAAGGGGTTTTAGAAAACTAATGAAATGGAATTCAATTATAAATCATAAAAAAAGTTGAAATTTTCCTTAAAATTGCCAATTTTCTCCCAGATGGATAAGTAAGTTATTCCAAGCAATTTGAATAATTAAAATCTATTATGCTTTTATTATTAGATTCTTATATGAGGGTGCACAGGGAATAAACATATTTTAATTTATAGTCATTAAATCCCACTTATGTTACTCATTTTTTATTTCACAAACTAATAACAATCTTACCCTTGTATTTCTGATCTTTTGTAAAAATTTGTAATGCTTTTAAGAGAAATACCTACCCTTAAAGTGACCGCTATGAAGGAAAGATATCTAGAAAAATTTTCCTGCTGAAATCATCTCAAATTAAAGATGGTCCCTTTGCATTAAAAATTTATTCTTAATACAGAACTATTTATTTTTCTTGGATTCATAAAAAACTGAAAATTAAAAATAAATGTAAATTATGCTTCTTTTCAATTAAAGGCAATAGATTGACTTATACATCGAGTCGACTTCAAGACCAGGAGAAATATGAGAAATGTATAATGAAGGTTTATGGTAGACAACTAGAACTATATGGGTTATCGTATTTTAAAGATCATTTTGACACTAACAAACAATTTATAATTCACCTAGTTTTAATCAAGTTCTCAATAAATAATTCAATCTAGTCTAATTATTTTGATTCTTATTTCCCTGCTTTTATTTAGAAATCATATAATTATTTGATAAAAAAGAACAAAATGCTTTCAAGTCAACAAAAAATGTTAGGGTGAGAATACCTACATATCAATTTAAAAAGAATAAATATATGCTCTAATTTATTTTGAAATATCTATTCTTTGATTCAATAATTTATAGCTAAATAATTAAAAAGTTTTTTCTTTCTAAAAATAAGATTTTTCCAAATAATGTAAATAATCATTAAGAATAATACCATTGATAAATTAAAAATGAGGGTTTAAGTTTTATTACAATATTTAGTTTCTCGAAGATATATATTTTTAGCTTGTTTTAACTGATACATTTTGTCTTAGTCTTATTTCTTTTTCTTCCTTGGAAAGATACTAGAGACGAAAAACAAATCAGTTGTATGATTTATAAACATTTAAATTAGGAACAAAGGAAATATCAAGAAGTAGAATCTATTCATTGGTTTGCATAAACATCTTTTGTTAGTCATTACAAATGCCTTTCCCAATTTCTCATTCATTTGTTGGTGTGCTCTCACTTTATGACTCATATAGTGTGATTCTTGAAAATTCAAAAAATGTATATCCAAATACATTTTCTGAATAATTTGGAAAGCTTTCAATGGTATTAAACTGCCGGGTGCTTTTTTTTTTTCTGATTTGACAATTGATGGTTTTATCTGGTTTTAAAGGTCATGTCAAAAAACCCTTTTTGACAAAGTTTTTAATAACTGTCAAAAATCCAAAATTGTGACATAAAAGTAATTATTATAAATAATTATTATATTATAACTATGAAGTATTTATAAATAAAAGATATAAAATTACAAGTGATTAATCAATTATTTTCTTGAATTTCATTTAACCTCCCATCTTTTTTTCACAATTACAGTCAAAAACCCAAATTTTGGTTTCAGAAATATTAAACAAATATAAATAAAAATGTGTAATATTGCCATTTATCCAATCTGTTAATTTGTTTCATTATTGAGAATAAAAATACAAAATCAATCATCTTATAAAAAACACACGAATGATCATCTTATTCATTATGTGTAAAATCAATTTTCATTTATTTACATTTTAATGATTACATGTAATTACAAGAAATTAGTTTTTAAGCTCTCTGTACTCCAAGTTTATTTTTCAGTTTTGCATGAATAAGACCGAAATTCAAAAACTTTCTTTTGGTTGATGATGTTGATGCAAAACTTGAATGTGGACGTACCAAAACTATTGTAACAAACTAAGATAACGCATAATTGAGAAATTTATTCTAACTGTACTAAATATTGTAAACCTTTGAAGTGATTGATTGGAAAAAAATATTAACTCATTTAAACAAACATTTATATTTTTGGTCAATCGTAATTAGTTCATTTCTCAGAGAATATATCAATTCATAATCATGATTTACTGGCAATATTCACGTAAACAACAAATACTAAGAATGAAAAAAAAATCTTAAATTGAAATCAGACAATTATTTGCAGCCACTTTAGTTTTAATTTTAATTAATATTTAGATTGATAATAATAGATAACTCATAATTATTACCTGCAATAGCTATGAATTTAAACTGAATTGTTATAATACAGCAAATAATATTTATCTTATAGTATAAATTGTACCATATTTTTAGAAAAACAAGTTAATAATTTCGGCTTTATTATTTTTATTTATGATGTATAATTTATAATGCAAGTATTGCGCCTGATTTATTTGATAAAAGGTCCCCAATGATAAAAAACAGAACTTGTCCCAGGTTTTTGGCAGACTTTGGTAGTTTATGACAGTTTTTGACATCAAAAACACAACCCTGATTTCAGCAATGGAAAGCCATTTTAAAAATTTCGTTATTAAATTTCCTCCGTAAATAATCCTAGGATCTCAATAAACTTAAAATCATGACAATTGAGCTTCACATTGTATTCTTTACTAGTACTTCTTTTATTAATATTGTTAAAAATTATGCTGTTAAAAAAAGTAAGATAAACTATAAAAGCTATCAAAGTTTTATTTAAGCTGAAATTTATTCATGTTAATTTATAATCTTATTTATGTTAAGTTTAAATCTTATTCATGCTAATATAGAAATTTATTTTCTTGCAGGTGTGTCCTTTTTCTTGTTACATATTTCTTCCTCTTAAAAATATAATGGAAATTATGTTACCTTATTTCTCTAATTGTAGTTTTTATTGTGCTAATGAAAACTCTTTTCATAATACTTCGATAAAAACTGTATGGGTTTAAAATAATTCATACCGTTGAAAACGTTTTTTTGTAACAAATGCCATACAGTATTTCAAGAAAGTTTAATCTAATTATGCCAATTATTGTTCATAGTACTAGTATAAGTCCTTATTCTTATAGTGTAACTTAAGTATTTTTCCTGAAGTTCTAGTTTTGACTTTCATTGTCTTATTGTTATTTCTTTGTGGAATCCAATAAGGATTTTTTTAGAGAAGGTAATCTAATGGCGCACAGTATTGTTAATAATATGTCTGATACTGATGACAAACTTTTTTATTGTAGCATATGCAAGAAAAGTTTTTCAAGAAAGTATTGTCTTATTAGTCACAGTGTTGTTCATACTGGTGAAAAACCTTTTTTATGTAATGTATGCAATAAAAGATTTTCAAAAAAGGACCATTTAATGACACACAATCTTATTCACACTGGGGAAAAACCATATTCTTGTAATATATGTAATAAAAGATTTTCTCTAAAATCTTATCTAACAAGACACTGTCTTGTACATACTGGAGAAAAACCTTTTTTATGCAATGTATGCAATAAGAGTTTTTCAGAAAAGCGTTATCTAACAATTCACAGTCTTGTTCATACTGGTGAAAAACCTTACTCTTGCAATATATGCAATCAAAGATTTTCCCAAAGATATAGCTTAACAAAACACAGTTTTATTCATACTGGTGAAAAGCCTTATTCTTGTAGCATATGCAACAAGCATTTTTCGAATAAGCATTATCTATTAAGTCACAGTCGTTCTCATGTTGATGAAAGTGAAAGAAGTTATTCATGTAATGTATGCAGTAAAAGATTTTCTCGAAAATATCATCTGACTGAACACAGTGTTGTTCATACTGGAATAAAACCTTATTCTTGTAGTATATGCAGTAAAGCATTTTCACAAAGGTCTAACCTAACGAGGCATACTCATACTCATGCTAATAAAACTCCTGCCTGAAATACAAACAAATTAAATCTATTAAGCATCATGTTCCTCATACTAATTAGGAGTCTTTCTTGATTGACCAAAAAATTATTATCCCTCTAATTTATTTATTTATTTATTTTTTTTTTACTGAACAACTTCTTAACATTGATAATATATATTTTTTGTTTAAAGCTTACATATTAATAAATTTTACAAATAATCCATTCTAATTTATTTAAGCAAAAGGTATTTAAACAAAAACTTATCATTTTCTTTATATTTTGTCAATTTAATAAAACAAATTAAATAAAAATTCCAAAAAATGTAGTCAAAAATCGCTAAAATAAAATTTTGTAAAAATGTAAAGAAATGAAAATGTTTTATTTATTAAAATTGGTTTCTAACTCGTAGCACAAAATAAATAAGTTTCAATATCTGACATTCTACACCATTTTGCTTTTTATAGATTTTATTCGTAGAGCACAAATGAGTGTGATGAAACGGAAAATATTCTTAAAAAAGGCAGTTGAATTTTTAGCAGAGCTTGCTGTTAATTTTTTGTATCCCATTTGGCTTTGTCACATAGTTTGATATACCATGGATCATTCAAAAAGGAGGCTTTACAGAATCAAACATTGCCTTCTTTGTTGTGAAAAATCTTAGTCTTGTAGTATATTGTACACATGCTTAAGTCTAATTTAGTACTACTTTGACTTGTAACATTTGTTAAAATTCTTTAAATATTTGTTTAAAGAAATGTTAATTGAAATTGACGCAGTATTATACCATTCTAGTCAAATAGCATATTTTTGTAAAATATGCAGCTGAGATTTAAGAAGAAAAAAATGTAATGACTGCTGCAGCAAGATTAGTCTTCTTTAGATGTTGCTGATTAGTCTTTATTTTTATGAACATATTGTAAAAGTTGTTAAGAAGATTATATTATCTTTTGTGTATTCTTAATAACTACCCTTATTACTTTTTTTTATGAATTCTAATGTATATTCTCCCTTGTTCTTCATTTGACGTAATATTGTGAGAATGAGAATTGTGTTTATTTTTCACTTGAAGTAGCCATGTAGTGCATTTTGCACTATTGTTAACTTATTTTAAATAGTCATTCTAAAAACTTTATCTAGTCCATAACAAAATTCAATATAGTAATAAGTTAATATCCTCATTTTAATGGTTGCCTATGTTTTACTTTCCTGTTTTTAAAAAAAACATTGGTAGTTTAAAGTTTCTTTCCCCCTCTATTTTTCATACCAAGCTTTAATAACTACAGTAAGGAAAAAAAAAACAATTAAAGCAGGAAAATAAAAGATATATTTGTTGGCAAGACTGTACTTCATCAGGGGACACACTGCCTGCCAACACACAGGAGCCTTTCTGTTGTCAGTGGATAAACCAAAACTGACAGAGCCCAGAGTTTCTTTTTGTTTCATTTTTTAAGATTTTCAAATAGGGGTCAGTACTTGATTTATTTATAATATTTTCTTACTGATTTGGAAATATTTTATTCTATCATTTTTAAGTCTTACTATGTGTACTCTTAAGTTGTGTTTGCTGATTCATTGTTTTTCTGTGCTTTTCAATTCTTAAATGATTTTCTCTTATTTGTCTATCCATCATGGGGCCTCCGGGGCATTATCAGTTTTGGTTTTTCCACTTACAACAGAAGGGCTCCCGTGTGTTGGCAGGCAGTGTGTCCCCTGGTGAAGTGCTGTCTTGCCAACACACATATCTTTTATTTTCTTTAGGCGCTTTTCCATTTTGATTTGATGTTTTAATTGTTAATTTACCTTTTTGTCTTTTTCTGTATTTGTAAATTAGATTCATTTTCCGATTACAGTAAGAACTAATTTACTTTCGATTATGAAACGAAAGTGAAAATGCTTATATGTAAGAAAGTTAAAAATTAAGGGAATAATCCAAATTTTTATAAAGAAAAATTTCACATAAAAAAATTTAAAAAAAAAAAATTCTGAATCTTTTAAAAAATGCCGTAATAGGGTCTTAACCTTTGAGTAATAGCCTTTGCAATAATTAGCTAAAAATATATCGAAAAACTCTTATAGAATCCTGACTTAATGTGTTCTGGGTAGAGAACCATTCTCTATAAGAGATCCATGTATTCTCCTAAGATACACATGGATCTTAAGAGGTTATATACAAAACAGAATCTTAGCAAAATGGATTTTGGGGAACATTTTCAGTGCAAGGAAATGTTAAAAATGAAAAGTTCGGAAATGGAATTTTATAATGTTTTAAAAAATGATTTATGTAATTTTAAATTTGATTTTATTAAATTAAAGAGTGCCTTGGGAAAAATGGTACATATTTTGAAATGCTGAAGGATGCAATTATTTGTTATCTTTTAAATTTTTGTTATTTTTTCTGCCTTTTCTTTGCAGTGTTCCCTTAACTACAAAATGCGATCATATTCACCCTAGTCTTTAATTTTTACATGTAGTGTGTGATTTTTATTCAAGAAAAGATATATTTTGAAGAATTATACTGTAAATACATTGAAGTAAATGTCATTTTATTTATGTTGTAAAATGTTGTTTTAATTAAAAGAAGAAAAAAACTTGTTTATTTCTTGAAAAGTTGTTAAAAATTTTATCCTTCTGATAAATAAATAGCAGATTTCGTATATACTCGGGTTTTTAAGAAAAGAATACAGACCACATTTTCGAGTTTTTTCATGGGAAAAAAAAAAAAGAAACTGATAACTATATGGGCGAATCTCAGGAATCATTAATCGAATTCGATCTATTCTCTAGATTGTCCAGACCGTAACCCTGTCAAACCGTAACCTTAGGATTAATTAATTGAATTTAACATAGCATCAAAAGTTTCGATGTTCACGATTATTTTCTGATATTTTATACGGTTTCAAAAAATTCTGGGGGTGTAAAAATAGTGTGCCTGTTATTTATTATTATTATTTTTTTATTATCAAAAGTTAGTAACCCCAGGATTAATTCATTGAATTTAACATAATAAGGGCATCAAAATTTTCGATGTTCACGATTATTTTCTGATATTTTATACATTTTCAAACAATTCTGGAGGTACTGATGACAAACTTTTTTATTGTAGCATATGCAAGAAAAGTTTTTCAAGAAAGTATTGTCTTATTAGTCACAGTGTTGTTCATACTGGTGAAAAACCTTTTTTATGTAATGTATGCAATAAAAGATTTTCAAAAAAGGACCATTTAATGACACACAATCTTATTCACACTGGGGAAAAACCATATTCTTGTAATATATGTAATAAAAGATTTTCTCTAAAATCTTATCTAACAAGACACTGTCTTGTACATACTGGAGAAAAACCTTTTTTATGCAATGTATGCAATAAGAGTTTTTCAGAAAAGCGTTATCTAACAATTCACAGTCTTGTTCATACTGGTGAAAAACCTTACTCTTGCAATATATGCAATCAAAGATTTTCCCAAAGATATAGCTTAACAAAACACAGTTTTATTCATACTGGTGAAAAGCCTTATTCTTGTAGCATATGCAACAAGCATTTTTCGAATAAGCATTATCTATTAAGTCACAGTCGTTCTCATGTTGATGAAAGTGAAAGAAGTTATTCATGTAATGTATGCAGTAAAAGATTTTCTCGAAAATATCATCTGACTGAACACAGTGTTGTTCATACTGGAATAAAACCTTATTCTTGTAGTATATGCAGTAAAGCATTTTCACAAAGGTCTAACCTAACGAGGCATACTCATACTCATGCTAATAAAACTCCTGCCTGAAATACAAACAAATTAAATCTATTAAGCATCATGTTCCTCATACTAATTAGGAGTCTTTCTTGATTGACCAAAAAATTATTATCCCTCTAATTTATTTATTTATTTATTTTTTTTTTACTGAACAACTTCTTAACATTGATAATATATATTTTTTGTTTAAAGCTTACATATTAATAAATTTTACAAATAATCCATTCTAATTTATTTAAGCAAAAGGTATTTAAACAAAAACTTTTCATTTTCTTTATATTTTGTCAATTTAATAAAACAAATTAAATAAAAATTCCAAAAAATGTAGTCAAAAATCGCTAAAATAAAATTTTGTAAAAATGTAAAGAAATGAAAATGTTTTATTTATTAAAATTGGTTTCTAACTCGTAGCACAAAATAAATAAGTTTCAATATCTGACATTCTACACCATTTTGCTTTTTATAGATTTTATTCGTAGAGCACAAATGAGTGTGATGAAACGGAAAATATTCTTAAAAAAGGCAGTTGAATTTTTAGCAGAGCTTGCTGTTAATTTTTTGTATCCCATTTGGCTTTGTCACATAGTTTGATATACCATGGATCATTCAAAAAGGAGGCTTTACAGAATCAAACATTGCCTTCTTTGTTGTGAAAAATCTTAGTCTTGTAGTATATTGTACACATGCTTAAGTCTAATTTAGTACTACTTTGACTTGTAACATTTGTTAAAATTCTTTAAATATTTGTTTAAAGAAATGTTAATTGAAATTGACGCAGTATTATACCATTCTAGTCAAATAGCATATTTTTGTAAAATATGCAGCTGAGATTTAAGAAGAAAAAAATGTAATGACTGCTGCAGCAAGATTAGTCTTCTTTAGATGTTGCTGATTAGTCTTTATTTTTATGAACATATTGTAAAAGTTGTTAAGAAGATTATATTATCTTTTGTGTATTCTTAATAACTACCCTTATTACTTTTTTTTATGAATTCTAATGTATATTCTCCCTTGTTCTTCATTTGACGTAATATTGTGAGAATGAGAATTGTGTTTATTTTTCACTTGAAGTAGCCATGTAGTGCATTTTGCACTATTGTTAACTTATTTTAAATAGTCATTCTAAAAACTTTATCTAGTCCATAACAAAATTCAATATAGTAATAAGTTAATATCCTCATTTTAATGGTTGCCTATGTTTTACTTTCCTGTTTTTAAAAAAAACATTGGTAGTTTAAAGTTTCTTTCCCCCTCTATTTTTCATACCAAGCTTTAATAACTACAGTAAGGAAAAAAAAAACAATTAAAGCAGGAAAATAAAAGATATATTTGTTGGCAAGACTGTACTTCATCAGGGGACACACTGCCTGCCAACACACAGGAGCCTTTCTGTTGTCAGTGGATAAACCAAAACTGACAGAGCCCAGAGTTTCTTTTTGTTTCATTTTTTAAGATTTTCAAATAGGGGTCAGTACTTGATTTATTTATAATATTTTCTTACTGATTTGGAAATATTTTATTCTATCATTTTTAAGTCTTACTATGTGTACTCTTAAGTTGTGTTTGCTGATTCATTGTTTTTCTGTGCTTTTCAATTCTTAAATGATTTTCTCTTATTTGTCTATCCATCATGGGGCCTCCGGGGCATTATCAGTTTTGGTTTTTCCACTTACAACAGAAGGGCTCCCGTGTGTTGGCAGGCAGTGTGTCCCCTGGTGAAGTGCTGTCTTGCCAACACACATATCTTTTATTTTCTTTAGGCGCTTTTCCATTTTGATTTGATGTTTTAATTGTTAATTTACCTTTTTGTCTTTTTCTGTATTTGTAAATTAGATTCATTTTCCGATTACAGTAAGAACTAATTTACTTTCGATTATGAAACGAAAGTGAAAATGCTTATATGTAAGAAAGTTAAAAATTAAGGGAATAATCCAAATTTTTATAAAGAAAAATTTCACATAAAAAAATTTAAAAAAAAAAAATTCTGAATCTTTTAAAAAATGCCGTAATAGGGTCTTAACCTTTGAGTAATAGCCTTTGCAATAATTAGCTAAAAATATATCGAAAAACTCTTATAGAATCCTGACTTAATGTGTTCTGGGTAGAGAACCATTCTCTATAAGAGATCCATGTATTCTCCTAAGATACACATGGATCTTAAGAGGTTATATACAAAACAGAATCTTAGCAAAATGGATTTTGGGGAACATTTTCAGTGCAAGGAAATGTTAAAAATGAAAAGTTCGGAAATGGAATTTTATAATGTTTTAAAAAATGATTTATGTAATTTTAAATTTGATTTTATTAAATTAAAGAGTGCTGTTAATTCCCATTCAACAAATAGATGGCGCGGCAAGCGCCATCTGATTTTAATTGTGAAACTGAGTGTTGTATGGAGAGGTACGTTTTTGTGTAACGAGCGAGTCTGGTACAAAATAAATGAGTAGTGAATTAATTACAGTCCATTTGTGAGTTATTGAATTGATCTAACTGGTCAAAAGGTCCTCCGAGAACGGAGGTGAGATAAACCTGTGGATTAAAATACGAATTTCATCACTGAAAAAAGGTACGTACCAGTTTTGGAATTTGATTGAGATAAATTGTGCATTGACTCTATATAAATATAAACTATGTTTAAAGGTGCGAAAAAAGAGGACTTAAGGCAAATTGCCATTGAGTTAGGTGAAAATGTTACTGAGACTATGACTATTATAGAGCTAACGAACTTAATAAAAAACAACGAAACTTTTGTTAAAGAGCCAGAACTTGCTACTGACATAGCAAATACTATAATTAATGATAGAAAAGCAGAAAAGGAATCGTTGTTACAGTTAGAAAAAATTAAGTTTGAGAGAACAAAAGCAGAATTAGAACTTGCTAAACTGCGAAACGAAAACAAAACTGAGAACTCCGAAAGTACTGAATCGCTGGATTCACTCGTCAAGAGTGTCCGGACTCTAACAGTTAAAGTTCCTAGTAGACCTGAAGGTTGGAGTTATTTTTTCTCATCCTTAGAAAGAGCATTTAACTCTAAAAGTGTACCCGGGAAATACAAGGCAGAAATTCTTTTAAATTTATTAGGAGAAAAAGCCACAAACGTGATTACTTATATAAAAGATAACGAGTTAAATGATTATTCTAAAGTAAAATCAATCGTAATAAGAGAATTTGAGCCCACTCCTCAATCGTGTTTAGAACATTTCAAAAATACATCCCGACAACCGAACGAAACACACGTACAATACGCGTCTCGATTGATAACAAATTATGATTATTATTTAAAATTAAGGAAGGTGTCGGATTTCGAAACATTAAAAGAGTTAATCGTATCGGACAAAATTTATCAAACCCTTGACAAAGATACCGCATACCATATAAGTATGAAACAGGGAGACGATTGGTTCAAACCCGCTCAATTATCGAAAGAGATCGATCTATATTACACATCGCGTGGGAAAAAATTAGTGGATAGTTTAGAAAACGTAAAAAATCCCCACTCAAAAAATGCTTCGCGAGTATTCTTGTCGGATGCTAAAATTTCTAAATGTGTTTTATCGTGTAGTGAAAATCATCCGTTATATAAATGCCCTACTTATAGAAACTTATCCATAAATGATCGAGTAGAAGTTGTTAAAACTAATAAATTATGTTTTAATTGCTTAGGAAATAACCACAGAGTATCAAATTGCAAAGCGAAGTATTCTTGCCTGAATTGTAAAAAGCGTCATCACGTGACTTTGCATTTCTCTCCTGAGAAAAAATACGAGGCATCGGCGACTGCTAGTCGAAGCGTGCTTTCCCCCACAGCAGCTGAATTTATTACCAATCCTTCAAGAAACGTGGAAGTTAATCAAAACAAAAATGAAGAATATTTTGCGGCTGCGAGTTTCGATTCGAATTCAATACAATCAAAATGTGTTTTGCTTAGTACGATTATTTGTTACATAAAAGATAATGTAAACAATTTAATTCCTTGTCGGGGTTTGCTTGATGTGGGTGCGAATTCGAATTTTATCAGCAAAAGATTATCAGATAGACTTAATTTAAGGAAAGAAAAAATAAACGCCTCAGTGTCAGGATTAAATGAATTATCATTAGAAATAAAGTCGCGAGTGAGTACTACTATTACAAATGAGGAGGGAAATTTTAATTTAGATTTAAACCTCTTAGTTGTTCCCAGAATAATGGATTTTACCCCGTCCAAACCAATTCAGTGCAGTTTCCCAGAACTAAAAGATGTGAAATTGGCGGATTTAAGTTTTAATATGCCAGGTCCTATTGATATACTTATAGGCGCGGAACATTTTTATGAAATTATGAGGATAGGGCAAATACAACCGCCTAACACAAAGCTAATTTTACAAAATACGGTATTCGGTTACGTTGTAAGTGGGAGCATACCTACAAAAAATTATGATAGGGTTCACTGCGGATTAATTAAAGATAATACGGATTTAGAAAAGTCCATTAGTCGATTTTGGGAATTAGAGTCCATTGGCATTAATGACGAGAGTGAAAACAGCGTGGAAAACGAAGCCCTAAAGAACTTTAATGACACAGTGAGCTTTAAAAACGGGCGATACGAGGTAACCTTACCTTGGAAGAGGATCTGGCAGGAGTTAGATGATAATCTCAACATAGCAAAGAAGAGACTTGACTGCCTGATTAAGAGATTGAATCGTGATAATTCGTTACATTTAGAATATTGCGAAACTTTAAAAAATTATTTGAGAGAAGGAATAATTGAGAGAGTATTGGATCCTACAAAACCAAAAGATAAGCCTGTGTTTTACCTGCCCCATTTGATTGTCAATAAGAAGGAGAGGCTAACCACCAAAATGAGAATAGTCTTCGATGCTAGTGCGCATGGAGATGGACAATTTTCTCTGAATGATTGTTTGTTTCAAGGCGTGAATCTGAATCCAAATATTTTTTATCTTCTGATCCATTTTCGTTTAAATAGAATTGCATTTCTGGCTGATATCGAGAAAGCATTCCTCCAGATTTCTTTGAGTGATAGAGACAGAGACGCTGTGAGGTTTCTTTTTGGAAACGATCTAAAACATATAGAGATCTACAGATTCAAGCGAGTAATATTTGGAGTGAATTCTAGCCCATTTTTGCTGGCAGCCACCATTAAAAACCATATGGAAAAATACCGTAAGGAGTTTCCATCCACAGTGCAAGTACTTGATGACTGTTTCTACGTTGACGATTTGATAGCTGGAGAGGATAGTGAAGAAGCTGCATTTGAAATTTCTAAAAGAACGAAACAAATCATGGGAGATGCTGGAATGAACCTAAGAAAGTGGATTTCGAATGATGAAAATCTTATGAAAAAACTGGATGAAGAAGGATTTGATCTACTACACCCAGAGAACCTCGTGGGAAATCTGCATCGAGTCCTAGGCCTTTCTTGGAATCCACTTAGTGACTTCATCACCGTAGAGATTGATAGCTTGCTTGAATTTCTTCAACAGAATAAAAATACCAAACGATTTTTGCTAATGGCTGCAGGAAGAATATTTGACCCCTTAGGTCTTGTCACTCCTTTCACCATCAGATTTAAATGTTTATTCCAAGAGATCTGGCAGAGAAAAATCACCTGGGATGAAGAGTTGCCACCCGATATTGCTAAAACGTGGAAGAAATGGTGTACAGAAGTTTCTGAACTAAAAAATCTTAAAATTCCTAGACATGTGATGAGTGCTACAGGTGATGAGAATTTATGTGTCGAAATCCACACATTTTCTGACGCCAGTATCAAGGCCTATGGAGCCGCTGTGTACATAAAAATAAGAGTCAAAGATCAAATCATTACCAATCTTGTGTCTTCTAAAACCAGAGTTGCACCCTTGAAGAAGATTACACTACCGAGGATGGAACTCATGGGTGCTGTCCTAGCAGCCAGATTAGCCAAAGAGGTGAAGAAAGTCATTGACCAAAAACATCAATCAACAAGCTTTTTCTGGACTGATGCTAAAATCGTACTTTACTGGATTCAGAGTTCAACCAAACGATGGAAACCCTTTGTGGCGAACCGTGTAAAAGAGATTCAAGCATTGACAGCCCAGACGTCATGGTACCACTGTCCTAGTAGAGACAATCCCGCTGACATGTTAAGCCGAGGTGTGACTGTTGACGTTCTTCTTGGTAATGCAAAATGGTGGTCTGGTCCTGACTTCCTTAAAGAAAACATTCCTGATGCCTTAGAGGAACAAACTGTTGACGAAACAGAGTACAAAGTAGAACTTAAAAAGAACTGTGATTTCCAATTAGTGACTTTAATTTCCATTGATAATGCTTCCCTTTTTGAGAAAATTCTTACCCTATCTAACAATTATACTAAAATAATTAATGTCTTGAGTTTTATTTTCAGATTCGGTTACAATTGCAAAAATCCCGATGCAAGAAAAATTGGTCCCTTGTTAGTAAGTGAATTAAATGCAGCTGAAATATGGTTGTTAAAATGTTCACAACGAAGTGAGTTTCCAGAGGAAATCAAAAACTTGCAAAAAGGTAAGCCTGTTCCGAGGAACAGTAAGTTGGCTTCACTGTGTGTTTTTCTAGATGAAAATAAGCTCCTTAGAGTTGGTGGTAGATTATCTCAATCTGATTTGCCTGTTAATTCTAAATTTCCCATTATTTTATCTGGTAAGACTTCTTTAACCACCATAATTTTGAGATATTACCATTTAAAGTATTTGCACCTGGGTCCACAAGCATTATTATATCAAGTTCGACAAAAGTTTTGGCCTCTTAACGGTAGAAATAATTGTAGGAAAATTGTACATAGTTGTATTACATGTTTTAAAAACAAACCTGTTATGAGTAATCAAATAATGGCTGATTTACCAAAGGAGCGTACAAGACCTAGTTATCCATTTAACATCACAGGAATTGATTTTTGTGGCCCATTTTCTATTAAGTTCAAAAACCAGAGAAAAGGGGTCACAAATAAGGTTTATGTAGCTGTTTATGTTTGCTTGTGTACCAAGGCAATACACTTAGATTTTGTAACTGATTTAACGTCTCAGTCGTTCATTGCCAGTCTAAAACGTTTTTTTGGGAGACGGGGCAAGTGTTCAAAAATTATGACTGATAATGCAAAAACATTTATCGGTGCTAACATTGAGATTAAGAAGTTAAGAAAAATGATAAATTGCCCCGATGAGACGTTAGCCAGTTATTTTACTAACGAAGGGATTGATTGGAAATTTATCCCACCAAGGTCACCAAACTTCGGGGGAATATGGGAGGCTGGTGTGAAGTCGTTTAAGTTCCACCTAAAAAGAGTAATCGGCAATCAAAATTTAACTTTGGAAGAATTCTTGACAATTTTGGCTGAAATCGAAGGTGTTTTGAACTCCAGACCTCTCACTCCACTTTCACCGGAGTTTGATGAATTTGAAACTCTATCACCTGGTCATTTCTTGATAGGTAGGCCCATCACTTCACTCGCTGAACCCCAACTAATAGATATAACTGAAAATAGGCTTTCTAACTGGCAAAAGATTAATAAATATAGTCAGAGAATATGGAAGTTGTGGAAAAGAGACTACCTTAATAATTTACAGGAGCGTAATAAATGGAAATTTGAAAAGAATAATGTAGAAATAGGAACTCTGTGTTTGATAAAGGAGGAGAATTTACCATCTACACAATGGTTAGTAGGACGAATTGTTGAAGTGATGCCTGGCCGTGACAGAAAAATTAGAGTAGTGAAGCTAAGTTTACCTAATGGCAAACTACTTCAAAGAAATATTCGTGACATTTGTATTCTTCCCATAGAGTAATTGTGTAAATAGAAAATTAGCTATAGTTTTATATCACAATGTCTGCCTTATGTCAATGCCATTTTGTATATTTATATATCTTTTTTCTGTGTTACATTATATTGCTAATTGTGTAAAATTTATTAAAATTTGCAATTTCAATCGTGGGGAGTGTTAATTCCCATTCAACAAATAGATGGCGCGGCAAGCGCCATCTGATTTTAATTGTGAAACTGAGTGTTGTATGGAGAGGTACGTTTTTGTGTAACGAGCGAGTCTGGTACAAAATAAATGAGTAGTGAATTAATTACAGTCCATTTGTGAGTTATTGAATTGATCTAACTGGTCAAGTGCCTTGGGAAAAATGGTACATATTTTGAAATGCTGAAGGATGCAATTATTTGTTATCTTTTAAATTTTTGTTATTTTTTCTGCCTTTTCTTTGCAGTGTTCCCTTAACTACAAAATGCGATCATATTCACCCTAGTCTTTAATTTTTACATGTAGTGTGTGATTTTTATTCAAGAAAAGATATATTTTGAAGAATTATACTGTAAATACATTGAAGTAAATGTCATTTTATTTATGTTGTAAAATGTTGTTTTAATTAAAAGAAGAAAAAAACTTGTTTATTTCTTGAAAAGTTGTTAAAAATTTTATCCTTCTGATAAATAAATAGCAGATTTCGTATATACTCGGGTTTTTAAGAAAAGAATACAGACCACATTTTCGAGTTTTTTCATGGGAAAAAAAAAAAAGAAACTGATAACTATATGGGCGAATCTCAGGAAT
The DNA here is from genome assembly GCA_949128135.1 of Parasteatoda lunata. Lineage (NCBI taxonomy): Eukaryota > Metazoa > Arthropoda > Arachnida > Araneae > Theridiidae > Parasteatoda > Parasteatoda lunata. The sequence goes on from OX421973.1 coordinate 20,356,748, forward strand.
CATTAATCGAATTCGATCTATTCTCTAGATTGTCCAGACCGTAACCCTGTCAAACCGTAACCTTAGGATTAATTAATTGAATTTAACATAGCATCAAAAGTTTCGATGTTCACGATTATTTTCTGATATTTTATACGGTTTCAAAAAATTCTGGGGGTGTAAAAATAGTGTGCCTGTTATTTATTATTATTATTTTTTTATTATCAAAAGTTAGTAACCCCAGGATTAATTCATTGAATTTAACATAATAAGGGCATCAAAATTTTCGATGTTCACGATTATTTTCTGATATTTTATACATTTTCAAACAATTCTGGAGGTACTGATGACAAACTTTTTTATTGTAGCATATGCAAGAAAAGTTTTTCAAGAAAGTATTGTCTTATTAGTCACAGTGTTGTTCATACTGGTGAAAAACCTTTTTTATGTAATGTATGCAATAAAAGATTTTCAAAAAAGGACCATTTAATGACACACAATCTTATTCACACTGGGGAAAAACCATATTCTTGTAATATATGTAATAAAAGATTTTCTCTAAAATCTTATCTAACAAGACACTGTCTTGTACATACTGGAGAAAAACCTTTTTTATGCAATAAGAGTTTTTCAGAAAAGCGTTATCTAACAATTCACAGTCTTGTTCATACTGGTGAAAAACCTTACTCTTGCAATATATGCAATCAAAGATTTTCCCAAAGATATAGCTTAACAAAACACAGTTTTATTCATACTGGTGAAAAGCCTTATTCTTGTAGCATATGCAACAAGCATTTTTCGAATAAGCATTATCTATTAAGTCACAGTCGTTCTCATGTTGATGAAAGTGAAAGAAGTTATTCATGTAATGTATGCAGTAAAAGATTTTCTCGAAAATATCATCTGACTGAACACAGTGTTGTTCATACTGGAATAAAACCTTATTCTTGTAGTATATGCAGTAAAGCATTTTCACAAAGGTCTAACCTAACGAGGCATACTCATACTCATGCTAATAAAACTCCTGCCTGAAATACAAACAAATTAAATCTATTAAGCATCATGTTCCTCATACTAATTAGGAGTCTTTCTTGATTGACCAAAAAATTATTATCCCTCTAATTTATTTATTTATTTATTTTTTTTTTACTGAACAACTTCTTAACATTGATAATATATATTTTTTGTTTAAAGCTTACATATTAATAAATTTTACAAATAATCCATTCTAATTTATTTAAGCAAAAGGTATTTAAACAAAAACTTTTCATTTTCTTTATATTTTGTCAATTTAATAAAACAAATTAAATAAAAATTCCAAAAAATGTAGTCAAAAATCGCTAAAATAAAATTTTGTAAAAATGTAAAGAAATGAAAATGTTTTATTTATTAAAATTGGTTTCTAACTCGTAGCACAAAATAAATAAGTTTCAATATCTGACATTCTACACCATTTTGCTTTTTATAGATTTTATTCGTAGAGCACAAATGAGTGTGATGAAACGGAAAATATTCTTAAAAAAGGCAGTTGAATTTTTAGCAGAGCTTGCTGTTAATTTTTTGTATCCCATTTGGCTTTGTCACATAGTTTGATATACCATGGATCATTCAAAAAGGAGGCTTTACAGAATCAAACATTGCCTTCTTTGTTGTGAAAAATCTTAGTCTTGTAGTATATTGTACACATGCTTAAGTCTAATTTAGTACTACTTTGACTTGTAACATTTGTTAAAATTCTTTAAATATTTGTTTAAAGAAATGTTAATTGAAATTGACGCAGTATTATACCATTCTAGTCAAATAGCATATTTTTGTAAAATATGCAGCTGAGATTTAAGAAGAAAAAAATGTAATGACTGCTGCAGCAAGATTAGTCTTCTTTAGATGTTGCTGATTAGTCTTTATTTTTATGAACATATTGTAAAAGTTGTTAAGAAGATTATATTATCTTTTGTGTATTCTTAATAACTACCCTTATTACTTTTTTTTATGAATTCTAATGTATATTCTCCCTTGTTCTTCATTTGACGTAATATTGTGAGAATGAGAATTGTGTTTATTTTTCACTTGAAGTAGCCATGTAGTGCATTTTGCACTATTGTTAACTTATTTTAAATAGTCATTCTAAAAACTTTATCTAGTCCATAACAAAATTCAATATAGTAATAAGTTAATATCCTCATTTTAATGGTTGCCTATGTTTTACTTTCCTGTTTTTAAAAAAAACATTGGTAGTTTAAAGTTTCTTTCCCCCTCTATTTTTCATACCAAGCTTTAATAACTACAGTAAGGAAAAAAAAAACAATTAAAGCAGGAAAATAAAAGATATATTTGTTGGCAAGACTGTACTTCATCAGGGGACACACTGCCTGCCAACACACAGGAGCCTTTCTGTTGTCAGTGGATAAACCAAAACTGACAGAGCCCAGAGTTTCTTTTTGTTTCATTTTTTAAGATTTTCAAATAGGGGTCAGTACTTGATTTATTTATAATATTTTCTTACTGATTTGGAAATATTTTATTCTATCATTTTTAAGTCTTACTATGTGTACTCTTAAGTTGTGTTTGCTGATTCATTGTTTTTCTGTGCTTTTCAATTCTTAAATGATTTTCTCTTATTTGTCTATCCATCATGGGGCCTCCGGGGCATTATCAGTTTTGGTTTTTCCACTTACAACAGAAGGGCTCCCGTGTGTTGGCAGGCAGTGTGTCCCCTGGTGAAGTGCTGTCTTGCCAACACACATATCTTTTATTTTCTTTAGGCGCTTTTCCATTTTGATTTGATGTTTTAATTGTTAATTTACCTTTTTGTCTTTTTCTGTATTTGTAAATTAGATTCATTTTCCGATTACAGTAAGAACTAATTTACTTTCGATTATGAAACGAAAGTGAAAATGCTTATATGTAAGAAAGTTAAAAATTAAGGGAATAATCCAAATTTTTATAAAGAAAAATTTCACATAAAAAAATTTAAAAAAAAAAAATTCTGAATCTTTTAAAAAATGCCGTAATAGGGTCTTAACCTTTGAGTAATAGCCTTTGCAATAATTAGCTAAAAATATATCGAAAAACTCTTATAGAATCCTGACTTAATGTGTTCTGGGTAGAGAACCATTCTCTATAAGAGATCCATGTATTCTCCTAAGATACACATGGATCTTAAGAGGTTATATACAAAACAGAATCTTAGCAAAATGGATTTTGGGGAACATTTTCAGTGCAAGGAAATGTTAAAAATGAAAAGTTCGGAAATGGAATTTTATAATGTTTTAAAAAATGATTTATGTAATTTTAAATTTGATTTTATTAAATTAAAGAGTGCCTTGGGAAAAATGGTACATATTTTGAAATGCTGAAGGATGCAATTATTTGTTATCTTTTAAATTTTTGTTATTTTTTCTGCCTTTTCTTTGCAGTGTTCCCTTAACTACAAAATGCGATCATATTCACCCTAGTCTTTAATTTTTACATGTAGTGTGTGATTTTTATTCAAGAAAAGATATATTTTGAAGAATTATACTGTAAATACATTGAAGTAAATGTCATTTTATTTATGTTGTAAAATGTTGTTTTAATTAAAAGAAGAAAAAAACTTGTTTATTTCTTGAAAAGTTGTTAAAAATTTTATCCTTCTGATAAATAAATAGCAGATTTCGTATATACTCGGGTTTTTAAGAAAAGAATACAGACCACATTTTCGAGTTTTTTCATGGGAAAAAAAAAAAAGAAACTGATAACTATATGGGCGAATCTCAGGAATCATTAATCGAATTCGATCTATTCTCTAGATTGTCCAGACCGTAACCCTGTCAAACCGTAACCTTAGGATTAATTAATTGAATTTAACATAGCATCAAAAGTTTCGATGTTCACGATTATTTTCTGATATTTTATACGGTTTCAAAAAATTCTGGGGGTGTAAAAATAGTGTGCCTGTTATTTATTATTATTATTTTTTTATTATCAAAAGTTAGTAACCCCAGGATTAATTCATTGAATTTAACATAATAAGGGCATCAAAATTTTCGATGTTCACGATTATTTTCTGATATTTTATACATTTTCAAACAATTCTGGAGGTATAAAAATAGTGTGCCTATTATTTTTATAATTTTTTTTTATTATCAAAAGTTAAAGGTTTTAGAGATCTGCACATATATCAACACTAGGACTGGGCGATAATAGGAAATTTTATATCGTGATGCATCGTCAGTTTTGCATCGCGATATAGCGATATAATATTTTTGAATTTCATTTACTTGTAAGGCACAGAAAGTCGGATTTCTATCAAAACTTCATATTCAGATTGATTTAAATCAATTTATGAATTTTAAGATATATTTGTTTTGCTAAAGAAAGATATTAATGTTATATTTTCTAAAAATGATCGCTCAAATAACAAAAGATTTCTTAGTTTAAAAATAAATAATAAAAAAATAAATAAAATTGAAATTTATCAATATATTTTACCTAACAATATAGAAAGAAAATTTAAAAAAATAAGTTCGTTAAAAATTATTTGTATGCTTAAAACAAAGTGCTAAATAAATTTAAAAAAAACAAGAAAAAACGTTTTTAAAACACTATTTTTTATCATTATTATTTCTCATAAATAATTAAGTTAAATTGAATAATTACCGAATTCTGAACGAAAAAAATGTAAGGTTTAATTTCTTAAAAATAAAAACAAAAGAATTATGATATTCGATAATATATTTAACTGACAATATTGAAAGAAAATTAAAAAACACGTACTATTTTTTTTGAATAAACAAAGTTGATTGACTTATGTCCAAATCCAAAAGAGGAAAAATAAGTTTTGTTATAATTTTATTTATAAAAATAAAAACAACTAAAGATTTATAAATTTAAAATCAGTAATAAAATCCCATTAAATTATTAGTAGTTTTATCCAAAAAGTTTTTAATTAATTAAAAAAAGGTAAAAAATAGCCTAAAAATTTAATTACTTTGTAATTTAATTCTTTATGGGCACCTTAAATTAGATTTCCGATTGTAATAAATTCAATAATGTAAAAAATTACTTAAACATATAATATCAAAATCAATTTTCACATTTAAAAATTTAAAAAAAAGTTTTGTTTTAAAAAAAAAACACCTAATTAATTAAGAAACACTTCTTTATATATTCTTTTCAATAATAGATTACGTTCAGAACAAGGTAACGACGGCGATCACAAAGTCAGTCCCACTGAAAATTATCTACAAGAAACGATATCAAGTCGCGACAAAGAAAAAGAAAAAAACTAATAAGAGGTGCGAAAACGAACATGCGAGATCACGATATATGTTCTCAAAACTGATTTTGATTCTAACGCTCATCAATCAAGGCCGTTTCAACCTAACGAAACGAACATCGTCTTCCAGAGCGCGAGTTGGCATCGGAACGTAAGAGAAGATCCTTGTATCGCTATATCGTTTTGCGTTCGTCTTCTTTACTCGACGGCTTAAATCAGATATCTGATGCATCAGAAATCTGATGCATCGCCTGGAACGAAAGTCGCTGTATCGGCCTGCCGATATAGGCGTTAAATCGATATGTCGCGATATATCGATTTATAGCCCAGTCCTAATCAACACATAATTTGCTTTAAAGTTAATGAATAGAAGCATTGTGTACTGTTACGGCGGAACTACCACTACGATTATTAAACATCATTTCACTGGTATATAAGACACGCTAACTTGATTCAATCACGAGGTACCTTTTGATAGATGACGGTTGACATAGTCGATAATTAATCCCCCCACACTGGTGACCCGGACGTGATGTGAAAACGCCTACCTTGACAGAAACGCCCACTTCGATTTAATACGCCTACATAGACAGTAACGCCTACTTCGTTGAATGGTCTACATTGAACAGTCGACTTGCTACTTGTGACTGCAACATCATCCACCTCCTAGTGCTGTTGCTGCTCAGTTTCAATCACAAACAATGTATACACTCGACTGCTAAAGGCAACATAGGAGCGGCTACGACCGGGAAGTTAATACACCTCTCACATTCAGCACTCAAAATCCCGGTGACCTTAATCCAGCTCTCCCGGTCTTTCACAAATACAGCAACTAGTGGTATCCGTTCATTGAATTCTATCCCTGATAAAATTCTGGTGGAGGAGTATTATGGCTTAACTATCACTATGATTATTAAACATCAATTCACTGATATATAAGACATGCTAACTTGATTTAATCACGAGGTAACTTTTGATAGATGACGGTTGACATAGTCGATAATTAATCCCCTCCCCCACTGTCATGAAATCAAATGCACATGTCGTTTTGTAACTCATGGTATTCTTCAGTGTGTTAATTCTTTGTCTTACAATGTACAAAACAATTATCCACTTTTATCTTCATTGTACTTTTTCCTTTTGAAATGAATGAAAAAAATAATAAATTTCAAACATTTGCTTTCTCCACGTGGCAGAATCGTGGCGACATAGTCGCAGAACAATACACATTTCTTGCAGAAAGATTTTTCCTTAGTGAAGTAAAAAATTTTGTTTTTCTTTTCTGAAGAAATTTTTGAAAGATTTTATCTTTTCTTCAGAATTATTTTCATAAGATTCCTTACTCGCGCATCTGAGTGAAAAAAAAAATGCTTATGATTATTTTTATTCTTATTTGAGAATAATGAAAAATAATGAAGTAAAAAATTTAGTTTTCTTTTCTGCTGAACTCTATTTTTTATGCATTTATTACTATTGATTTTCACATAGTTTTTAAAATCTAATATTTTTAATTCGATATTATTTATTACAACTGAATTTCAAAATGAAAACTATGCGTTTAGTAATCCCTTGACTAAAACAGGGCACACTTAAAAATCCTGAAAATTTCCTTAATCCTTAAAAAATCCTTAATGAGTAAACTCCTTAATGACGCATTTCAAAAAATTTATGCCTTTTTAAATTTAAATCAATGATATTTTCCAAACACGAAATTCTAAATAAATTATATGCAGTATAATTTAAATGAATAATTATGTATAAGTTTACTTTCATGTCTAATCAAATTTATTATTCTACCAGAAAAAATATTTACAAATTAAAGAGATGCTATTAAATAAAATATACAAAAATTTCTATACAAATGTGATTGATGATTTCTTGAAAATTTCTGGACCTTAGATTTCTGGATCGCAGTTAGCGAAAAATCCGGATTTTTTCCGGAGCCTCTTTGCCTTTTTGAGGAGTCGATTCGAGTGATTTCGCTTTTTCGGTTGTTGTAGCTACGGATTTCACAATTTATTATTATAATTTTTTTTTTAATGTGATGATGATTTACAAAATGCGAAAAAGAAAATAATTAGTGCGTTTCCTTCTTACAACATGCGAGAATATTTCCCATAATATTAGAATAAAAAAGAAAATTACATATTCAATTAAAAAATTATTTTATCCGAATTTTTTTTTTCTTGAATTGAATTTGACGCTTATGTTAATTTAAATTAGTAACATGTGTATTTGTTATTATTAAAAGTATCTAGCAGTACAGTATTAGTACTAAAGAAGTATGTCGCAGAAAGCCCCAAAAAATTGCCCCAGGGTGCTTTCTAAACATTCCAAGTATATAACTTAAGATTTTAGAATACATGGAGATATGCTCGTTAAATTTAACTTATAATTATTATGTACGAGTGAGTATACCAGAAACAACCAATATCTACTAATATGCATTCATATTCCATTGCATTAATGAACAATTTTATATATGTACTCTATATAATTTAATATTTCTTTTGTAATTAACAAAATTTTTTGCAAACAAAAATACAATTCACAAGTATTAAATAAAATACATTTTAAATGCTCCGTTAAAATGTAAAATATTGGCTTAATTTCAAATGCCAATAATGTCATTAAATTAAAAATTTAAAATAGAACAACCAAACAGAGAAATTTAAAAGAAAAAGTTTTTCTGCTTTTCAGTCCCAAAGCGATTTCACAGTTAGATCTGAATGAATCAAAAATTAAAAAAAGATTCTTTATTGTCCAGAAATAAATAAGAATGTGTATAAATAAGAGAAGTAATGAATGATTGAGTAATTAGTTGAAATGAGTTAGCTTTCAAGTGATGTTTTATATGCTGGATTTTAGCCAAATTATTATGAGTTCCATATAGTTTAAACTTTATCCTCAAACATAGATTTGTTTGCAAAAGGCACAGTAAATGGAAACAGGTACAGTGTATGACAGAAATCTTAAAATATAATATTTTGGTGTTAAAATACTTATTAAAGAAAATTTTTTTTTATTGAAAAATGTATTTCTGCATTTGTTGTCAAAAAAGATCACGTTCTTTTTAAAATATTGAATACGCCCCTAGCAACAAATTTACCTTGGCCCCAGTTGTGCTCAATATGGGTCCCATAAAAAAATGCACCGAAGGACCAATAATGGAATGTCTAGATCTTTTAATATTGGTTTTAGAATGGCCTATGTAGGACCACTTTTTTTTTTCTTTCCTCCAAGCCCTGAGCATATAGCCCAGGACTTGGCCACTAGTCCAGCTTCACTCCAGCCAAGGAACGGGTCCAGTCAGCGATATTAATTTTGATATGTACAAGACAATATTTGCAGTATATAAATAGTTACAATGTATAAATACAGTGATAGAGAATTTGTTACATAATAATCTCATTGAGACTATGCTAGGTTGTATAATATACACATCAGAGGAAGAAAATAACATAATGATGTTCATTATTTTACAAAGAAATCTTTAAGAATAGTTGTTTACGATGAAAAATTTTCTACTTAACATGATATTTAAAAAAATAAATAAATAAAAAATTTTTTTTGAACTGAAAGTGTGGAAATTAAGAAGAAGAAAGACAAAGAGAAAAAAAATATTATACTTGTGAAATAAGAAGCTATTAAAATTTTAATAGTCATTATCTGCTAAAAAGTTTATTACTGTTATTAATCTTTTGGTTAAAGTATTGTTTATAATGAATTTTTTCTGCCAAATTTCTAAACTTGTTGGGCTGGGCTGACAAGTATGCCAGGAGACAGTATAGGAACAGCTAGTGAGAGATACTGTTCAGGTGAACCTTGTTGGCCGCAGGTGCAAAGATCAGTATCTGTTATATATAGGTAATGAAAGAAGGTTGGAAATGGTCCGTGACCCGTCAAGAACCAGATGACTTGTTTTGGAGGAATTGCTTTGAAAAAAGTAACATTATTAATAATTTTGAATAGACGTCTTCCTCTGTCTGAATTATTCCATTGAAATTGCCATTTTGTTAGAAGAGAATCTTTAATACTTCGTTTAAGATAAGAAACCGGAAGTGGGTATACGTAATTTTTCGGTTGTCTCGTAGATTGTTTAGCTAAATCATCTGCTTTTTCATTACCTACTCTATTGCTGTGTGCATTAATCCAGGAAATTTGTATTGATGTGTGTTGAAGTTCTTGTTGAATATCAAATGAAATTCCATTATTTGTGCCAAAATCAAGTATTGATGATATTGATGCTTTTGAGTCTCACCAGATGATATAACGATCATAATTATTGAAGTTTTCAGTGCTCTTAATATATTTAATGCATACAAGGATTGCCAACTGTTCGGCTTAAAAGATAGAATTTTCCCTGTCTATATATAGGACCACTATAGGGTTTATATTGGCTGAATAACGAATATTAAATATAGGATGAATTGGAAAATTCTATATAAGGTCAATAGAGGAAAATAACGGCCCTTTGAAACCTTGTTAAGCCAATATTCGTGAATATTGACCTAATGAGAGTCAAAGTTATTTTGTTGCTAGGGTTATGATATATATCCGTTGATGTAATTCAACAAAACTTGAGGAATGTAACAATACAAATAAATTCTGCAATAAGTTTACACGATTTCTTTTATAGATAAGTAATGTTTTCAATATGTTTTTTTTTTTATTATCACGTCCTTCATTTTTTCACGTATTAAGTTTATTTAATTTTTATATGAAAAAATCAGATTACTGAAATATGTTTTGCTTCATATAATTTGTTATAAAAAGCTGATAAGTTTAATTTACAAAACCTTAAAATGATAATCCGAAAGTAGAATTTGGTTTGATAAATGTAAAGAAAATTGATTTTTAATGATAAAATGTGAAAAAACCTACTTGATGTGTGTAAAAATGGAATTTTTCAGATGAGCTCACTTGTTTTTTCTGAACTATACTCACCATAGCGAACCTTGCATAAATGTCATGATTTAGTATGAAAGGCAGTAACTTACGATACCCTTGTTACGTATTACAGGTATTGGTTTCTTTGGTAATGTGGTTTTTTTTTCTGTTTACCCGCTCAACATTTGGATACAAAACGGCTGCCATCTTTTAATTTTGAAAATGAAAGGAACATAATTTAACTTAATTTATAAAGTTTTTTTTTAATTTTTTTAAGGAGGCTGTTCTTTTCAACTTCATGATTACTTTGCACAGCCATCTTTGTTTTTCGTTATGAAACAGAAATCTTATTGAAAAACAAAATGTATTCCATTTTATTTATTTTATTCATTCGCCTTCTTATTTTTTCAATTTTGAATCCAACTTAAAACAGAATTTCCCCGATACCGCAGACTGAATGGACAAAGTGGTCACCCACCCGCACACTGACTGCTGGCAGTGATGCTTGTCTAAGGTGATCTACTGGGAACCGTATCGGCTTTCACTGACCACACTGCTAGTATAATATATCCTAAGTGGTAGACGGATCATGGGTTAGAATCCTCTTGCGGTTGAGCTTACCTTGGGAGGTTTTCGTGATTTTCCTCTTGTAGCGAAAATACGGATTAATTCCATCAAAAGGTCCTCTATGAAGAGTAATTTTGGCCGAATGCTTGATCTAGGAATTTCCTTGTCTTCTGGGGTGGGGATCAGAATTAATAGGTTACGGAGTTCAACATTTAGAGTCGTTTTTCGGCAGTGGATAAATAGTTTTTAGATTGATCTGATGATGATTTTGCTATCACACTAAATTTTTCGAAGCTGCTAATTCAGAGACTTCAAATAAATATGTATAAGCGATAATAATTTAGAAAGTTAGAAACAAAAATCAAGCAGAAAACGAAGAATATTTAAAGATATGTATGTTAGCAAAACAGCACTTCATCAGGGAACACACTGTCTGCCAACATACAGGAGCCTTTCTGTTATCAGTGGTAATACCAAAAACTGATTGTGCCCAGAGGCCCCATAATGGATAAACTTAATAAGAAAAAGCAATTAAAAAATCAAAAATTGAAATGTAAATGCAATGAAAAAATTAATGACATACAAACACAATTTAAAAGTACACAGAGTAAGACTTAATAATGAAACGCCCACATATAAGAAAATAAAGTTGCAGTTAGAATAGCCAAATCAAAATAAAATATAAACTGCCAAAGTGCTTACCCCTTTCGAATATCTTGTAAAGTAAAGCAAAAAGATTCAATGAATAAAAATTCCAAAAAAGTGCTGCCATCTATACGCATCAGGAATAAAAAATCCTAAATTTCCCCGCTATTTATGCGGGCTTCTATATCGGTCAAATTATTTTAATGTCTTTAAAATACTTTGAATTAAAAAAGTTATAATTTCAGTAATTTAAAGGAAAATTATTATTCTTTAATGTAATTCTGAAATTCCCGATAGATGTAAGAAATTCTATTTTATTATTACAAATAAATTTAAAGTTAATAATTTAACCTATCAAAATATTCTTAAGAATTTTAAAGTATAGGTTGGAATTAAAATGCGTTAAACTAATAACATTAAGCTTAAAATCTCTTTTTTTATCGTATAATCCGATGAAAATTTTTTTTCGTTTCAGATCTAAAAAATTGGCGCCATTTCCATCTTAATTAGTCTTTATTAAATTAAGTTCTTTAGGTTAAATATCTTTAATTAAATCAAAATTATTACAATCAAAAATAATTAAATCATGAATAAATCTAAACCCAATTAATAAATTATGTTGTAAAAATTTTTGTTCATAAAAATGTAAGAAAATATTAGCAAGTGCACTTGAATAACAATTTCTCGTTGAGATATCTTGAATTTGAAAAAACAAATAGCATTAAAAAGATAATTTTCAAAGATGTTTACATTTCATAAATTAATCTACTTTTCCCTATTCATGTCCTCATTACTCAAATAACTATCAAAAATTTCTAAGCAAATATTCCTTAAATTATTGAGTGGTATACTCGTAAATAAATTTTACAAATCACATGTGAAAATATTATTAATTTTACAGTAATTTAAATATTTAATAGCGTCTTGGTTGCTATTTATAGGAAAATGCTTATCATTTAAAATAATTTTATTTAAAATAATGTTTAAATAATTAAAATTTTTTTTATTAAAAGCAGAATTATGACATCCAGTACTGCAAGTAATAAATCTAAATTCAACCGGTTTTTTGTGGAACTTAATTGTTGGAAATAAATAAGGATAAGTAATTTTATTGATTTTAAAACCTATTTTCTTGGAAGAAGCCAAAATTTGATTGACAATTTCTTTTTTTAGATAAATTAATTTTGACTAAAGTATTATTGCTTTTATATTATTTACTGATTTAAAAAAATTTAAAAAATTTTTTTGCAAATAAAGCAAAAATTATTAGTCAAAATTTTGTCAACAATACAAATAATAAAATTATATTTTAGTTCCCTAAATAGATTTAATAATATTAGAAGAAAGAGTGTCCCTTGATTAAGTGCTGTTTTGCTAACATACATATCTTTAGATATTCTTCGTTTTCTGCTTGATTTGTGGTTCAAAATTATTAAAATAAGACAAATTTGGTTTTATCTGCTTTTAGAGCTTTTCCATTTTGACATATTATTTTAAATGTTATTTTCTTACTTTGTCTTTTTCTGAATCTGTGTAAATCAGTTTAATTCTTTAATTAGATATATATAAACGATAGTATATGTAGATTAAGGGAGAGTGATTGCATATGTCCGTCTTCAAGAATTTGATGAATTATCTATTGCCGCACATTGTTGAAACTTAGAGCATAAATTTATTTTTAATAGCATCAAAATTCACTTCAGTCCTATCGCTTTAGCTCATCTTCATGCTCTGCCATCTTGTTTCGTTCATATATATACCGATTCTTTAATTAACGACATAAGTTCCTCACAAACCTTTAATAGCGCTTGAAGATGCAGTCTGCCCTGATTTGGCTTTCTCATCTTGCGCGGTTTTTATCAATTAATTTATAACGTACCTATTCATTTTGGATTATAGAAAACAAAATTAAGAAATTAAGAATTCGTTTTAAAAAATGGAATTATAAAAACTTAACTTTTTAAAAAATGTTTTAATTTTATTTCATAACCGTCGTTGAACAGCTGACCCAATTTTTGGTTTACGATTACTGATGTTCAACTCCATACCGTTGAACTTTTAAACCCAATCCAGAAGACAAGGGAACTCCTGGATCTAGTATTGGGGGAAATTTGTCTTCATGGAGGACATTTTAACGGAACGAATCTGCATTTGCGTTACGTGGAGAGGAAAAACCACGAAAACCTCCCACGGTTAATCTGACGGCAAGGAGAATTTAATCCATGATCCGTTTACCACTGAGGATATTTTACGTCAGCACTATGGTCGGTGCGAGTCGGGTACAGAATTCGTATCGACCAGCCTTCACCGGGATTCAAACTCAGGTCACCTCATTGGAAGGCGAACGCTCTATCCTCTTGGCCACCGCGGCTCTCTTTTAAAAAAGTTTGAATTTATTTTACGCCAAACGTATTTAAAATTACTAATCTTAGTAATTTAATTATAACGTAATTAAATTACTAAACGTATTTAAAAAACGTATTTAAACTTTACACTAAAACTAACCTTTTTTATTCATTCTTTACTTTTACGGCGCTTTGAGTGTGTTTAAAATTAGCATATTTTGAAGGAAAAATGTTTACTCTGTATTAATATTTTTGCCGAATTCCTCGCATTTGATCCAATAATTGTTTGCACATACGGCTCCAAATGCGTAACGTAATGTTGTACCTGTACTTATTCACCTTTATCTCTGCAATTTTATCTAGTTTATCATCGACGAATTTAATAAGCTTTACATCAGCCTCTTTAATAACAATATACGAACATCACTACACAATGCTGACTAATGTAAATTCATTTCATACCCAATGTTTCTTCATCCATCAGCTGTTCCTTCATTTCTCTGACTTCGGAATTATTTTATCTGCGGTCTTGTCGTTGGATAGGACTAGAGATATATTTCGTTCGAATTTAATATGATAATTCGGTGGACGTTTTTTGTTTTTTTGATCGTGTTAATGACGCAGGAAGATGCGGCAGATAATAAAGAATGCAAGGAGCTTCTCTTGGTGCAAGTGGTTAGTCAAATTTCTACAATTTAATGGGCGTGATTGTATATGATTGTGGTATTAATTAACGATTCTTTTACTGAGAAGTTTTTTTTCGAAAGCTCTGTCGTCACATGAAATTTTGCTTTCTAGCGTATAATATACTATTTTTATAATTGTTCCGTTTTTCATAGGCTCTTTTTTACATTAAATAATGATTTTTTAGAGTATAATATGCTGTTTTTATAATTGTTCCGTTTTTCATAGGCTCTTTTTTTTTACATAAAATAATCCTTTTTTATTGTATAATATGCTGTTTTTGTTAATTGTTTCGTTTTTAGAGGGCTCTGTCGTCGCATGAAATTATGCTTTTAACGTATAATATGCTGCTTTTATAATTGTTCCGTTTTTTATAGGCTCTTTGTTTTACATGAAATAATGCTTTTTTTAGAGTATAATATGCTGTTTTTGTAATTGTTCGTTCCGTTTTTCGAAGGCTCTGTCGTCACATGAAATAAAGTGTATAACATGCTGTTTTTATAACTGTTCTGTTTTTCAAAAGCTCTATCACATGAAATAATGTTTTTTATAGCGTATAATTTGCTGTTTTTATATTTGAAGTGAATTTGACTACATGACTGTTTTTCTGCTTTTTGCCAGCGTCTTCTATGGGAATTATGAAAATGACGCAAATTTTCACGATGACTGAAGAAAAACCATAGTTTTATGGAAATGAAAGAGCGTTTGTGATCTAATTTTTAAATATTTGAAGAGTTACTCCGACGCTGCATTATCTGGGCTCATAAAAATTTACCATAAATGAAAATTTTTCATTGATTTTAATGATTTTATTTTAGATGGAAAACCCTCGC
Organism: Parasteatoda lunata; assembly: GCA_949128135.1. Classification (NCBI taxonomy): domain Eukaryota; kingdom Metazoa; phylum Arthropoda; class Arachnida; order Araneae; family Theridiidae; genus Parasteatoda; species Parasteatoda lunata. The sequence continues at coordinate 20,371,948 of OX421973.1, forward strand.
CAAATTGGCGATTTAAATTTTTTTTTTCTTATATACTTTTAACTTTTACTTTTTAAGTTATTATAAGTTATTGAAGTCCAGACATAGTTTAGTTGTTTTATAAGTGATCCGTTTATTTATTAAACTCTGACCATTTTACGCAGAGTTTTTATTAAACTTTTTTTCCTACTTTTTTCAATATTTCGTATTACATATTTGTATTTGTACTTTTTTCAATCTTTTGCATTAAGATTTATACAAGCAAAAAATATTATATTTAGCATATTAATAATTTATGATTATGAAATACAGCATGAAACACCGGTGTTTTTTTGTGAGTTAAATGTAAAATCTTCCAAACACAGCTCACTTTCAAATATGCACTCATTTGATGCTATATAGATCTAAGAGAAACAGTTTTTCATTTTTGAACTTTCTTTGATTTACAAATTCAATTATTGATGCATTTTTGATTAGTAATAAGAATATTTTTCCTAACAACTTTTTTTGAATTTTATATTTTAGTACAAATGTAATTCCGGTAATCAAACAAATATTTTTTGTAACCAATAAACTGTTTTTTATAATTAAAAAATACCATAATTTTGTTTGTAATTAAAGTGTTTTAAAAAAATATATAGGAGTCCCATTTACGTCAAAGGGTTAATAGCCGCATAATGATCGCCCTTATTGCATATTGTTAGAATCCTTTTATATAAAAGAGGTTAAAAAAGTAAATAGATTAGAAGTCGTCAATTAATATTTAAGTATGGAATAAATTCAAACGGTATCAAAACCTAGTGAATCATTATTGAAGTATATGAGACAGTAAACATCAAAAATTGTTTAATTGCCAGAAAAAAAAGTGACTAATTTAATGGTGATGGTATGTTTCTTCCAAAGTTTCAGCAGGCAATCAAAACTTGTTTAGATATGTTTTATTTCGTATTATTTTATGAGTGATTTAACAAGATTTAAATAGTGTTTTTGTTTCTTTTACGTTTAAAAAATATTAATTAGGGAATCCAAATGTATTTACTTTTGGCAAGTATTTTAAAAGCCTATATTAAAGATGGGAATCATGAAACACTCAGTATTTCATTTGAAAAAATACTTATTATCTTAATTTTTGTAAATGGAATTTTATTTTAAAATATTTAAAATGTTTTTATACTTAGTAATTGTCATTTTACTGTTGTATGATATTTAGTTTCATATGAGTCGTCCAGTTTTAAAACACCTAAACACTTCTGTAGTAGAAGTTATTTCATTTTCTGTAAAATATGAAGAATAGAATATAAGTTATTGTCTGAAAAGAGCCTATCTATTATATCTGTTAAAAAAGCTCTTTGCACATAAAGTAAAAATAAATAATATAGACGGCGCTTAACGGGTTTCGAAACTAAATTACTCATATAAAGTTTGTTAAATAAAAAAAAGAAATGACAATAAATTAAGTATTTTAAAATACAATTTTTTTTTACAAAAAAATTAAAATTATGTTTATTTTTAGGAAATGAAATATAGACCTGTAACCAATAAATGAGTTAGAGACGAGTAATGACAAAAATTCCGGTTTAAACAACAATATATTCTTGAAAATATTGAAATTTTTTCTAACGTAATGTATAAATTATTAATAAATTATATTAAAAAAAAACTTTGATTAAAACAGTTTTAGATATAAAAAAATGAATGAATTATATTCATCAATCTTATAAATGAAATTTAAAAGTAATTGAAATATAAATATTTTAACTTATTACACAACTACCCAAACTAATACTTAAAATAGTATTATTAATTTATCACCCAAGTGTATTTAAGTATTATTATTATTAATATATCTACGTAAAATAAGAACTAGAACACATTATTAATTTTTGATCTAAAGATTTAATTTTCACGTATATTAAGTTACAAGAAATTCGAAGGATCAGCCTCACATATCAATCACATGAGTTGAAAAATTGTTAAAATCAATAATTTTTACATTATTATGTGGATTTCAATTCCACTGCTATTTCAAAAAACTTTACTGTTTATTTTTCTAAATCTTGATTGCAATCATATTTTGTTATGGTCTTTGCAGCTTTTCCGGCACGGTGATCGCTCTCCTTTAAGACTTTATCCTACTGATCCTAATTCTGAATCTATCTGGCCTGGTGGTTTAGGAGCCTTAACTAAGGTAAGATCTAAAACTTAGTTTGCTGCAATTTTAAGTATTTCTTTTCTTTATTTCTTTGTTCCGAAGTGGGAAACAATCGATTAATCGTTTCTCATGAGTCCATTCATTGCAAATGATCGATACGAGAAAACGGCCAACGCAGGTCAACACAAAATATTAAATGATAATTTGAAAATGCATGAAAAGTAATAAAGAGGTACTGGATTTGAAAATGAATAAGATTACTAAAAGAACAATTTAGTTAAAAAAAAAAAAAAAAAACTATACAGTCTTCAAACAAAATAAATAAACGAGCCACGTTGAATAACTTTTGATCCAATGATTGATTGGATCATCACGTTCTATGATTCAATCTTAACGATTTGAGGGGGTGATATCTCAAGTATACGAAATGATTAGTGCAGACGATATTTTAAGTTATGAAATCAGACTCAAAAACGTGCGTTCTCTGAATAAACATATCTTTTTCTCATCGGATTCGAATTTCTGACAATCATAATATAGGGGGAACCCGCAATCTGGGAAATGTGGTCCCAGTTGTTTGGTCAGGAGAGCGGCCCAAAATTTAAACATCTTAATGTTAATTTTAATTTTTTTGCGTAATTCACTGTCTCTCGGAAACTTTTGAAGTAAATTGAAAAATTACTAAACACAGTTATAAAATTCCTTTATCCAAAGCCAATTCAATGCAAAATATACCTTTTAATAAATATTTATTATTATTCTTTATTATTGTATTTAACAAGAGTCGAAAAATTTTTGAATTGTAAGGTATACAAATTTCAACAACATTTTAAAGAATACAATTTCAAACGACAAAATGCAAAATTTAAAAGAAATTGATCCAATAGTTTCTGAGAAATCAAATTTTAATCTCGAAATTTAGGTTGTTTTTCGAATATCACATTTCTATACCTTTGTGATGCCACAATCGACATAACATATTTCCTAGCTTTTAAAATGTCTTAAATTTCTTAAACTTATTTTTTTAATCATTTTCAATCGAATTATAATTAAATTAAATCAGTTTGTTAATTTTTATAATAATCGAACATAAAATATTTTATTCTTTTCTTATCGATCAATGTTACGGCTAACTTTTTATTTTAATACTCGTAATATAGACTCGTTAATCCCCCATGACCAGCCTAATCAAAAGCCAAAAGAAATTCCAACAATTCCAACGAAATTCTTCAAAAACGAGTGGGAAAAAGTTTTCAATGTATATTTAAAGTGAAGTGAACAGCAGAAATATTTCTGCACGCTTAAATTATCATGTTATTTATCTAGTTGATCCAATCAAACAATCAACAAATTAGATGGAGTCAATAACTAATAAATTAAATAACAATTATTAACAAATCAAACGGTAAAAATATCATTGCAATTAAATAATAAATATGAGAATTAAATTAATGAGGATTAAATTAATTATAATTAAATTAAGGGTAATTAAATAAATGATAGTTAAACTGGAATATAATTACAAGAAACTGAGAAATAAACTTTTGCATCGAAACAGATGCCGTTAATTGCTTTTACCTAGGTAAAATGCTGAAACGCCTGACTCAGCACTTAAACGGAACGAATCAGTGAATCTGTAGATTAGTTAGGTAAAGTGCTTATTAACGAATTTCGAGGTTTTGAGCGATAACATATGTGTAGCTGATCATCTACGAGATGTGTGTTACAAGTCGGTTACAAAATTAGCCCCCTTAAACCCCCCCCATATTGCTCTATAGTTCCAATTCATAGTTAACCATATGAAGCTGAACGCAAGTTATTCATCAATGGCTGGAAAAAAACACGAATAGGCTTTCAGGTTAATGTTTATTTCATTACAAAACGCAGTTTATTCTATCGTTAAAAGGTATATTTATCGATTGCAGAGTTTTATCTTTACTGACTATCGGTTTCTAACTCTTTCAATATTTAGAATAAAACCGTGTTGAAAACAAAATAACCTTATACAGAGATAATCGAAGCTTAAACAAATAAATAGCCTAAATAAGCGATAATATTCATAAGATAAACTCATTCAATTTATTTAATGCGTTGTTTATTGCTTCTAGCATTTTTTAGTTTTATTCTTAAGTCTCGCAATCTGATTAAATACATAAAACTCGGAAAACATTTTAAGACTTGGTTGAAAACTTAAATTCTCACTTGAATACTTTCCGTAGTATCAACTTCTAGAGTTACATTTTTAAATTTCTATAATGTTTAAATAAAATAAAAAAATTTTCACTAGTTGCCAAATACGATTCTCTACAAAATTATTATTATTATTTTTTAAAATTTATCTGTGCCTGCACAGCATAAAAGAACTACCTTAAATACGTATATCTTGTGCAGTTTTTAACGAATTTTTAAAAATTTTAAAAGTAATTTTGTAATTAATTTTAAATTGCTCCAAAATATTATTGGATTCTATTGAATATTTATAAAGTTACAGCGAAAAAACGTTAGACAAAGAAATAGTTTTTTTTTATAAAAATGTCCATAACTCCATAAAAATTTAATCTAGGTTTACGAAATTTTATGCAGTTATTATAAATTACATCTTAAGTAACCAATACAAGTTACGAGCTCATTGCTTGATTTTCTGGAATAGGGTGTCCAAAAATACTTGTTTTCTTTAGTAATTTATTGTCGGTCCCCGAAACCATTGAAAGCTTTAAATCTTATTGCTAAGTATGAAAACTAGCATGAACTAAACATCTCCAAAGTTATAAAATAATCCTTTAAGTATTTTTTGAGAAATAAAAAAAAAAAAAAATGTCAAAAGCTCAGAGTGTCTCTTCCATTATTGTTGAGTAGTGTAGAGTAACACGTTTCTAGGGAATCAACTTTTTAGAGATAAAATTATTCTTGTACTTTTACCGAGGCAGTTTCTTAAATGCTGGAGAAAATTATTTTACAAATATATAAATTTTTTAGTTAGTTCTACAGTTCTAAAAATGATTATAATTTGAGAAACACAATTTCATAAATTACTAAATACAAATATGAATGTATGAAACTAGTTAAATGAAAGCACCTAAAAATCAATATTGCTGGAATCTTCTGTATGAAAATATTTATTAATTTATTGTTTATTTCAGCTAGGGAAATTGCAACTCTATGTTTTAGGGCAACAACTACGATACATGTACAAAGAATTTTTAACTACAAATCCCATAGAGGTAATACATAAAGGCAACATATTTTGCAAACAATATTTTTATAACATAAACATTTTTCAAATAAATTGTTTATCCGTATCAATTTTATGAATGGTATGAAATGGTATCATGAAGTACTTACATAGAAGGTGAAAAAATTCGATTACAGACATGATAAAAAAAAAGTAATGATTGGTAACATAAAGTAGTATAATAATACTATTGAAATAAATATCTAATTTATTTTATAATTAATATAAATTATATTAATGAAATCTATAAATATTTCACTGTCTGTGAGTGCGATAAAAAAATTAATAGTTTCTTATGGCACCCTGGGAATAACTTCTACACTTCAAGAACTGATATTCTCATTCTCTAATAATTACTTATTCCTTTATTAAAATTTTATTTCCTACTCAAAATGTTCATATTTTCTGTACAGGCTTAAAGCATTTTAGTCAAGGGACTTCAAAGCTTATTTTTTTCTTTTCCTATTTTTAAGAATAGCAGCTTTTAATCATCATGATTCCGCCACAGTTTTAGCCCCACTTTTTTATTACAGGGAAAGAAATATATGTTTCTTCTAATAAATTTTTTAAAATCAATTTTTCTTACTGATGATCTAGGTTTTGTTTCTCTAAATGCGTTTACCACAAACTAAAGAGTTTAGGAACACCACATTGATCTTTTCCAAAAGTTGGCTCTTTCTTTTTTACACTTTACCCCTTTTTTATTTTCAGAAAAATTTCTTTAAAATAATGTATTCTAAGGATTTTCTGAAAAACTTTCCGTTCTGCTAAAGCAATTAATTGTATAGCAAATATGTAATCTTCTAACTTTACGTTTTCCATGAGGTTACATTTACTATTCTCGTTTAATTGACACATCAGATTTCAGTAAAATAGATACATCAAATTTCCATGAGATTTTCTGAGATTTAATTATCTCCAATAAAAAATAAATAAACAAATAAAAATTCTCTTGTTGTTTGTTAAGTGGAAAACCTGGTTGTAAATCAATTTTATTTCCAACTTGTTTTTGGAAATATCCATGACTGGAATCTTTTACTGTTCTGATTAATTAAAAATAGTTAAAGATACAATGGTAAAGCTTTTACTGTTCTTAATTGTAATCTGCTCACCACTATTCAGTTTTTCTCAAGTAAGAAGCAATCTTATATCTTACACACTATCAGGCCTAAAGTATCCAGTCACCCAGTGATGCCGGACCCGGATATTCTTAAAGTATACATTAATATCATGCTAGTCTGCCTGCACTTGGGTAGACTTTCCACCAGTGTATGATAGCTGACCATATGAATGTGCCGATCACAATTAAAGTAAATGCTGGCAGTGAGTTCGTAATCTGGTTTGGCCGGTTACATAATCGACATTCTTATTCGCATTAAACTGCCGTGCAATTCAAAAAAACAACGTTAAGTGCTTCACAATTGATTCCGAGAAAAGTGACTTGACAACTATTTTCCTTCTATTATTAATACAATGAACCCTAAAATAGAATTTCAAAAAATTTATTTTAAAAAAAAGTCATTTTTGAAATTTTTTTTTTACAATATATAGCTTACCATGTAAAGATGCCAAATATATAAAAATTTCAATTTTGAATTTTTTGTCGCTTACGTTGATTTTTCAATTTCCCGGCAGTAAAGGTGTTCTATGGGATTTAGATTGGAACTCTAAAAAAGCCAGTTTAGCTTTTGAATACCCATATTGTCCAATCATGGTGGCGCAAGTCTCGATGTGTGAATGGAGCAGTTGTATTACTGGAAGAGAAATGGGCCTTCCTATGAAATATTGCCATAGAGTTAAGAGATCAGCATAGTTCAGAATGTCCACATACGTTTCCAATCACATAAACTAGGGGACCAGGACAGACGCCATAGAACCAGATTATCTCACGCCATAGAACCAGATTCACTTCTTTTGGTGGATGTCCAATGCTTTTATTATAGAATATTTTACCACTTTATTTTTATTATAGAATATAACATTTTTATAGAATTATTATAGAATTGTTATAGAATATTTTACCCCTTTCGAAAATAATCTATTTATGAAATGGTATTATTATTGCTGGGTTTTTTTTCCGTCCCTTTTTTTTTTAATGAACACTACTTTTGTAAGTTGGGAGAATAGTTTCTGAAATATCATTATATGAATAGATGGATGGGAGGGTGGGAGAGAGAGTGCGAAGATTATAAAATATAAATATAAAAAACAGGGCTGAAATTTTAAGTTTCATGCGATTTACATGTTAAACAACTCTATACTCAGTTAAAGTACTTCAAGGAAAAAGTCACGATTTAGAGAGACATTTAATAAGAGACGTTCAACTTCTTTTCATGTATGTCTGAAATGCAAAATATTAATTTTTGTTTTATTTCCTTTAGATCAGTGTAAACAGCTCAGAGTACGATCGTTGCCTTGAAAGTGCAGAATCATTCCTGGCATCTTTTTATGCCCCTACTGATGAATTTAAATTCAGCAGAAATGTTAATTGGCAGCCCTTACCTGTACATTCTGTCCCGAAAGAAATCGACAAAGTAAAGAAACCTTGCATTTCTTTTTATAATTCAGAGCATAGGCATAGCCAATATTTTTTCTTCCAGCAAGACGCGAAACTTCGAAAAATGCGAAGTTGGAAAGCTGAAATTCAATCAAGTTAAAGTGCAGCGTATTATTAAATTTTTTTCAATTCAATGAGAATTTAATATTTAAAAAAAAAATTTGTATTTACAAATGCATGGTACATATTTTTGAAATTTTCGAAATAAATAAAGAAAAAAGTATGCGTCAAAAGCTAAAAAGACAGAAATTTCCCGAAAACTGACAAATACCATCTTTATTGATGTCAAAGATTGAAACCATCAAAAATCAGTCTCTTTGTTTAGAAACACAACAATTCATTTGTTGAATTGAAAAATATTTTTGATGCTTCACATTTCAATAATTTAACATTATAACATTGCGACACCTAAAGTCTACAGCGTAAAATTAAAAAAAAAGGCATCGAAAAAAACTTTTGATCTAATAATCAAGTCCTTAATATTTTTTTTTTTTTTTTTTTAATGACGGACACTTGGAACTATTGTCCATTGGCTACAGAAAGTGCCAGAACTGCTAACTCTCTTTTCGTTACCCAGTGGGCACCTGTGGCGAAGCCACGGCGGTGGAGCAGCGTCGCCCACGTCCCACTACCACAACCCGTTTATAGGGCGGGCCACATTCACATACAAAGGAGAAAGGACATAGAACACAGATAGAGAGAAAGAAACATCCATGCCTTGCCCGGAATTCGAACCCAGAACCTTTCTGATGCAAGGACAGTTCCCTGCCCCCTACACAGGCTTGTCGGCTAGTACTTAAACTTAATCTTACAATATAAGTCACAAAAATGGACTTTCTCTGAAAAGCATGCATTTTTGCCGACCGATTCGAATTTCTGATCCTCAAAATACGATAGGGTGGGAGTAGCGGCAACCTGAAAAATCAGGTCCCAATCATAGAGCTATGATGTATAGTAGCTCACGCTCATCAAGAAAATTTTCGTCGTCAAAATAAAACCACATGACATGAGAATGAGTTGAGAGAGAAATTTCTACCTTCCGTTTCTTCTTGTTATTTAATTGGAAGAAAATCGATGCGGGAATTTTGAAGTCAAAAATCTTAAAATTTGGGGGTTTACCGTGTTGCATTTGGTTGTAAAGGAAAATTTGTTTAAATAGGATCTTATAGATTTCCTTATTTTTCACTTTTTGGAATTAAAATTATGTTATTTACTATATAATTGAACTTTTAGAATGTTCTTCCTTTCCTTAAAACATCATATTAATCCCAATTATTCTATTTTATTTATCTTCAAATTCAAATTTATAATTTTAAATCTATCATATAAGTAAATTTCCACGAATAAGAACACAACTTAACAACTTTAAGTATTGTAAATATATATTCTTTATTAATACATAATATTTTGTTTAAATTTTAATACTAAAATGTAGTAGGCGAAATTTTAGCAGGCAAAATTTTAATTTTAATTTAAATTTATTTGCGCTGTATATATATATTTTTTACTCTCTTTAATGTATTCGGGAAAAAAAAAACGTTTTTGCATACTTATTTAATTTTAGTAGCTAGCTTTGGGTTAGTTTAATAACATAAACTTTTTTAGACAAAAGAAGAGTTATGAAAGATTAAACAAAATTATTCGATAAATTGACGTTTAACCTCAATTTATCGAATTGACGTTTAATTTTTATCTCTTAAATAAAATTACAAGGTATTATACAATCGAAATCATCTAATCTTTTTTAATTTAAATAATACATAAAAAGAATCGGAAATACTATTAGAAATATTATGGCTCTTTAACTCTATCATAGCAGATGTAAAGTTAAAATAAAATTGAAAATTACAATTACAGAAATGATAGATGCTAGTAAGAAATGATAGATGATTATTAGAAGTACAAACTTTGCTATTTTATTTTGCTTTATTCACAATGAAAAAAAAAAAAACTCTGAAATCAATGATGCGTAATTATTTTACGCATTGATAGAGCGTTTGCATAAAATTTATATTATTCTGAAAATTTTACTGTTCTTTAAGTAATGTAATTAATTTGTATATATATACCTGTAAGTTATAAATCATTTTAAATAATTCTATAACATATTTATTCTCTGTAAAATTAATTTACGTATGTTTGTATCTCAATAAATTGTGAAAATAAAAGATGTATGTTTTAGGAAACTATCTTTTACATAAGACATACGTAATGTTAAATTATACATCTAATTTATAAATGTATAAAAAAATTATCTTAAATAAAACATTTTTTGTGACTAAGACGCTCTCTAAGATGAATTCTAATATGCAATACGTACTTTATAATTTGTAAATTATAATACCACAAGAATAATTAATAAAAGTGACCAAACTTTCAATAATAAAAATTATTTGAATTAATTGTAGTTTATTTTTTTTAAGCATGAAAAATATTATTTGATGAAATTTTTATTAAAATAAGTTTTAACAAAGATAAAGTATTATTGGTTAATTAGGGAGTACTTTTCTTGACAATTTTAAGACTTTGAAGTTTAATAGAAAATACTTTTATTTTTTACTTTTGTTATAATAATTTATTTTGCCAGTCGTGTTAATTATGTGAAACAATTATTTTAAACCATTTTCAAAATTTAAAATGTACGTATAAGTGGTTATCACAGCCTTATTACCGTTTTTAAAATAATTCAAAATGAAAATTGTCTTCATTTTGTAGAAATGATGACAATTTTATACAGTTTATACATATTATACAATTTTATACAGTTCTAAAATTATTTTTAAATCAGCCGTTTTGTCGAAAAATCTTACAATATTTTGCTGTTTTGCTATTAAAGCTACTGAAGCTTTTAACTTTCCTCCATTGCCTGTATAAGTACAAAACACACAAATCTATCAGAAAAGAGAACTCATTTAAATTGTTACGCGACGCCCTTCTCTCTCCCTAAAAATTGCTGGAAGAGACAGAGAGAGCACGTAACAGAGGGGACTCTGATGTTTGGGACGAAGAGCTATGGGGACATATAACAGAACGCTTGCTCTACTTTTATTTCAGCTCTATGGTCCCAATAGTCTTAGGCATGAGAAAATTTTTGAAAAAAAAAAAAAAATTTAGAAAACGAATTTGAAAGTATGGACCCCGCATAATTTAATTCAGAAAGTTTGGACCCTATAATGCTAGTAACTAGAGAATTTTTCTTAAGCGAATACTAAAAATTGTTTTAAACATAATTATAAAATTTTTTTATCCAAAGATATCCAAGTATCAACAAAATTTTTTTTATGCATTTACTTATTACTTTTTTATTATTTTATTTGATAAGTATGAAAAAAAATTGAATTACGGAAAATTTTTACATCATTTTAAAGTGCATAATTTTTGATGACGAAATACAAAATTTGGACGAAATCGGTGAAATAGTTTCTTTCTAAAATATTAAATTATACAAGTCATATATTTAGATATAGGCGAACAAAACGTTGCGTGTGTTGCTTAATTTCCACTTCAATGTTCCGTAATCTCAACTTCATTCATTCTCTTTTGATTCCTAAGCCTACACCTCGAAAATAAATTATTTTTCTACTAATATAAATGTTCTTTAAGGATTTAGACACGGGAAGCTTCTGTCCTACAGCAGATGCGGAGGAGAAAAGAATAATTAACTCCCCTGAAGGTCAAGCTTATATAGCGAAGCATAAGGTATCTACCTCATTTATATATTTGTCAACTATTTTAGAGTAAAATTCATTCATGAATCATGATCATAGGTTTAATACGGAATTCATTTTCTCTATCTTCGGTGGAAAGTAAGGTCTCCTGATAGCAACTTTTCAATTTTTTGCCTCGAGTCTTGATGCGTGACATATTGACACAAGTTCTTGACCACAAAGAAGTTGGCGCTGTTCGAACGGCTGGGAGAGTCCTTTTGAAAGATAAATTTCCTGAAGGTTCTTCATCAAGAGCCGTTCAGAAAGTAGAAAATTCAGTTTCAGAACAGTTTATTCCCCATTGAGTTAGTGATCAAGAACCTGTACCATGTGATAGCACGCGGGTCTATCTCCATTTGTTTAAACAACTACGTGAACTCACTATTTTATTCCAGAAGGGGAGAAAAGATCCCCGAACATTCTTTGGCTAGTTAAAAATGCTGGGAGGCAAAAACCGCAATTAACTTCTTTGTTGTAAAAAATGCTTGTCCGTTTCAATGTATTTCACCACAACTTGCACATGAGGTTTGGCGTACATTGAATTAAAGTATTGCTCAACCATTCTTTAAGCAGAAACAAATAGCGGTTTCTATCTTCATACTTTTTAACATCCACGTGAACTCACCATCTTATTCCTCAGGGTGGGGTCGTGCTTAAGGGTGAACGAGCTAGGCGATTAATACACTACTGGTCATTAGAATTGCCACACCAGGAAGGCGACACACCACAAAAGTGAAACCTGCAAGACGGATAAAGCATGTTGTGGTATGCAAATGATTAGCTTATCAGCGCATTCATGCAAAGCAGGCGGCGGTAGCGACACCTATAATGTGTATAAAAGAAGAGATTTAACAGTAAGTTTTTCATACAGAAATTGAATTTGAGCGTTGCTCTTGGGTAAAAAAGTTTTTGTTATGTCTCGTGTAAGAAGGATAAATGCCTACCAGCACGCGTCTGAGTTTGATCGAGGTCAAATTGTGGCCTGCGAGGATTGCAGCTTATCTTATCGAAATATTACTGCTCGCGTTGGTCGAGATCCCATGACTGTTAGCAGAATATGGAATCTATGAGTTTATGACGATCTTATGGAGCGCCGTGCTGGATCTGAGCGGTCTCCCATCACTAACCGCCGAGACACAGACATGTTATCCACATGGCCTTAAAGGCTCGTACAGCTACGTCACGAACCCTGAGTCAACAAATGGGGTCATTTGCAAGACAACAAGTGTCTGCACGAACAGTTCAAAGACGTTTGCAGCAGCATGAACTGTCAGCACGGTGACCATGGCTTCGGCTACCCTTGACGCTGCATTCCAGTGCACAGTGGGCCAGAAGACCATGATCTTTGGCCAAAAGTCAGAATTAAATTTTCAACTAAAATATGTGTAGACAGTTGCAATATCGCCCAAATTAAGTATTCATAATCATTCCAAACATTATAATTTACTTTTTGGACCGACAAGAGTACAATGTAGTGAAAAATATGTTAAATTTTTTTTTTTTTTTAATGTAGCTTTTAAATTTATATTTCAGAAATATGTATAGGAATTTCACCTTACTGTTACATTTTTATCAGAGTATTTAGTCTGAAATTATAGTACAATTTTTCAATTTGTTGGATTTGTTAATACTCCTGACAAACTTATAGTTTATATCTTATCATTTGACAATGTTTGAATCACATTCGAAACTTATCTCCAAAAAGTTCCACGAGGTAATTAGCTAAACTTTTTTGTTGTTGTCTTCTTTGATGTTTCTTCTTTCGTAAAAACCTGCCCCATTTTGCCCATATTGCAAAGGTGAACTAAATATACCGAAAAACAAAAATTATGTTTTTTTTCCTTCATGTTTTCGCGTAATTTTGTAATTAATTCGCGTTATTTTGTAATATTACTTCGGAAATATAATTTGCTTTTCATTTTTAATATAAAATTACGAAAATTATCATATTTTCATTGCTATATTTATTTAAACGTACTATATTATTTTTTTTTATATTTTTGCTCGCCATATTTCAGCCGCCATTTTGTTTTTTTCTTGGTATTTTTAGTGTATTTCAAAATTTCAACTATGAATTCAATTTACCTGCACATAAAAAACCCCAAATTTTGAAACAAATTTTATCGAAATATTAATTTTGGCCACGAAACCTTTGATGCTGGCCCACTGTGCAATGGTGTGATCAACGACGAACCTGTACAAGTTTTTCTGTACATTTGCTAAATCTTGGATATAATTGTACTATTCTTTGCATACATAATTAATAATAGTTATTATAATTTATATTTGAAATGTGAATTTAATTTCAGTTATTGTTCCTTTATATCAGGAGTGTAATTTTTAAAATAATGACATGGAACTTTTGATCAACTGTCAAAAATTTCAACTGTTGCTGATTTGAGAGTGCGTGGCAATCCCTAAGAATTGCTGTGGGAAATGTAGAGAAAAATAAAAAGCAGGGTTGGAATGATTTAAAAATATTTAATTTTTTAAAAATCATTGATTTGAATCACATGATATTTTTTAAATCACAGATTTATCTAAAATATATATTATTTATACAGTACTCCATTAACTAATATGGATTATACTTAAGACTGTGATAATAAACCATTGAGATCAAATCTCAGGTTTTATTCACGGAATTAAGAAACAAAATCTTTCTTTTTTAAGAGCTAAAATGAAGATAAGAATGTAACTTCTAAATTATAATTTTTCTTTATTCATTTAATATCATTCTCACATTTTATGTGCATATTTTGCAATAAATATATTTCAACTATACCCATTTAATTTTATACACATTCATTTCAATACAAGTAATGCTAAAACTTATTAAATATATTCTTGTAAATAAAGACTTGTTGCTGTCAAGAATAATTTATTTTTGAAAATGTTTTCTGGTTTAAATTAGTTTACTTTTCACTAGACAGCTTGGTTCTCTGTCTTTGTATGATAAAATATAATAACTGACTTTATTTATTAAGTAATTAGTTTACTATAATTAATTAGTTATAACCTTTTTATTATTAGAAATATTAAGAATTTTGGTTGCAGTATTATTGTTGATACTACTATTATAGAGTTACTATTTATATATTTTGTCAGGTCGTTAAACGCGAAAAAATTTTTTTTTAAAAATCTGATTGAAAATTTTTTTTCCAACGTCTAATATATATTTTATTAAACAAAATATGATTTTTTTTAACCATGATAAAATGCCTTAATGTTTTGCCCAGGGCGGCTAAAATCCTAAACACGAACCTGCCTCTGGGAGAGATAAGATCCCGAAGATTCTTCGGCTAATTAAAAAAAATAAATAAAACTGGAAGGTAAAAACCACAATTAATGTCTCTGTGGTCGCTTGCCAGATCGTGAGTTTTGATATATTTTGACACAACTTGCGCATGAGATTCGCGCATGAAATTACTCTTAAGTACATTAAATTGATATTAGAAAAATATGCATACTCAATTTTCTTATTTTTGTGATATCAGTTCATATTGATGAAAAAAAGCTCATCTTCCATTAACAAACTTTAATAAATTGATAGTTTAGGGATTAAGACCTATTTTTGTGCAAAGAAAAATGATAATAACGAGAGAAATTAAGTTATGAGAATGTATAATAATCTTGTTTTCGCTGCTTTTTATATTATTGACATTTATTAATCAATTATTATTAATTATGGATTTCAAATTTTTTGATTAGAAATTCAAATCTTTTGATTATTACTTAGGAAATGTTTGATTACCTGACATTTTACAGTGGAACGCCCATCACAGACTGGATCACAGCGTACTATTTGTTCGACACTTTATTTGTAGAAGTAAGAGCTATTATATTATATACCTGGTGCTCCGTCATCACCTCCCTTAATACAGAGATATCAAAATCTTCTCAGAAATGATGCAAAAAATAATCACATTAGGAGTCGCACGTTAACATTATTTAAGAGAAAAAGAAGCAAAAGCGACGTGGAAACATTCGCCTCTTTTGTGAAGAAGGCAAGAAGAAAAATAAAACCTGTTTGATTGCTTTATGAAACTGGAAGGTGTTTCTAATCAACGCCAATCAACTTCTTTCTACTTTTTCCAGCAATTAAACAAGTTTTGATATTTTCAGCCCCCACTTTCTTTTGTAGTGATTTGTTTGATATCGATAGCGTTTTTTTTTTTTTTTTTTTTTTCATTACTTAAATAATAATTTGCGATTCCAGATGTGTATACTTTTTCACTTTCTTTTTGAAAAAGATTATAAAAATATACATAACAGCTGCCCATTACGGAATTAAATTTATAATTGTAATGACTAAATTTCGGTTATGATTTTTATTGTAATCTTTTCCGACATACTATTTTTAAATGAAAAGATATGCCTTTTTTCGATGATTTTCGTATAACTAATATTTTTTTTTTAGTGAGTGTAAAATAGATTTTTCTACCCTAACATTTCAAAGTGCTTGAAGTCGTTGAACAAAGATAAAATATTGTTTTAGGATGGAAAGCGCAAGCTAATTGAAAGTTCTAAGCATTGTATTAAAGTTGCGTAGCAGACGTTTATTATTACGTAACCGGCTGCGCAGTTTCAAACACTTCATGATAAAAAGTGCGTGAAAGATTGAATTAGTATGCAACATTTGAACAACCTAATTAAAATTAAAAACAAATTTTTCAATCACCGAATAATTTTATGCTGGGTATTTTGCAACGGTCGCCACTACTACATAATTTTAGAATCTTCATCGAAAATGAAGTCAAAAATTAGACACGTTAAGCATCGAAAATTAATATTTAAGCGAAGTGAAAACCCAAACGTTAGAAATCACTATAGAAAAAGACGAGAACTAAAGATACCAAAACATATTTGGCGATAGAAACAGAGAGGAGTTGAAATACGATTATTCAAAACACTTTCAAGTTTCACTAACCGCTTTTTTCACTAGTGATTCGATGTATTTCAATTAAGTTTTTCTTTCTTCCTTCTGAAATATTAATTTGTGACCCCTACCATGCCTAATTTTTACTTCATTTTTGAAAATATATATACAGGGTATTTATAAAGTCCCGGACCCATTTTGATGTTTAATAACTCATAAAATAACAAAGATAGATTAAAATTAATAACATAAATGGTTAGATAGACTCAAAAAGTTTCATGACCCTTGTCAATGAACTTCCACGTGTGCACCCTTCGTCGCACGGAGAATATCAAGTCGATAGTCAATTTTACGCCAGGTAGCGGCAACCATGTCGGCATCCACAGAGGTAAAGATATTCAAACCTGAAGAGGAAAATATATGAGTTATTCCATCAATAAATGACATAAGTTTGTTTATATCTTCATTATTTTATGAGTTATTAAACATCAAAATGGGTCCGGGACTTTATAAACACCCAGTATTAACTATAGCCATTACAGAAAACCTCGTATTGTTATGTACATTATTTTTTTTTAATTTTCTCTCATTCCATGATCATAAACGTTGGTTAAAAACATAGTTAGAATTAATTATTTATTTAAATAAAAAAATATTTTAATTCTTAAATATTTAGTTTGTGAATGTATAGCGACACTTCAGTAAATTCCCTCTCTACATTGAATTAGCACAATAAATTACCAATAAATGAAATAAGACTTCACATCGATATTATTTTAACAAAAACATGCGATGTTGTCTATCATTTTAAAAGGCACAATTGAAAAACAATCTTAAATATCAAAAAGGAATCCTTTCTATAATTTTTGCCTAATACATACACAAAATACCGGCAAGTGACGTCATCGTGTGTAAATCTTGACATTTGTCGATTCGGAAGTCAATCAGGTTTGACACAAACGCGTGACGTCACTTGAAGGCATCCAATTAAATCTGATTTAAATCGCATGGTTAGGCATGATCACTTCACTTCTTTTCAAGTTACAAGTACCTAATTTTTAAAAAAAATAATCTTTTTCTTTTGCATGGGAAGAATAAATATAATTTGGCCATTCCTGTTTGGGCCCATAAATACTGGGACGAACTACAAAGAGTGTATGATGAATCATATTATTGGTGGTACAAATCTTATCTTATGAAGCGTCTTCGAGGAGGTAACTGTATGCTTTTTTTCTATGTTTATATGTTTTCTATGTCTATATTTCTATGTTTTTTTCCCCCTTTCAATTTGCGTTTTTTTTTAAATTTTGCCTTCGAAGCTTTTCTGCTTAGGAAAATAAAAAAAATCACTGTTTCAATACTTAACACTCAAAGCAAAATTAAACTTTTTAACTTCTTATACCATCTTAATGAAAAGATTTAAATCGGACAAACGTTTTAAGGATTTAAATAATTATATATATTTTAAAAAGTCAATAAAGGAAATATTTTTCTGTCTACATGGTAATTGTTAATATCAATGAATAATTTTTAACTTTTACATTCTTTACGAGTCTCGACAATGTATCTTGGGAGTAACTTTTGAAACATTTAAAATCTAGATCAAAAACGGTTTTTATTTTTAAAAAGGTCTAGTTTACATATGGAAATAAGATATATCAATAGCATTTTGCATATGTGGTAGTACTCAAAGCAAAAGCATATATGAAAATGTTTTTAAACGCTCTCTTGAACAATTTGAAAATGTTGCTCAACATTTTATTTCCTCAATTTCTCCACTTTTTATTTTTCATGCTTTGATGCAATCATTTTATTTAAAATTTAAAGTCATTTAAATTGAATAATTTAGAAGAATATTAATACTATTTACAGGTGAATTTAGGGTATTTGTTTTCTTCAGGAGGTCGTAAAAACTTGTTATTACGAACTGTTAGTTAAGCATCTTTGGTCTCAATAATATGTGGAAATTTTTTAATGGTCTCCCGAAACCAAAGAGTATCGAGAATTGTAACGTGTGATCTTATTTATGTAGTTTATTTGAAAATAATTTTGAAATATGTTAGTTAAATTTTTCGATATGTTTAAATTTTAACATTTTTTATACTATTTTAAAAAATATCAGCTTTTTCAATGACCATAATGTTATATAAAAATTCATAATTACGAAATTAATTTAATTGATAGCGTTTAAGATTGGTTGAATAAACAAAACAATACTATACACTGTTTGAAACATTTATTAGAAATTCATTTCATTTTAAGGACCCCTGATGAAAAAACTGATAGAAATTATGAAGGAAAAAATTGATGGTAAGCTTCCTGATCTAAAGTTTCAAATATTTTCAACAGTAAGTTTTCAATCTAATATTCTTTTCAAAAAAATTTTTTAAAAAATATAAAAAACTGAGTCTACACTTCAGAATATGTCACACCAGTAAAGTATCGCAACAAATAAATATAAAGATTATAAAATTATATACAATTAATTAACTAGATATAAAATTATATACAATTAATTAACTAGATATAAAATTATATACAATTAATTAACTAGATATAAAGTTGATATTATAAGAGACACAGATTCAAACGACATAGTAATTAATCGCTACTGGAATTAACTTCAAAAATCTATGCTTAAGTTCTCAAAATAAGTGTCGCCACATTAAATAGTAAGTGTTGCAATAAGTGTCTCCTTTACCTGGGAAAAAATAATAGTAGGGGAGAGTGGGGTCAATTGTAACATTTTTTACTTAACTATTTTTAACTAACAAAAAATCCGATATATTATTAGTATTAATTGACAGACGAGTGAAGTAGACTATCCTCTACTAGAAAAAAAATAAATACCTTATTTTAAATGTTATTATATTAGTTATTAAAAATATTTGACAGTCGTGCACTTGTTACAATTGTCCCCACTTACGGGGTCAATTGTAACAGTTCATAAATTCAACTAAAACATAGTTAATTATACATATTATCATGGTTCTGATATATTTTTTTATTGATCAAAATAGTAGTGATATTTTAGGAGTAAAAATAATAATGAGCAGAGACCTAAAGAATTAAACTTTTAACTTTAAGGGGTTAAAAATTTTAATTTATGCTGTGAAAGGTGACAAATAAAATAATGCACATGCAACATAATATAAATGATATAGGAAACTATTGGTGGTTCTTAAAGAGTTAAGTAATGGTTTGTAAGCATAAGATTATTTATTTTCAGCTGTTACATTCGTCCCTTTACTTATTGTTACAATCGTCCCCAAGACGCCATTTCAGCTTCATTTGTTAAAAACAATGCTAGTTAATTAACAAAACTAATAATTTTTTTTTTGAATTGTTAATTAAGGTGTCCACTTACATATTCGGTTAATAATCTTTATTTGTTTAAACAAAATTACTTTGTTATAATATAATATTCTAATACCAAAAAAGTACTTAGGTAGCGTGAAAATATCTTTTGTGATGTAACTCTTTCAAAAGTACATAAAAATGGTTGCCAGCAGGGGTGTACATGCAGATTTAATAAATACACTTTGTGCGCCACCTAGGAACCAAATCTAGAACCCGACACTCGAAATTTTTGCTCTGCTACAATCGTACTCTGTTACAATTGACCCCACTCTCCCCTATTGTTTGTATTTAGCAGGAAACTTCCAGCACGCGTCTTCCAGATCTCGTTTTTTCTACAGGGTGTTGGTGGATACTAAATACCGTGACGCTAAAAAAATGAAAATTAAATTTAATCATGTAGTAAAACTATTTGTCTCTCACTATTCCTGTGAGTGGCGCTTTCTATAAGTTCAAACGATTTTTGTTTAAAGCGAAACATTTAGAATAAATTTAAAAATGGAATCGAAAAATTTGTTGGTAAACAGCTTTTCGATCACGTATTTTCTGCAGGTGGAATCTTAAAGTAGTTAAAATCTCTTGGGTTTGATAGAACTTTTATATATAGAACTACAAATTGATTATTAGATACTAATAGCAGTAATGATCGTCACAGGTCTGCTCGTCCACGCTCAGTTCGTACAAAACAGCGCATTAAAGAAATTCGTGTAAAGATACGAAGCAATCCACAAAGCTCAGTTAATAAAATGGCTGCTGAAGAGAACGTAAATCGGAGAACTATGCAAGTTATAATAAATGAAAACCTGCATTTTTGTCCTGATCGCAAAAGAAAAGTTAAAGGTTTGTCAACTGCTTAAAAGTTAAAAGGGTACAAAAATGTAAGAAATTGCTAAACGGGCACGGTAGCAAAAGTATTGACTCTTTTCTGATGAGAAAATATTTTACACTATTTGTCTATAATGCTAAAAATAATGTTGTATAAGCAGCAACTTTTGATGATATAGAAAATGGCGCAACGCTTTCAGAACAAAATTTCTATAATGGTTTGGGATGCAGTGTCAACTAGCGGAAAATTTCCTCTGAAATTCGTCGATAAAGGGGCAAAAATCAATGCTGAATAATACAAAAAGGAAGTATTGGCTACACATTTGCTGCCACATGCTGACAGATTGTATTCAAAAATCGATTGTATATTCCAGCAAGATTCTGCACCGTAACACCGAACCAAAATAACACAGACTTGGCTCTATCTCAATTGCTCGAAATTTATTAAGCCAGAAGCACTTCTTCACTGGATCTAAATCCTTTAGACTACCGTGTTCGGGGGACTCTAGAGTCTATAATTAATGCCAAGCAGCACAGAAGTGTGGACCATCTCAGAGCTTCTTGATTGCGTGAATGGAACAAATTACCTCTTTTGATTCGTTTTACGGATTCGTCTAACTTGTTTATCTTTCACCAGAATGTCATATCTTTTGTCATTGCGTTGAACAACTTTGTGAGGATCAGTATCAGGAGCTTTAATTAATTAATTTTTGCAACCAAGAATAATCTGGAGTAAAAATACCTAATAATATTACTAATAGTGAATATTATTAAATATCAGGTCTACTGGAAAGTTCTACCCGAGAAAGTATAGGCCTCTCCTTTTATAGTAATGCAAATGGTTCTTGAAAATGATGATGCTACGAAGATGAATATTGATAGAAGCAAACTCGATAAATAAGTTACCTGTTGAATTCAGACTATATAAAATAAAATTATCACTTCACTTCGTTGCTGATAAATTGCTTTTTCAACAATTTTAGCAAATTGAGTTAATATTTTAATGTTTTTAAATGCAAAATTTTTTAATGCTCTTTTTTACCTTGCAGCATGATGATAACATAGCCTTAATTTTGGAGATATTCAACATCTTTCCTCTGAAGTTACCACCATACGCATCAACACTATTGTTTGAACTGTACAGATGCACAAACAACGCTAACTTCGTAAGGTTATTGTATCTAAATTCAACCGAGCCTGAACTTGGAAACCAAACACCACACATTTTAAAGCTGCATGGCTGCGAAGAATATTGTCCTCTTGAATTTGTCACAAACTCCGCACAACCTTTTTTCCCTGTCAACTGGGAGGAAGAATGTGGTATCACACGATAGAATGGTCAAGTTTGCTACAGACATTGCAAAACGGAGAGAATAACGGCATTGCTTACAAAAACCTCCTTTTACACAGAAGAAGAAAAAAAAAAAACTTTCAGTGTTTTATTTTAATATTTTAGGAAGATCATTATATTCAAGATGTACAAGTGATCTCCCTCAAAATAAATAAATAAAGATATCACTCTGAATTATCTGAAGATAAAATTTTTACATACTAAAAACCAATCGGAATAGCTCAAAGGTGTTGACATCAACTTTGCTAATTAGTTAGTGTTAATCATGAAAAACAAAATCATATTTTGTTTTTCATGATTACCGGAAAGTTCATTTTCTCTGATACACTTTTTTTTTCTCTACAGATCTGGATTCTTAATCATCAGAATATGAGAGGACGGGTGAGCAATTTAAGATATAGGGTTCTAATAGTCCAGTGTTTCCCAAACTTATGACTTTTGTGTACCCTTTCTAAATTTTTCGTAACGCTGTGTACCACTAATAAATTAATGCATTTTTTTAAATATATGTTTATTTTTCTTTTTTGGTACAAAGTTTTGTTAATAAGTTTATTTGCATCAGTGAGAAAGATGATATTGTTTTTGCTGTGATAAAAAAATGCACAAAAGTTAAAAATCACAACTGGCTGTTGACACCACTAATTATTAACTGTTAACTTTTCAAAAAATAGCCAATAGAAAAATACGTAAAAGTAAATTTTCATGGCTAGCTTTGTTTTCAAATAAAATTTTTTGAAATTTTCGTTTGTTGCAAGTTATTTCGCATTAGAACACGTACCCCCGCTAAACTGTTTCCGTACTCCTGGGGGTACGCGTACCACACTTTGGGAAACACTGTAATAGTCTAATCAGGAACATGTTCGACATTTGGGCTCCTTATTTTTTGCCTTTGCCTAATTCGCCATATTTCTAGACTTAAGAAGAAAAAAGCCAGTCTGGTTCTTAAAAAAAACAAGGTTCTAAAAGAAGTTAAACTTGAGTTATCATTTATATATTCAAGTTTAAAAGAAACTGTATTTAAATTATTATTCATAGCCATTGCATAAAAAGACGTGTGTTGGAGTAATCATTTATAAATTCTACTTCGACCTTTGAAAAAGTATTGAGTTTAATTCGATTTCCAAACTAAAATGAACGAGAAGGATGTTTATTATAATTTATTGTGTACATATCTCATTTTGTAGTTTTGTAATATAGAAGGAATAAATATACAAAATAACTGAGTTTCAATGATTTCATTACATAAATTACTCAGTTAAATTTTTGTATTTTGTTCAATATAAATTTTTAATTAACACATTTAATGTAGCTTAAACCACAGCCGTGGAGTTTCCAACTATACTTATACTACTTATACTTTACGACTGTACTTACATTTATACTTTATTAAAATTTTCACCAAAATCCCTGAAAAATATTTTTACTTCAAAAAAAAGTATGTTTCAGGTTAGTAATTTTTTTTTACCCATAATCAGTATTTATTTTATTTAAAATTATATTTTTTATTACAACATAACGAGTGAAGAAGTAAATTTTTGAATTATATATTTGGAAAAAGTCTTAAAATTGTGCAAAACTATTAAAATATCAAAACCATCATTTCTTTTTTTTAACCTCACAACTTTTAACTAACTGGAGTAGGAGTTGAGCAAATTTGTAATTAAGATTTCAAAAAATAGAGAGATTAATTGGACAGACGCTCAGCTAACATCGGAGGATCAATGGAAAAGTAAAGTATGGTCAGATTTTCATACAGACATGTCCATCAATCGAATAATAAAGCAGCACATATGTAGATAGGTAATGTATAGATAGACATTAAAGCTCTTTTATCATAAATAGCATCCACATAAAGTTAGAAATCTTTGTTGAATTTCCAGGTTCTTCTATCAAATTATCTATAAAAAATAAGAAATTTAGGAGATTCTGCAAAAATAGGTGTGTTGAATTAAAAAGACAAAATATTTGTTACCATCCAAATATTCAGTCATATGTTTCCTTCCAAATTATTAAATTCTAATAAACCAGCATATTATTTCGATATTGAAATTTTTAATACAACAGTCGTACTCGTTTTCTCAAAAACGAAATGACTAATAAGCTTGTTAAACTAGAGCCAGTTTATTATCAAATATAAAAGCTACAAAGAACAAAAAAAAACACTGTTATATGTTTGCAATAAAAGGATAATGTTAGAGCTTAATTTTTGAAGCCAAAGTCTTGGTTCTCATAAAAAAAAAACCTTCTGCTCACTTGTTATAAAGAATTATTTTTGATAGTCATAAAATTCAGGAGTGGATAAAATTAATACATAAATGCATGCTTAATCAAAAATCGAACCAAACATGTGATTCACAAACATTTTTGAAGAAATTATATGTGAGCTCTTATTAGAATAAAAGATTAAAAATCTCAATTTTTTTTCTAAGTCAAAGAAAATATGCTTACTTAACAGCCTTCACTTGCCAAAAAATTCATTTACTATCATACATTATATTAGCTACAGTTTTGGCATTAACAAGACAGTGGCATGCAACTATTCAAAATAAAAACGGAAGGTGTCTCACTCGTAGTCAACCCTGTCCAAACTACTATTTAATATTTCAAAATTTTCATCGTTTACAGGAACCATTTGATTCTGGCGGATGGCAGTTGGCGTGAACAGGTACCGATACGGATGTATGTTAGAGAAATTTTAAGTACATAATTTTAATTCTCTTTATATATAAAGCATTTTTTTTCTAGTATAGGAAACAGTTTAATTTTGATTCATTAATGGATGTATTAAATTACTGTAACTGCTTTTGCGATGTTAGTTGGCGCGGACATGTACCTATACTGGTGAATCCCAGAGCTACTTCAAGCTTTAATCATCAGTTAACATAGTGAATAAATAAGTTATGTCTTGCAAAGATAACTGTTTAATTTTGATCCTTTAACTCATCAGTCGTAATATTTCACAACTAATTTTTAAACTGTAATGGTGCAATTATTCTTTTAAAAAAATTATGTCTTTCAGAAAAAAAAAGTGTTCTGTCCGTCTCAGAAACATTTATTGTACTAAGGAGGAAAAAAATAGCCAAAGATATTTGAAAGAAATAGGTCTCAATGTTAAGACAATTGGAAGCATTACAGTAGCTAAATAACTGCATTAGTGGAAGATATAGATATTTAAGTAGTTTATATAAATTATAGCAACAAATATTAGAGGAAAAACACATTAACGTGATGATGATTGGACTATGAGATGATGATTAAACATTAAAACAAAATTCCAAAAAATTCATTCTAAATCAAGTAATCTGTTTCAATCAAACAGGAAGATTCAATCAATCTTAGAAGATTGATTTACCCAAACTACTTGGTAAATCAATCTGAGCAACATAGCTAAAATCTAAACTCTTGTAAACAAAATATAATTTTATTCATATTCATTTAATCAAGCATTAATAAATTCTTCTTGTACGACCTAACTTACCTGTAATTTGCAAGCAAAAACTGTAGGTTATGGTGAATTGTGAACCTCATGCAGAAACTAAATTTCTTAAATCTTTGGACACAACAAGTTATTTTCACTTACGTAAGTTTGATATTTTTTCCCGGGCACATGTGCATTTCACCAGAATCAGAGCTTGAGCACTAAATCTGCGCATGCGCAATTACTTCAAATCTTACATACGGGAGTGTACGGAAGCAAGGTAAATTTGCGAAATCTTCCTACTGAAAAAAGGTTTCGGGCTTGGACTTATAATTAAATATTCATTAAGTGTTTTACTCTTTTTCTAAAAAAACGTTTGGTACAGTTAAAAGTAAAATTTACTAATCGTGATGAAAAGGTTTTAGTGACTAATTTCCTTGTTTAATCATTAAAGGCAAAGTCGATATCACGGGCTCCGGCTGATTTTTGATTTAAGTATCTCGAGTTCGAATTAAAATTCTTCAGGCTCTAAAGTGCTTGGTTCGAATTAACTTATCTCTAATGCTGACATGTAATAATTCTTTAAAGAGGTCTGCTCCTTTTAATAGAGAGATTTCGCATTTTTACGTTACATTCTGTACGATCCCGCACATAAAATTTGGAGTGATTGCGCATGCGTTATTGAAGTGCGCATGCGTCAACTCCGGTGAAATGCGCATGCCCCTATGAAAAAATATCAAACTTACGCGAATAAAAATAAGAGATTTTACAGAAGACCGTAAATTAAAAACGTTGTCGTAATGGAATATCATCTCAATTTCGACCAAAAATCAAAACCGCAATGGACGTGGATATTATGGAAGTTTAACTTGTTCTAAATTGTGTAATTAAAAAAAATATGCTCTTTAATTTTTAGATAAGTAAAGAATATTTAGTTACTTTCGAGTGCAATTAGACAACCATAATTTTAAACGAAAACCAATAAAATTTATTTTTTGATCAAACTAACCAATCGATGCAAAATCACAGGATTAATTTTAACATTTTGCAATAACGAATCCTCCGCCTTCAAATTGTGTTGGCGTCCATCTTTATTGTGTTGGCGTCCATCTTTATCTTATCTGTAACATATCCATGTTGTTAATTCAAAAGTAGACTTAAGCAGAAAACAACATTCAACAGCTATTAATAGCGTGCTCTAAAACCACGCCAACAAAACTAAAAATTAGATCTTAAAAAAAAAAGGAAGGAAAAAAAAAGGAGGATGCTTAGTTGCTTCAAAGTTTACGAACGAGATTGAACGAAATCTAACTTTGCGAAATCTCCCGATTGTATTTATAATATTGGTTGACAAGACAGAGCATGTGTGATAATCTCCTTTCTAAGTCAGAAAAAAAAAAAAAAAAAAAAGCAAATCGTTGACGGTAGCTAAATATTTTTAAAAAAATAATTTTCTGCTGATAATTTTTTTATCAGTGAAACTAATACAAATAATTCAGATAATGAGTCTTGTTTATCGTTCTAATAGTTTTTAGGACAAAGCTTTAATTTAAATTTAACTCGAATATTGAAAGTTAATGTGATCTTTATTACGTGGTGATGAGTGATTTACACTTAATCACATAACGAATTAAAAAAAACACACGGTGAATCAAAAAAAAAAAAAAAAAAAAAAAAAAAAAAAAAAAAAAAAAACGACGAATCAATAAAGCACACGGCAAATTAGTGCACTGCGAACAATAGTTTGCCAAGCAAGTGCCGTTTACGAATATTGAAAAGTAATTATTATGGCATGTTTTACTTAAATACGAAGAATATTTTGAAATAAAAATATATACGACGATTTCGAATGCTTGGCAATTTCACCATCAAACATAGCTTCGTTCTCTGTAAATAAAATATAAATGCTGCTATTTGCTAGTTAGATACAATCTAAATTATGTAGCTCTAAAATCTTTTTTATGCTTTTCTTTCAAATGAAAAAATAGACTCATGGCCTTCAGAACTGTTGCCAGAACCACAAACAGAATATCGAATATTCTTTCAGCACGATTTCAAATTAAGGTAAACTCACTTTTGAAACGCTTATATTATATTTGTTATTTTTTATATGTTTGCGTATTTAGTCAGTTGGATAGATTAATGCAAATTTGCTTTGTATTACCACAAGAACAACATTTTTAATTCTATAAGTTTTCTGAATAAATTTTGAATTTCAAAATTATTTAGATTATTCAAAAAGTCAGTGTTAAATTTTTTTTAAGGCGAATTCGTTTGAAGGTGAAATGGGTACTGATTTTAACTTGCGTTGCATCTTGAAATAAATATTTCTGAAAAATTGCAGTAAAAAGTACCGGTATGCAGTAAAAGTATCAGAATGACAACACTTTTTACTGTAAATTCTAAATTTAGTACGATTTAATTAAAAAAAAAGAGATTAGTACACCATTCAGTAATTTCCTTTAGATAACAGTAAACGTCACGAAAGAGAAAAAAAAAAAAAAAAATACATTAAAAATCGATCTAGTTTAGACCAGAAACGTTCTTCTGCACAAAATTTAAAAAATGTGGTTTGTCATATTATAGGTTTTTTAGCCCATTATGTGTAGTAACTTACTACATGTTATGACAGAATTTGAAAAAAATTAACAAAATTGCTTTGAAATTTGCAAAATTTTATGTTCACGATTTTAAAATGCTTCACCGTATACACATTTATCATCTGCAAAAGTAATTTAAATTGCATATGATTTCCTGAAAGAAATATAAATATTGCAAAATAAAAAATAAATTAAATCACATATTATATACTTTTTTACGTGACATAGTAATTTTAAAAGTTTTTGATCAATTTTAAATTTATTTCAAAGGGCCATTATTTCATTTATTTCAAAAATTTATTTCAATTTTTTTTTTTTTTTTTTTTTGCTTCATACTAACCCGGTAGACACTGATCTGAAATCACTTTTATTTCTTGGCGATAAAAATAGATCATTACGCCAAAATTAAAAAATCCCCAAACTTTTATTTTATTAATACTGATTTGATTCCACAAATTTAGTAAACGATTCTA
Organism: Parasteatoda lunata; assembly: GCA_949128135.1. Taxonomy (NCBI): domain Eukaryota; kingdom Metazoa; phylum Arthropoda; class Arachnida; order Araneae; family Theridiidae; genus Parasteatoda; species Parasteatoda lunata. The sequence continues at coordinate 20,400,478 of OX421973.1, forward strand.
CTGAGATAAAATTTAAACTTGATCGTTTTTCTCGATTGCCATTGCAGCTACATCTTCAATTTTGTTAATTAAATTCCAATTTAAGTATGTGGTTTTTATAAAAACTCGTTAGACGTTTTTCGCCAAAGAGATTATTAAATAATAATACGAAAAGTTAATGATATTGAATTTTGCATTCGTTATTTAATTGGGTACTTGCACTTCAAGAAGAAGAAGATCACAGATGTCCACATATGTGACCTATGACGTCAGTGCCAGCTGATCGTTTTTAAGCAAAATGGCATGTTAAACTTCAGTCAAGTTTCTTCACATAAGTTAGAACGTTAATTAACTAGGAGTAATTAAATACAGTGCCGTATTGCACAACCAAATTGCTGAAATATAGTTCTTTCTCGTCTACGTCTTTTACTTAGCTTAGATTTATTATTTGTTTAGATATTTTATTGTAACCATGACATATTTTTGTTTTGTGTACCTGGCAACTTCGATGCATAAATAATTTGCAAGTGTTCTACAGGTTTCGTGCCTGTCTTTGCGTTCAGTAAGAAATATATTGTAAAAGAATAGAAATATTTGTGAAAGAATATAGAATGTGTCATTTAAGAGAATTGTTCTTGACGCGCAAAGTTTGCTCAAAATAGAATGGAAAGAACAGTTGCTAACGTAAACAAACGTCACGCTTACAAACCAATTAGGATCGAGATATCCACACTACGTTACATGCAGACAGTGTTGCCAGGTGCCGATAACCGTTCACCTCCAGATGGCGTAGTAAAATCCCCTAAAATTTTTTTTAAAAAAAACCAAAATTTTTAACTTAATGTATAAGAAGTAAAAAATTGTACAAAAGTTAAATAATGCTTAGAAAACGTTGCTTTAATACTTTTTAATATTTTATTAACCACAAATTAATCTTTTTTACATTTCAATCGTTACATTATCTTTAATTTCTACTAAAATATTTAAGATTTTTTTTTTCAATACTTTTTGACTCGCACATTCTTTCATGAATATTTTATTATCAACGATATAGTCTTTTTAATATTTTAATTCTAACATTATGCTTAAATTTTTGATATTCAACATATTTTCGTCAATACTTTCTGATTTGTAAATGTTTTCGCTATTAAACATTTTTAACATAGAAGAAGTAGGTACAAAATTTTGACAACCATTAGAAAGTTCATATCGAACGCGCAAAATAGCATCAGCTGTAGTTATAGACATTTTATTTCTCAATTTGTCTTTAATATTTAATATGGAGAAATTTCTCTCCACAGCTGCATTTAAAAACGGAATACTTAATAAAGCTAAAACAAGAGTCGAAATATGTATGAATTTTAAATTTCCACTGGAATTTTTAATTTCACTGATTTTTACCCATAAATATTCTGTAGAATCACAATTCAAATCATCTACATTCGAGAGTAAATTCCACTTAGCAAATGTTTCATCGACATCAATACAAATTGATGAAAATTTAGCAACAATATCTGTAATATTTGCCTTAACAAATTTACGTGTTGAATCCGGTGAATATAGACTCTAATGTTTCAAAATTATTTGGTATTCTGTCCTGAATTTCTTTGCCCAATTTAACAACAAAATTTAGGCATCTTTCTTTAATATTACGTACGATATCGGAATCAATATTTTCTGCGAGAGAATTGAAGCCGCAGCCAAAATCCACACAAAAGGGATGCATTAAAAACGACTCAAATTTATTAGAACGTAATCAAAATGAAACTAGTAAAATTCACAAATAACCCTAAAACAAACCCCTGAAAACAAACTACTAGTCCGTGGGCCGAACTCATTTATCGTTCAAGTTCGTTCCGATACTTTGGGGGCAATTTTTTCTTTTGACAAAACGATTCAGAATGTTTTAGTATTTTTAATTTTATAAAGTTCTCCAAATATTATTTGGTCATAATTTCATAACAATCGATTTTATGACGCACTCTTTTTCTGTATGCTTTCGTACTCTCATCCAGTGAAATCGTCGAATTATTTTTTCCACCGCCAAGCTAACCAATCACGCATTGTCTCCTTACAGTCGCTTGCAGCAAAGTTTGTAAGCAAATCGTTGGTTGCATTGATGCTAATTTTCTCGATTTCATTTTAATCCTTCGAATTTTTTTTAAAATTTAAATAAAGGTCTCTTTTTAAAGCCAACTATATATTGATAACGCTTCATTTTCCCGCTTTACTGTTAAATATTTGATTTTCATTCCGAAATTCGACTTGTGCAGGCGGTCACATTGCAATGCCTCTCTGACCTAATCAAGAATTTGTCTCCGATTTTACGATACAAAAATATATACTTAGCTTAAAAATAAGAAGGAATTGTTTGCCCTATTTTAATTTTAATAATATTTGCTGAGTTACAAATTTAAAGGGGATATTTATATATAGATCCCACCAAAGAAATGAAAGTATTGTGGTTATGTTGATGAAATGTTAAAAAAAAAAATTTAAACAATTTTCATTACTTAATGAAGATAAAATATTAGTTCCAAAATGATTAAAAAAAGCTACATATTAAAGTTAATGATCCATTATTCTTAAAAAAAGTATTATTTTTGTTTCACTAACAAAGGTGCTATGGTAAGTATTGTTTCAAAAGATAGTTGTTTTGTTGGCTTATTTATCTAATATCTGTGATATTAAACATTTTTGTAGAGTCAAGCGCACATCTTGTATTGCTTGCATTTTAATTTTATTTAATTATTACTTCTTTTTAAACTCTGAATGGCGTATGAATTTAAAATTTTTTATTAAGATGTGCTTACTCGGAAAAAAGAAAACAAATACTTTTTTTTTTCTCTTTTACGAAAAAGCTATAAAAAATACTCCTCTTAAATAAATACTACTCTTAAGCTATAAAAAAACTGTTAACTAATCTAAACTAAAAATAAATCATGAAATTTAAGGGAATTTATGTAGGTTTTCTCTGTAGGGTCAACAACAAAAAGTTCGACAATTTTGTATTTAATCATTGAATATTTTTTTTAAATTAAATTTGAAAACAATAGTGTAGATTCAAAACATGATTTAAACATTTAACTTCAGATATTGGTTTAAAAAATGTGTTTAATCAATTTTCCAACTGGCACTAATTCGACAAATAGTTAAAGAAGGTTTCCACACTTAAATGTAAATAAATTATTGAATATCAAACCATAATGAAATTTCCAAATATATTAATGTCTGGAATTAAACTGTCTCTTGCTAAATAAAAATATAATCAACAATACCTGTCTAAGGTATTTTGGAACACTCTGTATTTGTCTTTTGCTATACTTGCAAAAACTATTTGAAATAACACTTGAAAACATTTTTTTTTCAATTAAAACAAAGTATTCCACATACTAAATATATTTTCTCTAAATCAATATTATTATTTTCAAAATTAATGCTGTACCAAAACATAAAAATTTTAAATAACGAAAAACCAAACTTTGTTAAATTATTCAAATAAATTATGTAACAAGATAGTTCAGTGTGTAAAATATCCGGTTTTTATATAGCAAAGAAAGTTTTAAAGCTTCAGTAAAAGACAGTGTACCAAATAACAAATTAAAAAAAAAAAATCAATTCAAATTTAATGTAAATTTTACACAAATGAAATTTTTTATTTTTATGTCAAATTGAATTTCAAAATATTCATTTGTATGAAATGGTTTTTTAGCTTACTAAAATAAGTATCGTCATAAAAAATAAGGGAGAAATATCTCCAGATTTTTGAAGAAAATCAGATTATTTTCTGTAGGGTAGCAAATCTTAAAAAGTTGAGGCAAATTTAAATTTTCACAGAGTGGAAGAATGATTTATATATTCTATAGTATTTTTACAATAATAATAAAAAAAACTAAAAAATAATCGCAGATGCAGATCATAACCCTTCATTACAACTATAACTGTCATAGTCATAGTCTATGTTTTACCTTTTCATATTGAATTATCAAATCATCATGATTTAAAATGAAAAAAAAAAAGATTTTAAGATCTTGAAGTAACTATAATTGTATAAAAATTTTGAAGTACATACTTATAAAAAACTGTTAAGCGTTTTAGCGGAAAAGAAACGTGAACGAACGGGAAGCTATCGTAGTATGCAGACAACTGCTTTTGTTCTGATTGGTCCATTCATTTCCAAGTGACGTCAAATTACGCTTCTCTTCGGATATTCTTGGGCAAAATACTGAATTCGTGAAAACAAAATAGTTCCTCATTGTTTTGATAACTATCAATTAATGGCCAGTCAGATTTTGGAGAACTTTATGAATTTATGTTTCTCAGCCAATATTGTGTTCTATTTTGGTAGAATAAAATTGCCCCTCAAATATCGGAACGAAAATTAGTTTAGAGCTACTTTTGAGACTTCGGCCCACGGACTATACCCTAAAATGCCCACTGAAGGTAAAAAATCCCCCTAAATTTAGGGGGAAACCCCTAATCTGGCAACACTGCATGCAGATATCCCAGACTAGACACTGTTTTGTATTTTTCTCAAGAAATACTTACAAGATTATTTTGAAACTTTAAAGGTATTTTAAGATTTGAGATTTCTCATATTTATTAATAAAGTTTATTATAACAGTAAACATTTATAATTTGTTTACTTTTAATAATTGTAAAATGGGTAATACGATCGTAAAGTATTGCGTAATTAATATCATAAAATTGCTGTATAATAAAGAAACGGAGCATTCAATTTTAGCCATCAAATTAGAATAAAAAGCAAAATTTTTAAACAATTTTCTAGGCAGTTTCTTGAGCTTTCCTTTAAAAAGTTGAAAAATTACTTAGAAACTTGCTTGAAACTTTTTAAATTTCACTCCGCGTATTCGCAGTATAAAAAAAAAACTGTTTTAAATACTCAGTTTAAAAAAAAAAAATAATAGTTTTGTTCATTAAGTTTAAATTTCTCCAAAATTTACGTTTAATTTTATTGAATATTTTTAAAGTTTAGCGAAAAAGAAAGAAGAAAAAAAAAACGTATGACAAGAAATTGAGTCTTTTATGAAAATTTCCATAAATATTCAAGCCAGATTTACGAAATTTCAAGCAGTTATTAAAAATAACATCAGATAAAAACTACAAATCACAAGTTTACTGCTTGATTTTCAAGCAGAGGGTGTTCGAAATGCTTGTTTTCTTACTTATTTTATTGTCTTTCCCTTAAATCTCTGAAAGCTGTAAACTTAATTGTTAAGTATGAAATATCGCGTGAACTGAGCACTTCTTAAGTTACAAAATAATCCTGTTAGCAATTCTCGAGAAGCTTAAAAATATTTCAAAAACCTAAACTGTCTATTCCATTAATGTACTGTAGTGTATAATGCATACCGAGAAAATTACAGTCAACCTTTTTCACAAACAAAAAAAAAAAAAACATATTTTTTCCTGGGAAAAAATATGTTCTTTTGGAATGCAAAGAAATAGAAAGCTTTTCAGGGATTTCATTTTTTTTTTCTGGAGGTTGAATACACGACATAATGAAGTGCAATATGACAAAGTCTACAAGGGTATAGTCTAAGGTAGTCTGGATTCACCGCGAAAAGGATAACAAGCGTCAGTTATTGATGTATGGAATGAATATTTTTTTTAAAAAAAAGGAGCCTCTCTACTTACTTACAGCTCATTTGTTCTTCATTTTTTGCTGCAAAAACCTAAGCAACAGAAGAAACCTTTATTTAAAATAAATGAAAACAGATACTATGATTGGAATTTAAAATTATTCCAATAGTCTTTTCGTGTGGTAATAAGAACAGTTGCATATTTCCAGTTCCACGCCTCTGCTACAACTGTTTTTTCTTCTTTTTTAATATGCTCAGATTTTTATTTTTATTTTTATAAGTACGTCAGTAAAAAAAGTAGTTGAATGGAGCATTATTTTGATACATTTTATTAAATTTAGCCTCGTCAGCTATTCAATTTAAGTTCCTGTCATTCCTTAGTTCCTGCCATAAACAGCTCCTTCACATTTTAAAGAACATCGCATTAAATGATTTTCCCTACTTTCATACTATTCTTCACATGGTTGGCGTATTTGGCGAATGGATCGACTTCAAATGAAGATTATGAATTAATTTTAGTGCAAATGGTAATTTTTTTTTTCTCTTTACATCCGATAATTTCTGCAATAACAGTGAAATCTGTCAAGTTGATCTCTATTTATAAGAACCCTATTTTTTCATGAATAATAAAAGTGAGCCGAACTTATTGAAACCTGGCGACCTGTTCATCTTGAAATTTTATTTTGATGTAAAAACGTTATAATTATTAAAAAAATTGAATAATCAATTTTGTTGTCGAATGAATTTACATATAAAAATGGTTAAGCAGTTTCACTTAAGAAAGAAATGTTTTTTTTTTTTTTTTTTTTTTTTGTCTAGTTTAAATTCCTTATTTTAAGATATTATTTTAAGCTCATTTAATAATTTTCATAAAAAGCTTATGAATGAATTTTTCATTGCTTTACTTCGCGAAACTGACGATTGCTCAACGAATTTTAAATTAAATCATGAGTGCAGTCAGAAATATAATGAGTTGACGAAAATTTAAATGAATTCTATATCATCAAATCAAATGACGCTACCACTTTTCCAATGTCAAAAAAACAACAACGCTCATCCATGTGTGCAGTGAACCGGAGGGGAAAAAAATACATCATCCTAAATAACTTACGCTAATAATCGAATTTTCAAAATCAAATGCTAATCTCAATGGTTCAAAGCGATGATGACCACAGATATGCTAAAAAAAAAAAATAAATAAACAAGAGCTAGCCATTTATTAAGCTATGGAATCGGACACAAAACGTACTTTCTCTGATTAAACATACCTTTCTAGCTTGGATTCTTAATCATAAAAATATGGGGAGTAGCTGAAATCTGGAAAATAAGGTCTCAATATCCTCATATGGACAGTCAATGATTTTTTCCTGCAAAAATTTATTTATCCAAAGAAGGTTATCCCATGAAAAAAAAAAAATTATATTAATTTTAATTAATTTCTTATTTTTTGAGTCATGGTTCTAACAGTTATAAACTATAAAGTATACAATTTCATATAATTTTAAAGTAAATATAATTTCAAATAAAAAATTCCAAATATTTTAAGAAATCTTCTGATGCAAGGCCAGTTTCCTGACCCTCACACAGGCCGGTCGACGAAAATTTAAAAATAAGGTTTTTGATTTTTTTTCTGTATCATTTCTGTCACACAACATTCTTATTCATTTTTATACATATAGCTCTTCCGTCATGGTGAACGTGCTCCGGTTGCATTATACCCAACTGATCCAAACCCAGAGAGTTTTTGGAAAGACGGATTAGGAGGGTTGACTTTAGTAAGTTAAAGATTTATTTTTTCTTTCTTTTTTTTTTACACTGGAATTTTTACGAAATTTTAGCAGAGATCAGACCTAATTGTCAGAACACCTGTTTTATTTAAAACTGTCTGAGTTTTCTCTGTTTTAAAATGTATTACACCAGTCTTAATAGACTTTCGTAATATGAGAAAGCTTATGAGAAGCGGAATTTGAAAAACTATATCCAACTAAATGATTAAATGAGAAATGATTGTTTCGGGTTAAAATTGCTCGATTGCTGGATGAAGTTTATAGGTGCTGTTTCTAGTAAATACTTTTGTATTCCACCCCTTTTCCTCATCCCATCAAACTGGTTTTGTCCTGCTTCTTCAGCAGCGATTCTTTAGATTGATTTCGATATATATATATATATATATATATATATATATATATATATATATATATATATATATATATATATATATATATATATATATATATATATATATATATATATATATCGCTAAATCCTGATAATAAGTTCATTATATGGAAAATACGCTAAATAGAAAATCTCCTTTTGAAATACTTAAACAACGTAAAACAGGTTTTAAATTCATAAGTACTAGAAATAATTAAAATTGCAATTGATATACCTTTATCTTGTAAACTAGTATCTACTATTTATTTTGCATATCTTAGCCATAAAAGAAATCTGCATGGAAAGCAAGAATGGAGCAAAACATTATCCAGCGTTACGCTATAACTTGCGTTACACTACACACTACAACTTGTGTTACACTATAATGCTACATACATTTTCAACTAAAAAAAAGCTAAATTTATGTATAAAATCATAGCTGCATTTATTTGCTGCATAAAATTATAACTTCAAAGTAATTTCAAACATACATTACCACATGCCTTCTTAAGTTTCATTGCTACTCATAAAATCAGTTAATGTTGTCTGAGTTTTTCGTTTGAAATGCAAATAAAAAGGGAAAGAGATTTCACTGCTTTTTATAAAAGTTAAGTAGCTGAGAAAATCAATTCAAGTTCATTTTCTCCATTAAAATGAGTTAACAAGTTGGAAATGTTTTGAAATATTTTGGGAAATAGGGAATGTGGATCTCAAAGAAAATTTCGTTAAATAGAAAATTCACTTCGCTATTTAGAAGTTATTATATATATGTGGTATACTTTGTACATATGCAAGCATTATGTACAGTGCGCAAAGGAAAAAAATGAACAGACCTGAGTAATTTTGGATCGATTGATTGGATTTTCACGTTCTAGGATCCAATCTTAATAGTTCGAGGGGGAGAATCTCACACATGCTTATTAGTTAGGGCAGACGATATTTTAAGTTATTAAATCAGACACAAAGGAGTACTTTCTCGGAATAAACATAGTACCTCTTTTTGGCGAATGTGGATTTCTGATCCCCAAAATATAAGGGTGTAGCCACATCCTGAGAATTTTGGTCCTAATATTTTGGTCAGGAGAGGTCTAAAGCTTAGACCCTTAAATTTACGTATTGCGTTTTGCGCATTTCGTCGTGATTGCAAGAAAATAATTCGACTGTAATTAAAATAATAAAAGTAATATATAATTCTTAAAATTATTTTTTGCTTTGAATTATCTTTGGATAAATGCATTTTATAATTGTGTGCAAAATTTTTTCAATTCGCTTAAGAAGTTCACGAGACATGGCGAAATACTATGCAAAAAGTAAAGTTAACATTAAGGGGTCCCAATTTTGAACAACTCTCCTGACCAAACTAAACTAAACTCCGGGGCGCGACAGTCCTTGGGCTCTGGGGTGCAGGAGCAGATGTTCCGGTCAGGTGGTCAGCCGAACGCGGAACCCTCAGTGTTTAATCCCCGAGCATGATTGGTACTCATTTATCGACCCACTGAAGTGATGAGTCAACCTTGCCCGGCCCGAGGATCGAACCAGGGACCTGCGGCACGACAGCGCGAAGCGCTACCGCTCAGCCACCGGGCGTCCCTGACCAAACTATTAGGACAATATTTCTGCTGTATGACATGTGTTGTATTACGTCAGAAAATTCTGTTATTTTAAAGAAGTTTTTAATGATCATTAATCTGTTTCAATGATTTATTTAAGAGTTGTCTTCTGTGTTGGATTATAAATTGCAAGACTGAGAAGTTGAACATTGGTGGCTGCAAAGCCGTTATTGATCGATGGTACAATTCCGGTTGCTAATTTACAATCCAGCAGTTTTTAACGATTCTCTTCCTTTTCTAGATATTTTTCTCTCGGCTGCAGTTGGTTCCAATTATAATATAAACTTTTTAAAATTATTTACCTGAAGTTAAAAAATGTCAAGAATCAAGTTTTCTTTTATTTAAGAAAATGTCAAACAAGGGAGAGCATCGTTAAAAGTCACTGGATTGAAAAATCGCAACCCGGTTATTTTTAAAAAAAAGTAATAATAATGAAAAGTATTCATTTTAAACTTATTAGTTTTTTTAAGAGTACCTACCCATTTGTGAAAATTTTCAAGGAAAATAGTTTAACTGACATTAAGTTTTTGTTAATGTAAAATTTATAATCTATATTTATGCCCAATTTTAAGTTATGTACTTTTTTTTTTTTTAAATCGTTCAAGCTTGGGGAAAAACAGCACTATGGACTGGGGAAATTTTTTCGATACATGTATAGAAACTTCATGACTGGCAATTCAAGAGAAGTAAGTTTGACTCAATATTATTGAAATAAAATCTTCAGATGAACATTTTTCTTTTTTTAAATTAAGCAACTATTTCATTCCAAAGCGAACTGTAGATGCCTGATAATCTTGAAAATTAACACTGTACAAGTATTAAGCAACATTGTGCTGTTCCATTATAATTATTTTGATTTACGATCGCACTAACTTCAGAAATAATATGTTCCAAGAATATATAAATAGAAAATAACAGTCGACACGTTCCAAGCGCTATAAAAATATGCACACATTTTCAAGGCTTGCCTAGACATGAATGAGAAGAAACAAACGTGATTTGAAATATAAATGTAAGGCTGTAACGAAAAATGGAAAGCACAAGTGAGGAACAAAACTAAAAAACTTTGTTTCTGACCTTTGTTTTTTCCATTTTTCGTTGGCAACTTTACGTTTTGTATTTCAAATCAGTTTTGTTTCTTCGCATTCACGTTTGGCAAGTTTTGAAAAAGGGCGCCTATTTTTGAATCTCTTAAAACATGTCGACTGTTGTTTGCTCTTTATATATTTTTGAAGTGAATGAAGTTTTTAATCAGGTATTTCAGTTCCTTGGGATTATTCATTTAATGTTCCACGTAGATATTCAATTAATTCAATGTTGATCAATTATTCTTTTCAGATCAAAGTCATCAGTTCAAGTTATGATCGTTGCATTTTAAGTGCCATGTCAAATCTTGCCGGTTTTTATCCTCCCGATGATGGCTCGAAAATTGATAAGAATCTCAATTGGCAACCCATACCAGTGCATTACATTCCAGATATGATTGATAAGGTATTACACATTATGCAATTTTAGTCTAAGACTTTTCCCGATAAACATAATTCCCCTTACTGCACCGAAGATATGAACGGAAAAACTTATACCAATAAAACTTATTTATACAGTAAATAAAAAAAAAAAATAATAATAAACAGAACACTGTGATAACTTTTGGCTATTGATCAGATTTCTAAGTTCTAAGCTGAAATCTTATCTCTATTAATGGTGTGGTGTATATCATATTTTAAGTTAAGAAAAAAGGCAAAAAAGTAGTTTCTCGGCCTTTTGTTTTGAGGGATTCGGATCTTCAAGATAAGTCGGGGTGTAGCCGCAGTCTTCAAAATGTTGTCTTAAAACTTTATTCGGGTGGGCGGGTGAAATTTAGAGTCCCTATTTCATTTTTTTGTGTATTTCAACATGTTACAGCAAATCGAACAAAATTTTCACTTGTTGTTAAACTTAGGGAATCATTTCCTGCAAAAAGATCATTTAATTTTTTTTAAACTGAATTTAATTACAATCGAAAGCTTTTTGAGTTATAAAGTATACAAACATGAACCTCATTTCAGCGAGTGTCAATGTTAAATTATTGTATCTAAAATTTGAGTAAAATCTTGTTTCTGAGTATTAAAATTTCAAAAAAATTTGCTTTTAAATTTTTATTTCTCAAGACTTAATTTACCGTTTGTTTTGAAATTTTGGATTACTTCATTTTAACTTACATAGCTTATTACGATGTATAAATAACAAATGATAATAAATAAATTAAACAATATTTTTATATTATTTAATTTTTGGATAAATAAGGTTTAAAATTATTTGCAAAGTATTCATTTTATTTTGTAACCGATTTTTAACAAAAAACTCACTTTTAGATATCTAATTATTACCTTCAAATCAGCAGTCTTGTAATTTTGAACCCAACATAGAATAAAAGGTTTGTGCAGTCTATGTGCAGTTTTAAAAATTAAGTCGTCAAGTTTTTAATTGGCATAGTTTTTGAGCTATGAAAAAATTATGCAAAAAGTAAAATTAGCATTAAGGGATCCAAACTTTTCGAACTAAATAGGGTAAACTAACCAGTAAAGGAACACTTAAGCTGCGCTTGCCTTTTAAAAAAAATCATAATAATTTCAAAATTCGTAATTTTAGTTAAATGACAGTGTCAACATATTTGTTACTAATTGAAAATTATGTAAAAAAATTGTAGAGAACTTACATAATATTGCTTTAAAGTTTTGGAGGTTCAAATAACAAGTAGTAAGAAGACCAAGTGAAGGAACAGTTCTTACCACAAAATTTCCCAGTAAAGGAAAACTTAATTTTGGTTATTTTTAAATGCTCTTTATGAATTTATAAGCCATGCACATATTTAAAAACAAGCCTATTCTTGAAATTATAGCATACAAATATTTGGAAAATGTTACCTTTTTTTTGTAATCATGAAATGAAAATTAAAGTATCAACATATTAAAGCATACTGTTCATTCACTGGGAAATCTATATGCTCCGTAAAGGAACACGCCTGTTCCCTCACTGGTTAGAAATTGTTTTTTGTATTTTTAACATACTTTTGATGCGGAACATCACTAAAGGTACAAGAAAATTAAAGTTTATCTTTTTTTTCTTCCTTAACTTAGAAAAAAAAAAAAACCAGTAAAGGAACACTTGTTCCTTCACCGGTTTTTCATCGTTTGGTAATCCAGTAAATAAACACCCCCTTATCTCAGTACTTGCTTATGCTATGATGCTTAAAATAAATAAAACGTAACTTTAATAACTATTTTTTGAATTCTCTTTTTCACAGTGAGAAAAATAAAACTAGTACTACATACAATTAATTCCACTTTAAACAGATAAATCCAGCGCTCACCTTATAATTTTATCAAAGAAACAAGGTGCTGCACAGATAATAACAAATTCAAAAAATTTTCCAGAGAGCACTATGTGACCAGGTAATCCAATACATTGTCAGATGACTTCCTATTGTTTGACAGTAATCTATTATTACCAATCAATCTAAAGAAAAACTTTCAAAATCTTATTTTCAATCAATATATATGTCCTTCACTGGGTCGTGTTACTTCACTGGTTAGTTTACCCTATATATAGAATCATATTTTCCTGATTGCGGTTATGAATATTCTGAGAGTCAAAACTCCAAATCTATCGAAAAATAGATATATCTATCCAGAGAAAATACATTTTTGTACTTTAATGAACTTAAAATCTTATCTGTACAAATTAACGTATTTAAAATTAGTTTCTCGAAGTAATAAGATTGCAATTTAGTGCGTTATAATCCGACAAGTAAATCAAAAGTCATTATGCTGATCCGTTTTTATTTGTACTCTTTAAAATTTATGCGATTTATTAACTTTGTGAGAATATTTTAGAAATACTATCATTATCACCCTCCTTTCCCAAGTTTCTCTGGGATCTTCCTCCCCCCGTATTTTCCATCGGACTAACCTCACACCGTTTCATCGAATTTTCAAGACTTTATAATACTGTTAAAATTTGGAGCAGTTTAGCAGTTACCGGCTTTTGCGCCCGGATTTATGAATTTTGCTTTACAGAGGCGATTGAAAATAGAAATAAATAAAACTAAAAATGCTTCGGTATTATTTTTTTAAAAAATATCTCAACGTGTCTATTTGCTCACTTTTTTTTAACTTCATTTTTTTGCAAAGAGTTTGAAAATGTGCATAAAAGTTGCTCTCTACTGAACTCTCTTCGTATTTTTTATATACTTAAAATTTCTTTTATATACTTATGATTGTGTGAAATATCTTTTTAAAAATTACATTTATTGGTTTTATTTACAGTATATGGATGTCGACAGCTTTTGTCCCAGAGCCACAGTAGAAGTGAAACGCATTGAAAACTCTCCCGAGGCGAAGAAGTTCTTGGCTGATCATAAGGTACGTTGCTTTCGCTAAATTTTTTATTTGAGATATAAGTTAAACAGTCAATATTTTTAGAAAATCAAAGAGAGAGGTTGCTTTTATGAGGTTTCCTAATTCACCTTAGTCCGTCTGTATACAGTTTTCTATGTTGGTTAGGGTATCCTAAAGAGGCTATATTGAAATTATAGTTACTATATTACTATTATTACTTCTACTATATTATTATTACTATATTGAAAGAAAGGTAAAAAGTGCTCGTACAAATACATTGACCCCTGAATTGGCAGCAGTGAAAAAGTTGGACAGATATGAGACAGTATTCAATGCTGAACAAGAAAAAACGCATGAATCTAGATTGGCTCTAGAAGAGAGATTATTTGGTATAACTCTTACGAACATACGAATGGTAGCATTTGAGTTCGTTGAGAGAAACAGTATAAAGCATAATTTTAAGATAGGAAAAAAAAAATGACTGGAGAAGGTCGGTTGTATTCATTTCTTGGCAGACATAAAGAACTTAGTCTCCGAAATCCAGAATCCACAAGTATGGCCCGAGCAAAAGGGTTTAATCGCACTGCAGTTAAGCAGTTATTTGAACTTTTGAATTCTTTATTAAGTAAGCATAAGATTACACCAAATGATATTTATAATGTTGATGAAACAGGAATTCTAACAGTGCCAAACAAGCTTTCAAGAGTGTTGAGTTTACGAGGCAAAAAGTAAGTGGGTAGCTTGTCTTCAGCCGAACGAAGAGTTTTGGTTACTGTTGAAACATGCATCAGTGTAGCTGGGGTATTCGTCCCTCCTATGTTTGTATTTTCTCGAGTGAAGGAAAACCCAAGACTCATATATGATGCTTTCCCAGGAACGTTTGCAGTGTATCACAAGACCGGCTGAATCTCTAAGGAAACTTTCATTGTTTGGTTTTAAAAGTTCGTAGAATTTTCCAATCCTAGGCATAAGAAACCAGTGCTGTTGCTGCTTGATGGACTCAACAGTCACGCCAAAAGTTTGGATCTCTGACAAGAGAATACAATGCAATCATCCTAACCTTCCCCCAGCATACAACTTATCGCCTTCAGCCCCTGGATGCCAGTTTCATGGCTCCACTGAGCACGTATAATGAACAAGAAGTTTGAAAGTGGCTGTTCAACCGTCCAGGTAGGTGCGTTACAATTTACAAGGTTGCAAAACTGTTCAACGCAGCCTACTCATGAACAGCTGTTGCAGAAACTACCGTTAAAGGGTTTCGCAAAACTGGCATAACTCCGTACAATCCTGACGTCTTCCCAGATCACTTGTTTGCACCCTCTGTCACCACTGATCACCCAACGTCAGACCTGCAACGTCAGACCTGCAGCAAGAACCTCCAGGTGTTGGGCACCAGGCTGATGTGAGCAAAGACCAAGAACAACCTTCAACATATTCGAGGGACATCGTAGGAGTAGACCAATCTGCAACATCCTCAGGGGGCAAAGTATTAGAACTCTTTTTTTTAATCGATCTAAGCTACCCTTTTCCATCTCTCCAGAGTGTGTTCTACCTGTACCTCAAGTAAAAGGACCGCTCTCAGAAAAATGGCTGATAAGAGAAAGAAGAAAACTGTAGTAATAACATCATCTCCATATAAAAATGAATTATAAATGGAAGAAAAAAAGAATGATTAAACTACAAGAAAGAACCAAGAGAATTGAAGAAAGGATTGCTAAGAAATTCCTCTTAAAGGCACCAGACACATCTCGACAGTGATAATTACGGAATAAGCGTTCATGTTTGAAGACTCATAAAATCTCTAAAAACATATGTAGCATCATAATATCTGTGTACTTAATTATAAAACAACAGTCTATATAAAAATGTTAGAAGCAATAAAATTCCATGAATAAAATTTTTAGAAATTTTGCTTTACAGTTTTCTGTCAGTTATTATGTTTTACAGTTCATTTTACACAAAAAAACAAACATTGTAAACCCTGTCCCTTTTTGTCCAACCCAGGTATGCAAAATCGGGATATGTAAGAGTTTGAAAAATAATTATTATCTATTTCACAGTCGTTAAAATTAGTTTAAAATATGTTTTTTCTGTGCTTCAATAAGTGATGTAGCTATAAAAAAAAATAATGTGTGGTTCTCTTTAACAGATTCCCCGTAGTAAATAAAAACAGTAATGGTATCCCATTTTGTCCAACTCTCCCCTACGTATAGACTACTAAATGAAAATTCCTAACTCATCCTGTCGGGATTGTACAGTACTCAAAATAAAAAAACGCACCTCTCTGAATAACTTTCAATCTAATGATCGGATCTTAACGTTCTTGGATTCACTCTTAAAGGTTTAAATGCATGACCTCAAATATGCTAATTAACCAGGGCAGACGTTATTTTAAGTTGCAAAATTTAGACACAAAAACTTTCTTTGAATAAACATGCCTTTTTGTCAGCATATTCGGATTTTTGACCCTCAAAATATAGGGGATAGCCACAATCTGGGAAATATGATCCCAGCAGTTTGTTCAGGAGAGTGGTCCAAAGTTTGGACCCCTTAATATTAATATAACTCTTTGCGTATTTCGCGAGAACTTTTTAAGCGAATTGAAAAACTTTTGAACATAATTATTAACTTCGCTTGTCCGAACATAATTCCATACAAAATATAACTTTTCATAAATATTTATTATTTTATAATATTTTATTTAATAATAGTCGAAACAATTTTGAATTGTAAGGCATAAAATGTTTTGCATCATTTTAAAGAATGCAATTTTAAATCTCAGAATACAGAATTTGAGCGAAATTGGTCGAACAGTTTCTAAAAAATAGAATTTTAAAAACACGATTTTTCTATGATACTTTATTTCTTTTTAGTTATTTTGAACTCCGTAATTTATGGATGTAGTTTATAGACTTTTATAGATGTAGTTTTTAAATAATTTGAAATGCGATGTTTATTAAGTTTTTTCTTCAATATTTTTTTTAAAATTTTTTCTTATAGGAGATGTTCCAAAATCTGACCTACTACAGTGGAATGCCCATCACTGACTGCCTTTCATCACTTCTTTTCCATGATTGCATTTTTCAGGAAGTAATTACATTTTTCAAAGCTTTTAATTTAGAAAATTTCAGAATTTATTTTAAGATGTTTGATTTGGCTCAAGACTTAATCTTGATACTTGCTAATTTGTGACATAATAGTGTATACTGCTTCGTATTGGCCGTGCTTAATGTATATTTTTACAAGAAGGGATTTAAATCACGAAAACCAGTTTGATTGCCTGGTTAAACTAGAAGTCGTGCCTAACAATAACTTTTCAGTTCTTCTCTTTCCTCCAATTTAAAAGGTTTTGATATTATCAGTCTTGCTTTCCTTAGTAGTGCTTCTTTAGATATTATTTTCAATGGCGAGTTTTTTTATTCCTTTCTTAAATATTAATTTCCGCTCTTTCATGTGAATACTTTTTGGACTTAAATTTTTGACAAAGATATTAAAATTGAGGGCTGTCATTAAAGTGCTGACATATTGAAATTGTTGTTACAGCTCCTTATGAAGTAAACTGGTTACACTAGCACGGCCCGGAACTCTTGGCCGTGCTTAAACTTAATTCATTTTATATTTTATCTTTATATGGCTCATAAACTAATTTTAATTATTTCAAATTTTGATTTACAATTGAATCAAATCACCAATAAATTAATTTAAATTTCTTTTATAGACGGCAGCACGAAATTTAAGATACTAAAATACATAGCTGAAACTGAAAAAAGTGATATTAATATATATATATTCATTAGTAAGGATTTATTTTAACTACTTTTGACTCTATTTAAGTGGAACTACATTTACTTACTTGGGCTCTTCACACTTTGGCTCAAAAAGCATTCAGCATTTGACCAATCCTTCGGTCTTTGTCTTGTGATCAGGCCTTCTCAAATCATTTCAATATTTCTCTTTTAAAATATGCATTCATTTGTCACTGTAGTTATTCTTGATCTTCTCTATTTCTTCTTCCTCTGCCATCAGGGCCCCAAGAATGGGAAACATGAGCTTTTCCCCACAGCATACTCAATACGTGTTCTATCCATTTTCACCTTCTCTTATTGAATTTATCTTCTATTGTAGCTAGATTTGCCTTTTCTATAAGTATGTTTCGTTTACTGTTTAAATAGGCCAACGGATATTAAAAAAATTTCTGAAATAATTTTGAAAAACCTCCAGTTTTTGAATGCCTTACTATCTGAGGCGCCATGTTTCAGAGCCATATAATAAAATTGCTCTGACTATTGTTTTATCAATATTTACATTAGTTCTGTATTGAATGCTCGTTAACTTCCAAAGTTTTTTTGTAGACGCTTTTTTTTTTCTCTTTATAGTACAGTTCGATTTTTAATGAACAGACGATACCATTTACCTTGAAGCATTTTTTTCTCTTAACAGTATTGTTCGATTTTTAATAAACAGACGATGCTATAATACCAATTACCTTGAAGCATTTGATACTCTTAAAACTGTTCCATAATGTATATGATGCGTTTCAAAATTATAAATGAAAAATTCTAACATATGTTCCAGTAAGCAAAACATTTTTACGTTTTAGGAATCAAGTAGAAATATTTCCTCATTTTCTTAAAGCATTAAATAAAAACGTTTTTTAATCGTGTTTATTAAACGTAGTATGATCTTAATGGAACGGCACCAAATGTGAGGTAAATTGTAATGCGATCTGTTTAATAAAAATCTGAGTAGATAATTTAAAACAAAAAGCTGAGTAAACTGCTTGAAATAAGAACATAATAATGTAACATATGTTTCTGAGGCAACTTGTGTTTTGGCAACTAAGTGAAAATGTTTCTGGGATCTTTTAACCACATTTGTACTTTGAGCATTGTAAAGGTTTAAAAATTTTTTTTTTGTCTTCTTATTAATATAAATCAAGGGCTTAGTATAATATAATGATGCGCAATGTTTCCGATTTGTTTAAGAGAGTGTTTATCTATTTATGTTTTGCTGTTATCTAGATAAAATGTACGAAACTAGTAATGTATCTATTAGGAAATGATGCTAAGGGACGGTTTCGTGTACAAATGTCACTTTTAAGAAATATTAAACTTATTATTATACTTCCCTATTTACACCATACATATAAATTTACGGGAGATTATAGTTTGGAAATCAGAATCATTTTCCAGGAATTTAGACACAACAATGAAACACAAGGAAAAAATCATGATTTATACCGTCTTCTTCAAAACGCCTATCTCCAAAACACTTCTACTAACTGACCAAAGCTGAATTTTTTAGAAGTTCCATTTCAGAATTATTAAAAGATTTTTAAATTGGCTCTAAATAACAAAATTAACAGTTTATAAACTTGGCAAACTTAGCAACTTCGCAAAATTAACAACTTATTAATTAAATGGATATTTAAGTGTGGATCCATTATTAAAATACTTATCTCTATATTAAAACATTGTGAGGGCCACCGTCATTGTTTTGGGAGTTCAACTTAACATTGCATTTTATTTTACTGCGCAAAAATTGTATAACTTGCAAACTTGAAATTACATAGGTGTGTAGAAAAATGTACAGGGAGTGCGATGAAATGAAAAATTCAACAATTATTAACTGCTAAATTTGTGGTAAAAAATACCATGCGGGCCACTCTGCAGACCGCAATCATAGAGTTGAAATTTGACAGGGTGAAAGAAAAATTTCTGTTGATGACCTTAGCACGAGCCCCTTTTTGGGAATTTTTCTCACTTTTTCTACTGTTTGATCCATGTTAAATTCTGTTCTGCGCACAAACTATAAGACTTGAAATTACGATAGTTTGTAGAAAAATATTTAAGGAATACGTTGATAAAAAAAGACAGGATTTTATTACTAGTTCGAGGATTTTAAACTACTAAACTTGCAAAAAATACTATATGAGCTTATTTATTTACCACTGAAATGCACCCTGAATACAATACTCAATACTGTATCGCTTAACCCTCTGAATAGACAGAATTTATAATTCTTACTCAATTTTTATGCTTAACCATAAAAAATTTTTTTGCTTCATGCTGATTTTATTTTTTTATTATAGAAACGATATAACCTTACAGTACCGGATTGGGTTGAGCCATATTGGGATGAATTGACAAGAATCTCAGATATGGCATTTTACTGGGCTTTTAACTCTCCTCTTATGCAACGGCTCCGAGCTGGTAAACTCTTTTCTTTAATAATTTATGAATGCATTAGTTTTGTAATGCCTTAAGAACGTTACCAGAATTGTTTTTCGAAAAGAATTGAGAATTGCACCATAACATATTTTTACGCTTATTAATTTCCAGGATTGATTTAATAGCAGCGAAAATATTATGTGAATTGCATACTTGCATATCCGTTTAATATGTTTTGAAGTAAATTCTATCTGGTAAAATGACATCTGTATTCGACTGCACGAGTTTCAGAAACATCTTTAAAGTCTTCTTTTGGAATGCTCTATAATTCTGATGCTGGAGGGACATCCCTCTTGAAACATTGTCCTTCTGGGAATTTTTTTCTCTTTTTTTAGAGGTTGTGGAGATGTAAACTTTGTACCTTCAGAAAATTTGGAACGATTGACGAAAGCACGAAGAACGTCAAAATTGAAAGGCATTCCCAAAGACTTTAGAAATTGTCTCTAAAACTTACGGCCAAGAAAATTACATCAGGTGAAGGTTACTTTGAAATATTCACGATCGCAACGCTCGAATACGCCACCTGGGAAGAAGACCGGTTCCATGTCTTGACCTAACCCCCTTTCCTCTCCTCCTCTTTTCAGTTGTATAGGAATGCAATAGCATATCCCCTTTAATATTTTTCGTATTTAGCAATAAAAAATACTTTTTTAACTTTCCGCAATGCTTTCTTTCCGAACTATGTTTATTGCAGTTTTTAATTTCATATAGTATCAAAGTTTTTAATCCATTTAAAAATTAAGACAGAGACTAGACACGCTAATGTTGAAAGCATGCAAAGTGTTGCCATAGGTAAAGAGTTTTGCTCTTAGCCACCTGCAGCCCATTTCGATCGCTTATATTAAATGTGTATGTAATTCACATAATATTTTAAGGAGATATTAGATCAATCTTGGAAATTAATAACAAAACTTTGTGCAGAAGGTTGAAAATAAAAGATTGGGACTTCAACGTATGGTAATAAGAATAAGAACATATATTTTGATCCTAGAAATTTACAAAGTATTCTATGGTTAAAATAAACGAAAATTAAATATTTCAGTTAATTCGATTTTGAATTGAATACAGAAACTGCAATCTTGACACAGAAAAGTTTCGTTCCACGTGTATTACATTTTAAAATTTGCCCTTATTATATTCTGCAAATACTCTCTATATAGAATAATACTGATTAAAAATAAAAAATAAAATTAATTTGGCAGCAGTCTGCAATTTTTAATCTATTTCGTATTTCAGGACCTTTGTTAAAGAAAATAAGAGATTTGGTACTGAAAAAAATAAGTGGTGATCTGCCCGGTCAGAAATTTCAGATGTATTCATCAGTAAGTTATATAATAATTTTCTAACTTTAATATTTTTTTTTTCAATTATTTATTTTTTTACTCAGAATGTTCATCTGAAACAAGCAAATTTATAAAATAATGCAATATCTTACTTTGATATCCGCATTTCATGTGTTTTATAAGTTGTGAATATGTTACCTTTTCAAGACTGATCCTTTTTTTTTTTTTTTTTTTTTTTTTTTACAGAGAAAGTTTTTCTTTTAGCTGCACATTGTGTTTTTACTCTAGATAATATTAAAAAGAATTGTTTTCAAAAAGAAATCGGGGACTCACTTCTTGCAGTTAGCCCCTGGGCCATTGATGTTCCATTAGTTTGTTTGAGTGACTGAATAATGTAAAACTAAATCGGAAGAAGTTACCTGGAAATTATAAGACGAATTTTAAACCCTAACGACATCTGTGTTTAGCTTAACACGGTCAACCATCAATGATGGTTTGTACGATTTCACTATTTCGTTAAGTTTATTTATTTAACTATTATGATATAATATGAAAAGTAAATTTAAAAAATACCTTTAATTCTAATCGCTAATTTAAATTAATATTTTCTTTGTTCTTTGTAATAATAAAAAATATTTATAAGGATTTGGGAGAAAAATTTGATGAAAAGTAAACCTGAGTTGGAGTCGTAATCGAGTTCTTAGAAAAGTTCGGAGTCGAACAGCGACTCCACAGTCTTAGCATAAAAATTTTTCACACTTTTCCAATTCATTCATAGACAGTTATTATAATTATTATTATTTTTAAATTTCAGCATGATGCAAATATAGCTGTGGTTTTAGAAGCTTACGATCTCTTTCCGAAGTCTGTACCTTTTGCTGCTACTCTTATATTCGAACTTTACAGCAATCCAGATTCTTCTCATTTTATGAGACTTGTGTACTTGAATTCAACACAACCGGAAAACGTTTTTCAAACTCCACACGTTTTAAAGTTTCCTGGTTGTGAAGAATACTGTCCTTTACATTACTTCATCAATATTACGGAGCCTTTTATTCCACTATTTTGGGAGTCAGAATGTTTGGCTTCAATTTACTAATTATGTAATTGTAGAAAATAAAACTTTTTATTTCAATGGGATTTAGCTGCTAGTTTTCTGTTTTGAATTTTATTGTTGAATTAATTTTTAGGGGTGTTAAAATAACTGTGGTTTTAGTTTATGGAGTCTAGAATATGTGCGCTTCCCTACAATATTGTAATAGGATTACTAAATTAATTATATTATATTCCCAGGTAGCAAAAAGATATGATCTAATACTGGCAAGATGCAATATAATACTGCCGTGCTAGAAAACGCAATTCTCTTGAATCCTATCTTCTAATGTTAGAACTAATTTGATATAAGATTACATAGTATTTGATCTAACATCCGAAATTTCAAAATAATCATCTATTTCATTACTTTTGGTACAGCGCCACATTTTTTTGAAAGGTTATTCCAAATTATTAATAAATAAACATTTATTTATGAAAAAAAAACAATAAATTAAATATTACTTAAAATGTCCTTTTTAGCCACTTCAAACTTATGCCAGAAAACATAATGATAATATTAGCAGAAATAAGCTGTTTCCGCCAGTGCAATTGTTGAGTTGTAACTTCCTTGGGAATGTTTACATCGCCACCGCCATTGATCGTAGTAATCAGCTACAATGACATTTTTAACTTCAAAGGTATTTATAATTTAGTAATTTTTTGTAAACTTTTTAAATTTCAATGATAGATACATAAAACTTTAAAGTAGTATCGTAGGTAGCGTTTTTCCTGTAGAAACATTCAGTGTACTTAATAATCTTGACCGCTTCTTCAAAACATTCAAGAATTAATTTAATGATTTAATAAATCTCTCAATAAATATTATGATTGTGCTCATTTTTAATAATGTTTGCTTGTAGTAGTTGACTACTCTGTTAAAACGTATTGTCCAACTATAAATTACAAGTATATTGTAGTTAGTTTAGAATAGGCTAGTAAAAACAATATTTACATGGTAATTCGCATCTGACAGAATTTCACTGCAGCAATGATAAAGATAAAAAGTAATATTTAGTAAAGAAGTTTGCCATGTTAAAATAATTATTAATTAATCGGCTACTTTTTAGTTAAAACCATTAGGTACACTTTAGAATGTTTGAAATTTTATTCACAAGAAGAACACTATTGTTACATTATTTAAATTTCCTGTTTAATATATTGTAAAATAATTAGTTAAACATTTTGATTTTCATTTCTTGAGTATAGACAGATTTGCATGTTTTTGATACATGATTAATTATATTAATTTATAAATGATAGCAAATGGTTAAAAAATTAGCAACAATATGGTTTATTCAAAGTTGTGTTTACGTTAAATGAAGAACAGTGCTGAAAAGGTATTAAAATTTTTATTTAGGAAGTTCTTAGTAAAAGTGTGACTATTTCCTATTGGCTCTATGAGCTTATATAATGTACAAAAATATTTTGACAGTTAAGTATCATTGTATTATCTTTAAAAAAAAAATTAAAAAGCATTGAATTTGATATATTTTTGTATCTGTATATATACTTGAATATTCACTACAATTGAAAAGGGCTTAAGGGTTTTGAACTACAATTTCTTCTTTTTTTTAAAATAAAAAATAATTAAGAATGAATAAAATTATTACTTGAGAGCGGTTATAAATGAAATGTTTTTCGATTCTTGCGCAGTGATACTAAGATTTTTTGGTGCAGGTATTGTTACTGAATTCTACCTATTAAATTTTAGACCTATTAAAATTTATTTTAAATTATTTAAGTTTTAAAGAAATATTCAATGCTTAATAGTTTTAAATTTACTAATTTAATGTTTTCAATGTAAAGTAATGTAGAGTTTTAAATTTAGTGTTTTCAATGTAAAGTTTAACTCTTCTTCTCTTATAATTTTAGCTTCGTCTGCGGCTGCTGGATAATGCAAATGGAGAATGACATACTGGTAGAAGACCAGGGCCCGTAACTTCGATCCTGACAGAAAACAAAACAACTGCTGTGTATATGCTGTTCGATTTTCATTAAACCTGCCGGAGCTGAAATTCCTCTTGTTGTTGTGTAGAAGTTTGACGAAAGATGTATCTCTGTGTGATTTATCGCTGCTGTGTGTTACACGTTGTTTACTGTTGCTGACAATTTTATAAAATATTTCAATCAAGAAACGATTCATCAGTTTATTGGTCTGAAATATAGTTGCACATAAGCAAAAAGTTGCAAGTGAAGGGAAAATAACTTTTAACTGCATGAAATAAATGACTGCAAAGTTTTGGAATTCTTTCTATTTAAAAATAATAATTAAAATGATAACACATAGTCGGAACTGTTGCTTTTTGCATTAAAAATAAAAATTATTTTATTTAATGACAAATATGTGTTCTTAAGGATTATGTTTATATTAAACAATGACAGTAAGAATATATTGCTTTTATAGTTGAGTGAAGTTTATATTGTGTTTTGTTTTAAAATAATATAATTAAATTGTGAAATAATGTTTGTCATGATTTGGTTTGATTAATTTTTTTATTCTTAACTACTGCATTGTGTAATTTATACTGCATTTTTGTAATAAATCATCGAAATTTTAGAAAATGGGATAGGCAGATATGTGTTCATTAATAAAACTTAATAAGATATAAAGTTAGAAATTTTTTTATAGTCATGATAGTAATATTTAAGCATTTTGAAATTAGATGTAGATAAAATTCGGTTTCTTTTAAATTTTCAAAAATTGGAAACAATTTTATTTTAACATCATTGTTAAACAGTACCTCTAAGCTTATGGGCATTTATACTACTAGCATTGTATTTTTACTTTAATTTTGAATTATTTAGTTCAAATCTGAGATAAGAAGTGTATGTATATATTTTTATGATGTTTAAAATAATGATAATAGTAAAAATTTTTTTTGGCTTAATATTAAAAATTTAGCTGAACATTTATTTACATTATTGTTAAAGCAAAAAATTTAAACCAACGTAGAGTAGAATCTTGTTTAAGTTTTCATCAGTAAGGTTCTTTGCAAAGCAGGTTTTTAAATACATAATTTTTTAAATTTTTTTTTTATGGCTTTATTTTTTAAAATTTATTTTCTGAAAAGCTCTGTTTAAAATGTTTACATATTACACCTACTTTTTTCTAAACCTATTTATGTCATAACGCATAATCTATAATCAGCGAAATGAAAGCAATGGAATTGTTTTAAACAAAAATTGCTACAAAAATCATTATTTTTATAGCAACGTTCTCAAAAGAGTAATAGATTGTAGTCAAATTTTGATCATTCATACCAAAAGCAACTTTTAAAAGATACTGTTAAAAATGTTATTATTTTTTCGTCTCGTTCTTGATTGCTATTATATGTTTTTGCAAATTTAATTTAGATTAAACATAATATTTACTGACAGTTTTGAAATTAAAATATTATGTAAATTGTTTGCAAAGATTGTTGGTTTAGTACATAACACCTTTAAATAATTATCGAATTGATGATAATTTCTGATGTGCCCCTAAAAGTAGTTTTTACATTACAAAAAATAATAGCAATTTTCATAATATTAGTTGCTTTTCTGGTTTCACTCCCTGGAAAAATTTCCACGTTATGTTTGGGTTTTGTTTGAGGTGTTTTGTTCAATAAAATTTCAGATACTTAAAGAATAAAGCTGCGTAACTATTTCTCCATTTAATTTCTGTGATGATATCGGATGCAATTTTTTTTAATGCTGATTTTAAAGTAATTCTCAAAATCTTGAGGATTTTCATTATCAACATTGTGTTTATTATTTTAATTTTGGAAATTTTCACATAATTTTTCATTTAAAATTTGAGACAAAAATTTCTGCTTTTTTATTTTTATCATGGTTAAAATAATATAATTGTAAAATAATTATAGTCGTAAAAAGTTCTTTTGACTGAATAACATTTATATTATTATAAAAATTCCTAATCAATTTAGAAAAGAATATTGCATATATTATAAAGAATATTATTAAAGAATCTTTTGTGATAGCAAGGTTTTTCAAAAGTAAATGATGGTAGTCAAATTTGGATCAATATAAAAGCAACTTATAGTAAAAAAGTATTATATTTTTTCGTCTCATTCTTGTATGCAATTAAATGTTTGTGCAAATTTAATTTTGATAAAATACAATATTTACTTTTTTTTTTGGTTTTGACATTTAAATGTTATCTAAACTTTAAGTAAATAAAAGTACATAGTACTTTAATTATTGAATCGCTAAAAATTTCTGATGTCCCAATGTAAAATTATTTTTACATTACAAAAAATAATTGCAAATTTTTTTAATAGAAATTCATAAAGGCTTTTTTTTGTTTTCACTCCCTGAAAATATTTCTACAGGTGCCTTTAGGTTTTGTTTCAAGTGTTTTGTAAGTAAAATTTCAGATTCTCAAAGGATAAAGTTACGTAAGTAGTTCTCTCTTTAATTTCAGTGATAGAAGTGAAATAATTTATGCAAGTAAGTAATTTGAACATATTTTCATTTTCTTTATTGTTTCAGTTATTACAAAATATTACAGTTTAAAAATTCGAGATATAATTTTATTGTAATATTTTTGGAAATGAATGACTTAGTTATATAGTAGAAAAAAAAGTTAAGCTAAATTTTCGACTCAATTCAAATGTAAATTTAACTTAGAAATTATGTGGTGTTGTTTTCTTAATTTACAATTTCAGAATATAAATAATGAATGATAATTGTGAAATTGCAAATGGCTTAAGTTACACATTTAAAAAAAAAATGTATATATATTACAAACTAACAAATTCAATTGAGATTTTGATAAAATAAGTTCATTTTTTTTCTCGATGTCTTTTATCTTTTATAGTTTTATTATCTTATTTTTATCTTATATTTATCTTTTATAGTTATCGAACTCTTTTATAGTTTTATTCGATGAAGAAAAAATTAGAATATTGAGTGTAACTTCATATAAATGAAGTTATGTAAAATCAAGTTAATATAGTTTCAGTTAATTTTTCTGACATTATGGCATTTTATTAAATATTATCTTAAAATTTGTTGCAAGTTTTTCCTATTAGCTCTAAAAATAAAGATAAAAAGTCGAATAATATAAAAATATCAAATAAGTTACCAACTTTTATTTATTATTTTTTTTTAACTTAAATTTTTTGTCTCATTTGAAATTTTTTTTTTTTTTTTTTTTAACTAATTCCTTTTGTTTTGCTTGCTGTAATATCGTAGTAAGAATATGATTTTCAATATTGTATATATATATTGAAAATCAAATTCTTACTACGAAGCTACTGTAAGCAAAACAGAAAGAATTTGTTAAAAATCATTTCGAATAAGAAAAAATGGGCGAAATAATTCAACTTTATTTTGAGGTTTTTCTTTAAAAACACATAAATTAAATTTAAAAAAAATACTAGATTTCTAAGTTTCTGATTGCTTCTGTCAGGGTTGGCATAAATCACTTGATTTTAGTCGTGAATTAAATCCTGATTAAATCTTTTCAATTTTTTTAAAGTAATCACTAATTTAAATCAGCTTAATTTTAAAAAAACGTTAACTTAAGCAAACATAATTTTTATAACATTAATTATGAATTAATTTTTTAAAAAAATTATTAATTTAACTTTTAAATATTTTCATACAGTATAAATAATAAATACATTGTTAAATGTGTGAATTTTTAAAAGTCTGATTTAATTGATAATGTATGTTTATTAAGGGAGCGATTTTTTTTCCTACTGAATAATAAAAGGCATATGCATTAAAATCACTATGTTATCCCCTTCATTATGAAATGCATTGATGTAAATCAATAGTGATAATTTTTTCTAAAAAAATAAATCAATAATTTCAACAAAATGATTAAAAAATATTAATTGAACAAAATATAATTTAAAATATTTTCTACTAAGAAATTTGATTTGAATTGAAAGATTTTTTTTACTAAGAAATATCAAAAGGGATATTCATGTAAATTATTATGTTTCAAAATAGACTACACTTAAATAAGAGTGATATGAAACCTTTAAATAGTAATTTTCCATTTAATATGTTTAAAATAATTTTCAAAAAACATATTTTAATTATATCCATTTAGTTTTCTGCTAATTAAAATACAATGAATCATATCTTATTGACATATCTTATATCTTATTGAATATAGAGTTAGAGTGTATCAAGACTTCCTCAAATCAGAATTACGTAATTTTTTTTTTCGGTAATGTTTTCTTATCTAAACTAATTTACTTTTCATTAGATGTCTAGTTGACAAATTGTCACCCGAACAATTATCACCAAATTGAACCTGGGAAATATAACTATGATTTTTTTCTTAACATAGTGATTAGTATGTAATAAAATAATAATAATTTTATCCATTTTTAGTAAGAAATATTAACTATTTTACTTCTATTTTTAAACAATAGTATTATTAAAATATTGTATCAGATGGTTTGGTGGGCAAATTTTAAAAAATCCAATTAATTTTATTCAAATAGAAAAAAAATCCAATTTAAATCAAATATTTACGATTTTGGAGTTAAAAAAAATAATGACTGCCAACCATGGCTTCTGGTCAAAGTTGTAGCCATAAACTTTTTAGTATATGAACTGTAAAAATTCAAACATATTATGTTCATATATTTTTTTAAAAATAATATGCAGAAGTTTGGTTAAGATAGATTTGTTAAAACTGGTTTAAAATTCAAATTATTAAATATATTCAAAAATTGCATGTAAAAATTATTTAAATTTTAAATATATTAAATAAATTCAAAGTATTAAATATTAAAGTAAGGTTTTTTCAATTTAATTAAAACTTGATACTATTACACACCTATAAAAAAATTCCTTTTAAATGAAAATTACTAAAAGATGGAGGAAAACTTATTGGCAAATCCCCCTTCCCCCTCAGCAGACTAGCTTCTGGCGAACAATATTGGCGAGACGATGCTTTTATCAGAAATTGTTTTAATGCATGAATGAAGTAGGAGGGATGGTCATTAGGGTTGCCTTAAGCGCAGTCCACCAGCCTTTCTTAAGGTATCCGTACACGTTGAAAAAGTGAATTTTAGCTAAAAATGACAATTTTTTTTAAATTTTATATTACGAATCTCCGTTTATTCTAGTTTTTAAAAAAAGTTTAAATTTTAATTGTGCGTCAATTAGAAGAAAAGTTATGATTAAAAGAATATTAGTCGATGATTAAAAAATGAAACCGGAAATAGCATTCCGAAACCGGAAGTGGGACAAAAACAGTTATATTTATCTTTATTTTGGGATAATTATCTTTCTTTCACTTAGATAATTATTATTTTAATGTTGCTAGAAATGAGCCTCACAATTTATCATTTATATTAGTAGTTTTTGGGTTAAAATTGGCAACATTCTCACTCTCTTGTGGATTTGTTTACAAGCAGCGTTCTTCGAATATTCTAATATTATTTTGACTACATTTTATTGAAACGTAATTGAATTTCTTTTCGAAATTTTATGTTTAAGTACTTTGCAATATGGGTAATCCAAGAAATCGAAATAATGGACGAAAAAAGAAGTTTCATGGGAATAGCATTTTTAAAATAGATTTTTAAAATAGAAATGATATAAATTATACTTTAAATGCCTTTTTCTCAGAATGTAATTTCACGCAAAAATAGTAACTTTAAAAATTCATTATTAAAAAAGTTGTTGATATATTTCAATAAAAATTTTTATGTGTATTATGTATAATGTTCTCTAGTGCTTGTGCTACAATTGTTTAAAAATATTTAATAGTTTTTTATTGTTGGTCTAAAATGTGAAATATGACGTAAAAAATTTGACAAAAATCTCATAAAAAGTTTTCGATTTTCTATAAAAAATTTAATTTTTCAAATATTTTTATGATTGTAGTCAAATCACTAGACAAAATTCTGCTCTTTATTTTGATAATAACACTTTTTTAATACAATAATTTTGGTGAAGTATATCCTTTCCCAAGTTTTATGAAAAAAACATCACTTTTTTCTTGTTATTTAGCTTTTAAAAACAAATTATAATATAAATGTCTAATTTCTCTTATTTAATATTAGTTTTTACATATAATAAATATAAAAACATAATTAAAGTGTTCTGAAACTTAATATTTTTAAAAAAGTCCTTCGAACGTGTTCGGATACCTTAAAGGGGGATAAGATGTTAGCAGCGCAGTCCACCATGTTTTAGAAAACCATTAGCGCAATCAGGTATCATCGAAATCGGGCATCAAATTGGAAACCACGTGAGGTGACCGATTATCTTGCACGAGCCGCGATGGCTCAGGGGATAGAGCGTTCGCCTTCCAATGAGGCGAACCGGGTTCGAATCCCAGTCGATACGAATTCCGCATCCGGCTTGCACTGACCACAGTGCTGACGTGAAATATCCTCAGTGGTAGACGGATCATGGGTTAGAGTCCCCTTGCCGTCAGGCTAACCCTGGGAGGTTTTTCGTGGTCTTCCTCTCCATGTAACGCAAATGCGGGTTAGCTCCATCAAAAAGTCCTCCACGAAGGCAAATTTCTCCCAATACTCGATCCAGGAGTTCCCTTGTCTTCTGGATTGGGTTCAAAATTACAAGGCTACGGAGTTGAACATTAGTAGCCGTAAACCCATTAAGTTGGGTCGGCTGTTCAACGACGGTTATAAAATAAAATAAAATTATCTTGCACCAAAGTAGCGATTGCTTTCCACTTATGAAAACCCGTTTGGCGAGATTGGGTAAAGTCAGCTGATTTACTTTGGTGCGGCTTTGCAAGTGGCAGTTGAATGGGCTTGCGGTCTCTACCCCTATTCCTACTCTAAGGGTATTTCCGCACCAGAAAATGACACTGACTAAAATTGAAATCGTTTCATGTACCTTCATGTACAAAAATCAAGTATCTTCGAAAACATTTTGAGTAGCCCGCTTCCGAGAAGTGTCACTGTATTGCAAGGATCCGCTTTGTTGACTGTTAGAAGAATGAAACGGAAATTGCTTCAAATTAGTAGAACGAGACAGGTTTTTAAGATTGCATGATTTTTTTTAGAACCGCGGATTCTGAAAGATAGGTTTCCGGGCTGTATTGGACAAAAAGAGTTTTCTCAGTTTATTTTTGACTGTGTGTTTAATCTTATTTAGAATAACACTTGATTGAATAAAACTTGATGTTATGGTTTATGTATCAATTTAAAAAAGGTTTTTTTTTTTAAATTTTTATTTTTATTATTTTTAAAATTCACAGTGCTCCTTCATAAGTTATTTATTTGCTAATATAATCAATTATTAACCGGATTAAATTCCGGTTTAAATTACTGTAATTACTGTTCCGGATTAAATTACTGTAATACCGGCACCCTTTGGGTGTATCGTTAAAATGATGTAAAAAATTTTACACCCCACTGTTCAAACTTCTTTCCAGTAGTATTAAATAAAATAATAATAAAAAAAAATTTACTAAAAGTTATATTTTTATGGTATAAATTTGGCTTTTGATTCTTTGGATAAACGAAAAATTCAGACTTGAAATCTTTGCATAAACGAATTTTATAGTTGTGTGCAAAAATGTTTCAATTCGCTTAAAAAGTTCTCGAGATTTGGCAAAATACACAAAAAAATGAAATTAACCTTAAGGGGTTCAAACTTTGGGCTGCTCTCCTGACTAAGCTATGGGGACCAAATTTTCCATATTGCGGCTACCCCCTAAATTGTGGGGGGCAGAAGTCCGAATCCGTCATAAAAAAGGTATGTTTATTAAGAGAAAATATTTTTTTGTGTCTGATTTATTAACTTAAAATATCATCTGCATCAATAAATTAACATATTTGAGTTCACTTCTTGAGCCATTAAGATTAAATTATAGAACGTGAAGATCCGAATATTAAATCAAAAGTTATCTAGAAAAATCTGTTTTTTTTTTCTTTTTTTTTTTTTTTTGCACACTGTGCACATAAAATTTATAATTTTTGGTACAGAAATGTTAAAAAAATTATGCCTTTTATTTTCAGCGTTCCCTCTTAGCTTATTGTTGAAATTACTCGAATATTTCGTTATTTTAACTAATTACAAAAATGTGTTTCATCTGACGTTGAAATTAGCTTTAAAACTCAATTCAAGTTGATTAAAAGTTTGACGTAATGTCACCGAAAGTATCTTTATCAGAAAAATCTATCACCATTTACACCTGCACTTAATGGTTCGTAAAATGTAATTATTTATTGCACAGCTGACATTTATGATTTTCCAATTTAAACAGTTTGGTGCAGAAAGTTAGTTTTCTGATTGATGATATGAAAGAATATGCATGGAAAGGCTTAAATCGAGCTAAATAAATAAGTGCCATTGTTTGTCAATAACTTTATTTTTCAAAACACTAAACCAAGATGTTTTATCAGCATTTAAGAATGACTTAAATCTATGTATATTGCATAATGAATTTTAATTCGTAAATTTTTTTGTACCTGGAGATAATTTATAAATTGATTTAGTTTGTAAGCAAACGATATGCTTACATGGAAAACACTTTCCTAATCAAAGTTTATAATTTAGTTTTGGGTTTTCTTTTATAATTTTGTGAAAAAAATTGTCTACAAGAGAATAACACAGCTGGTTGTAATAAAAGCAAGATAATTTATTAACATATTGAAAGAATGGTTGATTCATTTGACTCGATCTTGTAAATCCAGTCTTTCTATAAATGTGTCTTATATTAGTTTCTAAAAAACATACATTACACTTTTCTATCAAACTGCAATGGAATCTTTCACTTTTTCTTTTATAATTCGGAAACGGCTTCAAAATTATCAAAAACATACTAACGATGCATTTGATTGCTCTCAAATGACTGAAAAATCTGTACTCGATAAAATGTTTTATCAATCGGTCATTATAATTCTTTTCATCACATAGATTATTAAACATAGATTATTAAATTTTTCGGGGATATTTCTCATTTATAAAATTCCAAAAAATTGAAAAGTGCAAGGATTAAAAACATGAATGCATGAAAACTTTTATAAAAGAAAGATTATTATTTATAGGTTCTGCATTGTAAAAAATAATCAGGAATTTTTATTTAAATATTAAAAATAATTTTAGTATTAATAAAATTTTCTTCTAGATGCATAATCAGTTACATGAAAATTTAAATAAATCATTTTTTATATATAGCATTTTTCCTGAATTATTCAACAAATATCTAAATTTTTAATTTTTAAATAATTAATGCATTCTTTGACAATAAATATCTTGCAAATCTTTATGGTTCAAACTTTTTTTTAAACTATTTTTAAATTAAACGTTGAAAGTTTTTTTTAAATAAAATAACTAGAAGTTATATTTTGATTTTTTGATTATGTGATAGCCCTAACGCAGGTGCCGGAGTATCTCCGACATTTTTTCTTTCTACGTCCCTGTGGGACAGGGTACTGCGTTTGGCGGAGAAATTGCTGCGATCCGTTCAGCTCTGTCCCAGCTGCAGTGCCACTTAACAAAATTCACAAGATCTGCTATCCTTAACTATTCCAGAGCTGCTCCGTTAACTATCATTTCTGACAATGATCTCATAACACAGTACATATTGGATTGCCGTTATCATCTTAAAAACCTGGCACCACTTGAGAAAACTATAGTACACTAGTGGGTTCCTGCCCACTGTGGAGTTTCAGGAAAGGAGAAAGCCGATTTTCTGGTTAAAAAGGGTTCTTTAATTATGCAAAGAATTTTTCGACATATGCCCTTCCATGCTATTAAAAATTTTATTAAAATATCTATTAAAGCCCGTTCTCAGGAAGACCTCTATAATCGTGTTTCCCCAAAATCTTGGAAGAATGCCATCCCAAATTTGTGTAATGGCTCAAGGCGTAGAGCAGTGGCTGACTTCTGCCTGGCTACCGCATATGACTGCATAAGAAACCATCCTTACAGACTCAAAATTGTTCTCTCCCGACATCCATTCTGTGTAGCTCTGGAGGCGTCATGGATTCTGCACATCTACTCCACAGTTCTGCTCCGGGCAAGACTTTTCTCGACGAGCATTATTGGGAGGCTAGAGATATGTTAGATTAATGAACTCTCTTTCAGCATTTTTTGTTGTACTCTGTGTTCCTTACTGTTTTCTGCTGTAATCTTTAAAAGTTCTCTGTTTTTGTTTAAAAAAAGTTTGCATATAGAATTTTAAACATGTTTATTTGTGAAAAGCGAGTATCCAGTCATAAGCCAAAACAACAATATTTTACAATTGAGATCTGTCAAAAGATAATAGAACTCTTAAGATTAGGCAATTTCAAAGATAAAATGGAACAATTGATTAAATTTATATTTCATCAAAGAGGTAATTTGAAAGTACTTCTGCGTAATTTTTATTTTTTAAGTAACTGTCGTCATAGCCTCCGAAAACTAATAAAAACAATCACAAACCTCGCAACTACGAAATCATTTGATAAAACATAAAATTTTACGTATTTCTAAGGAAATGTCAAAAATATATTTTGATAGCAAAATGTTATTGATGTCAAAACTAGTTTTTCAGATAATAATAAATTAATGTTGCAGTTTTTCAGTGCGCCAAGTAGTTAAATGTGGGAAAACTAGCACCAGTCATGTAACTATTTTAAATATTATTTTGCTACTACCTACTCACATATTCACAGATGGACAATCAGTCTAACGTTTTTTTAAGTTTCTTTTTAATTTTGGAGTAATTAAACTGTAAAATTGGGTTTTTATACGAGCGAAAATCTTTCCAATGCAGCAACTTGATTTTTTGCTAATCTATTGTTACTTCATCCCATTGCGAATAGTACAAATACGACAAAAGAATGAAAATTATGTACAACAATATAACGCAAGTAGAAAAACTAATTAAAATCAGCTATGAAATTTGTTATAGTACATTTGACTGTTAGTAAACAAACGCGAGGAACAAAGAATTAATGAAATAAGGTATATGATGTAAAATGGACTGCGGTAGTTTCTGGGGTTAGAGAGTAATCAAAGTAGTCTCCAAGTTTTTTTTTTTTTTTTAAACTGTTCAACTTATTAAATTATTTTAGTACACAGAGCAGTAGCATACTTTTTTTAATAAAAATTAATTTTGATAATTCTTAATAATAAGAGTAATACAAAAATAATAACGAAGCTTTATACAGGTTCCATTTATTGTTATCTGTGTTAATTTTACAGGCATACATTCAGTTTTAATAAATAAATAAAGAATTCACAATTAAAGATGATAAAATTAGGTTGGTAATGTCATATGGTTTAGGAGTCATACAGTTATTTAATGTCTAATGTCTTTGTGTCGCATAGTTGGAAAATATCACAGTCGGGAATTGTCGCAGTCGAAAAAGTCACAGTCTGGAATCGCATATTCGTGGAATTTTAAAGACAAGAAATGAATACTTTTGCAGTCACAAATTTATGGATTATGTCTAATTTTGGAGTCACTGTTGGGGAAAGTCACATTTGGGAAACGCATAGTTTGTAGTCACTTATTCAAATTTTTTTCGTCCAGTTTGGTAGTCTTAAGCTAAGCGATATCTAGTTTTGCAGTAACACATTCGGGAAATATCGTCCCAGTCTAGAAAAATCACACAATCATAAAATGTGTATTTAAAGAGTCACACAATTGTACATTGTCCATTTTAAGAGTCACACAATTGCGCATTGTCTATTTTAATTCACACAATTGTGCATTGTCCATTTTAAATCACACAATTGCGCATTGTCCATTATAAGTCACACAATTGTGCATTGTCCATTTTAAGTCACACAATTGTGCATTGTCCATTTTAAGTCACACAATTGTGCATTGTCCATTATAAGTCACACAACTGTGAATTTTTAAGTCACACAATTGTGCATTGTTCATTTTAAGTCACACAATTGCGCATTGTCCATTTTAAGTTACACAATTGCTCATTGTCCATTTTAGGTCATACAATTGTGAATTGTCCATCTTAAGTCACACAATTGTGCATTGTCCATTTTAAGAGTCACACAATTGAGCAACGCAGTCTTATTTGAGAGTCACAGGTGCAGATCAAGTCGTCTATTTTTAAAGTCACACAGTTAAGAAAGAATTATTTCCGTTTGAAACACCCAGAAAATAGGCGTCTCACAAGGTTGCGGAAGCCTTTCTTCTCTCTCTTTCTTGCCAATTCTCTTTTCTCGGCAAAATCTGGGTTTTGGGCCAATTTTTCCTCCAGATTTTTTGTCAAAAGAGAAATATCTCCACACCTGTAAGAATTAATTCATTTATTAATTATATAAATTAGTATTTTCATTATAGATACGCATTAAACGCCTCAATTTGCATTGTTTGGGTATTAACTTATAGATTTTTAAAAAGAGAAGATAAATTACTTCCAACAAATGAGCAAATTGGTCTTTTTTTTCTATGGAAAAATATTCATAAACATAAATCTCACTTTTTGTATGAGTGAATATGTAAATAACAGACATGAATATATAAATCTGAATACATAATATTAAATTATTACAATTATTATATATTCATCGATATGAATATATAAGCATGAATACATAATATTAAATTATTATAATTATTAAATATACATCGATATGAATAAATATATATTAAACGCATAACGACTCAATTTCTTATTAAATAAGACAAATCGTAGTCTATGATTCGATCAACATTACAAAATAAAATAAAACAATAGAAATTACTTTATAAAATCAAAACAATAGATATTTTAGAATAATATCATTCTTGGTTAGTCAATATATCAAATGCAAACAACGAAAAAATGTCTTTTTACTACTTTTGCATATAAATAAATAGCACCAATAATTTTAATAACAATTCTCTTTTTCTCCAAAGTTTTACACACAATGTCAGTTTATATGACTTAAAAACGTATTTAATTACTATCGATTATTATTTAGTTTAAGGAGAAGACGTGGAATAAAAAAAATATGTTATAAAATATATTTTTAAAGCACATAGTAAAGCATATTATTGATTTAAATTCACATTAAAAGAAATGAACTTATTTAAATAAGATCGATAGAAATTAATATATACCTCTTTAATCCAACAACAATGTTCAATGACTCCTTCACTTTATTACCCTTGGCCAGTATTTTCTTTTCCCTCGAATCAATCTCGAAGTAATAATGGCCACTTTTATCACTACTGAAATTAAAGAAGAAAATTAGCAAAATTAATTTAATATTAAAATTGATGTACTTTAAGCTAAAAAGAGAAGAAATAAAAACTTGAACACATTATTAAGTTTTGATTTAAAGATCGAATTTTCACGAAAGAAAAGAATGTGTGACTTTCCTAAATTTTGATAAGGTTATGAAATCAGATATAAAAATATTTATTTAGATTCATTTATTTTCATAGATTCATTTATTTTCATAAGAGGGAATGTTGCATTTTTAGTCAGTTTATTCAAAAGTCATTCCACGCAAAATATTATTTTTTTGCAATTAATTATTATTTTTAAAAACACAAATGGTTTAAACTTTTTGAATTTTTTTTTAAAGCAAATTTTTATCGAAATTGTTTCTAAGAAATGTTAAAAAGACAAAACACAGAAATTGAAAGAATTAATTGAATAGCTCTTGAAAAATAAAAATTTAAAAATATGAACTCTTTGAAATAGCAAAATTTGCAAGAAGTAAAAAACTAACTTTAATGTGTAAAAGCTCTCAACAACTCTTTTGATCGAAACAAAACTAATCTATGGAGACCATGTTTTTTAGATTGTAGTTACAATCCCTAATTTGGATAATAAAGTAGATAAATTGATAAAACATTCTTATATAAAAAATATATTTACATGAACCGGAATTGCATTCAATGAATAAAATAAAATTATGAGCATTTATGGACAATAAGAAGGAGTTAAAAAAAATTACTACAGTGCAAAAAATCGGATTTTGAATTTTGGATTAAAATAATGCCTCTATTTAACAGAAAATGGATGCGGAAAATATCCATTCTATTAAAATATGAGTGAAATAGAATGTAGGTTCTCGAAGAAAATAATTTAAAGAATTCGAATAAAGTAAAATTAGTATTCCGGGCCTTAAAAATTTAAATCTGGTGTTTTAACTAATTGAAGACTCATTTTATGTAAGTTTAAAATATGATTTTAATTACCCATCCATAGCAACAATCTCTTTATCAAGAATCATTTGAGACTCTTTAGGCTCAATATCAGCCTGCAATTCCTCTATTTTTTCGCTAAAAATAAAAAAAAGAAATTAGTTCATGGAATAATTACCTCAATATCAACAAATGCCTTCCCTGCTAAAATGAGTTTCACAAATTAGTGAAAAAAATGCGATAGAATAGCGCCAAAAAATATATAATTGAAATTGGAAACCTCTACGTATAGTGACATGTTCAAAAGAACATACTGTTTGTCTAAGATAGGTACTCTGCCAGACATTCGTCTGGAGCTGTGGCGGTGACTATGGTAACGAGGTATGATTATTTCAAGTAGGGGTGCGGGGTCCCTCTTTAGGACTGGTTTCGGCGAAAGAAAAGGAGAAGCTACCCTCCCTAAAATGCCCTCTTCTTGTTTCCATAGCACCAGACTGCCGCAGACTTAGTGGCGGTCAGAGTACCTATCTTAGACAAACAGTATCTTAGAACTCATCTTCATTTATAAATAAACATGGCGGTTAAGTAGAAAAGTGTTGATTACTAATCTAAAGACAATTTTTACACGTGAAATAAATTTAGAATGGAGGTAAGTGCAGGAAATTGTTATCAAATTAGATTTTTTCTTCGATTCTTTAATCGTTATAAACTAATAAAATTTAAATTTTGTCATAATTGATGATGATGTGACATTTTGCCATGAAGTATCAAAATAAATATACACGCTGTTTCAATGTTGAGCATGCCACTTTTCCTTAATTTTGAGAAACAGTTCAGTAATTTTGAGAAACAGTTTTTTTTAAACAGTATTTACCTGAAATATTTGCGCATCAAAAAGTAAAATTACTAGTTTTTGTTAAAAACCATTTCATGCATTTTACGCGTATGTGTCATATTAATTTTTTGTAATTCATTTAGGTCTCATCTGAACAAATTTCTTTATTTTGTATTTTTTAAATAAAATCTAAATATATATTTTTTTATTCATTCCACTACGAAAGTTTACATCGAAAAATGTAGCATGTGCTTTTAAAAATTACAAAGTGTATGAAATTTTGTTTAAAATAATTAATCTCAATAATATTAAAACTGTTTAAACTACCTATTCACTATAGCAACATCTTCATCATCGGTTGAAGATGACTCTTTTGGCTCTATTTCAGCCCTCAACTCAACCAAGTCATCTCTAAAGATAAAAAAATAATAAAATTATCATGTTATATAGTTAACAAGTTAACATATAATAGCATGTCTTGTATTAAGGGGGACCCCACCCTGAATATTTCAAAAATTCGAAAAAAAATTTTATTGCATTTTTCGAATCTTTGTACCCTTCCTAAAACGATTTCTCTGTACCTAAATGCGTTTGGAAGTTATACCGGAAAATAGAGAGTCGTCTCTAAGCAGGTAGAAAGGCCCGTTCGGGTGACATTCTTTTTGTGTCTCATCCATTCTGTTGACTGTATATAGAAACTTATTGTAGGCATTTCATTTATCGACCATTATATATATGAAATTAAACGTTTTCCCCTACCATAGGTCAAAACTTTAAACGCGTTCTTCTCAAAACGCTGGTTTTTGACCTGGCCTAACGTTTTTCTCATGATCTATACAACGAAATAAGCTGTTCTTTATTTTAAATTACGTAAAAATATATTCTTTAGAAAGTAGCATAGGATTTTTTTGATACTTTTATATTAGTATTTTAATGAATACTTTTTAATGAAAAACTTAACTTTTTTTTAAAGTTGCCGCCATTTTGGTAATTTTGCGAATATCAAAAAACCGCTATGCTACTTTTTAGATAATGTCTTTATGTTTCAGAAAATCTAAACAAAATCGTTTCAGAACTTCTAAATCCATGAGGCCAGTGAGGTGCTACTTTTTGATGACTAGCCACACACGGAGCTGTCACCAATTTTTTATTTTTTTATTTTGTAAAAGAAATTTTTTTAAAATAGACTTAAATTGTAGCTAAATAACATAAAAAAAACAAGGAGTCTCTGCATTGTCTTTATAACTTAAAAAAATTCAAGAGAAACGTTAATATTTTACCATCTCAGGGTGGGGTCCCCCTTTATTAAGAATTAAATCATACTTTTATGAATTTTGTATAACTTATTTTAAAACATTAAGCTCTGATTATCCTAAATTATTTCAATTTTCATTTCTTAAAAAGAATTAATTCTACAAGATCATTTACTAAATTTTCGACGATAAAAATTAGCATGCAAAAGTAGCAACATGAATACTATTCAATATATCATATAGAAAATCGCTAAATATTTAAAATCTCATTAAAGACAATTATCTCAATAATAATAAAATAAAAGATAAACAGATTACCTATCCAAAACCTCACAATCTTCATCATCAGTTGTAGATGACTCAGAATGCTCTATTTCTGCACTCAGTTCTTCCATATCATCGCTAAAGGTAAAAAATGAAATTATCATATTATATAGTTGCTTCAATATAATTCTTGAATTAATAGTAAAAAATAAAGTAATAAGCCTTTTTTGTGAGAATTTAAGCCTCTAATATCTCACATAGTAGCAAATTAATTTAATTTGCATAATTTAAAAGTATTTTACATGCATGTTTCTTATTAATTCCAATATAAAAATATGTATGCAAAAGTAATATTCTGCCGTGCAATTAAAAAAAAAAAAAACATTGTAAGTTATCTACGATAGATTTATTTTTCATTCTATTGCTAATTGTATGAACTCTTAAAACAATTTAAAAATCTAATAAAAACAATTTATTTTTGAAAAAAAAAATTACAATAGGTAGTATATCATACAAAAGTGCCAAATGCAAAAAATAAAAATTTCCAATTCTTTATCACTTTAATTGTATTTTCTTTTCCATGGAATTATTTTGTGTACTAATATGCAACAAATATTGTTCAATATTTAAAGTAGTTTAAAATACAAATATTATGATGTCTTAAAGATAATAACTTTAAATAGTACCTATCATTAGCGTCATCCTCATCAGAAGTCAAATTTGACTCATCACAAACTATCCCACCTTCGACCTCCAGCATTTCGTAGCTGAAAAAAGAAATAAAAGAATATATTTACCAATTAAATATTTATAAACAGAATATTTCATTATCTCAAGATGGTCATCTTTCATCAGTTTTTTTGCTCAACTCATATTTAAGAAATTATGAAGACTAGTTTAATGTTAAGTTAATATTAATGAAATAAATTTTGTTAAAAACAACTCTTAACATATTTTTCCTTCTCATATTAACATTTTATATCGATATTCACATTTGATATTTTATTTCCATATTTCTAAGTACAAAATCTAATGAAATATTTTTTTCAAATAATTATATTTAATCTAAATTATTTAAATACGACAGTTTCTGTGAAACTTCTTCCAAAGGATTTTTTTCTTTGTATTTTTTTCTTTTTTATTTATTTATGTCTTTAACTTTAAAAAATTACTATTTTTTTCTTAAAGAAATTATATTATTTCAAAATCTAAATCAAATACTTACCCATCTGTTTCAGATGAACTACTACTGGTGTCCTCTGCAAGAAATCCAGGAGCTAAAAAAGATTATTATTAAAAAATTATGATTATTAAACATATAAGAACTGGATAATCAACCACATGCTGAATAATTCTAACTAAATTTTCAAGCATAATTCGAATAATAATAACTGAATAACGGAGCTGATTTTATGAAGAAAAAAAAGCTATTTAATATAGATCTATACAACATTGTCTATACTACATTCTATTTTACATTCTATTTCTGATGCCTTGTTACAAACAAATTCTAACTAAATATTAATTTCCTTTGTTTTTGTTTAAATGTTGTTTTTAATGTAATGTCTCCAAATTTTTTCATAAAAGTTATTTTTAGCTAGAAAGAATTTTTTTCTTCTTGCAAAGGAAAGGTAGGAAATTGTTAGAAAATTAACTATTTTGATAGTTTTTTTTTTTGCTTTCTATAGCATTGTTTAGAAATCCAATAAAGTTATGTAGGTACTTTCTTAGAAAACTCTCTTTGAGCCTTAAATCTTTGCTGCGTTTGATTCCAATAGCTTTAAACAGAATGCTTTACATTCATTAACTTCCCAGGCACTACTTTTTCGTAGATTGCAAAATATTAAAAAAATACAATATTAAATTAATACAATTGCAAAATATTTTTTAAAGACACTTGTTTTTCCAGTAAGCACCAACATGGGTGTTTTTTTTAATCAAAAAGATGAAATATTATGTCGGAAAATATTCTTGAGAAAAATAACAAGTTCCAATCCTATTAGAAAAATTTAAGCAAATTTAGTTAAAAATAAATTTAAAATTAAATTACGAAATTTTGAAAAATGAAAGAAAAAAAAAGACTTTATTCAATATAAATCTTAGTTTCATACTCTTTTTTTATTGTTTAAGGTTTGATTGGAATATCGTTTTGTAAGAAAGGTGATCAGACTATATAATTAGGTGATACTTATTATAATTGAATGTGACAAAATGTAACTTTAAATTATAATTGCTTATTACTTTCAGGCATTTAATTTTATTAATGAAATAAAAATGTCTCCTTTAGCTTATAAAATTATGTATATAGTTTTAAAAGTTTATAACTTTATATTTCATTAAATAAATCATAATATGTTTTATTTTTTAAACAAAATAACATTATTTCTACAATTAGAAATTCCGAATAAAATGACGGTACAAAGTATTGGTACTTTTGGTGCATTATTCGTAAAACACATGTTTCACTAAAATTTCATGATAAAAAGTATTGTCATTCAGGTTGTCATGTATTTTACGCATGATGCACCCAAAGTGTCGGTACTTTTTACCTAAATTTGATCTGTAATGATTTACAGTGTAGTGCATATGTTGCAATGATAAAAACCTTTATAAAAGTATATTATCATTTTAATT
The DNA here is from genome assembly GCA_949128135.1 of Parasteatoda lunata. NCBI lineage: Eukaryota > Metazoa > Arthropoda > Arachnida > Araneae > Theridiidae > Parasteatoda > Parasteatoda lunata. The sequence continues at coordinate 20,443,848 of OX421973.1, forward strand.
TCTATTTAAGAAAAAATAAGTTTGTAGCGTTAAATAATTATTTTCATTCTTCAGAATATGAAATAGTTTTAAAAAAATTTAGAATTTCGGATCATTAAAAGTTTATATTATATTTGTATTTATGCAAATAATAGCAGTTATTTCATATTTTTATTTTTCTATTTATATTTGAAGTTTTTCATTTTATTTTAATATTTCCGTTTGCAATTTGTGGAAGAATTTTCATATCTTAATTCAATTCAGTTTCAAGCATTTTCAAACAAGATTAAATTAAAACATTTATGCAATGAATGAAATCACTAATTGAAGAAGTTAGGGATTGCCTCGCACAAAACAATACAGACTTCTAATATTGTATATCACCACTTCCTGCTTAGATAGATTCTAATCAAGATTTTTTGATATTTCGAAATTTATCTTTAACTAAAAATCTATGAAATTAATAGTTTTCATGCTTACGATAAGGCCTTGGATTCCTTTTCAACTCTTTTTGCCAGTGATTAAGCACAGCAAAACGAAAAAGTTCACTCATTTTCACAAATTATAAGTCACTTGTCAAAAAAGACGTTATTCACTTATAAAAGCTCAAATAAGAATGAGGAATTAATATGTTTTGTTACATTGTTGGTGTAATTAACAATGGTCATTTTCGGCAACAATGTTTAAGAAGAATCATTAAAACAATATGCAAATGAATTAAGTTTTATTTCACTCTCTTAAGTATTGTTGTAAATGTTCTCATATTTAGTTGTCCTAAAGTTTTTTTAAAACAATGAAAAAAACGCAACAAAGACTAAAAAGTTCGAAACAGCAATTTCATATTTTGTGAGAATTCGAATAAAATTATATGTTAATGATATGAAAATGACATTGTATTCATTAATTTTTACTAAAATTGCAAACAAAATATATTGATATTAAGCTGAAATTTTTAATATCAAGCAAATTAGAATTACTCGTTTTTTATATGAAGATTTTTAACTTTTTAAAATGAGAAAAAAAATCTATCGCAAAAGTAAATTCACATTTCTAATTTTTGGCAAAATTATTTCAGTTTAAAAAAAGAAAGAAAAAAATCCAGATATTTCGGTGATAAACCCCAAAATCTAAAGTGTTTAAATCATTTATTTGATATTTTTTTTGTTTGTTTTTGGTAGCGATTTACAGAAAATTCTGGACTTTAAATTATAATTCTCACATTTGGTAAAAATACAAAACTGAAAAGTAAATTTAACAGAAAAATGTATCTCACGCCCTATGCTTAGGTAAAAATTTCTAATTTTTGATCCATGGCTTTGAACCATAACTAATAATTGCAGTAATGCTACTTATTTAAGAAGTATTTTTGTCTTTGAATTTCTCCAATAACATTGTTATCATACGACATCAAACTGTACTATGATTCTTAACTCAGTTCAAATGTTTTGGATTTATGGGACATTTTTGGAGTAAAAAAGTTAAAAAACCAAAAACAAACCTAAGTTGGCAACATGAACTTTATTTTTCACAGCAAAGAAAATTTCTACATATAGTTCAAGAAAACATATACAAAGAAAATTCTACATTCTACTTTCTAACATCCGAAATTTCAAAATAATCATCTATTTCATTACTTTTGGTACAGCGCCACATTTTTGTGAAAGGTTATCCCATATTATTAATAAATAAACATTTATTTATGAAAGAAAACAATAAACTAAATATTACTTAAAATATCATTTTTAGCCACTTCAAACTTATGCCGGAAAACATAATGATAATATTAGCAGAAATAAGCTGTTTCCGCCAATGCAATTGTTGAGTTGTAACTTCCTTGGGAATGTTTACATCGCCGCCGCCATTGATCGTGGTTATCAGCTAGAATGACATTTTTAACTTCAAAGGTATATATAATTTAGTAATTTTTTAGTAAACTTTATAAATTTCAATGAACGATACATAAAACTTTAAAGTAGTATCGCTCGTAGGTAGTGTTTTTCCATAGTGTCTTTGTTGTGGCTTATAGCTTACTCTGTAGAACTTAAGTCTGTTCTGTTTAGTGTTGTAGGTTCTGGCAACATTGGTTGCGATGACAACTAAAAATGGAATGCAGGAGTTGCAGAAAAGCGATAAATAAAAAATCTGTTGTAAAAATGTCTGGACGTAGAATATTATTACATTAAATCCAAACAACATAAACGATACAATTAATATTGGCCTGTCTTGCTCCCAATAACTGGTGACCCGGACGTGATTTGAACACGCAGTAACGCCTATTTCGCAGAAATTTCGACAGTAACGCCTACTTCGACACTAACGCCTACGCCTACTATGTTTATATTAAACAATGACGGTAAGAATATATTGCTTTTATAGTTGAGTGAAGTTTATATTGTGTTTTGTTTTAAAATAATATAATTAAATTGTGAAATAATGTTTGTCATGATTTGGTTTGATTAATTTCTTTATTCTTAACTATTGCATTTTTGTAATAAATCTTCGAAATTTTAGAAAATGGGATAGGCAGATATGTGTTCATTAATAAAACTTAATAAGATATAATGTTGGAAAATTTTTTATAGTCATGATAGTAATGTTTAAGCAATTAGATGTAGATAAAATTCGGTTTCTTTTAAATTTTCAAAAATCGGAAACAATTTTATTTTAACATCATTGTTAAAGAGTAACTCTAACTTATGGGCATTTATACTACTAGCATTGTATTTTTACTTTAATTTTGAATTATTTAGTTCAAATTTGAGATAAGAAGTGTATATATATATTTTTATGATGTTTAAAACAATGATAATAGTAAAAATTTCTTTGGCTTAATATTAAAAATGTAACTGAACATTTTTTACATTATTGTTAAAGCAAACAATTTAAACCAACGTAGAGTAGAATCTTGTTTAAGTTTTCATCAGCAAGGTTCTTTGCAAAGCAAGTATTTAAATACATAATTTTTTATATTAATTTTTTTATGGCTAATTGATCAATACCAGAAAATTGACTCTAGCGTCTGCTTAATTTTTTAAAATTTATTTTCTGAAAAGCTCTGTTTAAAATGTTTACATATTACACCTACTTTTTTCTAAACCTATTTATGTCATAACGCATAATCTATAATCAGCGAAATGAAAGCAATGGAATTGTTTTAAACAAAAATCATTATTTTTATAGCAACGTTCTCAAAAGAGTAATAGATTGCAGTCAAATTTTGATCATTCATACCAAAGGCAACTTTTAAAAGATACTGTTAAAAATGTTATTATTTTTTCGTCTCGTTCTTGATTGCTATTATATGTTTTTGCAAATTTAATTTAGATTAAACATAATATTTACTGACAGTTTTGAAATTAAAATATTATGTAAATTGTTTGCAAAGATTGATGGTTTAGTACATAACACCTTTAAATAATTATCGAATTGATGATAATTTCTGATGTGCCCCTAAAAGTAGTTTTTACATTACAAAAAATAATAGCAATTTTCATAATATTAGTTGCTGTTCTGGTTTCACTCCCTGAAAAAATTTCCACGTTGTGCTTGGGTTGTGTTTGATGTGTTTTGTTCAATAAAATTTCAGATACCTAAAGAATAAAGCTGCGTAACTATTTCTCCATTTAATTTCTGTGATGATATCGGAAGCAATTTTTTTTTAATGCTGATTTTAAAGTAATTCTCAAACTCTGGAGGATTTTCATTATCAACATTGTGTTTATTATTTTAATTTCGGAAATTTTCACATAATTTTTCATTTAAAATTTGAGACAAAAATTTCTGCTTTTTTATTTTGATCATGTTTAAAATAATATAATTGTAAAATAATTATAGTCGTAAAAAGTTCTTTTGACTGAATAACATTCATATTATGATAAAAATTCCTAATCAATTTAGAAAAGAATATTGCTTATATTATAAAGAATATTATTAAAGAATATTTTGTGATAGCAAGGTTCTTCAAAAGTAACTGATGGTAGTCAAATTTGGATCATTATAAAAGCAACTTATAGTAAAAAAGTATTATGTTTTTTCGTCTCATTCTTGTATGCAATTAAACTTTTGTGCAAATTTAATTCTGATAAAATACAATATTTACTAATTTTTTTTGGTTTCGACATTTAAATGTTATCTAAACTTTAAGTAAATAAAAGTACATAGTACTCTAATTATTGAAATTTCTGATGTCCCAATGTAAAATTATTTTTACATTACAAAAAATAATTGCAAATGTTTTTAATAGAAATTCATAAAGGCTTTTTTTGTTTCCACTCCCTGAAAATATTTCTACAGGTGCCTTTAGGTTTTGTTTCAAGTGTTTTGTAAGTAAAATTTCAGATTCTAAAAGGATAAAGTTACGTATGTGATTCTCTCTTTAATTTTAGTGATAGAAGTGAAATAATTTATGCAAGTAAGTAATTTGAATATTTTTTCATTTTCTTTATTGTTTCAGTTATTACAAAAAATAACAGTTAAAAATTCGAGATATTATTTTATTGTAATATTTTTGGAAATGAATGACTTAGTTATATAGTAGAAAAAATAGTTAAGCTAAATTTTCGACTCAATTCAAATGTTAATTAAACTTAGTGTTACATTGTAACACTAATTTTTAAAGGTACAATATGCAATACTATATTTTACCTACATCTAAGCCGTTGAACACTTGTCACACTCCATGATCTACTGCCTACTGCAAATTAATTTGAAATAAATGATTTGAAAGTGACAATCAAAAAGACTTCAGATTTCAAAGACTTTGGGTCAGATTTCTAGGCAAAGAGGAGAAAGCCGAATTCCAACTCGAGAGGACAGAGACACCTATATTGAGAATTGGGGAAGGAAGTATTTTTCATCCTTCGAGTTAAGTGGGATGGCAACGACAGTGTGAAGCGTCCCTTTCAAGTAATATGAGACGGCAGATGATGATCTGATTTTGGTGAGTAGCGGTGGCTTCGGCCTTCCGCTATTCTTCCTGTGAAAGTGTGATAAAATGGCGATGGAAAAGCGCCTGCTGCTCAAAAATTAATTGAATGTCCTATCCATATTCATCCTTTTTTAATGATTTATCTGCAATGCAGATTGTGGATTTAATGATGTGTTAAACTCTTTTTTATCTATTTTTTTATTGTGCCAATGATTCTTAGGAAGATGATTTTGGAATAAATATTTGTAAGTTATTCTTTACTTGTCATTTTCTTAGGTTTATGTTTTGTCTTTCATTTCAGCCTAATTAAGTATTATCTAAATTTATTAGAATTTTATTTCTAGAGAAATTTTATAGCATTGTACTACCACTAATAGTTTAGGTTTAACCACCACGTGTGGTATCAAGATCAGTCAGGTTATATGTCAGGTTGATTATAATGATTTATATTCTATATTAAGATATAGATTCCTTTATACGGCTCCATAAGATTAATTTTTATAATTTAATTGCACCAAATTCTCATTGTTAATATCATATTTGATACTTTCATACCTTAACAAGAAGAAACTAACTATAATATTTGGTGCCGTCGCGTGGTTTTGAATCTGGTGTTAAAAGCAATTTTTTTTAGAAAAATCTCTGGAAATTTTGGCTTTAAAAAAATATTAAAGTTAGTATCTTAAAGTTAAGGTATGAAAGTATCAAATATGATATTAACAATTAGAATTTGGTGCAATTAAGTTATAAAAATTACTCTTATAGAACCGTATAAAGAAATCTATATCTCAATATAGAATATAAATCATTATAATCAACCTGACTGATCTTGATACCACACGTGGTGGTTAGACCTAAACTATTAGTGGTAGTACAATGCTATAAAATTTCTCTAGAAATAAAATTCCAATAAATTTAGATAATACTTAATTAAGCTGAAATGAAAGACAAAACATAAACCTAAGAAAACGACAAGTAAAGAATAACTTACAAATATTTATTCCAAAATCATCATCCTAAGAATCACTGGCACAATAAAAAAATATTAAAAATAGATAAAAAAGAGTTTAACACATCATTAAATCCACAATCTGCATTGCAGATAAATCATTAAAAAAGGATGAATATGGATAGGACATTCAATTAATTTTTGAGCAGCAGGCGCTTTTCCATCGCCATTTTATCACACTTTCACAGGTAGAATAGCGGAAGGCCGAAGCCACCGCTACTCACCAAAATCAGATCATCATCTGCCGTTTCATATTACTTGAAAGGGACGCTTCACACTGTCGTTGCCATCACACTTAACTCGAAGGATGAAAAATACTTCCTTCCCCAATTCTCAATATAGGTGTCTCTGTCCTCTCGAGTTGGAATTCGGCTTTCTCCTCTTTGCCTAGAAATCTGACCCAAAGTCTTTTAAATCTGAAGTCTTTTTGATTGCCCCTTTCAAATCATTTATTTCAAATTGATTTGCAGTAGGCAGTAGATCATGGAGTGTGACAAGTGTTCAACAGCTTAGATGTAGGTAAAATATAGTATTACATATTGTACCTTTAAAAATTAGAACATGGAGTGTGAAAAGTGTTCAACAGCTTAGATGTAGGTAAAATATAGTATTACATATTGTACCTTTAAAAATTAGTGTTACAATGTAACACTTAGCAATTATGTGGTGTTGTTTTCTTAATTTACAATTTCAGAATATAAATAATGAATGATAAGTGGGAAATTGCAAATGGCTTAAGTTACACATTTAAAAAAAAAATATGTATATATATTACAAACTAACAAATTCAATTGAAATTTTGATAAAATAAGCTCTTTTTAAAAAAAAAAAAAAAAAATTAAGAGTTCATTTTAAAATTAAAAGCTTGAAAATTATTAATGATATAAAATTTGTCTGAAAGCCCATTGCATAAAGAAAGGAAAAAAAATATCAATAAAAGTTGTGATATAGTATTATTTCTTAGATAAATTTGAAATATTCAAAAAAAGTCAGCAGAACATAATATATACTTTGAAGTAAGAAGGAGGAAAATGGATGGTAGCAGAGTTCGCTAAAATAATTTTATTTAGTATTTCTGCATTGCTATGTAATAATGCATGGAATGACATTATAAAACTATTGTTCTATGTTTTACTGCTTCACAGCAATACAGAAAATTAAGTAAAATTATATCGCCGAATTATTCTACTACCATCCAAATCCTCCTCTTGCTTACTCCAAAAATAAAGAGCAAAGCAAGATAATATCAGAAAATACAAAATCTAATATTATAAAGCGTTAAAACTAATGCAAAATAATACTATGGCGAACGCTAGATAATCTTAGTTTGCATAGAATCTAATATTATATAATATTACAACGAACGCTAGATAATATTAGTTTGCATTGAATCTAATATTATACGATGCTGAGCAAACAGCGACCTCTTGTATCTTTCAAATCTTAGAAATTGTGCAAGATAACGTTAGATTTTACCGATTTTCTGATAATATCTAATATCAGGTGCTACTTGGGTACGGGGGTGCATTGTAGAAATGAAAGAGTCGATTGGTTTACTAGATTGACCTGTTTATCCTCCACCTGGAGACTTATTAAGAATACATATCCGTCGATAAAAAGCTATGTTTATTCAGAGAAAGTACGTTTTTATGTATAATTTGATAACTTTAAAATATCGTCTGTGATAATTAATTACCATATTTTAGGTCAACCCTCGAACCATTAAGTTTGAGTCTTAGAACATAAGGATCCGCTCATTAGATCTGTAGTGCGTCTACCACTTCGAAAATACAAATCCAACTCCCTGGTATTTAAGACATGTTAACTCAATTCTATGAAGGAGTACCTTCCTTTTCATAGAAGAAGGTAGACATTGTCGACATTCCCGGTAACTACTCTCCCCACATTGGTGACCCGGACGTGATTTGAACACGCCTATTTTGATGGATGGTCCACATTTAACAGTTGACTTGCTACTTGTGACTGTGACATTGCCATTCCTCACGCTGTTGCATCTCAGTCTCGATCACACATAAGGTACAGCGTATACACTCGACTGCTAAAGGCAACACAGGAGCGACAACGACCGTGAACTTAATACAGGTCTCACGATCAGCACTCAAAGTACGGTAATATTAATACAACTCTCCCGGCTTTTCACAAGACAGCAATGAATCAACTAGTGGTATCCCATTCATCAAATTCTATCATATATATGGGTGATTCTCACGAAATATGACAATTCGGAGCAAAAAATTTCTTCAAATTTAAAGTCGGCAAAATAATCTAAATTTTTTTTTTATACTTCTTTAGTTGCACTTATTAATATCTTACAGACAGCAGTGTAGTTTATTGACATTTGCTCGGGAAAAAAAAATATAATAGAAGTTCACCAAATCTTGAATGCCAGGAAAATGACGTATTTGCTTAGAAGTTTTAAAAACAGTCATTTTAAGTTAATAGAAGTAACTCAACTTAAGCCTTTATGATAGATGGACCATAAATTGCTTAAATTAATTCTTTTTATCCTCTGTAGAAAGAATCAAAAAAAATTTTGTTGCTGATATGTACAGAATAAAATTGTGGATAATAATCAATCATTAAATAAATAAATAACTTTGATTACATCCAAGCATATTACAATCATACATAAACTTGGTAGTAGGTTAATATTTGCTTTCTTTCCTTACAGTATTAGCAGTTTGGCATTCATAAGCCAGGAAAATGACAGACAGGATAATGACAAATTCCCCATTTTATAGCATATAACTTTACTTTAATTAAATATTTTGGCCTAAGACGTTTATATTCTGAAGAAAACAACAGGATTTCTTAAAATAACTCAGATAAATCTATGTAGTTTATGTTATTAATGGTTTCAAGAAACCAGGAAAATGACAACATAAAAACCTACTCTCCTTGAAAAAATTTTTAAAAAAAGATTTTGAACCAGAAAATTGGTTCTTTATTCATGCAACAAGACATGTTCATATAGGAGGGTATGTAATCAATCTATTATCATAAGATATTGATTTCTGGCTCTATCTATTTTGGCTATAAAGCACTAAATAAAAGTAGCCAGGAAAATGACAGATTTTCTTGGGACAAATAAATTATTGACAGAAAAAATTAATTGAAACGAAGTTTTTGTAAATAATACCCTCTGCGTATATTCTAGAAATGCTTACACCGGTTGAGATAAAAAAATTTAGATATTGAAAATTTATAGGAAGTTTTGAAGCTAGTTATTATTGGAAACATTTTTTTGGGACATGCCAGGAAAATGACATTTTGAAGTTCAATTAAATTTTTTAACTATACAAAAAAAGTCAATGCTAGTGCAAAGTTATTTTAAAATGCTAACAGCAATGCTATTTATTAATTTTTTTTTTAAAAAAAAAGTTCTTTTAGTATTATAGTATTAGATCTTGGAGCAAGAGACAGTGAATTGTTATATTTCGTGAGAATCACCCATATAATTCTGGTGGGGGAGTACTGTAGTTCGTCCACCACTACGAAAATACAAATCCAATTCACTAGTATGTAAGACATGTTAACTCGATTCTATGAAGGGGTACCTTTTCATAGAAGAAGGTTGACATTGTCGACATTCCCGGTAACTACTCTCCCCACAGATCGAAAATTATTCAGAATTATCCTTCTTTTATTTTCCGCACTGTACGCATAAAGATATTTCAGATGAGGTAAAGATTAAGTGACGAAACACCACGGAGACACACAAACAAGGAGAAGCTTTTTTTCAGAAACGAAGGTAAGACCAGTTACTAACACTGCCTCTAGGACTGCCAAAAAAAAAAAAAAAAAAAATGGAAGAGAAAAGATTCTCAAGCCGACAAATATCATAATCAAGACAAAACTATTTAACCCACTCCCCTATTCGAAATTACTTTCTTAACCCTAATACTCGCCACCACGCAAAACTGATGGCTGGAGGAGTTCTCCTGAAAGCCGCGCAATACGAAAATCAGAATTCGTTACGTCATAGAACCAGTCAAACCTCTCTCCTGATTTTGGAGATCACCTTCATATAAGGCCACTACGAGACAAATATTTACATTCAAAATGAAACAATTAAAAGAGTTTTTGACTCATTCTAGTTGTATATTCGACGGCATGCCTTTTTTTTATGATGAATTTGGATCTCTGACTCCCAAAATATAGGGGGGTAGTCTCAAATTGTGACCCCCCCCCCATTCTTTGACTTGAAGAGCGATTCAATGTTAAATTCCCCAATATTAATTTTATTTTTGCGTATTTCGCCATATCTTGATAAAATTTTAAACAAATTGAAATTCTTTTGCACACAATTATGAAATTCATTTATCCAAGAATAATTCCATGAAATAGCTAATTTTTAGTAAATATTTATTACTTTTTAAAAAATAAGAGTAAAAAAATATTGAATTGGAAAGGAAAAATTTTTTTCCCTATCATTTTAAAGAATGTAATTTTACGTGGGAAAATACAAAATTTGTGCAAAATTGTTTAAACAGTTCTTGAGAAATCGAATTTTAAGAATGTTTTAAATTAATATTTGATTTCTCAGGAACTATTCGATCGATTTCATTCAAATTTTGTATTTTGCCATGTAAAATTACATTTTTCAAAATAATGCAAAAAAATTGTATACCTTAAAATTCAAAATTTTGTTGAATATTATTAAATTGAAAAATAACAAATATTCCCTAAAATTATTTTTGTTCGCTTTCCTTACCAAACTATAGGAACCAGGTTTCCCAGATTGAGTCTGCCATCATCATTTGGGGGATAAAAATCTAAATATGTAAAAAAAAAAAATGGTATGTTTATTTGCAGAAAGTACATTTTTACGTCTGATTTCGTAACTTAAAATAACGTCTGGACTAATTAATTAACGTGTTTGAGGTCTTCCTTTTGAGACATTATGATTGCGTCCTAAAACGTGAATATACGATCTTAAGATCGAAAATTATTCAGGGTGATCCGTTTATTTTGCCATGGCTTTCTTTAATTTTAAGAAAATAAAACATGAAACTCAGACTTTCCATAGTTTCGTAATATGATATGAATACATTTCAAAATCCGTAATTTCTCACGAAATTTTTTAATTATTCCCAATATACTAGATATTAACTCCTCTGTTAAACACAGAAAAGTACTTCTGAACTTAGAGATTTCTTAACTTTGTGTATATTTATTTTAGAGTTTCAATAAATATATTCTAAAGAATAAAAATAAATAAAATAATTTTTTAAAAAAAGTTCAAGAAAAAAGAAAAAACAAGCATGTTTTCTCAAACATTTCTTTCACGCTAAGCACATGTTTGGGAGGATCTTTGGGAACCATCCCTGAGACTGATTTGAAGACACGCCATAACAATTTGGATTCTTTACAGAAGGGATGGCTCCTCTGCCTTGCCAGCCCAATTACTTGCGCGCAAAGTCGAGCACTTTACGGTAGAACTGTTTTTTGAGGCCCTATTCCTCACACCCTTGGTCCCTTCGTAGCCTGATTAAAGTGGTCACCCTACCGAACACTGACTGTAACCAGTGGTGCTTAACTTCGGTATTCTACTGAGAATCGTGTTTTACGATCAGTTCACTGGGACACCAACATGGTATATATAATTTTATATTTAGTTTTGCCTCAAGATTAATACATTTAAACTGTGACTTATTTGTTTTATCTAGGAATCTCGTCCCCTCAGAAGAGAAAAATTGCCAAATAAAGGACTATTCTTACTAAATTTAATTTCCACAAATTCGATTACTGTCAAGGCGATCGCTACACTCGAATACGCCATCTGGGGAGAGACCGGTTTCATGCCTTTAGTCCTTCTCCCTTCCCTCTCCTCCTCTTTTCTGTATAGGAATGTACTACGATATTTTCCCTTTTCTTAATATTTTTCCTTTTTATTTAATAAAGATATTTTTTAAAATTTTGTGATACTTTTCTTTAGAACTATGTTTAATGTAGTTTTCAGTTCCATATAGTTTTCCAAGTTAAAAGATTCTAATCTATATGAAAATCAAGAGAGAAACTAACGTACTTCTATCCTCCATGACTTTCCACACGCTAATGGGGAAAGCATGTGAAGTGCTGCCATAGGTAGAGAGTTCTGCTCTACGCCACCTGCAGCCCGTTTCGATCGTCACTCAGAACTGTGTGTATCACATGCAGTAGGAACGATTTTGAAGTGGCACTCTCTACTTTTTTTTTCAGGTGTGGCAACATATCTAAAGATTAGAACTGAATTGATACAATTACAATTGTTATTGTTTTTTTATGTAAATTTGGTCATTAAAAATATTATATTTTATATTTTTTTTTCGTACAAATTTATTCCTAATTATAAAAGTTTTTAACTCTTTAACGTTATAATACGACATTGGAATTCAATCTCTTCAGAAAAGAGCTCTGAAATTTATAAGATATTCGGTTCATCTTCTGCCAGTAACCAAGTAATTAAAATAGATAGTCAAAATAATGTTTTCACCTTTTAAAAATTCCCAGTACCTTAAAAAATTTAAACTAGAGAAAATGCATTCTGTAATAATATTTTTTTTCAATTTATGAAATTAAACTTACGCAATGTATTTTTTAATAATAAACAAGGGATTGCATTTTATTAAAAGATGCTAAAAAAAATTTCACGACTGCCTAGAATTTAATCTGTATTAAACGTACCTTATAGTACTTTTTTTTTTATTTGCGAGCTAAAATAGAATATACCGATCAGTGGAAATAGAGGGGACAGTTTCCTAATCTTTAGTTTTTGAAGTGTCACATTATCAACAATTCCAAACATAATTATATATTTATGAAACATTTGGTTGCCTTTTCTTGGATATTTTTGTGTCGGTAAAATTTGTGGGGATATTTCCGTGTCGTGATCAGTCGCGCCTACTACAATCGCCAAGGTGCCAAATAGATTTTAAACAAGTTTAAGTTAAGGTGGTTACGAGTTATACTTTTCGAGTTGGTCCTTGTGATGTACTTTTTAGTTTCTCGCGGGCCACTGCCCGGAAGTTTCCAAGACTTGTCGATTATTCTACCACGGATCAGGATACGGAAATCTCCCCAAGTTGTTCTCTCTTTGGATTTGTTTTAGTTTCTTGTGTTGTCTGGTTATCACGAAAATTAGGTAACTTTTTGGTGCATGATAAGATAAGGAAATCATCCCTATACATGTGGGTCTGGTAAATACGCAGTGGGTAGGATATTTATAAATGTGTAGTTACTTTTTTAAAGCATGTAACCATCATTTGTCTTCTTTATAGTTCTGGAAATAATATAACAAATACCCAGTCGAGGAGCTACATTGTCACATTAAGAAGTAATGTATTAAGGTTTGCATTGTGCAGTATCACAAAATAGACTATGTTAAGTGAAGGTTGAGCACTTTTCAAGAAAAAATCTTTTTTTTTTACTACAAAGAGAATGGTATAAACTGGATGAAATAAAATTAATTAAAAAATGAATAGATACAGGCAATGAGTTTAAAATTTCTTAAATTTGTTCATTTCTATTTATTCTATAAATTTAACATAAGTGATAAAACTAAAAATTTCATACCTAAATTTTTTTTTAAAAATAACTATTTTATTTAAAACAAATGATTTTTTTTTTAAATGTAAGTTTAAAATCGTTTCATATTGTACTTAAATAGTTTTTTTTCTGCATCTTTTTAGAACCAAAAAAAAGAATGTTTTTTTTTTCTTCTTTTTTTTAAGTTATTGATATTGTAGTGAAATTTTAAAGTTTCATTTTCACAAAAAATACTGAACTTTGCAATTTAATTTTAATATTGATCAATTAATTTGCTAACCATGAGCAAAACACTACTTAACCTTTTGAATACTTGTCAATTAAACGCTAGCCTATTGTTTAAAAATTATGAAATGTGACTGAGTTATTAGGATCTTGTGTATTGTTTTCAGTTCGATGTAAAATATTAATTATTGTTTCATTTTAATATTGTTTCAAGTTTTTAATTAAATTTACAACATGAAGTTTTAATTAAATATTTCTTTAAACGAGTATTTTTAATACAAATCTTGTGATTTGTATTGAAAATCTACTTGTTAAAATGAATAATATTAAAAATTTATTGAATTTTTAAAGATAAGTTTTTCTTTATTGTTATTTATAAAAATAAGTAAGGAAGATAAACTTTATGAATTTTTACTCTATCAAGTATTATTTTAACTTATATCAACTAGGATTAAAAGATATTTGTACATAAATTTTGATTCAGATAAATTATTATATATTTGGGTGTTTTTATTATCAATCTCACTTGCTATATCCTAATCATACTTAGCTTAACCTAATTTGACATAACTTCGTAATTTATTAAAGCATTTTTTTCCAAATCAATTTTATGTATTTAAATAACAAAAAAATTTAATTTTTTTTATTCCTGTAAGTATAATTAAATTTCAATTCTCTAAAAACATTAGGTAGAGTAAAACTTCGTCTGAAATGAATATTTTGTGTTGAGCAGTATCGGTTAAATACTAAATATTTGTATGTTGCATCTCTAATTTAGAAGCAGCAATTGTTAAGCAGAATCTTGTGTCTATTTACAATTTAAAAACTTCTTAAAAAGGTTTTTAGCAATTTTTGCAATAACAGGACCCTATTTACACAAATTCACAGAAGCAGTACCCTGGTTGAAGGAATATGACTTAACGCTTATTTTATACCTATTCACAAATTATGAATAGTTTTTTCACAATTTTACAAAAGCAGGACCTTTCACAAAATGTCTGGACAGACCCCTGCATATATTTTTAGTACCTTTGGAAATCTTATTAATATTAAGCCTTATATTTTAATCAATTACCAATAACTTTATAAAAATTCAAAAATTTACTGCCAATTTAAATTAACACATTAAGCATTATTGTTCAGATATCATATCACAACTAAATATGGATCCGGGAAGGATTACATATTATTCATATACAGCAAAAGTTTTGTATGGTAAATTTTCTAAAATAAATTACTTAAAATCTGAAAAAATTTGGTATTTGAAAAATTTATTTCAGGCATAATTTTCAAAGTTTGGAAGTTAGTTTTAAAACCACAAATATTAGAAATTATCAATTGAAATGTGAACTTCAGCATGACTAAACCATAGCCACTCTTAAATAAAAACTAAAATACAGTCATTTCAATAATTTACATGTTCAATTGATTAAACTTTTCTTGTTTGTGAATAACTAACTATTGACAATGTAAGCAAAACTTAATTGTACCTTACATATATATAATTTTATAAAACCCAACAGAAAAAGGTGATCATTGAATTTTCAAATAGATTCATAAATACTCAGGTATTTATAAATTTTGGGTATTTACCCCAAGTTATAAAAACCTGGGAATTTTACATCTATAATCATCCCTATTTGAAACTGTTCAGGTGAGAATGTTGTGATCTTTCATCATAGGAATAAGTCCTATTCATAAGAGTTTAACTCTGGAAAATATAATTGAGACTACAACACTTCCTTGCACAGGCCCATCAAGTCTTTTCTTCTTTATTGACATAAGATTAACTCATTTATGTGATATTCTTTCCTTAAAGACATTTAGTCTACCATGACACAGGCACTGATTCAGGAATCTTTCTGTATCAGTAAACATAACAATAAAAGCAGTGCTCATTAAAGCTCTAATCATTTTTAGAAATCATTTTAGCACCCTCTTCGCTCTTTTTGTAAAAATAAGCTGCCATTACTTAAAAACACTGTCTTTTTGTTCATATTATATTTTAAACAAGATTAATTTACTGTTTAAATAATAATAATTGCACCCTGTTAAAGTTATCTGTGTTAATAGGTTTAATTCTGATTACTATTACAAATATTTACTTCATTTGGATTATTCTCAACTGGTTATATGTTTGCAAGCATTTTTTCGGGGGAGGATATTTATAAATTTAAAAAATTTTAATTTCAAAATTATGTTTTAAATAAAAATATATTTTTTTTATTAAAAAAATGCACCTTTAAATGTGAATTTTCTTATAATTTTCAGCTTAAATTATAGAAAGAACCTTTCAAGTTGTTTATCAATCAATATTTTTTATCTTGTTTACTTTTCTTGAAACAAAGTTTATGCACTGATCTTTTAGCCTGCCTTTAATTATTTATAAATTACAAATTTTTCTTTTATTTTGGTAATGAGAATTACTTTTAAACATACACATGAATTAGTAATAGAAGGTAATTATAAATTGCTTAGGATAAAATTCAGTTATTGCATAATATTACACATTTTTATACATTTTTTTGGTGTTAAGTGAGTGCCTTTTTCTGAGAGAAAGCGCCCTGCTCTTTTTTATTCCTAGGCAGAACTCTGAACAAAATTACTTCAGTAAAAAACTCTTTCTATAATAATGATTCTTAATCAAACATATATTTACTTGATAATTTTTTTGATCCACTGTATTTTTACCTATTACTATATTGTATAAAATCAATATTTTTAACTAAATATTTACTATTTTTTACTGTATTATAAAAATATGGATAGTTTTTGGTTAGCTGGGCGCAAGGAAATTCGGTTATTTTTTATATCATTTCTTTCTTTTTTATATTTATTTAAATTTTTTTGTGCTCCAAAATTAAACAAAAAATATATATAATGAAAGTTTGAAGTAGTCTACATTGATTTGTGCCTTTTTGCTTGCGCCCGGCTAACCGAAAGGTACAAAATATGTTTTCATTTGTTTAATCTATGTCACATTAGTTTACGTAATTCAATTTGGAAACTTTTTTTTATAGATTGAATTTCTGATTGAAGGACCATATTTACAGAACTGCAGAAATATAAAATATGGCCTCTACCAGTGTAAGAGTTTGATAAAAATATTTTAATTTATACTACATGTTTTTTATTTGTGTGATTATTTCGTTTCTAAATTTTTTTTCCATGATAAATTGATTCATAATATTTAATAGTGAACGTGAAGAGAAATTTTTAAATCTAGACAAAGGTCAAAATACATGTTTATGAAAATGGACACAGTTTGAAATCTTTGTTTCCAAAACTAGTCATCAAAAATGCACCTTTTTAGTTTCCAATCTAAATTTAATAACTAAACATGGAGTTGCATCATTACTTTTCCTTCCTTATTCATACACTAAGCATAATCATTACAGGGAAAAGTTCCACATTTTGGGGCCGTGTTTATGTATATTGTAGATGTAATTTTTCGAGACGATGTCTTTGCATTCAGAACTCTAAACCATATATTAATTTTAAGAATCTTAAATTCTGTCAACATAAATTTAAAATTACTGTTAGAAATTCATAGCAACTTTGTGAAAATAACTGTTGACTTTTGATATCTATCAAAAAAAGACTTATTTAATAAAATTTATTTAGTGTTTTATGCAAATGAGCAATATCACTTTAAGAAGTTATCAGGGTTCATTAGTTTATTTTTTTTTTAAACAAAATTAAAAAATACCCGTAAAAGAAATTTGAAAAAATAAATCAAATGTTTTGTCCATTTTCGTAAATGAATGTTTCAATCTGTGTCCATTTTTTAAACTCGCATTTTGAGCTTTCTCCTTTTTTATATACATGCATATTAAAATCTTACTGATGAGAGATCACCTTAAATAACTAGTTTTCTTTAATAATATGAGATAACCTTATTTTTAAATTAATGATGATATAACCTTAATTTTTAAGTATCAATTTTTATGTTTTAAAAGGCTGACCTTAAATAAAATATGTTAATTAATGTTGACTATGATTTAAGTTAGAATTTCAAACACATAAGTGTACTTTCTTTGACTAAGCATACCTTTTTAATGAAAGATTTGAATTTTCAACCATAAAAATATATTCCCCAAAATATTATTAAAAATAAGATCTGAAGTTTGAGCTTTAAAATGCTAATTTCATTTTTTACATGTTTTTCTATATCTCAAAACTATTTAGACAAATCTAAAAGTACAATTATTAAATTTGTTCATCTGCAATGGAATTCCTTGTAGTTAATAAATTTGAAAAATTTAGACAAATCAAAAAACTTTTGCACATAATTGTTAAGTTGGTCATCTGTAATGGAATTCCTTGTTATCAATAAATTTAAAGAATTTAAACAAATCAAAAAGCTTTTGCACACAATTATTAAAGTTTTTCATCTGAAAAGTAATTCCTTGCAGTCATTGAATTTGAAGAATTTTTTATTAATATTTATTACTTCTTAATAATGTTCAAAATATTTTAATATTTAAAATATTTTACATAATTTTATACTATGTATTTTTTAAGTGACAAAGTACAAAATTTAAACAATATTTGCAGAATAGGTCTTAAAAATGAAACTTTTTTTTTTCATTAATTGCATAATTGTAGCTATTAGCTCTTGATCAGAAAAAAAAAATTGCTGCTTTTTTACTATTAAACTAAACATTGTATTTCTGAAGGAAAAAAAGGCAACATTCCCATATTTCATTTGGTATTAATTATTTTAATTTTTTATTTATTTAATTGAAATATTTATTTTTATAAAGTTATATCTACAATTTTTGTTATCTTTTTCCTTGTTATTCTATTTAATTTATTTTCTATTCCCCGAATTGGTTCCTTACAATTTTTAAAAGTTTTGACTTTGAGAACTATGAAATTGCAATTGCAAATATTGTACAATTTATTTAAAGTAATTAAATTTAATTTGAATAAAATTTTTTAAATGTAATAGTTTTTTTATTTATTTAGTAATAATATCCATATTTAAATTCCTCTTAAATATTATTTTTAGAAATTATCAACAAAAAAAAATTCTAAGTTTTAGTTATATTATTTAAAAAACATGAGTATCAATATTGGTTAATTTTTTTCTCTGAAATATTAGACACTAAAATTTGTTTAACATCTATTGTTTTACAATATGATGATTACAATATTTTCAATCTTTATTGATGTTTTATAAAATTATTCTAAAATCTATTTGTTTCTAATTTTTAGAGACCTGATGATTACCGAAGGAAGTGGGATAGAGAGGAATATGAAAAATTAGCCCAAGAAAAACTAGAGGAAGATGAATTTGATTTTGATTGGAAATCAGATAAACAGCCTCCTGTTCGTAGAGAATTCTTAAAACCAAGAGATTATAGGGTGTGTGTGCATTTCCTTTGTTAATTAAGCATATAATTGCTATTGTTTTGCTATCACATTATTTGTATCTATAAATATTTTAAATTAGTTCTCTATGTTATTTTACTACATTAATTAGTTTTTTTTTTTAATATATATAACCATTGTTGAACAGACGACCCAATTTTTGGGTTCACGTCTACTAATGTTCAACTATGTAGCCTTGTAATTTTGAACCCAATCCAGAAGACAAGGAAATTCCTGGATCAAGTATTGGAAAAAATTTGCCTTTGTGGAGAACTGTTTTGGTAGAACTAACCCTCATTTGCGTTTAATGGATAGGAAGACCATGAGAACCTCCCATGGTTAGCCTGACAGCAAGGGGACTCTAACCCATGATCTGTCTACCACTGAGGATATTTCATGTCAGCAATGTTGGTGCTGCAAGCGGGATATGGGATTCGTATCAACCAGCCATTGTTGGGATTCGAGCACGGTTCGCCTCATTGGAAGGCGAACGCTCTATCCCCTGATCCATCTCGGCTCACATTATTAGTTTGTAAAATTAAAGTGATGATTAAGATCGTGTATTATATGTTTAAATTCTTTTCTGCAGTTCCACTACTTATATTAAAATATCAATAATATTTATTTTGGGTCTTACTGCAACTATTGTATCATTTGGAAAATTTAGTTCAGAGTTTTCTTTTGAGTTCAAAATTGACAGTCAAAGAGTTAATATTATGATCTTATTATTCTCAATACTTAATATCTTAATTCTGTCACAATTTGTGGCTGTCTGCCACAATTTGTTTTTGTAAATTCTAATTTTTCTAAATTCTAATGTCACAATTAATTTTCAAAAATCTAATGTACCCTAAGTAGCTTATTTATTATATATTTATTTTCGCTTAGGTTGATTTAGAATCGAAGCTTGGAAAAACAACTGTAATTACAAAGACAACTCCTGCTTCTCAAACTGGAGGGTATAAAATTTGTTTTCCTTTCTTATTTCTGGCTTAAATATTATTGTTTTCTTATTTATATTCAATAAAATGTGTTAAGTAATGAATGTTATCAAATGATGAGAATACTTAATATTGCTAATAATTTTGCGGATTATTTTCCCCCCTTCAATATGGTTACTAAATTTTTTGTCCGTTCATCAAAACATAAGCCATTTGATCGTTTTTAAGTTTCTGAATAACATTTTCAGAAACTTATAATTTAATCTTATTTGAATTTTGTTAAAATATTGTTGAAACATGCAATCATATCAGCTTAAAAGCAAACAACTCTCAAATTAGATTGAGTGAACAGAGACTGTGACAAATGAAGCGAACACAACCTACAGTTTAATACAACTACCTGTCAACAAAGAGTAATACACTTCTTGTAGAGAAAGTGAGACATTTAAAACAAAAAAAATTAGAAAGGATAGTAGTTCTTTTACATCTTGTCAATTATTACATACTTTCATTGTTGGTTACAACTTCAAACATGGTTTAAATATATTATTCAAACATTCCTCACGAGGTGTCCTTATCTTTGTACGTGTGAATGAAATAGCTTCTGGGAGGAAAAATAGTAATTTTAAGGTTCTTTATGGAAAAAAAATTAAAAGTTATATTTTTTGGACTGGAGAACTTTTTTGGGGAAAATGAAATCTTAAAAATTGCTGAACCAATAATGAATATGCACCATGTCATGAAACCTCTGAAAATTTACTTAATTTTATAAAATTGACCATTAGAATTCAAAAATCAACTTAAATTTTTTTAAAAGTTCTAATTTAAAGGTTATAAGCAATTAAAAATTGAACAAATCTTAATCAAAATCACTTGGCTGAAAGCAGAGTAGGATTAGATGTAATTTCACTCATTCACTATTTCTGTGATATTTTCGATTCTCCAGTTCCCAGCTCTCATCAAATAACTATTGATTTGCAATTCGTAGAATACATAGATTTGTTCATAGAAAATATTATAACAAGCTAATTGCCTTGAAATACAATGTTGTTGTTAATAAATATGAAATTATTTAGGTTTAAAAAAAATTTTGATAACTAACTCTAATTCACTTTGCATCGATGAAAAATAAAGTTTCGTGAACTTGATGTAAAATTCTGTCAAAGTCTACTAGGCTTAACCCCTCAAATAATTTTTCCAAATCCAGTGCTAGTATTGCTGTTCTATAGAATATTCTACTAACTTTTATAAAGTATTTTATAACTAATAAAAGAATAGTTACTGACCTGGTGAGCATTACAAAGCTGGTAGCTTTGGAAAACCATGTGAAAAAGGGCAACATTTTTTATTAAAGGCAACTTAACTGTGTAACAAAATTGTGTAATATTGATTATCAAAGGCATTCAAATTGTCTTTATTGTCAACTATGCTTAATTTTTAATATCTTATAATTTTGAATTTGGTTTTCTCTTTATTTATAGATATTACTGCAATGTCTGTGACTGTGTTGTGAAGGATTCTATAAATTTCTTAGATCATATAAATGGAAAAAAGCGTAAGCGGCACAATTTCTTATTTAAGCATAATTTTAATTCAAAATATTTTTTATCTTTGTCAAGTGTGTTACTTCTAAGAATCAAGCAGCAAATACAGTACTACCATTACAATTTTTTTTATTGTTTAATAAAATCTTGATGCCAAATATAAGTATAATTTCAGAATGGAGTGTAATTTAATCAGTTAGTATTTCGCAATAACAAAGTTAAATAGACATTTAAATTTATTTTAAACATTAATTGTACAAATCTAAGCTTCAATCAATTCTTTAATTTTCGAACCACTTTGTCAGATTGATGAAAAAGTTTTTCTACCAAACTCAATTTTTCTCCTTTGAATTGCTTAAAGTTAGACTTAGTTAAATATTAAAAATGTGTATTTTTTTTTTCTCTCCAATGGCAGGCACTAGATTTGAATCTTTGCCTATGAAGATGCCAGAATTGTTGCTCATTTCGCGTTACCCAAGGGGCGCTTGTGAACCAAAGTCACAGAGGCGAGCAACATTGCCCATGCCACACTGCCACAAACCTGTTTATAGGGTGGGTGGGCCACATTCACACACACAACAGAGGACAGCACAAAGAGAGAGATAAACATCCATGCCCAGAGCGGGATTCAAACCCACAGCCAATGGCTTCACAGTCAGGCGCGCTAATCGCTCGGCCACCTAGCCTGTAAAATTATGTATATAATTGTACCTCAAACTAATGTTCAGTTCAATCTTTTGATGCTATTAATAAACTGGAAGATTTTTGGAAATTTATTTCTTCCTTGCGCCACATTTCTAACTATCTAGTCTTTTTTAATTTAGTAAATGTCTTTTTCAATTATTTTCTTCTGGCATGATTATTCTTACATGAGGTAGAATGATTTTATAGTAAGGATGATTTACAGACTCTGTGTAAATTGCACTAGGTCTCCTTCGCACGTGAGGAAAAACATCATCTATCAGTTAAAAAATGAATTATATCATATTTTCCCTTGAGATTCATATTAGATAGACAGTTATCTACATCTCTCCAGAATGGAAAATGTTTAAACAAGGTAACAAATAATTAATAAGCAGGGTGCCAAATAAAATCCAATTTGTGGCCGGAAAACTGAATTTGTGAAGCATCATGTGTGTTCACATTTTCAGTTGCAACTATGTCCTACAAAAACTATGCAATAGTTAGGGTCTATCGAGAATTAGCAAAACGTATAAAGAATAAATATAATTTTTATGTCCCATTTTACTTTCCTTTCCCTTTTACAAATTGCATAGTGAAGCTGTATATTTGATTTGCCTATTTATTTTTAACAAAAATTTTTCTCTAATGCTGTATATTGACATTTGTATTAAAAACCTTACAATTTGTTCACTTCTGTTTTTGAAAAATAAGAGACTGTTTTATATGCATTTTTTTTTTTTTTTTTTAATACATATTATAATTTTTATACCAATCTGTTATATGCATCATTGTTATTTATCCATAAATTTTTTTCACAATTATTCTAGGTAACATTTCCAACAATATCCAAGTGTTAAATTTATCTATTGTGTATTGAAAAGTAATGTTAATCATGCAAGAAATTCAACAATTATGTTGTATTAAAATAATATCTTTGCATTTAGATCAGAGAAATCTTGGCATGTCCATGCGAGTAGAAAGATCAACTCTTGATCAAGTAAAGCAAAGAATGGAAATGAATAAAAGAAAGAGAGAAGAAAAACAAAAAGAATATGATTTTGAACAGAGACTTCAAGAATTAAAGGATGAAGTAAATATTCTTTTGTGTATTCATTTATGCACTGGGAAATCACTGAAAAATCTGTTATACCAGGGTAGGCATAAACAAGTCCTGCTTCAACCAATTGTGTTACTCTTTCTAAATCTATTCTGTACAGGAGATTATATAATTACTGGACGGAAAAAAAAGTACAAATTTTAGTGAAACATTATGAATAAACAATTTTGCTAAAGATATCAAAAAATTTGTGTTCATTGATAATTTTTAAATGAATAGATACTTAAAATATAATTGTTTTATAAATTCGTTTAATTTTTTTGGAGAAAGTTGAGAATTTTCGCTTGGAATCTTGCAGTAACCAACTAATTGTTCCTCTTTTTGTACCTATTTACCTGTGAATTATTATTTTTACAATAATGAAACTTCCATTTTATTGGAAAACTTTATTTAAATATATTAAAAAACATATCAAAATACATTTATTGGTCATTCATAAATGACAATTCTGAAATAACTTATATATTGAATAAATTAAAAAAATTTAAGAAAAATTGCTTATTTTTCCATTTTTTATATATATATATATATTTTTTTTAGGAAGGAAAATTGAGAGAATATCGACGAGAAAAAAGGAAGGAGAAGAAAAGAAAAGCTACTGAATCAACTGATGACTATGGTGATCCAGACATGGCTGCAATAATGGGATTCTCTGGCTTTTGTTCTTCCAAAAAATAGTACATATTTTTTTATCAAGTTCAAATATTATGTAAATATTTTAGTTCATACTCTACATTCTCTTATGTATCATATTAATAAAAAAAAAGTTGTTATAAATTGGAGAGCTTGTCTATAACTGTATCATATAACAGAGCTCATCAATATAGCATTTGACGTTAAAATTAGCCTGTCCACAACTCTCTCTTGCATTTTAATCTTCATTAAGCACATCATAGAAAAGACCAGATGCCTATATTTGAAAAACAAAATACTACATTTTATAAGTATTACTGAAACAAATTTAGAATATTTTAAATATTTTTATTAATTGTCAATCTTATTCTTAATTAGTATTTACCACAGCATGTTCTTTTCAAAAGAACTTAAAAATATGTCTATTATTGATTTATTTTTTTTTTAAAAAGTAGCCTCATGTGACAAAACTACCCAAATGATTAACGTTCTAACTGCTTTTCATGATTTTACCATGAATTAATGATACAAAAAACATTTTCATGTGCAACAAAACTTAAATATACTATTAAACATTTTATGTAAACTAAATTTTGCGTTTGGAAATAATAGTCTAGACACTCTCTCTCTGAAATGTGTTAAGACAGGGTTAAAAGAAAAACAATTAAATGAAATTCACTTTTTAATGCCTTGAACCATTCCCTTATATTATGAATCTATTTTTACTTATAAGAGGTACAACTACTACGCCTGATTGATTGAATGGAGAATTTAGTGGCAGACATGTCAGAAGCAGCTATACAAACAAACAACAATCTCATTGCAAAAAAAATCACATGGCGTTATAAATCAGAAATTTTACTGGAGCATAGCAACTTGGAATCAGTATTGTAATGCTAAAAAAACTTTAATCAGAATGTAAGTTTCTACACTTGGGGGGAGGGAAAGTTTAAATCTAAAATTATGAAAGATAATGTTTGATCAAATCATCTGAAGTTATTTAAGAATTTTTTTAGTAAAGTATTTTTTAGTACTATTATTTTTAGTAGTACCATTTACTGAAAATCAATTCTAAATATTTTACTTTTGCTTATTTATTTTTACTTTTTCTTACTTAAAATGAATTTATAAAGGAAGATAATGTAATTGAATAGATTTTAAAATATTTAAGTATTATTTATTAATAAAATTTTTTCCACTATGTTGATTTCAATTTCTATAAACAGCTATAAAGGAATAAAATATCATAACTGCACTTTAAAAATAGAAATGTTAAGCCCTATAGGTGAATTTCGTTATTAAAAAATTTTCTTAATCTAGCACAATTGCTTTCAAACTCAATACATTTACAAAATTTGCCTTCAATTTGTCAGTATTGTGAGCTGATAATGCTGAAATCTTTTTAATAAAAAAACATAGTTAGGCTAAAAAATAAAAATTACTAATGTGATTATTTAAGTTTTTTGAACTATTTTTCACCTCACTTAATGACAGTCTTCCAGCTCCACTGCACTTCTGCTCAGGATCGTAGACATGTTTTTACTTTGCTTTTACAAGATCATAGTGTATATTTGTGAATACGGTAAACCCCCCTACTGAACAAAAACTTTCACTTCCAAGAATCTCGTAATTTTGAATTTACAACTTGAAAAGGTTTAAAAAACCATATTTTGAAACAAAAGGATTAAATGAAATGAACAAACTTACTTCAGAACAGCAAGCAGTTTCGTCTTTTTCAAAATCATCTGAAGAAATGGAAAATAAATCGTCTTCCTTCATCAAGAATTTTGCATCATCTAATTTGTTTTGACATGTGTCTTGGTCAATATTACAAATTTCTCCAGTATTTGTTTTTTGAGCAGTATCATTTTGAAAAAGATGTTTTAGATATTTTATGTATTCATCTTTTGGGCTGAGTTGCTTTATTGTTTCCTTATTTTTTAACTGATTTGCACTGTTTCTCTCTGATTGAGAACCATTTGCAGACAAGTCTTTTCTTAATAAAGCCTTGTCTTCATTTGCTGAATTATAAAAATATGTTGATTGTTTTTCTTTCAAAACAGATGCATTTTGTTTTTTGTTTCTCGTGTGTTTTTTATTTGAATCTGTAACGTTCTTGCGTTTTCTTGATCTGTATTTTGAATCCGAATTGTTATGTTCCATTTTACTTATTTCTTCTCTAGAGTCATCTTGATTATCTGAAGTTGATATATTTTCTTCTAAATCATCTGGTACTCTGCGAGTATTTCTCAAGATCAATGAAAAACTTTCAATTTTGTTTCTATTTTTAGTTGCTTTTTTTACAGTGTCCACTTTCTTTGAAACTTTTTTGTTTCGAGCTGATGCTTCTAAAGTTGAATTTAAATTGTTTTTTGCTTTACTGTTGGATGTTATAACTTGTTTTGTTGTCCTACTAAAAATGTTTTCATTAATTGGAGTGTTTTCTTCTATTGACTTTGAATTATTTTTGTTGATGTCATCATTTGTCTTTTTTATATATCTACTTTTTTTCTTTGTTAAATTAAGCTTTTTGCTAGAGGTTTGAATAGTTGTTGAAAGTATTGAATAACTGTATTCTCTATCTTGTATATCAACATCACTATTTTCTGACCAGTTGCAAAAAGAACCACCCTGAAATGTTGAAAGTAAGAATTATCATGCCAGTTCCTACTATTGGATTGTCAGATTTATATTGCATATGTAATTTTTAATAAATTTAGAAAAGTTTGAGTTATTTTAAAGTAGTGTTTGCTATTTGATTAAAGTTTACCAAGTTTCATTTTTTTTTCGTTTTAATATTTAAAATTTTTTTTATATAAATATCTACAACAGTTAAAAAGAGATGACACTGTTTAATCAAGTGATTTTATTATTATTATTGAATTAAGAGGATCACAAAAATTTAATCATAAATATTTTTAAGCTTGCAAATATCTCTTTATCCTAAAACACTTATAGCATACATTTAATTTAAAATTAATATGTATAGTTATAAATCTTAATGCAAGAGTGAATAATTTGCAATTGAAAAAAAAATTTTTAATTTAAAATGATATAAATGAGTCACTTGATGGAGAAAAAAAGAATCTCATTTGTAGAGATTCAAAACAGGCTAAGAAATAAATGCAAGAGGACAGCTTCATTGTTTCAATTTTGATGTTATTGAGTTATTTATGCCAGTGAACAATACAGCTAATTCCTAGGTATTTCTATCACTCAAAAGCTATTATTTAGTGGCAAACACTAAAAAATTTATCTGTAAAAGCTTTAAAGTTGTAATGTCTTTTTGCACTCATACCTCGTTTACACTGCACAGTTGAATGTGCTTAAGCATGACATCAAGATTTAAATGTCTCACTTGAATTATTCTAAAGAATCCCTAAGCCAAGTAAATACTTAAAAGTGAAGCCAACTGGTCAGTGCAAATAAGGTATGAGACTGTCGTTATGAAATTACCTGATGATGAAATCAGTTGCATTCTCCAATCCATCTTTGATACAGGAATAAATCAAAGCTATTAAATAAACCGAGCTTAAATAAAGCTTATTGCCATGTAACCTTTCCCTGTCATCAGACATGTTGCTGTCAATTGAAACAGGCTATTCAATTTTATAACAAGTATGTTGAGGAGTACACTTCCAGGAACAGACAAAACTGCTATTGATTAAAGATGAGGACATGAATCAATATTTTTATTGTAATACTTTTGCTGATTTACTATTAAATATTATTTTCCTTCAATAGTTTTGCTTCATTAAGTAGATTTATTCCTACAAATGAGAAAATTTGCTTCCTTTTTCAATAAAGATCAATATCAACTGTCTGGGATAGCCTGGTTTGTAGGGTGTTGGGCCTATGTTCAAAATCCCCGTTGATCGAAAACTAACTGTGTAGAAAATGGTGACTAGTACGCTTTAAATCTGTCGGGTCTAAAAGTCCAACATGTTCCCATAACAAATCAATACTTCTGGTGCCCCACTTAACATGTGTAATTACAAACAAATAAATATTTTTGTAATTAGTTATATAAAATAGTCTAAGGGTTACTGAAAAAATCTAATACATTATCAGAATTATATTTGTACTGAAATAAAAAATTCTAAATAGTATAGTTTGAAGAAAATTTTTTTAAAATTCATATTTAAAAATTTTTATTTTTATTCAATAGTTGATTTTGCGAAAATAAAGAAATTTCAATGATGAGTAACTATTTCTGTTAGATTTAAATAACTACTAATAAGTGCAAATTGGAAAAATTGTTCGGAAGATTTTACCTTTAACGCAGAAAAATACACTGGTGTTACATGCCGTATTTCATAACAATAAATAACTAAAATGCTAAATATATTTTTCACTTATTTTGTCCTAAATTAATACAAAATAATGGTAAAATATGTTTAATAAAAGTTCTGTCAAAGGGTTAAGTCAATTTTTTGGTTCCATTTGTTGTGTCAGACCATGTGCATTTGATTCTTGAGTACGTAAATAAAGTGTAAAAACTCAGTAAAATCATAATCTATAGAGTTGGATACATCTTCAAAGTTTAAAGCTTAATTTTTTAGAATAATTGATTTTGGTTAAAAAATTTTCTGGCACTCTAATAAATCTTAAATAGTAAAATTCTAAATAAACTCCTCCCTAACTGTACTTACTTCATTTTTAGAAAAATATGCTGTTGTACTTCTGTTCATGGCTTCTATTGTTTTGTTTATTATGTTAACGCTTGGAGACTCTAATACTGAAACCTGATGTGAGGCGTGTTCCTTCATATGAAGCTGGTTTTTATTTGGTGTAATGGCCCTTTTTGACTTTTTGTATTGGGAAATTTCAAGATTTGTAATTTTTAATTCATTTTTTTCTTCCAGAAAATCACTGTATCTTCTCTGTCCCGCCACGTTACTATTTCTTTGTGGAGTACTAAAGGAATTATCTTTTTGAGGATACATTTCTTGCGCCTCATGATCAGTGTTGCTGTCGAGTTCCATTAGCAATTTAGATTCAAGATCTTCCCAAGTCTTTGGTTTTGATACTTTATCTTCTTTAACTGTAACTGATTTGTAATTTTGCTGCTTATTTTCATTTTCTTTGCTTTTGACTTTTGAAAAAAAAACTTTTTGAAACACTGCAGATGATTCCCCATTGTTTAATGTTTTTGTTGATGCATTGTGTTTAATACTTTTAGTGTTTAACCTTTTTAGATTATTTTCTGCACCAAATTTTTTTTCCAGTTCTAAATTACTTTTTCCATTTTCGAAATCATTATTATTTTTTTCATAATGGTTGTCATTATTTTGAACTTCCATTGAAGTATTCCGAATTTTTCTTTGTTTCTCTGAATTCGAAGGAATTTCTTTCAATCTTCTTGAAATATTGTGTAAATTACTAAATTTAGTTAAAGAATTGCTTGGACATAATTCGGGACTGCATATTTCGGATGAATTGGATGATGGTATTGAGGTATTTATTTCATTTTCAATCAACTGATAGTTTTCATCTGATGCGAATTCATCATTATTGCTTTGAGTAAGTATCTTCGAATGTCTTTTGGTTCTATTTAAATTTTCGTGTGCGTTTCTGTTGGCAATTGACTGAATAGGGTCAAAAGGATTCTTATCAGTTTTTTTAATCGAATATTGAGTTTCGTTGCAGTTTAATAGGTTGATAGATTTGTTATCATATTTAGTGTTCTCTTTCTTATTTAATTTAAACAAATTCAATTTTTCTGATTTTCTGTCAATCAATTTCGCAGAGTTAGCTTTTACATAATCCTTTTCTTTAGCAAGTTTATATTTCTCACAATTTGCATCCATTTTGGGTCTTTTAAGCTTAAAATTTTTATCAGTTTTCTTCTCCAGTTCTGAGTTCTCTTCTGAACTAATTGATTTAGTTTTATTATCTTGAAATATGTCTAGCTCTAACTTGTCATACATCTCTTTTATCTCTTTATTAATTTTGTTGCATTTCTCATCTAGTTGATCTTTTAAACTTATAAATTGTTCATTATTGTGTAGTTCATTTTCAACTTCTCTTGTCTTTATATTTAAGTCTAACTGATCTGTTGTTAGCTCTGTAGGACTAAAGGAAGAGTTTATACCTTCTGAACTACAATTTGACCCTTGTAATTTATTAATGTGAATATCCTGAGGACCGCAATCTACAGATGAAATTTCATTTAGAAATAAAATTTTAGTCATTTCTTCTGATGCTTCTTTTTTATTTGCTGCCATGGAAATCAAAGGTGGATTTTTTGTTTCAGAAGCTTCTATGGAGTTGCTTTCAATACTATTTGTGATATCAACCACGTTGGCATTTTTATCAGAGAATCTTGTTTGAAAAACAAATCCATCATCACTACACTCTGATTCCTCATCAGCATTGTTCGTTTCACTCAACAAAGATATTGGACTTACTTTATCACTAGGCTGTAGTTTTATTTGTTCATTTTCAATTAGCACATTAGCATTTTTATTAGAGAATCTTGTTTGGAAAACAAATTCATCATTGCTACACTCTGATTCCTCATCAGCCTTGTTTGTTCCACTCAACAAAGATATTGGACTTACTTTATCACCAGGTTGTAGTTTTAATTCTTCATTTTCAATTCGCACATTAGCATTTTTATTAGAGAATCTTGTTTGTAAAACAAATTCATCATCACTACACTCTGATTCATCATTCGCATTATTTGTTCCACTCAACAAAGATATTGGACTTACTTCATCACCAGGCTGCAGTTTTATTTGTTTATTTTCAATTGCACCTACTTCATATTCGAACCGAAATTTACTATGCATGTTTTCTGTTTCCAAATATGACGGATTGACTTGTTCCTTTGGTTTGGACTTTATTCTATAGTCATCTTCGCTCGCACTTAATTCAGAATGTGAATTCCATTCGAGATAATCCACTTTTTTCTTAGTACGCGAAGGCCTACCTGTTTTTGGTTTGGTCTGGTGTGCGTCCCCATTTTTCTCCTTTTTCTTAATGGCTCTTTTTCTAGGTTTTTTTATAGTTTTAGATTTGTCAAATTCATCAAAATCATAAGTGTTTTCTGCTGCAAAGTGTTTTACTTCTGGTAAACTGTCATCTAGATCAAAAAACTTTCTTTTCGTACTACCATATCCAGGTCTGTATTTTTCTGCATTAGCATCTCTGTTATCAGAAGTACTCTTGCTAGAATCGTTAGTTTTATTTTGTTGTGTTACTTGAACGTTTTTAATGAGAGATTTGTTTGGTTCACCATTTGTTTTAAGGTTGCTAGTCACTTTCAGAGATTTATAACTCCAAGAACAATTACCATTTAAAAGCATATTGAATTTGTTTTGTAATTCCATTTTTTTGCTTTGGCTGCCATATTCAAAAGTGGAGTGACCGTATGAGCGATTATTTTCAGTAGACTTGAATCCAGTTTTTAATGTCTTCGTGGATTTACATGTTATTTTAATTTTGCTATGCAATGTGCTTGTGCTGCTATCTTCACTTGCAGTACGATAATGAACTTCTGTTTCGTTGTTGAAACTAACTCGCCGATCGTTTTCTATTGATTCTTTTCTGTGCGTGGATCTGAAATTTTAAAATGAAAATTAAGTTTAACAATTGATTTCAAACTATAAACTGCATTCACCTCGATGGATGTCATCAAGGAAATAACAAAATTTAAATAAATAAAAATGTTTTGATGAATAACAATTAATAAGCCCGCTCCAAAAATATAAATATTAATTGCTGCTTTTTTTCTCTTTTGTTAAAGTTTACATGTTTGTTTAAGGTATATATCTAATGTATGTTATATGTAAGGTATGTTTGCCTAAGAACGAAATTACTAGTCATAATGTGATCCGCATTACAACTGTCGCGCGAGAATTAAAATTTTAAATTCAGAAACAAAAATCCAAACGTTCTGATTTTTTCTGATAATTTAACTTTTGCAGAATATTGTAACCATTATTTTTAGTTTTGATTGTTCTATATAAAACACATTAGACGAGGGTGGATCAAATATTAATGAAACTTTTTTTTATAACAAAACATTAAAATACTGCTTTCAAAAAATAAAAAAATGTTATTTTTCTACATAATTTCCATAACTTCTACACACACTTTTCTCAATGTTTCATAATTTTTTTGAATCCCGGTGGCATCCCTAGCAACAATTTTACCTTGGCCCCAGTTGGGCTCAAAATTGGATTACTATGGAACATGCACTGAGGGATTAATATTGAGATGTCTAGAGTTTTTTTTTTATATAGGTTCTATATAGAGCCAATATTAGCCTATACTGGGCCTATAATGGCTGAATAATAAATATAAAATATCGAATGAATCTGACAACTCTATGTAGCGCCGATATTGGTTGTAAAGTGGCTGTAAAATATCGGACAATTCTATATAGGGCCAATATCGGAAAATAACGGGACTTTGAGCTCTTATTGGGCCATGATTCATGAATATTGATCCAATAAGGGCCCAAGTTATTTTGATGCTAGGTTTAGAAAGAGTAGTAAAAGACCGTGTAGTGAACCAATTGTACAGAAAATTTTCTACCTCTTCACTGGATAAAAATCTGTCTCTCCTCAAGGCTTCTTTAAGTGGTCCAAACAAATAGTAGTCCGAAGGTGCCAATTCCAGGCTATATGGAAGATATTCAACTGTTTCCCAATGTAATGCCCGTAAATTTTGTTGTGCTATTGCGGTTTTTTGAAGCGTCAAATTGTTCTGTTTCAAGAACACTTGGCGAATCGGCATGCTATGTCTTTTGGACTGATGAGCTGTTTTGAATAATTTTTATAATTGTTCATCATTCATGAAGAAAATCAATATAAAAACATCTCGAGAGTCCTAGAAAGGACTTGTGAGTACCTTATCAGCAAATGTTCGAAATTTTGCTTTGATTGGAGCAAATCCATTTTTCCTACACCATTCCATACTAGAATGCTTTGTTTCTGGGGTAAAGTAAGGCGCCCAAGCCCAAAATTAATCAAAAGTTATGATCAGAGTCAAAAATAAATCTCCTTCTGCTTCATAGCGACTCAATAATCTTTGACAAGTGTCTTTTCTTGCCTCTTTTTGATGTGTGTTCAGAATTCTAGATATCCACCTCACTGAGATTTTTCGATATTTCAAATCTTCGTGAATTATGCTTTGTAATCTTCCATTGCTCATCTCTGTTATAGCATTAATTTCTCGAACTTTACTTTTTCAATCATTATCAGTAAGGTCACGAATTTTGTCAATTTTCGCTGCCGTACGACTTATTCTTGGTCGAAGAGTATGAAACAATTTTACTAATTCTTCACGGCCACGTTTAAATAACTTGCTTAAGACCTCGACAGGGTATCATTGCCGAACTGTGTCTGTAATCTGCGCAAAATTTAAATAAGTTTGACATTTTCTCATTTTAAAAATTTATTATTATGCAACTGCATTAAAAACGTTACTCTCACTCATGATTCAAGTTACTAAAAAAAGAACTTGAACTAAACTTAGAACGACACTCTGCGTAAGAATTATTAGAGATAATAATCTATTGTTGCCACAACAATAAAATAAAAAAAATCGTCTGCTACTATTTAAAAAAAATCTCTTTATATTTCATCCACCTACGTACCGGTTTGAATAATTATCCATAGTTTTACCAACTTGTTTTTGTGTCTGTGATTATGGAAACTTGTAATCGAAATAATGACCACTTTCAGACTGGCTAGAGACCTCAAAGTTCAGCCGAAGCGTGGTGTCTAGTAATAATTCAAAACTCGATCGTTCTTTGGTCGTTACCAGCAGTATTTACAATAATTTTTATTAGATACAAAACAGAATTTATCGTCAATCAAATATTCCAACTAATTAGAATACTTATCATGTAAACTGATGATAAAATAAATTTGAACGGTTTCATGACTACTACAAGCACAATATATTGTTAGTCTAAATTCTAAACACTTTCCAACTAACCAGAATGCTCATATTTTACTGCAATCATATGCTAGATTGCAATACAAGTTTAATCATTTCCTCAATGCTACTAACAGAATTCATCGCTAGAGGTTCATTCTCCATCGAATTTTGACCACTTTCCAACTTAAACAAATAAACAAGACACAAAACTAGAACCAATAAAATGAAATAAAAATTCTAAATACTACGTTTTTCAACGGGGCTAAAAAGGAGAAAATAATAACTATTGATACACCTCAAACGAAAAAAGCATAAACTGCATTACTTTTATGAGTTTGGTTCACATCGCCGACAATCGATTCTCCGACAGATCATATCGCCGACGCAATAAACTCACCGACAGCTTATATCACTGACGTAATCACTTCGCCGACAACTCATCTCACTGACGCAATCACTTCGATTTTGATATTGCGATATGTTATTAAAAAATTACTTTTTCGATAGTTCGAATATTCCTGAGACCTGGGTAAGCAATTATTCAGCATAAGCACATTTATAATGTTTTAAGTTTGCAATAAAATATATTTCACCTTAATTTTTGATTTTTAAAAATCCTTATTTAAAAAAATTATTAATTATAGTTCCTCTTGGAAAATGTTTTTATTAAAAAAAAATTGTTCTGACAATTCGTTTTAAGTGATACTTGTAAAAATTAAACTAATTAAATTAATTGAATAATTAAAGAAAATTGTAAAAAAAAAAAAAAAAAAAAAAAAAAATCGACAAAATTAAATTGATTGTATTTGCGGAATAATGGATGTCGGAAAATGATGGGTCAGTGAAATGAGCTGTCGGTGATATGAACGCGCCCCACTTTCATTATAGACTACCGAATAATATAGACATTATAGACTTCATAACTCCACCGAATACTACGTTTCCCCTCATGCCTTATCGTTGATCGAAATTTTGATCTCTTTCGAGTTCACACATTTCAACTTGAGCTATATCGTAATTCAATGCAAATTTTACAATTGTTCCCTAAATGAATTGTTGATAGCTAAATGTAAATGTATCTCTTTTCTTATTATCAATCAAGGTTTTCAATCACCACTTTCTTGCACAGAACTAATGAAGAAGGTAGAGCATTGATCTTCAGAATAATTCTCCTTAAGAAATATTTCCCTACGTCTTACAAAAGTGATGTATCTAACGTTTTTCGTTGATATTACAAAAATAGAATTATTTTATCTCTTTAGGTCAAAACATAGTTTTTAAATTTTTACTTTATTTTATTAACTTAACCAGTGTACTTTGCAATGCATTCAGTCATAATGGTATTTAACGGAAACTACGAATATTGAAATGAAAAAAATTTTTCATTCATGTGTTACGAAAAATGACAAACCGAAAATTCTCATATTGTAAAAAAAAAAAATAATCTATAAATGTAAAAATGAAATTATATATATATATATATATATATATATATATATATATATATATATATATATATATATATATATATATATATATATATATATATATATCGTTGAGTTTTGATTCATAAACTTGAAATAGCATTTTTCTCCCATACATCATCCAAATACATTTTAACATTGAAAATAGTTTAAAATATGAGCAGTCTTTCAAATACTAGATTACAGTTTTAACATTCACCAGTTCTCCGTTTGTAACTCCAATAAAGCAGCTTCACCTAATTTTTAGATTTAACTACGTATTTATTTGACAATTTAAAAAAAAAACAAACAATATAAAGTATTTAAAAACAATTGTTCTAGATATAATTATAATATAAAAAAGTTAATCTATAGTGCAAAAACTTAAAAAGTTTAAAATACAAATGGAAAACAGAAATTTCTCAATTTTTAGGTTACTTTTTGACAAAACTCATGAACCATATTAAACAGAAAAATATATATTTGTATTATTATGAATCTACACACTGGAAGAAATAAAGGGAAACTTTCAATAAAAATACGTTTTTTTATATATATATAGAAATTCGGATTAAAATTTTTATAATTGGAATAATCGTTGAGTAAAGTCTGAATATCTTTAATAATTGGATTGAAGTTACTCGTGTTTGAACAGAAATTTCATACTTACACAAAACTTTTTAACGCATAGCCATTTTGTAATTTAAAGAAAAAATCTATAACTATATTTCTAAAATTGTTACTGAAGTCATACCCAAACATGTGAATCTGTCAAGTTCTATAATAGTTTACACAGATAATGATACTACTTTCAACGAACGTTATTATCAGATTAATGTTTTTTTAAAACTTACTTTTGTCCGTAGTTATTTAGATTAAACTTCTGACACAAGCACCAAATTGTCTTGTTTACGTTAACCACAAAAAATAATAAATAAACAAATAACACTAACAAAAAGAAAGAAAGAAAATTGCATCACGTGGGCTTATATTTGGCGAGAAATCGATCACGCTGACGCTTCATTTTTAACGAGTTTAAAAAAAAGAAATCTCAAAATACTACAAGATAAAAATACAAACTTTATTTTAATTTTTTTTTAGAAAAAGTGAAAAATACTTTAATTATAATATTTAATTTGAGTTTACATTTTCCATCAAACTAGTGAAGAAATTCAGAACAAGCTTTAAGTTTTTATTAATATAAACTTGGATTTAAAATTCATGCACAGTTTTCAATAAGCAACCTATCTTTTCATTTTCGTTTTTCTTCTAAGTGTTTTTTATTTTATTTTAATTGCATTAATTTAATATTTTCCAGTGCGTTTGGGTAAGTTAAATCTCCATTGCTATGTAAGGGTAAATTATAAATAGTATAATTTATTTTCGAACACAAAACTGAATTTTTAAGTAAACTTATGATCTAATGATCGGATCTTTACGTTCTTGAACTCAATCTTAATGGTTCAAGAGGTTGACATCAAATTAATTAGTGAAGACTAGCTAATTAATCAGTGATGCTACATAATTTTAAGTCACGAAATCAGGCACAAAAATGCAATTTCTATGAATAAACACCTTTTTTTCGACGGATCTGGATTTTTGACTTCTAAAATATAGAGAGCAGCTGCAATTTGGGAAATATGGTTTCAATAGTATGGTCAGGAGAGCGATCAAAAGTTTCGGAGCCCTTAATGTTAATTTAACTTTTTGCGTATATCTCAAGAACTTTTTAAGTGAAGTGAAAAATCTTTACACACAATTTTAAAATTCGTTTATCCGAAGATTTCCACGTAAAAAAATATTTTTCAGTAAACAATTTCATTTATTTATTTATTTTATTTAAAAAAAAAGCTTATAATAAAATTTTTGAATTGTAGAAATACAATTTTTTTCAAAAATCATTTTAAAAAATATAATTGTAAATATATAAAATTTAAGCTAAATTTGTCAAATAGTTCTTGAGAAATAGAATTTTAAAATTACGACTTGTTTAAATTTTGATTTCTCAAGAACTAATCGATCGATTTCTCTCAAAATTTGTAATTCGCCATGTAAAATTATATATTTGAAAGGATGAAAAAAACTGTATACCTTACAATTCAAAAATGTTTTTGACAATTATAAAAATAAAATAATAGTAAATACTTACTAAAAACTATTTTTTGCATGGAACTGTGTCTTTGTGTAAACGAGTTTTATAAGTGTGTGCAAATTTTTTTCAATTCGCTTAAAAAAGATTTTTATCAAACGTGAATATGTAAAAAGTAAAATTAACATCAAAGTTCAAACTTTGAACCACCTTCCTGATCAAACTATTAAATTCATATTTCGGGGGTAAGCCAATCCGAATCCCTCGAAAAAAAGATATGTTTATTCAGAGAAATTACGTTTTTGTATCTGAACTAATTAGCATATTCATATTTGAGGTAACTCTCCCGAACCATTAAGATTGAGTCCTAAAAAGTGACGATCCGATCTTTAGATCAAAAGTTATTCAGGGTGGTTCGTTGTTTCCCCCCCCCCCCCCCCCGCACTGAGCAAGTGTGTTCTTTCATTAGGTTGCACCGTCGACACGCACTTTTTATAGTATACCGACACTCATTGTTTGGATTTTCTCTAACTGCAACGTATATTATTTTAGTCAAATTCTTCGTGGTCAATGTTAATTTTCCATCTACCAACGCCCTTAAACAGCAATATTCGGCAACGTGTTCTAATCTTGCCTTCTTATTTTTATTATTTTAATTATACATATATTTCCAGGCTCGTGTGTTGAATTTAGCATTATAAACCTTTGTCAAATAGTGTGACAATGACAAATAGCAATAGTATGACAAATAGCACAATACAGAGAAGGATAATACGAAGAAATACATGAAGGGTAACAACGGGATTAAAACCCGCTGCCTCCGCGCTATGCACAGCGTTTGGCGGGCGATATCGCTCGGCTAGGGAGGCCCGTTTAAATCTTGAGTGTAACTATGTTATTTTTTTTTTTTTTTTTTTGCTCACATATAAGCAGTTTATACAATACAAAAGATGAAAATGTAGTTGTAGTTAATTAACGTCGCTTTAAAGCTGCACAATGGACTATTGGCGACGGCCTGGGAAACACCCTGATGATGATCCGAAGACATGCTATCACAGTTTTGATCCTCTGCAGAGGGATAAACCCCCTCTTTGTTAGCCTGACGACCAGAGCTCGAACACAAAAGATGAAGAGACAGCACGAAATAAAGAAGAACAGAGCTTATTCATCCAGAGTAACCCGCTACTTCTATTTTACGCTTCAGAGCTTTTGGCATTCAGCGCAATTCCTTCTCATGCAGGGAGTCCCTACTTTTTTCCTGCTTTAATTTGTGTTATCTCTTCTTTTATTCCTTAAGGGTTTAAAAGCCGTTTTCCCTGGCCGCAGTCACTAAAACACCTCAGTTCTTAAAATCGAATAGCATGTATGAATTCAATTTTGAGGTGAACTAATATCATATAAGCATAAAACCAATTTGCCTCACAAGTTTGGGCAAAGGAGTTCAATCATATTTTCAGGTACGAGATTTCGATATTTTTTGAAGCAAAAACGAATAATTTCTTTGAGTTGTATAAAATTGGTATAAAAAAAATAATTTAAGGAATATTTTCCACTACGTACGACAAACATTTTCTCAAAGAACCTAGTTAGTAACTAAACTATTGAATTTTAAAATTAGGATTTATCTTAGTAATTTAATACTGACTTATAAGACAGTTTGAAAACTATAAGAACTTTTTTATTCGGCCAAATTCGAACTCATGCCCTTCTACTCTCAGTAAGAGTAATCCTTGTTTCTAGCTAACCCACACCAACAAGCTTTATTCTGGAAAAACTTTAATTTTTTACCAAGATGTGTTCAAATATCACGATATTATACAAAATTATTCAAATATTATAAACTTAATAATTTTAGACTCCCTTGCCTGCTGGTCAGCAAAAATAAGATAAGACGATATCGAAATTCGTTAAATCATTTAAGATGAAGGTAAAATTAAAAAATATCTAAACCATTTTTATCGCCTTGTGTTTCTAGTATTCGTTTTACAACTTCTCAGTGTTTCGTGTAGCAATCAAATAGGCTTAGATGTTTTTGGTGACTCGTTAAATTTCAACAGAATTCTTGCTTTTTCCTCGCTTGCATATTTATTAATTTGCGAATACTAAGAGATGTACACGTTTTTTCCTATAAGTATGTATTAAAGATGGTCATTACGGTACAGTTCTCCCTATAAAACTTTATAGTAAAAATATATTGGATACTTATCTCTAATGTCATATTTCTCGCGCAGCTAGTTCTATTAATTACTTGATAAAAAACTTCATTCGCTTCAAGAATATACAAATTGGAAATAACAGTTGACATGTTTCAAGTGCTCAAAAACAGACACCCATTTTCAAGACTTGCCAGACGTGAATGAGACGAAACAAAAGTGATCTGAAATATAAAACTTAAAGCTGCCATAGAAAAATAAAGGTGAGAACCAAAACTAGAAAAGAAACAGTAGCCGAGAGATAGAGAGAGAGAAGACGAAAACGTAGGTAAACAAGTATTTTATTTACGTCTCACTAGAGCTGCACAATGGGCTATAGGCGACGATCAATGAAACATCCCCAAGGATGATCCGAAGACATGTCATAAAAATTTTGATCCTCTTCAGAGGGGATGGCTCCTCCTTTTTGGTAGCCTGACCACTTGCGCGTGAAGTCGAGCACTTTACGGTAGAATAGTTTAACGAGGACCGATACCTCGCACCCTCGGTCCCTACGTAGGTTAATCAAAGTGGTCATCTACCAGCTTACTGACCGCAGCAAGTTATGTTTGTTTGACTCCGGTGTTCTACTGGGAGCCATGTCTTTACGATCAGTCCACTGCGGGGCAAAGATAAAAAACAGAACAAGAAAAACCATTTTACCCCGATTTGGCCGAGAGGGCCAAATCGGGGTAAAATGTATTTCCTCGAGCTATGAAGAGCAGGTGAGGAACTAATGTCGCTAACAAAGGAATCAACATTTATATAAATAAAATAAGATTCCAGGGTATCAAGATGAACTGATGAGACGGCGGTGGAAATAATTTTGGCTTTGTCGAAATTGAATTTATGCACAAGAACCCAACAGTGTTCAGCAATTGATGATTTTTTGAATTCTTGATAACGGACACATCTACCGTACTCCTTGAGTCTGAAATTTAAATTTTGAGCTCCTGAAACATATCGGCTGTCATTTCCAATTGGTATATTTTTGAAGCAAATGAAGTTCTCAATCAAGTAATATCTTACCATTTCAGTTTCTTCGGATTATTTATTTAATGGTTCTATTATTATTAATTATTATCACTATTAATTATTATTATCATTAATAATAATTTTAATTATAATTATTATTATTAATTATTATTAATAATTATTTATTAATAATTATTATTAATAATAATTATTTTATAAATAATTATTATTAAT
Source organism: Parasteatoda lunata (assembly GCA_949128135.1). Lineage (NCBI taxonomy): Eukaryota > Metazoa > Arthropoda > Arachnida > Araneae > Theridiidae > Parasteatoda > Parasteatoda lunata. Next base: position 20,484,678 of record OX421973.1, read on the forward strand.
AATTATTTTATTAATAATTATGATTATTAATTATTATTACTAGTTATTATTATCATTAATTATTATTATTATTTTTAAAAATATTAGACAATATTTCTAAGAATAATATTTCACATGAATATTTTAATTTTACAAGCTAAGTAGTACAATAAATGGAAATAAATACCTTTTTAAAACTCCTTTTTTTGGTGCTCGAAAAAAATCTATTTTCAAAGGAACCAGAACTCTACCTTTTCCAGATTGAGTCTTAGTTGTAGCCTTTTCACTTTTCACCTCTTTTTCTCCATAAAATTTTCGTTTTGCTTTAGATTTTGCACACCTGATAGTTGAAATGTTTTAAGTAATGTTTGTTCGTTATATGTATAAAATTCAAATGTATTAGAATAATATAAACAAGCAATTCTCAAAAGCAAGTTTTCATATGGATAATTTCGTTTAATGGGGAACTTATATTTAACTATATCCTCATTTTTATTTATTAGATTGAATTTTAATCAAATTTGTTAAATAAGTGCCTATAAATAAGCCCAGTAAAGTTTAACGCCTTTTAAAAGTTGTTTAAGATAGAGGTCTAAATCACGACTCTGAGTATGATGACTTAGGCATGACATCTAAAATTAGTGGTCTACACTTATTTATAGAAACTATTCATGTTGGATGAAAATCATAGAATTAGAAAATAAGATATGTTTAAACAATATTCGATAATTACTGCAATAATTTCCGTCAACACAAAATTCCTCATTTCTAAAAATCCTGCGTCTGATATAGTAATGATAAAATAAAAATAAATAATAAAAAAATTCTTTAAAAAATTTTCATTTTGAAAAATAAATTCAAAAGAATGAAATAAATTGGTTTTTGTTGTGTTCTAAATCAACGGTTTCCAAATTTTTTCAGCCATGGAACCCTAAATTATCACCATTCTTCCCGCAAAACCCGACTTTATAAATAAGGACAATTATATGTACGTAACAAAAATTAAAAGACTACTTCATTTTGATTTTTGACTCCTTTTGTACTTTAAAAGAATAAAAAAATTTCATCTTTTTATCATTTATAATCTTGTATTAAACAATATGTTCGTCGATTGAAGTCGCAGAATCCTTGTTCTTTAATTAAGTTAAAAGTTTGTTTTTATATTGTTATAGAATGAAAAAAATAACTGCTATAAAATTGAAAATTGTAATTCGGGAAACATATTTTTATTATAGAATTCAGTTATTTTAATTTGATTTAAAAAGTGAATCTCCTTTCCTTAATTGTAGTTAGAGAAATTATATATATTTTTTAAAAAACCTCATTTCTCTCACTTTGGCATTTTATTTAATATAATTTAATAAAGGTAATCGAAATAATAAATAATGGATTATTGATTGGATCTGGATCTAAATGCAATAACAGAATTAAAAATATTAAAAACTGTTTAAAAAAATCTTAACACTCGAAACCCCTTTCACGGAACATATTTACAAGCGCTGTTCTGACTCATTCGTTTTCCTACCTCCTCTTTCTTCGAGACAGAGAATATAGTTGCTATAAGACCCCTCAAAGCCTATAGTGACTGCTCTGGCAGTGACACAAAAAATATTTATATCTTATAACAAACTCATTGTAGAGTGGCATGCTTCTCATAATTATTGTTTTTAAAAATTATTCAAACTCACTTTTTAGTGTCTTGTGAATCTTGAGACATCTTTTTCCACATATCTGCTATTCTTTTCCGAATTTGTTGAGAAGTAAGAAAAGTATATTTAGCTGCGACTGAGCTCCATTGTTTCCGACAAAAAACTTCAAAATTTTCTTTTGAACCATGATTTCTATCATTCCCGTCCAAAAGCTGACGATGAGTAATGGAATTATTCTTTTGATCAAATGAGATAGTTTTATGAAATAAATATTTTATAATAAAATTTTTTAATAGCATAATGCATGAGAAATAAACACTTGTTCTAAATACATCCTAAAGATAGCATGCATCATTTTATATTTAATGGTGATAAATTTGAGTTTTACTCAGTTTAAAATTTAAAAAAAAAAAGGTATATTTTATTGAAAAACGAATTTACTTTGCAGATTAAAATCAATATTTAAAAATGTTTTGAGTCATTAAACTGCGAAAAATGTTGAAGAGAATTAAAATTTTCTTTTCGTAATGATTGTGTAGTAAAAACTACGTATCATACGGAAAAAAATTAAATATTCAGTGTTGAAAAAGAAAATTATTTAAAACATTACACGAGAACTAGAAAAGAATTTAAGTGTCAAATATTCGATGAGCTGAGACTTAATCATGGGAATCATTTTGTAAATAACAGCCTCAAGAGACCAATCACTTTAATGACTTAAAGCATTTAAATGCAAAGAAATAAAAACGTATTAAGTAAAAATTCATAACAATTCAATTTACTATGACAATTTTAAAACGTACATAGATAAACGTTCATAGATAGATTAGAATAACAAATATACAAAAACAGAATTCGAGCTTAAATCTTAAATTAATATAGTAGGAAAATTATTTATTGCTATTGATTTATTTGAGAAGTTGATTTAATAATATATACTGACTTCTAACTTCATTTTAAATTCGTAAAAATGTCATTTAAATTAATAATTTTATAAATAATGATAACAACTTAATCGGTTGCCACTGGAAAAATAAAAAGAGAGTATATATTTTTATATAATCGTTTGCAAACTGTTCTTTTTTTTTCCAAACGAAATAAATAAATAAAATTAATAAGTACATAATTATCTTTGACTGTCGAACCATCAACTTTCTGTAATACGTAATAAATACATACTAAATTTCAATATCTTATGAATCCGTCGTACATGGAAAAAAAAATCCGTCCGCTATCTTTATATCATATTTTAAAAATAGCTCGTAATTTAATTTTTCATGGATGAAATGAAATTATCGTCTGCTTTTTTTACACGAATAGAAAATAAATAATCAAGAGGCATTTGTTTTCTTTTATCATCTACCTGCTTCACTGACTTGTATATGTCTAAATTAATTTGTTTGTGAACAACACGCATGCGTCACAGAGAAATTAAATACATTATACACTGGAAGAATGGTTTTATATTCGAATAAATTTTTTTAAAATGTATGCTTTTTATTTTGTATCGTTTAATTTTTTTAAAACGCTTGTGAACAGAGTTCCCTGTTCGCTATCGCTCACCAACCCTGATAACCGCTATTTAATTATTTTTGTGGTTTTCCCAGAAACAAAATTCAATTACCTCTATTATAAAGTTTAGTTAAACAAAATTCATCATCATCTTTTTTTCCTCGTTTTAGTAGTTTATTTTTATCCTAAGTCTGAAGAACATCTAAGCGTAAGTGTGTAATAGCATCTAAGCTTGTGCAGCAGCATCAATGCGCCTCTGTGCTACTTAAACTTTACGGTACTGATGCTAATTACAAATTTTGTGCAGAGCAACAACAGAAATTCGGAGCTTAATTAGGCAAACAATCAAGTACGCAGTATTAAATATTATTTATTTATTGTAGGTTATTAATCAGAAATGAATATTAATTCAGATCTTGATTCATGTTTTATTTATCAGGATGCCAGCAGTATCTTTATGGAATTTTATATACGCTTGTTCTTATTATTTTATATCAAAATTGCACAGTAAGCAAAAAAAAAATAAATAAATAAATAAATAAATAAAAAAAGTTTGATCTACTTTTTTGTGTTTGAAATCATTCCGTCTAGCTCACTGTTTCTCAACGGGGGCAGCGGGAGTATCCAGGGGCGGTGAACTTGTTTTGGGCAAAAAGGGCGGTTGTTATGTTTTGGGCGGTAGGGGGGTGATGAGCATGTTTTCTCATTCAAATTTAATTTTAAAACTCCCAAATAAAATTATTAAATTAAGATTAATTTGATAAATAAAATTAATCTAAAATTGATATTGTAGAATAAAAAGATTAAATTAATATAATAAATTAAGATTATCCGATTCACCGTTTGTACCAGCAATAAAACGAACTTATGTTACCCATATTCTCCAATTCGTACCAGCGCAGCATATGTGTCAGATTTTTTCCTCATTCAAGCCATTTGGTGAAAATTGAAATGCATGCGTTTTCAGTATGAATGACCGATTTAACCCAAGTTTCTTTATGATGGTTTTTGTGCTCTTCCTTTCAGTTTTACTCTTGTTTGGATTCGATTTCATTGTTTATTTGGTGTGAATTAGTTCTTTATCGTAAATTATTTATTAATTTTGAGAAATAGTTGATTTTCGTCCATCGTTTGTATTTTGCTGATGCCAACAATGTCGGTTTACAAAAATAAATGTCGTTAATACAGTGTCGCGAACTTGAAGTTCGAATTTGTTCAATCGTCGTCGAACTCTCAACTACGCGTGTATATACTTTGTAACAAAATTTTATCTAATGAGGCAATGAAACCTTCCCGTTTGTAGAAACATTTGCAAAAAGTTGGCCTTCTGACAAACAAAATAAATATTTACCATTTTTCGCGAACATCAAGGACAAGTTTCTGACGGTTAAAAGAATTGTAAAATCGAATCACCTCTACAAATTCAATTTGACAAATTTTATTCAAATTTGACAAACAGTAGAACTTCGCAAATATGAATTAATTGGATAACGAAGTATCTGAATTTCAGACAAAAAAACTTTTTAAAAAATATGATTAGTCGATAAACTACATTTAATTCACGTGTTTGACATTTTAAGGCAAATAATACACGATAAATAGCTTATATGATTGGCCTCTATATAATTAGGATAAACCAAGGTGGATTAATCTTAATAAAAATATCCAATTTTCCAAATTATTGCGTTAAATCAAAATATTATGCAATAAATTCCGAAAATTTATTCGAATGTAAAAAATTATAAAAAACTAAATCTTATAGTTAATTTTATTTTTTGTGCCCATACCTATTTAATTTACAGAGTTTACCTAAATCTTGATTTTTATTAGTTTTCTTTTTCTTTTTTAAAATTTAAATGGTATAAATGCAAATTTTTTGTCAAGCATCTTTGGTTTACAAGCTTCAGTTAAATTATTAACGATGTTTGTGGACATTTCTATGGTGAATTTTCCTATCCTTTTCTTTCTGAATTTCTAAAAAACGTTTTCCAGAAACCCAAAAAGAAAAAATATATATATTTAAGCATGATTTTTTTAAATATTCCAATGAATATTTATCCTGAATTTACTTCCCTCTCCCTAATTAATTTCAGTTGGCGCCTTCGGAGGAGATTAAGAACAAGGTAAGTTTATAAGAATTCCCCCTCAGATAAAAAAAAAAAAAAATAATAATAATTAATTACATTATATTTCTGGCAGCATTTGTTTTATAAACATAGACAAACTACTAACACAGCTGAGGAGAAAAAAAAAAGAAAAAAAAACCTGTTCCGTTCCTTTTTATTTTTATTTTCCTAGCATGCTGATAAGTAAGTGACCGTGAACTCTCCTCACTTCATCCTAGTTTTCATACCTAAAGCTGCATAATATGTTCACGGAAGTAAATCATTTCCTAAAACAAATCTGGTGGGCTTTTTCGTCCTATGCCATCGCTACAAAATACGTTATTTGGGAATTTTATCTGAGAAAATGCGGCAAAATCAAGAGGCTTAAATTGGATGGTAAGTCTCTTTCGCTTATTTTTTTTAAAATTCTTTCTACCTCGATTTGTTTTAATTCATTTATCGTCCCTATTGCAAGGAGAAAAAAAATCAATAAAAAATTACAAATAATTGAAAAAAATTAAGAATTTTTTTAAACTTTTTAAAAGTTTTTAACTTAATAAAATATTTTAAACTGTAAGCGAAACGATGGTTAATTAAATTTAAATGCAATGTTTCAAAATACAGTTGAATTTTAGAATATAAAATTTTTAGAATATAAAATTTTTCGAAACTGAGATACGTTGGAAATCTATGTATTTTAACCAGTTATTTTTCATGTGTCTGGACGATATATTGTATAATGTATCGTTACATTATAAATTTTGCAATGTATAAATCTACGACTGCAGAAAGAAAATTGATTCACTTTTGAAAAACCCATTTTTTAATACAATTATATAAAATTTGTCAAGTTAATATAATGGGATAATGTTTTTAATGAAAATTAAACAAAATAAATAATGAAACTGTGATATTTTCCAAAAATTTCAGCACAGTTTTTTTATGTCACATTATTTTCTTAAGTCAAATGTTGAATATATTTGAGTATTATGCAGTATTATGTGTAGAATAGAATTATTCACGAAATTTTGTTTTTGGTAAAAGAAGTATCCCAATTTATACCTACCTAATACCACAAAATACAAAAACTAAAACTTTTTTTCTTTCCCATATTCAAAAAAGATAATTATTCAATCTTAAAATCGCTAAGTTTGTTGTTTTTGTATACAAAATTATTTTGATCATATGGTACTGGCATAAAAACTAGTAATTTGCACTTTTAATGAAACATCTATTATCAAATAGGACAGTTAAATTTACTTTATTTTTGATTGTAAATCTGGACCGTTACATTTATTTAATGATTCGAAAAAAGATGATTATCAGACTAAAGCCGTTATCAGAGAAGGATCTTGATTAGTTGGAATGTCATTGACCTTGCAAGGTTTCTTCGCGCCAAGCTTAGAGGGAATTTTTTCATTCTAGTAAACATACATTATAATAACAAAGGGAAAAATTAATAAGATTTTTTTCCCTTTCCTTTTTTAAATCTCCGGTAATTGGTATTTAATATTATTTGCAGGTTGTAAGTATTTTCAAACATGCCTTGATAGTTTATTTGTGAATATATCTGTGCTTTTTGAATTGACGAAGTTACGGTTAAAAAAAGTTTAAAAGAAAGTGAATGACAAAAAAGAAAAAGCTGCGGAGTGTGCTTATATGTACTTATAGAAGGAAAAAAAAAAGGAAGAAAAAATATCACTCATAGAGAATCTAAATTTATTTTAATAACCATCAATATTGGTTTTACGCTTACCAATGTTTACCTCTTTTGTTTTGTGATTTTGAATTCGACCCAGAAGACAAACGAATTCTTAAATGAAGACTTAAGCACTGAAATATTTCCATTTCTCAATGGTGAAAAACCAATAAATAGTTAACTTTTTTGTTAGTTCTTTTTTATTTGATATTGAAGATATTTTCAGAGTGATAACAGAGAGGGGGACAAGGGACAATAGCCCCAGACATTCAAATCGCTAATAAACAGAGACAAATAGCCAAGGAAAATAAATAAATAAGTAAATAACCCAGACAAACGTGCATCCCCAATAAAAAAACTAAAGAACACTAAGACTTAAATCTTTCATTATTATTCTATTATGTAAATGTATTTTTTAACCAGACAAATAGTTTTTTGGGAAATACTTTATGCTGAATAAATATGATTTTGACATAAATTTATTAATGAAGTATTGAATACTAAATAGACCACTGACCACTTATGAAATTAAAATATTCTTTATGTTAAAAATAATGAAAAGTTGAAAAGTAAAATACGTTGTTGTATAAAAAGTAAAATGTTTTGTTTAAGAATATTTTGTTGGAATTTCGGTAAGTATAAAACTTCGAAAAACAAACGAACAAAATACATTATACTTACTTAAGTATATTTATTTTTATTATATAATTTCACTTAATAAATTACTGATGCTTTTCAACTGAATTTTAAAAATACAAACTCATAACTAATTCCTTAATTTTTTCTTTTTATTATTATAGATTTTCCAAAAGAAGACGATAAATGGGCACTTGTCACAGGTGGAAGTAGAGGTATTGGGCTGGAAATTGTTCATAATTTATTACTATGTGGATATAACGTAATAATAGGTGAGTGCAGTAAAAAAATTTTCTACTTGTAATGTTTGTTTTTTTTTTTTTTTTTTTTTTTTTTTTCTTAAAGAAAAATATCATTAAAACTCAAAACTTGCTTTTTAATCGATAAGCACTGACGTTGGGCACACCGCTGGAATGTGCATAAGCAAAGATTTCTGCTTAAAACAAATAATTCATTGTATGTATTATCAGGGTTTATTTCGTGCTATCTTTTACGATATCTATCATGGAATTATTAAAAAAAAGGTTATAGTTTCGTAGTCTTATTGAAATCCTAGACTTGGTGATATGTTTCAATAATAAAAAAAAGGAGAACATTCGTTCTTAAAGAAAGAAACAACTATATATAATGTTGCAAGAGTGTTTACCACTAAAAAGGGCGCTGAACTCGATGAGAAAAAGTTATTGAATTTTTTACAAATGCATTCTTCTTTTTATACTTCTTCTTACTAATATTCTTTTCTTATTATACTTTATTCAATATGTTATGATTAGTTTTTTTTATTTTAATTTTGCTACCTTTTTCTGACATTTTACTTAAAGAAGTTCTTATAAGCAACAAAAATATTAAAATAAAAATATAACTATTGATAAGATATAAAAGTAATTATTACTGGTTAAAAAAAAAAACTAGCTTTCGGAACCCTGGTAATTTTTCCACGGAACCCTACGACTTATCGGGACATCATTAGGGAACCGCTGGTTTAGAATATAAAATAATAGATAGACTGACGTAAAATCAGTCAATAATTTTTATTGCTATATGATAGAAATAACTTAAAATGCAAGAGTTGATTCCTGTCCATTCAATAGCTAATTTTACTAAGAAAAGAAAGAAAAATGAACGAGAGAAAGGAAAAAGAAAATTGAGAAGTTTTATCGGTTTATTCTAAAACATCGTTGTACAGCCAATCCATTTCGGATTCGCGACTACAAATATTGAAATCCATAACCATTATAATCATTTTATTGTAATCCATAAGTTTAAAACCACTCGGAATTACAAGGGAACTTAGTGGATCGAACATTCTTGATGACTTTTTGAATTAAATTAACTAATATTTTCGTTAAATGGTGAGGAAAACTTCGGAAACTGCCAGCGATTAACCTTTTGGTAAGAGAACTGTTACCCATGTTTGATCTGTGCTAGGCTTATACAGAGAAAGTTGACCAGTCGTCTTCGAAATTCAAACCTAGGCCGTCTTATTGGAGAGCAAGCACTTTATGGCGTATACCCATTTGTTAAGAGGATGCTATACCATGGAAGAAAATTTTCATCTCAAATTCTCTCATTTAAGTTAACTTACAATTTAAAGTGCACAAAAAGTAAGTTAAGGCAAACCTAAGGGGTAAGCCATAAGTCTAAAATACTGAAAAGATATTTCCAAAATATTAAAGTCCCGCAGTGGACTGATGGTTAAGACACGGTTCCCAGCAGATCACCGAAGTCAAGCATCACTGGCTGCGGTCAGTGTGCGGGTGGGTGACCACTTGGATCAGTCTGCGTAGGGACCGAGGGTGTGCGGTATGGGTCCTCGTTAAACTGTGCTACCGTAAAGTGCTCGACTTCGCGTGCAGGTCGTTGGGCTACCGAAGCGGGGGTGCCATCCCCTCTCTGCAGAGGATCAAAATTATGATGGCATGTCTTCGGATCATCCTCAGGGATGTTTCCCAGACTGTCGCCAATAGCCCATTGTGCAGCTCTAGTGCGACGTAAATGAACTACAACAACAACCAAAATATTAAAATGAAAATAAATTATGGGAGGATAATTTAAGATTACGCAATGGGGCAGTTCTCTTACAAAAATTTGTTAGTATTTTGATGAGTTTTTTTTTTCCTTCAGCAACTGAAACTTCGTAGCTTACTCCAGGTTTCACTAAACTCATCTTTAGTTTCAATTAAATTTTAAATTAGTAATGGAGGTGAAAGAGAATTAGCGAGGAAAAGTTTTTCCCTCAGTTATGACGTCCTCTTAAGCATCCATCAAAGATACTAAGTCAAAGAGTCGAGGTTTCATCCCAGCCGATACCACGTTGTCCTTCTTCACAAGTTATATATTTGATTAGAAAATGCATTTCGCAATGTTTTTTCTAATAGAAATTAAATGTTTTATTTTACAGGTTCTTCTTCCCCTGAAGCGAAAAGAAATATTTTGCAAACTACTTTGCAAAAGAAATTTATGAAATGTGCAGGTAAGCGATTCTTAATAAAACCGTTAAACTTAAGAAGGATTTTTTATTTTATTTTTGCGCTAAGCCTGATTTGAAAGTAAAATTTTATTTTACAAATGTTATTATTATTATTTTTTAGTGGAAGTATGGCATTTGGATTTAGCATCATTGAAGTCAGTAAAACAATTTGCCGAAAAATATTTATTAACAAAAACTTCTTTGCATTTATTAATAAACAATGGTAAGAAATCCTTTTATTTTAAAATCAGTAAGAAATACAGTGAAACCTCTCGAAAGCGACCCCTCTCCGTTCCACAGTAAAATAGTCATTGATGGAGGTTGGTCGTTCTTAGAGGTATCCTCCATCGACTTCAAAAATGGTAGCGAAAGTACATGATTTTTCGCTAACGATTTCAATTTTAGTCAATGTCATTTTCTTGGCGCGGAAATGCCACTTTTGTTGGCGTCATGAAAATAAGGATCGATGAATAAAATTTAGCGTCTATAAAAATGATTCCAAATTATATAATTATGTGCAAAAACAAATTTACCAATTATGAATGATAAAGCTATTTAAAAAAAAACAAAAAAACAATTATGTTTTTTGTTTAAGTTTGCATTTAATTTTATATCATAAAAATGAGTAAAACTTTAAAAGATGAGAAGAGGTGTGTTTGAGATGCTAGTTTTTTCTAAAAAAATTTTTTTTTTTTTCTTTTTTAACTTTCAACACAAAAAATATATTATTGATAGCATTGTCTTTAGTGCACTCTGACTGCATTATAAGGTTGTTTCGTCAAAAAGAGTTCTTTCTAAATATTTTGAATACATTTTAGTCTACTTATATGTTTTGTTAAATTTTTTTAGTTGTTGATATTTTTTTTGTTTCCTTATTTAACCTTTTTCGCATTTGGATCAGATGTTTGCTTGGTCGCTGGGAGAGATTTTAATGGTCTCTCTTGAAGGTTTTCTTCAACATAAAGTCTATGGAAAAAATTCCGTGCCATCCAAAAATGGTCGTAAATAGAGGTAGTCGCTACGATGGTCTTTTCTGGAGGTTTCACTGTACTAAATCACATGACGAGAAACATTTTTTTTTTTTTTTTTTTGTAATTAACAGCAATAGACAATGCAGATTTTTATCAACAAGATTAAAATGAAAGTGGATTACGAAGCTAGCTCAGTTACGAAGATTTAGATGCTTTCTAAAATGGCTTCAGAACTTTTAAAAGTAAACCATAATGCCGTTTTTTTTGTCATACCAATTATTGGTGGCGGAGCTTTCCTTTCTCGAATAATAGTATGTATATTATATGATACTCAAATTATGACTCGAGAGGTGTGTAAGGAAGTAGTACAGCACGTAATGGAGCATTGGAGTGATGTTCTATCGTATCTCAAGGCAGAGAAGGAAATAATCTAAACATTTCTGTTGCATACTTATGTTTAAATATTCTGAATATAATAAGAAAACATAATTTTTTTTAATTTCTAAATAGACAAAACTTCTGCGAAAAAAACGCGCTATGAAGCAGCGGAAATTTCAAAAAAGAATAAATGTAGCAATAAAGGAAACGGAAATAAAAATATGACCACCGAAGCCGACGTCTTCAGGGGGTACCGGCCCCGGTAGCCATAAAACAAAACCTTTTCTCTTGAGGGAGAGGCAAATGCATAAATAAACTCCCTCAGTACCCCGAAGGTTTTGTATAGAAGTCCAGGAAAGAACATGAAATACATAGAAACAATTCAGAAAAGAAACTCAAACAAAATCAGAAAATAAAATTAAAAAAAAAACCTTTTAATTTATTTGAGTACCCCCTGAAGACGTCGGCTTCGGTGGTCATATTTTTATTTTCGTTTCCTTTATTGTTCAATGTCCTGAAATCATTCTTGTGGTGGTTTGTGTGATTTAAAGGCTGCCTAGGCAGATTTTAAATTATATTCAATATATTGAGTACTTTGATAATATCGCGAACATCTCTTGAAAATAGTCAAAATTGAAATCAAAATACTTCCTCTTTATAAGCTAGTTTTAATTGAAATATTGATCCAATATTTTTTTCTTCACTTCTTTTGTGTCTTTTTCAGCTGGTATCATGTTTGTTAAAGAGGAAACGACAGAGGATGGGTATGAAAAGCATTTTGCTGTCAATTATTTGTCACATAGCCTTTTAACAATGCTTTTATTACCTCTACTTTCCAAGAGTGGGACCCATGAAAAGCATTCAAGAATAGTCAATTGTACTTCTTGCATTCATTATGTAGGAAATAATGACCTATTGAACTTCAAAGAATGGTAATTTTTTTATATGCACAGTAGTTTCTTTTTTAACATATACATATTTAATGTGAATAAACGAGAATATTTAGGATAGTGTTATTTCAAATATCAGTTTGTTTCAAAAATAAGTTCATAAGACTATCAGAATTTTAAATTTTTTTTATTTATTGCAAACACATAAGATTATGTATTGGAATTAGATTTTAAAATAATATAATAAAAAATGATATTTATATCCAAATATTTATCTCTAAACATAAAATGATTTCATTTGATAATAAACAGTTTCTAGCTAATTTAGATTAAACTACTCAGCCAGAGAGGTGATTTTTGTTGTTGTTGCTTAAAAGCATTCTTTTTAAGGTATACAAAGATTTCCTTTTTGGTCTACGGTCTCTTTCCATTTTTTTTTTTGAGGCAGTTCGATAACTCCTTGTTCATAAAACTTCTGACCTTTGGTAGTAAAAAACTGATCTCGCCCATTTTTTACATATTTATATTTAAAATTAAGGTTTTTTTTTCATCTAAAAAAAGTTTTATTGTTTAACATTTAAAAGGCACATTTTGTGCGATATTCAGTTTTATTTAGTGTATTTTGAACTATGATCATTTCCTTAAATAAACATTTTGAGATATGTCTATTTTTTGAAACACAATTTCAAGATCTGTAATCATTTTGTTAAGCATTTTTTAACTGTGTTCAAAATTTAAAAAAAAAATTACTAAAGATAAATTTTTTTAAAAACTAGAGTACCGTTAAAGTTGAGTGGTATGAAGTTTCTGTATTACCAAAATGTTAATGAAATGGTAACTTCATTACACTCTAGTAAATTTTTTTATAGCTTATTGTCTTTTGGTTTAAGGTTTTAATGCTTAAACAGAGATTAAAAATAAATAATATTTGAAATGCCATGAAATACTGCCATTATTAATAACTTAGACAACTATTTTTTTCAGGAAATATTATTCTAAGCACAAGGCATATATTCAATCGAAACTGGCTCAAGTATTGTTCACATATTCGTTACATCAGAAGCTACAAACAAATAAAATAAATGTGGATGTTAATTGTGTTCATCCAGGGGTTGTCAACACAGACTTGATGACATCAGCTTTAATACTTCCCTGTATAGGAGCTTTATTTTTAAAGGTAAACTTATTAAAAATTGCTTTCAAAATTAACGAATTATTCAATAAAACAATTTAAGTCACGCTACAATTAAGTCATGTCACATTTCCAAAACTGTAAATTATTTAGAATGATAAGGCCAATGATAAGTTACTTGAATTAAAACTTGGGACATTAGATTATGCCTTTTTTTAATGAAAACATAATTAAAACACTTCAGCTACGAAAAAATTTACAAATTATCCTCTGAAGTTTAAAAAATGAAGGGCTTCAGGTTAAAAATACGTTATAAATTTGTGCAGGAGAGCATTTTTTGGTGATACTTATACTATTTCCATGTAAATAATAAGATTTTTCTATACATTGGCTCAGGGGATCGAGCGTTTACCTTCCATTGAGGTAAATCGGGTTCGAATCCCAGCGATGGTAGGCCGATACAAATTCCGCATCCGGCTTGCACAGACCACAATGCTGACGTGAAATATCCTCAGTTGTAGATGGATCATGAGTTAGAGTCCCCTTGCTGTCAGGCTAACCGTGGGAGCCTTCCTCTCCATGCAACTAAAATGCGGGTTAGTTCCAGCAAAACGTCTTCCATGAAGGCAAATTTCTCCCAATTTCTTCTTGATCCAGGAGTACCTTTGTTTTCTGGATTGGGTTTAAAATTACAAGGCTACTTAGTTGAACACAGGATGGCCACTCTAATCAGGTTTCAAATTTCCCTGATTTTTCCAGGTAAAAATCTTGAAATTTCCAGGTTAGCGTGCTTTTTTTTTCTTCTCATAAAGTGTAAGATGAGTACAAGAAAAGTGTCAATATTTTAAAGTATTTTATTTTAAATGTTATTTTTTTAACATATCATCTTGAAAAATAAGTAGACTAAATTTATTTTAACAATTTGGCAAGATTTTGTTTTCTTTTTAATGTTTTGGTAAACATTAATTTTTAAAAAATTTAAACATATAGAGAAAATAATATATTTCACTTGTAAAATATAGTTCAGAATTAAAATTATTATTGCTTTAATTTTCCTTTACTTATTTTTTATTTATTTGCAATTTTGTATCAAACTTATTATAATAAAATATATATTTTGTAACAAACTTAATATAACAAATTTAAATTTGTACTTGCTAACTCTATAATATTTTCTTTTACCATTTAAAACTGGCTAATTGTCGTAATAAAACAATAGACAACATTAGAAAGTACAGTTTGCTCACCAGGAGTTGGCACTTGGCTCCGCCTCAATCACGTGGTATCCGACAATACTATTTCGCTATTTTTTTTGGAAAAGGATGCGAACAAGGTTGTTATTTGGTGATCGTATGACAAAAATATTTATTTCGCAATCTTTATGTGCATTTTTTTTGTGCATCTTCACCTTTCCTAAACAGCACAATCCCATAGTCTTCAAGAAGCCAAAGATTTCTCGATTCGTTTAGCAACCATGGGAGAGTTTTACGTGGCATTCTATTTTAGCAGGGTTATAATGGAGCAAAATTTGATGCAAGCAAAGTATCGCAAAGTTGATATTTCAACTGTTTGGCGATACTTTTCCGTCTAAAAAAGTGGGATAGTAAAATAATTTAAATTAAGAAAATTAATAAATTATTTAAATTAGGGAAATTAAAAAAATTGAAGAAAAAATTTCCATTCTTTAAAATTCTCTGATTTTTCCAGGTTTTTATCCAAATTTCCCTGATCTTTTCAGTATAAATAAATTCCCTGATAATTCCAGGTTTTCATGGTGGGTGGCCACCCTGTGAACATTAGTAGTCGTAAACATTTATAAAATAATATAACATTATAACAAGTCCAAAAAATTTAAAAGATAATACTATGAAAATGTATTTTTAGTTTAATTTATATGTAAATGCACATTCAAACATAATAATCTAAGCCACAATCTATTAAAAAAAAAAACTAATTCAAATATGCAAAATATTATTAACAAAAATAAAAATTTTATTTTGGAAAAAGCACCCATTAAGATTTCAACTTAATATCAGATAGAAAAATAAAAAAAATACGAATTTTATTGAAATAATTTCTACAAAATATTTATTAAATATTTCTGTTCTTCGATTTTTTTTTAGAGTATACTAACTTATACGTGTTTAGAGTATAGTAACTTATATGTGTAAGAGCAGATAGAAACAAAGGTTCTGAAATTTATTTGAAGTCCTTCATGCAATTCATTTGCTACAGTAGTTTTTTCTTTTTAATTTCCTTCATAAAATAAAATAGCATGAAAATCTTTTTTTACAGACAGCAAAAGATGGAGCAGATACTGCTACTTACGTTGCTTTAAGCCCAGATATGGAAGGAAATGGTGGAAATTATTTAGAAGATAAAACAATTTTACAATCAAGTAAACAGTCCTATAATGTTAAGCTTCAGCAATCGTTATGGAGTAAAACAATTGAAGAATTACAACAGTGGATGAATGTTGAAAAATTCAATGAACTTATCAAGAAATAATTGACAACTATAGACTTTATTCAATTTCATAAATAAAAACACACGATCTCATATTTTTAAAATAATGTTATATATACAATGCTCAGAAACAAAAACTTGTCTTTGAAAGTAAGAGTGATGAAACTGGATGATATGAATAACAGAAATCAAAACATCATTTGTTTTCCTTCAATTCTTTTTCAGTGAAACATCTGGAAATAAAAACAAAATATGAAATAAAATAAAACAAAATTTCTATTATATGTTTGGTACTTTATGGCACATATTTAAGTATATATTAAAATTGCTATTCGACAAATATTTTAAAATACAATTTCATAACACAAGTGGATTACACAAAATAATAATAAAAACACAATACACGCTTGACCAAATTTCATATGTCCAAATTTAAATTTATTAAGTTGAATTTACAAGTGTTTAAAGTAAATAAAATAAGTAATTTGACTCCAAAGTTCAATACAAGTATATGTCGCGTTCTTACAAAAATTCTTTAAGTGATGTGAGGTCTGACATTATTCAAGTCATGGTGCCAATTAATGCTATAACTAAACTCGGTGGCAAGACAGCCCATATAGGGCTAAGGACTACTGTGCCCATCCCAGTTTTCTTGATCCTCTCCGTTCTGGGGTGCATGAGATGTTACAGTTTTGTGGTCAGCTGAACACGAAACCCCAGTGTTTAGTATCCAAGCATGCTTGGTACACATTTTATTAACCTGCTGAAAGGCTGAATCAACCTTGCCATTTAAGACTGTGTGATTATTAACTTGTTCAAAATTATGTGATAAAAAAATTAATTGTTGGTAATGTTGTTCGTATATAACAATTTTAGACCACAATCCTGATTGTCTTTTACTTTGAGAACTTTCTTCGAAAAATAATCAATGAATTTCCAGAGTAGTTCCTACGCCATCATCATTTACATTATAGATTGCACTCACCTGTAGCTTTATTAACAGAATCTACGATTATTACTAGAGGTAACACATTTGCAAGCTGCCTTATGAGCACAATGTAAATTTTACAAATTCTTCATGCAATGTAGGATGTTAAATTTGTAACTTTAGCGTGATGACTAAGGTTCGGATTTTGATGACATTTGCATTTTTTTGTATTTTTTGTCCTTTAGAGCATTTTTTTAGATTTAAAGGGCATTTTTCTTTAAATTTTGGGGCCTATTTTGCATTTTAAAGCATTTTTTAAATTTTTTGTTAATTTTTTCCAATTTTTATCATTTTTCATTATAACACTGGCTTCCAAACAATGAAGAAAATCTCTAGGATATTAACAGGTGAAGCAACATCTTTTCAAATTGATGAAAAATTGTCAGTAAATGAGACCGTCTTTTTCAAGTACACACCAATAACATCAGTAGACGTTGAAAGAAGCTTCTTCAAGTATAAAAATTAACTTTCAGACAAGAAACGCCCGTTTACATTTCAAAATATTAAAAAAAAATTAATTCAATGTATTTCTGATATTTAGTAATATTATGAGATGGAAGTTGTTATATTCATTAAAGTTTCTATACAAAATGAAAATGTTTTGGAGTCAATATATTTTCCTTTTTTTTTTGTTATTTTAGGATATAAAACATATTTTTCAACTTTAATGAACGTAGAACAAGTATTGCATTGCTTTATATTTTTTGAAATGACTCATAATAACTTTAAAGAGTAAAAAATTGTTTTAGTTCAATATTTTTACTTTATTTAAATCATGTCATAAGGCGTTTTTAGCGCAATTTTCGCATTTTAAGGGCATTTTTTGCACTTTTAAAGGGCATTTTTTGCACTTTTCTAGGGCATTAATTTAGATTTTTTAGGTCATCAAAATCCGGGCTCTAGGGATGACATTGCTGTGTAGGATTTATAGGGCAAAAAATTGAATTTATAGGACTATTTTGGTAATATAGGATGTTTTTTAAAGTTTTAAAAAATATAAAGAATACAAGATTTATAGTAGGACTTTGAACCCTGCCAAATGTTCACATATTGAACATTTGTAAAGAAAAAAAAACATCAATGTTTCATAATTAGGTAAAGTAAAATTTGTTAATGTATTGGTAATATATTGTTTGTTATATGTTTGTTTCCCAACTTCAGAGGTTTAGTGCAATACACTTCAGACGATCAGAAGTGAATTAGTGAATGTACTTCTGTTCAGCAAAAAACTTGTCTAACTCAAGGTTTTACTCTACCATTAAAAGTTTTACTTTATAAACAATTTATGGTACTCTTTTATTTTTTAATATTGTTTCAATATGCTTTAAGCATCATAATTAAATTTATGTAGCAATTTTTTCCATGGTATGATACATTTTGTTACCAAAATCATTTACTACCGTAATTCTTCCGCAATAAACAGTCAAGACTAACTTGAACTTATTTTGCAAATGCTTACTAAAAAGTAAAACGTCATTAAATGGCGAAGAAAATATTTGTATAGAAAAAATTTGTGACAAATGTGAAGTTTTTAGTAAGTAAAATAGTAATGCTCCATATTTATACTTTAGTCTGAATAGCACAAGTGAATATACAAGAAATTCACTTGAATCATTAAAAATTTAATTCCAGCATTTTTCATGTAAACATACATCAAAAGAGTATCCAAATAAGATGAGGTCTATTCTGCACTAAGATTTGAGCATTTAGGGCACCATTGCGCCAATGCCTGGAAACTTGCAAGATGTTCCTGTAAGGTGTTTGCTGAATTTTATTTCAGCTACAGGGCTTTCATGCTAATTGTGATTTAGGGTTTGGGTACAATAGACCCCTGGTCGATGTGCCCTGCTCGTAGGAGCTGCCCAACCTCCAAGTCTATCCAAATAAGATTAGAGTATATTTCGTACTATGTATGTATAAAACATAATACAGCACAAATAAAGCCATAAAATAGGGACATACTATAGTCTGTTGAAAATTTCTCAGCATTGGCACATGAGATGACAGGAGATAGTAACAAGACAAGCAGGTTGCAATAACGAAAAAAGTGATTCAACCAATAGGAGAAGAGGAATAAGCTTGAATAAGATAATAAAAGGGAGATAAGTAACATGTGCAAAGGGGTGTAACGGTAAGGGGGTAAAGGGATGGGTAGAACTCCAGGGTACAAGATATGGAAATTAGAATAGATTTCAAAACACTAGGAAAGAATGGGATACTTAAAAGATTATTAACTAGATAATTTGAAATTTTAAAAACTTTGAATGATTCCCAGAAGTCAATGCTGTTAGATGAATTAGAAGGAAGAAACTCAAACCCAAGATTAGAATTCTAACTATGTAGGCGATGGAAAATTATTTAATAACCTAATCTTTAATTGGTGAAACAGTTAATAAAGCGTAGGTTTATAAAAAATATTTTTATTATTTTAACAGATATTTTAGAATGTACTAATTCCAATTGTAAAACTTTAGTTTGTGGTGAGAATTTTATCATTATAAAAATACAAGTGTGGGCCTACTGTCGAGATAAAAATGAGACAATATTAAATCATTATTTATTCATAGTATTAAAGAAATACTATGATTACACAAATATTTTTACACTCTACTTTTGCCTCAAGACTTTTAATGATACAAAATAGTATAAAGGGTGGAAAAACACAGTTTTAATTTTACACAAATTAATAGTACAATTTTTTCCCCAGTTTTCTTTGATTAAAAAACAAATAAGCAAATCATAACGTATTACAAAAATCTGCTTTAATCATTAATGCTATTTTCTCATAATTTATGCTTCACGATTTTTATTTTTTACTTTTTGTTTAAATTAGTTACATAGATAGTGCATAAATAAGAAATTTTTGTACACAAATTCCTTTTTGTAACAAATAATACCATAAAAACATTGTGAAAAGCATTTTATCTGATATTTGATCAGGGTGCGTAGCCAAATTATTCAACAAAAAATAAGCACCTTTTAAGCACTTTTCAAGCACTCAAAAAATATTTTTAAGCACTTAAAAAAATATCATAATTAGGCAGGGTTGGAAAGTTTTTGACAATTGACGGTTTTATCTTGTTTTAAGCCAGGTTCTCCTGGAGAGTTTGAGGGTAGAAGGGCGACAAATAACACTTCAATGGATCCCAGGACATTGCGATATCTACGGCAATGAACAGGTCGATATGCTGGCTAAGAAAGGCACTCAAATAATTCAACAGCCAAGCACTCTTAAATCCTTTCATTCAGTAAAACTCTATATCAAACATTTTATGAGACAAAACTGGAAAGCGTTGCTCACTTCTCGTATTTCTTCAAGAAGTTGGAGGAACAGCTTAGAACAGGGTATTGCAAATAAGCCCCGCAATAAAGCGGTTGCTGAATTCAGACTTGCGGTGGGCCATGATTGCCTGGCGAACCACCTCTGCCACATCGGCATTTTTGCTGACCCAAATTGCCCATTATGCTCGAGTAATGAACTTATGGACAGGAACCATCTATTGAGATGCTCGGCTCTGCGTGGGGACTGAGGCGAGGCGCTACTAGATTGCCCGACATCTGTTGATGAGATAGTGACTTTTTTCTCTTACTTGTTGTTCACCTTTTTTGTTCATTGTTCTTATAAGAGTTTTTCATTTTCTTTTGCCATTGGAAATAAAAAAAATCTTGTTTTAACCTTCATGTCAAAAAAAAAAAAAAAAAAAAAAGAAAAAAAAAGAAACTTTCGGCATTGTTTTTGATTTGACAATTGTCAAAAATCATGAAATTTTGAATCATGTAAAACAAAACACCCAATGAAAAAGCATTTTTAAGGGCTTTTAAAAAACTAAAATAAGCACTTTTTAAAAAAAACGCTATGCACCCTTTTGATAATTAGACTGCATTATTTAAAACAAGACAATTAAAAAGTTAATTAAACAATCTGAGAAAAATAAACTGCAATATAAAAATTATACACATTTTTCATAGATTGACTTAAATGCTTGCTGTAATATCAACTCATGCAGAAAAATATTTATTCTATTTTAATGAAGGAGCAGGAATTACAAAAGTCACAAATATATATATATATATATATATATATATATATATATATATATATATATATATATATATATATATATATATATATATTAATTTTGGTCTTTAGTCAACCCAAAGTGTGATAAAAAAAAAATATTTTACTAGTAATAAACTTTAAATATTTTTAAGAAAACTCAAATATAAATAATAATTCTAATATTATTTTTTTTTAACAAGATGAGTACTTTTCTACAAAATACAAGATACACAAAATATAAATTAAAAATTTAATAAATTAATTTCTTACTGCAACAAAGCTATCACAAAATCTTCAAATTACTTCAGTGTCCTGATCATAATTCATTTCAGCATCTAATTCCTCATCATCTTCTTCATTACTCTCACTTTCATCATCATCATTATCATCATCCTCTTCTTCATCATCATCTTCCTCAAAATGCTAAATTAAAAATGCACAAAAGTTTATTTGCAATCCATAATCTGTTAGACATTGTCAACTGTTTTCTAAACATATAGTATTTTTACAAAAAGAAAAATACAGATGATACTAAGTATGTAAAATATTTAAAATTATTAACTTCCCATCCCAGGAATCATAATAACAACATCCCAGGAATAAATTATCAGCCCCACTCGTCGAAATACAAAGTTGTCAATTAAGTTAAATCAGATTTCTCGCTAGGAATAAAAAAGGGCAGGTTGCTTCCTCACAGAAAAGGGCCCTCATTTAATACCAAAATTGTGTAATATTATGTAATAAACTAAATTTGATCTTCAACAGTTTTTAAATTACCGTCTTAGACTATTTTATGGATATATTTCAATAAATAATTCTCAAACATTATCAAAACAGGAGAAAAATTTGTAATTCATAAAAAATAATTAAAGGCACGCTAAAAGAAAATCTCTAAGCATAATTTTTTTTTTTTTTTTTTAAAAAAAAGGATGAATTGATTAACAACTTTAAAGTTTTTTTTTTTTCAACTTAAAATAATGAGAAAATAGACACATTCAAAGGGTGCACTTTTAAATGAAAGATATTGATTTAAAAAAAAATATGGGTATGATTTAAAATAAAAAAATTACATTAAAAATAAAATAATCATCAATAACTAAATAAATGAGAAGTAGCATTTTTTTAAAAACAGGTGGTGAAGAAAACAGCCTTTTCCTGAAAAAATCAAATAAAAAGGCAGTGTTTTTAAGGAATGGTGGCTTATTTTTACAAAAAAAATCAAAGAGGGTGCATTTATAAGGATACAAAGGCAGATAGGGCATGCCACTCTTTTAAAAACGCTTATGGAGAATACTGGTCCCTATGGCAGAATTTTTTCAGGCTTTCTGAGACAAACTTCCTTGGCACTAATATTTTGCTTTAAGATTCTTTTAATTAGAACCATTACTAATTTAAGGTAACAAAAACGTTGTGTTTACAGAAGGAAGTATAGAATAAAAATGTATAAAAATTTAAAAAATCGTACATGTAATACTTTTTAAATTCTAATATTATAGACGATATTCTCGCATTTTGTAGGCGGAAAAATGTAATTTCGAAATTTGGTAAATCATTACACAAATTAAAATTTGTAAATAAATTAAAATTCATACATAAATTAAAAATCGTAAAATACGTGTAGACCTCCCAAAATAAAGATCAGGAATTACTTGAATATATTTCAGTAACACTTATAACTTTCATAAAACACTTATTTCAGTATCTCTTTAAAAAAGAGATACTGAAATAAGTGTATGTAAAATATGAAGAGAAAAATGAAAGAAAGAACATCCAATCTAGACCGAAGTATCTTTTAAACATTTGAAATTTCTGAATTTTTTATTTGAATTATTATTTATTTGAAATTCTAGCTGAAGCCATTTATTACCGATTTAAAAAAAAAAAAAATTCCAAATGAGAATAGAAAAATCATGATTATTTCTTTCCTATCTGATGCACAAGAAAGACATCTTTGAAAAAAATTTCTGCAGGGGAAAAAAAAAACAAAACAAAAACATTTTCAAAAAATTATGCAGGAAGGAAAACCAAAATGTCTCCCTTCCAAATGAAAAATCTTTTTAAAAAAACTCAGCAACATTCTGCGACAATGTCACCACAATTCTGCCATGGGGATAATGGTTAAATATATGTTTTTTCTTACTATTTTGTTGCCAAGAAAATTAGAACACGTTTCTTTAATGTTGAAATTCAATATGTTATCTAACAAAAACAATAGTTCATTTCTATGTAAAGCAGCATGCCCTGGAACCCTAGACTCGAGATGTGTCATCAGATAAAGTTTATGTAATGAGCGAGCCCCTATACAGATCATTATAAAATTCATTCTTGGTAGCACAAAAACCAAATTTAAAAGATAGAGAATGGAATTGTGAAATAAAAATGGCTTATTATTATTTTCATATTATTATATTTAACACATTATTTTCAGTTCCTTTTACCTATCATTTTTTTATTTTTATTAATGTAATCTTTGTGATACTTTGGACATGAATGAATTTGAATTTTGTGATAAACATAAAATTCATTAAACAATACTAAGTTCTTGAAATGTCTCAAAGTCAGGACAGATATTTTTCAGAACCAAAAAAGAATATAAATTGATTTGTTGTGATAATATTTGCGCAAAAGTACCGTACAATACCGATAAAACGTCCCAACTCGAGGAAGCGCTCCTTGTAGTTTCACATAAATACAGATTGCCAATCAGTACCAAAAAAACCACCCCTTCTCTGCAACACAATTTTAAAAAGTTCTAGTTTTTACATGCAGAAGAACGATACGAAAAATTCCAAATACAATCACTCCAGATTTTATTTCATAAATTTCTGAATCAATGATTTATCTTTTAACAATAAAATTAGAACAAATTAAAGAATGACTAAGAGTAATATAAATTTATGAATTATGATTTCTTTAAAAAAATCCTTTGATTTAAATCAATGATTTTTTTTTAATCACAAAATTAGAGCAAATTAAAGAATAACTAGGAGGTATACCTCAGAAGCTGTTTTTCCAATAGGAACCATGTCTTTATCTTTCTCAGCAATAGCAGTGAGCTGTTTTAAAATAATAATAATAAAAAAGTTTCATTTCTAGCTATGTCAAAACAGTTATTAAGACATAAAGTATGACAAAGTATTAGTATGACAAAAGAATAAATGACTCTTTTTCATGTCCATTTTAACATATTTATATTGGTGAAAAAAATTCATAATAAATATTATTAATACTAAAATATTAACATTTATTAAAATGAAATAATTAAAATTAATAATTTTTATTAAAATAGGTTTAAAATAACACAAATGATAAGTGAACAATATGACAGATGATAAATGAGCAACATTTGCTGATTAAACCAGAGTTTCTTAAAGTGTGGGCTCCGATACCAATTGGGATCACGGTACCTACAGCAGAGGTCAGAAAATTTTTTGTAATTTTGATATTTTTTAAAAACTTAATATAATAATTTTAGAATTACCAAAATAATAAAATCGCTAAAGCCAAAACAATACAGACAAAGAAAAAACTATTTTTTATTATTACATCATATTTTCAAGTTTGATACTTGTTTAAAACGTTCCATTGTTCTATTTCTGAAAATTAAAAACTGCAATTGTATATGTCAGGAATATTTGTCTCCTTTGCACAATGTTTATGGGGTCCCATAAAAATGACTATTCTATGGTAAGATTATCTTTATGTCTCAAATAATAAACTTGCCCCCCCCCAAAAAAAAAGTTTAAAAGACAGCCAACCTTTTTTCTGATTATAAAATAGGATATTCAACGCACTCCCATTGGTAATCGTACTTTTGTAATATCCAACAAACATCAATATATATGTAGTGTAACTACAACTACAATTATTAAATACCAATTCAGTAGTAGCTTTAGACAATGGAGCTAGGAAAAAATTGGGCTTGGAGCATGGTACAAAATGCAGAGGTGCTACATATCTGACAAGCTCAAGTAGAAGAAGTATTCACTAGTATATAAGACATGTTAACTCAATTCTATCTTGGGATACCTTTTGATTGATGAAGGTTGACATTGTCGATAACTTCTTTTTTCACATTACTGACTCAGACACACATCTACTTTGATAGATGGTACATGTTGAACAGTTGACTTGCTATTTGTGAATGTGTCATTGTCCAGATCACTCTGTTGTTACTCAGTCTCTATCAGACACAATGAGATTCTGCATGCACACAACTGTAAACTTAATACAGCTCTCATGACAGTGCTCAAAATACGGTGAACTAAAAAAAAAACAGATCTCTCTGTCTTTCGTAAAGACAGCAATGAATCAACTAGTGGTATCCATTTATCAAACTCTATCCCTGATAAGATTTTTGTGGGGAGTGATGTGGCCTAACTACCACTACAATTATTAAATAAAAATTCACTAGTATATAAGACATGTTAACTCGATTCTATCTTGGGATACTTTTTGATAGATGGAGGTTGACATTGTCGATAACTCTTTTTCCAACGTCTATATATGCAAAAACTTAATCCAAATTAAGATTGAGCTAAAAAATTTTGAACTACAAGTTGAAGATATTTCAGTATCGTGATCTGTTGCACCAACTGCAATCACCAAAGATTTTAAACTTGCAAATTTTTTTTATTTAAAAAAGCACAAAACATGTAGATATTTGCCCAGGAAGGCTACGAGTTAAACCTTTTGAGTTGGTCCCTTTCCGTGATTATTTTGTTTTAGTTTCTCACAGATCGCTGACTGAAGTTGCCAAGACTTGCCGATTATTCAGCCCCAAATCACGATATGTAAATCTCCCAAAAAATCTTTAAGATGTTTCAATTATTCACAAACTGTTCATAGTTTTGGCTGCTATACAAATTATGCTCTGTTAGTACATTTACTAAAAAAAATTTGTCAAGTATTTTAAAATTGAAGTGACAAAATGGAAGAGCTTAAGACTTGCATTAGGAGTCCTCTTGAACAAATAAATACACATAACAACTAAACATAAAAAAGAGTGGACTTATAATGTAAAATGAACTCATATGTTATCATTGACATTGTATAAATATATAAGAGTGTAAAAAGATAAAATTTGTTTTGGTTTGGGTCAGATCAGATTTGTTTTGGGTATTTCATTATTGATACCTGTTTGCTCCAATGACAAGCAGCAAATGGTTTTTGTACTTGCACAAAATTGGAAAAATATGATGTGGCTGTTAAGCCCCTTCGGGTTAGTTCTATTGATATTTCTTTTTTCCTGTAGTTTGAGAGTGAAGTTACCAAAATTTCGCGATAACTTTGATGCAGGTACCGATACGGATACTCGAGTTTTTATGCTGAAAAAATTTCTTTACTTCTTCATAAAAGATAAATGTTAGTCTTTAGAAGCTTAAAATATTTACGAAGCAATAAAGTATGCAGTTCCAAAGTTAGTAGCATTACATGTAATGAACACAATTATAAAATGTGCTGACATATCTTAAAAACGTCTATAATTACATAAAATATAGATTCTAAGAAAAACACAGAACGAATACAATACGAAAAATTATAGAAAACGTATTCATAGTTTTTAACTATACCCAGTTTTGATGTTCCCTTTCCATTTGTGTCAATTCCGAATCATCATCACAAGGACGATCAACAGAAAACCAATGAGGTTCAGAAACCCGAGGTGTAAGAGATGGAAAGGCAGGTAGACTCATTTTGAATAAACAGAAGAAGTGAAAATGCTTATATTTTTTAAATAAAATTTTTAATATCGAACTTTTATCAATTTTAATATCAATTGAAAAATTTTAATATCGAACTCCTTGAACGATTTCTGTTGTTGGTGTCTAGAGCGTTGGTCTAGAGTAAATTGCGATGATAACTTCTTTACGATAATCGACTGTATTAGTTTATAGCTTACAAAGAAGAAAAGAAACTGATTTTATAACTGACTAGAAGTGAAATGAAGTTAAGTTATCTGTTGCTCATGGCAACGGTCTAACCTAAACAAACAAACGGAATCTTCGATGCTAAAATTGGTTAAATTATTTAAGTAAAAAAGTTGAAACTTAATTGATTAAACTAATGAATATTCATGTCAGTTTTTTAATATCTTGGAAATGAAGAGCATCTGTATGCAATTCTGTTGAAGGTTTCTATTCAACTTGTTAGTATGTAACTTTGTATAATGTGTCTTTCGTATCAAAGTCTCTTTTATTATATCAAAATGAAATTATATTGAAACAGAAAGCTATAAACTGAATACTTAAAGTTCAACAATGTTGGAGCGATGAAATTTTTGTTTAATGAATATAAGAGTATAATTCAATTTAAATATTATTAGGTAGATTCGGATGCTGATGTTTTAAGTAATTAATTTCTTTAGACTGGGAAAAGTCATATGTTATGAAAGCTCGTAACTTTAAAAAAATTTCTAGTTCTCAAATTTACCCACTTGTCGTCAACAGTTGGCGACAATTTTAGCGCCGATATGATATAGTATATGTATAGTCATCAAAAAGTCTTTCATGAAGTAGTATATGTATGAATATGTAGCTTTTAACTAACTTAATAAATGAATAACTACCTCTAAATAAACTAATTTCTAAAACAAGCTGCATTGAAATTTTAGCAGTGCTTCTTAAAATAATTCTTGTAACAATTAATTGTCTCTCTTTGGATTAGTGTACATTGAATTTTTTTATTATTATTCATTTTGAAAACGTTGTTCGTAGTTTTATAGTTATTTGTTTTCAGTTTTTTATAATTTATTCCTCTTTCTTATTCTACAGGTAAATGATGACTGACAAAGATAATTTAAAAGAGATATTGCCTTCTACGGGTTTGCTTTTCCAACAAGAGTTTCATTCTTTTGTTCTAAGTAAACCTAAACTAATACCATTGAAATCTGTTACTATTCAACGATTGGAAAGCATGCAACAAGAGGCAGAGAAAAAAGCTAAGGAACAAATGGCTAAAACAGAAGAGACAGAATTTAAAAGATAGAGTAAATAAAAATAATTACCATAGGTATTGGTAATTCATACTGATGTGATTCATTTGCTTTGTTTATTAGATAATGTATTATTTATTTGATTAAATTTTGCCTTTGAGGTTTTGATTTATACTTTTTATGTCCCACATGTTGCAGCATTTTAACCGGGAATGTTTTTTGTAAGATTTTGTTTTATTTAAGTAAAATTAAATTTCGTTTGTCAAATAGTAATTTTTATTATTTTTGTAGCACACATTTTGTCAGATATCTGTAATTTGTTATGGTGAAAGATTTTTGTTTTGAAAATTTTTTAAAAATAAATAAGATTAAATTGTGTATGATATAAAGATAATTTTTTTTTTCCCTATAGCGAGTAATTTTGGATAATTTACAGGGAATTTAAAAATCACCTAAAGTAACAGGGAAAATGCAGGGAATTTTGAGTTTTTTCTTTACAAACTAAGAAATATAGAAAATTTTGTTTCTTATTTTTGTCTTATAAAAACTGGTGACCACAGCATTATCTATGGGATATTTGACCATGATATTTCAGCTATACTATTTTATAACTATTTTATTTACTATAGCATTATTTAAGTATGTTCAGCTGTTTTTCCAGCAATTAAAACTAAAAAAATATAGTTGGCCCAACATAGCTCACACAAGAGCACAGTAATTGTTGTTTCCTCCTAATATATTGTGTATAATATGTACAGGGAAAACACATGAAATTTTTTTTCCAGATTTGAGTGGCAACCTTGTCTATGTACAAGATACGGCTTTTAATTTCATGGATTGACCTAATAATTATTGAAAATAATATGTGAATTATATACCCATTTAATATGTTTTGAAGTAACCTCAATCTGCTATAATGTTCTTCTTTACTTGGATGTTTTTGTTTTAAAAGTTTAGAACTTATATAGTTATTATTTAAAATAATTTGTAATTCTGTTTTTTTATTTTATTTAATTGTTTTTAGTTTCAAAGGTTGTGATAAGAGGTGATGGTTCACACACAATGCTTTCTCTTTGCTTAATTTTTTTTTTTGAAATAGAATTTTTTTTTAAATGACAAGACTTGAAGAGTGTTTAAGACCTAAGAAACATGAGAACTGAATAGCATTTTGTTAGATGACTTAGAAAAGTTGTAACGAATACTTTTTAAACTGAGTACAGAAGTGCAGTGCATTATGTAAAGGTTACTTTAAAATATATTGAATGGACATGAAAGTCTTGTGATTTTTTTAGAAGTTGCTTTTTTCAATTCCTTTTTTTTTTTACAACCATCATTGAACAGTCAACTCAATTTTTGAGTTTACTACTACCAATGATAACCTCCGTGGGCTTGTAACTTTGAACACTATCCAGAAGACATGGGAACTCGTGGATCAAGTATTGGGTGAACGTTTGCCTTCATGGAGGATTTTTGATGGAACTAAATGTCTTTTGCTTTACGTCAAGAGGAAAACCACGAAAACCTCTCTTGGCTAACTTGATAGCAGGGCCGGATAAAGTTATAATGATTTGAGCCGTATAAAATTATAACCTACTAAATTTTAAATGTATTCTATTTTTGAAAAAAATTATTTTTCAGGCATTTTGCCAAGTGTGACTTCTGTGCTTATCAAAAATCTCAATATGTGTATTTCCTTAAATAATTATTTAAAGAGACAATGAGATTCGGAGTCGTCTAATTTGTTCAAATAAAGCTTTTTATAGTTTAAAACGTTTTTTCAAATCCTCTCTTTTATCAAAAAATACAAAATTTTTACTCTATAAAATATTAATTAGGCCAATACTTACCTATGGCCCTGAGACCTGGAACCTAACTAAAGCTGGTGAAAATAAAATTGCCACTTTTGAGAGAAAAGTTTTGAGGGCCATCCTCGGTGGGATAAAAATAAATAATTCCTGGAGAAGACGATATAACACTGAACTGTATAAAATCTACAGAGAGCCAGATATTGTGAAATTCATAAAAATAAATCGAATGAACTGGGCAGCTCAGATTTTCAGAAGGAATGATGACTCAAATTTAAAGAAAATCCTATTACACAAACCCCTAACGAACTGGAAAAGAGGTAGACCCAGGCTGAGATGGCTGGATTTAGTTGAGACTGATTTCCTTACTCTAAAGGAGAAAAACTGGCGAACAAGTGTCAAAAGTAGAGAGAAGTGGATTCGAATTCAAAGGAAGGCACTGGCCCACCCTGGGCTGTCTAGCCAGATATGATGAATTATTTAAAGATTTTTCTGTTTGACATTAGAAGGACTGAAATGTAGTATGTTATATAGCCCAAAAGCAGTCAAAATGACTGGATTGTGTAAAAGTACCGAATCTGCAAAGAAATTTGTTTAATATTAATTTTTAGTATTTTTTATATTATTTACAGTTATATAACAAGTTATTAGTAAATTTTAACTATAAAAAAATTATTTATATGTTGTACAAAAAGTCACAAAATTCTAAGAAATTGTGTCATTATATACATAATTGTTTTTCTAATTGAAATTAAAAAATATTCAAAATGACTTCCTTGGGCAATCCATTAATGCCTTAAGCGATTGTTTATGTAAAAATACTGTTGAATTTATCCTCGTTCTTATATATTTCTAAATAAAAATCGCATTTTCTGCCACTATTATAGTTTGGGTCTCAAGAGACCTGAGAGAGGTACTAGTTTTTTTCTCTCGAAGCGAAGTAAAATCAAAGCTTGGAACGACTAGTTAAATTGATGAGTTAATCGTTTTCTTCTATTATTTTTAATTAAATTTATGAACCTCTTTGTAATCATTTGGTTATTTGTTTTAGTTTAGTTTTATGAAATGCTTAGATCTTAATACTTTAAGCATCATCGTGTTTTAATGAAGTCAAAAATGCATTCTCCACAGTAAATTACGATTTATTTTTATTATTTTAATTTCTGACCACCTCTATTGTTCTTAAATTTATTTCAGTGTTGAATACAATAAAAATTTATATGGATGACATGCACCATTGCCCCAATTCAACTAAAGGTAAAATTCGAAGACGGTTAATGATGCAGATTTTTTCTTTTCTCTGTTTAATATATGACGGAATTCAATAAACAGAAGTAAATATAAATCTGGCAGAAACACTTTTCACTCATAATAAAACTAAGATCTAAAATGAAAGATTTTAGATCTTATTCTATTTTTGTTGAGATAAAGAAATCTTTGCCTTAAATTTAGGTACTTGAACTAAAAGGAACAAATAGTCTTTTAAAGATTTAAAAAATATTCAGATGATTTTTTTTTTTTAAAAAAGCCACTTTGAGGTTTTTAATTTTAGATGACATTAAGATCGATGTTCATGTTTTCATCAACTTTATAATGTTCTTATGGGCTCAAACAATATATTGATAGATTTGGTTTTGAAATAGTGAAAACTTTTAACTCAAATTCAAAAATTACCTTGAATAGTTTCATGGACACGTGAAGTCACTATGATTGTTTTTTCAAAGAAAACAAAAAAGTGAATTAATAATGTATCATCTTTTTATTTTTATTGATAATAAAAACATAGATAATTTGTTAATCATAGCTATAAACTAGTAAATGATAAATTAAAATGAAAAAAAAAAAAATGCGAAAACAGAGTGTTAACTAAATGCACATGACAATTGCATATGCATTCTTTCATTTTCTTTCATCTAATTCTTAATATTATACATGGTATTAATTTCTTTCATAAAGAATTTTCGTACAATGTCTCTTTTTGTTTTTTGTGTTGGGGTAAGATGACCATCTTCAACTGTTAACAATTCTGGATGTATATATATATCTTTAACCTGAAAAAAGAAACATACATAACTAATAGCGTTTTTCCAAAAATAAACGTTAGAAAAAGTTATAAATTGTTTTAAATTTTTTTTTACTACTTTAAATACAGGAAAAAAGTTAAAGCTGTTTTCTTCTTAAAAGGGGTTTGCTTAGTTATTATTTTTAGGAATTATATTTCTACTTTCAGAAGCTTGATAAATAAGTTTTTTTCTTTTTTGATAGACTAATAAAAATGTTTTGAAATTTCATAATTAGTTTTATTTTATTCCTTTTCTAGAAATGATCTGCAATTATGTTAGTTGATTGAAATATAAATACTTTTAAAGCAGATAAAATTACAAAATGTTTATATTTGAGTCTAAATAAATAAAATTTCGATTAATTTTATTTTAATTTGAGTCAAAGTTAAAACAGAGTCAGTTGAAACAGATTGATCCAAGAATTTTTTCTCCATATCAAAATTTGAATTCAGTATAAGAGAATCACTTCAATTACTCCACTGTAATTTGTAATTTTGAGCGTTCATTATTGTTCACAATTAAGAGAATTTTTAAATTTTTCTAATACCTCCAGAACTACTAAACTGATTTTAATGAAATTTAATCTGAAAATAAGTTGATATAATTTATATAAAAAAAATTATTCAGCAGTTGTAATTCATGTGTCTGATTGTGGCAACACTAATCAATAAGTCAAAAAATATGAAACAGCGGTGACTGAATTAAAGTAAATAAATAAATAAATGTGTTAACAACAATGTATTGCAACTTTCTACACAGATAAAAGTCTTACAATATGATAAGAATAAGGCTGTCTCAGTTTAGAATTTTCAATGACAAGGAAACTGTTTTCATTTTTAAAACAATGCTGTTCTGCAGTTCTAAAGGGTTTTCGGGGGGAATGGTGTCTTCCAATTTGCAAGCGATGTCATCGTGGGTATCGATTAGTTGTTGAAACGTGGCAATTTGTTTATGTTAGAATAAACAAGCGTAACAGCTGCAACGTCAATATTTTGTTTATAAATAAAACAGCTGAGGTCAGGTGGCTGTGTATCAGCGGTTTTCGTCTCAAGTTGAAAGCATCCCATTGTCCAGGTCCGAAGACTTACAGAAGATTTGATGACATGTCCAGTCAGTCCAACTGGTTTGGCATATCCAATAAATACTTTTAATTTTCAGAAAGCTGTCAATTAGATGAGCTCTATGTACAAAGGGATAAAATATTGGAGTCTCATACTTGCTACTCAGTGGAAAATTGACTCTGAGTGGTTTCATAGAGCTCATCTGATAAACGACATTCTGGGAAGTGAAAATGTCGGCCTAATGGATTGCTTAGCCAAGTATCTAGACCTTTACCTGATAGAACATTTTATAGACGCTCTGTTGATAGCAATTGGAACTTCCAACCTCTCGCCGAAAACCAAAAAGCCAGAAAACAGCTTTGAATGAGGAAATGGAAGAGTAGTCACAAAAAGAACTTTAAAATCTCCTTACTTTCAGTACTAAATTACGTTATAAGACCAGTATGCTGTAAAAGTGGGTCATGGCCTCTATTAACCCATTTTTTTAAAACTCTATTCTCTGATTGTGGACCAAATCTTAAAATTCTCTTAGTTTTGAACTTTAATGTAATACCTGTTGAAAAGATAAAAGTCCGCCTGCTTGGGCAACTTGTTTCATGTTGTCCAGAATATGCTCTTTTACAATCTAAAAATAAAAACAACAAATAAATATTTAGTTTTGAACAAAGGAATAATTTTAAAAGGGCACAATATGATACACAATATATAATTTAAAATTATACACGTGAAACAATTCCTATTTTTTAATATTACTCAATTTCAATATTACTCAATATTATTATTTAATATAATATTATTTTTCATATTATAATTATTTAATTATAATTTTAAAAATTACTGTTCTGCTTATGAGGAATTTTTAAATTAAATATTTAGTTATTTCCTAATAAAAAATGGCAGTAACAACAATTTTATTCAACCTTTTATTTGAAGGTAGGTAAATTATACATGACTACCATTACGCATAGGCTTGTAAGAAATTTCACCAGATTGCATGTTTTAATCGAGAGTATAAAGTGGTAGTCATGGGTATAGTTACATATCCCAAAAGAAAAGCTTGAAATGAAATGATAAAAGTGGTCTAACATTGATACTCCAGTTGTTGATTACGACTTTTAAAATAGAGTGAGTGGCCGAGAGTTGTAGCACAAAAAATAACAATGAAGGGTGCAATTTAGTTAAGTATGGAATTAAAAAGTTGAAAGAAAAATGTCTTCTCTGCCATCTAATTTAAATCCATTCGAGTATAAATAAGTATTAAATGATGAATGAACTATTACTTTTTATTTTGCAATAAATATATTTATCGCCGTGAAACCTTATTCCGGTCTTTAAAAGTATTCTTAATATTAAATTCTAGTTTTTGCGTCATTAAGGAATTTTATTTTGACTAAAAAAAATAAAAAATTTTTTCGTCATAGGGGCTGTTTAATTATTATGCAAGCATATTTTTGGTGATTTTGGATTCCCTCTCTTCTTTTGTCAGCAAAAATAAGCAAATCACACAACCTTAAGTTTTTTTTTCATTGAAGTTTGATTTTTACTATAGTATTGCTATTTTGATTACTTGATTTTTACTATAGAGCCGCGAAGGCTCAGGGGATAGAGCGTTCGCCTTTCAATGAGGTGAACCGGGTTCGAATCCCAGCGATGGCTGGTTGATATGAATTCCGCATCCGGATTACACCGGTCACGATGCTGACGTGAAATATCCTCAGTGACAGACGGATCATGGGTTAGAGTCTCCTTGCTGTCAGGCTAACCGCGGGAGGTTCTCGTAGTCTTCCTCTCCATGTAAAGCAAATGCTGGTTGGTTCCATCAAAAAGTCCTCCATGAAGGCAAATTCCTCCGATACTTGATCCAGCAGTTCCCTTGTCTTCTAGATTGACTTCAAAATTACAAGCTACGGAGTTGAACATTAGTAGTCGAAACCCAAATTTGAATCGGCTGTTCAACGACGGTTTTAAATTAAAATAAAAAAGTATGCTAATTTAATTCAAATTGAAGACGTAGTTTTGTAGTGAACAGAATTTTGTTTGTAATTTATTCTATGAAATTTTGAGTAGAATATTGTTGAGGAATCTTTTGCTTTTTCCCTTCAAAACTCTTCGAAAAAATTAGTTTCAAAATTTTCTATCCTCTATTTTACCTTTAATTCCAAATTTTAAATTGTTCCACGTGAAACCTTTTTTTTGTTAAGTTTTTTTTATGTAGTTTTTTAAATTGTTTTGATTGTAATAGGATTTTAATATTGTACGTAAGAATTGTTCATGTCCCCCCCCCTCCCCTTATTAGCAAAAATAAGCAAAACTTATACTAAACGGTAATATTCATGCGGCCCCATAGTATTAAAAATTGAACATACCTTATTTTTACAGATTTCAGCCCAAGTTCCATCAATAGAATTTTCTCTACACCATGTCAAAATTTCATGCTTTTCAGGAATTATAACTGCTACAAGAAAGTTCTAAAAAATAAAAATGTATGTTAATGTGTGTACTAATTACAAAAATTTCTCTAAAAAATGAAGGTGCTCTAAACATCGTGTTGACAATACGACCGTTGTTTATATTATAAACATTAATAGATTATATCGTGGAGGAGTGACAAATCATATTCCATGGCGCCAGCTAGAATTGAACCAAGGACTTTCAGCCTCGAAGTTGATGACACAATTAATGAATAATGTAGAAAAAACGGATCTTGTTAATTTTTAGTTAGTTTATTTTATAAAAAATTATGAGCTGCGATGTATCAGTGGTTAAAGTATTGAACTATCATCGCGAAAAGCCAGAGATCTATTCCCAATGGCTGCGTGTAGCCGACTTTAGATCGATTGGTGCCAACTTGTTTGGGAAGTAAAGAAGGCCTATACGCAACGCTGACTACATTGCCAAAACCATGTCGTTGGTCACGAAATTGGGGAGCCTTAACCTTCATGACTCCCTTAACCCTGAACAGGCCGATGCGGGAATTTTTATTTATTTATTTTTATTTTTTTATTTTTTTTAAGCAAACAACTGGAATAGAAACTATAATTGTTGTTAAAAAAGAATTATTTTCGTGCAATAAATAATATCTTTCGTGAGAATGATTTCAAAGTCTTTACGACTGGTCGTTGCATTTCTTTTCAAACATAATTATCACATAACGCATATTTAAACGATCTTTAACTACACACATTGTAGAATTTTTCTGATTATAGTTCTTTTAAAAAGTGTTCTTTAATAAGTTAATGTACACTATTCCTCATTAATTTTAATGCAACCATTGTTTTTCCTAGTTTCTTTTTCCAAAAAAAATTCGCTGAGTATTAAAGTTTAATATGAGTATTATTTTCTTTTTTCATTACGTAACTGACACAACAGAGATTTATATTAAATCTTAATTTTATCTAAACCTTTTTTTTTTTTTTGTTGAAGGAATCCCCTCATACACACTATTATTTAATTTGTCCAAAATTGTGGATCTCCTGTTATACCATTTGCATTGCATCGCATTCGTACAGATGATCTCGGTTTTAGGTTTCCGAAGCATTCTTTCAAACGATTTTAAAATAACTAGGTCATCACTTGGTTTAACTTGGAGTCAAACCACATTTTAATCTCACGTGCATTTTGTTAAATGTGCATCAGACGCAGCATAACAGGTATTAAATACAATAACTTTTCTCTAAAAGTTTCATATTTTGGGATAACGTAACTAAAATATATTTTTACTTTTTTTCAATACTGAAAGCAATAGAAAAACCATTAAAAATAACAGCTGCATGTATGTTACATAAAATTAAAACTGTTTGTGTACTTCAGTTAAGGGGGGAAACAACGGAACATTTATTGAAATTAATGAATGCTAGTGAATATATGAGTATTTTGTTGCACTATATTTTGCTGTGCGACAAAATTTGTATTAATTGATATTTTAAATAGAAATATGAAGGGTGGTATAACAAACAACTGAATTCTCGAATATTATTGGGATTTTCTTATTGAAAAATTTTGTATTTTTATTACGTCAGAAAATATTGGTAAATGCATGGTGTTCCATAATGAAAGTCTTTAATAGTATGTTATTTTTAAAACTACTTTCAAGAGGAAAATAAAAAAATGTATACTCATTTAGAGTCGCAAACTAATATTTAAGTGAAAATCAAATAAAAATTTGCCTAATAATGAGTGAGGAAAAACCTCAAAACCAGTTAAAAGTCCTGATTAAACTTGGCATTTCCAATAATCACTATTCAACTTCTCTCTGCTTCTTCAGGCAAATCAAACGGTTTCTGTTGTTTTTGCTTTCCTCAATAGTGGTGGTTAATAGTCGGTTTTTGATATCTGTTTTTGTTATTTTCTTTATTAAATATCTATTAATTTATAACCACTAATGTGTATACCTTTATTTTTGGCAAGGATTCTAAAACTATAGTTTAAAGTCATCCTACATACATTATTTGAGTACAATATAAGTCTTTACCTGTAAACTGTCTCCATGAGCTAGTATTTGTGAGATATATGGGCTAGCTGAATAAATAGTTTCTATTTTTTCTGGCATGATGTACTCTCCTTGTGCCAGTTTAAATATATGCTTTTTACGGTCCACTATTTTAAGAGCACCATTCTAAAAGAAAAAGTGAAATATAGATTTTAAATTTAAATACATTTTAAAGGTTTATAAATTTTTTTCGTGATTACATTTTCGGTTATTAAGTGTAGCTTGACTTTTGATCCTGATCAAAATACCGGATGGAAAAGTACTTAATAGATTTATAACTGAAAATTTTCCCTCTTCCGAAGAGCGCTTTCGATCAAGTTTACGATTAGAAAAATCTTCGGTCGTGGTGATTTCGCACTAGATTTTAAGATCAGACGTACTCCGTTTTTACGGCGATTTGATTAGAATACGAAGATCTTATTTTTAAAAGAAGCCTTTAATAATAAACAAACACTCAATAATTTTTAAAATTCAATAGGATATCTCAAGTCGTAAAGGTAAGAAATTCTTTTTCCGTTATAGTATATTATAATGGGTTCTTGAAATCAATACTAACTTACGAAAAACTATGAGAGATAGGTTACAAAGTTTTGTTTGATGATCTAACATTAAATATTATTTTATATTTCAGGGACGTTCTGTGTTAGTTTTTCGTTACTTTGAAAATTATTAATTAGTGAACTGAACAGTTAATTAGTGAACATAGACTTGTGAAAATATATTTTTATATATTAGTTGATTACAATTAAATAATAGTGATTTGCGGTCTAATAATAAAACAGATTTTCAGAGTAAAAACCGAACTGTGTAAGTTTTTTTATATATCTATATTAAAAATATTTTATCTATTGCATATAAACATTGTTAAACTGCAAAAAAAAATATAAATAAATAAAAATATTCTTAGTTCCAAATAACAAATTATATATATTATTAAGCAAAAACGTCCAAAATGCAAAACCTCCGCCATTAAAATTTTAAATCATTTAAATGCGTTTAAACTGTTTTTTTTTTAATGTGATTGAGTATACATAAAATATATCCAAGTATATATATGTTACCGGCAAAGTATGAAACGCCGGCATTGTATAGAATGCCTAGGCATTGTATAGAATGCCTGACGTTTTTAGGCAAAGTATGAAATGTGAGAATTATTACATACTTTGCCTAGGCATTGTATAGAATGCCTAGGCATTCTATAGAATGCCAAATGCTATTTAAGCAAAGTATGAAATAAACGTACTGATGAGGTTATTATGTAAATGATGTGCATGTTACTGTGAATGACCGAAATCGGTGGTTGTTGACTTTCACCGGTGAATATTAACTTTCATCGGTGAATGTTGACAATCACATAGTTGCTTTGGTGAATGTCCGAAATACTTATTACATTCGATTTGATATTAATTTATTCGTGGATATAATTACATTTATTCGATATTTTAATAATTACTGACGATAGATTAGAAGAAACATCAGTGTTTGGAGTACCGAGCAAATATATACCGGGCAATGGCACTTGACCTTTAAAAAACATCATTGTAGGGTATACCGGGCAAATGTATACCGGGCAATGGCACTTGATCTTAAAAAAACATCAGTGTAGGGTATACCGGGCAAATGTATACCAGGCAATGGCACTTGATCTTAAAAAACATCAGTGTAGGGTATACCGGGCAATGGCATTTGATCTTAAAAAAACATCAGTGTAGGGTATACCGGGCAAATGTATACCCTACACTGATGTTTTTTAAGGTTCAGTGCCACTGCCCTGTATACATTTTCCCGGTATATTTTACACTGATGTTTTTTTAAGGTACAGTGCCACTGCCCGGTATATATTTGCCCGGTTTACCCTACACTTATGTTTTTTTAAAGTCAAGTGCCATTGCCCGGTATATATTTGCCCGATACTAAAAACACTGATGTTTCTTCTAATCTATCGTCAGTAAGTATTAAAATATCGAACAAATGTTATTAAATCCACGAATAAATTTATATAAAATCGAATGTAATAAATATATCAGACATACACCAAAGCGACTATGTGATTGTCAACATTCACCGGTGAAAGTCAACAACCACCGATTTCGGTCATTCACAGTAACATGCACATCATTTACATAATAACCTCATAAGGACGTTTTTTCATACTTTGCCTAAATAACATTTGGCATTCTATAGAATACCTAGACAATGTGTGAAATATAAACCATTTCATACTTTGCCGGCTAATTTTAGGCATTCTATACAATGCCGGATTTCATACTTTGCCGGTAACATATATAACAATCTAACGATGGTTTTGTTGTTTTTCACTGTTGTCAGTCAATTTTGTTTGCCGGAAAATCTCTTGGTAAGATCCAATTCTCTCACATTAGATTCCATTTTTTTTGGTTGCCATTAGTATTACATTAATAAAAGTCATAAAGATATTTTTTTTCTGCGAAATATTTTTTCATCCCAGTTTTAAAGGTGATATTTAATACCTGTAATATTTGTTCTTATTTTATTTTTCTTATTTATTTAAATTTTTTACATTCATATTAAAACTATTTTATGTGTAGCATATGAACAATGCAAAACTGCGAAATAATTTTTAAAATATTCTTAGCCTCCAATAACAAATTATATTTATTTTATTTAGCAAAAACTTCCAAAATGCAAAACTTCCGTCTTCAAACTTTTAAATCATTTAAATACGTTGCTTTTTTTTAATATGAATATACATCCCATAAAATATATTTAAGCATCTATAAAAATCTAACGATGGTTTTGTAGTTTTTCATCGTCACCAGTAAATTTTTTTTGCCTGAAAATCACATGGTA
Source organism: Parasteatoda lunata (assembly GCA_949128135.1). Taxonomy (NCBI): domain Eukaryota; kingdom Metazoa; phylum Arthropoda; class Arachnida; order Araneae; family Theridiidae; genus Parasteatoda; species Parasteatoda lunata. The sequence continues at coordinate 20,524,794 of OX421973.1, forward strand.
GGATCCAGTTTTCTGACATTAATTTTCGTATTTTTTGGTTGTCATCAGCATAACTTTAATAACAGTCATAAAGGTATCATTTTTCAGTGATATATTTCTGTATCAAAATTCGCGATCGCAACGCTTGAGTGCGCCCTCTGGCGGAGCCTGAAAATATCAGGCATTTGTTTATTAAGTTTTCATTAAATTTCAATTTCTCAATACTTTCTCAATACAATTTCTCAATAATTTTTACCTTTCTATTATTCACAAGCTTGCAACCGATAACTTTCGATTTCGTGATCGCATACTGTTACAGATGTGTGTATTACAGTAAAATAATATTTTTTGTCTTCAATTCATTACAAATTAAAGTGAAGTCAACATTGCTTACTTCATTCCAGTGAATAAATGTAATTTCAGAATATGCAGAACTGTAACAGTTATAGAATAGTATATACATATTTCAAAATCTATAAAATTCGGAAAACAACAATAAAGATTTATCCGAATTCCTTAAAATAATATCATTTATGTTGGTTATTAACAAAGTTTTATCGTTTTCTTGGTAAGTATTTTTTAAAATTTTGAATGATAAATTTCAAGTAGAATTCAGCTAATATGTCATGAAATTCATATCGAGATCTTGACATTATAAAAATTTATTGTGTGGTATGTCATCTTAAAGTAATGAAGGGATAATCTATGTATATGTTACAGGCAAAGTATGAAATCCGGCATTGTATAGAATACCTAGGCATTGTATAGAATGCCTAAAATTAGCCGGCAAAGTATGAAATGGTTTATATTTCACACATTGCCTAGGTATTCTATAGAATGCCAAATGTTATTTAGGCAAAGTATGAAAAAAAACGTCCAGATGAGGTTATTATGTAAATAATGTGCATGTTACTGTGAATGACCGAAACCGGTGGTTGTTGACTTTCACCGATGAATGTTGCCAATCACATAGTCGCTTTGGTGAATGTCCGAAATATTTATTACATCCCATTTGATATGAATTTATTCGTGGATTTAAATACATTTGTTAGATATTTTAATACTTACTGACGATAGATTAGAAGAAACATCAGTGTTTTTAGTATCGGGCAAATATATACCGGGCAATGGCACATGACTTTAAAAAAACATCAGTGTAGGGTAAACCGGGCAAATATATACCGGGCAGTGGCACTGAACCTTAAAAAAACATCAGTGTAGGATATACCGGGCAAATGTATACCAGGCAGTGGCACTTAACCTTAAAAAATATCAATGTAGGGTATGCCGGGCAGTGGCACTTGACCTTAAAAAACATCAGTGATGGGTATACCGGGAAATGGCACTTAACTAGACCTACTACTAGACTTCATACTAGACCTTTGGTAAATGTCCGGTCTAGTTAAGTGCCACTGCCCGTTATATCCTACACTGATGTTTTTTTAACGTTCAGTTCATCTGCCCGGTATTCATTTGCCCGGTATACCCTACACTGATGTTTTTTTAAGATTAAGTGCCATTGCCCGGTATACCCTACACTGATGTTTTTTTAAGGACAAGTGCCATTGCCCGGTATATATTTGCTCGATACTCCAAACACTGATGTTTCTTCTAATCTATCGTCAGTAAGTATTAAAATATCGAATAAATGTAATTATATTCACGAATAAATTAATATCAAATCGGATGTAATAAGTATTTCGGACATTCACCAAAGCGACTATGTGATTGTCAACATTCACCGGTGAAAGTCAACAACCACCGATTTCGGTCATTCACAGTAACATGCACATCATTTACATAATGACCTCATCAGGACGTTTATTTCATACTTTGCCTAAATAGCATTTGGCATTCTATAGAATGCCTAGGCATTCTATACAATGACTAGGCAAAGTATGTAATAATACTCACATTTTATACTTTGCCTAAAAACGTCAGGCATTCTATACAATGCCGGCGTTTCATACTTTGCCGGTAACATATATATTAATTGAGAATAAAGTTTTTAAATGAAGAACATACCATTTTGGAATTTTCCAGATTTATAAATCAGGTAAGTGTTATGATTTTTATAATAAAAAATTTAATTGTAAATATTATTTTCTTTCTTCTAATTTCATGAGGGTTCTCTATAGAATGCTTTTCTACGTCCGATTAATAATAAAAGAAAACTTAAAAGTTTTTCATTTTAATTTGAGGAATTTTTAGAATCGTTTTTTTTTTCTTTTTTCTTTTCGTTGATTTCATTTTAAAGCATTCTTTTTTTGCGTTTTATAGTTTATAAATAATGATTTTTATTGAAACTTAAATTTTTTTATAAAAATTGTAGTCAAAAAACTTTTTTTGCAGAATTAGTTGATATAAAATTAAGGACTTATGTATACTTTTTGCATATTTTAATGTTTGAAGTATTATGATTCTTAAATCTATGGAATGCAAAGTTTAAATAGGCCTTTCATGTAATTTCATTAAACGATTATTTATATTTAGTAAAATTATTTCGCAGGCATTAGGTTTTAACTCTAATAAGAAGATTCACATTTTTTGTCCTGTTTATTTACAAATATTTTTCCAATGTATTTTGTATGCTTTGTATCTTTAAAAAAAAAAAAAAAAGAAAAACAAAGCGAGACACCATTTTGTTTTTGCTTGCATAAGAAAGAATAGCAAACATTTTTTAAAAAAATTAATAAGCTACAATAATGTAGCGTGTAGCACTGTAACGTTCCTTCTGAACGTTACAGTGCTACACGTTACATTAAACACGTCTCCAGAGACTGATGATGACTGTCCATATAGAAATCGCAGGAATTCGTCTCATGCAACGACGATCCCAATACTTCGTTGCGATCGCGAATTGGAGACTTGCACTTCAAGAAGAAGAAGATGGCGAATACCCACAAATGTGACCTATGACGTCAGCGTTAGCGGATCGTTCGCAAGCAAAATGGTGAGTTACAGTTGAGTTAAGTTTCTCAACATAAGTTTAGAATGTTAATTAACGTGAAGTTAATTAAATACAGCGCAGTATCACACATCAGATTTGTTTAAATGCAATTCTTTCTAGTCTACGTCTATTACTTAACTCAGATTTATTATTTGTTCATGTATTTTATTATAACCATGATATATTTTTGCTTTGTGTACCTGACAACTTCGATGTTTAGTTAGTTTGTTTATGTTCTTCATGACTTAAGTAAAAAATATAGAGTGAAAGAATTGAAACCTTTGTGAAAGAATTGAAATCTTTGTGAAAGAATCCTTGTAGAAGAATAAGTAATGTGTCACTTTAGAGAATTGATACTTGATGGTCTTGGCTCACTCAAAGTTAAGTGTGCTAAGAGACAATTTTAATCCGAAATAAATTTAGTTAAAACATTTCCTCGCATTGCAGAAAGTAAAGATAAAAAAAAGGTAAACATTCATAATTTTTTAGTCATTTGTTATACTTGGAATAAAATAATAGAAAGGATTATCTCTAAATGAAATACACTTTTTTTCCTTGAAGTTACCTACTTTCAGATTTACATATTTATAAAGTAAATGACTGAAATTTCGATTAAAAAAGCTTAGAAGTTTCGTCATTTTATTCACATTTGGGTTTTAAAAAATATCATGTGCATTGATTTGTAAATAAGTCATACATTACCGGTGACCATGTACCGACATCGCCAGTATGCAACCAGCCGTCTTCGTCTATAGCTTCAGCTGTTCTCTGAGGCTTCTTTAAGTAGCCTTTAAACACATTTGGGCCTTTTAAACATACCTGAAAATAAAAATTTCAGAATTCTACAGATTTCCATAGATTGTGTTATAAATATTCTTGACAGTAATTGATGTAAAAGTTTTTAATTCCACGAATGACGACAAAAAAAAAAAAAAAAAAAAAAAAAAAAAAAAAAAAAAAAACACTTATTTTAAAAATAACATCAAAAGGTGTTCAAACGAATAACTGATCTCGGGACAAAACATTATGGTTAATATTTTGCTGAAACAATTACCCTCTTCTTGATTTCTGCTGTATATATTTGATTTATATAAAAAACACTTGTATATAATTTGAGAAATTTCAAGTAATAAATATTGCACACAAAATGTTTCACATAAGTAATAGATTTAATTTTCGTTTTTGAAAAATTTATTATTTTTGGTGTCAAAAAATCTAAAAACTATTACCTCTCCAATATTGTTCTTTTTGAAATAGCCCAGTTCTGGCACGTCTACAAGTTTGATCATATTGCACAGCAAAGGAGCTCCAACACATCCTGAAAATATACTTGTTTAAAATTAAATACATATTGCCTAAATTGATGAGGAAATTGCTCATATTCGTTTGAAAGATTATCATTTTTCATCAAAACAATGTTCAATCATTTGATGTTCATTTATTCTATTCATAGAATGAAATATTATTTAAAATTGACCGTGGTAACCCATTGGTTAGGGAGCACTGGTGTTCGAACTTTCATTACGATTAAGACCATCAAGTAAATTCATAAAATATGTGGAATCGAAAGTCCTATGGTCGCTGAGCAATACCATGAGTACAGGGATCTGGAAAAAATTCTCTTCACTTTCAGACCAAAATTGTGAAAGTGAACTCATGAATGAAAAGTGCTGCCATCTATTTTTTTTTTTGGGGGGGGGGACTGAGCTAAGACGTGCTTGTCAAATGCAAGGCGCACTTTCAAAAGTTTATTCACAAGGCCAATAGCTGTCGAGTTTGGAGTGTCCAAGTCTATAAAAATAACATTATTAAAAATTTTTCAGGGTTAGAAGGATCTAAATAACATTACTGAAAAACAAATTCTATAATAATAAAATTTCTAAATTTTCCTGTGCAATACATTTTAACATAAAAAAAACATAGTTGTGGACAACTCACCAACTGTTTCTGATGTCAGTATATTAGCGTTACTTGGACCACCGCATTCTGTTTGTCCATACACTTCCATGACCTACAAGAGAATTATTATTGAATATCATTTAATCTAAAATGGTATTCTCACATATAATTTGAGTTAATGTTACTTACCTCACAATTGCAAACAGCTCGATAAAACTTCAGAATGTGATCAGAAATTGGAGCTGCACCACTTATAATTAGCTTAATTCTACCACCTAAACTATCAGCGACTGACTTGCAGATCATTGGATCATACAGTATTTCCTCCTTTTTCCTTCAAGAAATATAAACAGGAATTATTTTATCTATGATAATAAAATTAAGAGACATTTGGTACCTACATTTGGTATTGGTATTCAAACTATACCAATTACCATAATGCAAGTAGTGCCTATTGTAAAATTAATTAAGCATCATTGGCGCCAATGTTAGTGTAGCGAGTTTTTACATTTTGCATAAACTATTAATTTTTCTATTTTTCAATTAATTTTCCGTTCTAATTAGTAGTTATTACCAAAATTGATTAAGCTTCATTGGCGTCTATAATAGCACGACGATTTTTTATGTTTCTCTTAAACGGATTAGCACTATTCATTGATTAATATTGCTTTTACCATAGCTTTTTTTAAATTTCATTTAGTAATTATTACTTAAATTAATTACGCATCAATAGCGTCAATAATTTGGTGATTTTTACGTTTTTCCTAAACAATTTAGTACTATTTCTCTATTAATTTTTGCTCCATAGTACATATAATTTTATTTTTCATTTTAATTATTGGTTTTTCATTTTAATTTATTTTTACGTTTTTCCTAAACAATTTAGTACTATTTCTGTATTAATTTTTGCTCTATAGTACATATCATTTTATTTTTCATTTTAATTATTATTTATTACCAAAATTAATTAAGCATCATTGGCGTTCATTACCTTAACTTATCAAAACTTATTCATTACCTGTTATTATTATTTGTTGAATCAGGGTCTGCAGTACCATTTGTCATAGCTTTTTCCTTCAACTTTTTAATTTGAGATTCCACCTAAAGCCATAAAATGAAAGATTTAGTAAAATGCCCAAAGTTTTTAAAGTACAAATATCTCCAGAGGTAGGTTATTCGATATTCTATCTATCATTCGAGAGATCTCTTTAATATTCAAAGATCAAATTTAAAAAACTTGTTTTTAAAAATCCGCCCTGCGTTTGCTAACGTTCCGCAACACTCAAAGATTGTTATGCAACCTTATAAGGTTTGCTTTGCAAGCTATGCTCGCTTAAAAGCATTTGAAAAGTGAACTAACATAAAATCTTAGGAATTTAAATCCATTATCAAAATTTCTAAAACTAATTCCTGATTGAAACGTTAACAAAATATTCGTCAATAATAAGGGATTGATATAAAAAATTTTAAATTTATAGTATATACAAATATAGTATATATAAATGTAGATGAATTGGAAATCTGCTAATAAATGCAGAAATTTTTAAGATGAAGAGAAATCCACGTTTTTTACGACTATAATATAAGAAAAAAAACTAAATTTTTCGAACATTTATATAACTATTAAACAAATTGTCGTAATATCTATTAAACAGACACTAAATTATCGTGGCCAAGTGCTGCGACATTTAATGCATTGTAGGGCTCGAAAATTGCCCGACAGGGCATTTAAAAATTAAGATCGGGCATGCATCTTTACCCTTGCATGCTCGGTCGGGCTAGTAAATATTTAATAAAAACTACCGCAAAATCAAAAATACCGCTTTACAAATTTAGTGAAAACCACGAAGACTTCGATGGGTAATATTGCATTTAAGTACTATTCAATTTAATTATGTACAGTGCGCCAAAAAAACAGGACCACCACTTCAGACGACATTTTAAGGCTTGGTGAAAGACTTGAAAATTCTGAATTCTATCTTGATTAATAACATCCAATCCTTCTTCCCAGAAGCTCTAAATTCGCAGAACTTTTAATAAAGGATGATCATGAGAAGATATTCCACGGAGGAGTCTAGGAAACATTAGCAAGAGTAAGAAGACGTTTTTGGATTGCCAATGGAAGACAGATAACAAAGAAATAGAATTACATGAGCTTCATATATATTGTTCTTTAGGAGGCGAAAATATTCTGCAAAACCTGCCATTCTAATCCCTTCATTTTTGCTTAACGATTAAAATTTGAAAACACCACCATTTTGTGGAATGGATTTTGTAGGACAACGACTATAAAAGCATATGTCTGCCTATTATCACTTGTGAAGTGTGTCACATACATTTTGAGGTTTTACCAAATAAATTTCTGTTTGGTTTGTGTCGTTTTCTTCTATCTACAATATTTATGCTCTCTATACAGAAAATGCTAAAACTTTTATATGTGCAAATAGAGAACGATTTTATTAGAAATATAGACTGATGAAAATTGTTTTGCTTGAAACCTAAAACTACAGCCATTATATCAAAAATATTTCTAACGTTGTTAAAGTGATATAATTATCCATTAAAATCTTTACTAACTCGAATACCTTTCTTTCAACGAGACGAACTTTAAACTTTTAAAAAGCTTTAGGAATACTTACAGTTGTTATATTTATAACCAAATAATTTCATAATAATAATCGGATAGAACACTTTTCAATGAATAAAATGAAGCAGGAAATATAAAAAAATATTATTTACTTTATTAATGAATAAGTACCAGATATACTGCTCTTCGCAGATTGACATTTATTAAATCTGTCTAAAATAAGTACTATAAATTTCACTTCAAACACAAAATTTCTTTATTAATTTAAAGTTTGCTTACCTTGTCGTAAATCTTGCACAGTACTCTGGGTACAGCAGCAAATATTGTTGGTTTTAAGATTTTCATATCATCTGTTAGCAAAGAAACATCACCACTGTAAAAGCCAACGCTGCCTCCACCCATGAACAAAAACATCTGTTAAAATAATAAATTAATATAATTAATTGGTCCTTTTTATCTTAATTACAATTATTATTCAAGAGGATTTACAAACCGATTCTCGGGCCTTTTTTTAACTAAAAATATTAAGTTTGATGCAGAAGTTATCAGATTATTTCTTGCTGAAATTGAAGTTGACGGTACCAAATATTCGTCACCCAATTTTTAAAAAGTAAATTAGAATTTTTCAATAAAAGAATTTAAAAGGCCTCTTCGCCTTATTGGGTTTTAGGTTAAATTTTTTATTAGCATCTTTTTTGTGTCTTTTTTAGTTCCGACATTTTAGATGATATGTTGTCACACGATAGAACCATACCTTACAAAAAAGTCAGAAAATAACGGTATCGCTTTATTAGATTAGAAAAAGTAGAGCTTGACTAATTTCAGAACTTCTCCGTTTTTTTTTTTTCAAAACGTAAAGTAATGCAATTAAGTGATTTTTGGTTTTGAGCAAGTAGTGCAAAACTACACTTTTAATCTGTTTAAAGACTATTTTAAGATTTAAATTTATAACTGTAAACCGATTTGAATGATGCACTATACACAAAAGCAAAGATATTCATCAAAACTCTAAAGACATAAAAAATGCATAGACTGATTTTAAGACAATCTAGATTGGTTTTAGACAAATGTACTGATTAATTCTAAGATCAACATACTTTTATCCGCTCAGATCTCCAAAGTTTAAAGAACTGGCAACTTAAATGAACGCTGTATAGTTATGTAAGACTAATATATCTTTCCCAAGAAATCTCAGATTTTTTTTTAAAAATATCAAGTATGATCTTCCACTTACTTCGACACTGATAAAATTGAAACACTTTAACATATGGACAGACATCGTATTTGAAGACTTACCTGAACTAATTGTTCATACACATGTGCAAGAGGTAAATAAGATATGGAAACATCATCTTTTTTCGGCAAAAGGTCTTCACTCTGAGATGAAAAAATATATATTTTATCCATAAATTCAAGTATATAATGAATATTTAAACCCTTCAATCTCTTCAACCCCTTTAAAATGCCCTTTATGCCCGTGATATTTTCGTTCTAGAGCAGTGATTCTCAACTACTGTGCCGCGGCACTTTTGTGTGTCGCCAAATTCTTAAAGTGTGCCGCCGAATTTTAGAAATGTATACAGTAAAAATTAGAATGCTTTTTTTTATTACGAGTAAAGTTTAAGTTAAAGAAAAGTATTTATATATATGAATGAAGAGGAAGGACTAATTTTGCTTTCTAACAACTGATATTTAATTTTAAACTATTCGGAAGAATCAATTAATTCATTTTGGATTAACATTAGATGCGATTATCCCATGATAGCCAAAAAAGCTTTAAAAATATTATTACAATTTTCTACATCTTATTTGTGTGAATTTGGATTTTCAGTATTAATCAACATAAAAACGAAAAAAAAGATCGAGACTGTTAAATGTGGAAGACGATATGAGAGTAGCATTTTACGATCAAATATAAATGAAATTATCAAAAAACATCAAGCTCAAATTTCTCATTAAAAATATTCTTATTATTCATTTGTAATTAATTCCTTAATAAACGTTGTTTTTGTAGTACATATTATATTATTTTATTTTACATTCCAAATTATTATCATCAACTATTTTACACAGTGTATTATAGGTCAAGTAAACAACTTTTAAACTTATCTTTTTCTTTGTGTGCCGCCAAATTTTGAAATCGTTAAAAGTGTGCCGCGACTAAAAAAAGGTTGAGAATCCCTGTTCTAGAGTATTCAAAAGTAATGAGCCAAAAAGATTAAAACAATCCATTTCTTATGCCCGCAGTCATATTTATTTCTCTATTTATAAACCAGAAGGCAGTAACGAACTGTTTGAATTGTATTTAGAGATAGTTCATTTCAAATTAGATGTCAGCCTTCATCAAACATGTAAGAAAAAAATTTTCCGATTTTACCCGTAACATGTATAATATTAGCATATAAATTATAATGTATGATATTAGAATTTACATAATCAACAAAACGCAATATGCTACATTTCTTGATCTTCGATACAAAACCAAAACTAACTACTTTATAAATGTTTAGTTCACGCGATTTTTCATACTTGGCAATAGGATTTAAAGCTTTCAGAAGTTTGGGAGACCGACAATAAAATAAGAAAGAAAACAATTATTTTTGAACAACCTATTCCAGAAAACTAAGAAATAAGCTTGTAACTTGTATCGATTACTTTAAGAGTTATTTTTAATAATTACAAAAAATTTTATAAACCTAGAATAAATATATTTATTAATATATGGACATCTTTATAAAGAACTAATTTTTTTTGCCTTAAGTTTTTTTGTTATAACTTTATAAATATTCAATTGAATCAAACAATATTTTTGGAGCAATTTAAAATTTATTACAAAATGATTTATTTAAAATTTAAAAAAAAATCGCTAAAAACTGTGCAAGTTAAAAGAGTTTAATGTAATTCTTTTATACTGATAAATTAAAAAAAGTTTTTCTAAATTTTGCAGTGAATTGTATTTGGCAACTAATGAAAAACAATTGATTTAAATATCTTAAAAACTTAAAAAAATTATATACTATTTTCTGAGTACTTTTTGAAGTAAAGCTCGAAAAATATTAAAATACTTAAAGATAAATTTATTGTTACTGTTGTTGAAAAAGAATCAAATAATTTTTGTATTATGTGTAAATATTTTTTTAAGAAATTGATTATTGGAGAATATAACGCAAATAATACTTATCTAAAATTGAAAGAAGATAAGAAAGTTATTGTAAAAAGAATTATTGCATTTAGTAAAAAATTAAAATTTAGGTTAAATAGAAATAAATTTCCATATTTATTTCCTATTGTTAAATTTCATAAAAGTCCAGTTAAATGTAGGTTTATTGCGTGTGGTACTAATTGTTACAATATTCGTAAAAAGTTTTTTAATTTTCTAAAAATTATTTTACTTAAAATTAAAAAAGAGAAAAATATTGTTATGGATAGTAATGTTGAAGTTTTTGATTATATTAATAATAATAATATTTCTAGCATTAATACTTTTAATTTTGAAAATTTGTACGCAAGTATTCCTCATACATAGATTATCGAAATTTGTAGCGGCATTTTTGATAAGTAATTTAATGAGAAAATAGATAAATCTTATTGGTTGGATTTATGTAGGTTTAATCTTTTTGAGAATGTTCTTTTTAACGGTTTAGATTTTTATAAACAAATTATTGGAATTCCACAAGGTAATTCCTTTTCTGGTGCTTTTGCTAATATTTCTTAGAATTTTTTTGAAGCTAAATTTCTTGAGTATAATGAATTTAAAGCTTTTAGATATATTGATGATATGATTTTGTTTAATTGTGATAATTATAATTTTATTTATAGTATTTATCCTGAAGATTTGGTTTTGAAGAGAACTAATAAGAATTGCTTAAATGTTGAATATTTAGATTTAAAATTGCTATTGTGGATAAAATAATTAAAATTGGTGTTTTTGATAAAGGAAAAGCTTTTAAATTTAATGTTAATTTTCTGCAACTTTAATTCTAATCTGTGTAATAAAATTTTCAAAAATTTAGTTTTTTCACAATTGGTTAGGATTAAAAATATTTGCAATAACGTTGAAAGTTTTCAGGAGGCTGTGAATAATTTTTTGAATAATTTGAGTAATAATGATTTTCCATTTAATTATTGTAATATTAATTTTTTGATTAAGAAAAATATTGAAGAATACTAGTTTATTATCTCTTTTAACAGCGCGAAATTCAAGTCTCAACTGAGCAGCCCCAGAAGGTCTGGTTTCTTAGGACAAGCGCCTTATCTGGGCGTCAGCGGGACGTTGACGTATCGCTTACGCCAACCTGTTCTAAGAAACCAGGCCCTAGTTAGCTCAGCGTGAGCAGTCGGTCTAACACATAAGCGACTAGGGAGCAGACTATTCCATAATGTTAAAATCTTAGAGTTTCGTCGGAAGTAAAAATAGGGAAAGAGAGAAATTACATTGAGAATATTGGGGATTTTTTCTTTCCCTTCCTTGGCGTATTGGCTAAATTTCAAAGGTTTGCCGTAACCGTTCGCATTTGTTTATGTTTATTTTTTGCGACGTTTGCTGTCATTTTCGAAATCATATAAAATATCTTATTTGTTGAATTTTTTCGTTATGTTTTTGTTATTTTTAATTTGGTTATTTGTGATCTGCTGTGTGTTACATTGAAATCACTACGGGATAATGGATAAACAAGCTTAAAAGTACATCAAAAAAATTACATAATGAAATATATATATATATATATATATATATATATATATATATATATATATATATATATATATTATTTAAGTAGTTTGAAGCAGAATGAAAAATAACTACAGTTTATTAATTAAAGTGGAGTGCTTATTGATAGACATTATAATCTTATGTTTTTTTTATTTTTAAATTCACCTAGTCCTTTAATAAATTTATTTTGGGCACCAAATGAGGGGATATAAAATTTGGTAAGGGTATTCAGCCGTCCTGTCTATGTTAATGAGGCTCTAGGTCTGTCCATTAATGATGTCCCACTTTCTTAAAAATATTTTCGATCTTTCTTTGTCAGGATTCTGCCAAAATTCCCCGGCCTGAACGCATTATATTGTATAAATATATATATATATATATATATATATATATATATATATATATATATATATATATATATATATATATATATATATATATATATATATATTTGCAATTCAGAAAAACACACTACACTATAGATCATAGTTCAAAATTTATTTTTCAGATTGTGATATGACATTTGTAAGCTTAAAAATGATTCTGAAAACACAAAATTAGAAAATAACCACATTATTTTTTGAAGTAAACACAAGTTGAAAAAAAATATACGTTAAAACAGCTGATTATAAGTGTTTTTTTTAATCAAAAATTATAAATCTATAATTTCTTGTTTTCCTTTCTACCTCTTTTATACACGGAATTCTTTTCACGATTTCTCCCCTCCCCCTCATGCTCCTCCAACATGTACAGAATTGCTGGAACCCCGACCGATAATTGTCAACAGTACCTCCATGCATCAAAATGTTCTTTAAAGATTAAAAAAAAAAAAAAATAGATTCTAACTATTTTCACTGAATAGCCTAATAATCAATTCTTTCTTTTTTGATGAACCTAGTCAAGTTTTTGTTTCAGAAATCCCCGCCAAAATTTGGCTTCCAATGTTGGCGCTAAAATAAGGCGATATTTTGCAGAGCTAATGCTCTCATCAGCAACGTTTTCCCGATATCGAGCTCATTTTCCCCTTTCTTTCTCTTTCCAAATTTAATAAGTCCGTTTGTATTTAGGAATCGTCCTGTACCTAGTCGCTTGCGTCCAACGCAGACATTATCTCGTATTGCGCATGCGTTAATAACGTAAACAAATATTTATTTTGAATTTGTATTTATTTTGTTATTATCGACTAATGATTTGGAGAACAAATAATGACTTTGTCCAAGAAAAAACATATTATAGCTTAGCTAAATGAAGAAGAAGAAGCTATGTTTAATGTTAAAATCAAAATTTTGGCTGATTTCAATGCTCTGTTGGATGTTGTCCGCCATTGCTCCTGTCTTTAACGCTACGTTGTAATCCAACAGCAGTTGATTCGGACGTCAGTCATCATTCAAGTTGAGCGTTCGATGACGTATGCTGTCTAGCTCACAAATTGACCAATCAGGGGTTAACGCTGATTTCCAGCTGACGTTGAGTAACGCCGACTTGTCCTAAGAAACCAGGCCTTTAAGCATTACATTAATTTGTTATGTAATCTTTTCTTTTATTATTCTCTTTTTCATTCAGCGCATTTTAATAGAGGGCGCTGTTTTCTTTTGTTTTAGTATTTCCTTTGCATTTGGTTTGTTTGTGAAATCGCTGTTTGACCGGTTTAATGAGAGTTTTTATTTTCTCAAGATTGTGTTTAACATTTCTTTTCTGATTTGGATTTATGCATTTCATGTATTTCTTCCTGGACTTCTACAAAACCTTCGGGGTACTGAGAGAGCTAATTTTGACATTTGTCCTCTCTCTCAATAGAAAAGGTTTTGTTTTATGGCTTCCGAGGCCGGTACCCCCTGAAGACGTCGGCTTCGGTGGTTATATTTTTATTTTTATTTCCATTGTATTCTTTATTGCTTCACTCAAAACGATCAGAAGGTTTCCTGAAATTTCATTTTGCAATTTAAAAACGATTTATTAAAAAGATTCATTAAAAATCATTTATTAAAAATCCCCCATAAAAGTATGTTTACTTTCGCAAGTTTTCTTTTCTTATACTCAAAAGTCAATTGTCTTAAAAGAGCAGATATAAAAATAGTCAAATTACATCAGAACTTTGCAAAACATTAAGTTAATTTTCTCGAATTTAATTTACAAAAATTAAGCATTGTGCAAATTTCATGATAGCAAATAAAATTCAAAAGATGTAATAAAATGAATAAATTGGATAAAATTACCATGATATCAAACAAGCCACTAATTCCAGCAATAAGATTTGCTTGTGTCAAAATCACACCTTTGGGATCGCCAGTTGTTCCACTCGTATAGCACACTAATGCGACATCTTCAGATCTTGCTGGCTATAAATTTATTATTATTTTAATTATATAAATAAGCACCTTTTAAACAAAGACTTACTTATTTTAATTTCAACATTTAGATATCTATTATGCATTGTCTATATATTTTTCTCATATGGTATCATAAATCAATCTGTATTTTATAGTCTCTTTTAGCAGCATGAAGCTTTGAAAAGCAGTTTGTCTAAATGGTGGACATTCTGTAATTAAAGAAACTAATCAAGGGATGATTTATATCTAATAATATCGTGTTTGGGATAGTTATGATGTATTTTATGCAAATTATTCGTTAATAAATTAAATAATACTATAATTTTCCCTTACTAAAAAAAGTGAATAATATTTTTGAACCTTTATAATGCTTGTAAATTATGATTAAATAAGGTTAATATAGTTTCTTACTCACGCATCTTGCGTTATGTAAACAGTTTTTATTTAACTTATCATAAAAACAGAGATTATGAAAACATGTCTAAAAAAGGATAGGGTATATTTTGTGCTATGACAGTTAAATAAAAAAATTTAAAAAAATACGAAAGCAAAAGGAATCGTAAATGAAGCACCAATGAAAGGGCAGGAATGAGTTTGTCAGATTGTTTCTGTTCTATAAACAATAACAATCCTCAGTGACTAAACTGTGACTCAGTGACTGGTATAGGGCATTACCGGCAAATATATACTAGGCAATAGCACTTTACCTTACAAAATCATCAATGTATACTGTTATACGGAGTATAGGGTATACTGGGCAAATGCACATCGGGAAGAGATGCTAAAAGAGCAAAACAATAACAAAACCTCAATTTAAAAAAAATTGTCTATTGGACAGACAGATTGCATATTGGGAGAATACCATTTTTTACATGAACAACTCACCCTTATGAGGAGAGGACAGCTTTTTCCTAATTCCTGTAACGGAAAGTAATTATTAAAATATTTCATTTTTATATTTGTGTATAAACACAAACTCATTGATCAAAAACTCATTGATTTGGCAACAACAAGGCTTTAATATTTCTTTAAGAATCCTTGAAAAAATAAGGCAAAAAATGTTTTATTCATTCAAATTAATGTTAAAATGAGAGAAAAAAATAGCTACAAATAACTATTGAAGAAAATTGCGGTTAAAATATCAGATTCAGTCTAACTGACAGACGGAACTTCGTGGTTTTTTTAACATTAACTTTATTTTAATATTAACTTTTAATTTAATTTACACAGGTAATCAAACAGGTTTTTTTGTTCTTGCTTACACACATGCATATATATATATATATATATATATATATATATATATATATATATATATATATATATATATATATATATATATACACAAATATCTTTTATTTTATAACCGTCGTTGAACAGTCGACCCAATTTTGGGTTTACTACTTCTGATGTCCAACTCCGTAGCCTTGTAATTTTGAACGCAATCCAGAAGACAAATGAACTCCTGGATCAAAGATTGGGAGAAATTTACCTTCGTGGAGGACTTTTTTATGGAACTAACCTGCATTTGCGTGGCATGGCGAGGAAAACCTCCAAAGCCTCCCACGGTTAGCCTGACGGTAAAGGGACTCTATCCCATGATCCGCCTACCATCAGGGATATTTTACGTCATTACGTCATCACTGTGGTCAGTGCAAGCCAGTAGCGGTATTCGTATCGATCAGTTGTCGCTGAGAATCGAACCCGACTCACCTCATTAGAAAGTGAACGCTCTATGCCCTGAGCTATTGAGGCTCATATATATATATATATATATTTATATATATAAATAAATAAATAAATAAATATATATATATATATATATATATATATATATATATATATATATATATATATATATATATATATATATATATATATATATATATATATATATATATATATATATATATATATATATATATAAATTAGGGCCTGCGCTAAGGATTTCAGATTATGAGCCAGTAAATTAGACAAATATCAAAAGTATTCGCCAATTTTCGATGGTCTTCGCCAAACGCAAATCTTAACAATTTTTTATGATAAACTTTTTTCCATAGTAAGCTATTTAACGGTAGTTTGTTTCAGGCTTATATTATTTGTACATAATTCTAATTGGTTATGCGGCGCATTTACCGAAAATTAAGTAAATCAAGTAAAAAATACTGATTTGTTTAGAAAAATTAATTCTGACGTAATTTTGAGGATCGAGTGAAATATATATTTTTCTATGCAGTGAAATACATTATTGGCCAATACTTTCCCCAAAACATAATTTTATTCAACAATTGGTGATTTCATAACCGCAATGGAACAAAACTGAAAGGCAAACAGTCACAAAAATTTGTGCGAGGTTCAAATAATAAATTTAGTAGTTATGTTTGGAGTAAAATAATGCCATGTATACAGAGAGTTCCGTTAATCCTCGTCTCTAATATATATTTTTAGAATCCCTATTTAAAATGAAATTTAAAAAAATATACTCGTTTAAAGTGAAGGAGGAAGCAAAAACATTTTAAAATTCTGATTAACTGCTTTGGGAAGGTGAGGATAAAACATAAAAACTGTTCGATTGCGGAATGAAACTTGAAGTTGTTTCTAATCGTCTTTCATTTTCTCTTAAACAGGTTTATCAGGTTTTGACAGGTTTTTTAAACAGGTTTTGATGCTTTTAAGCGCACTTTCCTTAGAAAAATTTTATGTTTTTCCCTCCATTTAAATATGACTTTTTTTTTAACCTGGCATTTTTTTTACAATGTTTTCCTAAAAATTCTAAAGAATATATTTAAGGTGGTAATTGCAGAACACCCTGTTCAAAATCGTATTTAAAAAAAAATCAGCTAAAATACATTAAAATGACATTGTTATTTCTTAGTAACTCAATTGATAGAAAGAAAATTGTTTCACTTACTTCAACATCTGAAAATAGATGCAAAGCAATTCCTCTTTTTTTCCCCATCGCCTTTAACTCGTCACTAATATCCTTCACATATACAATGTGTTTTAAACCAGGAGTTGCATCACTTTTTTCCAACAACGCCTTGACTCTTTTCTCTTGGTCACATACAACTACTGGTATTTCAGCTAAAACAATAGATATCTTTTGCCTTAGCTGTGGTTCCTTCATGTCAAAATATACGTAAACACTAAGTTGATATTTTCTATACAATTGTGCAAAAATTAGCTAACAAATTTTATACTACTCATTTTACAAATTGTTGTACCTACAAAAATTTATAACGTAAAGATTACATTCCAAAAGTTTTTACAGTAATAATTTGTTCCATTTGTCACCAACAAATATTTAAAAAATTTTCTTCAAAAATTTGCAAAAAAGGTTATATTGCAAGGATGTCATGACAGCAAAACTGAACTCCACTTTCGTATTTAGATTTGCTATTCAGGTAGTCAGGGGCGTAAATAACACCCTAGTAACTCCCACGGTTTCGGGGGGAGAGTGCTCGATGTTTGAGGGTGCATGATTCAGAAATAATACACTATATAAGGGTGCACAACCTGTGCACAATAGGGGTGCACATGTGCAACTTTATATTAATAATAATAAAATTGTTTCAATTGTTTTTGAAGAATAAATAGAAATCGGAAACTTTAAATTGCGTATTTAAGTTTTTGACGCGCTAAATAAGCGATAATTAGAAATATTTAAAATTAAAAAAAAAACAAAAAAAACTGCTAATTAAAAAAAAAAAACTGAAGTTGCAAATTTGAAAAAAAAATGTCCTTTTAATTCTTAAAATGAAACTTTAAAGCTGAAAATAATATTTTCCGGAAAAAATTACTAATAAAATATTAAATGTCTATCATCAGAAATGCTTTTAAAGTTGCAGCACTATTATAAAAACTGCTATAAAAATAAAGATACAAAAGCAAAATAGAAGAAATTAAAATTGATCTTAATTTCTGAAAGAAAATTTTAAAGCTAAACATAAAATTTCAGCTTTCCAATTGCTGTATTTTTAAAGAAAAAGTAAAGATTTAAGACAAATGGAAACCCTCTTTAATGCTGCATCAGAAAAAAAAAAACGTCTGTAAGAACATAAGTTTTTTGATAAGGAAAAAGCATGATAGAAACCAAAATAAAAATCATTCTAAATTTTCAAACGAAAAATTTAACTCTAAAATCGTCATTAAACTTTTTCACGTTGCTGTATTTAAAAAAAAAAGTCACTATAAAGGAATAACGTTCAATAGAAACGCTCTTTAAAAAATGCCGTCATAATAAAATTGTTGATAGAAAGAAAAGTTAATAAAAAAAAAAAAAAAAAGGAGAAACAAAAATTTTTTCCTCCTTAGTTCTGAAATATAACTTTAATGTCGAGAATTGCAATTTTTTTATGTTACTAGTTATCTGTCTTACCGTACAAGAGGAAAAAAAAAAGATCTAAATTTTTAAAATTTGAGGTGTTGAAAAAACGATGAAATTGACTTGCCTAAATATAATTAAAACAAGAAAAAAAAATCAGCATTACAAAACTCATCGTTCAGTTTAAAGTAATCTAGTTTCAATTCTTCAAATTTCGTTTTTCCAAGTGTCTTTCAAATTAAAAAATGTTAGAGCTTAACAAATATGTGTAAAAATTACTTCTTATAATGTATAGTAAAAAATATTAATTTCGATCATTCTTTATAAAATCTATTAACCAAAAAAAAAAAAAAAAAAAAAAACTTAGTAGAAAAATAATTTTCCAAATAATACGAACATGCGGTCGAATATTTTCGCCAAATATTCGGCCAACCGAAAAGTGGCAGAACATTCATTACATCCCTAATTCTAAGATAGGGAGCACTTATAAATCTTCCAAAGGGGCAAATTAAGATTATAGATAAGTAGTCTAGAGCAGTAGTTCCCAATTTTTTTCGCTACAGAACCCTAAATAATCCACCTTCTTTCAGAGGAACCCCGACTTTATAAAGAAGGTTTATTAAGATAATTGAGTTCACATTAACATGTAAAAGAATTAACTTGTATCTTTTAAAATATTTAATTCGGGGAATGAAGATTTTCCATTGGTATATCATTAATACTCACAAATTAGGTTTTATTTCCGACAATTAAATTTGCAGTCGTTATTGTGCTGTATCTAGTTTAGTTATGAATATGTTTTAGTTCATATATATCAGCTGAATATGAATAGAATATTTCGAAATGAAAACTAAAAATAATTGCTGAAAATGGTAATTAGGGAAACATATTTCTTTATTAAAGATTTTAGTTATTTTATTTAGATTTAAAAAGCGCGATACTAATGCAATGTTTTATAAATACTTATTGTTTTCAGAATTTGTTCAATATACTGTTAATACAAATATTATATTTTCTTTTAAAAAATGTTATTTCTATTCCATTGGCCATTTACTTAAAATAATTTTATAAAGGCAACCACAAAAGATGAAATAAATAATGATCTATAGGTTACATCTAATTATAATCAGTTATTTAAAATCATCACTGGTTATAAAAAGCACTAACTTGCAACCACTTTAACTCCTCCACGGAACCCTAGGGTTCCGCAAAACACCATTTGGGAACAGTTGCTCTAGAGTATTGATGCCTCATTTGTGACCTTCTAAATAATTTTAAAAAACCTAGAAATATTTTGGAGATAAAATAGAAAAAAAAAACTTGTAATTTAAGTATTTTCCGTTCAATTTATTGTCTTATAGCCAATTTTTATGAACTTTGATACCAAAAAATTGAATGAAATAAGTTAAAAAAATTTTGTCGAAAAAATTTAGTTAAATATAAATCATAAGAACTACTCTATATTACCATTATTAATCATAAAAGTTCTGGCTTCAGGACCAATAGTGTCATACAGAGGAACAACAGGAGATGAATAATAAAAGCAGCCATATTGACCTATCAACCACTAATAATTAAAAAATAGGCATTAAATGATTAAATAAAAGTAATTAATAATTAATATTTATTAATAAGATGAAAATTATTTACTTGTACTGAGTTTGTTGCATGAATGCCAATCCGAGTGGATTGTCCGAGATTTATTCCTATTTTTTCCAATCCGGCACCAAAATGCTTTGCTCGTTTCATAAACTAAATGGTATTAAGAAAACAACAAATAAAGAAAGAAAGAAATGGAAAGCATTTTTAAGATATATTTATAACTTACTTCTTGGTATGTGAGCCAAAAATATTCCGAATTTTTTCTCCAACCAACACATTGGCCATTATCTAAACAAAAATTTGAAAATTTCTGTATTCTTTGTTTATAAAAATTACACCCAAATTATTTTTAAAATAAATATAAGCTGAAGTAGAATGATTTCCTTATATAACAAATGAGCTTTTTAATACTTCTATACATTCCCACTTAATTTACAAAAAGAATAATGCGTGGTTTCAGACAAACAAATAAAATTTTATTTCACAAAACAATTCATGTAAATTGAGGTCTCGCAATTTGTTTAGCTATATCCTTTGCCTAATTAAATTCGATAATAAAGATTATTTAATGGAAGGAAAAAATATTTCTTTTGATAAAATTTTTTATTTAATCTGGAGTTATTATATCCAAATATCAAAGACATTTTATTTGATAATGTATTTTTTTAAATCTAGAGTAAACATATCAAAAAAAAATTTTTAGGTTATGTATGTGATTAATCTGGAATTCTTAGATAAAATAAACGTTCATTTGATAATGAATTTATTTAATCTACAGTCACTATATCCATAAACGAACATAACCCTTTATTTTTATATTTATTTAATCTAGAATCCATATTTCCAAAACAACATTTCATTTGATTATGTATTCGTTTAATTTAGAGTTACTATATCTAAAAAAAAATCAGTTGATAATAAATTTGTTGAATATAGAGTTCTTGCATTCAAAAACACATTTCATTTGATAATGTATTCGTTTAATCCAGAGTTACTATATCCAAACAATATTTCATTTGATAATGTATTCGTTTAATTTAGAGTTACTATATCCAAACAATATTTCATTTGATAATGTGTTCGTTTAATCTAGAGTTACTATATCCAAACAATATTTCATTTGATAATGTATTCGTTTAATTTAGAGTTACTATATCCAAACAATATTTCATTTGATAATGTATTCGTTTAATCTAGAGTTATTATATCCAAACAATATTTCATTTGATAATGTGTTTGTTGAGTTACTATATCCAAACAATATTTCATTTGATAATGTATTCGTTGAGTTACTATATCCAAACAATATTTCATTTGATAATGTGTTCGTTGAGTTACTATATCCAAACAATATTTCATTTGATAATGTTTAATCTGGAGTTAAAGACTTTTATGCTCTATTACTCTAAGTAGCAATGCCCGTTTAGTAAGGTTATGTCTTTACCGTTTAGTTACCGTTTTAGTATGATTATGTCTATGTAACTTGACTTATTTGCAGATTCAGTAAAATTGCTATGTACACCTTTGCCTCTTATTTTACTGTAATTAAACCAACTATTAATTAGAAATAATTCTATTTCATCTGGTTGGGAAAATTGTGTTATAGGAAATCTGCCGCACATCTTATGTAATTTAAAGTTTTAAAATTACTTTGGTGTAAATATAAAACATTTCAATACTGTCCCAATTTTTTTTTCTTCCATGTATTGAATTATTTTTGTTGAGTTAACAAAAATGAGTCCCATGGCTTTTTGAATGGTCTGTTTTCGGATAAGGTGGCCATTTTAAAAATGGTCATTATATTTGCTGTATTCTAGGAATTATATTCCTAGAATACAGCATTCCATTCTAGGAAATATCAACCTCTGACAAAGTAATGATGTACTTTTTCCTCTGTTATAACCATAATTGTTTCAAATGTATTGTTTTAAGGATCATTTTATTTGTGCGGTAAGATAAAATTACGTCTTTTCAATTTTATATAAACACTTCTTTGTTTCAATTGAATCTGTAACTTGACTTACTTCCCTCTTCCATGCTTCAAAGTAACATCGACATTTAATTTCGTATTTCATTAAATATTAAATTTATGTAAGGACATATAGGTAGGTATAAATATTTATTTGACGAAAAATTAAGCAACTTGCAATGCTAGTATGTAAAAAATTAAGCTCTACTGTTAGCCTTCCACTATATCACCTATTTTTTGCGTGGATACATAAATCTCGCATTCAAAAGTTTGATCGTATTTAGATTATAGCTTAAATGCTCAAATTTCATCGAGAACTCTGTCCCGGTTAACAAAAGAGACGTTTGAAACGTTTTTGACAATTATAAGCAGGATAACATCACCAAATAGCGTAATTCCCCATTTGTCGTGTTTATGATGCAGATAAACGAATGGGAACGAAACTAAAGCAAAGAATTCGTGGAAATAAAAGCAGCTTTGCAAATAGAGCGAAATCGGCAAAAATATTTTTATTTTCGCCACACCTTTAACTTAAAACAAATCAAAACGTGTTTTTTTCTGGAATGGAGATCTTATCAAAAAATGTGTTTTTAAACGTATTTTATGGTATTAGATACCTGAAATTCTGCATCCTCTGTCCATCATCTCAATCATAGTTTTTGCGTCGTCATACTTGCAGCGTAACAACTTTCCAGGAGGCAAAAGCTTTGATACACGAGCGCCATCATAACCCTGTTATAATACATAAACAATGTCACCCAGTTTCATATGAATGGTGTATGATTTACAAAAATGATTAATACAGGGAAATATGCATGCTAGTCACAAGGTTCCATCACTAATGTTCAATCTGTGCACACTTGGCTATTCAACACACATTTCAATGATAAACCAGTTCAGTTTTCACATGCAATCATATTTTTTAAATTCATTAAATACCATCATTGGATTGCATAAACTTTATCCCCTAAATTAGTATTGGGATACATAAACTTCGTACTTCACTTCTTAATTTACCCCAATATCAAGAACACCACTGAAAGACATGCAACGGACTATAAAATAAACATATTCTTGAACTTATATGCGGAATTTGATTAACATTAAAATGTGTGTTGGGGGGAAAATGGTGCACACATTAAACATTTGTAGTATCATTAACATTGAACATTTGTTACAGCATGTTTCTTTTAATGTCCGTTATGCCTTCAGTGAAGTATTCCTTCAGGTTTGTTTGCATTGGGGGTACATTAACTTGTGAAAGATAAAGTTTATGTACCCTAATACCACTTTTTGAGAGAATAAGTTTATGCACCTCAAATGCCACTAATATTTAGCACAACTGCAGTGGTAAACATTAGTAGAAATACGCAATTGAACGAATGAACAATAGTTTGCAATTGGGATGTCCAATGTTGAAGATATTGAACGTTTTTATCATCCGTCTTTTTTCTTCGTTTGCAAACAATCCTAGAAATCTGGATGAAACACGGTGGTTGACAGGTGGAGCTTTGTGCTCTCACTTCACAGGTACTAACCCTGAACTGGGCAAGTTATGCTCAGTCTTTCATCTCTTCAGTGGGTCTATAAAAGGAGTACCTAACATGCTCGGGTACTAAACGCTGGGGGCTTAGCTGACCACCCAACTGGAAGACCTGCTTCTGCCCTCCAGAGCCTAAGGTCAAGAAAATTGGGAGGCACAGTAAGTCTAGGCTCTACATGTGCCGTCGTTTCCACTGAGTCTAGTTTAGAAATTTTGACCCTGCCAACACTGCTAATTAATCCAGGATCTCCAATTTCAACTTAGATAATATTCTTTAAAAAAGTTACATTAACAATGTATAATTTTTGATTTAAAATATTTTTACGCAATGTTTGTACTTTCAAATCTTTTTTCTCTACATTAGTTACAAGTAAAAACTCTTTTTGAAAAAAATTAGTTTAAATATTTTTTTTCATACTTTAAAGCAAATTTTGAATTTGGTTTTAATAGTAAGAAGGTTAGTTTTAATTTGAAATCAAGTACTTTACTTCATACTAATAAAATAAAATTTTAAGAAGTTCTTTCTTTCTCAAATTTTAGAAAAAAATTGGTAAGAACTCGTTTTAAATTTTCTTAAGCACATAAATCTGTCTCAAACTATTAATATTTTTTTTTATTGTAATTACAAATAATAAACTTAGGAAATAGATGGTTCATAACAATAATTTTTAAGTAATTTACGGCTAATACCAGAACGGATATGGTAAAAATGCGTTGCGATCGTTCTTACAATAATTTTTTTAAAAAATTATATATTTATAATAAAATAAAAAATCAATTATAGTTGTCTATTAGTGATTTGTCCTGTCCCTATTTTAATATGTCGTTTACTTTTATTCAATATTTCAAGCAAATAGAACTGACATATTGTATATCATATTTTAAGAAAGAAAAAATAAGGAGAAGTCACGTGCTGAGACAAAATTATTAACCTACCTGCTTAACTATCTTAGCCTATTTTAAAACTATTCTATTTTAATTGAGACAACAATGAAATTCAAATGGTTTGGAAGAGTTAAAAATGAACGATTTTATTTTACATAAAAATCTGTAATTTGATGATTGAGTCATAATTTCACATTTTGATAAAACATTCGGTTATCGAAAGGATCCCCTAAAGAGAAAAAATAGATTTTATTTTAGTCATATTAACCAACGGAGAATTATGTGTCATGAATTTCCTTATTTATTTAGTAATAAATTCATATTTTCGAATTATTTTCGTTTCCTTTTAGTAATTGAAATATGTTCCATTGAAAGTAGTTACTAAACTTCATATTTTAAGGTTTTATAAGTATTTTTAAACTTTAAACTTTAAAAATATTTAAATTTTATAAAAGTTTTGATTATACTTTTTACTTTAAAATTTAAAATTCAAACCCTGAGTTCAATAGGACATATTTCAATAACATTAAACATGAAATTTAAAAATTGAAACAATTTTAAAACTTGTTTTAACTTTAAAACTTAATATTCTGAAGCTGGGTTCAATAGAACATATTTTAACGAAAAAGATGAAACAAAAATTGCTCAAAAATATTAACTATGGACTAAATGAATAAGGGAATTCCGGTAAATTAAGTTCTCTATACTTAAATATGGATAAAGTAAAATCCCTTTTTCCTGTCTGGAAGTGACTCTTAAATTGAAAGAAAAAAAAGAAAATATTTTTGATTATTTTGTGAAAATAATGAAATAAATATAATATTTCAAGCAAAATAAAAATAAATATGAAAACAAATTATCACTTACTGGTATTTCATAGGATCCTTGACTTGATGGGATTGAAATATCCTTTAATTTACAAGGATACGTATCAAATATCATATTTTTTTTATTAAACGAATTCCTTAAAATTCGAGGAATAGTTTGTTTCTTCTTGTTTTCCTATTTAATAAAATTGTCGATTATTATAGTATAAAAATCATTGAAACCAAAATAAAGCAATAAGATATTTAAAACAATGTATTGACAATCCCACACGAATTAAACATAAACTTTACTAGTTAAGAGAAAGCTTTGTTAGTATTTTCTCATACATCATTTCTTGTAACTGTCAACGAAATCTCATAACGTAATCATGATTTTTCACTAATAGTTTCACTCATAAATCGAACATTTTTTAGAACATATTTAACTTATATTAAACAAATTTCTGTTGTTTTTTTTCTGTAAATAGTTACACCAGCAGCAAAGTAACTTGAGCTCTGATTGGGCCAATATTCATGAACCTTGGCTCAGTAAGGGTTCAAAGGGCCTTTATTTTTCCAATATTGGCCTTATAGAGAATTTTCTGATTCACCCGAAATTTTACAGCAACCACGATATGCGGTGAATCTGACAATTCTATATATAATTGTCAGATTCACACCATATTTTATATCCATTATTTCGCCAATGTAGGTTCTATATTGGTTAATGTAGGCCCTTTAAAGGCCATCCTAGGACCAATATTAAAAAATCTAGACATCTCAATATGGGTCCCTCGTTGCATGTTCTTATAGAACCCATATCTAGCCAATTTTGATTCCAACTGTGGCCGAGATAAAATTGATCCTAGGGTAGTTTTATTTTATTTGATATTTTCCTGAGTATGAATTTGTATAATCAACAGTAGTTTTAACATTGAAAACATAAATAAAAAGGAATGAAATAAAAAATAGCATTTGTCACTGCATCAATCTATATATAAAAATCTGAATGTCTGTTTATCCTTTATAGATTCCTAATCCATATAGCACAAAATCATCGAATGATTGTCCACTAGACGTCATCGCTAACATCCACAAAGGTCCATGTGGTTGTCCGGTGGACGTCGAGAAGACATCTATATTTGATCCAGGGAAGTTTCAGTAGAAGACCAGTAGCCGTCCATCAGACATCCGCCATAGTTTTTGTGTGAATGAGACATGAATAATTTCATCTATAGCTTATACACGTATGGACGTCTCATAGACAGCCACAGGAATTATTCCTGATCTGATGGAAGACGTGTAACAAACATGCTTTTTGCTATCATTTCTATACGAACTATCATTGCTATTATCCATGCTATCATTCCTATACGAACTCTGTTATTTAGTATTTCGCATTTCTACGACCTATATAGAAGTAAAAGTGCAAAAACCAAATTAAAATTTTCAATTTAGTTTAAACTTTTCTTAAAACTTTCAGTTATACTTAAACAAATGCTCTCAGTTTTTTTTATATAAAACTTTAAGAAAATCAAATAGATAAGAAAATTTATAAAATTCCTCAGACTCCTAACTACTCACCCAATGAAAAAAAATCGTTCTAACTACGAGATTTTTGAAATCAAAATTTGTTTTTGAAGCATAAATGCGACGCAATTACATTTAATTTTTTTAAAATCATAAATTCTCTTTTAGTTAATAATATGATCATAAAAAGAACTATTTACATTTTGAGTATAATTAGAAAAAATCGCTTATATGATGCGATTTATTAACTGACTATCTGATTTAATAAATACATAATCTGATGAAAATTTGTTACATTTGGTCAATTATGTAGACTAAATTTAATAGAAATAGTGAATATAATTAACTTAATTCGATCATAATTTTAGAAGCCATATTCTGAATAAGGAGCAAATTTTCACTCTAATAAATCATTTAAGAAACTCGATCGACTTACTCGACCGCAGATTTAACAGTTTCGTCGCTGACACAAGATGTTCTTAAATCAGGTAGATATTAAATCGGAATATCAAAAAGTCACAAAACTTGACGACAAATACACAATGTAGACGAACAATGACGAACAGACGATTTACGTTTATTTCGTGAATATAATTTCGTGAAAATAACTCAATAAAATGGTATATTTGCTCAAATGATGCTTCTAAAATAAATTACAAAAGTAAATTACTCATTTATCACGTAAAAAATTAAAAAAATACTTGTATTCCGTTGTATAATAACTTACTCTCAACATTGAAGCTTTCAGAACACCAAATACTATGGTTGCTAAGCGAACAAAAAAATAAATAAAGCGAGTAGTGTATACTTACGTGTAAAGTAAATATTGTTCATGCGAACCAGGGAAAAAAAATGTTGCAATCTCTAACACCAACTTTCATTCTTAATTTTGGAATTGAGTATTTGCACTTCAAGGAGAAGATCACGTATACCAGCACAAGTGACCTATGACGTTAGCACCAGCCGATTGTTTACGAACAAGATGGCGTATTAAAATCGAGCTAAGTTTCTCCACATAAGTCAGAATGTTAATTAAAGTGAAGTTAATAAATAAAATACAACAGCGTATCGCACATCGAATTTGTTAAAATATAATTCTTTCTCGTCTACATCTTTTACTTAACTTAAATGTATAAATTGTGTATTTTATTGTAACCGTGAAATATTTTTGTTTTATGTACCTGACAATTTCGACGCATAATTAGTTTGTTCATGATCTTCAAGGTTTCGTGCCTGTCTAGGTGTTAAGTTAGAAATATATAATGAAAGAATTAAAATATTTGTGAAAGAATATAGAATGTGTCTGATACTTGACCGATTTGGTTCACTCGAAATAGAATGGAAAGAACAGTGGCTAACGCTCTTAACTAATTAAACGTTTCAACAATCAGCCAGGATCGAGATACCCACAGTACGTCTCTTTCAGAAATCCCATTGTATTTCTTGTTGTTATTTTTATTTAATATTTGTGCTATATGCAACGTAAATATTTAAAGCCAAATTTAACTAAAACGCATTTAGTATATATTGTAAATAAATAGTATTTATTAATGTGTCTAGTCATCAAGCTATTAATTTCGATTCAATCTTACGTCTAATTTTCGACTACGTTCATATACATTATAACATTCTCAAAGACTTGATTATTGTTTCGTACACTTCTCCTAAGGTGTACCATGTGTTTCAACCTCATAACGACTACAATAGTTATCTATAAGACGTCTGTACTTCCATTGTGGACTACCCAAAAAAAGAACTAAGAGAAGACGTCTAGTAGAAGTCAATATTTGATCCACAACGTCTAATGGATTCGGCATAGTAAGAATCACGAAGAAGGTCACTGTTAACATTAGATTATACGACGAACCGCTAGAATAGGATTACATTAATATGAAATAGAATTTTTTAATTGGTTAAGCGTTAGCCATTATTTTAAATTTAACAAGAGACTATTCAATTTTTCAATTATTTTAAAGCAAAATCAGTGATATTTGCTAACTTATAGTTCTATTTTATGATAAAAGTTTCTTGCACTGCTTAACTTTGTTTTTGCGTAAATGTTTGATAAAAATGTTTGATATTCTTTCTTATTCAAGCGAATACAAAATGGAATCTCTTTTTTTAGAGGAGCATCCAAAACACATTGGAAAAATATTTGTAAATAAACAGAAAAAAAAAATTATCTTATCTTCTTATTAGAATTAAAACCTAATGGCTGCGAAATCGCTCTATTAAATTTAATGACTTGATATGAAAAGTTTATTTATTATTTATATTCCATATTTTCCTGAATCATATTACTTTAAACATTAAAATATGTAAAAAGTATACAGAAACACATAAAGTTATATCAATTAATTTTGAAAAAAAAAGTTATTTAACAATAATAATTTTTATCAAAAAATTTAAAGTTTAAATTAAAAATCATTATTTATAAACTAAAAAACGTGAAATAAAAAAAATTCGCATTGTTTTTTTTTTAGTCTTAAAGTTCTTAATCAGACGTAGAAAATCCTTTTGTAGAAAATTATCATCAAATTAGAAAAAATTATTTACAAGTAAATTTTCTATTATAAAAATCAGAACACTTATCTACTTTATAAATCCGAAGAATTCCAAAATGAAATGTTCTTCACTTTAAAATTTTATTCTCAAATAATATAAGCATAGATTATCCCTTCATTACTTTGAGAAGACATACCATACAATAAAATTTTATAATTGTAATATCTCTATATGAATTTCAATACGTAACTGAAAAACAGAATAGCGGAATTCTAGTAAAAATTACTGAATCAAAATTAAAAAAATACTTAACTAGAAAACGATAAAAATCTATTAATAATGAACAGAAATGATACTATTTCAAGTAATGCGTATGATACTTTATTGTTGTTTTCTAAATTATAAAGATACAGAAATATATACTATTCTATAAAGAAGAAGAATATTTTTAACTATTACAGTTCTGTACGTTCTGAATTCACATTTATTCATTGGAATGAAGCAAGCAATGTGGACTTAAATAACTGCACTTTAATTTATAATAAATTGAAGACAAAAAATATAAATATTTATAAATTTTTATAAATATTTGTATATACTTATAAATATTTAAAAATATTGTAGTGGTAGAAAAAAATTCTTTTAATTATAATTTATTGAAATATCATTACATTATCTTTATCGAAATTTTTTTTCTCTGAAACTTCAGAAATTTCTAGAATTCATATTAAGATTGTACCAATTAATGTGACACCATTAGTACATATAACGAAAAATAATTAAGCGCCATCTGCGTATGGAGATTTTGTAATGTTCAACTAAATGAATAAATACCTTTTCTCAATTACCTTTGTTTTTTAGTACATAGCATCCTTTTTTATTCCAATTAATTCATATTTATATTGATTGAGCATTATTAGCGACAATAGTACTACGGCAATTTTTTTGCTCCAACTAATTAAGTACTTTTACTGTATAAAGTTTGCTTTTTAGTACAAATCTTAGCTTTTTCATTTTCAATATACATATAGTACCTAAACTAATGAAGCATCATTGGCCCCAATAATTGTGCAGAGGCAAATAAGTGATTTCAGATAATTTTAAGAATACTAATTCGTTGGAGAATAATTTATTGAAATATCTCTATTTAAAATTTTGCAATTGATATTTATTGAAAAAATTTGTAAGATTCAACATGTATGGCTTCAAATCCATAACAAAAAAAAAGAAAGAAAACTAAAACACAATATATAACCTATGTTACAAATCAGAGACAAAGTGTTGGGTTATAGAACTGAAAATAAAAACCATAAGAAAATTCGAAAAAACTGCCAAAATAAATGTTCAGAAAATTACCCAGAAGCACTTATTACAAATGTCTTAAAAATCTGTCGAAATTCGACATTTTTTAATGGCTTATTCTGATTTATTCAAAAAATATATAAAAAATCCTGTAGTATAAACCTTGAGTAAAAAGACTATTGTTTAGTGGTATAGAACTCTAAGTACGAAAACTTCCAATTAAGTAAATATTCAAATTATTACTAAGAATCATTGTATGCAAATAAATAATAACACTATACTACCTGGTGGTTTGATCAAATGAGTATTTAGTTTAGGATTATTTCAAAATTTTCTTCTAAACGAGTTCAATACGATACGAGCTACGTTATTGCCATTTGTGACATTTATTTGCTCTGTAACTTTATCTGTGGATCATCTTTGCCAAATTTGTTTGTGCATTTCAAGTGTAAGGAAAAATGATAAAAAACATGAACTTTGATGTTTACATTTAAAATTGCTGTGATTGATGATTTAGCCTTTATCAATATACTAAGACATTATGAAATAAAAAATAAAAAAAGAAAGCTACGAAGTAAAGGTTTTTTTTCCTAAATTTTCGTGAACAAGTGAGGGAACTTTGAACAACATTTAAAAATAACAATAATTTATGGATTTGCTTTACTAACAAAGTACACGCAAATTATTTTCCTTTCTAACAAGTTAAAATAACATGCACACGTTTTGTTTATTTTTCGTCCAGTGTCTTCTTCAATTCAATGCTTTTTTTGGGATGCATTTATTTAAACATTTTGAACTTTGAATCATTTTTGACAACATTAATATCAGAATGATATTATTACACATAGAGTTAGAGAATTATTACAATTATTATTATTTTTTATTTATCATTTTTATAAGACAAGCAACCATTTCTGCTTCATTAAATTAATCTTACATATTATTTCGATACTTAATTCAATAAAACTAATTAAAAAAAACTAGAAGTAAGCACACAAAATTATTTATAAAAAAGTAATTGATGCAATTTAATGTTGCTATTTTCAACTTTAATAACCTGCCAGTAAAATTATTTAGGATATGAATGCTCTTTAGTCTCCATTAAAGCTATCTGCCCTCGAAATTTGTTCAGTTATTGCTTTTTACACTATCCACTTTCGGTAATCAACTGCAAACTTTCACCAACTCACTACTTTGGGGGAATTAAAATTTATTTCGCTGCCTTTAGAAGCATTTGGCGAGATAGGTTGTGTGTATTGCATCCAGCATTTTAAAAAGATCAATCATCAAGGATTAAAAAAAAAGAGAAGTGAAGAAAAGAAAAGAGAACTTAAATTAAACTTTGACAAAATTTAAACAACAAAATCATAAGCATCTAGGATTATAATCACTCAGAATCAAGGACGTCGAACATACAAAAGGGTGCAAAAACAGAATAAAAAAGAGAAAGAACAAACTTTTGCAATGGTATATACTTTGGTACTTGAACCTAATAAGTAAACACCACAAGCATTTCTCTGAATGCCTGGTTGTACATCACGGACTCGCATATTTGGGTCCCTTCATTAATTTATTTCAAACGGTGGACTAAAGAAGTAGCATCCCAAGTTTATAATGCTTATCAGAGGAAAAGGGACGATCATACTAAGCTTCGCCGTTTTGCTGCTCCCAATTGAATAATCTCGTTCAGTGGATTAAAAAAAAAAAGGGCATCACAAGTTTCAAGTGTATATCGAAGTTGTGGAGGGATCGTGAAAATATTTAGTGTTTTGCTGCTCTCTATGGAGATACAATGGAATAAAAAAATATGGCCCCACAAATTTCAAGTTCATATCGAAAATATGAAGGGATCGTGAAAAGATACGGCGTTTTGCTGTTCTCTATAGAGATACATTGGAACAAAAAAAGGCACCACAAATGTCAAGTGCATATCGAAGATGTGAAGGGATCGTGAAAAGATTCAGCGTTTTGCTGCTCTCTATAGAGATACAATGCAATAAAAAAAAATATGGCGCCACAAAATTTCAAGTGCATATCGAAGATGTGAAGGAATCCTGAAAAGATTCAGCGTTTTGCTGCTCTCTATAGAGATACAATGGAATTAAAAAAAAAAAAAAAAGGGCATCACAAATTTCAAGTGCATATCGAAGATGTGAAGGGATCGTGAAAATACTCAGCGTTTTGCTGCTCTCTATAGAGATACAATGGAGTAAAAAAAATATGGCGCCACAAAATTTCAAGTGCATATCGAAGATGTGAAGGAATCCTGAAAAGATTCAGCGTTTTGCTGCTCTCTATAGAGATACAATGGAATAAAAAAAAAAAAGGCATCACAAATTTCAAGTGCATATCGAAGATGTGAAGGGATCGTGAAAATATTCAGCGGTTTGCTGCTCTCTATAGAGATACAATGGAATAAAAAAGAATATGGCGCCACAAAATTTCAAGTGCACATCGAAGATGTGAAGGAATCCTGAAAAGATTAAGTGTTTTGCTGCTCTCTATAGCGATACAATGGAATAAAAAAAATTTGGCACCACAAATTTCAAGTGCATATCAAAGATGTGAAGGGATCGTGGGAGGGATCATGAAAAGATTCAGCGTTTTGCTTCTCTCTATAGAGATACAATGGAATAAAAAAGAATATGGCGCCACAAAATTTCAAGTGCATTCAAGGAATCCTGAAAAGATTAGGTGTTTTGTTGCTCTCTATAGCGATACAATGGAATAAAAAAGAATATGGCGCCACAAAATTTCAAGTGCATAACGAAGATGTGAAGGAATCCTGAAAAGATTAAGTGTTTTGCTGCTCTCTATAGCGAAACAATGGAATAAAAAAAATTTGGCACCACAAATTTCAATTGCATATCAAAGATGTGAAGGGATCGTGGGAGGGATCATGAAAAGATTTAGCGTTTTGCTGCTCTATATAGAGTTACAGTGGATTAAAAAAATATGGCACCGCAAATTACAAGTGCATATCGAAGATGTGGTGACGTGAAAAGGCAAAAAAAAGAAGAGAGTTTTCTGAAAACTGAACCAAATGGATATGAAGAGTCTATGGCTTATTATGGCAAAAATTATATATCTGCAGCTTCAGGATCAATCGAATCATTTTGGTTGGATGTAGGTTCAACGAATTGGAGTGAATTATATGAAATTGGTCATAGGCATCAACTGTAAATAAGTGATGAAACAGCCGTTGGCGAAGCATGAAACAATGTATTATGCTTCTTTTATCAGGCAATGATGTTTGGCGAAAAAAGGCTCCAAAATAAGAGATATGGAAATTGACAATTGAATTTTATATTTAGAATAAGAAGGAACTTAATCGAAAAATTATCATTTTTAGTAGGGCGAGACCAGGTAATAGGGGGTAATAGGGGGAAATGAAATCAGTGAACAGATTCTGAATTATATTCTACTATAGGTAAGAAGAAAGATCTGCCTTATTGAGGTATTGTTGTTGTTAAATTCAAATGTAATCGATATAGATAAGCTTGTATAGCTATATCAATTCACTAATATCCTCTTGCTGTTAAGCTATCCTCATTTATTGGTCATTAGAGTTTTAAATTTATCTTATGTTCAACTTATTATACGTATATTAAAGTTTCATACCCTAACAAACAATAAGGATTTAGTCCAGTAGTAATAGCTTTGTTTCGATAACCTCTGCTCTCAGAGTAAGACCGAGTACTATCATCACCATAGAAAGCCTATTTAGAATTATAGGATAAAAAAAAATTTAAAAAAAGAACATTTAAAAAAGTGTGTTTACAAGAAAGAGACAATTGTGTTGCGGTGCATAAAAATAAAGAAAGAGATTTTTATACAAATTGATTAAAAAGAGAAGAGAGACGGGTGTGGAGAACCAATTCATCAAAATAGTTTTATTAGTCAGCAAAAATTTTATTATTTTATTTTATTTTATACCCAATTTCTCCCGATCTATTCGACAGATTTCGCTTTTTTTTTATTTTTCCATGCAAAGCAAAACTTTTAAAAATAATGAAAAAAATTGTATATCTTAAAATTTAAAAAAATTTCGATTATTATTAAATAAAATAATTAAAAATACTTTTTTCAAAAAGTTATTTTTTGCACGAAAACAACTTTAGATAAAAGAATATTAAAATTAATGCAAAAAAGGTCCAATAACACCCTTAAAGAGTTCTCGAGATATACCATAATACGCATAATATATATATATATATATATATATATATATATATATATATATATATATATATATATATATATATATATATATATATATTAATATATATATTATTATATATATATATATATATGTATATATATATATGTATATATATATATATATGTATGTATATATATATATATATATATATGTATATATATATATATGTATATATATATATATATGTATATATATATATATATATATATATATATATATTTATATATATATATATATATATATATATATATATATATATATATATATATATATATATATATATATATATATATATATATATATATATATATATATATATATATATATATATATATATACACTACACTTTCACATTATTTCAAATTTTGGGGTTTTTCCAAAACTTTCTTTGATACGTAAGTTAAAAAAAATTCAATCTAAATTTTAAAGTTAAAAGGATATCAAATTAGAATTGGTTCCTATCAATTTTTCATTTTGATCAGTTTGATCAATACATCTCACTTGATATCATTTTGATCAATACAAAAAATACTTATGTTTGTATTCGTAATTGCTTACAAATTTATAGCAGTTTTTGTGCAAGGTATTAGCAGCAGATAGGCTAATGATTTCTAGTTTTCAAATGCGTTTATCTCGAAATCTGATTTTTTTCGCAGTTTACATCTCCTTAAACAAGATATCTCCTGTTGTTTTTAAAATAATTGCCTGCGATATTTCATTAGCGTTTATGATTGCAGCACACGTGTTTTGAAGTACAGACTAAGAAAAAAAAAGTAGAATTTCATTTTTAATGCCTGATATTTCGCAAAGACACGGGGCAATTTTTAAACATATGTTTTTTTTTTAACTACACTGATTCCTGACTAAGTAGTATATGCACTTGCTTTTAAGATAATAGTTCAAAACATAGTTTACAGCCTTCTAAATGAAATCCTCAAAAGAGTTTTCTTTTAATCGATAGAATTTTTTTTACAGTGTTTAGCGTATATGTAAAAAACTGCCTTATTTTTTTTCTAAAATTGGCCATTTAAATAATAATAATATTTTTTTGCTAATTTTATAAGTTTTTGCACATAATAAAACAAATAAACTAGTATTTTAAAATTTTATATTAATATTTCAAAATTAAAGTTGTCGAAACTCGTCGGATAACTTAACTATCTTTAAGAGATTCAAATGCATAGGCTTGCAAACTTTAAATACATGATTTTTTTGGAATTCTTTTTATTAATTTATGAAACTATGAATACTTCCATGATTGCATTGATGACATAATTAAAACATAATGATAATTACACCAAAGAAAACATGAAGTTGGTTCCTATCATATTCATTTAATTTTCACTTATTTAATTTTTAGTCATGATAGAAGTATAAATAAAGATGACAAGACTAATCGATAAAGAATGTGATAACAACCTTACTTAGAAAGATAATGATAATAAAAAAACAATATGAAAACGGTTTCTTAAATCAAGTGATATGAATACACTGCAAAAAATAATTCCTAACCAGGAAAACTCATACTTTAATTTATATTACTTTGATGGTAGCAATTGCGAGGGTTTGCGTTTTTTTAAAAATTTTATATTAAAATTAAATCAGTTTGATTTATATAATCATGACTGATATTCTTAACGCTTTCAATTTACGAATAAAATGAATTTTTAAGATTACAGCTAAATCTTTCTAGCATTAAATGTATTAAAAAACATAATTGAAACTTTTTCGAACCGAAATTTTTATTACATTTAAAACTTTGCTGTTTTTATATTTTTCAGTTGCATGAGTTTTATGAACAGATATAGGATATTTTCGCGTCATTTATTTTAAATATGCAATTATTTTCTCTCTACAAGCTACAATTTTGATGTCATTCAATGTTGTTGTTATCTAATATCACTTGTCAATACTAACAAGCCAGTTTAAAGCAGAGGGGTGCACTTCTTGTTTTCCAACGGCGCCACCTGTAACCAAGAATTCGACTTCTGACACACACATACGTCATAATCCGTTTTACAGGGAGGGCACATTTACACATCATCCAACCATCCACATATCGTAATTTTGTCCTTAATCAGAACACGATCAATCTCTGATCCAGTACCTCCAGAGGTATTGATATGTTATGGGAACTTGAAAGACTTTGTGATTCAAACAGATTTAGCATGCACCAGTTATCACTTTGTACACAGAGAGTCTTCGACTAGCGGGGATCAAACTCACGACCTCTTGGACATGGGCCCAACGCCTTACCAGCCAGGCTATTCATGTCTATGATATTCATTAATAAATATATAAATAAATTAATAAAACGAGTTGTTTGCACTAACGTGTAAAGTAAATATTGTTTATGTGAACCTAGAAAAAAACTCTTTTTAAAATCAATTTTCATTCTTAATTTTGAAGTTGAGTACGTGCACTTTAAGAAGAAGAAAACGGATACCCGGATATGTGACCTATGACGTCAGCAACAGCTGATCGTTTATAAACAAGATGGAGTGTTAAAGTAGTGCTAAGTTTTCCACTTAAGTCAGAATGTTAATTAAAGCAAAGTTAATTAAATAAAACACCGTATCGCACATCGAATTTGTTAAAATATAATTATTTCTCGTCTATTTCTGTTACTTAACTGTATTATTTTTGAATTCTACGATACGGCTTGGTTTTTAACATTCATTAATATTTATAACATTAATTATAATAATATTAATAATAACAACAACATATAATAATTACAATGCAAGGCACAATTAACATTCGAATTTATGTGGAGAAACTTAGCTCAACTTTAACTCGACATTTCACTTATAAACGATCAGCAGGCGCCAACGTCATAGGTCACATGTGTGAGGAATCTGTGATCTTGTTGTTGCAGTTCATTTACGTCGCACTAGAGCTGCACAGTGGGCTATTGGCGATGGTCTGGGAAACCTTCCTTTAGGATGATCCGAAGACTGGGCCATCTCAATTTTGATCCTCCGCAGAGGGGATGGCACCCCTGCTTCAGTTGCCCTTTGACCTGCACGCGAAGTCGAGCACTTTACGGTAGAACAGTTTAACGAGGACCCATACCGCACACCCTCGATCCCTACGCAGACTAATACAAGTGGTCACCCACCCGCAGCAGCCAGTGATGCTTGACTTCAGTGATCTGCTGGGAACCGTGTCTTAACGATCAGTCCACTGCGTGACCTTCTTCTTGAGGAGCAAGCACGTAATTACCATTGATTTTAAATTATGTAATTCAATCGAATCACATTTTGAAATCCCGAACAAAAAGAAAATAAACGTGTGGTTTCATATAACTTTAGAAATACTAATTCGTAGAAGAATCATTTATTGAAATATCTTAAAAATTTTGCATGATTCAAAATCTATTTCTATTTCAAAGTCATCGCAAAAAAGAAAGAAAAATAAAACACATAAACACATTACAAATCCTATGTTATAAATCAGATGCAAAGTAGCTATTGTAGGGTTACAGAACTAAAAATGAAGAACGTGAAAAAATTCAAAAAAATACCAAATTAAATATTCAGAAAACTGCCTAGAATCACTTATTACAAATATCTTGAAAAGTATTGTGATTCGACGTTTTTAATGGCTATTTTCGGATTCATAAAAAAACCTGTAATATAAACTTGATGCAAAAAAAAAAACTATTGCGTAGTGATACAGAACTCTAAGAACGAACACTTCTAATTAAGTAAATATTCAAACTATTAAGAATTATTATCTGCTAATAAATAATAACACTACACTACCTGGTGGTTTGATCAATTGAGTATTCAGTTTAGGATTATTTCAGAATTTTTCTCTAAATGAATTCAACAATAAACGACATTGCAACTTGTGACATTTATTTGCTCTGTGACTTTATCTGTGGATCATTGTTGCCAAATTTGTTTGTGTATTTCAAGTGTAAGGAAAGATGATAAAAAATATGAACTCTAACGTTTATACTTTAAACTATGTTTTAACTATGTATATTTTTATTCGATGTTATCATGTCTATGCAAATATCTGTCCATCTATAAGGAGATAAGAAGAGTATATATGCAGCAGTCAGCTGTCATATATTCAAATCTTAACCAAGCTACCCACGTAGTTTCAATCAGAGCATTTGATCATAGTAATAGGTAAGTTTTCTAAGTTCGTTTTGTTAAATTATCAAAATTTGATTTTAGATTTTATCATTTAATATACTTTATAAAATAACTCTGAGAGTTTTGTAATGCTTTCTGAATTTGTTTCAAATTATTACATGGTTGGTTGGTTGATTAAAGATAATTGGCACAAGAGCCAGACATGGCTATACTGTGCCAGCTACTATATATATATATATATATATATATATATATATATATATATATATATATATATATATATATATATATATATATATATATATAGATAGATAGATATATATACTTATACACAAAGGGTCACGGACGGAGTTATAAAAAGAGACACACTCTCCTTCTATTATTACAGATTAACAGAAAGGGTTGGATAGCAATCGTGGATGCTAACTGCAGTAAGCACAGCCCCCAGGTTGCTACCTACTCATCATGTAATCTGCCACACATGTCGAGCTGACTCGGTATTAAAATGTGGTTTATCAACCTCAGTTTTAAAGTAACAGAGACAATTTAACTAAAAAAACTCATTGCAAAGTATTGAAACTTCAAATTTTAAATAACGAAATTAAAAAAAGAAAAATCTTTATATGAATGAGATCTTTAAACAATTATTAAACAAA
Organism: Parasteatoda lunata; assembly: GCA_949128135.1. NCBI lineage: Eukaryota > Metazoa > Arthropoda > Arachnida > Araneae > Theridiidae > Parasteatoda > Parasteatoda lunata. The sequence continues at coordinate 20,564,703 of OX421973.1, forward strand.
TAATGCGAGTTGTTTAAATGTCAGAGTATAGAATTTACATTCATAATAATAAAGCATTTACTTATAAAACAAACAGAATTTTTGCATTTGCTTGGTCCTAATGCTAGCTACAACAGGAAACTAAATTAAACAAAATATTAGGGAAAAAAAGTGAAAACAATTTTAATAAGTATAACAAGTTTGTTTCTTACGCTAAAATACAATATGAAGTAAATTCACCGAGTGATTTGGAGTTTTTTTTTTTATTATAACTGCCACTGTATTAAAATTTTAAGAGTTTTAAAGCAAAACTTTTTTGATATACACGTTAAAAAAATTCCAGCTTAATTTCAAAATTAAAATGATGCAAAATGAATATTGATTCACATTTCTTTGCATTTTAAACTTCATTACACGATACTATAGTTAAACTTGGAAGGAAATATGGCTCAATTTAACACCTTATTAAAATTGTAGAAAAATTTTTCAGGGTTTAAGATACCGAAATTATTATTCAACGTTGAAAGACTTTTCTAAGAGAGTATTAACTTATAGAAAAATACAATAAAGTATTAAACCTACGTTTTTTTTTAATTTTCTGTTTAACAGCAGGAATTGAACTTACCGTTCTTTGCCTCCTCATTTTGTATTGTCTGGTTAGGACCTTGTGACCAAAGTCACGGACACGCGAGCAATATTACCGTTTATTATCTGCTTTCACCAAATACGGTTGAACAACCAAAAATTTTATCGCACCAACTAGATCCACCGAATGAATCTACTTTGTTCTTAGCAGATAGGTACATATTATAGTCGAAAGAGCTAATCTATTAATCTCATGAACGACAGAGCGGAGGTTCGGGTCCCAGCGTTGATACCGCGTTGACGCCTTTTTCTTCAGCACATGAAGAGCTAACACTGTCCTGCACTCTCCACTTTGTGACCCTGAACTATTAGAAAATTCTCTCATTCACGCATAGATGGCAGCATTATAAAGCTGTTACACTACTTGCAAGTGTATAGAACTCATAAAATTAGTTAAAAATATAGAGAACTCATGAAAAATAATAAAGATATATGAAAAGAGAAGAAAAATTATTGAAATAAAATATTTAAAAAAATATTTTTAAAGAATATTTAAAAAAAATATTTAAAAAATATTGTTCTATAATAAAATATTTTAAAAAATTTTTAAAAATAATTTTTAAAAATGATATTTATGTTAATAATTTTTCTTCTCTTTTTATTCTTTATAATTTCTCTTCTCTTTTCATTATTTCATGCTATTATTAAATTTTTAATACGTAAAATAAATTTTTTTTTGCAAAAATGGGCAAATAATGTTTTTTTTTAGAAAAAATAATAACAATTTTAAATATGCGCAAAAATTGATTTCTCTTTTGACCTCTTGCAGGTAAATTAAAATGACATCTAAGAAAAAAATTCAAGTTCCGTGGTTGTTAAAACCTGTCTGGTATGATTTTCCTATGAGTAAAGGGGTTGGTCACCACCGTACACCTGTTGGTATCATTCTTGCTGCCAACCAAAACTTGTCATGTGTTTTGGAGAGCAACAGCCTTGAAGTAGTGGATGTACGTCTCCTCAATGATGGTGCGAAAACAGAAGGAGAGTTTGAAATCAAAAGTTCCAATCCAGGTCGTGCAGGGACTGTTAGCATAGGATATGTAAGTGTTCCATTCGTGGATTGTGAGTACCTTGAAAAAGCCCCAGATGATACTCGCACTGTCAGCATTAGCTATCCAACTGAGTCGAAAATTCTTCCGATTTACCGTTTTGGGGATAAAGAAAGTGACTTCTTTAAGCTCTGGGACGATCATGATGCTGAATTTGCTTACGTAGAATCAGATTATTTCGGTCTTCTTATACCGAAAGTAGACAAAGATGCTACGAGAAAGTTAATTGACGGGCAATCTCTCGACGATTTAATAGTTTTCTACAACAAAATTTTTACAACTTACAGTGAATTAATAGGGTTGTCTTTCGAAGAAAGTGGGACAGATCAAAATGTGAGAAACAGGTTTTTTCTAAAAGCTGATCAAAATGGAAGCAAAAATGCCATGGCCTATTATGGTGATAAGTATTCGGCTGTAGTTTCAGCATCAATAGAAGAATTTTGGTTGGATGTAGGTCCAACAAACTGGGGAGCATTGCATGAAATCGGTCATGGGCATCAACTGCAAATAAGTGACGAAACGTTAGCTGTTGGGGAAGTATGGAATAATATATTATGCTTCTTTTATCAGGCAATAATGTTTGGCAAGAAACTAGAAAAAAAGTGTTCAAAAATACGTGGTATGGAAATTGGAGATTTAATTAATTATCCGTTAAAAGAAGTTAAAGATTGGGGCTTAATTGAAAGATTGTCTTTTTTAGTACATATGTTTCTTAAAGCTGGACAAAAATCTTTAACGCGTTTTCATCAACTTACTCGAAAAGAGTTTGCTGGCTCTTCATTTTACGCCAGTGGCTTACCTCTTCTGGAAAAGCTGATGCACTTCTTTGCAATTGATTTCTCTATCGACGTATATCCATTTATGAAATTAGCGATGGCACTTATACGCAAGGAACAACTTTACGAACATTACTACGTTTCATCAAGTGCTGCACACCCTTTGAACCATATTTTATTGGATAGACAGGTATTGCCGAATGTTCAAGAAAAGCTGGGGCTACTATTCTCAACAGGCTTAGTTACTCCATCAGATTTAAGTTCAACTGGGATAATAAATGATTTCATGATAAATATAGAGGACAAAATATTCAAGGACTTGTCCGGTGATTCACTCAAATTGATGGATGGATCAAGAGTAGTAGCTGAGCGAAAAATTCGCAATAAGACTATTATTTTGAAGGACATACCTATTGGAGTATACAAAGTTTTTGTTGAACCTACTCGCTCGAATGTCAAATTTCTGTATGATGATTTTTATGCCGTAGTACATTCCAAAGATAAATCTAATGAGTTGGTACTTTCGGCCAAAGTAATGAAGGAACCGCTACTTTTACCTCCTGATAAAATCAACTTTATTGGTTGGGGATTTAACTTTGCATATCTATCTGTAGAACCATTTAGACACTTAGTAAGATTCAATTTTTATGAAGACAAACCTCATAAACGTTTTTCAGATGAGAAGTATGTCGAAGTAACAATGAAAAACCAAAAAAATGAAGTTATTTTTAACAAGAGTATTAAAGGGGATAGCGCTGACGTTGGTACTTATGATGTACCAATGGAAGGAGAACTGCAAATTGAAATATTCCACGCAGAAACAGAACACCGCTTAAAAGCTGAAGATCCGATGCTGCAAGAACTTATAGATAGAGACAGCAAGACAAACTATTTTATTGCAAATGAACGAGGTTTGCAGAAAAAGGAAACAAATGAAGAATTTCTGGAAAAGAGTTTTTTGAGGAAAATAGATATTGCTGCAGATAGAATTAAGAGTAAAACCTCGTTGTATGACAGACCTTTTTGTATTCCTAAATATAGTTTACTTTTAGCTGTGGAAACTTTTGAACGCTTGTTTAGGAATAAAAGCGTTGATAAAAGTCTCAGAGATAAATATAAAGATTGCTTGCCACCACCCGAAAAACAATAAACCTGAGATGATAATAAACATGACTGATAATAATTTTTTTAAAAAGTTATCTATATAAAAAACCAAAAATTTTTTATATAGATAAAGTTTGAATATTTAAAAAAAGTTACAAGCATACTTGGAAATAATTTTTCTTTACTTAAAAAACGAAAACAATGCACTTTACTTCAATAATCTTCAGTAAATATAATTACTGCAAATAATTATTACAGGATCATTTTTTACTTGCTAAGAGGCGAGATGCATACTCAATATACGTAATTATATTGACGTAAGATATATACTATAAGCTATATATAAATTTTATATTCAGATATTAACCTTAAAAAAATTTGTTCCATTAAAGATAAAATTTTCTTTTTGTTATTATAGATATGTACAATTATATGATATTTTTATGCAGAAATCTTTTACATCATTTTTAGAAATTCAATATGACACAATTTGTAATCCTTTAAAAATTCAATAGATTATTTGTCATATAGTTTAAAAACAAAAGATATTTTTTCAGTGATTTATTATATCTTGTTATACACTTAATGTTCTTTTAAAATTTAAATTATATTTTTGTCATAGTAAAACTGATTTCCAGTTACATTAATATTTAACTGCTATATTTTTAATCAATATATAGCCTAATTAGAATATTTAATTGGAATTTTTATTAATTGAAATATTTAATTTATTGCTTGACCCAATAACAGAAAGTGACACGTTATGTGTATATTGATTTTATATATTTTATATAATTCACTCATATTACAATTTGTATCGCTTCGAAAGCTTAATTCTACATATCGAATATTAAAACACAATTGTAATTGTATTATTTTACTATAATGCAATGTATATATTTGTACTCTAGTTATATGATGTAATTTGTATTTCTTCAAAATATAAATTTTATATTTGCTACCGAAATAAGACATTTATCTTTTTATGTGCTATATATTTTTCAGTTATATCTAGTATTCTAAAACTGATTGTTACAAGTTTAAAATATATTTATGACACAATTTGTATTCTTCTAAAAATTCAACTTATAATGTTCTAAAACTCAATAAACACCCAATGATGCTGTATGTTTTATGCATTTATTGTCTGGTATATATATATACATGTGCACAGATGTAGAACAATAAAGGCGAAAAGGATAAAAAGAGAGAAACGAAAAGGATTAAGAAAAGTAATATGTTTTATTTAATGCGCATAAGCTATAAGTGTATAGAACTCATAAAATTAGAATATAGAGTAAACATGAAAAATAGTAAAGAATAATGAAAAGAGAAGAAGAAAAATTATTTAATTAAATATATTTCAAAAATAGTAAAAAAAAAAATATATATATAAAAAATATTATTATGAGTTTTTTTTAATATTTCTTAAAAATACTTTATTTTACTAATTTTATATATATATTTTTTTAAAAATATATAAAAAATATTATTATGAGTTTTTTTTTTTTAACATTTCTTAAAAATACTTTATTTTACTAATTTTTCTTCTTCTCTTTTCACTAATATTTCTAATCCATGTTTTCTGTATATTTTTAACTTTATCTATCCATATATATATATATATATATATATATATATATATATATATATATATATATATATATATATATATATATATATATATATATATAGCAAAATAAATAAATACAAAAAAACCAGAAAAAAATTAGGAAAAACAATAAGTATCATTTTATATAATTTTATATTTTCATTCAATTTTATAAATATCATTTTATATAATTATATATTTTATATTAGTATAATTTTTTTTAATTATTTAATTCTTTTTCTTTCCCCAGTTGTTTGTCATTAGTATTCCCCCCCCCCTCCCTTTTTCATTTGTCTGTAATTTACCTTTGTTTTTTCTTCATTTTAAGCTTATATATATATATATATATATATATATATATATATATATATATATATATATATATTATATATTATATACCGACACATACATAGGTATGCTTAGACAAATGTATGTAATATAGTATACTGCTATTACTGCTATTATTGCTAAGGACTGAAAAAATTATTTAATAAAAGCAATTTTTAAATATTGCTTCTTTTTCCAGAATATAACTAAATGTTGAATCAAAAGGCAAGAATTTAATTGTAAAGACGAGAAAAGCAGAAGTTGAAATTATTTCTGCAGAATACCGAAACATACAATTTTTGTTTCCCACTAAATACTTAGGGTTCAATTTCGCAAAATTCGTTTCAAGGGTTATGCCATCAAAATGAAGTCAAAATTATGCACCTATAACGGGTTTTAAATAATATCTAAAACAAGAAAAAACAGAATTTCCAAATCTGGGGACTTAATATTGAGATTGATCAAACGCAGATTGTCAGAAGAAATTTAAAGATTAATTATCTTCCTTATATTTTTTTCCTAAAATCAAACACAATTTGGTATTTTTTTATATTTTAATATTAATTAGGAATCTGAAATATTAGTTTACGATTTCTGATGAGCATATAACTTGAAATGCTTTTTTAAACGAAATCTAAAAATATATAAGTGGTTGTTGCGAAAAATGTTAAAACGCACCTCTAATTACGATTCGATATACACATTGCGAGCATTAATGTGAGTAATTTTCAATTTTATTAAAGATAGTTCTGTTACAATATTGGGTTATCTTTTAAAATAAAAGTTCATTTTATTTATTATATCCAAGATCCTTAGCGTAAACAGATTTTGTTATTTCAGGCATGTTTATCTAATCATGCCTGCTGAAAGAAGTTGAAATAAGTGGAGGGTTTGAAACCAGGTAATAACAAGAGATAATGTTTATGAACAGCCTAAATCACAAATAAGTAGTAATCGATAAAACTTTTTAAACAATTTTGTTTAATCCTTGCAAGAAATCTCATTTTAAAGGAAATATTTAACCAACTTTAAGAGTTTGATTTGAAGTTTGCAAAATTTAAATGTATATTTTTTTTTAGAATTTTCTATTTTTTTTAGTTACTTTTAAAATCGTAAATATTTACATGATTGCATTGATGACATAATAAAAACGTAATGATAATTACATCAAAGGAAATAACAAGTTGACTCAAATCATATCATACATAAATTTTTATTCATTATAAAAATATAAATAAAGATGATAAGACCAATTGATAAGGATTGTGATAGCAGCCTTATTTCTATACATAATGATAATAAAAAAATTGTATGAAACCGGCTTCTTAAATCAAGTGATACGGAGACACAGCAACAAATTTCCGGATCAATAATTATCTTAAAAATTTTTGAATCACTCGATATAAATAAATATTACTGTAAAAATTAAGATATAATATTTTATGGTAAAAATGAATTTTACGGATAATGCTCCCAAAGTGTCGGTGCTTTATACCCCAATTTGATCAGGAATTTTTTACAGAGTAGAAAAAAAAACTCTTTTTCTCCTGAATTCTTTTGAAAGGAAGTTATTCTTATGAACTCTACGAGTTAGCTCTAAGAAAACTATATTTTTATGCGAAAGCAGCTGAATACCCGTTTTAGTACGGGGGAAAAATGAATATATCGGCAAATCAATACTATAAAATCACACTCAGAACTGAAAGGTTTAGGGGAGGGCGGCCTAAAGCCGGTAGGTTAACAATGAACTCACAGAAGTTTTAGTTTTTGGGCTTTTATCGCAATGTTTTTGATTTTATTTCTTAAGAGAGATCTTGAACTTTGAAATAAAAAATGATTACCGTCATTCGGGGCTACTTTATGCAGGATTTCGCAGTTTTTGAACTTTGACATGTAAAAAAACTATGTTAATTCAAACTTTAGTAAAATTTATCGATATTATATTCATAACTGGACTCAGACGAGTGAATTTGATCAATATTGGCATTATTTGTATTTAATATTTACGAATAATAAGTCAAAACATACCTTGCACAAAGTAGCCCCCAAATGGGGCTCTTTTGTGCAGCGATAGGAATTCAATTTAATAATCATGTTTTTAGTAAAATATTGATATAAAATTGTTAAAAAAGTTAATTGTTGACATTTTTAAAGACAAAAACATCAAGATATGTAAAGATATTAGCTTGAAAATAATTTTCAGGGTTAAAAAACCATTTTTTTTGAAGAATTTTTTCTTAAAAAGAATGTTTATTTCAAAAAATTTGAGTTTAAACAAAAGGAAACCATATACTTTTTTTAACATTGAAATGGATGATATTTCAAAAATAATAATTATTACATATTCATTAACATTTATAAGATTGATACATTTGAACATAACATGCATCTACATCACGTCGCGAATCTGCAATTTTTACTTCCCCCAGAGCGTTTCTATCTCTTTAACGCGGTATAAACCACGCTTATTAACAGCCTTCGGTTGGCTAATCTTTCTCATAATTTCTTTGAGTTTGAACGTGTCAGTTTTTTCAGGTATTTTTTAATAACGTCTGACCATTTTTCTGTCGAAAAAAAACGAATGAAACTTTGCACAAAGTAGCCCTAAAGTGCATTTTTTTTTTTCATTTTCCGTTTATTTGTAATTAATTTTCAAATTTTTTTTAACGCTAACATGATATAATTGTTTATTAATATATAAATAAAAAATTTTGCACTTACGACAATTGTTTTATCAACGCCTTTGCATTTCACAGCTAAAGTTTCCACACACACTTTTCGACATCCGACGTCCTCGGAAAGTTGTTGACATTGGATGAACGAAACACACTCTGAGATTGTTTTAAAATTCGAAAAAATGTTTGTAGTAATAGAAGAGACTTCTGTCTTCAAATTCCACACATTTTTAACGTGAAATAAACATAATACTGAATAGCAGCACTTGAAAAATGCCAAATTCGAATTTGCACAAAGTAGCCCCCGTTGCACAAAGCCCCGAATGACGGTATTGCGTTATTTTAAATTTTATGATTATTTATTATCAAAAATAAAAAACACTGAAAATACCCGCTTTGCCCTACAAGGGGGCCTAAAGCGGGTAAGCACCATAGATTTTACAAATACAAGCGCATATTAATTTTCTTAAACATTAATAATGAGACCTTAATCACACGTATAATAAACGTTAAAAATAACATTTAAATATCAATTTTTGACTTATTTTATCAGTCTTATTGAAGGTCTCAATAATTTAAATAAACATTAAATGAATTAATTTGGGTTTAGTACATTTGATAGTTGAATCTAAAGTAATGAAATATTAAATAATTAAACTAGTTGACTGCCTTTGTAAAAAAAAACAACTTTTTCAAGTTATACGATTTAAACTTAACATCTAATTCAGTACAGTTGTCAACAAAATATAAAGTAAAATATGATTAAATCATTAGACTAGTTAACTGTGATAGTAAAAAAATAATTTTTGTAAATTATACTTATACGATTAAAATTTTAGACTTATATTTATTCAATTTCAAATTATGATTTGTTATTCTTGACATAGTTCGCAAAAATAAGACTCTCTCTCTGAATAAGTTGTGTAAGCTTCATGAGCCCACTCTTTACAATCTCCACATTCAATCCAATCTTCTAGCGGTGGGTCCTCATAAGGCCCCCCACAAACAAGACAAAAATACTCTTTTAAAATTTTTTTCTTTGAAGCTCTGTTTTTTAGTTTTACCTGGTTTACTTGTCGAAGGAAGATTTTTTAAATTTTTTTTATTAACAGCAGCATTGTTACTAAGGCGTTTCTACTTTTCTTCCTTTTCTATTTGCATATTTTTAAATGGTGAACTTGTTAATACTTCAGCTCTTTGAGTTTTACGTTTACGACTAGTTTTGTTGGGAGTAGGTTTTGGTAGAGATCTAATATCCAAAGGCTTCACATGAGGTGTCAATGGCTCTTCTACTGGTTGAAATGAATTGTCACTAGTTGTCGCAGAACATGAAGGATCATCTTCAACAGCTGGATCAAACGAAGTTTCTCCGTTTATGCGTCGTAGCGAAATCCTTGAAGCTTGAGAGTAATTGTGATTCACGTTTTCAAATACAGATGTAGAAGTAGAGCAATCAGAATTATTAGAAGGACGACCAGCATCAGTAGATTCGATCTGCGATGGACTTTTCAATAACTTCAGCCCTATCTGTCTCACTAGCTGGCAAAAACTCAGCATCACTAAATATGTGACGGTTCGTGGGCCATATTCCTGAGGATTTAAATCCTTGAACAGCATTTTGTGCACTAGCTGCTTTTAAATATGCTTTTCCAACAAGTGAAGCTACGTCGTACTGAGTAATTTTTCTACCTACATGGCTTCGTTGAAAAGTAGAAACTTCTTGTTCAAAGTAAATTTTGAACTGTACATAAACGCAACGGTCCAGAGATTGCATGCGATGAGTTGTATGAGGAGGCAGCGATACAGAAATTACATCATTTTTTCTAGCATATTCAATGGCCTCAATATATTTGTGAGATTCATGGTTATCTAATATTAAGATTACTTTTTTCTCAGGAGTTGGACGGGTATTCTCGACGAAATGATGAAGCCAATCTAGAAATTTCGGTTCATTAATCCGTCCGTTGTCAGTGCAAGTAGTAAGGGAACCAGGGGGTGCTCCACCTAACAATCTACCAACCATTCTTTTTCTACCATAAATAAAAAATGGAGGTGCTCTTGCAATTGATGTTGGTTCTGGTTGCCTAACAACTAAATTAGGATGTCGTTTTTTAAAACCCAAATACCAATCATTTTCAGCACTGTCGTTCTTAAAAGGATGAACGATATTATTGCGTTCTACATACTCAAAGACTAGTTTCTAAAATTAATTTTTAGTTAAACCGTAAAAAAGATCATCGACTTGAAATACATATTCCAATAACTCAGCTTCTTGCTCATCATTGAATACTCTTCGATATCGTCCAAGATTTTTAGTGCGACTGCCCTTTTTTAGATGTTTTTGTAGAGTAGAAAGTCAGGATACCATACTTTTTAGAAGCCGCAGAAACCGAAGTGGTCTCAGATTCCTTCATTGCGTTCTTCATGGCCGTTTCACACCAGACCGCCTGTTCTGTTTTTCTCTTGTATTTATTTACCATCTATACAAAAATACAGAAAAGTTAGTATAAAAATGTATCGGGATAAAGCGGGTATCTATTCGTTTTTGACCAAAAGCATATTTTTTTCTAAAAAAAATTATAACCTTAAGTAAAAAAAAATTTTAAAAATTGAACATCGTAGTTTATAGGTGAATAGTGTTAGAATAATATAATAATATTGACAATAAAAAAATAAGTCGGCTTTCGACTAGCCACAAGTTACATACCTTGATTCTTACTTCTGCTCCGCCGGGACTGATTGAAACTCGTGAGTATTCGGGTAATCACGGCATACTTAGATATCGGCGCTTACGCGCCATGCGGCGGGATACGAATGCCTATCCGCTTTAGGCTACCCTCCCCTACACCCACACAATTAAAATAATTCAAATTAAATAATAAATTAAATTTATAAAATTTTTTTAATACTTTTAATCTAATTTCCTGCTCGTCACAGGGATTTTACGTTACTTAATCGAATAGAATGCGCTTTTTCATAAACTGCGCAGTGGTGCTTAAACTTTGTGCTATCTTATATTTTAACGTATTGTAGGCAATAAAGCGCATTCACATTTGCATCACAATTTTATTTTTCTTTTATTTATTATTTAATATTATTTTTTTCTATTGAGCCGCATATTTCTGTGAAAATGGCGAATATTAGAATGATAATCAAGAAGACGGGTTTAAAAAAGTTTCTTAGTGCAGTAATGCTTAAACTTAGTAGTATCGTATATTTTAACGCATTAAACATTAAAACGTATTTAGTACAGATTTGCATCACAATTATATATTATTTCAATATTATTTTTTAAGCCGCGTATTTTCGTGAGAATGACGAATATTAGAATCAAAATAAAAAAGACGGGTTTAAAAAAGTTTCTTAGTGCAGTGATGCTTAAACTAAGTGGTATCTAATATTTTAATGTATTGTAGGCATTAAAACGCTTTAAGTACATATTTGCATCTTGAAACCTATAATTCTATATAGTAAATAGTTTATAATTGTGACAGTTATTTTAAATATAGTCATAAAGATTACATTTGAAAAACAACATTTCCCCCAAAATATGCCGAAAGTAAAAGCAAGTGAAATTGTAACGATATAATGGATAGTTTAGTAATTAATTTCGCAAATTTTCTAACAAAAACCTTCAGTTTTTGCACTCAAATATTTCTTAAAAACTTTTGACATACAATTAATTCCATACATTGTCCATCTAAATTTCGAATTTTTTTCTTTAATAATTTGTTCAATATCAAGTCAAATATAATTAAAAGAGGATAAAATTTAATAAATTCATTGCAAAAGTTTTCAGAAATAGTTTACACTGTAAGGATATTCTTTTTAAGGGACTAATGAAAATCAAATTGCTACAGCAGCATTTTTCGAAAAAGTGTTAATAAATATTGTTCAAACGTTTTTCGCTCATACGCTTAAAATATGATTAAAAAAAACTTTTTTTACTAAAAAAATTAAACAAAACATACTTTTTCCCCCTTTAGAGTTTTCTTAATCATTTTTAGATTTATCATAACTCTTTTTTAAAAAAGATTATGCTCAAAATATTGTTTAATGAAAAAGATTGCTTCCTGGACTTCAATTATTTTACAAGAAAGTGCGTAATATTTTTTTTCTTTTTATCGAACTTTCACAACGTCCGAAGGAATATTTTGTTTCTTCTCATTTACCTATTAAATTAAATTGATTTTTATAGTGGCCTAAAAATAATGGGAGATGAAATAAGCTAATAATATCTCTAATATTCATTCCTATTCTCTAATGAAACGATCAAACACGAGACCAACGACATGTTTGTGGCAATGTGGTCAGTACTGCGCAAAGGTAGTCTTTACTTCCCAGACAAGCTGATAATCAGAAGCTAAGAGGGCTTCAAGCCGCCACGGGGGATCAAACCCCTGTTCTCTGCAATGGCGGGTCAGTGCTTTAACCTCAGAGCTATCGCGGCTATTTATAATATGGTAGTAAATGTATTTCATTCTGTGACATTATAATGCAACTTATATTGTTGATAAAAAACACATTTAATTATCAAAAATCTTTATAAGAATCTAGTTTTTAATAGTTTTATCTTTAGAAAGAAAAAAAAAATGGTGACAGAATATCGAATAACCTAGAAATAAGATAGAAATAGAATATATGTAATTATATACGCAAATGTAAATGTGCGATGCGCAAAATATGATATTGTTATCAGAAGTTGTTTTTGAATAAATTGTATCATGTTGTTTGTTACTATTTGCGACTATATTTATCTTTGAATAATAATGATATAAGCTTGGGTATATATTTAAGCAGTTTTCTGAATAAAAAAACAAATTTTACTACTAAGTTTTTACTTGTGAATCGTCCTGAGTAAGTTTTTCTAGTTCATTTTTCGACACATTTCATTTTCAGCTTTTTTGAATAAATTTGTTTTATATTTTTTTAAAACAACTTCACATATTATTTTACTAAGATCCGATACAAAATATATTATTATAAATAGAAATTTTAATAATAATTTTAATAAAAATTTTACTGTTTATGCAGATTTGCAGTAAAGGAATTGCAGGAAAGGAGTTGAAATTGAGGAAAACGTTCCGCGTACTTTCTCACTGTCAACTGAAAGTTCATTATAAAAACTTGTAAAATATTATTAGGAGCTATTTAAATCTTAGAATTATTATTTAACTCTTCAGAATTATTATTTAATTCTTAGGATTATTTAATTCTTAGGATTATTTAATTCCTAGTATTATTATTTTACTATTAGAATTATTTATTGTTCGGGACGTATTTCGGGCAATTTATTTATTTTTTAACTGGAAAACAGTTTTGAATAATTGTTTTTTTGGGGTCTAACCCTAAAATTTAAATAAGATTTATTTCTTCAAGAATAAAATGTGTTACATTGTATCGATATGTTACATAAAATGTAAACAAAGTATTGCCATCATAATGGAAATGTAGGGAAGCTTTTAAACCAATTATCTAGATTCGTAATTATAATGTTAATAGAATTCAAAATTCTATTCGTATTGTTTTAATCAATTCAGTAGATCATTTGGAACAAATTTGTGAAATAAAATTTCGATTTATTGTTTCCTAAATTGTTAAATGAATATCAGCAAAACGACTTATAAAGAAAACGGATGAAGCGTTCGAAATTCTGTCAAATACTAATGCTGTTCTTGATTTACTCAGTGTTATAAAATAAAAACAATACCGAATAAGAAAATTTGATGATAATTCGATAATAATTTAAGTAAATTGCATTTTCATCATAATCCTTTTGAGTCAAATAATTCGATAAAAGAAAATTCACTATATTTTAATAAATCTTTATCAGAAATGGAAACAAAATGTATGTACAAATGTATCACAAATAAACAAGTAAAACCAAAACACTATCAAAATCTGAGAACTTACAGTAGAAGAAGTGAATGTAATAAGCAATAAAATAGGTTTATTTGGAGGTAAAAATTTGTAAGTAATTCTCGGAAGCATCTGCCAACTCCTCTCTGTTTCCTCCCTTTAACTTGTTTAACAAATTAAACTTGTTTATTGCATACACCTTCCAGCACTGTGTTTGATTGCGAGAGTGTTTTTTAATGAGATAAATATTAATCTATGTCTCTAATATGCATATTTTTTTCTTTTCATATTTGGGACTGATTCGAAAAGTACATTTTAAAGGTGGTCTTTAAGAAAAACCCTGTAAGCGATTATCCAAACTGAGGCTTTTCAGTTTCTTGTTTCTGAAACCATTTTAGTTAGATTTTTTTTTCTAAGATTATAGATAAATACTCTAAAATGTAGTAAACGATATTTTTTGAACTGGGTCTTTGAAATTTATATTACTTCAATTGTCTACTTTTTACGCAAAAATGGAGTTAATCAATTTTTTTGATCTGAAATAACAATTTTAAAATAATAATATTAAAAAAAGTTCCTAATTTATTTAGAATTTTAATTTATCGAAAGAAGAAAAAATGATGAATAATCTTTGAGGTATCAAAGTGACATATTTAAAAATTATGAAAAAATTAGGAAATTATCAGAAAATTATTATTTTCTGAGAATGTTGAAGTGCAAAATAAAACGTCTGACTTCATATGAATTCTAAATCACCTACTATGCGAGAAATTTCTCAAAAAAAGCTTGAAAACTTTATTTAATTATTATTTTACTATATTCAAACAAAACAGTCAAATAACCATAAATAAGATAGTATTCTAACTGTTCGGCTGATACGGTTAAACAATCAGAATTTTATTACACCAACTAGAGAAAACTAATGTAGAAACTTAGTTCCTTGCAGATGAGTACGTAAACAGAGAGGACTAATCCGTCAGTATCATGAACATGAACGGAGGTTTAAGCTCTAATGTTTAAACTACAATATTTCCTTCAACACATATGAAGACTTTTCAGTTTCCTGCACTTCCCAAAGTTGTGACCTTGGGCAATTAGAATCCGATACTATAGATTGCAGCTCCATGAAGTTGCTAAACTATCGTCATTGCCCAGTCAGATTTCTTTTTTTTTTATGGTTTTAAAATCATGATTGTTGTAAATGGTTAGCAACAACATAGTTTTGTATTCCATGTTTCTTAAACATACGAGTTATTAACAGTTTAAAAACTATAAAGGTAAAAAAAATGTTCTTTACCTTGAACTTTACGGTTTATTGTGTGGATAGACTGCCGTCAGGTATTTTAAGATAATTTTAGAATGAAAATTCTAAGTGTACAATTTAGTTAAAATCAGGTCTCTCAGCTTTCAAAAAACTATTTTTTTTCCATTCTGAGGAAAAAAAACGTATATAAAATTTTAGTATTTTAATTTGGTAAGAATATGTATTTTAAATATGCATAAATGTACAAATATTTTTGTTCTATTTGTTTGAATAAACTTCAATAAACAAAGGGAATTTGTATCTTATTGAAATAGGAGCACAGAGTAACAGATGTTCGGAAAAGAAAAGTATTAAAAAAATCAAACATTTGCTCAAAAAACTCGTTGGTAAGTATAACAACAGTTTACTTTGTAGTAATATAATCAGTAGAGCCCGGATTTTGATGACCTAAAACGTCTCAATTAATGCCCTTAAAAAGTGCAAAAAAAGGAAAAAAAAGGAAAATATATTGACTCCAAAACATTTTCATTTTGTATAGAAACTTTAATGAATATAACAGCTTCCATCTCATAATATTACTAAATATCAGAATTACATTGGATTATTAATTTTTTTTTAATATTTTGAAATGTAAACGAGCATTTCTTGTCTGAATGTTAATTTTTATACCTGCAGAAGCTTCTTTCAACGTCTACTGGTGTTATTGGTGCGTACTTGAAAAAGACGGTCTCACTTACTGACAATTCTTCTTCAATTTGAAAAGAAGTTGCTTCACCTGTTAATATCCTAGAGATTTTCTTCACTGTTTGGAAGCCAGTGTAATAATGAAAAATGATAAAAAATAATAAAAATTGGAAAAAATTAACAAAAAATTTAAAAAATGCTTTAAAATGCAAAATATGCCCCAAAATTTAAAGAAAAATGCCCTATAAATCTAAAAAAAAAATGCTCTAAAGGACAAAAAATGTCCAAAAATGCAAAAAAATGCAAATGTCATCTAAATCCGGGCCTTAATAATCAGGAAATGGCAATATAAAGTGAATTTTAAGGGAAAAAACAATGGAATGATATATAATTTATTAAAACATAAAACCATATTTAAAATTCATATTTATGCAAATGTATGTAGAAATTATTCAATGGTAAAAAATTTATTATTCACAATAAAATAAAGTTAAATGCAAAAAAAAAATATTTAAATTTTTTACACGTTTTTGAAACGTTGTCTATAACAAAGGGTGACAAACTTCTTCGCATAGACTTTCCATAGTCAACGCACACGCCACTTGCTTGGCTCGCACGGAACTCTGGGAAGTGAGGTAGTTAATGTGATGTGTACTTTAAACAACCTCACAATAAGCTTAGGTATAAATAAAATGACTTCATGCACCTCAATAAATACCTGACTCTCTTTAGCTGAAATCAGATGAATTTCATTATTCCTCATAAGTACCTCTTTTGTTATAAGTGCCAGAAAAAAAACTTGGTATACGTTAGAAATCACCTCATTAGTCTGGTTGATATGAAGTGAATTTAAAGCAACTTCAAAATGAGATTAGGTAAAAATAAAATGACTTCCTACACCTCAATAAATACCTCACTCTCTTTAGTTGAAATAAGGTAATTTTTTTATACCTCATAAATACGTCTTTTGTTACAAGTGTCAGAAAAACAACCTCGTATACCTTAGAAATCACCTTATCTGTCTGATTGATATGAAGTTAATTTAAAACAACCTCGAAATTGGCTTAGGCATAAATAAAAGGATTTCATACACCTAAATAAAGACCTCACTCTCTTTAGTTGAAATATGAAAAAAAAATTCACCTCATAAATACCTATTTTATTATAAGTGTCAGAAAACAACCTGTATACCTTGAAAATCAGCTCGTAAGCCAGGTTCATTTGAAGTAAATTTTAAACAACCTCAAACTAAGCTGAAGTGTAAGTAAAACACAATTACAACCTTTATAAGACATAATTTTATGGTTGTTCTCTCAGAAACCTCAAATGTATCTCGAAACAATCTCAATACCTCAAAAATACCTCAACACAACTTCAAATATACCTTAAATTTTCGTAAAGGTAGGGGGGTTCTGGACTATTTTAATCTTGATGATGTAGTCTACCTATCTTAGAAGTTTGTCGCAGCATATTTGCGATCACTTGTTGTATTTAAAGTTTTTAATTTTTATTTCACAATAAATAAATTAAAAAAAACCGTAGATTAGA
Organism: Parasteatoda lunata; assembly: GCA_949128135.1. Taxonomy (NCBI): domain Eukaryota; kingdom Metazoa; phylum Arthropoda; class Arachnida; order Araneae; family Theridiidae; genus Parasteatoda; species Parasteatoda lunata. The sequence continues at coordinate 20,582,225 of OX421973.1, forward strand.
AAAAAAAAACGTAGCTTAGAGTTAGAAACCAATATCAAATTTAAAATCAGCAACATGAAAATATAAGATTTGTTATAAACTCTCATGCACCAGAAAATAAAAATTGTTCCCCACTGTAATTTCTCAGAACAAAAAGAGACATAGTTCGAGAAAAATAATTATTTCTTATTATCAGTGAGAAGGTGTGCAAAAAAAAGTAATTATATTAACATAGTTTTATTCATTGCAGATAAAGAAAATGACTTCCAGAAAGAAAATTCAGGCCCCATGGCTGCCGAAGCCTGTTTGGTACAATTTTCCTATGACTAAAGGCCTCCGTCATCACCGAACGGCAGTCGGAATCATATTAGCTGCCAACAGTAAAATGGAATGCATTCTCACGAGTCAGAGTCTTGAACAAGTGCAAGTACGTCTACTCAACGATGACCGTAAAACAGAAGGCAACTTCACAGTTAAAAGTTCACAGCCAGGTCGAACATCAACTCTCAGCATTGACTCTGTAAGTGTTCCATTCATAGATTGTGAGTACCTTGAAAATCCTCCTGATGATAATCGAGAAATCAGTATAAGCTATCCATCGGGTTCAAAAATTCTTCCCATCTTTCGTTTCGGAGACAAGTTGGAGGATTTCTTCAAACTCTGGGATACCCAAGATGCAGAATTTGCTTACGTAGAATCAGATTACTTCGGTCTCCTTATTCCGAAAGTAGACAAAGAGACTGCGAGAAAGCTACCCGGTGGCAAAAATCTCATTAATTTAATTATTTTCTACGACCTTATATTTACTACCTACAGTGACTTGATAGGGTTGTCATTTGAAGAAACTGGTACCAATAAGAACGTAAGAAACAGATTTTTCCTGAAAGCTGACAAAAGTGGTGCTGGTTTAGCGTATTACACTCACGAGTTTACGGCTGTGAACTCAGGATCAATGAAATCCTTCTGGCTGGATGCCAGTCCAACAAATTGGGGGGCGTTGCATGAAATTGGTCATGGACACGAACTGACAAGTATAGGTGATGAAACATTATCTGTTACTGAAGTATGGAACAACATCTTATGCTTCTTTTATCAGGCCATCGCGTTTGGTAAAAATATGGTACGGAAAGGTTCAAAACAAAGGGAAATGGACCTTACAGAAATATTCAAAAAGGGAACCGAAGTTAAGAGTTGGGATTTAATACCGAAATTATCATTTTTAACGCACATGTTTTTTAAAGTTGGTCGGAAATCTATTACACGATTCTACGAACTTACTCGCGAAGAATTTGATGGCCGTCCTTTTTATGCTAGTGGAACATTTTTAGTAGAAAAACTAATGCATTTCTTTGCGATTGAGTTTGCTGTCGATGTTTATCCCTTTATGAAACTGGCAAAAGCAGTAATACAAGAAGAAGAGCTATATGAACATTACTATGTTTTATCCACTGTAGCCTATCCTCTGAATTACATCATAAGCGATGACAAAGAGATGCATAATGTTTATAACAGCCTGGGCACTTAACCAGTTTGGTTACTCCATCAGATTTGAGTTCCACTAAACTGAAAAATGATTTTACTGTTAACATAGATAACCAAATATTTAGTGTCTTATCCGGTAATACACTAAAACTGATGGATGGATCTCAAACTGTAACCGAGCAAAAAATCCAGAGTCAAAATATTACTTTTAAGAATATACCTATAGGAGTATACAAGATTTTTATTGAACCAAATGCTAAGAATACAAAACTTGCCTATAATGATTTTTATGCCATAGTTCATGCCAATAAACCTAATAAACTACTTCTTTCCGCTAAGGTTATAAAGGAACCCTCACTTCCATCTGACAAAATTAAATTTCTTGCGTACAAAGATGAAGAATTCGCAACTTTTACAGCAAATCCTCTTAAGAAATTGTTAAAGTTTAGATTTTACAAGGCGTACCCTAACGGTTTTTTTAAATCCCAGACGTACGCAAGTGTAACTATAAAGGATCAGAAAAACGAAGTTATTTTCAGCAGAATTATAGAGGGTACTAGTAGTAACACTGGATCTTTCGACATACCTATGGAAGGAGAGTTGCAAATTGAAATATTTCACGCGGAAACACCAACACACCTAAAATTTGATGATCAAATGTTGGATGTCCTCATAGATCGTAATAGTTTGACAAATTATTTCACTCTAAATGAACAAGGCTTTCAAAACAAATATAAGAATTCCCCGAAAGATTTGTTGGAGAAGAATTTCTTGAAGAAGATCGAATTTAAAGCAAGTAAAATAAAAAGTAAGATCTCATTGTATGTAAGACCTCATTGCCTGCCCAAATATAATATACTTTTAGCTGTGGAAGCTTTTGAACGTTTGTTTAGGAATAACAGCGTCGATAAAAGATTGAGAGATCAATATAAAGATTATTTACCATCCACTTAAAGTAACGGTCCTGAAGTAGAAGATACGAATGATCATTAAAACAAAATCTTCGCAATTTTTATATTAAAAAATATTTAATTTATTTTAAAACTTCAAAAAAATATAAATGATACATTCAAGAGAAGGAGACAAGGCAACGGAGAATACATGTCTTTAAACGACTTTACAGATCTTTAAAAAAGTAGAAGACATCTAATTTCGATTAGGAATTAAATCTCATTATTCCTATTTCACTAAACAACATCGATCAACTCGAAGTATTGCGTAATTATTGTTTTGAATAAATAAAAATTTATTCGAATGATATTTTATATCTTTATGCAATTAGTTATAGAATAATTATTATAATTCAAAAAATTAACAATAAATCCATTTTTAAATTCGGAAAACAATAAGATATTTCTGTATGTTCTTGTATCGATATTTTATATATTTTTAATTTGTTTCTTTTTAAAATTACATTATATTGTTTGTCTTATATTAAGAATTTAGTATATTTTGAATATTTTGAAATCTTGTCATAAGGCAATTTTTATTTTTCAAAAATTCTATGTAATAAGTTTCACGATGACAAGAAATTATTCCATATTTATAAACTGATTTGTTTTTTTTTCTTTATGCATTGCAATTTATATTTTTTGAAAACTTTTATCTATTAATTTTCATAATAATGTTAAGTGTTTTTTTATTTGGTTATTGTTTTTATATAATTGAAATATATTTCCTGTCACACAATTTATATTCTTCAAATGTTTTTTCGACGTTTTTTATAATTAAGATGAAATATTGAAATTGCTTTACAAAAATCTGATATATTTTTCGAAACTATTTGTGATGGAACTTGTATACTTCTAAAAGTTCAATTGATCATTTATGCAAATTACAAAACACATATTGTGTTAAAATTTTTAAATAAATTTATAATACAATATTTATTTTTTGAATTATTTAATTTTTAGGTATGATATGTTTTAAAATTCAATAAATGTTTAATATTAATGCTAAGATGTTGTATTTTTTATGCGTCTAATGAGCAATTGAGATTAACTCACGTCTCCAAGTTCACGAGAAAAAGATTTAAATTGTAACTTGGAACATTTTTTACCATAATACATTAGGAACATTTTTTACCATAATACTAAACTCAGTGTTCTGCCTTTTCTGTACATTTTAAAATCCTTTTCATTAGGGAAGTCTAAAATTTACAATGTAAATTGCACGAAACAAGTTCTGCCTGTTTTGAGAGATTAATTTTGAGATTGATATAGAGATATAATGCAGCATATTGTATTTTTTCTCCCTTTATCGATTGTGACCAAATACAAATGAAAAGTGCTTCAAAAGTTGATATAGATTTTTTTTAAATAGAAAGTAGGGGATAGTGGGGTCAATTGTAACAGGGTACGATTGTAACAGAGTAAAAATTTCGAGTGTCGGGTTCTAGATTTGGTTCCTAGGTGGCGCACAAGGTGTATTTAATAAATCTACATGTACACCCCTGCTGGCAACCATTTTTATGTACTTTTGAAAGAGTTACATCTCAAAAGATATTTTCACGCTACGTAAGTACTTTTTTTGGTATTAGAATATTATATTGCAACAAAGTAATTTTGTTTAAACAAATAAAAATTATTAACCGAATATGTAAATGGACACCTTAATTAACATTTCAAAAAAAAAGATTAGTTTTGTTAATTAACTAGCATTGTTTTTAACAAATGAAGCTGAAATGGCGTCTTGGGGACGAGTGTAACAATAAGTAAAGGGACGAATGTAGCAGCTGAAAATAAATAATCTTATGTTTACAAACCATTACTTAACTCTTTAAGAGCCACCAATAGTTTCCTATACCATTTATATTATGTTGCATGTGCATTATTTTATTTGTCACCTTTCCCAGCATAAATTAAAAATTTTAACCCCTTAAAGTTAAAAGTTTAACCCTTTAGGTCTCTGCTCATTATTATTTTTACTCCTAAAATATTACTACTATTTTGATCAATAAAAAAATATATCACAACTATGATAATATGTATAATTAACTATGTTTTAGTTAAATTTATGAACTGTTACAATTGACAATTGTAACAAGTGCACATCTGTCAGAAATTGTTAATAACTAATATAATAACAATTAAAATAAAGTATTTTTTTTTCTAGTAGAGGATAGTCTACTTTACTCGTCTGTCAATTAATACTGATAATATATTGAATTTTTTGTTAATTAAAAATAGTTAAGTAAAAAATTTTACAATTGACCCCACTCTCCCCTACCATTTTTTAAGTTCCACTTATTATGTAAAGAATCCTTATAACTTCAAAACAATTAAACCTATTAGCTAGAATTTTATCTAAATCAATTGAGTTCAGCGGAAAACGAACCTTACTTATTTGTTCAGACAGTTATTTAAAATTTACACATAGTAAGACGCACAAAGTCTTATTTAAGTTTTATTAGCGTTTTCGTGCTAGACAGCAACATCGTACATAGTTAAAAATCCTATATTTATTGTTAAAAATGCAAACAATATGCAATGTTAAATATGCAATGTATCAATCATCTTACAGTTATAATCGTAGTTATATCTATTCAGTTTATTATCCTTGAAGATATTAAAATTTAAGTAAGAATAAAGATATTCAACGTTAAAAAACAATATTATCAATGTTTATTTAACCATGAATGAGAGGAAAACGATGATCTAAGTGACACAAAATCGATGTTCTCTATGATAAAAATGAGAGAAAAAAGATTTATAATATTCACCTACAATCAATATATTTAAGTAAAAAATATATAAACAACACACTTTTGTAAAACTTATTAAAATTTGAACAGTTAAAATGTTATAAAGGAAAGAAATTTCTATTAGTGTTACTAGAAAATTCAAGAATTTTAATTTTTATTTTTAACGGTTTTTCTGGCTTTCTTTCAAAAAATAAAGCTTTAAAGATCACGATTAAATTTTTCACTAAGAAATATTATTCATCATAAGAGCATAATTCAAACAAATTTTCAGTTCAAAATGGAAATATTTTATAAACATTTCAAAAATGTAATGTAAAAAAAAATTCGAAAACATGAAATGCAAGAAAAAAAAAAAAAAAACGTTGACATATTTTTTTATCGGAAAAAAAAACTCAATTTGAAATTAGACTTCAGTTTATTATTAAAAACTTCGATTAATTTCTGACAAAGGATGAGTAAATGGAAAATTTAGTTACCGATTGAAAAGTAAAATTACATTTTTAAGTTACTTCTTTTAATAATTTAGGAAAAAAATTTTTTTTTTGAAAAATTATTAATTTTACATTTTAAACAACGCTATAATAGTTTGCCCTAACCGATCAACGTTTCCATTGATTTCCGGTTTATAGGTTGAAGTTATAATAATTGCTTGACTTTAGAAACTTTTTAAAATGAAAAGATATAAATGATGCGTTTCGATTACTCAAAATACATTTAAGATTTTGAATTTGAAAAAAAATCAGTAGAAAAAGTTAAAATATGCTTTTGTCGTTATTGGTTTAGATGCAAAAGACCAAATATATCATGTATGATGATAAATCATCTTTAAGATTAAATAATTTTAAGTAGAATTATAATAATTAAAACTACCTACATTAACTATTGCAATTATGTCAAAAGGTTTGTCAACTAAGACAATTGCTTGAAGTAATCCAAATCGTTTTTGTCAAGGTTTTTTATTTATTTGACAAGTATGACAATGTTTATTAAAATGCGTAATATCTGAAGTAATATTTTCCCAATACTAAACAGGAGAAAGAAAATTGTTTCTTAAATCCAAAGATGACAAATTTTTTTATGAGTAATTTCAATTAATTTATGTCTTACGGAAAACGGGATGACAAGTTTAGTGAAATTCTTTTTAAAAAAACATTAAACATTATCAATTTCAATGAAATTTCCAACTAAATTATCGTTTTGTTGCGTTTAGCGAATTTCGCGAAATTCGCGAATTCGACGTGAGAAATGGTTTTCATCAATTTTATCAATATTATTATAATTATTGCGTTGACTATTATCAGAACTATCCCGAGATAATATGTCAGCTTCATAGTTTAAGGTGCCTTTTGTGTATTTTAAATCATGAACATACATACTCCATGAATAAGGGCTCTTTAAAGTACGAGTAATTTTTTTAAAGAGCGAGTAATTTCATAAAGCGCCTGCAGGCCAATTTTTACTTAAACCAGCTCCTTACTGGCCACGGAGTGTTCGGGACCTATCAACAAAAATATTTCAGAAAATCAGCTTCATGCAATTACTGTGGAGTGAGACAGGACATTAAACATTTAATTAAGCACTGTCCAAGATTCCGGGCACTTCGTGGAACCCACATGAATAACAGCGAAGAGGAACATCAATTCTTTGCTATATTGACCTGCAGGAAAATTGTGACTCAAATTATTAAACAAACCCTCGAGGACATTTTAGCCCCAGATCAACTGACCCCAGTCATGAACCAACAATAGTACATGTCATCGTTTATTTTTACTAATCAACTTTTAGCCTTACATTTTGAAATTTTATCTACTTTTGATTTTAGACTTCATCGACTTATAGTCAGACTTTTACTTTAGACACTTACACTTAGGACTTTTAGCTTTCATTGATTTTAGTTTTGAGATTTTTTATTTCTTGTTTCCTACTATTATAATCATTTAATTCTCGACATTTACACCGGCACCATTGGATTTCATTGTCTTTAAAACATGTTTTTAACTGTCAAGCGTTATAGTTTATCCACTTTTAACTGATCACTACCACTGTCATTTGGCAAAAATTTATTGTAATTTCAGTTTTTAGAGAAATGTTTATTGTAATAATTTTACTTTTATCTCCGTATACCCTCCTGGGGTGGGTCGGAGTTCAACCTATATTAAGTACGAGTAAGGCATCAGTGCCTATTTAAATCAGATTTCCGAGCAAATTCTTTACCACATATATATCATTGCAATCTATCTTCGCCCATGATGTGCCTTTTCGATCCGACCCTTTTTTCCTGCAAGCTTTCAAAGTCGTTGCCGAGAGGTGGAATATATAGATATGCAGTACCGGTTAAAAGTTTAGACTCACTTGTATTTATTTCGAAACTTTCAAAAATAGTTAAATGTTTCTGACTTAAACATATAATTTATTAAACATAAACATCAACAAACTTTTCAAAACGCTGCTTCCATTCCATTAAAATTATTTTTTATTTTTCCATTTTATATCTATTCTGTAGTTGATAACGAAATGCATGTAAATACCTATTAAAAAATTTAATTTATTTAAAATTTTAAAAATTATTTTTAGCTTATAAACAATTTACTTTTTATCTTCGTTTGTAATGTTCATTATAAATTAAGTGTGTGTACATAAAATATTTGAAATATTGACATAATAGCTATAATTTGCAAGAATAACTGGTACATATTAAAAACAAAAAGCTAACATTTTTTTAATACAATTTACAGACATATGGGTCGAAAACCAGAAAAAAGTGTCGAAATCGATGCAGTTATTATTGCAAAGGCTATTTATGTTGACAAATTTCCTTTAAAGCTAATTTTTCCCAGACCACTTTTCTCAAAACGTTACAAAAAAAGGAAGAAATTGGCCAAAATATGAACCGCCAACGATCAGGGAGACCTACAATAACGTCCAAGCGTGAGGATAAGTTTATATGCTTTCAAAGTAAGTTGTGGACTTGAACAACACCAGAAATCCGCAAGGAAATAAATACTACTAGGTAAAAAACTGTATCATTATCTACTGCACAACATCGACTTCGTGACTATGGTTTAAAAGATTGTGTAACTGCTAGAAAATCTCTTTTGAAAATAAAACATAGTTAAACAACTGTAATGGGCTAAAAAACCATGTTAACTAATCTTTAAAACAGTGGTCAAATGTTTTGTTTACTGACGAGTCAAAATTTGAGTTGTTTGGAAGCAAAGGAAGGCAGTATGTTCACCGTTTAGTTGGTGAACGTATGACACGCCAATGTTAACTACAAACTGTGAAGCATGGTAGAGGTTCAGTCATGGTTTGGGGATGTTTTGCTTTTGACAAAACTTAAGATCTTGTAAGAATAGAGGGAATTTTGGATAAAAAAAACGTTATCCCAGAATATTGCATCGTTACGCTTTTCCATGTGGACAGAGAATCGATGGTCAAGAATTTGTTTTTCAGCAAGGTAACGATCCAAAACATTCATCGAAATTGTGTAGAAACTACATTGCGTCAAAAGGAAAGAAAAAGTATTCAAATACATGGATTGGCCCCTTCAATCAACAGATATTAATCCTATCGAGCAGTTGTGGGATGAACTCGGTAGAAATGTTTGAAAAATGCTTTGTAAATGCAATCAAAATAAACTTTGGGAATCTTAACTTAGTTGGAATCTTAACTTTGGGAATCTTAACTATGGGAATATTCTATAGAAAACCAATGAATTTGACCAAAAAATAAGAAAAAATGACTTTCCAACAAATAGGGAATTAAACCAGTATACAAACACGCTAAAAATTTATTGATTTATACAGTAATATCCAAACGACGTTTTTTTTTTTTTTTTTTTTTTTTTTTTTTTTTTTTTTTTTTTTGCAAGTTCGTTTAAAATGTCTTCAACAGCTGGGGTAAATTTTCTATGAATGTTTAAGAGCGCCAATCCATTCATTCTATTATTACCCGTTGAATTGCGTAAATAAGTCTTTAAATGGCGTAAAGTCGAAAATGATCTTTCGTTTGCACTGCACTCATTGTAACAGGTAGAACGACCAATATTTCTTTGAGTTTGAGAATGTTTGGTGTTATATCTTTATTGCACATTCCAAGAGCATCCGCCGTAGTTTTTGGAACACTATCTCCGTCTTCACTAATCCTTTTTAATCTTTTATACCAGAGGTTTAGTTCAGACTTAAGGCTTTCTTTACAGGTATTCAAATATTGAGAGTAAAATTCCACTAGTGTTTCAAAAGCCTTTATGTTCGAAGGTTGGTAAATGAAAGGATCTGCAGGAAGAAGGCACTGAAATCCTTTCAAAATATCACGATGCGATACAAATCTTAAGTCTAATTGTGTTATAAAATTCTCTATAAATGGAAAAAATATACTAACTCCGAAATATATTTCGGATGTCGATGAGAGAAAATTAGCGCGATTTTTCTGTCTTCCCGTTATTCTAGGAATTTGTATGGAAGATCCAATGCTTGTTTGCATAAGAGAAGAAGAGCTGAATATTTCAGAGAATATTTCAGTGGCATTTTCACGCATTAATTTTAGTTCCTTAATAACATCTTGATAAAGACATTTCTCGTGTTCAGAAAATCGCTCTGCTTTTTTCCAGTTGTCAAATTTTACCTCATTTACATTACACACAGTTGGCCTAAAGGTTGCTTGCCAGAACCGGCACCACTTGGGGCGAAAAGTACTCAAAATTTGCAAAGAGCACCACCCTTAACCTCTGAATATGCAAGCCATTTCCAGCGATAAAGCCATTTGTACTGAAATTTCATTTTTCTTTTTCAGGAAAAACAAATGCTGGATTGGGTTCCCAAACATTTTTTAGTATATCCAGTTTTTTATCCTCGCATGTACTATCTTCTGAAAAAAGTCCAATGTCATATGGGTGGGAAGTAATACTTTGAGGGCCACTTTCACATTCATCAGATTTTTTTCAGGCTAGAAACGTTTTCTTCAATGGAAGTATCACATTTCTGTTCGACAGAAAAACTTACATTGGTACTAGAGGCTGTCACCTTACTAGTTTTAGGTCGTGATTTTTTCTCAAAATAATTAAAAATTGTTAAATTCTTGCATTTTGACATCCTAAAGATCCAAGAACAACATATTCATATATATATATATATATATATATATATATATAATATATATATATATATATATATATATATATATATATATATATATATAATATATATATATATATATATATATATATATATATATATATATATATATATATATATATATATATATATATATATATATATATATATATATATATATATATATATATATATATATATATATATATATATATATATATATATATATATATATATATATATATATATATATATATAACTCAAACTCAAAGAAATATTGGTCGTTCTACCTGTTACAATGAGTGCAGTGCAAACGAAAGATCATTTTCGACTTTACGCCGTTTAAAGACTTATTTACGTAATTCAACGGGTAATAATAGAATGCATGGATTGCCGCTCTTAAACATTCATAGAAAATTTACCCCAGCTGTTGAAGACATTTTAAACGAACTTGCAAAAAAGAAAAAAAAAAAAAAAAAAAAAAAAAAACGTCGTTTGGATATTACTGTATAAATCAATAAATTTTTAGCGTGTTTGTATACTGGTTTAATTCCCTATTTGTTGGAAAGTTATTTTTTGGTCAAATTCATTGGTTTTCTATAGAATATTCCCATTTATACGGTTATTATTTAGGTAGCTGCTACATTATGAGTAGTTTTTTCTGGCTTGATTAATTACTACTTTTTAATAAAAATAAAATATTTTATCTCTTATTATAAAAAATATTATGTTCTTAAACTTTAAAAAATCAAATCAAAATTTAACTTAACAATGTTGTCCAAATAAAAAGTCAAAATTGTCTAGCTGTCTCAATTAGGGAAATAATAGTGCTTTATTACATACTCGAATATCTTTTAGTAGTTTCAAAAAATTATGAACACCCCCCTTGAAAAATTTCTGCGTACGCCACTGTGCGTGTGTGCGTGTCAAAAGACTGCCTATGGTCTTTGCCTGGTTTGCTATGGTCTTTGCCTGCCTTGGTACTGCCTGGACTCACTCTTAAATTTTTTAAAAATGAAAAGATGAAGGTTTTTAAACTGAAAATCACAACAAATTAACTTCATTATGACAAATATAGGTACACTTATGAGGTATATATATATATATATAGGGACAGAAATATTCGCTACGCTATGATCTCAAACTTTCGAGCTGGAATGAATAACCTCAACCAGCACAGTATCTCCAATGGTATTGTTACTGATTTCTTCACTAGTCGAAATAGTGGCGACGACGTGTTCGGCGATTGAATGGACTTTTTGTTAAGACAAAACAAATTTAGCGACGAGCTCCGAAAGATAAGCGGTAGAGATAACTCTTAGTCTGACTTACTAACTCCACTGTACTCCGTTCCCCTTTTTATATAATGCGTTAAGACCTCGCGAATACCAGCCAGTCTCGAAAACTCTCACGACTGGCAGGACAGAAAGGAACCAGCGATCGGGGCTCGCCCTTAACAGTATCACGTGAATTTGGTTTCAAAAGTACAACCCTATTATAGTAAATGTTTTTTCAGTATTCTCAGAAATACCACGAGAAAAAACTGTAGGCATAAGGCAAATAAAAATATATAGTCTTAATAAAATAAAATAATAATAATAACTTAAAATAAAATAATAGCCCGCATAATTTCTACATAAATTTTTATTTTTGCCATTTTGTCTGAGCTCAAGGGGGTGTTTAAACCCCTAAACCCCTCCCTTGCGTACGCCCCTGCACACACATACACACACACACACACACACACACACACACACACACACACACACGCACACACGCACACACACACACACACACACACGCACACACACACACACACATATATATATATATATATATATATATATATATATATATATATATATATATATATATATATATATATATATATATATATATGAGAGAGAATCATGTGTTTATTTTTCTGTTGGCATTCTTAGTACATGTCCATTCCATATCCACATTCTGTTTGTTCTTCCATTGTAATAAGTTTTTTTTTTGTGGTTTTTTTTAAACATTTTTTCATTTCTTAATTCTACGGGGCAAAAGAGTTTGAAAACTTCTTTGAAGCATTTTTTCTTTTTTGAAAAACTACTAGTAATTGCATGTCTGACTTTCTAAGGGAAAACTTTTCAGATCCATAAATATTAACGTAATCTTCTGATTACACTCCTGCTTATTACGGCATTTTATTGTTTACGTTTACAGCCAGCTTAACTGGATGATACTCGAGAAAAAAAGAGGCACTAATAAGGTGGCCTGTATGTACTACACTGTAAAAAATTCCGGATTTAATTACGTTATAAATTGTCAACACTTTGTATGCATCATCCGTTAAATCTATTTTTGCCGTTAAATATCATACGCATAATTTTTACAATAATATTTATTTAACGAGAGATTTAATAATTTTAAGGTAGTTGCTGTAAAAATTAACGGTTCATCGGCTTTTTGATTAGTAACATGTCCCAGTAAAAGTGGAATTTACGGTAAAAAGTACCAGCATTAGGTACTTTTTACTGTGATTTGGTACATAATCAGTGTATATAGAATTCCCGTTAATAAGTACTTCTTTTATTACTGCTTTAGTATCATTTTTGTTTGGTTACAAAATCTGAAATGTATGCTTCTTGAGCAACTACTTGAGTACGTTTCCCAATTAGCCAGGCAGTTCGTATAGTGGAAACCATCAGTCGAACATTCTTAAATCTTTAGAAAACGTGATTGAACTTCCTTTATTTTATGTTATTTGGGCAACTACCTTAAGATGCTTCTCAAGTAGTCGGACAGTTAGCTTATTAAAAATCACCTACCGGATAAAAAAAAAGAAAATTTGATTGAATATGCGCCATTTTTTTTTTAAATTTTAAATTGATGTATGCTATTTGGACAACTATTTTAAATTTCTTCCTTATTGGGTAACCAGTTTGCATGGTACAAACTACCAATTGGATACTAATACATGTCTGATACAGGAGGCTAAAGTTTTGCATTCTCCATTTTAAGCATACTATCAAATTTCCCGCTAGATCCATATAGCTTTAAGTTTTTGACAAAATATTTTTAGCGGGTAAGACAACAAAGAGTTGATTTCTTTCAATTAACTAGCATTTTACGCCAAAATCCGTTTTTCTTTCTTCCAGAAATAGCCTAGATTTTATCAAAAGCAAGATAAAAGTCTTAATTTTTTTAGATGACTAACGATGGCTCCTGCGACAATATTATGAGGATTTTCCTGCTTGTGGTAAATCGAATACGAATAAAATTTGTATTGTACTCAGACGCTCACTTTCATTATAAATTCAGGTGCTTTGGTTAGTCGAAAGTGGACCAATCTTCTCCCTCCCAGATGTAAAATCGATTTATAATATGGTAAAAAAAATAAAGCATTACTTCAACAGCTCGATGTGGTCTAGGGAGGTTACGAAGATAAAAGCTCTACAATTTTGAGGTTAACGTCGATTGCGGCGATATGCCTAGCACTGTAATTTTTACTTCACAAACAAGCTGCTACCCATATATCTAAAGCTAGGTTGCCTTCAAGCCGCCACAAGGGATCGAACCCAAGCTCTCCGCAATGACAGTCCTTTGCTTTAACCATTGAGCCATCGCGGCTACTTATGATAGAAAATGCATTTCATCCTGTGTCACTATGATGCAACTTATATTGTTGATAAAAAAAACATATTTAATTAGCGAAAATAATTATAAAAATCTAGTTTTTAAATTGTTTTTGTTATCAGAAATAGGTATATTTGCGTATAAAAAGTTATATTGCGTGTGTTTTTAGAATTTCTTTTTCAGAAAGAAAAAAAGGTGACCGAATATGGTGCGTAACATTATCTTTTCCTCTATGTGGTAAAAATAAAATAACAGAAAAATATACATAGTGTGTTACCGATAATAAGTGATACATATTATGCAGCATCTCTATTAAAAAATCGAAGGTAAGAATTTTATTAAGTTTGAAAAGACACTGGTAAATGTTCGTCTTTTTCAAATTTATTTGTTAAAACATTGATTTAAGATAGGAGTAGAATATATGTAATTACACACGCGCGTTAATATAAATGAGCGATGCACAAAATCTGATATTGTTATCAGAACTTGTTAATTGTGTCATATTGTTTGCTAATATTTGCAACTATGTTTATCTTTCAATAAAAATGATATAAAAATGGGCATATATATTTAAGCAGTTTTCTGAATAAAAACAAATTATCGTCTAAGTTTTACTTGTGGCTTCGATTTAAAAGCTTGTGAATCCTCCTGAGTAAGTATTTCTAGTCTAAATTTTTTACAGATTTCAGTTTCAGCTTTTTGGAATTCAGTACAAATTCACGCATGATTTTAATAAGGTAAAATACAACTTATATGATTATGAAAAGAAATTTTAATTAAGAAATTTACAGGGTTCTTTTGTTAGAGAAATGAAATTTTATAAATAAGTGCAATCTCTTATTGGCTATGCAGATTTGTAGTAGTGGAATTGTGTTTCAATATTAATGGGAAAGCGCTCCCCATATTTGCTTGCTGTCAACAGAAAGTTAAATATAAAAACTTGGAAAAGACGATTAGGTGCTTTTTAACTTATAGGATTATTATTTATCTTTTAGAATCGTTGTTTAACTCTTGGGATTATTATTTTACTCTTAAGATTATTTATCGTTTAGAACGAATTTCGAGCAATCAAATTGTTTTAACTGGAGAACAGTTTTTAATAATTGTTTATTTGCAGTCTGACACTAAATTTTAACGAATATATTTCTTCAAGCACAAATAAAGTTACATTGTATAGATATGTTACATAAAATGTAAACAATGTTCTGCGATAATAATAGAATTGTAGGGATAATAATAGAATTGTAGGAATTGTAGAATATATATATATATTTGTATTCATATTTGGTACAGATTCGAAAAACACATTTTGAGTGTGGTCTTTAAGAAACACCCTGTAAGCAATTATCCAAACTTCAATGAAGCTTTTTTTATACAATATTTTTAAACTTCCTCTCATCAATGTTTCTGAAATCTTTCCAGTTAGATTTTCTTTTTCTAAGATTATATATAAACATTCTAAAATGTAATAAACGATATTTTTCGATCTGGTTTTTTGAGTTTTATATTAACTTCAACTGTCCACTTTTTAAACAAAAATTGAGTTAATCAAATTTCGTAACCTAAAATAATAAGTTTTAAATAATAATGACTAAGTATTCAACCTGTTTTTTAACCAAACGAGTTGTTGACAGTTTAAAAACCATAAAGGTAAAAAATTTTATTTACCGTAAACTTTACGTTTCAATGTATGGACAGACTGCTGCCAGTTACTTTAAGATAATTTTCGAATGAAAATTCTAAGTGTACAATTGAGTAAAAATCTTGACTTACAGCTTACACAAAAACTATCTTTTTCCATTCTGAGAAGAAGAAAAAAAAACGTATATATTTTTTTTAATACTTTAATTTCATAAGATATGTATTCTAAAATATGCATAATTGTACAAATATTTTTGTTCTATTTGTTTAGATATACTTAAATAAATAAATGGAATTTGTATCTTGTTGAGCATAGGAGCACAGAATAACAGATGTTTGGAAAAGAAAAGGATTAAAAAGAAGATCTAACATTTACAGAAAAAAACTTTTGGGTAAGTACAACAACTGTTTACAGTGTAATAATATAATCAGAAAAGGGTCAAATAAAGTGAAATTTAAGGGGAAAAAACAATGGAATGATATATAATTTATTGAAACCTAAAACCATATTTAAAATTTAGATTTATGTAAATGTATGTAGAAATTATTCAATAGTAAAAAATTTATTTTTTGCAACAAAATAAAGTTAGATGTAATAAAATATTAAAATTTTTTTGAAATGTTATAAATAACAAGGGGTGATTAACTTCTAGGGGAATTCGGGCACATCATCAGAACTAAATTTGTATAGAAACCCATACCCAGAAATGCAACCATACTAGGACCAGCAACCCATACTAGGGTTGCTTCCTATTATGACATATTCTGAATCACAGAAAGAAACAATTTTAATAACAAAGCACCCATAGCAGCATATAACGACATTTCCAGGCATGAGTTTCTAAGCAGTTTTTATACTGAGGTTGTAACCTAACTCTCTTAGAAGTTTGGGTAGCATTTGTGCCAGACATAACGTTTTTAATTTTGACAAAAAATAGATTAAAAAAGTTTTTTTAAAGCCAAAACTGTTACTTGGAAGAAGAAACCGATTACAGATTTGAAATTAGTAATGCAAAAGTATAAAATACATGTTGAGAAATATGCAAAACAGAACAAGACAAATTTATTCTCCTATGGGTTTATTTTTGAAAATAATCATGCAACAAGGCTTTAGAAAATTGCTGCATTTTTTATAAAAAGGCTCAGATAAAACAAGTACCCCAATAAAATTAAAGAAAATGTTTTTTTTTTCTTTTGAACTATGAATTTTTAAAGTATATACTTGACGGATCCGAATACTTTACGGAAGTATATTTTAAAATAGCATTTCTAAATTTGAAGAATGGTGATCACAAACAGAAGACTTCTGTTATTTTCGTTAAACACAAAATAGCACCACGTATATTCAGCAAACTAAATCTCTGGATTAGTAGCTTAAGCAAGACGTGCCGCCATTTTGGTAAAAGCCACTCCCAATCTAGAAATACTGAATATAATAGTTTTCTATAATAGTTCTAGAAAAAAAATTATTTCTCAATATTAGAGCAAAGGTGTGTAAAAAATTTATATATGTATATATATATATATATATATATATATATATATATATATATATATATATATATATATATATATATATATATATATATATATATATATATATATATATATATATATATATATATATATATATATATATATATATATATATATATATATATATATATATATATATATATATATATATATATATATATATATATATATATATATGTATGTATATATATATATATATATATATATATATAACATAACCATTGCAGGTAAAATAAAATGACTTCCAGAAAGAAAATTCAGGCACCATGGCTGCCGAAGCCTGTCTGGTACAATTTTCCTATGACTAAAGGCCTCCGTCATCACCGAACGGCAGTTGGAATCATATTAGCAGCCAACAGTAAAATGGAGTGTGTTTTCTTGAGTCAGTTACTTGAACAAGTGCAAGTACGTCTACTCAACGATGACCATAAAACAGAAGGCAATTTTACTGTTGAAAATTCCCAGCCAGGTCGAGCATCAACTGTCAGCATTGACTCTGTAAGTGTTCCATTCATTGACTGTGAGTACCTTCAAAATCCTCCAGATTATAGTCGCGATATCAATTTAAGCTATCCATCGGGCTCAAAAATTCTTCCCATCTTTCGTTTCGGAGACAAGTTAGAGGATTTCTTCAAACTCTGGGATACCCAAGATGCAGAATTTGCTTACGTAGAATCAGATTACTTCGGTCTCCTTATTCCGAAAGTAGACAAAGAGACTGCGAGAAAGCTACCCGGTGGCAAAAATCTCAATCAGTTAATTATTTTCTACGACCTTATATTTACTATCTACAGTGACTTGATAGGATTGTCATTTGAAGAAACTGGTACCAATAATAACGTAAGAAATAGGTTTTTTCTGAAAGCTGACAAAAGGGGAGCTGGTTTAGCGTATTACACTCACGAGTTTACGGCTGTGAACTCAGGATCAATGAAATCCTTCTGGCTGGATGTCAGTCCAACAAATTGGGGGGCGTTGCATGAAATTGGTCATGGACATGAATTAAAAAGTATAGGTGATGAAACATTATCCGTTGATCAAGTATGGAACAATATATTATGCTTCTTTTATCAAGCCATCATGTTTGGTAAAGATATGCCATGGAAAGGTTCGAAACAAATTGAAATGAACCTTGCTGGGATACTCAGACAAGAAACCGAAGTTGTGAGTTGGGATCTAATACCGAAATTATCATTTTTAACACACATGTTTTTTAAAGCTGGTCGGAAATCTTTTACACGTTTCAACCAACTTACTCGCGAAGAATTTGATGGCCGTCCTTATTATGCTAGTGGAACATTTTTAGTGGAGAAACTAATGCACTTCTTTGCAATTGAGTTTGCTGTTGATGTTTATCCCTTTATGAAACTGGCAAAAGCAGCAATACAAGAAGAAGAGCTATATGAACATTACTATGTTTTATCCAGTGTAGCCTATCCGCTGAACTACATCATAAGCGATGTCAAGGAAATGCATAATGTTTATTCCAATCTAGGTCTACTGCACTTATCTAGTTTGGTTACTCCATCAGATTTGAGTTACACTAAACTCAAAAATGATTTCACAGTTAACATAGATAACCAAATATTTGGTGTCTTGTCCGGTAATGCACTAAAAGTGATGGATGGATCTGGAACTGTAACTGAGCAAAAAATCCTGAGTCAAAATATTACTTTTAAGGACGTGCCTATAGGAGTATACAAGATTTTTATTGAACCAAATGCTAAGAATACAAAACTTGCCTATAATGATTTTTATGCCATAGTTCATGCCAATAAACCTAATAAACTACTCCTTTCAGCTAAGGTAATGATGGAACCCTCACTTCCAACTGACAAAATTAAATTCCTTGCGTACGGAGATGAAGAATTCGCAACTCTCACAGCAAATCCATTAAAGAAATTAATAAAGTTCAGATTTTACAAAGCAAACCCTAACGGTTTTTTTAAATCCCAGACGTATGCAAGTGTAATTATAAAGAATCAGAAAAACGAAGTTATTTTTAGCAGAATTATAGAGGGCACTAGTAGTAACACTGGATCTTTCGACATACCTATGGAAGGAGAGCTGCAAATTGAAATATTTCACGCGGAAACACCGATCCGCCTACAAATTGACGATCCTATGATGGATGTCATCATAGACCGTGATAGTTTGACGAATTATTTTACTGTAAATGAGCAAGGCTTTCAAAACAAATATAAGAATTCACCCAAAGAATTGTTAGAAAAGAATTTTTTGAAGAAAATAGAATTTAAAGCAAGTAAAATTAAAAGTAAGATCTCCTTGTATGTGAGGCCTCATTGCCAGCCCAAATATAATATACTTTTAGCTGTGGAAGCTTTTGAACGTTTGTTCAGGAGTAACAGCGTCGATAAGAGTCTGAGAGATCAATACAAAGATTGTTTGCCATCCCCTTAAGATTCTTAATATAAATGCCTTGAAGAAGAGAAAAATATTTAATTAATTGTTTTATTTATTTTAAGACTTTAAAAAAATATTACACTGGAATTTTAAGAAAAGTTCGAAAACAACAAGAAAATGGAGAAGCATGCCTTGAATAAACAATCTTACAGATCACTAAGAAAGTATAAGACATCTAATTTCAATTTGGAATTGAATTTCATTATTTCTATTTCACTTCAGTATTCTTCTGTAAATGTATTTACAACATCGATCAACTCGAAGTATTGTGTAACTATTATAATGAATAAAGAAATAGTTATTCAAATGATATTTTATATTTTTATACAATTAGTTATAAAATAATTATTAATAAAAAAATTAACAATAAATCTATTTAAAAATTAGGATAACATTGAGATATTTATGTATGTTCCTGTATCGATATTTTATATACTGATAATTTGTTTCTTCTTAAATTACATTGTATTGTTTGTCTGATATTAAAAAAAATTAGTATATTTTTTAAATCTTGTCAGAACGTAATTTTTATTTTTCAAAAATTCTATATAATATGTTTCATGATTACAAGAAATTATTCCATATTTATGATCTGATTTGTTATATTTATTTTCTTAATGCATTGCAATTTATATATTTTGAAAAATTCTATCCATTTATTTTCCTAATTATCTAAAGTTTATTTATAATTGCTTATTGTTTTTATATAATTGAACTAATTTACCTATAACACAATTTCTGTTCGTCAAATGTTTATTTCTACGATTTTTATAATAAGGTTAAATATTAAAATTGCAATATAATAACCTGATATATTTTAATAGACTATTTGTGATGCAATTTGCATACTTCTAAAAGTTAAATTTATTATTTATGAAAATTAGAAGAAATTACAAAAAATTATGTGTAAAAATTTAGAAATCCATTTATAATACATTTTTATAATTTTTGAATTATTTAATTTCTAGTTATGATATGTTTTAAAACTCAATAAAAATGTAATAATAATGCTAAGATGTTGTATCCTTTATACGTTTAAGGAACAATTGAGATAGATTTAACGTATCAAATCACATGTCAATCACACAGATTTGTAACTTGCATACATTATGGTAATTTTTTTACCATAATACTGAACACGGTGCTCTGCCATTTATGTTTATTTTAAAATCCTTGTCAATAGAAGTCTTAAATATAGATACATCATGGATCGTAAAACAATTATTTTAATAAGTAATTAACTTTAAATTAACATTAGGTATTTCATTTTTTTTATTCAATAAACTCTTAAAATATTTACGATGGGAATAAACAAAAAGCCTATCGAAATTTAACGAATCACTTCTAAGTAAAATGGGGTAGAAAACATATAAACCTGTTTGATTGTCGGAGAAAATGGCCGTAGATAAAACTAGAAAGGTGATTTCTAGAAAAATTTTCAAGTTTCGTTCAGCAAATTGGTTTTGTCATTTTCATTCCCTCCCTTCTAAGTAATGATCGTTAAATTTTGATAACGGTTTTTGTTTTTCCGCGTTAAATCTTCATTTGCGATCCCTTAGCGTTTTGACTTTATTCATTAAAAAGATTTAGAAAATATATATTTTAAGTTTGGACCCTACAAATTAGATTTGATAAAAGCTAGCAGTTTCAAAAAACAAGCGTAAAATACATCAGTTCGTAAAGTCATCCTAGATTCTATTCTTTCAACCTATTTTCCACTTTATTGTGCGAATCTGGGTTATTTCGAGAAGGTTGCATAACGTGTAGTACTGATTTTCACGAAAACTGTTCAGTGAATAAGATGAGCATCTATTTTCTTAAAATATATGAAATAAAAACAAACTCTAACGTTATCAAAGTATTTTCAAATGGTATACAATTTAATTTAAGTTATGTACCAAACAACCAGACGCATAAAGTTATTTATATGTTGTTCTGATCTATAATTTTTGTTACGTGTATAAGATGAAGATGTGCTAAATTTGAGTTTAGTTATTTCATTAAAACTTCTTGTAGCTATTGCAGATAGTTGAAGTGTCAAAAGTGATTTAATAAACAAAAAAGTTAGTGGTTATTCTCATTACTATAACTAATGTTACTCTGGTAACTAAATTAAATTTAAAATTGGGGCAGATAAATTGTATGGATCAGTTTCAAACCAAAGGCAATTGTATAAATAAATGACACCCACATGGACATTTTTGATTTAAAAGAAATACATCTAACTTAGAGCATAAACTTTTGTAAATGTATTGTTACTCCTTTTATATTTAAAAAAAAAACAATTAAATTAAAAGAATTTCTTACAGTAGCACATATATATTTTTTTAATCATTTAATATTAACTGAAATAAAAGATACTTACTAATATTATTAAGAAAGATTAGTTTGCAAAACAAACAAAATTACTATTTGAATCCGTATTTAGTAGACAAATATGTAAAATTCTACAAGTTTAGTTCTCTTTGTACTTTTAATTGAAAAATGATGGAAGAACCAAACAATTTCTTCCACTACATTCTAATTACTGCGGCGATTAAAGTTATTGGAGGAGAAAAATCGGTCCAGCTTTCCTTAACATAAAAATCTAATTCTCTAGAATTAGTGAGGCTAAAAAGTTGTTAATAATATAGTGTAACATAATTTGAATAATGTAACATAAATGTAAAATGTTAATAACATTGCTGCACATTCTCAAAAACGAAGCTATTGAAAGACTATGACTTTGAGAAAAGTTTAAATAGTATAGTAAAGCCTGCATGGAAGTCATTTAAAAGCTTGTATAAGTTTCTTAGCCATAAAAAAATAGCTTAAAAAACTAGTTTCAGAAAAATTATAAAGCTCAAGGATCAAGGTTCGTTCACCAAGACTTGGCACTTGGCTCCGACTTCATCACGGCGATACTATTTCACAATTTTTGGAAGAAGGATGTGAACAATCCTGAACAAGGTTTCTATTTGGTGATCCTATGATAAAAATATTTATTTTGCAATCTTCATAGTTTGTCCTTTTTCGAGAGATTTTAAATTTAAAATAGATTTAATTGGCTAGTGTAATGAAAAGTATAATAGCAGATGACAAAGCGAGGCAAGTGACTGGAAAAAAAATTAGTGATAGTGTTTGGCGAGCATTAAAGGTTGTCTCAATTTATAGCGCGAAAATGTTTCTTCTCTACTCCCCCGCTGAAATGCTGTGAAGGTGGAGCCAAGTGCCAACTTCATTAACAAAACATTGAATATTTAATAGTAAAACATTGAAATTAAATCATAATTTTCTTTTCGTGTTAAGACGAAATATACTTTTTCTTTGTTAACACTTGTTATCCTTAAAGAAGAAAAAAACACTCAAGCACTTTATAGAATGAAAGTAAAACATATAATCAGACGATTACTTCATCAGTCCATTAAAATAAATTGAAATAAATTTTAGTTAAGCTTTCGACCGAAGCGAGGCGCTAATCTCATTAGATCGAGTAATGTTGCCATTTTGAAAAATGAAATGCGTAGTCTTTTTACGTGTTCCAGCATAAAAGTGAAAACTCTTTGTATATTTTTCTGTGGTTAAAATACATCAATTAAACATTAAAAAATGAAACTTAAAATTCTTACAAAGTTATTGCCTCAGTCAGGAAGAGCTTAAATCTCTGATTATTGTTTCGTTTTAACATTCTTTTGTATTTAAAAGCACATTTTTTTATCAAATAGAAACTTTTAGCTAAAAGGTTTTGTTTGTTTTTTTCAAAATTAGGAGTAATTTATTAGTTGACAAAAATACTCAAAAACTTTGATTTTTAGCTTTCAAAGCATTTTCTATATTCAAATTTTTAATAGGGCATCCATTTTCAGTATCGCTCCTATCACCGACAGCCTTGAAATCGTTCCGAAACCATCAATGTAATTTAAATTGTGAGAATGGAAATAAAGATTAAAAAAAATGAAAAATACCAATTACATCACCCAATACTTATTTCCAGTTTCGTAAATTGTAACAACGTTTATCTCCTGTATGATTAGAGCATTGATAGGAACCGAAACACGTAAGTGATTATTTTGAATAGAAAATCTGTTTACAATGTCGTAAATCATACAATCAATTTTTTTAATCAAATTATGTTTCTAAAAGATAAAGGCTTTTAAGGATTGTCACATCAAGAATATATTGATCAATTCTTCAAAGAATTCTGTGGGTAGAGCAGGGTGACCAAAATTAAAATCAAGTTGCTTAAATCCCAAATAATGAGAAAACTGCTAATTTGAACTAAACCATATTTGCTGCAGATGCTAATAGACTATTAAAATTCGGTTTTAAAAGGAATAAATTGATTTTTCACATTATGGGATAAAAGGGCGCTTTTGGTCTATTTTGGGGGGAAATAAATAAAACAAGT
The DNA here is from genome assembly GCA_949128135.1 of Parasteatoda lunata. Taxonomy (NCBI): domain Eukaryota; kingdom Metazoa; phylum Arthropoda; class Arachnida; order Araneae; family Theridiidae; genus Parasteatoda; species Parasteatoda lunata. The sequence continues at coordinate 20,606,109 of OX421973.1, forward strand.
TGTTCGAAACTGATGGAGAATAAGTAATCTAGTTCGTTCTTGGGCTGAATCTACTGGGTGAATTGCAAATAAAACGACACATAGACGTTCTAAACACACACACACACACACACACAAAATATTCAGCAAAACAAACAGCTCTTTCAACACTTCACCTCACTTCACAACTGCTGAAAATTAACATTTCGCATGAGCTTTAATTTTAGCTTCACCCGTGGCGTTGCAAAAGTCTCTTTTCGCTCGAGACGGAGATAAAACATATCACCTTAAAAGCCCATAATATTTACTGAGAAAACATTTCTTTTTATCTAAATTAGTTCATAAAAATTTTAAAATTTTATATATTTTCAAAACAATTTTGTATAAATGCAAAAAAATATAAATTTATTACATTTAATTTTTTTATTACGGTTCTATCCAGGGCTAAAAAGAATAGAAGGGCTAGTTCATTCCGCTCTTAGAGGTGAAGCTACGATTTCTCTTCTCATGACGTCACTGTATACACAGTTCTCGGAGATCGCAAGCAAAGATATTATGAAAACTTTGTATCATTCTCACTGTAAAAATAAGTTCGACTTTTTCCTGATATTAACCATCAAACTTTATGCGATTAACATATTATTTCCTTTCAAAAACATAGTTTTAAAAAAATTTCTTGGCCAAAATATTAAATTAAATACCATTTTAAACTAATAAAATATTTTACTAGTTGTCGTAAATGATGGATGGATTTAAAATACTTTATTTTAAAATTTTTAGTTTTAACTTTTATTATTAAAAAAAATTTAATGCATATATCGACACTTTTTTAGCTACATATTGTTCCTTAACAATAATTTGTAAAGTTAGGTTAAATTTAGGATCTTGATTTTAAAATATGCCGTTAATGGCAATTTGTTTATACTTAATCATTAGGAAACAGCAACCTTAACCGCTAATTATTCTAACAAAATAATAATTTAGGTTCATAAAAATATTAGAATATTTACAATTGTTTATAGATATTTAAATTTAAAAGAATATAATTATAATAAAAAAATAATTATATTATAATTAAAAAAATAATAAATACTTAGAATAACTACATTAAAAACTACATTATGAAACTAGAAGATTTTTAACTTTTAATTACCTATACTTTTCATTTAAGTTTTTATTTTCTTTGACTTATTCATTTTTTAATTTTTTCGTCTGCCTTTTATTTTGAAGTAGTTGGGCGGTTTCAATTTAGATGGCGAATTCTTATAAAAGTTCTGAAATGCAAAATAAGCGTATTGCTGTTTTATTCACTGCGGGTTACCGTCCCTCTAATTCACTTATAAATTCTTTGATGACACTTTTTGATTTTCAGTCCCATGCACACTTTGAAAAATGTATTCAAATTCCAGACACACTTCCATCGATGCTGCTGACAGAACAATAAGTCCTCCCTTAGATAAGAGAGCATTTGATAGAGTTACAGCAATTTTAAAATCCTTCTAATCGGCAATCCAAGCAAACGATTTCTCATGTCATCTTCATAATCTTGTTTTAAGAAATGCTTACTACATATTCGTTCATATTTAATATTAACTGGGTCATTTCGTTTGAAATGTTGAAGCCATTCTTTACGTTGTTCATTTACTTTAAGGAACACGTGGAAAATTACATTTTTTCCTTGTGTGCTTCTATGAGAATTTTTGCAAGTTGCAATGGTACAAATTAGCATTTCATAAATAATTTTAAATTTCTATAATTCACTTTACGAAACTGAGAAAAATCATTATAGGAAGCAAAGAATTTCTTCGAATATTTCACAAAAAGGAATGCTCCAATATTAGTTAAAGCTAGTTAGATCGAACGCTTTGTTCTTGAAGTAAAAGCTCAAGCTTTGCGCCACCGTGACGTCACAGGCAAAAATCGGAGGTTTGGCGCGTCGAGTGTTTCTTCAAGGGAGTGAACTAGCCCTTCTATTCTCTTTAGCCCAGGGTTCTACCACCTCTGCTTGCTATCGTTTTCCCAAACCATGGACAACATTCACGATTCCTTTCGAATCACTTCGCGACCCGTACATGCTACATTTGCTCTTCTGATACTAACACTATTATAAACCTCATTTATTCAAAAATTATTCCAAGCTAAAAGGTTTTGCAGCTATTTTTTTTTTATTGTTTAGTTTAAAAGTACGTGAAACATTTGTGAATTAAAAGATGCAAAAATATTTAGACCATTAAAAAAATTAATTACAAGACTGCAAAACAAAATTTCAGCAAAATGAGTCAAATAGTTTGCTGAGTAAAGTTAATTTAAAAAAAATAGTTTTCGAAAACGTTATTTTGAATTTTGTTTAAATCTTATATTTTCCCATTCGAAATTATGCTAAAGTGCAAAAGGTTCAAGAATTTTTATATTTTACAATTCCAAATTTTTAAAACTGATAAATATTTTTCGACAAGCGAGTTTTATAGTTTTTTTCGATTTACGTACATAGTTTAGGATGTTTGTTCCTCCAGAATTTTAAGATCTCGATTCCAATTCCCTTAAAAGAAAGGTATGTTAATTCAAAACAAAATTCGTTTTTTAGTCTTATTTCTTGACTTAAAATATCCTCCATGTAAATAAATTAGCATATTTAAGATTAGGCCTAAAGTGAAATTATTGCTAAAGTGTCCAAAACGGCCTTCCTCACTAAACTATTGTAATCATATTTTTCAGATTGTGGCTACTCAGCACAATTTAAGGATATAAAAGGCATATTAATTCCCAAAAAAAAAAACATTTTTGTATCTGATTTTGTAACTTTAATTATCGTCGATGCAAATGAATTAGCATATTTAAGGTTAGGCCCTCACACCATTAATATTGCATTTAATTTCTACATCAAAAGCTATCTTAATGCCATCCGTTCTTTTAGTTTACGAACTGTATATACTTTGAATCGTAATTGAAGCTGTGATCTAATATCCCGTTAGGAATAACTTTGTGTTCTGTAATCATCAGACAACTTATTTAAGTTGTTCCATATAAACTACCCCTAATAGGCATTTTTTTTAGAATCCTTATCAAGAATGAAAACATAAAAGTATTCTCATAGGGTTACGCAAATTTATATTTAAGCAGAAAAAAACAAAAATGCTATCGCAATGGGACAAATCACGGAACAATATGGCACATGCCGAATTATGGAAATTGCGTTATCGAAATGTTAAAAAAAATTATACAAAAAAATGAAAAGACAACACATGAAACTTAATATAAAAAAGAACAACTATGCATACGGCACACTGCAGTTGCAAACAGAGTGTTTTTAACTATAAGTAAAAGGTTACAATCACTATAAATTTTGTAATATTTTTATATTTTTATATCAGTCGTTGAACAGTCGACCCAATTTTAGGTTTATGACTACTAATGTTCAACTCCGTAGCCTTGTAATTTTGAACCAATCCAAAAAACAAGGAAACTCTTGGATCAGTACCCCCAGAGGTTTTGATTTGTTATGGGAACATAGAGGACTTTGCGACTCGACAGATTTAACGTGCATCAGTCACCATTTACTACACGGGAAGTCTTCGGCCGGATGGAATCGAAACCACGAACTCTACGTGAATACTTTTGAAGAATTTCGAAGCTAAGTAACCGAAGTTTTTTTTGCATTATATATTTTTGTGACGTATAGGTATTTGGTATATTTCGTTAGGTTTGCATAGGTTAATTTGACGTTTTCTTCATCCTTTTGTTTAAATGCCTTTGTTTAAGCACAAAGGGAATTTTTTGGTTTTCATTATCATATTATATAATGTTATAACAGAAACATATAATAAATAGTGAATTTTTGTTCCTGTTAAAATATTTGTATCATTCTTGCATTGAAAAATTGTAAATATTCTTGTCACAATTGTATAGGCACTATTCAGCGAAAAAAGTATGAACTAGAATATGGTAAGACTTACTGTTTTTCTGGCTCTATTTGAACAACAGAAAAGCTCTGTAATTTTTTATCAAATTGCTTTCTTAATGCTTTTGTAAGATTAACAATAAACTATGGTATTATAATATGTGGTAATATTTAGTGAATATGGTAAAATTTTTTAACTTTGTCATTTTTGAACTTAGAGTATGCCATAGAAATCATTTATTCGAATAAATTTTGTATCAAGTTTTGTATTTTTTATTGGATGTGTGGTATAAATTTGATAATTATATAATATAACTATAATTTTGATAATCATAATTTCTAGTAAACTGTTGCCATATGAATGAAAAAATCCGCAAACGGAAGGTTTAAATACCATATATTTTGGTTTTATAAGCCAGAATTATGATTTTTTTACCAGAAGTGTCATTACTAAAGGTCATTAATACTACCAATTTTTATCATTTTTCATTATAACACTGGCTTCCAAACAATGAAGAAAATCTCTAGGGTATTAACAGGTGAAGCAACATCTTTTCAAATTGAAGAAGAATTGTCAGTAAATGTCTTTTTCAAGTACGCACCAATAACATCAGTAGACGTTGAAAGAGGCTTTTCCAGGTATAAAAATTTACTTTCAGACAAGAGACACTCGTTTACAATTCAAAATGTCAAAAAACATTTAATAATCCAATGTAATTCTGATATTTAGTAATATTATGAGATGGAAGTTGTTATATTCATTAAAGTTTTTATACAAAATGAAAATGTTTTGGAGTCAATACATTTTCCTTTTTTTTTTTTTTTTGTTGTTATTTTAGGATATAGAACATATTTTTCAAACTTTAATGAACGTAGAACAAGTATTGCATTGCTTTATATTTTTTGAAATGACTCATAATAATTTTAAAGAGTAAAACATTATTTTAGTTCAATATTTTTACTATATTTAAGTCATGTCATAAGGCATTTTCAGCGCAATTTTCGCATTTTTAAGGACATTTTTTGCACTTTTTAAGGGCATTTTTTGCACTTTTTAAGGGCATTAGTTGAGATTTTTTAGGTCATCAAAATCCGGGCTCTAGTCATTACCATACAATATGGTTATTTAACCCGAATTTTTTCCCCGCGTAAATACGTAATAAGAAAAAAACTGAATGTTTCTGTTTTTTATAAAATTAAATTTAAAATCTCATATCTTCAGCACCAGCTTCTTAACTTATTTGCGCACTTTTCTTATTATTTTTGAAAAATAAATGCGAGTTTTTAAAAATTTTTAAAACATCTTTTCAGAAACCAATATTTTGTGCTCCACATTACTTTTGTTTAAGACTCAGTCACACAAAAGACGAAGAAAACATAAAATAAATAATTTTTATTGGGATTTAAAACTTAAAAAATTATAAAATGAATGTTTGATAAAATAAAATAGGTGCTCTAAATAGGTTTAAATCTTATAATTGCTTTCAGTATTAAAAATAAATATTAAACATAGGACAAATCATGTGTTAAAATTTTGTAATATTTATTTTTCTTATCACAAATAATGAATTATAATTTCGTTAAACATTATAAAAATACATCACCAAATAAATAAATTATAAAAATACATCACAAAATAAATAAATTACAAAAATCTATTACAATATAGTGTTACTAATTTAGTTTCAATTTTAAAATTATATAATTAAATTCTTAAAAGAATATAAATTGTAATGGAGATAGGTTATATAAAGTATTTATAATCAATATACTGATATAGATCAACTTCCTACAGTAAAGGCAAATACCAAATTGATTTTTTGTAAAAACTGCACATTTGCACAAAAACAAATCAATACATAATTATCTAGCAATTTTTTACATTCATCAAAAATCTACTTGAATTTTAAAAAGTATTTAAATTCTATAATAACGAAATCATAATAATACTTCAAATAAGTGTATAAATATTTTTTTGGTTTCTTTTAATTTCACGTATATATTATTGTTTTTTTTAAATCAAAACTAAATTGTAGTAATGCTATATTTTCAACAAATCAGTGCATAAATTCGTATCTCTTAATTTTTAATAATAACAAATATCATTTTGAATTTTCAAAAAAAAATGTTTTATAAACTAAAAGTATAAAAAAAAAAAAAAAAAAAAAAACACAGATCATTGAATGACTATGAATTTTGTAATTTACTATAATCTTGAAGCAATTTCTCACATTGAAGCGATGAATGACAATTCAAACTGCCAGTGCCTCAATAATTCTTAAATAGTCACTACAAATTAGTAAAACATATTTCAAATACAGTTATTTTACAATTTATAAAATTCAATTGAAAATTAAAGTGAAATATTTTAGACTTTTTTTAAAAAAAACTCAGCAAAACAGTTACAAAATTTCATTTTACGTTTTTTAATTTTCTTGAATAAAAATAGATTATTTTTTTAAAAAAAAAAAACGAAATGATTTTTTAATTTGAATTAAATTGATTAATTTTTTCTGGTCAGTTGCATTCATTTTTCTAGCTCGTTATTTTGGAGACCTAAGAGGATGGCAAACAATCTTTGTATAGATCTCAGAGACTTTCATCAACGCTGCTTTTCCTGAACAAACGTTCAAACGCTTCCACGGCTAAAAGTAAATTATATTTAGGCTGGCAATGAGGTCTAACAAACAAGGAGATCTTACTTTTAATTTTATTTGCTTTAAATTCAATCTTTTTTAAGAAACTCTTCTCTAACAGCTCCATCGAGGTTTTCGTATTCTTGTTTTGAAAACCTAGTTCATTTACAATGAAACAGTTGGTCTTAACATTACGATCTATTATTACATCCATCATTGGATTGTCATTTTTTAAGCGGTTTTTTGTTTCTGCGTGAAATATTTCGATTTGTAATTCCCCATCCATAGGTATATCAAACGATCCAAGGGCGGAACTATTGCCATCGATACTTTTACTAAAAATAACTTCGTTACTCTGATTCTTTATCTCTACGCTAACGTATTTCTGATTTTTAAAATAACTATGTGGATTTCTTGAAAAAAATCTGAAATTCAGCAATTTCTTAAAAGGATTTGCTGTCAAGTAGGCAAAATAACTATCACCAAGTCCAAGAAATTTGATTTTGTCAAGCGGAAGGAAGGGTTCTTTCATTACTTTTCCCGTAAGAAGTAGCTTGTTCGGATTATTTGCGTGTACTATGGCATAAAAATCGTCATAGAAGAATTTTATATTCTTAGCATTTGGTTCAACAAAAATCTTGTATACTCCTATGGGTACATCCTTAAAAGTAATATTTTGAGTCTGAATCTTTTGCTCGGCTACCGTTTGAGATCCATCCATCAGTTTTAGCACATCACCTGTTAATTCACCAAGTATTTGGTTATCTATATTAACAGTAAAATCGTTTTTCAGTTCAGTTGAACGCAAATCTGATGGAGTAACTAAACTTGTTTCGTACAGTAGACCAAGGCTGTTTTTAACAGAAGTCATCTTCTTGGTATCGCTTATGATGTAGTTCAGAGGATATGCTACACTGGATAAAACATAGCAATGCTCAAATAGTTGTTCTTCTTGTATTGCTGCTTTTGCCAATTTCATAAACGGATACACGTCGAGGGCAAAATCAATTGCAAAAAAGTGCATCAGTCTTTCGACTAATAATGTCCCACTAACATAATAAGAACAACCGGCATATTCTTTGCGAGTAATTTGATTAAAGCGTGAAAAAGATTTCTGACCAGCTTTAAAAAACATGTGGGTTAAAAATGATAATTTTGGGATTAAATCCCAATTTTTGACTTCAGTTCCTTTTTTGAGTATTGTAGTAAGGTTCATTATTTTTGAATTCGAACCTTTTGTTACCATTTCATTACCAAACTCAATTGTCTGATAAAAAAAAAGCATAATATATTATTCCACGTTTCACCAACGGATAATGATTCGTCATCTAGTCTTTTCAGTTCGTGTCCATGACCAATTTCATGCAGCGCCCCCCAATTCGTATGGCTTATTTTCAACCAGAAAGAAACTGATCCTGACCTAACAGCTGTATACGATGCATCGTAATATGCCAAGCCAAATCCGTTTTTGTCAGCTTTCAGAAAAAACCTGTTTCGTACGTTTTGATCAATACCAGTTTCTTCGAATGACAACCCTATCAGCTGACTGTAAGTGGTTAAGATTTTATCGTAGAAAGTAATTAAATCATTGAGATTTCTGCCTTCGGGTAACTTCCTTGTAGCCTCCTTGTCTACTTTCGGAATAAGAATTCCGAAATAATCTGATTCTATGTAAGCAAATTCTGCGTCTTGAGTATCCCAGAGCTTAAAGAAATCTTCTTCCTTGTCCCCGAAGTGGTAAATGGGAAGAACTTTTGAATCAGTTGGATACCCTATAATTACAGTGCGACTATCTTCAGGTTTTTTTTTAAGGTACTCACATTCTAAGAATGGAACACTCACAGATCCTAGGCTAAATGTTGCTGCTCGACCTGGCAGGGAGTTTTTAATATCAAACCTTCCTTCTTTTTTACGATCATCGTTGAGGAGACGTACTTGAGCTTGATTTAGACTTTTACTCTCTAAGACACATGTTAACTTTTGATTGGCTGCTAGAATGATTCCAATTGGAGCTCGGTGGTGTCCAAGACCTTTGGTCATGGGAAAATCTTTCCAGACAGGTGCAGGTAGCCATGGAACCTGAAGCTTCTTTTTTGAAGTCATTTTAATTTATCTGCAAGAATTAAAGTAGGTCAACATATTAACGTTGGTTGTGCACTTTATCCTAGTAATTTTACTAGTAAATCATTATCTTTCTTTTTTTTCCTCAATTATTTGTTTATTTTTCATAGTTAGAAATTAAAACTTTGGATGTTTAAAAAAAAGGTATCTGCGTATTGCAAAGTAATACCTTAAGAACTTGCACAGACTAAAAGCTACAGCGTTGATTATATTCAAATAAATTTTGCTTGAGCTATTCAAAAACCAGATTTTTTAAATAGGTGAGATTCGGTGAAACCAAATCCCTACGGTTTTCATATATATATACATATATATATATATATATATATATATATATATATATATATATATATATATATATATATATATATATATATATATATATATATATATATATATATATATATATATACATAAAGCTTCTATTCTATTAATTGTTTTATGTTAGTTCTTCACTAATAAACTTAATCCTAATTAATTATTCAAATCTAACTGCTTTCTCGCACTTTTAAAAGCCACATCCTGTTTCTAAATCTATTTTTGGCTCAACTATACATTAATTAAAAGCAAGACATTTTTCCCTTTAATCTTCGTGGGAATCACTCGATCTAGTTCATAAACCAATAGTAATTTCTAATATTTCCATCTCTCTCTAAATTGAAACATTTTACGGATTTACTTTGCAAGATTTTCCCTAACATATAATCGAGAGCACAACTTTTCGTGCACACACTTTCATGACTGCTCTGTCTAATAATTAATAAATAAATTTTGTACCCTCCTTCGTTGACTGAGACCTGTTTTAATCCTTCCACTCGGCAACAGGTCGACAGGATTAAACGGTCAAGAAGGGGGTACGGTACATCAAAGATATGTAATATCTTATTAAAATAATCATCTTAAATTTTGAAAATAAATCAACTTCGGAAGAGGGTACATCAAAAATATTGAATATCTCATTCGTATGGATAGTAGAAAATTTATCAGTCAAATTCTTCTGCAACTCACGGTAATTCATAATTCATCCAGTATCTTCAACAAAAAATAAATTATTCAATTATCAAACTTTTTGTTTATTATAAATGATACCTGCGCCCAGTGGAACTCAACGATCATCGATTTTCCATATGTCTATGTTGCATGTTATGTCTACGTTCTGAAGGCGATGGATACAACTAAAGAGCTGAGCTTCAATCAGGGACTAATATAGGGGTATTTATATCTATGGCTTCAACAATATTCACCCCCCTTGGAATAAAAAGAAAAACTGCATCGGACTCCTGTTAGACGTTAAAAAGTTTTCGATTTGAAACCCCATCCCTTCTGTCCGGAAAGCGTTGATTTTGCATCTCCCAGTGCTGCCCTGGATTTTATCGTCAAGAAATTGTTCTCACCCCGTCTCATTCAAGGAGAAATATGATTCCTCTTAAAGAAGATACTAAATTATTAATCAACTTTCATATGATGTTCTGGTTTTCAAAATATCTTCTTAGACTAATTCGAACTTTATCCAGCTACGTATCCTTTTGGGGTATTTTTATGTTTAACTCAAAACATTTATTTCTTTAATTTTTATTGATTAATAAAGAAAAAAGCACTCGTGTTAGTAAAAAAAAATTGAGATTATGATTTTTAAAAAAAAAAATTTTTTTCTCATACTTGATCTTTCAATTGAAACAATTATTTTTTATACATTGATCGTATTTACTGTTGAAATTTTTTTTTCTTGAGAAATTTTCATTTTCAGTGAATTGATTGTTTTGATTGACATAAAAAAATGTTTGGAGAAATTATTTTCATACTTATTGTTTTATGTGTTACAGTTTATATGATTTATTGATTAGTTGAATTTATATATTTGTTTTACTATAGTGTTTAGGGTAAAGATTAAAATGCCATTGAAATTAATTTTTAATATATGAATGCAATTACGGCAGCGTTTCTCAACCTTTCAGTATTCGCAGCCCAAATTTCAGTCATAATTTTCATCACGCCCCCCCACTTAATGTAAAATTTATACAACAATAATGTATATTGAGTATTTTGAATTTTGTCTTTTAATTATTTTTAACTAACTTCCAAAACAAAAGTAAAGTGAAAGCCAGCCAGCTGCAATTGAGATTGTAGAAACTATATTTGGAGTTAATTTTTCAAAACAATTACAGTCCATACCTCTTTCAAATGATACTGTTGCTCGTCGAATTGGTGATACAGCTGAAAATGTATAGTGTCAGCTTTTCTCGATGTTGCGTGACAAAATGTTTTCAATACAGTTTGATGAAGCAACAGATATTAATAAAGATGCTCATTTAATTGCCTACGTTTGATTTTGTGATAGCATGTCAGTAATAGAACTACTTTTCTGCAAATCAATCGAACTCAAAACAACAACGCTAGCATTATTTGCTATTTTAAATGATGTAATGGATTAGACAAACATAAAATGCAAAAATTGCATCGGAACATGCACCGCTGGTGCTCGTTCAATATCTGGAAGGTTCGAAAGTATACAAGCACTTGTAAAATAAAAATCGCCTCCATGCGTCTGGACACATTGCGTGATCCACAAAGAAGCTTTGGCTTCGAAAGAAATGCGTCCTGGTTTAAATATTGTGTTAACTACGGTTGCAACCGTTGCAAGTCATATAAAAATAAGAACCCTGCAATCGAGAATCCTTTCCGCACTTTGTAATGACATGGTTCAGTACATTCAGAGTTACTATTTAAATACGAGACAAGATGTTTATCAAATGAGAAGTTTTTGCCACGTGTTTATGAATTAAGAGAAGAAATCGCCATTTTCCTAGAAGAAGATGATAGACCGGAAACCGAGAATTTTCACTTTTGTTTATTTGTGATGAAATTGAGCTACTTGGACGTCATATTCGAGAAATTAAGTAACTTGAATCTTCAACTCCAAGGAGTAAATACACATATGTTGGATACGAGTGATAAAGTTAATGCCTTTTGTAGAAAATTGGAACTGTGAAGCAGACATTTAAAGCAACAAAAACAACTTAATGTTTGCAAATGTTGATAATTGTACTAAAACTTATAAGGCTGAAGAAGAACATGTAAAAGTTGTTTTTTAACCATTGAAAATCATTTAGTCATGCTGGCAAGGAATTTAAAAAAAAGTATTTTCCTGCTGACGACAAACTGATAGCAAGTTACGAGTGGGTTAGGAATCTATTTCATAAGACTCCCGAAGGACTCTCGGTTTATGAGGAAGAAAAATTCATAGACTTCACGATAAGTGGCGAAACCAAAATACAATTTAGTAATAAATCACTATTTGAATTTTGGGCAGGAGGATGATTTTTCTGCACTAAAAACAAAGGCATTTCGCATTCTATTACCATTTTCAACATCCTACCTTTGTGAAACTGGATTTTTTGCTGTGGCTTCTTTGAAGACAAAATATAGATCACGGCTAAATATAGAAACAGAACTGAGAGTGGCTATTTCTTATATTAAGCCTCACCTCAAACAACTTCGCTCTGCAAGACAGGCCCAAGAAGTCACTTAAAATTATAATTTTTTTTTTAATATAGTATGTTATGATTAAGTAAGGTGGGAAAGCTAAAGGTAGCCAGTGCTCCAAACGTAGCCCCCCCCCCCCCCCAAAGTAAAATTAAATTTATTTTGAATCATAAGATGTCCCTGCTGCATTGTAAATTTTGTATCTGAGGTGCACGAGGTTGAATTGGAAGATATTTCCTTAAATGACCTCCATTGTATGAAGAGATTTAATTTTTTGCAGTTGTCGTTCTAATGTCCGGGTGAGAAGATATTGTAATTTATATGTGTTTAAATTCTTAGAACTTTGAGTTACGATATGTTTTTTGAAAGTTTATTTCTTTTTCTTTAACCGCATTACTTTAATTCGAATTAATCTATCAGATTAATAGTTTCAAGTCGTGCAAATGGAGAGAGAGACCATATGCATGTTCCCAAGGTGGCCACCTTGGGGACACGTGGGCCGCCTTCGGAAACAAACGTGAAATCTATAAAAGAGTTAAGAATAAATCATTACGTAGCATATTATTTCTCAAAAAGGAATGATTGAATTGAATGCCAAATGATTTATTTCATTTTAAGCAAATGTCGAACTTTGGAATTTTTTAAATTTTTATAATATTTTGACGTTCTCTGTACTTTAACAGAGTGGGCGATATTTTGTTGCAAGTGTTTTGCATTGTTTGCATTTTAAAGTAATTTTTCAGGTATTTTTTTATTTTTGTGGTAGTTATGAGTGTTTTTGTGGTTGATTCTGGTACTTTCTTGTAAATCTGGGTATTTTTATACTAGTTATGGGTTAGGTTAGTTAACTCTTGTATGGCTATTTAACTCTTACTTGTTAGTTAATCCTTTTGAAAAAATTAACTCAGTAATTCTTGATTAATTCTAATGAGTTAACTCAAAAGAATCGCTAGTGACTTCACACAAGAACTATCAATGTAAAATCAATAAACAAATTATACACTCTGAAAACAAATATCTTTTTTAAAGTCGGGAAACTTGTTTCTACCAGCAAGACACTTAAAGTACCTTTTTAAAAGACGTTAGCAAGTCTAAGTGTTTTTTCTAAAGATAATTTGAATAAGTGAAAAAGTGATTCAATATATGGCTCACCTTTGGAACCTGTGGGAAACCTTAGGCGCAGAAGCTACAATTTTGAAATTGTACTAAAAAATAAATGAAACTTTATCTTACAATTAAAAGTATAAGTGATATATATTAGAGATAGGTGTAAAATGTTACAGAAAAAAATTCAGCCACACAGACTTATTCAGAAAATTAGGAAAAATCCTCAAATTGGCTCCCCACCTTAAGTTTTGATTTAATAAGTTGTTTCACTTTAATAAGTTATTAAAAATGTCGAAATGTATTTTGTTTTTTATGTGTATGTACGCTTTCCTTACATCCAGTTATTCATTTTTTTTAAATAATATTTTCTCTTGAATATTCTCGCGCCACCCCTTTAGTGTGCTCGCGCCCCCCTAGGGGGGCGCGCCCCACAGGTTGAGAATCGCTAAATTACGGTGTGCAGAAATTATAAATTGAATCAAGAAATGTTAAAACTAATACAAATAATTTGGAAAAATTAATAAAATACTTGTTTTTAGAATTTGAATTGAAATGTGAAACCAGACATTAATGCTTGAGTTCAACGTTGGTAATTAGTTCATAGCTCAGACATTTCCAAAAACTAAGTTTCTTATTGCTGAGATTCATTTCCAACTTAGAGATAAATTGACCAAACACAAACTTACAATGTATAGTATCCGGATACACTCAAAATGTTTTCAAAATAAAAATAAAAACATTAAAAATTACAAATACCTGGTTGTGACTAATAAAACTATCTATTTAAAGTCAACACAAATAGTACTTTAAATATTACCCCAACATATATTTTCGAAATATATGTCCCAAAAAAAAAAACAAAAAAAAAAAAGATATAAATGAAAACAGACGAAAGGTAATTTGCAAATTATCCAAACTTGCACTTCAGATTGAAAATAAGGAAAATAGCTAAGTCAGTCAAATTTTAAAAACTGAATTATCTTAATACCATATTAAATTTGAAAGCTTGTTTTGGATTTCAATTAGTGATTAATCGTGTTAAACGGGATGTAATGTAAAATCTGAGAGGACTGATCACCTTTTCTGATTATAAAAGCAATTTGCATTTACACATATTTCCTGAAATCCTAATTAATGATTGAAATAAAAATACCAATAAAGAAAAAGTGTAAATAAATATAGAGAAAATAAAAAGAAAGGAGAAAAAAAAATTTTTGGACATAAAATTAATAAATGAGAACAAGAATGTAAACAAAGTGAATTTAAAGATAAATAAAACAAAAAATAGACTTAAAAATAAAGATTTAAACAGCAAAACTGAAAATAACCTTGAATTTTCAGATATTCTTGCGAATAAATGTGATAATGGTGCGTAACATTGTCAAAATTATGTTGACAGAATTGTGCAAATCCAAGATAATGAATAAATTCCTAACTTCAGGAAATTTTCAAATATTTTGCTATTAAAGTGACAAATATTTAAGGTAAATAATAATTAAAGTAAAATGAAGTCAATGCTGAAATCTTGGACTTCAGAATAATAACCACTGTGTCATTTTTATTTTATTTTGTTTTTGAAAAAGGTAAACAACACTGAAGATAATTTTGGGTTGAAATTTTTCCCGTAAAACTGTTTTTTGTATTTTATGTTTTACATTTTAACTTACACATTTTTAAAAATGTTTATAAATTTTTTTCATATTGATTGAAGAGTTAACTTTGTGATATTATGAGGAATACTTCATGGAGAATAACTTTGTTGTGATCTTCAAACAAAAGACTTGGAACTGAAAAAACTGTTAAGTCATAAAAACTGTTGAAAATGAAAATCAAACTTTTAAGTTTGCTGGTAGCGCTACTACAATTTTTCCTCAAACACTTTAATTTAATTATGGTATTTTTTTTACTATGCGTACAAATGTGTATTTTTTACAGTTCATATAACACTTATATTTTGTTAATATTATAAATTTGATTCTTTTCATTCTAATTGTGCTTCTATCATAGGAAAAATTTTGCAAATAGATAAATTTTTGAAATTTTTGGATTGTAATTAAACAATTTTGGCAAGGGGGGGGGGATGTAACATAAAAAACTTCTATTAATCTTTTTACGTTAGTTCTTCACTAATAAACTTATTCCTAATTAAATATTCAAATCGAACTGCTTTCTCACACTTTTAAAAGTCACATCCTGTTCCTAAATCTATTTTTGGCTCAACTATGCATTAATTAAAAGCAAGACATTTTCCCCTTTAATCGTCGTGGGAATCACTCAATCTAGTTCATAAATCAATGGTAATTTCTAATATTTCCCTCTTTCCCTAAATTGAAACATTTTACGGATTTACTTTGCAAGATTTTCCCTAACATATAATCGAGAGCATAACTTTTCGTGCACACACTTTCATGACTGCTCTGTCTAATAATTAATAAATAAAATTTTGTACCCTCCTTCCTTGCCTGAGACCTGTTTTAATCCTTCCACTCGGAAACGATATATATATATATATATATATATATATATATATATATATATATATATATATATATTCTACGTATGAGATAATGATAATGGCACTTTGAACCACAAATGCTTCTTAAATGCGTGAAAAAATGCGTGAATACTTGAATTAGATATCTTAAGGATGAATGAATAAGTTTAAAGCACTTAAACAATTTTTTTCTCTAAAAATAATAGCGTATTTCGGTACATTGCTTTTTTAAAATTGCATGAAAATCATAAACTGTTTATTTCTAAAAATATTTCAAACAGTAGAATATAATTTATCTTTATTTGTTATAAATATTCTCAAGTATTCGTCCTATAAAAATTTCATACTCATTTTTACGTATAAACATCTAGACAAGTCTCAGTTAACAACATAAATATCCAAGAACGATTTTTTTTTTTAGAAAAAGAATATTTTGTAGGTATTTATGAAAACTTTAGCCACAACGTATGCAACGTAAATATGTTATTGGAAACATATTATAAATTGGAAAGAAATTGGAATTGGAGGAAGAATTATAAATTGGAAAGTAGTAAAATTATTTCTATTTTGTTTCATGTAATTTAAAAAGCCTCCTCTTTAAACGACAGAAGGCATTTAACAGAAATAAAGACTTAGTATATCTTAAACGTGTTGTAAAATCTATTTAAACGAGAGAAAACAATAACTAAAGCAACTAAGTGTTAATTAGACGCTGAACTCATCATAAATTACATAATTAAATTGACGGATTTAAAAATCTTAATTTTTTATGATTCATTTTTTAAAAATGCTGGGGTGGACGTACAAAACTTTTTCTCTATTTTTCATTTCCTTTCCAAATTGCACGGCATTACATTTTTATAACCGTCGTTAAACAGCCGACCCACTTTTACGGGTTTGTGACTACTAATGTTCAATTCCGTACTCTTGAACCCAATCCAAGGGAACTCCTGATTCGAATATTGGGAGAAATTTGCCACCGTGGTGTTTTTAGATGGAACTAACCCGCATTTGCGTTACATGGAGAGGAAGACCACAAGAACCTCCCATGGTTAGTCTGACGTCAAGGAGACTCCAACCCACGATCCGTCTACCACTGAGGATATTTCACGTCAACACTGTGGTCGGTGCAAGCCAGATGCGGAATTCGTATCGACTGGGATTCGAACCCGGTTCGCCTCATTGGAAGGCGAACGCTCTATCCCCTGAACCATCGCGGCTCCTAATGTATCACATGAAATAATTTCACGTGATTTATGACAAATGTATCTCATGAAATTAGCAGCAACAATTTAGACAAAAATTGCCGCCTATCCCCCTAGCCGGTTTTGTCCAACTCTCCCTTATTCTTACGATATTTAATTTTACCTGTTTTATTTTAACTTATTTCTATCATGTACGATGGAATATTGTACGATGGATAAGCGCGAACAAATCTAATTAAATGTAATACACAAATACACCAGAAAAACTTTCTTAAAAAGATTCACAAGTGTTTGAAATAAAAAATTGTTAAAAAATTTGTTTCTAAATTGCAGGATATTAATATAATATATAATTGTTGTTATCTAATCGCTAAAAAGATACAAAGATAAACATACACAGTAACAAGCTTTATGATACATTTTATTCAAATTAACTGCTGATAACAGTATCAATATGCATCGGATATCTCTCAAAAATGCTTACGTATTTCATGCATTCTATTTCCGCAAATATTAACGTTATGATAAATAAATGTATACGAACATTTGCTTATGCGTTTTGTAATTTGCAAATTTTTTTCAAAATATTTATCATTTATTATTATCGAAAGCCTCATGCTATTTAGTTCTTGTGTGTTTGTTATTTCAAGCTTGTATAGTTTATTAATCATAAGTAATAATGAAATGATATGAAACAATCAAGATGAATTTATACCGTTCTGTCAAGTAAAGGGGCTATTAATTTTTTAAAGCTTAGCTTTTTATTAGTCTATAGCTCCTGGTTTTTCTCCTTTAAAATAAACTGAATATTATCTGAAAATAAGAAACTAAAAATTTGACATACAGGTAGTTCAAAGCACGTAGATGGTCACTGTTGACGTTAGAACATTTAATGACGAACCGTTCAAGCGGTATGAGCGAAATTCTGATTGGTTAAACGTTAGTGATTGTTTTAAATTTAAATAAACACGATTCAATTTTTTTAATATTTTTAAGATAACATCAGTGGTATTTGCAAGCTTATGGCTCTATTGATAAAAAAAGAGTTAATTGCACGTACTTTAATATTTAATTATTTTTTATTTTCTATGTCAGATTAATTTAATGAACAACATCAACGTATTAGAACTCATGGACTAGTCACCAAATTAAAATTCCTAAAATTATATAATACCACTTGTTTATTTTGTTAATAGGAGTTTCTTTAAAGCGTGCTTCTATAAAAGTCAATCATTTAAAACCAACAGTAATTGAAATGGGAAAAATTAGTTATGTATTTAAAAGCAAGATTAATAGAGAAGTGATATTAGTTCGCTTAAGGAGAAATGTTTACGTTAGGAATCGTAAGGAGAAAAGTAAAAAATCGCCATACAATTATTGTCGCCAATGTTTCTAATTAATTTAGGTAATTAACTACTGGTATTATATCAATTGGTAAAGTTTCGAATTCTGCAACGAGTCTTCCGTAGTTTCAGAGACTATTTTTTCCAGTGGTAGCAAAGATAGTGTATTAATATTTGAATAAATAAGAATTAAACGAACTTTTTCCAATAAATGCTTGAAACAGCAATTTTAAAGAACAGATAGAGAAATGGTAATGCTCTAAAATGCTTCTTATCAAGATCTTATGCTTCTTATCAAGATCTTATAAGAATTCGATTTTTTTAGTTTGTTGCCACTGATAAATGTATTTCGAAATAAGCTTAAATGTTAAAAGATATGTATATTAATATACGTATGTACAGTCCGCAAAAAAAAAAAAAAAAAAAAACGAATCACCCTGAATAACGTTTGTTCTAATGTACGGATTTTCACGAACTAAGTGTCAATCTTAAAGGTTCCTGGGGGTGACCTCATATATGCTAATTAATTAGTGCTAACTATTAATTAAGTTACGAAATCAGACACAAAAACGTACTTTCTCTGAATAAAAATGTTTTTCCCGCATATTTGGAATTCAGACACTTGAATTAGGGGGGTAGACAAAATTTTTTAAAAATTGAGTCGTAAATTAGGTCGCAATAAAGGCTTATATATTTGGCAATAGTTCAGAAAATCGCCAAAAAATGTCGCCAGCGCAAATGAATATTTTAAGATAGCCCATTGACTAATTCAAAAGAAGAATGCTTAATTTTACTAGGATGAAGCTCTGACTGTAAAAAAAAAAAAATTTGAAATAATGTTCTGTAATCGCTCGGAGAGGTTTTATTAATAGTTAATAGAAAATATCTCGAAGTTTCTAAGCAATTGAAAATTTTTAAGTAGATTTCTATTCAAGAAACAAAAATTTTTTGTATTTTAATATCCTTTGAAAAGAAAATTTGAATCGATTTATAAATTATTTATGATATTCTAAGTTTTTAGAATTTAAATACATGAACTTTTTATCTGATATTATTTAGATTATGTTGTTTTTGCTATATTTATTCGAGGATTTCACACTAATATCAAATTAACATAACTTATTATGGCTATATACAAAATTTTAGAGATAATCATTTTTACAGCTTTAATCGAGTCTTCTAGGCAAGAAAGTTTGAAGGCAAAAAAAGTGCTTGAAAAATAAAATGTATATTGTATAGTAATTCTAATGCACATTCACAAGGTTTTCTATAATTTACGATATTTCTTTTTTCTATAACTCAAGGAATTGCTGAATGTTTATTGGTATTTTAAAAACATTGAAATATGTTATGTTTAAGAATAAGATATTGAAATAATATGTTGCATATTGTATGACATTGTTTAAAAAATTGCTTCATTCTGCTAGAAATTTTGGTTACAGGGTTTTCTTTGAATAAATAAAGATGATTAGCAAATAGCATCCTCATGTTTCGATACATTCTGATACTTACGTTCGCAAATTCGCCATAAAATGTCACATAGTATATTTTTCAATTACGATAAGCTACATTTACCACCAAATACTGCTACTATGACTATTTTTGTTTTCTTATTTATATATCTGATACGATACTCTTTTTTTAATGTAAAACAGTATAATTGATGATAAAAACTAAAATGGCTTCAAAAAATATGAAGAGGGAAGTAAAAAGTCGACATGTTTCGAGCGTTCAAATACGAGCGCCCATGCTCAAGACTTGTCAGGCTTGAATAACTTGTGACTTTAATTATTGGACGCTCAAAACATGTCTATTTTTATTATCATCGATTATTTTTTAAATCAATGGTTTTTATATTTTCGATTCAGTTTCTTGGGATTATCCATTTAGTAACACAACATATTAGATTTTTTCACTCGATATTAAAATAAGCTTTACATAAGTTACAGGCACATGTTCTTAAATTGAAAAAATAATAATTCACTACTTTGTAAAAAAAATCAATGCAGTACAATTATTATTATTATTATTACCTTTGTTGTAAGCCTTTACATTTTTAAGGACATAAAAAAATTCCGTTTGCAATTGAAATTTCAAAACTTGAATGTGAAAATAGAATGTCCCCTACCACCAGGAATCGAAATTAAATAGTTACAAGGACAGCTATTTCAAACAAGTTAGCGCTTCCGTTCTACTCGAAGTTGTTTGAAAAGGTATTTTTTATCTATCGATTCAAAAGTTTATTCTACATTTATTTTAGGGTATAGTTTCGGAGTATTTCGATCGAGTTTATTTTTACACCCTTATTTGCTTAAAATTATTAAATAATTTAAATAATTTAATAATTTAATAATTTTAATAATTTTAATAATTTTAATAATTTTAATAATTTTAATAATTTAATTATAAAATTATAAATAATTATAATTATTAAATAATTAAATAATAAACTGGGCTTTCATTGCATATCCTTAACCTTGATACCGCTATTATTAAATTAATGGAATAAGCTTAGATAAATAATAAAAGTTAATTTTTTCCTCGTTTTAATTTTCAAAGAAATATGTTTCGATCAAACAGATTTCATTCTGGAAATAGCGAAATTATTGAGTAGGTCCCTTGGAGCAATATCATTCTTATTCTCTTTTGACGAAAAATAGGAAGAATTGGTTCTCACAGCTTCTGTAAAAAGTATGTTAGCCTTCTTGCCACGTTTTTTTTTTTTTTTTTTTTTTTTTAAAAGATTTTTTTAACTCAAAATAAGTTCGGAAATTGCGTATTTTTTATTGCATTTTTTTATTTTTAAAATCAGATGATTCTAAAATTGGCCCGGCTTCGGAATCTTCTTACAAATTTAAATTTTTAGTATTTCCTGCTTAGCGAAATAAGGCATTTTTCCTGATAACAAATTATACTACAAGAATATCTTGGGAATCGTGCTAAAGTAAACAAATAAACAAAATAGTTTAGCATATTATCCGGAAAAAAAATCTGCATGTAATCATAAAGAAAGAGTAAAAGATATAATGAAATAATTAGTGAATCACACGTGATCCGACAATTAAAAATTTAATTTCACAACTAAGATGTTAGGAACACATTTAAGATACTGAGATATTTTAAGACGCTTAAAAATTTTGGCTACGTATTCGACAGCTTTTTGTGTTCGGTATGTTTATACTCTTTGTAGTGATTTATAAAACATCAAACTATTTTAGATAATCTATGTTGAAGTCACAAGAAACAAAAAAGACAATCAATGATTTATATTCTTTTTTCGAAAAAAATAGTACGCTTAGTAAATAATCAGCTGTTTTGCATTAAATAATTTTAAACAGCGGAATGTTTTTAATTTCTTAGCAAGGTTTTATTCTTAGCTAGCAGACAATAATTCTTTTAAAAAAAAACTTGACAATAATTTAAAAAGGAACTTTACTTTAAAGAAAACCTAAATTAAAATACTAAAAAAATTTATTAGTATATTAATGAAGAAATAATAAACGTAGTAGGGTAAAGAATAAGATTTTAAAAAATGTTAACATTTAATTAAATAGTTGGTAAAATAGTTATGCGAAACACTTCCGGACAGGTGATTAAAAATTACTTTTAAGATTAAGACGTTATATAAGATGTTGAGAAATTTGCGATGATGTGAGATATGCTTAAATATGTTTACTACGTATTTTTATTAATATTTATAAAAAATATATTCAAGAAATTGATAAATATTTTATTCCAAATCTATTCATACGCATGTATATTATTGTAATTGTATCAGTTATTGAGAAAAAAAAAATAATCACATTAAATAAGCACAATCTGGTGTATAATCATATTCTATCAGAAGCATGCTTTTATAAAATTAGACATTCGTTGAATAAAGTGTTTTTTAATCAAAATGCTTTATTCAAATGTCTTTACTAAATTGCAAATAAATTATTCAACGACTAAAAAAGAAACATCTTATTTTATAGTTTGAAAGAAATAAAAATAAAAGTATTAGCAAACGATTTTTAGCGAAAAAAAATATGAATGAAATTTTACGCTTCGCGTGCTAAGTCAAGTTCCTCACAAGTTTATCACATTTTAATATTAATCGCCCCATTTAATTATCTCTTTATTGTTGCCAAATTATTTTTTAAAAAATAATTAGTTTTCTCAGCTTCTAATAAATAAAATCAGTTGAAACTTTAGATTTTTCAATTGAAAAATATGTAGATTAATATGGTATAAAAAAATTCATACCTTATAATTCAAAATTTTTTCATCCTCAATTGAATTAAATAATAAAAAATAATTAATAATTATTAAAAATTATTGTTTTTTTTTGCGGACTGTACTAATACAGGTATAAAGCATTATATTAATATATTTCGTCATTATTAAAAGTGTCCCCAATGCTAAGCGATGTTAATACTAATACTGCAGAAATAAGTGTTTCACGGTCTCTCAAAAGGGATTTGTACTGGAGAAAATTACTTGATAATTATAAATTTGATTATCATGAGTTGGCAGTGAGCAATAACTACGGGACTTATTTAGCGCTTCATTAATAAAATTATACAAAAAAATTACAATTTCTGTTCAAGAACGGTAATACTGTAATTAAAAATAATATATTTAATGTTTCTTTTAGAAAAAAAAACTCTCCTTATTATACTTAATTTCTATAAATTATACTTTTTGGTTTCTCCTTTGCCCTTCTTAAAAGTACCCTTTTTAAAAGTAGTCCATATCAAGCATTAATACATGCCAAAAAATATACCCTGATTGTCTATAAAATATTGTCAAGTTTTTCTTCTTCATCAGCCCACTACTAATAGACCTTTAATTTATGAAATTATGAAACAATTATTTTAAAATTGCGAAACATTGAGCCAAAGTTATTTCGGTATTAATGTTTTTAGAGAGGAAGAAAATAAATGTTATGATACAATTCTTATATGAAAATCAGAACAGTAAAAATTTTTTTTTAAATTTTAATAAACGAAATGTTGCAGTTCAAAAATTGTTTACATCATAGAGCTTAATTGTTTCCAAAAAATGTAATAATTACTTTTTTTGAAAACGAATAGAACTGGTTTTTAAACCAAAGTCGAAGGTCAAATAGTCGATAAAATTTAATTTAATTTAATTTAATTTAATTTAATTTAATTTAATTTAATTTAATTTAATTTAATTTAATTTAATTTAATTTAATTTAATTTAATTTAATTTAATTTAATTTAATTTAATTTAATTTAATTTAATTTAATTTAATTTAATTTAATTTAATTTAATTTAATTTAATTTAATTTAATTTAATTTAATTTAATTTAATTTAATTTAATTTAATTTAATTTAATACAAAATATTTGAGAATTATTCATTTATTTAATTATTTGAGAATCTGAAATATCGTAGGTATTACATCAGTGACCAAAATTGATATCGAATTACTTTGATCGCATCATTCTTCTCATATTCATGAGTAAAACAACACTTCGCTTACCTAAAACAACGACATAAGAAATCACGATGCGATTGTTTCAGATAACAAGTGATAAATATTTTACTCATCTATATTAAAATAACCAAGGCTAAAATGTTTGCGAATCAGAAAACGCATTGATAAATGTTTGCTTTGTTGAAACTTATTTTTAAAAAAGATGATTCCGTAAAGGATAATAGAATGTATGAAGTTCTACGCGTAAACAAATTTGAGAAATACCTGATAAATAATATTGTTATCAGTACTAAATAAATTGTATCATCTAGTTTGTTACTATTTACAACATTCATATTTTCATCTTTATATTAATGAGATAAGAATGGGTATATATTATAGCATTTTGCTGTGTTAAAACAACACCTTTACTAAAAAAAAGTTTGAACGCTCGTGAATCTTGGTAAGTAAGTTTCTTGATTTATTAGAGTAGTTCTTTCAGCTTTTTTTATAAATTTTTTTATATATAAATCTTAAAATAACTTCGCACAGGATAGCAATAAGATTAAATAAAATAGTAAAGTTAAATGTCGTAATTATCAATAGACTATGTTTTTTTAATTAAGCAAATGAAAATTATTTGAATAAAATCAACGCTATTGATGTTTGTCTGAATAGATTTATATTCTTAGAAAAATCATTTCGTAAATTTAATTTTCCAATTCTTTTAAATGTCTGAGCAAATTAAAGAAAAACGACGCAAAAATAACTTTAATAATGGGTAGCCGCTCCAAACTGTTTTGACGGTGCCGTTCGGAAACAAACTGAAAAGTTTAATCAATTTTCATCTTAAGAGAAGAGTATAGAGATACTCTTTATTTCTATTTTTTTATTATAAATAAGTAAGTTTGTGCGGAATTAATGTTTTGAAAGCAAGCTTTTAATTTTAATACGAAGTATTTACCGACGTTTCACCGACAATATGTGTGTCTCTTTTTAATCTAAAAATATTTTTATAAAATATATATTTAGAGATGAGAATTTGATTGGTTATTTTAAAATTGTACAATCAAACCGCAGTCAGTAGCAATGCTCCCTAAGTTTTCAAAAATCGTGAATTGTATATTATTATTGTTTAATATTTAAATTTTTTTATTGTAGTTTAATTTTATGAAAGGAATACTTAAAATATTGACAAAATAATTATTAAATAAAAAATAAGGGCGTCACGGGAAAATTACGAATTGAATTAATCGAAACTGTCAAATGATAAACAACCGTTAACCATTCAACCTTCTAAAAAATTGAAAAAAATTGGGAGAGGTCTACAAAAGCACCTTGGCTTGAAACAGACCCAATTTCTATCTAAAAATTATTTTTTAAAAATGTAGAACGTATTAGAAAAATAAATTTTAGCTACTAGCATAGAGTAAAAGGTTTTGAATTATTTAGAGACATTTATATTTTCAGCAATTATCTATCAATGAACGCATTATCTTCTAAAATTTACACATCTCTGATTTATCATCATTCAGTAGTAAAATTGTAAGTAATGATATGATGATAAAAAATTACACAATTATGACAAAAGAACAAATCACTTGCATCGATAAAGCGAAAGAAGAAAACAAGCAAATGCAACAAAAAACAAATAAGTAGACATTGAGAATACAGATTATAGATTAATTTGCGCAAACGCGAAACATGATTGCATTGTTTCGACGTGTTCCATAAAATATAAACGAAATACTACCACTACACTGTAAAAAATTCCCGATCAAATTACGATAAAAAGTACCGACTCTGCGAGTACCAGTACTTATTACCGTAACAACCATTTTTACCGGAACATATTACGGAACAAAAAATCTGATACACCGTAATTTTTACAGTATTGCGATATATCATAATTTTTACGGTAAAAATTGTTAAAAATGACTGCCTCACTCTAATTAAATAAATGCTACCGTAAAAAACACGATGTATTATTTTAAGGTAAAAATGCGTTTTACGTAAGTGCCGATATTTTACACCGTAATTTTTTATAGTATATAGTAATTCAGATACATTCAAATAAATTGTGAAACATTCAAATAAATTTTCGCCTTCCAATGAGGCAAACCGGGTTCGAATCCCAGCGATGGCTGGTCGATGCGAATTCTGCACCCGGCTTGCACCAACCACAGTGCTGACGTGAAATATCCTCAGTGGTAGACGGATCATGGGTTAGAGTACCCTTGCCGGGCAAATTTCTCCCAATACTTGAACCAGGAGTTCCTTTGTCTTCTGGATTGGGTTCAAAATCACAAGGCTACGAACTAGTTAAACTAGTCACTAGCTAAACATTAGTAGTCGTAAACCCAAAATTGGGTCGGCTGTTCAACGACTGTTATAAAACTCGTATGTGCGAGACTTTTATTTAATTTACTTTATATGACACAAAAGATCATTTGTAGCATATTTAACTAACAGTTGTTTGAGCAGTTGAACAGTTGTTTGTAGAGATTGCAATTTCGTGGCTGCAAGAATATGAAAATGTACTTTTCTATTTAAAATGAGAACAATATAATGCTTACAACTTCACTGAATACCAAAAGTTCTTACTCAATTTCCTTTAGTGAATATCGAGAAATTAATATTTTTTTGAAACCTAAGCGTAAAATATCCAATTGCTAATAACTAACGGGACTTTTTTTTGTCTTATTTTATTTATTTATTATTTTTTTAAATTATTTTACCCAATGACTGCAATAATCAATACTCTCCGCCTCCCCCTCCCTCAAGGCACATAATTTTATAAAATTAACATAAATTTCCGATTTTTCTTAATACAATTAAAAATCTTGGATTCATTCGGAAATCTCCCCTTACAGAAGAATTTATGATTTGACATTAATTGCAGAATCTTTCTAACTCTGTCTCATATATTTAGTTAAAAGTGCTAAAATTAAACTTCCATGCTATACTTCCATGCATTTTTAACCTTATTTAAGACATATTCGTACTTTTTTTCTCTCTTTCTTTTTCTAAAGGACATATTTACCTGAAAGGGTATAACAACGTACCAAACTTTTTTCCAAAAAACATGTTTTGAAATTATTAGTTTCGAAGGACTTACACAAACCAATCTAGAATAAGATAATATTCAGAAATTTCGATTCTCCTCATTTCAATCGTATTTCGCTATAAAATAGGATTTTCCTGACTTCAATCGTATTTTCCATGGAAATACGATTCTTCTAACTTCAATTGTCCTTTATCACTTAACTTCTTCGTCTTGTCGATGCTTCAGAAACTATTCATCCTATATCTATCTTGTTTTGATTGCATTATATTTTTTAAATATTTTCTACAAACTAGGATAGGATTTTTCTCCTATTTATAATATTATACAAACTTCACTAGTCTAACTTCATGAAAAATTTTAAAAAATGAAATTTTAAAGCGGAAATATCAACAACAACAACAAAACTCGGACGCTACACGATAAAAAGCGATTGCCTACAATATTGTTTGCAGACAGCAACAACAGCATTCCAACGGATAGTTTATTCATTGTAAGAGTGGTCAAGAGGTTAAAAATGTTTTGGAAAGAACCTAAGCCTTAAGTTGCCTTTTTCAGTTTAGAATTTTTCAGTTAGTTTAAGTTGCCTTTTTCAGTTCAGTTAGAAGTTTTCAGTTAAATACACTATTGAAATAGACTTGTATAAAACTTTTATGACAAACTGTGTCTAAATAATTGGTATTAGAACACTATTTTATCGAAAACGTTTGGTAATTCTGAAAAATTGAGATGACCTAAATATGTAGTTTTTTAATACTCATTTTCAGGAGAAAGGGTGTTATTTATTCACTAATTGTCAAATACTAGGCTATATTTCTAACAGGTCTTGCTGGTGAGCTTGGTTCACTTGCGGATGATTGCTCTGACGAGCGTTAGTAGAGTGCTGTAAGGATAGAGCCTCTCAATGAGGTGATTTAAATCCTAGGAGTGTCTGGCTGATACGAATTCTGCTCCGCATCAACCACAATTCTCTCTTACAATATCCTCAGAGGAACACAGATCATGGGTTAGAATCCCCTTGCCGTCGGGCTAATCGGATGAGGATTCCGCTGGGTTTTTCTTCTCGCGTAACGCAAAGTTCCTTAAAAAAGCCCTCCGCGAAATCTAGTCTTGTGGGCTGGATACGAGACTTCAGATTTGAACACGGATAGTCATAAACTAAGAATTGGGTAGACTGTTCAGCTCCAGTTATATAAAATAAAGTATTGACCCAAAGTTTGTAAAAAATCTCTCAACTTACAAAATTTTTTTTTCATTTTGATTAAATATGTAGCTATTTTTTTACTATTTTTAATTAGATAATAATAAGTTTTTTGAAATATTCATAACTGTACAAACATTTTTGGTATATTTGATTAGGTAAACTTCTTTAAATGAATACAACATTGCTGAACAAAAAAAGTCTAGAATAATAAGCATTCGTGAAAGGAAAGAATTAAGGATACCAAACTCATTGAAAAGATTATTAGGTACGTTGTAAGGTAAGGTATATTATATTATTTTAATCTTCTAATTTTAAAATTCAGAAAGCAAACACATTGCACAATATTTTTATGAGAACCTCAATGATAAAATTTAATAATTTATTTTAATAATGTACATTTAATTAATTATTTTTAATTTGCATAGTTCTGCCAAGATGGTTTATACTTTTATGTTAAAAGTTCAGGCAAGTCAAGTTTTTAATACTGTTTAACGAAGAATTCATGTTAAATTAAAATTTTAGAACATATTATGCATACTATAATATTCTAGCATATTGCTGCAGTTTTATGAAAATATATACGGGTTTATATACAATAATATTATCCCATAAATTCTTTAAATTTGATTAATTTAAAATTTAAAGTTTTATTTGATTAATTTAATAAATTGATTTTATTTGATTAATTAAGTATTTGATTAATTTAAAGTTTTGAACTAAAGCTGAACTAACTGATTTTTTACTGTAATGTAGTTTAAAATAAAGTACCTAAATTCATAAAGTGGCAATAAAAAAACAAACAATTTCTGGATAATGTCCATTGTTTTCTTTTGTTACGACGTAGCAGTCCCGTAAAGGCTTAAAACCATGTTCATACCCTTGAAATTTCAATTTAGATTCTCTAGTTTTAACTACTCCTCATACTAAAGCTGCACTAATTATGAATTTTAATTAAGGTTAAAATGAGTTGATTTCTTGCTAAATCTACCCAATCGTACGCATTTGTTTCAGCATTTTTGTACAATCGTCTTAAAGTGTAACATTTTAAAACATTAAAAACTTTTTAATGCCAGAGAAAACTTAGAAGAGGATAAAGGCGATTAATGGAAGAATCTCTGAACTTACCAGATGAACTTACCAAAAAAAATTTCATCAAAGTTTAATTATAATTTTTTTTTTTTTAAAAAACGGGAGAAATTGCTAAGACTTCTTTTAAATCATTTCTAAACTTGCTTTTAATAGAAATTAAAAAGCAGCATTGAGAATCGCAAAGAACAAAGAGTAAAAAAAATTGTTTTCTGCTACTCTATTACAGACTTGAATTTATAAGGATTTATTCCGCTTTGTTTAGTATTAATACATTAAGTTCAACTTAAATTTAAGCAACCTAAAATTTGTATGAAGAAAGACCTTAGATTTGCAAATATTATTCCATGTATGTTAGATGAAGCTGACTTTTGTAAATAATAATCTATGTCTAACTGCGTTGCAAATTCAGACTTAGGAAGATGTATGCAGATTCACTCCGTAAATTCTGTTACCAGATAACTGATAAAAATGATTTTAAGACTTTTAATTAATATTTTTCTCAGCATTGATTTTCCTATTAAATCATGTTCTTTCTTTTCATCGTTAGCATATTAATTAATGGATATACTTTTTTGCCATTACTTGAGGTGAGGAATATAAAATTATTCTTCTTATTTTATAACCATCGTTGAACAACTGACCCGGTTTTCGGGATTACGACTGCTAATATTTAACTACGTAGCCTTGTAATTTTGAACCCAATCCAGAAGACAAGGGAGCTAACTCCTGAATCAAGTATTGAGAGAAATGTGCCTTCGTAGTGGACTTTTTGATGGAACTAACTCGCATTTGCGTTACATGGAGAGGAAGACAACGAGAACCTCCCACGGTTAGCCTAACGGCAAAGGGACTCTAACCCATGATCTGACTACCACTGAGGATATTTCAAACAGCGCTGTGATCTATGCAAGCCAGATGAGGATTCGTATCCACCAACCATCGTTTGCATTCAAACCCAGTTCACTTCATTGGATGGTGAATGCTCTATACCCTGAACCGAGCCATCGCGACTCAAGATTACTTATTAAAAGATTTTATTACGAAACATCTTTCATAACAAAATTTACAACTTTTTAAAGCAAATCCAAAAAAAGCCTGTTTCCAATAGTCGCCAGGATTTGTGCTGGTTTTTGACTTTATTTCATGTATAGAATTAAAATTTATGTACAAAATTTACGAAAATTAGAGGGTTCTGACAACAAGCAATATGATTGAGATACATAATTAAATAAAAAACTATTTCTTAATATTGCTGCAAAAAGGTGTAAAAAAGAAAGAAAAACTAACATAGTTTTTACCATTACAGATAAATTAAAATGACGTCAAGCAAGAGACTTCAAGCTCCTTGGCTACTAAAACCTGTCTGGTATGACTTTCCTATGACTAAAGGCCTTGGCCATCATAGAATACCAGTTGGAATCATATTGGCAGCCAACAATAAAATGGAATGTGCTCTGGAGAGTGGGAGTCTAACCCAGGTACGAGTTCGACTTCTAAATGACGACCGAAAGACTGAAGGCAATTTTACAATTAAAAGTTCCCTGCCTGGCCGAGCATCAACATTTAAACTAGACTCTGTGAGTGTTCCATTCGTCGATTGTGAGTACCTTGAAAAACCTCCAGCAGACAATCGCGATATCAGAATAAGCTATCCAACTGGTTCGAAAGCTCTTCCCATCTATCGTTTCGATGATAAGGAGGAAGATTTCTTTGCACTCTGGGATTCCCAAGATGCAGAATTTGCTTACGTAGAATCAGATTATTTCGGTCTTCTTATACCGAAAATAGACAAAGAATCTACGAGAAAATTACCTGGCGGTAAGCGCCTCAACGATTTAATTATTTTCTACGACGACATCTTTACCACTTACAGTCAATTGATAGGGTTGTCGTTTGAAGAAACTGGAACAGATCAGAACGTAAGAAACAGGTTTTTTATTAAAGCTGACAAAAATGGATTTGGGTTGGCGTACTATGATGAACCGTATACGGCTATGAATGCCGGATCAGTCACAGATTTCTGGTTGGATGTCAGTCCAGTGAATTGGGGAGCTTTGCATGAAATTGGCCACGGACATGAGTTGAAAAAACTAGGTGATGAGACGTTATCTGTTAGTGAAGTATGGAACAATATTCTATGCTTCTTTTATCAAACTATTAAGTTTGGCAAAGACATTAGAACTAAAGGTTCAAAACAAAACGCAATGAACCTTGCACCAATACTGAAAAAAGGAACAGAAGTCAAAAGTTGGGATTTAATCCAAAAATTATCATTTTTAACCCACATGTTTTTTAAAGCTGGTCAGAAATCATTTTCGCGTTTCAATCAACTGACTCGCGAAGAATTTGATGGCCGTCCTTATTATGCCAGTGACACATTATTATTAGAAAAACTGATGCACTTCTTTGCAATTGAGTTTGCTGTTGATGTTTATCCCTTTATGAAACTGGCAAAAGCAGCAATACAAGAAGAACAGCTATATGAACATTACCATGTTTTATCCAGTGTAGCCTATCCTCTGAACTACATCATAAGTGATGTCAAGGAAATGCTTGATGTTTATAACAACCTGGGTCTAATACACTTAACTAGTTTGGTTACTCCATCAGATTTGAGTTCCACTAAACTGAAAAATGATTTCACAGTTAACATAGATAACCAAATACTTGGTGAATTAACAGGTGATATGTTGAAGTTGATGGACGGATCTCGAACAGTAGCTGAACAAAAAATCCAGAGTCAAAGTATTACATTTAAGGATATACCTATAGGAGTATACAAGATTTTTATCGAACCAAACGCTAAGAATACAAAACTTGCCTTTGATGATTTTTATGCTATAGTACAGGCCAATAATTCAAATAAGTTATTTCTTACAGGAAAAGTAATGAAAGAACCCTCACTTCCACTTGACAAAATCAAATTTCTTGGACTAGGGGATGATTACTTTGCCTACCTGACAGCGAATCCTTTTAAAGAAATTATGACCTTCAGATTTTTTTCAAGCAATCCTCATAGTTATTTTAAAAATGAGAAGTACGTTAGCATAAACGTAAAGAATCAGAGAAACGAAGTTCTTTTCAGCAAAAGTATAGATGGAAATAGCTCTAATACTGGAGTGTTCGATATACCTATGAAAGGAGAGCTACAAGTAGAAATATTCCACACAGAAACTAAGAATCGCCTAAAAACAGACGATCCCATGATGGATGTCATCATAGATCGTGCTGTTAAGACAAACTACTTCATTGTCAATGAACTAGGTTTTCAAAACAAGAATAAGAATACGCCAAAGGATTTGTTAGAGAAGAATTTCATAAAGAAGATTGAGTTCAAAGCAAATAAAATTCGGAGTAAGATCTCCTTGTTCGTAAAACCTCATTGCCAGCCTAAATATAATTTACTGTTAGCTGTTGAGGCTTTCGAACGTCTGTTCAGGAATAACAGCGTCGATAAAAATCTCAGAGATAAATACAAAGATTGTTTGCCCTCCTCTTAAATCTCCAAAACAAACGACCTAAATTAGAAAATACGATAGATTATTAAAAAGAATCTACAATTTTTTAAATTAAAAAAATAATTTTCATTTGAAACTCTAAACTGTTTCGTCGGTAAAATTGCGACTCTCAAAACAACAGGAGAATTAATGACAATCAATCAATCAATTTTAAAATAACAATAGAATTTATTAAGAGACTCTCAAAGAATTTTAAAACATGAGAAAAAAAATTAAACTTGGAACTGAGTTTTATTATTTGTAATTTATTTAACTATTCTTCATTAAATGCCTAATTATTATTGATAAAACTTTGATCCTGATATTGTTTATTAATTTTTTTAAATTACAAAATAGCTGTTCTAAATAATGTTTTACTTTTTTATAATCGATTTATAAATTTTTTACATTGATCTAAAGTTTCAGCTTATTTATTTTTATAAAAACAAAACAGTTCTATATATACTTATACCCTGATTTGATATATATTCTTATAATCTCTTTATTATACTATTTTTTATTTTTTAAAATTCCATATATTATTTATCCTAGAAGAAATTTTGATAGTATTTATCCATTACTTAATTTTAAACTTTTACTTCCTTCTACTACAAGATATTCATGAGTTGATTTGTTATATATTTTTTTAATATTTTTATGTATTACAATTTTTATTTTTTAAGAAATTTCGTTTTTTAGATAAAATCAAAAGCTACTCAGTGTAGAGATTTTATGTATTTTTTATATATTTTTTTCATAATCTACCTATATTCGAATTTTTATTAATCAAAAAATTAAATTTTTCATTTTTAAAAATGATGCGAATTTTTACTTAGTAACATAATGATGTGATATATTTTTGTAATACATGTATAATGCAATTTATATACCCTTTAAAAAGTTACTTTATCAATTGTAATAAAAATAAAATATTGCTAGTCTATTTTTATAATCTTTTTACCATATAATCTTGTACTCAACAAATGTAAATTTATCACTTGTGAAAATTGGATATTGTAATTACGTTGCTATATAAGTTTGTGCAACAATTTTAAAGTCTATTTGTATCAACAACTTGTATTCTTTCAGATATTCAATTTATAATTTAGAATGTTTTAAAATCAATAAAAACATAACAATGCTAAAATACGTTGTACATTTAATGTTTCTTTAATCTACTCAGACATATAATAAAATGGAATATTGCTGCGCAAAAGTTTTGGTTGAGGAAAAAATCTATTTATATATTTTTCTTATGCGGCGACAAAAAAAAAAGCCTCATTACAACTCCCCGAATGGCAACGTTAGAAAATCGACCAATGATTGCATCTAAAAATGTCTCATGCTAAATCTAGCTGAGGTGGCTCAACATAAAGCGCTTTTAAAAATGGAAACAATAACCAGAGTGAGTATTATCAGGTTGTTCAATTCAGCTGCTGCAATCTCATACTATTAAGCTAGGCAGAAGTGAGTAGTAGATCTCTATTTTAGTATTTTGTCGAAAGCGCTTTTTTTCACGAATTTATATATTACGAATTCATATATATAATTCTCTTACGTGGCTCCCAAATTTTGGCTGAAGTACTTTGTACAACTAAATAAGATTCTTTTCACAACACTTAAATATTTACTTTATTTTCTTCATTTATAGGGAAAACAGTCGGCAAAGAATTCTGTTAGGTTAAAAAACATTTCGCTAAAAAAAGATCGAATTCTAAAAGAAATAAAAATAAACAACTTAAAAAATAAAAATGCTGTGGCCAGCCATAGAATTTTTCGAAAGTTAACTTAGCAACATAAATCAAAATGACATAGAAGTGCAACTAGATCAAAATTATGATACACGTGAGCGTAAGATGACGTAACAAATCCTTCAATTCTATAAGTGTTGTATCGCCAAATGCCCAAATTAACAATTGCAATTTCAAATTAATATTGAAATGTACAGGTTTAGAATTTTCTACAGTGAAATGTTTTCGGAACTTCAGTATTCGAAAAAGTATACAAAAGCTAGACGTTAAGAACGTATCCAATGAGCGAGCATTGGATTGCGAAGCAATCCGAAATGAACTGCGAAAGCAGTTCCGGGGGTTGGCGATCGCCAGCGAGCAGGGGGCGAAGCCTCCTAGTATTTAATAAATTTTTATAACCGTATATACCGGTGTATAAGTCGACTTTTCAAAACCAGGGATCGACTAATAAAGGCGGACATTCGTTGATCACGATTTATCGATGCAAATGAGATAAATATACTCCTTTCAAAAACTATTTTTAATGTGTTAAATGCAATTAGTTTTGCACTCAACAATACAAGAATTTATAAACAATACTTATCACAATAAAAAAGTATAAAAAAAACCGATATATTCAAAAACTATAACACAATGAATACTTTTAAAAGCAACCATAAAGCTACCAGATTTAAAGATTCCTCATCTGTGTGGGATTCAATTACCCTTTGATGCAGTTAGGACACCGGCGTTCCTTTTATTTATTTTTTTCTCACTTTCGAATCACAAGCTAAAATACACTTTGGTATTTTTTTCATCATAAAAAACAGTCTAATACTTATTTTTAAAAAAAATCTGTGAGATAATTGGAATGATATTCCGATAATGTACTAATGTATTAAAAAATAAAATCTGAAAAAAAGTAGTTTGAAAAAAAAATATTTCAGTCAGATTCAAAAATTTATCAACTGATTTTGTAAATTAAAGAAATTTTAAATGAGGAATAACTGTTTCTTTTATATCTAAATAACTTTATTAAGTGCAAACTGGAAAAAGCATTGTATGGAAGTGAGCAGTGATTGGAAGATTTTACCTTTAACGCAGAAAAAGATACTGGTGATAAAAGAATCTGCATCCTCCTCCACCGGATCACTGGATCCCACAAAAACTGTCTTCCATCCAAAGAATTCGGATTTAAACACTTATTAAATAGTTTTATGATAACATTTGAATTTACTATCTGCCACTCGTTCAATATCATTTGACGAAAACGCGCACACTATAAAAAATGGTACACACTTTCTTCGTTTTTGACGAAACCGTTTCCTCGTATATACTGCAAGCGAAATTTTCGTCAAAATGACGAAATAACTATCCTCACTTCGTCGAGGAAACGAATTTAATCAAAATTAAAGAAATATTTTGTCATTCAATCCCCTCCTTTCTTCAAAGTGCCTTAGTGTTCTTTATTCTCTAACGTTCTAACCTTTTCTCCTTACTTTATCGCGAGCACTATATATATATATATATATATATATATATATATATATATATATATATATATATATATATAGGCGGCACAACACTTCAATATTTTGTCATTCTATTCCCTCCCCCCGAAAAGAAAATCCCTAAGGGCTTAATATATCGAACTCTTTTAACAATCACTATATCATTGGTATCATATAGCTGTGTCAATGCCACCTTAATAGCACAAGAAAGACAAATAAAAAACAGAGATGAATTACACCCATGCCCGAATTGGGATTCGAACTTCGGATCTTCCTGGTACGAGGACAACTCCTCGACCACCATATAGCCCGGATGGCAAAACTTGTTACTTTATTTTTGATTTTCTAGTCTTTATTCTAGTTTTTTTTTCACTCTAGTTAACAATCTCCCACAATGCAATACGATGAGGTTTCAAGTTCCCCAAGAATCCACATTTCCTCACAAGCCACGTCATTTTGTGATTAAATAATTCCCAAAACTAGCGAAATGCTGCTCAAGGATTGCTAAATCGTCAAAAGTGAGAATTTATTTCTGAGAGTATGTAGGAATAATAATTTACTTATCGACAGCAATCGACCTGCACACACGGTGCACTGAAAATTTGCTATCCAGTAATCAAAAATAGGAGATTGACTTACACACCGGTTTACACGTTAATTACCTTTGTCCAAAGATGCTATTAAAAGCAAAATATAAAGGTAAGGGTAGATACTAAATAAAAAAATATATAAAAAGTTAATATTTCTATGGTAAATAAAACTGATCCACACAAGTTTTTGAAGACAAAATAGCCCGAGCACCAAAGTACATAATTGCAAATTTTTAACACTCATGCCAACTCTCTGAAAATGAGAAAAATGAATATCTAAAATAAAAAATTTTGATATTTGTTTAATTTATAAATACAATACAAACGCTCTTAATGTATTTGACATAAACAATTCATTTCATTTTATAACAAGGAAATTAATTTCTTCTTCTTCTTTTTTACTTAATATTTGATAAAGATTCCATAAATATATATTCAGTGCAGTCTTTAAGGAGCACCTAGTATACAGGATTTTCCATAATTACTTACTTAGATATATATTTTTATAAACCTGCAATTATTAAATATCACAAATATTAAAATGACAACATTAAATGTTATTATAGCGTGATGAATCACTTTAGAGATCAGTATAGATAAAAATCCTTACAAAGTAGGTGAAACTGAAGAGCATTTACCTTTCATTTATTTGCCTTCATTAATTAAAAATACTCAAAGCAAATTTTTTCTTTTTCCTAAAAGCTTTTTTGTAGGATTTTCGATTCTGCCTTAAATCAAAATATTTGACGAAACTAGAAAGCTCTGAACCAATTACATTTATGAGTCATATTGAAATTTACATTATTTATATTGAAACTTGTAAAAATATAAAAAAGGGAAGTAAAAATGTTATTGATTTATGCATAAATATGTTAACACTAAAAAATTTAACCACACTTAACAACATACGCAACAAAAAAAAAAAAAAAACTAAAAATGTGTTTAATATTGCATTCTTCATAATGGGTCCTTCTTTTTTGTTCTTTTTTTCAATGATTATTTCTTTTTAAAAGAATTAAAACCGTCTATTTACACATTTTAAAAGTAATAAACCGCAAAAAAATTAAAAGAATAAATAAGTGAAGAAAAAAAAACTAACGCTTTTTCGATTTGAATTTCTATTTTTGGTATTTAAACACATAATTATAACTCTATTTTGAATTTTTTCAGCATATATGCCTGTAATTTTAATTTGAGGATAGGCGAGATGAGCAAGCGAGGTATGAATAGAGCTGCATAAGCAGTTCCAAGGTTGGCGAGTGATATGAAACTGGAGACATAGTTCTCTAATTCAAATAGGAAAACATAGTTCTCTAATTCAAATAGGAAAACATAAGTCGAGTTATTTAAAGTTAATTTTAGCTCTGATGCGATGAAAGTCGGAATATAAGTTGCATATGGATGGTGTTTTCTACACTGCAAGGTCTTATTGCCTATCCGGGTTACTGTTTCCGGTGTATTTTGAAGCCATTTGGCTAACAACGTGATCATTGTTAGCCAAATCATTTGAGACTCTTTTGAGTAGTATTTCTTGAAAACGTGTATTTGTTACCTGATTTTCTATTTGTGTTTTAAAAAAAAGAAGCGTTTTAAGAATGGCCTTTGAAGACCTGTCATTTCAAGACGTAAGAATCGTCATTTAAAAAAAAAAAAGGAATCGTTATGAAACCTTGTAAAATGAATTTAATCTTGTTTAATTTGTATGAACTTATACTCGCTGCTCGAACAATATGCTAAAACCCTAACGTATGATGATGCACGGGCATGCAGCAATAAAAACTGTTATAAACAAGTAAAAAGAGGTCAAATAGGGACTGTCAAAAAAGTGAGTTCTTTCTTAATCTAGCAACCATGTCACCTTTTTTTTAACAATACATACATAAATAACTAAAAATAATTTTCACAACTCATCAGGATTACTTAATATCATTAATACCTTATGAAATACAACATATTTGAGTTCAGAAATTATATAATTTTTTTTTTTTATTGAAAACATTATCTGTTTGAAAATATCGCCTCGCAGAATAAGCTGTAATAAGCAGCTGTATACTTTCTAACCGGAAGTAGAGCAGGTCAAGAGCTCGAGGTTGTTGTTGTTTACATTTATTTTGAAAACACTATGCATATGTATTGAGCTCTGGTAACTAAAATTTACTGAAAAACTTAACGAGGATAAACTAGTAATGAAATCTATTACTAGATGCAGCAAGAAATTCTGTTGATATATAGAGTAACACAAACAAGAAAAGCTTAGAAACTAAGTTTTATGCAAATTTGTTGCACCATCAGATATCAGCCAGACATATTTTGAAAAGAAATTTTGTAACTTGCGCTAATGCTTTGCAAGAAAAAAATCCAATTTGTTGTTTAAAGTGCAAAACTAAAAAAAAAGGAAAAAAAATGAAAATTTGTATTGTTTTACCTGTCGGAAAAAAAAATAGAAAAATGCAAAAAATTTAAGTAAAAACTAAAAAAAATAATTGTTTCCCAGGGTAATCATTTTATAAAATGAGCCCTGAGACTGTATATTTGAGGCATAAGTGTTCGCAAGAATGACAGCAGGAACTCGAGTTAATTCACATAAAAATATCTTTTTTATTGTTATGCCAAACTTAAGCGATAAATACAGGTAATACTTTAGAAATTAATTTCATAAATTTTCACCACGAAGCCAACACTAAAATCCAAAATAAATTTTTCTGGATTCCTTTTTTTAATGGTAGCAAACGTATCGAATTGGAGTTGAGATTCTTTCAAAAATGGGAGCCTGAAGTCTAGTTTTTTTATGAGAACTTTACGTAACAAGCAACTTGTTAAAAATCAATTCTACAAATTAGCACATCAAGACATAAAACTTTCTTTAAAGGGACTTTATAGAAAAAAACATTCTGATAAAATTACCATACTGTATGATAAAGACATTTCTGTTTATATATATATATATATATATATATATATATATATATATATATATATATATATATATATATATATATTCATAATTCCCTCTGTTTACTACAACTGGCTTCAGTGGTACATGTTTCTGCCCTCTACCGGCAACTGCTTAAATTGAAACTTGAATACTATCGGAACCATCTCATATCTTCGTTTTTTTACTATAAAGCTTCGAAACCCCGGAGGGAATTATGAATAACTGTGTATATATATATATATATATATATATATATATATATATATATGTGTATTGTATGTATTGTATTCGTATATGTATGTATTGTCACGTAGAATAAATAAGACTTAGTCCAGAAAGTTGAAGAGATTTATTGAACACCTTCAAAGTACAGTGAACAAAGCAACTAGCGCCTCGGCTTGAAACACCCAGTCTTTTATAGGAATAATAACGGAACAGGAAATGATATATTAGAACATTCTAGAAACTTCTAGAAGATATGAAAATAATAAATAAAAGCTTATTTTAGAGAGTTTTAATTTTCTTAGAGTTCTGAGGATCGAACACTGCATCTCTATCTTTCCAGGACGATGACTCCAACCTCTCGGCCACGCTGACACGTGATAGCATCCTGGTTAGAAAAAAACAGCGTCCTCGCTGTTTCACTCTTTGACTGTTCTGGTACGTAATCGGGTGGTCTGTCCTTGATAATCCAACTTACTCTCGTTCTTAGATTGTTGTTTTGTTTTGTAACTTTTCTGTTTTTCTGTATTTTCGGTTTCACATGGTTCTAATTGAAACGAAGGGTCATGGTAAGGTTTCATGCGCACTACGTTGACGGTGTCTGTAGTTTTGCGCCTTGCAGATGGAGCAACATCTTCGACCTCGTAAGTAACATCGGATAACTTTCGCTTTATTCTGTAAGGTCCAAAATATTTCTTTAATAGCTTTTCGGACAACCCAACTTTATGAACTGGTTTAAAAATCCGAACAAGTTCATAAGACATTGGTCGGTGTTTTTCATCGTATCGCTTCTTGTCTTTTTCTTGCGCATCAATGGCACGAAGGCGAGCAAGTTGTCTAGCTTCTTCTGCTTTGCATACAAGATGCGCAGCATAATCAGTTTCAAATCCCGGTTGGTTAGGAAATATAGTGTCCAAAGTTGTTTCAGCTTCATAACCATGAAGAAGATAAAATGGTGTGAAGCCAGTAGTTTCTTGCTTAGCGGTGTTATAGGCGAAGGTGACAAAGGGTAAAATAGCATCCCAATCTTTATGTTCAACGTCAACTTACATAGACAGCATATCAGCTAACGTATTGTTAAATTTTCCGTGAGGCCATTAGTCTGAGGATGGTAGGCTGTTGTAGTGCGATGATCCATGTCACAGAGTTTCAATAGCTCCGATACAACCCTCGAGAGAAACACTGATCCACGATCCGAGATTAGAACTCTTGGTGAACCATGTTTTAACAGAATGTCTTCAAGCAGGAATTTTGCTATCTCGGGGGCTTCAGCATTTGGTAGAGCTTTCGTTGTGGCAAATCTAGTCAAATAGTCTGTACACAATACAATCCATTTATTTCCTAAAAGAGACTTAGGGAAGCGTCCTAGCAAATCAATACCTATTCTATGAAAAGATACTTCCGCAGGTGGGATTGGCATCAAGCTTCCAGGCGGCCTTTGCGGCAGACGTTTGCGCCGTTGACATTCCTTACAATGAGAAACGTACCGCTTAACAATTCGGTACAGTCTAGGCCAATAAAAGCGTTTTCTTATCCTATCCAACGTTTTGGCGAATCCTAAATGACCAGTTGTTGATGCGTCGTGGAAGTGATGAAGAATTTCCCGGCGTAACTTAAAATGAATAATCGGTAGTCATTGTCTTCCGATCGATTCATAATTCCGCTTACAGAGTATACTATCCATAATTTTATGATTTGAATCATTACTTCGCTGACCTATATTCGTCTTCAAAGTTTTTATCTC
Organism: Parasteatoda lunata; assembly: GCA_949128135.1. Lineage (NCBI taxonomy): Eukaryota > Metazoa > Arthropoda > Arachnida > Araneae > Theridiidae > Parasteatoda > Parasteatoda lunata. The sequence continues at coordinate 20,647,386 of OX421973.1, forward strand.
CTGGTCTTTGTCCTGTTCTTCCGCAAGATTTGTGATGGTAGTTAAACTTTTTTTTGGATCAGTTTCAGTAGTTGATAGTGGATACCGTGATAGGCAATCAGCATCTTTATGTCTACGACCAGACTTAAAAACAATAGTTACATCAAATTCTTGTAGTCTGAGAGCCCACCGAGCTAAACTTCCAGAAGGATCTTTCAATCTTGCAAGCTAGCACAATAATTGATGATCTGTAATAATGGTGAACGGTTTTCCAAAAAGATACGGACGAAATTTACTGATGGACTAGATAGCAGCAAGACATTCGCGTTCCGTTGTCGAGTAATTTGTTTCAGCCTTCATCAGTACTCGAGAGGCATATGCAATTACAGTCTCTTTTCCTCTCTGAGTTTGAACTAACACTGATCCAATGCCATATCCACTGGAATCAGTGTGCAACTGTGTGGGGGCATCATAATCGAATATACCCAATACAGGTTCGGTGGTTAGAGCGGCCTTCAAAATTTCAAACGAATGGCGTTGTTTTTATGATTACATGAACTTCTCATTGTTTTTTAACAGTTTCTGCAGTGGATACGCTTTGGTACAAAAGTCTTTTATAAATCTACGATAGTATGAACAAAGTCCGAGGAAACTTTTGATGTCGGTAATTGAAGCAGGTACAGGATACTTAGCAATAGCCATGACTTTATATGGATCTGGCTCTACTTCTTCTGTACTAACGACATGAGCAAGTACCTTGAGTTTCCTCGAGCCAGAGAGGCATTTATTCGCATTGAGTTGTAATCCTGCTGCATCAAGACAATTTAAAACAATCCTTAGACGTCACACGTGTTCGGCAAAAGTATCTGAGAATACTACAATGTCGTCAAGATAACACAAACAAATTTTCCATTTCAAATGCAGTAGTAAATTATCCATCATTCTTTCAAAGGGTGCGGGAGCATTACAAAGTCCAAACGGCATAACCTTAAATTCATATAGGCCATCAAGGGTTACAAAAACAGTTTTTTCACGATCAGCTTCATCGACTTCTACTTGCCAATATCCGGAAAATAAATCCATAGAAGAGAAGTAATCTGCGTTCTTTAAGCAATCCAGAATATCGCCTACCCTGGGTAACGGGTGCACATCCTTTTTGGTCACTTTATTTAATCGCCGGTAGTCGATACAGAAACGCCAACTTCCATCTTTTTTCTTGACAAGAACCACAGGGGAAGACCATGGACTTTGAGATTCCTGAATGATGTCTCGAGTAAGCATTTTGTCTACCTCGTCTTGTATAATACGCCGCTCAGCAACAGAAACTCTATATGGTCTTTGGCTCATAGGCTGATGATCTCCTGTATTTATACGATGTTTCACGACGTTTTCAGATCGATTCTTCTTCGGTAGAAAAACGTTTTTGAGTTCCCTTAAAATATTATTCAAGCTAGTGATCTGTTCAGTTGATAGGCCTGAGGCGAGCATACTATCAAAATTTACTTCAGGTCGTATTTCTTTGTCTATTGATTCAGCTACATTTTCGGAGTCAAAACTACAGAGATTGTGTTCTTCAATTTTTTCCTCGTGCCCAACGCATATATCCTTGGGTAGACAAGTAGAGTGATTAGAGAAATTAGAAACCCATACATGGAGTCCACCTTTATCCTCCTGTATAATAGACGATGGGAACACTATATTTCGTTGCAGTGTTAGAAATCTACCGCATTGAACCAGTAAACCTTTGCTCTCTTTGCACCCAAGTGCTGTTTTCACTTGAATTATTTTTATGGTCATAGGAGGAATATCACAATCATCTACTACACAAAGTCGGCTTTGTTGGAGTACCTTATGTGTCATTTCGTTCCAAGTATCTTCTAGCACCAATTCCTTTCGGCCACAATCAATAATAGCCTGTGAAGCGTGTAAGAAGTCCCAACCCACAATTACATCATGGCTACATTATTCCAGTACAATGAATTCATTCGGCTGCGTTAGATTGCTGATTGTCAATCTTATGGTACAACGTTCAATCGGGTTAACGTATTTTCCATCGGCTACTATTATGAATAAACTAGACTTATCGGTCAGCATAGTTTTTCTCAATACAGTTTTTCGAAATTCATCAGAAATGACAGAAAATGATGCGCCAGAATCAATAAGAGCTGTCACTGGTTTATTTTCCATAATTATTTCGAGTTTATTGTCTTTCATCTGTACTACTGTTGGAGGTTTTTCTGGTTTTTCTGGTTAGAGGTTTTTGCAAACAATTTTCCTCAAAGAATGCATAGTCGAAAACAAAACGCAAAACCGCTAGAGGGAGTCAAAGTTTATGTTCTATGAGGCGAAAACAAAAACACACAAAACACGATGAAGTTAAGTTATAAAAGCAAATTTAATGGCATGTGATTACAATAAGTGTTCAAAACAGTGGCCGGCAGCGACTATGCACGTAGTGCAACAGCGAAGAAAAGATAGGCGAACATTCTGAAACACAACAGACATATCACGAACTTTCCCTGCAGCGGCCGAAAGCTTGGCGACAAGTTCTTCTGCAGATTCAATGGGAGTTTCATAAGACATCAAACAACTTTCCAAACGCGCCAGCACCTTTGCGTTTTGTTTTCGATCATGCATTCTTTGATAAAAATTGTTTGCTTGGGTGTGTACTATCACTTCCTAAAATTTTGCCCATCTTTTTAGAATCACCCTGTATATATATATTGACAAAGGCAAAGGATGGCAAAGTTTACCAAACATTCTGGTTTTTAAAATTGAGGCTCTTAGTACTACACATTACAGCTCTTAATACGCATTTAGTAAAAATACACAACTGAAAAGTAAATTTACCGAATAAAATGTTTTTAGGCCATGCTCATAAGTATCTTGAAAAAATTACTACACTTTACCATATATTCCTAGTTTTAACATAAATGTTAAAGCAATATTTTATTGTAAATTTTACCAAAATCATACCAAAGTTGATTCGGTAAAAATTACCTTGCTTTTTGGTGTTCCCATAGAACCAGAAACACTGTTTATTTTACCATATTCTGGTAGTTTAGACCATTCTTTTTTCGCAGTGTACACTTTATAAAAGGCAATAATACCATAAATTGCAGTAATAACTCAAGTTTGTTGGAAGAAAACCTGACAAAAAATTTTTAACGACTTAGGAATTAAATTAAGATAATGATCTACAAGAATACTTTTCTTTTGGAAATAACATTTCCGAGAAAGCAAACAAATACAAATAAATTTTTTTTTAAATATTACAGAGTTTTTCGGGGTTTTTTCCAGTAGTATAATCGAATGCATAGAGCAAGCCTATTTAAACGGTGCTATGAATCCAAGTTTTTTAACATAGTATTTAATTTTTTCGTAAAAATTAAAATTCCTATGAATATCCAAAAAGAATTACATCACTAAAAATGCTACAATATAGAATCATGCGCGCAGCTTCACGGTAAGTTCAAAAAATATGTTTACTAAAAAAAAAAAAAAAATGAACATTTGTTTTATTTACCCAGTCGGAAAAAAAATAGAAAAAGACAAATTTGATGTTCGGAAAATATTAACAACGTGAATAGTTTATTTTTTCACTTTCAGTTTTATTATTCTAACATATTTTTTTTTTTCAATTTCTTTCAAATAATCAATTCTCACTTTCATTTTTGGGTGTCTTTATGAATTTAAAATAACCGGTGGTGAACGATATCATAAAAGATGCGTTCCTTTTCATGCCATAACTTAAAATTTATTAATGAAATTACGCAATGCATTTTCAAAGGATACGCTGTAAAAAATTACGGATCAATTTGAGTATAAAGTACCAGCACTTTAGATGTAACTCCGCGTAAAATCTATTTCATCGTATAATCTATTTTTTCTATAAAATATTATACCATAATTTTTACAGTAATATTTATTTAATGAAAGTAAACTCATTTATTCTACAGTAATTATTACTGAAAAAATACATCAGATTTTTTGTTCCATGTACGTTATTTTTTACTATGTACTTTTTTTACTATGTACTATGTTAACGTTATTTTTTATTATGTACTTTTATACCAGTTGGTAGTCATTGCAATTATACACGACTTTTTGGTAACGTCTTCACCCTCTTAAATCAGCGCCCCCCCCCCGTATGCTAATTAACAAAATGACGCAAAATATCAATATGAAGAAAAACCAAATATTATGAATAAATTAAAATGCGGTAGTGTTTCAAATTTTTTAATAGCTCAAAATTAAATACAACTCTGTATTGTTTAAGCGCATTGAGAATTATGTTTTAATAATTGAAAAATAACACCTTTTAAGCAATAACATGCTACTTTTATACGAATTGTGATTTTATTTTATAACTATACACGGCTCGTCGTTTACGTTATAGTACTTCAATTTTTTTGAACAAATTAAAAATAACTCTAACTCTGTATTTTTAGCTCATCGAGAATTATTCTTTAAAAAATGAGAAATAACACTTTTTAAAAAATAATATGCTACTTTTATACCAGTTACGGTTTCATAACGATCATTCGCGAATCTTAGATCAGAATTGTGCAAAATATTAACACGAAAAAGGGCCATAATTAAGAGAAATTAAAAAGGTCATAGCATTTTAATTTTTTTAATAGTTTAAGAGTAAAACTCTATATTGTTTGGGACAATCAAGAATTATACATTGATAATTGAGAGATTACTCTTTTTAAAAAATTATATGCTACCTTTATTCTATTTTTTTTTTTTTTTTAATTCTACAACCGGTGTTGAACAACTGACCCAATTCTGAGTTCACGACTACCAATGTTCAACTCCGGAGCCTTGCAAATTTGAACTCAATCCAGAAGACAAGGGAACTCCTGGATCAAGTATTCGATGAAAATTGCCTTCATGAAGGACTTTTTGATGAAACTAACCAGCATTTGCGTTACATGGAGGGGAAAACCACAAAAACCTCCCACAGTTAGCCTAACAGCAAGGAGACTCTAACCCATGATCCGTCTACCACTGGGAATATTTTACGTCAGCACTGTGGTCAGTGCGATCTGGGAGCGGAATTTGTATTAAGCAGCTGGGATTCGATCCCGGGTTACCTCATTGGGAGGTGAGTGCTCTATCCTCTGCGACACCACGGATCTCTTATACTAGTTGTATGTTTGTTACAATAAATGTACGTTATTTTGCTTAGTTTTTATCTCTCTTAAGTCAGCGTGAGTCGTTCTATCACTAAAAATGGCGCAAAATATCAATATGAAGAAGAATCACAATTAGGTGAAAAATAAAAAGCATTTGCGAATCTTTTTTGAATCTAATATAAAGTACTCCGTTACGTTTTTGAGGGTTAAAATTTGCTAAAATTGAGAATTATTTATTGATTTTAAAAATTTTCATCAAGGGGAAAATTAATATTTTTTTCAATGTTTTAAAGTTTTTTTTATTAATATTTGAGTTGTTTGTCATTTTTGAAGTCCTAAAATAATTTTTTTCAGCAAGGAAGTATATGCAGTTTCTAATAAAAACTTTGCTTTAAGTTTACAGCACTCAAACTGTCTCCTTTTCCTCCATTAACGAAACAGTTCTTTTCAAAACTTTCTTAAAAAGTCTTCGTTAAAATTTTACAAAAATTTATATTTGCTGCTTTTTCTACTAAATTTCTAATTTCATTAAACCTTCTTGCTTGTGGGTGCTTCATCGGATGTGTGTTTTCAATTCAAGAAATTCAATTCAAAAATTCAGGTTTCCATTAAATTTTCCAATGTTTAAAAGTATTTCTTTTTCAAATATTTGAGTTGTTTTTCGTTTTTTAAAGTCCTAAAATAATTTTTTTCAGCAAGGAAGTATATGCAGTTTCTAATAAAAACTTTGCTTTAAGTTTATAGCACTCAAACTGTCTGCTTTTCTTCCATTAAAGAAACAGTTCTTTACAAAACTTTCTTAAAAAGTCTTCGTTAAAATTTTACAAAAATTTATATTTGCTGCTTTTTCTACTAAATTTCTAATTTCATTAAACCTTCTTGCTTGTGGGTGCTTCATCGGATGTGTGTTTTCAATTCAAGAAATTCAATTCAAAAATTCAGGTTTCCATTAAATTTTTCAATGTTTAAAAGTATTTCTTTTTAAAATATTTGAGTTGTTTTTCATTTTTGAAGTCCTAAAATAAGTTTTTTCAGCAAGGAAGTATATGCAATTTCAAATTAGAACTTTGCTTTAAATTAAAAGCACCCAAAGTGTATGTTTTTTCTCCATTAACGAAAGAGTTATTTTCAAAACTCTTTTTTAAAGCCTTCTTCAACATTATACAAAATTTTCGATTTGCTGCTTTTTTAACTAAATTTCTGATTTCATTAAACTTTCTTGCTTCTGGTTGCTTTTTCGGACGTTTATTTTTAATTAAAAAATATTTATTTTGTTTTTTCAGGTAGAAAACAAATGCATGGAGAGAAAAAATAAATGGAGAGTAACCTTGATCGCATAAATTTTCTGATCTTTATGATTCAACCGCATGAGAAGTTTCTAACAAGGTTGATTTTGATAACATATTCCTAAAAAAATGCTTTTCTCATTGATAATATAAAAAAGATATCAAAAGTGTATAGCATAAGTGTTCGCAGTAATCAATATTAAGGACGAAAACATTAAATAAGGGCCCGAAATAGAATGCGAGAAAATTCTATTTCGTATGAAACAATGTGAAAAATGAAAAACATGAATTTATTATCAGGATTTAAATTTGAATTGATTAAGTTACGGAAATTGATACTATTTGCTTTCGTTTTTAAGTTTGTATCAACCTGATAAGATGTTTATATATATATTGTAACATGATTGTTTTTGCTAATCTATTGTACGCCAAATTACATTTGATCATTCATTTAAGTAAGTTTTCTTTTTTAATTTCTTTCTAGATTGAAAAATGAACCAAAAAAAAAAAAAAATTACCGTCAGCATTGTTGCAGGTTGTCAAACTTATTCGGTGCTTTACGGTGATTATTCGGTTGTCAAACTTATTCGGTGCTTTGCGGTGACTATTCGGTTGTCAAACTTGTTCGGTGCTTTGCAACGTGAAATCCATATTTCACTTAAAATTTGAAATTTTACTGAAAACATCCGTAAAATCTATTTTTCGTAAAATTCCTTTTTTTTCGTAAATATTATACTGTAATTTTCTTACAGTGATATTTATTTTAATTAGAAAGATTCAGCGATTTTAGAGTAATCATTTCTGTAAAAATTACAGTTTATCAGATATTTTGTACCGTTACATGTACTGGTAAAGATGGATTTCACGGTAAAAAGTACCTGTACCTTGACAGTGGTACTTTTTACCTTAAATTGATCTAAAATTTTTTTACAGTTCACAAAATAATAACTACGTATAATCGTATGTAACGCATAACAACTTAATCGTTTTTTCATTTCTCACCTTAATTTTTTTATTCATTCTTTTTAAAATTCTTTTAAAAAGTTTCTTTCTTTTAATTCTTTTGAAAATTCATTTTTGGTGTTTTTGAGATGATTGTTTAAACTTTTGTTTTCTTTAAACAATTATTGTATGCATTTTAAAACTAAAGAATGGGTTTAACTACTGGAGAGAGTTATACTTCGACTCCATAAATGAGTCCCTATGGTTTACTACTTTTGTTATTTTATAATTTCGTTAAAATGTTTTTGCATCCCTATGATTTTTCAACTATTAAACTATTGATGATTATACAAAATATATATATTTTGTGCAGTAAAAATGTCAGAAAAATCTTCTTTTTAAATATAAATTTTTCCAAACTGAACAATGAACGTGTCAATAATTTATTATTAGTGAGAGCTTTTCTGTACAGTTCGTGAAAAAAAAAACGCGAATATTTTTTTGATCTAACACTCGGATTTTAATGTACTAAGACACAAACTTAGGGAGAGAAAACACAGTAAAAATTTCAGAAAATTAAAAAACATGATCACGTAGTTTATTTTCTCAAGATTATTGTCTCAAAATATTAAATCGATTTTCGTAAAAATCTAAAAGTTAAAACTTATTATACCGACAGCAGTAAGCGACACAATGCGCGCTGCGACGTGCATGATGATGCGAACCTATGCGCTCAGTTGATTAATGAATTTGCTCCTCACTTAGTAAAATTTTAATAAAATACTATTATTTTAAGTATTTTATTGAAATAATTTTAATAAATTCTGTAAGAATGAAGGTATTTCATGAAAGTTGCAAAGTTGACAATTATGGAACAATTAGAAATAAATGTAGGCTCAACAGCTAAAGTATATGCTCAAAATGGAAATGACCGCAAAATTTCAGCTGCTACTCTATAAACATATGAGGGTATACTACAAGAAGGTAAATCGTGGAATTTTGTGACAAAATCATCTTAAACTTTGAAGCCCGTCTCCAGCATATGAGTGGGTGGACGGAAGAAAAATTTTGTTTGTTCTCCAAAATCTCCATATCTCCTAAGTCTCTCTAAGTCTTTTGAATCTTAATTTAATTATGATGAACATTTTCATGATATTTTTTAAATTTTTTTATTTAATTGAGTTTGATATTGAATGCAGTAAGATATTTAAAATAGAAGCAATATTTTCAGACACATTTCTGTGAATGAAATACAATTATTCTAGGTAAGAAAAGTTTAGCATAAGAGTTTAGAATACGAATAACATAATAGAATAAGAATAACATAATAGATTACGAATAGCATAATAGAATTAGAAGAACGTTATAAAATAATAAGAACTGTTTAGAATAATAAACAAAAGATGATCTGAAAAATCAACCATACAGAAAAGTGTCTAAGGGGATAATACAGCTAAAAAGACTCACTAAGAGCATGCATAAATAGGCATGTATTTCTATAAGTACTGCATTGCCTCAATGTCACAAGAAAAATTTATAATTCAAAATTGTCAAGATGTGTACAAACTTTCAAAACATTTGTTAATTTTCGGAATAACAGTAGTTTTAAAAATGTTTGTTTTCATGTACAGTGTGCGAAATAAATTGTGCGAAGTTATAATGGCTTTATGTACAGAAAGTATAATTTTGTACTTATACCTGCTTGCGTTTCTGACAGAACTGTCTAGAAAATTTTAATTATTTCATGTGTATTATTTTAACCTTTAATAGAATGAGACTAAAGATGAGTCAATAGGACAAATGCATAAGTTGCAAGGTTTTTTTACGAATAAAAATTATTATTTTTTACCTGTACACATGCTTACATTTTTCTTCTCAACTATTTTTCTTATTCCCTCGGATTTAAATTAATTGAATTCTGCTCAGAAAAAAGACGTATAAAACAATGCCATATTTGTCCAGATAACCACGAGATAAGAAGTCAAGTTTTAAATAAGCATAATAGTTTTAAAAAAATATATCAATGTTTAAGTATTAAATAAATATTTCGCCATTAGCGTCGTAAAGGGAAAAGCTACCTCGTTCGAGACTTAAACGCCGAAAAGAATTATTCAAATAAATAAATATGCATGTAAAAGCGTATTAAAATGTTCATTATTTCAAGCACTATTAATTTTAACGAATATCGAGGAAATAAATAAAGAGCAAGCAATGAATTATTATTATTTTTTGAAAAAGAAATATTTTAACAACGAATATTTCAAACGAATCGATGTTCGCAATCCCATTCATCCTTTCATTAGACGTAAAAGAATCCAATTCTTACTAATGTTTGAAGAGAAGTAAATTTGTGTAAGGGGAATTATTTATTTTCTAGTTGTTGTTCACGACTTTGCCCGCCTATATTCTTGATTTCAATTTTATCCCTTTCCTTGGATGTCCATGATTTTGTTATACTTTTTTCTGCATTGAATTCTATTAATAATTTAAAATTTGTACGGTAACTATTAAATCACAGAAACCACCGTAAGCTTGAGATTGGGGCATGGCAGAGTAGTAGGTAGCAGAAATATTAAAATTATTTCCCGCTCTGTCGTAACATAAGATAGAAAACTCATCCCGAACTCCTATTACGTGCTGTACTACTTCCTCACGCACCTCTCGAGCCATAACTTGAGTAATTTATAATATATTAATGTTCGATAAAAGCAAGTTTCTTCACCAATAATTAGTATGACAGTATGCGTCACCTTAGTTAAGTTTATTTTTTAAAATTTTCAATTTATTGTTTTAAATTTCGACAGCCATTTAAAAAAGTCTCATAAAAATAAATCAAAATAATGATTTCATAACTAAGCATTAAATTCTATAAAAATATTTTTAATAAATGCTTAACGTATAACTAACTATTCTACACTACCTAAACGATGACTTAAGAGTACCTTTATGAAATTATCTAAATAAATGCTTGTTATGTAACTAATTATTTAACACTACTTAAATAATTACTTAAGACAACCTAACTAAATTTATCTTATGCTTAACATATAACTAATTATTAAGCACGACTTAAATTATTAACGCAACTCAAAAAAAAAAAAAAAAAAAAAAAAAAAAAAGAATTATTATAGATGACTATAGTGTGGCCAATTTAGATAGAGAAATACCCACGTTTTTAATGCCACAGAAGAGAAATAAATAAATAAATTTTTTTAACATTTTTAATCACTAAATTGGACACTTGTCTGCATTAAATTAAACAAGGTATGCATTAAATTAAATCACACTTGAAACACAATTTTTTTTTAACAAAAATTGCTTCTAACATGTTTAAAAACACAGCATTGTTGAGACATTTTTATCTCCTTGCAGGTCGATTGATTAAAATGACCACAAGAAAAAAACTGCAGGTTCCATGGCTACCAGCACCTGCCTGGCTAAAGTTTCCACTGACCAAGGGCCTGAATCATCACAGAGTACCAGTTGGAATCATATTAGCAGCCAACAGCAAAATGGAATGTGTTCTCGAAAGTAAGAGTCTCGCCCAAGTGCGAATCCGTCTCCTCAATGACGATAGCAAAACAGAAGGCACTTTCACTGTTAAGAGTTCCCAACAAGGTCGGGCAGCAACTTTCAGCGTGGGCTCTGTGAGTGTTCCATTCATAGACAGTGAGTACCTTAATAAAGACCCAGAAGATAATCGCGATATAACTGTAAACTATCCAACTGGTTCGAAAGCTCTTCCCATTTATCGTTTTGGCGATGAAGAGGAGGATTTCTTTAAACTCTGGGACTCTCAAAATGCAGAATTTGCTTACATTGAATCGGATTACATCGGTCTTCTTATACCGAAAGTAGACAAAGAGTTTGCAAGGAAGTTACCCGGCGGCAAACACCTCGATGATGTCATACTTTTCTACGACAAGCTTTTTACTATTTACAGCGAGTTAATAGGTATGTCATTTGAAGAAACTGGACTTAATAAAAATGTGAGAAACAGGTTTTTTCTCAAAGCTAACAAAAGCGGAGCCGGTGGAGCATATTACTCTGACTGGTGTACTGCTGTTTCATATGGAACGGTTAAAGGATTCTGGTTGGACATAAAACCAACAAACTGGGGAGCGTTACATGAAATTGGTCATGGACATGAACTGAAGAATATAAATGATGAAACGTTATCCGTTGGGGAAGTATGGAACAATGTATTAGCTTTTTTCTATCAGAAAATTATGCTAGGTAAGGATTTGCAAGCGAAAGGTTCAAAAATGAAGTCACTGAGCATTGTCGACGTGCTTAAAAGTGGTAATCCTGTCAAAAGCTGGCGTGAATTTCACAAATGTTCATTTTTAACACATATGTTTTTTAAAGCTGGACAGAAATCCTTCGCGCGTTTTAATCAACGAACGCGCGAAGAATATGCCGGTCGCACCTATTATGCCAGTGGAGCATTATTTGTAGAAAAACTGATGCACTTTTTTGCGATTGACTTCGCCATTGACGTGTATCCATTCATGAGATTAGCGAAAGCAGCCGTTCGCAAAGAGGAACTGGAGGAGCATTACTACGTTCTATGCAGTGTGGCTTATCCTCTGAACTACCTTGTGAGTGATGCCAAAGAAATAAATAACCTCAAAAACAAACTTAGCCTGGAGTTTGAAACAAGTTTAGTTACTCCATCAGATTTAAGTTCAACTAACCTAAAAAATGATTTCACAGTAAAAATCGATAGTCAAATATTCGAAGATTTATCAGGTGATATACTTAAACTTACGGATGGATCTCGAATTGTAGTGGAACAAAAAATTCTTAGTCAAACCATAACTCTGAAGGACGTGCCTATAGGCGTATACAAGGTTTTTGTCGAACCAAACGCTAAAAACTCAAAACTTATCTATGGCGACTTTTATGCCATAGTACATGCCGACAAATCCGGCGAGTTAACTTTGTCTGCCAAAATTAAGAAGGTACCCTCTCTCTTACCGGATAAAATCAGGTTTCTTGGTCTGGGGGATAAATATTTTGCATCTCTCTCTGTAGAACCTTTTAAAAACTTAGTTCAGTTCAATTCCAGTTCAAGTGGACCTCACAGTTATTTTAAAAATAAAAAGTATGCTAGTGTAACAATAAAAAATCAAGAAAACAAAGAGATTTTCAGTAAAAGTATTGATGGCGACAGTCCTGCTCTTGGATTATTCGACATACCAATGGAAGGAGAGTTACAAGTTGAAATATTCCACGCTGAACCGAAAAATCGTCTGAAAATGGAAAATCCAACGATGAGCGAAATTATCGATCGTAAAAATACGACAAACTATTTCATTGTAAATGAGAAAGGCTTGCAGAAGAAAAATACGTCGAAAGAATTGTTAGAAAAAAATTTCTTATCCAAAATAGAATCTTCAGCAAATAAAATCAAGAGAAAGATCTCTTTGTATGACAGGTCTTTTTGTCTTCCTAAGTATAACTTGCTTCTGGCAGTGGAAGCTTTCGAACGCTTATTTAGAGAAAACGGCGTTGATAAAGGTCTCAGGGAACAATATAAAGATTGCTTGCCACCACCTGTAGATCCCAAAAAACAATGAACTTCAAATGGGATTAATCATTTATTCCATGATTAATCATTTATTCCATGATTAATCCTAAAATTCTTTTAAAATATAGTGAAATAATTAATGAAATTTTAATTAATGATAATTAGTGAATTTTTTTTGAAAATTAAGCATAGATGTAAAAATCTTGCAGTGCCTTAAAAATGCTGATAATCTTTTATTTTAAATTAATTTGATTTTTATTAATTGAATTTTATTGTAATTTTCAATTGATGCATAAACAATTTTTAATTGATTATTTTTGCAAGTCGCTTGTTAAAAGGAGAAAAACTATTATAAATTATAAGATCATTTTCTTATGATTTGTTATTTTTTATAAAAAAAAAAAAAATTTCTTTGAAAATTCAAGTACTTATTTGTTATAACTATAAAAATTGTTGGATATTTTTTTTTTTTTTTATATTTCTATGCCTTAAATGCTACGTATTCTTTTAAAAATTTGATACAGTTTTTGCAATAATTTATTTTTAATTAGTAGATTATCCTGTAAATTGTCATATTTTGAAAAACCTGTTATTTTTCAGAATTTTATTATCAGAAGAAATTTGAGTTTTTTAAAAAAAACTGCTGCTGTCATAATAGTACTAGTGTACTGACGTCATGATAATAGAAATTACTAGCTTTTAATATACTAATTAGTCCAATGATGTGTTACTTTTCATATATTCTTAAAAAAAATTATTATTATTTTTAAAAAATCACTTTTCCTATAGCAATGTGAAATTACTAAATACATTTTATACTCTTTTGCAATTTTCTGATCTGAGTATAATCCAATCATATGTATTAATTATTTTATAAATTCAACATTTTATTTGTCATACAATAGAAAACTAATCTTATTTGTTACCATGTTTGAAATTATAACATGGTAACAAATAAGTGCACTCGTAATATATATATACATATAAAAAATACATAACACAATATGTATTTTTCTTTAATTTAATTTTTGTTACAATAATAGTAAATACTAAATATTTATGCAAGTCATATTTATAATTTCCATGCAATACAGTTTGTATTTTTTTTGAAATATTCACTTGATTATTTATCAAAATGCTAAGAGTATATTTGATAAAACGATACGGTAATTTTATATATTTTATATAATCTATATTCCATACATATATCCAATTATCTATTTTATATATCTATATTATGATTTAAATTCTTCCTGAAATTAGATTTTAAATTTTTAATAATAAGACGAAATTATTATCTAGTAATTCTACAATGATTTAGAAGTTTTTATGATCTCTTTAAAACAAAATTAGTATTTTCATTTATTCCATTATTTATTGACATTAAAATATTAAAGAGTTATGAAATGATCTAATTCATTTAAAATTAATTTATAAGATAGTTTTAGTAATAATAAGAAACTATGAAAAATTATACAATGATCTCGTTATGTATTTATAAAAGAAAATTGTATTCTTCAGAGAGAAAAAAATTCTAATATGTAATGTTTGAAAATGCAATAAATATATAAAATTGTTTACACATTGTGTTAAGTTTTTCTTAATTGATTTAGAAATGTTACATTGTGCAGTTCTGGGTGAAATTGTAAGAACTGAAAATATTCATTCCCAAACTTTTTTTTAAAGAAAACTAAAATTTTTTTTTTTTTCAAATTTTATTTTAAGTGTAAACAGGTTGTCCCACAGTCTCAACTTTTAATATATGTTTTTAAAAACCTTGTTTAAACTGAAGCAGTATAACTAAGATGTCGTTAAATGAAGATGTATAAGTATGGGTCTCAAAAGTAGGAATCATTTTCATCAAAGAAAAAAGATGAATCACTGATGAAATCTCATGAATCTGCACCGAGGAAGGCGGAACTAAAAATACTTAAACCTATTTGATTTCTGGAACAAACAAAGGTTTTTAAGCGTTTGGTTGTTTGAAAGTCGATGGTTTTCGAATAACAACAATAGCATCAAATAAGCTTCCAACTTTTTATCTGTCTCTTTTACAAATTTTATACGAAATTCTTACAACACATTTTAATATTAGTGTGATATCGGGTCACTGAATTAGAACTTGCAATTTGTACACTTTCCCTCTTTAGGGCAAGCCGTATTGAAATTTCCCCTGGCCAGTCACTTGCAAATGTTTGTCGTCCTCTTTGATCGACACGTGTGATTTTTCAGTTTAGTTGTAACACGCTTCTTCTCTGGCACTTTCAAACCAAAAAATCTGGTTGTTGTGTTCAATAATAAAAGAAATAGGTCCGCTAAAAGCTTTAATTTTTTAACAAAAGCAAACTTGGGTTTAAAAACTAAGACGTTTCCAAAAAAATAAAATTCAGGCACCGAGTGTTGGAACATGACATAAAACCTCTCCCTTTCTTTAGTAAGTCAAATTTTATTTTTTATTTTTTTTAAACCAGCGTTGAACAGCCAACCCAATTTTAAGTTTACAGCTAATAATGTTCAACTCCGTAGTGTTGAACCCAATCCAGAAGAAAAGGGAACTTCTGCATCAAGTATTGGGATAAGTTTGTCTTCGTGGAGGACTTTTCGATGGAACAAACGCACTTTTGCTCTACATGGTGAAGAAAACCACGAAAACCTCCCACGGTTAGTTCGACAGCAAGAGGACTCTAACCCATGATCCGTCTACCACTAAGGATATTTTACGCCAGTATTGTGTTCGTCGCGAGCCAGGTGTGAAATTCGGATCGACCAGCCATCACTGGGATTCGAACCCGGATCGCCGCATGAGTGGAGTGTGGTGATAAAAATTATAGACTCTCTTTTTTTTGTGTCCCTACCCTCTCAATTCAAAACATGACGCATTGAAACAACACAATTGTCATTTTAAAAAAATATTAAGAAGCTGTATTTAATTAAATTACAAGTCTAGACAAAAGGCCAATATTAAGAATAGTTATTTCAAGATATTCTCGGTCAAATTTATTCTGGGTGAAAAAGTTTTAAGAAAGAGACTAATATTATATTTGTGAAATATTTATTACACATTTTAGTCATTGAAAGTCATATTCATAATAAATGCAATCAATTAGATTCACATATAAGTCATTATTGTTTTTTTAACTATAAAAATGACGAGCTCGCACGATAATGTTTTGAATGGCATAGAAATTTTAACTATTGATTTAGGCCGTGGTATCTCAGTGGCTAGAGCATCGGACATCGGTATGGAGGTGCCCGGGTCCGATCCCGATAACCGCTAAGACCCACCGAGTGCATGCGTTATACATAAGTGCTCGTAAAACGGTCGAATTGAAAAATCATGTCACCGGTCGTTAATCAGTACCTCGGATACAGGGATCTAGAATTATAACTAAAGAATTGTAAAATTTCAATCCCCTTCAGATCTATGCCTATATTGTGGAAGTGGCCACTCGAATGAGTGGTGCTGCCATCTATCAGGGGGTTAAGAGCTAAGTCGCATTTCCAACATTGCGGTGCTCTCTGTCAAACGAATGACATCCCTTCCTGGCTTAATTCACAAGGAGAGTAGCTGGCGAGCTTGTCTAATCTAAGTATTATTAGTAAACAACAACAATAACCAAGCATTTGTGAGTCTGCATATTATTTAAACAATCTAAAATAAATAAATATCTTGTCTCTTTATTTGTTTTCTTCAGAAAAAAATAATATAACTATTTTATTGGGTAACAAAAGGATATCATTTTGAGTTTAAAACACAAAACACGTAGAATTACGTTTACTTTTATTTTATAAATATTTCTATAATTATCTTGAATTTACAAAACAGGCTTCGAAAATTTACGTTAAAAGAGATTATTTAAAAAAAAAAAATTTAAACAATAACAATTGAAAACATGTTAACAGGGTGTAATACGGCGGAGAAAACCTAACTAGCCAATTAAATGTTAAAAGTAAATGTGAAGCTATTTTTTAAACATATTTTGCTGCATTAACTTTCACATTGACGTAGTAGCCTACATAAAAAACTTAAACTACATATACTTAAAAACAATGAAAGGGAATTGCAATTGCTACTCGTGCACTAATAATTTTATAAAAACACTTTTTTTAATCTTTTAATGTCCATAACTAGAATATTTAAATTCTTGCCGAGTAAAGATAATAAAATAAATATGGCCTTGTTCCTGATAGGCCTCCCGCATACTTCCGGTGTCTCAAACTTACAAAAAATTCACATAAACAGATCCACTGTCCAGTTTCGAAGCATAGCTGTCCAATGAGGTGATAAGCTTAAATAATAAGAAAAATACTTCATACAGGTAAGAAAAATCTCTTTTAATTTAAACTCATTGGAATAAAAGTTGAATTATATCATTTGAAAATATTTCAAGAAAAACTATAATTTATGAGGATAGAAAGTAAAGATTGTAAAAATTAATATTGTTCTCCTAATATAGACATCATTCTCTTCCTCGACCATTTCCGCTTGTGTTCCTCTTATTTTCAACACAGCTAGTTGCGTTGTAAAAAAAAATTTCTCAGTCTATGCTCAGCAACACTTTTCTGTCAATCTTACGTGATAAAAACGGGAACGTAATCAATATTATAATTCCGTGCATCAGGGGTTCTTAATTTTTTTCGTGTAAGGAACCCTAAATGATCAACCTTCATTCGGCGGAACCCCGATTTTATAAAAGAAATACGTAATAACAATTGTGGACGCATTAAGTAATAAAATACAGCTTTAAAAAAATATATTTAATTAAAAAGTGATGACGCATTAAGTAATAAAATATAGCTTTAAAAAAATATATTTAATTGAAAAGTGATGGCTCAGGGGAAAGAGCGTTAGCCTTCCAATGAACCGGGTACGAATCCAAGCGATGGCTGGTCGATACGAATTCTGCATCCGGCTTGCTCCGACTACAGTGCTGACGTAATAATATCCTCAGTGGTAGTCAGATCATGGGTTGGAGTCCCTTTGCCGTTAGGCTAACAGTGGGAGGTTTTCGTGGTTTTCCTCTCCATGTAACGTAAATGCGGGCTTGTTCCATCAAAAAGTCCTCCACGAGGCAAATTTCTCCCTTTACTTGATCCAGGAGATCCCTTGTCTTCTGGATTGGGTTCAAAAATTACAAGGCTATGGAGTTGAACATTAGTAGTCGTAAATCCGAAAGATTGGATCGGCTGTTCAACGACAGTTACAAAATAAAATAAAATATTTTAAAAGTAGTCATTTTTTTCCATTGGCATTTTGCTTTAATTTCTTTAAGATAACCGAGATATTAAATAAATAGTATATTTTTACGACTTCTTATATTGGGTATAAATAAAAAAACAAATTATATTTAAAAAAAATAGCTTAAATAAAAGTGCTAACTCTTGGAACTCCTCTAGCTCTTCTACGGAACCCTAGGTTATATATATATATATATATATATATATATATATATATATATATATATATATATATATATATATATATATATATATATTCTATTTTTTTAAAAATATTTTTTATGCTTATAAAAAATAAATCGCATTTATATTTTTTAACTTATTATTAAACACCTCTTATCAAATTACTTTAGATAAAATAGTTATTTAACAAATTTTTATACTCTAATTATCTTAGCCAATACTGTTATCTTATAAGGGTGTATTATAGTATCTTATAACAGTTTTTATATTATCATTTTTTATGCATGCTTTTTCGCAAAGACAAGTACAGAAATTTTTAAAAACTTTTTAACTACATTGATCCTTAACTCAGTGGTACATATATGCACTTGCTTTAAAGATAATAGTTCCACAAAAAAAAAGTTGTCGAAACTAATTCATATTTCTGACAGGCTTCTAAATAAAATCCTGTTTTGTTTCAGGCTATTGAAATTTTTTTTTACCGTGTTCAGCGTATATGTAAAAAAAAGCTTAATTTTTACATGAAAATGTCCATTGAAAATAATATTAATAAAAATATTTAAAAAATTTCCTAGTCTTATATGTTTTTGAAGCAAATAAACAAATTTTTTAAAAATTTTATATTATAATTTTTTTTAAAAAAGTTGTCGAAACTAATACTTTAACCCGAGAAGAAAAAAGTCTTCAGGACACATAATTTTTTTTAAAGACAAAATGACGAATAGTTATAATTTTAAGTTTTTTCTGCAGTAAAACATTGCTCTATAAATTAACTAAACCACAAAACGACTAAGAAAATAGTTTTAAAAATTGGCATTTAATGCATTTTTCTTCTTAATAGAAGAAAAAATTGCACGAAGTGTCCTTGATCATATCGACCACACGATTATTTACGAGTTTAGGACATAAGATACTTAAAATGACACGTACACAAGAATTCCATAAAGCAATTGCTTCCGACATGTGACTCAATAAATTTATTGTTTATTATATATAATAAAAAATAAACCGTCGTATAAACATTTTTAAGTTGAAAGTTACAGTGACGAATATTCTCTTGAATCAAGTTTAATTGTCATACTTTTCTTCCAAAATACCAAGTAGAATATCTGAAATTATTTTTCCTACATAAAATTCAGGAAAAAACTAAAACATACATTGTTATCAAGATTTAATTTTGAATTAATGTAACTCAATATTATATACCTTTACACGAGTACCTTTGCATTAACGAGATGGTTGATAACTGATAAGATGTTTTTATAATGCAGGAGTATTTTTCTAACTTCACCGCATTCTTTCGTTTAGATTGCTTGTTCATCCTTTAAAGTAAGTAAGCCTCATTTATGTTTGCTAAAAAGTTCCGTTATATATTCTTTATGTATATAACTTAAAAATAAATAATATTAAATAATTTTTATGTTTGCAAAAGGTGAAAATTATAATTATTTATCATTCAAAAACGTTCATTGATAGAATTTTTAAAATTATTCATAATAATTTATACTAATAAAAAATATGACCTTCAAATCCTTCAAATAAATTTTTAATGAATATGCAATACATTTATGGAATTCTTATGAAAAATAAAGTAAAAAACATGGCATTTAAGAGACGCAAAATAATATTTAATTTTGAGAAGAAAAAATACGCTATCGAAATATGGAGTCACTGCTGAGAAAAGCATGACTTAAAACTTTAAAAACTGTTTGATTGCTAGAGAAAACAAAAAAGAATTGAAAATCAGTTATTAAAAACATCACTAAACTCAACCAGACAATTAAACTGATTTTGGTGTTTTTTAATCTCACTTTTGTAACAGACTTTGAAAGCTGATTATATTTGTCGAATCCTGTCAAAAGTGAAGTTAAAAATCTGCTCAAAAAGGGTTGAATATTAAAAATCAAAACATACTATCGAAATCTGACGAATCAGTAGAGAGGAAGGAGTGTGAAAACATCAGAACCAGTTGGGTTGTCTGATGAAAATTTCAGGTATTTGAAATCGTGTTTTCTCAATTCATTTAGAAATCAAATAGGTTTGGATTCGTGATTCATAATTCTTTAAATTTCTGCATTTTATTTTCCTCAATTATGTAATGGTTTATGCATGTTTTTAGTTCCCTTTCGGCAAGTTCTTTCTATACTAATCTGTGTTTTTTTCTATATTAAGCATAATATAACTCTATACTAAGCTGTGCTTATGAAACGCACTGTGTTATTTGTTTATGTATTTTTCTTAAAGATATGTTTTGCGTGAATGAGTTGGAAAATTAATAGCATATAATTATATATTTTAAATTAAAATTTCTAAGGGGCCATTACATTTAAAATTTATAGCTTCCGAGAAGAATAGGGTTGTTCAACGCTATTTATAAAATAACAACATTAATTAATAGAGTAGGATACAATTTGCTAATAATATAGCCAAGCGCAAAGTTATAACAGCTGACAAAGACGACCTAGGTTCGATTCATGGTTATGGCTGCTTGAATGGTTAATTTAAAAAAATTGCTTTCAGGATCTAATGTCATCAGGATCTTTGAGCTAATTTATTTAGTCCTATTAAACTAGTCCATTTATCGATTAATATTCCTTTTCTGCGTAAAACTGCGTAATTTTCTGTGGATGTTTGAGTTGCAATGTATACTTTTTTAATTGCTCATATTTTCAAATCATTTTGTAGGGTTTATGAAAATATAAATCTTTTTCACAAAAATAAAAGCCAAAAAAAATTTGAAATTTATTTAGATATTTCATTTTAGCTTAAGTTAAAAAAAAAAATTTTAAATTTTCACTTTAAAGGTCTTTTATTCCATCGCGTAGTTTTGATGAGGCAAAAATCAGAATGTATAAGCTTCGAATAAAACTCCAATGCTAAAATCAACTGAGATAGGTGTGAGCAATACAAAATTGACGAATACCAAAATTAAATAAATTGATTACATGAACTATGTGAAGAAAGAAAAATTATGCAACAAAGACAATGAATTAAATTTGAGTGTGGATATAGATTTCTTCCAATGTTGTTGTAGTTGTTTCTAATGTCACTTGCCAATACCAGCAAGCCTTCTTGGTGAAAACAAGCAGATTTTAGGTCGAGCGTTTCTTATTTTTCATTCCCGCCATCTATGTCCAATAATGACACACACATGACACAATGACAATCAGCCACACACATGTCACTGCCCTTTTATAGGTCGGATCCATTCATACATTCATCCACATATCGTAAGTTTGACCTCAACCATAAAGCGATCAATCTCCAATTCGGTACCTAAAGAGGCATGATTTGTTATAAGAACATGGAAAACTTAGTGATCCGACGGATCTAACGTACTCCAGTCATCGTTTACTACACTGGGAGTCTTTGGCAGCTGGGGATCAAACTCATGACCTCTTGGATATGAGACCAACGTCCTACCAACCAGGCTATCTACGGAGCCGAGATGGTTTAGGAGATAGAGCATTCCTTTGAGGTGCCCCGAGTACGAATCTCAGCGATGGCTGGTCGATACGAACATGGAAAAGAACATGGAAAACTTAGTGATCCGACGGATCTAACGTACTCCAGTCATCGTTTACTACACTGGGAGTCTTTGGCAGCTGGGGATCAAACTCATGACCTCTTGGATATGAGACCAACGTCCTACCAACCAGGCTATCTACGGAGCCGAGATGGTTTAGGAGATAGAGCATTCCTTTGAGGTGCCCCGAGTACGAATCTCAGCGATGGCTGGTCGATACGAATTCCACATCCTGCTCGCACTTACCACAGGGCTAACGTAAAATATTCTCAGTGGTAGACAGATCATAGATTAGAGTCTCCTTGCCATCAGGCTAACCGTGGAAGATTTTCATGGTTTTCCTCTTCATGTAGTTCCAGGAAATCCCTTGTCTTCTGAATTGGGTTCGAAAGTACAAGGCTACGGAGTTGAACATTGCTACTCAAATTAGGTCGGCCAAATTAGGTTAACCCAAAATTAGGTCGGCCTTTCAACGACGGTTATAAAATATGAAATAGCAAACACGGAGCCGTGGTGACTCAGGGGTTAACAGGGCGTGGCGACAGCCATTGAGATATTTTTCTAACTTTAGAATGTTATTTTTTATTACTATAAGTAATACTATATTTTTGAACAGAAATAATTTGTCAGCAGTGTAAAGTTTGACAGCTATTATCAGAAAAGTGTCGAACATTCAGCTGATTTCTTACGGAAAGTATAAGCTGCAATATCCTATAGTTGTGATTTTCGAGATCTGTGTTCGGCGTGACGTCATGAGGTAGGGAATCGTCTTTTTAGCCCTGAGACAATACAAAAGTATTAGCACGGTCGTTTCTAAATAATAAAAAAAAATTTCATTTAAACTTATTTTCTTACTACATTTAAAAAATCGAAAACAGTTACACTTTGTTTGGCTACGCAAAACAGTGTTTCTTTTCGAAATTCAAATTGTTTCGAAAGTTATTGCAATTTTAAGGGCGCAAATTTTTTCTGATTTTTTTTTTTTTCTTTGCTTTAAAACTCAAACTCTGTAAGACTTAAAAACTTGTGAAACGAAAATAACGAAAGTGATTAGAAAAATGTATAAGAAATTCGATGGAACAGCACAAATTATGATTCGATTACTAGTTGAGAACTATCAACTCTTAAACTTATAATTAAAAAAAACTATGTCGGCCGATTTACTGCCCCTTGAAATGTAACTACTTAGTTGAAATTGGACGTGATGATTGACTATCATTTTGAGTTATAAATTTAAAGAGAGTTTTATCCCTATCTGTTCTAAATTGTAATTTTAAGTGTTTTTTAGCAATTTTTTTCTTTGAATATTCAGATTATTTATCCATTGTAGTAGAATAATTTATCTCCTTCGCAATTTTCATATCATAAGCTCGTGCTTAACTTGACTTCAAAAGTAAAAATGAATGAATAAAGAACGAAAAATAAGAGAGATATTAGATGGTACTTAATTTAAATTTTAAAATTTGTTTTTCAATTGCAGTAGATTATTTTTGAAAACCACCTAACATTTCATTTCGGTACTATAACACATTTATTAAATGTGCTTACATAAAATTATAATAATTACATATTTGATTTACAAAATGATCTTTTTTATCGATTTTTAAGAAGATCAGGGTGGAATGGTTTATGCTCATGAAAGCTGATTCTGAGGAAAAAAAACGAATTTGAGCAATGACAGGAACTATTTTTCCACAACATGGGCGTTCTTAACTCAGTAATAACTCTCGAAGGGTATCGATTATACATGTTATTGATTTGCCAAAACTTAGTTGTAGACAAATTGCAACAGATGATGATCCAATCGTAATTTTTAAAATATATATATATATTTATATATAAACCATTCTTCCCCGTTGATGTTCAATATCGATGGGAAGGGGTTAGTGAGAATGAGGACAGAGGGCGGAGCCCCCCACTTATTTAAAAAATATTAAAATCAAGTATTCAATTAATTTTAGCTATCGCAACAATGTCGATGCTTAACTTACCTGAGATATTTTTTTCATATGTTCGGTTTTCTAAATAAGATTAACCTTAAATAGATTAAGATCAAATTACCAAAAAATTTAGAAGCAGTTAGTAATAAAATTCATTTTGAGATTTCTATATTTCTTCAAATAAATTTTCTCTTTTTTTTTTAAAGATACATTTCAATGAATGAAAAGAAAGAATTTGTGATTAATGAAAGAGTGGTGCACAAAATAAGATACAAAATTTTTTTCTGGAGAAATGAAAAAGTTGTGCTACAACCTATAGAAAACTTCTTATAAAGATAAAAAGAATAAAGTTCCAAAGGTATGTGATGAATTGTTGTCTCCATAAAATTAAGAAAAAAATTCTGAATGACTCGCAACAACGTTGAAACAATTTTGAGTTATCTTGTTACCATTTTTCGTGAAAATGTCGGTATACATTTGCTTCTGCTTCACTCTCTAATTCTATGATTGATCATTTTAATTCCTTAAAAGTAGATTGTTCAATGCAAAAAAAAAAAAATCGACCACTTTCAAAAACTTTTGATCTAATGATCAGATCTTCACTTGCTGGGACTCAAACTTAATGGTTAGAGAGGGTGCGAATTACTTAGTTCTGGCGATATTTTAAGCTGCAAAATAAAACACAAAACCCTACTTTCTCCGAATAAACAAACTATTTTTTGACAGATTTTAATTTCTGACTCCCAAAATATTAGGGTGGCCGCAATCACGGAAATATGGTCCCCATAGTTGGGTCAGTAGAGCGATCCAAAATTTGGAACCCTCAATGCTAATTTTTACTTTTTGCGTATTTGTCATATCTCGCAAACTCTTTAAACAAATTGAAAAATTTTTGCCCGCAACTATAAAATTCGTTTGTCCAAAAATAATTCCATTCAAAAAATAATTTTTAGTAAGTATTTATTATTTTTTATTATTTTATTTGATAACAGTCGAAACAATTGAGAACTGTAAAATATGCATTTTTTGAGATCATTTTTAAGATTGCAATTTTACATGACAAATTACAAAATTTGAGCGAAATTGGACTAATAGTTTCTGAGAAACCAAATTTTATAGAAGACGTATAGTTATATTTCGATTTATCAGGAAGTATTCGGTCGATTTTTCTCAAATTTTATATTTTGCAAAATTTAAATGGCAAAATTCAAAATTTGAGCAAAATCGGCCAAATAGTTTCTGGGAATTTTAAAAAAGTTGTATTTTTAAAGTTGGATTTCTCATGAATTATTCGATCGATAGGTGAAGTTATCCCTTAAAAACATTAAGATTGAGTCTTAGAACGTGAAGATCCGATCATTAGATCAAAAGTTATTCCATTTATTCATTTTGCACATACGGAAGACTCTTTCTACATATGCTCAAAGAGATCTGAGATAACAAATAATTTTGTTGAGCATCATTATAAATAGACATTTAGTATAAATACAAAAATGATAACCAAACACAAAAATTATAAGAAATGCTTGAAAGAATTTCAAAAGCTCAAGTTTTCTCGAAACCCACAAATGTACACTATAAAATTATACCAAAAAAGCTCATATCTGTAAATTATAATCAAATGTGTAAATATATATTTTCCATAATATTTCATTATTAATAATTATTTAAGAAAAAGCATCACATTTTCTTATTAAAGAGATTGAAGATCGAACACACTACAAGAAACTTAAATTAATTTGGGTGGAAATGCACTTAAAGACGTCTTTAAGGTTTTTACTTTATCTTTTCACTCATTTAGATTTCAAAAAATATAAGAATAAATGATTGAAAGAGTTTATATTCATGCTATCCATCGAGTTGAAAATATTCAATTCGAAATTTATAACTTTGCCTTCAACATCCTCTTACCCATGGCGGTCCAGGAGTAGCTAAGGAAAAAAATATATAGAAACGAGTCCAACTCTTAAAATAAGTAACAAATGCAGTGAACTGCTAGGGGCGGTATGCTATACCAGAAGACCAACTTGCAGGGTGAGCAATATACACAGATTTAGCATCCTATGTACTAAGTCCCAGTGCATGCGCATAAGAAACAAAGTTACAGTCAGGAGTTACGTCACCGGTTGTTGGACGACTCTACATGTACGGTTGGGTATGCTGCCTCCCGCCATTTTATTATTTCTTTCTTTGTCAAAATGTGTTAGCAGATGTAATCAACATGGATAATATAAATGTATTCTCAAAGAAATATCTTAATCAATAGCACAGTACTGTTTATCAATAGTGTAAAAATGCAGAACAAACAATAAATAAAAAGAGAAAACTCTTCTTCTTCTCCCCAACCCCTGTAGTGGTTGGAAGAAGAGGAGGGTACAAACCCGTTTCTAGAATATCTGCTGCTGTGCCCCTAAATGTTGTTTTTATCTTTATACACAATAACCATACTAAAGTCTAGGGGACTGGTGTAAATTATGTCTATGGAAACTAGCCTTCTTCCCTTATGTATATTCTTTAGCTATGGCTTTCTTTTGAAGATTCCTTCTCTGCTAGTTTCTCAGCCGTATGACTCTAAATTCTAATTCAAATAAATCAAGTCATCATAGTCTTATAATAAAGGGCTTTGATATAAAAACGTTCTTTTCTGGATATTTTTTTCATCTGTTCTAGCAACATAATAAGTAAACTGGTTTTTATTTATTTATTTTTCTATGTTTGTTTTTCTACATTTTATTTTTCTATTTATCTATTTTTCTATTTATTTATTTTTCTATAAATTTTTTTAGTTTGATCGTCATTGCCAAAAATCATTTTTTTAGCACCAAAGATCGTTTAAAAAACCTTTCTACCAAAAACTATCATTGTTCGAAACTGTTCGATCATTGCCAGATTTGGGAGAAAAATTTCTTAATGTAGAAAATCTGTTTGCAATGAAATCTCAGATTTCTATTTCATACATTTGAAAGTTTCTATTTTGTATACATATTTTAAATAACAAAGATATCGCTAATTTCCCTAGCCCCATACATAAAACTATTTTTTTGTAAGTAAAAAATATGTCAACAAAACTTGAATGAGTTAAGGTATTTTTTAACTCTTGCAGCTAGATTAAAATGACTTCAAACAAGAAACTTCAAGTGCCATGGCTACCAGCA
The DNA here is from genome assembly GCA_949128135.1 of Parasteatoda lunata. Taxonomy (NCBI): domain Eukaryota; kingdom Metazoa; phylum Arthropoda; class Arachnida; order Araneae; family Theridiidae; genus Parasteatoda; species Parasteatoda lunata. The sequence goes on from OX421973.1 coordinate 20,674,312, forward strand.
CCTGTCTGGAAAGATTTTCCAATGACTAAAGGCCTTAACCATCACCGAATACCAGTTGGAATCATAGTAGCTGCCGACGAAGAAATAACATGTTTTCTAGAAAGTAAAAGTCTTGTAGAAGTGCAAGTAGGATTCTTCAATGATGACTCTGAAACAGAAAACAAATATATAATTAAAGATTCTTTCTCGGGTCGAGCTGCGATTCTTAGTGTAAGCTCTGTAAGTGTTCCATTTGTTGATTGTGAGTACCTTAAAGAAACTCCAAGAGAAAGTCGCACTCTAAGTATAGACTACCCTTCCGATTCGAAAATTCTTCCGATCTACCATTTTGGCGATAACGAGGATGACTTTTTCATGCTTTGGGATACTCAAGATGCAGAATTTGCATACATAGAATCAGATTACTTCGGTCTTCTTATACCAAAAATAGACAAAGAGGCTACAAGAGAGTTACCCGGTGGTAATCACCTCGACGATTTAATAGCTTTTTATGACGAGATTTTAATTATTTATAATCACTTAATTGGACTGTCATTTGAAGAGACGGCAACCAATCAGAATGTAAGAAATAGATTTTTCATCAAAGCTAACAAAAGTGGCGATGCAATGGCTTATTACTGTGATTGGTGTACGGCTGTGACATCAGGATCAATCAAATCATTCTGGTTGGATATAAGCTCTACCAATTGGGGAGCGTTGCACGAAATAGGGCACGGACATGAACTGAAATGCCTAAATGATGAAACATTGTCTGTTAGTGAAGTATGGAACAATATTTTAGTTGTTTTTTACCAGACTATTATATTTGGTAGTGATGTATCGACAAAGTGCACGAAACGAGAGGAAATGGACATTGTCGAAGCGATTGAAAGCGATGTCCCAGTCAAAGATTGGGGTGTGTTCCATAAATTATCATTTTTATTACACATGTTTCTTAAAGCTGGTCAGAAATCTTTCCCGTGCTTTAATCAGTTAATCCGCCAAGAGTTAGGTGGCCACTTTCATTATGCTAGTGGGACAGCATTTGTAGAAAAACTTATGCACTTCTTTGCGATTGATTTCGACATCGACGTGTATCCGTTCATGATATTAGCAAAAGCATCGATAGCAGAAGAACAACTACTTGAACACTACTACGTTTTGTCCAGCGTGGCTTATCCTCTGAACTATCTCATAAGCGAGACTGAGGAACTGGAAATTATTAAAAATAAACTGAATATGTGGTTTGAAACAAGCTTAGTTACTCCATTAGATTTAAGGCCAGCTAAATTAAAAAATGACTTCACTGTAAAAATAGAACACCACTTATTTGATCATATATTTGGTGATATGCTTAAATTAATGGACGGGCCTCGGACCATAGCAGAAAAAAGAATTCTGAATCAAACTATTATTTTTAAAAATATACCGGTAGGGGTGTACAAGGTTTTTGTTACACCAAACGTTTTGAATGCCAAATTGGTCTTTGACGATTTTTATGCAGTAGTACATGCCAGTAAACCTAGTGATCTATTTCTTACAGCCAAAAAAATGAAAGCTCCCTCGCTTTTACGAGATAAAATTAAATTTCTTGGTTTAGGTGAAAATCATTTTGCTACTCTATCCATAGATCCGTTGAGGCGATTTGTAAGATTCCATGTATTTTCGAGCAATCCGCATGATTATTATAAAAATGAAAACTACGTCAGTGTGATAATAAAAAATGTAAAAAACGAAGTTATTTTTAGCAAAACTTTAGAAGGTGATAATTGTGAGATTGGCATGCAAGACATATACATGGATGGACCGTTGCTGATTGAGTTATTTCATGCAGAAACAGAAAAACGTCTAAAAACTGATGACCCAATTATGGATGAAATTATAGATCATGATAGCAATACAAATTATTTGATTGCAAATGAATTCGGTTTTCAAAAGGAGAATACACCCAAAGAGTTGTTAGAGAAGAGATTTTTAAATAGAATAGAATTAATAGCGAATAAAATTAGGAAAAAGTCCTCTTTACATAAAAGACCTTTTTGTCATCCTAAATATAACTTACTTTTGGCAATTGAAACATTTGAACATATGTTCCGAAGAAACTGCTTTTGCCTAAGTCTTCGAGAACAATATAAAGATTGTTTTCAACCTGAATACTCAAATCAGTTAGTAAACGCTCTCGTCAATTTAAACAGAACTCCTAATATAAAAATTTCTAAGAATAAGTATTGTTGTCACCTAACAAATAGTAATACAGGCAGAAGAACTGTTCTTCTTAATGATGAATCATCAATTTTATCAAGCACAATAACATTTTTAGGTTCTTATGACAAACTGGTCGCAAAATTGTTTGTAGATGCAAGTGAATGTACAGTTAATTTCCATGTGTTAGATTCAGAACCCCATTTCAGATACAGCGAAGAAACTTATATTGAAATAACGATTCGAAATAAAGAAAACAAAGTTGTATTTACCAACACACTTCAAGGATCAGATGGTGTAGAAGAAGAATATAAAATAAATTTTACAGACCTAGTTGAAATAGATCTTTTCCATGCAGAACCAACCCGTTTACTGTTGAATCACCCTGCATTGGGAAAGGTAATTGAAAAGAATAGCTCTTTCAATACACTTATTCTAACAAAAGAACTTTTTAATGTAAACTACATTTACGAAATTAGACAAACTGATACAGGAGAAAAGTTGTTATTGGTAAATGATGAATCCGCAATTTCCAGCAGCAAGTTGAACTTTTTAGGGTTAAGTGACAAGTATGTAGCAACGTTATACATCGATACGGAGAAATCTTTAATTCACTTTAATGTTCTATCAACAAATCCACACAGACGCTATGAAGGTGAGCCGTATTTCGGTGTAAAAGTAAGGAATAGCAAAAAAGATATCATATTTGATAAACTAATCGAAGGATTACATCCAATGTCAGAAGAATTTAAAATCCCTTTTGTTCAACGCGCGGAATTGGAGGTTTTTCACGCAGAGCCGACACGTTTAAGATCGAATAATCTAGCAATGGAAGGTCTTATAAATCACGAAAACAGCACAAACAATTTTTCTCTAAGTAGGGAAATTTCAAGTGAATACTATGTGTATGAAGTCACCAATGCCAATTTGGATCGAAAAGTGGAATTTCCAATTGAAATTCTTGCAACACCAACAAGCCTCTTCAAATTTCAAGGAGAAAGTGACAGGCACATAGCTTCATTGTACTTAGATCTCCACAATGATAGAATTCTTTATCACGTGCTTTCTCCGGTACCCCATGATCGATTTGAGGACGAAGTATACATTGGTGTTACGATATACAGTGAAGACAAAGAAGTTATATTTTGTAAAGAAATCATTGGGGCAGATGACACTCAAGAAACCTTCACGGTCAGCTTTACCGGACGAATAGAGGTTAAGATTTTCCACGCAGAACCCACTCGCTTAGTTTCTGACAATCCTGAGGTAGAAAACATGATTGATCATGAAAATACCGAAAACAATTTCCTCATTGAGAAATCTCTGAACTTTCATAGAAAGGGTAAAAATAAAAAGCATGTGATGAAACGCTCTCTTAGACGTAAAAGTGTCTAAAATCTGGAACCTAAATGTTAGAATTTGTATTAAAAAAAACTCAATAAATATGTGTGATAAAAGATATTGATTCATTCGTAGTCTGTCTTCTGCACCTTGTAAAAGAAGATAGTTACAAGCGACAAATGTAAAACGCAAATAAAACTGAAATTGTTATGACGAGATACAGCTGTAAGAGCACGATTTTACATAAGCTTCCACTTTTTTTCAAAAAGATCTTATTGTATTTATCTTTATATTATGTTTAACTTAAAATTTTAAATTAACCACTTAAGACGTGACACGCACGGTTAAAACTTTCACAAAATCGCCAACGACGTGCTGTACACGCCATGGAAACAATAATATAATTATTCATTTACTAACCACCTTTGGTGTGCAGCTTTGTCACTTTCCAAAATTATCATGTACAACATTTAAACTTTAATGGTAACCAAGCCGAAAAGCACAACTGTATTTGAATATTCCAATTCTTCAACCCCTCTTCCAATCCTACCACATTAATTAGCTATAAACAATAATTAATCAACTTTAGCTGTTGCCCACAAACTTTATACCACAAAGTACTTAGATTTAAATTTTAGCAAATTTCAAGAGATGTCCGCAATATTGTCAAAGTTCTTTAGGTATTGAATTTTAGTAACAATTTAAAATCTGTCAGGCAGCCATTACATCACATAAACCATCGTAAGTAAGAGTTCCAAGACATTTCAGCATCGTAGGCAGCAGAAGTAGTAAAATTTTTCCATCTCTATCGTAAGATAAGAAAGAAAACTCATCCGAATGCTTCATTAGGTGTTGAACTACACTCTCCATCTATAAGTATCATATAATTTTGTGCTATTAAACAAGATTTATTAAAAATGACCCCAGCATTGTTGGGGCTCATCCCCCATAGAAGTATCTTTTTTTTTTTTTTTTTGCCTGTTTTCTTTCCTTATAGAATCATATTTCGGTGTATAAACGTTTATTGTAAGGCATTATTTGTTATTACCCATCGGCAAAAGTGTTCTTTTGGGTCTGATGGTGTGCACACCTTATTTAAACTTCATTACGCACATTTCAACTGTGTTCAAGAGTAATAGTAAACACTACGACTGCATCCTCATTGCATGTGTTGCTATGGCGACCACTGCTGTTAGATAATTTTTTTAGAATTCTTTTTTACACTTTTAATTTTGTTATGCGTCAAGTTGGCGAGTTTATTTTTGAGATACAGGACCAGAGAGATCCCATAAATACTTCTTGCATAGTGAAAGAGAGAATTTAATCATTTGAACGATATTTATTAATTTAAGAATCTGAAATTCTAACCTACAGTTCGCAGTAATAAAAAAATTAAACAACCCTTTTGCCAATGGGTAATACAAATAGTAACAAAGAATGGCTTGCTTTTTAAGCTTAGGAGGTAAAATAAATTGGTAGTAACCGGAAGTCTTACGCATTTTAATCCCTAGCACCATCTGTGCTTGGCCTTACGCAGTCAACTATCCATAGTATAGAATTGAAACAGTTTTCAGGTCATTGGTTAAATAAATAAATCTTATTTTCCAGCACAATTACTTACTCGACACTTCTATGTAGTACATTAAAAATGACTCAAATTTTGTCAATAACTAGATATTCACAAACAAACAAAAAAAAATCTACCCAGCATCAAAACTGGACGTTAAAACTAGTTTATGGATTCAATTTTATATATATATATATATATTTATTATATGTATATATATATATATACATATAATCTTTCGCCTTTTACATTTGCCCCTTTTACATTATTATTAAAGTATTAACTGTTAAGTAACTTACTCCTCTCAATAAGGATGATCTCATGATTTGAGTTTTGGAGAGATGGGGATTAAGAAGGAAATGTAGGGAGATACAATATTGCATTTTAAACAATTGAGATTTTGGTCTATGTAGTTTTTTACGTTGAATCCAATGAGTAAAAACTTAAGACAAAAGGATTCATACAGAAGTTCCATGGATTTTTATGTACAAAAAATACTATTTTTGATTTATACTTATTTACTATTTAGTTGCTTTCTGACAAATAAACTTCCCATGCATTTTTCACGTTACATCAAATGAGACAGACCAAGTGGATAATGTAAAAAGGTTAGAGGGGTTTATTCTACTTTATTTGTAATTGCAACCAAGCTTATTTCCTACATCTTCAATAATAAATATTAGGTTCGGTCTCAAATTCGAATTATCAAAATTCTTCAGCAACTATTTTAATACTTAATGTATTCTACCAGGTATTAATAACTATGCATTTAAATGACGAAAAAAAAAGGAAGAATAAGCTTAAACAAATTTCTTCAAGCTAAATTTCAAGATTACTTTAACTTCATCAACAAATGGTGCTGCTGAGAAAAAATTCTGAATAACTATCATTAGCAGAAGCAATTTGGTGCAGTCTGACAAAATTTAAAGTAGTCTGAACATACATCGAAATTGGAATGGTCCGACAAACAGCAGGAAACAATTTTTTTTTTTTTCTTTAATATACTCTCACAGTGTTTTTAAATTTATAATCGATTGGATTTCTAATGTAAAGTCAGACAACCATAAATAAGAACTGTGCCTAGTAAGTCTTCTCTTTAAAATAAGACCAAAATATCCAATATTATTGCTTTAAAAATGTAATAAAGATTGTAATGAGTAAATGATTGATGAGAGTAAATGTAAGAAATGTAGAGAAATTTGTAGAGAGAACTGAAATATCGCTTTTAAAATAGTGTCTCAAATACAGCATTAAATGAAAAAATACAGATTTATGTACAGGAAACAATTTAATGTCAAAAGTTACAAGAACAGGCACAAAACAAGAATATTTACAAACAGTGTAACACTGGGGAAGAAATGAATAAATTATTAACAAGAAAAGTTTTGCAAAAGAAAAACAAATGCAGTGCCCAATACCTTGAAAAAGAATTATCGGGTGATGCACAAACTACACTTCTAAAAAGTATTTCATTTCTTAAAGAGAGTTAATACAAAAAGTCAAATAATTAATAAAGAAATTTAGTTTCAGAAGAAATTCTAACATTCTTTAAACACAAAAGTAAATATTTATATAATTACTAAATTTCAATAAAATACACAAGTTAAAAGGAGATGTAAAAATACTATATTTTGTTGCTCTCAATTTTTTTCCCTTTTAAATAAGACAACTTTAAGTATATGATTCTATAAATAAGAAACTAAACTAAAAAAAACTATTTCAAAACATTAAAGCTGGAATCAGCCATGATTATATCACTGACGTCTCAAATGTATATTTCATTTTATAATTGCTGAGTATATTTTGAGGGTTTCTAATAATAAATAAAACAAATACAAACATAATTAAATGCTCTAGAATATGACAATTTTATATAAAAAGCAAATTTCTCACTCATTCGATTCCCAAAATAGGAAATATATGACACAATTATGCAAAACAAAGCTGAACATAAACATAACACTTATATTGCACGAAGAGTGCATGAAAACTTTTGTATTACCTTGTCATAGACTTTAAAAAATATTTTATTCTCTTTTTTAAAATTCAAAAACAAATTAAAATATAAAAATTTTAAAAATGATTGAAATATTTTTAAAAACCAAAAACAAGTCTTTCAAAAAAAATAGTAAAAAATAATCTATAAGTGACAACTGATTCAAATTAAAATAATTGCTCTGCTTATTAGATGCACTTTCAAATTAGTTCGAATCCAATGTGAAAATAGCCAGTTAAATACTTTTTGGACTATGGTTAATCACTTTAACGTTAGAGAAAATATGATTACATTAACAAATAGTAAATAAAATATTCAATTACTAGTTGTTCAGCATTTCACATTTCTGCATAGTTGATCAAACAAAACTATACTTAATTATAAAAACTGCAATAAATGTACAGTAAAAGGACAAAAAAAAATTATTATACTAGCCTAGTTATAAATAACATAAATTAAAACAAAATTTGATTAATGTCAATAAAAATTTTAATGTAATCAACAAAGTTGTAACAAACTCCAATTAATTAAAAGCCTTATTTTTCTTAGTTACGAAACAAAAACAAAATATAAAAATGAAGTTAATATCACAAACACACTATAATTAACTTTTCAACATCAAAAAAAGATATGGATTGCAATGCATATTAATAGTATACAATATCACATTATTACAACGGTTTCAGTAATGTACCAATACTAACCACTCATGCAATCACAAGAATATTTCTGTAATCCGCAAATCCTGTCAGCTAGCAGTGGTATGACAACTCAATTTAAAGTCAGGCTAGTTTGAATGATATCGAAACTAAAAAATGGAATTTGTCCAGAAAAGAATAGTGCAGCAAACATGAAAATAATTAGTCTATCATCTGGAATGTACACAGCAAGCTAATGTATGAAAGACATCATCATACAATCCAAAATTTTAGTTCAAATGTTTCGTGGAAAAAAAATCAATAGGAATACTTAATATAATTGCAACATTAAGATCACATTCCATAGAAGGGGGGAAATTTTCTTTCTTGATTTGGTCCTTCGCACAAACATTTTTCAAAACTAGTGTTCGAGTATAGTTGGAGAGATTCTTAGAAACACGCAGACACACACACATATAGTCCTACAGAAACTAAACCATTAACCTGTACATAGAATTGATAACATCCATAAAGCATTTTTTACAATCTGGTCTCTTTGTCTTGAGAGTAGGTGTGAGCAGTCCATTATCAATCGAGAACATTTCAGGGTTTAAATAAATATCTTTCACCTAAAAATGGAAGGGAAAAAAAACTTAGTTTAAACACTAAGATAACTCATTACAAGTGCACAACCTTTTTTGGGATGAGAATTACAGAAAAAAAATGCAATAAAAAATATTTGTATTTTTCAGAAAGATAAGAAAATGTGTATTTTTCATTTGTATTATAAGAAAATTTGTATTTTTCATTAAGAGATCTTTTAATTTTTTTTGAAGAAAACTAAAACTTGTTTAATGTGAGTTATTTTTACACACCAAATAGTGTATAATTCTCTACACTAGTACACTAGAAATCTAATCTAGAAATCTTATATATTCAAAATACATTATATTTTTAAAATTTTTATAAGGATACTAAGTTCCAGTTTTTGAAAATCTACATAAAATGTTACTCGTTAATAATTAAAAAAAAAACTTATTTTAATTCATTTTAAATGAAAAGAAAAAATTAAATTACATTCTAGTTTCTATCAACAAACAGAAGTCAAAATGTTTTTGACCCAAGAAATTTACCTATTTAAATTTTTTTTAAAGGAAACAAAAAATTGGCTTTTAAAAGAAAAAATTAAGTGCGAGAAATATCTTATAAGAAATATATTTTTCATACCTGTTCAAATGATTTTAAACCAGCCTTCTTTCCAAGGGAAATAATATCATTTAATACCAGCTCTTTTATCTCCTTCAAGTAGAAAAAAAAATACATTAAAAAGTAATCATTTATGAATGGTAAACAATTTTTTTTAAAAATGAAACTATTATTAAACATCATCAAATAAATAATAAATTAAGGAACAAACAGCTAAATTCAACTTAAGAGAAAAAAAATTTCATTTTTCACCCTCTGTACCACAAACAAAGAAAAAGCAGTATAACACCCTGTTCAAATAATAGCATTCTTTCGAGCTAAGATGCAATCATTACAACTTTTTTCACCCCTTTATGTAGACAAATACAAAAAGTATAATCTCTTTTTTTGAGTTTCTTGTAATAAGAGAGTCGCATGAAATTCTAAAGTTTTTCATATTTTTACAGCAGTACTTTTTAAAGTACGCAGCTAACTTTACACAATAATAGATTAAGAATTATACGAAGTAAATATTTAAATTCAGCCTTAATAAAAATGCACTTAAATTAGTTGGATTTTAATTTTGTATTAAATAACCTTCAAACATGTGTATAACAAAAATCAAGCAGTCATAAAAATAAGCATTTATCAGCAAATCAAGCATTTATAAAAATATGATAAAAAAATTTCATTTACTTTGTTTTTACAAACTTCTTCCCAGGTACCAGGAATTCCCTTCTCTTTACAGTATTTCATAACAACCTCTTTATCTGGTACAACAATGGCAACCAAGAAACTCTAAGAATTTAAATAAAATTCATTAAAATACAGGGAAAAAAATAATTAGTAAAATAAATGCAGTTTACATATTATAACAATTGTGCTGAAGAAAATAATTTTTAGGAAACTTTCAATTTATTTAAATGCTGTTGTGGTGTAATCATAGTTGGCTCAAGTACCAAGGTTTCTGCAATGGAATAAACGATGTACTAGATTCAAGTACCATAGATCCTGTGTACTTGTCGAACCTGTAATCTTCTGAATCAAACCTGGATTGTAACCTTAAAACGAACTGAACTAAATTCAAATCAATTAAATGTGTATATACTATTTCAAAAGTTTGTTCTCACTTTATTTTATCAATTTTCCTTATGTTTAACATCAGAGATCCCATATGATGTTGCCTATAATTTGTTGTTTAAATTTTATTAAAGTTTAAATTTGGCTAATTCTTCTTTATCTTCGACGATCGATAAATTTCAAAAGCTGAAAGAATACATGGAACCTATCTCGCCAAACTGTCTTAAATTTGAGCTTTATTTATTTTTAGTAAATACTACACTGCTAAATCTCAAGAGTTAAAAAAAAAAAAGGAATTATTTCTATTTTATTAATTTCAAAGTTTTTCAGAAGCACAACTAAATCCATAGAAATGGCAAAAACTTACAGGTGTTAACATAACTAATCAATTTTTTAATAATATATAAAGTATAAAAATTACAGTCATTAAACAATACTGAGTTAGAAAAGAAAAGCATACAAATTTTTTTTTAATGCATCAAACTTTAATTTCATTTAAAAACTGTATTACAAATTTAAAATTTAATTTAAAAAAATTTTTTACTGGAAACAATTTCAAAACTATTAAAAATCTAAGAAATTAAACACAAACCTGTAAACTTTCTCCATGTACAAATATCTGAGAAACATAAGTGCTAGATAGATAAATATTTTCAATTTTTTCTGGAGCAATATATTCTCCCTGTGCAAGTTTAAATATATTCTTTTTTCTGTCAACAAGTTTAAGTGTTCCATTCTGTAAAAATAAAATAAGTAAATTTAAAATCTGAAAAATTCCACATAAGAAAAAGCCACTTATAAAGACAAGTGCATAAGTTTCATTAGTTAAGTTCAAGAAGTCTCATGATTAAACACTAAAAAGTCCTTATCTTTATGTTAACCAAACCTTAGCAGCAGTGATTTCAGTTTTAAAAAAAGTTCAAATTTTAATGACATAAGAACCAGAAGAGGCACCCAATATGTTATAATAAGGTCCTTAAGAAAAGAGAACTGGTATAGCAAAAATTCTATTATAGCAAATATTTCAATTTTTCGTAAAAAAAAAAAAGAAAAAAAAAGGGGGGGATACAGTCCTAATTGCATAATTTTCACTTAATGTCCTACACATTCAATTTTCAAATTTGACTGTTTAGTTTGTACTTAATATTTATAGAATTAATAGTACTCATACATTCTTATGAGGTAGGTTATCTTTAAGTGGTTTCATTAGATGAAACTTAAAAGGTTTTACTGCACAAAATATTGTGTACTATATAAAAATATTGCATAGCATACTTACTGGAAGCCACATGCCAATGTCACCAGTATGCAACCAACCATCTGAGTCTATTGTTTCTGCTGTTTTCTCAGGATCTTTAAAATAACCTTTAAACACATTACGCCCTTTGATGCAAACCTAAAAATTAATTTCAAATTTTTTACTAAATCATACATACGAAAGCTTGAATATAATACTACGAAAGCTTGAATATAATACTATAGTCTTGTTAATTCAAACAAAAAAAGGAACCATTAAGGCTTTCTTTCTTTATTTATTTATTTCTTGTGTTACAAGATGTCATAAATTATGGTATTGAAAGAAATAAAATGTCTACTAAATTATTTAAATGATAGTTAAATATAATGGGGATATTCTGAAACCAATGTAAAGACCCACCTCTCCCTGTCCATCTTTTGAAAAATATTCCATTTCAGGAACATCTACTAATTTGATATGACAGCATGATATCGGAGGTCCAACTTGCCCTAAATTTAAAAAGAACACATAAATCAGCTATTTTTATAATGAATAATTTAAGTAATTCTAGAAAATTAAAATACTTACCAACTGAATAGTCTCCTTGAATATTTGTTGTGCAAGGTGCTACACACTCAGTTTGTCCATAGCCTTCAACGACCTACAAGAAATGGTCCATTTATTGACATTAAGTGAAGGGAAAAAAATACCTTCTACAAATATTAATGCACTAAAATTCCTCCATTATTTGAAACATACATCCACATAGATCTTCCCATTAGAAAAATATTTGTAACTCAAGTTAATAAAAATGTCTAAAAAAATCAAATAGAGGGAAGATTTACGTATCAACAACATTACAGCATTATCAACAACAGCAGTAGACAAAAAACATCACAGAAACATACTAAATTGAACATTATAACTTGTAGCAAGGTTGGCAAGTTTCTGCCGAAGTGGTTAAAACCACTGGTAGAAACCGGTTAAAACTGGCATGGCAGAAACCCTTTTCTGCCATATGTGTGGCAGAAACTGGCAGAAATTCAGAAAATGACATAAAAGTAAGTACTGAGATTGACATACAATGAATAATTCATAGAAATAACAATTAAATGGTAAAAAAAGTACAATTTATTTACAAAATTATCACCATTCAAAATCAAATAGTATTACATTGTTTGCACTCTGCAGTGATCTATAACAAAAGACAAGTTTTGATGCAGTTTCTAAACCTTAACAATTTCTCAATTTGCTATGCACAAACGAGAAATTTGAGAAGATTCTCTGAAGTCCAACAGAACTAGTAGGCATTGCCCTCAAGGAACAAGCAAGATTTGTGAAACTTTCATCTATTGCATATTTTTTAAAACTGGACCACCATGTTGCAGCTGGGGGTAGTTGTCAAAACTTGACTGGAAAAATAAGTTTCAGGAAATGGGGCCGATTTGTTTTGCAAAGCTATCACATAAGGTACGAAATCTGGGTTAATATTGGCGAGTAAAATTCTGGCACTTTCTTCTTGAGCACATGATAATTTCAATCCCAAATACCTTGGATGCAGCATATAAGCTAGCAAATGATAATCAGTAACTGCCTGTTTAAATCTGTAGGTCACTTCTTTTTTATAAACAGCCATAAGATTCTCTTTACTTAATTTTTCAGTTTACTTAAAAAAAAATTCATTACGCAATTACTAGAATTAATATAAAACTTTTTTTTAGTTTTCGCCGGTTTTTACCGGTTATAACCAGTTTCTGCCACTGGCATGGCAAAAACCAGTTTCTGCCGGCAAAAAGCCAACCCTGACTTGTAGCCACTCCAGAACTATAACAAATTTATTTAATTTTTTTTTCTAGTTTAAAAACCTTTTGGAGCAGCAGAGACTATAATTGGTGGGAACACGCACCCATACAAAAATATCCCCAAATAAAATTCATGACAAATAGACACAACCAGCCTTTCTTTTGTGTCTTGCAGAACGTACTCATCACCAGAACTGGAATTTATTATATCATGCAAAACATAAATAGTATTATAAATTCAAAGAAACAAAATCAAATGGATTTATCAATTAAGATTAAAACCAAGGAGGAATTATCGGGATCCGAACAGAGGTATTATCTATATTCAGATTGTGTGATCCCTTTAGCCAAAAAGGTTAATAAATAAAAAGAAATGGGTTGCACAATCATGTCCTTGAAAAATAGAAAGGATCAAAAATATAAATATTTATTTAGGTATTTTATAAAACTAGTGGTTATCATTAATTTGAAAACTATTAAAGAAATATTATCAAAATGATTATATTAAATACCTTTTAAAGACATTAAGAAAACACATTTATAAAAAGAATACCATTTCAAAAAAAAAAGTAACTAGTTTTAAAATTCTAAACATTAAGATTAATAAATAGAAGTATACCCATTAACTAAACTGCACACAAAGTAGTGTTTAAGATATAAATGTTAAGATAAAAGGTGTAAAAGGGCTCATTTTATTACCGGAATTTTTTTAAAAATTGACTTTAAGAATTAGTGACATTTTTAAAAAATACAACAGTCAATCAATAATAAATATAAAAATATTAAAGATTTGTAATCTATATTATTAAACTAGAAGAAACAAATAAATTATTTATTCTACTATAAACTTCTTCTAAATAAATCATTCAGAAAATCAGAATGTACATAAGTAATAATTTTTTTGACATTACTGTTAAAATTTTGAACAAGAATCGCAATAATTTCTTCCAATTATAACTTTATTCCTGAATGATAAATTTAACTTTAAAAATTGGTATTAATTATTAGTTTAGTATTAGTTAATTATGAGTAGAATAAATATTAAAAAATCTAGCTACATTTCTAATTACACAATATAAAAAAGAGCAACTGTTATTTAAATGAACAATTATTATTAAGTATGAAAAAGAGCAACTATTTGAATTTGAAAAAAAAATAAACTCTACAAGAAACACATAGATGGAAATACAATAGCGATGAGAAAGATACATACCACGCATCCCAATGCACATCGAATAAAAGTTAAGATGTTTCCAGCTAAAGGTGCAGAACCACTCACAAGTAGGCGAATTCTACCACCCATACCTTCGCGAACAGGCTTAAACACCAGACGATCCCAAATACTGTTATTTCTGATAATAAACCTAAAAATACAAGACTATTTTAAAACTATGTCCAAATACAGCTTCATTAACTCAAAAATAAATACTGTTTAATAAATTATAGACTTTTTACTTATGAAAACTCGACGTAAATACTTTATAATTTTAATTCAAATAATTATTTAACAAATCTTCAACAGCAGAATATGATTGAAAATTGTAACGTTTATATATAGAGAGAGACGAAAACTCAATATTTCTAGCAGTCATGACTGATTCTATAAGAACCATGAACTCAAAAATATTAGATTTTGGGGTTTTAAAAAAATGCTGTTTTTTAATTGGTTGCAGGCTACAATTTTAAAGACTCTAAACTGAAATTGTCTGTTATACTTAAGTTATGTGATTTGTTTAACACTTAATAAATTAGATTTTATTCTTAAAATTGATCCAAGTCAGAAAAATTCTCAAGCTCAAGATAACAATCTTGTTTGAAATGACATCTCCAGAGTTATCAGAAAACGATGAAAAATACTAAGTTACTTAAAAACTAGTACTTTTTCCAGAGACATATATTCTGAAACTAAAGGCTAAATCAAGTCTCATAGAAAAAAATGTAAAAAATAAAATTTTATTTTTTAATAAATTACTTGGAGAATTTTTAGTTGTAGTAAATTTAATCACATAAAAATAAATTTCAAAATTATTTAAGAAATATTGATTTTTCTCTATTTGAATATTTGGCAAAAATTAAATGAAGAAAAGACTTAAGAATTTCTTAGAAATTTCATCGATTAATTTTTACAAGCATAAATTTAACAAATGTCTGCTTCAAACTAATAGCACAAATGTAAGTAATGTAATTTTTTTTTTTAATTTGTGCACTTATTAACAGTTTAAATTTTTCATGCTAGGCACAACAAGGATCTGGCTTCAAGCAAGTAACAAATGTATATTTATTTTTTAATTACTAACATGTAAAAAAAAAATTTTCACACCCAAAAGAGTTAAATAAAATAGCAACAACTTAAGCTTAAAACACTTCACTTAACAATAAATTTTAAAAATAAAATAATAAAGCAATATTCAGTATTACAATGTTGAGAAAGGTAACAAAAAGTCTCAAGTTTGAAAGCAATACTTACTTTTGAAGTTCAGACTTTTTCATATGCATGGCAACATTAAACAAAAATCTCTTCATAAAGCTACCATTAATTTTTGCTTGAACCTAAATTTAAAAATAAAAAACGCCAGCTGTCACTTTATATTCAATATTTTTAAAATCAAAGTAACAAAGATAAAAAGGAGAAATATTTACTTTGTCATAGATTCTATTGAGTAACCTAGGAACACAAGGTGTAATAGTAGGTCTTAAAGCTTTCATGTCCTCCATTAATACTCTAATATCACCACTGTAAAAACCAATGCTTCCACCATTGATGTAAACTGTCACCTAAAAAAAGAAATACTTGTTTAGGAGTGACATACACTGCAAATTAATGCATAAAAAAAAAAAAAAAGTTTGTGCTTTAGGCTATATGGATAGTCTGCACATTATACTATTATAATATTGAAAAACTATTGCAGCACAAAGACTAATAATGTGTATGATTAATGGACTTTGTGAAGTTATACTGCCCCCCCCCCTCCCAGACCATACAACTTCTAAATACCACCTGTTTATAACCAAGCACAGTTGATAACTATTTGCATCGACAACAGATAAGTTAAAGCCTCACAAGCAGTAATATGCTTTTTTAGTTCTAGAACTTTTACAAATTTGGCATCTAAAAGCTGTTATCTAAACTAGTAACTATATGCGACTATTTTACCAAATAACGTGTAATTTTTCTTAAGATATTTGATGGATGCATTAAATTTATAATTTTGAGTGGAAAGTGATTTATTTCACTATTAATGGAAAATCTTTAAAATGAGGTATTTTTAAGTAAAGCGATATAAAGCAATGTTTTCTTACAAAGAGCTCTGAATTAATTTTGCTGGCAAAGAATTCCAATATTTTTAATATTCATTATCAAAACATTTCAAGGGGAATTTAGTTCTAATTTATTTATTAATATTATTATAATGAAATTATAAGGTGCTAAATTTCTTTTTTTACATTTCATTTTCTAGCTTCGGATGAAAAAATATGGTGCTTAAGATAAAATCGCTAAAAAGTGCACATTAGACAATGAAGGCTGTTAGAATTATCTAAAATAAAACAAGCTATACAGAACAATAAACTATAAGTGATTATTGCTCCTTCCATAAGTCAGAATAAAATAAGAAAAATATCTTCCAATAATAATTTACGAAGTCCCTTTTTTTTTTCTCCAAATGCAATTTTACAATGAAATCTCTTCAGTACATATGCATCAGATCTAATCTGTTCAAAAAGTTGAGTTTTAAATGGAATCAGCATAATAGCAGTTTTGATTCCATTAATATTCAGATCAAATGACATTCAATATTCAGATCAAATGACATTCATTTTCCTGTATTGCAAGAAACTACAAAACATTCTTGAAAACATATACAGGGGTCTAAAAATGATTATAAATTCTTTCATTCTTGAGTTTTAACAAATATTACATTGAAAAGCATTATTTGAATTAATGATTTAAGAATAAAGAGTTTAAAATGATAAACTTACTTCACACAGTCTTTCAAGCATATGAGCTAATGGTAGAAATGATATCATGGTATCATTTTTGTTAGGTGCATACTCAGCCTACAAAGAAACAAAATTAAAAATAATGAAAAACATTTGAAAGCTAAAATTGAATATTAATTGAAAAAGACACATTAGGCAGCTTTAATTTTTCTATTGGTAACTTTGGGAGGAAAAAGTAAACTTCTGAGATCAATACAGTCAATTTAAAAAATCATGAAAATGATAAGACACGCACAAAACTTCAATCTAACAGAACTTCAACTTTAAAAAATTCACAAAAAATTTATAAATTAATATTGTTTAAGTATATTTCCTTTTCTGTTTAAAATCATGCAAGAGTACTCAGGGCAGTTCAACGCTATCAAAACACTATCCTTAAGGTTGAATTTTCATTCACATAATTAAAACAAATTTTATTTTTCAAATTGAGAGTAACTTATGCTTAGTTATCTGAAGATAAACACTTCCTTCAAACAAAAATACAAATGATATATACAAGATTCATTCCAAGTTTGGATTTGAAATAGATTTTAATGCATAGATTGACATAGTATCTCTTTTTCGTAAAAATTCTAATGCACTACAAAGTATTTATGCTTACAACAATCACACAAAATATGAAAATTGTTCACTTCATCAGCACAGGAATTAACCCACTCACTAATGTACATAGATTGTCATGTCGAAGGTTATGGATAATTTTTCTTTTAAAAAAAAAGTTTGCGTTTTTCAACCATAAACAATTTACACTTTATTTCTTTTAAGGACTTAAAAGGAGGAAACAATTAAGGAACTGAAAATTACTACTTATGAAGTTAAGGATAAAAAGATCAGAGCAAAGAAAAAAAGCAGTTGTAACATTAGAATAATCACACTTCAAATTACTGCAAATCTTAAGACACTTGTTAAAATAGAGCAATACTTTTTATTTGATATAACTTAAATCTTACTCCAAGAGCTGCAATTACACGATTAAACATTTTTATTACATTACGTTGAACTAAAACCTAAACTAAACATTGAAAAATCCTAGCTAACTTAAAATAATTCACAACCTCAGCTAGAAACTTATTTTTTCTTCACACGAAAAAAAAAAGACAATATGAAATTAACTTATACACCAATTAATAAACTGGAAGAAGTTAATTGTACCCATAAAATGAGAATTAGAATTTCAAAAATATTTTGACATTTAACAAAATAAAATGAAATTAATAAACTAATTACCAATTGATTAATAACAGCAGAGGCATCAATTATAATGTTTTCATGGGTAAGCACAACACCTTTTGGATCACCTGTTGTTCCACTTGTGTAACAGACTGTAGCAACATCAGATGGTTTAGGTGGCTAACGAAAAACATAATAAATTTTAATTTATGATATTATATTCAAGCAATTATTTCACTCAAAAATTCTTTGTCAACACTAAATATTACTTATTTTATGCACGCACATAAATTGAAAAACAAGTTTTTATAATATATAAGATTTAAATCTAACTTCGAGTACAGGTAACTTTTGGATATTAAATAATAATGAGCACCATGGTACTAACTGTAAAATAAATAAATACTCCACATGTTTACTTCTGCTTATTAATAACTAGGACAAGTTAGTATGAAATTTTCATTTCCTAAACTTTATCTTTGTTAAAAAAAAAAAAACTTTGGGAATACCACCAATCAGTAGTTAAAAAAAAAAAAAATTTTTTTTAAATAAAAAAAAATACAAGCTGAGAAATTATTCACCTCATACATTCAACTAGTAAATACAGATACTAATAAAAAAAATTACGAAATGTAAGAATAGTTTTTGTATTTTTTTTTTTTTTTAATTTAATACTTTACTGAAAGAAAATTAATTTTATGAGTAAAAATTATTACGCCTCTTAAGAAATTAACACTATTTCTATACGTTAACCCCTCCAGATTTTTAAGTATATTTTGCTTGATTTTGCACCAAAGACTAATGTCAAATCTTTTTTTAAATTTGCTCACATTTAATAAAAAGAATAGCTCCCTCCCTATAGTATAAAAAAATGAATAACCTTAGTTTGAAAATAAAAGCCACTGCAAATATTCTATTAAAAATTATGTATTTGAAAAATGTTTTATTTCATTCATTATTTTATTTAAAAAGTCACATTTCTGAGCAAATAAACAATAAAGTTCAACTACTTTTTTTTTTAAATTGCATTTTATTATAACTAAATTTTAACACATTAAAGGCTATGTTCAATCAACATGGTTTGAGTGGGTTTGGGAGGTAAGATAATTAAAATCTATTATCATTTGAGTTTAACAGAACCAGTGTGAGTTTCACATCAAGAATTCTAATAAATAGTCTGCTAATCCAGACTTGAATAAAAACAAATTTAATTTTAAAAAAATCTCAAAAAATTAAGTAAAAAAATTCACTCACCAATATTGGAGCAGCATTTTTAGCACCTAGTTCCTAAAAAAAGGATAGTAACTTTTAGATTTATTAGCATTCAACATTAACATTATGACATGAAAGCCAATTAAAAAAAGTGGAAATTTAATTTTTGAACTAATAATCTGTTCAACAAAAATTAAAAAAGAGTAATAAAAAATAAATTAAAAAAAAGTTACAGAAATTTGTTCTCTAAAACTCATGTTAGAAAATTATTTATATAATTTAGTAAAAATTTTAAGTGAGACATGTTATAATAATGTACATTAGAGAACTGAATTAATTAGCAAAAAACATTGCAGTTCTAAATAATGATATTCTAAATATATATTAATCTTAATATACCAACTTCCTTTAATATAAAAAATTACAGAACTGATTTGTTATGCGGCCAGACCGCTATTTGGAAATTTCCCCATCCCCTCTCACCAACCAATTTTGGCATATTTTTTTATTGGTGCCACTTTAGCAACATGTCGAAAACAGAATCTAATATTGTAACCCTAAAGTTACTCATATAAGATTAACTTTTTAACTGCAAAAAACATGCAATTTTTAAATAAAGTAAACAGCAGATCTATATCAAATGTTATCCCCCAGACAACAGTTTTGTTACCATCTTATTGTAAAAATAAAATAACAATGTATGTACACAAAAATTACTTTTTAGCATTAATGTTTTTTAAGATATCTGCTGGAAGTTTCATAAAAATAGCAACATAAACACAAAACTTATTTAACTGCATTAAATAGGCATATCATTGAAAAAAATGCAATGAACACATTTTTTATTTTTTAACTGTCCTTGAACAGCAGACCCACTTCTGAGTTTATGACTAGATTTTTCACATCATTTTAAAATAAATGTGAACACATTTTTAATTCCTCTGGGCAGTGTAAATAGATTTTGAAAAAAACTTCATGGTAATTCTTTAATTTGAAAAAAGATCAGCGTAGTGGATTCTGGACAAATTTATAGATTGTAACCTCACTTAAAATAAATATGGAAGATTTTGTGCATCATTGATATTGTTGCTTCAAGATTAATATGAAAATCTACGACTAAACAAAACAACCGGGTGATTCATTAACCTTAATAAAAGTATTAGTGCAGTAAATTCAAGGCTAATTTATACAGAGCATGTGCAGTTTAACTTAAAACATTCAAGGTATTAAGTTGCAACCTTTGCTTTTCTCACTCTTGTGATCTCCACACACACAAGTGCAGTCCAAACCCCACATTGACAGTCTTTATTGACGTCAGCGGGAGAAAAAGAAATTCTTAAGACTGGGGGCAGATGCATAACAAATCAGTATCAAAATTTAAAAATGACAATCAAAATATAAAATCACTAAACAAGAATACTTACTTCAATATCTTTGAATGAATGTAATTCAACACCTTTTTCTTCAACTTGAGCTTTTATTTTTTCACTGACTTCATTGACCAAAATTATGTGTTTTAGAAGTGGGGTCTCGTCCTTCTGTTCCATGAGAGATTTAACTTTCTCTTCTTTATCACAAACCACTATTTTAATTTCAGCTAAAGAGAAAAATAAAGTATTAGAAGATTTTTGAACCAGTCATTTATAAAGCAAAAAATATAAGACTTTTTAAAAAAAAATTCCAGCCATATAGAAGACTTTATGGTTTACTAGTTTGAGCTTAACTTACTTAAACGTTGAATTTTTTGCAACTAATAACAAAAGAAACCAAATTTATTTTCATAGTTCTTTATTATTAAAAGTTCTAACTTAACCTTTTAACTATAAAATAAATTATGGTAGAATTTGATAGCCAAATCTTAGCTGAAGTCTTCAATGATGTTTATATACAATTTTATCCAAAGTTTAATGCTTAAAGGATTAAATTATAAATTATTTTACGAAATGATGCATGTTTAGGAAATAATGCTACAATCATTTTAATAGAATTTTGATATCACAAGCTTGAAGAGTGCCACTAAAATTTAACTTCAAAACTCCTAATATTTTTAATATTTAGCCAAATAATAACTGTTGGCATTTCAATAGTATAAATACATTTCAAATTATTTAAAAACGGTTACTTCAAAAATAACGCTACCTTTGGACTTATGTTTTTCTGACTTATTCTCTATTTGTATTAAAGTTTTTTCCCGATGTTGTATGATATTTTTGATATTCTATTCAATTACCACACATAAACATAACTCCTGTTAAGTGCAATTGTTTTTCCTTTTTCTAACTTATTAACAGACATTTTAATTCTTGTTTATGCACGCATATTTTACTTTTCCTTAGAAATGGATTCAAGCACGGCCAACTCTTTCTTAATACAGCTTCAAATAATGAATCATACAAGCATTTAATTAAAGTTAATTTAAGGTAGCAATTTGAATACTTTAACAATCAGGAAAAAAAATTTTAAGTACCAAAATATTAGGCAAAATCAAGGGTTGACAAGAAATACATTGAGTTACTTTTATCCTTTCATATTAGTATATTACATTATCAGAAACACAATTGCATAAGATAATCAGGCTTCTCTTAATTTTAAGAAATTCGTCAAATCAACATTTGTGATGTTTAACTGTATCCAAATTACTTTTAACAATTAGTCTTACCTTGATTCATTATAAAAGAACATGCATGAGGTCCGAGTGTATCATACAGTGGAACAATGACAGCAGATTGGTTATAACAAGCTTGTTCAGTCAATATCCACTAAAATAAAACTTAAATTAGTAAAAAGATATTTAAATAATCTAGCTTCTAGTTATCTCTAAATATATAAGAAAAAAAATACCTCAATACAATTTTGTGCATAAATTCCAATAAAAGAATCTTGACCAGGCTTCATTCCAATCTTTACCAAACCAGATGCAAAATTTCTTGCCCTCTCTATTACCTAAAGAACAAATAAATTTCAATGTAGAGACCTAAAAATTGTTTCTGCACAATTCCTATACATCATTACAAACAGTACTCACTTCACCATAACTGATGAAAGTATATTCTGTCTTTGAAATTTTGTAGCCAAGGCAATTACCATTATCTGAAAAAACAATAATAAATATTCAATAATATTTAAACTTTTTAATTAACATGAAACATTTTTAGTTTGGAGTAGTTAGGGGTAAGGTGAAAAATGTTCTCAATAAAACAATATAAAAGACTAAATTATAAATTTAAAATTAAAAGTTAGATCACATTAAAAATGTATTAAGTTCAGTCAAATATTATGTTACAATATTTAAAAATTACTAAAGATAACACGCACTAGATCTTCAATATAATTAGATCAAATTAAATAGCATGTTTAATTAAAACTAAATATAACTAGCATAAAACTTGTACATTTATGGTTTTTGAGAAACTTTTTCCTTCCGAAACTTAACAAAAATCTTACTTTCTCTCCTATTAATTAATTTAATATTAACTAGGTCTAGAAATACAACAGCTCATTAAATCTAAAAATGAAAAATAAATAAATATATTACTTGATATCCTGTATCCTCTCTGCATCATTTCCAAAAGAGTTTTTGCATCCTCATAAAGAAAACCAGTCATCTCACCAGGAGGTGCTAATTTTGATTGACGAGCTCCACCTGAATTCTATGAAATAAAAATTCTCAATTAGAGAAGGAAAAACATAATATACATCAATTGCAATTTCCATCATTTCTTTGTATCACAGATGAACATTTCAACCTGTATAATATTTATTAATTTTAAAAAAAAACTGCATGTAATATAAATCATAAAACCATCAAATAAATTTGTTTAAATGTGTAACTTAAATAGTTAACATAGTAGCTAACATAGTAACATTGCTTATAAAGTAGTAATGAAATCAATAAGTAACTACACAACAAAATTTCCTACCTTATTTAAGCACTACATGCAACTATTTTGATAATACAATGCACCTTACCACAAGTTACTATTATCTCACATAGCCAATTTTTAAAAAAAATTTTTTGTTATTATAATTATCAATTGCAAATTATTGGACTAGATCATTTTGTTAGAATATAAAAATAAAGCAGCAACCCTATTTCATACTCCAACAATATATTTAATTACGTTAGATTACATTTAAAGAGAATGAATTTGAAAACTAATTAGAAAAAAAAGGCAGCTTTAAATGAATGCGACATTCATTAAAAAAAAAATTTAACTATGTTTTATGGATGGTTGAATGTAAACAATAACAAGCTTCCTAAAACCGGTACAAATTTAGAAAACACTCTGCTTATAGTATGCTTACGAGGCTATGTGTGAACAGGCTTAATATTCTAGAAAATTTTATGGTAAATTGTGTTGAAATTTACATTTAATTTTACCATTCATAAGAGTTCCCTGTAATTAAATAATTTTAGCTGGTTGTGAGCCTAAAGAAAATTTAAGCAAATTAATATCAAAACATAAATAAAGTGTAAGGCTTGCCATGTTTCAAGTGTTATCCCCTATTTGGCTATGGTTGTTTAAAATATCATTGCAATTTTTTGGGCCGCATCATAGCACACTTCTGGAATTTTCTGAGCACATTTGTTGATTGTTTAAATTGAAAGAACGTGTTATATTGTAAACACTACAAGTATAATAATATTTGATAGGCATGCTTTTTCAAGTTTAGGTGTAAAAATTAATTGAATAATTAAGAAGTAAAAATTAAGTTGTAACCCGGAAGACTACAATGAATTTTAACCACTAGCGCCATCTGTGCTTAGCTTTAGTCAGTCAACCATCCATATTTTCAAAGAGAGAAAAACATTAAAATAATAAAACTCAGTAAAATATGAAAGTCTTAATTTTAAACTTACAGGAACTTCAGCTGATTGATTTTCGATATCAACAGGTGGAGACATGGGAGACGGTGAGAGCGCCATGTATAAAGCTGTAGCAGCTGCAGCGCCTGTTAAAGCAGCTATTCCCACTGTTCCACTTAAATATTGCAGATAGTCATCCATTGGGTTTTCTAAAAATTAAAAAAAAAACACTCAAACACACTACACCAAGTTGTCTAAATATTAATAAAAATATAATGTAAAACTGTTTTATAATAAAAGGTAGTCATTTGCCAAAAAAAAAAAAAAAAAAAACACCAACTGCATATTGATTATAGGGCCAACTCAACTATTACATAAGCATGTCTTAGGTGATTTTGATTAAAATAACCACACAAATAAATTCTTTATTGTTAAAAATATGTTATTTTTCAGAGTGTTGCTCATATGCCTTCTACAATTTATCACAAACAAGTAAATGATTTCTTCTTTTAATTCATAAAAGAAATTGGAGGGTTAATTTGCTGAAGCTGTGGATCCTCTGACTTAGGTAAGACTTAAAACCTAACTTTTATAAAAGTATAAAATAAATATCAAAGTTAAATGGTTAGAAAACGAAGTTTGTGACAGTAAGAAAAACTAAAAATCATTAACCATAAAAATATGCAAATTACGTCTGTCATAATCATAAATTTTTTTTCTACTTCAGCTATTTGGAATGTTTTAAGAATAGTGTTGAAAAATCGGATTAATAGCAATACTTACTAAATACCGTGACATGATTGAAAGTGTGATTTTTAGGAAAGGAAACTTCAACAAATTCAGTATCGGCTAAGCTCTTAATTCCCACCACAATTAACACAAAACGTCAAGAGTGAATTCGAACAAAAGAGGCACTTCCTTTTACCACTTTCAAGGACACTTTCTCTTTCATACTTAAAATCACGCCATATTTCTATCAGATCACTCCTTCATAAAAACTAAAAATTAGCTATACGAGGAAATAGGATCAAAAAAGGTATAAGCCCCTTGAAGGGGGAAAAAACTATTCAACTACCGATGAAAAATAATGTTTTTTTCCTCAATCGGTAAGTTTCAAAACGAAACTTGTTAGTTCACTTAAAATACGAACGACTTACCACTACTTCTTGGACGATTTTTGTAGATAAGTAACAGATCAAGCAATACGAAAATTAAGTAGTACGCAATTAATAGTACGCAACTAACAGTACTCAATTAAGTAGTCAAGCAGTACAAAATTTAACTTTTTTTTAATAAACTAAAATTTAAAAAATTGTAATTTCCACACTTGTTTTTTTAGTAAATCCTTAACAAATAAGAACGAGGCTCTTCAAATGCATATTACCTTCAGAGTTAACCTTACAAATCAACTCAGAACTTTAAGGACGGCGTACGTATAACGAAGGAAAAATTCATATCTAATTTTCTTTAACCTACATAAATTCAAAATTTAAAGTCTAAAAAAGTAAGTTAAGGTAAATCTAAAGAGAGTCGTGAAGTTTCAAATATTGAAAAAAATAGTTTTCAAAATATCAAAATGCAAACAAATCATAGCAGGGTTACTTCTCCACTCAATAATCCTCGTTAATCTTGCTGTTGGCGTTTTGATATTTTGAAAACATTTTTTCAGCGTTTAAATATTCATGATTATCTCTATTTTTACCTTAACTTAATTTATCTCTAAACTTACAAAAAGTGGTAAAACAAAATTTGTCATGAAATTTTTTTTTTCTCCGGCATTATAGCGACCTCTAAATAGGAAGTTTCACAAATACAAATTTATCTTATTTGAGAAGTTCGTGATATGAAAATCTTCAAACTGAGAGAAAAATGGCTTAAATCTAAGACAGGAAAATTAAAAACTTATTCGAAATGCTTTTAAAATGTATAAGATAGGGTGCAAATTTTAGATAAAGATGCATTACATTCTGCCATAATTTCATCAGCAATCAATATGAGGTGGGAAAACACCGCAACCAGCGTTTACAAATGTATTGTCTTTAAAAAATATGCACAAAAATATTTGACTTTATGAAAGATAAAGCATGGACGTATTTTTAACGCGTATCAAGGACTGACGTGAGCATTACAAAAAGTGCGTAATCAACATACGCTTTCCTCAACGGAAGAAATAAGATTTATCAATAAAGCGGATATAACCCTTTTTAGATATCTCTGCAATCATTCTTATGAACTAAAAAAAATTGAGATTTCTTAATTGGAAAAAGGTACGGAAACGTTTTAAAACGTTAGTGAGATTTTATTTTGTTTAGTTTCGATACATTTAATCAGATTTCCCGAAATATCCTGTTGCCGATTGACGGAACTGTACTTAAATGATAAATACTTAGCTAAAAAGTATTTAATTGCAGTTATTTCAAAACAAGTCATTAAAAAATTCAAAATAAAATTGTACCGCCACTACCAAAATAGGAACATAATGCTCTAAACAAAGTTTTTTTTTTTTTTTCTTAATAAAAGTTGCATTAAATTCAACTACATTAAACAATATTTAGCCATGCTCTTAACATATTCAAAATATAGCTTACTAAATAAAATAAATAACTTAATTCAGTTTGCGTTCAAAATATATATTTTCTTACGACGCTGCGGATTTAATTAAAATTTTTTAATTAACTCCGATGTTTTAACAAATAGTTCATTAACATTCTACTGATATCAACAAAATCTGAAATTGGAGATACTTAATACCATTTTTATACTTAACGCAATATCGAAATCCTGCGCTAAATGTAACCAGCATTAAGTAATCGATCAATCGGTGCTTAAAATCTAGCAAAAAAGAAAGAAAACAAAACAAAAATTGGAAAATATTATCTGATGAAGAAATCGTGAAGTACATCCCCAACGAGAGGGAGACTTTCAAACATCAATAATTTAAATTCACCTGTGATTTAATATACATTTTTTTCCAAAGTTAAAAAGAATTTTATTTATTAGTGGCTAAATACATTAAAGGCCAAAACTTCTGATCTCTTAAAAAAAGAACCGTGGGTGTATAATGTAAACGAAGCATGAAGTTCTCTCCCCTAATTCGAAGTTAACTTGGCACAAAAATTATTAATCATACTATGTTTTTTAACCTTCACTAAGCAAGATTCTGAAAACTTGGCATTAGACCCAGTCCTTGACTAACTGAAATAAACAAATAGTGAAAGAACACTACTGACTACTTCACACCTGTTTAATCAAGCGAAGAATATTGGAAATAACGAAACAAAATACGTCGCTTAACTTTCAAAAACTGAATAAAGCATGATTGTATTTCTTAATTTATTTTTTTAAGTCTGGTAAAGGGATATCTTTTAAGAAGAAAAAATGTAAACAGAAAACTTGCTTTGCTGTGCGCTGATGTACGTAAATATTTTGTTAAAGAAAAACAATAAAATAACAATTCATTCCTAATATAGCAAACATGTTCATACGTAAAACAGAACATAAAACATATTTACATTCTTATTTTCACCATGCTTAAAAATTCTCTTTTAAAATCGAAGTTTTTATCCAATCTTCTTAATATAAGATACGAATGGATAAAAAAATATGTTTTAAAAAGTTAAATGATATACAGTTAACCTATGCTTTTCTCTTTATCAACGTAAATAAAATTTATCTGTTTATTTAATAATTTTTAAAAAGCTAGGATAAAAAAAGAAATTAGACGAACTGGTTTTGTTTTATTTTATGTCTTCATTTTTCTACGCTGAATGGTTCACTCAGTACACAACAACATCTTCAAATTTTCCTAGATTCATCTACATTTTAAAAATTTTATTGGTACGGTGGTATTAGGACTATTTTGATTCTAGATAAGATGTACCAATTTGAAATCATTATTTAAAAAATAATTAGACAGGAATGAATGTTTTACATAATTTTACTTTAATACGCTATATAAAATAGTGCGAATATAAACTAATAAATTTAAAGTATTAAAATGCCTATATTAAAATAAATAAAATGCTTTAATCAAAAGCATCTATTGAAAAAAAAATTTGCAAACTAGCAAATTTTGAAAGCACACAATAAAATCTTAGGTTAAAAATAAATTTCAAACAAACGAACTCAGTACACAACAACATCTTCAAATTTTCCTCGATTCATCTACATTTTAAAAATTTTATTGCGTAAATAAATCGAGGTTAACACGTGATTTTCATCAAACGAAGTTTTTCATAAATATGAATAATAATTCATCATATTCAAAAATTAACAAAGTAAAAAACGCGAAAAAAAATATATTCAATTGCCAATCATAATAAGATTTCAAAAATAAAAAGAAATGAAACGGCAAATGATGAAAAAAACTTCCACGTGTCAGCGTCAAATTCACCGGTAACAGAGTAAGCAAAAAAAGAAATCACGCCACCTCTCCTGATTCGCCAAACACGAGATCCATCGGAAGATGCGTCATAGGTAAGCGTAACGTCGATTGTTTACGAAAAATCTGGCAAGAAGCCAGAGAAGTGCCGGGAAGCATTTGTGGTGGAAAAAAAACGACCTATTTTTATTGACACAGGTAAGAATGGGATTGGGCGAGGAGCAGGAGCCCCTCACTTCACTTTTTTAAAAACAAAAGCCTCATTGGCGATAAGACAACACACCCATTTCCTTGTTGTGATGAAATTTAATTCAAGAGCTTGCACGGGATAGTCGTATTAACATTGTTTCAACATGGGAGGACAATAACGTGACTAATAGATTGGAAAATATTTTCATAGGATGTGAAATTTTTTAAAATATTTTATAAATTAATAATTAAAAATTGTACAAATTATAGACCGATTTTGGTAAAGGAAAAAAAATTTATTGATTGGCGCAATTTAAATTTATAGTTCTATTTTATGAATTTTTTTTGTAATTTTTAATCGAAGTTAATTATAATTTTAACTATGCCTAATGCCATAAAACAAATTGTGCTAAACATTACCATAAGTTTTAGTTTTTAAATAGTATTGAATTCAGATAAAAGCACTGTATTATGCAGTTTTTAAGTCTTGTTAAGTTTTAATGTAATCCATACCAAATTATGGAAATATTTAATTTCGTTAATTAAAAATTTATGATTTAAACTGCTAAGTTTCAGTTAGTAAACAATTCAATAGCTCAATTAGTAAACAAGCAATAGTTCAATTAGTATCTCATATAGAGGAACAAATATTTTAAGTAGGTTGGTTTGAATTCAAGGACGCTAAAAGTCTGATGTTGCTGTACTTTACCCAACTCAGGATTTAAAAAAATAAAAAATAAACATGCTTCTATGATACTAACTCAAGATATCAAAAATAAAGCTAAATTATGCCTGGTACAAAATATAGGGAAGAGAAAAATATAAGATTACCTTGGGTTAATGGATCACATATCAATCTGAAAATTATTAACCTGAGGGATAAGTAATTTTAGATGTATTGATACATGCCCATATTTAAGTATTTTATAATTGAACTATTACTAAACTTCGAAGACTGAAAATTTAATTTTTTCTTCAACTAGTATTGATTTTCTGAGGACTTAATTGTTTAATTCATTTAGGTTTTTAGACATAATTAACTCAAGACCTGTCTACCTGTATAGCAATAAAATAAAGGCATTTAAATAAAAATCCATTCAAAAGAGTTTCATTTAGTTTTTTTTTTTTTTTTTTTTTTTTTAATAAGAATTCAAAATATAGTGGTAAATTTACTTACTCATTTTTCATGTTTATTTAATGCGTACATTTTAACTAATTTTACAGAATTTAAAAATAACTTTGCAGCCAATGAATTTTTAACAAATTCATTGATAGCAAACAAACCAATTTATACTAAATTCCAAGGGAATAAAAATAGAAGATACTAAAATGAAAGTGAAACAAAATTAGGAAAAATTTCAAAAATGAATGCAACCCAAGCAAAACAGAATGATGTAATGATACGATATAACATAACTTTAATACAGCTAAATTGTTAGGAATTAAAATTTTAGAAGGTAGTTAGTATGTACCAAGCTTAAGTTAAAAGATAAATATACTCCCTCAGAACAACTCTTAACAAATTCATAATAAATAACAAGATGTGTTTTTAAAACTATACATATATTTCAGTATTATTCTACAGTGCGCAAATAAACGAACCACCGTGAATAACTTTTACTAATGATTGGATATTCAGGTTCTAGGACCCAATCTTAATGATTCAATCATGCTAATTAATTAGCGCAGACAGATATTTTAATCTACGAAATCAGACCCAAAACAATATTTTCGCTGAATAAACATAAATTTTTTTAGACGGACTTGGATTTCTGACCCCAAAAATATAGAAGGTAGTATGTTTGGATAAACAAATTTTAAAACTGTGCAAAAAATTTTTAAATTCGCCTAAAATGTTTGATAAATTTTGAAATACGCAAACATTGACATTAAGGGGTACACACATTGGACCGCTGTCCAGACCAAACTACACACACTATATTGAGGGTCAGAAATTCGAATTCGTCCAAACAAAGGTATATTTATACAGAAAAAGTATGTTTTTGTGTCTGTTATCATAACTTGCGTCTGCATAAATGAGCACACTTGGTCAGCCCCTTGAACCATTAATTTTGAGTCCTAGAACGCAAAGATCCGATCATTAGATTAGAAAATATTTAGGGTAGTTCGTTTTTTTATTTATTTATTTATTTTTTTGCGCACTATACACCATGATAGATTTAAGTAAATGAGTTTAAATATCTTTAAAAAATTATTTTCTACCTAAAAGGTACATAATGAAACACACTAGATAGGTTTTTAAAAAAATCTATAGGAAGATTTAGTCATTACATTGCAATAATCTAAAATCAGAAATTCGAGAATTTAAACTCCGAGTTTCGTCTACCAAGACCAAAAATACAAATGTTTAAAGCAATTTTTTAATTCTTAACTTGAAGATCATATTTCTTTTGCACTGTAGATGTAAAATCGTCGTTAGAAAATTCGATGTCATTCTACATCCTTTCTTTCACTTAGTATTAACATATGCCAGAAGGGGAAAAAAAATCTCCATGTTTTTCATGCAAAACAAATTCAACACAATCAAGACTAACAAAATAAGGAGGCCAGAAATGATGGAAAGAAAGAAAAAAAAAAAACACTTGTCACTCAAATTAAGAATGATGAATACGTGTCGGGTTTTGCACAGGGAAAACCATGTAGAAAGATGTAACCTCTTCTAACGATGCTTGGATGCAAATTCACAAACCTTCGATTGTTAGATAACAAACATATGTTGAGAGCAAAATAACTACGTTTTGTAAAAAATTACAATTATATTATAAAATTTTAACGGTCACCTAAGGGGTAGAAAGGAGTAAGAAACTTATTCTGAATATTAAGAAAATTTTTTAATTAAATACATCAGAATAAAAAAGTACAATGTTTTCGATTAAAATTAGCAGAGAAAAAAAATCGAAATTATCAACTATAACCTGAATTCTATTAAAAATTGGTATGGGGAAAAGATACGAACTTCTAATAACTTAGTATTTTTTCTTAGCTTAAGAGTTAGGGGTTCAATATAACTATTTAAAAAAAAAAAAAGATCAAATATTTAAAAAAGAAAAAAAAACTTTACAAATAAACGAAAGTAAAGAAATCTGAATAATTTTTTAAAATTAACAATTCATTTTGTTTTGATATAATCTGCGCTATTCAAGCAGTTATTACTGAATACCAAAAATAAATAAATACTAAAACGCAAAACACCCATCTGCGCTTATGATTTACGGTAATAGACCAAAGCTATCCTTAATGAATGTGCAAATATGTTTGAATCATGAAGTCAAGAAAAAAAGATCTAAATAAAATGACCACCAATTATCTTTTATTTTAAACTTTCTCGTCGAACTACTTTTGAATACAAAATAAAATTCAGTAGATAACAGAGCCATGTACCGCAATATGTATTTTAAGAAATGATAAGCCAAAATAAGTAACATCTTGGAAAAAAAGTGCACATACCAGAAAACCAAGGAATTTTCACTAGCTGTGACATCTTGTAGGACAGACACAGCAACCTCTAGTTTAAAACAACGGAACAAAAAGAACAAACGCGGTCTTTCTATTTGGGGAAGTAACGTACGATGCCGAAAATAACTAGGAAATGAAACTTCTTGCCATCATCCTCTCTAGATATAAAGAGATCGAACCTAAAAAAAACAAGTGCTCCAAAGGTTGAAATAATGATATCAGCTGCCCCACAGCAATTTCAACATTAACCTATCAAAACGTTAATTGAAATGCGTACTTTCCCCCTTCCCTAGAAAAACACGAGACGAGGACTTTGAACGCAGAGGAAAAATCGCGCGATCCTTGCAATGACAGATGACATATTCTGAATGGATAAAAGACGTTTAACTTGCTTTATGACAATATACGTTTATTTACGATTTCACTCATGATAAAATTACGTTTTACAATAGGTGTGGGATGAAGTGTTTTTATCTAACGAAATAAAAAAGGTGGATAAGGTTAACTGCAAAAGTTTAAAATGAAACTAATGTATTTGTAACACTTTTCAATTTATTTCAAAATAAACAACCAGATGTTGACCAAAACATCTAAAGAAAGAAAAAAAAATTTTTTTAATTACAATTTTGGAAGAAACACAAAACATCAACAATTTGGAATATAATAACAGAGAATTCTAAAAGGGAAGTAAAAAAGTGAAGGTTAGCAATTTCGAAGTGAACAAACAAAACAAATGCATCACGTCAATTTTAATGAAAATATGAGATTTTAGTTTTTAAGGCATGTCCAATATATGAACGGTTTTCAATACCTAAACACCTGCAATATAATATAGAAATGTCTACTTCCAATGATATGAAAGGAGATAAGATTATAAACTAATATCTAAAGCTTAGTCTTAGATATTTTAGAAGACTAGTCTTCATCTTCATGTTATAATTATTTCAGCTAAATGTAGCTTTAAAAATGTTAGTTTTTTGAAACGCATATGTTTCAAAGTAGTAATTTAATTCATATATTTTATGTAAAATATTCATTTAACAGTATTGAAAGAGGGGGATTCTATTGTAAAAATTCAATTTGAAATTTGTCCAAGAAATATACGAAAAATACAAAGAATCCAAAGTTAACCCATACAGTTCAGTCATAGTTTTTTTAGAGCTGTAATTGTACAAATTATTAAAGTTTTCAAACTTCCACATTTACAACTAAATTAAATTTGGAAATTTAAATTTGTAAAAGATTTATATTAAAAATGACATTTTGCTTGTATAACACGAACATGTCTCAACTATATAAGAACAAAACTAAAATTAGTTACACCAAAAG
Source organism: Parasteatoda lunata (assembly GCA_949128135.1). Lineage (NCBI taxonomy): Eukaryota > Metazoa > Arthropoda > Arachnida > Araneae > Theridiidae > Parasteatoda > Parasteatoda lunata. Next base: position 20,707,903 of record OX421973.1, read on the forward strand.
TCTGTACTTTTTTTTTGTTTTTTTTTTTGAAAATTTACAGTATTTTATTCTACCATTCCGTATTATTTACATTACTTTTTGTAAATAGAGATTCAATTCGAAATTATACTCGCGAATGAAGTAAAAATGAATAGATAAGGGGTAGCGTGTGACGTGATAAGGAAAATCCGAAGACAAAATGATTCATAAATTGCACATTACACACCATAATAACTGAGCTCAAAAAGATCACACCACAATGACAAAGGTCTCAAGATTATAATGAACCATAAAATATAATCTTAAGAAGTACTTATTCATTGTTGCAGGAAATGAACTTAAGGAAAAAATGCATGCCTAACAATTAAGCTAGCAAATATTTAAACTCTATTTTTACACCAGAATATGAGCATTTCGCTTTATTTTTATTCTCAAGGACAACATTCAAAAAATGCACATATGATTTTAATCTGAACTCGTAACAAAATGCAATATAATATTTTTCAAATTCTTTTACTCCCATTCATATATGGCAGTACTTTTACTTTCGTTACTTGTACCGCGAGAAATTCTCGCAGCAGACTCAGTGACACCACTTTCGAAATGCAATTATTTTGTAAAATGAATAAAAATATTAATTAGCAAGTTATTTTCATTCATTTTCGAGTTTTATGCATTTATTTAATACATTTCAAATAAAAAATGTTGGATTTTGTTATTACGTTTTTCAATTTTCTTTTTAAACTCACTAATAAATACATTTTTGTCGTAACACATTTTTTACTAAATAAATTTTTACCTAGTACATTTTTTACTAAAATTATGCTTATGCCCGACCATGTCAAACAACGCCCAGTCAAATCTCTTAGAACTTCAGAACTATTTGTGCTATTGAAAACTATTATAATTACTATTTTAACTCTTGAAAACTCGAAAGTATTAATTTAGCCGCTGATACTAAAATTCGTTTACAAATTTTAAATATTCCGTTAGGCAGAAATGTTCGAAAAATGATTTTCTCGCATGACTTCAGCATTAGCCATTGTTACTAATAAAACTGTAGACTGTTCTGTTTCAACTTATACTGCACATTCAATTATTTTTTACTAGCTCAAAGATCACAAAGCTATCTGAAACCCAGTGTTTGCTTTGTTTATGTTTGTGCTTTTAAAACGAGTTTCTATAGAGTAAAACAATTTTTAAAATCAATGGTAAAAAATAATAAACTAAAAATTAAAATCAATAGATAAAATTTCTTTTTCGTGCAAATCCATAAAAAGTTTGATATTAAAATTATATTTGATTTTAAAATTATATTATACGATTATATTATAAAATTATATTATAATATTCTTCCGAATTTAAAAATAAATTAGTGTCTATAACTTTCAAAATTAAAAATAAACAAATAACAACAATTTTGCAAAAACATTAAAGAACATAAGAATATTATTCAATAAAATTTTAGGTTACTTTGAATTTTCGATTTCCTAGAAATGTACTTTTAAATAGTTACTTTTTTTAAAAATACTTGCACTTTTACTCGTTACTTTTTAAAAGTAACGTTGCCATATATGCTCCCATTTGAAATATTAATCGATAAAATATAGAATTAATCAATGTAAAAGCAGTTAATTTAAATAAAATATGTACATTCAAACTATTTTGCAAAAACAGCTGGAAATATGAAGTTTATACACATCAAAAAAATTTAAGTTATCCATGTTATTTTAAGTGCTTACAGAACCTTTAAGACTAATTACGTTATACATTCATTAAAATTTAAGAAATGAAACAGAACTGCGAATAATTTTGACCATTTAAGCACTTTTACAAATGAAATTGGGTATAAAAGTATCGTTTATACAATAAAGAATATCCTAAAACTACTAAACCACAACTGTCTGATTAATTTTTTTTTTCACAATAATAATTGAGTGAAAAACCCGAATATCGAATTCAACCAGCAAGAGATAGTAATCAACACTGGCGAACAATTCTTGGTACTTCAAGAAGCTAGTTTCATTTCCGAAATTCTTCTTTAATTAAAGGAAGGAAGAAGAAAGAAAAAAAACCTTCTAGATCATGATTATGTCCGAAGTCACATTTTCTAACCTTTGCATAGAATACACATTGTAAGAAAAGATGGTCTGAGATGATCAAAGGGCATCCATGCATTCCAAGGAATTTATCAAGAGGTCGCTAAAAGAGTATGGAGTCAACTTCGACCTACATAAAGATAATTGAGCTATTTTTATCCTCTTTCCTAGTCATCAAGCCTGTTTGTCATTTGAAGAACGTAAAATTGGCAGGCTACGTTCATTATAACTTTACTTTCTCTTGTTTTCCTCGTGTAACATATTTCTTATTATTGATAGTTATCCCTCCACAATTTCTATTTTACTGTTCTATTTTTTAAGGCTAAAATGTCAGTAAAAGAAACGTTTCATAATGCATAAAACTGCTCATTATACTTTCATTCATATTCGGTAAACCAACAATCTTTGCCTAACAGAACTACCTTAAGACATTAGGGAAAACAAACACTCCGGAAAAAACAAGTTTAATTTTCCTTTTGTTAAATTAAATTAATCATGAATAATCAAGCAGCTAGAAAAACACAAATTCAGAACCAGAGTTTATTTATAATTTTAAAAGAATGGATAAAAGCTTTGATGGCCGATCAATTTCTAATTGCTATGTACTCACGCTTGGTAACTTTTTTTTTTTTTTTTTTTTTTTTGAAGAAAAAAAAAAGCCTAAAATTTTAAATATTTCTTTTAAACGGAATAATATCTAAAATGCACTCATGTCCATGAACTAAGTGTACGGAAAAAAAAAGATTCCACAACAATACAAACGTGACTAACTCATTTGATTCATAAAAACCATTTCTTAAACAAAAGATAAGGAACAAAAAAGGTGGATGTATGATTATAACAGCATTAATAAAAATTGCGATTTTCGCTACCTGGAGCAATTAAAAACTATCTCCTTACTAAAACTTAATAGTAGATGATTGGTATGGTGGTTAAAAATTTTATTCCTCCCATGCAGTAAAACAGTCAATATTTCACCTTGGCATGCTCAGTATCAAATTATCGAGCTGATCTTTGTTGAGATTACTCCATTCAGCAAACAATGCTCTCTGAAGTTCTGATACAAGTATAGGTGGTTGACGGACTGCAACTCGTCGGCCAAGCATGTCTCACACTTGCTCAATCAGACCCAAGTCAGGTGAGAATGCCGGCTATTCCATACGGATATCCTTAGACTGAAAGCATTCGTTTATATTTTCTCAGTGAGGACAGGCTTTGTCATCCATAAACACTAATTTTGCGTTCATAGCACCCCTAAGAAAACATACATGTTCCAGAATAATGTTCTGATAAATTTGGCCTGTCATTTTTTTGATTTGAACATTATGATCTATTCTTGAGCCCAGTATAATTCCACATCATACGAGCGTAATCCTGCGCCGTAACGATGTCATTCAATAATGTATTTGTGATAATGGGTACCTGGCGTTCTCCATATGAAAGTACGTCGTGAATCAGACTGCAAGCTAAACCTAAACTCTTTGAAAAACATCACACAAGCCCACTGTGACAATTTCAACATTACATGTTTGACAGGCTTGTGAACATATAGACTAATATTTCCCAAACGTCTGTATACAGTTTGCCTTTATAATGTGGTACCCATGGCTTCAGATAGCCGATAAGACAGGTCAGGTATTGAGGGATGACTCGGAGGGTGACCTGCACTACAACGTTTACTGGCGTTTCCACCATTTCGGAATCGTTACCAACGTCCAGAGATGACACTTTAGGCAATTCTAAGTTCCTCTGATACTTCCATCTAAATACGTCCACATTCTAGATGACAGATAATTTTACTACGTAAAAAAGAAATCACCCACATACGTCCTCTATATCATAGCTATTCGGTTATGGTACTGAGCGGCTTGCAGAATGCTTGTGAACAATTTTACTTTGCCACCATTCCTTACATACCCCTCTCTAACACTAGTCATTGTGACGTACTATCTGGGTCATCTGATGGCTTACTGTAATTGGCCTATTATATTTTAAGATGAATGTGATAATTCAAAAAGTGAAATTTTTACTTTAAGAGTTCAATCAGTGCCATTCTGAATTATCCTTAATTTATAATACCAATATGGTAACTCTTTATTCATTTAATTCATCTTAGACTTTATTTTTTCTTAATTTTCTTGATTAACATTTAATTTGAAAACCGTTAGCCCAAAATTATAAATTCATTTATCCAAAGACAGGGTGCATAGTTAGCCCTCAAAAATATTTTTAATCACTTTCCAGAAGAAAGAAAAAAATCATAATAAGGATCTGTGCAGCAATAAAAATTATTTTTTTTTTCTATCGTTTAAAGTTCTTAATTTATCAACATAAAATTCAAATATATCAGATAAAATAACTAGTTTCTGATAGAAAAAAAAAATTGCGCAGAAAATTGTGAAAATCATGCATTTTTTGTAATTTAGAACGCCAATCGACACGGCAAAGAAAAAAAAATCACTTTTTAAAAAATAGAAAAATAAGCAATTTACAAAACCCAAATAAAAAAAGCACCTTTAAGGGCTTTTAAAAAACGCAAATCAAAAATAAGCACTTTTTAAAAACGCTACGCACCCTGATAAATATAAGTATAAAATTTTAATTTTTGCTGAACATTAATAAAGTAATTCAGAAAGCTAATTACGATTTATGTGCTGGTCATGTCAATCAATGGGTACTTAACATTTATGATGATCAAACCCTGGTTCTTGCAAGACAAAGCCTTATAAATAAGCAGTGCATTATGTGACCATAAAAAAGTATGGACATTTGTTTGATCAGCTAATTAACAATATAAATTTAAAATAAACAAGTTGAAAAGAAAGAAATATTAAGTCATCCCCTTTCAAACCTCTATGCCTAAAAAATGTTACAAACGCCACTAGAATTCTCCTCAGCAACCTTAGAAACTGAAGAGATTGAGGAAGGTTCTTAGTTTAGAGAATCATTACTAGAGAATGATACTTATTTCTGAAACTATTCGTGCTTTATTCTCATTGTTTATTTTTTGTTTAGTTTTTTTTTTTTCTTTTTTTTTTTTTTTGCTTTAGTTTTAGACACAGAATCTTAAATTCTCTAGTACATACACCACATTGCACAAGCACTTTCTACCATGTGTGTGGTATTTATGTTTTATAGGGCAAAGATAGGTTTGAGGGAGTTATTTAATTGCAAGTTTTTACTCCACCCATTCATGAGTTGCATACCAAATACATGCAAACCCTTGATTTGTTAACTGAAATTTCTGGAGAAGTCCAGTTCAGATAGATTCGAGAAAATAGTGTGAAACTCCTCAAGATATTCAAACAAAAACTGCCAAGATTTGCAATTAACCCTAAGTGATGAAAAATTCAGTCATTAATCGTCAGTAAGAAATTTAAATATAAATGATAGCTGAAGAATAAATTTACAGGATTTATTTAGTTTAACCAACTATACTGATGAAACTCAGTTCCTAAGTGCAAAAACGTCATGACCAGACGGCAACCTGTAAACTTTGGCACTTTATCAAAGTCTATTCATAGGATGAGGAAAAACTGTCTTTTTTAATAATTGAGGATGCAATGCTGAATTTAAGGTTAAAAAATTTAAAACAATTAAACATAACTTATGCACTAATTAACATTTTCATAAATTTTAAATATATTATTGCAATTTATTAAAGAAAAAGTTAAATAGGTTACAGATAGGCATAATATACAGGAACGTGTAAACACTGTTCGCAGAAAACTTCTCGGTATTACTCCTTATTAAAAAAAAATTTCCCCGGTCAATAATTTTTGATGAATACCAATTAAAATTATCAATAGAAATAGTAAAATGAGTCTTGCAAAAAGGCAAGATTATTTAAGTTCAGAAGAACTGAAAAAATATTAGATATATTATTAAAATTTATTAATTATTATAGAATTATTCATAAATATTAACAATAAAATGTTTCTGAGCAACTTAGATTTTAAGCATTCAAAGCCAAATGTAAGATAAAACAAGGTAAGTCAATAACTAGTTATATCTGTTCAGGAAACTGCTAAATTTAAAGAAATTCATCATGGTATGTATAATAAGCAATAGAGTTTTATAAAACTTAACACTTATAAAAAACAGTGATTTTCAAACAAATTTCATGAAAATTAAGAGACTAAAAAAATATGAGTGTGGAAACTAGTTACAATAATCAATAAATTGCAAGCAGGAAGTTTTTCAATTGAGATTTTGCATTCAAAGAAAGATTTTCATTTATCTAAGTCTACCCACAATCTTAAAAAAGGAACATAGAAAATGATCCAGTGTTTGCTATTTTAAATTACTATTTAATTTCCAAATTGTGTACATCACAACATTTCAGACTTACATTCAGACTTATACTGCATTTCTAACTATGAACTAATTTCTTGCATGCACATGATGTTATTCTCAAAATAGTGTCAAGTACTTTATAGGGACTTCTTTTTTAAATCCTTAACAAATTAATTTGTATGCGAGCAAGCAAATTAAGTTCAGAGGTAACTCTGTTTAATAGTAAAATTTCTTTAAAACTTCAAGTTCTTAAAAAAACAAAAACATTTGTTTCCATAATCAAAATGACATATATAATGAAAATGTTTACCATATTATGAAATTTACTAAAAAAACTTTCATTTAGAAAAAGTCGCACAAAATACAAAAACATTTTCACAATTATTTAGTACGGATGCAACACTAAATTTAAATCATGCATGCAACTAGAAAATAAGAATAAAATTAACACAGATTAGTTTGTTAATTTTATTAGCTTCCATCCAAAAGCTACTATTACAAGTGAAATACAACTAAATAGAGCTGCTTACAGCCAAAAAGAGGGAAATATATTTTCCACCAATATTTTTTTTAAATATTCACTGGTTTACCAACTGCTCAGCTTTTGACAAAAGATATTATAAAGTGATAAAAAGTTAATATTGTATAATTCTGCCAATACTTTATAAAGCCCACTCTAACCCCACATTTCGAACTAAGTGGCATCTTATGAATATTTGAATATAGAGGTGGGCATTGGGCAACATAACATGAAATTTTAGAAATGAAATTAAATGAATGAAAATGAATTTTAAATTAAATTAAACCCAAGAATGAACATAATTTTTTTTCACCACAAAGCAGAGCAAGTCCATATCCCTATATACATAATTTTTTAAAGTATTCTTATTTTTAAAAAACAAAAATTTCTTAATTGTCATTCTATATATTCTTACAATTATTAAAAGAGTTATAAAAAATGAAATAAAGGAAATATATAGGGTTACCCAAAATTATTTGTTTGGTTTTAATTACACAATCCTTCAAAACCTGATCAATCATTTAGACTGGCCCAATGCCATATGAAAATTTAAATAAAAAAATTAATAAATAATAAAAAAAGAATTTAAATTATAATAATCACTGCTTAATTAATTGCATATCTGATAATTGAATAACTTGCTTCATCAAATAAAATTTAATAGAAACAATTTTTTTTTTAATATGAAAACTATGTTAAATTTCCTTGTTTTAATGATTCTTTATGGCTGCTAGTTCTCAGTTAATTGCATGAACCAATAAGAATATTTAACCGATGGACATACTTGTCACTTTAACAAGGGCTTCTTATACATTTCTTGCTCCTAACAGGTGACTGGTGTAATTTAAGATCTTATCAGTAGTATAAATCTTAATGGTAGTAATGTAAAAATAAAAAAAGTAATAAAAAAACAATTTGTGTTTTAATCCTAATTTGCACATTTCTTTCCTACCATGAAGAATATGAGAAGATAAAAAGGAAATATTATATATATATTACACTTTGATTGGCATTAATTTACTTTTATATATAAATTTAAATATTTATATTTTATGATGCTAAAATTAAAAACTAATAATTGTTTGCCGATCAATAGAGTATTTCTTCAGAACGTGTCATTACATACCATTTCAAATTAAAATTTCATACAAAAAAATAACATTTTTAATACACTCTGCTTATAGTTTTATAGCAAACTTATTTGAATACAGTTGCCTGGAACAAATAGTTATCATTTAAATTTGTCTGCCTGTAATGAATTTTAACCCATAAAAATTTGACAAAACAAAATAATAAATCATTTTTAAAATTTTACAAGTTAATGAAATAAAAATTCCCACCCACAAAATGTTATTTTATTTCTGATTTTGAATAAAATGGTAATAGAAATAAAAAATTTGGTATCATCTAAAATATTCTTAATAACTAAGAAAAAAATATTTGTTAAAGAATGTTTGTAAATAATTAAGTTATGTGTGGTTTCAAATTTTTAAAAATAAGCGATACCTATACTAATTTTAAACCTGTGTACAATAGAGAGTAATTTGAGCTTGCTTTGGAGATCTAAACTTGTACAGAACCCAAAGAATCTTAATCCAAGCGGATCAGAAACTCAGTTATATTTACATTGGATTACTTACAGCTGGATATATATATAAATTGGATAAATGCCAAATTTTCTGTCCAGAAAGCAAAAGCAGCAATTAGATACTTAATAAATTTAAATTTTTTATATTTGATAAATGAATTAAACTGAATTTAAAAATGTTAATGAAAACTTATATAAGTCCATACCCGTCCCAAAACTTTCTTCAGTTTTCAGCCCATCCCAGTTTACGGCAACCAACATTGCCATTTAGATTTCAAAGAAGAAAATTTCACAAGTAATATATAACCTAATACAAAAACTATTCTTTTAGAATTCAGTGATTAACATTATATAATTGGAATAAATTTAAAAATACTGAAATTAAAAAAAAGTTGTAATTATTAAAAAAAAATCATAAAAACTTTATTTTCATATAATTTACAAATACAGTATACTTTCAATATTCAAAATAAAGGGACACTAAGAAAATTTTGAGCTTTTAAGATAACAAGTTCAGAGCTAAATATGTTCTGAAAAGTAGAAAAATTTATTCTAAAATAGCTCTGCAAAATGTAGTCATGAAACATATGAATAACTACAGTAAAACCTGTTTTAGTGCGGTCCATTTTGTATGAGATTTTGTTTTTGTGAGATTTTATTTTTGTACGATTTAGTTTTATGTGGTATATAAATTTTAGCGGCGTTAGCACCAGTTTAATGTTTCCTAACAATGTACATATACATGTTGTGGACGAACTCTGATTATGTGGCTTCCTTGACAACAATGTATCTGGACATCGCGATGCTCTGTTCATTTATTCTAAACAATCTCCTGACAAGGCAGAGTCAGTTATGTACATAATGTCGCTCGACGCGTGAACAGTATACGCTTCGTAATCAGAGTTTTATACACGATTCACATGGTTAAGGATTCATTTTATAGCGAGATTAAAGGTAAATAAATTAATTACTGTTGTTTCTATTTATATGTAGTTTTTATGACTTATTTTATTTTTAAACATAAGTACTCACTTAAAATGAATAATTATAGCCAAAAGAAAGTATAAAGACAGACAATTCCACTATTTAATGTATAACTTGAAAACTTCTCCATGTATATGTACAATGAAGAATTCTAATTTAATTATTTTATTTAATTGAAAGCATTTTCTCATCTATTTCATAAATCATTGACGTATTTTCTAAGTCCGACTTTTTTTATGCAGTCCTTATCCACCGCACAAAAACAGGTTTTACTGTACTAATAATTATGTTAATGATAATTGACTATAAGTTTAAAGAGAGCAACAATAAATTTTTAAAAATACAAAAATAACTATGCATTCAATAGAAAAGAATTTATCTACAATAAACTTATGCAATTTTTCTTTAAAAATTCATTTTCTATTTAAAAAAATACTAGATGTACGAGACCGAGAAAAAACTTTTCGCCAGAGAAATTTAATTAATATAAGGTGGATACATAATAACGGGAAAATATTTCTTTGACATAACATGGTCTTCAAGATCAAGAGAATACGGCGTGTTGATTTTTTTTTTTTTTAGATTATCACAATCAAAACAAATAGAATTTTTACTATTCCAAAGCATTGTTTTCAATTCACCTAAGTTTTTAAAAAACTTTGTTCAGAAAAAGTTTTTTTAGCCCACAACCTGTAGTATCCATTTGTTCAATTTAAGAATAATTTACCAGTCAATATATTATGAAATCCCTTAATGAGATTTTCATATAACTGTGAATTTCTTATATTTCTAGGACTGCATTAAAGTAAAAATATTTACACCAGTTCAGAACATTAATCAAACTTTTAAATTATTCTTAGAGTTTTCATAATCAATAAGTTAACTGTTCAAAATCAAAAATGATTTTCATACTGATGAAACTTCTTAAAATTAATAAAAAAAACTGAAAATTTGAAATTCCTTCATGAAATCGGATAAAATTAAATAAGAAATAAATTATAAAAACATTAAAAATTCTATAATGAAACTATATTTGAAAAAACACTTGAAATGGAAGGAAATAACTATAACACTATGTGAAAAAAATTAAAATCCATTTTTAGATAAATGCTTGGCTAGCAAAGGAACAAAAAATCAAATACTTAATACTTAAATAAATAATTTCAAGTCATTTTAATGCATTTACTAATACTGGGTAATTTTAGATTTTATACGTTATAAGGTAATAAAATATGTACTTAAATTAATTTTGTTTTTATTTTAAGAAACACTTTTGCTACTAGTTCACACTACCTGCCCTTTTGCATTTAACACTTTGTTGACTGACAATTTCACACAGAAACTATGTCATGTCATCGGTTATTTTAAGTTTAATATGTAAATGAAGTAACACATTCCAAATGATCTCTAATGAATTTTATTTATACAAGATGCAATGAAAATAAAGTCTGGAATATTCTATATCACCTTGGGTTTAATAAATTGAGATTGATAATGCAAGTGCAATGACCAGTTACCTCATCACTTAATCAACATTGGTTTAATATTCAGTCAACAAACAGTACTTTTTCATCTAAAATTTATACTTTATTGAGACTTCAACTTTATTAAAATTAAATAATTCTTTTGTATACATATTATATCTATTTGTATTGCATAAAAACAACAAATGAAATTAAAAATACAAGTTTAATCAACAATGCAGTGCAAAGTTAAAACAATATAGTGCTCTAAGTAATAAATGAGCAATGTAGAGCACAATTTTTATAACTGTACTAAATTTAAAAAAATAAGCACTAGTTATATTGCTACTAACTCCAAAAACCTTGACAAAAAATTAACCATGCAAACTTTGCAAAGGCATTATACACATTATATGTGACATCAATTACGATAAGTATACCCATCTAATAAAAGTAGGTAGCTAAAATTTGCCATTAAAAATTCTTTAATGATATTTTAAGATAGCTCAATATCAGTATAAGAATAACTTAGACTATATCCTACAACTAAAATTAAGTAACTCTATGGATTGTTCTGACATTGGCAGTGAAGATATTATATATATTTTTAAAAATTTACTAATTTCTCATTAAATTGTTCAGCTTATTCCACATAAAAACGTTTTAAGCCCTGTGATTTCATGCCAAATTTTTTAAGTGAACATATTTTTATTTAAAACTTTATTATGAGAAGTTTATGATGTAAATAAATTATAATAAATACAGATTTTAAACACAACATAACTGAAGAAAACACAATAAAACTATACACTAGTTTAATAAAACTATACACTAGTTTAATGAAACTAAACAGTTATTGTTAGCAATTTTAAAAATAAAGAATTAGAGGCATTTAAATGGAATTTAATATGCCGGTGGGTGTAATATTACTCTTATAGCGTGTAAATAATCAAATTAAGAATCATGTACCAATACGTGAATTATACTTGCCAAGTGTTTACTTCTTGAACTTACCAGAAATGTGTTCACAAAGGTATATCTAATGTAATGTGCACAAACTTCAGTGATCGGAAGACACTGAAAATACTTGAAATGACAGCTAGTAATCAAAGAGTTTACGTTTTGCGTTGGATTAGTCAACACCGTAGATTTGTAAAATTACACTATTTCGATAAGACGCACCTTTCTTTAGGACATTGGCTGGAAAGCAAGACACCTATAAATTAAACCAATCAAACTGCGTCACGAAAATTCCAAAGCCCAACCAGAATCTGTTATTTATCGTATGATCCTGACGTTGAAGTAAATACTATTGCCATTTTATCAAAATAAAATATCAAATAGTAAGGTTTTTAGTAGATACTCGCCCACGTAGATAAAAGAGCTAATTTTACTGTTAAAAGTGTTACAGTCACTCGAAAAAATAGCTGAGCACCGTGACCCTTGCAAAAAAAATTTAAAAACGCAAAACGACAAAATGAAATGCACAAGTCTCGATTCTCACTGCTCTGTCGCGACGCTGTTTTTTGAAATGTTCCCACTGCCTTGTCGTGACGCATATTTTAGTTGATGTGTGACGATGAAATGACCAATTTTGGCCAGTAAACTTGCAAAAAAAACTGGTGAGCCTCCGCAGAAGCCATTTCAAAACATAAACAATTGATTTCAATGTGTGTGTGTAACCAATGTTGACGAGCCAAAAAAAACTGGTGAGGCTCCGCAGAAGCCATTTCAAAGCAAAAAATGTGATTTCAATGTGTGTGTTCTCAAGTGTTTTGCGCCACAACACCCAATGTTGGCATCGTGTGTATCTTAAAAAAATGGGACGAGTCCCCAAATAGGGGGACTCGTCCCATTTTTTTTAAAAAAAATCGCTTTGACATAGAGTTAAATTTCGATGGTTTGTCGGCAAAGGGGGCAAGTCTTTTGACTGCTAGTGCGCATCCAATCGACCAGACATTTTTCATGAAATTCATGCTGGCAACGAGTACGATGAGGCATTTCCATCATCTCTTCCAAGCAAATCGGGCAGGTCTCGGGTGGGGCATAATACCAATTCTCGAAAGGTAACGAAAAGAGGCAATTGCGAATTTCGCTGGCTAGGCGAATCCGTAAAGCCTCTGTCACGTGATATCCTTTCGAGAACCACTCACCGACAATAGTTGTCAGCCATCGCATTCCAAAGCAATTAAAAGTCATGAAAGCTGGGCTCACATGACTCAAATCAGTTTGGAGATGCAACTCTTGATCGATAAATCTCTTAAAGACGCCTCTCACCCGCCTCACATCGGAATAACCATCTGGGTCGAGGAATCGAAGCACTGGATGCGCCTCGTCCCCCAATTCCACGACCTCTGGCTCTCCCATCAACAGCACCTCCCGAGGGAAAGAAAAAGATGGAAATGCCTGATCCGGTGTCAGGGGAAGCAAATTTCTCACAATGAAATGATTTACCATCTCGAAATGACTCTATATCAAAATATAACATTTTCCTCGGCGTACAAGCCCTTTTATAGACACACAGAGGGCGCTGATGCATTTTCAAGATGCCCTGTGACAAAACATCCGGTCCAATAAAACCCTTTCCAGATGCGTTTCCAAGAAATCTAGCGACAAAACACATCCGCCCGATGCAGTTTTAGAATCTCATGTGACAAATGACCGGATGCGCTTCCAAGAAATGGAGCAACACAACACATTTAGCAGATGCACTTTTAGGACGTCACCGGATGCATTTCCAGGAAGTTGTGCGACAAAACACATTCGCCAGATGCAGTTTTAAGATATCACCGGATGCATTTCCAGGAAATTGTTCGACAAAACACATCCCCCCAAATACACTTTTAGGATGTCACCGGATGCATTTCCAAGAAATGGTTTGACAAACACATCCCCCAAATACACTTTCAGGATATCACGTGACAGGACATTTGTTTGAAACAACGTCATCACTGGATCCAGAGGATGTGACCGTATCACCCAACCCAGGATATTTTGAAATCTTTGTGAGGGATGTGTCACGTGGATCATGTGAAAACTTTTGAAATGACCTGGTTCTCAAATCCTGGGGCTGGGGGATTAAGATTTGAATTGAATTCCAACGTCATTGGCCCAGTTACATTCTGGCGATGCGTTGAGAGTGTGTCGAGACTCGAGGCTTGGCTCCAACCCTCCACTGAAGAAAACTAAACCGGAAGTGGGCGTGGCCAAACGTCAATGACTGCTTATGATAACGACCACCCAAAAAGTTGCGTTTCCAAAATTTCAAATTCCGTCTCGAGAAAATTTTTTGCTCGACTCAAAATCTCAGGACGAGTGAAAAAAATTTTTTTAACCGGAAGTGGGCAAAGGTCAAACGTCAACGACTGCCTATGATAACGACCACCCAAAAGTTGCGTTTCGAAAATTTCAAATTCTGACTCGAGAAAATTTTTTTGCTCGACTCAAAATCTCTGGACGAGTGGAAAAAAAAAAAAAAAAAAAAAAAAAAAAAAAAAAAAAAAAAAAAAAAAAAAAAAAAAAAAGTGTTACTATATATAGACATAAAATATCGCTCGTATAGTCTTACACGTTTTAGCACAGAATATGAGCGTTTTCAAAAATGTCATTTTTCATAAAAAAATACCCTTTTCTTTAAAAAAACGGATCCATTTTCAATCTCAACGATGAAAAGACCCTTTTCAAAAAATATCATATTTTCATACATCGACGCCCTTTTTCTTTTCAAAACGGATCCATTTTTCATTTTCAGCAGTGGTTTCAAACTGAATCCAGCAACTCATTTTTTTTTTTTTTTTTTTTTTTTTTTTTTTTTTTTTTTTTTTTTTTTTTTTTCTTGAAAGATGCTTTAAATAAAGGAGCATCGAATTGCTGGATTCAGTTGGATTTGAATTTTGTTTTTCAAGCTCGATCCTCGAGAATGAGCCTGACAGCTTTGCAAAAGAAATTGGGTTCTTCCTACCGGAGGTGGAAGAAAAAGGATATCGAATGTCCAATTTGCTCTGACAAAGTAACGCTGGCAGAGTATATAAAGACTCATGCAAAATCCAAACATGGTCTTAATGAAAAAACTGATTGCATTTTTTGTGGAAAACACACATTTTCTGCGAATCATCTCAAAGTAAACAACAGCCACGTTGAAAAATGCTTTGCCCGCCTGAGAAAAAACAACCGAAAAAACAAAAAAGTTTGCTTTATCCAAATGGACGACACTCCCATTGCTGCTGAAACCAGTGCTGCCTCTGAAATGGATTCTCTCGAAAGCTCCATTCTCAGATTATGTGACTGCGCTCCATTTGATCCCTCATTACTTTATCGTCGACTCAACCATCGAGACATGGAGGAGGAGGCGCAACAGGCTGGATTTTACGAAAACTACCCGGGTGACTTTCAAGAGTTGGCAGACACGGGATCGTATGCCGCGTTTGATGAAGAGAGCAATTTGGGTCGTGAGCCCTTGGCCCTGTTTCGAATGTATTTTTCCGGCAATTGGACACTCTATCATGTTTTTATTCGATCGTATGCCTTTTCTAGTTTCAAAACTCACATGTCTGCTGCCTTTGACGCCAGTGCAATGGTCGTGTCGTCCTTTTGGTGTTTGTGCGACGGTTGCTCGTCCGACCAGCCCGAAGCCATGGATTGTGATAAACTCCATCGCCACATGATTGTGGCCGTGCGAGATCGAGACGCCTACCTCAACGCTTGGATGCGCATCCGCGTGACGTTTGAATCCGAGCGCTATTGCAAAGGCCACAAACGGATCGTGTCGGCCATGCATTTGGCCAATACCATCAACTACGTATCGAGCGAAAAAGCAGCTCAAAGTTCTGGATCCAAGCGACCGGGCGGCGTGGAGCGAGGACATTTTTACATCAATCGCCCGGTGTACAAGCATGCCGTCTGGTCCATGGTCTTGTTGTGGCCGACGGGCTCCACGGAATTGATCCAGCAAAAGCTTCGCAATCATGTAGTCCTGGATTGGAAAACGGAAACCTACTGGTCGTCCGGTGCGAAAAAATACCGGGTTCGCGTGCTCGACGTCATACCGGAGCTTCGAGATTGTCCTGCTTCTGTACGATGGGATTACGAACCGCATCCCGAAGGAGAACACAAATTGTACTGGACAGAGACGGATATCATGCGCGTCCGACCCACGCAGGCAAGCTTCGAGAATCGCGTGGCGGCAATGACACATCAGATTGGAGTGGGTAATTCTTGGCGTCAACGCATGAAGGACGTCTACTACACGCTCAATAAACAACAAGTCTTTCAAATGCACATCTTGGAGCGTGCGTCTCAGAAACAAGGTGTGGAGATGCATAAGCTCTATGCCAGCATCGACGCGCTGGAACGAGAAAATGAAGCGCTGAAACGAGAAAATGAAACTCTGAAGCGTAAAATTGAAGAGTTGGAGCAGAGATCCACCATCACCAACCATTTCAAAGTTCACGCGGCCGCGGGTTCCACGTTCGTCGTGCAACCTCAGCTGGAGCGCGCCCCATCGCCTGGAGGGCCATCAGAGATTGGAGGCTCTGGGAATTGATTTTCAAAAGGAAAAGGGTGTCGATTTATAAAAAAAAAAAAAAAAAAAAAAAAAAAAAAAAAAAAAAAAAAAAAAAAAAAAAAAAAAAAAAATTGAGTTGCTGGATTCAGTTTGAAACCACTGCTGAAAATGAAAAATGGATCCGTTTTGAAAAGGAAAAGGGCGTCGATGTATGAAAATATGATATTTTTTGAAAAGGGTCTTTTCATCGTTGAGATTGAAAAATGGATCCGTTTTTTTAAAGAAAAGGGTATTTTTTTATGAAAAATGACATTTTTGAAAACGCTCATATTCTGTGCTAAAACGTGTAAGACTATACGAGCGATATTTTATGTCTATATATAGTAACACTTTTTTTTTTTTTTTTTTTTTTTTTTTTTTTTTTTTTTTTTTTTTTTTTTTTTTTTTTTTTTCCACTCGTCCAGAGATTTTGAGTCGAGCAAAAAAATTTTCTCGAGTCAGAATTTGAAATTTTCGAAACGCAACTTTTGGGTGGTCGTTATCATAGGCAGTCGTTGACGTTTGACCTTTGCCCACTTCCGGTTAAAAAAATTTTTTTCACTCGTCCTGAGATTTTGAGTCGAGCAAAAAATTTTCTCGAGACGGAATTTGAAATTTTGGAAACGCAACTTTTTGGGTGGTCGTTATCATAAGCAGTCATTGACGTTTGGCCACGCCCACTTCCGGTTTAGTTTTCTTCAGTGGAGGGTTGGAGCCAAGCCTCGAGTCTCGACACACTCTCAACGCATCGCCAGAATGTAACTGGGCCAATGACGTTGGAATTCAATTCAAATCTTAATCCCCCAGCCCCAGGATTTGAGAACCAGGTCATTTCAAAAGTTTTCACATGATCCACGTGACACATCCCTCACAAAGATTTCAAAATATCCTGGGTTGGGTGATACGGTCACATCCTCTGGATCCAGTGATGACGTTGTTTCAAACAAATGTCCTGTCACGTGATATCCTGAAAGTGTATTTGGGGGATGTGTTTGTCAAACCATTTCTTGGAAATGCATCCGGTGACATCCTAAAAGTGTATTTGGGGGGATGTGTTTTGTCGAACAATTTCCTGGAAATGCATCCGGTGATATCTTAAAACTGCATCTGGCGAATGTGTTTTGTCGCACAACTTCCTGGAAATGCATCCGGTGACGTCCTAAAAGTGCATCTGCTAAATGTGTTGTGTTGCTCCATTTCTTGGAAGCGCATCCGGTCATTTGTCACATGAGATTCTAAAACTGCATCGGGCGGATGTGTTTTGTCGCTAGATTTCTTGGAAACGCATCTGGAAAGGGTTTTATTGGACCGGATGTTTTGTCACAGGGCATCTTGAAAATGCATCAGCGCCCTCTGTGTGTCTATAAAAGGGCTTGTACGCCGAGGAAAATGTTATATTTTGATATAGAGTCATTTCGAGATGGTAAATCATTTCATTGTGAGAAATTTGCTTCCCCTGACACCGGATCAGGCATTTCCATCTTTTTCTTTCCCTCGGGAGGTGCTGTTGATGGGAGAGCCAGAGGTCGTGGAATTGGGGGACGAGGCGCATCCAGTGCTTCGATTCCTCGACCCAGATGGTTATTCCGATGTGAGGCGGGTGAGAGGCGTCTTTAAGAGATTTATCGATCAAGAGTTGCATCTCCAAACTGATTTGAGTCATGTGAGCCCAGCTTTCATGACTTTTAATTGCTTTGGAATGCGATGGCTGACAACTATTGTCGGTGAGTGGTTCTCGAAAGGATATCACGTGACAGAGGCTTTACGGATTCGCCTAGCCAGCGAAATTCGCAATTGCCTCTTTTCGTTACCTTTCGAGAATTGGTATTATGCCCCACCCGAGACCTGCCCGATTTGCTTGGAAGAGATGATGGAAATGCCTCATCGTACTCGTTGCCAGCATGAATTTCATGAAAAATGTCTGGTCGATTGGATGCGCACTAGCAGTCAAAAGACTTGCCCCCTTTGCCGACAAACCATCGAAATTTAACTCTATGTCAAAGCGATTTTTTTTAAAAAAAATGGGACGAGTCCCCCTATTTGGGGACTCGTCCCATTTTTTTAAGATACACACGATGCCAACATTGGGTGTTGTGGCGCAAAACACTTGAGAACACACACATTGAAATCACATTTTTTGCTTTGAAATGGCTTCTGCGGAGCCTCACCAGTTTTTTTTGGCTCGTCAACATTGGTTACACACACACATTGAAATCAATTGTTTATGTTTTGAAATGGCTTCTGCGGAGGCTCACCAGTTTTTTTTGCAAGTTTACTGGCCAAAATTGGTCATTTCATCGTCACACATCAACTAAAATATGCGTCACGACAAGGCAGTGGGAACATTTCAAAAAACAGCGTCGCGACAGAGCAGTGAGAATCGAGACTTGTGCATTTCATTTTGTCGTTTTGCGTTTTTAAATTTTTTTTGCAAGGGTCACGGTGCTCAGCTATTTTTTCGAGTGACTGCGTGACGAGTAGGTCGAGAGCCGTCGAGAGCCGTCAAACCGCGTCGCGGGTCTGGTTTGACGGCTCCTGTCATTGACGTCATGCTACGGGGCCTTTTGGAATCGACCCCCCTTAAAGCTCAAGCTTAAACCATTATTGTAAAAAAAAAACATTAAAAAAAATAGATTGAATCATTTAGCCATCCAATGGAATCCCAGGGATATTACTCCCAGGCTCGTTTTGCGTAAAAGAGTTTTTTTTGCAGAGGTCACGGTGCTCAGCTATTTTTTCGAGTGACTGCATCACATGGATGGGGGGGAGTTGTCAAACCACGCCACTCGATTCTTACCATGGTTCCTGGGGGGAGAGACTCGTTTCAACACTGTGCAAACGGGATAAACTCACACACACATTTTCACTGATGCATGGTATAGAGGGTCGCAATGTATTCATTTTGTAAAGAGATAAAAAACACAGATTCATAAAAAACTCGTTTATTGGACGTCTACCCACAAAAATATACATGTTCAAATGATTTACAAGGGATGAGATGCACTCACGTTTAATGGTGAGGAATTGGTTCCATCGTTATATGAAGAAACTTTGAAATGCCACCCGTCACCGCTATCCACCGATGACAGTTCTCATGTGAACAGTATACACATCTGCCCAAGGGTCGGGTGGCATCTTGTTTCAAAACGACCGTTTTCAGGTCCTTTGCATGATGAAATTGCGGCAGCCTCGCCAGTACCTCGCCCCATTTGGTTTTTGTGACAGCGTCTGTCAACACCAAATTGCGCACTCTCATCTCATACAATTGCTCCAGCAGCACTTGAGGGCGGATGGGTCCATCGACAGCTCGGAAAACGTACCCATTTGTGAGGGTGTGGCCGTCATTTCTTATGCAAAGCACAGCAAATGAGTGGGTATGCCGGCCAGAAAAATATATTTTACGCCTCGGTTCGTACTTTTTTCGTGGATGGCTCGTCTCTTGAATGGTTGGAGGAGGCCTTTGTGGATGAGCGTCGCTGGAGACGCTGGGTTTTGGAGATGGATCGGATGGTTTGAACGCCCTCGAGGAGTTGGAGGCGACGGATGTCTGGCAAGAGTCCTTGGTGCGGCTGCTGGATGGCTGGGAGGGCCTCGAGACGGGAGATTTGGTGAACCGTTTCGTTGGTTTGGAGTGACTTCTTGGTGGATAGACGCGAGAGGGGGCCATCTGTACGATCGAGCGTGGCTTGGGTTTCTTGTCAGGGGGTGAGTCTACAAGCATGGGTGGAGAGGCTGGCTCATGGAGTGGAGGCTCAGGCGTGGGTGGCAGTGGAGAAATTAGGCTCGGTAGATCAAAATCCACAGCAGTGGGTGTCGGAGGCGATGGTGAAGGCGCCAAATGGATATTCACTTCGGCAAAGTCGTCGTCGTCAGAGAAGATGGGATTGTAATCGAGATTTTCATCCATGGTTTGAAGAGCAGAGAGAACTGGCAGTTGAGGATCGCTGGTTCTGAATGATTTGAAGGCTCAAGTCTCGGCCTTATATACTGCTCAAGCAGGAAGTGAAACAGGATGTTTTCAAAATGGCGAAATTTTTTTTCATGGGATGGGAGCCAAGAATGGGTGGAGAGCAAATTTAGTTTTGTGGGTGTACTTTCAATGTTGTCTAAAGGTCAAGTCGAAGCTGTAGAGGATTTCCAAAGATTTCAAACTTTAATCTACGCTGAAAAAAATATAGATGTTGATGTCTCGTCAAGTCAAGTCTTTCCCAACGCTGGATACTGTTCAAACTCTTGCAAATTGTGACAGCACAAATAAATTCTAAAGTTGCGATTCCAAGAAATTCTAAAGTTGTGGGTTCCAAGAAATTCTAAAGTTGCTGGTTCCAAGAAATTGCAGTGTCAACTTTATTTTAACCTGACGTCATGTTTGGCACTGCGCCAATTTCATTTTCCCAAGATTTGGAAACGGCCTGTTGCTACGGTATTTCTTGGCCATTTCAATCATCACGTGATCGTCCCATTGCGCCACATTGTGCAACATCCTGCCTGAGAGGTATAAAAGACCGACTCTCTGGCAGTCTGCTTCACACACTCTCTGACTAGCGATCTTTTCTCTCTTACGAGCGAAATGGATAGCAAAATTTGTCTCTATCTCAACGCCGATGGATACATCGTAAACGGCATATTTGAATGCCGTGAATTGGCCTTTACGTTTCCTGGACGGTATTCAAAATTTGGATCCTACCAATTTAAACTTTCTTCGCTGCCAAAGACAGTTTATGAAGAAAACATGGCTCAGCATGTCTTTGACAAAATCCATGGACTGCCGGCAATTGGTGGATACATGCACTCTATGATGGTGGGCTTTGTAATATCGGAACTTTGCGAGAATTACAAAAGCAAAAAGAGACCGTATGTTGCCATAAAGGGAAACAAACACCTTGCCAAAATTTTGGATGGACTGAAAATTAAATACGTTGATCTCGAAGTGTTGGGCTGTCCTCGATTCGAACTTTTGAATCGAAATGAGACTTCAACTTGTGGGAAGCACCATAGAGACCTTCGATGTGGCCAAGCTATGGTGGTGGCCTACAAAGAATGGACTGAGGAAAACTGCTAATGGTTTAATCTCTTTTTCCTTAAAAAGAGGGCAAAAAAATGGGGAAACCTCCTTTTTGGGAGGTTTCCCCATTTTTTTGCGATGTATAATGTGCCAAGATTGGATGTACAAGAAAATAAAACTTGTTAATAACTTGAAAATAAAACTTGTACAAGAAAATAAAACTCCATTGCCGAGAAATTTTCTAAAATGGTCACCGAAATGTTTATCTCATCGAGACGAGTTTATAGATGTCCAACACAATATACCTTGTTTGAAAATTTAAAATTGTACCATGGTTGGTACAACTGAAAACAGAGACCACCAAAATATTTTACTCATCAAGACGAATCGATGGATACCCCACATGATATATTTTGTTAGAAACTCTTTGTTGGAAAATCTAACTCCGCTCCATGGGGGGTCTCATGGACCTGGGTCCAATCAAAAAATTTTACTCATCAATGGATACCCCACATGATATATTTTGTTAGAAACTCTTTGTTGGAAAATCAAACTCCGCTCCATGGGGGGTCTCGCGGACCCGGGTCCAATCAAAATATTTTACTCATCAAGACGAATCGATGGATACCCCACATGATATATTTTGTTAGAAACTCTTTGTTGGAAAATCTAACTCCGCTCCATGGGGGGTCTCGCGGACCTGGGTCCAATCAAAAAATTTTACTCATCAAGACGAATCGATGGATACCCCACATGATATATTTTGTTAGAAACTCTTTGTTGGAAAATCAAACTCCGCTCCATGGGGGGTCTCGCGGACCTGGGTCCAATCAAAAAATTTTACTCATCAAGACGAATCGATGGATACCCCACATGATATATTTTGTTAGAAACTCTTTGTTGGAAAATCAAACTCCGCTCCATGGGGGGTCTCGCGGACCCGGGTCCAATCAAAATATTTTACTCATCAAGACGAATCGATGGATACCCCACATGATATATTTTGTTAGAAACTCTTTGTTGGAAAATCTAACTCCGCTCCATGGGGGGTCTCGCGGACCCGGGTCCAATCAAAATATTTTACTCATCAAGACGAATCGATGGATACCCCACATGATATATTTTGATAGAAACTCTTTGTTGGAAAATCAAACTCCGCTCCATGGGGGGTCTCGCGGACCCGGGTCCAATCAAAATATTTTACTCATCAAGACGAATCGATGGATACCCCACATGATATATTTTGTTTAAAAGTCTTTAATTAAAAATCTAACTCCGCTCCATGGGGGGTCTCGCGGACCCGGGTCCAATCAAAATATTTTACTCATCAAGACGAATCGATGGATACCCCACATGATATATTTTGATTAATAATTTTTAATTAAAAATCTAATTCCGCTCCATGGGGGGTCTCGCGGACCCGGGTCCAATCAAAATATTTTACTCATCAAGACGAATCGATGGATACCCCACATGATATATTTTGTTTAAAAGTCTTTAATTAAAAATCTAACTCCGCTCCATGGGGGGTCTCGCGGACCCGGGTCCAATCAAAATATTTTACTCATCAAGACGAATCGATGGATACCCCACATGATATATTTTGATTAATAATTTTTAATTAAAAATCTAATTCCGCTCCATGGGGGGTCTCGCGGACCCGGGTCCAATCAAAATATTTTACTCATCAAGACGAATCGATGGATACCCCACATGATATATTTTGTTTAAAAGTCTTTAATTAAAAATCTAACTCCGCTCCATGGGGGGTCTCGCGGACCCGGGTCCAATCAAAATATTTTACTCATCAAGACGAATCGATGGATACCCCCACATGATATATTTTGATTAATAATTTTTAATTAAAAATCTAATTCCGCTCCATGGGGGGTCTCGCGGACCCGGGTCCAATCAAAATATTTTACTCATCAAGACGAATCGATGGATACCCCACATGATATATTTTGTTTAAAAGTCTTTAATTAAAAATCTAACTCCGCTCCATGGGGGGTCTCGCGGACCCGGGTCCAATCAAAATATTTTACTCATCAAGACGAATCGATGGATACCCCCACATGATATATTTTGATTAATAATTTTTAATTAAAAATCTAATTCCTCTCCATGGGGGGTCTCATGGACCTGGGTCCAATCAAAAAATTTTACTCATCAAGACGAATCTATCGATACCCCACATGACATATTTTGATTAATAATTTTAATTAAAATCAATCTCTGCTCCATAGGGGGTCTCGCGGACCCGGGTGCAATTAAAAAATTTCATTCATCGAGACGAATCGATCGATACCCCACATGATATACTTTGCTTGAATTTTAAAAAATGTTCCATGGGGGGTCTCATCGACCCGGTGCCATCAAAATGGTTGAATCTGACAAAATCTGCAAGTCGCTTCTGATTGGTTCAAACTTTTGGAAATTGGGTTTAAAAAGCGCTCACTCTTCGTTGGAAATCAGTCGCGGCCGCGGCTTCACCTTGTGAAGATGTGCCTCTCCAAAAGACTTGGGATATGTGCCTTGCCGAAAGACTTGCCGACTACCATGCCGTGACTCTGCCGTACTATTTGCCGGGATGATCTGAAACATTTGCCGTCGACCAGGAGCAGTGCCTCGCCGAAAAACTTGTGATATGTGCCTTGCCGAAAGACTTGCCGACTTCCATGCCGTGACTCTGCCGTACTATTTGCCGGGATGATCTGCAACATTTGCCGTCGACCAGGAGCAATTGTAGACACGTCTTTACTCGAAGAAGCAGTTTTGGAAAATGATATGGATAGCCATCCTTACTTGCCGAAGCTGTGAGTATTTTTTTTTTTTTTTTTTTTTTTTTTTTTTTTTTTTTTTTTTTTTTTTTTTTTTTTTTTTTTTTTTTTTTTTTTTTTTATATATATATATATATATTTTTTTTTTTTTTTTTTTTTTTTTTTTTTTTTTTTTTTTTTTTTTTTTTTTTTTTTTTTTTTTTTTTTTGACATATTGTGTTTAAAAGCTCCAGCAAACCTGGGATCCTCACTGTATCGACCAGTGCTTGGAGGTCATCGTTACGATGGATGAGTCTACAGCTGAATATGATTGTGCTCAGGGACCGCTGCTGCCGCTGCTCTCTTTCCTATGCCTTTTGCCTTTGTGTGTTATTTTCCAACATTGTCTGCGACTAGCCTGGCCAACTGGAAGTGGATAATGTCTTTCTCTCTGCATGACGCTTATTTTTTTGCTTTTCCGATTGAATTTTCCGATAAAACAATCATATTGAGCTGTTGGCATGTGTCGTAACGAGATTCATCGAGGATCCACCAGGTACGTATAATTTTTTTTCAGATGGAGAATGCCAGATGGAATATACCAGCCATGAGATGATTCCAGTGTTCCAGTTGGGATTCCATCGAGTTGTTATCCACAGCTCGGTGGCCATCGTTTTGCAAACGCAATTCGATGGTTGGAGATGGAGGATGATGACAATCACGACGATTGTTGTCGAGAAGAGCAACGGATATTTTTTTTTCAGGTGGAGAATGCCAGATGGAATATACCAGCTATGAGATGATTTTTTTTTCAGGTGAGATGGAGGATGATGACATCGCGACGTATGTCATCGAGAAGAGCATTTCCGTAGTTGCATCCGCAGCTATGATGGGCTTTGTGAGAATTCCGTAGTCGCTACGGCGGCTATGATGCACATTTTGTTGGCCGTAACTGAGGTAGTGTTTCCGTAGTAGCTTTAGCTGCTATGAGATGATTCCAGTGTTCCAGTTGGGATTCCATCGAGTTGTTATCCGCAGCTTGGTGGCCATCGTTTTGCAACCGCATTTCGATGGTTGGAGATGGAGGATGATGACAATCACGACGATTGTTGTCGAGAAGAGCAACGGATATTTTTTTCAGGTGGAGAATGCCAGTTGGGATTCCATCGAGTTGTTATCCGCAGCTTGGTGGCCATCGTTTTGCAACCGCATTTCGATGGTTGGAGATGGAGGATGATGACAATCACGACGATTGTTGTCGAGAAGAGCAACGGATATTTTTTTCAGGTGGAGAATGCCAGTTGGGATTCCATCGAGTTGTTATCCGCAGCTTGGTGGCCATCGTTTTGCAACCGCATTTCGATGGTTGGAGATGGAGGATGATGACAATCACGACGATTGTTGTCGAGAAGAGCAACGGATATTTTTTTCAGGTGGAGAATGCCAGATGGAATATACCAGCCATGAGATTATGCCAGATTTCCAGATGGAATATGCCAGTTGGGATTCCATCGAGTTGCAACCGCATTTCGATGGATGGAGATGGAGAATGCCAGATGGAATATACCAGCCATGAGATTATGCCAGATTTCCAGATGGAATATGCCAACCATGAGATGATTCCAGTGTGCCAGTTGGGATTCCATCGAGTTGTTATCCGCAGCTTGGTGGCCATCGTTTTGCAACCGCATTTCGATGGTTGGAGATGGAGGATGATGACAATCACGACGATTGTTGTCGAGAAGAGCAACGGATATTTTTTTCAGGTGGAGAATGCCAGTTGGGATTCCATCGTTTTGCAACCGCATTTCGATGGTTGGAGATGGAGGATGCCAGATGGAATATACCAGCCATGAGATTATGCCAGATTTCCAGATGGAATATGCCAACCATGAGATGATTCCAGTGTACCAGTTGGGATTCCATCGAGTTGCAACCGCATTTCGATGGATGGAGATGGAGAATGCCAGATGGAATATACCAGCCATGAGATTATGTCAGATTTCCAGATGGAATATGCCAACCATGAGATGATTCCAGTGTGCCAGTTGGGATTCCATCGAGTTGTTATCCGCAGCTCGGTGGCCATCGTTTTGCAACCGCATTTCGATGGTTGGAGATGGAGGATGCCAGATGGAATATACCAGCCATGAGATTATGCCAGATTTCCAGATGGAATATGCCAACCATGAGATGATTCCAGTGTACCAGTTGGGATTCCATCGAGTTGTTATCCGCAGCTCGGTGGCCATCGTTTTGCAACCGCATTTCGATGGTTGGAGATGGAGGATGATGACAATCACGACGATTGTTGTCGAGAAGAGCAACGGATATTTTTTTCAGGTGGAGAATGCCAGATGGAATATACCAGCCATGAGATGATTTTTTTTTCAGGTGAGATGGAGGAAGATGACATCGCGACGTATGTCATCGAGAAGAGCATTTCCGTAGTTGCATCCGCAGCTATGATGGGCCTTGTGAGAATTCTGTAGTCGCTACGGTGGCTATGATGCACATTTTGTTGACCGTAACTGAGGTAGTTTTTCCGTAGTAGCTTTAGCTGCTATGAGTATTTATGGCCGTAGAAATGAGCTCAGTGTTGGACGATATATGTGTGTTTACGTGTGTTTATGTGTGTTTACGTGTGTTTACGTGTGTTTACGTGTGCTTATGTGTGTTTACGTGTGCTTATGTGTGTTTACGTGTGCTTATGTGTTGGTCATGACCTTATCCATGGATATAGTGTTTATGCTAGTTTTTAGATTTAGTTTTAGAATTAGTTTTAGAATTAGTTTTAGAATTAGTTTTAGAATTAGTTTTAGAATTAGTTTTAGATTTAGTTTTAGATTTAGTTTTAGATTTAGTTTTAGATTTAGTTTTAGATTTAGTTTTAGATTTAGTTTTAGATTTAGTTTTAGATTTAGTTTTAGATTTAGTTTTAGATTTAGTTTTAGATTTAGTTTTAGATTTAGTTTTAGATTTAGTTTTAGATTTAGTTTTAGATTTAGTTTTAGATTTAGTTTTAGTTTTAGATTTAGTTTTAGATTTAGTTTTAGATTTAGTTTTAGATTTAGTTTTAGAATTAGTTTTAGAATTAGATTTAGTTTTAAGTTGGATGATGGTACCTCATCCCTCACTAGTGTGGATCTAGTGATTTTTTTGCTGTTTGGATGACTTTGAAAATTGATCCTGTTACATGTCTGTAAATATTAATGTCTGTAATGTAAATATTAATGTCTGTAATGTAAATATTAATGCCTGTAATGTAAATATTAATGCCTGTAATGTAAATATTAATGCCTGTAATGTAAATATTAATGCCTGTAATGTAAATATTAATGCCTGTAATGTAAATATTAATGCCTGTAATGTAAATAATAATGTCTGTAAAAAATTTTTGACTTGTCAATAAAAAAATTGTCTCATCAAAATGCGTCATCACTTTGAATGTTTACACAAAGACTTTCTATCAAAATATATTATGTGGGGTATCCATAGATTCGTCTCGATGAGTAAAATTTTCTGATTGGACCCGGGTCCATGAGACCCCCCATGGAGCGGAGTTAGATTTTTAATCAAAGACTTTTAAACAAAATATATCATGTGGGGTATCCATAGATTCGTCTTGATGAGTAAAATATTTTGGTGGTCTCTGTTTTCAGTTGTACCAACCATGGTACAATTTTAAATTTTCCAACAAAGAGTTTTAAACAAAATATATCATGTGGGGTATCCATAGATTCGTCTTGATAAGTAAAATTTTTTGATTGGACCCGGGTCCATGAGACCCCCATGGAGCGGAGTTAGATTTTCCAACAAAGAGTTTTAAACAAAATGTATCATGTGGGGTATCCATAGATTCGTCTCGATGAGTAAAATTTTTTGATTGGACCCGGGTCCGTGAGACCCCCATGGAGCGGAATTAGATTTTTACACAAAGAGTTTTAAACAAAATATATCATGTAGGGTATCCATAGATTCGTCTTGATGAGTAAAATTTTCTGATTGGACCCAGGTCCATGAGACCCCCCATGGAGCGGAGTTAGAATTTTACACAAAGACTTTCAAACAAAATATATCATGTGGGGGTATCCATAGATTCGTCTCGAAGAGTAAAATTTTCTGATTGGACCCAGGTCCATGAGACCCCCCATGGAGCGGAGTTAGATTTTCCAACAAAGAGTTTTAAACAAAATATATCATGTGGGGTATCCATAGATTCGTCTTGATGAGTAAAATTTTTTGATTGGATCCGGGTCCATGAGATCCCCCATGGAGCGGAATTAGATTTTTACACAAAGAGTTTTAAACAAAATATATCATGTAGGGTATCCATAGATTCGTCTTGATGAGTAAAATTTTTTGGTGGTCTCTGTTTTCAGTTGTACCAACCATGGTACAATTTTAAATTTTCAAGCAAGGTATATTGTGTTGGACATCTATAAACTCGTCTCGATGAGATAAACATTTCGGTGACCATTTTTAGAAAATTTCTCGGCAATAGAGACAAGCTACACATCAGATTTTTTTGGAGCTGTCAACTTTAGAATTTCTTGGAGCTCGCAACTTTAGAATTTCTGTGACACTGTACATCGTTATACGTTTAAAAAAAAAAAAAAAAAAAAAAAAAAAAAAAAAAAAAAAAAAAAAAAAAAAAAAAAAAAAAAATTTTTTTTTTTTTTTTTTTTTTTTTTTTTTTTTTTTTTTTTTTTTTTTTTTTTTTTTTTTTTTTTTTTTTTTTTTTGATAAAAACAAAATGACACTAGATGCCTACAGTTATCAAGTATCTACTCATTCCTTTTCTCGTTCCCTGTCATCGATCGGCAGTTCAACTTTATCATCGTCAACTGGATCTCTGGTTGAATTTGAAACACCTTCAAATAGAGTCAACGTCAATTCAATAGATCCAAGAATTTTATTTAACTCAGTATATGATTCTTTATACGTTTTCAGATCCTTCACCAGAATTTTAAAACGGATATCAGTCGGATCTAACATATTTAAAATACGTCCAATATCACCCATGATAACTACAGCACCCTCAGAGACGTACCTTCGCTCTCGATACATGCTTTCACGATACACATTAATCTCACAGTCTAGGTGACCGTTCCTCAATTCCTTATCTTGTTTAATCTTAAATCTTTTTCAGACGTTGCTTGCGCCATGATAAGAAGTAGATATTAAAAAAAAAAAAAAAAAAAAAAAAAAAAAAAAAAAAAAAAAAAAAAAAAAAAAAAAAAAAAAAAAAAAAAAAAAAAAAAATCCTTTTTTTTTTTTTTTTTTTTTTTTTTTTTTTTTTTTTTTTTTTTTTTTTTTTTTTTTTTTTTTTTTTTTTTTTTTTTTTTTTTTTAACATTGTTGTTTTTAAAGCAAGCGTCAAGTCTTTGCAGGCCTCAGAAAACCAAGTTCTACATATCCAAAAGATTGTTTTGCTTGTTCAGCTAAACCTTGCTTGACTATGGATGATATTCTAAACACTGTTTCGACGCTCGAGCCAGAAAACTTTACCAATGAGCAGCAGTATGCAACTACTACATGGTTGTTTTATAAGGAATTGACTCTTGCTCAAAACAACCCACATATAACGCATGAGACTCTGGTGATTCGCATTTTAAAAAGATTGGCGGAAGAAAATTTCAAATTATCATGGACTGCGATACAAGAAACCATAAAGCAGGGGCAATGTTTGATGGATGCCGAATTGCATAAAATGTTGCAAGATCTTTGGAAGCAGAGGAAAAAAACTCAGAATGCTGAAGACCAGCATTGCGTTGAACGAGTGCTGGGAAGAGATTACGTTAGATCAACAGATTTGTCAAGGATAGCAACCTGCTTCAATCGCTTCGTCAAGGACAAGAGGGAGTTATGGATATTTTTTGCCGTCGACGGATTCTTGGGAGATGATTTAAAATCATATGTAGATGCCTTTAAATTTGGACCGGACGACATCAAAGGGAAGCATATAAGAGCAATTCGTCAATTGTATCGAGATTTTGATGGCATCGCTACTCCCAAACATATGAAAGAAGTTTTGGAAGGTGTGTTTCAAGGGAAAGGAAGCATATATTCAAATTTTTACTTGGAAAAAATTGGAAAAGATGTCGTAGATGTGGCAAGCTGGCGCTTGGATTTACATGAAAAATGGAAAAGGAAAAATGGAGAGGGTGAGGAAGGAGATTGCAGCAACAAACGACCTGGTGGAGATTGCAGCAACAAGCGACCTGGCGATGGTAGAGAAAAAAGCCACCACAAAAAAATTAAAGTTAAACACGTTGAAGAAGAGGATGATGTAACAGAAGAAGATTGAAAAAAAAAAAAAAAAAAAAAAAAAAAAAAAAAAAAAAAAAAAAAAAAAAAAAAAAAAAAAAAAAAAAAAAAAAAAAAAAAAAAAAAAAAATTTTTTTTTTTTTTTTTTTTTTTTTTTTTTTTTTTTTTTTTTTTTTTTTTTTTTTTTTTTTTTTTTTTTTTTTTTAACGTTGTATAAAAGCTGTAGAGCTGTAGAATGTCTTTCACATTTGGGTTGTAAGCAAGAGCAAATTACATAGATTCTTCTCAAATATCAATATGAAAAGCAAATTAACCACGTCCTATGGACTTGTTGTGAAGACATCAACCAATAAAATTGTTCTCTTGCGTCGAAAGGTTCCATATTGTATACAGGATTTTTATCATTATCTACACAAAAAGAAGATACCGTACGAGAGTAATCAAAAAATTGTACATGAATGGTTTGAAAAGAAAATTCTTGTAAATTTGCCACAACACGATGTTATAGATTATCAACGCTATAAAAATGACGAGATATATGAGGACTTGTATGATTTCCCTCATGGTCAACTTCCATATTCAATCAAAAGACACGAAAAGATAAACACTATCAGTTTGTTTAA